>CM060937.1:309706393-312283014 GCA_030765085.1 Allium cepa
AACACTATCCTTACCTGCAAACTCAATAAACGATGTAAATGCGTAATAAAATAGTAAGCAGGAAAGATACAATAAGACAAAATAAACAACAACCATAACAGATAAACATGAAAGGGTTATATTATTTTAGAAGCTGTACCACTACCACTTGTAACTACCTATGTACCCCTATCTAATTGGGTAACCAATTAGATACATGATCAAGCCAACTTAGTTCTCCTACCGCAAATAATGAAAGTCTATGGGGTGGATCGTGTAGTGTATATGCAAGTATATGTGACAAAATATATGATGCAACTAAGATAAAACTAATCTAGGTAAATATAGAATAAGCACACCAGGATTTTATACTGGTTCGGACCTTCCGTCGTACGTCCAATGCCGAAGCTCCCCTTTGGAATTCGTCTATCAAACACCCACACTTCGCCTGGAGGAATAGGCTTGGTTGCAATAACTTATTCTTGTCAAGTATGTGTTCTATAACATGGATATTGACTGTTAAGTACAAAATACTTCCAATATATATATACATACATACATACATATATATATATATAGAGTATTGATTGAGGAGATATGAATATATGGAAGAATGAAATACAACTATAGATTACTAGGGATTAAGAATATAACAGAGTATGTAAGTAAAGAGCGCAAGTAAGCAAGGTAGTCTTCTCTTTGATTCTTGATGTTATATATAGTTGTAGAGAGATTCCTTGAGTAGTTGCATCCATTAACAAGTGCTGCATAGTTGCTTCTGATGGTGATGAAGAGTTGCAGCGAAGAGAAGCGAAGATGTCTATTCAAATGTGGTAGTTGTAATTTGAATTTAAAATCCAAGTTCGAAACCAGACGTTTGGCATTTGTTTCAGACGTTTGACTCTATATTTTTTTTGTATACAGTAGTCTTTCAGACGTTTGAGTGCATCAACCTGACGTCTGATCCTGTCTGTTTTGTTATTCTAGAGGATTTCTTCAGACCTCTAGCTAGTGCACCCAAACGTCTGAAAAGTGTGCATGTTTACTTTGTGCATCTGTGTTGTTGCTTCATTGATCCTATCGACTTGTAGTCTCTCGTAATGTTCTTTGAGCCTTATTCTTCTCTTTCTAGTGATGTTACTCTAGCAAGTTCCTGTAAATAGAAATATATGTGTTTATTCGATTTCCATTGTATATTCGACACCGAAACGGTAAATTTGATTTCCTAACAAATAGGACTCATGGAGCCTACGATGCAATAAACAATATACAATTCCCAAAACTACCCACTTAGGCTTAATCTTCAATTTTAGATGTTCGAATCTAATTACCCCTTAGGAAATTATCTCTTTGGACTTTATTCTCGAATTCTTATTTCAAAACTTATGCAACTAAATCGGGAGGTTTGTCTCAATAACAAGGCAACTGGATCCCAGCCTTCATACAATCGATAAATAAATACATCCCTCTATTTCAAGAGTGGAATATACCAAAAACATATGCCCACTTTTTAGTTACGGGTCACCCAAATCATCGATAACATAGCAAATCATTTCGTATCCAAAAGCATTAAATCATTTCACATGAATATTCACAAGTACTTTCAAATTTATAATAATTTTCATTTCCAAAATCCGTTCAAAAATCATCTTAAAACCATTGGTTTTAGTCCTCGAAATTCTTTCCATTTTATAAAACATTTTTATAAAACCATTCTTATATAAATTATTTTATATAATATAACTTCAAAGTATTCATTGCCAAGCATTTCTATTTCTTTCAAAGGGAAAACATTTCATAACATTTGAACTTAAAAACCAAATTTCAAATCAATTCATTAGATTGAAGTGAACCAAATACTACCGCTAAACACCTTATAGTCAAATCGTGAAATAAATCATAAGGTGTTTCCCTACAATTAGTTTCTACTCAGTCCATGCATATGGATAACTAATTACTCATAAACTGGTTGAGTAAAGTCAACAATAAATAAATAATAATTAGTGCTCATAAACTGGTTGAGCGCAAGCCAAACAACCAAAAAATCAACCAATAAAATAAACACAACAATAAATGATAAATCAAAACTTCATTCTATCGAAAATTTATAACATGTTTTATTTTATCTTGAGTTAAAAAAAATTGGTATTTATTTTGGAGCATCCGTGCTTTCCCTTCGACATGTTCCGTCCCTTGTCCAAGTCACCATGGATCTCACGGACGAAACACATGTACTAGTCATTTTCGCATACCCCATTAAATATTTAACTCCTAAATTTTAAAATAATTAATTAACCATCCAAATAGTCAAATAAGGAATTAAACTATTTTTAGCAAACAAAGTAAACAAGCATTGAACAAGGGTTTTCAAACAACACTTAACACTTAAAGTTCCTTTAACTTAGCAATGATTTTAACAAACTTAAAGGAAGAAATAACTCACTTTGGATTCCACTCCGTCAAATTTTGAGGCAAGGAAATTAAGATCAAATCCAAACTTCCTACCATTCTTGGAAACCAAATCAAAATAAGCCTAATTTTCTCTCTAGTTTTTGACGATCTTACTCCTAAAATTTGAATAAGTGGTTCACTATAAAGTTCTTGAAATTTCTTTTTTCCTGAATTTGAAAAAAGAAACGCTAGATTTCGACTAGTTTTGAGGAAGTTATGATCAAAAGAAGAAAGGGTATTCTCAGATTGACAGAAAATAAAGCTAAAAAATGCACTACAAAGAATTAGAATTTTAACATAGCTAGGTTCAAAACTGGAAGAAGCGCTCAACAAAAAAGTTAAAGCCACTAGAATTTTGTATGATCCAAAAAAAATTCTTTATTTGAATCAATTTTTTTATAATTTATGATAATAAGAAACAGAGGTATTTTCGACCACAAAATCTGGGCCGAAAATGAGTTTGAAAGAATTGAAATTTTCCATAGTAACTCTTAGATTTTGAAGAAATGATGTAAATTAAAGTTGTTGCCAATCAATTCTATTGAGTTTGAAGAAATTTTTTTTTCAATTTAGATTAATTTTGAGAACGTTATGGCCGTGAGAAGAAGAGGTAAATTACGAAAAAGAAGTGTTTGATTTTGAAGAGAATGAATAACTATTTTATTTGAATATTTTGACATTATTTATTTATATTTTTTTTATCTGGCATGAAAGCAATTAAAGAGGAGAGGATGAAGGTGAAGAAGCTTGATAAAAAAGGAAGAAGAAGTGTGGATGAAATGCAAGAAGGAGGTGTGTATTTACAGAAAAAGTAAGGAATGTTTACAAATTTAGCCTCTTACCAAATTACCTAACTAACCTTAATTCAACCTAAAGCAATCTCCACATTTTCAATACTTAATATCGTATTTCACATCCTTGCTTTATTTCTTAATCACTTAAAGATTAAGTAAAGAAAAATCTTATTTTGTCGGATTTTGATGTGATTTGGATTTGATGTTTAATTTTGACTTTTCTTAAACTTACTTTTCTTAATGACATTGTAGAATTTTCTAATCTTATTTAGTAAAAGTGAAATTGATTAGAGATAATTAAAACTTACACTATTTGAATATATATTTCTATATAAGAAAATAAAGGTGCGACAACGTTGTGATAACTTTTAATCGACAAAACGTTGATTTTCGATAAAATATTTTACGGTCATATTTTAATGTTTTAGTTAGACTATTTATTTATGTAAACCAAACTTAAAAATAAATTACATAATGTTATTTAAAGAAATAAACACACATAAATAAATTAAAATAATTTATTTAACCATTGAAACTCACTTTTCTGAAATCAGCATTTTGTTAGTTTTGTCGATATAAGCAAATGTTGCTATTTTTATGTATATTTCTATTTCCAAACCCTATCTAATATTATTTAAATCATTAACCCTTTTATATTTTATATTTAAAATCAATCGAAATAGTATATTTTAAAGCGGTCAAATTCTGGATCATTACACTTTCCCTATTTAGAAGAATTTCGTCCTCGAAATTACAAGGACGAAAAAATATAACGAAAAAACAACAATTAACGAATGTCAGGCACATAAAAGTAGTTATATCACTCATAACCCCAGTTGGAGATACGGTGCCATATCCTATCCATTTTATTTATCGAATTAAGGCAGTTTCATTTATAAAATTCCTAGGTTGATTTACTAATCCAGACAACATTACTTAGGCACCTAACCTAAGCTCTGATACTACGTGTGACGACCCGGATTTTCGAATTAGTTAAAATTGCCCAAAAATCTGCCCATTTCGAAATTACTAATGAAAACTACCAACTTAATACACCATATTTGATAAATATTCTACATTGCTAAATGTAGGATACAATTTCAATTATACAACTTATCAGAGTAATTAATTAATTTATTAATCTCACGAAGTTTGCTTTAATACATATCAAATACAATAATTATAAATCTACCACTGCACAACTCTGATGAGAGAGACAACACTATCCTTACCTATCAATAAACAATGTAAATTTGAAATAAAATAGTAAGCAGGAAAGATATAATAACACAAGATAAACAACAACCAATAATAGATAAACATGAAAGGGTTATATTATTTTAGGGGCTGCATCACTACCGCTTAGGACTACCTACGTAACTCTATCTAATTGGGTACCCAATTAGATACAGGATCAAGCCAACGTAGTTCTCCTACCGCAAGTAAGACTTATGGAGCATATGATGCAACAAACAATATGCAATTCCCAAAACTACCATCTTAGGTTTAATCTTAAATTTTAGATTTTCAAATCTAATTACCCTTATGGAAATTATCACTTTGGACTTTATTCTTGAATTCTTATTTCAAAACTTTTGAAATATATATACATATCTTTTGTATTCAAATTATACTTTACTTTAGGATCTTAAATCAAATCACTTTTGAAAAGTTTATTTGGAAATCCCAAACAGTGTAATAAAAACTATCAAACCATATACAACCAGATCGGGAGGTTTCTCCCAAAAACAAGGCAACTGGGTCCCAGCCTTCATACAATCGATAAATAAGTACATCCCTCTATTCCAAGAGTGGACTATACCAAAAATATGTACCGATTCTTAGTTACGGGTTACCCGAACCATCAGTAACATAACAAATCATTTTATATCCCGAAGTGATAAATCATTTCACACTAATATTCAACAGCACTTTCAAATCTATAATAATTTTCATTTCCCAAATCCGTTCAAAAAAATCATCTTAAAACCACCAGGTTTAGTCCTCGAAATTCTTTCCGTTTTGTAAAATATTTTTATATAACCATTCTTATATAAATCACTTTTATATAATATAACTTCAAAATATTCATCACCAAACATTTCTGTTTCTTTTAAAGGAAAAACATTTCATAATATTTCAACTTGAAAACCAATTTCCAAAGCAATTTATTAAATTGAAGTGAACCAAATATTACCACTAAACACCTTATAGTCAAATCGTGAAATAAATTAGAAGGTGTTATCCTATAATTATTTTCTACCCAGTCTATGTATATGGATAATTAATTGCTCATAAACTGGTCGAGCAAAATCAACAATCAATAAATAATAATCAGTGCTCATAAACTGGTCGAGCGCAATCCAAACAGCCAAACAATCAATCAACAAAATAAACACAATAATAAATGGTAAATCAAAGCTTCATTCTATCAAATATTTATAACACTTTTTATTTTATCAAGGGTTAAAACAGTTTGATATTTAACTTGGAGCATTCGGGCTTTTCCTTCAACATGTTCCGTTCCTCGTCCAAGTCTTCTTGGATCTCACAGATGAAACACGTGTACTAGTCATTTTCGCATACCCCATTAAGTATTTAACTTCTAAATTTTAAAATAATTGATTAACCATCCAAATAGTCAAACAAGGAAAAACACCATTTTTTAGCAAACAAAGTAAACAAGCATTCATCATGGGTTTTCAAACAACACTTAATACTTTAAGTTCCTTCAACTTAGCAATGATTTTAACGAACTTAAAGGAAGAATTAACTCACTTTGGATTCCACTCCGTCAAACTTTAAGGCAAGGAAATTAAGATCTAACCCATACTTCATACCAAGCTTGGAAACCAAGTCAAAATAAGCCCGATTTCCTCCTTCCTAGTACTTAGCCAAGGCTTGAGATGGAGGTTGGCCTAAAGTATAGAGAAGAAGTGGTGTAGCTTTGACCTTGAATTCTCAAAATTAGACCAAAAAATAAGTCATTTTCACTCTTGATTTTACCCTTATACTCACAAAATTGAATATGTAGTTCACTATAAAATTCTTGAAATTTATTTTCTATTGAATTTGAAAAAAAGAAACAATAGAATTTGACTAGTTATGAGGAAGTGATATTCAAAAGTAGAAAGGGTATTCTCAGATTGACAAAAAATGAAGCCCAAAAATGCATTGCAAAGAATTGAAATTTTGTCATAGTTAAGTTCAAAACTGGAAGAAGTGCTCAAATAAAAGTTGTAACCACTGGAATTTTTTATGATCTAAAAAAATAATTTCTTTATTTGGATCAATTTTGTAGAAGTTATGGTTATAGGAAACAGAGATATTTTCGGCCATAAAATTTGGGCCGAAAATGACTTTGAAATAATTGAAGTTTTGCCATAGTAACTCTTTGATTTTGAAGAAATGATGTAAATTAAAGTTGTTGCCAACTCAACTCTATTGAGTTTAAAGAAAAGTTTCTAATTTAGATTAGTTTTGAGAAAGTTATGGCCGTGAGAAGAAGAGGTAAAATATGAAAAAGAAGAGTTTGATTTTGAAGAGAATGAATATCGATTTTATTGGAATATTTTATAAGTATTTTGACCTTATTTCTTTATAATTTTTTTGTATGGCATGAAAGCCATTAAAGAAGAGAGGAATAAGGTAAAGAAGCTTAAGAGAAAAGGAAGAAGAAGCTTAAATGAAATAAGAGAAGGAGGTGGGTATTTATAGAAAAAGTAAGGAATGAAATTTTATAAATTTAGCCTCTTACCAAATTACCAAACTAACCTTACTTCAACCTAAACCAATCTCCACTTTTTCAATACTTAACATCATCTTTCACATCCTTACTTTATGTCTTAGTCACTTAAAGATTAAGTAAAGAAAAGTAATTATTTTGTTGGATTTTGATGTGATTTGGATTTGATGTTTACTTTTGACTTTTCTTAAACTTACTTTTCTTAATGACATTCTAGAATTTCCTAATCTTATTTAGTAAAAGTAACTTGATTAGTGAACTAATTAATAATTACACTATTTGAATATATATTCCTATATAAGAAAATAAAGGTCCAACAACATTGCGACAACTATTAATCAATAAAATGTTGATTTTCGACAATGTTTTACGGTCACGTTTTGACATTTTAGTTAAACTATTTATTTATGTAAATCAAATTTAAAAATAATTTTTTATATTGTTATTTAAAAATATAAACAATCATAAATAAATTAAAAATATTTATTTAACCATTGAAACTCACTTTTCTGAAATCAGCTATTTTGTTAGTTTTGTCGATATAAGCAAATGTTACTATTTTAATGTATATTTCCACTTCCAAATCCTATCTAATATTGTTTAAATCATTAAACCTTTTATATTTTATATTTAAAATCAATATAAATAGTATATTTTAAAGCGATTAATTCTAGGTCATTATAGGTATGGCTATTATAAATTATAAGGCCATATATGCTGGTCAAAGGTCTCTGTAATTAGGACCAATAGACCAGTAATAACGATGATAGACGTCACCTTGGGAAGTGGTCTTAATTGACGGAGTCTACCTCGATTGAGGTCTTCAATGGAAAAGTCTACATATTTCTATTTTAAAAGTATTATATGGTGATGGTAGAAGCCCGCTTCATATTTAGAAGAATTAAGTGGCAAATGGATATGGAAGTATTGAGTGGTTGATAAGGCTCCATCAGTACTTTATACCTTGGAAATAAGTAGGTAAGTAATCGTGTGTGCCATGCAAGATTAGATTAGAATTGCTAACCTCAACAGACATAACAATTAAATGGAAACCAAGTGGTATGAATTTATGTTATGGACAGTTTATAGATTTTTCAGTCACCAAAACGTTGTTCCGACCCCCTCCTCATTACAGCCCACATGATAGATTTAGAGGAACATGTTATTAGAGCTGGATATGTTTAATTGTTGGAGAAGTCATCTTTTCTCTCATGTTCACTGTTGATGTGACAATTTACTTTCCAAGGAATACAATTGATTACAAGGTAGTAATCATAATCGGTATCTTATCCTATTATCGCTTTCGCTATGAGTTTAGATTTCTATCAATCTCTGATAATACTCATGCTTATTTTCAATACAAAATTCAACGATCTGTGCTTTGATGGACTTGAGTTTTGATTTCTTTTCGAAATTTAGGCTCATTATTGTATAGGTGGTTACATTGTTTTATCTCCAAAAATAAATGGAGACAAATAACTTTCAGTTGGTCAACTTATTGTCTTAGTACTAGTATTACATTACATTGATCTGTGAGTTAAATTCATGCAATAATATGTGATCTGAATATGTTCTCTAATTTTTTTTTTTGCTTTAGCTGACATTTGCTTTGGTTGTTGTGTGACAACCGAAGCAGTTGACCTCTTTTGCTTCTATTGTCACACGACTACCGCATCAAATAGTAAATAAGCACTCAATGGCGAACGTATATTTGCTTCAGTTGTCACGTTAGAATCGAAGCAAAATATGTTCATTTGCTTTGGTTGTCATGAAAAAATCAAGGCAAAAGCCTCAAGCAACTACTTCGGTTGTTTAAAGAACTGAAGCGAATGACCCCATGTTGCTTCGGTTCAATAATCGAAACAACATGTTTTGGCCTATTATTTCATCATCGTTTGCTTCAGTTATTGAATTTAAGCAACAAGGGGTAAACTACCGAAGCAAATGACCTGTTTTACCATTGTATATGCCTTACTTAAACTCAATTTTGTATCTAAGTAATCTTGTAAACTCCTCCAAAACTTACTCATTAAAACGGTTCCCAATCACTCTTAGTATTCACAGGTATACCTTGCAATCTCACCACTTCCTTGATATACAATATAGCTTAAGATAATTCCATCCTTGTGCTCTTTACATGAATGAAATGTGAAATCTTTGTCAGTTGGTCCACCACAATCCAAATGCTCACATTACATCTTCTACTTCTTGGCAATCCATTGAAACGCTTTCCCATTTACACTATGGAACTCCTAATGGCATCAGTAATCCATTTAGTTTTCTTTGCTCTATCTTTACTCTAACAATTGAGACATCCTGCTACATATCTCACTAAATCGCTCTTCATCCCTGGCCAACTGTAAACTCTCTTCATTTCCTCATGTATTTTAACTCCACCAAGATGAATAGTCATCTTCGAATTATGAAACTCCTCTAACACCTCATCGATTAGCTCCCTCAATTTCGACACATGCAGCCATTTATCTCTTCTTAAGTATCATTTACCATATTTTACATATCACTCCAAATGAGTCGACTTCTCTCCTTTTCCAAGCTGATCCATAACCACAACCTACTATACATCGTTTCTTTGATTCATACCGATTTTATCCACATTAGCGGGCCTAACTTCTAAAATTTCTGATAATCCAATTGTAATAACCGTTGGTGGTTAAAAACAATCCAAAAATATACTCCATGTTTTCCGGCCTTTTGATCAGGCAATATTCAAACATACTTAAATGATCGAATCGGACGAGCGAATAACGAAGAAATGACCCAAGGATATTGGGAATATCATAAAAAGCAAAGAAAAAGAAACATAAAAAGTGAACGAAAAAAGTTGAACATTTGGAAGTTTTAAGTTTTTGGAAAGGCCGACTCGGAGCAAACCCAAAATTCTCATTGGGTTCGAAGTAGAATGGACTTTAGAAATCTCCGAGTCAAAACCTAAGAAATCCATAATAAACCCTAAGCGCGACCCAAAATGAACTCGGTATCGATCCCTGGATTTGACTCAGTACTGACTACTAATGAATCAGTGCAAACACTCAAAAATCTCTGGTCTGACTCCAAAATAATGAAGAGAAACTTGAAGCACAAATATCTTAGAGATCTTCATGTCGAGCCCTAAGCAAACATCCAAATTTCTTAGGTTGAACTCCAAGCAAATTAAACCCAAACCAAAATAACAAGAGGATCACCCAAGTTGGGGATCGATACCGACCCCACTCTACGGATAGGCACCGACTACCAATTCTACCTTAGGTGGACCCCATCTTCTACCTACATCCCTAACTCGATGCTAAGTGCCCATTTGTAAAGTTGTTTTGTTGAACTAATGTAATTCTCCATCGATCTCCATGAGCACTAGAGTCAGCAACACCCTAGAATACACTAAGTATAGATTGGTGCTCGTCCCTATCTACCCTACATAGGGGACCGGTACCGATCCCTTAGGGTACACCCAAAGTAGCCCCCACTCCTATGATTCTCTTCTCTATCTGCATGGAGCTGGACTCAAGCATTGTTCCGGAGTTCCTACGGGTCGTATTGACAATTTCCATGTACGGCTTAAAGCAACAATTTAACCTTTTATTGATCCATTGCTTGGACTAGAAAACACCTAGGTAACCATGAAAAACAACCTTACAAAAATGAAACTAACATCAAGATGAGCAAACATAAGAAGTCGCAAACTCAATGATGCATACATAGGAATCAGTACTGATCCCCTTAGAGGGATCGATACCAATCCCCAACCTTAGTGGATCCAGGGCCGAGATTGTTTTAAGGACTTTGTCCTCATTATAAGGATCTACAGGCAAAATATCAGCGAGAAATTTAGTTGTTTAATCCTATAATTATATTGACAATGCTTCATTCTATGGATTTTTACGCTGCCGCTACACACAAACTCCATTATACTCTAGGATCCCTACTGATCTCTCCTACTTGTAATCACAAAATCTTATGCAAAAGCAAAAAAATCATTTAAGTAGATGTAACACCTCAGGTTTTTGATAACATTATCTAGAATATCTAATTAGCTAAATTAAATAAAATAATTTGTTGATTAGAGGATTGAGATTTGGTTTAGTTAAGGGGTAGCCATGCCATTTAATCAATGAATTAAAAGAAGAGTTTAAAATAAAATAAAGGAGGGGTAAAATAGGAAAAAGTCCATTCCTATATCCTCCAAACCTTGACCATGTATTGTACTACACGTTCATTACATTTTGAACATTTTAAAAACAAGAGGCCGACTTCCATTAACAAGGAAAAGAGGAAGAAGATTATGAAAAGCTAAAGTAAAGGCTAATTCAAATCAAATACATTCAAATCTCAAGCTCCTTAATCTCTAAAGCTAAGGTGAATAATGTTTACATCTCAAATCTTTTATGGTTTCGGTTTTAAGATGAATTCTAAAGTATTTTGCATTGATTTGCCATGTTTTTGAATGATGGAATGGTTATATATACTTGTTGATAACTTGTGCATATTTATATTGATTTTATAATAAGATTTAAGGTGAAAACCCTATTAAATGACATCCGAATGCTTTGCGAATTTTTTATGAAGATCAAAAATGATATTTTGGATGTGCGTTTCAATTTTCAGAATTTATGTGGAATTTATATAAATTTTCTAGTGAAAAAATATTATTTGGATTAAAAGTTAATTATGGTTAAATAATTAATGGTTTGGGTCTGAAATTTATATATGTTAGAAAACATATAAAAAGTGATTTATTGGAGTTTTTTTGAAATTTTCCCAAGTGCTTTAGTGATTATACAAAATTATCTAAGGTATGAGACTTAAATGTTTTATATAATTAAGGAAGGAGAAGGGGCTTTTTGTAAAATAAATCAATTTGTCATTTCTATAAAGTTGGCTATACTTTTAGAAAAGAGAAACTTTCAATCAATCATAATCAGACAAACAAGACAGGTTGGGTGCAAAGGTATAATTTAAAAGTACAAATGAATATGTTTTTTTTACTATTTCAATGCTTTTGGCACTAGATTCCACCTCCTTACCTTTGCCACCAACACTATCGAAACCAGTGCACATGGTATCAGGGGACTGGTACGTAGTGAATTAGATGTAAGCAGAAGGTATAAAGTCGAAACCAGGAGTTCTGAAGGGGTTGAGGCATTACTTGGCTTTTAGAAGTAAATGAGCCCACTTGCTTTCGACTAAGTAGTTTTTGACTTGGTCTGCTTTCGACTAGGTCAAATGGATTTAAAGAAATGGTTTTGATTGAGTTGCGCTTTTGTTTTAAATGACAGCCTTCGACTAAGTCGAAACCTTTAGCTGCCGCTTTCTATCTTTCGACCCAGAAGTTTTCGAAAGGGTTGTTTTATTTTGTCTTCTAAAAATTTGGCCACTTCTCCAATGCTTTCGAAGGGATGGTTCCAACACCATCACTTCCTTACTTAGGAATTAATTTGAAAGGAGTGCTTTCGACTTTATTGGGTTTTTGATTCTTTTGCTCTACTTGAAGGCATAATCCAAATGGTTTTGACCAAAATGGTTTCAAAGGTTTCAAAGGGGTAAATTTTTGAATGGTTTCGAAAGGTTTCTACATGTTTTAAACTAAACCCAAGTGCTCTCAGAAGAATAGAGTTTTGATGATTTCGAATGGTTTTAATGAATGGTTTCGAAAGGGTGATTCCCTAGGGTTTCGAATGGGTCGAAAGGAAAGATTTTACCTATGTTTTCGAAAGGCAATATTTAAAGGTTTTAAAGAAGGATGTATAATGTTTTAAAGCTTTCGAAGTAAAGGCTTTTTATGGTTTCGAATGAGTTACATTCAATGGTTTGGAAAGGGTTACCTTCAAGGGTTTCGAAGGGGTTGTTTAAAGGTTTTAAACAAAGGTTTCGAATGTATTAACTAGGCAATATAGCCTAAGTGTTTTCAAGTTAAAAAGGGTTTTAACTTGTTTTGAAAGGATATCTAATCCTTATTTAATTTCATCAACATTGTTTTGATTAAAGTATATATAACATGGAAAAATAACTTAGAGTAAAGCTAAGAATATATTTTCCTTATATACGTGTGATTTAAAAGATTAAATCATTTTGAAAAGGTTTTGCAAGGAAAAGGGTGGTTAACCCTTTGGAAATGAGTCGGATTAGAAGACTGGATAGGACTTGTACAGGGTCGTGCCCTTTGCTCATTAGCTATTAGCCTCTAGCTAATTTAGTCCAGAATTCCAGTGTGTAGGGCTTAGTCACATGTAAGACTAAAATATTGGTTACACATAGAATAGAACATTTATGTACAGAAGTAGGTAATTGGTAAGCTACAAAACCATTAGGATCAGTTGACCTTTGGAGATGTAAGGTAAGGACAGACCGTCCAGAAGATTTGTCTAATAGTTGCCTAGATATTTGATATTTATCTGGTAGGCCCCAGTTAGCCAAATGGGCAGTTGGCCTAGTTTTGGACAGTTAGTCCAGATCACGAAAAGCTAGTCCTGTTGAGGGCAGTTAGCCCAGGTTTCGGACAGATAGTCCACATATTACCTGTTATGGCATAACGGATCTTGTTATTATTTTTATTGTTAAAATTAGTTTGATCAACCCGTTTGGTTGCAAGAAAGGATTTGCAAAATATATGCTTTAAAAAGGATATTAGTGAGGGGAAACACGTTCCGTAAGTGGAGTGGTCTCACTCAGTATCAGTAAACTGAGATGTAACAGAATTATTCACATCAGGCTTTATGTCTGACTCGAAGTTTTTGTTTCCCCTTAAACTCTCGGGTTCTCAAAACTAATTTGAGTAGACCAAAGGTTGAGGATTATGGATTTTTGAGATTTTAGCAAATAAAGCTTTTGGAGATGAGCAGGTGGTTGTTGGATAGCTAATTAGGAGTTACTGTTGTTTCGTTTATTTCCGCTGTGTATTAAGTCAGATATGACTATATTGCTTTGATCAACCAAGGAGGGCATCGTCATATGTCGCTCTTGGCGTATTATTGTAAATTATATTTGATCGCTGCCTGGGAAACATTTTAGGATTTTGTATCTTGGATATGAATCATTGTTTTGAAATGTAATCAGCAAATGTTGTTTTTTAATCTGTGATTTTATTCGCATTCAAGTGCTTTCGATATTATGGATACCATTAGCATTACCATATTTTTTCACCAGAAGTTAATACTATAGATGACTGTAGCATGTGTAGCACTTAGTTTTTGGCCTCCAGATACGGGATGTTATAGTAGATGTAGGCCAAGACTGCAGAACCGCTATAAATTTGTATGTGCTTGTTTTTAGTTTGATTTCTTTTATTTTTCATTTAATTTCTTCATTCATTCTTTATTATTTACTATTATGGGTGTTTATATCTTTTTAGTTCCTAGCATTTTCGGTGCTTTCACTAAGAAATCAATTCTTGGGCTATTTGAATCCTTGCCTATTATTGGATCGCCTATAATCCAAGGAAGAGATCTAATTCCTTCTCAACTACTTCCTGGACTATTCAGATTTGCATAAAGTCTAAAGGAAGCGATCTTCAATGGCCTTCAGGAAAGACAAAGCTATTACCTCCTCGAGAGTTGCCGATGAAATATGGAACGCTAACCTTCATATCCTGGATGAAGATGCAAAAAATAAGCTATTAATGTCTAGAATCCTTCAAATGCCATCACCAAGATTTATTTTGAGCTTATGATGAAAGAGCCATATGATAGTCGTGCAGAGTTAAACCGACAAATCCAAGGGAATAGAAACTTGATGACCCAATCGAATACCCACCGTAGGAAGACAAGGAGAGAGCCATCTCCTCCATATTCATAATCAGGTAGTTCCTCATCATCTGACCACCTTTGGAGAAATAGAAGGAGAACGATGGAGGCATATGGAGCAGGAACCTCTAAGTGGGAGAATGCAACAGACCTTCACCTAGGCATAGTGGTCAGTACTGATCGCCTCCTGTAAGGGTCCTTTTCGATCCTATCCACCAAGAAGCAGGACTTTAAGTTGGAATTGGAACGCAAACCAGATGCACTGGACCGACCAGGGCATCGAAAATCAAGAGTTTGCTTCTAAATCGCTCTTAAGGAATGTAAGTAGAGTTGTAGAGAAAATGTTTCTTTCAAAGCTAGGAGAACTTAGGAGTCAAGGCACAAACCAAGATCGTTTACCGGGCCAAGCACAAGGAATATATTATGATTGGCACAACCCAACAGGTACCTAAGAGCAGAATTTGGCTGAGATGGTAAGGTAATTTTTGAGAGAAAGTCAAGGCCAAACTAGTGACGAATGTTGAACTTCCCTTAGTCAAAATTGCTTCGTTGAAGAAGCCTTACACGAAGAGTACCCGTAGAGATTCAACATGCCAATGATGCCCTCATACTTAGGAAAGGCTGTTCTTAGACAACAGCTCGTGAAATACGAGTGGCATATGGACTGTACTGGAGTTTTAGATGCAATCAAGTGCATGTGCTTACTAATCTTCCTAGAAGGAATGGTGACAATGTGGTTTACTTAACTACCACCAAGGTCCATCTCTTCGTTTGATCAGCTGGCAAGGAAATTCGTCGAGCAGTTCAGAACGTACGTGACTCGCCCCAAGGATATCAATCGTTGTCTAACTTATTCCTAGGACTCGGGGAATCGCTCAAGGGCTTTTTGCGAAGATTTAATACCGATATGGCTGAGGTGAGCAACCCTCAGGACAACATAATATTGATGGTTTTGATCAAGGGGTTCTACCTCGAAACAAACTTTGGTGAATGGTTATTGAGAAAGCCTCATGCTACTCTGGATCATCTTTCCAACAAGGCAGCCTAGTACTTGCATAAGGAGGAGGTTACACTAACTAGGAGAGGTAATGATAAAGGCCATTAGGCTGAAGCAGTGCGAAGAAACGTTGTTGTGAGATAGTTCAGGGCGAATTTCGAGAACATAGTTGTGAATGTACAGAAAAAGAGAAATGGTAAGAGCAAGGGCCGTGGTGGTCCCAAAAAACGCGGATTATAGGAGATGATCGAGAATCCCAAGATTGGACACATATACCTTACTGAATAAACGAACTAAAAATATTTACTTGGCTACTCACGACCCGAAGCAATATTGGAAGTCAGCCTTGAGAGAGTCAACTGAGGAACAGAGGAAGTCTGGAAAATTCTGCATATTTCATGACACATATGTTCAAGACACGAATAAGTGTAAATACCTTCACGATATGATCAAAGAATTGATCTAAAAGAAAAAGCTCCAACGGTTTGTGAAAATCCATAGGATGACAGGCAAGGAACATCCGATCTCCAATGACGACAGACCGCTCCTAATGCTGATGAACCAGGGCAGGCTGAAAGGATATTGCATATAAATTAGACCGTTGACAGTCATCTTCCAACCTTGAAGGGTTGAAGCAGAATGGAATAGCGAGCATCTACGATGCTATTTCACTTGAGAATAAAATTTATTCCTATTTGCTTTGAATTATTTCATAAGACACTCTATTATTTTTCAATTGCATGGCTTTCCAGCCATGCAACTTTACCTTTATACAAATCTGTTGTGAACCACAACCAACTTGAATGAAACAACATATGATTCATGCAAGTGTCCAGGTACCCAGAGTTAGGTGCCCACCAAATCCCTATAGCGGCATAGCCTATGATCAGAACCAATGGAGCTCTACCGACGCATGCATGACTCGACCGCTCGTCAGTTAACTCTTGCCTCTGACTCAGGGGAAAGGCCGTGATCCAAAAGTGGATGTGACTCGACCATCCACTCTATAGCTCATACCCGGCATGTTTCATAACACTTACGCCTTACTTAAATCTCATAGACTCAGAACCCAGTCTAATGTGGAGGTGACATGACCATCCACGCACTAATTCTTTCCCTCGACATGGGGCCCAAAACACAAACCAAAATGGATATGATTGACCATCTATCAACTTAATTCTATCTCTTAACCTAGCAGGGGGAGTTCAAACCAAAATGAATGTCACTGACCATCCACCAACTTAACTCTTTCCATTGATCCAACATAGGAGGTTAAAAAATGGACGAGCGGATGTGACCGGCCATCCATCTCCTAACTCTTTCCCTTTATCCAACATAAGGAGTTTAAACACAAAAGGATATGATCCAACAATCCATCATTGAACTCAGAGCAGATATAACCCGACCATCCGACTCCTAGCACTTTTTCTTGACTCGATAGGAAGAGCAAAAATCATAAAGTGGGAGTAGTTCGACCGTCCGATCCTAAATGGACATGATCTGACCGTCCAATAGCCTACTCTCTCCCTTAATCCGATGGAAGGATTAAGAAACTATAATGGATGTGACATGACCATCTATTTTCCAACTTTGACTGTCCAAACAAGGGTGAACATGACTTGACCGATCACTCACCAGCTTCTGCCCTTAACACGGGAGTAGAAGCACAACCCGAGATGGATGTGATCCGACCATCCATCAGTTGACACTATCTATGATCCGGACATTCTCCAACGTCTACCTTTAATCTGATAGGGGGAGTGCAAGCTCAAGATGCGTGTGGCCTGACCACCCATTCGCTCACTTAGACCTTAGACTAGATGAGAAAAATATAACTTCATAAGGATGAAACTCGACTACTTGTGCGCTTGATCTCGTTAACCCAAGACCGAGGGAAGGAGTATAATTACCTAAAAGCTAGATACGACACCTTAACAATGGAGCCTATGCCTAGTGTTCGACATAACTTAAGACAAGGTCGAAAGGATGTCTTAGGATAAAAAACAAAACAACTTGTGATTCCAATTACATGGAACGTGACAATGACCTATAGGCGCATGAACATGCTTGGGAGCTCATGGAAAAAGTATGTGCATGGATGTAAGAGCATGTGTACATACTTGACATGCAATTTCCTGAATCGATGAGAATTGAATTCTTATGTGGAACTTTCAAAAACGATACCAATTCAGATAATCGAGGCTTACTAACTCAATCAAATTGCTCAACGGAACTGAGCATAAATAATTGCTGAGAAAATACATTTTGGTTTTACAATATTAAATTTCGACAAAGCATCACTATTAAGTGAAATAATTTCAGCAATCCCAACTTGTCTTGATTCAAAGCACATCATGTTTGCAATAAGATGTACTTTAAAGGGCATGCTTTATTTGGCCTTTTGACTAGGAAGTATTCGAACAGACTTAAACAATCGAATTGGACAAATGAATGATAGAGAAATGACCAAAGGACATTAGGAATATCACAAGAAGACAAAAAAAGAGCAAAAAAGTTGAAAATTTGGAAATTCAAGATTTGGATGGGCCGATTCAGAGCAAACCCAAAAAATTCTCAAGTTAGAGTCAAAGTAGAATAGACTTGAGAAATCCCAAGTCGGACCCGAAGTAGTCCATAAAAAACCCCAAGTGCGACCCAGAAGTGGACTCAGTATCGATACCTGGTTGACTCGATACCGACCCTTAATGACTCGGAGCAAACACTCAAATATCACAGCTCCAACACCAAGCAAACAAAGGAAAACTTAGAGCACAAAGATCTTAGATATCTTCAAGTCGAGCACCTAGTAAACACTCAAAATTTTCAAATTGGACTCTAAGAAAATTCAACCCAAACTAAAACAAGGGGACTACCCAAGTTAGGGATCGATATGGATCCAACTCTAAGGACCGGTACTGACAACCAATTCCATCTTAGATGGAGCCCATCTTCCACCTACATTCCTAACTCTATGCTAAGCGTCTATTTTCAAAGTCGCTTTTGTTGAATTAATGCAATTCTCTATGGATCTCCATGAGCACTAGAGTCAGCAATACCCTAGAATACAATACGTATAGATTGTTGCTCCATCCTACATAGAGGATCGATACCAATTCCTAAAGGTACACCTAAAGTAGACCCATTACTACGACACTCTTCTTTATCTATATAGAGCCTGGTTCAAGTGTTCTTAAGGATTTCCTATGCGTCGTATTGACAATCTCCATATGCGGCCTATAACAACAATTCAACCTTCTACAGATCCATCGCTTGGACTAAAGAACACCTCGGCGACTACGCAAAACAACCCTGGGATCATGAAACCAATATCAAGATGATCCAAGGCAAGAAGTCGCAAGATCCTATGATGCATACATAGGGATTGGTGTTGATGTCTCACTAGAGGGATCGGTACAGTCCCCAACCCCAAGAGATCTAGGACCGAGTTTTTTTGGAGACTTTATCTTCATCATGAGGATCCATACGCAAAATATCAGTGAGATATTTGATCTTTTACCCTTATAAATATATGGGCAATGCTTCATCATAAGGATCTTTATGCTGCTACTACACACGAATTCCATTATACTCTGGGTCCTTACCAATCCTTCTTACTCGTAATCACAAAATCTACTACAAAAGCAATAAAATCATTCAAGTTGATATAGGCCAAGATTGCCAAACCACTATAAATTTGTGTGTGCTTGTTTCTATTTGATTTCTTATAATTTTCATATACTTTCTTCATCTAATTTCTACTACTTACTTTTCTGGGTGTTTGTGCCATTTTTGGTTCAAAAACTTTAGCCGCCTCATCTCTAATATCATAGCATTTAACGTCGCATGCTTCCCACTCAATGTATCCATTATAACATTACCCTTCTTTTGGGTTATAACTGATATTGAAATTATATGACACTATGAATTCCATCCACCTCTGCTGTCTCAAGTTCAAATTCTTCTATAAAAATAAATACTTCAATAACTTATGATCTATATATAGTTTAAATCTTTCCCTAAGTAAACAGTTTATCCATGACTTCAGAACAAATACAATCGTAGCTAATTCCAAATCATGTGTGGGTAATTCTTTTCATGTTTCTTCAATTATTGACTCACGTAGGCTACAACTATACCTTCCTACATCAAGACAGCCCTGGTATCAGTACCACAAGCATTAGTGTAGATGGTAAATGGTTTGGTACCATTGGGATAACCAAAATAGGTGCACTTCTTCACACTCCATGTTCCAAAAATAAAAAATACCTTTTCATAAGTTTCGTCAATAGTGTAGATGCCTTTAGAAAATTCTTTATGAACGTCCAATAGAAGCTAGCTAATATGTAACAATCCAAACCCTAATGGGTCAGAATTTTTCACTAAATCGAAAAAACCAAGTACACCAAGGTACCGATCGTTGGTTCTGGTATCCTGGAAATAACAGATGTATGTAAGAGCACTATCGATGAAATTTCATAGCAGATTAGTAAAGTATAACAAAACATAAAATTACTGACCAAGGTTGATGCTTCTGAGATCAAGTGTAATTGTCAGTATCGAGCATGCATAAGAAAATCTATCCTTCCACTATTCAATCCTTATACCAGTACCTATCCCTTTAAAGCTATCATGTGGATTGTAATGAGGAGGGGCTTGGAACAATGTTATGTTGATTAGTAAATTAAACACTATATACATAATACTAGTTTATGTTGATCACCTTCCATTCATGTTAGGTCTTTTATTTTACTAATTTTTTGACTCTAAAGACAATAACCATATACATACATACATACACACAGGTATCACATCCCCCTTTAGACTAAGATACTATCCCCGCTAGTATCTGTAATCCAACACCTTGTCAGGATCCATCTTTAATATAGTATCACGTCCTTGTCATGCATACAAAGGAATTTCCATAGTGCCTAATAACGACATTATAATAGTTTAGCTGCATTCTATCATGCCTTGAGGATTTTTCTGTCTGCTTCTTGTTATGGACTCATTTGCACGAACTATGGGGGACTCAGCTCCT
Organism: Allium cepa; assembly: GCA_030765085.1. NCBI lineage: Eukaryota > Viridiplantae > Streptophyta > Magnoliopsida > Asparagales > Amaryllidaceae > Allium > Allium cepa. The sequence goes on from CM060937.1 coordinate 309,727,152, forward strand.
CGGACTACCCCACTTGTTTCAAAAGATCTCCATTAAGGGTTACCTATCCTTGCCTCCTTACAAAAATGGAAAACTACAGTGGTGCATGCCCTAAACAAGATATATACTAATAGGAAGTGTAGCCCGTTTAGGCGTAAAAGTCGTCTTTCTACTGATCGGTCTGGACCGATAATGTTCTTGACTTACGTGTAGCTCCTACTCATGAATATGGTACCAAACACGCTGATATAGCTCCGAGCCTTGCTCACAGTACAACAACTATACCTCATGTTTTATGACCTCAATCACAAAGAGCTTACATATCAATAAGAAGTTTATATTATGACCCTTTGGGCCTACCAACTACGTATTTAATCATTGTTTCTTCTTTTCAAGATTCATTTACCAATTTTCTTACTCGGACTTCCAATGTTGTTTATCTTTGTTTTTTAGTTTAAATACAAAGTGAAGTTTAACTATCAGTCAAATACAACAATCTTTAAACTTAAATATGACTCGTTATATAATTAAATAATGAATGAGTAGGAAATTTTGGTTTATAAGCTTAAATAGTCAACAAAGCTTTTGTGTTTGTACAATAAATTTACTTTACACTAAAAGAGTGGGGATGTGATACTGTTAATATGAAGCCAAATAAAGAGTAAGAATCCCCACCTGCACGATTATCTTCAATAAGGGGAAATGAAGCGATTTAATGAATATCTTAATTAATTTTAAAACTAAAAATGCATTCATTTACTAAGGTATCCATTGTCTATGTTATTGATGATGTAATAATGTTGCAAATATTCCTGTTTAGCCCCTTATAATTTTGCATTACAAATGGTTGCATCATCAAAAAAAAATTTTGTAGTGAAAGTCACAATCATCCAATATCGAAATAGATTTTTTAAATTTCTTCGTGCATAACATAACATCATTATCAATGAGAGTAGTAAAGACCGTTTAACTTGTACATATTTACTATGTTTTTTCTCATTTGATTTAGGAATAAAAAACCTTCGGAATAAAATCTGACAAGCGAAAATTATTCTAACCTTATTTGCATGATGATGTTGTGCAGAATGGGGAAACAAAAATAAAGCAACAAGGGCTCCAACTTTCGACTGTCGTAGAAATTTGATAACAAGTGGAGCTCAGGTTGGTAGAAAAAATCTCGAGGGCACAAAGATTGTAGTAATATTTTTCCCCAAATTGGAGAAGTAAAAGGTAAGGCTAGAAAGCATTGTAAATTCAAGTTGGTTTTCGAGTGCAGTCTAATGATTGTAGGGCATCCCCAAACCCACATGAACACAAACATCATGAAAAACCACGCTGACATATCTTGGACCATCTAACACATCAACGAGCCCCACTATGAACCAATATTATTTTAGCACGGTCAAACTCAAACCCATCAAAGACTAGGCTTCGGTAATGCTTAGTGGTTCCTCCAAAGCATTAATGAAAGCCGGTTCGGATATTGACCCTATTGCTGAAAAGAGGTCGTTTTGGAAAATGTTCTAGGAGTAAAACATAAGTTATAGCAAAAATGTGATACTCGCCATCCCAATTGGTACAACCCATGGCTGTGGAAAAAGGCACTAGAAAACAAGCCAAATGAGCTTGCTTCCTTCTTTTCTATAATTTGGAAATATTCGCCGGCCACTAATTCGATTTTAAAACATTTATGTAAAACAGTTATGTAAAATTTATAACTATGATTTTAGGTTATGTATATGTAACAGTTATAAAATTGAACTAGAGGCCGACGAACATCACCAAGATAGAGAAAAGAAGGAAGCAAGCTCCTTTGGCTTGTTTTCTAGTTCCTTTTTCACAGCCATGGCATGTACCTGTTCGAGATGGCGAGTATCACATTTTTTCTACAACTTGCATTTTACCTCCAAAACATTTTCCAAAACGACCTCTTTTAGCAATAGGGTCCATCTTCGAACCTATTTCCATGTATGCTTTGGTGGAACCACTCGCATCGCTAAAGCCCAGCCTATGATTGGTTTGAGTTTGACCATGTTAAAATAACACCGATCTATAGTGGGGCCCATAGATGTGGTCAGAAGGTCCAAAATATTGGCCGTGTGGTTTTGCTCATGTTGGGGTTGGCAGTGCCTTACAATCATAGGACTGTACTCGGAAACCAACTTGAATTTACAGTCCTCGCTTGCCTTACCTTTTACTTCTCTAATTTGGGCCAAATATTACTACATTCTTTGTGCCTCCCGAGATTTTTCCTATCAACCTGAGCTCCACTTGTCATGGAATTTCTACAGCGGCAAGAAAAGTTGGAGCCCTTATTTCTTTATTTTGGTTTCCCTGTCTGGCACAACAACATCATGGAAATAGAGTTAGAATAGTTTCTTTTTTTTCCACTCGTCGGATGTATTTTGCAAGCTTTATATTCAGTTATTTTATTCCTAAATCAAATGAGAAAAAACATTGCATCTTAAACGTTCTTACCATTCTCATTGGTAATGATTTTATGCTATGTAGGAAGAAATTAAAAAAATCTATTTTCGATGTTAGAAAGTTGTGACTTTCGCTGCAACAAATTTTGTTTTTGGCGACGTAACCATTTGTAACGCAAAATTATTAGTGGCTAATCATGAATATTGGCAACATTAAATTACGTTTTCAATAATATAGGCAGTGGACACTTGACACCGTTATGTTTATGTTACGTGCGACTTTGTTATCAGCATAAATAATCATGTGGATTTAAAATTAAAACGTGCTTAGAGATCTATGGTGTTGCAAAGTTCAAATACTGTCATGAAAGAACATTAATATCTTAAAAAATAAATTTGTGTCGCTAGTAATATTTTTTAAGTTGCTACAAAAAGATACATAGTAAGTAGTCCGCTATTAGGATGTTATTTGGTTTTAATAATTTGAACATTCGCTACTTATATATTTTTTATATTAATTGTGATGTTTATGTAGCGAATATTTCTTTCTTAGCAATGTTCATGTTTGTTCTAGTCAATATAACTTTTGTAATACCCATGCTACTAAATTTTACAAGAATTTTGTACTTTAATTTAAGCAAAAATCTAAAAGGATATTGTAAACATGAATATTTGCAACATTAAATTACATCCTCAATAATATAGATGGTTGATACTTGAAATCATTACATTTATGTTAAGTGCGACTTTATTATGCACCAAAAATAATCATGTGGATTTTAAATAAAATCTACTTGAAAATATAAAGTGTTGCAATGTTAAAATACTGTCGTGAAAGAACATCAATTCTTACAACATAAATCTGTGTTGCTAGTAATATTTTTTAAGTTGCTACAAAAAGATACATCGTAAATAGTTTACCATTAGGATGCTATTTAGTTTAATAATTTGAACATTCGCTACTTATATATTTTTTATATTAATTACGATGTTTATGTAATGGATATTTCTTCCTTAGCGATGCTTGTGTTTGTTCTAATCAGTACAACTTTTCTGAAATCCATGCTACTAAATGTTCTAAAAAGATTTATACTTTAATTTTAGCAAAAATCTAAAAGGATATTATAAATATTCAATTCTTTTATTAACCATACTTCATTTTCTATATATGGGTATTGCATAAAAGTGAATAGTATTTGATTTATAAATTACTTTCTATGGTTTCTTCGGATTTTAATTTCATACATTTTACACATAGTGCACGGAAGGTAAGTTAGTTAACAAGGAGTCGTGCTGTAAACCTCCATCCACCTATTCATTATTGACAAAAAGCTTTCATATGCAAACTCTCTCTTTTCTATCTTCTAGGATTTCATAATTCATTCCTCTACTAAAGTGCCCCTCTCAGAGCATGTTTGTCAACTACTTAAACATAGTCAACTACTTACAAGTTATTTATTTTAGTTTTGATGTTTGGGAACTAATTAGCAGCTTGCAGAAGTAGTTAACAAGTGGAAATATGAGAAGTAATTATTTGTTGTTTATGACACTTATATATCAATGTCTTCGGCAATTTTGACCAAATTGCTTATCAGTCAAATTACATCCAAACACCTTTATTATAAATCACTATTTAAAATAACTTTACTATTTAAAAATCCTTATAAGGAGTTTGAAAATAAGCTATTGTCAAATGGTCTCTCACTCCTCCAGCTTACCTCTTCAATATTAAAAGAAATTCTCTAGACACCCTTAGGTTCTCCACCTTCGTAGTCACTTTTTTGATGTGTTAAATCGTTATAAAGGATAGGTCTCTATCTTAAGTCGGTATCGATCATTTTTTATTTGATTATTATAGGTTTCAATCTTGTCCTTTAATTCTTGTAATATATTAGAATTTTAATATACTAGACTTTTTAATCAAAACCCCAATTAAATTTCAAAGCGTTCTTCTTTGATGTCTTTTAATATGAGAACCTATTCCATACTCCTATGGTGTCTCAAGTTAAGCACATTATTATGGATTTTCAGATGTACTTTTCTGTTTTTATTCATATTTGTATGGTTAGCTGGAGTTTAGGGGTTTCATAACACATGAAGATGATAAAATCAAACATCACATTTGTGAAAAAAATTGATTTCCATTAACTTTTATTGTGTACTTTTAAAATACAGGAAGGAATGGCTCTTGTTGAACCTAGGGAAATTTTTGCCGCTACATTTTTTTTTCAATGAGCAAAAATCTGACATTTGTTGCAAATTTTTAAAGGGTAGAAAAAACATCAATTATGAAATACCATATGTGATTTTATATATTGGAAAGTTTTATCGCACGTCAGCCATGTATAACTTATATGCTTATTTCCTATACAAAGATTAATATGTGGTTAGTTAATCAATGGAGTATTCTTTTTAGTATGGTATTGTGATTTGGTTGCATTACGCACTGTCGTAATATTTTTTCTAATGTGAATAACATATTTATATTACAATATAACATGAATTAGGGGACTTATGACTTATTCACTAATGCAGTAGCACACAAACCAGATGATGTTCGTACATTATATTAATTGATGAGACTGTTCAAATTTCAATATCATTTTCGATTACATCCTTGTTATTAAATTAAATTGAATCAAATTAAGATTTAAACTATACATAAGATATATATTCAAAGTAACATAGTTTCATGAGTGCAACTTTACTTCAGTATAGTTTTGTCATCTCTTACAACCACAAGTTATGAGTTATTTATTGGGCCAAACCAAAATCAATGATTTATCGACGCATCTCTCTCCTCACTTACCTATCCAAAATCCTAATGACCACCCAATCTCATTCCATTCAGCTTCTCCCTAAAAACTTTAACATAGTGAAACCCCAAATTACTATCATACCCCCAACAACGTTTAAATCCAGCAATAACTACAAGTCAATGTTGTTTTCGCCTTCTACGAGTCATTTTCGACCGAATGATGTAAGAGATAACAAAAGAGCAAGGAAGAAGTGATTAGGTAGGGGTATTGGTTCGGATAAAGATGAAACAGTAGGATAAGGTGTTATGCTAATACAATTCAACAAACGCTTGATAGGCATTCAACTCAAACAAAATTTAAACAAACACCTGTGAAAACGAAGCTTCCCTATCCACCTTGGCTAAATGCATCAAGGAGGATGATATTGAAGGATGATAAGAGATACAGATGCAAGATTATATCAACTAAAGCATGAAATGGCAACGAATAAGCTAAATAAAAAATGTGCATATTGTGCACGCGCACAGCTTATCCTATTTTCAACAGCTTTTGTAATTTACAGATATAGCTATGTAATTAAGAGGGATAATGAGGAGTGTTAGTTAAAATTCCTGTAACGACTAGTTGAATTGATCTATATGATCAACATTACAAATATACGACAAGGCCTTGTAATTAGATTTAAAGAAAAATTGTAAATAAAATTATAGTTTTCTTAATTGCATTTTGTACTGTTGTTCTTGTTTCACCCTTCCTTCTATTCAGCTATTCAATAAACTAAACTCATTCCACCTATTCATTTCTGCTGCTAACCATCACAAGTATTCAATACCCTCACCATTTCTGCTCTCTGCATTTCAAGCCGTTGTGCTGAATATCCTGTCACTTGAAGCTTTATTTCATCTTTCCTCTATTCACCTATTCTCTGTTGATTACCATCATGACTCATACCAGAGCCCAAACCTTAAAGAATAAAGATCCCATCAATTTGGTATTAAAGCCCTTCGGCGAGCACAACATTGACGCTCACCATATAAACTCCTTATAGGATGACAATGGAGGTGCTTCACCATTGATTGATTCTGTCAATCTTAAAGAATTATCACAGCAAGAAAAATGGTAGAAGCAAGATCTTATCAACAATAGAACTGCATTATCAGTCAAGAAATTGGAAAAGACTTCTTAAGAAATATCAGTTGGGTTAACAAGAAACACCTAGGGCATTCAAGATCGTCAAGAAATGATGGCAAAATATTTTCCTAAGATCAAGGAAATAAAATCTCAAAAATATCCTGAAGGAAATTCAAGTACAAGTATCAGTAGATCTACATCCTTACTATAGACCTCAAATCAGCAATACAGATCTAACATTTATGTGCCACCGAACAATAGACCACCAATTCTATTAAGACTAGATGCCTTCAATTTTGATACTTCTCCTTCAAAAATTTCTCCTCATCATACAAATCACTCTTTAGACAATACAAAAATCAAAATAAAAATGGATTTTCCACAATACACAGGAGAAGATAGTGTAATCAAATGGCTTCGACAAGTGGAACAATTTTATCAATACAATAATATAGACATCCAAGAATGGGTCCATATTTGTTCAACCATCTTAAAAAGGAGGCACTGCAATGGTTTTACAGGTATTCACATACTGTTTCTGATTATGATCAATAGGTAGCCTTCTATAAGGCTATTCAGGTATGTTTTATTACTAATGATCTTGTTAGGCTATATGATACATTCTCTTCTCTAAAACAAAACCACCACTGTTAGGTCATCTTGTTAACCTATTCGAATAACTGAAAGGGTTAACATAACACAGTACACCCACTCATCTTTTATAAAAATTCTTAGGAGGTTTGAAAGAAGAAATTAAATTTGATGTTATAGCTGCAAATTTCATAGATTTTGATGTAGCATTTTCTTTGTCAAAGATATTTGAAACAAGATGGCTTTCAAAAAAGAAAAAACTAAAAGAAACACCCTTTCAAAAAAAATTCAGATAATGATCAATATTTTGCTCAAAAACCTGCTTCTAATACTCCCGATAAATTTTCAAAGTTCAAAAAATTGTCACCTCAAGAATTATTGAAAAGGAAAAAAAATATATGTTACAGGTGTAATGAAAAATATCATTTTGGTCACAAATGCAAAACTAAACAAGTTCATATTATGGAAGGAATTATACACCTAGGAAATAATTCCAATACCGAAGAAGAATTATCTAATGGTAATCTACATCCTCCAAACTTAAAAGATGACCAAGAATCTGATAAAGCATTATTCTCTATTTCTATTAATGCTCTATTCGGAATTCCAACCCTTCATAATATCAAAATAAATGGCAAAATTAATAACAAAAATGTTATTTTGTTGGTTGATTTTGGGTCAACAAATAGCTTTATTAATAATAAATTAGCCTAGAGACTGAATCTACCAGGGAATGAAACAAAATTATATGAAGTGTAAGTGGCAAATGGTCAAAAGCTCCAAGGTAATTAATTATGTTCTCAAATTTTATTACATTGTCAAGTTTGCAAGATGCCTATATATTTACTGATATTACCAATAGAAGGCTGTAATATAGTTTTAGGTACACAATGGATGAGAGAACTTGATGAAATCTATTCTAATTTTAAAAAACTTTAAGTAAGTTTTTCTTATAAGGGCTCGGAATATAATTGGCAAGGTTTACTCACTTTAGATGTTAAACATCACTGACAAAAATATTTCAAAAGAAATAAACAGTGCCAAATTAAAATTCAAGCTCCTGACATCATCCCTATCTGTTTCAAATGAAAAAATTATACATCCCGCTATTTAAAATTTACTTACTGATTTTCCTACTGTAACCACATCATCATAATATTTACCACCTGAAAGAAATTGTGACCATAGAATACCTCTGTTGCAGGGTTCACTACCAATATGTCTTAAAACATATAGACATCCATATCATATTAAAAGTGAACTTGAAAGATTAATTCATGAAATGTTGGCCTTGGTATGATTAGAAATAGCAACAGTGCCTTTTATGCCCATGTAGTCATGGTTGAAAAAAGGTTGATTCATGGTGATTTTGTATAGATTATAGAGGATTAAATAAAATAACAATTAAAGATAAATTTCCTATTCCTCTAATTGATGATCTTTTGGATGAGCTTTATGTTTCAAGTTTTTTTTTTTACAAAACTTGATCTCAAAACAGGATATCATCAAGTTCGAATGCATGAAAATGACATTCACAAAACAGCATTTAAAACTCATAAAGGGTATTATGAATTTCTTATCATGCCTTTTGGATTATCTAATGCTCCTTCAACATTTCAAGCCCTCATGAATTCTAATTTTAATTTTTTAAGACAATTCATTTTAGTATTGTTTGATGATATTCTAATTTATAGCAGATCATGGGATGAACACATTCAACACTTAAGAATTGCACTGCGAGTCATATATGACAACAAGCTAGTCATCAAACTTTCCAAATGTTCTTTTGTTGAGGAAAAACTTCAATATTTAGGTCATGTCATTTCAGAAAATGGAATTGCAGCTGACAAAGAAAAAACAAATGCAATTTTGAATTGGCCGTAGCCACCAAATATTAAAGCTCTGAGAGGATTTTTGGGACTGTCTGGATATTATAGAAAATTTATTCGAGGATATGGAATGATTGCAAAGCCATTAACATCAATGCTAAAGAATTTTTTTCTCTTAGACTGAAGAAGCAACAGAAGCACTTTATAAACTAAAAACTTACCATATCCATCCTCTTGTCCTTGCTATGCCAAACTTCAATCGAGAATTTATAGTTGAATGTGATGCCGGTGGATCAGGTGTAGGAGCCGTGCTACTTCAAGACGATAAACCAATTTCTTACATCAACCAAGCACTGCATGGAATTTTCTTTTACAATTATCTATTTATGAGAAAGAGCTTCTAGCATTACTATTAGCAACAAAAAAAGGGTCTCAATATTTGATTGGGGGGAATTTATTGTCAGAATTGATCACCAAAGTTTACAACGCCTGTTATCACAAAAGTTGACTACAGGAATACAAGAAAGGTGGTTGTCTAAACTTCATGGCTTGATTATCAAGTAGAATATAAAATTGGGAAGGAAAACATTGTTGCAGATAGTTTTTCCAAAATACATGAAAATCCAGACGTGCAGGCTATTTCTTCAGTGTAGGCATATTGGATTAAAGAATTAAGAAATGAAGTAAAACAAAGCCCATTCTATGAAATCAAGAAACAAAAAATACTACATGGAGAACCGAATGCTGATAAATGCAGAGTTATTGATGACTTGATTTTTTACAAAGGGAAAATACTTTTAGATCATAGCAGTTCATCATTATTAAATATCTTACTTGCTAAATTTAACTCTTCCCCTCTTGGAGGCCATGCTGGTGTTAAGAAGACACTCAAAAATTGACCAAGATATTCTATTGGAAACATATGAAGTTAACAGTATAGAATTACATCAAACAATGTGATGAATGTCAACGGGCAAAATCAGAAAATATACCTTATCCAGGTCTTCTTTAGCCACTACCAATTCCAAACCATGTATGGATTGACATATCCATGGACTTCATCACACATTTACCTAAAAGCAATAAAGAAACTGTGATATATGTGATAGTGGACAGACTTTCAAAGTATGCTCACTTTTTGCCTTGCAACACCCATTTACAGCTAAGCAAGTTGCTTAAGTATTCTTTAATGGAATCTTCAAACTATATGGTATGCCTGCAACAATAGTTAGTGACAGAGATTCAATATTTTGGAAAATTAGCTCGGCCTATCATCCATAAACTGATGGCCAAACTGAAATCATCGCTAAAATTTTGGAAAATTATCTTAGATGCTTTATTTTCCACAAATCTAAGGAGTGGACTAAATAGTTAGCTCTGGCTGAATTTTGGTACAACTCTTGGAAAGAATCTACAAAATAAACACCATATGAAACTGTATATGGAAGGCAACCTCGTACACTTCTGTCATATGTACCAAATACTACAAAGGTTTAGCAAGTAGAAGAGCAATTATTTTTGAGAGACATCACATTACAATTTTTTAAAGATAATGTACAACTTGCACAACAAAGGATGAAAAATAGGCTGATACCCATAGAACAGAAAGAAATTTTGAGATTGATGATTGGGTATATTTGAAGCTTCAACCATATAGATAGATTGCAGTGAGTTCAACAAATATTACAAAACTCTCTCCTAAATACTATGGTCCTTTCAAAATTTTGCAAAAAATAGGAGAAGTTGCCTACAAATTAGAACTTCCTGAATCTGCCAAGGTACATCCAGTCTTTCATGTCTCTCAGTTAAAAAAGAAAATAGGAACAAACATTATCATACAGCAGGCAACACCATCCTTCACTGATACAATTGTTGATGAACCAAAATCTATTCTTGACAGAAGAATGATCATGAGAGACAACAAAGCAGTAGTATAAGTTTTGATCAAATGGAAGAATAAACCACTCACTGACGGTACTTAGGAAGATTACTGGGACTTAGTTAAGAGATTTCCTACATTAGGCCTTAAGACAAGGTCTCTTTTTAATGGGGAGGGGAGTTGTTATGCTCATACGATTCAACAAACACTTGATAGGCATTGAACTGAAACAACATTCAACAAACACCTGTGAAAATGAAGCTTCCCTATCCATCTTGGCTAACTGGAATCAAGGAGGATGATGTTGAAAAATGAAAAGAGATTTTTTTGAAAAGAAAAGGTTCTCTATTAATGACCAAAATAGAACCAATAATAGAAGGATTAACCTCCTTAAAAACCTTACCACTGTGGTAAGGAAAAAAACACGACATCTCCTGTACAGCTACTTTCCAATACAGGAATTAATAAATAAAAACAAAACAGAAACAAGTTAAAAGATAGATAAAAAAAACCAAAAACCAATACATAGGATCGGGCCCAAAACATTATTGGCCGAAGTAAAAACACCTCCGCATCCTTCGAGTCAACGCGGTCCAGCCCATCAACTTTAGACAAACATATACGAAACCCTTAAACACCAAACAATATCTCAACGCCGCCATTATCCATTATCTTTTAACTCAATCCTCCAGCAAAGTAAAACATTTCTCTTTGACGATGTCACGTGCCATTGGTTAAGTCGTCGATTTAGCTGTAGCCGAACATCTATCTCCAAAAGTTTCAACCTTACCTCCCTCGAACAAGCCTTTTGTTCGAAGCGCCGCCTAACTCTTTCGACCCAGGTATGGTGTACCAGGGTGGCTGCGCGACGAAACCCAAATCGCGGACTACTGATGTTGCTGTGAAGTGGAGCCTTAGTTTGGATAGATAGTCTCGCAACGAATTGGAAGCAAATGGTGGGATTGCGAGTTGAAGCATCATAGAATTCCACAAATAAGTACTGTACTCACAATTCGAAAATAAACGTTGATGGTTTTCTGCATAATCGTTGCAAAGGTCGCACCTTGATTTAGTGTTAATACCCCAATTTACAAGTCGATCTGCTATAGGTAATCACTGTATGTAAGCCATGTATGTAGTGTACGAAAATTTCCTGGTTGTTTTACTATGCCATATCACTTTAAAGTTATCATCTCTATCTGTTGCTAGTCTAATGTCATTCCATACTTTGGAGAACATGAAATTTTTATTATCACAAATTTTCTGGTAATAAGTAGTATTGTCAGAAAATAAAAATATTCACATGCTTGATCTGTTTTGCTACTTCCTTAGTCTCTGATAGTAACTGAGGTTGAAAATGTCCATCTTGTATAATATGATTGACTTTGCTTTTAGCTGTGTTGCTTAAATGAATTCTATTCCAACCTATTAGATCAATAAGAGAAGGATGAAAAGAGATACAGATGCAAGATTATATCAACTAAAGCATGAAACGACAACGAATAAGCTAAATGATGACTGTGCATGTTGTGCACGTGCACAGCTTATCCTCTTTGCAACAGCTTTTGTAATTTACAAATATAGCTATGTAATTAAAAGGGATAACGAGGAGTGTTAGTTAAAATTCCTGTAATGGCTAGTTGAATTGGTCTATATGATCAACATTATATATATATATATATATATATATATATATATATATGTGTGTGTGTGTGTGTGTGTGTGTGTGTATGTATATATATGGGAAGGCAATTAATCAGATATCAAGAAAAGTTATACATAAAATTACAGTTTTCTTAACTTGCATTTTAACTACTGTTCTTGTTTCACCCTTCCTTTTATTCAGTTATTCAATAAGCCGAACTCATTCCACCTATTCATTTCTGCTGTTAACCATCACAAGTATTCAATACTCTCACCATTTGTGCTCTCTGCATTTCAAGCTGTTGTGCTGACGCCGGAAGCTTTATTTCATCTTTTCCCTATTCACCTATTCCTTATTTATTACCACCATGAATCATGCTAGAGCCCAAACCTTAAAGAATAAAGATCCTATCAGAAGGCGAGAGGGATAATGAAGTTTGGGTTTGAAGCAGTGATAAGCATGTTTAGTTAGATGATTGTCTAACTTCATAAATTACTGATTATTATTTTGTTGGCTAAATTACATTTTGAAAGACAAAATGAAAATTGGTTATCTACTCTACTTTCATATTTTAGAAGTGTAAATCAGTTCACACTTTCTGTGTATGTTTCAAAAATAAGTATATTTCACTTTTACTTATCTTTGAGTTATAACAATTCTCCGTGATAAGAAAATTGATCTAATTTTATATTTTACAAAAACTATTTTGTGCTTTTTTATAAGAAAAATACATTGTGTGTGACTGTGTGTATTGTGTTGAGAAATTTCTGTTTGGTTTTTCGAACAAGAGACTCCAAATTATAAGAAAACGAACTAAAGCGATCAGCTCAATAATCTATATACTTGACCAAGCCAACTGGTTGAACTAGTCTCATAGCACAAAGGCATTTTTGTAAATTTTAGAACTTTGGAGCGGGCCGAGTATGTATACATATATCAGTGTACCGATACATGTGAGGATTAACAAAAACAACAACACTTTGTATCATTTTATCAATTCAATCAAGTTTCAAATTTCTCTTTCATGGTATCAGAGCTGATACATCCAAGCGGCATTCAATATATCAATATACTCATTAATTCTTCAGCATCTTACAAGAAGAAGACTGGATTGATCAAATTTGTCCCCTCTCAGAAAGATATCATCGTAAAGGAGACTTTCCCAACCTTTTAATCCAAGATCTCTGTGCAGACTATTCAAGAACTCAACCATCATGCTCCAAGTGCCTTGCTTGCAATCCCAATCAGAGTAACTTCATTATCTTGGTCTTGCGGCTGCACCAGGAAGGCCATCAGAATCATTTCTTCATCTGACTCACTTCTTGCACCATGGCAGGAAATGGTGATGATGCATCTCATGCATCATCACCACCTCAAACCACTCAAACTACCCATACTTCTGCAACTGAAGATATCATCAAGAAAATCATTAATCTAAGAAGTGAAATAATCAACATTCAACTCGATGAAAATAATTATTTGCTCTGGAAATACGGTATCCAGACTGCAATAAGAGGATATGGACTAGAAGATTTCATTCATGGCACATCCACAATACCTGCAAAATTTATCATCAAAGATGGTGTACCAGTTAGCAATACAGAGTATTTAATATATCAGAGACAAGATAGCCTGCTGAGTGCATGGCTTCTATTAACTATCAGTGCAAGTCTTCTACCACAAATTATTGGGTGCAATACTTCACATGAAATTTAGATCACTATAGAGCAAATTTTCAATGCACAATCATCTGCAAGAATTATGAACTACAAGAGACAACTGCAAAATATACGCAAGAATGAGATGACAGTGAGGGCATACCTATCAAAGATAAAAACCCTATGTGACCAATTAGGTTCAGTTGGACACAAAATTACCAATGCAGATCAAATTCTGTTATTCTAAATGGATTAGATGAGGATTATGAGTCTATCGTTGCAGTTATTTCATCTATGGAGAAGTTACCAAGCATACCATATATACACTCTGCCTTACTTGCTAATGAAGGAAGAATCGAACAAATAAAATCATCTAATTTAGATTTCAGTAACAATTGTGCTTCAAACTCATCAAATTTCAAATTCAAGAATCATGAAAGGAATCAAATTAAAAGAAATGATTAAAACAGTCAAAGAAGTGCTCAAACTTATAGAGGCAAAGGCAGATGGAATAACAACAACAATAAAGTTAGATGTTAGATCTGTGAAATATATGGTCATGCAGCCAATAGATCTACTTCATATTTAATCAAAATTACTCAGCAAGCCAACAAGCAAACAACAATCAGAGAAATTTTCAACCAAATGCCAACATGGTGCACACAAATCAGGATTCCAAGATTCAAGGAGAAAATTCCAAGATTCATGGTGAGACAGAAATCTTGGTCAGGCCAAATGACATAGCAAACGAGGCATGGTATCCAGATTCAGGTGCAACAAATCATATCATTAGCAACTTACAAAATCTGAATCTAGGCAATAAAAAATACAAAGGTACACAATATATTTTTATGGGTAATGGTAAATCTATTAGCATATCTCATGTTGGCAATGCAAGTATCAAATGCAAAAGAGAACTGCACTTAAACAATTTACTATGTTTGCAAATTAAAAAAGAACCTATTAAGTGTGTCTCAATTTGCCAATGATAACAATGTATACTTTGAATTTTACCCAAAGCTTTGTGTAGTTAGGGACTTGCTAAGCAAGGACATTTTATTACATGGTAGGGTACACAATGGCCTTTGCATGTTCAATCTGTTGAAGAAACAAGGTGCCGTTAAAAGAAACTAGTGTAATTACACAAGCTTCTATGACAATGTGAATGATAAAAGTATCTTTGATGTATGGCACTATAAACTTAGACATCCAAGTGTTAATGTTGTGAGACAAGTACTTAGAAGTAATGATATTCATTTTAAAGATGTCAATTTGCCATATATATGTACTTATTTCCAATTGGAAAAGAGTCATAAATTGGCATTTCCTAATTCTATAACAGAATACAACAAACCACTAGAAATGGTGGCTGCTGATCTATGGAGACCAGCTCCCATAACCTCAGATTATGGTTATAAATATTACATTTCTTTTGTAGATCCTTTTTTCAGATTTACTTGGATTTATATTTTGAAATCAAAAGCTGAACACTCAATGTAGTAGTGTAGTTTATTAAATTAGCAGAAAATCAAACCAGTAAACCTTTAAAGATTATGTAGACAGATAGTGGAGCAGAATTTAAACCACTAAAGACTTATTTCTCAAAAAAGGAATTATTCATAGAGTTACCAGCCCACATACCTTTGAGAAAAATGGTATGGTTGAAAGAAAACATAGGCATATTGTTGAGACACGCCTAACTCTTTTGGCACAGGCAACACTGCCTATCAAATTCTGGCCAGATGCATTCTCAACCTCAGTATACCTGATAAACAGGCTTCCAACCAAGGTTTTAAAGTTTAAAGCCCCTTGTGAAATTCTTTTCTAAGCTAAGGCGGACTACTCAAGTTTGAGAATATTTGGTGTCCCTATTTCCCATGCACAAGGCCTTAAATGTGCACATGCTCAATTGCAGATCAACTCCCTGCACATTCCTGGGATATGCAACACAATAAAAGGGATATAAGTGTCTAAGCAATAATGGTGAAATATTTATTTCTAGAAATGTTGTTTTTAATGAAAATATTTTTCCTTTTGCAGAGAAAAACATGAAAGTGAATCAAAAGATATACAATGCAAAGGTCTCTATACCTCCAATACCTCTATACAAGGAGGAATGTGAAAGGAAAGCCGATGATACCAAAAATGGTGAAACTGATGAGCGAAATGAGTCAATACAAATAAGAGAAACATTAGAGGACACAAGCAATCTGACGCAGCGGATTATTCGAAACAAAACTTCAATCGATGGAAGGTAGCAATCGGTGAGTTGAAGATACCAAAAATGCCCAAGTTCGTTGATCCAAAGATACCGAACTCTAGCTATCTCAAACACGTTGATAGCGCACTATACCGTGTTCAAAGATCTACGATTCTTCGCACGTTGATCTAGCGCACTAGATTCTGTGAATCGGCTTCTACGATCGTTGAATCGAGCGCACTCGATTAACCGAAAGAGGAGATAGGAGATTACACTCAACTACCAATTAGTATGAAAGCACAAAGCTAACAAAAGAGAATTTTATTCAAAAATCAACCATCAAAAAAATGTACAACACACGCGTATTTATAGGAGTTACAACCCTGCCTTAAGTCGTTCACGACTCATCTTCCACGACTCACGACTTAAGGCTCTCGACTCAACAATACAACACAACGCTGTACAACTCATAGGTCGGCACCGACTCAACGCAAGCGACTCAAACACGACCGACTTATCATAAGTCGTTACCGACTTAACTACACAACACAGTTGACACGACTCACACATATCCGACTCAAAAGTAAACGACTCAACAAGCCAAGCCTCATCACCTCCGACTCAAGAAAACATGACGACTCACGACTCAACTTCCTTGCGGCACATCCCTTCCAACCGAGTCAACACCGAACGACTCATCTAGGTCGTAACTCGTCCCCGCCTTATGGATTTCAATTACTGGAACCCCTCTTTGTCTCCTGATGAGTCGTGGACGACTCATAGTCATGCAGTTAGCTTTTCCCTTCTTCATCTTAAGTCGCTGACGACTTATACGTTGAGTCGTGGACGACTCAATTCCTCCCCCTTGTAACTCCTTAAGTCGGAAACGACTCATGCCTTTAGTGAATCGTGGACGACTTAATTCCGTTGCCTTGTTATCTCGGTTTAACTTCTCCCATGGCTCGTTAGATCGTGGACCTCCTTCCTTAGCTCGGAACCGACCCAAACCTTCACTGAGTCGTGGACGACTCAACACACTACACCACAAACTCATGTTTTCAGAAATTAAAGTTTGCGCAACTTCTTCTCTGGCCTTAGCTGCATCATCCTCCCCTGGTTGAGAAAAATTCGTCCTCGAATTTGCAACTTCTTCCACAACAATCTCACCTCCATGATACGGAACTAAATGTTTGACGTTGAAAACATCAGAAGTATAAACATCATCTGGTAACTTTAATCGATATGCATTCTTATTGATTTTCTTCAAAACTTCAACTGGACCAATTTTCCGTGCTTTCAATTTATTGTATGTTCCTACCGGAAAACGGTCTTTTGTCAACACTGCATAAACCAAATCGCCTTCGTTAAATTCAAAATTTCGTCGCTTCAAATCTGCAGTCTTCTTATATTTCTCATTCGACCTTTCCAATCGTTCCTGAACGATCCTATGGCACTCCGTTAAACCTTCAACAAAATCAGCAGCTCGTTTAACTAACTCTTTCGATTGAGGTACCACTGCTAAGTCCAACGGTCCCCTGGGTAAATTTGAATATACGATCTGAAATGGACTGAATCCCGTGCTACGATTCACTGCATGATTATGGGCAAACTCAGCTTGGCATAATTTCATGTCCCAACTTCTCAAATTATCCTGTACAAGGCATCGCAACAAATTTCCCAATGACCTGTTAACAACTTCTGTCTGTCCATCAGTTTGTGGATGATAAGCACTACTAAATTTCAGCTTCGTTCCCACCATCTTCCACAAACTCAACCAAAAGTGACTCAGAAAACGAGTATCTCGATCAGAAACAATAGATTCTGGTAAACCATGCAATCGATATACCTCCTTAAAGAATAATTGTGCCACTCGAACTGCATCCGCTGTCTTCTTGCAGGCAATAAAATGTGCCATCTTCGAAAACCTGTCCACCACAACAAATATCGAATCATTTCCCCTTTGAGTTCTAGGCAAACCCAAAACGAAATCCATGCTAATATCAACCCATGGCTTAGATGGTACTGGTAATGGCATATACAACCCTGCATTCGTTGCTGTTCCTTTCGACACCTGGCAAATATGGCATCTCCCCACGAATCTTTCCACTTCTTTTCTCATCGACGGCCAAAAGTAAGATTGTGAAATCAATTGCAAAGTACGATCACGGCCCACATGCCCTTCCTCGTGTAACTCTTTGACAATTTTTAACCTCAAGCTACAGTCTGGAATACACAAACGATTCCCTTTAAACAGAAAACCATCAACCAACGTAAATTCATCGGTACTCTCACCCTTCACTTTCTCAACATATTTCACAAAGTAAGGATCTTCATTAATCATCTCCGGCAACATCTCAAAACCCGTCACTTCAACTTTCATTGTCGTTAATAAATGACTCCTCCTACTCAAAGCATCAGCTACCCGATTTGTCACCCCTGATTTATGTTTGACAACAAAAGTAAACTGCTGTAAATATGCTATCCACGATGCATGTCTCGCTGAAATCTTATCCTGCCCCTGTAAATGTTTCAATGCTTCATGATCTGTATAAAGAACAAATTCCTTCTGAAACAGATAATGCCTCCAATGCTTGACAGCTTGCACAACAGCATAAAATTCAACGTCATATGTACTGTATCTCATCTTTGCTCCTGACAACTTTTCGCTGAAATAAGCAACTGGCTTTCCATTCTGACTCAGAACTCCTCCAATACCAACCTTCGAAGCATCAGTATGCAATTCAAACAATAACTGAAAATTAGGTAGAACAAGAATTGGTGCAGACGTCAACAATTCCTTGATCTTTTCAAAAGCAACCCCCGCTTCCTCTGACCATACAAACTGTTTTCCTTTCATGCAATCGGTAACTGGTGCCATCACACTACTGAAGTGTGGAATGAATCTTCGGTAGAATGACGCTAGCCCATGAAAACTTCTCACTTCTGTAATTGTCTTTGGTTGTGGCCAATTCCTGACTGCTTCAACTTTACTCTGGTCAACTTGAATACCTTCTCCTGAAACAACATACCCAAGAAATAAAACACTGTGCGTCATGAACACACATTTCTTCGTGGCTGCATAAAATTGTTCCTCACGAAGAATAATCAACACTTCCCTCAAATGTAGAATATGCTCCTCCATACTCCTGCTATATATCAGAATATCATCGAAATAAACCATGATGAACTTCCCAATGAATGGTCTAAAGATTTGATTCATCACGCGCATGAATGTACTAGGTGCATTTGACAAACCAAATGGCATAACCAACCATTCGTATAACCCTTCTCTCGTCTTGAAAGCTGTCTTCCATTCGTCTCCAGGTCTAATCCGAATTTGATGATAACCACTCTTCAAATCAATCTTCGAGAATATAGTTGCCCCACTCAACTGATCTAGCAAGTCATCCAACCTTGGCATAGGAAATCTATAACGAACAGTGATCTTATTCAATGCTCTACTGTCTGTGCACATCCTCCATGTCCCGTCCTTCTTTGGTACTAACAATGCTGGCACGGCACAAGGACTCAAGCTTTCCTGAACACGTCCCTGTTCCAACAACTCTTCCACTTGCCTTCGCAACTCCTCATGTTCCTTCGGACTCATTTGGTAATGTGGTCGATGTGGTAACACTGCTCCCGGAACAAGATCAATTTGATGTTGAATGTCTCTAAGTGGCGGTAACTCCTTAGGCAACTCCTCTGTAAAGACATCTTCAAATTCTTTCAAAATTGGCTTTGCTGCTTCTGGGATTTCAACTTCTTCACTACTCTCTCTCCCAATCAACAAAAACACTTCTGGTTCTTCTTCGACTTCCTTGACAAACTCCTTCAAAGTCAACAGAGTTTTCAATTCCTCAATCTCTTCTAGCTTGCTCTCCTTCTGCTGTTGCTTCTTAGGAACCAAAGTGATTTTCGTACCCTCGAACATGAAACTGTAACTGTTGGCACGACCATCATGTTGTACTGCTCTATCAAACTGCCACGGTCTGCCCAACAACAAGTGACAAACATCCATGTCCACTACATCACACCAAATTTCATCTTTGTACTTCTTCCCAATAGAAAAATTAACACAAGCTCTTCGACACACCTTCACTTCACCACCCTTCCTTAACCATGCTAGCTTGTACGGTTTAGGATGCTTCTCAGTCTTCAAGTTCAATTTCCTCACGGCTTCTGTAGAAATAATATTATCACAACTCCCAGCATCAATAACGAACTTGCAAACTTTCCCCAGAATAGTGCATGTCGACTGAAAAATATTGCTTCTCAACCAACTAGAATCCTCTTCTTGCTTTGGTGTCAAACAACTTCTCCTCATCATAAGATTACAACCTTCATCTCCAAACAATTCTTCTTCCTCCTCAACATAAGGTGTATTTGAACATTCTGCATCCTCACCATCATCCTCCTCAACTTCTGCAACCATGGTTCTCTTCTTCGGCTTCGGACATTCATTACTTTTGTGACCCAACTCCTGACAATTATAACACTTGAACCCACTGCTAACCTTCGCCTTCTCAGCCTCCTTCACCACTGGCTTTGAAACAGGTTTAGGAACATTAGAACTTCCACCAACACCCCTTGCTTGATTATTGGAATTAGTAAACACACCACCTCCACGCCTTCCTTGCTTCTCCCAAGCTAACGCTTTCTGATGCGCCTCTGCTACAGATCTAGGATCAAACATATTAACCATATCCTGGATCTGCATTCTCGATCCCCCAATGAATCTAGCAGTTAGCTGTTCTTCCGTTTCCATAATATCATTCCTGGCAATGAGTTGGTAAAATTCATCAGCAT
Source organism: Allium cepa (assembly GCA_030765085.1). Taxonomy (NCBI): domain Eukaryota; kingdom Viridiplantae; phylum Streptophyta; class Magnoliopsida; order Asparagales; family Amaryllidaceae; genus Allium; species Allium cepa. Next base: position 309,748,055 of record CM060937.1, read on the forward strand.
AATCACTAACAGACTTAGTCCCTTGCCTCAGATTCTGCAACCTCTGGTACATAAGTGATTGGTAGTTGTAAGGTAAGAAAGTAGATCTCATTAACTTCTTCATCTTATCCCACGATTCTATCTTTGACTTCCCCATCCGTTCACGAGTAAGTTTAGTTTGCTGCCACCACGCCAAAGCTCTCCCCCTCAACCTAGTAGCAACCAACTTCACCCTTCTATGCTCAGGAACCTCCTTGAAATCAAAGATCTCTTCAACATTTGAAACCCAATCTAAGAACTCTTCAGCAACCATCCCTCCTTTAAACTCCGGAATCTCCATCTTCATACCCGATTCCCATCGACGATCATCTTCAACATCCCGATAAGAATTTCGAACTTGGTCTCGATCTCGATAATGAATACTAGCTCTATCACCTTCTTCAACAAAATCAAAAGTACGTCTACATCGATCTCGACCATTATCATCCCTTCGCTCATGCATGCTTCTTTGACTATGTCTCTCTTCATCTCTATATGCTTCATGTTCAAATTCACGTCGACTTCTTCCCTCTTCATGTGCATAGTCATGATGATCTCTTCGTGATGAAATTGACGTTTCTCTTCTATCTCTACAAGAATGTGGTGATACCCTCCTCGCTTCCGTAACCGATGGCGAAACTCGATTTCCTCCATGGTTCGAGTTTGGTGATCTCCTCCTTTGATTCAAATCATTCATCATTCTCTCCAATTTTCCAATGCCTTCATCAAATTTATCATTAATACGTTGTTCCATAAGTTCAGCTTCTTCTCTACGATACAAAGCTTCAACGTTTTGATGTCGATTAGCTCTCCTTGGTGGTATGGTTGAAAACTTCACAAACACTTCAACAATTTGAACACAAAACTTCAAAAGCTTTCACAAACAACAAGTCACGGCTCAACAATGCACGGCTTAATCTTGTCTCGGCCTCTTCTTAGATCGGCAATGGCTTCTACGCGGCTCCACACTTCAAATCTTGGCGCGCAAAACTCCAAGACAAAATCCAAACAATATCCAACTCCTCGATCCAAAATGAAATGGATCAAACACTCTAATGTTGTTACAAATTCAACAAGAACACAATGAACTCCTTCAAACTTCAAAAACTTCAAAAACTTCAAAAACTTGGTTCCAAGAATCAACTTAGCTATGATTGGCTAAGTTTGGCTCCGATACCAATAAATGACGCAGCGGATTATTCGAAACAAAACTTCAATCGATGGAAGGTAGCAATCGGTGAGTTGAAGATACCAAAAATGCCCAAGTTCGTTGATCCAAAGATACCGAACTCTAGCTATCTCAAACACGTTGATAGCGCACTATACCGTGTTCAAAGATCTACGATTCTTCGCACGTTGATCTAGCGCACTAGATTCCGTGAATCGGCTTCTACGATCGTTGAATCGAGCGCACTCGATTAACCGAAAGAGGAGATAGGAGATTACACTCAACTACCAATTGGTATGAAAACACAAAGCTAACAAAAGAGAATTTTATTCAAAAATCAACCATCAAAAAAATGTACAACACACGCGTATTTATAGGAGTTACAACCCTGCCTTAAGTCGTTCACGACTCATCTTCCACGACTCACGACTTAAGGCTCTCGACTCAACAATACAACACAACGCTGTACAACTCATAGGTCGGCACCGACTCAACGCAAGCGACTCAAACATGACCGACTTATCATAAGTCGTTACCGACTTAACTACACAACACAGTTGACACGACTCACACATATCCGACTCAAAAGTAAACGACTCAACAAGCCAAGCCTCATCACCTCCGACTCAAGAAAACATGACGACTCACGACTCAACTTCCTTGCGGCACATCCCTTCCAACCGAGTCAACACCGAACGACTCATCTAGGTCGTAACTGAAATCCATAAGGCGGGGACGAGTTACGACCTAGATGAGTCGTTCGGTGTTGACTCGGTTGGAAGGGATGTGCCGCAAGGAAGTTGAGTCGTGAGTCGTCATGTTTTCTTGAGTCGGAGGTGATGAGGCTTGGCTTGTTGAGTCGTTTACTTTTGAGTCGGATATGTGTGAGTCGTGTCAACTGTGTTGTGTAGTTAAGTCGGTAACGACTTATGATAAGTCGGTCGTGTTTGAGTCGCTTGCGTTGAGTCGGTGCCGACCTATGAGTTGTACAGCGTTGTGTTGTATTGTTGAGTCGAGAGCCTTAAGTCGTGAGTCGTGGAAGATGAGTCGTGAACGACTTAAGGCAGGGTTGTAACTCCTATAAATACGCGTGTGTTGTACATTTTTTTTATGGTTGATTTTTGAATAAAATTCTCTTTTGTTAGCTTTGTGCTTTCATACCAATTGGTAGTTGAGTGTAATCTCCTATCTCCTCTTTCGGTTAATCGAGTGCGCTCGATTCAACGATCGTAGAAGCCGATTCACGGAATCTAGTGCGCTAGATCAACGTGCGAAGAATCGTAGATCTTTGAACACGGTATAGTGCGCTATCAACGTGTTTGAGATAGCTAGAGTTCGGTATCTTTGGATCAACGAACTTGGGCATTTTTGGTATCTTCAACTCACCGATTGCTACCTTCCATCGATTGAAGTTTTGTTTCGAATAATCCGCTGCGTCACCGAACGACTCATCTAGGTCGTAACTCGTCCCCGCCTTATGGATTTCAATTACTGGAACCCCTCTTTGTCTCCTGATGAGTCGTGGACGACTCATAGTCATGCAGTTAGCTTTTCCCTTCTTCATCTTAAGTCGCTGACGACTTATACGTTGAGTCGTGGACGACTCAATTCCTCCCCCTTGTAACTCCTTAAGTCGGAAACGACTCATGCCTTTAGTGAATCGTGGACGACTTAATTCCGTTGCCTTGTTATCTCGGTTTAACTTCTCCCATGGCTCGTTAGATCGTGGACCTCCTTCCTTAGCTCGGAACCGACCCAAACCTTCACTGAGTCGTGGACGACTCAACACACTACACCACAAACTCATGTTTTCAGAAATTAAAGTTTGCGCAACTTCTTCTCTGGCCTTAGCTGCATCACAATCCAACTAACAACAGTTATGATAATGAACAAGTACTAGATCATGAACATGAACTTCATGAAGATAGTTATCATCATGAAGCTACTCGATCACATGAACCAATAACTGTTCAGACTAGACATCCCATGGTAACAAGGTCAAAAAGAGGCATTTCAAACCCAAAGTACATACAACAACATCAGATCTTGAAGAGCCATTCACATATGAACAAGCATCAAAAAGCAACAAATGGAAACCTATAATGCATGAAGAATATCAAGCTCTTATGAAAAAAAACTTGGGATTTAGTGCGATATCAGAGCATTAAAACATAATTGGCTATAAGTGGACATTCAAATTGAAGAAAAATCCAAATGAATCCATCAAAATATATAAGGCAAGGCTTGTGGCCAAGGGATACACACAACAATATGGTTTTGATTTTATAGAAACATTCTCACCAGTGGTAAAACCAACCACTATTAGAGTTGTTCTCATCATCGCATTACATAAAAACTAGAGAATAAGGCAAGTAGATATAAACAATGCCTTCCTTAATGGAGTTCTCAAGGAAGAAGTATATATGGAACAACCATAAGGATTCAAGCACAACAGAGATGACAATATGATATGCAGATTAAATAAAGCAATCTATTGTTTAAAGCAAGCACCTAGAGTATGGAATGATAGACTAAAAGTAACAACGATAAAATTGGGATATACTGCAGCAAAATCAGACAAGTCATTGTACATCGATCATAGTAAAGATACTACCATTTTTATACTTGTCTATGTGGATGATTTTATAATCACTGGAGATAATGAATCAGAAATCAACAAGGTAGTTTAGCGTCTAGATCAAGAACTCACTATCAAAGATTTAGGTGAGTTAAATTATTTTCTGGGTGTTGAAATCAAAAGAAAATCCAAATCAGAAATCATTCTTAGTCAAGGAAAATATATCATGGAAGTTCTTATCAAAAGCAACATGGATCAAGCAAATTGTCTACCCACACTAATGGTGAGAAACCTACATCTATCCAAATATAGGGGTGAAATCATAAACAATGTGAAACAATATCGAAGTATTGTTGGATCATTGCAATACATAATAATCACAAGGCGTGGAATAACATATAGCGTCAACAAAGTTTGTCAATTTATGCAATAACCATGCGATAAGCATTGTAAATTAGTAAAAAGAATTCTCAAATATCTAAAAGGCACAACAAGTCATGGATTATATCTAAAAGCGGGATACAACTTAAATATACAAGGATTTGCGGACGCAGATGGGGCAGTGACCCAGATGACAAGAACTTAACTACGGGCTACTGTATATACTTGGGTGAAAACCCTATATCCTGGTGTTCTAGAAAGTATCCCATTGTATCTCGATCAAGCATGGAGGCTGAATATCGAAGCGTTACCCCTACGACTGTAGAGATCATCTGGACCAAATCTCTACTTTATGAACTAGGGTTTCCAGTTCAACAAAAATCTATAATTTGGTGCGACAATTTAAGCACCGTATCCTTATCAACAAACCCCATCACACGTTCACAAAAAAAGCATGGAAATCGACCTATATTTTGTTTGTGAACTTGTAATCAACGGGAGATTGAGCATAAATCACTTACCAGCCACTTACCAGAGAGCTGATCTACTTACCAAACCCCTATCAAGAAAGAATTTTGAGCGATTAAAGCAGGAGGTGGAAGTTTTTGATGGCGGCTGGAGAATAGAAGGACCTTGAAAACCCTAGCTCGATTTGAGAGAGAATATAAGAAAATTAACTAAAGCGATCAGCTCAACAATCTATATACTTGACTGAGTCAACTGGTTGAACCAGTCTCATAGCCCAAGGGCATTTTTGTAAATTTTAGAACTTTGGAGCGAGCCGACTGTTTATATATGTGTGTGTGTATCGGTGTACTGATATATGTGAGAATTAACAAAAACAACAACACTTTGTATCATTTTATCAATTCAATAAAGTTTCAAATTTCTCTTTTAACAATAACCAATGGGCTGTTCAAATTATACTGGTAAATGCATTATTGGTAGTATAACTATATTTTAAAGCAATTTTTTATCCTTAACATGCTGATATCACGCATAAATATGCATGTTATAAGCAGATGTCCAATGCCTCTTAAATGCATAGTCGGTCCAGATAATATTATTTGTGTAGCATGTCCAGTTGCTCTATTCTCCTTTCAAGTACATGAATTAATAACCCCTGTTTAATCAACACATTTGCGTTTACTGAACTTTTTATTCAAATGGAGCAATCACACCAAGATGAAGTATAATGTCTTTAATTCGCAAATAATGGGAAATATTTAGCTTCATCGTATAATGATATGTCGGCTATAACATGAGAGGTAATTCTATTTATTTATTTTTTCAAAATCCATTATACTACACCAGTCATTTGCATGAACTATGAAGTGATATCATTGGAAAAGACTGAACGTTGAAGTGTACCGACCTATAGAAATCAATCAATCTTTACCTAGAATATGACCAATTAGAGAACAAAGTTTATGAATCTTGAATAGTTTGCTTATATAGCTTGAGTACCTCTGTCTCCATTAAAACCCTAAATGGAACTACCCTAGCTTGCATATATAGGGCTTAAATGGCTTGTCCCTAATAAGCATATCCCATTTTAAGCTAACATACTTTTGATTTTTAGCACTAATTACATCAACTATCTTTTCGTGACAATCTACATTTTGGAAGGTTTAAATCGACAATAATCCACACATGTCCAATTCAAAAATCTGGAACATAGATATCAATGGGGTTAATTAAGAAAAATAAGAAAAGAAGAAGAAAACAAACATAAAATCTCACAGCGGAATGACAAAATATAATAATTAAATAAACAGTTCATGAAGCTATTCACTATTTTTGATTATAATTTACACAACATTTACCAGAGTTATATATACAATAGAATAAATAAAATAATGCAGTAGAACAAACAATGATGGAATATTACTAGTAATAATATACCAAATCTTCGTCTCCGTCCTTTAGAGAATAATCTTTGATAAGTTGAAAAACTCAGAACTGACTCGAGCGTAATGAAAGGGCAAAACATTCAAGTTAGGACTAAAATATGCTTATGTAAGTCAATCGATAACATGTATAACATGAGTGTAATAGTGTCAGAGATGTTTACGAGATTGCACATCTCCTATCCAGTGTATAACGTGCGTGTAATAACCCAAGAGATGTTACGAGATTTTCCATCTCTTAAGGACCCGTCAAAATATTTATAGATAGAAAAATACGCTACATATGTAATGTCTAGTCAGTAAAATAAATATTTTTCTTAGCGTTAAGGCTTTATATTGATTCCCCTTGACGCGTTTTTAAGCATTGTCGTACTGTTTGCATATAAAACACCAGTAAACCGTCGGTGGATATGGATGCACCGTGATATGAAAACACTAAACTAAAATCTTAGGGGTCTCGTTTAGGGATAAAAGTATGACAAGGCAGGTGAGGAAATGCCCAAGGTAGGATACTACCAGTTCGGATCGTAGGGCTGGTGGTAAGGCATCATTGCCATGACCGCTCACCGCATCCATCCATCCTATATCGAGTCAAAGGGAGGCTATCCCAAATCAAGGTGCACCAATCGAAACCAACAACATGAGTAAAAATATGGACCGATTCCAAGAAAATCGAAGAACGGATGTCCGCTCGAGGTAATTAGCCCACTTGGCCCTGTCAAGCCGTCCTATTTTAATCATTTCAAATTGGCATAAATGCCGGGGTCTATCCATCATCGTTCTCTTTCTTTAAATCCAGCAAATGACGCCAAATCCAACCACATCGTTCTAGACCACAAATCCATATACATAGTTGCTGAAGTGGTTCCAATGTTGACCGAGAGTATGCCAATAAAAGGCCTTGATCTCTTTAATGAACAAAAGTCATTTTACACACCGGTTAGTACTTTTACATTTCAAAAACAATTCATACTTGATAACAAAATATCATATTCACTTCAAAATCAATTTCATTTCGAAATATCCTATTTACTTAAAAAATCATATTCACTTCGATACGTCATTTTCACTTGAAATATCATTTCACTCCAATGTCTCGATTTCTCTTACAAAATCGTTTCGAATTTCGATTTAGATTATAACTTCATTTTGACCCAATTAACATTTGAATCCATGATTTAAATATAAACATTCCTACTCCGACCAGTTTGAATTTTTAGAAATTAGTTTGAATAGTTTAAAATAGTCTAAATAGTTAAGATAGTTTAGTACAAAATAATTTGGGTATTAAATGGTTTATATAGTAAATAGCTTGGAAAATAAAATTAATTTGAATATTTAAAAAGATAGATTTAAATACTTTATTTTAAAATAATTTATTTGAAAATAGTTTCAAAGTCAAACTGATTTAATTCAAAATTTCCCAATTCAAATCAATTTCAATTTCCATTCCCATTAAAATCGATTCAATTCCGATTCCAATTCGAATTAACTTCAATTATAATTTTAATTCAAATTAATTTTAATTTCAATTCCAAATGAATCCAATTTTGATTTCAGTTCCACCTAATTTCAATTCTATTCCAATTTGAATTAACTTCATTTCAACTCTTAATTTTGAACCATTTCGATGTATATAAATTCGAGTTCGATTTCGGAATATCAATTTAAATCACTTAAATTAAATTTAACTTCAACATTCAAGTTAAGATTCAAATCTTTAAAAATGATTCAATTCCGAGCTCAGCATTCGAAATATCGATTTTAATTACTTGTACTTAGCAATATTCAAAGTTCAAATAAAAATGCAATCTTTTAAAACAAATCAATTTTCGAATTCCAATCATATTTCAATTATAACTTCAAAATCTCAACTTTGATTATTGAAACAATTACTGTTACCAAATTTAAATTTCAACATTTCGAGCTCTGGTTCGAAAATAATTCAATTTTCATATGTTTGATTTTTTTTATTTCTTTAAATCAAAACATTTAAATAATTTCAAGTCAAAATTCTAAAATCTTTTAATTAGCCAATCCGGTGTCCTTATATGATTTTCTATCCTATGGCCAAGTGAATCAATTATTTTAATTTAATTCCGGGATGGATATATATTATTTCAACCTAAATAAATGTATCATTTTAGCCTATTTATTGATTTATTCGAAATAATTCATTTAATAGTTTATACTCTGTAAATAATATAAAGGATGATACAGGATATATCAAAAAAATAAACATCCAAATCATCTAAAATATCAACCATATCATCCATCGCAATCAATCAACCAAAAAGCCAATATAATTCACAAAAACTTCGTAGTCATTAATATCTGTATTTTACTGGCAATTAAATTCCAATTTCAATTTAACAGTCAATTTTTTTAACACTTAATTCAAATGACAATTTATATGACAATTAAATTTATCAAACAACATCAATAAATTTATCAATTTATAATTTCAGATTTAACCAGCATAAAAATATTCTAGTGCTTGTGAGAGTTATAAAACACCCACCTTTTATTTTCTATTGTCGCTTTAGCATTCGTTCGAATTAAAATTAAACAAGCATTTAATTTTAATCCAAATTTCTGGTAGCCCCAATCAACTCCAATCCAATTTCTATGCGTAGTATTCGCGGATACGAGTGCAACGCCACTCGTTTCGTTCAATTCTGACATCGCATGAAGATGATACATTGTTTTTAAGAATAACGATTAATATAATTTAATTAGCAAACTTAATTACAAAATAAAAACTGAAATAACCTTAATCTAAGCCCGACCCAAAACATTGCTTCCTCTTTCCCAAACTGTTCGTTCAAGACCTACACACTAAAGAACTCCATGGCCATGCACGCGAGCACCTGCACATGCCATCTACCACCTAAAACCGCAATCGAACCCTGCCATCACGTACCTCTCCTCCCATTCTCTCCGCTACGCCCCATCACCACGGCCCCATATACCTAGGTCAAAACATGACCTGCTCGCTCACCCCTCGACCCGTAAATGGCGCGCATCTCAACAAGCGACTGGACCTTACCAAATCATGGGCCTTAATGCGGTTTTACATGAAAAATTCAAATATGAATTCGAAAATACCAATCGAAACAAGCTAAAAATTGAACCCTAGATTAACTGCTTCCAACCCAGATCATTGTAACGCTGTCGCAGCTCACCATAAGCATCTCAAATCGAAGCTTATGTAAAGGCAAGATTTTTAAAATTGGTTTGGGCATTTTCCGCTGGGTAGAAATTGAATTATAGATTTTTTTTCGAAGCTTCAATCCCTATTTTTTTCTTTACTGTCGTGCTTTACTTTTAAGATGCTTTACTTTTAAGATAAAGTAAGAAGAAGCTTGGTTTAAAAGGAACAAAGTGGTAGACTAGGTAAGGTTGTACGGCTGCGTTTGACTTTAAACAATTTAAAATATTGTATGATTATAAAATTTTAAACTCCTATCAACGCATGCCGCATAGCGTTTATAACGTTATACCCCTATTCTGGCCGCAACGGAACAAGTTTTGAGTCCCAATTCGATCGTATGGAGAAGATGGCCTTTTGAACCCAATTATTACATTGAATTTTCGATATTAAATTCAACGCGTTTTTGTCCCGTACGACTAAATGGTAACACCAAACGCTATGAAATTTGAAATCCGATAATAATATACTATTACAGACCCAATGGATCTAGTATGATCGAAATCCAATACTGTGCCGCAAAAGGCTATTTTTACCTGTCAATTAAAACATAAAATTTTCAAATTTTAAATTAATCACTTAAATTCAATTTTTAAGTGTAGAAAATCCTCATCCATATTTAAATAACATCTAAATCAACTTTTGAAATCATTTCATATATATTTAATTTAGGATTCAGTTACTAACATAATTTTCAAGATCAAATTTTAAACAATTTTATTGTTCGGTATTCAATAAATGTCAATATTAGCTCTCACATGAATTTTAATTATCAACTAATTACTTATTTACATCTAATGAATTCGACTTCTATTATTCAATTCAACTATTTATTGTCAACACATTCAATACATAGCATTTCCTTTCAATACTTGTTATTACTTAAATCTTCGAATTTTTTTTATTTCAAAATCTTGTTCAAGTTCATATTCAATAACTATATTAATAAATCATTAAATTTTTTGTTTTTAACCATTTTTATTCATTAACTACACTAAATTTAATAATTTAAAACAGTTAAAAATACGGGTCACTACAGTTTTGCCCAGTAATGCCAGTTCATCATGTTAAAATCTCCAAACTAGAATCCTTCGAGCCTTAAATGACTAGGCCAAATTATCAAATCACTAGTGTTTCCCGACTTCATGAGGGGAAAGTATTAAGGTTTATGACATTGCAATTTATGGAAGAAAAGAAGTGATAATTAACTCCTTACAACCTAAAAAAATAGAGTTTGAACCCCTTCCATGTTGGACCAACACCGATTTTTGCCCTATGGAGGCAGCACAAAAAGGATTCACATACATATAGTTTTGAAAATGTATCATACATAAGCTTTTGAATCTATGATAATTTTGTGTGCGTGTGTGAGTGTGTATATATAGTTTGAATATACGTAAACTTTGAATAAACAAATTGGAATATACATGACTCCATGTATAATAGTCTGATACATTTCATTTCAGATTTTTTAGTAGATAAATTTTAAATGTACATAAAGTTTAATGTATAGTTTGAATATACCATTTTTATAACATATACAATTTATATATGTGTACAAAATTTTCAAGAATACCCAACGCTATATGTACATGAATTTTCAAATGTGTATTGGTTCTTGAATATAAAGTTTCTCATATACATATGATTTTAAAAGAATAAATTTTAAATATATGTTGGTATTCCAAAAATGCACAAGTTTCAAGTATGAGCAAATATGGATTCAAGTATGTGATCTCTTTTTTATCAAAAGATTCTACTTACATTTGATTTTATCAGCAGACTTTGCATATATGTGTGGGTTTTCAAAATATATATTAGTTTAGCAAAGATGGATTTCAAACATAAAGGTTTTAAATACCTGGATTTAAGAAGACTTCATGTACATACGTTGAGAACTTATAAGTTTTGAAGGAAATGATGATTTCGAAAATATTTAGATTCAAATATAAGAAGTTTTAAATATACGTGGTTTTGAAAAACACAACTTTTCAAGTATATATTTTGTTTTAAAAGTATATAATTTCAATATAGAGGTTTGTGAACATAGAAGTCTTGAATGAATAAATATAAGCTTCAGGTATCTTTGGTTTCAGACACACACACAGAAACAAACACACACACAAGCAGTTTCTTATATGCACAATTTCATATATATGAATTTCGAGCATATATTAGCTTTCAACTGCATAAAATTCCCTATGAGTTATGGAAAACGTATAAGTTTTAAATGCATAAGGTTGGATAGGCTTTAAATACATAAACTTCAAGTATATTATGCTTCCAAAAACATATAGGTTTTGAAAACATGCCAGACGTTAAACATATTAGGTTTTCAAGTACGTACAAAATAACGTACATAGGAATTTTTGGACATAAGTTGGTTTCAAGCAAGTGTGGATTGCAAAATATATACAGATTTCAAAAAATAATGTTTAAAAATTATAAAGTAACTGGTTTTGAAAGTTGAAGGCTTCGAAAATATGAGGTTTCAAATATGCAAGATCTATAAAGCTATGAATATATATGTAGCTGATTTCCAATGTATTTAGTTTTGAATAAATATGTACACAGCTACGAAATGTGTATAGTTTATATACATAAGGTCTCGAACATGTTCAGCTCCAAATGTAGGACAGTTTCGAATGTGTATAGTATTAATTATATGCAGTTCTAAGTATGTATACAATTTCATAAATAAAGATTTCAACTATTTACATTGACGGCTTCAAGTGCATGGTGTCAAGTTATAATGTTTTATAAAGATTTGAATATAAAGATATTGTAAAGATTGAGAGAAAGTGATGATTTCAATTATTTGGAGAATAATGCAGAGTAATCTTTTTATTGAATTGATTTTTGCAAATGAAAATTATATACATAGCTATGTAATAGAGACTGTTTATATAAATACAACATTGGGTTGCAAAGGTACGACCCAAAACAAAATAAGCTGCCTCTTCATAAAGTGGATGTGCGGCTCTGATTCAGCCTTGTGTGTATGGAGGGTTGAGATGTGATATGCCAAGATATACGCTGTAAACTAAAGTCGCATATCTGTTATCACAATCATTTTCCCCTTACGAACCTTAGCCCGATTACTAAGGTTAGGGTTTTTGAGGCGATTTCAAGCGATCTTCTGATTTTGATAAATTTTTATGATGCAATGCACAAATTCTTGTCTTCGCTTTAGTCTGTTTTCTTCCCTCCTTCTATTTGTGCTATTGTATTTCTCAAAGACTTGAGCTGTCTCGATTATCCGTGATGAGTGCAAGATGGAAGCTTTAAGGTTGCTTCTCCTTCAGCCTTTTAATTTGGAGAGAATCTGATGGTTTGAGATTGACAGAGATCTGGTTCTCTTTGATTCCCAGTTCAGATCTAAACTTCAGGAAGTTCTTCTTCGATGATGATTTGGTGGGCATGTATGCTTTCTAGTAGGTAGCGGGTATATGGTTTACTTGTAAGACTTGATCTCGAAGAAAATGCAAATCTATCTCAATATGCTTGGTTCTGGAGTGTAGTATAGGATTAACAGTCATATAAACAGTGCTTTGATTATCACACCGCAATGTTGACTGGTGTTTGATTTTAGTTTTAAAGTTCCCTTAACATTGACTATAACCACATTACTTCGACAACAACACTTGCTACACTCATATATTCTAGTTTTGTGCTAGATCTTGAGATAGTTGATTGCTTCTTTGAACACCATGATATTAAATTCCCTCTAATGAATATACAGTATCCAGTACCGACTTTCTGTCATCTGGATCTGTAGCCCAATCAACATTTGCATATTCTGTTATGTTGAGATTGCTGCAAGCTTTAAATGATAAACCATGATTTATAGTCCCTTTTAAATAGCTGAGTATCCTCTTCACTGCTTTCCAGTGCTCATCCAGTGGGTTATGCATAAATTGAGAAAGTTTGTCAACACTAAATACAATATCTGGTCGTGTTATAGTAGCATATTGTAATGCTCCTATAACAAGTCTATATTTTTTAATATTGTCTATGGCTTTTCCCCTGTTTTCTAATCAATTCTGATTACTTATCATTAGAGTAGACATAGGCTTAGCATCTTCCATTTTTGTTCTTGTAAGTAGTTCTGATGTGTACTTTCTTTGACATAGTATTATCTTAGACTTTGCTGCTTTGTTTACTTCAATTCCCAGAAAATAATTGAGATCCCCAAAGTTTTTAATTGAAAATTTCTTGTTCAGATAACAGATGATTTGATTGATTTCATCCTGATTGTCACCTATAATAATTAGATTATGAACATAGATTAATATGTAACTAGTTGACGACTGAGTAATTTTAACAAAGAAGGGTCTGATTTGGTAGACTGATATCCTATTGTTATTAAGGTTAATTTCAGTCTATCAAATCATACTTTTGGTGCTTGTTTAATTCCATATATTGCATTGTTTAATTTGTACACAAGATTTTCATTCTGTTCATAACCAGGTGACAGCTTCATATAGATCCCCTCTTCTAATATGCCATTTAGGAAGGCATCGTTGACATTTAACTGCATTATATCCCAACCCTTATGTAAGGCAATAAGAATAAGTCTTACAATAGTGGGTTTGACGATCGGGGAAAAAGTTTTAGTGAAATCAAACCCATACTATTGAGCATAACCTTTGGATACAAGTCTGGCCTTTTATTTATTTTATTTATTGATGGTTCCATCAAGGTTCCTTTTTATCTTGTATGTCCATTTGCAGCCTACTACATTTTTGTGTGCTGGTGGACATACAAGATTCCTTGTTTTATTTTTTATGAGAGCATTATACTCTTCATCCATTATTGTTTTCCAGTTATTTTTTTTGCAGCCTATTTATAAGAGGTTGGTTCATCCGAGCTTGTGTTGGCAATGTAAACTTTTGGGTTGAAGATGCCACTTTTAGCTCTAGTGATCATAGGATGGCTTTGTCCGACTAGGACTTCAGTATAAGGTAAGTCATCTGTTTTGACTTGATTTAAGTTGTCCCTTGAGTTGCTTTGTTGACCTTGTTCATTTTGATTTTTTTATTTTGTTGAGTGTGCAGGTGAATGGCTGGCATGATTGATATTATCTGCCCACTCATAATTTTATTGAGCAGATACAGTGGGATGATTTTAGTGATCATCAATAGTCCTCCTTACCACTGCCGAGTTCTCATTCTTAGGATATATAGGTAATTTAGGTATAGAAACATATGGATTGTGAACCTTACTTGTCTTCACTTCAGAATTTCTAAAAGGAAAAATGTTTTCATTGGAAACAACATGTCTACTAATAAAAACTCTTTCACTATTATCAAGACATTTGTATCCTTTTTGATTTGTAGTATACCCAAGAAATGTACACGGCTTGGATCTAAAATTCAACTTATTATTGTTATATGGTCTCAAGTATGGAAAGCATAGACACCCAAAGTTTTTAAACTATATTAATATGGCTTTACCCCTCGTAGTTTTTCTATGTGGCTTATATTTCATACAATTCTAGTTGGCAGTCTATTAATAAGATAAAATGCAGTGTTGAAGGCTTCAGGCTAGAATTTTACAAGTAAATTAACATGAGCTAGTAAACTAAGCCTTGATTCAACTATGTGCCTATTCTTTCTTTCAACTAGACCATTTTGCTCAGATGTGTAAAGACATGTGGTCCTATGAATTATTCCCTTCTCTCTAAAATAATCCTTAAGGATTTTATATTCCATTCCCCCATCTGATTGTATAATTTTAACATGTGAATTAAGTTGCTTTTCAACCGTAGTAATGAAGTTGTCACAACTTTGTATGTGTCATATTTATTTTTTAAGAAATATATCCAAGTGTATCTTGTGTGTGCATCAACAAAAGATATATAGTATTTGTATCCATAATCTGAACTTATTGGTGCTGGTCCCCGACGGTTAGTAGCAATAAGTTCAAGGGGTTTAGAGTGTTTGGTTAGAGAGTCATCAAATGGTAATTTATGACTCTTACCCATTTGACAATAAGTACATATATAAGGAAGAGAGATATTATCATATGATACACAGTTTTCAGCAAGAACTTGCTTAACAACTTTTACACTTGGATGACCAAGTTTTCAGTGCCAAAGATCAAATACACCACTGCAGTTTTTCTTTTCACACTGATTACAATAGTTTTGCACTTTTATAGAACTTGTACAGTTGACAGATTTAAACTATATAGGCGCTTTTGTAGATCACCCTACAACAAAACATCTTTAGTCAGTATGTCTTTAACAAGACAATACTTTGGGTAGAATTCAAAGTAAACTTTATTGTCATTAGCAAATTGAGACACACTTATAATATTTTTCTTGATCTTTGGTACTCTTAATAAGTTACGCAAGAATAATTGTTTCTTTCCTTTAATAAGAGCACTACCAACATGAGAGATTTTGATGCACTTACCATTATCCATGAAAATTGACCATTTACACTCCTTGTTGCCAAGATTTAAGTTTTCAAAATTATTAATTATATGATTTGTTGCTTCTGAATCAGGATACCGGCAGTCATCTTGCACATGTTCTGATTGAGCATCTTCACTGAAACTGTGACCTTTGTTGTCTGCTTTATTGCTTAGGCTTGACTGAGCCACATTTTCACTGTAACTGCCATTTCTTTGATTGTTATTGTTGTGATTAAAGTATCTGAAGTAAGCCCAACTTTTCATAGATTTGGCATTTTGGCCTGTTGCTACTATTCCCTCTGCCTCTTCCCCTTGACCTATTAGTGTATCCTCCTCTTTGTGATGATTGATCACCTTTGTTGTTGCTTTGATTCTTATTTTTAGTATTAGTAGTGTAATTAATAGCAAACTCTGATTCTTAAGGACTTTTATTGCCTATTCTTGCCTCATGTGCCTGCAGAATAAAATGATCATCATCAATAGATGGTAAGATTTTATGAGAGGCTATAACAGCAACCATTGCTTCATATTCATCACTTAAACCATTCAAAATGGTTAAAACCTGTTCTGAGTCAGACACTTTGTAGCCTGCAGCTTCAAGCAGATCACAGATTGTCTTGATTTTGTATAGAAATTCTCTCACTGAATAGTTGTCTATCCTTATGCTTTGTAACTGTCTCTTGTGATACGTTACTTTGGCCCCAGATTGTGTGTTGAACACCTTCTCTATTGTAGACCATATTTCACTTGCAGATTTACATCCTATGGCATGTGATAAAAGATTTGTGTTTATAGATGACAGTAACCAAGAACATATTATTCTGTCCTACCTGTGATGTCTGAAATACTCTTTATTCCTGACAATCTTATTTTCTTGATTAGTGATGCATTATGGTGGAGTTGGTATCGTGCCAAGAAGAAAGCCTTCAAGGCCATACCTCTGAGTTGCAGTTTCAATATACAGTCTCCACACTAGATAGTTATTTTCATCTAAACGCACAGTGATTAATTGGTTTTGAGGGCTTGTGATTGTTTTGATCAGATTCCCTGTTGCATCAGTTTGCTGTACAGTGTTGGTATTATCTGAAGTTGCTGACCGATCATCGGCCATGATGATGATTCTTGATACAAAAGATGAAAGAGAACTTCAGAGTGGATTTTTGAGCAAGAAAATTCTTCAGAAAGTGATGAGAACAAGTATGATGCAGCCAAATCTAAATGATGAAAACTTTCTGATAGATCTTAGCACGGCACTAGCCTTATTTTAAAATTTGATGAGATGCCTTTTTTCTGGTTTCTTGAATCTGTTTTATGAAATTTTCTTGAACAAGCTTGTTTACAGAAAGAACTGTATGTAGCCAGTGTAAAAACTTGGTAAGGGAACATATTCTTGAACAGACTTATTACCCAGACGATGATATCTGATCTAATGGGTAAAAACTCTCCAAATGATGAGAATACTATGATGGAGAAGCAACCGATTCTCCTTTTGAGATTACGATAACGATGATAAGCAAAATTGCTCTGATGCCATATAAATATTTGAATATGAAGATATTGTAAAGATTGAGAGCAAGTGATGATTTCGATTATTAGGAGAATAATGTAGAGTAATCTTTTTATTGAATTGATTTTTGCAAATGAAAATTATGTACATAGCTGTGTGACAGAGACTGTTTACATAAATATAACATTGGGCTACAAAGATACGATCCACAACAAAATAAGCTACATCTTCATAAAGTGGATGTGTGGCTCTAATTGGGTCTTATGTGGATGCACGGTTGAGATAAGATATGCCAAGATATATGTTGTAAACTGAAGCTTCAGATCTATTATCACAATCATTTTTAGTGTTATATGTAGATGTATTAATCTCTAACAAGTGCATATGTACCAGGTTTCAAAAATAAAAGTTTTAAATGCATGGATTTTGCATGTGTGTACTATTTAGTTTAAATATATAAGGATTTCGAAAACGTACATCTTCATATATATATATATATATATATTGAATAAACATAGATATCGAAAATTCACAGTGTCAGATATATGACTCTTCATACATGCTAGGTTTCGTGTGTGTGTGTGTGTGTATATATATATATATCAAAGTTTTATATTCTATATATAAAGTTTCGACAATATGGAGTTTCGTACGATATAATTTCAAGTATCACACATATAACGACATTAATATATATATATATATATGGGTAGATATTATAAACATATGTGTTTAAATATATATATTAGATATCAAATATAAAACGCAATAAAATTGTCACATGCATGTCTAAGCATGACGTGACAAAGTTAATGAGCATAAGGCAATTGTAATTTGTAGCAGCACTACGTACCTTTTATAAAAATAAAATAATAATATCATAGGGTCTATAAGCATGCTGCTAGGTCCAATAAAAATGGTTTTTGCTTTAAATGCACATCAATTATACTCTGCAGTACATGGTCACATGGCTACTACTATCAATTTAGACAAGCATGAAACTGAAAAATTATTATTAAGATAGTGGTAGGCATGGAGTTTTTAAGTGGCTAGTAGTTTAAGTGCATAATTTGTTGAATTATTGGGCTTTTTTTAGCCATGTGGGATATTGTAAGTGCATTGTATTGTTGTCTATGCATGTACAGGAAAAAAAAATGAATGTATTAGGAGTTTATTTCCCTTCATCTTCTAACAATGTTTCTTAAAGTTTAGAATAAAATATCCAGTCAACATGACCACATTATACTATTATCATTGCTTTTATTTCTGACTATTACTATTGCTGCTTTTAAGTTGTAGAACCTAATGCTTTGCAAACATGCTGTACATAAGTTTGCAATCTAACGAGGTCAACTGTGAAATACTGTAACCATTATCCACCACAAAACAACTTTACTCATTGAAATTGTTAATTCATTTTCATGCATGAAATTCATCATGTACTAATACAAAATTCAAGCTTCCTTATTGGATGAAATACGGACTAATCTACTATGAATTTTTGGTTTTCTATGGAAGAGAATAACTTAAAAATCCAGGAATGCTTCTTTATCTCAAAGCCTAGATTTATATAGCATATTGGATTTTCTTATGGGCTTCTAGATCATTATCAATCCTCCATCACATACCAATTATGGAAATTGACAAGTATTCAAAATTCTCTTAAAAGAAGGGATTCTTATAGAAAAGCATGTTTTTGACTATAAAGTCTATCTATCACGAATCATTACATTTCAGAGTTACAAACAAGATATTTCTTTTCGTTAAGCAAAACCTAAAGTGGTATAATTATATATATATCATACAAAATGGACTAATATACACCAACATTATTTTCAACATGTAGTTTTATTAGAAAAAATTGCCAAACAAATCTTTGGGAAAAATATTTCAAAAGTCAAAAAGTTTATTATCAATTACCGTATGGGTCTGCGAAAACATATATTTATGTATTTCAAGTATAAGTTATAACATATTTAATAATATATTGCTTAACTTCGGTAATTTCCTATAAAAGATTTGAATCTTAAATGTGTTGATAAGAGAATTTTCAAAGCTTTCAAAATAAGAAGCCGTTATAAACGCCACTAGCGCAAGAAGTTGGTGTAGTGACCTAAATCACTAGTAAGGAACATAAATCACTAGTTAGGGGTGAAAATGAGTAGCTTGACACTGGTCATGGGCCTAAATTACTAATAAGGGGTCTGATATTCTAGTAAGGGATCTAAATCACTAGTAAGGGACAAAAAATTAAAAGACTAAATCAGTAGTAAGGGACCTAAATCACTAGAAAGCGATTTTATTTCCTATTTTCTATTTAAAATATCATTATTTCCAAATAGTTTTTGGGCTTTCTATTCAAGAAATTATAACTCATAAATAACTTTCTAGCTTTCTATTATAAAATCATTATTTCCAAATAGTTTTCTGGCTATCTATTCAAGAAATTATTATTCATAACTACTTTTCTATTCGTAAAATCATTAATTCTAGGTAGTTTTATAATCCTAATCCTAAGAGATTTTATTCCAGTAAATTGCCGCCAAATAGATTTAGGCCTCTACAAATAATCCATATATTCCAAAAGTGACACTGGATTTCAAACGAAAGATCCTTAATGATCTTTTAAAAATATTGAATGATTTGCCCAAAATCAAAACTAAATTAATAATGAAAATCGTGATTTCGTTTTGTTTTGTAGGAAAACAGGGTTAGAAAGAAACCTCACAAAAGTAATGAAAAAAACGACGAAATTCTTAGTTTTACGCTAAACTGTGAAAAAAAGCTTCATTTATACAAGTAGGACGACAAATGTTATCCATATGTTTTTTAAGTAAGGCAAGCAAATAGACGATGTCAAGACTAAGGATTTATGTCGAAGTTCAAGACTTCCGATGCTAAGGCAATGATTATGAAGGTCCACAACTAACAACAGCGATAACTGATTTCATGCCGCATTGATTCCATGTTGCATTTTATCAACATTGCATATCATCCATGTCGTGCTCCATCAATAAAAAAAGGAGGAGATTGCCGCACTTTATCACCGTGGAAGCATACAATGATGCCGCATTGATTCTATGCAACACTCAATTAATATCACATTGATTATATGCTGCACTCAATCAATGCCGTAACAATAACAGTTAATAATGTCGCATGATGCCGACGCCATTGCTTATCAATACCGCCTTCCTTCAATGTCGCATCCATGTCGCATTTTATCAATATCATATCACTCCAATATCACATTTCGAGTAATGTCGCCTCTCTTCAAAGCTGTTTATCAACAATGCCACATCCTATTGGTTCATCAATAAGGTTAGTTCACTAAGAAGCATGTCGTCGATAAAATAATATGCATCACATATCAATCGTTGTTGCATTTCATGAATGTCACATGTTATAGATGTCATACAATGTCAATACATGGGAATGTAAAGAGCCATGCAAAGAAAGAGGATTAAAATCATTCATAAAAGCAAATTCAAGAGGATTTAGTGTATTTTCCTTCATAAAGCTTCAAAGGTATTCATGACCAAGATAATAATCAAAGTCCCATATCACCAATAGAAGCAAACCTACCTCCTTTTGGCCGCTATAAATAAAGATGTACCCCGCCATGAAAAGGGAACCTTATCCTCTTTCTTACTCTTATTTCTTTTTCCAATTAGGATCTTTTCCATGTTCTCTTTATTGGGAGCTCAAGGACAAGCTACTGGCATGAAGGATAATGAAGGAGAAGATGATATATTTGTAAATAATGGCCTATGCAATTAGATAATTGTATATTTATACATATTGGAACATGTTCATACTTACTAAAGAACACAACTTGAGGCTAATGACTATAGTGTTTGGATTTGCCTATTTTATCTTTTGAAGTTATGATTATAATTTCAAATAATCTTGTGAATTATTATAAAATCAAGGGTATTATTGAAACTTCTTCGAACATGCCTCCTTGTACATACTTCTTGAACGTTGAACCAAATTTCATTTTATGAAAATCGGTTCTTAAACCCTCTCTTGGGCAGTCTCCTTCTAAGCGAAGTATGCTCGCCATCAAATCCAAATTTCATCGTCCCTCTCAAATTTTGACCTTTATGCCCCCATCCAGCAGTTGTCCTTTTACCTAAACCAATTCCTCTACCTAATCGTTTCTTCTTCTTCTTCCTTGCTACTTTGTTGTCTCTCAAATCGTTTAGTCGATAAAGGTTCATTGAAGCCGAAAACGACAATAAGTTGCAGTTGTTGCTGGATCTAAACGATGCTAAGGATATGATGGTAATTTTGGGTTTCGCCATGTTAAATTATTAGGGAGAAGCTGAACGAAACAAGATTGGGTGATTATTAGGGTTTGGATAGGTTGGAGAGGAGAGAAATGCATCGATACATCGTTGATTTTGAACAGGCGAATAAACTTTTGATTGACGGGTTTATTATGGTAATGCAAGTGAAAGGGGGAAGAAGAATAGAATGGCGAATAGAAGAAGAGGAGAAGCGATCAACGAGTTTTTTGATATTTGATAGGATGAAGTTGTCGATATGAGATCGCTTCACATAGGGAAAAATTAAATATGTTGGGAGAAAAAATTGTTTACCGACCAAGAGTATTATTATTCACAAAGTATCGTAATTTTGAAAAAAGAAAAAATGTCATTGTGTAAATGATTTGGTTTCTCTTTTCCTATTTAAATAATAGATTTTTGTCATCCATTGTTGAACATAATTGCTTTCCTTATAACTTAGCCTGGAAAATTACGAAAATAACACTGGAAACTACTATATTGTTTATATCAAAAAATAATTTGTTAAACTATTACAATATAATTCATATTACGTTTCAAATAATACCATTAATCACTCTAGCGTTGTAAACTATAATGTAATATAACAAATATTCGCATCCTCCAACTCCTTCTGTGTGAATATGAAGCAAGTAAAGAATGCAGTATCGTTATTTTTTATACTTAGCATGTAGCAAAAATGATTTTAGTTTGGAAAAGAGCTTTTTTAAAAGAAGTCATAAATTATAACTCTTCAAGCATAAAAAGTCAATCAAAATTACAAAAACAACAAAATGACAACATAATATTTCAACTCAGGAAGCAATTAGGAAAGTTTAGCTTGCATGAAATTCACAAAGTAAAACAATAATATAATCGAGTGAAAATATTTAGATAGTCATGAAACTTAAATTTTAAGGTTCATCAGCTTTTTCTGAAATTTTGAAAGAAAGCTAACACCATTCATCCTGCAAAGAAAATGACTTATTGCACTGAGATTGAGGCAACAATAAATAACATTATAGCACGACAAATGCACTTGTGTGAATCCTATAATGCAACGTGTAAGAATAAGAATCTAACCGACCCTATTACTTGTATAGTCTATAAACTATAGGACCTTCTGATGGAGCCATAATACATAGAATTTTGGAAAATTTTATGTCAACTTCGGAAATAGCTGTGTACATCCCGTGGAATTTAAAAAAAATGCATATCTTAAAATTAGCTGAGTATACCCCTATAATTTCCACTACGTCCTTCCTCATGAAACTGCTCAACATAAGTATACATAAAGAAACTAAACTCAGTCAAAACCTAGATCAAAATCTACTGCTTCTACGATATTTATCTATTATTCTAAAATGAGCAAGAGTGAGTAACAATGATAATGTTCACAATTTTGTTGATGACATACATTTTAGAGTGTTCTTCATAAGTAAAGCGAACCGACAAGAGTCCCACTATGACTGCAATAGTCGATGGTGACTAAGAAATGCATGATTAAACGATGAATCGAGATATTTACATGCAAAGTTCTATGTAGGAAACCATATAGGTGCTGCATGGTTCAACAAAGTATCTTGTTCGATCTTTGTTCAAGTAATTATAGAATGTATGTTGGATAATTGTGTCGATGATTCGAGAATGATGAAGATGATAACTGCTGTACTTCTGACTTTAAGGATCTACTACGTAGATTCTTTTAGACAATAGTTCAACCCAACAGGTACAAACGGGTTATCGAACTATCGACTTTAGGATTCAATGAAGCCTTGAAATAGTGTAATCAGATTCAAAACTTGTACGATTTTGATCTGACCAAGAACACTCAAATTTGATCTCTGATGATGTAATTTAGTAGAGAATAGAATGAAGAAGAAGAGAATTGAGCTGCAACATTTTTGCATTTGTAACACCTTACTGGCGTCGCAAACTATGGTGAAAAGGCAGTGTTCTACAACACCTTCAGAGCGTCGCAGATCTGGAAGAAGAAGATGAAGGTACAAAGAGAAGAGACCGTTTTTCTTGATGGTTCCTGGGCATCACTATTTATAGTAGTGAAGAAGTGTCTATTCGTCACGCGTCGCATCCTTTCCAACAATCTAAAACCGTTGCGAACGGTCGCATCTATTCGTAACAGTTTGAAACTATTACTAAATGGTTGCGTCCCCTCATTCAAGTGACCTGCAAAATCTACCCGTTCAAATTCAAATCTAGATCCGGCCTGTTACCAAAAAATTAATTTTTCATTTTAGACCCAAACACGACCCGGCCCGGCCGGTCAATCGGACGGATAGATGGCGGCGGCGGCGCGCGTGTTGTATTGATGCATGACTTCCCTCCTCACATCAAAGCAAAGCTTTGGATGCCCAAAGGGCCCAACCTTCCTTAAATAAATCCATATATAAATCAATATGTTCTCTTAATTTTCTAGAAGTGGGACTATACATCCCCTCTTCTTCCTTCCTCTTCCCTCTTCTTCTTTCTTCAAAAACAAAACCCATAACCCATAACCCATAACCCAAAACTAATTTTGAAAATTTTCTAACAATTTCCTCCCATTTTCAAAATGAGTAAAAATAAAATAAAATGGACAGCTGCGTCACTAGAGTGACTACCTACATACCCAAGTGGGATCAAACCACCATAGTTTCAAGATCAAGTTTTGCATTATCGTGGAAACCAATACATAAATGATTGGTATCTTTTGGATTTGAACCTTCACTTAGTTAACCATTCAAAGTTCTATCGAGGTCTATGGTGAACGTATCTTGAACCAAGTACCCATAGTGATAGTACCGGAACAGTCACACATACCGATTTCCGTATATAGAGTGTTCTGTACGCTCAGCACATTAATGGCCATGTGCTTAAATCCTGAGTTCATGAGTTTACTTTAGAAAGTGGTCTTACTTTCTTAGGAAACGACCTGATTTCCATACTCATATAGGTAAGTCCCTTTATAAGGTGTTTCTGCGATACACCTTGTGATTTTAACTGGACTTATTAAGGATTTTAATCCATCCTCTTTCATGCAGAATTCAACACTAATTATGGCAACTGATTTAGTATTCCATATTCATTCTCTTAACTTGTTGGTACCCATTTAACTTTGTCTATCATTTTCAAAACATAAGTTGAGTTTCTGTTAAGGATGATCAACCTTCATTCACAGACCTTAGTCCCAGTTCCTTTAATTTTATAGAAACCATTGCCTTTGAAAGACTCTTTGTGAGTGGGTCAGCCAAGTTTTTCTTTGTTTCTGTGTAATCAACAATTATTACTCCACTTTCGAGTAACTGTCTTATCATTTGATGTCTTAGACTCACATGTGTAGACTTTCCATTATATGTCTTATTAGAGACATCGTATATTGTAGCCTATTTATCACAGTTAATCAAGACCACTAGAGATGGCTTCTTCCATAATGGAATTTCTATTAATGAATTCCTAAGCCATTCCGCTTCCTTACAAGCATCTGCTAATGCAATCAACTCTGACAATATTGTTGAGTCAGATATATAGGTCTGTTTCTTGGAAACTTAAACACAGCAGCACCTCCTAATGTAAAGATCCACCCAGTCGTAGACTTGGATTTTGATTCTATATTGTTCCAGGTTGCATCACTATATCCTTCTATTATAGCAGGATATCCTTTATAAGATAAACCAAAGGTAACGGTTCCTTTCAAATAAGCTAAAACTTTGGAAATAACTTTCCAATGTTCGAAATCTAGATTACTCATAAATCAACGTAACATGCCTATAACATGTGCTATGTCTGGTCTAGTGCATGCATAGCATACATAAGGCTCCCAGTAATACTAGAATACTCAAGTTGAGAAATGGTACGTCCAATATTCTTTACTAATTTAATACTAGAATCTAAAGGAGTAGGTGCTGGTTTGTCATTATAATGACCATACTTTCAGAGGAATTTTTCAATGTAATGAGATTGTGTTAGCAGCAACTCTCCCTCTTTCCTAATAATTTTAATTCCTAGAATTACGTCAGCTTCTCCTAAATCTTTCATATCGAATTTAGAAGATAGAAACTTCTTAGTTTCATTCACACAGGGTACATTAAAACCAAAATTTAGCATGTCATCAATGTATAAACATATTATAACATAATCGTTGTTGTCTGATTTGCTATAAATACATTTATCAGCACATTAACAATAAATCCATATGACAATGATATTTTATGAAACATCTCAAGCCATTGCATAGGAGCTTGCTTCAGGCCATAAAGAGACTTTACTAATTTGCAAACTTTATTTTCTTGGCCTAGGGTTTTGAATCCTTCAGGTTGTTCCATATATATCTCTTCTTCTAAATCTCCATTTGATGTATGACCAATTTATGAATTGATGCAAGTGCTATTAAACAACGTATAGAAGATATACGAGCAACTCGAGCATATGTATTAAAATAATCTACTCCATGTCTTTGCTTATATCCCTTAGTAGCTAATCTACCTTTAAACTTATCAATGGATCCATTTGTATTCAATTTTTTCTCAAATATCCATTTACATCCTATAGGTTTAGCAGTAGGAGGCAAATCAGTTAAAACCCAAGTTTGGTTTAACAATATGGAATTCATTTCACCATTAATAACTTCTTTCCAGAATATTGAATCTATGGAACTCATAGCCTCAGAATATGTTTTGGGGTCATCATCGATGTTCATGACATATGTAGTCACATTAAGGACTTCATCCTTACTGCCTTCTATAAGATATATAATGAAGTCAGAACCACAGTCCTTCTCTATTCTTTCTCTTTTACTTCTCCTTTGTTCAGTACTATTATCTGGTACTTATACTTCCTTGCTGTTTTGAGTAGGAGCATAGCCATCGTCATTGATATCATCAATCGTATTAGGTTTTGGACTAGATAATCTCAATGGAATCTCAACGGTTTGATTTTCAAAGAATTCTACATCTACGAATTCTATAACTTCTAATGTGTCAAGAATTAGGAATCTATAAGTTATACTATTAAGAGAATATCCTATAAAAACACATTTAAATGCCATATTTCTTAACTTTGGTTGTTTACGGTCTGGTTTTCTAACATATGCTAAACAACCCCAAACTTCAAGTCTTGTAAAATTAGGTTTCCTATTAAACCATAATTTATTAGGGGAGACATTATTCTTTTTAAGTGGTACTCTATTTAAGATATAACCACCCCATAGGTCATAAGGTAAGTTTGAACTTATGAGCATGGCATTAACCATTTCTACTACAGTTCTATTTTTCCTTTCAGCAACACCATTTTGTTGTGGTGTATATGGGGCAGTGCATTAGGGAACTAAACCATATTGTTTACAAAATAAGGTGAATTCATTTGAGAAATATTCACCACCTCGATCTGAATGTAATACATTTATTTTAACTCCTAATTGTGTTTCGAAAACTGCTTTGTAAATTTTAAATTTATCAAAGGCCTCATCTTTAGTTTTCATTAGATATACATATGCATATCTAGTATAATCATCAATAAATGTTATACAACATTGGTAACCACCATAGGTGATATGATTTTTTAAGTCACCCACATCACTATATACTAAATCAAGTAAGCCAGTTTTTCTTTCTACAGATTTAAAGGATTTTTGGTGTATTTTTGGTTGAACACATATTTCACATTTAGAGATAGTATCAAAATCACAATCAGAAATTAGTCCTAGTTTATGCATATTTTTAAGGAAAATATAATTAACATGTCCTAGTCTACCATGCCATAAACTAACAGAATCAACAATATAAATAGAAGATTTCTTTATTAGATTCAACTTAACCATGTTGTTATAAGAGTATCCCTGTCCAATGAATTTTCCGTTATTGGACAACACTAACTTATCAGACTCATACACCGTCTTGAATCCTCCTTTGTTAAGAAGGTATCCAGAGACCATATTCTTACACATATCAGGTACATAAAATACATTAATTAAAAGAACTTTTCCAGAAGTAAATGTAAGTTCTATGATGCCTTTTCCCAAAACTTTGCTTGAAACCTTATTTGCTCCAGTAACCTTATTGGATTCTCTATTATTTTCTTCGTAAGTCTTAAAAAGATTACGGTCTTTGCAAATGTGAATGGTTGCTCTAGTACTAAACCACCAATCATTATCAGTTTCGCTAACGAAGTTCGCCTCTTGCACTACAGCCACAAGCGAGTCTTCGACCATATTCACCTTTTGTTGTTTCTTTTGTTGACGGCAATCTCGGGCATAGTGGCCGGGTTTGTTATTGTAGTAATAAGCACCTTTCTTTTTGTTGTTGGAATTTTTCTTCTTAAACCGTATCTCATTCTTAGGCTTCATCTTGTCAGTAATTTGAACATTATTTGCCTTAGAATGAGACTCAGTTTGCGGACTATCATCTAGTTTGCGTTTACGAGAGTCCTTTTAATACAAAAATGACGCTGTAAACCATCTAAATCATAATCCATCTTCGCATGCTTTAATTTTTTCTTATAATCATTCCATGAATTAGGAAGTCTTGAAATTATAACTCCAACAATAAAAGATTCAGGGAGATTTATTCTAGCATCTTTAAGTCAATTCACTAGCAGTAGAATTTCGCTTACTTGTCCAACTATGGACTTATTTGCAACCATTTTGAAATGCATAAAATTGAAAATAAGGAATGTTTTGTTACTTGTCTCGGATATGCGGTATTTGCTTTCTAGTGCAGCCCAATGTGCCTTTGTAGTTTCCAAAGTGCTATATGCATTGTAGACAGGAGTAGACAATGCATTTAGAATGTGCCATATACATAGAAAATCATCCTCTTTGAGCTTTGCACGTTTGGCTTTCAATTCGTCAGTATCTTTATCAGTTTCCTTTGGCACTTCCTTCAAGTAATCTTCAAGAATATAGAATAATTTGACCGTGATAAAAAAGAATTTCATTGTCTCTTGCCAACGACTGAAGTTTTCACTATCAAATCGCTCAATCGCATTAAATGCTGATTCATAACTTGAAGAGCTTTGAGATTGATTGAATCAAACCATCCATGGTTGAAGATATTGTCTAAAATTGTTAGATAATTGTGTCGATGATTCGAGAATGATGAAGATGATAAATGATGTACTTCTAACTTCAAGGATCTACTGTGTAGATTCTTTTAGACAATAGTTCAACCCAACAGGTACAAACAGGCATCGAACTATTAACTTCAGGATTCAATGAAGCCTCAAAACAACGCAACCTAATTCAAAACTTTTATGATTTGATCCGACCAAGAACACTCAAATTTGATCTCTAATGATGCAATTTAGTAGAGAATAGAACGAAGAAGAAGAGAATTGATCTGCAACGTGTCTGTATTTGTAATACCTTACAAGAGTCGCAAACTGTGGTGAAAATGCAGTGTTCTGCAATACTTTCTGAGCGTCACAGATCTAGAGGAAGAAGAAGAAGATACAAAGAGAAGAGACTGTTTTTCTTGATGGTTCCTGGGCGTCACTATTTATAGTAGTGAAGAAGTGCCCATTCATCAAGCATTGCATCCTTTCCAATAATCCGAAACCGTTACGAACGGTCGCATCTATTCGTAACAATTTGAAACTATTCTAAACGGTTGCGTCCCTTCATTCAGATGACCAGTTAAATCTATTTGTTCAAATTCAAAATCTGGATCCGGCCTGTTACCAAAAATTAATTCGTCATTTTAGATCTAAATCCGACCAGACCCGATCGGTTGGATGGACGGCGGCGGCGCACGTATGGTTTTGATGCATGACTTCCCTCCTCACATCAAAGCAAAGCTTTGGGTGCCCAAAGTGCCCAACCTTCCTTAGAGAAATCCATATATAAATCAATATGTTCTCTTAATTTCCTAGATGTGGGACTATACATTCCCTCTTCTTCCTTCCTCTTCCCTCTTAAAAAAACACAATAACCCAAAACTAATTTTGAAAATTTTCCAACAATGTATGCATCAACTTTTATTTCAAATTTAATATTCAAGTTTTACATTTTTGTTTATTTGTATCCTAAAATGCGTTATTTTGTTGATTTCATGGTTTGCATGTTAAATATTTGCAAGCATTTAGATTAATTTTACAAATCTTAAGTCTTTAATGACTATTCAAAAATAGAGAATCTTGTAGGTAAGACGAAGAGAGAATGGAAATTTAGTCAAGACGAATTTTAAGTTTCCATGGGAATATAATCAAGTGTTTTTTGGGGTCGAAATAGCCTAAAACTTTATATCTTGAGTTCTGGCTAAACCTATGGAGAAAATTTGATGCTTCTGATAAAAGATATAAAAGGAAATAAAAAAACATAAAATGGTTCTGTCGTGTGTTTTAAAAACATTAAAATTACAAGTCTAGATATTTAAAACATCACAAGTCACAATGTTCGAATGTTGATGGAGGCACTTCTATTTGCAGGACATGACTCATAATGTAGTAATAAAAACTATTGCAAAGTAGGATATTATCATAATTTCAACCATATGTAATAAAATTACAACCTGTCGTCTATCAGTAGTCTAATGCACATCATTTAATCGAAAATGTTTTTATCAATATAACCGAATAAATGCAGTTCTGAGATGTTGAAGGAATGAACTAGGTCAAGAAATCTTGTTGTATGGTTTAGGCTAAAGCCTATCTTTTACCTGGCAATGCATATGGGTTGAAAGAAATTTATTTAGTGTTGTCACAGTTTTCATCTGACCACAATGTATGTAAAGTATAACAAACTGACATTCTACTTCATTCATACTTGGTTTCGATAATCAGTTACATTATTCAAACCCAACATAAAATTAAAATTATTATCCAGTGAATTCTATCTAAACATAGGCATTTGTTGAGTTGAGTTGATCAAAATTTTCTTATGAAATGTTCATTAGTTATTAACTTGGCCTTGATGCCTAAAAAGGATCGACATCCAAAAACTTGTGGAAATGTTGAGATTTAGCAAAAAGTATCAAAAAAGTAAAGAGAACGCTAGAATTTTTAGTGGTTCAGAAAATACTCCGACCTATGTCCATTTTATCTTATTATTTTATTGATTTTCTCAGAAATATAACGAATACTACTTAGATCTGTCCATAACCTAATAGATCAAGGATCTAAGAGTGTTTGGAGTATCTGGAAAAGAAGAAGATAGGAGAGAAATCAAATGACCCAAAAGTCCTTTTCCTAAAGCCTTATGTATTGTATTTATAAGGAAAATGCCTAGAAGAACTGGAGGACGCACACCATCAAGTTTAGATTCAGATGCGGGTATGCAAATGTAGGTAACTGGCCCAATTTTTAATAGAAACTACTCGGTACTAACTGGTTTTTATGAGGGAAAACCTCCCCTCCTTCTTTGCGTTGGCCTTCTATCTCGATCCATTGTGCTTTGAACACTTTTCCTTTGAGATTGAATTGTTCCAAAAAGGTTATGATACCACCTGTTCTTGCCTACGTTCGGTCAGAAAATCCTTTAGAGTTGTCCTTCCATTCCTTAAGAAAAATATCCAATGATGATCACTCAAGGCAGAGCTCCATGTACAAGGATTTTGGAGGACTCGTATGGTGAAAAAAGGTGCTCGGCACCGAGAGAAAGCTCTCGGCACCAACTGGTTTCCTTTTCTCCATTTCCTTTGCAATTTCTTGAATTACTTCATTTTGTTCTTCTAAGCATGAATCCAAGTTTTTGATGCATTCCAACTTACGTTTGACATCCAATTCATCTTTTTGAGTCTACTTTAAGACCGTAGAAATTTTAGGTGTAACAGTTGCCCCTCAAAGTACGTCTTATGAATGTAAGGTATGCTTTACTCAAGATTGTGTTTCAGCAATAGCTGACTTTTGGTAGTCAAGCTTTCTAGCCATCCATCAATTCAAGTTGCGGTGAATCATCCGGTTCCTTCGGATTCTCTTGTAAATTCATCATCATTCCAAACCATCATAACTAAGGACTTTAGTCCTTATTTAAGCATTAATCATAAACCATAATCAGTCCATTTTCATTCGAAGTTATTATCGTATATCAAAATCATCCCATGTTCTCTGGGATTTATCTATTTTAGTCTGATTACAAGGCATTCAAATTCTAAGGCCATGTCAACTTCCCCTCCAGGGTCCGATCTCACTAGGTTGTTTACCATCCAAACTAGACCGATCTCTTCGCATCGTTTATCATCCAAACCAAGGTTCGATCTCTTCGATAGTTCAACATTAAACCTAGGGTTCGATGTCTTCGGGTTGTTTAATGTCCCATCCAGGTTTCGATATCTTCGGATCATTCAACATTCATTCCAGCGTTTGACCTCTCCTGATCGTTTAACACCAGTCTAAGGTTAGAACTCTCCAGATCATTTAACATTCAATCTAAATTTTGATCTCTCTGGATTCTTGTTAAGTCCAATCCCCTTGCTCTTTGACAAAGGGACTCGTTATCCAAGCAAATCCGTCCGCTTACTCTTTAGTATGTGGACTTACTTTCTTGTATAAGTCCATCTACTCGCTCTCCGGCAAGGGAACTTACACCTTATGGTCATCGCCATATCTCTTCGAATGGGACTACTATGATCAATCAATATCGGTCATCATGTTCGAGTGGTTTTCAAAAATCAAATATTCAAATCAGTGTAATCAAGCAAACATCCTAAGCATTCACCTCAAACATCCAACTCAAAGAATGCCTAGACACCAATCGAGGTATTATACATGTGTAAGAGGTCCAAGGTTAGCATTGTCTTATCTATTCAAAAAGGGAAGTAAAATATGGAAAACGAACCCGACTCCCATTGATCCTGATTATGGGAGTACCAATCTAAACCCAGATCCTTGATCGTGCCTTGATGCATTCATTGTAGATGGTGGCGGCTCGAGCTACCCATTGTAGTTTGGTTCCTTACGTACTATTGTACCTGGTTACTTGAAACACCCTACTCTATACCTATACTATCATAGAGTATTACAAAGCAATACGATCGAGTAATATAGAGAATGAGGCAATATGGGATACATACATGAATATCCCCTTAGACTAACAGTAGTACGTATTAAATCATCAAATAAACAACTCATTTACACATACATAATTTAGATAGAAAGCAATATACATGTGTGCCTTAAGGATAAAATAGTGCATAGTATACAGTAAATATCAGAGGACACAGAGTCGGAATCGCAGCGATAACATATAATATACAATAAATAATATGGTAATGGTACATCTTATCTCAGATGACGTCTATTTCGCTGTAATGTAAATAACAATCAATATATAACTCAATATCATTAATATACAATGAAATAATGTCACTTAAATATTATACAACAAGTCTAATATAAATCTGCACAAAGCCTACTAAAACACATAATAGTCATGTCATCCTTGTACCTAAAATATATCGGACTGAATCGAGTGTTACGTGTCTATGTCTAATCAAGAATCCATAATATGGGCAACACGGTATGAACAAGAAATAATAATATGATAATACTACCATAATACTACCATAGATACCCATATCATCAGATGACATGTCGATGTATATAAATAACTATGGAAACATATCCATGAAATACAATTATACTATCATAAGTAACTATAAAAGTATCAAATCACACAAACACTCAAACCATATGAAGCAACCAGCTCCGATATCAAAAGCCGTCGTTTCCCATATAGAAACATAACAAAATAGGAATCTCAAAATTAACATAAATGGGTAAATCATACATATCTAGAAATTATCTTCAAATCAAAACATACTAATAAATGAGATGTCACTAAGTATAATCAGGATACCATGAACCATTGCCCAAATATATCTCTCAATCTCGATATAACATCATCATCAATATGTGTGTATACACACACACACACACACACACACACACACATACATACATACATACTACACACACACATATATATAATATAGGCTACGTATTAACTCGCCTTTTAGCGAGGCAGCACATAGGTGGATTTAACCTTATCGACTATACAGTGATTAAAGCTGGATTGTCATGGACTTGGTTCAGATAAATGGATGGACGACCAATCATGGATAATAAACATCATTATGAGGCCTGGATATAGCATAGTCGATGGACGAACAACACAAGATACATGAGTATGGGTTTTTGGCAAAGGTCGAGCTGCTTTGGGATCACAATGGGTTTACTTTGGGTTTTCAAGAGGATTGCTTCGAGTCAAAGAGGTGTTTGCTTTGGGTCACGACAAGGCATTCTTTGAAGGGGATGGCATTAAACCTTCTTGGTCATCATTGTCTTACTTTGGGTCATCTCAGCATTTACTTCGAGTCACTAGAGGGGTTATTTCGGGTCAAAGTCATGGATCAATCAATATCCATATGATCCACCTTAGTTTTGTATCCATCTGCCCACAAGCATCAATTCGTATCCATCCATCAAGACCTTTAGTTCGTATCCATTAAACAATAGCATCTCTTCGATCTATCCAAGTTCATTTGCTCAAATAACCACCTATTTTGTATCGATCCCATTTCTATATATTTCATATCGATTAGTCAAACGATCGATATGAACCAATGACCAAACGGTCGATACAAACCAATGACCAAACGATCGATACAAATCAATGACCATATGATCGATACGAACCAAAGACCAGGCATTAATATGAAGACAAGATCCAGGAATTGATACGAAGGGAACAACCTAGGATCGATACAAAGGAAGTAGTATAACCAAAGGAAACGGTCCATGAGAATGAAACATGGATCTCTGTGGAATTATCGCTCCACGTCATCGCTGCATAACTATTCGATATGCAGCCTATCGATACGAAGGGGCATTGATACGATGGCATCGACATGCAACCATCAGCCTACCTACAAAATCAATCTTGGATCGATCATAACTCATAAACTATAAGTCCAAATACTATGAAATTTTCATAGAAGCTTGCTTATTGACTAAAGAACCATCATGGTCGATCGCACCTTCATTGGATCAAATCTTGATCGATATAAAGAAAACAAAGATCGATCAGGGTCGACCCTAAACAACCCTAGATCAATTTGATGGACCAACCCATGTATGAGAAGAAGTATTCCAAGCTTTGAGGGAGATATTTCCAGATCTACACCTACAAATGGCACTCCTATGCCTACTGAAAAAGGACCTTTTGTGTAATGACCCGTAAATTTGGTTAATTAAATTTGTTAACTTAATAGGGTTTTGGTAATTAAATATTGAAAGAAATAGAAATTGGTAATTTGATTTGATAATGAAGTAATAACTAATATGAATGATAAGCGAGTAAAACCATTGTTATGTAAGTAACTGTAAGACTGGTCTATAAACAATCATTATAAGTTACCTATATATTTAATCGTTAGGTTGAATTGGAGTTTATCGCAATAAATCTAAATTAAATATTATGTGATGTAAATTAAGTTAATATTCAGAAATAATGTTAATTCTATTCATAAATTAATAATTGGTTGAATAAAGAGAATGGAAATCAAGATTTGTTAATTTACTAGAATTTAAAATTTCAGTAATTGGGTTAATTGCAATTAAGTGAAATTAAATATTTAAATATTACGTTATTGGAAATTTAGATCGGATTTGAGAATATTAATGTAATAAATCTTGGACTAATGCTAATTTCACCCATCTGATAGTAATGGATTGAATAATAAGAAATAGTCAATTAAATGGAACTATTGAAAAATTTAATTTACAATTTCTGTATTTATTGAAATGGAAAGTAAACCTAGAAATTTATGAAATAATTAGCTTTGTATCAACATGGAAACTTGTTTTAAGTTATTATAAATGTTTATGAAATCAAAAATGAGGAAATTGGTTGGTTAATTTATTTGATTTAAAAAGTGATTTAATTAATTAAATAGTAATTTAATTTAATAACGTGAAATATAGCCATTTTGGCCACTGACTTGGATTTCGACGAAACCAGTTTTATCGGATCCGTAATGGTAAATTATTGTAGAATTTCAAGTTTCATAATGATCAAATATGTCGTTTGATCGTACGGGCTCGAAATGTCTAGAAATCAATGAAATTAAAATCAATTGAAATCAACTTGAAATAACTTGTTTTAGCATAACTTCTTCATACGATGGAATTTGGACTTGAAACCTGTTCCATTGATTTTAAAATGTTTTAAAACATCTATTTTGATATATGGGTTGGCCCAATTTCGTTCCGAAGTCATAACGGGCTCTTCGGGCGATTCACCATTCAAGTATAAATCAATCTTATCCATCTATTCTATTTTCAGCTGTGTCTATAAATACCATGTTATAAACCCTAGAAGCCTTTCTATTTCTCATTTCTGTATGTAAAGAAACTTATGTTGCTTCTCTTCCTCAATGGCCGAAACCCTAAAACTCCTCAATCAAATTTCAATTCAAAATTCTACTTCAAAATTCAAACTCCTCAAACAACATCGAATTTTATGTCAATCTGAAGCTCTCAACGAGCGAATCTTAGATCTATAATTTGGTTTCCAAATTGAACCACGGTTCGTCCAGAAATTAAGGAACAAATCATGGCCGTTCATCGTGCCGAAATCAACTTCACCTGATCGACAAATTGGCGGTACCATGGCGTAGAGATCGACGAGAGGAGTGCATCAGAGCGGTTTGCTCGACGATTTGATGGTTGAATTTGTTGCGATAATTCGATTAGGTCACAAAAATTAACGGCGGCTGTCGTCGTTTGGCTCGATCGGCGGCGAGGAGGGTGGCCGTTCGAGGTCGTGGGGGAGCTCTCAGGTGGCGTGCACAGTTGGAGGTGGCCGTAAGCTAGGCGGTGCTGATGCGAGGTGGCGGCTCCAATAGGCTCGAACGCGATGTACAAAGGGAAGGGGTAGGGTTCCTATAGTGATAAGGTAGTGACGTGTTTCTTTTTTTATTTTATTTTCATTTGTTTCAAATTTAAATCGTATAACTTCAAACGTGCATAACTTTTACATACAAGGTCTGATTCTCGTGCAGTTTTCTGCGCTGCGACATTATCAAAATTCCGGACATTTTGACGCTTTTTTAGGCGGATTCTGAGGCTATTTGAATTTTAGGTTTAAACTCAATTTAAATTTAATTTAAATTCAAAAGGTGATTGTTTTAACCCACTCACAACTTCGGAAATTTCTTATGTTCATTAAATTGATTTATGATATGATTAGAAATTTATTTATGACCGTTTGACATATTTTTAATCATCATCTCAGTTAATCAAATTTATTGAATTAAATTGTTATTTAATTTATTATTGTGTATAAGTTGCTAGTTAAATAGTTACTTAATTTATTATTGAGTATAAACTGCCAGTAAATACCTTTTATTTATTATCTGTTCTATGTTGATGTTATTGATTGAATTCGATGATGATTGTGATAAATGGTTGATGATTGATATCGGATGAATGGATGTTGTATTTTATATTGTTATACACGGCAAGTTGTTATGAATTTCTATTTCATTCGGGATTGCGGTTTGAAATGATATATAACCGTATTTATATTTTAAATTACGGATTGAAATGATAAATATCCGTATCACTTGACCATAATATAGAAAATTATATACAGACTCCGTGGTCTATATGTAAAAACATTTTGAAACGATTTATATGGTTTTGTAAAGGAATATATGTTTTTAGATAAATATTGATTTTAGATATTATATAAATGTTATTTTATCCTTGATTTTTAAGCTGTGTACAAACTCGTTTTAACATAGAATAAGCTTAATAATAAGTTGATTTTTAATGAAGATAATATGGTTAAGTATTTAAATTATATTTTAATATAGAGTTTATAATGATTTAAATACATTAACCTTGGAAGCTAAATTGGAAATTTATTTGAAATTGGATTTATTTAAGAATTTAACTCAAATAAGTTCGTTGTGAAATTTATTAAATTGAAATTTTAAGAGATACGGTTTTATAACTTGATTTTGGTTTAAGTGAATTAAATGAATATTTCAAGTATAAGTAAATCGAAGGAATTATTTAGTTATTTGAAATGTTGGGTTTTATTTAAATTATAATGGTTGTATTAAGTAAAATATTTCAAAACTAAATAATAGGAAATTGAAGTTGATATATATATATATATATATATATATATATATATATATATATATATATGAAATTACCAAACTTAGTTTTGAAATAGTTGAATACTTAAAGTTTGAATATATTGAATTTGAAATGGTTTATTCTGTGGATCAAATCTGTTTTGAAATTGATAAATTTGGAATAGTTATTGGAAACTGAATTGAATTGAAATTTATGGTTTGGGATTTGGTTAAATATAAAATCTAGAAATTCTAGTTGTTTTGGAATTGATTTGTGAAATTGAAGAAGCTATTTATTATATAAAGTATTTTAAATATTTAAACCATTTAAGTAGTGGAAGTTATGTTTCAAAGTATTATGATTTGAAAGTGTTATATTTCAAGTGTTATGATTTCGAAGTGTTATAATGTTGAAAGTGCTATGATTTTTGGAAAGGATATATTTGAAATAAAAATGATATTTTATTGATTTGGGTTTTAATAAAATGATGTCATATTGGTTTGGTTTTTGAAATGGAAATGATACTGTATTTATATGGTTTTGAAATGGATATTGTATTCTGGTTTTGAAGTATAAATTATTTTGAAATGACCGCGGTGTTATAATAACGTTTGGTTGTTGAAGAGACCGGGATTGGAAGTTGTCATACTCTCTGCCAACTCTGAAAACCACTTTAATAACCATGTATGCGGTGGAGATTCCAAAATGAAGTAGGATGGCGGCGGCGTTCCTTTGAGGTATATACGTGGACCCGACTCCTGTTAGTTGGCATAAGGTGGCTAAAACAGGAGCAATTGACGGGCTAAGAAGGTAACACCTTTTATCGGACATATTCCTTCGATACCATTCTATTACTTTGTGATTGATTGGGGCTCTTTTGATTTGGGGGTGTGGCTCGAGGTGGGCGGTAGTAGCTGCTACGCGTTACCAATGGTCCGGAAGCGTAATTGGTATATCTACCATGGCATTGACTAGTTGCGTCGTGTCACCTACCCTAGCGAGCCTTGTACGAGTTTGATTTGTGTCGTACCTATGGAGCATCTTCTCATAGCCTCCCGATCAGGAGGTATGCAGGTGTTGTATAGACTATTAGCACTATTTATGTGTTAAGGTGGAAAATGTAAAGCCTTAACGCTATTTTAAAGTAAGTTTATTTTACTATTAGACATTATTATAATACCGTATATTACTACATAGTAAATAGTTTAACGGATCCTTATGTGATGTAAATCCCGAACATCTCTTAAGTTACTGCACTCACGTTTGACACTGGATAGAAGATGTCAAATCCAGTAAACATCTCTGACGCCGCTCCACTCATATTATTTACATTGATTTAACTTACATAAGATCTTTTAGTTCTGACTCGAGTGTTTTATCCTTTCAATTCGCTTGGGTCAGTCTAAGCATTTCAGGATTTGAAGACCTTACTTCTGAAGGACGAAGATGAAGATTTTATTACTATTATTTACTATATTTTTCCACTACATCACATTTGCTCTGCTGCATTATTATTTATTGTTCTTGTTATGTGTAACTCTGATATGTATTGTATTAGTATAATCAAATGTTTTATAAAATAACTTCATGAACTGTTTATTTGATTATTATATTTTGTCATTTCGCTGCAAGATTCTATTTGTTTTATTTCTATCTCGGTTTTTCTTATTTACCCCAATAACAATCCACCCTTCTATATGGTTTGAGTTGGCACATGTGTCTGCTTAAACGTACAAAAAGGCGGGATGTCACATTTTGGCTCTTCTACACTGTTACTCTGCTGAAACTCCATTGTAACTTGAGTGCCATTTATTGTACTATTGTAAATCAGTTAAGAATCATCAATAAACAGCAAACTCTTCAAAGTAGACGTAGGCTAGAATGCCGAACCACTATAACTCTCGTCTTTTTACCACTTTCTTTTTAGTTTTTGTTATTCTTCATATTTATATCCACTTCACACATTTTATCTATAATCTATGAGTGTGAATTGGTGCTTTCATCTACAATTGAGTGTTTGTGACCAATTTTGGTACAAACATTTTGGTGCTTTCACCGAGAGAGCTAATGCTTAGTGATTTTGAAGCTTGGATTTTGAATTTGGACATTTAGGAACGTGGATTTGGGAAGCCATGGCTAAGCAATCAACAAGGAGACAAAGAACAGAGATGAGCCACCATGAAGAAGTCAGGAGGCTTCCTCAGGAGCTAATCGGGACTCAGTTTTCTTCATTAGAGATGAGATGGAG
This sequence comes from Allium cepa, assembly GCA_030765085.1. Taxonomy (NCBI): domain Eukaryota; kingdom Viridiplantae; phylum Streptophyta; class Magnoliopsida; order Asparagales; family Amaryllidaceae; genus Allium; species Allium cepa. The sequence continues at coordinate 309,787,862 of CM060937.1, forward strand.
ATGATGATGGATGCTATGCAAGAGAGATGCTGAAAAGGCATGAGGAAATGATGCAGAACCTACTCCGATAGGTTGGACCAGCTGGAGTGCAAAATCAAGAGAACATAGCTATAGGGAATGCTGGAAATGTGGATCGCGAGGACAAAGCAGCAGGAGAAGAGGAAGTCCAGAAACAGAGTCATGGGAATGGAGAAACCAGGATACGCGATAGAGTGGGGCCATCGAGAACAACCCTTGAACTAGATGGCATGCCCTCTGATCATGTTGGCTCAATTCCAGGCAGGATACCCAGCAGTGCTGGGTAATTTGGCATCAATAGAGGAATGCATGCTCGTCCATGAGAGCAGATTTCAGGATTCCCTCGAGAACTCAGGGGCAAGTCGAAGGCAACGAAAAAAGACTACTGCTTGGTGATGATGATAGATTGGCAGAAATGGTCAGATGGGCCATGAGAGGAGGATTGGTGAATAATGATTTGGAGGATGTGAACAGGAGCCCATTCGCTTCCACAATTAGGCAGGCTAGGGAACCACCTGAATTCAAGCTACCAACACTGAAGACATACGATGGAAGGACGGATCCTGCTGTTCATCTAACAAGGTATATGAGGCACATGGAAGTACCAGGGAATCAAAGGAGGTCATGGCCCGGTGTTTCCTTTTTTATTTGACAGATATAGCAGCATTGTGCTTCTGGCAACTGGAAAGCGGCTCTGTCAGAACGTGGACCGAATTAATTGAAAGGTTTATGAGGCAGCTTAGAGTTCACATCTCGAGATCCAAAAATGTGTTGAGTTTAATGACATTGAAACAGAAGACCAGAGAGTCTCTGAGGAATTTTTAATGCGATTTAATGCACCGGCAGCATCGGTGGATCGTCCAGATCCATCAATGGTTTTGATGGCAGCTGTATCTGGCATAGCTGATGGCACATAATTCAAGAGTTCATTGAAAAGGGATCCACCAATGGATCTAGGAAAGCTTTACCATAAGGCAGAAAGGTTTCTGCGATAGGAAGATGCGAAGGCTGAAAAAGTGGAAGGGGAGGAAATTGATGTTTATGCGGTCAAAGGTGGGGACCCGCCCGGGAAAGATTCAAACAAGAGTAAAGGAAAGCGAAAATCAGAGAATGACCCTGATGAACCGAAGAGACTACGAAAAGAACCGAGATTCACCTCTTATACGGAGTTGTGAGACTTTAGAGAAAATATACCAAGACACGAAGGGCACGTTCCTTGCCGAAGGCCAATTAAGAGGGAGCCAACCAATAGTGAAAGGAAATCAGATAAATACTGCCTATTCCACGAGCTAGGCAGAGATAGTACAAACAATTGCAGGCACTTGAGGGATGAGATTGAAGGACATATCCGTAATGGCATGCTGTTGCAGTACGTGAAGAGGCGAATAGCGACGGTGGAGCATGAGTGACCACCATCCGCATCAAATGAAGACGAATCCGGATCAAGGTGTCAGCTTATCATCAACTGATCAGGATAATGAAGAATAATTAATAAACTCCACAATAAAACGGTTAAGTCACCTACACATGTACGGGGTCACGAAAAGCCTTAGGCATGCTCTGAGATGACTAGAAACCGCTATAGTGGAGATGCATGCTCTTCGATGCTTTAGTTTTGCTTTTGTTTCTCTTCTTTGTATCTAGACTTGCTTTTATTAGTTGGATATTTCAATTATAAGACTTACCTAAATGTAAAATATGACATTTATAATTCAAAAACCCGAACTTGAACGGTCATAATTCGCCTCGAATGGCACCCAACATCGAACGGTCACAATTCGCCTCAAACGCTCATAATTCGCCTCGAACGGCACCCGACCTCGAACAATCACATTTTTCCTCGAATGGCACCCATCCTTGAACGGTCACATATCATCTCGAATGGCATATAGTCTCGAATGACCTCTATTCATAATCATGTAAGATTACCGATCTCTTCACTGGTTATCATCAGATTCCAAACATCTGACTTATGGCGCTACAATGCACACCTTCCCATCGCAAGTCATGTTTTAGCGGGAAAAGTGTTAACCCGCCTTTTGGCAAGGCAGCGTACAGGCGGATTTAACCCAATCGACTGCACGGTGATCGAAGCTGGATTGTCACAGACTTGGTTCAGATAAATGAATAAACGATCAATCACGGATAATTAACATGATTATGAGGCCCGGATATAGCATAATCGATGGACAAACGACACAAGATACTTGAGTATGGGTTTTTGGCAAAGGTCGAGCTGCTTTGATATAACAATGGGTTTACTTTGGATTTTTAGGAGGATTGCTTTGAGTCAAAGATGTATTTACTTTAGGTCACGATAGGGCATTCTTTGAAGGGGATGGCATTGGACCTCCTTGGATCAACATTGTCTTGCTTCAGGTCATCTCAACATTAACTTTGAGTAACTAGAGGAGTTACTTCAGGTCAAAGCCATGGATCGATCAATATCCATATGATCCACCTCAGTTTCGTATCCATCTGCCTACAAGCATCAATTCGTATCCATCCATCAAGACCATTCAGTTTGTATCCATTAAACAATAGCATCTCTGGGATTGATCCGAGTTCATTTGCCCAAACAACCGCTAGTTTCATATCGATCCCATTTCTGTATATTTTGTCTCAGTCAGTCAAACGATCGATACAAACCAATCATCAAATGATCGATACAAACCAATGACCAAATGACCAATACGAACTAAAGACCAGGCATCGATGTGAAGACAAGATCCAAGCATCGATATGAGGGGAACAACCTAGCATCGATACGAAGAAAGTAGTATAACCAAAGGAAACAGTCCATGAGCATGAAACATGGAACTCCACGGAATTCTCGCTCACGTCATCGCTGCATAACTGATCAATACACAACCTATCGATATGAAGGGTCATGGATACGAAGGCATCGATATGCAGCCATCAGCCTACCTGCAAAATCAATCTTTGGTCGATCATAACTCAAAAATTATAAGTCCAAATACTATGAAATTTTTCAAAGAAGCCCTCTTATCCACTGAATAACCACCATGATCTGGATCGATCCGAAATAACCCCAGATCGATCTGGTAGGCCCACCCACGTGTGAAAAGTATTCCAAGCTTTGAGGGACATATTTCTTGATCTACACCTATAAATAGCACCCCTATACCTATAGGAAAAGGACCTTTTGGCTCTTTTAAGCTATTACTCTGCTGAAACTCCATTGTAACTTGAGTGCCATTGATTGTATTGTTGTAAATCTGTTGAGAATCATCAATAAATAGCAAACTCTTTAAAGTGGGCATAGGCTACAACGTCGAACCACTACAAATCTCGTCTTTTTACCGCTTTCTTTTTAACTTTTGTTATACTTCTTATTTATATCCTCTTCACACATTGTATCTGTGATATGTGATTGTGAATTGGTGCTTTCGTCTACCATTGGGTGTTTATGACCAATTTTGGCACAAACACTACCAATCAATATAAATGAGAATCCATTATACTCTGGACATGTGTCATAGGTATAATCTCATCTTCTCATACATGAACTATCAAAAATATATTATGACGAGGAAATGATTGTACGACAAACACAAAGTCCCAAGTAGAGCCATATGTGGTCGTCTAATCCATATCTAAACTAAAGTGAGGTATGCCAATAGTATATGCTAATCTACTACTCCGTTAGTACTGAAAGAATGACTAATAACACCAAGCAAGCTCCATAGACACTAAGTCTCCACAGTCATCTTTACCACTACAGTCATAATGACACGTATCCACCGTGTGCTCATCAAATGCGAGGACTCATAAGTCGCCCATATAGGTGACAAACTACCGACCTAAGTGACACAAGGGAAAATGCATGCATAGAGGTAGCACGTAATTATATACTATAGTGTTACAGATCTGGGATGCAAACCTATGATCAGATCGATAGGGTGGATTCTAGCCATCTGGTCCTCTTCGACAAACATAATAGGAGTATATCATTATAGTGGCGTATAGAATGAGTACATATAGACACAAAGTCTTGGTCATCGTTAGGAATAGAGCCATTCGCTGAATATAGGCACAGAGCCATAATCTACATGGATTACCTCACACTATCTACTCTATTCCCATCATGTGAGTGTCATCTACTTAGAATGAATAACCGAATAAATAACACAATAGTGTCCTATACCACTACGTGACACTCAAACATATAAGCTACATCGGTCTAGGTTCTATTCTATAAAACAAGTCTAAATAATAATTGAAGAAATATTACCGAAATCCCCATACTAAATAGTATTATAACTCTGTTTATTCAGATTTCTTATCATACGGAATTAAACATCATAAATCACACAAAAGGATATCATCATTGTATTATATCAAATCATTAATCAAATCAACATCAACGATGAATCACTCATCATCAAAATCAGTGTAGAGATGATGAGAAATCAGAATACTCTAGAAAAGATGCATAAATATTATTATATCACACATCAATAATTTACTAATAATTAGACTAATATACAGAAAGACACTTTAAAATACGAAAGACATCAATATAATAATATTTCATATTTTCCACAATGCAATAGCCTTTATTTAATTAATTATACCAAATATAAAATTTACTATTTATTAATAATATCTAATTTTTAAATCTTTTATAAAATTAGTCGATCATTAAATATTCACTAATAACATTAAAAATCTCATTTTAACCTCAAAATAGCTTATAAAGCTAAATGTTCCATATAAGAATTATTTCATATAACCCAATCTAAAAAACATGAAGAGAGCTATTAGAATAATAACACAAAATAAATAATTCATATGAATATGTGTATATCACAATATATAAATTTATATAATACTGAACTATCTAAACATATAACCTATTCCAATTTGTATAAATGTATTGGATAATTTATAGATAAGAAATTTTCCCAATCTATTTAATTTACCATTTACTAATAATAATATAAACTATAACTCATTTATTTGATAAACTGCAAATATATTTACATTCATATGTATAATATATAAGTATATTTACATTAGTTTTTAAGTATATTTACTATATTTATTTATCTTAATTTATTTTATCTTTTAATATATATAAATGTAGATTTTAATTTAGGAATATGCATTTACATATATATTAAGTATATATAAACTTGATACTTGCTTACAAAATATAGAATCATGAAACAATGCACCCATGATTACACAACACACACGAACACACATAGATATATCCATGCACACATATAAACACAACCACCTCACATATAAACACAACCACCTCACATATAAACACAACACACTATACTTACATTATAATCACACGTACAAAATCATACTAATGTAGGTTGACCGGTCACCTCCACAGGTCGACTCGATCGACAATATACAGTTAAACGGTGACCGTAAAGGGTCGAGTGGTCGGAAGCCCTCTTTGCAAAAATCGAGCGCCTGTATAGTGATTTCTCCTCCGATGTCAGTCGTTCCATTATATTTCGATGCATACAACGAATTCACACAAATACAACACAGCTATATACATATGTCATGATTCAAGTGATTAGAACATAAATGCATGAGTGGAAGTCACTCACCTAGACGCATTCTTCCACTTCCTCTGTACTCTCGAATGCACGTCGATAACTCACCACCGCAATGAACTCTATTCAGCCGTAGATGCAAAATGATGCATAAAACCTTATATTAAATGATGCATAAAACCTTCTATTTGAATTCTACAATTTATTCTAATTTACACGATTAGTTCTCTAATTTGAAAGGTAAGGAAAATAATGAAGGGTTGCTTCAGGAAGATGATAATAACCCAAGGAAATGTTAGTGATTGTTTTATTAAAGAGATGAAAAGTCTAGAATCTAAAAATGGGTTTAGCTTGAGAGAACATGGCTTGGGCCTAAAATTTATAAAATAATAATTATTTTTATTTTCTTCATTTATAAATTTAAATTCTAATAATTTTAAATAAATGAAAATTCCGTTTCAAAATCATTTACCTACCAATATTATATTCCAATTACACTGTTTTATAAAATAAACTACTGCATTTTTTCTTATTTAAATTATATATGTGTGTGTGTGTTTGTCATATTTTCACCATTAAAATCCTTTGATTTAAATAATTTCAAAACAATTTGTAAAATAAATTTCCAAATTTAAATTAATTAAGTTACTCTTATTAACTTTAATTAATTTATACTACATTATTATTACCAAGTTAGATTTCAAGAGCACACAAGCCTCCTGAGTATTTTGTGAAATGAATACTCATGACTTCCTTCATTTTGTTTCGTAATATCTCTTCAGACATCCTTTCAATTCTTCTTCCTTTCTACAATCAACCATCTTTTAAATAAAAATACATTAGATCTTCTATTGATGGTGAAAATAATATTCCACGATCAAAAAAATTTCTACTGTTGTGGAGGGCGTCCTCAAAGTCTTCTAACCCCTCATTTGCATCGCCTTGCTTGGTTTTCCCCTATAGAAAAATCTACACCATTATGATCAAAAGTTTTTTCCCTAATTTATTGCATCCACTCTTTCTACCAACTATTCATCAAAATAGACGAAAATTGTGACAACATAGTCAGATCAAAAGGGGTAATCAACATGAAGAACTTTGCACCGAGGTTAGTCTAATTCTTCTTCTATAGTTCGAAATCATAGTTTGTTTTATACCTAATTAATCAATTTATGAGTTTCTTCTAACTTTCAGATTGAAATTTATGATTTGAGGCTTTAAGGAGAAGTCGTTGATTTATTCATCAAAATAGACGTAAATGGTGATAACGTAGTCGGATCTGAAGTAGTAATCAACGCGAAGAACTTTGCATAGAGATTGGTCTAATTCCTATTCTATATTTCAAAACCCTAATTCTTTTATCCCTGATTAATCAATTTCTATATTTCTTCTAACTTTTGGATAGATTTTTTTTTTTGTAATTTGAGGCTTTAAGGAGAAGTCGCTGATTTTTTTCCATAGATATCTTTAACAATCATTGGTCAGATAGGTACAACTTAATTATTTTTATATTTTACATGTTTACTCCTAGGTGAGTAAAGCTATCAGAATGAATTAACCAAGAAAAACGAAACAAAAGCTAACATTCTGTGAGCAAGACTAATATACAAGAATTAGAGTGGAGATTCCATACAAGTTAAACAAATTGGTGTAAAGAGACAAACATTTAGAGATAATAATAGAAACTGTAGTTATTTAAAAAAGTTAAAATCCTATTATCTATATATCTTAGTGTGAGCCAAGGTAGTCTACATAGTGAATTTTTTCCTAATCTAACTTTGCTATGTAATGTTCTCATATCATCTGTGTATCTTGTAGGTTACCTTAGTTATGATTTTGAGCTAATGTGTATTCATGTCTAAATCGGCAGTTCATGTTGTATCACTATATTATGTCTGAACAGATTTATTTAACAATATTTCTCTCCATCACCATAGTTACCTTGAAACTTTAGAACCTATGTACAACACAGTTATATATTTTGGTATAAATCAAGTTATATGAGGAACTAAAATCATAGTTTATATATATGCGCACAGAAAAATAATTTTGTACCTACAAAAAACGATGGCATGTAGAGTTGTGGTCTTCCACTTAGTGCTCCTGATCAAAAAATGTATGCTGCACGTAATTACCAGAACCAAAAAAATATAGTGAAATGAACTGTCAAACACTTAGATCAATTCGTTCTAATATAACGATGGGTGTATCTGAACATACATTCTTTACAATATCGCTTATGTGGGGATACTATAAAGGTACATTATTACCAATATGATGATTTTGAAATAGATAATTAGATGTTGTAAAAATAAACCATATAACTTTAATCCAAGTATATAATAAAAGCATTGTAACCTTCCTCTTAAATATAGTGACTAGTGTCTTGGTCACCAAAATATCTGATATCGTAATTCTAATTCATTAAAATAATTATCATTGATGCTCTATTCTCTTTACATATATTTACGATTTAAAGAAAATTTATTTTTAGTTGTAGTTAATATTGTGGTTGAAGGAGCAATTGATAATCTAAAGGTTTAAAAATTAATATGAAGGTTTATTTGTTTTAAATGACAACAAATTCCCTTGCTACTTCCAAACATCAAATAAAAATAAAGGTATAAATTTTCAATTTTAAATTATGATTTTGTTGCTCCCTTATATTACCTTCAATTACATATTTGGGCTACAAAATGTTAGTTTGGATATATACCAATTTTAAGAAGATTTATTTGGATTTACAATGGTTTAATGGATGTTTTGAATGGCTTTAATTTGCTTACGCATAAGGTTTAATTTCTTATTTAATTAATCATTGCTTACCATCAATGAAGCTGTTCGTAAAGGGTTTAATTTCATAATGTTGTATTTCTATTCAAGCATTTTTTCGAAATGCCCTACCTTCAAATATATGTAATATTGGGACGATTTGACTTTTTTTATTAATAGTTTGACATAGAAATGCTACCAGATATTCTTAAAAACATAAATATATCACATAGCATGTGAATACATTAAACCAATATAGTTTTCGATGAATCCACTGTAATATGGGCTTAAGATCATTAATTATTTTTTACAATGTTATACTACTTTTAAGTGTATTTGACATAAATTTTGGTAAATTTATGAATTAAATTGCCAATAAATTGGTACATCAATATTAACCTTAGTTATGCTTCTCCCATCAAATAAGAACAGTAAAAATTAGCAATATTTTTCATTAGCATATAAGAATGGTATCAGGCTTTTTTATTTTTTGAGATATAAATTCCATTAAATGAGTAGATTATTTACCATAAGTTTGGTTGTATTTATTCTCTATGTATTTGTATCTGTATTGTTACATGCATTCATTATAAATTTGTACACTTCATATTTGTGTAATTAGTTTGAAAAAACTTAAGATGCTGATGTGACATGCAAGTATTCACAACGAGAAGGAGACAATTAGTGCTGCTTATGGAAAATATTATGTAAACAATTAACTTAATTACCGAACCCATAGTGTTATAAATGAACAATATTATTTTCAATTCTTGACAAGCATTTATATGTTTAGTTTAGAGTACCAAACTATTAGTTACGCACGGAACAACTTTCATCTTGGTTAAAGGCTAGAGGATCAAGTAATAAATACTAAAGTAAAAAATGATGTTGAATGTTTTGGAAAGTTACAACCCACTTTAATCTATATCTACACGATGTAAGCCATGGGTATAGAAAATTTCACTTTCAAGGCAGCATGTCCACAACACAAAACATCCTAACGATGAATTTTTCCCGATCCTTCATAAATTTCCAGCAAGAAATACTACTTTAGAATTGATAAATAAATAGCTGTAGGTGCAAGAAGGAAATCAACTATGTTTCTTCAGGTAAATTAGTACATAATTGTATTGTCTTCACTTCATACGTTATATCTTCTAATTACATACATGAATTTATGCTAAATATTGCTTGCTTGGTTTTTTTGTTTTTATGAATTCTCTTCTTTTAATGAAAAACACAAGTAATATCAGTTAGTGTTTTTATTAATACTGAATTATTGAAAAGAGCAATAAAATTTTAGTGGTTGAAATAGCCATGGCGTAGAGTCATCGGTTTGGTCATCATTTCCAAAGTGTAAGCAAATAGATTTTTCACATTAACTTTTCTTCATTTTTAACCGCTTTCTTCAATTTGTTTTATTTATTTTTCAAAATATTTTATTTGAACTCTTCTTATATAATATTGTGCACTACCTATAATCTTGCAGTAAGTCCAAAAGTAATCTCTTATGTAGATAAGTAGTTTTACAGGTCATAGTTAAGCAATAGCAACATCATAAGTCGTTTTTTACAAGAAGCATAGTGCACTCATATATTAGTTATGAGAATGTTTTAAATATTACTAAAAAAGATACCAAATAAAAGCATACGTTCTCTTTACAAAATATTATTAATTCTTAAGGGAAACTTTGTTTTATGATGTCTTTGTAATGTGACAATCCAATGACTAATGCAGTCTAATCTTTAGAGCTGATACTTAAGATTAAGACACATTCGAATCTTAAGAGATTTGTAAGTGGTTTTTTTACTGCAAAATTCTATTCAAGTGGCTCATCTTTTATTCTTACATTTTTTAGATAAAGAAGGATATTGAAGCTAATTCACTAATAAAGTTTGACAATGCAGTATTTATGTTGGGGACATAGAGATGTTGGCATGGAATGGGAAGTTGAATAGCAAGAAGAAGAAGAAATGGGAAGTGAAGGAGAAGCAGAAGATTAAGAGCATGTGGAGCTTGATGTTAAGAGACTTCACAGCTCGATTGAAAATGAATGTAATAATAACCTATGGAGAGTGGAAATAAAAATATGGAAAGTCAAAATAAGTTAAAGTCTACAAGTAGAGTACATTTTATTTTATGTTTAACGTGTAGCCCTTTTAGTTTAACGGCCTTAACTTCCATTGTCACCGAGAAGTACATATCATCATTCCATGATTAGTTTATATTTGCATTCCTGAAAACCAAATAACGCTATTATAAGTTTTATGTTATTTTAAATGAATGAACCTTTAAATTCTATCTTTACTGCTCTCCATTTTGGTCAACATTTCATTATGTTTTTCATATTTGTAGGTATGGGCGAGTGATTATTGTTTTATGTGTAACAACCCTGTATTTTGTAATTATTTTAAATTGAAATTCCTGATTGAAAACTTTATTTATTTATATAAATTGGATAAAACTTTATTTTATTTATTAAAATGAATATATTTTGTTATTTTAAAATATAGATTTTGAATTTGATGTAAATTAGAATTTCAAACATGAATAAGTTGAATATTTCCAGAAAATATGAATTTTGGTCAATATGGTCAAACTTTGACTTTTAAATTTAAAATTTAAATATTTGAATTTTTGAATTTTATTTTTTATTATGAAAATAAATAAAATTTTAAGAATACTGCATTTGTTTCGTTGAAATTCGATTTATATTGTGAAAGTTATGCTTTTTATAATATTGTATGTAAATTGATTTATTTAACAAAATTGTTTATTTTAAGTTATATAAATAATATTTTGTTTGTCAAATATTGTTCTAATTTGTGTAATATGTCATGTTATGCATATATTTTATTTTTTTAAAAGTGTTTTTAAAGTGATGTTATAATTTCCCAAAAGCTTATTGTATTTTATTTACAATTTTTAAATGCTAGTTTCAATATATTAGCTAATTTCTTAATTATTTTCTATTTTTCCTTAAATTATATTTTATTTTTCATTTTATTTTGTTCAGCTTTTATTTTTATTTTACTAAAATATATATGGTTTATTTTAATTTAAAGGAAATAGAAATATAAAGAGTCAAACCTTTTCATATGCCATGACTTTTCACTTCCTTTTGTCCTTTCATTTTTCAATTGACATTTGCATTGACTCTAGCCATCCATTTCTTTTCTCAGCCATGTATCTCATTGCATTCACGTGAATTTATTTTCTCCTCATCCCCTAAAACTCACGGCAATGAAGAAAGACAATTTTTTTTAATGGCTCCATCTTTTCTTCTTTTCACTATATTTTCAATGATTTTTGCTCCCTCTTCTTCTAGTGAGCTCGGCCCCTACTCCACCACTTCACTAGCGACCATCACCTCACCATCTATAGCAGCCATTAGCCCCTCCTCCTCTGGAAAATTCAGGCCGTGACCAATAGATGATGCCGTCACCCCAAAACATTGCACAAACACTACACAAATTGCCAATCCGAGCCTTGATTTCACCACACACCTTCATAGTTTGTTTCGGCCACCCCTTAGCCATCACCACCAGAAGCTACTTCATCCTTTGGCCATCACTTCAGAAAGCTCCAGATCTGACTTGACCCAATTGACTCATGGCCGAGCTCATGTGTGATCAAGCCAAGCCTTGTGTGCACCTAAATCATTACTATTTGCCTTGAACCCATGTATGCTTCATGTTGTAACTCTTCCACCACCTTCATCCACTTGTAACTTGATCTATATGATACTATACCTCACCCAAATACACATCAATGGCTGAGCAAAAGATCCCCTATGGTCGAGCATTGGAGTTTAAGGCAAGGTTAAGCTATCTTGCCTTTATTGCTTTCATTTTTCAATTTGTCCAATATTGTTTTGTGTTGTGTATTCATGTGTTGTTTTGTCTTGTTTGGGTGTTGTTTACAAGATCATATCTTGGCTATCTCTCTCATTTGAATCCAATGTCATGCTATGTCGTGCTGTATTGTGCTTGTCGTGCCTTTGGAATCGTTTTGTGTGTCGTAGTAGTCTTCAGCTTGAAAAGGCGAGACTTTCTCACTCTGACATATTTACTTATGAATTAGTGAATTGATGGCAAGTGTTTAGTAATATAAAATATTTATACAAGTTAATGATGATCACATGATATGCTATGCCATGTTATTACCATGTTAAAACTGTTAATTATCACCTGATATATGATATATGACATTATATTGTTACAATGACATTGTTTATATCGTTTATGCATATATTCACACTGCAAGTTCCTCTTAGAATAGAATCACCATGGGTTGAAATGATACATACCCGAACGGACATTAGAATATGAAAAAATCATTATGAGCTAAAATGATAGGCCTGAGTGATTTTTATTGTATTTTATTTGACTTGGGATTGCGGGCTTGAAATGATAGAACCCGGGTTTTCTTTTAAATTGCGGATTGAAATGATATATATTTGTATCACTTGACTTAGGTTAGAAAATTATATACAAACCCCGTGGTATATTTTTAAATTATTTTTATATAAATATTTATTTTTAAATTATGAAATTTTTATTTAAAAATATATATTTTATGGTTTTGTGAAAGTTAAATATTAAGTTTTGAATTTGTGAATTTAAGTATGAAAATTTGAAGTAAATGTGAGTTTTGACTTTAAATTTATTTTTAAAATGTTAATAAATAACGAAAATTTAATTTAAAGTTTTGAAATGATATTTGAAATAAAATGTTAAGTTTTATTAAATTTATAAGTTAAAAACAGTGAATTTTGACTTAATGAATAAATTGAGTTTTAAATTTAGATGTTTAATTCTAAAAATTTTGTCGTGATAAATCATATGTTAAGTTGATTTAAATGTGAAGTTTAGAAGCCTAAAAATATGATTTATAAGTTTAAAATTGGCTAAAGTTGAAGTTTTATTGTTTTTGAAAAGTTATAATAAAATCTAGAATTTTATTAACAGCATTTCCCAAAAATGCTGTGGTCTTATGACAGCATTTTTAAATCTTGTTGTTTTTGAATTTAACTATGGTTGAACTAACTAAATATTTATTACGGCATTTTATAAATGCCATTATTCTTGTACTAAACTATTTTGGAAACTATAAGCTACGATATCACTTTATAAATGCCGTCGTTGCTATATTTTGACAATGTTTAGAAATGTTATAGATTTTAACACCGTTTGAATTATATTTTAAAGTGATAATGATTTAACATTTGGAAATTGATTACTTGTGAAATATAAGGAGTTTTGAATATATTTAAATTTGAATTTTAAGGAATTTAAATTGGATTTGAATTTAAATAAGGTTTACTTGGTTATGTGTTAAATGGAATGAAATGTAATGAGATAAATGAATTTTGAATGGAATTTTGAAATGTGTTTGTAATGATATTTGGAACAATAAATGAATGACTTATTTGACTTAAAAATTATATTTAAATTGTAATATTTGAATTTGAATTCAAATAATGATTTGATAATGAGGTTTTGAAAGGATATGATATTTTGATGATCGAAATGGTTTAGAAATAATTTAATCTTTATTTTATAAAGAATATGAATTTGGATAAATGAATATTTGAAGTTTATATTTGTATGAATGGATGTTTGGTTTACTTGTAATTCGGGTTTATTTTAATGATATTGTATTTTATTAAGTGATTATTTCAAAGCTAAATAATATGAAAGTGATTTGATATATATATATATATATGTATGTATGTATATGAAATTATAAAATTTAGTTTTGAAACATGGTATGTTAAAGCTTTGAAATATATTAAAATTAATATTTGTTTTATGGGACAAATCTATGTTTGAAATTAATATGATTTGAAATGGTTTGTTGGGAAATTGAATTGAAACTGATGGTTCGAATTGAATTAAATGGGAAATTTGAAAAATTGGGTTTAATTGAATAAATTTGTGAAATGTAAAGAATTAAAGGAATGTTTCATGATTTCAAATGTATGATTTTGAAATGTTATGATTTTCAAAGTGTAATGATTTCAAGTATTTTGGTTTCGGAAAAGTTATAACTTTGAAAAGTGTTATGATTTTTTGAAAAGTAAATATATATTTGAAATAGAAATGATACAGTATTGATTTGAATATAGTTTTGAAATAAAATTGGTTTTGGTTTCGAAGTATAACTATTTTGCAGGAACATAGTTTTGAAATGAAATGATTTGATTTTTGAAGTATAAACTATTTTGACCATGGCGTTATAATAACGTTTGGTTGTTAAAGAGACCGAGATCGGAAGTTGTCGTACTCTCTGCCAACTCCAAAAACCACTTTAACAACCGTGTACGCGGTGGATATTTCCGAATGAAGTAGGATGGTGGCGACGATCCTATTGAGGTATGAACGTGGACCCGACTCTCGTGAGTTTACATAAGGTGGCTAAAACATGAGCGATCGACGGGCCAAGTGAGGTCATTCCTCTGATCAGACACATTCCTTCGATACTATACTCTTATCTTGCAATTGATTTGATGGCCATCCTCCAATTTTGATTTGGGAATGTGTTCCAAGGTGGGCGGTAGTGGCTGCTATGCGTTACCACCAGCCCAGAAGCGTAATTGGTATATCTACCCTGTCATTGCCTAGTTGTGCCGTGTCACCCACCATATCGAGGCTTACTACGAGTTTTTTTCTCCCGTAGCCCGTGGAGTATTTTGGGTAGTTTCCCGATATGGAGATATGCTGATACTGGATGGACTGCTGAGACTATTATGTGTTGGGGGCTATATGGGTAACCCTTCAACGCTATTTTAAAGTAAGTTTATTTTACTGTAGACATTATTATAATAGCGCAATGTTATTACATAGTAAATAGTTTAAAGGATCCTTAAAGAATGTGCGGTCCCAAGCATCCTTTAAGTTAATGATGCATTTTTGTTACTGTTCACTTGAGTTGATTTATAGTTCATAAGTATTTATGTCTTGACCGGAGTGTTTTGTGTTTTGCTTTACGCTCGAGTCAGACTAAGTGATTCAGCATTCAAGATTCACCTTCGCAGTTGGAGCTTTCCTTGAAGATCGAGCCTTCTATTTTGCTTTCAGTATCCAGTGATTTCATTGATGTATTCTGATATATACTTGATGTATCTTGTTACTCTTATGTTGTATCTTGTTTAACTCTGATGTATCTTATTTTTATATAGTAGCTTCATGAACTACTATCTCTTTTAATTCCGCTGCATTATTATTTGTTCTATGTCTGTGATCTGTGATTATTTATTTACTGTATATTCTGAGATTTGCCAAATTTTATTTACAATGCGGTATTTTGATCAATTCAAGTCCGACATGTGTGGATGCAAATGGTTGAAATTATCGGGTCGTTACATTCGGTATTAGAGCTTTGGTAGCTCTAGGAAAAACTCGACATATATGGTAAATGTATTTACAGAATCACTTTCATTCGAGTTTGAATCTAATCTTTTTTGAATCGATCCCTTTGAATTTTGGAACATTCATTGCGGTTCCAAAATCCATTTGTGTCCCTCACTATTCATCTTCTTTTGATTCTGGAGTATCACATAACTCCACTTTGAATGATCTTTATAGTGAGTTGGCAGTCTCGCCAATCTCAAATTGATTTGTAAAGGGGTGAAACTCCTTTACAACAACATCGATTTACCAGAGATTTTACATCCTCGGTTTAGATGCTAGTATCTCTTATTATCCCAAACTCTATCTCTTAAGATCGAATGTTGATTTACCCCAGAAATCCACATCGATCTTATTCTTTAAGTCACGGTTGACCCAGTTAGGGTTGCCCGCGACTTATATAAGCTTATTCATCTTCCTATTCTATTATTTAATCATCTCATCTTTGTTTCCAACTTATCTTCAAATCATTCATGAAGTGTATTTGCACACTAACATTTAAAATGTTTTATATATTGTGTTGTTTGAGTTGTTGATGTTGATGTGGGTTTCTGATCGATTCGTCTGATCAACACTATCGATAAGATTTCTAAAACACTTGAACAGAGCAAACTGGCACAATATGTTTTTTTCTTCAAATTTAGTAATGAAATAAATTTTATAACTATATTATAAATTTTTTCTGGATTTTATTGAATTGGTTGTTAAGAAATAATATTTGATTTTATATATCATTATCTCTTGTTTCATATATAAATAATTTAACTATAAACATGGTTATAAATTTATTTGGAAATTTAAAATGAATTTAAAACAAAAATTTGGGAATTTAATTTCTGATGGATTTCAAACCTTATGTTTAAAGTTTTAAAGTGTAACGACCCGCCGCTCTGACCGTCTCTAGTCGGTAATTAAACCAACTAGAAACGTTCAAAATGACGGATTGTTATTTAGTTTATAACATTTAAACAGAATCAGCCACAGAATCACAGAATAATCATAATATTATTCATAAATGAATTTTTCTTTTACATATATCAGAGTTTATACAATAAATTACATTTGAATTTATACAGCGGAACAATTTATATTTATTAAGTACAAAATTTTTTTTACTGAAAAGCTTTAGTGGATGCCGAAATCCCCTCTCTCTAACTTCGCTGCGAGAAAATCTTCAAGCTGTAGAAATACTCGGTCTGACCCGAGCGTTTATTTCAAAACACAAAAACACTCGAGTCAGGATTAATCTTAACTCAAGTAAATAAATTTGTAATGAACTGAATGAAATGGATCACATGAATCAATTCAAAATCTATTATGGATTTTCATATAAACAACTTTAATTTTTAAAATCTGTCAATCCCGTGTGGCTGCAGTACACACGTATACTTTGCACACATGTGCACTGCCTCACCAACACGCGTGCAAGCGCAAATCAGACAAATCACTGCAACTCGACTCAACTCAATGCAATTCAAACTGCAAGTCCAAATTAGATGCACAATGCACTAAGCGTTGAATTAGTGCACAAATGAAACACATCAGAGACGACACAGTAGCAAACAAACATGCAGCAGCAACATGCAAATCCAGATCGTGTACAGGGCAGTGAAGCAAATACAGGGAGCTACAGGGAGCCGCAGACACAACAAAACACAGAGGCAACAGCGATGAATCGCAGAGCCAAACAATGACACAGTGCAGTAGGATGCACAGAGGTGCAACAGGGAGGGGGAAATGTCCAGAAATGCATCAGGGAGTTTACAAAATAAATCAGCTGTAATTGACAGTGTCATGAAGCATCAAATATTAGCAGGTGGAATGTGCCACTTAAATCCCAAAATGAAATCATTGGAGATGAACATATAAAAATTTAATATGGCAAAGCAGCAGCGCTCCTACAACTGTTGGTTCTGACTAAAATTGTGTTACGTCTTTCAGTTATTTGTTAAGTCTATAAAATGAGGCGATAATGATTTGCCTGTAGAAACATAAAATCACTTCGTGCATGCTAGCACAGACCTTTTGGGGATATTGTTTTAAATCCTTGGGACCCGTTTGGTTTGGACTTCAAGTTTTGTGTTTTGCATTTTCAGTATGTATTTTAAAAAAAACATGGAAGAGGAGCAGAAAGTGGAAAAATCATAGCCATTACAACAAAAGGGGAAAATAGTAAAGGGGAGAGATCTTTATGTTTTCCCAAAAATGCAGAAAATAAGAATAAGTGATATTCAATTTTTATATGTTAAAATCATTTTCTAAATCGGTTTTTTTTTCAAAACTTTCAGAAATAATTAACTGAATGCATTGCGGTTGTTACGAAAATCCAAAACTAAAAACCGCAAACCAAACAAATTTTGTTTGCATTCTAAATCCTGACAGTGATTCAATGCAAGAGGTAATGAATTTTGAAATAAACCTGAGTCTTAAAACTAAGACAAAGACATCTCAGTTGAAAAACAAACATGCACAAGCAAATTCATGCAAACATACTAACATAGACTTCAAACATCAACTCATATATCAAAGCATATGAATAAACTAATAGCCTTCCAAAAGATCAACGGTAATTACAACAAATGCAGTAGTTATTGGTTAATCAAATATGCCCAAAATGTATGTGTCTCTATCTAGCATGTATGAACAGATTAAACACTATGGACAGAATCAAAACTGGAACAGCTCCCAAAATACAGTGTATAAACTATGCAACAGATGGCAATTCAAATTATTACAAAATAAGAATCCAAACAATTTTGAATTCATCTTCAGATTTAAATTTCATTCTAAGTTCAATTTCAGATTTTAAATTTGAACTTTACCTCTTTAAAAAAAAAAATTTCTTAAAAACAGAACAGTTTTGTTATGATAAATCTGAAACAAGCATCTGCTCTTATCCATCACAATATGCAAGTACAGTGACATATGCAAGTGCAGTATCCATCATAATATAAATAAATTTACATCCATCACATGCAACAGCAACCAAAACAAGCATCTTTCCTCATTAGTAAAATTAAAATTTAAACAGCAACTGTTCTTATCAATTTAAATTTAAAATCATCAAGTAGCATCTATTCTTATCAATTTAAATCAAGTACTTGGTAGCATCTGTTCTTATTAGATTAAAAACAAATTTCACATAGTATCTGTTCTTATCAGTAGAAAAAAACCAATTTCAAATAACATCTGTTCTTATCATTTTTTTTTTAAAAACAAATTCCCAATAACATCTGTTCTTATCAGTTAAAAAAAAAACAAATTCCCAATAACATCTGTTCTTATCATTTTAAAAAAAAAACAAATTCCCAATAACATCTGTTCTTATCATTTTTTTTAAAAAAACAAATTCCCAATAACATCTGTTCTTATCAGTTTAAAAAAAAAACAAATTCCCAATAACATCTGTTCTTATCATTTAAAAAAAAAAAACAAATTCCCAATAACATCTGTTCTTATCATTTTTTTTTTAAAAAACAAATTCCCAATAACATCTGTTCTTATCAGTTTAAAAAAAAAAACAAATTCCCAATAACATCTGTTCTTATCAGTTTAAAAAAAAAACAAATTCCCAATAACATCTGTTCTTATCAGTATAAAATCAAATTTCAAATATAGCATCTGCTCTCATCAATTTAAATAAAAATTATAGTATCTGTGTTTATCAATTTAAAAATACAATTTATAACATCCATTCTCATCAGTTTAATTAAAATTTAAGTAGCTTCTGTTCTCAACAGTTTAAATAAAAATCTAAATAGCATTTGCTCTCAACAGTTCAAAACGAATATAAATTCCAAATTTATGTCTGTTCTTACCAGTTTAAATAAAATTAAATTCAATAGTATTTGTCCTCATCAGTTTAAATAACAAATTAACAGAGCAATTCATAGCAAAAGAACAACCAACAACCAACATGTAGTGAGCCATCTGTTCTTATTAGTCTAGAATTCAATTTTAACCGAGCAACTGAAAACACAAACCACCAAAACAAAGCATGCAATCAAGTACTTATTGGTTCAACAGTTTAGATTAATTTATCCGAGCAACTGATAATGCATAACCCACAATTCCTAGCATGCAACCAAGCATTCACTTCAAAACAAATCTAAAAACTTGCATGAAGATTAATCGTGAGGAGAAACTCACCTTTCAAAATCGAAACAGCCGAAGAGAGCAAATGAGAGTCAAACGATTTGAAGTCAAAGCCGTGAAGGTCGAAGAGATTGAAGCATTGCCCTCAAATTCAAGTAGATTTTTTTTTTCGAAGCCCTATTTTTTTTTTTTTTTTAGAGGAGTGAAAGAGAATTCGTGGCCGCCATTATTTTCATTTCTTTTTTCTTTTTGGGTGTAGGGTTATGAACGAGAAAGTGGAATAAAGGGGATCGGTACTTAATCATGGCACTAGTAACAAACGTGGGCCAACAAAAATTTTCAAAGCCCAAACAACAAATCAACAAATTTTTTTTTTCCTCTTATATTTTTATTTTGTTTTATTATTTTCTTCTATCTATATATATATATAATTTTTCATTTTAAATTCAATTTACTTTAAACATCAATTTTTTTTATTTTGTACACAAATACCTTGTTTTGTTTTTGTAGATATTTACTTTTGTTTAAATTATGTTGTTAAATTTTTTTTTCTTTTACTAAGTGTATTTGTTTATTTTATTTTGTATTGATTTTAATTTTTTTTATCTAAGCTAAAGAATAAATGTCATTAAAATTTAACCATTAATTTACTAATTTACAAAAATAAAAATTTTTAAATCCAAATTATCTTCTTAAGTTATTAGTTTGAATTTCAATTACAAATTCCATATTCAATCTCAACTCCGAAGTCAAATTTAAATTTTTATTCAACTCTTTATAGATTAAATTTTAAAATTTAATCACCAATTTCATTGTTATATTGGAAATTCAATTTAAATTATCATTCAAATATTCAAAATTAATTAAATATTCACAATTTAAATTGTTCAAAATTTAGGATCGTTACAATCTCCCCTCCTTAAAAGAATTTCGTCCCGAAATTACAAGTAAGGAGAAATGATTGTTGAAATTTCACTAATATTTATATTTTAACAATTTTATCTAGTTCGAAACTTATTAGAAATAAATGAATATAGGATTCATTCCATTTGTTTTATCTCACTAGCTTTGTTTATTAACTCATTTGTCTATTATTTTCTACAATCAAGACACAAAAATCTTTACTAAAATTTCCAACTTACAAAAACCCAAATTTTAAATTTGAACTTCTTCATTTAAGAAATTTACATAGTATAACTTTTCCAAAGCTGTGGACTTTTCAAAACATTCCAAAAATCCTCTTCCTTAATTTATTAGGTTGGAATTTATATCACCTTAATTTCAGATAATTGATTTTCTATTTAAAGTTTGAAAATACTTGCTAACTCGAAATTTAACAAGTCTACTGTCGTTCTTAAAGACATTAGGCATACGCTGGCCAGGCGCAAGTCTAACAATCTCCAAGTACTAAATATACTTGCTTCAATTCCCAGTGAAAATACCTTTTTAAAAATTCTTTTAAAAATGGATATGGAAAGCACATTCCCCCATGGATCACAGTTTACTCGGCGGTTCCGCTACTATCCCAGTAGAGTCGCTTGTAACTGTGGATATCTCATCCCTTGAATTTCGCCATGGTTGTTGCCAAAGATCGCGGTTCACACGGCGGTTACGCTACTATCCCAGTAGAATCGCTCGTGACCGTAGGCATCTCGCCCCTCGAATTACGCTTTGGTTTGTAGATTGCAGTTTACACAGCGGTTACGCCACTATCCCAGTGGAATCGCTTGTAACTGTAGGCATCACGCCCCTCAAATTACGCTACCACCCGAGTGTAACTAGATCGCGGTATACACGGCGGTTACGCCACTATCCCAGTGGAATCGCTTGTAACCGTAGGCATCTCGCCCCTCGAATTACGCTAGCACACTATACCAGTCCAAAAGGACATTCCAACTAATGGAAATACAACGTAGCTACGATTTTCAAATGGACACTCTTCTCGAGTTCCAACAACCTTCACAAAGTTTAAATGGAAGGTACTTTTCCATATCCTCAATTTGGAAAACATAATATCATACATACATATATAATATTTCATTTCACATTTTTGTACATATCATACTCATGTACTTACATAAGTTTTCCACAGCAATTACTTTTCCAAACTAATTGGTTTTCGAATTAATCGTATTCACACATATACGTTATGAAAACCACAACATTTCATACCCATAACAAATAGAGGTTTCACAAATTTCCATTTCATTATCCATTTAAAATTTTCCTCTAAGCCGATTTGGAAATTTAAGGTTATCTCAAACCAAATTCACATTCATAATCCAATTTATTATCGACTTCACACTCGATTTGGATTTCACGTTACATCGTCAATCCTCAACACATAATTGATGTCTATCGATATATAACCTCTGAGCTCGTACGTCTCAGAGAAGGGTGTTAAGCTAAAAGAATAAATTCTCCGCCACCGCAGATATATATTTAATAGAGATCAATTGATATGTCGTCAATTCACGACGTTAGACATACAATCCAAATCATCCATTTAAAATTCAAAGTTCAACTTACATTGTTTTTGGGTGTCAAAGTTAAACTCAATTTTAACTCAAGATTCAATCTTTTTTGAAAAATTTCCAAGTTGAACTAACTGTTCAAATTTCTCAAAATAATATCTTTACAAAATATAAAATTTTTCACACTTAACCATTTGAAACAAATTCAAATATTCATTTTTCAATTTATCTTTAAAAGATAAAATCTCAAAACATTTACTTTTCACTTTATCTTGAAAAGATAAAATTTCAAACCTTTCATTTCATATTGGAAAATATTTCCATACTTATTCAATAATAAGTAATTTACAAATCCATTTATTTTCAACATTTTGAAAATATTTGATATACTTAAACTAAAATCAAGTATATATTTCATTCTTAAAAGAAATCATTCTTTTAAATACATTTCAAAACAACTTAAAAAAAATGGATTAACTTCATTTCATAATATTATTTTCCCAAAAATATTCTCATTTAAGTTTTTCAACTTCAACTTAATTCATAGTTTGAATTCTGCATACATTTCAAAATATTGGTTTTAAACCAACTTCAAATTTCCAATATTAAGTTTTCCACTTAACTTATTTCCATGCCCATTCAAATTCAAATTCTTCATTGCATCAATTTAAATCTCTTATAAATTTTCATTAGATTCATATCTCTTTTTATATCTCATTTATTGTCCAAAACCATAGATATAACACCTTTAATAAGTTACAATAATTTACTTATCAAAATAAGTCGTTTGCGGAATTTACAAACATCTTTAGAAATTCCATTTCTATTTATAAAACTTCGATTTATAATCTCCTTTATTAATTTGATTTAAACCAATTCATATAACTTAGTTATATACCCAAAATCCATATTATAAGTTAAATACTTATAATCCATTTATTTACTAAATCGTTCTTCACAACATTTGAAATCAATTTTCAAAAGAATTCAAAATTAAATTTCCAAGTTATAGTTCAATAATCCATTTGATTATAATCAAATTTACATATCATTTTATTTTCCAATTACTACTTTGAAGATATTCAAAATATTTGATTTAAGCCAATTTAAACCAATTCATTAATTCTCTTAACTCATGTTTCATTTTCCATAACTCTCAAAAATTCGATAATGAGTTTCCGAATGATCGAAACTCAAGTCTAACGAGACCTCACCGAAGAGAAACAGTCGTAAACCTAAATTTAGAGAGGGGAATTTCCAAAAATAATTCTAATTTTCAAAATACCCTTTACTTTAAAGAAATTTTTTTTTATACTTCTTTAGATTTGAAAACACTTTCTTTAAAGTGATTCTAGTAACTATTCATATTAAATGCCATAAACTAAGCTTTGTGTAAACCAAAGCTCTGATACCACTTTCTGTAACGACCCGCCGCTCTGACCGTCTCTAGTCGGTAATTAAACCAACTAGAAACGTTCAAAATGACGGATTGTTATTTAGTTTATAACATTTAAACAGAATCAGCCACAGAATCACAGAATAATCATAATATTATTCATAAATGAATTTTTCTTTTACATATATCAGAGTTTATACAATAAATTACATTTGAATTTATACAGCGGAACAATTTATATTTATTAAGTACAAGAAATTTTTTACTGAAAAGCTTTAGTGGATGCCGAAATCCCCTCTCTCTAACTTCGCTGCGAGAAAATCTTCAAGCTGTAGAAATACTCGGTCTGACCCGAACGTTTATTTCAAAACACAAAAACACTCGAGTCAGGATTAATCTTAACTCAAGTAAATAAATTTGTAATGAACTGAATGAAATGGATCATATGAATCAATTCAAAATCTATTATGGATTTTCATATAAACAACTTTAATTTTTAAAATCTGTCAATCCCGTGTGGCTGCAGTACACACGTATACTTTGCATACATGTGCACTGCCTCACCAACACGCGTGCAA
Source organism: Allium cepa (assembly GCA_030765085.1). Classification (NCBI taxonomy): domain Eukaryota; kingdom Viridiplantae; phylum Streptophyta; class Magnoliopsida; order Asparagales; family Amaryllidaceae; genus Allium; species Allium cepa. The sequence continues at coordinate 309,812,153 of CM060937.1, forward strand.
GCGCAAATCAGACAAATCACTGCAACTCGACTCAACTCAATGCAATTCAAACTGCAAGTCCAAATTAGATGCACAATGCACTAAGCGTTGAATTAGTGCACAAATGAAACACATCAGAGACGACACAGTAGCAAACAAACATGCAGCAGCAACATGCAAATCCAGATCGTGTACAGGGCAGTGAAGCAAATACAGGGAGCTACAGGGAGCCGCAGACACAACAAAACACAGAGGCAACAGCGATGAATCGCAGAGCCAAACAATGACACAGTGCAGTAGGATGCACAGAGGTGCAACAGGGAGGGTGAAATGTCCAGAAATGCATCAGGGAGTTTACAAAATAAATCAGCTGTAATTGACAGTGTCATGAAGCATCAAATATTAGCAGGTGGAATGTGCCACTTAAATCCCAAAATGAAATCATTGGAGATGAACATATAAAAATTTAATATGGCAAAGCAGCAGCGCTCCTACAACTGTTGGTTCTGACTAAAATTGTGTTACGTCTTTCAGTTATTTGTTAAGTCTATAAAATGAGGCGATAATGATTTGCCTGTAGAAACATAAAATCACTTCGTGCATGCTAGCACAGACCTTTTGGGGATATTGTTTTAAATCCTTGGGACCCGTTTGGTTTGGACTTCAAGTTTTGTGTTTTGCATTTTCAGTATGTATTTTAAAAAAAACATGGAAGAGGAGCAGAAAGTGGAAAAATCATAGCCATTACAACAAAAGGGGAAAATAGTAAAGGGGAGAGATCTTTATGTTTTCCCAAAAATGCAGAAAATAAGAATAAGTGATATTCAATTTTTATATGTTAAAATCATTTTCTAAATCGGTTTTTTTTTCAAAACTTTCAGAAATAATTAACTGAATGCATTGCGGTTGTTACGAAAATCCAAAACTGAAAACCGCAAACCAAACAAATTTTGTTTGCATTCTAAATCCTGACAGTGATTCAATGCAAGAGGTAATGAATTTTGAAATAAACCTGAGTCTTAAAACTAAGACAAAGACATCTCAGTTGAAAAACAAACATGCACAAGCAAATTCATGCAAACATACTAACATAGCCTTCAAACATCAACTCATATATCAAAGCATATGAATAAACTAATAGCCTTCCAAAAGATCAACGGTAATTACAACAAATGCAGTAGTTATTGGTTAATCAAATATGCCCAAAATGTATGTGTCTCTATCTAGCATGTATGAACAGATTAAACACTATGGACAGAATCAAAACTGGAACAGCTCCCAAAATACAGTGTATAAACTATGCAACAGATGGCAATTCAAATTATTACAAAATAAGAATCCAAACAATTTTGAATTCATCTTCAGATTTAAATTTCATTCTAAGTTCAATTTCAGATTTTAAATTTGAACTTTACCTCTTTAAAAAAAAAAATTTCTTAAAAACAGAACAGTTTTGTTATGATAAATCTGAAACAAGCATCTGCTCTTATCCATCACAATATGCAAGTACAGTGACATATGCAAGTGCAGTATCCATCATAATATAAATAAATTTACATCCATCACATGCAACAGCAACCAAAACAAGCATATTTCCTCATTAGTAAAATTAAAATTTAAATAGCAACTGTTCTTATCAATTTAAATTTAAAATCATCAAGTAGCATCTATTCTTATCAATTTAAATCAAGTACTTGGTAGCATCTGTTCTTATTAGTTTAAAAACAAATTTCACATAGTATCTGTTCTTATCAGTAGAAAAAAACCAATTTCAAATAACATCTGTTCTTATCATTTTTTTTAAAAAAAACAAATTCCCAATAACATCTGTTCTTATCAGTTTAAAAAAAAAACAAATTCCCAATAACATCTGTTCTTATCATTTATTTATTTTTAAAAAACAAATTCCCAATAACATCTGTTCTTATCAGTTTAAAAAAAAAACAAATTCCCAATAACATCTGTTCTTATCATTTAAAAAAAAAAACAAATTCCCAATAACATCTGTTCTTATCATTTTTTTTAAAAAAAAAACAAATTCCCAATAACATCTGTTCTTATCAGTTTAAAAAAAAAACAAATTCCCAATAACATCTGTTCTTATCAGTTTAAAAAAAAACAAATTCCCAATAACATCTGTTCTTATCAGTATAAAATCAAATTTCAAATATAGCATCTGCTCTCATCAATTTAAATAAAAATTATAGTATCTGTGTTTATCAATTGAAAAATACAATTTATAACATCCATTCTCATCAGTTTAATTAAAATTTAAGTAGCTTCTGTTCTCAACAGTTTAAATAAAAATCTAAATAGCATTTGCTCTCAACAGTTCAAAACGAATATAAATTCCAAATTTATGTCTGTTCTTACCAGTTTAAATAAAATTAAATTCAATAGTATTTGTCCTCATCAGTTTAAATAACAAATTAACAGAGCAATTCATAGCAAAAGAACAACCAACAACCAACATGCAGTGAGCCATCTGTTCTTATTAGTCTAGAATTCAATTTTAACCGAGCAACTGAAAACACAAACCACCAAAACAAAGCATGCAATCAAGTACTTATTGGTTCAACAGTTTAGATTAATTTATCCGAGCAACTGATAATGCATAACCCACAATTCCTAGCATGCAACCAAGCATTCACTTCAAAACAAATCTAAAAACTTGCATGAAGATTAATCGTGAGGAGAAACTCACCTTTCAAAATCGAAACAGCCGAAGAGAGCAAATGAGAGTCAAACGATTTGAAGTCAAAGCCGTGAAGGTCGAAGAGATTGAAGCATTGCCCTCAAATTCAAGTAGATTTTTTTTTTCGAAGCCCTAATTTTTTTTTAGAGGAGTGAAAGAGAATTCGTGGCCGCCATTATTTTCATTTTTTTTTCTTTTTGGGTGTAGGGTTATGAACGAGAAAGTGGAATAAAGGGGATCGGTACTTAATCATGGCACTAGTAACAAACGTGGGCCAACAAAAATTTTCAAAGCCCAAACAACAAATCAACAAATTTTTTTTTTCCTCTTATATTTTTATTTTGTTTTATTATTTTCTTCTATCAATATATATATAATTTTTCATTTTAAATTCAATTTACTTTAAACATCAATTTTTTTTATTTTGTACACAAATACCTTGTTTTGTTTTTGTAGATATTTACTTTTGTTTAAATTATGTTGTTAAATTTTTTTTTCTTTTACTAAGTGTATTTGTTTATTTTATTTTGTATTGATTTTAATTTTTTTTTATCTAAGCTAAAGAATAAATGTCATTAAAATTTAACCATTAATTTACTAATTTACAAAAATAAAAATTTTTAAATCCAAATTATCTTCTTAAGTTATTAGTTTGAATTTCAATTACAAATTCCATATTCAATCTCAACTCCGAAGTCAAATTTAAATTTTTATTCAACTCTTTATAGATTAAATTTTAAAATTTAATCACCAATTTCATTGTTATATTGGAAATTCAATTTAAATTATCATTCAAATATTCAAAATTAATTAAATATTCACAATTTAAATTGTTCAAAATTTAGGATCGTTACATAAAGGATATACTATTTAAAGTATTTTCGAATAGAAATTTGTTTCTAAAGAATTTTAAGTTTAAAACTAGTGCTTTTCTCTTTGTCGCTGGAAAATAATTTCGGTGATGACTGCAGCATCATCGACATTCATTTTCGAGTTTCGAAGTGAAGAGACCATTCTGTAGTCTTGCTACAGTTTTGTTTTGGGGAATTTAACTTATTTGAATTTCTTAAATAAGACTGGATTTATAACATATGCTGATATATGATTTAAATTTGAATGGATATATATATATATATAGTATATGTGCATTTATTTATCTCTAAATAGTTTGGAGTTTATCGAAAATTTAATTCCTAAATTTTATCTTGAAAGATAATATTTTAAGTATAATTTCAAGATTTGGATAAAAAATCAAGCTTGAAATAATTTAATTGGAAAGTTTTATTTGTATAATACACTATTTCATTCCAATATAACTTACCTTAATTTTTAGAAGTTAAATATGTAATTGGATAATATACAATATAAAAAGGATTTTATAAATAAAATTTGAGTGGTTATAATAAATGTTATACACTTAAATTTTAGTTATAAAAAGATTTACAAAGGTAAATAAAAAAGGGGTAATGGAATAATTTACAATATAAAATGATGTTAAAGAAACTAAGAAAAAACTTTAAAGCAGTTATAATAAGTATAAATATATTTAACATAGGTGAGAAAATATATGGAGAGGAATAATTTTAATTTTAATTAGGAATAAGGAAGAATTAAATTTTATCGAGTACATTTTTGAGTATAATGAAAGATTTTTCAAATCCATGATTTTAGAGATTGTTAATTTAAGATAATTTGAATAATAAGATAATGAAATTAGTGATGGTTAAGATTTATTTAACTTATGTAAAATTAATTTTCAATTTAAGTTGAAATTTTCATGGTTTCAAATTTATTATCTTATTTTGTTTTCCAAACTATCTTTTGATTGTCCTTATTTCCCTTATCTTGCTACAGAATGGGAAGGCTATTGCTTGTACCAGTCTGTTTAGAAATCTTTCAATAATCTTTGATAATCTTTGGTGCTCATTTTGAATCGGAGCATTGCTTGCTAGCCACAGACCGTCAGTCAAACAGGAAGGGTGAATCAGATTTCTCGAAGATCTTCTTCGTGCTTGTGTGCTTACTAAAATATATATGGTTTATTTTAATTTAAAGGAAATAGAAATATAAAGAGTCAAACCTTTTCATATGCCATGACTTTTCACTTCCTTTTGTCCTTTCATTTTTCAATTGACATTTGCATTGACTCTAGCCATCCATTTCTTTTCTCTGCCGTGTATCTCATTGCATTCACGTGAATTCCTTTTCTCCTCATCCCCTTAAACTCACGGCAATGAAGAAAGACAATTTTTTTTAATGGCTCCATCTCTTCTTCTTTTCACTATATTTTCAATGATTTTTGCTCCCTCTTCTTCTAGTGAGCTCGGCCTCTACTCCACCACTTCACCATCGACCATCATCTCACCATCTATAGCAATCATCAGCCCCTCCGCCTCTGGTCAATTTAGGCCGTGACCAATAGATGATGCCATCACCCCAAAACTTTGCACAAACACTCCACAAATTGCCAATACGAGCCTTGATTTCACCACACACCTTCATAGTTTGTTTCGTCCACCCCTTAGCCATCACCACCAGCAGCTACTTCATCCTTTGGCCATCACTTCAGTAAGCTCCAGATCTGACCTAACCCAATTGACCCATGGCCGAGCTCATGTGTGATCAAGCCAAGCCTTGTGTGCACCAAAATCATTACTATTTGCCTTGAACCCATGTATGCTTCATGTTGTAACTCTTCCACCACCTTCATCCACTTGTAACCTGACCTATATGATACTATACCTGATCCAAACACACATCAATGGCCGAGTAAAAGATCCCCTATGGTCGAGCGTTGGAGTGGTTAGGGCAAGGTTAAGCTATCTTTTCTTTATTGCTTTCATTTTTCAATTTGTCCAATATTGTTTTGTGTTGTATATTCATGTGTTGTTTTGTCTTGTTTGATTGTTGTTTACAAGATCATATCTTGGATATCTCTCTTATTTGAATCCAATGTCGTGCTATGTCGTGCTGTATCGTGCTCGTTGTGCCTTTGGAATCATTTTGTGTGTCGTAATGGTCTTCAGCTTGGAAAGGTGAGTCTTTCTCACACTGACATATTTACTTATGAATTAGTGAATTGATGGCAAGTTTTTAGTAATATAAAATGTTTATGCAAGTTAATGATGATCATATGATATGCTATGCCATGTTATTACCTTGTTAAAATTGTTAATTATCATCTGATATCTAATATATGACATTATATTGTGACATTGACATTGTTTATATTGTTTATGCATATATTACACCGCAAGTTCCCTGTTAGAATAGAACCACTATGGGATGAAATGATACATACCCGAACGGATATTAGAATAGGGAAAAATCATTATGGGCTGAAATGATAGCCTGAGTGATTTTTATTGTATTTTATTTGACTTGGGATTACGGGTTTGAAATGATAGAACCCGGGTTTTCTTTTAAATTGCGGATTGAAATGATATATATCCGTATCACTTGACCTAGGTTAGAAAATTATATACAGACCCCGTGGTATATTTTAAATGATTTTTATATAAATATGTATTTTTAAAGTATGAAATTTTTATTTAAAAATATATACTTTATGGTTTTGTGAAAGTTAAATATTAAGTTTTGAATTTGTGAATTTAAGTATGTAAATTTGAAGTAAATGTGAATTTTGACTTTAAATTTATTTTTAAAATGTAATAAATAATGGAAATTTGATTTAAAGTTTTGAAATGATATTTGAAATAAAATGTTAAGTTTTATTAAATTATAAGTTAAGAAAACGGTGAATTTTGACTTAATCAATAAATTGAGTTTTAAATTTAGATGTTTAATTATAAAATTTTTGTTGTGATAAATCATATGTTAAGTTGATTTAAATGTGAAGTTTAGAATCCTAAAAATATGATTTATAAGTTTAAAATTGGCTAAAGTTGAAGTATTATTGTTTTCGAAAAGTTATAATAAAATCTGGAATTTTATTAACAGCATTTCCCAAAAATGCTGTGGCCTTATAACAGCATTTTTAAATGCTGTTGTTTTTTATTTCAACTATGGTTGAACTAATTAAATATCACTATGGCATTTTATAAATGCCGTTATTCTTGGACTAAACTATTTTGGAAACTATAAGCTACGATAGCACTTTATAAATGCTGTCGCGCTATATTTCGGCAAACTTTTGAAATATTATAGATTTTAACACTGTTTGAATTATATTTTAAAGTGATAATGATTTAACATTTGGAAATTGATTATTTGTGAAATATATGGAATTTTAAATATATTTTAATATTTAAGTTTGAATTTGAATTTTAAGGAATTTAAATTGGATTTGAATTTAAATAAGGATTACTTGGTTATGTGTTAAATGGAATGAAATGTAATGAAATAAATGAATTTCGAATGGAATTTTGAAATATGTTTGTAATGATATTTGGAATAATAAATGAATGACATATTTGACTTAAAAATGATATTTAAATTTGAATATTGGAATTTGAATTTGAATTCAAATAATGATTTGATAGTGAGGTTTTGAAAGGATATGATATTTTGATGATTGAAATGGTTTGGAAATGATTTAATCTTTATTTTATAAAGAATGTGAATTTGGATAAATGAATATTTGAAGTTTATATTTGTATGAATGGATGTTTGGTTTACTTGAAATTTGGGTTTATTTTAATGATATTGTATTTTATTAAGTGATTATTTCAAAGCTAAATAATATGAAAGTGAATTTGATATATTTATGTATATATTTATGTATGTATGTATATATGAAATTATAAAATTTAGTTTTGAAATATGGTATATTAAAGCTTTGAAATATGTTAAAAATTAATAGTTGTTTTATAGGCCAAATCTATATTTGAAATTAATAAGATTTGAAATGGTTTGTTGGGAAAGTGAATTAAACTGAAACTGATGGTTCGAATTGAATTAAATGGGAAATTTGAAAAATTGGGTTAATTGAATAAATTTGTGAAATGTAAAGAAATAAAGGAATGTTTCATGATTTCAAATGTATGATTTTGAAATGTTATGATTTTCAAAGTGTAATGATTTCAAGTATTTTGGTTTCGAAAAAGTTATAATTTTGAAAAGTGTTATGATTTTTTGAAAAGTGAATATATATTTGAAATAGAAATGATATAGTATTGATTTGAATATAGTTTTGAAATAAAATTGGTTTTGGTTTTGAAGTATAACTATTTTGAAGGGATATAGTTTTGAAATGGAATGATTTGATTTTTGAAGTATAAACTATTTTGAAATGACCACGGTGTTATAATAACGTTTGGTTGTTAAAGAGACCGGGATCGGAGGTTGTCATATTCTCTGCCAACTCCGTAAACCACATTAACAACCATTTACGCGGTGGAGATTGCAGAATGAAGTAGGATGGTGGCGACGATCTTATTGAGGTATGAACGTGGACTCGACACCCGTGAGTTGGCATAAGGTGTCTAACAACCTGGATATTTTAACAGTTTTAATTAATTTAATTAACTGAGATTGTGTGAATTTAATAAAAATAAATATAATATTTTGAAATAAAAATTAGATATGTGAAATGCGTCTAGTTAAATATAGCAACTGGTAAATTTTCGTCCGAAAATATGAAAGTTTATTTCGTGCGTAAATTTACTTCAATTTAATCAGTTAAAAAGCAATGAAAATAAAATATTTTCGAAACCTAAATATTTTTACATAGAAAAATTCTAAATCGTCTTCTGAGCAAGACGTTTTTTTTTTGTTTTTCAAAATTCTAACATCTTTAGCTCTGTCGATCTTATTTTTCTGTGTTTTTCATGCATTTTCCGCTAGTATAAAAATTCGAATATTTATAATTCAACCGTATCACTGATATCCATATACCGTTTTGATCGTGTCGTCATGCCAATCTCAGCAGTATATTTGTATGTGTATTTCGACTTCCGATGGACGACGAAATCTGTAAACCAATTTCCTTATCGGTTCCGTTTTAAAATCTTTTGATACTCCGGGACCTTTCATTTTTTTATCGTGTAAACCAAAAGGCATTAGTTTTAATTTTTTTAGAAACTTGATATTCTGTCTGTCACGCTTCCCACCTACTCCAATACTTTGTTTCGTCCATTTTGTTTATTTCTATCTTCCATTAAGTATTCAATAGCTTAGGAAATGTAATACGTGAATATAAAACAAATTATATCAACAGCCTGACATATATCTTTTGGCCTTTGTCCTTCCTCTCTTCTCCATTCTTTCACCTTTCCCTGTTCTTTCGTTCCAAACAATAAAAAAAAGCAAACATTTTGCAACCTCCTGCCTTCATGGCCGCAAACAAGTTTTCACCGCACATCTCCACTTGCTCAACACCTCCATCGCACCCACCTTCGCCTTCCATGCTACATCCCTCAGCCGCATCGGCTATTGACTACCGCGAGAACTACCCTCACCTCACTTCGGCCGAACTCATCAAATCCCCTACCATCGGCAAATCCAAAACGGCGACTCCACTTCCCGCTAGCCAGCCCACTGTTAACCACCGTGAGCTCTCCGAGTCATCTCCCTCCCTGTCACGGTTCTACAAACCTCTTCACTTCCTCACCCGCCACCAGGTCCACACGGCACGATGGCAACTCACGACCTCAGTCGCCATGGCCGAGCGCTGCACTCTAGAACCCATCAACCTTCAACCCGTTTGCCTCTCCCTCCCTTATAAGTGCGACATCCCCTCTTCTGATTTTGTGCATTATAAACGTGTTGAAAGATTGTGTATTTTTTAAATTTGAAATTATTATGGCTGTGTGACCAAGTTAACATATTATATAAATGAAGTAAAAGCATATATATGTATTTATATAGATAAGTGCTTTATATAAGTATACAACATATTAGTTGAATAAGTTACAGTTTTATTTAGGTTGGATTTTAAATGTATATGAGATAATTTATATATGCATAAAGACATTTTGACTAAGTTCGAATATTTATAAGGTCGTGTTTATATATATGGTTGTTTCCAAAAATTGAATAAAGGCGTCGCGTCTCATATGTAGTACGTTACTGATTTTATATATACAGTAATACGGTCTATTTTATATAATATAGGCTAGTATATGTAGATTTTATAGGGTAGCTGTTTTATTTATATATATTCTATGTTCTAATTTTATATATATGGTCTAAGCAAATTTTATATTCAGTGTTTACAATAAATTGTTCCAACCTATTTTGCCTGGGTGTGTTCATGTTATATTAGTAATTTATATGCATATGTTTATATCAGTGTGCATGTTTATAGATTTTATGTAAAGGTAAGAATATTTTGTATGTACATGTATAAGTTGTTTTCTACACTTGGTGACTACCTGTGTTGATTTGGAACTCATTTCACTACCATTTTTTTTCTTACACATATGTACTTTGTGGTACATAATTTCAAAGTAGAGTTTCAGTTATATATATATGACTTTTTTTTAAAATTATATTTTTTTAATACTTTTATTTTTCTAGTTTATTGCATACGTTGTTATAAGTTGTTGTTATCATACGGTTGAGATATATATAGGTGTATGTTGTTCAGTTTATATTTCAGTTGTATGTATGTCATTTTGACATATAAAGGTGATATTTTGGTCTTATAAATGTTGATTTTAAAATTGTTTTATATAATACAGGTGTGTAAAATGAATGACGATACTCGTTGTGATGTGGGTTTTATAATTTTTGATTTTGATTATACTGATAATGTGTATATCTTGATATTAAAATATGTGTTTCAATTTGAATAATAAATATTGAATTTCATATACATTCAATATAAATGTGTTTGGATATAAAATATGATTATATATATAGCTATATTTAGTCATATATAAGATCGCTTATACCATATATCTACCTCAATCCGGTTTTGTTTTAATTTCCTCAATTTCCTTGATCAGCTTTGTCCTCTAATTCGCAATCGATCTCGCTTTGATTTGGAATTTCGTGTCTGGATTGGTAATTCATCTCATTGTCGACTATCTCTAACCTTGGAAGGTGAGTAATCACTCACGATTAATGTTCTTTTATTTATTAAATTCGATTTCAATTGAAATGACGAATTGAAATACCCGTCGTTAGTTATTTACACTGTTATTTATGTTATTACCTGTATCAGTTCACCTGTGACATCTGACACCATTGTCTGTTGATTATATATGTAATGATAATACAGTTTGGCTGTTAATTGATTGATTGTTTGATGTTTACATTTGATGTTAAATTGTTAATGTATGAAGTGATGAATAATTTACAATTGAAATTGACAAAGGATAGTTAATAATTTAAAATTGATATGTGTTGAATTGATTAGTAAAATTTTCAATATGACCCCTTTAAATGTTAAATAAACTAACACATAGAAATAAGTGTTAACTACACCTTGAACCATTAAATGTGTGTTGTATAAATTGATGTAGTATAAAATTAAAAAATGAATATAAAGTGAAGAACCGTATTAATAATAGTATAATAATCTTTAATCTACATGAAATGATAGTGTAGATTCTAGAAATAATTATATTAATTCACACGGACAACAATGTGAATTAATACGGTTATTTCGGGATGGTTTGAATTAATTATCGGATCGTTATTGATTGTTGTTATTGCTTGTTTATTTACTTTGACACCATCGAAGTTATCACACTGCAAGTTCCCTTTGCTATGTTTTTATTTTTGAATTGAATTGGAATCGAGTTGAAATGATGAATACCCAAATGAACTTGACTTAGGATAGAGAATTAAATAAACCCGATTGGTCAATAATTTGATTTAAAAATAAAATAAAGATTTTATTTACATAAATAATAAGATTTGAAATGAAATTGGAATTTGAATTTAATGAAAGGAAATGTTAGTATTTTAAAAATCTAAACAAAAATATTAACATAGTAGTTCTTGAAAGAACGTTGTTTAAAATAAATTATTTGACAATAAGATGTGTAATTATTCATTGAATTAAGTTTTGAAATTATTTAATAATTAAGTTTTGAAATTATTTAATAATTGAATAAGATTGAATTATTTGATAATTAAATGAAAATTGAATTCTTTGATAAGAAAAATTGAACTTCGGAATAAGTGAATTTGAACTTCGATAATAAATGAAATTGAGTTTCTTTATTAATTGAGTTTTGGAAAAATTATTTCAAGTAAGTAAATAAGTGAAATTGTTTTTCTTTAACAAGAAATAAAATATGATTTATCTGTTGAATAAATACAAGACTTGTAATGTAAGAATTTGATTTAACGAATCTAATTTAATTCAATTTGTAAACTTGATATAATGGCGCTGAACTTAAGTAATTGATTTAATGAATTTGAATTTAAATAGAAATTGTTTTGAATGATAAATTAACTTAACATATTGAATGAAGCCATCGATGAATTAAATCGATTGAACGTTGAATTAAATTAATTTAAATGTTTTCGAAATGAAATTTATATACGAACTTGAATCAATATTTGTATGGTTTAAATAAAAGTTGAAATCGAAGCATAAGATTTTGAAATGGTAATTTGGAAGTTTCGAAACACAAATTATGGAAATTGATTTAAAAAGACAAATGAAATGTTGAATTTAAAATTCTAATTGAAACTGAATTTGATTTGATTTTTGAAATATATTAAACGACCAATCGGTGTAATAATTACGAAAGTAATTAAAGAGACCGAAATCGGTTTTGGACATACTCTCTGTCTAAACCGAAAACCAATTTAATAACTATACACGAAGTGTGATCCAGAATGAAGTGGTTGGTATGATGTACGTGATGACTGAAGAAAGAGAACGATAATGGATGGCCTTGACACTTGTGTCAAATTGGAAATGACTAAAACATGAGCCGTGTCGGGCCAAATGGGTTTAGCCACCTTGAGCGAACACACTTCTTCGATAATACTCATTACTTGTTATTGATTGGTGCACCCTTGTACTTTTGGGAGTGTTGTTTCGCGGTGTTGCGATCGCTGTGGCGATGCGTTTTCACTAGTTCGGATTAGGCAAATGGTAGTTTCACTACCTTGGGTATTGCCTCATGTGCCTTGTCATACTTGTATCCCTATATACGCGACCACTACGAATTTGTTTTGTGTTATACCTATGGAGTACTTCCTGATATCCTACTAGTTTACGGTGGAATTTACAGTGCTGTATAGACTATAACACTTATATAAAATGTGTTAAGGGGGATAATGGTAATGCCTTAACACGATTTTGATATTTATATTACGGATAGGCATCATCTATTTAGCGTACGCTACTACATAGTAGATAGTTTAACAGATCCTTAAAGGATGGTTATTCAGCGTCCTTCGAGTTATTGTATTTCAATTGTTATTTCACTTGAGTTGGATTTATTAATATAAGAATGCTAATCCTGACTCGAGTGTTTTGTGTTTTGCTTTACGCTTGGGCCAGACTGAGAGGTTCAGCTTTTGAGACTCACCTTGGAGTTGGAGCTTCGCCTGGAGATCCATCTATCTACCCAGATTTCAGATATTCAGTTGATTCCAATAATGCATTCCGATTATTGTATTTGACTTTTGTATTCAAGACTTCTGTTGTAACTTATTAACTCTGTTATATATATATATATAGATATATATATATATATATATATATATATAGTAGCTTCATGAACTACTATCTTTTGCTTCTGCTGCATATTTATTACTCTGTGTCTGTGATCTGTGATTATTTGTTTATTGTATATGTTCAGTTTTGCCAAATTTAAATTAATAATTCGGTATTTTGAATTATTCAAGTCTGACATGTGCGGATGCGAATAGTCTAAAATAGCGGGTCGTTACAGTTGGTATCAGAGCTTTGGTAGCTCTAGGCAAAACTTAGCATATAAGGTAAATGTATTTACAAAATCACTCTCATTCGAGTTTCAATATCTTCCTTTTGACTCAATTCCTTTGAATTTTGGAACGTTCCCTGCGGTTCCGAAATTCATTCATATCCCTCACTATTCGTCTTCTTTTAATTCTGGAGCATTCCATAACTCCACTTTGAATGATCTTTATAATGAATCGGCGGTCTCGCCAATCATCGAATTATTTGTAAATGGGTGAAAATCCTTTACCAGAGGTTCCCGTATCCTCGGTTTACGATGCCATTTATCTCCTGCTATGCCTGAATTCTATCTCTTGCGATCGAGTGTAGATTTGCCTCGGAATTCTGCATAGATCTATTCTTGAAGTCACGGTCGACCCGGTTAAGGTTGCCGGTGAATTAAATAAGCTTATCCATCTCCCGATTCTGTTAATTGAATTATCTCATCTTCTGTTCGAACTTATTATCGAATAAAAAAAAATTTCTCTGTGATTTGATTTCCATCAAATTTGAATCTCTATACTTATTGTGAAATCTATCCTTGTATCGTCAAGAGAGGGAGTGTATTTGTATTTATACTAAAATATTTATATATATTGTGTTGTTTGAGTTGTTGATGTTGATTTGGGTTTACGATCGATTCGTCTGATCAATGCTATCGATAGGATTTCCAAAACACTTGAACAGAGCAAACTGACACAATATTGTTTTCAGATTTGATAAATAAGATAATTTTGACTGATTATATTATACAAGTATAAATTTTCTAAAAATAAATTGTTAATGAATTATTGTCCGAAATGATAATATTTAATTTTCATTTATTGTTTTATAAACTATTGACTATTTCATAATATAAATAAATGAATTTGTAAACTTGGGTATAAATTTGATTGGAATTTGAAGTGAATTTAAATTAGAATTTAAGAATTTAATTTCCGATAATTTCGAACTATGGTTTTAAAGTTTTAAAATATATATTATTTAAATATTTTCGAATAGAAATGGTTTTCAAAGAATTTTTAATTATTAGATTAGAACTCTCCTCTTTTGTCGCTGGAAAATAATTTCGGTGATGACGGCTGCATCATCGACATTCATTTTCGAGTTTCGAGGTGGAGAGACTATTCTGTAGCTTTGCTACGGTTTGTTTTGAAAAATAAATTGATTTGAATTTCTTAAAGTATGATTTGATTTGTAATATATATTGAAGATTTTAAATTTGATTTGATATATTATGAATATATATATATATATATTTATCTCTAAGTTATTTGGAATAAATTGGAAATTAATTCTTAATTTTTTTATAAAGGATGATTTTCAATTATAAACGAAACCTTTTTTATATAAATACTTAACGTGAAATAACTAAATTGTAAAATTTTATTTGGATAATACTCAATTGCATTATACATATAACTTACCAAATTATCAAAAGTTAACTATGTAATTTAATATTATACAATATAAATTGTCTTTAGAAACAAAATTTGAGTGCGTATAATAAATGTTATACACTTAAAGTTTAATTATAAAATGATTAATAGAGATAAATAGAATACTAGGTTAGTTGAATAATGAATGGATTAATCAAAAAAAATTATTGTTTGAAATAAATTTTGTAACAAACAATGAATAATGTGACAATAAAATTAAGTTTGTTTTGAAGGAATCTTTTGGCATCAAATATTAATAAATTGAATCAAATCAACTTAATGAAATACCTTGAATTTAAATCAAATATTGAGTATTAATTAAGATAAAATGAAATTTATGTGGTTTGAATTAATTGTTTTACTCTGTTTTAAATCTATTTTCTTTCTCGTTGTTCTATTCTCCTACCTCCTTCCTTTTCGAGGGCGAAAAGTTTTGAGTGGGGGAGAGTGTAACAACCCGGATATTTTAATGGTTTCAATTAATTTAATTAACTAAGTTTGTGTGAATTTAATAAAAATAAATATAAAATTTTGAAATAAAAATTAGATATTTAAAATGCGTCTAGTTAAACACAGCAATTGGTAAATTTTCGTCCGAAAATATGGAAGTTTATTTCGTGCGTAAATTTAATTCAATTTAATCAGTTAAAAAGCGATGAAAATATAATGTTTTCAAAACCTAAATATTTTTATATAGAAAAATTCTAAATCGTCTTCTGAGCAAGATGTCTTTTTTTTGTTTTTTAAAATTCGGACATCTTTAGCTCCGTCGATCTTATTTTTATGTGTTTTACATGCATTTCCCACTAGTATAAAAATTTAAATTTTTATAATTCAACCGTATCACTGATATCCATATACCATTTTGATCGTCTCGTCAAGCCGATCTCAGCAGTATATTTGTATGTGTATTTCGACGTCCGATGGACGGCGAAATCTGTAAACCAATTTCCGTATCGGTTCCGTTTTAAAATCTTTTGATACTCCGGGACCTTTCATTTTTTTTATATCATGTAAACCAAAAGACATTAGTTTTAAAATTTCCAGAAACTTGATATTATGTCTGTCACGCTTCCCACCTACTCCAATACTTTGTTTCGTCCATTTTGTTTATTTCTATCTTCCATTAAGTATTCAATAGCTTAGGAAATGTAATACGTGAATATAAAACAAATTATCTCAACGGTCTGGCATATATCTTTTGGCCTTTGTCCTTCCTCTCTTCCCCATTCTTTCATCTTTCGCTGTTCTTTCGTTCCAAACAATAAAAAAAAGTAAACATTTTGCAACATCCTGCCTTCATGGCCGCAAACAAGTTTTCACCGCACATCCCAACGCCTCCATCGTACCCACCTTCGCCGTCCATGCTACATCCCTCAGCCGCATCGGCCACTGACTACTGCGAGAACCACCCTCACCTCACTTCGGCCGAACTAATCAAATCCTCTACCATCGGCAAATCCAAAACGGCGACTCCACTTCCCGCTAGCCAGCCCACTGTTAACCACCGTGAGCTCTCCGAGTCATCTCCCTCTCTGTCATATTTCCACAAACCTCTTCACTTCCTCACCCGCCACCAGGTCCACACGGCACGATGGCAACTCACGCCCTCAGTCACCATGGCCGAGCGTTGCACTCTAGAACCCCTCAACCTTCAACCCGTTTGCCTCTCCCTCCCTAATAAGTGTGGCATCTCCTCTTCTGATTTTGTGCATTTACAGTAAGTTGTTATATGTGTATATTTATAAACGTGTTGAAAGTTTATTATTGTTTAAATTTGAAATTATCATGGATGAGTGACCAAGTTATTATATTATATAAATGAAGTAAAAGTATATATATATATATATGTATTTATATAGATAAGTGCTTTATATAAGTATACAACATATTAGTTGAATAAGTTACAGTTTTATTTAGGTTGGATTTTAAATGTATATGAGATAATTTATATATGCATAAAGACATTTTGACTGAGTTCGAATATTTATAAGGTCGTGTTTATTTATATTGTTGTTTCCAAAAATTGAATAAAGGTGTCGCATCTCATATGTAGTACGCTACTGATTTTATATATGCAGTAATATGGTCTATTTTATATAATATAGGCTAGTATATGTAGATTTTATAGAGTAGCTGTTTTATTTATATGTATTCTATGTTCTGATTTTATATATATGGTCTAAGTAAATTTTATATTCAGTATTTACAATAAATTGTTCCAACCTATTTTGCCTGGGTTTGTTTATGTTATAATAGTAATTTATATGCATATGTTTATATCAGTGTGCATATTTATAGATTTTATGTAAAGGTAAGAATATTTTATATGTACATGTATAAGTTGTTTTCTACACTTGGTGACAACCTGTGTTGATTTGGAACTCATTTCACTACCATTTTTTTTCTTACACATATGTATTTTGTGGTACATGATTTCAAGTAGAGTTTCAGTTATATATATATATGACTTTATTTTAATTTTTTTTAATACTTTTATTTTTCTAGTTTATTGTATATGTTGTTATAAGCTTTTGTTATCATACGGTTGAGATATATATAGGTGTATGCTGTTCAGTTTATATTTCAGTTTTATGTATGTCATTTTGAAATATAAAGGTGATATTTTGGTCTTATAAATGTTGTTTAAAATTGCTTTATATAATACAGGTGAGCAAAATGAATGACGATACTCGTTGTAATGTGGGTTTTATAATTTTTGATTTTGATTATACTGATAACGTGTATATCTTGATATTAAAATATGTGTTTCAATTTGAATAATAAATATTGAAATTCATATACATTCAATATAACTGTGTTTGGATATAAAATATGATTATATATATAGCTATATTTAGTCATATATAAGATCGTTTATACCATATATCTGCCTCAGTTCGGTTTTGTTTTAATTTCGTCAATTTCCTTTATTAGCTTTGTCTTCTAATTCGCATTCGATCTCGCTTTGATTTGGAATTTCATGCCTGGATTGGTAACTCGTCTCATTGTCGACTATCTCTAACCTTGGAAGGCGGGTAATCACTCACGATTAATGTTCTTTTATTTATTAAATTCGATTTCAATTGAAATGACGAATTGAAGTACCCGTTGTTAGTTATTTACACTATTATTTATGTTATTACCTGTATCGGTTCACCTGTGACATCTGACACCATTGTCTGTTAATTATGTATGCAATGATAATACAGTTTAGCTGTTAATTGATTGATTGTTTGATGTTTACATTTGATGCTAAATTGTTAATGTATGAAGTGATGAATAATTTACAATTGAAATTGACATAGGATAGTTAATAATTTAAAATTTATATGTGTTGAATTGATTAGTTAAATTTTTAATATGACCCCTTTAAATGTTAAATAAATTGACATGTAGAAATAAGTGTTAACTACACCTTGAACCATTAAATGTGTGTTGTATAAATTGATGTAGTATAAAATTGAAAAATGAATATAAAGTGAAGAACCGCATTAATAATAGTGTAATAATTTTTAATCTACATGAAATGATAGTGTAGATTCTAGAAATAATTATATTAATTCACATAGACAATAATGTGAATTAATACGGTTATTTCGGGATGGTTTGAATTAATTATCGGATTGTTATTGATTGTTGCTATTGCTTGTTTATTTACTTTGACACCATCCCAGTTATCGCACTGCAAGTTTCCTTTGCTATGTTTTTATTTTCGAATTGAATTGGAATCGGATTGAAATGATAAATACCCAAATGAACTTGACTTAGGATAGAGAATTAAATAAACCCCATTAGTCAATAATTTGATTTAAAAATAAAATAAAGATTTTATTTAAATAAATAATAAGATTTGAAATGAAGTTGGAATTTGAATTTAATGAAAGGAAATGTTAGTATTTTAAAAATCTGAAACAAAATTATTAACATAGTATTCTTGAAAGAACGTTGTTTAAAATAAATTATTTGACAATAAGATGTGTAATTATTCATTGAATTAAGTTTTGAAATTATTTAATAATTAAGTTTTGAAATTACTTAATAATTGAATAAGATTGAATTATTTGATAATTAAATAAAAATTGGATTCTTTGATAAGAAAAATTGAACTTCGGAATAAGTGAATTTGAACTTCGATAATAAATGAAATTGAGTTTCTTTATTAATTGAGTTTTGGAAAAATTATTTAAAGTAAGTAAATAAGTGAAATTGTTTTTCTTTAACAAGAAATAAAATATGATTTATGTGTTGAATAAATACAAGACTTTTAATGTAAGAATTTGATTTAACGAATCTAATTTAATTCAATTTGTAAACTTGATATAATGGCGCTGAACTTAAGTAATTGATTTAATGAATTTGAATTTAAATAGAAATTGTTTTGAATGATAAATTAACTTAACAGTATTGAATGAAGCGATCAATGAATTTAAATCGATTGAACGTTGAATTAAATTAGTTTAAATGTTTTCGGAATGAAATTTATATACGAACTTGAATCAATATTTGTATGGCTTAAATAAAAGTTGAAATCGAATTATAAGATTTTGAAATGGTAATTTGGAAGTTTCGAAATGCAAATTATGAAAATTGATTTAAAAAGACAAATGAAATGTTGAATTTAAAATTCTAATTGAAATTGAATTTGATTTTTGAAATATATTAAACGACCAATCGGTGTAATAATTACGAAAGTTATTAAAGAGACCGAAATCGGTTTTGGACACACTCTCTGTCTAAACCGAAAACCACTTTAATAACTATACGCGGAGTGTGATCCAAAATGAAGTGGTTGGAATGATGCACGTGATGACTGAAGAAAGAGAACGATAATGGATGGCCTTGACACTTGTGTCAAATTGGAAATGACTAAAACAGGAGCCGTGTCGGGCCAAATGGGTTTATCCACCTTGAGCGAACACACTTCTTCGATAATACTCATTACTTGTTATTGACTGGTGCACCCTTGTACTTGTTTCGCGGTGTTGCGATCGTTGCGGCGATGCGTTTTCACTAGTTCGGATTAGGCAAACGGTAGTTTCACTACCTTGGGTATTGCCTCATGTGCCTTGTCATACTTGTATCCCTATATACGCGACCATTATGAATTTGTTTTGTGTTATACCTATGGAGTACTTCCTGATATCCTACTAGTTTACGATGGAGTTTACAGTGCTGTATAGACTATAACGCTTATATAAAATGTGTTAAGGGGGATAATGGTAATGCCTTAACACTATTTTGATATTTATATTACCGATAGGCATTGTCTATTTAGCGTACGCTACTACATAGTAGATAGTTTAACGGGTCCTTAAAGGATGGTTCTTCAGCGTCCTTTGAGTTATTGTATTTCAATTGTTATTTCAGTTGAGTTGGATTTATTAATATAAGAATGTTAATCCTGACTCGAGTGTTTTGTGTTTTGCTTTACGCTTGGGTCAGACTGAGAGGTTCAGCTTTTGAGACTCACCTTGGAGTTGGAGCTTCGCCTGGAGATCCAGCTATCTACCCAGATTTCAGATATTCAGTTGACTCCCGTAATGCATTCCGATTATTGTATTTGACTTTTGTATTCGAGACTTCTGTTGTAACTTATTAACTCTGTTATATATATATATAGTAGCTTCATAAACTACTATCTTTTGCTTCCGCTGCATATTTATTACTCTGTGCCTGTGATATGTGATTATTTGTTTATTGTATATGTTCAGTTTTGCCAAATTTAAATTAACAATTCGGTATTTTGAATTATTCAAGTCTGACATGTGCGGATGCGAATAGTCTAAAATAGCGGGTCGTTACAGTTGGTATCAGAGCTTTGGTAGCTCTAGGCAAAACTTAGCATATAGGGTAAATGTATTTACAAAATCACTCTCATTCGAGTTTCAATCTCTTCCTTTTGACTCAATTCCTTTGAATTTTGGAACGCTCCCTACGGTTCCGAAATTCATTCGTGTCCCTCACTACGTCTTCTTTTAATTCTGGAGCATTCCATAACTCCACTTTGAATGATCTTTATAATGAATCGGCGGTCTCGCCAATCATCGAATTATTTGTAAATGGGTGAAAATCCTTTACCATAGGCATTGATTTACCAGAGGTTCCCGTATCCTCGGTTTACGATGCCATTTATCTCCTGCTATGCCTGAATTCTATCTCTTGCGATCGAGTGTAGATTTGCCTTAGAATTCTGCATAGATCTATTCTTGAAGTCACGGTCGACCCGGTTAAGGTTGCCGGTGAATTAAATAAGCTTATCCATCTCCCGATTCTGTTAATTGAATTATCTCATCTTCTGTTCGAACTTATTATCGAATAAAAAAAAATTTCTCTGTGATTTGATTTCCATCAAATTTGAATCTCTATACTTATTGTGAAATCTATCCTTGTATCGTCAAGAGAGGGAGTGTATTTGTGTTTATACTAAAATATTTATATATATTGTGTTGTTTGAGTTGTTGATGTCGATTTGGGTTTACGATCGATTCGTCTGATCAATGCCATCGATAGGATTTCCAAAACACTTGAACAGAGCAAACTGACACAATATTGTTTTCAAATTTGATAAATAAGAAAATTTTGACTGATTATATTATACAAGTATAAATTTTCTGAAAATAAATTGTTAATGAATTATTGTCCGAAATGATAATATTTAATTTTCATTTATTGTTTTATAAACTATTGACTATTTCATAATATAAATAAATGAATTTGTAAACTTGGGTATAAATTTGATTGGAATTTGAAGTGAATTTAAATTAGAATTTGAGAATTTAATTTCCGATAATTTCGAACTATGGTTTTAAAGTTTTAAAATATATATTATTTAAATATTTTCGAATAGAAATGGTTTTCAAAGAACTTTTAATTATTAGATTAGAGCTCTCCTCTTTTGTCGCTGGAAAATAATTTCGGTGATGGCGGCTGCATCATCAACATTCATTTTCGAGTTTCGAGGTGGAGAGACTATTCTGTAGCTTTGCTACGGTTTGTTTTGAAAAATAAATTGATTTGAATTTCTTAAAGTATGATTTGATTTGTAATATATATTGAAGATTTTAAATTTGATTTGATATATTATGAATATATATATATATATATATATATATATTTTAATCTCTAAGTTGTTTGGAATTAATCGGAAATTAATTCTTAATTTTTTTATAAAGGATGATTTTCAATTATAAACGAAACCCAATTCTTTTTATATAAATATTTAACTTGAAATAACTAAATTATAAAATTTTATTTGGATAATACTCAATTGCATTATATATATAACTTACCAAAATTATCAAAAGTTAACTATGTAATTTAATATTATACAATATCTATTGTCTTTAGAAACAAAATTTGAGTGCGTATAAAGATGTTATACACTTAAAGTTTAATTATAAAATGATTAATAGAGACAAATAGAATACTAGGTTAGTTGAATAATGAAGGATTAATAAAATAAATTGTTTGAAATAAATTTTGTAACAAACAATGAATAAATGAGACAATAAAATTAAGTTTGTTTTGAAGGAATCTTTTGGCATCAAATATTAATAAATTGAATCAAATCAACTTATTGGAATACCTTGAATTTAAATCAAATATTGAGTATTAATTAAGATAAATTGAAATTTATATGGTTTGAATTAATTGTTTTACTCTGTTTTAAATCTATTTTCTTTCTCGTTGTTCTATTCTCCTACCTCCTTCCTTTTCGAGGACGAAAAGTTCTGAGTGGGGGAGAGTGTAACAACCCGGATATTTTAACGGTTTCAATTAATTTAATTAACTAATTTTGTGTGAATTTAATAAAAATAAGTATAAAATTTTGAAATAAAAATTAGATATTTAAAATGCGTCTAGTTAAACATAGCAATTGGTAAATTGTCGTCCGAAAAGATGAAAGTTTATTTCGTGCGTAAATTTACTTCAATTTAATCAGTTAAAAAGCGATGAAAATATAATGTTTTCGAAACCTAAATATTTTTACATAGAAAAATTCCAAATCGTCTTCTGAGCAAGACGTCTTTTTTGTTTTTTAAAATTCGGACATCTTTAGCTCCGTCGATCTTATTTTTCTGTGTTTTTCATGCATTTCCCGCTAGTATAAAAATTCAAATTTTTATAATTCAACCGTATCACTGATATCCATATACCATTTTGATCGTCTCGTCATGCCGATCTCAGCAGTATATTTGTATGTGTATTTCGACGTCCGATGGACGGCGAAATCTGTAAACCAATTTCCGTATCGGTTCCGTTTTAAAATCTTTTGATACTCCGGGACCTTTCATTTTTTTTTATATCGTGTAAACCAAAAGACATTAGTTTTAAAATTTCCAGAAACTTGATATTCTGTCTGTCACGCTTCCCACCTACTCCAATACTTTGGTTCGTCCATTTTGTTTATTTCTATCTTCCATTAAGTATTCAATAACTTAGGAAATGTAATACGTGAATATAAAACAAATTATATCAACAGTCTGGCATATATCTTTTGGCCTTTGTCCTTCCACTCTTCCCCATTCTTTCATCTTTCCCTGTTCTTTCGTTCCAAACAATAAAAAAAGTAAACATTTTGCAACCTCCTGCCTTCATGGCCGCAAACAAGTTTTCCCCGCACATCTCCACTTGCTCAACGCCTCCATCGTACCCACCTTCGCCGTCCATGCTACATCCCTCAGCCGCATCGGCCACTGACTACCGCGAGAACCACCCTCACCTCACTTCGGCCGAACTAATCAAATCCCCTACCATCGGAAAATCCAAAACGGCGACTCCACTTCCTGCTAGCCAGCCCACTGTTAACCACCGTGAACTCTCCGAGTCATCTCCCTCTCTGTCATATTTCCACAAACCTCTTCACTTCCTCACCCGCCACCAGGTCCACACGGCACGATGGCAACTCACACCCTCAGTCACCATGGCCGAGCGCTGCACTCTAAACCCATCAACCTTCAACCCTTTTGCCTCTCCCTCCCTGATAAGTGTGACATCTCCTCTTCTGATTTTGTGCATTTATAGTAAGTTGTTATATGTGTATATTTATAAACATGTTGAAAGATTATGTATTGTTTAAATTTGAAATTATTATGGCTGAGTGACCAAGTTATTATATTATATAAATGAAGTAAAAGTATATATATATGTATTTATATAGATAAGTGCTTTATATAGGTATACAACATATTAGTTGAATAAGTTACAGTTTTATTTAGGTTGGATTTTAAATGTATATGAGATAATTTATATATGCATAAAGACATTTTCACTGAGTTCGAATATTTATAAGGTCGTGTTTATATATATGGTTGTTTCCAAAAATTGAATAAAGGTGTCGCATCTCATATGTAGTACGTTACTGATTTATATATACAGTAATATGGTCTATTTTATATAATATAGGCTAGTATATGTAGATTTTATAGGGTAGCTGTTTTATTTATATGTATTCTATGTTCTGATTTTATATATATGGTCTAAGTAAATTTTATATTCAGTGTTTACAATAAATTGTTCCAATCTATTTTCCTGGGTTTGTTTATGTTATATTAGTAATTTATATGCATATGTTTGTATCAGTATGCATGTTTATAGATTTTATGTAAAGGTAAGAATATTTTATATGTACATGTATAAGTTGTTTTCTACACTTGGTGACAACCTGTGTTGATTTGGAACTCATTTCACTACCATTTTTTTTCTTACACATATGTACTTTGTGGTACATGATTTCAAAGTAGAGTTTCAGTTATATATATATATATATGACTTTATTTTAATTTTTTTAATACTTTTATTTTTCTAGTTTATTGTATACGTTGTTATAGGCTTTTGTTATCATTCGGTTGAGATATATATAGGTGTATGTTGTTCAGTTTATATTTCAGTTGTATGTATGTCAATTTGAAATATAAAGGTGATATTTTGGTCTTATAAATGTTGATTTTAAAATTGTTTTATATAATACAGGCGAGAAAAATGAATGACGATACTCGTTGTAATGTGGGTTTTATAATTTTTGATTTTGATTATAGTGATAACGCGTATATCTTGATATTAAAATATGTGTTTCAATTTGAATAATAAATATTGAAATTCATATACATTCAATATAAATGTGTTTGGATATAAAATATGATTATATATATAGCTATATTTAGTCATATATAAGATCGCTTATACCATATATCTGCCTCAATTCGGTTTTGTTTTAATTTCGTCAATTTCCTTTATCAGCTTTGTCTTCTAATTCGCATTCGATCTTGCTTTGATTTGGAATTTCATGCCTGGATTGGTAACTCGTCTCATTGTCGACTATCTCTAACCTCGGCAGGTGAGTAATCACTCACGATTAACGTTCTTTTATTTATTAATTTCGATTTCAATTGAAACGACAAATTGAAATACATGTTGTTAGTTATTTACACTGTTATTTATGTTATTACCTGTATCGGTTCACCTGTGACATCTGACACCATTGTCTGTTAATTATGTATGCGATGATAATACAGTTTGGCTATTAATTGATTGATTGTTTGATGTTTACATTTGACGTTAAATTGTTAATGTATGAAGTGATGAATAATTTACAATTGAAATTGACATAGGATAGATAATAATTTAAAATTGATATGTGTTGAATTGATTAGTTAAAATTTTAATATGACCCCTTTAAATGTTAAATAAATTGACACGTAGAAATAAGTGTTAACTTCACCTTGAACCATTAAATATGTGTTGTATAAATTGATGTAATATAAAATTGAAAAATGAATATAAAGTGAAGAACAACATTAATAATAGTGTAATAATCTTTAATCTACATGAAATGATAGTGTAGATTCTAGAAATAATTATATTAATTCACACAGACAACAATGTGAATTAATACGGTTATTTCGGGATGGTTTGAATTAATTATCGGATTGTTATTGATTGTTGGTATTGCTTGCTTATTTACTTTGACACCATCACAGTTATCACACTGCAAGTTCCCTTTGCTATGTTTTTATTTTTGAATTGAATTGGAATCGGGTTGAAATGATAAATACCTAAATGAACTTGACTTAGGATAGAGAATTAAATAAACCCAATTGGTCAATAATTTGATTTAAAAATAAAATAAAGATTTTATTTAAATAAATAATAAGATTTGAAATGAAGTTGGAATTTGAATTTAATGAAAGGAAATGTTAGTATTTTAAAAATCTGAAACAAAATTATTAACATAGTAGTTATTGAAAGAACGTTGTTTTAAAATAAATTATTTGACAATAAGATGTGTAATTATTCATTGAATTAAGTTTTGAAATTATTTAACAATTAAGTTTTGAAATTATTTAATAATTGAATAAGATTGAATTATTTGATAATTAAATAAAAATTGAATTCTTTGATAAGAAAAATTGAACTTCGGAATAAGTGAATTTGAACTTCGATAATAAATGAAATTGAGTTTCTTTATTAATTGAGTTTTGGAAAAATTATTTAAAGTAAGTAAATAAGTGAAATTGTTTTTCTTTAACAAGAAATAAAATATGATTTATGTGTTGAATAAATACAAGACTTGTAAAGTAAGAATTTGATTTAACGAATCTAATTTAATTCAATTTGTAAACTTGATATAATGGAGTTGAACTTAAGTAGTTCATTTAATGAATTTGAATTTAAATAGAAATTGTTTTGAATGATAAATTAATTTAACAACATTGAGTTAATCGATCAATGAATTTAAATTGATTGAACGTTGAATTAAATTAATTTAAATGTTTTAGAAATGAAATTTATATATGAACTTGAATCAATATTTGTATGGTTTAAATAAAAGTTGAAGTCGAATTATAAAATTTTGAAATAGTAATTTGGAAGTTTTGAAACGTAAATTATTGAAATTGATTTAAGAAGACAAATGAAACGTTGAATTTAAAATTCTAATTGAAATTGAATTTGATTTGATTTTTGAAATATATTAAATGATCAATCGGTTTAATAATTACGAAAGTTATTAAAGAGACCGGAATCGGTTTTGGACATACTCTCTGTCTAAACCGAAAACCACATAATAACTATATGCGAAGTGTGATCCAGAATGAAGTGGTTGGAATGATGTACGTGATGACTGAAGAAAGAGAACGATAATGGATGGCCTTGACACTTGTGTTAAATTGGAAATCACTAAAACAAGAGCCGTGCCAGGCCAAATGGGGTTAGCCACCTCGAGCGAACACACTTCTTCGATACTACTCATTACTTGTTATTGATTGGTGCACCCTCGTAATTTTGGGAGTGTTGTTTCGCAGTGTTGCGATTGTTGCGGCGATGCGTTTTCACCATTCCGGATCAGGCAAACGGTAGTTTCACTACCTTGGGTATTGCCTCATGTGCCTTGTCATACTTGTATCCCTATATACGCGACCACTACGAATTTGTTTTATGTTATACCTATGGAGTACTCCTTGATATCCCATTAGTTTACGGCGGAGTTTACACTGCTGTATAGACTATAACGCTTATATAAAATGTGTTAAGGGGAATAATGGTAACGCCTTAACACTATTTTGATATTTATATTACCGATAGGCATTATCTATTTAGCGTACACTACTACATAGTAGATAGTTTAACGGATCCTTAAAGGATGGTTATTCAACGTCCTTTGAGTTATTGTATTTCAATTGTTATTTCACTTGAGTTAGATTTATTAATATAAGAATGTTAATCCTGACTCGAGTGTTTTGTGTTTTGCTTTACGCTGGGGTCAGACTGAGAGGTTCAGCTTTCGAGACTCACCTTAGAGTTGGAGCTTCGCCTGGAGATCCAGCTATCTACCCAGCTTTCAGATATTCAGTTGATTCCAATAATGCATTCTGATTATTGTATTTGACTTTTGTATTCGAGACTTCTGTTGTAACTTATTAACTCCGTTATATATATAGTAGCTTCATGAACTACTATCTTTTGCTTCCGCTGCATATGTATTACTCTGTGTCTGCGATCTGTGATTATTTGTTTATTGTATATGTTCAGTTTTGCCAAATTTAAATTAACAATTCGGTATTTTGAATTATTCAAGTCCGACATGTGCGGATGCGAATAGTCTAAAATAGCGGGTCGTTACAAGGTGGCTAAAACAGGAGCGATCGACGGGCCAAGTGAGGTCATTCCTCCGATTGGACACATTCCTTCGATACTATACTCTTATCTTATGGTTGATTTGGTGGCCATCCTCCGATTTTGATTTGGGAGTGTGTTTCAAGGTGGGTGGTAGTGGCTGTTATGCATTACCACCCGCCCGGAAGCGTAATTGGTATATCTACCCTGGCATTGCTCAGTTGTGCCGTGTCACCTACCATATCGAGCCTTACTATGAGTTTGTTTTTCTCTCATAGCCCATGGAGTATTTAGGGTAGTCTCCCGATCTGGAGATATGCTGATACTGGATGGGCTACTGGGACTATTATGTGTTGGGGGCTATATGGGTAACCCTTCAACGTTATTTTAAAGTAAGTTTATTTTACTTTAGGCATTATTATAATAGCGCAATATTATCATATAGTAAATAGTTTAACAGATCCTTAAAGGATGGGCAATCCCAAGCATCCTTTAAGTTACTGATGCATTTTTGTTACTGTTCACTTGAGTTGATTTACAGTTCATAGGTATTTATGTCCTGACTCGAGTGTTTTGTGTTTTGCTTTACGCTCGAGTCAGACTGAGTGATTCGGCATTCAAGACTCACCTTCGGAATTGGAGCTTTCCTTGAAGATCGAGCCATCCATTTTTCTTTCAGTATCCAGTGATTTCATTAATGTATTGTGATATATACTTGATGTATCTTCTTACTCTTCTGTTGTATCTTGTTTAACTCTGATGTATCTTATTTTTATATAGTAGCTTCATGAACTACTATCTCTTTTAATTCCGCTGCATTGGTTTTCATTCTATGTCTGTGATCTGTGATTATTTATTTACTATATATTCTGAGATTTGCCAAATTTTATTTACAACATGGTATTTTTAGAAATTCAAGTCCGACATGTGCGGATGCGAATGGTTGAAAATATCGGATCGTTTCATTATGTGAGGTTATCTTATACTATATATATACATCATGAACGTTTAAAAACCATAGTATAATGCCACAACATATGCGAATAATTACCTAAGATGTAGTTTAGCAAATACATCTTCATAATACGAGGATATATTGAATTATCATATATATATAAACTAGATATATGGAAAACTATGAATATACAGACTGAATCCCCAGTCTATACACTAAATATATTTGAGCGCTTCATCTATAAACTTGGGAGAACAATTATGAAGATACATATTTATCACTTTATACTTTTATTATCATGCTACTGTAATAAAGGAAGACATCTATGGATTTCGACTATATATTTGCTATAACATCTATGATATATATATTTATTAATAATTTAATTTAGTAAGCCCAATTGTTTGTCAATAGTTATCATGTACATTAACGGTATCATATACTGATTGTTCTGTCTATGATATAAAAGCAGTTAAAAAACAAGGTTAACACAACCAAATATACATCACATTTTCTATGTTGCATTAAAATAGGATTCAATTCAATGAACAATATACTGTGTAGTGGAAACAATATTTTATGATATTTCTTTAGTCCAATTTTATAGGAGCCATGCTTTTTATTGCTTTCGTAATTCACTATAGTGCATCTGCTACTTTTTTACTTACTACTAATGAGTCCTTGTCCTTTTAACTCTTTCGCCTACATATATGTGTGAGAGCATTCAGTCCTATTATTACATTGACTCAATAAGGATTGTCTACCAATTTTAATACTTATATTTGATATTGTTATAATGTTTCTAATACCTTCCTATATATAGCATATTCTGATAATTTTTAAAAATAATTTAATTTTTTAACTGCAAAAAATATGTTTTTGCTATACCTGTGTCCGAAGCATGGGTTCATACTAGTTATTACTTAAAAAAGGGGACATTATAGACTTCCCCTCTTAACAAAATTATGCGCTTGCAATTCTTCTATGGAAGAATTGATAACAAACCAGTTACTATGCTTACTCATACCATGTAGATTTATTTTGTATTTTAAAACACTGACACAAAGAAATAAATTTCTTTACAAATTTACAAAAACTCTTCATTTAAATATTTTCCTTTTTAGATATCATATATATTCTATATTTTTTTTCGAAATTCATTTTATTCTAATTCAAAGTTAATTCAAATTTTTCATCAACCATTTTTATAATATTTTAACAAAAGCCAGAACAATAAATTTCCACTAAAATCTCCTTTTTCTATTTAATAATATCACCTAATATATGTTTAACTTTTAACATATTATTATAAACAAAGCTGTTTTCAAATACTATTTTTCAAATGCTTATCTTAAATTTATCTAATATTTTACACTTTTTGAATTAATACCAGGATGGAAGTTTAAACTTATTCACAAAACTTAACACTTAAGAATAGTAATTCTAAATTACCTTTTAAATCATTATTAAAATCCATAAAATATTTTACAAATTCTCACAATACTTCATACATATAATTTTTTTTCAATTATTTAAAATTAATGCAACCAAATCTCATTTATTTATTAATGAATCTGTAACAACCCTAGATTTTGAATATAATTTAAATTAGACTTTGTTTTGTTTGAAATTATTTTAAATTTGTTTTTATTGTAAGATTTCATTTATAAATATTTTTAAAGTGATAATAAAAATTTTCCAAAATTTATTGCATTTATTTTCTATTTTTAAAGCCTAGTTTCCATTTTTCTGCTATTCTCTTCATTTAATTATATTTAATTAAAATTTATTTATTTATTTTTATGCATGCATTTTATTTTTGTGTTCTTATCTTTATTTATAAATATTTTTCAATTACATAAAAATTTTCCAAAATTTGTTGCATTTATTTTCAAATTTTCAAACCTGGTTTACAATTTTTGCTATTTTCCTTAATTTAATTATATTTAATTAACATTTATTTATTTATTTTTGTTTATTTACTATATTTTCGTGTTTATCTAAATTTATACATATTTTTCAGTTATTTAAAATTGCAAAAGAAATGGTGGAAATTTGAAGAGTTTTGTGACCTTTTATTTGCTTAAGGCTTTTTGTATTCTTGACTTTTCATTTCAATCAACACCTCTTCAATTTTTGCTGCCTTAACTCCATTCTTTCAGCCGACCACTCCATCTCATTTTCACGCATAAGAAAACTTTCTCATCATCAAAAAAATTTCGACCTCATCCTGTACAAAAAGTTTTGGTAAAATCTCGTTTCCTTTTTCTTTTCACTTTTTATTGTTTTTGTTGTAAATTTGCACTTGCTTTCTTCATCTCTTATGTTCGACCTTCCACTTCCATCAACTTGGCCCCCTCCACCACCACCTGAACCAGTTATCACCACCTCCCCTCCAACCCCAAAGCCATGCCGAGCCATCCCATGAGGTAGATCCATATGAAATGCACCAAACTATACTTGAAAGCATAACCGAGCTTCATCAATGTTCCACCACCTCAAACTCCTCCTTGGTTGACCGATACATCACCACCACCAGCCAATACTTGACCTAACACCCTCTGCCACATCATCCCTGACCCACCTCAAGCATGGCCGTGCTCCTCCTTTTCTTTGGCCGAGCCCATTGTTGCTTGAAATTCATTGTGTGTTGCCTTTGTGTTGTAGCTTCATCCACACACACCTTTGCACCATGCTTCCCATGCTAGGCCGACCCATATCAGTCCACAACCAGACCCAAACACACACCATAGCCATGTACTTTAACCCATGACCGAGCCTAGGGATAGTTGAAGGCAAGTGCAAGTGGTTTGGAGATGTTTTGTGCATCCATTTATAATATTGTTTAATTGAATTTGGGTTGAAAACTTATGTTGTTTATATTGTTATGTTTGTTTGAATGTATTCAAGGCTATTAGCTTTGGCTCTCCCACAATTGAATCATCGTCATGTTATCGTGCCTTTGAAGATCTTTGTTTATACTTTTGGTTGTTGTCTTCAGCTTACACCAGTGAGTTATTCTCACCAGACAGTTATATACTTATATGACTAGTAAACCGATCACATTTAAATCTGTAAAATGCATCACCATGTTACACCTGCTATGTTATGATCATATGATGTTTACCCATGCTTATACACCTGTTATATCATATGTTACTGTTATATTATGCTATTTTGTTATTTATATCAGTTTATCACACTACAAGTTCCCTTTAGATTAGAATCACTATGGGTTGAAATGATACATACCCCTTTAGATTAGAATCACTATGGATTGAAATGATACATACCCGAATGGACTTTAGAATAGGGGAAAATCGTTATGGGCTGAAATGATAGGCCTGAATGATTTTCAATTATTTCACTTTACTTAGGACTACGGGTTTGAAATGATAAAACCCGGGTTTTCTTTGTAAATTACGGGTTGAAATGATATGTTACCCGTATCACTTTACCTAGGCTAGAAAATGATACACAGACCAGTGGTTAAATATATTTTTCTAAAATTTTTAAAATATTTTAGAAATGTAAATATTGTAAGACTTTGATTTAAATTTAATTAAAAATGATTTTTGTAAATCATTTTGATTTTCTGAAAATTTATAAGTGAAATAAATTAATGGTAAAAGTAGAAATTTGAATTACAAGTTATTTTGGAAATTTTGATTTGGTGATAAATGGAATTTAAATTAAGTAGGAAAATATGATAAATAGATATAAAATTTGATTTAAAATTAATTTAAATGATTTTTATAAAGTACTAATGATTTTTGAATAAGTTAAAAAGTTAAATAAATGAATATTTAAGTAGAAATTTGAAATGTAACTTAAATTGGAAATTTGTGAATTTTGTTTAAAAATGAATTTTGAAGGTAAGTAAATAAAATGAAAAATAGGTTATATTCGGGAATGTAAACTTAAATGTTAAGTTAAAATTTAATTAATGAATTGAAATTGAATGTGTGAATTTAATATGTGAGTTATTATGAAATATTGATTTTTGAATGGAAATTTTACTTTATAAAATCATGAATATAAGGGTATTTAAATGATGGTTTTAAAAGTGAAATTATACGATTTTATAAGTTTAAAATGGCTTAAATAAAAATTTAATTGTTTGTGAAATTATATTGAATATTTGAAATTTAATTAACAGCATTTTTGAAACGCTATTATTTCTAATGTAAAGGATATTACAGCATTTGTAAATGCTGTAGTTGATATAAATGAAC
Source organism: Allium cepa (assembly GCA_030765085.1). NCBI lineage: Eukaryota > Viridiplantae > Streptophyta > Magnoliopsida > Asparagales > Amaryllidaceae > Allium > Allium cepa. Next base: position 309,845,424 of record CM060937.1, read on the forward strand.
CAAATGGCTAAATTTTAATAAAGGGATATTATAGCACTTTGTAAGTTCTATAATTTTTGAATTTAACTAAGGTTTTATTTGAACTAATGTAACCCTGTTACAACATTTTAAATGCTGTCTTTTGTTAAATTGAACTGTTTTGAAAGTAACTTTATGTAGCATTTTTCAAATGCTGCGAAAGGTGAATTTTCATTGTTTTGATAAGTTTAAGTGAATAAATGAACTTTGGAAGATTAAAATTTTGGAAATTTTATAATTTAATTATTAAATGTAATAAATTCATTTCAATGATTTAAATGAAGCAATTCGATTTGAAATATAAACTATTTTGAAATGTGAATTGAAATGGCATTTTAAATTTGAATAAAATGAATGTGGTTTTGAAATGATATGGTAAGTTAGATATTTAGAAATGGATTAGAAATGATATTGAATTGTTAAGTTGGATATTTTGAAATGGATATTCTGCCTATCTATATTTATATATGTTCCTGTTTCAGCTGTTCTAGTTTATCTCATGTATTAGTGAACTTCTATGTATTTGGGATTTCTATTATGTTGTTTTCGGACTGATATTATGTATTTGGTTTGAGACTCTGTTATAGTAGCTTCATGAACTACTATGTTATTTTATATTCCGTTGCGAGTTATTCTGATTGTTCTACATATGTGATTCTGTGTATTTGATTTCATTTGCTCCAAATTTATTTACAATCTGTTACTTTGCATCATTCAAGTCCGACATGTGTGGATTATTGTCGATTTGAATGGTACGAAATGGCGGGTCGTTACAGAATCTATATTATTCCGCATTTAAAAGTGTAAAACTTCAAATTTTATGTAAATTCTATATCTTAATATCCCATAACTCTATAGCATTTTTATACTTCAAATTTGTATCAAAAAGTTATCAAATATATACATTTCTATTCAAAAATCCTCAAATACTAAAAATATAATAATGTTGTGTCGCCATTTATTATAATAATTATTAATATCAATTGGCTGCAACATTGATATAATCAATAATGTCTTGGCAATGATTACAGCTGTGCTCTTCTATCCGATGGTTGCAACTATCACTAAAAATACAAATCAATGTATATAATATCATTTACAAATATAAATTCCAAAAATCTCTCTTACCAAAATATCCAAGTCTTTATAAACTATTCTTTTAAATATTCCATAATATCAAATACTTTAATCTTACTCAAAATATTTACATTTATTAAAAAATTTATGTTTAAATGTCTGGCACTTATGTATAAGAATATCTATCGAGTACATGTGCACCTGCATCGACCAAAATCCTTAACACACTCCATGGACATATTAACAAAATTTAATTTTCCCAAAATATCTGTCATAAATTATTTAATATACTTATTCAATAAATCTTCTACTAATCCATTTTAAATACTATACTTATAATATATACTTTTCAAAAGATTTCAAATTACATCATTTACTTGGCTTCTAAAATCATTTAATAATAATCGATATTGGTATTTAATATAAATCTTTATCTTTATGAAATACCTAGTAATGTTAAAGCATTACCAAATCACGTTTAGATATATATATGTATGTATGTATGTATATATGCTACAAAATAAATCCTTTAAAGAAGCATTTTATATGTCAAACAAATTCTATACGTATCTATTTATAATAAGTATAAACCAAATATTTGAATTCACTTCACATCTTTGATAAATACACAAAAATTTCAAAACTAAATTCAACACCAAGCATTTCAAATAACCAAACAAACATAAGAAACTAAAATAAATGCATTAGCAGAAACTAATAAATGGATTTTTCTACTGTGCATTCCGATGAAAATCAAATCAAAACTCAACTACAATATCAAACCACACACCACAATGCCAGATTAAACCATCCAAAATCATAAATATAAGTGCTACTGATTGGACTAATTACTATCACCGTTGGTACTCTAACAATTTTATACTTTATACTTGAAGGAAAAGAAATTAATTATACATATATTTATGAAATCACAAAAACGTCCCTTTGATGATTACGCCAGTAGTTATGCTATATATACACACAATATTCCTTATTATAAGGACTATCCAACACATCCAATGGGTCAACGACAACTTTACCAGAAACCAAAATGAAACACCCCCACCTCTATATCTATACTATCCAAGAATATTACAAAGTAATATTATCGAGTAATACTGTAACGACCTGAAATTTCAAACCCTTTACATTTAAATATTGGAATGATTTAAATATTTAAACCTTGGATTTAATGTAATAAAATTGAATTAATTAACCTATTTTATTCATTTTAAATAATAATGATGATGGTAAATTTTTAAATGATACTTGTTTTAATATTAGTTCTTTTTAATCAACTCGTAAAATTATCATCTCAGCGACTATCTCGAATTTTGACAAAACTAGTGTTGTCTGATTTGGAATATTGAGTTGTTGTGTGTCGACGAGTTTCCTGGTGATCGAACGTCCTGTGTGTTCATGTGAACTCAAAATGCTCGACCATTAATATAACAACCCTGCATTTTGTGATTATTTTAATTGTATATTTAATTATTTTAAATTGAAATTCCTTATTTGAAAACTTTATTTTATTTATTAAAATGAACAAATTTTGTTATTTTAAATATAAATTTTTATTTTGATGTGAATTAGAATTCCAAACATGAATAAATAGAATATTTTCCAAAAATGTGAATTTTGGTCAAAATGGTCAAACTTTGACTTTTAAATTTAAATTTTTTGAATTTTTGAATTTTATCTTTTATTATGAAAGTAAATAAAATTTCAAGAATATTGCCTTTCGTTTCGTTGAAATCTGATTAATATTGTGAAAGTTATGCTTTTTCCAATATTGTATGTAAATTGATTTATTTAACAAAATTATTTATTTTAATTTATATAAATAATATTTTTGTTTTTTCTAATTTGTATATATTTGTGTAACATGATATGTTATGTATTTGTTTTATTTTTAAAACATTTTTAAAAGTATAACTATAATTTTCAAATGTTAATTGTGTATTGTTTATATTTTTAAATTCTAGTTTCAATTATTGAGCTATTTTCTTATTTATTTTCTATTTTTACTTAAATTATTTATTTACTTTCGTTTTCACTTTATTTTTTTCAGCTTTTTTATTTTTATTTACTAAAATTTTATTTGTTTAATTTGATTTAAAATAAAAAGAAATACTAAGAGTCAAAGTCCTTTCATTTCCTTGTGACTTTCCATTTACCTCTTGTCCTTTCATTTTGCTTTTGACCTTTCATTGGGTTTAGCCGTCCATTCATATTTGCAATATCTGTATACTCCTTCTCATTTACGTGAAAAAATATTTCTCATCACATAACTCACGGCTAAGAGGAAAAAGGAAACGTCATGGCTTCATCTCCTTCTTCTTTTCACTATTTTTCAATGTTTTTGCCTTCCTCTTCTACCGAGCTTTGCTCAGCCCTACCACCCATCATCACCACCATCCTCACCACCATCACCATCCACAGCAACCATCACCTCCTCCTCTGACCACCACCTCAATCCGTGACCTTCAAGTGGACCAAACACCACAATACTTTGCACAAACTCCTTGAAAACATTACCTAGCCAAGCATATCTCCACAATCCCCTTCATGTTAGCCTCGGCCATCACCCCTAGGACCACCGTCATCTGCTGACTTCACCTTTAGCCATCCCTACATCTCTTAGCTGATATGTACCTGACCATGGTTGATCCCCACCTGACATAGGCCGAGCCTAGATGGTGAACCAAACTCATTTCCATGCCTCTTTGCCTTCACAAACTCCTACCTTTTCACCTACCCTTGCTTTGTCTTCCACTAACCTGACCATAGCCGAGCATTTCAGGTCTAGACCTGATCATGGCCGAGCCTATGGCATATATGGCCGAGCCCATGTTGAGAGAAGGTCAAGAAATTTTGATTTCAAGGCTTGGTAATGTCTTTTGTTGATTCCAATTTCAGTATTGTTTCAATTTAAAATCTTTGTATTGTATATATATTTTTATATGGTCTTGTTTATTTGTTGTATACAAGATCAATATCAAGGCTCTCTATTCATTCAATTCAAATCGTGCTTGTCGTGCTTTTGGAATCGCTCTTGTGTGTGTGTTGTTTTGGTCTCCAGCTTGAAAAGGTGAGTTCTTCTCACTCTGACATGTTTACTTATTTAATAGTGAATTGATGACAAGTGTTTAGTAATTAAAAATGTTTATGCAAGTTAATGATGATTATATAATATGTTATGCCATGTTATTTCCATGTTAACTTTGTTAGTCATCACCTAACATATGATATATGCCATTATATTACGACATTGACATTGTTTATATTGTCTATGTATATGCCCTTATGAAACAAACGAATGGACGACAAGCATAGTTACGCTCCGGAACTGTCAAAGCCGATTATAACCTAGGCGTGGTTGTATCTCTTTCCCCTCTCTCTCTTACACTTGACCGCCCCGGGCATAGAAACATCGAGAAAGGGAAGTTCCCTGTAGAATAGAATCACTATGGGTTGAAATGATATATACCCTAACGGACTTTAGAATAAGGAAAAATCATTATGGGCTGAAATGATAGGCCTGAGCGATTTTTATTTACTTGGGAGTGCGGGTTTGAAATGATAGAACCCGAGTTTTTTCTTTTAAACTGCGGATTGAAATAATATATATCCGCATCACTTGACCTAGGCTAGAAAATTTTATACAGACCCCGCGGTATAATTTTAAATGATTTTTATATAGATATGTATTTTTTTAAAAGTATGAAATTTTAATTTTGAATATATATTATGGTTTTAAGAAAGTTAAATATTAAGTTTTGATTTTGTGAATTTATGTATGTAAATTTGATGTAAATGTGTTTTTACTTTAAATTGTATTTTTAAAATGTAATTAAATAACGGAAATTTAATTTAAAGTTTTGAAATGATATTTGAAGTAAAATATTAAGTTTTTTTTTTAAATTTAGTATGTAAATAAATAGTGAAATTTTGACTTAACAAATGAATTGAATTTTTAATTGGATATTTGATTTTAGATTTTATTGTGATAAATGATATATTAAAAGTATTTAAATGTGAAATTTTTAAGTCTTAAAGTATAATTTATAAGTTTAAAATTTTCTAAAATTGATGTTTTATTGTTTTGGAAAAGTTAAAATAAAATCTGGAATTTTATTAATGACATTTCCAAAATGTTGTGGTCTTATGACAACAATTTTAAATGCTGTTGTTTTGAACTTAACTATGTTTGAAATAACTAATTATCTATTACGGCTTGTTATAAATGCCGTTGTTCCTGAACTAAACTATTTTGGAAACTATAAGGTACGATAGCACTTTATAAATGTTGTCGTTGCTATAATTTGACAATTTTTGAAATATTATAGATTTTAGCACTGTTTTGAGTTACTTAAAGTGTTAAATGATTTAACTTTTGGAATTGATTATTTGTGAAATTCAAGGAGTTTTAAATATATTTTCATATTTAAATTTGAATTTTTAAGGGATTTAAATTGAATTTGAATTTAAATAAGGTTTGCTTGGTTATGTGTTAAATGGAATGAAATGTAATGAGATAAATGAATTTTCGAATGAAATTTTGAAATGTGTTTTATAATGATATTTGGCATAATAAATGAATGACTTATTTGACTTAAAAATGATATTTAAATTTAAATATTTGAATTTGAATTCAAATAATGATTTAATAATGAGGTTTTGAAAGGACATGATAGTTTAATGATTGAAATTGTTTGGAAATGATTTGATCTTTATTTGAAAAGAATATGAATTTAGAATGATATTTGATTTTGATAAATGAATATTTGAAGTCTATATTAGTATGAAAGGATATTTAGTTTACTTGTAATTTTAGTTATTTAAATGATAATGGATTTATGAAATGAATATTTCAAAACTAAGTAATAATGAAGTTAAATTGGAGATATATGAAATTATAAATTTAGTTTTGAAATATAGGATTTTAAAACTTTTAAAAATATTAAAAATTGAATTGTTTATTTTGTGGACTAAATCTATATTTGAAATTTATAAGATTTGAAATGGTTTGTTGTGAAACTGAATTGAAACTGATGGTTTGAATTTAATTAAATTGAAAATTTAAAAAAATTAGAATTAATTGAATGCTCCATGATTTCAAATATATGATTTTGAAATGTTATGATTTCCAAAGTGTAACGATTTCAAGTATTTTGGTTTCGAAAGAGTTATAACTTTGAAAGTATTATGATTTTTGAAATTAATATATGTTTGAAATGGAAATAATATCGTATTGATTTGAATATAATTTTGAAATAAAAATGGTTTTGGTTTCGAAATTGTAACAACCCAGATTTTACGACAAATAATTATCGACATTTGACGATTAATATTGGTTGTTAATTGCTGTTAAGTGTTCTGATCAGTTGTAAATTTGTAAAAAAATATATATATATAAAAGAAACGAGTTGAAATTCTTTAATATTGGTTATAAATTAGACGGGCTTTAAAATTTATATCGGCCCACTTAATATTACCGTGACAATATTCATTACCTGATCCCCCTCCCTTTCATTCATTGGAAACCCTAGAATAAATCAAAAAAAATGGCGGCCGTGTTCTTCATCTTAGCAAATTAGGGTTTATTTCGCTCGATTCATCGATTCACGGCTTCCCTGTTCGAGTTTGAAATTTGCGTTTCTTTGAGCTTGGTCGCGCGGCTATGGATCTGCCCCTCGACAAGGTGAGTGATTTTCATTTATCACTCACATTTAATTCGACTTAGTAGTGTGTTTTGCGTTGGATTCGGTTTCGTCGTTTGTGATTCCTGACTTGTTTCTGCTTGGTTCGATTTCTAGTTTATTTGGTTTACCCGGTTTTAAATTTTCTTTTACACTGTCTTCTTTGCCCCAAATTTGCTGGTATTCAAATTTCATGTTGGCTTCGGCTCGTGATGTCGTTTATGCTTATGTCGTTCGACTTTGTTTCGAGGTTGATGAATTTATCTGTCTTGGTCGATTTCTGTATGCCACGACACTGATTTTGTTGAAATCGACAAGCATGATTCTGGGAAAAATATATTTTGATGAGAACTCGATTGCTTATTGCCAGGGTTCTGACTTTGAACTATTCGATTTTCCTTGGTCATTTCAGTTTAATTTGCATTTGACTTCGGTCTTAAATTTGTGTATGCCTTGATATCTGTTCGCACTGCATACTGTATCGGCTACCTCGTTCATGTCTTTCTGCTTGATGTTGTTGTCGGTCTGTCGCTTCCATACCATGTCTGGTATTGGGATGTACTGTTTTGAATCATGCAATTGTATACCATCAGTTGTCACTGCCTATTTTAATTTGCACATGGATTTTGAGTCGTAGCCTTGACTCTGTCCACTGTTGCATTCATTGTTTGCCAAATTAGTTGCACTGCATCTCCCCATACCTGTTACACTTGTTGTGTACCATGCTGGTTCATTGTATATTTTGTGTTGACCTTGCCTTTGACCTGTAGCTTGGATATCATGCAGGCACTTCATGTTGTTGCGGTTATGTGTAGTGATATTGAACTGCTTCATGTTTCCCTGTTTTGTTAAAACATGATATTCTCACTTTCACTTAGTCACTGCGTTTTACTGTGTTCATGTGTATATTTGAGTGTGTTGACTTGTAGGATCTGGTTTAATTCGATCCTATTCATGCATGCATGAAGACATGCCAGGCATCACATATAGTCATTTCGGGTGTGTGCAAAAAATATTACATGAAAATATTGTAAGTCCTGATTTCTTGCAATGTTTCCATTTCATCTTTGTCCAGGAATGTGTTAAAATAGTATAACACCTGTTACCATGTTGTGGTGTGCTCAGATCACATTATTTTTGGTATTTCATTTGTGTACCTGCACGTAGTGTTATGCGAGCATAATGTGTTTCCCAAGAGAAAAAAAAAGAGACGAAATCTTTTTTTTATGCCAGGTCCAGGCTGTTTTAAAATTTTACAAGCGTGCACATACATTCATCGTTACATGTTGTCAGTTTTTTTCTTTTTATAGAAAGAGTACCAGACATCAACGACATGTAGAAAAATTAAAGAATGCCTGATTAATACTTTTTGCAATTCACTAAAAATGTTAGTGCTTGTATTCAGACACGACCTTGTTTGATTTCTTTGTATTTGCTGGGCCACTTGTGTACTGTGCCTTGGTGCATATTAAGGTTTCTGCCTTGTACCTGTTGCCTTCATATTCATGTACATTATTTCTTGCTTCATTTTGGAAATTTCAGTTTCAATACTGTACACTGCTTGGTTGTATATGCAGTTCTCTTTTGCTGCTATGCCTTTGTGCATTTCAGTGTGTTCATTTGAGTTTGGCATTGTTTTGGTTTTCCATGACTTGAACGCGGCACTGTTGTATTAGGATTTGTACATTGAGTTGAATCCATCTTAAACGCTTGGTTTTGACCTTGTGCCGGTTGTGTACATCATTACTGTTGTGGCAAGGCAGTGCACGCAAGCGTGAACTGCAGCCGCACGGAATTGAGTTTTTGGGTACATTATCACTGTAGTGGCAAGGCAGTGCACGCAAGCGTGAACTGCAGCCACACGGTATGGCGTGTATGATATTCTATTTTGTTTTGATTTATGGATCTTTTGCGTATTCCATATGCCGTAGTGGCGAGGCAGTGCACGCGTGCGTGTACTGCAGCCCTACCAGTATAGTTATTTTAATTGATATTTCAATAGTTTGAATTGTTTTGTTTATTCAATTCTATATTTTGAAATTGTATTTTGATTTGATTTGATTCGATCATTTTGTGTTGTCTAATTATCTATTTGATAATTTAGATTATGAGTTTCTAATTATTTATATAATAATTAGATTGTGTGGTTAATTGTCGTTTATGCAATTCTGTTGTTTTCTAAATTATCTTCATTGATAATCTTTTTAATTTATCTTCGTTGATAATTTGGAATTGCTGATTTGTTGTTTAACACTGTTACGTGTTATATTTAGCATTATCCTATCTCTTTATTTGAGGATCGGATAGACGAGATTTATTATGACTGTCGTCTAGTTGTTATTTAATTATTATTGCTTCTGTGCACTAATAACTGAGTTTGAATTAGACTGACCCGTGTATTATTTTCTTTTGAACTTAATACTCAGGTCAGACCGAGTATTTACAGGTTGTTGATATCTTACTTTGGGTTGCTGCTTGGGCTATGAAGTCACTTCATATCTTTTGGAGTAGTCGTCGTCAATTATAGTAGTCGGTTTATTTGTATAGGAAGATATGTATTCATGTATATTATATACGATAATGTACTTGTATATGTAACTTCCAGAGTCGACAGTTGTAGTTGTATCATATGTACTGTCTCACATGTATTGTAACTGACATCAGTTATTATATATATATATGAGATTTTTGTTTATCAGTGTTCCGCATTTGAATTATCTGTGTTATTGTTATATCTATTGTCCTAAACTATTATGAACCATCGTAGTTCGTTTTACACTGGAATTGGATATGTTGATGGGAGTAAACAAATAAGATATGAAAATTTAAAACATATATCACTCCTATCGAGATAACCAATACTATTGTAAGGCCTAACTACGGATGGCCGTTCCTATCCAGCCTTATTCTTCGTAATAACGGACAGTATTTCTTTTAATACTCTTTGTTATTATGAGCATAGAGGTGGGGCGTCACAGAAATATAAACTATTTTGAAAGGGATATAGTTTGGAAATGAAATGATTTGATTTTTTGAAGTATAAACTACTTTGAAATGACCACGGCGTTATATTAACGTTTGGTTGTTAAACAGACCGGGATCGGAAGTTGTCATACTCTCTGCCAACTCCGAAAACCACTTTAACAACCGTGTACGTGGTGGAGATTCCAAAAGAAAGTAGGATGGTGGTGACGTTCTTGAGGTATATTACGTGGACCCAACTCCCGTGAGTTGGCATAAGGTGGCTAAAACAGGAGCGATCTCGGGCCAAAAGGGGTAGCTCCTCTGGTCGGACACACTTCTTCGATACTATACTCTTACTTGTGGTTAATTCGATGGCCATCCTCCAATTTTGATTTGGGAGTGTGTTCCAAGATGGGCGTAGTGGCTGCTACGTTACCGCCATCCCGTGTGCGTAATTGATATATCTACCCTGGCATTACCTTGTGTGCCATGTCACCTACCATAGCGAATCTTACTACGAGTTTCTATTTGTGTCGTACCTATGGAGTATCTTCTCATAGTCTCCCAATTAGGAGATATGCAGGTACTGTATAGACTACTGGCATTATTACGTGTTAAGGGCTATATGGGTAACCCCTTAACGCTATTTAAAAGTAAGTTTATTTTACTATAGACATTATTATAATAGCGCATTATTACTACATAGTAAATAGTTTAACGGATCCTTAAAGGATGGGCGATCCCAAGCATCCTTTAAGTTACTAATGCATTTTGTTACTATTCATTTGAGTTGATTTATAGTTTATAAGTATTTATGTCCCGACTCTAGTGTTCTGTGTTTTGCTTTACGCTCGAGTCAGACTGAGTGATTCAGCATTCAAGACTCACCTTCGGAGTTGGAGCTTTGCTTGAATATCCAACCATCTATTTTGCTTTCTGTATCCAGTGTTTCTAGTGATGTATTCTGATTTGTACAAGATGTATCTTGTTACTCTTCTGTTGCATCTTGTTTAACTCTGATGTATCTTATTTTTACATAGTAGCTTCATGAACTACCATCTCTTTTAATTCCGCTGCATTATTACTACTCTGTGTCCGTGATCTGTGATTATTTATTTACTGTACATTTCGAGAATTGCCAAATTTTATTTACAATGCGGTATTTTGATCAATTCAAGTCCAACATATGCGGATGCGAATGGTTGAAAATATTGGGTTGTTACATTTGGTATCAAAGCTTTGGTAGCTTTAGGCAAAACTCAGCATATGTAGTAGGCGTATTTACAGAATCACTTTCATTTAAGTTTGAATCTCTTCCTTTTTGACTCGATTCCTTTGAATTTTGGAACTTTCCCCACGGTTCCAAAATCCATTCGTGTCCCTCATTATTCGTCTTCTTTTGATTCTGGAGTATCCACAGCTCAACCTCAAAAGATCTTTATAATGAGTCGGCGGTCCCGCCAATCTCAAATTGGTTTGTAAAGGGGTGAAACTCCTTTACAACAACATCGATTCACCAGAGATTTTATATCCTCGATTTAGATTCTTATAATTCCAAACATTATCTATTGAGACCGGATATAGATTTACCCCAGAATTCCACATCGATCTTATTCTTTAAGTCACGGTTGACCCGGTTAAGGTTGCCCGAGATATAAGCCTATCCACCTTCCTATTCTGTTATTTAATCATCTCATCTTTGTGTCCAACTTATCTTCAAATCATTCCTGAATTGTATTTGTAAACTAATATTTAAAATGTTATATATATGGTGTTGTTTGAGTTGTTGATGTTGATTTGGGTTTCTGATCGATTCGTCTGATCAACGCTATCGATAAGATTTTCAAAACACTTGAACATAGCAAACTGATACAATATGTTTTTTTCATATCTAGTAATGAAATAAATTTTGTAACTATATTATAAATCTTTTTCTGGATTTTTTTTTGAATTGGTTGTTAAGAAATAATATTTGATTTTTATATCATTATCTCTTGTTTCATATATAAATAATTGAACTATAAACATGGTTATAAATTTATTTGGAAATTTAAAATGAATTTAAAATAAGAATTTGAGAATTTAATTTTCGATGGATTTCAAACCTTGTATTTAAAGTTTTAAAGGATATATTATTTAAAGTCTTTTCGAATAGAAATTTGTTATAAAGAATTTTAAAGTTTAAAATTAGCGCTCTTCTCTTTGTCGCTGGAAAATAACTTCGGTGATGACTGCAACATCATCGACATTCATTTTCGAGTTTCGAAGTAATGTGACCATTCTGTAGTCTTGCTATAGTTTTGATTTGGGGAATTTAATTGATTTGAATTTCTGAAATAAGACTAGATTTATAACATATGCTGATATATGATTTCAAATTTGAATGGATATGTATATAGTATATGTGCATTTATTTATCTCTAAATAGTTTGGAATTTATCGGAAATTTAATTCCTAAATTTTATCTTGAAGGATAATTTTAATTATAATTTCAAGATTTGGACAAATATTCAAGCTTGAAATGATTGATTGGAAAGTTTAATTTGTATAATACACAATTTCATTCCAATATAACTTACCCGAATCTTAGAAGTTGAATATACAATTGGATAATATACAATACAAAAAGGATTTTATAAATAAATTTTGAGTGTTTATAATAAATTTTATACACTTAAATTTTAATTATAAAAGATTAATAGAGGTAAATTGTGAAAAAGGGTATGGAATAATTTGCAATATAAAATGATGACAAAGGAACTAAGAATAAATTAAAGCAGTTATAATAAGTATAAATATATTTAACATAAGTGATAAAATATATTGAGAGGAATAAATTTAATTATAATTAGGAATAAAGAAGAATTAATTTTATTGAGTACATTAAGAGTATAATAAATGATTTTTCAAATCCATGATTTTAGAGATTGTTTATTAAAGATAATTTGATGATAAGATAATGAAATTAGAGATGATTAAGATTTATTTAACTTATGTAAAATTAATTTTCAATTTAAGTTGAAATTTTCATGGTTTCAAATTTATTGTCTTATTTTGTTCCCAATCTATCTTTTAGTTGTCCTTGTTTCCCTTTATCTTGCTACAGAATGGGGAGGCTATCGCTTATACCAGTCTGTTTAGAAATTTTTCTATAATCTTTCTATAATCTTTGGTACTCATTTTTGAATCTGAGCACTGCTTGCCATCCACTGACCGTCGGTCAAACGGGAAGGGTGAATAAGATTTTAGAAGATTTTTCGTGATTGTGTTCTTGATGCTGGAGGATCTTGGGAAGATCATCTCCACCTTGTTAAACTTACCTATAACAACAGTTATCAGGTAAATTTTTAATCTTCTTGTCATCTTGTCTTAATCCTATTTCATTCTATCTTTTTTCGTGCTTTCTCGTACCTCATTCCTTTTCAGAGACGAAAAGTTTTGAGTGGGGGAGAGTGTAACAACCTTGTATTTTGTGACTATTTTAATTATTTTAAATTGTTTCCTGATTTAAAAACTTTATTTTATTTATTAAAATGAATTAATTTTGTTATTTTAAATATAAATTTTGATTTTGATGTGAATTAGAATTCCAAACATGAATAAATAGAACATTTTCCAAAAATGTGAATTTTGGTCAAAATGGTCAAACTTTGACTTTTAAATTTAAAATTTAAATATTCAAATTTTTAATTTTATCTTTTATTATGAAAGTAAATAAAATTTCAAGAGTACTGCTTTTCGTTTCGTTGAAATCTAACTAATATTGTGAAAGTTATGCTTTTTTCAATATTGTATGTAAATTGATTTATTTAACAAAATTGTTTATTTTAATTTATACAAATAATATTTTTGTTTGTTCTAATTTGTATATATTTGTGTAACATAATATGTTATGTATTTATTTTATTTTTAAAACATTTTTAATAGTACAGCTATAATTTTTAAATGTTAATTGTATATTGTTTATATTTTTAAATTCTAGTTTCAATCATTAAGCTATTTTCTTATTTATTTTCTATTTTTCCTTAAATTATTTATTTATTTTATTTTTCACTGTATTTTGTTCAGCATTTTTATTTTTATTTATTGAAATTTTATTTGTTTGATTTGATTTAAAAGAAAAGGAAATACCAAGAGTCAAAGTCCTTTCATTTCCTTGTGACTTTCCATTTACCTCTTGTCCTTTCATTTTGCTTTTGACCTATCACTGGGTTTAGCCATCCATTCTTCTTTGCAATAGCCGTATACTTCTTCTCATTCACGTGAAAAAATATTTCTCATCACAGAACTCAGGGCCAAGAGGGAAAAGAAAATGGTCATGGCTTCATCTCCTTCTTCTTTTCACTATTTTTCATTGTTTTTGCCTTCCTCTTCTACCTAGCTTTGCTCGGCCCTACCACCCATCATCACCACCATCCTCACCACCGTCACCATCCACATCAAACCACCACCTCCTCCTTTGACCACCACCTCATGCCGTGACCTTCAAGTGGACCAAACACCACAATACTTTGCACAAACTCCTTGAAAACATTGCCTAGCCAAGCATATCTCCACCATCCCCTTCATGTTAGCCTCGGCCATCACCCCTAGGACCACCACCACCTGCTGACTTCACCTCTGGCCATCCCCACATCTCTGACCTGATATGTACCTGACCATGGTTGAGCCTCACCCGACATAGGCCGAGCCTAGATGGTGAACCAAACTCATTTCCATGCCTCTTTGCCTTCAGAAACTCCTACCTTTTCACCTACCCTTGCTTTGTTTTCCACTAACCTAACCATAGCCGAGCATTTCAGGTCTAGACCTGATCATGGCCGAGCCTATGGCATGTATGGCCGAGCCCATGTTGAGAGAAGGTCAAGCAATTGTGATTTCAAGGCTTGGTAATGTCTTTTGTTGATTCCAATTTCAATATTGTTTCAATTTAAAATCTTTGTATTGTATATATATGTTTATATGGTCTTGTTTGTTTGTTGTATACAAGATCAATATCAAGGCTCTCTATTCATTCAATTCAAATCGAGCTTGTCGTGCTTTTGAAATCGCTCTTGTGTGTGTTGTTTTGGTCTCCAGCTTGAAAAGGTGAGTTCTTCTCACTCTGACATGTTTACTTATGAAATAACGAATTGATGACAAGTGTTTAGTAATTAAAAATGTTTATGCAAGTTAATGATGATTATATGATATGTTATGCCATGTTATTTCCATATTAACTTTGTTAATTATCACCTGACATATGATATATGACATTATATTGTGACATTGACATTGTTTATATTGTCTATGTATATGATCACACTGCAAGTTTCCTGTAGAATAGAATCACTATGGGTTGAAATGATACATACTCGAATGGACTTTAGAATAAGGAAAAATCGTTATGGGCTGAAATGATAGGCCTAAGTGATTTTTATTTTATTTTTATTTACTTGGGATTGTGGATTTGAAATGATAGAACCTAGGTGTTTTTCTTTTTAAACCGCGTATTGAAATGATATATATCCGTATCACTTGACCTAGGCTAGAAAATTTTATACAGACCCCGTGGTATATTTTTAAATGATTTTTATATAGATATGTTTTTTTAAAAGTATGAAATTTTGATTTTGAATATATATATATATATATATATATATATATTATGGTTTTAAGAAAGTTAAATATAAATTTTGATTTTGTGAATTTATGTATGTAAATTTGAAGTAAATGTGCTTTTTACTTTAAATTATATTTTTAAAATGTAAGTAAATAATGGAAATTTAATTTAGAGTTTTGAAATGATATTTGAAGTAAAATGTTAAGTTTTTGTTTAAATTTAGTAAGTATATAAATAGTAAAATTTTGACTTAACAAATGAATTGAATTTTTAATTGGATATTTGATTTTAAATTTTATTATGATAAATGATATGTTAAAAGTATTTAAATGTGAAATTTTGAAGTCTAAAAATATGATTTATAAGTTTAAAATTTTCTAAAATTGAATTTTTATGTTTTTGAAAAGTTGAAATAAAATCTGGAATTTTATTAATGGCATTTCCAAAATGCTGTGGTCTTATGACAGCATTTTTAAATGCTGTTTTCTTGAACTTTACTATGTTTGAAATACTAAATATCTATTACGGCATTTTATAAATGTCGTTGTTCCTGAAATAAATTATTTTGGAAACTATAAGCTACGATAGCACTTTATAAATGCTGTCGTTGCTATAATTTGACAACATTTTGAAATATTATAGATTTTAGCACCGTTTTGAGTTATAGTTTAAAGTGTTAAATGATTTAACTTTGGAATTGATTATTTGTGAAATTTAAGGAGTTTTGAACATATATTTATATTTAAATTTGAATTTTTAAGGAATTTAAATTGAATTTGAATTTAAATAAGGTTTACTTGGTTATGTATTAAATGGAATGAAATGTAATGAGATAAATGAATTTTTGAATGAAATTTTGAAATGTGTTTTGTAATGATATTTGGCATAATAAATGAATGACTTATTTGACTTAAAAATGATATCTAAATTTAAGTATTTGAATTTGAATTCAAATAGTGATTTAATAACGAGGTTTTGGAAGGACTTGATATTTTGATGATTGAAAGGTTTGAAATGATTTGATCTTTATTTGATAAAGAATATGAATTTAGAATGATATTTGATTTTTATAAATGAATATTTGAAGTCTATATTAGTATGAAATGATATTTAGTTTACTTGTAATTTTGGTTATTAAATGATATTGGATTTATGAAATGAATATTTCAAAACTAAGTAATAATGAAGTTAAATTGGAGATATATGAAGCTATAAATTTAGTTTTGAAATATAGGATAACTTTGAAAAATATTTAAAATTGAATAGTTTATTTTGTGGACTAAATCTGTATTTGAAATTTATAAGATTTGAAATGGTTTGTTGTGAAACTGATGGTTTCAATTTAATTAAATTAGAAATTTACAAAATTTAGAATTAAATGAATGTTCCATGATTTCAAATATATGATTTTGAAATGTTATGATTTCCAAAGTGTAATGATTTCAAGTATTTTGGTTTCGAAAGAGTTATAACTTTGAAAGTATTATGATTTTTGAAAATGAATATATATGTTTGAAATGGAAATGATATCGTATTGATTTGAATATAGTTTTGAAATAAAAATGGTTTTGGTTTCAAATATAAACTATTTTGAAAGGGATATAGTTTGGAAATGAAATGATTTGATTTTTTGAAGTATAAACTATTTTGAAATGACCAGGCTTTATAGTAACATTTGGTTGTTAAAGAGACCGGGATCGGAAGTTGTCATACTCTCTACCAACTACAAAAATCACTTTAACAACCGTGTACGCGGTGGAGATTCCAAAATGAAGTAGGATGATGGCGACGTTCTTGAGGTATATTACGTGGACCCAACTCCCGTGAGTTGGCATAAGGTGGCTAAAACAGGAGCCATTTCGGGCTAAATGGGTTAGCTCCTCTAGTCGGACGCACTTCTTTGATACTATGCTCTTACTTGTGGTTGATTTGATGGTCGTCCTCCGATTTTGATTTGGAGTGTGTTCCGAAGTGGGCGTAGTGGCTGCTACGTTACCGCCAGCCCGTGTGCGTAATTGGTATATCTAACATGGCATTGCCTTGTGTGCCGTGTCACCTACCATAGCGAGGCTTACTACGAGTTCCTATTTGTGTCGTACCTATGGAGTATCTTCTCATAGTCTTCCGATTAGGAGATATCCAGGTACTATATAGGCTGTTGGCATTATTACGTGTTAAGGGATATATGGGTAACCCCTTAACGCTATTTAAAAGTAAGTTTATTTTACTATAGACATTATTATAATAGTGCAATATTACTACATAGTAAATAGTTTAACGGATCCTTAAAGGATGGGAGATCCCAAGCATCCTTTAAGTTACTGATGCATTTTGTTACTGTTCACTTGAGTTGATTTACAGTTCATAAGTATTTATGTCCTGACTCGAGTGTTTTGTGTTTTTCTTTACGGTCGTGTCAGACCGAGTGATTCAACATTCAAGACTCACCTTCGGAGTTGGTGCTTTGCTTGAAGATCCAGCCATCTATTTTGCTTCTGTATCCAGTGTTTCCAATGATGTATTCTGATTTGTACCTGATGTATCTTGTTACTCTTCTGATGTATCTTGTTTAACTCTGATGTATCTTATTTCTATATAGTAGCTTCATGAACTACTATCTCTTTTAATTCCACTACATTATTATTACTATGTGTCTGTGATTATTTGTTTACTGTATATTCTGAGATTTGCCAAATTTTATTTACAACGCGGTATTTTGAGCAATTCAAGTTTGACATGTGCGGATGCGAATGGTTGAAAATATCGGGTTGTTACAATTAAATTATGGAAATAAAAATATAATATAATTTTACATAAATAACCCTCAACACGTAACCCTCTTCATTATTTCTTCCTCTTTACTTTAACAAACCAGACACCTCTTTTTTTTCAACCAATTGTTTTGGGAGCTACAGACATCGATTAGCAATGATTTTGGATCCGTTGGGTTCGTAGAGGAAAAGGCTTCAAATCCATACATATTTTGTTAGGTGTTGTACTATTTGCTGGAGATCGATGGTGCACGACCGAGCAAGGGTTTCGTGTTGGCAACAATAGAGGAGTTTTTAGGCCATGGTGATGGTTCCATCGTGTTTCCCTTCCAAAGATGAGTAGAGGTAAGTAGTGTGGGGTAGTGTTACTACTTCTAGTAAAAATTAACATTAGGTTTGTTGTTTATCGGACAGTAGGTTGTGAGTAACCCAAGGATGTCAAAGGTGAAATTTAGGAGTGCATTGGACTTATGGCGCAAAGGTGAGTTGATTGGCATAAGCGAGAGAAGCTCGGGAAAGGAGGATCATAATGCGATAATAGGGAGGGTTTTTGGACGCGCTGGTGACGTGATTTCAAGGAAATGGTTGGAGGTGTGGCAATTGACAATATCATGGAGCTTGCACGTAGATAAGTTCGTTGGAGTTGGCGACGTTGGACTACGTGTAGTAAAGCTCGGGTTTGGGTGGAGGTGATGCACGACTGTGGTTTCTGCATATTTCTATGCATGCATAGTAATGGAGAAAAGTGGAAGGAGGTTTTGAATAAGATAATTAGTTTAGTTATGTTATTAAGTTAATTAATTAATGTTTTTAATCTAAATTTTTTATATAAATCGCAACTTTTGCATATGTGGTCATGCAAGAAGCTGCCTTTGCCGTTGCACTCATATTGAGATTGCCTATGTGTTGGATCGATTCAGGCTTGGGTGAGTTTACTCACTAGTGAATTTGTATATTGTTGTGTGTATAATTGTGCTATGCAAATATAAATTAAACTTTATAATAATACAAGTTATTGCTTTTGGACCCTTCATTGCAGCAAATAACAACAATATATTTAATCTTTCTTTTAATTCTCTAAACATGTATCGTGACTCGGACATTTTTACATGCTTGGTAATGTTATTATGCATAAATTTTAGTATGGGTGATTGTTTGAAGTAAAATGGTCGTATAAATGCACTTGAAGTCCCCTATATTTAACACTTGTTAAATTGGTTAAATGTGAATATATCGTGGGAACGTATATATTGTGTTGTTCTATATACATGTTTTGAGTGTGTTTGACCTAAAGGAATTGGTTTGAAAAGTTATTAAAATTGCAAAACAAAGTGGTGTTGAAATTCTTGGTGTTTAGTAAAGAAAAAAGGGCCTTTACTTCAGATATTTTCCCACATCCTTTAAAGTAGTTTTGTGAAAAGTTATTAAATTATTATAATAAGGATAACTGTGTTTTATAATTAATTTTAAATTTCAAAGTTATGGGTTTTAAATTATAAAAAATGTTATTTATGGCTTTTAAATAGTTGTGTTTTGAAGTAATGTTTCAAATAAAATATTTTAAACCATATTATTTTTAAGTATAAATAGTTTCTAGAAAATTTGTTAAAAGTTTTATTAAAGTAATTTAAATCTTATGCAAAATGATATCATTTTAAAAGGTTTTCAGCAAATATATAGGTTTTGGAAAAAGCTAGTTAAGTCTTTTATAAAGTAAGAAAATCTAGATTTCAACACTTGTGTTTAAGTGAACGGTTTTGTTAAGTTAAGTGAAAGTACGTAGACATAAGTAATTATTGAAAGTGCGGTGTGTATACGATTATATGTGCTAATATAGTACACACGGATCGTGTAATATGGAATATAATATAAATGCGGAAATAGATGATAATAGCATAGTAAATAAAAATAGAAAAATCACACCAGAGATTTTTATACTGGTTCGGAGCACCGTCCTACGTCCATTCCCAGACTTCTATCTGGATTTTCACTATTAACTACCTCGCTTCACCCGGAGGAACAGGTTTACAACACCCGAGCAAACGAACGAGATTTCACGCCTCTAATACACCGAGGACTTCAACACTTGCCTCTTACAACGCCGAGGACTTCAACACTTGCCTCTTACAACACAGAGGACTTCAACACTTGCCTCTTACAACACTGAGGATTTCAACAATGATGAATATAATTGTTTGTTGACGATATGTGTTCTTGCTAACACAGTTTTGTCACTTGTAGTACAAATTTCCTATAATCTTATCCTCAAAATATGTGAATGATGTTTTGTGAAGATTAAGGAAAGTATATTACTTGTTGAATCAAAATATATGAAATAATTTCAATGATTCAATAAGCAATTAAAATAATTGAGAGCTTTTAGAATGCAGGAGTAGTAAGACCAGAAATTAGAGTAAAAAGAATATGATTTCATGTTTTGAATCAATGATTTAGATGAGTATATATAGAGAAAAATAATTGTAACTCTTTGTGAACAGTTGCCATTAATAGTTATGATCATTGATGAAAGGTAAGAGATGCAACCATTGGAGAAGGAAGTGTCTTTTGGGAAAGGTTGCCCTCTGTTTAAAAACGGTCGACAGGACAAAAAATGACCAGTAGACAGGATTTCAAATATATAGTCGTTATGTGCATGTGTGCACGTTCACTGTGCATATTATACAGAAACGGTCGACCGCCTCTTTTACTACCGGTCGACCGGTCTCTGATAATTTGCACAGTGAATGTGCAATGCTTATTCAAATGTATATATATTGATTATATTGAAATGCATGATTATTTTAGGATAGATTTTAACAAGTTTATCACTATTACAATATCAAATAATCAACATATAATCTAGAGTACCATATGTAGCCATGATGTCTTCGTTTTGTCGATTGCCTTTATTTCTTTGTCAGAAATCAAAACCTTCATAGAAACCGTGACTCAACATTCTCCCCCTTTTTGATTGATGACAAAATATTTCTGAAGTTACGAATCTCCCCCTGAATATGTGATCTTCCCCTGAGATTTTGTTTGTATTCTTTATATATATATTCCTGCAAATAATTGTTAGCACTTTCTCCCCCTTTGTCATCGACAAAAAGGAGTTGTTAAATGGAGGATGTAAATGAGATTATATGCATATTAATTTAGGGAAGTTTCATATGAATTTCTCCCCCTTTGTCATTCTCAAAAAGAATGAGGAAATATATAAAACTATAAAATATCTTGTATATAACGAGATAAACTCATTATTAATTATGAAGGAAAAGTAAAATGAATTTTACCATATTTACCGAAGTCCATATTTTATTGTAAGCACGTAATTCTATTAAACATATGGAACATTCTTTTGAAATTCCAAAATCTATCCTTTTCCTTTTGTTTCTCTGAGTACCTGCAAAAAACTAATAATAATTATCGGTACCCACTTACTATGTTAGGGTCCGGGGGGTTAGGTCTTTGGAAACCATACCCATTTGGGTGTGGTTGAACCTTTATAAATATAATTTTCATTACAAATTACATTCTTATAGTAGTTGCTAATATAAAGTTGTTTATCATGATCAATCATATTAGCTGGAATCCATATCTTAATACTATTAGTCATTAGCTTAGTACTTGAAGAATAATTTCTATCATTTCTAAACAAAGTACTATTATGACTATAACTTGTTTTAAAACTATCTTGATTACTAGTACTAGCACTAAAGTTAGTATACATGAATGCATATCTAGTACTATTTTTACTTTTAGCTTGTTTATAGCCTACACCACTTCTATCATTGTGAGCTCTTGAATTCTTAACATAACCTAATCCCTTCTTATTTGAAGCAGGTTGAGAATTTTCAATAATCCTGGATAAATTTTCTCTCCCTTTATTAAAATTGGAAATATTTTTAGTAATGTCATCAAGCTTAGTTTTGAGACTAGTGTTATCTAACTCAACAATTTTAATTTTTGTTTTTAACTCATGATTTTCAGAAGCTAGAGCATTATTCTTTTCTTTTTGTGCTTCTATTTCTTGACTTAATAGAGCGAGTTGAGAATTGTCTGAATCTTGAATTTTCTCAAGTTCTTCTTCTAATATTCTCTTCTCGTCTATAAGCATATCTCTTTCGAATTCTGCTTTCTTCTGATTTTCCAGAGCTTCCTTATATTTTCTTTTGAGACTTTTTAAAGTGTCTAGAAGTTCTGAATTTATTTCTATCATATCATCAAAAGTTAGATCACTAACCTCGTTATCTTTTGCCATGAAGTATTTGTTTGTTTGCTCCTTTGATTGTTCTTTATTGCTCTTCCTCTTCTTATTGCCTTGACTAGATCTCTTTGTAGCCATTTATTCTAGGATGTTGTTACGATCTCTAGAAAACCTGGCTCCGATACCAAATGAAAGTGCGGTGTGTATACGATTACATGTGCTAATATAGTACACACGGATCGTGTAATATGGAATATAATATAAATGCGGAAATAGATGATAATAGCATAGTAAATAAAAATAGAAAAATCACACCAGAGATTTTTATACTGGTTCGGAGCACCGTCCTACGTCCAGTCCCAGACTTCTATCTGGATTTTCACTATTAACTACCTCGCTTCACCCGGAGGAACAGGTTTACAACACCCGAGCAAACGAACGGGATTTCACGCCTCTAATACACCGAGGACTTCAACACTTGCCTCTTACAACGCCGAGGACTTCAACACTTGCCTCTTACAACGCCGAGGACTTCAACACTTGCCTCTTACAACACAGAGGACTTCAACACTTGCCTCTTACAACACTGAGGACTTCAACAATGATGAATATAATTGTTTGTTGACGATATGTGTTCTTGCTAACACAGCTTTGTCACTTGTAGTACAAATTTCCTATAATCTTATCCTCAAAATATGTGAATGATGTTTTGTGAAGATTAAGGAAAGTATATTACTTGTTGAATCAAAAGATATGAAATAATTTCAATGATTCAATAAGCAATTAAAATAATTGAGAGCTTTTAGAATGCAGGAGTAGTAAGACCAGAAATTAGAGTAAAAAGAATATGATTTCATGTTTTGAATCAATGATTTAGATGAGTATATATAGAGAAAAATAGTTGTAACTCTTTGTGAACAGTTGCCATTAATAGTTATGATTATTGATGAAAGGTAAGAGATGCAATCATTGGAGAAGGAAGTGTCTTTTGGGAAAGGTTGCCCTCTGTTTAAAAACGGTCGACAGGACAAAAAATGACCAGTAGACAGGATTTCAAATATATAGTCGTTATGTGCATGTGTGCACGTTCACTGTGCATATTATACAGAAACGGTCGACCGCCTCTTTTACTACCGGTCGACCGGTCTCTGATAATTTGCACAGTGAATGTGCAATGCTTATTCAAATGTATATATATTGATTATATTGAAATGCATGATTATTTGAGGATAGATTTTAACAAGTTTATCACTATTACAATATCAAATAATCAACATATAATCTAGAGTACCATATGTAGCCATGATGTCTTCGTTTTGTCGATCGCCTTTATTTCTTTGTCAGAAATCAAAACCTTCATAGAAACCGTGACTCAACAATTATAACCAACATTGTAACTATGACTTTAATAAGGAGTATTTTAAAGTAATAATAAAGAAATGGTTTTGGGTTTGTGGTGACACTGTTCGAGTAACAATTGTCTTAAACCCATATAATGTAATTTTATCTTTTAAGAGAGTTTTATATATAATGATTACGTGAAATGTTTTGGGTTTGTAGTAAATGGCTATTTAGTAAATCATATTTTAAAGTGGAAAAATATATATTAAATGATTTTGAAAAATACTTAGATCTTTAATGATGGAATTTTCAGTAGAAGAAAATATGCTTTTAGTTGCATTATTAGTAGCTTTTCAGGCAAGTGCAACTATTATTGTTTTACGCCATATTCTCAACGCCGCTAAAAGTGATCGCTCACCCAGGAAATAATATTTTCTTCGTTTTCGCCAAAAGTTGCCACCAACTTTTTATTTGTAAAGTTTTTCATTTTAGTTTCCGTGTCTTCCTTTTTCTTCACTGCCAAAAATTTACAAGGCCTGATCTCATCATCATCATCCACTTCATTTTTCCTCAATCGCCATCATCCTGCTACTCTTCTTCATAGTTAATCGAATCCTCTCCAATGCGCTCCTGCTCTTCATAGTCGATCAAATTTTCTAATCCTCTCTAATGATCAAAGGTTTCATTATGCTACTTGTCGCTAGTATGGATGTCTCCAAATTTGCTTCGTTTTATTTGGTTCGATACTAAGTTCATATATGGATTTGCACGAACCCTAATTTGTTACTCATCTTCGTAATTTTTTCAAACCAGTTTTTCCTGAAAACCTAATTTGGAATAAGCTATGATTTTGGCTTTAGTAAGGACGATACAAATATAATTCTTTTGCAGCGTTATCAATGTAAGTCAGTTTACTTGTTTTAAGGATTGTATTTTGCGAACTGGCAGGCAAGAAATTGGAAAAGGCGGAGGATAAAATTGATGATGAAGTATCGAAGATATAGCTTTCCAATGCATGGTTTCAAAGGCTAGCTTATCATCTCTTTAACATTTTTTTACACTTATATCTCTTATAGAATCCACCCTTTTTAATTTTTATCTCTTGAAGTATTAGGATAACTAGGTATTGGAGATTATGTGTGTATGCACTATAAACAGGGAATTCTAAGGAAAAAGTGTTTCACTTGAGAAACTTTAGGTTAAAAAAGTATTGATTCATAAATGATAAATATGATAAATTGCATATAATATACTAAAATTGATTTTCATAGATGGATATATTATTTCGAAAGAATAATAAATGTAACGTTTGATAGATCTATTGATCCATGAATGAAACATATTTTTTCATTGGAATAAATTAAGGTCTTAGGCACATGTAAATTGATTTATTGCAAATGTAATTTTCATTTACATATTTATTAGATTTAAATCAATTGGTATTTGTGATATATGGAGCTTATAAGTGACCAATATATGGAGCAACAACAGAAACTACAGCCAAATGAAGAATTTTCGCATTTGTGATATGCTTAACACCAGAGTTGATGAAGCATACCTGCATATGGTTAGATAAAACATACAAAACTTATGCATTTTGATCTTGGGTAAGAGATATAGAAGGGGCTTGTGGTTGGGAAGAAGCAATATGAGGATGAGTAATAGCACATCAAAATTGAGGTGGGGTAGATTATTGAGATACGGAGCATGGAAAGGAGATGAAGGGGAGGAGAAATGTGGTATGGTTAACTTGATTACTATATTGAATTTGTCTAACCTAGTTTGTATTTATTAGGATATGTGCACTTATTGCATCTTACATGTTTAATGTGGTTCGGTGTTTGCTTGTTGTAATTAAGTAAACCATTTTTTGTCTTTAGAATAGATTATAGGTCTAAAGGATTTAGATATCCTTCTCTGCTAAGGAAGTAGAGAGGTAATTCACCTTTGCATTTCAACCACATATCACAGGATCCAATAGTCTTAATCAAATCAAAGTACATATATGTTTGGATATGTCTAATTTTCTTTACACATTTTAATATGCTTAATATTTTGGCATGATGGTGATTCATCATTACACACTACACATTTGTCAAATTTGTATTGCTCTTTATTTTATGTCCAAAAAAAACCTTCAAAATCACAACTCTCATGTTTTCTTTTGAAACTTAGAGCTTAGTCAACAATACTGATTTCTGGCTTATTTTCAATATACCTTTCAAAAAGAACATGCACACCATGAGATGTTTGGACATGCTTTTATTAAGCTTTAAAATCTATATGCTTTTGTTACCTAGCTTGTTTCCAAAGTTCTATAGAGTAAACTCAACATAACAATAGCATCAACTTTCAGTTTTCATGAAAAGAAGTGTTAATTATAGTCTATCTTTCAGCGTTCATGTTTCTAGGTAGGGGTAGCTTGAAACTTTCAAGCGAAGGTAGATCCAAGAACAATGGCTAGCGACACTCTCTCTATGCATAGTAACAAGATGAAGCTTTATTTCCCTGGCAAAGGTCAAGTTCATGCAAAATTTGTTCATTTGGAATGAAGCACAAGTAATAAGGTGGCATATCATAGACCCCAATAGTTTCCCGGTGGTGTGTTTACTTTTTCTTAGGCATTGTACAATGCGTTATTGCTCTAAGATCAACCATGGTCCGAAAAGGAAAAGCCAAATGACCAGCCTGGCTTCAATTCGGCATTAAATAAAACTATAGGCTAAGTGTGCTTTTCTCTCTATTTATCTTGCTTTTAAAATTTTATTGCCTCATCTCTCTGAATGCCTAAATAATAACAAGTTAAATTGGATGTGCCATGGAGTATATAGAAGCCCTTTTTCATTGTTGTGGCCTATATATGAATTCCCATTTGTCATTTAAGGATTTTTACAGTACATCCCTGATATTAGAATCAACAGGGCAATAAGATATGAACCATTTCCAACTATGAATTCATGCTCTACAATGTTAAATAAATCTATTTCTAAAGCAAAGAACGAACATTCTACAATTTACATACTGTAATTAAAATAAGGAAAATGTCAAGAAACGAAAGTTGACCATTCAATCCTTTTATCTTCTACACCGGTATTATTTTCTAATGATGGCTAGAAGAAAGGTAACCTTTCAATCATCGCGCATGCGTTTAACCGTTTTGGCAGGATTAAACTATAAGTTAAAGAAAATATAGTAATTTCAAATAAAAGATTTAGAAGTAAAATCAAATTTAGATGCTTGGCAAGAAAAATATATGCAACACCTCAGATTTTGGTAACATTATTTAAGATATTTAATTAGATAAATTAAATAAAAAACTGTGATGATTAGGGGATTGAGATTTGATTTTTTAAAGGGGTATCCATGCCATTTAATTAATGAATAAAAAAAGATTAAAAATTAAAAAGACGAAGGGGTAAAATGGGGAAGTCATTCCTATATTCCTTAAACTATGGTCGTGTACACTCCATACATGTTCATTTCTCATTCTCAAAATTCTTCAAAGCTAAGGCCGACCACCATTAGTAAGAAAAAAGGGAAAAAGAAAGAAGATAATCAAGGAAGAAGCTTAAGCAAATCAAATATATTCATATCTCAATCGCTTTAATCACAAATGCAAAGGTAAATAATGTTTACATATCTATTTTGATTGTTTTTGGTTTTAAGACAATCCTGAATTGATTTTCAATGTTTTGCCATGTTTTTGAATGATGGAATGTTTATATATATATACCTGTTGATGATTTATACATGTTCGTATTGATTTTGTGTATGTTTTAAGGAAAAAACCCTATTAAATGACATCTTTATGCCTTGCGAATTTTCATGAAGATCAGAAATAATATTTTGGAGATGGGTTTCAACTTTCAGAATTTTTGGAATTAGTTTATATGAATTTTCTAGTAAAGAAAATGATAATTTGGGTTATAAATTATTTATGGGAAAATAATATATGGTTTGGGTCTGAATTTTTATATGATAGAAAACATTTTAGAAGATATTTTCTGGAATTTTTCAAGATTTTTCATAAGAGTTTTGATAGGTATATAAAATTATTTAAGATATGGGACTTAAATGTTTTATGTATATTTTAAAATGGAGAAGAGGATTTTTGCAAATAATTTGAATTTGTTGATTTTGGAAAATGGCAGCTCTTTTGAGAAAGTAATATGGCAACCAATCAAATTTAGACAAACAAGGATGGTTAGGTACAAAAGAAATAATTTAAAAGTATAAATAAATAGGGTTTTCACTATTTTGTCTCATTTAGCACTAGGTTTTTCTTCCATACTATCGCCTCTGACATAGTCGAAACAAATGCATATAGTATGAGGCAACTGGTGCATAATGAATTAAATGTGGGAGAAAGGTATAGGGTCGAAACCATGGGGTTCCAAAAGGTTTTAAGCTTTGCTTTGGTTTTAAAGAAAAATGTGCCTGCTTGCTTTCGGCTAAGATGCTTTCGACTTGGTTGTGTTTCGACTAGGTCAAATGGTTTAAAGGAAAATGATTTTGATTGGGTTGCATCTTTGTTTTAAATGAATGCTTTTGACTAATTCGAAACACTTAGCTACCGCCATTTTACCTTTCGACCTAGTAGGTTTCGAAGAGGTTGTTTTATTTTAGAAAATCTGCCTATTTCTCCAATGCTTTCAAATGGGTGGTTTCGACGCCATCACTTTTTACTTATGAAATGCTTTCAAAAGAGTGGCTTTCTACTTAAAAGGTTTTTATGACCCTTTTGTTAAATTGAAGTATAGCCCAAATTGGTTTCGAAAGAGATGATTTGAATGATTTCAAAAGGAAGTGCTTTTGACTTTAATGGGTTTATATCCTTTTGCTCTACTCGAAGGCCTAATTCAATGGTTATGACCGAGATGTTTTCAAAGGGTTTTGAAGGAGTTGACTTTGAATGGTTTTGAAGGTTTTCCACATGTTTTAAATCGAACCCAAATGCTTTCGAAAGGTATGGGTTTAATGCTTTCGAAAGGTTTTAAAAGTGGTTTCGAAGTGGTGGTTCCCCAGAAGTTTTGAAGGAGTCGAAAGGTGTTGTTTTTTGATGGTATCGAAAAGAAAGGTTTTCCAATGGTTTGGAAAGGCAATATTTAAAGGTTCTTTAAAAGAAAGATGTCTAAGGTTTTCTTAAAAGCATTCGAAAGGGAGATCTCTAAAGGTTTCGAAAGGGTTTTGAGAATGGTTTCGAAAGGAAGGTTTTGGCCTTTCGGCCTAGATAAAAGAAAGGGGTTTACATGGTTTTGAAAGGGGTGCTTTGAATGGTTTTGGAAGGGGGACTTTCAAAAGTTAAATGTTTTCATCAACTAAGATTTGATTAAAGTATTTATATATAACATGGCAAGGTGGTTTGAGTAAAGCATTAGAGATTATATATTTTCCTCGTTGAGTTTGATTTAAAGATCTTAAATCATTTTGAAAAGGTTTTTAAGGAAAATTTAGGGAAGATATCCCTAAGTAAAATGACTCCGATATTAGAATAACAGATGGGACTGGTATACGGTCCCATCCTATAAATTAGCAATTAGCCCAAGCTAATTTAGTCCAAAATTCCAATGTGTAAGGCTTTGTCACAGGTAATAAATGTATGGATACACACATAAAGGAAAATATTTTTGTATACAGATAGGTTACCGGTAAGCCTGCAAAACCATTAGGATCAGGTGACTATGGAAGATGATAAGTTAAGGATAGACCATCCAAAAGAGAAGTTTTTAACACATAGTTAAGGGTAGATCATCCAAATGAAGAGGAATGTTTAACATATGTTAGATAAATTTGATATTGTCTGGTAGGCTCGAGTCAGCCAAAGGTTAAAAGTTAGGCAAACAAAACTTTGTACATGAATAGATAGTTCGCTTTATTGCCTGATATATTTAAGTATGTTTACATAATGATGCATTATAGATATTTTTGACTAGTTTTGGTTGCAGGAAAAGAATTGCAAAAGAAATGTTAATGAGGGGAAACTCGTTTCGCTAAGCGGCATGGTCTCACTTAACATAAACTAATAGAAAGAAACAGTATTATTCACACCAGGCTTTATGTCTGACTCGATGTTTTTAGTTCCCCTTAAACTCTTGGGTGCTCAAAATTGATTTATGTAGGCTGAGGGTTAAGGTTTTTGTCATTTGGCGAATAAAGCTTCCAGAGATTGTTGATAGCTAAATAAGAGTTTCAGTTTTATTTGTTTTGATTCCGCTATGTATATTAAGTCAGATATGACTATATTTCTCTGATCGTCAAAGGGGGCATCATCAAATGTCACTCTTAACGCATTATTGTGAATTATATTTGATCAGCACCTGGGAAATGGTTACGGGATTATGTAACTTGGATATGATATTGTTTTCAAATGTAATCATCTAAATGTTGTTTTTCGAAAATCTATGATTTCTTTCATATTCAAGTGCTTCTGATATTATGGATACCATTAGCATTACTATATTTTATCACCAAAAGTTAATACTATAGAGGACTGCAGCATCCGTAGCGTTTAGTTTTTGGCCTCGAGATACGGGATGTTACAATATATGGATTTTACTTGATTTGTCTATATACTTAGTTAACAGTGTGGTATGCATCCAGATATTTTCCAACCATATGTTATTAAGTTTCTTATCTTCTTTTTGTAACATGATTATATACGACCCGTCCCATCTAATATGCACAACTGCAAGGACTGTTACGTTTTCTTTGTTTAGCCTGTGATTTTCCGATTCATCTAATATGCACAACTACATAGATATAGTATGCGCTTACACCAGAAAGATTGTAGCTAGCATGCTCGAAGATTGGGATGATAGTACTTTAAGCAGTGACACACAAAAGTCAAGTGGAAGCACCTGAAACACCTCGCTCTGACCCGAATATCATTTAAAAAGAAAAATAATAAATGGATCAGTCTAGCTATAAATATCATGAAGATGAGAGAGGATGAGAGATATGACAAAAAATATGATAACAATAATGTCATACTTCTACAAGCATACATTTGATAACAACAAAAATCATATAATATCTCAAATCTCCTCAAATATCCAAAAAGAATATCACATTCTTTAGCTTATTCACCAAACCTCAAATATTGACAAAACATATTGATGCCAATCGCAGAAATTGGTGAAACACAAATTCCAGAAATCAATAATTAGCAATCCAGAAAACACAAAAGGGGAGGCCTATCACAAACGGGAGCATGAAAGCTCACCAACACGTGTATCACTAACGGGATGTTATCCCATGGTCGCTAACCATCAAGCCGGTGCAACGACATAGTACAATGGTACGCCCGCGGAACCTGAAAATCAAATAAGTTGAAACAATAATGTAGTAACCCGATGAACCTGAAACTCATAATTCGGAACAACGACGTAGTACAACGATACGCCCAATGATCCAAACTCCATAAAACCCATAGGTCGCTGGCCTATAAAAATGAGACGAAGCTCAACAGATTGGGGTATAGTCCCCTACACGGATAAAGAGACATTGCATATCTCTAGTCCAAATCATAAAATGATCATCATTTATCAATAAGAAGTGTAAATTACACTAAGCTAGTAAATAAATGAGTTTAGCTTCATGTCCCATAAACATTGGCTTAACTTAAATATTTACAAAAAATTGTACATTTCCACTCGAAAATTGTAACAAGATTTCAATCGAACAAGTCTAAAATTAACCGACGAAGTAAACGCAAGTGTTTCATACCACTTGTTTTGTTAAGTCGTTTAATTGGATTTCTCGAACGAATGAGGTAAAAGTTTGCATATACTAATAGATTGGAGAACAGTTCTAAAAACGAGCTTTGTATTAAAAGTAACATTGAAATCATTTTTGTGGAAGAGTTTGAGTATTTACTGCTAGTATAGAAACCTTTGTATTTTAAAGTGACAAATCACAGAAATGATTGTGAAAACAATCATTCACCAAAAATTCATATACGAAAACGTGAATTGAAACCATGAAAATGGATATCAAATCCATCAAATGGATATTCCTAAAAATCCAGAAAGAAGTCATCAAAATCGATAATAAATGACGACGACCAATCAGATCAACAAAAGATCGATAAAAATGGAGACCCACATAAAATAGGCAAATTGGATGAATTTAACAGCGTCAAAAGTCCGGTGGTCTCCCAAACGTCTGAGCTATAAGTTTGAAAATTTTCTTCTAGATTGCCCAGATATTTGGGAAAGAACCTCAGACGTCTGAGCTGAAAGACTGGAATTTTTAGTCTGTAGCTTCAGACGTCTGACCTTATTACCAAACGTCTAAGCTGAAGTTTAGAGCATATTTTGCCTAAGCCATTGATGGCCAAATCAACTTAGAAGCAATCGAATGAGCGACGAAGGCTAGGGATTTATGCCAAGCGACAATCCAACCCTATAAACTAACCAACACACTCCAAACAACATGTCCAAACATCCATAATAGAATTTTGATAGACTTTGACTTCAAAATATCAAAAATTGGAAGTTTACCAAACCAATTCAATTCAAAAGCAACTAGGTATGGAATAGGTGTTATAAATTCATACCTAACAATAATGAAAGCTATAGACATAGATGTGAGTTCAAGAACTCACCTTTAAACCCAAAAACAACAAGTGAGAAGCTTTAAAACAAAGGAAAGGTCAACCATTCTTCAACTTCAACTCTAGAAGCTCCAATCTAAGATCATAAGCAAATATTTCCTAAGTTAGGTTATACGAACTTCTGAAAATTGAAGTGGGATTGAGATGGAGAAGATGAAGATGATGCTTACCTAAGCTTCTCCTTGATTTCTAACTTGAATTTGAATTCCCTAAGAATCTAGGGCTTTGGAATTTTGATTTCCCCTCTTTTCCCCATTTCTCTTTTAGGGTTTGAGAGTGTTAGGAAATTCTTTTAGAAATGAAATGAATGAAGAGGAGAGGAGTGGAGTGGGATGTATATGGTAAGTGATTTGGGTTCTTTGTTAGATTAGTGGGTTGAAATCCAAAATCAAAGTCCCAAACGAAAATATCAAAATTATAATACACTCCAAACATATCGATGTTTATACTCAAAAAGATCGCAAATTCCATTTTGGACTCAATGGAAGTGGTCTCGAGTCCAGATTCGACCGTTTACAGAAAGTCAAATTTCAGACTTTAAATTCAACTAATAATGCTATATTTAAATAAAACATTTAAATATATAATCATAAAATATGCGGGTTGTTACAGACTTCCCTCCTTAAAGAAATTGCGTCATCGCAATACTAAGAAGAAAATAAAGAGTAACAACCAAACAAAGGCATAACAACACAAAAGAAAATTTTGAAAGTGAGAAGTTCACATTAAAGAGCACGAGAGAGTAAGTCCGGATGTGTTCGTTCAATGAATTCTCTGGATTCTCAAGAACAATCCTTAGGATTTGCGGACAATCGAGCTTTCACAAGAGGAATATCTTCATTACGAAGGCGTTTAACCTTCGTAGCAATGATACAAATAGGATGCTGCTCATAAGTCAAATTAGGTGAAACTTCAATTTCTTCAATAACATCGGCCTCAAGAATAGAATCAGAATCTCTAAAGCATTTCCATGGTTAAGAAACGTGGAGCATCATGAATAGCAGAAAATTGAGCCGGTAATAAAAGGTGATAAGTCATGGAACCAATACGTTCGGTGATGGGAAAGGGACCAATATATCGTGGTGCTAGTTTTTTCGATCGACTGAAATGAACAACACCCTTCATAGGTGAAACACGAATGAACACCAAATCTCCCATAGAAAATTCTAATTTCCTTCTTTGGTTATCGGAATAGGATTTTTGTCTACTTTGAGCTTCTTTCATCCTATGACGAATAAGATCAATCTTTTCTATGGCATCATCAATAAAATGTGGACCTAAAACCAGCTTCTCACCGGCTTCAAGCCAACGCAAAGGAGATCGGCATGGCCTTCCGTGGAGTGCCTCGAAAGGTGTCATACCAATACTAGATTGGAAGCTATTATTATAAGAAAACTCAACAAGGGAAATATGATCTTCGCAATTTCCACCAAAATCAATAACACATTCACAAAGAAGATCTTCTAGAGTTTGATCACATGTTATGTTTGTCCGTCGGACTGAGGATGAGAAGCGGTGCTAAAATTAAGCTTCATTCCCAAGGCTTTTTAAAGACCTTTCCAAAATCCACTAGTAAACAATGGATCACGATCGCTAACAATAGAAGTAGGAACTCCATGCAATTTAACAATTTCTCTAACATAAGTTTAGGCAAAAGAGGTACGGTCCGATTAGACCGAATGGGAATAAAATTGGCGGATTTTATAAGTCTATCTACAATCACCCATAAACTGTCATGACTCGAACGAGAACGGGGAAGACCGCCGATAAAGTCCGTGGAAATTTGATTTCACTTATAAACAAGAATGACCAAAAGTTACAATTACCCACCTGGCCTTTGATGCTCGGCCTTTACGAGTTGGCAATTCAAGAAACGCTTAATAAAGTTAGAAATATCATATTTCATTCCATCCCAATAATAAAGTCATTTCATGTCCGCATACATTTTACTACAACCGGGATGAATGGTAAATTTAGAACGATAAGAATCTTCTAAAATATCCTTTTGAAGATCACTAATATTTGGTATAATAAATCTACCAAATTTTCGAATACCTCAACGAGTATCAGTTTTAAAATCTTTCAAACCATCAATATTTCTATCCCTAAAATTTTAGCTAAGATGAGCCAATTTAGGATCATGCTTTTGAGCTTCAAGAATGTGGTCTAAAAGAGAAGGATGAGCCACAAGGCTACATAAAACAAGAGATGAACATGAATTGGATTCACGATCTCGAATCTCATAAGTGGACAAAGTCTCGAGATCATCCCATTCGGATATCATCATGGAAACAACCGCTTGTTGCTTTCGGCTGAGGGCATCAGCAACACGATTTCCCTTTTCGGGGGTATAAAGAATATCAAGATCATAAGATGCAAGGAATTAGAGCCAACTTTGTTGATGCAAATTAAGTTCCTTTTGAGAAAACAAATACTTCAAAAATTTATGATCGGTGTAGAGAACAAATTTCTCTCCCAAAAGATAATAACGCCAAATTCTAAGGGCGAAAACAATGGCCGCGAGCTCTAAATCATGAGTGGCATATCTAATCTCGGTAGGCTTTAATTGCCTAGAAGCATAAGCGATAACATGTTCCCTTTGCATGAGAACGACACCCAAAACAACACGAGTAGCATCGGTATAAACAATCAAGTCATGGTTCCCTTCGGGATTCATAAGAATAAGAGCGTCGGAAAGGAGTTCTTTTAATTTTTGAAAAGCAGCTTCACATTTGTCCGATCAAATGTACTTAGATCCCTTCTTTGTCAAACTAGTAAGAGGTACAGAAATTTTAGAATAGTGTTTTATGAACCAACAGTAATGGCCCGCCAATCCATGGAAGCTACGAATTTCCATCACACTCTCCGATCTCTTCCAATTTTGAATTGCTTCGATCTTTGAAGGATCTACGAAAATTCTGGATTCAGAAATAATATGTCCTAAAAATTTCACAAGAGATTGCCAAAAGTGGCACTTAGAAATTTTTTCTTTCAATTGATTTCTCCTAAGAGTTTCTAACACAACCTGAAGATGTTTTTCATGCTCTTCCTTGGTTTTAGAATAAATAAGAATATCGTCTATAAAGATGGGAACAAATCGATCGAGAAAGTCTTTGAAAACTCGGTTCATAAGGTCAATGAAATAAGCTGGAGCATTTGTTAAACTAAATGGCATAACAAGCCATTCATAAGATCCATAACGAGTACAGAACGATGTCAAAGGAATGCTGTCCTCTGTAATACGAAGCTGATGAAAATCAGTTGCTAAGTCTAACTGTGAAAAGACTCTGGCACCGCTAAGTTAATCGAATAGATCATCAATCTGGGGTAAAGGATATTTATTCTTGATGGTGAGGTCATTAAGCTTGCGGTAGTCAACGCAAAGCCTAAGTGTACCATCAGATTTCATCACAAAAATAGTTGAAGCTCCCTAAGGAGAGGAACTAGAATGAATAAAATGTTTCGCTTCCAATTCGAATAATTGCTTACGCATCTCCTCATTTTCCTTATTGGACATACGATTAGGAGGACGAGTGATAGGTAAAGCTCTAGGGATTAGATTAATTCTGAACTCTATTGCTCGCTTAGGTGGTAATCCTAAAATGGGCTCAAATATATTGGGAAATTCACGAACAATGTGAATGAGGGAAACGACATCTTCCTCATCATCATTATCGTCATCCGGTGGATTTAGAGAATATAAGGATGCCATCGAATTGGAATCTGAATCTTTAAGAACAATAGAAATCTGCTTAATAGTTTAAGGATGTCGAAGATGGATAGTCCTCTCAGGACACAGGATGTGGGCTCATAACAGTTAAGCCAATTCATTCCCAAAATCATTCCGAAGCCAAAGTAGCGCATAACATGCAAATCGGCTCGAAAAGCATAATCACATAAAATAATCTCGACATCTTTACAAACTAAAATGAGTGTTGCAGATCCACCAACCGAATTTGCAATTCTCAATGAAGCCATCAAGCCCATAACATTTAAAGAAAAAGTATCAACAAGTTCTTTTGATATAAAAGAGTGAGATGCATCCATGTCAAAAAGAACTTTAATGGAATGGCCACGGAACATAATAATGCCATCAAAGATAGAATGAGAAATATCTTGACCAAGCAAAGTGTTACTAGGGGCTTGCACAACGTTTATCTTTCCCTCTTTCTTGCTTTGAAGTTTGGAACATGAAGATATAAGATGACCCGAAATTTTGCAACAACGACAAAAAAGGAGTTTGGACACTTATTTGTATAATGGTCCTTAGAACCACAATTGTAGCATACTCCATGATCAGGGGTAGGAGTCTTTACTACCGAAGTTGCTTGCTTCCCTTTCTTGTTGGGTTTGGAGCCTTTGAACTTAATAGGCCTCTTCTTGTTGATGTTGAAGTTCTGTTTGGCACCCACAAATTCAACATTACTTTCTTTATCGGCCTCTTCAAGTCGAAGAGCGATATCAACAAGCTCATCAAAAGAAACTTCTAGTTTAAGAAGTAAAGGCTTTTTGAGGTTCTTATTCAACCCATAAATATACTTATGATTTTTCTTCAATGAGATATTAATATACTTGACCACATATTTAGAGAGAGATTCAAAAGATGCGACATAATCTATCACAGCAGATTCACCTTGAACAAGGTCAATAAAGCACCGGGCCAAAGTAACCTTTTTATCTTTCGGCACAAATTTTAACTCAAACCTTTTCCGAAATTGCTCCCAAGTAAGATCAGCTTCAATAATTTCCGAAATCAAAAGCTCGTACCAATCTAATGCACTTTCCTAGAGCATGCTAGAAGCCACTTGGACGCGATGTAGATCAACAAAATTCATGCGAGAAAAGATGCAGTCGCATAATCTAGTCCAAGCTTGGACTTCTATAATGCTTTCGGAACCCTTGAATGGCCTTCCACCCAAATTTGTATAATCACCTCGCAAGCGTGCAAACACAGATTTAGGATGAGTAGGTTCTGGGATGGATCCGACAGCTTAAGCATTCTTTACAAGATCTAAAAGCTATTGGGCAGACATGAATATGGCATCCTAAGGAGTAGCACTGGATTGACCGGCGCTGGGACGGCTAAGTCTAACCATTTCTCTTTTTTATGAAAGAAAGAAAGAAGAGGAAAAAGTTATTCTCAGAATGAATATCAAACAAACTTGATTGATAAAACAAATCACCATAAAAGAAATTAGGATAGAACAGGTCCCAAGACTCGGATAAATCCTAAGGCACAATTCCAAAGAGAGACTTAGGACAATGATCCATGCTAGATTATTATATATTGTTCCGAAGTTTGGCTCTGATACCAAGCTGTGACGCCCCATCTCTATACTCACACTAGCCAAGGACACTATGGAGTAATGTCGTCGACTAGCATAAAGAATATGGCTTTGAGGAGCGGCCATCCATGTAATTTCTTTTCGTGAGTACGATATGTCAGACAATATTACATTCATTTCGTTTTAAGAGAAAATCTGACACATCAATTACAAACTCAAAACTGCTACATAATGGTTATGTGATCTTCGAAAACAAATATAAAATAAGCATAACACAAATCTGTCGTAGATATTCATATCACTAAAGCGGAAACAGATATGAATATAACACATAAAGATATACATCAAATTAGTGGCCATACAAAATCCAGTACACCACAAAAGAATAGGTACAAGTGCTGGACAAAAGAATATGTATACATCAAGGAGTCTCTATCTCGAATGTATAAAAGAAAAAAACTACTAAGCTGAAGTAGTTAGCCAAAAGTCAGAAGCTAGTCCCTTAAGAAGTCAAGTGGAAGCGCCCAAACCACCTCGGTCTGACCCGAGTATTATTTAACAAGAAAAATAATAAACGGATTAGTCTAGCTATAAGTATCATGAAGATGAGATAGGATGAGAGATATGACAAAAAAATATGATAACAATAATGTCATACTTCGACAAGCATACATTTGATAACAACAAAAATCATATAATATCTAAAATCTCCTGAAATATCCAAAAAGAATATCACATTCTTTAGCTTATTCACCAAACCTCAAATATTGACAAAACATATCAATGCCAATCGCAAAAATTGGTGAAACACAAATTCCAGAAATCAATAATTAGAAATCTAGAAAACACAAAAGGGGAGGCCTATCGCAAACGGGAGCATGAAAACTCACCAACAAGTGTATCACTAACGGGACGCTATCCCGTAGTCGCTAACTATCGAGCCGATGCAATGACGCAGTACAAAAGTACGCCCGAGGAACTTGAAACTCAAATAAGTTGGAACAACGTAGTACAACGGTACGCCCGATGAACCTGAAACTCAAATAATTCTGAACAATGACGTAGTACAACGGTATGCCCAATGATCTGAACTCTATAAACCCATAGGTCGCTGGCTTATACAAATGAGATGAAGCTCAACAGAACGGGGTATAGTCCCCACGCGGACAAAGAGACATCGCATATTGCTAGTCTAAACCCATAAAATGATCATCATTGATCAATAAGAAGTGTAAAATACACCAAGCTAGTAAATAAATGAGTTCAGTTTCATGTCCCACAACCACTGGCTTAACTTAAATATTTACAAACAAATTGTAGATTTCCACTCGAAAATTGTCATAAGATTTCAATCGAACAAGTCTAAAAATTAACCGACAAAGTAAATGCTAGCGTTTCATACCACTTGTTTGGTTAGTCATTTAATTGGATTTGTCGAACGAATGAGGTAAATGTTTGTATATACTAATAGATTGGAAAACGGTTTTAAAAACGAACTTTGTATTAAAAGTAACGTTGAAATCATTTTTGTGAAAGAGTTTGAGTATTTACAACTAGTATAGAAACCTTTTGTATTTTAAAGTGACAAGTCACAGAAATGATCGTAAAAACTATCAATAACCGAGAATTCACATACAAAAATGTGAATTAAAACCATGAAAATGGGTATCGAATCCATCAAATGGATATTCCAAAAAATCCAGAAAGAAGCCATCAAAGTCGATAATAAATGACGACGACCAATCGGAACAATAAAAGATCGATAAAAATGGAAACCACAGAAAATAGGCAAATTGGCCGAATTTAACAGCATTGGACATCTGGTGGTTCTCCCAGATGTCTGAGCTGTAAGTTTGGAAATTTTCTTCCAGATTACCCAGACGTCTGGAAAAGAACCTCAAACGTCTGAGCTGAAAGACTGGAATTTTTATTCCGTAGCTTCAGACGTCTGACTTTATTACCAGACGTCTGAGCTGAAGCTCATAGCACATTTTACCTGGGCCATTGATGGCCAAATCAACTCCGAAGCAATCGAATGAGCGACGATGGCAAAGGATTTATGCCAAGCGAAAACCCAACCCTATAAACTCATCAATAAACTCCAAACAAAATGTCCAAACATGCATAGTAGAATTTTCATAGACTTTGACTTCAAAATACCAAAAATTGGAAGTTCACCCAACCAATTCAATTCAAAAGCAATTGGACATTAAATAGGTGTTAGAAATTCATACCTAACAACAATGAAAGCTATAGACATAAATGTGAGTTCAAGAACTCACCTTTAAACCCAAAAACAACAAGCGAGAAGCTTTAAAACAAATGAAAGATCAACCGCTCTTCAACTTCAACTCCAACTCTAGAAGCTCCAATCTAAGATCATAAGTAAATATTTCCTAAGTTGGGTTATAGGAAATTCTGAAAATTGAAGTGGGACTGAGATGGAGAAGATGAAGAGGATGCTTACCTAACCTTCTCATTGGTTTCTAACTTGAATTTGAATTCCCTAAGAATCTAGGGCTTAGGAATTTTAATTTCCCCTCTTTTCCCCCATTTCTCTTTTAGGGTTTGAGAGTGGTAGGAAATTATTTTAAAAATGAAATGAATAAATTGGAGAGGAATGGAGCGGGATGTATATGGTAAGGGGTTTGGGTTCTTTGTTAGGTTAGTGGGCTGAAACCCAAACTCAAAGTCCTAACCTAAAATATCAAAATTCTAATCAACTCTAAACATATCGATGTTTATACTCAAAAAGGTCGCAAACGCCGTTTTGGACTAAATGGAAGCGGTCCCGAGTCCGGATTCGACCGTTTACAGAAAGTCACATTTCAGACATTAAATCCTACTAACGACGCTATATTTAAATAAAACATTTAAATATATAATCATATAATATGTGAGTTGTTACATTATACGTACAATATAGCACCTTGAACGGTAACTGTATCATATAATCCATGTACTTCTTTTAGATATTTCCAAAGTATATTTAGGTCCAGATTTGATAGTCGGTTATTTGAATCAAATAAACAATCAATTCAACTAAAAACTTCGTTTTCATTGAGAAACACAAAGTCTTATTTAAATTAAATTTTAAATAAACAAATTCCTTTATCCAAATTATAAATACTTATCTTATCGAATTTGTTATATTCACAAATTATCCTTTTAAAAAATATTTGAAAACCCTTTTAAAATAATGTGGAAAGTACCACTAAGGTACCAAAATATGGATCACAGCTCAATGGTTACGTCTCTATCCGAGAGAAATTCAAGACTTAGCTGCAGACACTCACTACCTCTGATTTACACCACACGAGTATACCATTACTTCTCAAAAACTTTATTTAATACATCATCTCAAAATAATGCTTGTAAATTCTGAAATAAATTTCAAGTTTAATATTGGAAAAATTATTCTTAAATAAAAGCTATTATACAAAGTTATATTAATATTTAATAATTTATCCTTAATATTTAATAATTTATCCTTTAAAACAAAAATGTTGACTAGTTCTTAATTAGTAATAAACCAATTAAAATCATTATAAAGTAACTATTTATAACTAAATATGCTTTAAACTATTTAAAGTAATTAAATAACTAGTTTCTGGAGTATTTCAACACTTTTTAAAACTTCCGTGTTAATAGTTACAAATCCTTCTTTTAAAACAAACCAAATTCTCGATTCAAATTCCACTTCGTAAATCTGGAAATCTTACTTAAGTCCAGTATCATCAATTTATACTTATTCTCAAATTCCACATCTATATTTCCAAAAGTATTAAAATTATCTATTTAAAAACTTATTGTATTTAAAACAGTACCATTTAAACATTTATTGTCTAAAAACCCTTTTCATATACTTTTATTCTAAAGTCCGATTCACAATATTCCGACTTTAGTTAAGTACACATTTCAAAACCATTTATTTTATCTGATTGATTAACCCAAAATTCTTATAAACATTTTACTTCAAAAACCCCATTTTAAATTCTTTTCCAATTTAAAACATATATTAATGGTATTTTAAAATACCAAAATATAGGTTAAAACCTGCCACATCATCCAATCAATCCAAATCGCACAATAACCTATCATAGATTATTCCAACAGAACATATATCACTATATATGAAATTAAATTCAATATTTTTGAGGAATCCTGTTGGATCCCTCCCACTTATTTCCCTGCATCCACGGACGTTAGCACAACATAAAAATACCAATTCCGCTTCAAGGCGGAATATCACGTTATATAGAGTCATCGGCTATTATGCGAGGCCCATAAGGTCTCATCCAACATACATACATACATATATATATATATATATATATATACATACAAATATATATATATATATATATATATATATATATATATACAGGAATATCAATCACTCCAATATATATACTACTACTATATATAATAACATATCCAATTGGTTAAAATGCAACAATTTAACTAACCAATCATTTATAGTTTTTTAACCATTTAAAATTAATACTGGCAGTCCAAAATTGAGTGAGATTAACTTACCTTGATTTTCATTCGCCAAACGCTTAAATTTTATATTAAATCGAGGACGTTCGATTTTACCTAAAATTTTCGCTAGCTTCGATCAACTCCAGATCTACTCCTCTGTGCAGTGCTCGTCGCTGCAATTCCGACGCCGCTTATTGTCATCCGATTTTGACAGCGTACGATAGAGTTATGCTATTTTAAGATTTCATAAATTTTAATAATATATTTGACTAATTTTGAATTTTATTCACTTTACCCAGATCTGGCCGTTGATTCGAATAGAAAGATCGTGGCCGCTCTGTACTATTCTTCCATCGCTCTACCCAGCTGAAAGACGCATGTAAGAACCCATTGCTCCACTTCGTTTGCCCATCGCCACTCCTCCTTCAGGCC
Source organism: Allium cepa (assembly GCA_030765085.1). Lineage (NCBI taxonomy): Eukaryota > Viridiplantae > Streptophyta > Magnoliopsida > Asparagales > Amaryllidaceae > Allium > Allium cepa. The sequence continues at coordinate 309,887,922 of CM060937.1, forward strand.
ATCAGAAGTTGATCAGCAACTACCCCACGAAGGGCCTACGCATACCCTGCCTTCACCCTTGACCCCACTAACACGGTGCACCAATGGCCTTAACAAACGTGCTTAATTGAAGCACTAATGAGGGCCGATTTCTGCCAATCCATCACTTAAATTTTGATCACGACCATGGGATTTAAAGTACTCGATGAGCTCTACAATTTTCCAGTTGCTGATTGTTGCTAATTGTTTATGGATTTGAAGAAAATTGAGGAAGAAGGAGAGTGCTTTTCGTCCATTAATATATACCACAGTGGCTACGTAAAGAGAATAGGATGTTACTGTTTAACGTGTATATATATATATAAGTATATTTTTTTATTTTTTTATTATTACTTCCAATTTTAACATGATTTTTCAAACGAACTCCAAATGAGACATTCCGCCTGGCGTTTATAATGTTCTACCCACATTTCGAACATAATGGAACGTGTTTGGGGACTAATTCGATCTATGAGGAAGATAGCATTTTGAATCGAATTAAAATATTAAATTTTTGATATTTATTCCAACGCATTTCTATCCCGTATGACCAAGCGGTAACCCCAAACACTACAAAGTTTGAATTCTGAAAATAATAGACTATTAAAGATCCAATGGAACTATTTCTTCGAATTCCGAGACTGTGTCTTGGAAGGCTATTTTAACTTGTCGATTAAATCGAGAGAATTTCAAAATCGTCGAAATAGTTTAAAATTTCAATTTTAAAATTTTAGTAACTTAATTATAATTCAAATGGAATTTATATTCATATTAGAAAGCATTTTGATTCATTTTAAATCAAAATTCAATTATTTGCACTATCACTATTTATTAAATTCCACTATTAAATAAATATATAAATTCCAAATTCAAACTTATCGACTTTTAAATCCCATTCAAAGGTCCATATTACAATTCTAATCCAAATAGAATTTTAATTCAACTTGGAAATCATTTCTATTCATATCTAACACTAGATTCCCATAATTGTCCAATTTTTCAAGTATTTAATTATATTTACCCAAATCCAATTTATCACTATATTTGAAATGTTAACTCATTTCACTGATTCTTTCATATTCAAAATCAATCAATAATTCGAATTCAACATTTAAAATAAACTAAATGTTCAAAACTAAACGACTGAAATTCCAGGTCGTTATATTCCTTCCCCCTTATAAAAATTTCATCCCCGAAATTTGCTAAGTTAGGAAAAATGCTCCTAAACCCACAAACTTATCCAAAACCCATTTAATTATAATTCTATATTCACTTTCCTAACCCTTTAGTTTAATCCAAAACAATTTGTTTCCATTTCTAACTCAAAACCCTTAATTTCTAATACAATTCAAAATTCACTTTTTTGGCTAACAAATTTTTTCTAACACCCTAAATTTTTGATATTTTTTGATAGCAACTCCTTTGTACATAGAGCCTTTTACAGTATCACAAATATGATAAAAATATATACATCAACATGCACGATTGAAAAACAAAATATATAACAATATATTATCATTTCTTTATTTTATTGCGTATGCGTACCTCACATTAGCGTTTTTAAGCGAGCGGCTTATTTTTTATGCAATTACGCAACCCAAAAATCTATCCAACAGCTCCATGTACCTATACTTACTCAAAATAAGCACATAAGTTTCATAAACATGAAATTTTAATAACGTTTCATTCATTTAACTAGCTATAGATATAAACTTCATAACCCAACATGTCAATCATGTATTACAAGCAATTTATAAGGTTCCAACACTAATTTAATTCCTTTCCATGGATTCATATATCCTTTTTATCATTTCACTCAATCCCAACCAAATTTATTGCATTCAATTTATATTTCCAACAACCAACCTCATTTTCATTTCAATTTTGATTAATATATGCCTTATTTGCATAAATTCATTTTTATTCAATTCAAAATGATTCACAACCAATTTATTTCCATTCCATTCATTATTGACTTTTATTAGATGCAAATCCATTTTTATCAATTTCAATTATTCCCTATTTAAATTGACTCTAAATCAATTTTTTCTAGTTTCCATTTGATTCCTATTTCTGCTATTCACCAACCCTTGTATGCTTTATTTCACATTAACAACATTCTAATCTATGTTAATTTTATTTATGAATCCATTTCATAATAACCACTTAAGTTAAATTCTCATGGCAACCAAATTCAAATTCCCTTTAAATTGATTCGTTCAATTTATTCGCCTCCATTTACTTAGCATGTCCAATTAATACTATGACACTTTGGGATAATTGTAACATTCCCAGATTTTAGCCAAATATAATAAAGTGACTAATTTAATTTTTGGAATTAAATTATGAATTCAATGATGAATTAATGCGAAATTTTCCAAAAGTAAATAAAAATACGTATTTTGGAATAAACTTTTGATTCAAAATTCAAGAATAAATATATTGAAAATAAATTGAATTTGAAAACTATATTCTAAAAACTAATAAGAATTTGTTTTCTAATATATATATATATATATATATATATATTAATATTTGGAAGATATGATTCGATAATTTATGTAATAATTTTCAAAAGATTATTTTAAGTTAAATTCCCTTATGTATATAAAATATATATGTGATCACTTATTAATATAAAATTAGTTTTAAAATCATTTTCTCAAGGATATGTAAATAGTTATAAAAGTAAATGTTTATAGATTAAATATTTTTGAATAATGAAAATGTTTGTATGTAAAAACAATAATAACATATATATAAAAAACATATGTTAAGATATAAAATGTAAATGCAAGGGTTTAAAACAAAATTTGTAAAATTATTCAAAAGAGGGATTGGAAAATAAAAGTGATATTAATGACATTTGTAAATAAATAAGATTATGTAAATTACAAGTGTAATTAAAATAGACGTGTGGCTATCAAATTTCTTTTCTTTTATCTAAAAGTTTATAAATATGCATAAGAAAAAATAACTAAGCTTCTTCATTTTTTTCTTTCATTCATGTGCTAAATCTGAAAAATAAAACCTGAGAAAATTTAATCGAAGTAAGATCAAAATTGGAATGCAAAAACCAAAGTCTGGAAAAAGAAAATCAAAACATCTTCAAGACTGGAAGCAAAGAAAGAATAAAATCAAAGATCAAACGTCAGTTTTTCAAAAACATTTTAAGCTTGGAAATAAAAGCTTCAATCAGTTTCAACAAGCTTCAACATGATTTGATCCAGAGCAAAGCAACAAATTCAACATCAAAATAAAATTCAACTCAAATACTGTCTCTGTTTCTAAACAACCAGGTGACTAAACTTTTAATTTAAAGCCTTGAATCTATAAATTAATGTTGTGATTGATTCCTGAAGTAAAATAGTTGCATGGATGTGAATATGTTGTGTGTGTGTGTGTGTGTGTATATATACATATATGCCATTGATGAGTATGTATGTCTGAAAATAAGGAAATTTACTTCTGTTCATAATACAGGGTTCCAAATTAAGTTCTAAGATTCAGTTTCTCCCTATATCATCAATATTAAACTGAGATTTTAAAAAGGAAGATGATCGCAACAATGTTAATTCATTTTTAAAAATAATGGCAAGTGGAAATACTTAGTGAATTTTTCAAAAACAATATATTATGGTAAAATAAATCAAACACTTAAAAATTGATGTTCGCAAATTTTTGTTTTGAATTCATAACCTAATTCGAGTTACAAAATGATGAATATTAATTGATAATATTAAGATTTTTAGATTTGTAAATTGTTTGGATTTTAGAGTTGAACATAATCATGAAAAACATCAATTTCCGACGATCTATATGAAATCGAACTTCGAGTTTGAGTCTGGAGGAAGATGAGATGATGTAGGCTGGTGGAAAAATAGTCGTTGTATTTATTATCGATTATGGAGGTGGTACGATAAAGGTTTAGGGTTTTAACCTAGTTTTGGTTATGGTTGGAAGTCTGCATTGCTGCATTGCCGTGGTCGACCTAGAGACGATCGTGGGTGGGGGGATTGATTCATGGAACAGAGATGAAGGTCTGGGTGGAACGGCAAGTTCGTCGACGGACGGTGGCACGGGGCGAAGGGGTTTTCCGTTGGCAAGTTTTGGGTTCCAATCAATTGAGTTGTTCGATTTCGATCGATGATGGGTTTGAGCGATCTGGGTGGTCGGGCTAGGTAGCGATGTCATTGATGACTCGTTGAGAGGATCGATGACGATTGGAGGTCGACAGGCTAGTCGTGCACGTGCACGAAGTATTGCACGCATATGATGTTGGGAAGAATAGGTGGTTCTCGGGGATGGTATCGAGTAGAATCGAGTTTTGCTCGAGTGTTGTTCCAGGGCGATTTGTGTGGGTTATACCGTTTATAAATTTAACAAAGTAAAAAGAGAAAAAATAAAAGAAGAAAGATGACTCGGGGACGTGCTCGGGAAAAACATGGTTGGAGCTCGGGGATTTTGAAATTTGGCTCGGATTTTTATTTTAAGTTTCCAGGTTTTGAAATTTGAAAGAAAAATTTGTTCCAAGATTTTAAAAATATAGGACATTATAATTTTGAAGTTTCAAAACAAAATACATTTAGTAACAAAGTTTTTCCAAGCTAGTTAGTGATAAGTTTTCAAAGTATAAATAATTGTCAAGTTTCAAAACAAGTTTCCAAAGATTTGATTTTAAAGTTAAATTATGTTTAAAATTTGTTTTAGGGTTTTGAGTAATTATATTGGGAAAATTATTTTAAGTTTTCTTAAGTATTTCAAATAGAATTTGATAATGTGATTAAAATAAGTGATTAAGATAAATGGTTCATCTTAAGTTAATTAAGGCTTTGAATAATTAAAGGATCATTTATTAATGTAATTACTTAAAGGTTAATTAATTTAATGTAATTAAAAGTTGATTAATTAATTTGTTATTAAAAGTGAATTAATGATTAGTAAATAAAAGGGTAATTAATTACTTAAAGATAATTACTTAATTAAAAGTAATTAATTTAAAGTTGATTGATCAAGTGATCAAAGAATAATTAATTAAAGGATAATTAATTAATATGATTGATTAATTAAGGTAATTAATTTGAGGATAATTAATTAAAGGTTAATTAATTAATGAAAATGATTAAGGATAATCACTTATTGTAATTGACAAAGGATAGTTAATTTAATGGTAATTAATTAAGGGTTAATTAATTTGTTAATTAATTTATTAAGAGTAATTAATTAAAGGATAATTAAATAACTAAAGGTTAATTATTTAACGATTAAAGGTTGTTTGATTTATTAATTAAGGATAATTAATTAATAATTTAAGGTTAATTAATAAATGATTAAAGGTTAATTAATTAAGATGGTTTGTAATTAATTAATATTATTTAACCAGGATTAGTAGTTTATTCATAAGTAATTAATCTGATTTAAATTAATCAGATAATTAATTGATCTTACTTATGGATGTTTGGATTCTATTGAATGTTGAATTGTTTGATATCCTTGATGTGTGATGCTTTGTGATATGAAGTGTTTTGATTTGAGCAGTGATGAATGTAATTTATTTATCTGCGATGAACTTATATTATTTAGCTGTGAATCTGTGAATGAAGGTAAGCGTTATAGGATTATACCGCTTATCGATATTATTGTGTTTGGATTGTGAAGATTGATGATGTTGCACTATTGTTTAAAACCCCTAGGGCCACACCTTACACACACAAATATGGATTGCACGAGGAAATTGGTTAAGTCACAGATATTTCAATTTAATATTATAAAATGGTTTTAAAGTTAAATTTTGAATCCAAATGATTTTGGAAATGGAATTGCGTTGAATATGAAAAGCTTCTGAAAAGAGAATTTGAAATTAAAGATTGGTTTGAATATAAGATATCTTGTTAAAAGTTTCGAAATTATTTTGGAAACTATGGTTTGAAAAGAAGTGATACAACTATATATTATGTATGGATTTTAAACCATCTTTAAGTTATTTTAAAAGTATTATTTTGGGAATTTAAATTCAACCCATGTTTATACCTTTAAAAGCTATAACTTGTGTGTATATGATCCGATTTTTCCAAAAAAAGTATTTGTTTTCAAATAATAATAGCTTTTATATAAAAGAAAGAATTCCTAGTTTTGTCGAAAGGATTTTCGAGTTATAAATAAATCAAATTTAAAAAGGAAATAGTTTTGAAAGCTATCTTTGTTAAAGATTTGGTAAATCTTTTTATTGAACTGAAGTGGATCTTTTACTTAAAAGGTTAAAGGCTATAAAAGAATCTTGGTTAAAGTTTTTGGTGAACTTTGTTTCGAACTAAAGAGGATCTCAAAGATAAATCTTTTGTTATATATTGTGAAATGAATCTTTTTTAAAGATTGATGAATTTGTTTTCAAATTGAAGAGGATCTTAAAGGTGTATCTTTTGTATAAAAGATTTGAATCGTAAATAGTTTGGAAATCTATGAATTAATCTTTGTGAAAGATTGGTGAACTTTGTGAAGTAAATCTTTTTGTTCAAAAATTTGAAAATGATAATTTGTTTAAACCATTTGAAGAAAGGTTATGGGCTTTAAGTTGTGACTTAACTAAGATCCCACTATATCCATATGCTTTTTAAATTAAGCTCTCATTATTCGGTTTAGCCAGGAGAGGACTTTGTGTCATATAACCCATTCCGAATAATGATACAATGTAACGGATAGCATTTGAAGACCGGTGGTGAAGACCAGATATTTTAGACAGCGAAAGGATAACCCGTCGAATGTCTCTGCACCGGGTGATCCCCGGTATAGAGATTTAATCACTCTTTGTGATGGGGAGTCCGAACCTAATTAGGGATTATCCTAGTGCAAGGGCTTCTTTGAAGTGCCTTCGGTTCTGTTTGAGCCCGGAACAGACTTGTATGGATGTGTGTCTGACATTACACTTTGAGGTGTAAACCTGGTTTCTATCAGACGCATTTCTGTTTGGTGGCGGAGAATCTATTCTCTTAGCTTAACACCCTTCTCTGGGACGTATGAGCTCATAGGTTATGTAGTTCATGGTTACTAGTGATACATTCCCAATTTGATAATGTGGCATACGAAGTGCTGCTGGTCATTTATTGATCAAAGCATGGCTTTTGTGCAAAGCGTAGCTTTGTGGACGTGACTTTGTCGAACCTCACAACCTGGTAATGGTTGAAACAAGAATCGTTGCAGCAAGGTTATTTGTGGGTAGTGCCCCCTGAGGGTATGTCCATTTCCGTTTGGATAAAAGGTGGTATCATGGTATGGAGCCCAGATATTTAACCTATGTGGTTGCTGCAAACTTATTGCTTTGTGGTTGTTGGCGTAGATGTACCTTGGATAAAGGTCAGTAACGATCAGCGGATGACATGCTCGTGTCAATAGTTGCCTAGTTACAGAGGTAACCCGACCTTGTATTGGCAGAGATCCGGTTAGGTTCTCGGGGGAGTCCCTCCAGAGGCGTTCCATTCGGTGTAGGAAGTTCCTTTGCCTGACCATTGTTGAAATCCAATCGTTCAATACGCGCCTTGTAAGGTTTTAGTTGTATAATCTTCCATTTACTTATGGTGGTCACCACTGTTTAGATGGTAGCTAAAATAGGCATAGTTCGAAATGTCTATGCTGGCTAAGGTTAATATTATACTTTCGAAATGTTTTCTGCACTATGCACTAATAATAATATCAAAAGGTTTTCGCGTATCAAGCATGTTTGACTATCATAAGGAGAAATCTTCTGCAATTCTGCATTTGAATTGTGTGTGCAGCGGGAGGCGTTATGGTAGTTTCATTTTCCAAAAAGCATTGTTGATTTCTTTTAAACTCTTTTGTTTGTTTTTATTCAAATAAAACTGTTTTTTTTGCTCACACCGGTCCCATGATTGACCTAGAGTTTATTATTCCCTTTGTAAACTTTGGGTGCCCACAAATTTTCCACACGGGCAGCCTGGAGTTAGATTTTCAAATAGTCAGCTAGTAGATATAAAGTCGATAGCTTTCAGCCTTTGGATTTGGCGATAGCATTTGTTTCATTATGACTGACCTTTCTTAAGACAATCTGATGGGGTGTTCTCTCTTTGCGTTTGGTGGTGAACGGGAGACTCTTACCCCTACATGTCCCTGGGAGGGGTTGGTTAACCTGGCAGGTGAAGAAGTCGAAAGGCTGGCCGTAAAAGCAAGGGCAGGGTACCATTGTATGCCACGATGGGGCTGGGATGGTTGAAAAGCCTATCAGTCGAGAGTGGCCACTGTCGATGGTTGAAAAGCCTAGACCGTTACAGTGGTATCAGAGCTGAAGGTTGAACTTTAGCTTTTGGAGTATAACACATTAGGTAACTCATTAGAGATAGGGTGAAGTATACCCTAGAATTAGTATATTCCCTTAGATATCTTGTTCGTATGCCTCAGTAAATTCTCTTACTGTTCACTGATAGTGAGTATGAGTGCAAGAAGAGGTAGAGGTAGGGGACAGGGAAGTACCGCTACAAATGGTCAATACCCTGTAACAACAGCGATGGTTGGAAACAACTTTTCCCATCAATCTCCTATCAGTAATCTTTTCCTTCTTAACTTTAATAAGTTTGAAATTTTAATTGGAATAAATTGGTTAACAAATATGAAGTTAAATTAAATTTTATCCATTTATGTATTTTATTGGGTTTCGATATATTCTACGAATGGTTAGTTATCCCTTCGGACTAACCAATGCTCTGCATATTTCGTAGATCAGATGACCCAAATATTTCATAAAAGTGTTAAATGAGTTTATTCCTATATTTGTTGATATTCTGATTTGGTAAGCCAAATGTAGAATAAATATTTCAAATTGATTTGTTAAACCATTTCCCATCTTTCATCTACTCTTTGTTGCCTGTAACATTCCCGGATTTTAGCCAAATATAATAAAGTGATTAATTTAATTTTTGGAATTAAATTATGTATTTAATGATGAATTAATGTGAAATTTTCCAAAAATAAATTAAAATATGTATTTTGGAATAACATTTGGATTTGAAATTCAAGAGTAAATATATTGAAAATAAATTTGATTTGAAAACTATATTCTAAAAATTAATAAGAATTTGTTTTCTAATATATATATATATATATATATATATGATTTGAGAATTTATGTAATAATTTTCAAAAGATTATTTTAAGTTTAATTCTCTTATATATATAAAATATATGTGCGATCACTTATTAATATAAAATTAGTTTTAAAATCATTTTCTTAAGGATATGTAAATAGTTATAAAAGTAAATGTATGTAGATTAAATATTTTTGAATAATGAAAAGGTTTGTATTTAAAAATACACAACAACAAAAACATATATATAAAAAACATATGTTAAGATATAAAATGTAAATGCATAAGGGTTTAAAACAAAATTTGTAAAATTATTCAAAAGAGGGATTTGAACATAAAAATGATATTCATGACATTTGTAAATAAATAAGATTATGAAAATTACAAGTGTAATTAAAATAGACAACTGGCAAGCAAATTTCTTTTCTTTTAATCTAAAAATTTATAAACATGCATAAGAAAAATCGAACGTTAGTTCGTTATGTGTGCACATACATTAGCTCCGCCCTTATTAACGTCGTGTGTCCATGAGTCATGTCGGTCTTTGTTTGCTGCCGAACTCCGTCCCGGTTTTCTCCTGAATCGATTTTAGATTCAAGCCAAAGTGTTGCTAATTAGTGGTTTTTGATGGGTTCGAAGCTTAGAAGGATTCGAAACTCCCGATGGATTCGAAGCTTAGATGGATTCGAATCAATGATGGATTCGAGGACCCTGATGGACTCGAAGCCCTTGATGGATTCGAAACTTGGATGGATTCGAATCAGTGATGGGTTCGAAGACTCCGATGGATTCGAAACTGGGATGGATTCGAAAGTGGTCGTTCGAATCGATGGGAGTTGAAGTGATACTAATCCCTCTTGGAATCCGTATAAATATATGAGGTTGACTTCATTTTCACTTTTTACCTTTTACCATTGCTTTAGCTGCTTCTCTGAATCGATTTCCCAGAGCCAAATCAAACGTGCTTTTTCACGAATCGACCAAATCCTTCTAGCTTCCATTTGTGATCAAACTAAATCAGGTAATCAAGGGGTCGATTCGGTTTTGAGAATGATAGATTAATCTTTTTTGGCATTGATTCAACCCCTTCTTCTGGAAATTTTTGGAGAGTGACGAGGTTTGAACGAAGTAGGCCGACTCCATGGAACTGAGGAATGCAAACCTTTGAGCCGTATCGATCAGGGGTGCGCGCTTTGAGTTGGTTTCGAATGGGTAGCTTCGAACCGATGATCGCAGGAGAACACAACAAAAAAGGCGTGCTGTGATGGATTCGAAATAGTGGCATTCTGATCGATTCGAAGGAGCTCACTACTGATCGATTCGAAGCAATGACACGTTCATCGATTCGAAGGAGTTCAACTCCGATGGATTCGAAGCTAGGTGGGACTCCGTGGATTCGAACCGCCCTTGATGGATTCAAAGGAGCACGATTTCGATGGTTTCGAAGCTCCATGGATTCGAACCGCTCTTGATGGATTCGAAGGAGCCCGACTTTGATGGATTCGAAGTCAGGTGGGGCTCCATGGGTTCGAACCGCCCTTGATGGATTCGAAGGAGCACGATTTCGATGGTTTCGAAGCTCCATGGATTCGAACCGCTCTTGATGGATTCGAAGGAGCACGATTTCGATGGATTCGAAGCCAGGTGGGGCTCCATGGGTTCGAGCTGCGCTGATTCGAGGTTCACCGATCTGACTCGTGTCGAATCAAGTCGATCGATTCGAACGTTCTTGCTTCTGAACTATGACCACTTTTAAATCGAACTTTTAACGAACTCACTAAATTTTTAGCATATCTGATTCCGACGAGCTTCGTCCTTCGCATGATCAAAGTTGACCTGACCTGTCTTTTTGAGCTCGTCGATGGCACCGTGACTTAAACGAATCCACACTTGAATTGGTCAGTAGTATCCGAAGGACGCGAAAGCGACGGTCAGTGATGACGGTCGTTTTCGTTCTCTGATTCAAAAGCCTAGTCGTTCAGATACCGCGTTTTACTCTTGTAAAATTTGTTTTAGTTATGTATTTGCATTGCACGACATATCCATATGCTTCACACCGGGGAATATACGGGCTTTCTTCGTTTTTAACGCTGCTTTTTCGTGAGTTAGTTAGTTATGGAGTCTTCGGGTTCTGAACAACAAGAGTTACAAAGCTTGCCTCCTCTGATGCTAGAAATTCCAAAGATCATTCCTGAAGTAATAGATCCTGCTCCGGACGAATTGCCGGAGGCCTTATTTATCGAGGATCCCATAGATTCCGTCCGATCTAATATTTCTGGAGCATTATTGGGTCGGATATGCTCGAAGCATAGCTTATCCCCGGATGATGTTTTGCTACCGGGAGTTGATGATAGGCCTCACAATCCACCCGAGGGCTATACTGCTTTTTATCGCCACGCTTGTGCGGCTGGAACTCTCCCCCCGTTTAACCAATATATCAGGGAGATGCTATCGTTCATTGGAATCGCTCCCGCACAACTTCACCCTAACGGACACGCGTTACTGAACAGTGTTTTCATCTTATTCATGGACCGCCTTTTTCGTCCGCCTAGGCCAGCTGAAATTAGACATATATTCAACTTCAAGAGCAGGGGTGATAGTCCATCGTTCACCTTTCTGGAGGCAGTTAGAAATTGCCAGATTGTGACGGGAGCCTGGACCAGACTCAGTTACTTTAAGAATGAATGGTTCTTTGTCCGATGCCCCCCAGGATTCGCTAGGCGATGGCTGTCCAGACGTAAGTATCGTAAATCGTGTTAGCCTTCTTTAATGGTCATTGTCACCACTTGAACTGACATCAGGTTTTTTTTTTTTTTTTTTTTTTTTTTTTTTTTTGCAGCTATCATATCAAGGCCAGACGGTGGTCGATATAGAAACGTCATCCGAAGTCTACAAGAGGTTCCGAGTGACCTGCGGCACATTGACTTGGTCTTAACCGATGATAACTTAAGGACGCTGGGCTTAATTGAGACGAACCAGAGTATTGTCGTTGAAGGGTTTGTGAAATCGGCTCCGAAGGCAAAGAAGAGGACCGGTGTAGCGATAAGAGGAATGGGCGATGATGAGAGGACGCCTACTGACACCGGGCTAGCGGCTGATTTTCCCCAAGCAGGAAAAAAACGGAAAGGCAAGGCCGTTGTTCCTAAATTTGCGAGACGGAAGTCTGTAATCGTGTCTCGCTTGACTTCTGGAATTATTTCTTCTGACTCCGCTCTTTGTCAATCAGGAAACATTTTCACAGGGCTGGATGACGTTCCCATACCGGAGTGCGTTTCTCTTTATCACAAGTCCGGGTTGGTTGAGCTCCGGGAAGCGTTAGACATAAGCGGGCTTTTACCCATTAGTGCAGTCGAAACCTCTGGTTGGTCGGGGGCTTTGCACATTTGCATACACTCTCATGACACTACATGACTGCTTCACTCGCCTTATTGATTTTTCCTGGTACTTAACTGAACTGTATCTCTTTTCCAGGTAACATGGCTGGTCGTCAGACTACATTGGACAAACTCCGGAGAGTGCATCACCCATCAACCTATTATGAATCTCGTCGTGGAGGCCCCGATCGTGATCGTGACCGGAGGCAATATGGCCAGGTGTATTATGCAAAGGATCATCGCCGTGGTAACTCCAGCCAGGAACGATCAGACAGAGATCGTAGGCATCGCTCCCTATCTCGATCTCCTCCGCAATCCCGAAGTCATGTCCAGGCATCCGAGCCTCTGCGACATCAGTCATCTTCGCAGGTTTCGAGGCCTGAGCCACATCATTCTCGAACCGGGGTCGCAACGTCTATGTCTGGGGAGGAGACCCTTGTTGAGTCTTCTGGCGAAGGGGCCATCAGGCTTGCACAACTGAGGAAAGATTTTCCAGAGATTTGCTTTGATGCTTGTATTTTTCCTCCCAATCTTAAAAGAATTCCCGATGATGCCGCGACTTCGGCGCTCAACTATACCCGTGACTTTTTTGCTCAGTACAAAGAATGGTACAAAGCGGCTGTTAAGGCTTCCAAAGCTGCCTTCGACCGGGCCCAAATCATTGAGAAGCTAGAGGCCGACTTGGCTCAAAAGAGTCGCATCGTCGACATACTCCAATCTGAGGCGGAATCTTCCCGCAAGGCCGAGGTCGAGTCGTTACAGAAGGTTGATGAGACATTAGCTGAAATGGCGAAAATGCAACAGGCACATTGTACTTTAGTTGAGGACTTAGGTCATCGATACAAGAACGTTGAATCTGAGCGGGATGCGGCAGTGAAGGAACTAGAGGAGCTAAAGGCTAGGTTTGCTGACATGAATAAAGAAAAAGACGACGCGAACGTGGCTGCGCAAGAGGCGTGTGAGAAGGCTGTATCTTTTCGGGCCGAGCGCGATGTGGCAATTGCAAGGGTTAAGGAGGTTGAATCGGAGTTGGAGGAGCGAGTCCAAGCAGAGAGGTTCAAAATGGAGGCCGAATTCGACGATCTTTTGGACACATATAATGCCAATGTATTGGAGCATAGAAATCTCTCCTGGCTAGGGGATTACTCGATGCCTCTCTACAATGCTTGGAAGAAATTAGTGGAAAACAAGAGGATGTCTTGTCCGGATTCGGTATTAGATGAGTTTGAGCTCGAGTCACGTCTGCTCAGCGAGGATGAGAGGAGGACCCTTCATGAAGCAATCATTTCTGTTGAAAAAGAAAGACTTGTCGTCCATCGAACGGAGGTTGGCGAAGGTTCGGGTATCGTGCACCATAGCGAGAATACTGAAGTCCCTGTTTCGACTTCACCCGAAGCTGCAGCCGTGGTTGATTCACAAGCTATTCCCGCCTACAATCTGGACCAACCGGAACTGTCCTCGGACAAGACGCTCGTCCCCGAGCTTGTTCAAGCTCCCAGGCAAGGTAAAGTAGGTATTTCCCTTTACGTCTTAAAACATTGATTTTCGAGGGAATTTCTTGGTCTGATAGCTCTAATTTTGGTTGTTTAGTGACCGAGAGTGTCGCACCCGTGCTCCCTGTCCTTTCGGCTTTACATCCTACACGTGGAGTTATTGTCACCGAGGCGATTTCAACTGCCGCCATGGTTGGTGATACGGGAGAAGGAGGCTCAATATCATTCGATGTTCAAATGTTTGAAGAGCTATTTGGTCATCCTCTTGACCCCATGCCCGACCTCTCTTTTGTGACGAGCGGAGCTGCTCCTGTTTCTGGTTCGATCGTGACGACCACCGGCGTACCTAGCGCAGCTCAACTGTCTCGAGAGGAGGAGATTTTAGCAGAGATAAGTGCCGAGATGGCCAAGACAGTGACAGTTGGCCCCGATGGTGACGCCGTTTCTTCAAGCTTATCTTCTCTAATGATGATTTCTCCTGGTGGCACAGTAACCGTCTCGAGTGTTGCTGAACAAGTATCCGTTACTGCTCCCGTGCCCCTGGCTCGTCCTTATAAAAGGATCTCCATCCCTTCCAGTTCTGAGGAAGATGTTGATATCATGCCGGAACCGGAGGATGTTCCAAAGAAAGGCAAAAAGTCTCGTATGAAGCCAGACACTGGGTCTAGCGGCTCAACTCCGAGGAAGAAGCACCGGAGGAAGAAAGAGTGAGCCCCTCGCTTTGTCGTGAGATTTACAGATAACAATTCTTTTGCCTTTTCTTTTGTTCTTTCTTGGGCCATGTGTATGTATGGATGCGGCCTCCACTTAATTGAAACATCTTTACTTGCCATGTAATCAAACTTGTTTTTGTTGGTTGATGAAATGGGAAGTTACACTTTTCTTCTTACCTGAATGCCTTGCAGTATTTGTGTTGTATCTGCTTGGTATTTATATAGCTTCGTGTCGTGATTTAATGAATGAGTCGGATTCTGAGTATATTATCACTTAAGCCAGCGATTAGCACCCAGCTTTTTGCCCCTTAGTTGCGGGGAGTAATACTCATATTCTGGTGGCTGATTGCGTTTATTGCAAGCCCTGAACACATGCCTCCCCCCCTTCTGGGGATTCATGACAATTTGAGATTGATAATCTGTCTTGCATTCCAGGAATCTGAGGGTTATCGATGTTTACACTCCATTCCACGCTATGGGAATTGGGAGTTGATATTGATATCTCGGCCCGTATTTCGGGAACTTCGAATTGTTACTTGTACTTTGATTCGTGCTTCGGGGATCTGGATTAAATGTTTATACTCCAATTCGTACTCTGGGAAGTTGGAGTCCGTTCGCGCTCTGGAAACAACTTATTGGATGTTTTATACTCCGATTCACACTCTGGGAAGTTGGAGTCCGTTCGTACTCTGGGAACGATTTATTGGATGTTTTATGCTCCAATTCACACTCTGGGAAGTTGGAGTCCGTTCGCGCTCTGGGAACGACTTATTGGACGTTTTATACTCCAATTCACACTCTGGGAAGTTGGAGTCCGTTCGCGCTCTGGGAACGACTTATTGGACGTTTTATACTCCAATTCACACTCTGGGAAGTTGGAGTCCGTTCGCGCTCTGGGGACGACTTATTGGACGGTTTATACTCCAATTCACACTCTGGGAAGTTGGAGTCCGTTCGCACTCTGGGAACGACTTATTGGATACTTTATACTTCAATTCACACTCTGGGAAGTTGGAGTTAGTAAAAGGATTGTCGTGTATCAATCCCTGTGAATGCTGGTATTGTGTTTTGCCCCCGAGCTCGGGTCTTATTTAGTAAGTCACTGGTCGTATCACAGTTACTCCCTATTTAGATAAATCCCACCGTGTGATGGAATTTAGCTCTTCGTGCAATGTGATATTATGTGCTATTTTCAGTGAATCACAACTTTTGGCTTGAAGAGATGGCGTTTTATTGCTGAAACAAAAGAAGCATGACAACATCAGTTGCCTTATTACAAGTTCAAATTTCAAAATGCGAAAAACAAAATGCTAAGGAAGAAATTGATAGAAAGACAAATAAAGCCTGTTAGGTGTAGTAGGGACGGAGGCTTCCGCTATTCCAGGCTCTTGGTAAAGCGAGACCATCAACGGTCGATAACTTGAACGTGCCATCTCTGAGTTTTTGTGAAATCATATACGGCCCTTCCCAATTTGGGTTCATGTGCGAAGGGACCGGGTAAACTCTTTTGAGTACCAGGTCGCCGGATTCAAAAGTCCATGGGCGGACCTTGGCGTTGTATATTCGAGCGACTCGACTTCGATATGCAGCTGCCCTCACGTCGGCTTCTTCACATTTCTCATCAAGCAGATCTAGGGATTCAGCAAGTAATATAGCATTCGTTTTCGGGTCGTAGTATGTCACACGGTGAGAGTGAACTTCCATTTCGACCGGGATAACTGCTTCGGAGCCATAGGATAGAGAAAAAGGGGTGTGTCCGGTCGCAGTTTTGTGAGTTGTTCTGTATGCCCACAGAGCCATTGGTAGTTCATCGACCCATTTGCCCCCGGCTTTCTCCAATCTTTTCTTCAATATAGACTTGATAACCTTATTGACGGCCTCGACCTGACCGTTTGCTTGTGGGTGCGCTACTGCTGAGAATCTCTTATGGATGTGAAATCGCAGACAGAAATCCCTGAATTCAGTACTGTCGAATTGGGCTCCATTATCGGTGATAATAGTATGCGGGAGACCAAACCGGCAGATGATGTTGCGCACCACGAAGTTGATCACCTTTTTTGTTGTTATCGTTGCAAGGGGCTCAGCCTCAGCCCATTTGGTGAAGTAATCAACCGCAACTATGGCGTACTTTGCACCCCCTTTAGCTAAAGGCAATGCACCGATTATATCCATCCCCCACATTGCAAATGGCCACGGGCTGACCAATTGGGTTATTTCAGAAGGCGGGGCTCTAGGGATCCGAGCGTGTCTCTGGCATTTATCACACCTCTTGGCATAATCCATAGCATCGCGGTTAACGGTAGGCCAGTAATATCCGTTTCGAAGTATTTTCTTGGCAAGCGCTTGCCCCCCAGTGTGATCGCCACATTCTCCTTCGTGCACCTCACGCAACACTCGCCTGATTTCGTTATGCACGATACACCGGAGAAGAGGAACAGAGTAACCTCTTCGATACATAACTCCGTCTTGAATGACAAATCGTGACACCTTTCGAAGAATCTGTCTTCTTTCACTTCGTCGTTCGGGCAGTGTGCCATGCTTAATATAATCTTGGTAGGGAGTCATCCATGATTCCTTCTCGGATGTAGCTTCTAATGTGAATTCATTTTCCGTTCGATCAATGCTCGGAGAGGGTAATGTCTCGACAGGGACGAGTCCCAAGTGTTGAGCTTCGCCTGTACTTGCCAGCTTTGCCAATGAATCGGCTTTCTGATTGTGCTCTCGGGGTATGTAGAAAATGGTATAATAATCAAACTGATCCAGTATTGCTCGGACCCGGGCTAGATAAGCGGCTAGCCTTCTATCCTTGGCCTGATATTCACCCCGAACTTGACATACCACCAACTGGGAATCGCAGTAGATTTCCACAGCGATAATTTTCAGGTCTCGGGCCAACTTCAACCCGGTGAGCAAGGCTTCGTATTCAGCTTCGTTGTTGGTTGCCCGAAAATCAAACTTTAAGGCGTAGCAGATGGATCGGCCCTCGGGGGTCTCAAGCACAATCCCTGCGCCTGAGCATCGATCGTTGGATGCGCCATCAGTGTATAGTTTCCATATATCTTCGGGGGAGTCACTAGTTTCGGGTAAGTCTTCAGGAACAGTGAATTCAGCAATGAAATCTGCCAAGACTTGACCGTGTATGGCTCTCCTTGGAACATATGCGATGTCGAATTGACTCAGCTCAATGTTCCACTTTAGTAACCTGCCAGACGTCTCAGGTCGTGTGAGGACCTGTCGTAACGGTTGGTCGGTGTATACAATGATAGGGTGAGCCTGAAAATATGGACGGAGCTTCCTTGAGGCGATGACTAGGCAGTATGCCAACTTTTCTAGCCTTGGATAATTTCTCTCGGCCCCGGTTAATCGTTTACTGACGTAATAGACTGGTTTTTGTATTCGGTCTTCCTCACGAACCAATGCAGCACTAACAGCGTTTTCAGATACAGCCAGGTAAAGGTATAATTGCTCGTGATCAACAGGTTTTGAAAGAATCGGTGGTGTGGAAAGATGCTGGATTAGCGATCGAAACGCGCCCTCACATTCCATAGTCCATTCGAAGTTTCGTTTCCCTTTTCGGATCAGATCGAAAAAGGGTATGCATTTATCTGTTGATTTCGAGATGAACCTGCTCAGCGCTGCAACCTTTCCGTTGAGACTCTGAACCTGTTTTATGGTCCTCGGGGTTTGAAGATTCCTGATTGCCCAGATCTTTTCGGGGTTGGCCTCTATTCCCCGGGCGTTGACGATGAATCCAAGGAACTTTCCGGAAGCAACCCCAAAATGACATTTTAATGGATTTAGCTTCATCCCATATCTCCGGAGGACATCGAACATTGACTCCAAGTCCTTGACATGATCAATGGAGTATCGTGATTTTACCAACATGTCATCCACATAAACCTCCATGGTTTTCCCGATCTGATCGGCAAACATCCGGTTGACTAAGCGTTGGTAAGTTGCTCCGGCATTCTTTAAACCAAAAGGCATGACCATGTAGCAGTATAGTCCTAGGTCAGTTACGAAGCTTGTATGTTCTTGATCGGGCACATGCATGGGTATCTGATTGTACCCGGAGTAAGCATCCATGAAAGACAATAATTCGTGTCCGGCCATCGAATCCACAAGTTGATCGATTCGAGGAAGTGGGAAACTGTCTTTTGGACAAGCCTTATTTAAGTCAGAGTAGTCGACGCACGTTCTCCATTTTCCATTTGGTTTGCGGACAAGTACAGGATTGGATACCCATTCCGGGTATAAAGCATCTCGGATAAACCCATTCGTCTTTAACTTATCGACTTCTTCTTTGAGGGCGGCAGATCTCTCTGGATCCATACCGCGTCTCTTTTGCTTGACCGGGATGTATCGCGGGTCAATATTTAAGGTGTGGCTCGCGATGTCCGACGAGATTCCACACATATCGGAGTGCGTCCAGGCGAATACGTCTAGATTCCCTTGGAGAAATTCGACCAATTCCTGTTGTGCTTGTAGGTTTAGCTGAGACCCAATTTTCAATATTTTCGAATCGTTATTGTCATCAATTGGAACATCGATCGTCAGCTCGGCTGGAGAAGCTTGATTTTCTTTGGATTCATCATTATCTTCAGTGTCTCGAGGGTCAAGATCCTTCTGGAATTGGTCGTGGTGCCCGGGCCGAGGCCCAGGCGCTAATTGTCAATCGTCAGCAAAGCGGACGCGGAGAGATTCCCCCACGCCCTTTCCCTTTTCCTTCCTTTGCGCTTTTCGTAGTTCAGCAACATAACAGGCTCTCCCGGCAGCCTGGTCCCCTTGAACGACCCCAATCCCGTGGTCAGTAGGGAACTTTAGAGTCAGACACCACGGGGCAATTGCTGCCCTAAATTCTGCAAGGGCTGGTCGGCCCAGAAAGGCATTATAGGGTGAATGGATATCCAGGACAACAAACTGTAACATTCGGACTCTACGGCGTTCTCCGTTTCCCAATTCTACTGGCAATTCCACTATCCCGGTGGGTATATTAGCACTTCCATCGAAGCCGTGGATCCTATATTGACAAGGCTTTAGATCTTTAGCTTCCATCTTCATCTGATCATATGCCCCTTTAAACAAGATGTTTACTGAGCTTCCACTGTCTACCAGGATCCTCTTCATCCAAGCAGGACCAACCTGTGCGGATATGACCAGTGGGTCTATGGTCGGGGCTTCGACTTTGTCAGCATCTCGGTTTCTAAAGACGATATCATCCGTCATCGTCTTCTGTTGTTTAGCCGGAGTCCCTTTATCAAGTGTACTACAGCTTTCAAAACTTACGTGCCTGATCGAATTGGCGTATGATTCCATTTCCCTCCAACTTCGATCCGCTGGATGAGGGCCACCACTGACTGTATTTATGACCAACCTTCCGCTTGTACGGGCGGGCTCTTCCTGTTTTTCTTGGTTCTGCGCACGATTTTGGTTTGACGGGCCCACACCGCCGGTTTGTGGCGCTCGCACAAATTGATC
This sequence comes from Allium cepa, assembly GCA_030765085.1. Classification (NCBI taxonomy): domain Eukaryota; kingdom Viridiplantae; phylum Streptophyta; class Magnoliopsida; order Asparagales; family Amaryllidaceae; genus Allium; species Allium cepa. Next base: position 309,908,090 of record CM060937.1, read on the forward strand.
CAACTTCCTCTCTCTGATCAGTTTTTCAATAAGGTCTTGCAGATGCCTGCAGTCATTGGTGTTGTGTCCATAGCTTTCGTGAAATCTACAAAACTTCCCCGTTTGAATCTGTTTCTCCGATGATAATTTCGGAGTCGGCTTCTTATATTGCATTGCATTACAGGTTTGTAGATATACGTTTTCCAATGTCGTATTCAGTGGTGTATAGTTTTCAAACATTTGCGCCCTACGTCGGGGGCCACGGTTCTGATCCTGCTTCTTATTCCTATTATCGCCATTCCTTGGCTGGGTTTGCTTGTTCTGAATATTCAACTGCACCCTTCCTGAGCCCTCTCCTGACTGTTTAACCGCCACATTGCTTTGAACCCCCTCCTTGTTGGGCCTTGCATCGTCCTGCTTCCTAGATTGTTTCGCATCCTCACGCCTTAGGAATTGGGCGGCTTTGGAATAGAAACGATCCAACGACGCGGGAGGTTTTCCAGCTAGCCAGTTTCCAAAATCAGAGTCGGGGTCAATCCCCTTAGTAAGAGCCATCAAGATTGAATTATCATTGGGGTTAGTGATTTCTGCGCAGGCGGCGTTGAATCTTTCCAGGTATCGCCTGAGTGTTTCCCCGGGAACTTGAGTGACACTAGATAAAGTGTTTACGTCTTTAGGCCTGGCGATGTGCATACGGAACTGTTCGATAAACTTGGTCGCCAACTGGTCAAACGAGGAGATAGACCGTGGTGGTAATCGTCTAAACCACATTGTCGCAATCCCCCCCAAGGAAATAGGAAAACTACGGCACTTTACTGCATCATCAGCTCTTGCAGCAGTCATTGACCACTCGTACTTTAGAATATGCTGGCTAGGGTCGGAGTTTCCTTCATACATGGGCAAAGCCGGCATTCTGAATCGCCGGGGAGGCTCAGCATATAATATGTCATCGGTGAACGGGGTGTGACTTCGAGAGATCCCCCAATCGTCATTCGTCAAACCTTGACTTTCGCGAACCATTTGGCGGACCATAGCTGAGAGATCAGGTGTTGCTGTATTTGAAGGGTGTCGAGCCAAAGTGTGGTCGGGCTCCACAGTGCGAGGTGGGATCGGGCGCTGTCGACGATCCGAATCTCGCCTCCTTGGCTCGACATCTTCCGGGATATTCGGTCCTGGGACACGTTCCTGTGGGTGGCAGTTTGGACTGGAGTGATTTCGGGTGTCGACTCCTGTGCCAACTGCGGTGGCTTGGTTATCTGCGGTGTGCTGTGGCACAGTGCCTCCTCGAGAGGAGGGTCCCGTATGAAAACTGGCGGAGGGGCCAACTCTTATTTGCCCTACAGTCAATGTCTGCCGGAGGCCAGAAGCATGCGCATGATTTCCGTCTAGCCTGGGGCGCGTAGATCTGCCGTTATAGTCGGATGAGGCAGAGCTTTCCGCGGAAGAATGCGGAGCGTGGTCCCTCTTTGATCTCCTTCGCCCTTGATGGTTTAGTTGGTTAGCTAATTCAGCATTGATACGTAGCTGCTCAGTTAGCTGTTGTCGGCTTTTAGTTAATTCCTGCAGTAATGTTTGGAACTCCTGTCTTGTAACCGGACCCGACTGATCCGCTTGCCCAACGGCATCCTGATTGGCTGACTGTAGCTGTGCGGGATTCTGCCTATCCTGACCTTCTTGGTTACCAATGTTGGAAGTGGTTCTCGTACTAACCATCCTGTAGGTTAGATTCCTATCCTAGATTTTGAGCAAACCTGAAAAGAATGGGTGGAATCTGAATTTGAAGTCTGGATCTCCCTCTTAGATTTGTGCAATCCGGTATCGAAGATAGATCCACGGAGCGGGAGAAAGAACTGGTTCTTTTTCTTTCTCAGTGAAAGCACCAAAATGTTTGCACCAAAAATGGGCAAACACCCTTCGGAAGTTTTTGAAGAGATGGTAAATAAAGGACTTGAATTGGAAATAGGGACTATCTAACAAAAACTCCAAATCACAGAAAAATAAATTGCGCAGAAGACAAGGATTTAGAGTGGTTCGGCTATGCGCCTACGTCCACTATGAAGTTTTTTCACTTTATTTCTTAATACTTGAAGATTACAAGTGCTTTTCAGCAAATTACAGCGGGAAATGGACTTAGACTCCAAATTGACAGCAATTGAGATAGCATGGAGTGATCTTGGCAGCGTTTAGACTTGTTCTTCTTCCCCAAATTCTCCGACCCCCCTTCTGAATGACCACGGGGCTCTATTTATAGGTGTGGAAGGCCAAAATCCCGCCTAAATCATGGAGAGACTGCTTGGCACGTGACGGGGGACCCACAGGCCCGAGTTCTTGAAGTGCGTGCCCAGTTTGGGGATCGATTCGAAGTGAACTTCGAATTGCGATCAAAAAAAATCGTCCAATTGCGATGAAACTTGGCGTGGACGTTCTTCGTCATGTAGACAAACTTCTGTAAAAATTTCATGGGATTTGGATCAGTAGATTTGGAGTTATGATCGGTTCGAAATTGGGTGTTCGTCATGCTGGTTGCTTCGACTCCACTGATTCATTCGAATCCATAGTTCGACTCCATATGGTTCGAATCCATGCTTTTGTATGCGATGTGGATGGATTCGAAACCGATGGCTGACGGAGTCGAAGCTTGGATGGATTCGAAGCTTCTGATGGATTCGAAGCTTAGTGATGGATTCGGAGCTTCTGTTGGATTCGAAGCTTGGATGGATTCGAAGCTTCTGATGGATTCGAAGCTTCTGATGGAGTCGAAGGTTGTGATGGATTCGGAGCTTCTGTTGGATTCGAAGCTTGGATGGATTCGAAGCTTTTGATGGATTCGAAGCTTCTGATGGAGTCGAAGGTTGTGATGGATTCGAGACTTGTGATGGATTCGAAGTTTGTGATGGATTCGAAGTTTGTGATGGATTCGAAGCATAGGAAGGACTCGAATTTGTGATGGATTCGAATGTCGCCTCTTCCTATGGGTTCGAATATGATGGGTTCGAAATAGAAGGTTTCGAACACGATGGTTTCGAACACGATGGGTTCGAATATGATGGGTTCGAACATGATGGGTTCGAACCGAGCAATGTGCACCTTCTTAACTTGGATCCATCATAACTTGAGCATATGACCTCGGATTGACTTGAAATTTGAAACGCGGACTTCTATGATCTTTCTGGTCATGTCCTATCAATTGTAGCTCAATCTGGACTCGGACAAAATTCATCGATATCCATAGTGAAGAGAAGTGCAACCAATCTCTGAGACGAACTGTCCTTTGTTTTTGGCCAATCTTTTGGTATCACGGCTTTGCCAAAAAACGGGATAACACTTGCATCTCACGTTCCAGCATAATTTGGCACAATCAAAACCTTACAACGCTTATTGGAAAATGGATTCCAACTGCATGACTAGGCACTAGGGTACCACCTCTCATAGTACATGTCTAGAAATACTGTACCGAGATCGAACCTATCGATCCCTGCCAACACAAGACCAGACTATCCCTGACCTAGATAGACCGAATATGATATCACCTCGGGTGTTACCACCCTTAAGCTCCTTTCACACGTAGTGATAATATCCGAGGTTATCTAGAAAGATGACAGACATACCCTACTCAGGTGCCACCCACTTAACCTTGCTGCATATCCCCTGATTTTCAATCATACCCGGTTATTGAGGCTAGAGGCTACAATTACCTTTTTAGAAATATTCAGTCCTCCAATGACAATGTACTGATAGCATTCATCCATACAAGTCCGTTCTCGATCCGAACGAAACAAAAGGCACTAGTACAACTACATCCATTTTGGAATCGCCCTCAGGATTAGTAGTGATTAGCCCTTGCACTTCACTGCTCCATCTTCGACTCCATGCTCTAGTCTTCATTATGCAAACTACTTGTTGGATCAAAGTGGTTTTCGGATCACAAATCAAATCCCGGTCTCATCGAAACAACGTTCGCCATTTCCAGTAAACTCAACCCCGGTTCTTTAGAAAATAAACAAACGAAGATGAGATCGGAGATCATCTGCTAACCGTTGGTGGATAGATTTCCTTAAAAACATCCTAGAAAAACGAAATGAGTTTATACGTACAGTATAGCACCTCAAACGGTAACCGTACCATATAATCCCCATACTTCTCCTAGATATTTCCAAAGTTATATTTAGGTCCAATTTTTATAGCCGGTTATTTAACTATCAAATAAACAATCAATTCAACCAAAAACTTCATTTTCATTGAGAAACACCAAGTCTTCTTTAAATTAAATTTTAAATAAATAAATTCCTTTATCCAAATTATAAGTATTTATCTTATCGAATTTGGTATATTCACAAATGATTATTTTTAAAAATATTTGAAAACCTTTTTAAAATAATGTGGAGAGTATGATTGCGGTATCAAATCATGGATCACGACTCAATGGTCACGTCTCTATCTCGAAGAAATTCAAGACTTTGCTGTAGGCACTCACTGCCTCCGACTTACACCACACGAGAATACCATTACTTCCCAAAAACTTTATTTAATAAATTATCTCAAAATAGTGGTTGTAAATTCTAAAATAAATTTCAAGTTTCATCTAGGCAAAAATATTCTTAAATAAAAGCTATTGTATAAAGTTATATTAATATTCAATAATTTATCCTTTAAACAAAAATGTTGACTAGTTTTTAATTAATAATAAACCCTTTAAAATCATTATAAAGTAACTATTTAATAACTAAATATGCTTTAAACTATTTAAAGTAATTAAATAACTAGTTTTTTGAATATTTCAACACTTTTTGAAACTTTTGTGTTAATAATTAAAAATCCTTCTTTCAAAACGACCCAAATTCTTGATTCAAATTCCACTTCGTAAATCTGGAAATTTTACTTAAGTCCAGTATCACCAATTTATACTTATTCCCAAATTCCACTTCTATCCTTCTAAAAGTATTAAAAGTATCGATTTAAAAACTTGTTTTATTTAAACCAGTACCACTTAAACATTTATTGTCTAAAAACCTTTTTTGTATACCAATTCCGCTTCAAGGCGGAATATCGTGGTATATAGGGTCATCCGCTTTTATGTGGGGCGCATAGGGTCTCATCCGCTATATATATGTGGGAATATCAATCACTCCAACACACACACACACATACACACACTACTATAATATATAATATCACAACCAACTAGTAAAAATGCAACAATTTAAACAATCAATCATTTATAATTTTTTTAACTATTTAAATTAAATATGGCAGTCCAAAATTGAGTGAGTTTAACTCACCTTGATTTTCATTCTCCAAACACTCAAATTTTACATTAAATCGAGCGCATTCGATTTAACCTAAAATTTTCGCTAGCTCCGATGGACTCCAGGTCTGCTCCACTGCATAGTGCTCACGCTGTGATTCCAGCGCCGCTTGTTTTCGTTCGGGTCTGACAACGTACGATAGAGTTATGTTGTTTTAAATATTTCAAAATTTTTAATAAAGTATATTTTACAAATCTTAAATTTTATTTACTTTTCCCAGATCTCACCGTTGATTTGAATTGAAAGATCGTGGCCACTCTCTGCTATTCTTCCATCGTGCTACCCAGTTAAAAGATGCATGCGAGAACCCATTGCTCCACCTCGTTCATCCATCGTCGCTCCTCCTACAAGCCATTGGAAGTTGATCGACGATTAACCCTCAAACGGTCTATGCAAACCCTACCTTCGCCCCTGACCCCGACGACCTCAGTGCACCAATGGCCTTGAAAAACATGCTCAACCGAAGCATGAACGTGGGTCGATTTCCGCCAATCCGTCATTCAAACTTCGATCATGACCGTCAGATTTAAAGTACTCGATGAGCTCTATAATTTTCCAGTTGGTGATTTTTGCTAATTGTTTACGGATTTGAAGAAAATTGAGGAAGAACGAGAGTGGTTTTTGGCCATTAATATATACTATGGCGGTTGCATGAAAAGAATAGGGTTTTACTGTTTAATGTATATAGATAGACATATATTTAGTATTATTTTAATATTATTTTCAATTTTAACGTGCTTTTACAAATGAACTCCAAACAAGACATGATATCTGGCATTTATAATGTTTATCCACATTTTGAACATAATGGATCATGTTCCGAGGCCTAATTCGATCATATGAGGAAGATAGCGTTTTGAATCGAATTAAAATATTAAATTTTCGATATTTATTCCAACGCGTTTCTATCCTATACGACCAAATGGTAATCCCAAATGCTACAAAATTTGAAATCCGATAATAATACACTAATTTGGATCTAATGGAACTAGTTTCTTCGAATTCGGAGACTATGCCCTGGAAGGCTATTTTAACTCATCGATTAAATCGAGCGGTTTTCAAAATCATCGAAATCATTTAAAATTTTAATTTTAAATTTTTACTAATTTAGTTTATTCAAACGGAATTTATAATCATAGTAGAAAGCATCCCGATTCATTTTAAATCAAAATTAAATTATTTACACTATTACTATATATTAAATTCCACTATTAAATAAATATAGACATTCCAAATTCAAACTTATCGACTTTTGAATCCCATTCAAAGGTCCATATTGTAATTCTAATCCAAATAGAATTTTAATTCAACTTAGAAATCATTTCTATTCATATCAAACCCTATATTCCCATAATTATCCAATTTTTCAACTAGTTGATCATATTTACCCAAATCCAATTTATCACTATATTTGAAATATTAACCCATTTCACTGATTTTTCCATATTCAAAATCAATCAATAATTCAAATTCAACATTTAAAATAAATTAAATGTTCAAAACTAAACGATCGAAATTCCGGGTCGTTACATATTAATATGCCATGTTTGTTCTTTGACAATTGATGCAAGAGTCTAATGCCTTGGGGAAAGCAGCGAGATTTATCCACTTCAGCTATTGGTGATTCCAGTACTTTCAATGCTGTGGCCTTTAATGATGAAAATAAATTAAAGCCGATCAGAGCCATTATTGAGCAAGTTCGTGATGGCAGCAAATTACGACTCAATTTGCTACCACAGTTCGAATTTATCCAAGCATTTGTTACAGGAGTTCGGGTAATTTCTTGGTATCGTATGTTTTAGATGCATGTAAATTATTTATGTGGTTTTTGATTTTTAAAACACTATATCATTGTTTGTACTTGCACTTTGAACTTAGATGTTTCATTTTGGAACATGGAAGTTTTATTCTTGAACTTTGAATTTTGATAGAAATACCCATGAAATTATTTACTCATTACACTTTAGTATAAAGGTGTATTCCAAATTCAAACTTATAGACACAGTTGTACAGGTCATTCAGTCCTAACTTCTACTATAATAAGTTAACTAAGTTTTATAAATAATAATAAAAAGAACAACAACAACAATAACAATAAATTAACTAAGTTAATCAATTTAATAAAAAATGAACTAAGTTTTATTAAAATTAAATAAGTTTTATAAAATTAAGGGTTTAAGTCAACTAAATTTTATAGATAATAGCAATATAACTAATTTAACAAAGTTTTATAAGTAAAAATGATGATGATGAATTAACTAAGTTTATAAAAATAAACTAATTTTATAATAATAATAATAATATAATTAAGTTAACCAAGTTTTAATAATAAAAATAAATTAACCAAGTTAATAAAAATTAACTAAGTTTTGTTAATATTAAACAAGTTTTATAAAATTAACAAAGTTTGAGTTTACTAAATTTTATAAATCAAATACTACGACTTATTTAAAAAAAATTATAAATAATAATAATGATGATGATAAATTAAATAAGTTTATGAAAATTAACTAAGTTTATAAAAACTAACAAAGTTTATAATAACAATGATAATAATAATAAAATAATTAATTTAACCGAGTTTTAATAATAATAGTAGTAGCAATAATAGTAGTAGTAATAACAATAGCAATAATAATAATAATAATAATAAATTAATAAAGTTAACCAAGTTGATAAAAACTAACTAAGTTTTGTTAAAATTAATCAAGTTTTATAAAATTAACTAGGTTTAAGTTAACTATATTTTATAAATAATAATAATACAACTAATTTAACAAAATTTTATAAATAACGATGATGATGAATTAAATAATTTTATAAAAAGTAACCAAGTTTATGATAATAAGAATAATATAATTAAGTTAATCGAGTTTTAATATTAATAATAGTAATTTAACGAAGTTAACCAAGTTGATGAAAATTAACAAAATTTTGTTAAAATTAAACAAATTTTATAAGCTTAACTAAGTTTAAGTTAAGTAAATTCCAGAAATAATAACATAACTAATTTAAACAAAATTTTAATAATGACGACGACGACGATGAATTAAATAAGTTCATAAAAATTAACCATGTTTATAAAAATTAACTAAATTTATAATAATAATACAAATAATATAACTAAGTTAACTAAGTTTTAATAATAATAATAATACTGATAATAATAATAATAATAATAATAATAATAAATTAACTAAGTTAACCAAGTTGATAAAAATTAACTAAGTTTTATTGAAACTAAACAAATTTTATAAAATTAGCTATGTTTAAGTTAATTAAATTTTATAAATAATAATAACGTAACTAATTTAACAAAGTTTTATAAATAATAATAACGATGACGGTGATATCGAATTAACTAAGTTTATAATAATAATTATATTAATAATAGTAATAATAATAATAATATAATTAAGTTACTACTTTTAACAATAATTGTAGTAGTAATAATAATAAATTAACCAGGTTAACCAAGTTGATAAAAATTAACTAATTTTTGTTAAAATTAAACAAGTTTATAAAATTTATCGTTTATAATAATGTTATAATTTGTTGGCAAGAATGTTATAGAGAACCATTTTGGATGGATTCCAGATCAATTGCAGAAATAAGTAATCATGAGTACGAGTTTGTCATTCTTTAAAATATTCCATGATAAATATGTATCAATTATGTTGCCTTATTTTGTAAGTGATATTCGTATCAATATTTTAATTATGCAAGTTCTTTAATTAACAGTTGTTTCAGCCACATGTTATTAACAAGCTAACAATTGAAATATATGACTTCCATTCTTCTTTTCTCCTTGTGCGCAATAGAGTCTAAAGCAAAGTAAATTGCATTATTACTTTGTTCACTTTCCAATTGCAGTAACGACCACCATCTCTGCTTTTACAATTACAGTAGTTATCCTTAGTGGAAGTAGTTGCAAGATCCCAACTTCACACACTCTTAGTATTAATCATTTTCATTCCTTTGCATAATAGAAAACATTGTTTATTATGTTCTGCAAATCATATTGATTTATTTACTTGTTAATGCTCTTTGTTCTGGAATCTTATTCTATACACACTGTATTCACGATATTAAATGCAAAATGGTATCGCTTCTTTAGCACTATGCTAAAGTTGACGATCCAAATCCATAAATCTCTGACATTACAAAGTCCTATTGAGTGATAATATATTGCTACTATTTGAATTAAGAATAGCGGTAACAAATATCAATTGCAGGGCTGCCACAAATGACAAAGAAGCAAGGAGGAGTAGTGAAATGCTCATCAAGGAAGGCAAAAGGCATAGTGGTGCATTCTTATGCTTCCTCCCTTAAAGGGAACGAAAAGTCAGGCCTCTCTCTTCAAATGCGCAATGATTTGTAATTTGATTATGGATTTTATGTATACGTGATTATCTTTTTTCTTAACAATATTTTGCATGAAGTTTTTTTATAGCGTGTTGCGTTATGCGATTAATGTGTTTATTGTTTGTTTAAATGTGATAGTTATAAGAGTGATTATTGGTTTCATACTAAAACATGATAATTATTACTATATAATACATACATACATATATACATAAATACATACATACATACATACATACATACATACATATGCGAACAAAATGAAATGGAAATTGAATGAGCCACCACAGCGAGGGAAACCTACACAAAAAATTAATAATTTTTAGCTTTGTTTATTAAACGCCACCAAAATATATATGGTGGAAAACAAAAGACACTACTAAATTATTGTTGTTGCAGTGGACAATAGTTTTTGGTAGGGTTTGCAAATGGTATAATAAAGATTTTTTATAGCATTTTGGTGGCATTTACTAGCAATAGAAAATCTTGTATTTTTAGTTGCATGTTTTTTAAAAGGTGTTCTTTCAAATGTTACTGTAAGTTATGTTAGTGTTTCTTTGTGCGCCACCAAAAATACTTTTGTTGTAGTGTTTAAAGATAATAATAAGTTTGGAATCTTTGAAAAAAGATAGAAAAGTGTAAGTTTTAAAGTATAAAAGAGTGAAGGGGTTTATAGTAACATTATTTGAGTGACATTCATTTTGAACCTCTTTGACGATGTTTTAAGTAAGTAAAACTTGTTACTGATTTATGAATATATGTATACCATTAAGATAAGTATATGAATACTTTTGAGAGTATTGAACTAGTGGAAATGAATAGTGAAGTTTTAATTAAAAAGTGAAGTATAATTAGTAAGTGAAGTTTTATTTAATGAAAGGAGTGTTATTAGATAAATATGTGTTTTACTAATAAAAGTGGTTTTAATTAATAAAGGATTAATTAAATAAAAAAGGGATTAAAATTCGTTGACATGAGTTGATCATGCTTGTGTGTGCTGATCGTGATTGGTGTGTTACTTGCTTATGAAAAGTATATAGGGCTTAGTTTCCTTAATGTGATCATTCTTATTATTATTAAATTAACCAAATAAAACTATGGAAATTTCTTTAAGAAACACATGAATTATATGGTACATTTATCTTCGGTGATGCTATATTGTACGTATAAACTCGTTTTGCTCTTCTAGGACAAATGATAAGGAAATTCGATCCCATTCGGTTTGGAGGTGATCTCCGCTCTTATATATTGTTTGTTTATTTCCAAGAGAACTAGAGTTGGGTTTACCGAAAATAGATCAATTGGTTTTGGAGTGCCGGTAAGCAAGGGAGTGTACTTATATGAGATGAATCGAAACCATAACCACTCCAAAATTGTATATGCGTTTCTGTGCTTTGGAAGAGGTTCATGGTTGGATCCAGATGTTGGAATCTAAATGGAGATTTGAGATATATTTGAGATGCTCGAACACATGTCGTTGTTCCTGATCTATTTAGGATGTGAGAATCCATGAGTAATTTTCTAGTTCTGTTGAGATGTGGGATTTTATATATGGTTCTGAGATTTGTTTGAGTTGGAGACGCATGTATCGAGACCTATTCAAGTGGTGACTTGTGTGTTGGAATGCCGGACGTAGTCTCACTAGGGATATGACTAAAACCAAAGATAAGATGCATAGCCATGGGATTAGTATCCCAAGGGTGCAGGTGACTCTATCCTAGAGATTCCTATATTTATGCATGCGTGGGTGGTGCACTTCGGTCTCATGTTATGGTCTGCTATGTATTTCCTATAGTATATTAGCTAATGATGTACGATGCTTCTAGAGGATATTTTTGATCCTTATTCTAGAGGACCATTCACATTTAAGTGTACCTCCATGGAATCCTACATTATTAGTGGACGTGTCTTAACTATTTTGATTGTATACCTATTATTATTATGATGTACACTTACAGAAATCACAACTACTTGATTATTTATATTACACAACTTAGACATTTGTAACAACCCAAAATTTAAGCTATAATAACCAACTAACGAATTAATTAAATAATAAAATAAGTTTGTAAAATTATCAGAATTGAGCCACGGAAGTGGTACCATTGTGTCCGTGGTAATTTTCTGATCAATTTCCATGTAAATTTTGTCAAAATCCAAGCTACAACGAAGAAGATACGTAAGAAACAATAATTCAAAAAAATAAAATAAAATAATAATATATGCGCAAGGTCGACGCTAGGGTCGACCCTCACCTTTGCTAGGTCGACCTATAGGTTTCGAATTCATAACTTCACTCGTAATTGAAAATAATGATTTTTGATAAAGGTTTCGTGATTTTTAAGTTTTAAAATCGAACGAAATTGCAAGATGTACGGAGATTCAAGATTGGGTGATTTCTGGCGATCTGGAAGCATTGGTCGTCGTGATTGAGGTGGAAGGAGGCTGGGGGTCTATTGATCGAAGGAAAAATACTTGGAGTATTTATCGATGGCTGTAGTGGCCAGAGTATGGAGAAGTAGGGTTTTAGTGGAGTTGTGGGTCGAGGTGGTTCATGAGAAAATTGCATCATCGGCAATGGGTTTGGGATGATCGGACTGGGGGAAATGCTTCATGGGTCATCGAAGCAGCCGTGGTCGGAGTGTCGAGATCACTGATGACTTGACGTGGGAATGCGAGGTGATTTACTGGTGATAGTTGGGTTCCAGGAAATGCTCGAATAACCCAATTTCGATTTTCGATGAAATTATTGGAACTAAGTAGTGGAGTTCATCGTCGAGGTCACCAGTGACCGGTGGATGATGAAGGCAGTAGCCGGAGCATCAGCGTTGGCTCGTACACATGCACGTAGTATTACTCGTATCAACCGTTTTCAGATGACAGTAGAAGAAGAAGTATGCTAGGGTTCGAGCAGGGGGAAACAGGAGTTCAACTCGAAGTAAAAGGATTAAGGGTAGGACTCGAAGTTAAGCTCGAGAACAGCACGTTTTGGCTTGGGTTGCTTGTTGTTGTTAACAAGTTAAACAAGTTTCAAAGATTAAAATGGGTTGTTAAAGTTAACTGTTTTTAAATTGTTTTGAAAATTAATTGATTTCGAAAAATTTATAACAATTAATTAATTTCCAAGAATTTTCAAAGGGAATTTGATAATATTTGCAAAAGTGTTTAAGATATGCATAACCCTTATTTCAAAGCTTATTTTAAACAAATTTTAAACAAAAAATGTAACTAAGGACTTAATAAAAAAATAAAGATGTTTTCAATTGATAATTTAACTTAAAAGTTTTTAAGTTAATTGGCAATGGATAATTAATTGATTAAAATTAATTAATGTAAGTGATTAAGGGTAATTAATCGCTTAAAGATAATTACTTAATCAGAGTAATTAAGAATAATTATTTAATGATTAAAGGTTGATTTATTTATTAACGTGACTGATTATGAAAAAATTTAATTAATAAAGGTAATTACGATTTAATTAATTGACAATAAGGGCTAATACTTGAGGTAATTAATTAAGGAATAATTAATTAATGAAAGTGATTAAGGTTGGTTTACTAATTAAGCATAATTAATCATTGATTTAAGATAATTAAAAAAGTAATTATGTGATTTATTTATTCTAATCACATGTTTAATTCATCTTATTTATAGACGATTGATTATTATTGAATGCCTTGAGCTGATTGATACACCTGTTATGTGATATTTTGTGATGTGAGTTGCTGTGTATTGATCTGTGATACGTTTCTGTGTAAATACCCCTTGGCTCGTAAAACGGCATTTGAAATTCGATGCGACAGGGAGTCAGACTCCAGTTGGTTATCCGAAACCCACATCGAATTGTAATGGTGAATCTTTGTGATTGATAAATTTAATTTATCTGTGAATTTGTGAACGAAGATAAGCGTTATGGATTATACCACCTATCGATATTGATACGATTGAATTTGTGATAAATAATGTTGTTGCACCATTGTGTAAAACCCCTGGACTACACCTTATACACACAAATATGGATTGCACGAGGAAATTGGTTAAGTCACAGATTTTTTAACAATTTTAAAGATTGAATTTTTGAATCCAAAATAGTTTTGGAATTGGAATCGAAAGCTTTTGAAAATGAGTTTCAAAAATAAAAGTTATTTTGAATAACTTAATAAAGTTTTGAAATGTAAATAATTTAATTTAGATTTGAATTCAGTATTTGAAATTGAATTCAATGATTTGGAAATTATGGTTTAAAAAAGATTATACAAGTTATAAAGGTGTTCATGTGGTTTTTAAACATTTAAAAAGTATTGTTTTGGGAATTTAACCCAAGTTGATACTCGAATGGCTTTAAGTTATGTAAATATAATCAGCTTTTCCAAAATGAAAACTATTTGTTTCAAATAATAATAGCTTTCATAAAAAAGAAAGGATTTCTAATGTGTATCGAAAGATTTCAAGTTTGAAATGGAACGGTAAATAGTTTTGAAAAAACTATGAATTAACCTTTGTGAAAGATTATTAAACCTTATTTTGAAATCTAAGAGGATTTTAAATGGTATATCTTTCATATAAAAGATTTGAATTGGAAATGGTTTGAAAGTTATGAATTAAGTCTTTAATTTAAAGATTGGATAAGTTAATCCAATTTGAAATGAAATTGTTTTGAAAAGCTGTGAATGAACCTTTGTGGAAAATTGGTGAACTTTGTGAAATGAACCTTTTTGTTTAAAAGATTTGAAGTGGTAATTTGTTTTAAACCATTTAAAGAAAGGTTTTGGATAATAAGTTGTGACTTAATCGAAATCCCATTATCCACATGTTTTTAAATATTGCGCTCATAATTCGGTTTAGCCGGGAGAGGACCTTGTGTCATATAACCCATTCCAAGTAATGATACGTCGATATGGATAGCATTGAAGACCTATGGTGAAGACCGGGTATTTTCAAGAACGAAAGGATAATCCATCGATTGTATCTGCACTGAGTTGCGCCGGTATAGATATTCCCTAAGCGATGGGAAGTCCGATTGAGATTGTGAATACCCGGATTTGTAAGGGCTTCTTCAGAAGTGCCTTCGGTTCTGTTCGAACCCGGAATAGACTTGTATGGATGTGTGTCTGACATTATACTTTGATATGTAAAACAGGTTTCTATCAAATACATTTCTGTTTGGTGGCGGAGATTTATTCTCTTAGCTTAACACCCTTCTCTGAGACGTACGAGCTCAAAGGTTATGTAGTTGATGGTTACTAGTGATACATTCCCAAATTGGTAATGTGACATACGAAGTGTTGCTGATCATTTCTTGATCAAAGCATGACTTTGTGAAAAAGTGTAGCTTTGTGGACGAGACCTCGTGAGCCTCACAACCCGGTAATGGTCGAAACAAGAAAGATGCGGCAAGGTTTCAGGGATAGCTCCCCTAGGGTATGTCCATTCCTTCTGGAACAGGGTGGTATCATGGTATGAAGCCCAGATACTTACTCATGTGGACACTGTATATTATTACTGTGTGATGTTGTTGGTGTAGAGGATCCCTGGATAAAGGTCGCAAATGCATATCTTAGGTTTAACCCCCGGGAAAGGGGTAGACCGGCCTTGTGTTGGCAGAGAGCCGGGTAGGTTCTCGGGGCGTCCCTCCAGAGACGTACCCATGTGGCAATAGGAAGTTCCTTAGCTTGACATTTGTTGGAAATCCAATCAAACAATACGAGCCCTTTACGATTGCAGTTGTATTACCTACCACCTCAGGTGGTAGCTATAGTAGGCATAATATAATGGTACCTATGCTAGCTAAGATTAATATTATACTTTCAAAATGTTTTCCACTATGCATTAATAATAATATCAAAAAGGATTTTGCGTAGTAAGCATGTTTGACTATCATAAGGAGAAATCTCCCCTAAGTGTGCGATTGCATGGTGTGTGTGCCAGGAGATCTTATGGTAGTTTTATTTTCCAAAAAGCATTGCGGATTTCAATTTAAATTCTTTTGTTTGTTTTTAAAGATAAACTATTTTTGTTTGATCATACCAGTCCCATGACTGACATGGAGTTTATTGTTCCCTTCCTAAACTTTGGGTGCCCACAATTTTCCACACGAACAGTCTAGTGTTGGGTTTTTCAGATAGTCGAATAGTAGGAATTGATTCGATAGCCTTCGAAGCCCTTTGGATTTGTGGATCGCATTTGCTACACTTCAGCATTAACGGCTGACCTTGCTTATCTTTGTGAAACGTGATGAGGGTTCAAGCTAGCTTTGGATTGAAGATGGAGTTTTTGCAGTTTGGCATTGAAGACGTTGTCTTTCCGCTGCTGTTGTCTCTGTTATTGTCTTGTGTCTATCTTGGATATATTGATAGTCATTCGTATTTGATATTCAGTTGTATCAGATATTGTATCAAATGTTGTATATCAAATGTATTATTCATTTTCTTCCGCTGTGTCGTTATACTTAATGTGTTATAAGCTCCGACACGAGTCAAATTTCAACGGTTGAATCTGTGGCATTCAAGTATAAGTGAAGTACGGGTGTCGATTTTCGAACGCTTAAGGCTTAGACCGTGACATCTAGGTATCAGAGCTGAAGGTCGTAACTTTAGCTCAGGAGTATAACATATCAGGTAACTCATTAGAGATAGGGTGAAGTATACCCTAGAATGAGTAATCCCTAAGATATCCGTTCAAATGCCTCAGTAAATTCTCTTACTATTCACTGATAGTAAGTATGAGTGCAAGAAGAGGATGAGATAGGGGACAGGGGAGTACCACTACAAATGGTCAATACCCTATGACAGTGGAAATAACTTTCTAATCAACCTCCTTTGATTCGTCTTTTAAATTCTTTCATGATTCTTGGCAGCTCCAGGAAGAAGCTTTGATATATTTGCATGGGACACAAACTCCAGATGGGTCAGAATTGTTTGCTTGGATGAATTGTTTGCTTTAGTTGCTATGGTTGATAGATATATTTTGGTTTCTATACTAAAAAGTTTTCGATTTATATCCACATATCTGTCTGCTCTTTTGGGTCTAGATATATTCTACGAGTAGTTAGTTATACCTTCGAACTAACAAATGCCATTGCATACTTCGTAGATCTGGATAATCCGAGTATCTTGTAAAGAGTTAAATAGATTCGTTCTTGTATCTATTTTTGATATTCTAATTTGGTGAGCCAAATACAGAATTGATAATCGGCTTGATTTACGAGTCGATTCTCTATCTCTGTGTATCTATCCATCCTTCGTTGTCTCCCTGGCAAATTTCGAGGACGAAGTTTTCTTAAGTGGGGAATCTGTAACATTCCTGATTTTAAGGCCAAATTAATTTAATAACTAATTTGATCTTTGGAATTAAACTTTGAAATATTTGATAATTGATATAAAATTTTGATTTAAATTTTGAGATTAATTAGTAAAATTTATTTGGGTTTCTCCAAAAACAATTAAAATGTGGGTTTTATAAATAGATTGTGAAAATAGGAATTAATAAAAGCTTTTAAATTTATATATGTATATAAATGGATTTTTAAATTGAATCTGGAATTTGAAATTCAAGAATAAATATTCTGAGAAATAAATTGGATTTAAGAATTTTATAAACAAGTAGAGATTTGTTTTCTATTATATACACATGTAAGTAAATATATACATTGTGATTGGGAAGATAGGATTTAAGATCAATATAAGAATTATTTTTTAAGGATGTATAAATAGTTATAAAAGGAAATATAAATAGAAAAAACCTAAACATATTTGAATTTAATTTTATGAAATGGATTTTTAAAAAGTTGCTTGAAGTTAAACCTTTATTCTAATGACTTATATACATATATAGTCTATATATGTGTTTATTATTAAAATACCACTAAACTTTAAAATTAATTTCTTTAAAAAGTTATGATTTGTACGACGAGTTGAATTTAAAATTTAAAACAGGAATGAATATAAAATATTTATCTTTTGAAATTTAATAAATGTATTGAATATAAAGAAAAGAATTGAATTTATTAACTTATAAATATTTATTAGTAATGTATAATTTGGACTTCAAATCATTTTCTTGAAAGTTGTACGAATATAAATGTAGGAAAATGTATGAAAATATTGAGATTATATTATGAAAAAAAATTGAGATAAACTTGAATAAAATAAGATTTAAGAAGAAAAATTTATATACTTTCTTTTTTGAATTTGCTTGAAATATGTTTGTATAAAAATATATGAGCATTTGAAAGAGTGTGTGTGTATATATATATATATAAATATTGGAAATATAAGTATAAGATTTAGGATACAACATATATATATGTAAGTGTAAAGTAGATAGAACATGTTTTATAAATTAAAATAAAATAAGGTTTAAAACACAAATTTGTAGGAAGGGGTTTAAACACAATTTTTATCATATGTGATAAATTTTAAGTAAGTAACAATATTGATTTACAAGTGTAAACCATGCAATAAAAAATTAAACAAGTGGAAATTTTCTTTCTCTTAAAAAATTTAAAATGTAATATAATGCATAAGAGGAAAATTCAGGCCAATGCATGTCTTCAAAATTCTTTCATCTTCAACTTGAAACCAGAAATTAAGCAAACAGCAAAGTTCAACAACTCAAATTCAAAGTAAGACCCAAATCATAAATCTGAAGAAAAAAATGCAATCAAACCAAGTTACAAGCCTGTGAGCAAACTATCCCAAATAAAGTTCAAATCTGCATTATCCTTTGATATAGGTGTTAATTCTGGGGTGAAAATTGTATGCATGGATGATAAATGTCTGGAATATAGAATGAATTATTCTATAATTCATGTGTATGCCTGCGTACATTATATTATATATCTCTGATACACACACACACACACACACACAGGTTCAAGAACATGAGAAAGAAAATCCAATGACTTCTTATATAATCTGTTTTAGACTTTAATTCCTAAATGAAAAATGATCACATGAATGTAACATCATTTTTAAAAATAAATTCAAGTGGATTTATCAAGTGATTGTTTCAAAAACCAGGATGTACAGTGATGATCAAATATAAGTTGAAAATTCAATCAATTAAATTCCAAGTTTCGAATTCATAACTTCACTCGTAATTGAAAATAATGATTTTTGATAAAGGTTTCGTGATTTTTAAGTTTGAAAATCGAACGAAATTGCAAGATGAACGGAGATTCAAGATTGGGTGATTTTTGGCGATCAGGGAAGCATTGATTGTCGTGATTGAGGTGGAAGGAGGCTGGGGGTCTAGTGATTGAAGGAAAAATACTTGGAGTATTTATCGATGGCCAGAGTACGGCGAAGTAGGATTTTAGTGGAGTTTTGGTCGAGGCGGTTCATACGATAATTGCATCGTCGGCAATGTGTTTGGGATGATCGGACTGGTGGGAAAAGTTTCGTGGGTCATCGAAGTAGCCGTGGTCGGAGTCTCGAGATCACTGATTACTTGACGTGGGAATGCGAGGCGATTTACTGGTGAATTTAGGTTCCAGGAAATGCTCGAATAACCCAATTTTGATTTCCGATGAAATTGTTGGAACTAAATAGTGGAGTTCGTCGTCGAGGTCACCAGTGACTGGTGGATGATGAAGGCAGTAGCCGGAGCATTAGCGTTGGCTCGTACACATGCACATAGTATCACTCGTATCAACCGTTTTCAAATGACAGTGGAAGAAGAAGTATGCTCGGGTTCGAGCAGGGGGGAAACAGGAGTTCGACCCGAAGTAAAATGATTAAGGGTAGCACTCGAAGTTGAGCTCGAGAACAGCACGTTTTGGCTCGGGTTGCTTGTTGTTGTTAACAAGTTAAACAAGTTTCAAAGATTAAAAAGGGTTGTTAAAGTTAACTGTTTTTAAATTGTTTTGAAAATTAATTGATTTCGAAAAATTTATAACAATGAATTAATTTCCAAGAATTTTCAAAGGGAATTTGATAATATTTGCAAAAGTGTTTAAGATATGCATAACCCTTATTTCAAAGCTTATTTTAAACAAAAAAATGTAACTAAGGATTTAATAAAAAAAATAAAGATGTTTTCAATTGATAATTTAACTTAAAAGTTTTTAAGTTAATTGGCAATGGCTAATTAATTCATTAAAATTAATTAATGTAAGTGATTAAGGGTAATTAATCGCTTAAAGATAATTACTTAATGAGAGTAATTAAGAATAATTATTTAATGATTAAAGGTGGATTTATTAATTAAGATGACTGATTATGAAAAAAATTAATTAATAAAGGTAATTAAGATTTAATTAATTGATAATTAAGGACTAATAAATTAAGGTAATTAATTAAGGAATAATTAATTAATGAAAGTGATTAAGGTTGGTTTGCTAATTAATAATAGTTAATCATTGATTTAAAATAATAATAAAAGTAATTATGTGATTTATTTATTCTAATCACACGTTTAATTCATCTTATTTATAGATGATTGATTATTATTGAATGCCTTGAGCTGATTGATACTCCTGTTATATGATATTTTGTGATGTGAGTTGTTGTGTATTGATCTGTGATACCTGTGATATGTTTCTATGTAAATACCCCTTGGCTCGTAAAACGACATTTGAAATTCCATGCGACAGGGAGTCGGATTCCTGTTGGTTATCTGAAACTGACATTGAATTATAATGGTGAATCTTTGTGATTGATAAATTTACTTTATCTGTGAACGAAGATAAGCGTTATGTATTATACTGCTTATTGATATTGATACGATTGAATCTGTGATGATTGATGTTGTTGCACCATTGTGTAAAACCCCTGAACTACACCTTACACACACAAATATGGATTGCACGAGGAAATTGGTTAAGTCACAGATTTTTTAACAATTTTAAAGATTGAATTTTTGAATCGAAAATAGTTTTGGAATTGGAATTGAAAACTTTTGGAAATGAGTTTCGAAAATAAAAGTTATTTTGAATAACTGAATAAAGTTTGAAGTGTAAATAATTTAATTTAGATTTGAATTCAATATTTGAAATTGAATTCAATGATTTGGAAATTAAGGGTTAAAAAAGATTATACAAGTTAAAAAGGTGTTCATGTGGTTTTTAACCATTTAAAAGTATTGTTTTGGAATTTAAATTTAAACCCAAGTTGATACTCGAATGGCTTTAACTTATGTAAATATAATCAGCTTTTCCCAAAATGAAAACTATTTGTTTCAAATAATAATAGCTTTCATAAAAAAGAAAGGATTTCCAATGTGTATCGAACGATTTCGAGTCTGAAATGGAACGGTAAATAGTTTTGAAAAAACTATGATTAATCTTTGTGAAAGATTATTAAACCTTGTTTTGAAATCTAAGAGGATTTTAAATGGTATATCTTTCATATAAAAGATTTGAATTGGAAATGGTTTGAAAGTTATGAATTGAATCTTTAATTTAAAGATTGGATAAGTTAATCCAATTTGAAATGAAATTGTTTTGAAAAGCCGTGAAT
Organism: Allium cepa; assembly: GCA_030765085.1. Classification (NCBI taxonomy): domain Eukaryota; kingdom Viridiplantae; phylum Streptophyta; class Magnoliopsida; order Asparagales; family Amaryllidaceae; genus Allium; species Allium cepa. The sequence goes on from CM060937.1 coordinate 309,929,199, forward strand.
GAACCTTTGTGAAAAATTGGTGAACTTTGTGAAATGAACCTTTTTGTTTAAAACATTTGAAGTGGTAATTTGTTTTAAACCATTTAAAGAAAGGTTTTGGATAATAAGTTGTGACTTAATCGAAATCCCATTATCCATATGTTTTTAAATATTGCGCTCATTATTCGGTTTAGCCGGGAGAGGACCTTGTGTCATATAACCTATTTTGAATAATGATACGTCGATATGGATAACATTGAAGACCGGTGGTGAAGACCGGTTATTTTCAAGAACGAAAGGATAGCCCGTCGATTGTCTCTGCACTGAGTCACGCCGGTATAGAGGTTCCCTAAGTGATGGAAGTCCGACCGAGATTGTGAATACCCGGATTTGCAAGGGCTTCTTCGAAAGTGCCTTCGGTTCTGTTCGAACCCAGAACAGACTTGAATGGATGTGTGTTTGACATTACACTTTGATATGTAAAACCGATTTCTATCAAATACATTTCTGTTTGGTGGCGGAGATTTATTCTCTTAGCTTAACACCCTTCTATGAGACGTACGAGCTCAGAGGTTATGTAGTTGATGGTTACTAATGATACATTCCCAATTTGGTAATATGGCATACAAAGTGTTGCTGACCATTTGTTGATCAAAGCATGACTTTGTGAAAAAGTATAGCTTTATGGACGAGACCTCATCGAGCCTCACAACCCGGTACTGGTCGAAACATGAAAGATGCAACAAGGTTTCAGGGGTAGCTCCCCTAGGGTATGTCCATTCCTTCTAGAAAAGGACGGTATCATGGTGTGGAGCCTAGATACTTACTCATATGGACACTGTATATTATTACTGTGCGATGTTGTTGGTGTAGAGAATCCTTGGATAAAGGTCGCAAATGACCGGGGGTGGCATATCTTAGGTTTTACCCCCGGGAAGAGGGTAGACCGTCCTTGTGTTGGCAGAGAGCCAGGTAGGTTCTCGAGGCGTCTCTCCAGAGGCGTACCCATGTGGCAATAGGAAGTTCCTTAGCCTGACCATTTGTTGGAAATCCAATCAAACAATACGAGCCCTTTATGATTACAGTTGCATTACCTGCCACCTCAGGTGGTAGCTATAGTAGGCATAGTATAATGGTAGCTATGCTGGCTAAGATTAATATTATACTTCGAAATGTTTTCCACTATGCACTAATAATAATATCAAAAAGGATTTTGCGTAGTAAGCATGTTTGACTATCATAAGGAGAAATCTCCCCCAAGTGTGCGATTGCATGGTGTGTCAACCGGGAGGCCTTATGGTAGTTCCATTTTCCAAAAAGCATTGCAGATTTCAATTTAAATTCTTTTGTTTGTTTTTAAAGATAAACTGTTTTTGTTTGCTCATACCAGTCCCTTGACTGACCCGGAGTTTATCGTTCCCTTCCTAAACTCTGGGTGCCTACAATTTTCCACACGGGTAGTTTAGAGTTGGGTTTTTCAGATAGTCGAATAATAGGAATTGATTCGATAGCCTTCAAAGCCCTTTGGATTTGTGGATCCCATTTGTTACACTTCAGCATCAACGACTGACCTTGCTTATCTTTGTGAAACGTGATGAGGCTTCGAGCTAGCTTTGGATTGAAGATGGAGTTTTTGGAGTTTGGCATTGAAGACACTGTCTTTCCGCTGCTTTTGTCTCTGTTTTTGTCGTGTGTCTATCTTGGATATATTGATAGTCATTTGTATTTGATATTCAGTTGTATCAGATATTGTATCAAATGTTGTATATCAAATGCATTATTCATTTTCTTCTGCTATACTGTTATACTTATGTGTTATAAGCTCCGGCACGAGTCAAATGTCAACGGTTGAATCTGCGACATTCAAGTACAAGTGAAGTACGGGTGTCGATTTTCGAACGCTTAAGGCTTAGACCATGACAAAGATAGACTGAAATAGGCAATTGAGACATTTGCAAGCAAGTTTATGACTAGTGGTTATAACTAAGAAGATAGAAAAGAAGAATAACAATTATAACATAGGTTATAATTGAGCAGAAAGAACGGTAAAGGCTTATTTTAAAACTTAGAATAATTTAATAAGAAAATGTAGCAGAGATAATAAAAGAGGCTTATTTTAAGACTTAGATAAAGTTAGTGAGCAAACATAGCAGAAATAACAGAAGAGGCTTATTTTAAAACTTAGATAAAGTTAAGAAGCAAATATAGCAGAAATACCAGAAGATGCTTGTTTTAAAAAACTTACACTAAGTTAATAAGAAAAGATAGAAATAGGACCCATAACCAATAGCATTCCCTTCCAGTCAGGAACTGATGGTCTCACAATAGATAAGGTGAGGCTAGGACATGCTTATGCTACCTAGGGTAAGTGGCCAATAGATAGAAGCTCAAATCGGGGGATTTGGGCGAGGTGCGCAACTAGATTTTGTTTGATAGGACCCATAGCAACAACATCCCCTTTTCAGACTAGTACTAAAGGTCTCTCAACACACTTAGGTGAGGCTAGGCAAGACCCATTCTGGCTAGGACTGATGGTCTCACAACAGATTAGGTGAGGCTGGGCACACTTATGCTAACTAGGGTTAGTAAGAGGTCAAAAGTGGGAGCACCAGATAGTGCGAGCCGACGGTGACCGAGCATGTGACGTCAAATTAGGGAGATAAGTCGCTACCGAGTTCCAAAGCACTGAATAGGTGTCATTTTGTTGTAGAACCCATAGGATGGGACTAGCTCATAGTGGCATAATAGAGATAGAAAGCCGATCAAAGGGTAGAATTAGGATTTAAACCTAGTTAAAATTGGATTAGGATTTCAGCCTAATCAAAGCAGCTATCTAAGACGAGTGCAAACAATCACAATCAAAGCAAACAGTTAAACGGTATTTTATTCCAACTTTATCTTTTCATTTTATACTAGAACTGTTGCTAAGTCTATTACCTTTTTCTTGCTTAAAAATGCTAGTAGTTACTTTCACTCACCAGACTTATAGTCTGACCCACTCCTCTATTTCCCCTTTCCCCCCATAGGCCAGCAAAGGTAAGGACCGTAGATTTGGATTTCTTGGAGACCCGTTTGCAGAGCTTTCTCATTCTTCATGTATTCTTTTTCTATTCAATTTTCTTTTCCCTTGAGTTTGGACGTACTGGTGCAATATGAGAGGGATGATTTTTATTATTATCTATGTACTCTGATGATGTGAATGAGATGGTATTTTTCACGAGACATATGTATTCGGTTTTCAAGACATATTATGTATTTGGTTTTATGACTCATTTTATGGAGAAAAAAAGTTTAATTTTAAATGTTTCCTCTGTTTTATTTATTTTGTCTTGTGAATCTTAGTCTCCGTAAAGATTCTAGATGTACCTATAACGCACCATATCCTTTAGTATGTCCTTTTGGGTATACTAAGGGGTATGGGGTGTTTCTCTTGGTTCAGACCCTAAGGTTAGAGGATTCCTAAAAACTGTTTTAAAAGTAAAGGATTTTTCAAAAAGTAACCTATTTTTTAAAGAAGCATATCTTTAGACTAGAAGTATTTTTCAGAAAGTAACTCTATTTATAGAAATTTTTTCAAGTATAAAAGAGAGTTTTTATAAAAATCTCCTCAAAGTCCAGTTCAACCTTCTTTCAACCTTCTTTAAATTCTTTCAAGCCTAAATTTTCTTTTCTTTACATAGTATGGCTGACTAGTTCCGTAGAGCTACGGTACTAGAAATGCAAGGGCTAACACCCAATATAGCACCAGCAGGTGGATATCCCATTAATCCACCTACAATAGCCAATTTTTCTAACCTATGCATGGACTTTGCTAGTCTATGAGGCAAGATGTTTTCTGGCATAGAGAATTTCGAGGAGGCATGAGCTAAGTTGAAGGATACAGAGTGAATGTTTAGACTGTTAGGATTGGAGGACCGACAGAGTTCAGCCTGCAGCTTGGCAGCTGAAGGGAGAGCTTAAAGAGGTTCCTAAGTCAGAAAGCTCTAAGAAGTTGTGGTGGAAGAACAAGAAGGAAAAAAGAAGGAGGACCTCAGAAGCGGATTAAGAAAAGTAGGAAATGTCATAGCTGTGGATTGGTTGGTCATTACAAAAAGGACTGTAAGAATAAAATGATGAAGGGGAGATGTTTCAACTATGGGTAGCCTGGTCACCGTAGTAGAGCCTGTCCTCACATGGAAGGGCAGAGAGCAGGTGCACATATAGTGCAAGTACAAGCTTTGGATGCACTACTAGTAGTTGACCAGATCGAGGTAGGAAAGTCTCTGTAGAAAGTTTGATCTCTATTTCGGATTTTCCTATTTGGACTCTTTTATTTCTAGTTCTTTGGTTATTGTTTGCACTTAGATATTTCTCTTATAGTAGACCTATAGTTGCTTCAAAGCCCATAGGAGGATTGACGTATTTATCAATGATTTGTAGGTTTGAAAATTTTTATACTACGTTGAGTTTGACTATGACACCCATGTATTGGGATTTTCACGGTACGGGATGATTTTGGGGATGATTGGGTTTCCACTTATGGAGTGATATTGGATTGCGAGAGGAGAGTCGTTAGACTAGAGAAATGCAGCAGTAAGACTCTCGAGGTTTCTTGCATCCCACAGGGGTCAGTCATGTTGAGCTTCCTTTATTCCCTTGATTCATCACTAGGAGAGCTAGATTTCGTTCTAGTTGTTAGAGATTTCGCTGACATTTTTGAGGAGGTTAGAGGACTAGCCCCTAAGAGAGAGATCGACTTAGGATCTATATGAATGACAATGCTAAGCCAGTGCCATTGCCTATGTTATGCCTAAAAGGAAGGATTTAGTAAGCAGATTGGTGAGCTATTGGAGAAATGCTTCAACAGATGGATTCTTTGAGTGGTTGGTTATCCCGTTTGGGCTCACCATTGCCCTAGCCTATTTTGTAGATTTGATAAGCCGTGTTTCTGGAAATGTCCTAAATGAGTTCGTAGTAGTATTAATGGAAGATATTTTAGTGTTTTCCAAGAGTATGTAAGAGCATGCTATTTATCTAGAGGGGGTTCTTCGTACACTTCGCGATCATCAGTTGAAGGAAAAATTCTTGAAGTGTCACCTTTTGGCGTAAGGAAGTACGTTTCTTAGGGCATAAAGAAGGTCAACACATGGAAAGACTTTAAGAAGCGATTTTGTACATTTAGGTTCATATCATGGAAATCCAAAGAGTTGTAGGTAAAGATTAGAGATGTACAATATATTCAGTTGAAAAAAAGAGGAAAGCCCATGTGTAAATAATTACAAAAATTATAATTGTTTCAGATAAGTGGATTTAACGGTAGTGCCTTGGAATAAATATAAGCATAAAAGAGGGATATGAATAATTGACTTTAGTAAGGAAATGATATTTCCAAGGTTTAGGAAGGGTACTCCTAGGGTAGTAAGAAGAAAATCCACTTTATGTCTAGCCTAATAAAATGAAATTGTTAAATTGAAAAGTTGAAAAATGTAAATTTTGTAAAAAGTGAAATTCTTTTTTTATAATAATGGAGCATACATAGCTCACTAGTTTCTTTGTAGGTAAACAAAGATTTTTGAAATAAAAATCTAGAATGTATTAGGTATCAGAAACATATGTTACAACATTTATTGTTGTAATAGATGTTTTCGTGAAAAATAAAGGGAGCATAGACTATAACACTACTATTATAGTAGGTGACTCCCAAAAGAAATGTTTTTTTTACATAGTATATGAAATTTATTATTACTTATTGAACCCATACACTAGTATTTTTGGGCTGTACTAACGGTGTTTTACGCAACATCTGTTATAACCCGAATAAAAATGTGTTTTGATGATAATTTCTAAGTATAGAAAAAAGTGATTTGTAAATGCACTAATTATTTAAATAAGTATAAAGAAACGTTTTCTATTTATAAAAATATTAAAACAGTTTTGAAAATAACTTCGTATGAAAAAAGGGTGTAAGTTAAATTTTAGGAAATTAATAAATTTCATAGAAATTGTCTATCATAAGAGAATATAGATTAAATGTACTTTAATCTATTGGAATGAAATGAATAATGATATAATTTTCTATGAAACCAAATCAAAAATAAAGATGTTTTGTGCAAGTTATAGGGAATACATGAATGAGATGTATAAGCTATGGGAAGCATCATATTTTGTATAGCGTTTTTGGAAAAATATAAAATAAGTTCCTTATAATTTCACATAAACATGAAGTCCTCTTTTAAAGGATTCATAGAAGATTTTAGCATTAATAGTTTCCTATAAAAGAAAGTAGTTTCATATATCAAGGTATAAAACCACTATGTGTAATAAGAAGTGTAACTTCTTATTAGAGACGATGTTAGTTAATAGAGATATCATAAAGAGCCTTAGTTGAAAAAGATAAGCAATGGAAATTTTCATATATTTTTTTCAATTGATTATGCACATTGGTTACTTGCCTTTATAGAAAGTCCCAATTTATAGTAAGTTAGAAACTCCTCCAAGGTTAGGTAATTGGAAAGCTAAGAGTTTTTAGTAAAATAATTATTCTTATTTACTCCAGTTTTTGCAAAATTGAAAATATATGAAAAGAAGATGTCTTGAAAACATCTGAGGATATTTTAAAGATATCCTAAAGAAAAATGGTTGGGTGATAAAGTAAATAAGTTTTTGCAAGCGAAAAACTTAGTAACAGTTAATTTAAAAATCCAATTTTTTATGGAAAGCTGTAAAGATCTTTAAAAGAAAACGAGGAATAAGTTTTGAACTTAGAATTTGTAAGTTTTCCCCTCTAGGTTTGGGCAATAATTTAAATTCAAAAAAACCTATAAGGATGCAAGTCTAGAAAGATAAAATGTTAAGTAACCAAGTATCTTTGAATTTAATAGAAACTTGAAAATAACACTTCTAAAGGATTTTTTTTTGGGATTTGATGTTTTAAAAATTTAGAAGCTTTAGCTTTTGAAATGAAATAATAAATACCAAACCAAACCTTTAAGTATGGAGTAGATAGGAATCATTTCCGTGGCATGACGGAAAAAGTATAAGGCTATATAGGAGATAGCAGTGATTACTTTAGAAGTAATAATAAAAGATTCTGTAAAGCATATAGGACACTAGTGAGAACCTAGGATTGTTGCTTCATGTGTGTAGAATATAGAAGAATAGCAAGGTGATATTAGTAAGATAGTGGTTGAGGATGAGTATTCTTGATTTTGGAGGAACTTGGAAGAAGCGTCTTCCTTTAGTGGAATTTGCATATAATAATAATTTTCAAGCTGGAATTAGAATGGCACCTTTCGAAGCTTTTTATGGAAGATTATGCAAGTCCCCTTTGTGTTGTATAGAGTATACAGAGGGATTGCTACTTGGTCCGACATGGTTAAAGAGACTTCGGAGAAGATTGATTTGATTAGGAGAGAATACATACCTCTTATCCACATCTCTTTGATAATAAATTTTGAATTCCGGTTTTCATCTTTAGTTTTGAATAGGTTCTTTCCTTTATTATCCTTTGGGAGGATAAATATTAGGATTTAACCTATGGATGGTAGGATTTGATGTAAACATGTTATTAGAACATATTATGTATGATGGATGCAAGTGGTTGCAAGTGTTTGCTAGTGGATGCTAATGGACGCATATATACACACCAAACATTATTATCTCCAAGGGATTGGCAAAAACTAGGTCATTAGAGCATACACATATGGATTTATGCGTATTTGCATTTTATTATATTCCATAGTTGCTATAAATGGATGATTATCATATGATTGTTGCATTTGGATGATGATTGTAGCATGCATATAGAACTATCACTTGTCATAAGGAAACTTGCATTCATTTGGATACATAGCATGTATATGATTGCATAAAAAGGAGGTAGATTGAATCAGTAGACTGCCTACACTTTTGCATTAGTTAGGGACATTGATACCACACTATTTTCATATATATCATAAATTGCATTAGAAAAACTTAAGGACAACGGATGTAATGGACGATGGTAGAGTAGTTGGTTGTAGAATTTGGATGAAAATATTTATTTCATTCTTCTGTCCTTGGAGATTTCAGGGACGAAATCCTTTAAGGGGGAAGAATGTAACAACCCAAAATTTAAGCTATAATAATTAATTAACGAATTAATTAAGTAATAAAATAAGTTTGTGAAATTATCAAAATTGAGCCATGGAGTGGCACCATTGTGTCCGTGGTAATTTTCTAATCAATTTCCATATAAAGTGTTTCAAAATCCGAGATAAAACAAGAACATACGCAAGAAACAAGAATTCAGAAAAATAAAATAATAATATATACGCAAGGTCGACCCTAGGGTCGACCCTCACCTTTGCTAGCTCAACCCTAGCATATGTTGGTCAATAGGGAGGTCGACCCGCCTTGCATTCTTCACGTTGTTTCGTCCAGTTTTGATTCGAACACATCATTTTGCTATTTTCTTCAAATCCTATGCATTTGTGCTTCCATCCAACGGTTACCAGGGAGACTAGGATGTGGTTGCACCAGATTTAGTCTTCAAATCCTATGGCTTGAGATCTCTAGGTGACACTATAAATAAACCCTAGGCCTAGCTATTTTTCTCATTCAGATTTTCTTACATTGGGTTCTTTGCCTAGGGATGGACCCTAAATAGAATATTTTACATCCTGGAAGTGGATCCGTGAAGGCCAAGAAAAAAAGCTAAGGACCACAGGTGAGTGTTTAGTAATTATTTTTGATTTTTAAGTAATTTAAAATAATAGGGTTCTCAATAGTTGTTGTTTTTCTACAATTTGTAGAAATTTTTTGTATAAGTTATTTACAGCTTGTTAATAAAGTTCTTCTCAATCTATTTTATTCAGTTATTTTTAAAAAACTATTTTATTCGGTTATTTACAGTTATTTACTCTTATTTTCATTTATTTACGTCGATTTTACGTTAAAATTTAGTCCGTAAATGTTAGTTCCTTTTTATTCCGTTTTACGCGAATAGAATATTAAAAAGAGAATAATTCGCTAATATGGATTAAACTAAAACAACACTAAATTTATAGAAATTATATGTAAAATAAGAAAGACTGTAATAAAAGGAAGAAGACTGAAATAGGAAATTGAGACATTTGCAAGCAAGTTTATAACTTGTATTTATAACTAAAAAGATAAAAAAAGAAGAATAACAATTGTAACGTAGGTTATAACTGAGAAGAATGAATAATAACGGCTTATTTTAAAACTTAGAATAAATTAATATGCAAATATATTAAAGATAACAGAAGAGGCTTGTTTTAAAACTTAGATAAAGTTAATAAGCAAATTAGCAGAAATAACAGAAGAGGCTTATTTTAAGAGTTAGATAAAGTTAATAAGAAAATATAGCAGAAATAACAGAAGAAGATTATTTTTAAAAACTTACACTATGTTAATAAGAAAAGATAGAAATAGGACCCATAACCAATAGCATTGCCTTTCAGTCAGGAACTGATAGTCTCGAAACAGATAATGTGAAGCTGGGACACACTTATGCTAACTAGGGTAAATAAGTGGCTAATAGATAGAAGCTCAAATCGGAGATTTAGGCGAGGGACGCAACTAGATTTTGTTTGATGGGACCCATACCAATAGCATCTCCTTTTCAGTCTAGTACCTTTGATTTCACCAGACACTTTGGTGAGGTTGGGCAGGACCTGTTCCGGCTAGGGTTGATGGTCTCACAATAGATTAGGTGAGGTTGGGCACGCTTATGCTGACTAGCGTTAGTAAGATCTCAGAAGAGGGAGCAACCGATAGTGCAAACCGTCGGTTATCGAGCGTGCAGTATCAAATTAGGGAGATAAGTCGCTACCGAGTTCCAAAGCGCTGAATAGGTGTCATTTTGTTGTAGGACCCATAGGATGGGACTAGCTCATAGTGGCATAATAGAGATAGAAAGCCGATCAAGGGTAGAATTAGGATTTAAACCTAGTTAAAATTGGATTAGGATTTCAGCCTAATCAAAGCAGCTATCTAAGACGAGTGCAAACAATCACAATCAAAGCAAACAGTTAAACAGTATTTTATTGTAGCTTTATCTTTTCCTTTTATACTAAAACCGTTGCTAAGTCTATTACCTTTATCTTGCTTAAAAATGCTAGTAGTTACTTTCACACACCAGACTTATAGTCCGACCCATTCCTCTATTTCCCCTTCCCCCCATAGGCCAACAAAGGCAAGGACAGTAGTTTGGATTCCTTAGAGACCCGTTTGTAGAGCTCTCTCGTTCTTCATGTATTTCTTTTCTTTTCAGTTTTCTTTTAGCTTGAGTTTGGATGTGCCGGTACTTTATGAGAGGGATCATTTTTATTATCATCTATATACGCTGATGATGTGACTGAGATGGTATTTTTCATGAGACATATGTATTCGGTTTTCAAGACATATTATGTATTTGGCTTTATGACTCATTTTATGGAGAAACGAAGTTTAATTTTAAACGTTTTCGCTGTTTTTTCTGTGAATCTTTGTCTCTGTAAAGATTTTAGCTATACCTATTGTGCACCATATCCTTTAGTGTGTCCTTTTGGGTATATTAAGGGGTGTGGTGTGTTTCAACATTATTATAATGTAATTGGATTTTCTAATAGAAATGATTTGGATATTTTAGGATAAAAATTTCCCATGTTTATTTGCAACGTGGTCTTATGAGATACCTTTATTTTTAAAGAGTTTTGTAAATATAAAAGTCCGTGTGATTTGAGTTTCTCATGTTGGTTTACCAGACTGATCTAGGTATTATTTTGTGTGTGTGTGTGTGTGTGAGTGTGTGTGGATCTATGTATATATGCACATATATGTGTGTGTGTAGGTATGTTTAATACACATGTAATGAGCGTGTTTGATCTAAAGGAATTGGTTTGGAAGGTTATTAAAATTGTAAAACAAAGTGGTGTTGAAAAATTTGGTTTTAGTAAAGTAAAAAGGGCTTTCACTTTATATATTTTCCCAAATCCATTTAAGAGTTTTGTGAAAAGTTATTAAATATTTTAATAAGGATTTTAAAGTTTAAATACGTTTTATAATTATTTTTGAATTTCAAAGTGAAGGTTTTAAATTATAAAACATGTTTTTTATGGTTTTTGAATAAGAGTATTTTGAAATAATGTTTTAAATAAAATATTTGACACTATATTATAAGTATTTTTAAGTATAAATAGTTTTTAGAAAATTTGTTAAAGGTTTTGTTAAAGCAATTTGTTATATAAAATGATATCATTTCAAAAGGTTTTCAGTAAACATATAATTTTTAGAGAATGCCACTTAAGCCTTTTCTAAAATAAGAAAATCTAGATTACAACGCTTGTGTTTAAATGAATGATTTTGTGAAGTTAAGCGAAAGTACATTATTTTATTAAATTAATGTAGAGATAAGTAATTATAATTAGGATTGTCATTGCAACTTTACAAGGAATACTTTAAAGTAATAAGAAGAGAAATGGTTTTTGGTTTATGGTGCCATTGTTTGAGTAACAATTGTCTTAAACCCATACAAATATAATTTAATCTTTAAAGAGAGTTTTAAAGATAATGACTAATTGAAGCATTTTGGGTTTGAAGTAAACGGTGCTTTAGTAACGTTTGTTTTTAAACCCTTGAATTCTATTTTAAAGTGGAAAAATATAATTAAATGATTTTGGAAAATGCTTTGATCTTTAATAATGGAATTTTAAAGACAATAAAAAGTGTGGAATCTTTGGAAAAAGATAGAAAAGTATAATTTTTAAAGTATGAAAGTGCAAAGGGGTTTATAGTAATAACGTCCAAGTTACGTTCGATTTTAACCTCTTTGACAGTGTTTTAAGTAAGTAAATCTTGTTACTGATTTGCGAATATTTTTATCCCATTGAGATATGTATATGAATACTTTTGAGAGTATTAATATGTGTTGAAATGAATAGCGAAGTAAGTAAAAAATGAAGTTTAACTAATAAGTGAAGTTTTAATTAATGAAAGGAGTTTAATTAGATTAAAAGGAGTATTATAATGAAAGAAGTTTTAATTAATGAAGAATTAATTAAATAAAAAGTGATTAGAAGTCATTTATATGAATTGATCGTGCTCAAGTGTCGATCATGATTGATGTGTTACTTGCTTATGAAAAGTATACTAGACTTGGTTTTCCTTATGTGATCACTCTAATTACTGTTGAAATGACCAAATATAACTTTGGAAATAAAAAAAATATATGAGAATTATATAGTACAATTATCCTCGGTAATGCTATACTATATGCATAAACTAGTTTTGCTCTTCTAAGACAAGTTGTAAGGAAATTTGATCCCTTTGAGTTTATCAAAAATCAATCGATTGGTTTTGGAGCACCCCATAAGCAGGACAGTGTACTTATATGAGACGACTCCATAACAACTCCAAAGCCATAGAAGTGTTCAATACTTTTTAAGAGGTTCATGTTAAGTTTGAGATGTTTGAATCTATGTTGTGTTTGAGATGTTTGAGATGCTCGAACACATGTAGTTGTTCATGATCTATTCAGGATGTGGGAATCCATGTGCGATTCTTATATTTGTTAAGGTATGGGAATCCATGCGTGATTTCGATATTTTCAAGTCAGGGACTAGTGTGTCGAGATCTGTTCAAGTCCTTACTCGAGTGCTGGAATGCCGGACGTAGCCTCACCAGCGGATATGACTAAAACTAAAGATATGATACATAACCATTAGTTTAGTTAACCTAAAGGTGCAGGTGATTCTAACCTTGAGATTCCTATAGTTATGCATGCGTTAGTAGTGCTCTTCAGCCACATATAATGGCTAACTATGTATTTCCTATAGTACATCATCCAGGGATGTACGACGCTTTAGGAGGATATCTCCGATCCTTGTTCAGGAGGACCGTTCTTGAAGAGCTGAGGGCATCTCTACAGAATCCTACGCAATTAACAAATGAGCCTTTGCAGTTTTGATTATATACCTATTATTTTTGCGATGTACACTCACAGGAATCACACTACGTGATTATTTATATTTCACACTTGAGACATTATTACATATTACTTGATTTTCTAATACAAATGATGTTGTTATAGTAAGGTAACAACCTACCTGTGTTTATTTGCGGCGTGTTCTTATGAAATACCTTTATTTTTGAAGGGTTTTATAAATATAAAAATCCATATGATTTGAATTTCTTACGCTGGTTTACCAGATTATTCTCGTTGTTATTTTCTTATAATAGTTGGGTCAGCCTCGAGTATATTTCTAGATTTAGCTAGGCACGTTGAAGCTTTACAAGACGAGCTAGATGCTTATAAGAATTATTCACATATCTATTTTCTATTGCATTACTTATTTTGTATGTATCGGCAGTTGCAAGGATGGACTGTTAAAATTGTTCATGCTGATGGTAGGTTAGTTGGCTCTGATTTTTGTATGTATATAAACTTTTCTTTATGGTAAAGATCCTTTTAGATATTAGATATTATCGTTCCACATGTAAGATTGCGATATTGTGTGCATTTTTCCTGTTCTAATTTTTTCCTTTTTATTACTCTAACATTTGTCTTTCTGGCACTTGGGTGCTCTATACGTGAGTTCCATGGATGTATTCATTTCGATATTCGAGGGCTGAAAATACCGTTCGTTGCAAATATAGAGAATGAGGCAATATGGGGTACACATGTGAATTTCCCTTATACTAATACCGATACGTATTAAAGCCTTAAATAAATAACTCATCTATACGTTTCAATATCGATACAAAGCAACAAATACATGTACCTAAAATATAAGAGGACAAAGAGTTATAATCCAATCGATATCACATAATATGTATAGAATAATACAATAAAGGTACATATTATCTTAGATGATGCCTGTTTCGTTGTAATGTAAATAACAATAAATATATAGCTTAGTATCATGAATATACAATGAAACAATGTCACTTAAATATTATAAAGCAAGCATACTATAAATCTCCACCAAGCCCACTAACACAAATGCTGGTCTGGTCGTCTATGTACCTAGAATGTTTCGGACTGACCCGAATATTACATAAATAACACATAGGTCTGACTTTGTCTAATCAAGAATCCATAATATGGGTAACATAGTATGAATAAGAAATAATAATATGATAACAATATCAAAGATACTCAAATCATCAAATAATATGTCGACATATATAAATAATTATGGAAACATATTCATGAAATATAGTTATGCTGCCATAGGTAGCTATAAAAGTATCAAATCACAAGAACTCTCAAACCATAAAAAGCAACCAGCTCTGATACCAAAAGGTGTTATAAGCTCTATAGAAACATACCAAATCATGAATCCTAGAAACAACATAAATGGGTGAATCATACATATATAGAAATCATCATCAAATCCAGAAATATCAATAAATGAGATATCACAAAGTATAATCAGGCTAGCAGAAAGCATTGCCCAAATATATCTCTCAATCTTGATAAAACATTATCATCATCAATATACTTACATACACATAGGATAGGATAAGCCGTTTATCAATATAAACTAGAATTCATTATACTTTAGACATGTATCACATGTATAACCTCATCTTACATATAAATTATCAATATATATATATATATATATATATATATATATATATATATATTATGATGGGAAATGACTGTACAACAGACCTGAAGTCCTAAGTAGAGCTATATAAATACATTAATATGTGGTTATCTAACCCATAACTAAACTAAAGTAAGGTGTATCAATAGTATATACCAATCTACTACTCCATTAGTACTAGAAGAAAGACTGATAGAACTAAGAAAACTCCAATGATGCTAAGTCCCTATAGCCTTAGTTATCTCTATAGTCGTCGTGACGTGTATCCACCTATGTGCTCGTTAATGCTAGGGCTTATAAGTCATGACACTACATTTCCCCTCTAGGTAACATGCACCTAGCCTAGGTGATACAGAGACAAATGCACACATAGAAGTAGCATAAAGCCATATAATATTACTGTTACAAATCCAGGATGCGACCCCATGTTTATACCACTAGGGTGGATTCTAGCCATCTGGTCCTCTCCAACAAACATAATAGGAGTACATCATAATAGTGGCATATAGAACCAATACGGATAGCCATAAAGTCATGGTCATCGTTAGGTACAGAGCCATACTGATCACTATAGGTATCACCTCATACTAGGTACTCTATTCCCGTCACACAGATGTCATTTACTTACAATGAATAACCAAATAAATATCATAACAATGTCCCATGCCATCGTGTGACACTAAAACGTCTATTCATTCTTATACTACACTCAGTTTATGTATTATTCATAAAATAGGTCCAAAGAAAAATAATATAAATATTACTGAAAGTCCTGGAATATACAACATTATAACTCTGTTTATTTAAATTTCTCATCATACAAAATTGAACATCGTACATCACAGAAGGATGTCATCACCGTATCATATCAATTCACCAATCATGGAACATCCTTAATTTTTGATAACATTATTTGGGAAATTCAATTAGATAAATTAAATTGAATAATGATGATAAAGAGACTGGTATTTGAATCAGTCATATATGTCCGTGCTTAATTTACTTTAAATGGGCCTAAAATGGTCTACAAGCTAATTAATTTAGATATGGGCATATATGTAAATAGCTGCACTATTATCACTCACGGCGACACACTTCGCATTCGTGCCAATTCATGTTCATTTTACTTTCTCAAACGTAAAAATTGAAAACCTAAAATAGAGCCAGCCATTATAAGGAAGAAAAGAGGTATTTTAATCTAAAGCTAAGGATCAAAGCTAGAAGGGATTAATCAACAAAAAATCTCAAATTCCTTATCATATCAAAGGTGAATAATAATTCATTCCATCTCTATTTTGTTTTATAATCATATATTTTCAGATTTAAAATTTAACCCATTTTTATGATGTTATGATGATGATATGCTTGAGCTATATTATATTTTATTTAATTAATTCATGTATGTATGAATTTGCACGGTTTTAGGGAAAAGCTGATAGTGTATGATTGGAGAATTCCATGGAAAAATAATATATTAAATAAAACATTATTTTGGAGATGGGCTTGAATTTTCATAATTTTACAAGTGATGAAAAATTTATTTTGAATTTCTAAAGAAAAATATGATATATTTGCGTTTAAAATTTATTTATGTATTTCAGGAAGAAATTGAGTCTGAAATTTTAATATGTTTGACAACATTATGGAAGAGATTTTTGCGGTTTTTGGGGATTTTTTCTAATTAATTTGCATTGGAAAATAAATTATTTTAAAAGAAGGACTTATGTGTAATATTGGTTTTGCTTAATGGAAGGGCTTAAATGTTAATTTTTATTTATATTAGATCTCATAAATACAGCAGTTTTATTTGTAAGGCATTTGAAAAGTTTTAAGGCAATCAATCAAAGGATTACAAATAGGCAAGTAGCTATAAAGCAATTACTAAAAGTAGCATAGTTTCATCCTTTAATTCAGAAAAGTTGGTTATGCTTTCTACAATAGTGCCTTTCGACCCTAATGAATTCCGCTCTAACTTAGTCGAAACCATCCCAGTAGAAACCCACCTAGTCGAAACCAATATACAAGGTATCACTTAGATGGTATGTAATGGATTAGAGGAAATGCGGAAGGCAATGGTGTCGAAAGCAATGTTTCCGATGGAGTCGAAACCTTGGTCTTTTTTTCAAATATTAAGTGCCTGCTTTGTTTTATTTAGAGCTTTTGACATAGTTGAAACATATATTTTTTCGAAAGGGGTGTCATAAATAGCTTTCGAAGAAGGTTGCCATGTTATGTTTAAAGTATAAGCTTTCGAATAGGTACCTTTTTTTTAAATAAGTGCTTTCGAAAGTAGTGGTTCCGACCTAGTCGAAACCCAGCCAGTATTCTTTACCTTCCGAGTGTATTGAAGTCTTCAATACTTTCAAAGGGTTGTCTTTGTTTTAACCTTAGCTATGCTACTTCCTAAATGCTTTCGAATGGGGCTGAGGGTTTCGAAGGCAATGGGGTCGAATGTCGGTTTCGACGCTACCCTTCGAAGTCTAACCCAAAGGTTGTGAGCTTTCGAGATGGTTCCGATGCCATCAAATTTCCCCCAAACAATTTTATTAAGGGTTTCGAAAGAGATACTTTCGTATATAACCACTATGACTCAAATGATGTTTTAAAAGTAGAACCCATTATTTTGGAAAGGGGTACTTGTATTAGTTTCGAAGCTATGTTTTAAAGAATATTTTAATATCATCAAAAGGTATATTTGGTTCTGAAAGAGATTATTTAACAAGGGCTTCCAAAGGTATATATATTGTGTTTTGAAAGGAAGTTTTCTTTGCTTTCGAAAGAGGTTATCCGGAGATTTCAAAAGAGATGTTTTAAGATTTTCAAAACATATAACCTAATCTAAATTTAAAGGAAAATCCTTGGCATAAATAAATAAAGAGGTTTGAAATGAAGTTTTTGAAGAAGTATTCCTTGATTAACAGTTTAAAGGGTTTAAACAGGATTTATATAAAATGATTTCAAGGATATTAACCACATATTGGTATTATTTTGTTGTTATGATTAATTCTTCATATATTTATTCCCATTGTAATTAACAGGTAACGGTACTTTGGTGTTTGCACAAAAAATGGGCAAACACCTCCAAGTCGTATGAATTAGTTGATTTTATGTTGTTTCTAGTGATTTGGGTGATTTACGCAAACATATGAAAAGCAGGGACTAAACTGTAAAAAACACACAGATTTATAGTGGTTCGGCCAGAACGTGCCTACGTCCACTTTATATGTTGTTCTCCTTTTTCTTTCAGATTACAAGTACAAAGCTTTGTATCCAAGTATATGAAAGTTGTTTGAAAGTTCCTTCCGTGCTTGAGCTCTCAAACTTGTCTGCCATTGTTGTACCCTTGCCCCTCTATTTATAGAGTGAGGTTGGAGATAGGGGTCTTGGACGTATATAGCTGCTGGTGGGCCTGGGCTGAAGCAATCTGGCCCGACAGAATTGGTCTGGTCGTGTCCTCCCTCGTTTCTAGTCCGGCAGTGGATGGAGGTAGGTTGGTTCGGTGATGGAGGTTGGTCCGGTGATGTAGGTTGGCAATGCATGGGAATGGAGATGGACCGATGGAGGTTGGTTCGGCAGGGAGATGGTTTTGGACCGGTGTTACTTTGGTTCGGCAGATAGGTGGTTCGGCGAGCATGAAAGAGAGATTGGTCCGGTAGCGAAGGGATGTGGTTGGTTCGGTAGCGAATGAGCATGGTTCCGTAGTGGCCTGTGTACCGGATGAGCTTAGGTGCCGGATGGAATGGAACGAATGTAGTGGGCAAACCCAGATGGAACCGATGCTTCTTGGTCTCGAGATCTCCTGGGTGAGAATTCACCCAACATTTTCCCTCCAAAGTGGGGCGTATGCCCTCATATGTCGCGCTTTGTTTTAGATTATTCAGCTTAGGCACTTTCATTCGGCCCCAAGTGTCGAGCCTGTTGGTCCGGTCGTATCTGTGCTCGCCTATAAGTAGGGGCCTAGGGCTTCCATTATTCCCTACCGAACGAGATAACCGGATAAGGAATTCCTACCGAATCAACCACTGTGCCGAATCAACTCCTACTGCCGAATTAGGTAACTGCCGAATGACTTCTTCATTTTACTTCGTTTTACCGAATGGAACCGAGGGGTTCTAAGCACCGAACGAGTTTTTTCATTTTTTCTTTTTCTTTTATTTTTTTCTGAATGCCGAATGTTCGGCACTGGGAATGCCGAATGAATCTCGGCATTGGAAATGCTGAATGAATCAAGGTTTTTCGAATACCGAATGAAATAAGGTACTCTGAATGCCAAATGAAATTACCACCGGATGAGCTCGGGGAGTGTAGTGCCGAACGACCTCTCGCCTTGCTGTACCGAATGAACTTAAAGGCCTTCAACACCGAATGGACTTTAATCTCAACCTTTGTGTTTTGAACTGCGAGTGCAAACCCCTGGCTGCATGTACTTGTTTGCTTGTATTTTCATATTCCTTGTTCTAATTTATTCTTCCGGTGTTTGCAGATAATGTCTCGCAAAGCAGAAACTCGATCAGATAAACGGAAGTCTAAGGGCGAAGGAGAGTCCTCCTCCGTCCCCCCAGCCCAGCCAAGATCGGAACGTCAACCTGCCCCGAGGTCGCTAGTAGATGGGTATGGCCCTCAGAAGCTTCTGAACTCTCCGCCCGACTGTTTTCCTAGCTCCCTAAGAGAGGAGCAGCTTGATGTCATTTCTCGTTCCTTCGGGATTGACAGAGCGCGTATGCTATTGCAGGGGGATGGAGTTATGCCGTATGACCCTCCTGAAGGATATTTCGCTTACAGAAGATACCACTGTATGTGTGGGGCCATTCCTTCTATCAATGCCTGGATAATCAGCTTCATCACCTATCTGAAGGTGGCCTCTTTCCAGCTCCAGCCAAACTCCTACACTATCTTGGTGTGCTTATTCGTTATCTTCCTGAGGAGGTACGGGCGCCCCCTTCTAACCGGAAAATCCGATACTTGTATAATCTGAGAGGCTACAAGAAGGGGTCTCCGTATGTTAGTTTAGAAGCGGCCGTGTCCTTCAAACCGGTCTTGGACTTATACTCAAAGTTCACCATGTTTAAGAAAGAATGGTTTTTTTATCAAGGACGATTCTGTCTCCTTTCGCCACTTCACTTCTGGCTGTAAGTTGAACTTTATTTACAGTTTCCTTGTTCCGACTGCAGTGCTTCTTCTGATATGCTTTTATTTCTTGCTAGCGACAGGTGGCTTTGTGGTCATGGAGAGTAATTCCTTGGTCCAGATGGCTGCGGAAATAAAGGCCATTTCGGGACGGGACAGGTCGGCTTCTTTCCTAATCAGGAATGCTACTCTCCTGGAGCACAACCTGATCCTGCCACACCAGTCCGTGGTTAAGTAGAGGGATACGGCTGAGGAGAAGGATGCCAAAGCCAAGGAAGGGGCCACGGTGAAAAGTGGTAAGAGGGAACCTTTTACAAAGCCTCCCGTTGTCGGAGGTAAGAAGCTTAAGAAGTCCGATGGTCCCTCTCCTAGCACTTGCCCAATGACTCCGGGGGAGGAAGGCGTAGAGGAGAATAGAGGTGAAGGCGAAAGAGGCGATGTAGGTGGAGAGGCATGGAGCGGAGATGACAGAGAAGGTGACGGTGGTGGTGATGGTGCCGGGGCTTTGCCTCCTGGGCAAGCAGGCGAGATTCAAGAGTGGAAGGATGATGCCTTCCGCCAGGCTTTTGAGGGGTTGGAGGAAGGATCAGCCTTGGTGGAGAAATCGAAGAGGTCTGATAAGGCCGGGTCCGGTGCCAGCCTATCTTCTGAGAGTATCTCGGCTAAGGCAACTCCGGCGGTTCAAGGTGAATTCTTAACTCCTTCTGCAGATTCCATTTACGATAGGGACTTAGGAATATCTTATGGTTCGCTCCCGTCCTGGAATGAGATTCAGGACTTGTTGTAGTATCCTACTCCTCCACAGGGTTCGTAAATAGATGTGCCTTCTTACTCTTTTTAACTTAACGTGTTTCTTGAATTATGGATCATTGTATGTTTGTAACACTTGGTTTTCATTCGAGGAATGGGTAAGGTGGCCAAGACATCAGATATTCGGCACCGTCTTGAGCAGTATAAGTTACTCAAAGCTTCCGCCAAACCAAAGCCGTCAGCTAGCCGTCCTGGAGATGCGATTAGATACCGCCCTCTTCCCGGAGTTATTGAAGAAGATATGCAAAAGAGAAAGAGGGGCCGATCTTCGTTTGAACCTCTAGCTGGCCCTCAGCCTCCAGCCCAGCCTATCCATGATATTACTGAAGAGGATACTGAGGTTATGCCTTCCCCACATCCGTCCAAAATCCAACCGTCACCCCGATAGACCATCCTAGTTTGGTTCGCAACCCATTTGCTGGCCATCCGGATCTGGACCCGAGTTTTCAGGATATCTCTTTTGACGAGGCCACGGGTGAGCATCTTCTCCCCCGCAATCCCATGGTACGGGTGCTTGATGAGGCTAAGTCCTTAGATCTCGATTTGCTTACTACTCGGGTAGTTACCATGGGAGACGAAGCCAAAGCTAATATTGATCGGGTTGCGGAGGAGACCAGGAAGTTGATGGGGCATCATGCCCGTTTGGTGAAGGATGGAGAGGAGATTGGGAGTGCTAATATTCGGTTGCGGCTGAAGGTTGCTGATCAGGCCAAACAGCTTGCCGATCCAGCCATTCAGATTTCTAAGCACGAGGCAGCCTTCAGGCGGTTGAAGGAGACTATGGAAGAGGCTAGTAGGGCAGAACTACGAAAGATGGAGGCCGCGTGCAAGGAGCGGATTGACATAGCCATTGCTACGGTGGATGAGGTTCGGAGGGCAGATCTCGAGCAGGTAGAGGAGTTATCTAGGAGGCTTGAGGCCGCAGAGCTTGCTCAGGCCAGGCTAAAGGAAGAAATGGAGGAAATGAGGAGGTCTCTCCAGGCTGACCGCTTGAGATATCGATCGGAGAGGGATGTTGCCATCGCTAAGTTGCTGTCCTTCGAGACCCGGGTGAGGGAGTTTGAGGAGAATGAGGGGATGATGGACGAAATGTTGCAGGATATGTACTTTCGTATTTGGAAGCAGGGTAATCTATCCTGAATGGATGACTATCCCCGGGTCATGGCCAGGATATATCTCCGGGCTTTGGAGGAGGCCAAGGCCGATGCGGATAAGGAGGGTGGCACGGCCTTCAGAATGGACGTGGTTACCGCACAGTTCTCAAAGGAGGAGAAGGTAGCGGTGAAGGAGGGGATGCGGCTACTTGCTGCGGAGGAAGCCGGTGTGCAGTTGGGGGATGAGGACCAAGAAGCGGGTGTTGGTGAGTTTTCCCTTTTTAGCTTTTCATAACTTGATCGTTCGTTGTTGGTTTAATGGACTCTTCTCCTGAATTGGACAGGTGGGGCCTCTGGTCATCATGCTGGGAGCTCTGATCCTGTAGTCAAGTAGATTCGATGAGCTGGTAGGACGAGGGTGGAGCATTGGTGCATTTGGTTATTTCATTTAGCCTGCTTTACAATCCTCTACATGCTAGTTCAAAACATTAATGTATTCTTAAGTTGTAATTATGCTATAGTCGGCCTTCGTGATGGCTTATAATCGTCTCATTACAGTTCGCTTTGAGGGCAATCGCGAGCAATGAGTTAACCCGCAGCAGAGGGACGCTGGAGTAAAAGTGTCTCATTGGCGAGTGCATAGAATCGCATATTAACTGTTGAGTCTTGTCCAGGTAAAGTTGCACATGAAGTTCCAGTATGGAAATGTCGTTATACATGATTTCGTTCAACAGAAAAGGATAAAGCTTAACAAGCAGCCAAGATATAAAGGAACAAGTTAAAAAGAGACAAGATTTTTAAAGTGGTTCGGCACGAAAATGCCTACGTCCACTGATCCTCTTTGTTAATTCACTTCATATGGGCAGTACAAGTTAAGAAAAGTATCGACGGAGGTGTTGGATGTTCCATGCCCTCTGGAAGACCTTTCCGTCCACTGTTGACAAAATATAGGCTCCGTTGCGGAGATCTTTATGAATTACATAGGGTCCGTCCCATATTGGGTCTAGTGCTCCGGGGCGCGGGAAAATCTGCTTGAGGACAAGATCTCCTTCTTGTAAGCTGCGGTGCTTGACTTTGAAGTTGTATTGTGCTGCAACTTTTTGCTTATGAGCTGCTGCTTTGAGTGCTGCATCGTTTCTTCTCTCCTCAATTAGATCCAAAGACATGAGGAGGAGTTCTTCGTTCTCTTCCGGGTTGTAGTGGATCCTACGGTGAGAGTGCAATATAGTTTCAACTGGGAGCATGGCCTCCGATTCATATGCCAAAGAGAAAGGAGTATGCCCTGTTGAAGTTCTGTATGATGTGCGATAGGCCCAAAGCGCCGTAGGAAGTTC
Source organism: Allium cepa (assembly GCA_030765085.1). Classification (NCBI taxonomy): domain Eukaryota; kingdom Viridiplantae; phylum Streptophyta; class Magnoliopsida; order Asparagales; family Amaryllidaceae; genus Allium; species Allium cepa. Next base: position 309,952,119 of record CM060937.1, read on the forward strand.
GTCCACCCAAGCGCCTTTCGACTTTTCAAGTTTCTTCTTGATTAAGGTTTTGAGAATCTTGTTGACAGCTTCGACTTGTCCGTTTGCTTGAGGACAAGCTACAGATGAGAAGCTTTTGTGAATTCCGTGCTCTTGGCACCAATTGGCAAATTCTTCGCTGTCAAATTGAAGTCCATTGTCTGATATGATCTTGAGTGGGACTCCGTACCTGCACAGAATATTTTTGATCAAGAAGTTGATAATTTTTGCCGAAGATATTTTATTTATAGGTTCCGCCTCCACCCATTTGGTGAAATAGTCAACCGCCACTATAGCATATTTGGCTCCGCCTCGGCCCGTTGGCAGTTCGCCAATCAAGTCAATTCCCCATACTGCAAAAGGCCAAGGGATGGTCATTTGAGTAATCTCGTTTGTTGGTAGTCGAGGAATTTTAGCAAATTTATGACATCTGTCACATCTTTTGACGAAGTCTAGGGCGTCTTTGTTTAAGGTGGTCCAATAATACCCATATCGGAGTATCTTCTTTGCCAGAGTCTGCCCACCATTGTAATCTCCGCAACTTCCTCGATGTATGTTGGATAAGATCTCCTTGGCTTCCCTTCCAACGACGCACCTTAATAAGGGATTAGAGAAGCCGCGTCGATAGAGGATGCCTTCTTTTATCGTGTAGCGGGAAGCTTTCCTCAAGATTTTCTTGACTTCGTTACGCCCATCGGGCAGTGTGCCATCTTGTAAATATTTCCGGATAGGAGTCATCCAAGTTTCCTCTTCAGTTGCAGCTATTATGTTCATTATCTCGTAACTTGGGGCTAGTAGCTGTGAGGTGGTTATTGTTCGGGAAGCGGCGCCGTCCTTCATGCTAGCTTGCTTTGCCAGTTCGTCGGCCTCCTGATTCTCTTCTCGAGGAATGTGTTGGACTAAATAGTGATCCAACTGATTGAGCAGCGGCTTGGTCTTCTTTAGATATTCTACGAGTCGTTCTCCTCGAGTCTGGAATTCTCCCAGTATTTGATTCACAATAAGTTGAGAATCACTATGGAGACATAAAGAACCGACTCCAATTTCCAGGGCAAGTTCTAATCCGGCTATCACTGCTTTGTATTCTGCGTCATTGTTGGTGGCAGCGAATTCCAACCTTAGGGCGTAGTGCAGCTTCCTTCCCCGGGGTGATTATCACAACACCTGCTCCCGAGCCTTGTTCGTTTGACGCTCCATTTACAAAGAGATTCCACTTGATATCTTCTGCTATTTCAGATTGCTCCTTACCTTCGTTAGTAGTGAATTCGGCAATGAAATCAGCTATGGCTTGCCCCTTGATAGCGGTGCGAGGATGGTAAGTGATATCATATTGACTTAGTTCAATGCACCACCTAAGTAATCGCCCAGAAGTGTCGGGGCGATGGAGCACTTGCCTTAGCGGTTGATCGGTTAAAACTCTGATGGAATGAGACTGGAAATAGTGTCGCAGTTTCCGTGACATGATTAGTAGACAGTATGCTAGCTTTTCAAGTTTAGGGTATCTGGCTTTTACCCCTGTGAATCTCTTGCTTACAAAGTATATGGGTCGCTGTGCGTGGTTGTCCTCCCTCACCAAAGCGACGCTCAAAGCATGGGACGATACAGCTAGGTATAGGTATAGTTCCTCGCCTTCATTTGGAGTTGAGAGTACTGGTGGTCTTTGGAGGTGTTAGATCAAGTTAAGGAAGGCTGTCGAGCATTCGTCAGTCCATTCGAACTTTCCTTTGTCTTTCTTAAGAGCTTCGAAGAAAGGGATGCATTTGTCGGTTGCTTTAGGGATGAACCTGCTTAGGGCAGCCACCTTCCCGTTTAGGCTTTGCATATCTCTTCGAGTGGATGGTATCTTGATATCTTGCAAGGCCCAGACTTGTTCGGGGTTCGCTTCAATCCCCCTGGCATGGACGATGAATCCCAAAAACTTTCCCGACAGTACTCCGAAGGAGCACTTTAGAGGATTCAGTTTCATTCCATATTGGCGAAGTACTTGATACATCTCGTTCAGGTGGTTTATATGATCGTTGGCTTTCCTTGATTTTACCAGCATGTCATCCACATAAACTTCCATAGTTTGCCTTATTAACTTTGCAAACATCTTGTTGACAAGGCGCTGATAGGTAGCTCCGGTGTTTTTAAGTCCAAAAGGCATTACTTTGAAGCAGTACAATCCCCGGTCAGTGATGAAACTGGTGTGGTCTTGATCAGGGACGTGCATAGGGATATGGTTGTATCCTGAGTATGCGTCCATGAAGGATAAAAGTTCGTGTCCGGCTGTGCTGTCCACGAGTTGGTCGATTCGGGGGAGTGGGAAGCAGTCTTTCGGGCAAGCATCATTTAAGTTGGAGAAATCGATGCATGTTCGCCACTTCCCATTAGCTTTCTTTACCAGTACCGGGTTGGCGATCCATTCTAGGTAGATGGCTTCTCGTATGAAGTCATTGGTAAGTAAGTTCTTTACTTCTTCCTCGAGGGCTGCTGATCGTTCTGCCCCCATGCTCCTCTTTTTCTGCTTCACTGGCACCTTGGTGGGATCGATGTTCAGTACGTGGCATGCTACGTTTGGAGAGATTCCTGTCATGTCGGCGTGCGTCCATGCAAATACATCCATATTGTGGCGAAGAAAATCGACGAGTTGATCTTTCAACTCCGCTCTTAACTGAGACCCGATACTCAACAATCTACTTGGGTCGTGTTTGTCTGCAGCTACAAATTCCATAGCCTCTGCAGGCTCGGTGGTGGCCTCCTCCTCTTGGTCCCTAGGGTCTAATTCGTTGAAAGGATCGCTGGTATATCGAAGAGGAGGGGCTTTCTTTAATTGCTATGCTTCCAGGCTTTTCTTGCAGAGAGAAGTCTCTACATCATTTCCTTTATCCTTCCTGCGGTTATTGCGAAGCTCGGTTACATAGCAATCTCGAGCAGCGTCTTGATCTCCCTCTATTTCTCCTACTCCGTTATCTGTTGGGAATTTCATCTTCAGGCACCATGGGGCTAGGACAATTTGGAAGTCAGACAAGGCTGGTCTTCCCAAAAAGGCGTTGTAGGCCGAACGGTTCTCTATTAGTACAAATGTTTGTTTTCGCATAGCGGAGCGGGGATGACTTCCTATTTCAACAAAAAGGTCCAGTTGCCCGAGGGGCACTTTCGCATCTCCAGTCAAACCATGTAGTGGTTTGTTGCAAGGATACACATCCTTCATTGACAGCTTCATTTTGTCGAATGCATGCTTGAATAGGATATTCACTGAGCTTCCAGTGTCTACTAAAATTTGAAAAACTTTGGCTGGACCAAACCAGGCAGAGATGACCATAGGATCCATGTGTGGGTACTGTCTTCCCTCTAGATCACGCCTACTGAATGTGATGTCGTCACTCTCTTTCCGTTTCGGGTGGCGTTCTTCCATAACAGAATTAACGTAGCCTTCAGCGTTTCTAAGTGATTTACCGTATCTTTCCATTTCTGCCCAGCTTCTGTCGGCAATGTGTGGTCCTCCTGATATGGTATGGACTATATTTTCTCTTGACTAGAGCCGCTGGTGTTGCGATTTCCTCCGCCTTCCTCTAGGAGGGGTAACCCTGGGTTTTCATTGGCGGGAGCTGGAGTCCTGCTCTGGCTTTTTACATAGCATTCCAGTCTCCTCCTTCTAATGTTTTCTTCAATCAAGTCCCGGAGATGGTGGCATTCATTGGTGTCATGTCCGTGGGATTCGTGGAAGCGGCAGAACTTTCCAGATTTGAGTGCGTTATCTGACTCCTTCTTGTGCGGGGGGCGCTTGTATCTAACTTCGTCTTGAGTGGCTAGGAAGATGTTTTCGATCGTTTCATTCAAAGGAGTGTAGGTGTCAAATCTTGATCCAGGTCGATATAGGCGCTTTTCCCCTTTCTTGCCCCCAGCATTGTCTCTAGAGTCATTTCTCCGAACATCCTTTGTTGCAGCGGAAACCCTGTCTGTGGCTGTTTTAACCTGTTGACCTGACTGCCTCTCAGTGGCAGCGTTTTCAAGTCTCATATACTTTCCAGCTTCACGGAAGAAATCAGGTAAAGTAGCTGGCTTTTCCTTGGTTAGTCTTCTAGCAAATTTAGTATCCGGATGTACACCACTGCAGAGAGCTATTAGGATTAGTTTCTCGTCGGCATCTTGGACCGTGGCCGCCGCAGCGTTGAATCGGGTGAGATATTGCTGCACTGTCTCTCCGGGTTTCTGCTTGATATTAGATAAGGAATAAGCGTCCTTGGGTTGTTCCACATGAATGCGGAACTGGCTGATGAATTTTTCTTTCAACATTTCGCATGAGCTGATGGACCCTTGGGGTAGGTGGCAGAACCAGAAGGTAGCTAGGTCTGCCAAGAAGAGTGGGAAGCATTTACACAATACTCCCTCCGTTGCTCCGCTCATGAGCATATGCTGGGTGTATCTCTGTAAGTGTACGATGGGGTCAGAGGTTCCCTTGTAAGGTTCCATCATTGGCATTTTCCATTCCCGGGGGGTGATGGCAGTTTCAATCTTGCGGGTGAAGGGGCTGGTTACCCTAGCACCTATCCCTCGATCCCTTTGCTCCCATTGGACGCACTACCTGAACAATCGCGCCATTCTTTCATCAGAACTTGGAGTGATAAAAATGAGTTTGGTTCTTCCCTGCGGGATTGACTCCGTCCAGATGACCTGTAAGGATGGTATCGTTTATCACTCCTGACATTCTCCAATGGCTGCCTCTGGTCATCCGGGGGCATGCTGGGGTCAGCCACAGTTGGCCCTTGCCTTGATCTTCCCCTGCTGGGTTCTGTTCTTAGCACTTCCTCAAGTCCAACTTCGGGCTGGACTCCAGCTCGGCCCCGTCTACTGGTGTTTCCATGGTTAGGTAGCATGACAGACTCAGCTACATCCGACCCCTGTCTGGTGCCTCCCCTGTTGGTTTCAGCTCCAAGAGTTTCCTCGGGTCGGAATTCGGGCTGAGCCTGGGCTCGGCTCCTACCATTGTTGTTTCTGGCATTAGCCTCTTCGAAAAAGAAAGACCTTTGTCATCTCCCAGATCCTCCAGACCGGGACTCACCCCATGATTCAGTGTTACGGTTGGATTCTTCAGCATCCCTTAAGCGTGACATGAGTTGGTCCACCAAGGCTTCTTGTTGAGATGCGAAGCGGTTAGTTACTTCAGCCACAATTCTGTCCAAATCCGCCCTTGTAATTGGTTGTTCCGTAGCAGGGGCTGTCGGATTTGCCTGATTTAAATTTGCTATTGGAACTGGACGATTGTCTTGGTCCCTGATCACTGGATCTGGGATACTGCCAGTTGCGACGTCCTTTCCTTTGTTAGCATCTTTCTTCCGTCCGGGAGCCATATTTTCCAAGCAATGAACGATGTTGATAGGAAAAGGGTTGAGTGGGAGAAGCTGAAGCTTCGAGCTCTCTCGTTCTCAGTGAAAGCACCAAAAATGTTTGCACAAAAAATGGGCAAACACCTCCAAGTCGTATGAATTAGTTGATTTTATGTTGTTTCTAGTGATTTGGGTGATTTACGCAAACATATGAAAAGCAGGGACTAAACTGTAAAAAACACACAGATTTATAGTGGTTCGGCCAGAACGTGCCTACGTCCACTTTATATGTTGTTCTCCTTTTTCTTACAGATTACAAGTACAAAGCTTTGTACCCAAGTATATGAAAGTTTCTTCCGTGCTTGAGCTCTCAAACTTGTCTGCCATTGTTGTACCCCTACCCCTCTATTTATAGATGAGGTTGGAGGCAGGGGTCTTGGACGTATATAGCTGCTAGTGGGCCTGGGCTGAAGAAATCTGGCCTGACAGAATTGGTCCGGTCGTGTCCTCCCTCGTTTCTGGTCCGACAGTGAATGGAGGTAGGTTGGTTCGGTGATGGAGGTTGGTCCGGTGATGTAGGTTGGAAATGCATGGGAATGGAGATGGACCGGTGCCAGCCTATCTTCTGAGAGTATCTCGGCTAAGGCAACTCCGGCGGTTCAAGGTGAATTCTTAACTCCTTCTGCAGATTCCATTTACGATAGGGACTTAGGAATATCTTATGGTTCGCTCCCGTCCTGGAATGAGATTCAGGACTTGTTGCAGTATCCTACTCCTCCGCAGGGTTCGTAAATAGATGTGCCTTCTTACTCTTTTTAACTTAACGTGTTTCTTGAATTATGGATCATTGTATGTTTGTAACACTTGGTTTTCATTACAGGAATGGGTAAGGTGGCCAAGACATCAGATATTCGGCACCGTCTTGAGCAGTATAAGTTACTCAAAACTTCCGCCAAACCAAAGCCGTCAGCTAGCCATCCTGGAGATGCGGTTAGATATCGCCCTCTTCTCGGAGTTATTGAAGAAGATATGCAAAAGAGAAAGAGGGACCGATCTTCGTTTGAACCTCTACCTGGCCTTCAGCCTCCAGCCCAGCGTATCCATGATATTACTGAAGAGGATACTGAGGTTATGCCTTCCCCACATCCGTCCGAAAATCCAACCGTCACCCCGATAGACCATCCTAATTTGGTTCGCAACCCATTTACTGGCCATCCGGATCTGGACCCGAGTTTTCAGGATATCTCTTTTGACGAGGCTACGGGTGAGCATCTTCTCCCACGCAATCCCATGGTACGGGTGCTTGATGAGTCTAAGTCCTTAGATCTCGATTTGCTTACTACTCGGGTAGTTACCATGGGAGACGAAGCCAAAGCTAATATTGATCGGTTTGTGGAGGAGACCAGGAAGTTGACGGAGCATCATGCCCGTTTGGTCAAGGCTGGAGAGGAGATTGGGAGTGCTAATATTCGGTTGCGGCTGAAGGTTGCTGATCAGGCCAAACAGCTTGCCGATCAAGCCATTCAGATTTCTCAGCACGAGGCAGCCTCCAGGCAGTTGAAGGAGACTATGGAAGAGGCTAGTAGGGCAGAACTACGAAAGATGGAGGCCGCCTGTAAGGAGCGGATTGACATAGCCATTGCTACGGTGGATGAGGTTCGGAGGGCGGATCTCGAGCAAGTAGAAGAGTTATCTGGGAGGCTTGAGGCCGCAGAGCTTGCTCAGGCCAGGCTAAAGGAAGAGATGGAGGAAATGAGGAGGTCTCTCCAGGCTGACTGCTTGAGATATCGATCGGAGAGGGATGTTGCCATCGCTAAGTTGCTGGCCTCCGAGACCCGGGTAAGGGAGTTTGAGGAGAATGAGGGGATGATGGACGAAATGTTGTAGGATATGTACTTTCGTACTTGGAAGCAGGGTAATCTATCCTGGATGGATGACTATCCCCGGGTCATGGCCAGGATATATCTCCGGGCTTTGGAGGAGGCCAAGGCCGATGCGGATAAGGAGGGTGGCACGGCCTTCAGAATGGACGTGGTTACCGCACAGTTCTCAAAGGAGGAGAAGGTAGCGGTGAAGGAGGGGATGCGGCTACTTGCTGCGGAGGAAGCCGGTGTGCAGTTGGGGGATGAGGACCAAGAAGCGGGTGTTGGTGAGTTTTCCCATTTTAGCTTTTCATAACTTGATCGTTCATTGTTGGTTTAATGGACTCTTCTCCTCAATTGGACAGGTGGGGCCTCTGGTCATCATGCTGGGAGCTCCGATCCTGCAGTCATGTAGATTCGAAGAGCTGGTAGGACGAGGGTGGAGCATTGGTGCAGTTGGTTATTTCATTTAGCCTGCTTGACATTCCTGTACATGCTAGTTCAAAACATTAATGTATTCTTAAGTTGTAATTATGCTATTGAACGTCTCTATGTAAGCTTATAACGTAAGTTGATTCTGTTGTATTCTGAATGCTGTTATTATTTTGAAGTGCTGTATAGAAAACATAGTTATGCATATGCCTGTGATTTAATTGTGTTCAATGTTAAGCTTTTGCTTGAAATATAATCTCATGTTTTGCAATGTTATGAATAAGTCATAGCTACATGATTATGTACAAGAGAAAAGAGTGCCGCCCTTCATGTTCTGGTTGCAGGGGGTAGTTTTGGACATCTTGTGTGATTAACCATGGATGCGGCTGAGTGCCTTGTCACCCAGTTTGCGGGATCAGATTCTCGTGAGTGAATACCTCCTACTTAGTGTTCTGTACTTTGGGGATCGTGATGCAGGATACAAGAACAATATTTAAATGGAATGGAAATATAGGAAAAGTAAAACTTCCAGTCACGGAAGGCCATCGATATGCTTAAGTTCGTGGCAAACGGGTTTTGTAGTCACTTTCCCTAGCTGTGGGTCTTGGAGACATTTGTCACCCATCTTACGCTTCCGCGGGGAGTTTATCTTTTTTACCACAGCCGCACTTAAGACATATCGGAGCCGAGATCGCGCACAGTAACTACCCGAGCCATTATGGCCCGTAATCGTGGGTATTATTTGATTTACTGTGGCCGGCTAGCGTGGGTGCCGATCGTCAACCGTGAACTACCCCTGGCTGGCCACACCTTATTTTGGGGCTTAAAGTAGGTTCACAGTTGCCGGCGAGCCGAACGCCGTAACGAGCTGCCATCGGCTATAGTCGGCCTTCGTGATGGCTTATAATCGGCTCATTACAGTTGGCATTGAGGGAAGTCGCGAGCAATGAGTTAACCCGTAGCAGAGGGACGCTGGAGTAAAAGTGTCTCATTGGCGAGTGCATAGAATCGCATAATACCTGTTGAGTCTTGTCCAGGTGAAGTTGCGCATGAAGTTCCAGTATGGAAATGTCGTTATACATGATTTCGTTCAACGGAAAAGGATAAAGCTCAACAAGCAGCCAAGATATAAAGGAACAAGTTAAAAAGAGACAAGATTTTTAAAGTGGTTCGGCACGAAAATGCCTACATCCTCTGATCCTCTTTGTTAATTCACTTCATATGGGCAGTACAAGTTAAGAAAAGTATCGACGGAGGTGTTGGATGTTCCATGCCCTCTGGAACACCTCTCCGTCCACTGTTGACAAAATATAGGCTCCGTTGCGGAGATCTTTATGAATTACATAGGGTCCGTCCCAGATTGGGTCTAGTGCTCTGGGGCGCGGGAAAATCCTCTTGAGGACAAGATCTCCTTCTTGTAAGCTGCGGTGCTTGACTTTGGAGTTGTATTGTGCTGCAACTTTCTGCTTATGAGCTGCTGCTTTGAGTGCTGCATCGTTTCTTCTCTCCTCAATTAGATCCAAAGACATGAGGAGGAGTTCTTCGTTCTCTTTCGGGTTGTAGTGGATCCTACGGTGAGAGGGCACTATAGTTTCAACTGGGAGCATGGCCTCCGATCCATATGCCAAAAAGAAAGGAGTATGCCCTGTTGAAGTTCTGTATGATGTGCGATAGGCCCAAAGTGCCGTAGGAAGTTCGTCCACCCAAGTGCCTTTCGACTTTTCAAGTTTCTTCTTGATTAAGGTTTTGAAAATCTTGTTGACAGCTTTGACTTGTCCGTTTGCTTGAGGATAAGCTACAGATGAGAAGCTTTTGTGAATTCCGTGCTCTTGGCACCAATTGGCAAATTCTTCGCTGTCAAATTGAAGTCCGTTGTCTGATATGATCTTGAGTGGGACTCCGTACCTGTACAGAATATTTTTGATCAAGAAGTTGATAATTTTTGCCGAAATTTTTTTATTTAGAGGTTCCGCCTCCACCCATTTGGTGAAATAGTCAACCACCACTATAGCATATTTGGCTCCGCCTCGGCCCGTTGGCAGTTTGCCAATCAAGTCAATTCCCCATACTGCATAAGGCCAAGGGCTGGTCATTTGAGTAATCTCGTTTGTTGGTAGTCGAGGAATTTTAGCAAATTTCTAACATCTGTCACATCTTTTGACGAAGTCTAGGGCGTCTTTGTTTAAGGTGGGCCAATAATACCCATATCGGAGTATCTTCTTTGCCAGAGTCTGCCCACCAATGTGATTTCCGCAACTTCCTCGATGTATGTTGGATAAAATCTCCTTGGCTTCCCTTCCAGCGACGCACCTTAATAAGGGATTAGAGAAGCCGCGTCGATAAAGGATGCCTTCTTGTATCGTGTAGCGGGAAGCTTTCCTCAAGATTTTCTTGACTTCGTTACGCCCATCGGGCAATGTGCCATCTTGTAAATATTTCCGGATAGGAGTCATCCAAGTTTCCTCTTCACTTGCAGCTATTATGTTCATTATCTCGTAACTTGGGGCTAGCAGCTGTGAGGTGGTTATTGTTCGGGAAGCGGCGTCGTCCTTCATGCTAGCTTGCTTTGCCAGTTCGTCGGCCTCCTGATTCTCTTCTCGAGGAATGTGTTTGACTAAATAGTGATCCTACTGATTGAGCAGCAGCTTGGTCTTCTTTAGATATGCTGCGAGTCGTTCTCCTCGAGTCTGGAATTCTCCCAGTATTTGATTCACAATAAGTTGAGAATCACTATGGAGACATAAAGAACCGACTTCAATTTCCAAGGCAAGTTCTAATCCGGCTATCACTGCTTCGTATTATGCGTCATTGTTGGTGGCAGCGAATTCCAACCTTAGGGCATAGTGCAGCTTCCTTCCCCTGGGGGTGATTATCACAACACCTGCTCCCGAGCCTTGTTCGTTTGACGCTCCATCTACAAAGAGATTCCACTTGATATCTTCTGCTATTTCAGATTGCTCCTTACCTTCGTTAGTAGTGAATTCGGCAATGAAATCAGCTATGGCTTACCCCTTGATAGCGGTGCGAGGATGGTAAGTGATATCATATTGACTTAGTTCAATGCACCACCTAAGTAATCGCCCAGAAGTGTCGGGGCGATGAAGCACTTGCCTTAGCGGTTGATCGGTTAAAACTATGATGGAATGAGACTGGAAATAGTGTCGCAGTTTCCGTGACGTGATTAGTAGAAAGTATGCTAGCTTTTCAAGTTTAGGGTATCTGGCTTCTGCCCCTGTGAATCTCTTGCTTACAAAGTATACGGGTCGCTGTGCGTGGTTGTCCTCCCTCACCAAAGCGGCGCTTAAAGCATGGGACGATACAGCTAGGTATAGGTATAGTTCCTCGCCTTCATTTGGAGTTGAGAGTACTGGTGGTCTTTGGAGGTGTTAGATCAAGTTAAGGATGGCTGTCGAGCATTCGTAAGTCCATTCGAACTTTCCTTTGTCTTTCTTAAGAGCTTCGAAGAAAGGGATGCATTTGTCGGTTGCTTTAGAGATGTACCTGCTTAGGGAAGCCACCTTCCCGTTTAGGCTTTGCATCTCTCTTTGAGTGGATGGTATCTTGATATCTTGCAAGGCCCGGACTTGTTCAGGGTTCGCTTCAATCCCCCTGGCATGGACGATGAATCCCAAGAACTTTCCCGACGATACTCCGAAGGAGCACTTTAGAGGATTCAGTTTCATTCTATATTGGCAAAGTACTTGAAACATTTCGTTCAGGTGGTTTATATGATCGTTGGCTTTCCTTGATTTTACCAGCATGTCATCCACATAAACTTCCATAGTTTGCCCTATTAACTTTGCAAACATCTTGTTGACAAGGCACTGATAGGTAGCTCCGGTATTTTTAAGTCCAAAAGGCATAACTTTGTAGCGGTACAATCCCCGGTCAGTGATGAAACTGGTGTGGTCTTGATCAGGGACGTGCATAGGGATCTGGTTGTATCTTGAGTATGCGTCCATAAAGGATAAAAGTTCGTGTCCGGCTGTGCTGTCCACGAGTTAGTCGATTCGGGGGAGTGGGAAGCAGTCTTTCAGGCAAGCGTCATTTAAGTTGGAGAAATCGATGCATGTTCGCCACTTCCCATTAGCTTTCTTTACCAGTATCGGGTTGGTGATCCATTCTGGGTAGATGGCTTCTCGTATGAAGTCATTGGCAAGTAAGTTCTTTAATTCTTCCTCGAGGACTGCTGATTGTTCTGCCTGCATGCTCCTCTTTTTCTGCTTCACTGGCACCTTGGTGGGATCGATGTTCAGTATGTGGCATGCTACGTTTGGAGAGATTCCTGTCATGTCGGCGTGCGTCCATGCAAATACATCCATGTTGCGGTGAAGAAAATCGACGAGTTGATCTTTCAACTCCACTCTTAACTGAGATCCGACTCTTAGCAGTCTACTTGGGTCATGTTTGTCTACAGCTACATATTCCATAGCCTCTGCAGGCTCGGTGGTGGCCTCCTCCTCTTGGTCCCTGGGGTCTAATTCGTCGAAAGGATCGCTGGTATATCGAAGAGGAGGGGCTTTCTTTAATTGCTATGCTTCTAGGCTTTTCTTGCAGAGAGAAGTCTCTGCATCCTTTCCTTTATCCTTCCTGCGGTTATTGCGAAGCTCAGTTACATAGCAATCTCGAGCGGCGTCTTGATCTCCCTCTATTTCTCCTACTCCGTTATCTGTTGGGAATTTCATCTTCAGGCACCATGGGGCTAGGACAATTTGGAAGTCAGACAAGGCTGGTCTTCCCAAAAAGGCGTTTGTTATCCCAACTTTTGGAAAAGTTGAGGTATCCAAGATTTACTAAAAATCACTGATTATTATTCATGAATATCACCTATGCATTGCAGGATAACCATGGATATCGATGAATTTTGTCCGAGTCCGGAACGGGCCACAATTGACAAGACATGATGAGCTAAGCTGTTGAAGCCAGTGGTTCAAATTTCAAGTCAATCCGAGTTCATATGCTCAAGTTATGATGGATTCAATTTGAGGGAAGTAAGCCTTGCCCGGTTCGAATTGATAGGGTACTCCCTAGTTCGAATTGATGGAGTTCGCATCCATCAGTTCGACTCCACTTCGAATCCATCACTCTTCATTTGTTCGAACCCATCTAGTTCGAACCCACCATGATCGAATCCATAAGGAGAGACGACGTTCGAATGCATCTTCACACGACCACAAACCCATCATGGCTTCGTCTCCATACTGTCTTCGAATCCCCATGTTAAAGACAGCTTCGAATCGATCTGGATAACGTATTTGAATCGATTCGAACGAGTACCTCTCCATCGATTCGAAGCAGACCTTCGAACCCAACACTCGAAGCCATCAAGGAAACGCGGCTATAAACTCGGACTCGACCCATTCAACTCGGACAGATAGGTGGATCGACTCGAAGAACGCGCGCCACGTCACAGAAGCATGGATTCGACCCTATGAATTCGAATTGATCGATTCGAACGAACCCATAGGATCGATTTGAACCAACCAGCATGCCGAAGAACATCATCTTTAATCGATCATATCTTTCAATCCCTTGATCCAAATGCGATGAAATTTTTACAGGAGTTCGTCTACATGTCGAAGAATGTCCACGCCAAGTTTCATCACGATTGGACGATTTCTTGATCGATTCGAACCAAAGGTCGAATCGATCCCAATGTGGGCCTGGATCTCCAGGTTTCGGCCATATGGGCCCCCTCACGTGCCAGAAGCGGTCTACCTGATTTTTAGGAGAAATATCAGCCTCTTACGCCTATAAATAGAGCCCCAGGTCATCCAGAAAAGGGGGGAAGGGACTTCTCTTTGGCAAGATCAAGACTTTGAAGCATCAAGACTCTACCAGACTCTACTTTGCACTCCACAATCACCGTTGTACTCGAATTTCAGATTTATAATCCATTGTAATCCGCTGTAATCAAGTGTAATCAGCGAAGAACATAAATAAAAGGGAAAACCTTTGAAGTGGACGTAGGCCGGAGATAGCCAAACCACTATAAATCGTGTGTCCTTGTTTATAATTTCTGATTTATTTGCTTAGATCTGTGATTTGTGTTTGAATATTGCTGATTTGTATTCCAACACTGGTGCTTTCACAATACTTGGGGTTTGTGACCATTTTTGGCGCAAACACTTTGGTGCTTTCACTGAGAAGAACTAGCACCCGCTACATCAGATTCAGAGTTCAGATTCGAAAGTTTAAAGAATTCCAATTCAGAAACAATGACTCGACAAACAAGACAAAGAGTTGATCGGAGCCAACAGGGAGGAAGCCAAGAAGCGCCCTCAGGAGCAGGAGAAGGACAAGCTTCCGTCTACATCACTAGAGACGAGATGGAGGCTATGGCTATTTCAATACGCGAAAGCATGATGAAGACCCAACAGGAGATGCTGCAGAATTTCCTCGAACAAATGAGGGCAGTGAATATGCAGAACCTTGGACCAACTACAACAACTGCAAGTGCGGGGCAAGGAATCAGGATTACAGAAGCTAATGAAGGTCAGGTTCAGGACCAGAATATAGGAGTTGAAGGTGATCAACAAGGACCTGGGGGCAGACCCTCAGGGTCCGATGCTGGAAGACCGATAGATGGAGCTCAACAAGCTGGAGTCAATACATATGCTAACGAGCCACTAGAAGAATATGTACCAGAATTCCCTTCGAGGCTCGGGGGACAGGATAGGAACTTGACAAGGGGGCAACCCCTAGACGGAGATGAGAGAATGATTGGCCTAATGCGACGAATCATGAGAGGAGGACTACCTAGTGGAGGGATGGAAGAAGTTAGTCGGAGTCCGTTCACTCCGAACATCCGAAATGCAAGTAACCCTCCAAAATTCAAACTACCAACGCTAGAACCTTATGACGGGAGGTCAGATCCGACCATGCATATTACCAGATATATTAGGCACATGGAAGTGCTGGGGGCATCCGAGAAAGTGATGGCACGATGCTTCCCTCTATATTTGTCGGATTTGGCTGCACTTTGGTTCAGGCAACTAGAGACCGGATCAATCAGAACATGGAGCGAGCTTGTAGACTGCTTCATGAGACAGTTCCGGGTCCATGTGATGCGACCCAAGAGCGTGATGACTTTAGCTTCGATCAAGAAAAGGGCCGGAGAGTCCATAAAAGATTTCCTACTAAGATTCAATGTAACAGTGACTTCTGTAGATCGCCCGGATCCATCGATGATTTTGATGGCGGCGGTGGCAGGAGTCGCGGAAGGCACCAAATTCAAAGATTCTTTGACCAAGGATCCACCACAAGATCTTGGAGAGTTCTTTCATAAAGCTGAAAAGTTCATCCGATTAGAAGAATCACGAGCCGAGAGGCTGGAAACAAATGTTGCGCAGAGCGAAGGAACCTCCAGAGAACAATCAGGAGCGGACAAGGAAAAAAGAAAACAGGATGATAGACATGATGGTCCTGGTAAACGGAAGAAATTCCGAGAACCAAGATTTAGGCAGTACACAGATCTAAATGCAGGCCTAGAAAGAATTTACACTGAAACTCGGGGGCAACTCCCCTATCGAAAGCCACCTATAAGGGATCCCACCGAGCGGGAGCGCAGGACTGGAAAATACTGCCTATTCCACGAGCTGGATGGGCACACTACAGATGAATGCCGCCACCTAAAGGATGAGGTGGAAGAACATGCTAGGGGTGGTAGATTGCCGCAATTTGTCAGAGAACGAGCAACGGCAGCAAGACCTGAACAACTACCGCCTCCAAATAACAGGAATGATCCTGGATCAGGATCACGGCTCGCCATCCACTGATCGAAGATGGCAAGGGCCAAGTCCAGGGTTCGGACCTTGGTCGAATAATTTTATTTAGATTTGTTTTCAGAATAAACGGTTACTCCACTTACACATGTATGGGAACCGAAGAGATCCCTAGGCATGCTCTGAGATGGAGATAAACTGATATGCCCGGAGAGGCAATGCTTAGTTTTTTCTGATGTTTGAGATTGAACGTCTAGAACTTGAATTTAAATAAGTAAATTAGAACTTCTTGAAATAAACCTTTTGACCAGAGAGTCAAAGGATGAACATTAAATACCAATACAAACATGATCGCTTTATGACCCTACCCTACCCGGAGAGACGGGGTCCGGAGTGCAAGAAGTGAGTTGCTTCGCCGGAGAGCGACAGGACCAAATCACTTAAGCGTTGTTTCCCCTTCACCAGAGAGTGACAGGATGGGAGCCAGCAAGAGCCCGGAGAGGCTATGATCGGTCTCGAACGACCAAGACATCGCTTAATGTTCAGATACACTGAACTGGAGTGCAAGAAGTGAGTTGCTTCGCCGGAGAGCGGCAGGATCAACTCACTTAAGCGCTGTTTCCCCTTCACCGGAGAGTGACAGGATGGGATCCAGCAAGAGCCCAGAGAGGCTATGATCGGTCTAGAACGACCATGACATCGCTATACGTCCTAACTGGGATCAGAGTGCAAGGAATAGAAGGCAACGCAAGAGTGCAATAGGATCTTTCTATTCAATCACTAAGTCTAGAATGGACTTAGTAAGGGTTCAGAGTAGCCAATAATAGTCCGGAGAGACTACGAAACTTCATTCTCAACTTCTACGGAAAGAACGAATGCTGATTTGGCTTCGAACAGCCATAAACTTGATTGATAATACTATAGCTATGAATGAAACATGAGTTTATTACACTTGATTTAAGACCGTTCAAAACATACCTTTTAAAAAAAGGCATGTTTTGGGGGGCAAAGTGTTATCCCAACTTTTGGCAAAGTTGAGATATCCAAGATTTACTAAAAATCAATGATTATTATTCATGAATATCAACTATGCATTGCAGGATAACCATGGATATCGATGAATTTTGTCCGAGTCCGGAACGGGCCACAATTGACAAGACATGATGAGCTAAGCTGCTGAAGCCAGTGGTTCAAATTTCAAGTCAATCCGAGTTCATATGCTCAAGTTATGATGGATTCAATTTGAGGGAAGTAAGCCTTGCCCGGTTCGAATCGATAGGGTACTCCCTAGTTCGAATTGATGGAGTTCGCATCCATCAGTTCGACTCCACTTCGAATCCATCACTCTTTATTTGTTCGAACCCATCTAGTTCGAACCCACCATGATCGAATCCATAAGGAGAGAAGACGTTCGAATCCATCTTCACACGACCACAAACCCATCATGGCTTCATCTCCATATTGTCTTCGAATCCCCATGTTAAAGACAACTTCGAATTGATCCGGAGTGACTTATTTGGATCAATTCGAACGAGTACCTCTCCATCGATTCGAAGCAGGCCTTCGAACCCAACACTCGAAACCATCAAGGAAGCGCGGCTACAAACTCGGACTCGACCCATTCAACTCGGAGAGATAGGTGGATCGACTCGAAGAACGCGCGCCACGTCACAGAAGCATGGATTCGACCCTATGAATTCGAATTGATCGATTCGAACGAACCCATAGGATCGATTCGAACCAACCAGCATGCCGAAGAACATCATCTTGAATCTATCATATCTTTCAATCCCTTAATCCAAATGACATGAAATTTTTACAGGAGTTCGTCTACATGTCGAAGAATGTCCACGCCAAGTTTTATCACGATTGGACGATTTCTTGATCGATTCGAACCAAAGGTCGAATCGATCCCAATGTGGGCTCGGATCTCCAGGTTTCGGCCATATGGGCCCCCTCACGTGCCAAAAGCGGTCTACCTGATTTTTAGAAGAAATATCAGCCTCCTACGCCTATAAATAGAGCCCCAGGTCATCCAGAAAAGGGGGGAAGGGACTTCTCTTTGGCAAGATCAAGACTCTGAAGCATCAAGACTCTACCAGACTCTACTTTGCACTCCATAATCACCGTTGTACTTGAATTTCAGATCTATAATCCATTGTAATCCGCTGTAATCAAGTGTAATCAGCGAAGAACATAAATAAAAGGGAAAACCTTTGAAGTGGACGTAGGTCGGAGATAGCCGAACCACTATAAATCGTGTGTCCTTGTTTATAATTTCTGATTTATTTGCTTACATCTGTGATTTGTGTTTGAATATTGCTGATTTGTATTCCAACACTGGTGCTTTCAAAATACTTGGGGTTTGTGACCATTTTTGGCGCAAACAACGTTGTAGGCCGAACGGTTCTCTACTAGTACAAATGTTTGTTTTCGCATAGCGGAGTGGGGATGACTTCCTATTTCAACAAAAAGGTCCAGTTGCCCGAGGGGCACTTTCGCATCTCCAGTAAAACCATGTAATGGTTTGTTGCAGGGAGACACATCCTTCATTAACAGCTTCATTTTGTCGAATGCATGCTTGAATAGGATATTCACTGAGCTTCCAGTGTCTACTAAAATTCGGAAAACTTTGGCTAGACCGAACCAGGCAAAGATGACCATAGGATCCATGTGTGGGTACTGTCTTCCCTCTAGATCACGCCTACCGAATGTGATGTCATCACTCTCTTTCCGTTTCGGGTGGCGTTCTTCCATAACAGAATTAACGTAGCCTTCAGTGTTTCTTCAATCAAGTCCCGGAGATGGTGGCATTCATTGGTGTCATGTCAGTGGGATTCGTGAAAGCGGCAGAACTTTCCAGATTTGAGTGCGTTATCTGACTCCTTCTTGTGCGGGGGGTGCTTGTATCTAACTTCGTCTTGAGTGGCTAGGAAGATGTTTTCGATCGTTTCATTCAAAGGTGTGTAGGAGTCAAATCTTGGTCCAGGTCGATATAGGCGCTTTTCCCCTTTCTTGCCCCCAGCATTGTCTCTAGAGTCATTTCTTCGAACATCCTTTGTTGCAGCGGAAATCCTGTCTGTGGCTGTTTTAACCTGTTGCCCTAACTGCCTCTCAGTGGCAGCGTCTTCAAGTCTCATATACTTTCCAGCTTCACGGAAGAAATCAGGTAAAGTAGCTGGCTTTTCCTTGGTTAGTCTTCTAGCAAATTTAGTATCCGGATGTACACCACTGCAGAGAGCCTAAGTTTCTCATCGGCATTTTGGACAGCGGCCGCCGCAGCGTTGAATCGGGTGAGATATTGCTGCACTGTCTCTCCGGGTTTCTGCTTGATATTAGATAAGGAATAAGCGTCCTTGGGTTGTTCCACATGAATGCGGAATTGGCTGATGAATTTTTCTTTCAACATTTCCCATGAGCTGATGGACCCTTGGGGTAGGTGGCAGAACCAGGAGGTAGCTAGGTCTGCCAAGAAGAGTGGGAAGCATTTACACAATACTCCCTCCGTTGCTCCGCTCATGAGCATATGCTGGGTGTATCTCTGTAAGTGTACGATGGGGTCAGAGGTTCTCTTGTAAGGTTCCATCGTTGGCATTTTCCATTCCCGGGGAGGGTGATGGCAGTTTCAATCTTGCGGGTGAAGGGGCTGGTTACCCTAGCACCTATCTCTCGATCCCTTTGCTCCCGTTGGACGCACTCCCTAAACAATCGCGCCATTCTTTCATCAGAACTTGGAGTGGATAAAAATGATTTTGGTTCTTCCCTGCGGGATTGACTCCGTTCAGATGACCTGTAAGGATGGTATCGTTTATCACTCCTGACATTCTCCAATGGCTGCCTCTGGTCTTCCGGGGGCATGCTAGGGTCAGCCACAGTTGGCCCTTGCCTTGATCTTTCCCTGTTGGGTTCTGTTCTTAGCACTTCCTTAGGTCCAACTTCGGGCTGGACTCCAGCTCGGCCCCGTCTACTGGTGTTTCCATGGTTAGGTAGCATGACAGGCTCAGCTACATCCGACCCTTGTCTGGTGCCTCCCCTGTTAGGTTCGGCTCCAAGAGTTTCCTCGGGTCGGAATTCAGGCTGAGCCTGGGCTCGTCTCCTACCATTATTGTTTCTGTCATTAGCCTCTTCGAAGAAGAAAGACCTTTGTCGTCTCCTAGATCCTCCAGACCGGGACTCACCCCATGATTCAGTGTTACGGTTGGATTCTTCAGCATCCCTTAAGCGTAACATGAGTTGGTCCACCAAGGCTTCTTGTTGAGATGCGAAGCGGTTAGTTACTTCAGCCACAATCCTGTCCAGATCCGCCCTTGTAATTGGTTGTTCCGTAGCAGGGGCTGTCGGATTTGCCTAATTTAAATTTGCTGTTGGAACTGGACGATTGTTCTTGGTCCTTGATCACTGGATCTGAGAATTGAACTCAGGACCTCCCGCTTACCAAACGGGTGCTCTAACCAACTGAGCTATGAAAGCACCAAAAATGTTTGCACAAAAAATGGGCAAACACCTCCAAGTCGTATGAATTAGTTGATTTTATGTTGTTTCTGGTGATTTGGGTGATTTACGCAAACATATGAAAAGCAGGGACTAAACTGTAAAAAACACACAGATTTATAGTGGTTCGGCCAGAACGTGCCTTCGTCCACTTTATATGTTGTTCTCCTTTTTCTTTCAGATTACAAGTACAAAGTTTTGTATCCAAGTATATGAAAGTTGTTTGAAAGTTCCTTCCGTGCTTGAGCTCTCAAACTTGTCTGCCATTGTTGTACCCCTGCCCCTCTATTTATAGAGTGAGGTTGGACGCAGGGGTCTTGGACGTATATAGCTGCTGGTGGGCCTGGGCTGAAGCAATCTGGCCTGACAGAATTGGTCCGGTCGTGTCCTCCCTCGTTTCTGGTCCGGCAGTGGATGGAGGTAGGTTGGTTCGGTGATGGAGGTTGGTCCGGTGATGTAGGTTGGCAATGCATGGGAATGGAGATGGACCGGTGGAGGTTGGTTCGGCAGGGAGATGGTTTTGGACCGGTGTTACTTTGGTTCGGCAGATAGGTGGTTCGGCGAGCATGAAAGAGAGGTTGGTCCGGTAGCGAAGGGATGTGGTTGGTTCGGTAGCGAATGAGCATGGTTCGGTAGTGGCCTGTGTACCGGATGAGCTTAGGTGCCAGATGGAATGGAACGAATGTAGTGGGCAAACCCAGATGGAACCGATGCTTCTTGGTCTCGAGATCTCCTGGGTGAGAATTCACCCAACATTAGGGGAGGGGCAGGATAAGCAGCTAGGTTTACCTTGTAATGAATAAACTTAAGAAACGTTAGAATCTTAATTAAATATATTGGCAGGGGTCAATAGTTTCACAGTAATCCCATGAAAACTGTATATAGCAAAAGACATTGGAAGGAGCCAATAGGCTCATAGTTAGTCCATGAAAACTATGATTTGATAATTGCAGGGGCCAATAAGTTTATTGTTAGTCCATGAAAACTATATCCGGATTAAGATATTGACAGATAATTAATATGTTCGCAGTCAGTCCATGAAAATTAGGATAAATAGGAAGATATTAGAATTACCAATAGCTTCTTAGTGATCCAATCAAAACTACGAAATCAGATAGATAGTTCATAAACATATTTCAAGTTATTGATTAGCCCACGAAAATTAGTAGGGTAATATGAACCCTAGAAACTAATATTGAGTCAGATATTCAGAATGAATGGGGATGGGTAATCCAGATTTAATTTACTTGCTTTGCATATCACCATAATTTTTTGAAATATTATGTTTTTAACCATTGTGGATGCAGGAGCACAGTATTTGGTTTTATAAATTTTTTTGGATACTAATGAGGGGAAAACCCGTTCCGCTAAGCGACGTGGTCTCAATAGATATCTAAATATTTTGAGTTGGTAAATTATTATTCATATTAGACTTTATGTCCGACTCGAAGTTTTTTCCCCTTAAACTCTTGGGTACTCATTTGATTTTGAGTAGGTTGAGAGTTAAGATTTCCAGCCGTTCTTTTAGATGAATATAGTTTTCGAAAACGTGCAGGAGGCAAGTTTGTTAATTGAGTTCTTTTATTTCCACTGTGTGTTTTGATTGTAAAGGCAAATTTGTTGTATTGCCTTATTATATACTTTGATCAACCAAGGGGACATGTTTATATGTCACTCTTAGCGTATTTTATATTAATTATATGTTATCTGAACGTGGTCTGCGTATTAGGATTATGTAAACAATTTGAAATATTTTGAAATGGAATGTGGAAGGTGTTGTTTTTTCCATATTCTTGTGTTTCTGTGTATCAATGCATCTAACATTGCCATATTTGGTCGTCAAGGATTAATAACTATGGATGATTACAGCATCTATAGTCCTTAGTTTTGGGCATCCAAGTAGGGGGATGTTACAAGTTGATATCAGAGCATAGTTTTATGAAAGTTTAAAAGGAACTTAAACCTAAAAGATTTTTTCAGTCGTAATCCAATAAAACAGATAATAAGATCGGGTTTTGGGTCAACACTATAGTAACGTAATTGTATTTGGTATATAATTATATATATGAATATAAGTATGTATTCCTCGCTTTCTTAGACCGTTCTTCTGTATCTTACTAAGGCTCGTATGCAGATTTACGAGGAGCAAGAAATGGAAGAGGAAATCTCGGTGGAGAAAGCACCACAACCAACAGAAATGCTCGATCCACCACCAGGAGGAACCTAGGTTGACTGGCTAATGCTAATAACCAAAATGCCGATGCCAATATGGGTGCTAGAAATCCACCAATAGATATATGGGCGATGAATCAGTTCTTCGTCCGTTTGATGCAAGCAGGAGCTGCAGTTGCATTGGCTGGAAATGTTGGAGGAGCTAATCATGTGGCTCTGACTGGGAATAACTATGCTTTGCTGAGTAGAGATTACACTCATTTGTGGGAAGCCATTCTTGGGGACAAAGAGTGCCATAAAAGTTGTGCATTGGTTGATGCATTATAAGCGTATATTTGCTGATTTGGTACTTAATGATGGGAATAAGAGAACATTGGCCTCTAGGTAGTTGCAAGGGTCAGTGCTTTATTGGTGGAACATTATTGCAGCCAGAGTTCCCAAAGAGCAGTTAATTTAGGCCGATTTTAAAGGGAGATTTGAGCAGAAGTTTGTGTCTGAGTTTGCTAAGTCAGAGCTAATGAGGAAGTTTATGGATCTGGAGTAGAGAGAAATGTCGATTGTTGAGTATGCCACTAAGTTTGAAGGGTTGTCCCATTATGGACATAATAGTATTGGCACCATCATTTAGAGAAATGATAAGTTCATTAGGGGACTAAGGCTAGAAATTGCTAGGGCAACCCTGCCACATCTTTGTGATCCTAGTAATTTAGTTGTGAAGATGGCCATTCGCCATGGGGAGATGCTTGTTGATTATGCTAAAGAGAAGCCAGTGGAAATTCAAGGTTCCCAAGGGAAGAAGTGAAAGTTCTTTAAGAAGAAGGGAGCCCAGAAGGGAGATACTGCTAAGAAGTCAAAGGCCGAGTTAGTTTGCTATAAATGTAACAAGAAGGGTCACAATGTAAATGAGTGCCAGTCAAGGGACGGGAAGAAACCTGCAAATAAGTAGAATATGAAGTGCTTCAACGGTGATCAAGTTAGGCATTACAAGAATCAGTGTCCAAAGCCAGTCAAGGCAGATAAAGGAAAAGTTTTTGCTATGGGCCAGTTAGGCCTACTACAGCAAATAAAGAAAAGATTGTGATGGAAGGCACATTTTTGATTCAGAGTATTCCAGTTAAGGTACTCTTTGATACGGTTGCATCACATTCATTAATATATCTGTGTTTGGTTGATAAATTATGCTAAGAACCCACCTACCTTGTTACTTCCTTAAGGTTGCAAATCCAATAGGAGGGTATGCAATTCTAAGGTTGAGATGCGACCAGTTATAACTTGATTTGTCCGGTCGTAGGTTTGCATGCAGTTTGTATATTAATGATTTCTTAGATTTCAGGATCATATTGGGTATGGATTGGTTAGGTAGGTATGAGACTAGAATATTTTTCCAGGATAGGAAAATATCATCAAGACACCTTGATAGTCATTACCAAGTCACATTCTTAGTGGAGAATTCTAACCGAAGTGTTAGTACTTTTCTTAGTGCTATAGGGATAAGAGATGAGTAAAGTCAAGTTCAAGTAGCAAGAGAGTTTGCAGATTTCTTTAAACCGGTCAATGGACTACCACCGGAACGAGCTGTAGAGTTTAGAACAGATCTTGTGCCCGGAGTCGAACCTGTGAGTAGACCACCTAGTAGGATGACATCGATAGAGATGAGGGAATCGAAGTTACAACAAGTGGATCTTGAAGGAAGGAATTTTACTAGACCAAGCAGTTCGACTTAGGAAGCGGCCGCAATGTTCGTGAAGAAACCAGATGGGTCATTGAGGATGTGCATCAATTATCATATGGTAAACGAAAGGACGATCAAGAATAAGTATCCTCTGACAAGAATAGATGATCTGCTCGATCAATTGAGTGGAGCCAAAGTGCTTTCCCAGTTGGATTTGGCGACAGGTTTCCACCTGTTAAGAGTGGCTGAGGACAACATTCCTCTGATAGCATTTCAGACTAGATATGGTTCATATGGGTGGTAGGTGATGCCTTTTGGATTAACGAATGCACCTGCTTTCTTCATGGATTTGATGAACCAAGTTTTCTAAGAGTACTTGGATAGGTTTTTGCTGGTGTTTATGTATGACATTCTAATATACTCTAAAGATGATAGGGAGCACGAAGTTCAACTTAGAGTGGTGCTTGAGATGTTGAGGCAGAATGAGCTAAAGGCGAAGTTTACAAAATGTCATTTTTAGAAGAAAGAAGTTCAGTTTCTTAGTTACGTGGTTTAAGATAAAGGCTTGTCAGTCGATCCAGATAAGATCAAAGCTATGAATAATTGGAAGAGACAAGAGATGGTGACTGAGATCAGAAGTTTTCTTGGACTTTCTGGCTACTACCAGAGATTCATTAAGGATTTCTCGTAGATACACCAAGAGGGGGTGAAGTTTGCCTGGTTCAACAAATGTGAGGAAGCATTCCTTAAGTTAAAGCATTTGTTGACCAATGCAGCGCTATTAGTAGTTCCAGACTAAAACCGAGGGTTGGTGGTGTACACTAATGCATGTGGAACCGGATCGTGGGGAGTGTTGATGTAGAAGGGCAAAGTTATTGCCTTTGCTTCACGAAAGCTTAGACCGCATGAAGGGAGGTAAACTACTCATGATTTGGAGTTGGCAGAAGTGATCTTCGCATTAAAGATTTGGAGACATTATCTCCTAGGGGAGAGATTTGAACTTTATACTGATTATAAGTCTTTTAAAGTATTTATTTGCTCAGAAGGAGTTGAATACGAGACAGCAGAGGTGGCTGGAGTTTTTGGTTGCTTATGATTTTGGTATAAAGTATACACTAAGGAAAGGTAATAAGGTAGCAGATGCTCTTATTAGAAAACATCTATTTTATTTGCTATGTTAGCGGAGTGGAAGGATTTAGAAGCTTTGGCCAGTTGTAAGGTACAATTAAGATTGACTGATAGATCTAGTCAGAGTACCACTATATTGTCTTGTTTAGAAGTTCGGCTAGTGTTAATCAAAAAGATAGCTTTAAAGTAGAAAGAGGATCCAAGTTTAGCCGAGAGGATCAGAAGGCTTGACGTAGGAACTGAGATTGATAATCTAAAGGATTTTTGCCTGGATGGTTGAGAAAGAAGGGATGGTTGTGTGCTCCGAATGTTGAGGACTTGAGGAAGAAAGTTCTTGGAGAATGTCATCGGTCAAAGTTTACGATTCATCCTGGAGGGACCAAGATGTATCTGGATATGAAGAGGAGCTTCTATTGGGAAGGTATGAAGAGGGATATTGGCTTGTGGGTTAGGCAGTGCACAAACTATCAACAAGTGAAAGCCGAACATCGAAAACCGAGTGGGTTACTTCAGCCTTTAGAGATTCCAGTTTGGAAATGGGATTCGATATCTATGGATTTTATGGACGGGTTGCCAAGGTCAAATAGGGAAAATGAAATTATATGGGTTATAGTGGGCAGACTGACCAAGAGTGCCTATTTCATTCCAGTTAAGCCAACCAGGACGATGCCTATTTTAACTAAGTTGTTTATGAAGAGTATAGTCAGACTACATGGAGTTCCTTGTAGTATAATCAGTGACATAGATTCTTTGTTCCCTAGTGAATTCTGAAAGAGTCTATAGAAATTGATGGGTACCAAGTTTAACATGAGTACTGCGTATCACCCTCAAATTGATAGGCAGACGGAGAGAGTTAATAAGGCACTCGAGGATTTATTGAGAGCCTGTGTATTGGACCTTGGTGGATCTTAGGAAAATCACTTACATTTGGTTGAGTTTCCATATAATAATAGCTATCAGATTAGTAGGAATGGCGCCATATGAAGCTTTGTATGGAAGGCCTTGCAAATCTACTACATGTTGGTTGGAGACTCGAGACAGATTAGTCTTAGGTCCAGATTTGGTTAGAGAGGCGTCGGAGAAGATTGAATTAATCCGAGGAAGGATGAAGGAAGCTCAATCCAGACAGAAGAGTTATGCAGATAAGAGGCGTAAAGGCCTAGAATTCTCATTGGGGATAAGGTTTTCAGCAAGATATCATCGATGAAGGGTGTGGTGTTTTTGGAAAATAAAGGAAACTTGCACTGAGATATGTTGGTCCATTTTAGATTATAGTGAGGATTGGAAAGCCCGCATATAGAGTAGAGTTACGAAGCAATATGGCAGGTGTCCATAATGTATTTTATATGTCTCGTCTTCGCAAGTATGTACATGATCCGGAGACTACTATTCCTTCGATGGAGTTGGAAGACTTGGTGGTAGAGCCTAATTTGATTTTTGTTAGACAACCAGTTTAAATTGCAGCAATAGATAATAAAAGATTAAGGAACAAGACAGTCTAGCTGGTGAAAGTTCAGTGGAGCGACAACGAGAAGGTATGTACTTGGAAGACAGAAATAGGATTAGAGATACTTAACCTAATCTTCTTTTAGGGTATCTATATATTAGATTTATATCAATAGTTGCTAGTCGGATAGGCTAGAATGGTTGTTAGGAGTTGTTACAGATGATTGCTGTGTTTTTAGTCCTTACTGAATTTCAAGGACAAAATTCTTTGAGGAGGGAGCCTGTATCATCCCTAATCATTAACATTATTCAAGGAATTTAATTAGATAAATTAAATTGAATAATAATGATAAGGGGATTGAGATTTGAATTAATCATATGGGGCCGTGCTTAATTTACTTTAAATGGGCTTAAAATCGTCTATAAGCTAATTAATTTAGGCATGAGCATATTAGTAAATAGCCGCACTATAATCACTCACGGCTATACACTTCCCATCCGTGCCCATTCACGTTCATTTTACTCTCAAATGCAAAATTGAAAACCTAAGATAGGGCGTGCATTACAAGGAAGAAAAGAGGAAAATTTAATCTAAAGTTAAGGATCAAAGCTATGAAGGATTAACAAACAACAAATCTCAAATTCCTTATCATATCCAAGGTGAATAATAATTCATTCCATCTCTATTTCGTCTTATAATCATATATTTTCGTACTTAAGATTAAACCCATTTTCACGATATCATGGATGATGATATGCTTAAGCTATATTATGTTTGATTTAAATTAATTCATTTACATATGAATTTGCACGGTTTCAGGGAAAAATTGATAATGTATGATTTTAGAATGCTATGGAAAAATTATATATTAAGTAAAAAATGATTTTGGAGATGAGTTCCAATTTTCATAATTTTCCAAGCTATGGAAAATTTATTTTGAATTTCTAAAGGAAAACATGATATATTTGGGTTTAAAATTTATTTTGGAGATTTCAGGAAGATATTGGGTCTGAAATTTTAATATGTTTGATAACATTATGGAAGAGATTTTATGTGTTTTTTGGGGTTTTTTTCTAATTAATTTTCTAAGGAAAATAAATTATTTGAAAAGAAGGACTTATGTATAATATTGGTTTTGCTTAATGAAAGGGCTTACACATTAACTTTTCTTTAGATTAGATCTGATAAATGCGGTAGTTTTATTTGTAAGGCATTTGAAAAGTTTTAAGGCAATCAATCAAAGGATTACAAATAGGCAAGTAGTTATAAGCAATTACTAAAAGTAGCATAGTTTTAGCCTCCAATTCAGAAAAGTTGGTTTCGCTTTGGACTCCAATGAATTCCACTCTAACTCAGTCGAAACCATCCCAGCCGAAACCCACCTAGTTGAAACCAATACACAAGGAATCACTTAGATGGTACGTAGTGGATTGAAGGAAAGACGGAAGGCAATGGTTTCGAAGGCAATGCTTTCGATGGAGTCAAAACCTTAGTCTTGTTTTCAAATATTAAGTGCCTACTTTGTTTTATTTAGAGCTTCTGACATAGTTGAAACACATGTTTTTGAAATGGGTTTTATAAATAGCTTTCAAAGAAGGTTGCCATGTTATGTTTAAAGTATGAGCTTTCGAACAGGTATCTTTTGTTTTTAAATAAGTGTTTTCGAAAATAGTGGTTATAACCTAGTCGAAACCCAGCCGCTATTCTTTACCTTTCGAGTGTATTGAAGTCGTCAATACTTTCGAAGGGTTGTCTTTTTTTAACCTAAGCTAAGCCATTTCCTAAATGCTTTCAAAAGGTGTAACAAACTACTTTTCCGTGCCTCTAAAATCCACACAAATACTCCCAGTGCCAGAAATTCAAGACACGAAAAACTGAATCATTATTAGGATGTAAATAAAGAACCAAGAATAGAACATAAATAGATTCTCACACGTAAGGAATAACATAAATTATTAAGTCAAAAATCTTTTTACCATAGAAAAACTTTGAACATATAAATCAGAGTCTAACCTACAATGAGCCTGGACAGTTATGAACTCTGTCCCTATAAATGCTAAACAATAAATAACATAGCTTAATGGAAATAAGAAAAACTATGCCCATACGTAGATGAAGATCTCCAACACTCCTCTGGAAAGATCCAAGCGATCTCTATCCAAGAAATTCCAAAATCTTGCCTTCCCGATTCCAAGCTTGCTTAGCTAACCTGAAACTACTCGATGCTGACCCGAGTATTAAAAATACTTGGGTCAGGCTTCATAAAACAACGTGAGAAACTCGAATCAACATCATCTGGCAGAGTCATAGATTGAATAAATGCAACTCTTGAAAGAACAACATCTCATAAGACTATGCGCACATAAACTTGGATGAGTTTTTACCCTATAATAGCCAAAATAGCTTTTACATTAAAGCACGTTGATCTTATCATTCATAGAAATTTTGTTAGAAAAAAACTTTTCAAATATAATAATTCAATAGTCGAAATTATCACATTATTAAACTTAACGACCTAAGGTGGTAGTTGAAATGCGTGCATGACATTCACAACTATTTTGGGAATACAAACAAATCCGTACAAGCTTGTATTGGTAATTGGATTTTTGACATGATAGGGAAGATTAATGCCCTTTTTCCTTCCGTTGATCCTATGGCTTTTCAACCATCTCAGATACCACTATCAAAGTTTGTCCACCTGTACTGAGCTAACCACAACAAATGAGGTTCGGTGGCCAGTTCTAAGTGCGTGTGCAAATTTGTCCAATAGTATTAACATAACCACAACCAATGAGGTTTCGAGGTCAATACTAACTGCGTGCACATACTTCCAGTCTCGTAATCCAAGACCAACTAGTTATCCCATATCTTCTGAGATGTGAGGCTCGCGAGGCTTCGTATCATCTAACCACAACTTGTTCTGCTCTAAATGCCACTTTGTCATTTCTTAATCAAATTTTTTTCTACAACACAAACATCCTAGGTACATATGTCTCAGGAATGGTTGTTAAGCTAAAAGATGCCGCCTTCTCCGCTACCACTAGATGTAGTTTTAAAGAGATCAACTTATCTTTTAAGAAGTACAATGTTAGACATCTTCCATACAAGTCATCCAAGAACAAGATGAACCGAAGGACCACCTATTGCATTCCAAATTGCAGTAGCCACAGCCCTAGCGTCGTCGCAGATCTCACAACAAGGGATCACCGCTATTCATTTAGCTCGGGAGCAACTTCGAGGTTATCAACAAGCAATCCACTTATCACAAAGATCTCCGGCCATCAATATAACAAAGATTTCGAATCTTCAATATTTTGGTCACACATCCATGCTTATATCTTCGAGGCTCCATGGCTTTACGTTCTGACTCCAATGTATTTATATTGGACTGAAGTGAATTTCAGACGGGGATATACCCCACACTGACTCCGGTTCCTTTGAAACCAATCATTGATAAAAGTTCTAAAGTTTATGTGTGATCACAACCATCATCTAATTCTTTTATCTTCCATTTCATTAAATATCTTTATAGATATACCATTTTACTTATTCCATCATCTTATTATCAGTATATGGAATCATTAAGCCTCATTTATAAATTTCTTGGTTTAATTAATCCATTTTTAATTTTTGTA
Source organism: Allium cepa (assembly GCA_030765085.1). Classification (NCBI taxonomy): domain Eukaryota; kingdom Viridiplantae; phylum Streptophyta; class Magnoliopsida; order Asparagales; family Amaryllidaceae; genus Allium; species Allium cepa. The sequence goes on from CM060937.1 coordinate 309,982,009, forward strand.
TTAAATCCAAAACATCACTTTCCATTCTTAGGAAAATCAATAGCAAAATCTCATTTCTTATCTTTAATAAAGATTTCTTCACTTCGCATTGTCTTTTAATTAGGTTAAAAACAACACTACATAAAATGTCATTACAATAAAACCAAACCATTTCATTTTTTCTTTTCAAACTTTTACCTGACCTTCGTCAAGTATTCAGATCTACCATTTGACCCGTTCCATCCCTCGTCTAAGGAATAAACCAGGTCAGATGGATTTCCCCATCTTGTTAATTACCTTGTTTGCTTTCTCAAATCTCATAGGAAGGACAAAATATACTCTTAGGTATACCGCATACCTCTTTCTATTATTTACTTTACCTCTCATTCAAAGATAATACCTCATTCGCAACTTAAGTCTTCAGTTTCAAACTTAAGTTATTTATCAGTAAACAATGAGGCCTTCCAAGTTGAGGAACTATTTCCTCTCAAATCTTGGATCAATCACGTTCTTTGTCTTTTAAATAACAGCCGTTTCCATACCTCGAAGTCTATTGTCACTCCAGAGTTTATTTTCAAATATTGTTTATTAATTAAATTATTTGTTCGATTCCAAAATTTGACCATTTTTCTAATTCTTTAGAAAATTCCCAAATATATCTTAAAAATCATAATTAATTATGATGAAAACATTTGCAAAAGATTTGGGTCAAAAACTCCTTCTAAATACCTTAATTATAAATCCAATTTTTCAAATCGTAAGTGAATCATGATTTTCCAGTCGCTTTCCAAAAATATACCTTTTTACTAAGTATAAACCCATTTTTTTCATTCAAAACTTCATTATTATATTAACAATGAATTTAGAAATTTATTTTATGCTTTTTGGAGTTATAAAACTCCACTTATAAAATTTGACCTTTAGTCGTCGATCTTTACGAAAAACTGATTTATTTATAACATGCGATTTATAAATCAAAATCTTGATTTTTTAGATTTATGTAAAAGCTATTACTTTATGGACAAAACATTACAGGTTTCAAGTCGTTCCGACTTGAAATGCAATCTACGCTTCTGTTTGAGTTACGGGTCGCGATAGCGCATACAACAATGATGACAAGCGCCCAATTTAGATCGTTTGGTGAATTATTACGGAACTCGTCTGAAACACTTCAAAATCATTTATAATTAATTATAAATATTATAACCAACTATTTTTACACTTTACAACTTAAAAATATTATTTCCAATATTTTTATATTATATAATATTATACAATTATATTATTATATTTAACTTCATATATGATTTTAAAATCATATTAAATTCCTTTCTTACTTTCAACATCTCAAAATCATCAAGAGGCTGACTCTTACATATATATGATTATTCGTTTCCAATTAATTTTATGGCAAATTAACTAACCATTATATAATTTCTTAGTCTCTTTTCTAATGGTCCTTTATGTTTTGCAAACAAGTCATCATCCAACATTAGCAACCAAGTATACAACAAATTAAAAACCAACAAGCATTCTAATTCATGCATAATTTGTAATTAACTTTTATACACATGCATATAATTATATTAATAGGTAATTAACTATATGAACTTGAATGTGATTATCTAAACAATAAATAGGAATTGTTTCTCGAGATCTCACCATCTTAGTTCCCTCCTTCTCTGTAGCTTCTTCGAATGATTTTTCCATAGCTTCTGCTCCTCAACAAGCTTCCAAAATCCTCTCCTATAGAGCATGGTTCAGCCTAACCATGTACAAGGCACTAATTTGACCTTTAGCTCTTCTATTCGCTTCAAAACTCCTCTGGTGCTTTATGCCTTCACTTTGGCATCATCTACTTCTCGTTTTCTTCTACCATAGCTCTCAAACTCCACCCTTCTTCCATGATGCTCATGGCCCAAGGGGTTTTTAATGGCTTGCTAAGCTCGGATGACGTTGAAACTTAGCTACATGGCTTTGGAATGATGAGTGGTGCTTAGATCCATGGTCGGATCTAAGTTTTAAGTGGTTTTGAACCATTTTTTTTTTGAAAATTTCCTAAGTGGAAGCCATGGAAGCCATTGCCAAAGCTTGAGAGAGAAGAGAGAATTGAAGAAGAGAAAAGAAAATGAAAAGGAAGAGAAGGGAGAGGTATTTATAGCCAAGCCTTAAGCATTTTAATATTCATTAAAGGTCACATCACTACCATACCCTCTTACAAACACCCTACACTTACACACCCATACCCCATCACATCATACACACCATGACACCCACCCACTCACTTTATATCATATCGAAGCCATACTCTCCTCCTTTATGTCAAATCAAGGTTATACCCTCCTTTATATCACATCACACACACCCACACACCCCAACATGCACTATGCATGGTCCACACACTCGTCCACTCATTCTACACACGTTACTCATAAGGGTGGGGTCCATTAGATGTTTTCAGTAACTTATATGCAGGTTATAGGACATTCCGGTGATGTTCGACGACTTTTACGCGATGTTTTATGCAAGTATTTCAACATATTATTATTCTGCTTTCCAGTCACATTATCCATTATATTTTTCTTTATATAATGACGTAAACAAGGTTTATAAATCATTTTTCAATTATTTATATAAATTAAAATCCCTATATTAACTATAAAATCCTTTACATTGAATATTCAAAAGTGCTGCCTATTTATGATGTTAAATCTAAAAAATGTTATGATTATTGTTATCTTTCCAAAATATGATTATAACTTCTTATAAATTATTACAATTTATTTCTTATCATTTTAAAATGTGTAAAATGAATTATTAGCCATTAAAAGTAATAGTTGAATATCTATCCATTTTCAGAAACCGCCATCAACAATATTTGTCAATATTACATAAATAATATATTATTTTATTACTTAAATCATGATCATTGTATTTTAATAACTCTATTTTTAATATTTAAACTTAATTAAATATTCCTATTTTATACTTATAAAAATTTTAGTCGTTATAAAAGGGGTTGAGGGTCCCTAGGGCAATGGAGTCGAACGGGGGTATCAACGCTACCCTTTGAAGTTTTTACTCAAAGATTTTGAGCTTTCGAGTAGATGGTTCTGACAACATCAAATTTCTACCAAATAATTTTATTAAGGGTTTCGAAAGAGATACTTTCATATACAACCACTTTTGCCGAAATGATGTTTAAAAGTAAAACCCAATATTTTCGAAAGGGGTACTTTCATTGGTTTCGAAGCTATGTTTTGATATCATCGAAAGGTATATTTGGTTTTGAAAGAGATTATTAAACAAGGGTTTCGAAAGGTATATACATTGTGTTTTGAAAATAAGTTTTATTTGCTTTCGAAGGAGGTTATCAAGAGGTTTCGAAAGAGATGTCTTACGATTTTCAAAAGATATAACCCAATCTCAACTTAAAGGAAAAACCATGGCATGAATAAACAAAGAGGTTTGAAATGAAGTTTTTGAAGAAGTATTCCTTGGTTAACAAGTTAAAGGGTTTAACCAGGATTTATATAAAGTGATTTCAAGGATAGTAAACCACAAGTGTTGGCATTATTTTGCTGTTATGATTACTTCTTCATATATTTATTCCTATCGTAATTAATCCGTATACTTTGCGGAAGGGCAAAATAACTAGGCAGGTTGACCCAGTAATGAATATAACTTAAAAATTGTTAAAATCTTAATTAAAGATATTGGTAGGGGTCAATAGGTTCACAACAAGCCCATGAAAAATGCGTATAGAAAAAGATATTGGCAGGGGCCAATAGGTTCTTAGTATGCCTATAAAAAGTATGATTTGATATTGGCAGGGGTCAATAGGTTTATAGTTAGCCTATGAAAACTACATCTGGATTAAGATTTTGATAGATAGTCAATAGGTTCCTAGTCAGCCCATGAAAACAAGGATGAATAGAAAGATATTGGAGTTACCAATAGGTTCTTAGTGATCCTATAAAAACTATGAAATTAGACTGATAATCCATAGACATATAACAGGTTATTTGTTAGCCCATGAATTTTAATAGGGTAATAGTAACCCTAGAAACTATAATTGAGACAAATAGTCAGAATGAAAGGGGCAAGGTAGTCAAGATTTGATTTACTTGCTTCGCATATCACCATGATATTTAAAACACTATATTTTTGATCATTATGAATGTAGGAGCACAGTATATGGTTTTATAGATGTTTTAGGATACTAGTGAGGGGAAAACCCATCTCGCTAAGCGGCGTGGTCTCATTAGATATCTAAATGATTTGAGATGGTAAATTATTATTCATACGAGGCTTTATGCCTAATTCAGTCCTTTTGTTTTCCCCTTAAACTCTCGGGTACTCTATTGATTTATAGTAGGTTGAGATTTAAGGTTTTCAGATGTTCTTTTGAACTAATATAGCTTCTAAAGACGTGTAGGAGGCAAACTTGTTAATGGAATTCTTTTATTTCCACTCTGTGTTTTGATCGTAAAGGAAAATTTGTTGTATTGCCTTATTATATACTCTGATCAGTCAAATGGACATCTTTATTTGTCACTCTTGGCGTATTTTGTATAATCATAAGTTATTTGAACATGGTTTGCATACTGGGATTATGTAAACAATTTGGAATATTTTGAAATGGAATGTGGAATTTGTTGCTGTATAAATTTTTTCCGCATTGTTATGTTTCTATGTGTTAATGCATCTAACATTTCCATATTTGGTCATCGAGGATTAATAACTACGGATGACTGCAGTATCTGTAGCCGTTAGTTTTGGGCCTCCAAGTTGGGGGATGTTGCAAATCATATCAACATCAATAGTGAATTAATCATCATAAAAATCTATATCGAGAAGCTGAGAAATCAGAATACTCTGAAAAAGAGCATAAATATTATAATATCACACATCGATAATTTATTTACAATTATATTAATATATAAAATACACTTTAAAATACGAAAGACATCAATTAGATAATATTCCATATTTTCAACAATGTAATAGTCTTTATTTAATTAATTAAACCAAATATAAAATTTACTGTTTATCTATAATATCTTACTATTCAACCTTTCATAAAATTAGTCGATGATTAAATATTCACTAATAACATTGGAGATCTCATTTTAAATCCTCAAAATAGTTTATAAAGCTAAATGTTCAATATACGAATTATTTCATATAATCAAATCTAATAAACAAGAAGAGAGTTATTAAAATAATAACATAAAAATAGATTATTCAAATAAATATGTGTATATAACAACATATAAATATATATAGTATTGAATCATTTCAATGTATAACCTTATACGGTTTGTATAAATGCATTGTATAATTTACAAATAAGAATTTTACCAATCTATTTAATTTTCCATTTTCTAATAATACTATTAAATTTAACTGAGTTATTTGACAAACTTCAAATTATATTTACATTCATATATATATAATATACATAAGTATATTTATATAAGTATATTTTATCTATATATATTTGTAAATGTAGATTTTAATTTAGGGATACACACACACACACACAAAAACTTGATACTTGTTTACAAAACATAGAATCATGAAACAATGCACCCATGGTTAGACAACGCACACATGACATACACAAACATGACCATGCACAAATATAAACTTAGCCACCTCACAAATAAACACAACACACTACACACATAATAGAATCACACATGCACAAAATAATACTACCGCAGGTCATTGGTCATCTCCACCGGTAGACCGCATACGATCGACCGGTCAACGGCCCTCTTTGCAAAAATAGAGTGCTTGTAATGACTATTTCTGCTCCTATGTCAGTTATAACGTCTCGAAATTTTTAACATTTCAAATAGGAATATTTAATTTACTTAAATATTCAAATTTGACTGGAAGTTAATAAATAATAAGAAAATTAGTTTTTAAAAAATAATTTAATATTTAATGACAAATTATAATTTCAACTTATAGGATTTTTCCATAATTTTTAATTTGGAAAATATTTAAATTATCGTTTGATGTAATTTTCAACAAATGATGGTATTTTTAAATTTTAAAGAATTAGACAACCAGTGTATTTTATTGTTATTTTCAGATCGTGTTGCATTATTATGCATGAGCATATTTTTATTTCTATCATTCGCGATTCATATGCGAAAAAAATTCTATCTAGCGAAGTGCCGAAAGTTGTAAAATAAATTAAATCCATACTTAGACTTTTCCTCACTCATCCATGTTTTCCCTCTTCTTCTTTCTTTCTTTGGTAAAAATAAAATCAAAACCCTCCTCCTTCAAAATTCAAAATAAAACGAAATAAACTACTAGAAATCACCAAATTAGATTCATTAACCTCATGTAGACTAGGGCTTCAAATCTATGTAGTTCTGTGGCGTGCGATGGTGATTAGGTGGTGGCCATGTGTATGGTGGATCCTGGGTTAGGATTTGCAGGAGATTGAGGTGGAGTTAAGCGAAACAGTGGGTGGATTTGGGATTCTCGTTTAGAGAAGCATATTTGGGTGAAGTTTGGGTGTGTAAGGATGCTTGGGAAGGATGACGACATTTGTTTATCGCATTGCTGTGTGTCAAGTCATGAATTATTCAAAGGCGATGGAGGTTGAATTAGTGGTACGAGTGAACTTAGAGGGGAAGGAGGATTTTTTTGGCGTTGGTTGGAAGTGATCTAGAGCTCCAAGGTGAAATGCAACATCAACGGCAGATACGGGGGAGTTGGGTCGGATTTTGTTTTGATTGACTTAGCTTGACTTAGGTGGGTGCATCGTGAAGCACGTAGGAAGTGGGGTTCGCAGTGGTGTTTGTGTTCGATTCCATTGAGTTTGTCGGAGAATTTGATGATGGAATATGCACATATATGGGTTAGTGTGTGTGCATTTTTTCATAAGTAGGTGATGTATAATTTTGGAAGAAGGGGACGCGGTTAGTGGAGGTGATTAACTAGTTAATATTAATTAATTAAAATAATTAATTAAGTTTTTAATCCAAATTCTTAAAAATCAACAACTTCTTTATACGAGGTCAAATCGAGACATGGTCTTTTGTGTCGTGCTTATAGGAACATTATCTACGTGTTGGAGTTGGTTTCGTCAAGTTTGGATCAAGTAGAATTTTAAGTTAAAGATGAAAGTAGAATGCATAAGCATCAACTGAAATTTTGGTGAGTTAACTCATCTCTAATTGAATACTATATGGTATATAGTTGTTTCAACACAAAAATGACACAAACACTTACGAGATTGAGTAGGGAATAAAAAAGGAAAAAAAGTAAATTAAATTGAGCAAGAAAAGAACACATAGCATTTTATAGCGGTTAGACTAATCTTGGCCTAGGTCCACTTAGTGATTTTATTGATTATATGACTGTCTTGCAATTACAAGTTCTTACGGATCTTATAAATCCATAGATAATTACAAGGGATTAGAGTAAGAGAGCAAGAAAGCCAAAGGTATCCCCCAAAAATGAGCCCCTTCCTTCCTATTTATAGCAATAGGAAGCCTAAAATCTTGCCCCATGATCTCCACCTCGTTCTCCACATCCAAGACCAATTTTCTAGAAAATTTGGTGGAAATCTCATCAATAATTGTGGATCAATCCATGAGCTTGCATTGGTATCGATCCATATGATCTTCATATGCATCACTCTTGAAGCTTTGTCCTTTCTTAATTCATGGTTAGGTTTGTAACTCCAAACTTGTTTTCACTATTATTAACTTGCTTCTGAGTCCTATTAATGGATAAGTGGAAGAACGGAGTTGCTAATTTCAAGTGCTTATGGAGATTGATAGAGAATTGCATGGAAACAATGAAATAGAACTTACAATAAGCTCTTAGCACATCACTTGTGAGCAGTAGCTGTAGGGGCAAAAATTGCTGAGGTTTTATGGACCGATATCGATCCGTGGGTTGGATCAGTATCGATCCAACGTATTGTTAGGGTTTTTGGTCCGGAGTCCATGTGGTTGCTTAATCCTCATCTCGTGGCTCTGATTGCACTTAGGTTCTGGACCCTTCTGGCTATCTCTCCAAGCTTCCTACCTTGATAGCTTCCAAGTCTAATTCGTCAGTCTATCCAAATACTGCCTAGTCTAAAGGATAGATAACACTAGCCATTAAAGTACATCTTGTTTCAAACATTATATGTTTTGAATCAAGACAAGTCGGTATTGTTGTAAACAATTCCATAGTCATTGTCCTTTTTCTTGGATCATTTTTATAAAGAGCCGTGTCTCGACTTATTCATCATGATGCTTCATCATCATTTGGCATTATAAATCTAAAGTGTGATCTCTCAATATGTCATTCCAAGTTTAGTAATTTCGAAATGGTTCCTTTTTTGTTATTACAGGTTCGATTCTATTATCTTTCAATTTCAGTTGTTGGATGTTGAATATACTATGTACATGCATATACGTGCATGTTCTCACAGAAGCTCTTGACCACAGATACACTCATGTAGGCACATATAGGTCATCACCATCATCATTGTTTCTTCATTCCATTTTTTTAAGTTCCAAGACTCGGTACTGATCCAAATCGATTGGTACCAATCCAAGGCTTAAGAAAAGTCCCCTACTTTTCTTGCCTAGAAACTCAAGTTACGAGGCATATAACCCATTCCTTTTATCATTCTCCTCACTTTTGTTTGTTGGCCATTGAACCGGCCCATTCTGTAACATCCCCTATCTTGAGGCCCAAAGCTAAGTGCTACAGATGTTGCAGTCATCAATATTATTAACTTTCGATGATAAAATACGGCATTGTTAATAGTATTCATAATATCAGAAGCACATGAACAAAATCATAGATTTCAAAAATAGCAACTTTATCGATTACATTTCAGAAACATGTTTCATATCCAGTTACATAATCCCAAATGTTTCCCATGTATCAATCAAATAAAATTATTACAAAATACGCCAAGAGCGGCATATAAAGATGGCCTCTTGGATGATCGGAGTACTAAATAGACAAACTGTCTCACTACATCACACCGGAAATAAATATAACAAACCTTATATAGCTAACTTAAGCTTCCTGCTCGTCTTTGGAAGATTTATTCATCCACCTATTGAAACTGTAAACCCAAATTCTCAATCTAATCAAGTTAATTTTAAGCACCAGATAGTTTAAGAAGAAAGAAAAAAAATTCGAGTCAGACATAAAGTCTGGTGTGAATAATACTATTACATCCCAGTTTACTGATATTCAGTGAGACAAGGTCGCTTAGCGGAACGGGTTTCCCCTTACTAATATCCTTTTAAAACAAATCTTTTTGCAAATCAAAATCCTACAACCAAACAGGTTAATCAAACTAATCATATCGATAATACCAATATTACATATGCTTAAAAACAGATAATAAATGCACTATCTGTTCGAACAATGTAGTTTTGTTTGGCTAACGACTAACCTTTGGCTGACTCGGGACTACCAGACATACTAAACAAATTATCTAACACATGTTAGACATACTTTTGGATTGGTCTGTCCTTAACTTACTTCTCCAAGGGTCATCTGATCCTAATGGTTTTGCAGGCTCACCATTAACCTATCCTCCTTCTCTATGCATATATTCCTTTCGGTAAATAACCAGCATTTAAGTCTGACTATGACTAAGTCCTACACACTCGAATTTTGGACTAAATTAGTTAGGGGCTATAGCTAATGTATAGGATGCAACCCTATACCAGTCCCATCTGATGTTCAAATATCTGAGTCATTTTTACTTAGGATTAACTACCCTTCAAATTTTCCTTAAGAACTTCTCATAATGATTTAACCCTTCAAATCATACTTAAACAAGGAAAAAAGTACTATCTGCTTTACTCAAATCTATTTGTCACCCTGCCTTTTGATCAAGGTCAGGATATCAACAAATTGGCTAAAAAGGATGGATATCTGGATTGGAGATCTATTGGAAACCACGCAATTATCGATACCATCAAAATTTAACCAAACTCCAATTAAGGTGGGATCGATCAGAAATGATAAAAAAGGCTTGGTGAGGCTACACTTCGAATTTCAGGTCAATCGGAATTCATATGCTCAAGTTATGGATGGATCAATATTCGTGGAAAACCAGTTCATATCGATCAAAATGTACGTGGCTGTATACTTCAGATCAATACATACATATCGACGCTTTCCTGTCGATCAAAATGGCTATGGATATACATACATTCTTTTGTGCATTTGTGTTGGATCAATTACAATACGTATTGATAGGTTTCGCATCGATTGAAATGGTGTGGCATCAGATCGATACAAGAGAAGGGATATAGTATGGGACCGATAAAAGGAGGGAGCAAAGGATGGATACAAAAAGCAGTAAGGAGCCATTTCATATCTATCACGTTCATATCGATCGATACGAAAGAAACGGTCAAGATGGAGTGTAGAACATGGATCACAAAGCATGACTCGAATCGATAAGAAAGACATTGATACATGATTGATGGATACGTAATTGATGGATACGAAATATGATGGATACGAAACTCTTCATGGGTATGAAATCGCCAGCTGATATTTGAAAAGGCAAACTTGGATCGATCATATCTCAAAAATTATACATTGGAATTTCATGAAATTTGGAGAACAAGGACTCTGTAGTTTTCTCTTTCACCATGATCGATCTTAGTTCAATTGGAGTGATTCTTGATCAATATGAAATCGAGATGAATCGATTAGGGATCGATCCCAAACGACCCCAGATGAATTGTGTAGGCCAACCTAAGCATGAGAAAGGGTATTATGAGATTCAAGGCAGATATATCCAGCACCACAACTATAATAGCACCTCTATGGCAAATAAAAAGGGGGCTTCTTCTTCTTTTTTGGCTAAACTCTGCCATTTTGGTTATTGATATTCAAAGGATTTTAACTGCAATCACAGTATAAAAGAAATAAAAGTATCAATTCAAAGTGGACGTAGGCCGGAGATAGCCGAACCACTATAAATCATATGTCTTCTCTTACTTTCTATCATTTTAATTTTGTTATTTCTTCATTTTGATCTGAGATCTGTGACTGGATACTAAGGATTGTGTGTAAACGCTGGTGCTTTCGTTACATTTGGGATCTGTGCCAATTTTGACGTAAATACTTTTGTGCTTTCATTGAGAAAACTAGTTCCCGCTATATTGGATTTGGAGTTCAGATTTGGAAAGCTAAAGGATCATATCTAGGAGGAATCATGGATAGGCAATCAGTTAGAAGGAAACTACAAAAAAATCCATCAAGAGGGAAGTCAAGAGGCTTCCTCCAGAGCTGGAGAAAATCAGCCATCTGTTTACATCACAAGGGATGAGAAGCAGACTATGATGGATTCTACGTAGGAGCGATTACTAAAAAGGAGGAGGAGATGGTGCAGAATCTTCTTAGACAGTTTGGACAGGTTGAGGCAGCAGGAGTTCAGATCCACACAACTATCAATTTGGACAGATCTAGACTTGGGTGCACACCCCTACGTAATGTTGGGACAATTCATGGGAAAAAGTCCAGGTGACGCTGCACAGCCCGGCGCAAACAAGAATACAAAAGTGTGTGACGAGGAGTACGTATAAGAATTCCCTCAAGGACTTGGGGCTGTTAGGAAATGAAGACGGGGGGCAATCCTTAGTGGACAACGTTGGATTGGCTGAAATTATCAGGCGAACTATATGCGGAGGTTTGACAAACAAAGATTTGGAAGGAGTAAACAGGAGTCCATTTACCCGTAACATCAGGATGGCTAGGAATCCACCAGACTTCAAGCTGCCTACTCTAGAAGTATACAATGATAGGACGGATCTAGCCGATCATTTGATGTGGTATACAAGGCACATGGAAGTTCCAGGGGGATTGGAGGAGGTTATGGCCCAATGTTTCCCCCTGTACTTGACGGATATAACTGCTATGTGGTTCAGGCAGTTGAAAAATGGATTTATTATGACATGGACAGAATTGGTGGACAAGTTCTTGAAGCAGTTTTAGGTTCATATGAAAAGGCCAAAAAATGTGATGACACTGACATTAGCAAAACAAAGGACATGAGAGTCGCTGAGGACTTTCTTAACCCGATTTAATGCGACGATTGCTTCAATGGATCCACCGGATCCATCAGTGGTTCTAATGGCGGCAATGTTAGGAGTCAGGGACAACTCGGATTTCAAAATATCGTTAACACAGGATCCACCAATGGGTCTCGGGGAATTCTTTCACGAGGCCGAGAGATTTCTTTGATGGGAGGATGCAAGTTTGGATATGAAACTAATGGAAGTAAATGTGGTCAAGTATGGAGGACCATTTGGTGAAAGTTCGAGTAAGGATAAGGTTAAAGGGAAGAGGAAGTCGAATGACGATTCTGGTAGAGCAGGGAAGCACTAGGGAGAATCAAAATTCTCTACTTACACCGGACTGAATGAGACATTGGAACGGATGTACATGGAAACTCCAAATCACCTTCCTTACTGAAGGACGGCGAGGAGGGAAACATCGGAACGCGAGAGGGCATCGGGAAGGCATTGTCTCTTTCATGACTGGACGGGCATGATACTAACAGTTGTTGGCATCTAGAGGATATAATCGAGGAGCATGAAAGGAGTGGTCAGTTGAGGCAATTCGGGACTCGAAATGTGGCGGTGGAATAGGAGCAGCCACCATTTACCTCAAATAATGACGGCATAAGGCCCTGTTATGATGGTCCGCTGGTCATCGACTGATCGAGATGGTATGGAATAAGCAGCAAACTCTGAGCAGACGGCTAAGTCACTTACTCATATACGGGGAGGGATATACCCCCTAGGCATGCTCTGAGATGATGATAAACCATGATTCTCTAGTTTGTGGAATCAGTCTTTACTTTCTGTTTTGGACATTTTCTTTTTTTTGGTTGGTTCTGGAGTTTGGTTTGGACTCTTGGTTTTCTTGATTTTCTGGTTTGGATCTTGGTTTGGATTTTTGATATGGATTTCTGGTTTTTTGATTTGATCTAGACTTTGGATTGGATTTTGATTGGATTTTTATCTGGTTTTTGATAAAAAGGTTATCGGGTATTGATTATGCATGGCAAAGGGTAAGTCGCTTCGTCCAAACTTGGCGAATCAACTTATTCACGTCGTCAAGAATGGACTATGCTCAGCAAGGGTCTGGAGAGACTAGGATTCGGCCTAGGACTTAGGCCCTATATTATGTATCATTAATTGTTTCATGTCGTCGAGTATGGACTATGCTCGGTAAGGGTCCAGAGGGACCATGATTCGGCTTAGGACTTAAGCCACGACATTACTCAGCGTTCAGGGACATAGAACTAGGATCATCATCGATATAGGACTTATGCCAAGGCAATGCTTAATGCAGTTCGTTGAGTGTGGATTATGCTTGGCAAGAACCCGAAAGGTTATGGATTCAAATATTGGCTATGAACAGCTAAGGATGTGGGCATGAACCTAGAGTGGTCCTGAATTTGTCTATGGCTTCGGAGCGTTCCCAGATTTGGATATCGACCCGAAGAGGTCATGGATTTGGTTATTTGTTGCTGGATATGGATGGATTAGAACTCAATTGTCGGGTTCGGATGTATTTGGAATTTTCTAAGGATTTGGTTAATAGATTCGGAATCGGATATCGACCTAGAGTAGTCGCGGAATTGGATAAGGATATGGCTATGACGCTTAGATAGAATGGCTTGGTAATGGATTGGATTATGGATCGGATGATATGTCTATAGATGGAATATGGACTTTGGATGTTGAATTTAAAGCTATTCAAAACACGCCTTCCTACTTATTCCTACTTATGGATCGGATGATATGTCTATGGCATGGTTGTATACTTCGGATCGATACATACAAATCGATGCTTTTGTATCGGTCAAAATTGATATGGATATAGACAACACATACATTCTTTTGTGCATTTGGTTTGGAACGGTTACAATTCATATCAATAGGTTTTGTATCGATCAAAATGGTGCGGCATCAGATCAATACGAGAGAAGTGATAGAGTATAGGATCGATACGAAGGAGGGAGCAGAGGATGGATATGAAAAGCAGCAAGGAGCCATTTCGTATCGACCACGTTCATATCGATCGATTTGAAAGAAACGGTCAAGATGAAGCGTATAACTTGGATCACAGTGTGTGACTTGGATCGATACGAAAGCCATGGATACGAGATTGGTGGTTAAGTAACCGATGGATACAGAATATGATGGATATGCCATTCTTTATGGATACAAAATCGCCAGCTGACATTTGCAAAGGCAAACTTGGATCGATCATATCTCAAAACTTATGTATTGGAATTTCATGAAATTTGGAGAGCAAGAAATTTGCACTATCATCTTTCACCATGATCGATCTCAACTCATTTGGAATGATTCTTGATAGATATGAAATCGACATTGATCTATTAAGGATTGATCCCAAATGACCCCAGATCGATTGTGTTGTCCCACCTACGCATGAGAAAGGGTATTCCGAGATTGAAGGCAGATATTTCCAGCTCCAAACTTGTAAATAGCATCTCCATGGAAACAAAAATAGGGGCTTCTTCTTTTTTTTGGCTAAACTCTGCCATTTTGGATATTGATATTCAAAGGATTATAACTGTAATCACGGTATAAAGGAAATAAAAGGATTAATTTAAAGTGGACGTAGGCCGAGGATAGGCGAACCACTATAAATCTTGTGCCTTTTCTTACTTTCTTTCATTTTAATTTTGTCATTCTTCATTTTTACTCTCTACATCATCTGGATCTAAGATTTGTGACTGGATACTAAGGATTTGTGTGTGAACACTGGTGCTTTCATTACATTTGGGATTTGTGACCAATTTTGGTGCAAACACTATTTTCCATGATATATGCTTTACTCAAAACATTGTTGATGAAAATATTCGAAACCTTTGTTTAAAACCTTTAAACAATCTCTTTTGAAACCATTAAAAGTACCCCTTTCAATACAAGTAACCACTTTACTTTATAACCTTAGGCCGAAAGGCCAAAACAAACCTTTCAAAACCATTTATCATAGACCTTTTGAAAACATTGAAAACATCTATTTCGAAAGCTTTATAAACCTTAGACATCCTCTTTTAAAACACTTTAAATATGCCTTTCAAATATATTAGAAACCTTCATTTCAAACACTAGGGTAAACCTTTTCAAAACATTGGGAATCAACTCTTCGAGAACTTTATCATATACCTTTCGAAATTACTGGGGGACATCCCCTTCGAAACTTTTATTAGTTACCTTTCGAAAGCATTAAAGTACTCCACCTAAAACAAACCTTTCGAAAGCATAGGGTTCAAGTAAAAATATGTGGAACATAGTTTCGAAACCATTTAAAACCTTATTTTTCGAAACCTGTTGGGTTTATCTTTTAATAGAACAAAGGGTCATAAAACATAAGTCGAAAGAAACTCTTTCAAAAGTTGTTTCTAAAGTAAAAAAGTGGATGTTGTCGAAACGGTCCCTTCAAAAGCATTGGAGAAGCGACTCTAGTTTTTATAATAATGAAACCTTTTCGAAGGCACAGCTTCGAAAGGTAATTGGCGACAGGGTGGGGTTTCGACCCTTTCGAAAGAAATTTCTGAAAACGAAGGTGCAACCTCTTTCGAAACCTTTCTTCTAAACTACTGATTATGTAACAGCCCACAAATCCGTAACCCTTGATTCAACACTATTCTAGAACAATCAACTCAAGTTGCACAGAAACACGAACCATTAGGGTTAAAGAAGAAGAGGTAGAAGAGGAGAAAACAGAATCAACACCAGAATCTAACCATCGCAGTGGAATAAAATATAATAGGTAGTAAATAATCTTTACTCAAAATCAAATATATCTGTTTACATATATTACATCAATCAGAGTACATCAGTCACAGCTCACATCAATAACACACAATGGATACACAACAACTCAACATCGGAATATATATATATATATATATATATATACAAGTACGAATATACGTATCGCCCTCCTGCTCGACTCCTGAGCTCCACAGCATCATATCCTGTATCCTATAATACTCGGTCTGACCCGAGCATTACAGTTAAATAATACCCGAGTCAGTCTGGAATACCGGCGTGAGAAAATCACACCCAATTGATTTTTAAAGTTTCAAAAATCCTTTGAAAACAAAAGCATCTCGTAAGACCACGCCACAAATAAACATGTCAGGTTTTTAATTTATGATAGCTAAAACAATTTTTATAGAAATCCTCTGATATTATAATAGGGTCTATATACAAATACTTATAAAATAGCCGAAATTGTTACATGATTAAATTCCAGCTACTAGCCACATAGTGGGTAATACAAACAAAACTCGTACAAGGCTCGTAGGGAGAATGGATTTCCAACTAATGACTAGGCATTGGGTACCACCTATCACAGTATGGGGCCTAGATCACCGTACAGAGGAGTACGCCCGCTCCCCTGCAACACAAGGCCGGAACCATCCCTTACTGGACAGTCCCGAGTGAGATCACCCCGCGGTTGGGATCAGCAACCGCACCACTAAGCCGAATATAAAAAGGGACATCTAGACTGGAATGACCTCACCCTGCTTAGGTGCTACCCACCTAGCCTTGCTGCATATCCCCTGATTTTCAGTCATTCCCATTTGATGAGGCTTGAGGCTAAGCGTTACCTTTTATAGAACATATCCCTTAGAATGCCCATCGTCCACCTGACGATGTTTCGCAAGCATTCATCCATACAAGTCCGTCCCGGGTTCAAACGGAACCGAAGGCACTATTCCTACTACATCCATTTTGGAAATATCCTCAGGATTAGTAACGACTAGCCCTTGCACTTCACTGCTCCAGCTTCGAATTCAAAATCGTTTACACGAAACGTACAAACCGGATCGAAGTGGTTTTCGAGAAATAAATCTCGATCCCGGTCTCTTCGAAACGATCAACGCATTTAGCCAATATTGATAGTCGGTTATTTAACTACCAATTAACATTCACAAACAACCATCCAACAATAAATAATTTTCCGAATTATTTATTAACCTCAAAAATATCTTCACAACATACATTTCTATTTTCAACCCTTAAATACAGTTTCAAAACCATCTTCTTTTCAGAATAAACTATCCCAATAGTTTCTATTTTCTCTGAAATCACCAAGCACAAATTAGATTTTTAAAATAATTTAAACCTTTTACTTTGAAATATACTTTATAACGTTTAAGTTAAAACTACATCAATAATTTATTTAAAATACCATACTATATGAACATTTGAAAATAAGGTTATTTAATAAATATAAAACTAGATTTATACTTTTAAAAACAAAATACTAAGTCACTTTTAAGTAATTCCTGTTATAATAGATTTGAGAAAATTCTTACTTTAGACTATAAATATTAAAAATAATAAATTTTCAAAACATACCTTTTTAAACAAATTTAAAACTAGTAACTTACATTTAAAAAACTTACTATGAAAACGTACTTGGTTATCCAGGGAGAATATCCAAATTCAACCACTTAAATCAACTTTCCCAAATTGATTTCAAGTTTATCCTATTCAAAATAAATTTCTTTAATTACTTAATTCATTTCAAAATTTATTAAGTAGGGACTTAATTATTGTTGTTATTATTATTTTTCATTTGATTTTAAAACTTTTAACTGAAATATACAAATTCCAGATTTTTCCCAACTTTTCCCTTTATTCTTCCAATAATTCAATCTTAGCTTTTAAATAAATGTTTTGTTCTTTTAAATAATAACATTGAATTTTAAAATTCATCAACTTCCTGTTTATTCAAATTTTCCCTTTCATCCTCAGGATTCACTTATTAGAATTTTAAAGTTACTTTATTTCTTTTCCAAGTCATTCTTAAATTTATTCTATAATTATTTCACTTGCAATTTCACTTCTTTCATTTTCATTCAAAAAAAATAACATTTATAGTTTTGGTAATTCATTATTCTTAATGATATTCAATCTAACTATACCATTCATTACCTCAACCATTCATAAAATCAACACGGGATACCAAAGATTCAGAACACAGGATATTCAATAATCTAAATAATTTCGAGGGGTCCAGTTGGATCCCTCCTACCTATTTTCCCTGCATCCAAAGATGTTAGTACAATAATATGCCAATTCCAGGATATAACATACTATAGCACATCAACCAATCCATTCAATCATCCAATTCAATCATTCAAACGATTATTTAGATTTAATCATTTAAATTTATATTTAAACTGAGTGAGATTAACTCACCTTTGACTTCTAGTTTGCCAAGCCGATCCAAATCGGCTGGTTCTTCCCGAATTTTGAACCTTGAATACACATTATAGGATTTATTAATATTTAAATCAATCAAACAATTAATTATCATTTAATAGATTTACTTAACTAACTTTGTAATTTAAACTAATGGTTCTCCTTCTAAAATCTTTTAGTACTCATTTAGATTAATAAAACAAATTAATCACTAAATTCATTATTTGAAATAAATTAGTAACATTTTAAAATGTAGATATTTATATTATTATTATTATTTCCAAAATCTTATAATAAAATTTATACTTATTGTTTACCAGTATATACATATTTTATTAACCCGAATTGTTATCAAATTAAAATTTAAATCAGCTGATGAACGAAAAGGAAATCAACAGCTTGATTAAGTAAATAAATAAATACAAGTGTTTAAACTAATTTTACCTCAAATTGAACAAGATGAAATATCAGTACAGCAATGAACGAGACCGAACTCGATGCTCTTGCCTAACGTTCGTCGGCGATGCCGACATCCCCACGCGCCTACATCCCGCGACATGAACTCGCCGACCACCCAAGATTCCCTCTGCGCCTTCGCGTACGCGACTACCATGAGCACGACGCTCGAAAACCCTAAACTGCACGACCCTGAATCCCCAAACTCGATCGCCTCCTTCCATACGTGTCTCTCCAGCTTCAATTGTCGCCGCCGCTCCTAGGCTTCAATTGCATCTCCCTTCATCGCATGATTCCCAGTCGCACAACTCCTCTTTAAGTCGCGACGAAGTTCGTGATGTTTGCAGCGATTTCATTCGATCGCTGCCCCCCTTTTTTTTATTTTACGGCCGATTGATTTTTATTTATTTATACGAGATTGATACGAAATGGAAAGAGCTCGCCCCCCTTCTTTTCTTTCTCTTTTTTGTTAAACGAAAGGATTAACGATAGCTTACGAACGAAGCCATGTTATATATATATATATATATATATATTTATTTTTATTAGTGAATCTTCCAGTGTAAGGCTTGTTTGATTATGATATGGCCTTAAGAACGGTTGTAAATATTTAAAAAGAAAACGTGTTTAAGAAGGCACCGATGGCATTTATTTGATAAAATTTCAAACCGAACAAACCATTGCTAAATACAATTTTACAACTTCTATTACGCTCAGTAATATCAATATTAATCCTACAAGCCATCAAATTATTTTTTTATTTTTATAGGCTTAGAATTCCAGATTCAGTATTATACCCAACGTCAAATTATTTAATTCAACAGTTTAATTGTCAAATAATTTGTGATATCCATAATTCAAGTTAAAATTACACTATTGAATATTTAAAATCGATTAAATATTCCGATTCAAATTGCTTAAAAATTCCGGGTCGTCACAGATTAAGTCGAAGGCTACCTAGTTCAAAAGTATTCTTTTCAAAAGCAAAGCAGGCGCACTTCCTTTAAAAGAAAAATAAGATTTTGACCCCTTCGGTACTCCTTTTTCGACTCTATACCTTTCCTCCATCTCCAATCCACTACATACCAAGTCTTTGATACCGTATGTATTGGTTTCGACTGAAGTTAAGGTGGAAGGATGAAGTCAAAAGGCAGCTACCGAAAGTAGCGAAACAAAAAAACCTTAGAAAATTTAATTTTTAACTTTAAAAAACAATTTCTTTTCAACTAACCTGCTTTGTTTGTCAACATATGATTGGTTACCAATTTCTTTTACAAGTTCTTTTCTAAAAGTGCCGCCGGATTTTAGAGATTAATAATTTAAAACATTTGCAAATTGCCCATTCTTCTTTTATAAACATACAAAAAAATTAAGTCTCATACCTTAAATAATTTTAGATACTTATGAAAACACTTAGGAAAATTCTCTAAAAATTCCCATAAATCACTTTTAACGTAATTTCTAACATATTTAAATTTCTGACCCAAAGTCAATTTAAAATAGCCATAATTAATTTTAAACCGAATTAACCAATTTCTTCACTAGAAAATTCATAATAAATCCACGTTAATTCATTATATTATGAAACTTAAAACCTATCTCTAAAATATCATTTCTGACCTTATATCAAAATTGTAAGGCATTTGGATGTCATTTGATAGGTTTTCAAATTAAAATTGTCATGAAAATCAATATGAATAAGCATAGTTCATCAACAAGCATATATATATATATACACATATATACGTATATATATATATATATATATAACATTCAAAACAAGGAAAGATACTTTGCAAGAATATTCGGATCTGATCTTAGAAACCAAAAACATCAAAATTTGAGATGTAACATATTATTCACCTCTAGCTTTGTTGTTAAGGAGTTGAGATTTGATCTTGGATTAAGTTGATTAAGCTTTTCCTCTTGATTCTTTCTTATCTTCCCCTTACTTCTCTTTAATGGTTGCCAGCTTCTTTTGTTTTTTTTTTGTTTTTTCTTATGAATGGGAGAATGAGAATGCATGAGTGTTTAGGCTATAAGAATGTAGCTTATTCCTATATTTCCCTATCATGTTTCCCTTACGTATTTCATTTTAAATCCCCTTAGTTCATTAGTTATTTGCCAAGGCTACCCTTTATTAACACAAATCTCAATCCCCTAACCATTTACATTTTTTAATTTAATTTAACTAATTAAATGTCCTAAATAATGTTAATCAAAATTAGGGTCGTTAAACGCTCCCTCCTTAAAGAATTTCGTCCTCGAAATTATGATAAGGTACTCAGCAAAATCAATCAAAATGGTAAAAAAATACCATAAAACAAGTCAGGATAAGCCTCTCGAATCATGTTCTCAATTTTCCAAGTACAGTCTCTCTCATCGTCATTCCACCGGACCTTGACTAATCTGACTGTCTTGTTCCTTAGCCTCTTCTCATCTCTCATGACTATATAAACCAGCTTTCTAATTATAGTCAAATTTGGATCCACTACTAATTCATCTAACATAGTCAATGCTATGGTAGTCTTTGGATCTCGAGTACACTTCCTTAGATGAGAAACATGAAAAACATCTTGGACTCCTGCCAAACTATTCGGTAACTCTACCCTATATGCGAGTTTCCCAATCCTCTCTACAATAGGAAATGGTCTAATGAACCTCTCGGTGCCAATTTCCCTGATTGCCTGAATCGAATTACGCTTTTCATCGGTGATACCTTGACGATAACATGATCTCTAACTGAGAACTCTATGTCTTTCCATCTTCTATCTTCTTAACTCTTCTGCCTAGATTGAGCTTCCTTCATTCTAGCTCGAATGATCTCAATCTTTTTTGCAGCTTCTCTAACAGTATCCGGACCACGAACCATCCTCTCCATGGCCTTTAACCAACAAACAGGAGATTTGCATGGCCTTTCTTGCAAAGCTTCAAATGGTGCCATCCCTATACTAGCCAAATAACTGTTGTTACACGAAAACTCGACAAGCGTAGATAGTCTTCCCATGATCCCCTAAAATTTAGTATATAAGCTCGTAACAAATCTTCTAAGACTTTATTAACTCTTTCCATTTGCCTATCTATCCGCGAATGGTAAACGACATTCATCTTGAGCTTGGTACCTAAAATCTCCTGTAGACTCCTCCAGAACTTGCTAGTGAATAAGGAATCTCTATCCTTACTATATTACTACGAATCCTATGAAGCATAACTACATTTTTCACAAATAACTTAGCTAAAATAAGTGTCGTCCTTATTGACTTAACTGGAATGAAATGTGCACTCTTGGTCAGACTGCCCACTACGACCCATATACTTTAATTCTTAATTCGATCTTGTGAATCCATTTATAGAATCCATTGAGATCTAATCCCATTTCCATACTGGAACATCGAAAGGCTGAAGTAACCCACTTGGTTTTCGATGTCCAGCTTTCACCTATTGACAGTTCAGACACTACTTCACCCATAAGCCCACATCTCTCTTCATACCTTTCCAGAAGAAACACATCTTCATGTCCTGATACATACATCTTAGTTCCTTCTGGATGAATAGTAAACTTCAAACGATGGCATTCTTCAAGAACTTCCTTCTTAATGTTTCTCACATTCAGAACACATAATCTTCCTTTCTTCCTTAACCACCCATTCTAATCAAGACTAAAATCTTTCAAATAGTTTCTTTCAATTCCATCCCTTAACTTTCAGATCCGTTCAACTTATAATGGATCCTCCTTTTGTTTAGAAGCAGTCTTTTCGATCATTATTGGTCGAACTTCTAAACATGATAACACGACGGTCTCCCCACTAGACTCATCTTGGGATCTCCATCGTATTCTATATGTAGTCAATGCTTTTAAATCTTTCCACTCGGTTATCATTGCCAACACTGCATTTTGGTGTTTTTTGCTAATTGCATCTGCAGCCTTATTGCCTTTTCCCAATGTGTACACAATATCAAAGTCATAAGCAGCTATAAACTCTAACCACCTCTGTTGTCTCATATTCAACTCCTTTTGAGAGAATAAATTACTTTAACCTATGATCCATACATATCTCAAACCCCTCTCCCAAAAGGTAATGTCTCCATACCTTTAACATAAAAATCACCGCATTCAATTCCAAATTATGCGTTGGATATCTAACCTCATGCGGTCTAAGCTGTCGAGAAGCATAGACAATCACTTCACCTCTTTGCATTAATATAGCTCCTAACTCTGTTCCACATGCATATGTATATACCACTAAATCATGATTTCCTTCTGGAACAACTAATACAGGTGCACTAGTCAATAAGTATTTCAATCTCTGAAATGATTCTTCATACTTACCGGTACAAACGAACTTCACATCCTTTCACGTCAGCATGATCATTGTTTGCTTTCCATGAAAAATGATTTATGAATCTCCGATAAAACCCAACTAATTGAAGAAAAATCTTTATCTTAGTCACTGTCTCGGGTCTCTTCCAATTAATCATTGCTTCGATCTTAGTTGGACCTACAGAAAACTCTTTCTTTGAGACTACATGAGCAAGAAACTTCACTTCCTTCTTTCAAAAATGACACTTCGAAAACTTCTCTTTTAGCTGATTCTGCCTCAATGTCTCAAGCACCACTCTAAGATGAATTTCATGATCCCCTTTCACCCTAGAAGTATATCAAAATATCGTCTACGAATACCAAAACAAACATGTTTAAGTGCTATGGGATACTTGGTTCATCAAATCTACAAAGAATGCTGGTGCATTAGTTAGTCTGAACAACATTACTAACCATTCATACAATCCATATCTAGTTCTAAACACCATTAAAGGAATAATATCCTCTGCCATTCTAAGTTAATGGAACCTTGTCGCTAAGCACAACTGGGAAAATACCTTGGCTCCACTCAAATAATCGAACAAATCGTTGGTTCTGGGAAATAGATATTTATTCTTTATCATTTTCTCATTCAACTTATGAAAATCGATACATAACCTTAAAGATCCATCTGGTATCTTAGCAAATACTGCAGTTGCTCCCCAAGGAAAACTACTTGGTCTAATAAAATTCTTTCCTTCCAAATCCACTAACTGCATCTTTAGCTCCCTCATCTCTGTTGGTGTCATTCTGCTCGACGGTCTACTTACTGGTTCTGCTCCTGGCACCAACTTTATTTGAAACAGAATGGCTTGTTTCAGCAGTAATCCTACCACCAGTTCAAAGATATCTGTGAATTATCTAACAACGAAAACTTGACTCAACTCATTTTCATCCTCCACAAGCCCAACAAAGCATTTACTTTAAAACTAGGTTCTCTATGGAGTATATAATCCAATCACAGAGTGTCTAAGCAATATGTCCCTATCATGGCAAAATATCCCAGCATCATATTTACCTAACCAATCCGTACCAAAAATAATTACAAACCTAGGAAATCAAACATATGCAAACTGCAAACAAAAGTATGACCTAACAAATCAAACTCTAGGTGGTCACACTTCATCCCGAATGTTGCATACCCTCCTATCAGATTTGCAAACCTATAAGGGTTCTAGGTTAAGCTTATTTACCAAATAATAAGACATAAAAGAATGCGATGCACCCATATCAAATAGGACTCTAACTGACGTACTATAAATCAAAACCAAACCTCTTAACGTAGCTTTTCCTTTCTCCTATGCTCTCGATCTCGAGGTAGCTGGCTCCAATGCAAACACTTTGCCTTTTCCTCACTTGGAAGACTCCTTGCACTGGTTCTTATAGTGCTCAACTTGATCGTAGGTGAAATACCTCACGCCTTTCTTCTCAACGGATTTCTTTCCTTTGCCTGTTCGGCATTTATGGGCATAGTGTCCTTTCTTATTGCACTTATAACAGACAACCTTTGCCTTCCCTTTCTTAGCAGTTCCGCCCTTTTGAGCTCCTTTCTTGTGAAAAAATTTCCTCTTCTGACTTTGTCCTCCCTGAACTTCCTTTGCCTTATTTCCTTCAAGAAAAGAATGCATCTCATTATGCCTCAAAGCCATTTAAATGAGAACATCATATGGATCCCTAATATTTGGTAATGTGGCCTTAACAAGCTCAGGCTTTAACCCCCTAATGAACTTCTCATTCTTCTTAAGCATAGTACCAAATGTAGCATAGCCATATCTCGCTAGCTCCTCAAACCTCATCGCATACTTAAGCACTGTCATGTCTCCTTGCTCCAACTCAGCAAACTTCTTGAGCATAGTAGTCTTTGCAATCTTAGACATAAACCTTTCTTCAAACCTTCTTCTGAACTTAGCCTATGTCATGGTCTCCTTGTTGACTCCAACTATTACACTGGTCCACCAATACAGTGCTGCTCCTTGTAGCTATCAATAAACGAGCCTTCTCTTCTACTCATCATTGATCCCCAAATCAGCGAAAATCCTCTTGCAAGGAAGTAATAAGTTCTCTACTTCAATTACGTCTTTAGTGCTAATAAATGACTTTCCTCCCAACCGAGCATTATCACAACTCAGAATAGCATAGTTATTCACTACTGGAGCTTCTTGGTTCCCTCCTCCATCATTTCATCCAACTACTCCAACATCAACTCCTGCTTGCATCATATTGACAAAGAATTGATACATTGCTCCCATGTCGACTTACGGGACTCCAGCACCCATATTTGCAGCCTGTGCCTGACCTTGATTCCTCCTCGTATTGGGTTTGGCATTTCCATTAGTTGTGATGCCTCCCCCTCTAAGGTTAACTCTTTCACTTCTAGCATACATATCTGCATTCATGCCTTCATAAGATACAAAATAATAACCTAAATGAGATAGAAGAATAGAGATATATCGTGTACTTATATATAGCAAATACAAGTACATCACTATAGCGTTATCCCATACCCAGATCTTTCCTCTAATTCCTAGGATTATGTTTTCAAAAATCATTTTAGTTTAAATTTTTTCATAGACCTATGCTCTTATACCAAGTTGTAACATTCCCTATCAGGAGGCCCAAAGCTAAGCGCTACAGATGATGTAGTCACCTATAGCATTAACTTCCGGCGACTATGGTAATGTTGATGGTATCCATAATATCATAAGCATATGAATATGTAACAAAATAATAGATTTCAAAAATAACAACTTTACTGATTACATTTCAAAAACATGTTTCATATCCAGTTACATAATCCCAAATGTTTCTTAGGTTTTGACCAAATATAATTATTACAAAATATGCCAAACGCGGCGTATGAAGATGCCTTCTTGGATGATCAGAGTACTAAATAGACAAACTATCTCAATACATCACAACGGAAATAAATATAACAACTCATAAATAGCTAACTTCAGCCTCTTGCTTGTCTTTGGAAGCTTTGTTCATCCACCTACTATAACCAAAACTCTTAATCTACTCAAATTAATTTTGAGCACCCGAGATTTTAAAGGGAAAGGAATAAACTTCGAGTCAGACATAAAGCCTGGTGTAAATAATATTATTACATCTCGATTTACTGATATTAAGTGAACATGTTGCTTAGCGGAATGGGTTTTCCCTTAATAATATCCCTTTAAAACATATTTTTTGTGAATCAAAATCACGCAACCAAACTAGTTAGTCAAACTAATTATACCAACAAAAGCAATATCATATATGCTCAAAAATAGGTAATAAATGTACAGTTTGTCCAAACAATGTAGTTTGTTTGACTAACTTCTAACCTTTGGTTAACTCGGGCATACCAGACAAACTAAATAAATTATTTAACACCTATTAGAAATACTTTTGGACGGTATGTCCTTAACTTACTTCTTCTAGGGTTACTGATCCTAATGGTTTTTCAGGCTCACCAATAACCTATCCTCCTCCTCTGTACATATATTCCTTTCTGTGTGTAACCATCATTTAAGTCTTACTTGCGTCTAAGCCCTATCACCAGAATTTTGAACTAGCGCGACCCTATACCAGTCCCATCTGGTTTTCAAATATCTAAGTCATTTTTAATTAGGGTTCACTACCCTTCAAATTTTCATTGAAAACCTTTTCAAAATGATTTAACCCTTTAAATCAAACTTAAACAAGGAGAACGTACTATTTGCTTTACTCAAATTTGTTTGCCATGATATATGCTTTACTCAAAACACCATTGATGGAAACATTCGAAACATTTGTTTGAAACTATTAAACAACCCCTTTCGAAACCATCGAAAGTACCACTTTCGAAATAAGTAAACCACTTTAATTTATAATCTTTGGCCAAAAGGCCAAAACATACCTTTCAAAACCATTTACCGTAGACCTTTCAAAACATTGAAAACGTCTCTTTCAAAAGCTTTATAAACCTTAGACATCCTCTTTTAAAACACTTTAAACATGCCTTTCAAAAACATTAAAAACCTTCCTTTTAAGCACTAGGGTAAACCTTTCGAAAACATTAGGGAACCACGCGTGCGAAACCTTTATCATATACCTTAAGAAAATACCAAGGGACCTCCCCTTCAAAACCTTTATTAGTTACCTTTCGAAAGCATTAAGGTACTCTACTTAAAACAAGAAAGCATAGGATTCAAGTAAAAATATGTGGAACATAGTTTTGAAACCATTTAAAACCATATTTTCCGAAACCTATTGAGTTTATATGTCAATTGAGAAAAGGGTCTTAAAACAACTAAGTTGAAAGCAACTCTTTCAAAAGAAATTTCCTAAGTGAAAAAAGTTGATATGGTCGAAACCAATCCCTTCGAAAGCATTGGAGAAGCGGCTATAGTTTTTCAAACGAACCCTTTCGAAGGCACTCATTCGAAATGTAAATGGTGGCAGGTTGGGGCTTCGATCCCTTCGAAAGCTATTTCTTAAAACAAAGGCGCAACCTCTTTCGAAACCTTTTTTTAAAACAGTTGACTAAGTCGAAAGCTATCTAGTTTGAAAGCATTCTTTTCGAAAGCAATGTAGGCACATTTTTCTTTAAAAGAAAATTAAGGTTTCGACCGCTTGAGGACCCCTTCTTCGACTCTATACCTTTAGCCTATCTCCAATCCACTACTACCAAGTCTTTTATACCATGTGTATTTGTTTTGACTAAGGTTGAAGTCGGAAGGATGAAGTCAAAAGGTAGGTGCCGAAAGTAGCGAAACAACAAAACCTTAGAAAATCTGATTTTTAAATTTAAAAAGTATTTTCTTTTCAACTAACCTACTTCATTTGTCAATATATTATTGGTTGGTAATTTTTTTCCAAGTTATTTTCTAAAGGTTCTGCCAAATTTTGGAGATTAATAATTTAAAACATTTACGAATTGCCCCTTCTCCTTTTATAAACATATGAAACATTTAAGTGCCATACTGTAAATAATTTTATATACTTATTAAACACTTCGAATGATTCTCTAAAAATTCCCATAAATAACGTTTAATATGTTTTCTAACATATTTAAATTTCTGTCCCAAAGTCAATATAAAATAGTCGTAATTAATTTTAAACCCAATTAACCAATTCCTTCACTAGAAAATTCACAATAAATCCACATTAATTTAGAAAATTATGAAACTTGAATCCCATCTCTAGAATATCATTTCTGACCTTATATCAAAATCACAAAGTATTTGGATGTCATTTGATAGGTTTTCAAATCAAAACCTGTTATAAAGATCAATATGAATAAGCATAATTCATCAATAAACATATATATATATATATATATATATATTATAACATTCAAAACATGGCAATATACTTTAAATCCCCTTATCTATTTCCCTTATCTATTTCATTTTAAATCCCCTTAGTTCATTAGTTATTTGGCATGGCTACCCTTTGTTAAAACAAATCTCGGTCCCCTAACCATTTACATTATTTCGTTTAATATAACTAATAAAATGACCTAAATAATGTTAATCAAAATTACGGTAAGTACACTTTCTCTCTCCATTAAAGGACTTTGCCTTGGAAACTAATTTAAGCTCCACCTCTCTTCGACCTTATGACCATCGATGCCAACACCTTTGATTTCGAACTGACTGCTTAAACCCCTACTGATATCCGATCCGATCCATAGCCCGAAATCCAAAACCTAAAGCCTTAAATCTCGTATTTTCTTTGATTTCCATCAATCTTAGGTAGATGGTGGAGTTTAGGACGAGTGTTAATGAATGTAGATATCGATGGCATTGCCCAACTTCGAGAAAGAAAAAGTTTACTGTAGAAAGCTTATACAAGGGCTCAGATCAATACCGATCTGACTCTTGGTGCTTTTTCCTGAAACTCCTTTGCAATATAACATTTGTGAGACTTGGGTTGTTTTTGAGAAATTTATCTTAACTTCTCAAAACATACTTAAAGTGTGGCCATCAGTGTTAGGTTTGAAGGGAGGTAAGTGACGACGGTTTCTCTGGGCAATATCCAGAGTTGAAAATGAAATGCTACATAATATTGGAAATTTAACCTACACGACATTGCACAACACCACATTAGGTTCACTTTGAGATGGAGGTTACGACTTATGGTTAATATGATGTCGATTATATGTTTGGTTTTTATGGAAACGGAGCTTAGATGCTCCTAGTGCCTTGTCACTTTTGCTTTAGGTCCATTAACGTACATAATCTGATACGGAGTTGAGCTCAACTATGGTTCTGTAATGATCAGGATTTTCGACTCACGAAGATCGACATTAATATGCCCATTGTATCAATTACCGAGTAATCGAAGGCCGGAAAACCGTACCGTTAGGGTTAAAGAAGAGGTAGAAGATAGAAGAAGAAAGAAAAAGCAACAGAAACAATACCAGAATCTCACAATCGCAGCGGAACAACATATAATAGATAAATGAATAATCTTTAAATCAAAAGAACTGTACATTTTATACATTCCATCAGATTACATTACATTATCAAAGTTTACAACAACAAACAGCGGAAAAGAAATGTTATATACTAGTTGATACGCCAAGCCATCCAGCCTGCCTCCAGATCTCTACAGCAACTCCTGAATTCCAGAATGACCTGATAACCTGACTCTAGACTGCCCATGTGGAAGTTGGTGGGTACCCAGAGTTTAGGAAGGAAACAACAAATTCCAGGCCAGTCATGGGACTGTTGTGAGAATTTAAAACAGTTTATCTTTAACAGCAAACAAAGAAATATTTTAAATTAGATTCATAATGCTTTTTAGAAAATGAGACTACCATAAGGCCTCCCGCACACACACACACAATGCAAACGCAGAATCGGAGGAGATTTCTCCTTATGATAGTCAAACATGCTTGATACGTAAATTTTCTTTGATATTATTACTATAAGTGTGAAGTGTAGAAAAATATTTCGAAAGTATAATATAAATCTTAGCCAATATACGACCATTATCATATGCCTACTATAGCTACCATCTAAATAGTGGGGCGCCACCATAAGTAAATGGCAGGTTCTACAACTAAAACCATACAGGGCTCGTATTGTTTCTTTGGATTTTCCAACAAATGGTCAAGCCAAAGAACTTCCCATTGCCACATGGGTACGCCTCTGAAAAGACGCCCTGAGAACCTAACCGGATCTCTACCAACACAAGACCGAGTTACCCCTAGCTGGGTAACTACTGACACGAGTATGCCATCCTTCGGTCGTAACCAATCTAAATCCCGGGATTCACCAACAACCACAAAATAATAAGTTTGCAGCAACAACATAGGTTAAGTATCAAGGATCCATACCATAATACCACCACTATCCAAAAGGAAATGATATACACTAAGAGGGCGCTATCCCCTAATAACCTTGCTGCATTCTTCCTGTTTTGACCATTTCCGAGGTGTCAGGTTCCACTAAGTCTCGTCCACAAAGCTACGCTTTGTACAAAAGCTATGCTTTGATCAACAAATGATCGGCAGCACTTCGTATGCCACATTATCAAATTGGGAATGTATCACTAGTAACCATCAACTACATAACCTCTGAGCTTGTACGTAGAGAAGGGTGTTAAGCTAAGAGAATAAATTCTCCGCCACCAATAGAAATATATTTGATAGAAACCAGCTTTACATATCAAATTGTAACGTCAAACACACATCCATACAAGTCCATTCCGGGATCGAACGGAACCGAAGGCACTTCCAAAGAAGCCCTTGCAATCCGGATATTCACTAATCACGCCCGGAATTCCCATCACAATGGGTGATAAAATCTCTATATCGGAGATCAGCCGATGCAGAGTCATTCGACGATAATCCTTCCGTTTTCGAAAATATCCGGTCTTCAACATCGGTCTTCAAATGCTATCCATTACGACATATCACTATTCGGAATGGGATTTATGACCCAAAGGTCCTCTTCCGGCTAAACTGAATAACGAGCGCTTATTTTAAAATAAGTGTAACATTCAAATTCAAGCAAATCACAACAAATACCCATTTAAAAGGTAAATATTGATAGTCGGTTATTTAACTATCAATAGATATGCACAACATCACCAGATTCCAAATAATTTCCCAATTATTTATTTTCCAAAAATATCTTTACAAGATATATAATTTTCCACACTTCAACCATTTGAAACAAATTTCAAATCACTTTTCACCTTTCCAACTTTTGAAAACAAAATTTGAAATCATTTTCCTTACGCGGAAACACTTCCAAATATTTATTCATTTTCATTTCAAAATGGTTCATTTATACGAATTAAATAAATCCTTACCGATTTACTTCAAATTTACGTTCCAAACCCGTAAATTTATTTCCACACTTCAAAAATAAATCAATGTTTATTTTTAAAATAATTTTCCCTTTATTTATAAATTCCATGGTGAATTCACATTTCCAAAGTATCTATTAATATACGATTCTCAAATCGATTTCAAATATTCACTTTCAATTTATCTTTAAAAGATAAAATCTCAAAACATTTCACTTCATATTGAAAAACATTTCCATACTTATTTAATAATAAGTAATTCACAACTCTATTTATTTTCAACATTTGGAAAATATCCAATATCTTAAATCACAAATAAGTATATATTTTATTCTTTAAGGAAAATATTCTCTTAAACACATTCATTTGAGTCAAAACGAATGTTGCGAAAAACATCGTTACGACAACCCAAAATCACTAGTATAGAGATTCCAAATTTAGATAGATATATAAATCCCAATACTATACAAAACATTTCCTTTCGAAATCATTTACTATAACAACAGTGTTATAGTCCACCATTCCCTTTTATCTCTCGAAAACGTCTATTTCAACCATGAATGTTGAAATCTATGGTTTCGATAGTTAATACATTTTAAAACATCTTTAGATCGTTTTTAATTCTATTTAAAATATCACTTACCCAAAAAATTTCTTTAATATATTATTCACTATCCAAAATCGTGAATATACTTTGTTAACCAAATTCAACATTTCTACACATTTTATTTAAAGGATTATCCACTGTCCAAAATCATGGATATATCTCCTTTAATAAGCTATAATAATTACTTATCAAAATAAGTTGATTTCGGATTTATAACACAAGGTTTATAAATTCAATTTATATTTTATAACAACTTCAACTTATAAAAGCACTTTATTAACAGATTCTATCCATATCCCATTTACACGCCAAAATCCAAATTATAAGCAAATTACTTATAATTCTCTATTTACAATTCATTCATTTTATAACTTCCCAAATCGTAGATTTTATTCTTTTATAAAATCCATTTACAACATCATTTTAAAACATCTTTAAAACTTCTTTATATTTTCACACTTTGATTTATAAAAATCAAAATTTATAAATCTTATATATAAAGCTTTTATAATAAATTCAAAAATCACTATTTAAACTTTTTAAAAAATCATTAACTCCGTATTTCAAAAATCACATTTCAACTACATTTCTCAAAAATCATAATTTTTATAACATTAAAATTATAACGTTTATTTATTTAAAATGAATCAATTCCAAAATTTAATAAAATGTATACTTTCAAAAATCACTTTAGTTTTTTTTTTAAAATTTGAAATCGCTACTTTAACATTTTTAATTTTCCAAAATAGGCCCAATGCTGCAACAACACTAAATATAACAATCACGGCATCCAAAACATCATATATCATTTGATAACAGAATATATCACAATATCTGTAAATAAATCAATACGGGTGAGGAATCCAGTTGGATCCCTCCAACTTGTTACCCTGCATCCACATTTGTTAGCACAATACCAATCCCGTTTCAACATGGAATATCGCGGTACATGGGTTTATATAAAATATTGTCCGCTATTATGCGGCGCAATAGGGTCTCATCCGCTATATAATGCGGGAAAATCAACTCCAAGTACATATATAATACCAATTCCACTTCAAGATGGAATATCATGGTATATGTGTTTAATAAATAACACCCGCTTAATATGTGGCGTATAGGGCCTTTTTCAATACAATAGATAACAATTTATCATTCAATCACACAATCAAGCAATTTTAAATCTAACCATTTAAAATTTAAATCGAAACAGATTCGATTGAGTGAGAAGTTCTCACCTTGCTTCCAATAACAGTTGCAGTGTTTTATTTCGAATGAAATTAAACGCGCGTTTAATTATACCCAAAAATTGCACTAGCTCCAATCCAGTTCCATCGCGTAGTGCTCGTCAATACGAACCTAACGCAATTTGTTTCGTCATTTTTCGACCTCGTATGAACAAGTTATGAAGTTACAAAGATTACACGATTTACTATATAAATTAATTAACTTTTTATTTATATTTTTATAACCTAAATCTTGGCCGTTCCTTTTGCTATTGAAAATCTAGGTTGTTCCTTATGCTTCTCCTTCTTCCCAGTAAAACACGCATTCGAAGAACCCACTTGTCGCCGCTAACCCTAGTTCGATGTGCCTCCCTCATTGATCGAGACGTCGATCAAAGCATGTTGTTCCAACGCCCTAGCCACCGCGACCCCCCACCATGGACGGCGTGTAGCTCGGTCAAGCAATTGTATAGAAAAATGCATCGAAATGTACTACATTCATGAGCCATTTGCCGACGAATCTCCTCCACCATCTGCGATCACCACCGTTGATCATGTAGATCTCCTTGCCCTCTTCGATGTTGTAGTTGAGAGTTTGTTGAAATATCACGTGGATTGAAAGATATCGAGTGAAGAAGAAGGGAAGATGTAGGCCGTTGAAATTATAGGGTGGCGGCCTGAAGCTTAAGGTTAGGGTTTGATGCAAAGAACAAAGAATGAGGTCCTTTTATAGAAATTTACGCACGCACTGTTCACCCAAAATTTTTCCGAACTCCAAACGAAGCATGCCGCGTTTATAATGTTTTACCCCTATTCCAAATGCAATGGAATATATATTGGGAGCCAATTCGATCATATTTGGAAGATAAGTTTTCGAATCGAATTATTTAAATTTAAAATTCACTCAAACCGATTTCAGTGCGTTTTAGC
Organism: Allium cepa; assembly: GCA_030765085.1. Lineage (NCBI taxonomy): Eukaryota > Viridiplantae > Streptophyta > Magnoliopsida > Asparagales > Amaryllidaceae > Allium > Allium cepa. Next base: position 310,016,128 of record CM060937.1, read on the forward strand.
TTACCCCGGACAAACCGTAAATCCGATTGACAAGAAATTTGAAATCTTACAATAATATAACATTACGGATCCGATGAAACTAGTTTCGTCGAAATCCGAGACTGTTTGAAAAATGGCTATTTTTACTCGTCAATTAAATATTAAAATATTCAATTTTTGCAAATTAACTTTTAATTCAATTTTAAAAGTTCTATAACATCATTCTAACTCCAATATGATTAAATACAACTTTACAAATCAATTTTAATCACATTAAACCCAAATTTCCAATCATTTTTGAAAATTCAAATATTAAATCATCGATTTAATTATCCAATTAAATCTAGATATTCGAAATTTAATTCACTTAGCTTAAAAAAATTCATTCGTGAATATTTAAAATTAATTAAATATACGAATTTCAAATGACAGGGATTTTGGGTCGTTACTTTCTTCTACACAACATATACCAACAAAACCTATACCTTTAGTTGAAAATTCACAAGCGGGTCATCCTCTTCTAGAGGTTCCTCAACTACCTGTAGAAGGCCTTGAGGTCGAAGCTGCTCTCGAAACTTTTGAGGATGCTATTATCTTAGATGATCCCGTCGATTCTATTGCTTTAAAGATTGAAGAAGGATGACGCCATTAAATCTGTGATAAACATGGAATTCCATTTGGGAATGTGTTGGTTCCAACATGCCATTAAAGGGATCATCATCATCTAGAGGGTTATAGAGCCTACAACTAATACATGTGGATGGAAGGATGTGTTCTACCCTTCAATTATTTCATTTGTCGAATCCTAAACTTCATAAGATTGGCTCGAGCATAACCACATCCTAATAGTTATGCTTTTCTTTATGGCATCGATATTGTCTTTGCTCAACACTTAAATCGCATGCCCAACGATGAGGAAATTCGATAGATAGTTCCAAAGCCGAAAAGGAAGCCCTTTTCTGACTTATCTTAAACAAGCTAAGCAATGCAGAGTGGTTACTGGTACTTGGAATAAATTAAATTATTTCAAAAGTGAATGGTTATGGCTACTGTCCCGAGTTCGCATAATGATGGTTATCTAGATGTAAGTCTTACTTTACATGTTTTGTGTGAACTTGCCTGGCCATTCTGCGAGCTTAACTCATATTCTTTTTTTCATTCAGATGTTCTTGTGAGGCCTAGTGGTATGGCACTTGCAGATGTTGTTATAACTCTCATGGCACTTCCAAAAGTGGATAAAGAAGTTGAAATTCTTCTTACCAATGAGAATCTCCTAGCTCATAATTTTTTGGAAGAAAGCCGCAGCACCGGTCAAATCCAAGTAATCGTTGGCGACGATGAACAGTAACTCACCTTGTGATGGCAATGGGAATTATCATGTGCCCCATATTCCAAGTCCAAGGGCTAAAGCTAAAAAAGAACAAAAGCATGGCAAAGAAGGTTGAATTCTGAACGAAGGCGACAAAGCCATCCACGACGATGTTGAAGTGGGCCACGAGCCTCTAACCAAGGAAGACAAAGATGACAAGTAGTTTGTCTTGAAGAAAAAATGGTCCTAAAGATTTCCAAAGGTTAAACTTCTACATAACCCTCTTTAATCACAACTACGGAGAAAACTCCGTCTCTCCCCTTTAAATACATATTCGCTGGTCTGGGGCCGATTCCAACCGAATTTAAACCCTTCGGTCTTGATAGCATGAGCTTTGAGGGTCTTGATTCCCCTATCCACTTTCATGTTGACATCCCTTCAATCAACGGAAGAAGATATCACTCCTATCAGTAAAGCTCTACCTCACGGTCCATTGGGGGGACACCAGGTCACCCACACAAACGTGCACCACACTAAATCTGTTTCGTGTTCTTCTTAGTTTGTGTTTCATTTTCATAATCCATGGGGAGCAAATACATTTTTTAGTCTTTGGAGGAAAATTTGTCTCGAAAATAGAGGCATCACCCAAGCATGTGTCTTCAAAGTAGCGGCCGAGACTTGGAGTTCAGCCATCGGTCTGGCCATGACAGAGGCAGTCGTGATAGAGACAATCCATCATATGACACTGCTTCTTGATATTACTCTAGGTCCAGGTTACCTCCATCAAAAGGCTTAGATAAGCATTTTGATCACCATGACGACTCATCATCGAGCGATGCTTCTCGTGCACCATCTTCGGCTTCTATTCCCATGCAACATTCGACATCGACTATATCAGTCGACCTTCAATCGCAGGCACAATAAAGGTAGATCGGAGACCTCTTGCCATAGGTCTGGTAAGAAACCGACAGAAGCACCAGTCATTACTGCGGAGCAACAACATGCCGATGACGCCCGAATGGCCGAACTGAAGGCATAGTTCTTAGAGGTCTGCTTCGATGGAATCATGTCCTTGTCTAATTTAAAGGACATTCCAATAAACGTTAAAGGCACCAAAGTTGCCTACTTAATAGATGCTTACGAACAATATACTGTATGGCTGTGCAGTTAAAGCGTTTATTGGTTCTATAGCAGTGGAGGTGTAAAAAGTTATAACAGAGATATAGGAGAAATAAACTAGGTATAAAAAGATACTTTATATATGAAATAAAATACTTAAATTTAATTTATTCTCATTCTTACACTATTTTGTAGGAAAAAGAAATATTTTTTAATCATATAACAAAATCGAAGAATATCACGATTTATGTAGACTGGATTTGGTGACTATAATAGATTTTTAACTACATTGAGCACTTATGCCTTAAAATTTGGTCTTCAACCTAACTTTTTTGATTTATTTTAAAAGAAAACCACTAGAATCAACGCTCGTATATTAATGTTTCTAAAGTGGGTGCTAAAAAGCTTTTATTTAGCGGTTGTAACGAGGCATAAAGCAGATCTACCGTTTAATAGCGTTAAATTGAAATAGCATAGCAGTTGGAGAGTGAAATGTATTATAGTGAATATTTTATGAGGCTTTAGTGGGCTTTAACTACATAGCTACATGGAGGCGGATGGCTAAGAAATTCTCTAAGGTTTCGAGGGAAAGAAAACTCAAGATCAATAATGTGAAAATTATAGAGGAACAAGATAAACGAATCATTGCTCAACTCGATGTAGAGGTCACTAGCTTGATAACATCATAAGTTGAAGCCGAGAAAAGGACCGATAACGTTGTCGACCAAGAAAGCGAATGAGGTCGAGGTCGCTAGCTTGATAACATCATAAGCGCGCCATTGAATTTGTGATTTAGTGCTGGAGGGAGATGATTTGACCAAGAAAGCGAATGAGCTGTCAACCAAACTTGAGAGTGAGACAAAAATGAAGGACGAAGCTCTACAAGAAGCTCAGGGGTACCATGAAGAGTTACTTACTGCTCATACGAAAGGTATAAGGTGGTTGCGCATGCTAGAGACGTGGATATGCTCGTTAAGAAGGTAGATAAGCTATTGAGAAGTGGATGATGGAGAGATTCAGGCCGATGATCATCAAGTACATGCCAATATACCTAAGTTATGCAATTTAGAGTGGCTCGATGACGATTATCCTAGACTTCTGGCTCTGGCATGGGAAGAGATTGTTAAGGAAGAGAGGGAACTTTTGGAAGGCAGCGAAGTAGACCTGGTATCGTTTTGAAAAAAGAGGTCTTAATATGAGATGAGCCCAGTGTGCTCAGGAAAGCCGATCTTATCCTCCACCCAGAGTTGGCTGCCATAGTGTAAAACGACATAGGTAATCATTTTGCATCATCATCACAAGATGCCACCGCCGGTCATACATCTTGACCCAAACAACTTTTGATTCTTCTTCAGTCCCTAAATATGATCTAGAGAAATGCCAAATGTACAAGTCTACCATCATTTCTCCCATCTTAGAGGAGAATTACAATGGCACTCTAGCCCACATTGAATCCTAAACTAAAGGAGGTATCTCGTTGATTTTTCCACTATTTTTGAAAGTCCACATGTTGCAGGTCGATATGATTAATATCTCATTTCATCTTTCTAGAATTTTAGGCCAGCCTGCAATTCCATGTCTACTAAGGATAACTCCCAACCGGGATAGCAAGTAACGATGATTGAGTCAATGGTCGTAACTATTTCCAGGATGACTCCGAGAACCTTGGTTAGCGATGCCCTAGGTTTACATGTGCGAATGATTGGTGCATTGCAAAAGGAGAGGCCTAGTGAATTCTAGTAGATACATATGGATGATAATGCTGAGACCATCGGATCGCTCAGCCTTAGTAAGGGACTTGTAGTGAGCGAACTTCTTGAAAAGCAGCTCAAGTCAGCTGTGGAAATTAAGCAGGAACCTTTTGGTCTCCCTCCTTCGCTATCCATTACCTTATGAGACTAGACCATCTTTGCTTCAGCCATGCTGCTTATGGCCAGCAGCACTCATAGCGCTCCCGCTACTTGTTTGACGGCTAATTTCCTATCGAATTAGAAAATAGCCGATCAAATTTAAATTTAAATTAACCGCAAGCGCATGGCGTACAATTTTAGTACATGGCGATATGATTCGATCCGTAGGGAATTGTTTAGATTTTAAAATTCTATTCAATCAAATTGAATCAATATTTGAAAAGGTTTTAACTAAAAATGTAGAAAAACTAGCAAAAGAAAATGGATAAAAATATGAGAGTTTGAAGACAATTTAGAGGCAATGTTCTTCTCAAGATCACATAAATCAACATATAAGAAATTATGATCTCTTATTTTTTCATTAGTGAATTTAGTTAATGTGTTTATCGTAAGTATGGCCTAGTTGTGCTATTAATTAGTTAAAAATAAGACATCAAACTATAACACACCCACTAAATCACTTTTTAATACTCATGAAAATGACAATGAACTTTAAAATAAAATCATATCTAAGCATGGTCTATTAATTATTGGTTAGAAATATAGACCATCAAATTTTGATTTTAATATTCACTTAATTACCATAATCATATGTAGATGGAGGTAATTTGTGTTTGTTGTTTGTTTAAGCATATCCTATTTGGTGTCAACAACATAGGCTATCAAATACAAAGCGAAAACAACAAGTTAAACCACATCAAATATTTTCATTAAGCATAAAAAACATAAAAAAATTAGTAAAATGTTGACTCTACGTGATTCATAGCGCTTCATTGCCCCTAAATTAAAGGGGTTTAGCCTCTCATATTTTTTTATCATTTTAACAAAGGTAGCATTCAATGTGAAATAAAGACAAAAATAAAATGCAAGCTAAGCAAAAAGAGAGCTAATTAAAATGAAATTAAAGCTAAGCTAATCTACTTGCATGAGAAATAAACTACACTAAATTACATGTAATAGAAAAGAGAATGAATTAAAATTGCATAAAAAGAAATTTACATGAAAGAAGAAATGGCCAAGTAGCTATGAAAAAGAAAAGTGAAGTTACATTTTATTTTTGAGCCTAAAACTAAACTAAAGAGGAGGCTCAAAGGAGGCCAAGGGATTAATTTCATGAGCATATGAGATATTTATACATGTTTGGAAACCGCAATCATATTTTTGGGAACTACCCAAATAGCCCTTGAGGAAGTATGGCCACCAAGTTATCATTAGCATGAATTAATCCTCCACTTAAATGTGCGTGTAACTTTAATCTTCATTAGCATGTGCATTAGTTCCAAATTGGTGATCATGGTAAGTGGATAAGTGGAGTCCTCCATGATTCATGAAATGAATTATTTCCATCTTCATTTGCTAGTATTCTCTTGTGCATGCATATTTTCCATGAAGCCACTTGTAATTTGAATTCAAATTCCTACAAAATAACATATAAATTTCCAAGTAAATATTTTCAAATTAATATATGCACAAAAATGACCATTATGCCCCGTGTATGAAGATGAATATAATATGATTTGAGAATAATTAAAATTTTAGGTTAAACACGTTAAAATACCCTATAGGATCATTTATTTAATTAAATTTGATTAAATATGAAAGTAAAAATAAGCATATTTACATGCACATCACTACTCAAAGCACTCCATATACTTTGGGTATCTAAAGTGCCACCTACAGCCCACCTTTGAAGGATAAAGAAAGTAGGGGAAGGAAATGGAAGCACTGGAAGGATCCAGTGCACCATCTTCTATAGAGAAGAAAGAGAGGGAAGAGAAAATGAAGAGGATCAAGAAGTGATCATCCATCTTCTTCACATTTTTGGATAAGTAATACCTAGGCACTTTTTATCTTTTGCTTTTGCTTTTCGGTCGGTGTTGTGTGTATTCGGCCTCTGCTTTTGCTTTTCAATTTTAATGTATATCTTGTTTTAACTGTAAATAATATAAACTTCTGTTTTTCACGAGCCATGTGTAAATTTGCTTAAGTATTTGAGAAATGTGCTTTACATTCAACGTGTTTGCGATCCATTTCCCGTTTCAGTAATCAAACCAGGTCATTAGTTTGATTTATTATTTCGGTGAGTAAAGAACAATCATAAGGAATTCCGTCCGCATAGGATCATCCCCCACTTTGGAACTTGGTTGAATTCCACTTGCCTAAAAAGTTAACTTGAACATCCATCTCTAGCATATTTTTCTTGTGACCATGCCAGACTTTTAGGCATTGGTTTGAGTTAACCAATTGAGATGGCAGTTTGGACATCCTAATCTAGGATGTTTACTTGTAACCAAAGTTTTTAAGAGACCCCCTTAACTTTGGGTGTAGAACTTTTGTATCGCCTGCTCCGACAAGATGTGAGTGTTTAACCAAACCCTAGGCATGAGCTATAGAGGTGAATAGTCTAGTTTGGCCTTTAAATGTTTCTATTCCTACCCCCACTTCAAGGGTAAGAATCAGAGGATGGATAATCAAGTCACATCGTTTTTGACTTATATTCGTGGCCCTATATCAAGGGCAAGAGTTGTTTGGCATCTATCTCTAGATGCTAGGAGTGGTTGAACTCCAAGGATTCGACCATAGACTGTAGAAGTTTGGTTAATACTATTTCTAGGTAGCTGGATAATTGCATTAAACATAAGCAGATTCATTCGAGTTGGTCATGTTCGTAACTCTTAAGCTATGTAAAGCTAGAGTTGCAGATTCGAAAATCCATTTCATTTTATAAAAGATGGGAAATGAATGATTTTGCTTTATTACATGCTTTAGCCAATTATCGACAAATTTATTTTTAAGTGAAGTAGCGTCACAAGCTTGCTATGCTATTACGGCCTCGGGAGTGAGATCCCCTCTACTGTTGCTAGCTTGAAAGTGCCATCTTCAAGTTTTTGCTCAATTATGTACGGACCTTCACAACTCGGGTCCAGGTTCATAGGGCTTAGGAAGACTTATTTGAGAACGAAGTTGCCAAATTCAAAGATCTAATTCCTAACTTTGGCACTGTAATATCGACCAACTCAGCTCTATTGTGCAGTAGCTCTTTAGTTAGCTTCATTGCGTTTCTCATTGATCATATCAAGAGAATCCAATGGTAGTTGCTCATTTGTCTGTGATCAGAGTGAGCCACTCGATGAGAAGATAATTCCAGTTCAATAGAAATTATAGCTTCTGATCCACAGGCTTGGGCAAATGGAGAGTTGTCAGTCGCTGACTTGTGGCTCATTTGATAAGCCTAAGGTGCTAATGGAAGTTCACAGACCTACTTTCCCTTAGCCTTTTCAAATCCAAAATGACCGATGATATTTCAAACCATGAAGTTGACTAATTTCTTTATAGTTATTGTAGCTAATGGCTTATCATGGCCAATTTGGTGAAGTAATCAACTGCGATGATGGTGTACTTCGCGCTACCTTTAGATATTGACAACACATCGATAATATTGATTCCATAAATAGTAAACGGCCAGGGACTGACCATTTGAGTAATCTTCATCAAGAAGGCTCTCAGAATCTTAGAAAATCTATTTCACTTGTCACACTTTCTAGTGTAATCAGCTTTGTCTCATTTGACAGTTGGTCAGAAGTGCCCATAGCGATGAATCTTCTTCGCCAGGGTTTTCCCTCCAATATAGTCGCTACAATCCCCTTCATGAACTTCTCTCGGCACTTGTTCGGCCTCATTATTGCTGATACATCGTAACATTAGGACTGAGAATCCTTTCCTATAAAGTGCTCCCTGCTAAAAGATATATCTTGTAACCTGGCGAAGGAGCTTTCGTCCCTCTTCTTCTTGCCCGAAAGGATTCCCCTCTACAAATAGTCTTTATTGGAGTCATCCTTGACCCATTCTCACACTCGGCTTTAAAAATCCAATCAACATCCATCCGGTTGATGCTCCAGGACGACAATACTTTAATTGGAACTAGGCACATGAGCTGGTCCAGAAATGGCCAACTTAGCCAGTGAATCGGCCTTTGAATTTTCCTCTCTAGGAACATGTATTATTATGTAATATTCAATGTCACTAAGTAACTCAAAGGTCTGGTTTAGATAGGAGCATGCTCCACTCCTTTTGCCTAAAACTCTTTCCTTACTTGACACACCACTGGCCGGAAATTACAAAAGATATGTAAAGTTTTAACTCCTAGTTCCTTGGCGATCTTGAGTCCAACAATCAATGCTACATACTTCGTTTATTATTTGTTGTAGGGAGATCAAGTCTCAAGGAACAATAGATTGAACGTTCCTCGAGAGTGACAAGTACAACTCCAGCACTGAAACAACATTCGTTTGATGCACCATCCATGTACATCTTCCATGTAACATCATGTTCACCACTTCTCTTTATGAGTATCCTCTCATGCAGTGTATTCAACTACGAAATCTAGCAAAGCTTGACCCTAGAATTCTCTTCGAGGGTGATAGGTTATGTTGTGTTGGCCCAATTCAATGTTCCATTTTAACAGCCTTTCATAATTCTTAGGTGGTTGTAAGACTTGTCGAAAAGGATGATCGGTGAGAAATTTGATCGGATATTTGCAGCTAAAGCCCCATCAAATCTCCGCTATAGCACGTTGCACTCTTCGACAGCTACGTTTTTTAATATAGCACTAGTGAGCAGTAAATCCACTTTAAGCCCCACTATTCTCCACTACACCTTCTAAATCAGGAGTTTTTAGCATCTGCTTTAGCAATATTAATATAAAAAGGCTGATTCGACTATTTCTCTTTTAAACCAAATTAAAAAAGCTAGGGTAAAGTCCTAATTTTAAAGCAAAAGTACTTAAAATACGTTAGAAATCTGTTGAAGTCACCAATCTAGATTGCATAAATCACGATATTCTTCGGTTTTGTTATATATGATTAAACAATATTTAATTTTCCAACACAAATGATGCGACAATGATAACAAATTAACTTTAAATACTTGGTTTTGTATCTAATTAATATTTTTTCTCTACCTTTATTTTCTGCTATATTCACGCTATAAACTTTTGTGCCTCCACTGTTATGGAACCATTAAGCGCTTTAAATGCACAGGATCAGATGAGCCTGAAAGTAGGGGCAAAGCTTCCTTGAAGCATCAACATGCAGTACGTAAGCTTTTCCAACTTTGGGTATTTCTTTTCTACTCCATTAATAGTTTACTGTTGTAATAGACTAGTCATTGAATGCGAGATTCCTCACATATGAGAACGGTGCTCAAAGCATGCACTAACATTGCCTGATATATAAATAAGTCCTTGTCATCTAACGGCTTTGAAAGACTAGGGGTCTCTCCAGGTGAACCAAAGCCTATAATGCGTCGATACACTCCTACATCCAAGCGAAATTCCTTTTTCCCTTCTTAATCACCTAAATGAAAGGGATGCATTTGTTTGTTGCTTTGGAGATGAACTAACTCAGGGCAGAGACCTTTCATTTAGACTCTGAACCTCCTTGATTATCATTGGGGAATTGATGTTTCTCAATGCCTCGATCTTTTTCAAATTGGATTCAATCCTACTGTAGTTCATAATCAAGACTAGGAATTTCCCTGACGCAACACCTAACGAGCATTTCAAATGGTTACGCTTTAACCCATACTTTCGAAGAAAATCGAACATCTCTACCAAATTGTCAATATTTCTTCTCGAACATCGTGACTTCATGAGCTTATCATCCACATAAACATCCATTAAATGCCTGATTTGAAATTTGAACATCTTGTTTACCAACCTTTGGTACGTTGCTCAGGCATTTTAATCCAAAGGGCATGACAAGACATCAATGTGTGCATCTATGAATAAGAGAAATTCATGTCCGGTTAACCAGTCTACCGGCCGATCTATCCTTAGGAGTGGGAAACTATTCTTCGGCATGCCTTATTCAGGTTAGAATAATCGATGTATGTCCTTCACTTCCTGTTTGACGTTTTCACTAGACCGGACTTGGTAATCAATCTGGGTATTAGGCATCGTATATGAAGCCATTACCTTTTAGTTTCGTTATTTCTTCTTTGGTTACAATGGAACTCTCCAGACCCAAGATGCGGCATTTCTGTTCCACAAGAACGCATTTTGAATTTATATTTACTACACAGCTCGCTCTCTTTTGGAAATATTCCACATATGTCAGAGTGAGTCCATGAAACACACCCAGTTTTGTTCAAATAAAAAAAAACTAATTATGTTATGACCATTGTGCTGAGCTGTGACTCAATCTTCAAGACCTATGTAGGATCATCCTGGCTGACCAAGATGTTGATCGTCAACTTGGTTGGAGCTGCCCTTCCATCTAATGGCACTTTTCATGGATCCATATCCTTATGGAACCGACTATCCCACCCAATCCAGGGCTAAGGGGTGATTGTTATGCGTCCAAAGCCTTGATGTAGAGGTTCCCCTCTACACATCTTCTTTTCTCGCCTCGCCTCCTTTAGCTCAACAACATATACTCGTGACAAGCCTCTGATCCCCTTATATTATTCCCACACCATTCTCTTTAGGAAACTTCATCGTTAAGCACCAAGGAGCTATAGTCGCTCTGAATTCAATCAAGGCTGGCTAGCCCAAAAATACGTTACAAGAAGAGTAAATATCCAATATCACAAAAGGAACGACCCGCACTCGCTTAAGGTCGCCCTCGCTAAGCACCACCGGTAGTTCCTATATCCGACTGGCTCAGTAGCCGTCCCGTTAAATCCCTGGATTTGAAATTTGCATGATCCCAAGTCCTTGCCTTCTAGAAGCATCTGGTCCAAGGCTCTCTTGAATAAAATGTTGATCGAATTCCGATAGTTAATCAGCACTTTTCGTATAATAGTAGGGCCAATCGTATCTGTAATCACAAGTGGGTATATCGTTGGGCTTCCACCCTATTAGCATCTTTTTTCTAAAAGATAATGTCATCAATCATCATCTTTACTTGTTTTTCTAGAGTACTATCCTCCATAGCAAGACAACTCTTATTCTCTACATATTTTTAAAGTACTAACATATCTATCTGTCTCATTACAACTCCTATCGACTGGTCCACTGATGATTGTATTGATCATTAAATGTTTTTCAAGCAGCCTAGGCTCATCAACATTAGGTCTAGCTTGCCCCAACTAGGATGACGATCCAAGGGGTTTCGAATTTCCTTACCCCATCCTGCGAGTCTTTCACAAATTAATGCAACTACTTTTTACGAATGAACTCCTCGATTATATCACACAATTGGCTGCATTTATTGGGGTTATGACATGTGTCTCATGAAACTACAAAACTTGTAAGATTTTATTCTCCTTCTTAGTTGACTTTTTTGGTGTTGGCTTCCTGTACTGATCAGTACCTTAAGTTGCTAGGTAGATATTATCTATCGGGTTATTCAGTTCATTGTAGCTGTCATACTTAGGAATCTTAGGATGGTTTCTATTATCCAGCTTTCTCTTCTTGGCCCCATTATCACTCAATTTCTAACCATCGTTCTTTTTGCCAACACTCATATCCACATTCATATCCAAATTTTAGAAATTCCCTTCGGAATGAGTGTCTACCTCTTAAGCATAAGAACTGATTAGCCTTTATGTAAAAATATGTCCATCATCGACGAGGGTTTCATTTCCAACCATCTCGCGAAATCATTTGGAATGAATCTCCTTAATCAATGTCATTAATATTATGTTATCCTTAGCATTCGTAACTTCTGCCACAGCTATATGAGGTGTATTCAAGAAATCTTTAAATGAGTTTCTTGTGCCTCGAAAAAGGTTTGATAATGACATCACATCTTTCATACATGAAGTATGTAGATTGAATTGCTCTAGAAACCTTCGTGTCAACTCTGCAAAAGACGATTTGGATCTTGATGGGAGTCGGGTGAACCACATTGTCACTACTCTCTCCAAGAAGATTAGAAAGCAACAACATCTCATGGCATTAGATGCTCTAGTGCAGTCTATATGTCATTTGTATTTCATCAGGTGTTGTTATGGATCCATTATTCTGCCACACAACAACATCATCGACATTAAAAATCTCCGCAGATACTCCTTACACAAATGTTCTTAGTAAACGAATTTCGACTAGGAGAGGTACTTTATTCATCATCAATTTTGAACTAGTTTTCATTCACAAGTTCCTCACTATCTCAGCCAAATACTCTAGTTCTACAGGTTCCGTTGAATGACGAAAATCAGGATTTTTTCGAGGTTTTTTGCCCGATGAAAGCTCTTGGGAGACCCTTGATACCTAGGTTCTCTATTCTCTGGGAGATCCATTCATCAAACAGTGCCCTCTTTTTTATTCTTGTGTGTTGAACCATTAGCATATTTTAGATATTCCAGATTCTGATCTTCTACTACATGATCAGAGGTTAAGTCCTGCCACTATCCAGAGTTTGAGCCCTATATTTAGTGTTTGTTGGATCCGTCCGATTTATCCTCTTGGATCAGTATCGATCCACAAACTCTTGCCACGAGTTTGTCTAGGTTCCCGATCCAAAGTTCTTGCACATTTTAAGCCATTTTCTGCTTCTTATTCATCTACCTTTGCTTGGATGATGAGGAACTATCAGATTCTGAACTAGAAGGTGCTAAGTTCCTCATGCTCCTTCTACGGGGATTCTGAGTTAGCTCCCTTCTATGGCGATTCTGAGTTAGCTCATTCAATAGTCTCAAACTCTCATGCATTTGCTGATTCATTTCATTATGACTCTCCAAGAACCAGTCCTCCATCCACTTCATCATATGGTCCATTTCCATTCCTATCACAACATTAGTAAGGTTCTTGACCTTTGTCTGCTCTAGCGGTGCAACTTCATCCACACGCTGAATATCCTGGTTCTCAGCATCATTAGCAGCTCTGGATTTTGTAGAATGGTCTCTCCATAGGGCCATGAAAAATTGCTTCTTATAGATTGTCGAAAATCTAAATAGTAGAATGGTAAGATTGGATCTATCTCTTGGATATAAGAAATCCAATAATAGATGATGGATCCAAGTAGCTTAAGAATATCATTCTTAGTGAAAGTGCGAAAATGTTTGAACTAAAAAATAGCATAAGTACTTAAGGGATTGAGCATAGAATAAAAAATGGAGAAAAACAAATTAAAATAAGCAAGAAAATAACATATAATGTTTTATAGTGGTTCGACTAATCATGGCCTAAGTCCACTTAGTGATTTTATCGATTATATCTGTTACTTGCAATTACAAGTTCTTTTAGATCGGTATAAAACCCTGAATGATTACAAGAGATTAGAGTAAGAGAGAAAGAGAGCTAAACAGATCCATAAAATGTGCTCTTCCCTTATATTTGCAGCCGTAGAAAGCCTACAATCTCACATATGATCTCCACCTCGTTCTATATGCCCTAGACCAATTCTCGAGAAAATTTAGTGGAAATCTCATCAATAGTCGTAATCCATAAGCTTAGATGGGTACAGATCCATATGACCTTCCTGTGTATCACTCTAGATGCTTTGTCCTGACTTAATTCATGGTTAGCATCATGATTCCAAACTTGTTTGCATCATTACAAGCTTGTTTCTAAATGAAACTAAAGGATAGGTAGAAGAATGAGTTGTTGATTTCAAGCGCTCATGTTGTCGATAGAGAATTGCATAGGAACGATGAAATGGAACTTGAGATAGGCTCTTGACATCACCACTTATGAGTAGTAGTAGGGGACCAAAATTAGTGAGGTTCTGTGGATTAGTACCAATTCATGGGTTTGATCGGTACCAATCCAACACATTGTTTAAGTTTTTGGTCCTGATTCCTTGTGGTTGCTTGACCTTCATATCATGGCTTTTATTTGCACTTGGTTTTTGGAATCCTATGGCTACCTCTTCGGGCTTCCTGCCTTGATTTCTACCAAGTATAATTCGTCCAGTCTATCCAAATAACGCTTGGTCAAAAGGCTAGATAACAATAGTACATAAAAATAATTGTTTTTTTGCTGGAATGATTTATTGGTTCGGTTTGATTGAATTTATTCTTTAAAAAGTGTATGACACATAAAATGAATATACAGGGAATTTTGTAGAGGAAACCGAATTCTTCGTTACTATTGATTTAATTTTATTTATGTACCTATTGTATGAACCGTGGAGCATCAAAACTTGGTAGTTTGCCATACTAGATGTGGCATTAATATATGTTCAAAGTTGAACCTTTTTAGTTATAAAGATAATAGTAACATTGGTTAATGTAGCCATTGGCCTCATTATAGTATTTTGGAAATACTATAAATTGCTATTTTGATTTCAAAATGATTTTTATCTAGGGAATGATTTTAATTGTGACTCCTGGATTTTCTATGATATTTTATCTAAAAGGGTTTTTGCACTTCTCTATTTGCTCAACATTTTTGGAAATGTTTTATTTCAAAAAGTATTTCTTTTACATAAAAGTAATATAACGCCATTTGCGATCTTTTTGAGTATAAACTTTGATATGTTTGGAGTTAGCGGAATTTTGCCACTTTTCACATAGGGCTTTGGTTTGGGCTGAGCCCAATAACCCCACTTATTAACTCAGTCCCAACCCTCTCCTCTTCATTTACTTCCTTTCTATTTTCCTTATACTCAAGCTTTTACATCAATGGAGAGTGGAATGGGAAATTAAAACTCAAGCCCTAGTTTTCTTTTGCAAATCAAGCTCTAGCTCCAAACTAATAGAAGAAACTTTGGTAAGCCTCTCTTCTTCTTCTCCAACTCATTCTTTTATCAATTTCAGAAATTCCTAAACCTACATTTGGGAATGTTCTTCTTTTTGAGCATAGATTCAAGCTCATTTGGGTTGTGTGGAAGAGTGGTTGATTCTCCCTTTTTGCTTTCAAGCTTCTTCTTCATTGTTTTTGTGAAAAGGTGAGATTTTTATCTCACATCTATGACTATAATTATCTTTGGTTGTTGGGTATGACTTCCTAACACTTCTTCATGTGCATTTGCTCTTGACTTGGATTGGTTTTGTGAATATTCCAATTTTTGGGTTTGTAAGTCAAATTTGTGTTAAAATCCTTTTATGGATGTTTGATAAAGCTTTTGGTGACGCATCGAGGAGCATATAGGGCCGGGTTGCCGATTGGCATAAAACCTTAGAGCCAATGTTCGTCTGGTTGCATTTTGGAAGAGTTTGCTCTTCATTTAGATAGGCTGAAAAATAGCCCAGGCATGATTCAGTCGACTGAAATATCTGTTCAGTCGACTGAATCTGCAACCCGAAAGTTTCCAGGAAGGGTTTAGTCGACTGAATTCTCTGTTCAGTCGACTTAACCTGGAAATAGAAAGTTTCCAGGCAGGGTTTAGTCGACTGAATTCTCTGTTCAGTCGACTGAACCTGGAAATAGAAAGTTTTCAGGCAGAATTCAGTCAACTGAAAATCTCTATTTAGTGAACTGAACTTGCTGTTTAGTCAACTGAAAATCTCTGTTTAGTCAACTGAATTTGTTGTTTCAGCCCACTTTGCCTTTTAGGATTGAATTTCCAATTTGAATCGATTCGTGATGATCCTATTTGTTGTTATCCTTTATTATGACTTTGATGACTCCTTTTTAGGGATTTTTGAATATCCATTTCGGTGGATTCTTATCGATTTGTTTGGAATTTATTCACATCTTCCTATGTGAATTTTGATGATCGATTGTTCTACAATCATTTTTGTGATTTGTCACCTTAAAAATACAAAGGTTTCAATACTAGTAGTAAATATTAAAACTCTTTCATCAAAGCGATTTTAACACTATTTTATTACAAAGCTCATTTCTTAAACCGTTTTCCAATCTACTAGCATATACAAACCTTTACCTCATTCGTATGAGAAATCTAATTAAACGGCTTAGTAAAACAAGTGGTATGAAACGCTTGCGTTTACTTCGCCGGTTAATTCTTGGACTTGTTCGATTGAATCTCTTGTGACAATTTTCTAGTGGAGATCTATAATTTGTTCGTAAATATTTAAGTTAAGCTAGTGGTTATGGGACATGAAGCTAAGCTCATATATTTACTAGCTTACTGTAATTGACACTTCTTGATGATCATGACGATTATTTTTGTGATTTAGACTAGCAATTGTACGATGTCTCTTTGTCTGCGAGGGAAGGAGACTAGACCCCGTTTCAGTGTGATTTCGACTCACACATCTGGGGTAGCGCCCCATGGTCTTCGGGCCGTTCGTGTGTCAAAAATTAATGGCTAGCTACCATGAGATAGCGTCTTGTTCGTGTGATACATATGTTGGTGAGTTTTCATGCTCCCGTTCGTGTGATAGGCCTCCCCCTTTTTTATGATTTCTGGATTTCGTGTGTTGATTTTTGGAATTTGTGGTTCACCAATTTTAGTGATTTTCATTGATATGATTTATCAATTTTTGTGCATTGGTGAATTTGTGTGTCAATGACTTGTTGTGAATACAAGTTTTGGGTATGAAACCCTTTTTGGATCTTTGAGAAGATTCTTGTGATATTGATTAATCTCATGTTGATTTTCAATTACATACTTATAGTAGTATGCCATTATGGTTATCATATGTTTATGCCATATCTCTTATTCTATATCATGTCATCTGATATTTGTAGCTAAACTGATCAGTTTATTAATTTCTTATTAAATAATACTCGGGTCAGACTGAGATGTTACAGGTGCTTCTGCTTGACTTCACTTCTAGGATTATCTCCTTGGCTTTTGACTACTACTTAGATTAGTAGTTTTTGGACATATACATTTGAGATATAGACTCTATGATGTATACTTATTCTTTTGTATAGCACATGTTGCTATTCTTTTGGGTTATTGTGGATCTTTCTGATCACTACTCTGATGTACACTTTCATGTGTTATATATTCATATCTTTTTCCGCCTTTGTGATATGGATGTCTGTGACTGATTTGTGTTATGTTTATTTCTATATTTGTTTCCGAAGATTATTATAGCCACTGTGTAGTAGCTTTGGGTTTGTATCGGTGTGTCGGATTTCCTCTCGAAGTCAAATGCATGTTATACTACCCGAAATAGCGGTGCTCGCTCAAAGCAATTGCACGGATGGTCGCTCCTCAACAGCCTTATTCTCCGTGCTAGTTGACAGCATTGCTCCGTAGTGTTCTTGGCTAGCGTGGGTATAGAGGTGGGGCGTCACAGCTTGGTATCAGAGCCAAACTTCGGAACAATGTAGAATAATTTAACAAGGATCATCGTCCTAAGTCCCTCTTAGGAGTCGTGCCTTAGGATTTAATTCGCGTCTTCGTACCGTTCTATCCTATTTTCTTTTATGATTCCTTGTTTTATTTATCAAGGTTGCTTGATATTCATTAGGTGAATAACCTTTTTCTTCTTCTTTCTTTCTTTCTAGGAAGGGAAATGGTTAGACCAGGCCGTCCCAGCGCCGGTCAATCTAGTGCTACTCCCCAAGATGGAGTTTTTACGTCTGCCCAGTAGCTTCTTGATTTAGTTAAGAATGCTCAGCAGCTGGTTCTAATTCGAAACCTACTCATCCTAAGTCTGGATTTGCACGTTTGTACAACGATTATACCAACTTGGGTGGGAAGCCATTCAAAGGTTCTGAAACTATTATTGAAGTCCAGGCTTGTTTAAGATCATGCGATCGAATCTTTTCTCGCATGAACCTCATTGATCTTCACCGAGTTCAGGTGGCCCCTAGTATGCTCTAAGAAAGAGCATTGGACTGGTATAAACTTCTTATTTCTGAAATCAATGAAGCGGATCTCACCTGGGTGGAATTCCGGGAACGCTTCGAAAAAATTTGTGCCAAAAGCTGAGAAGGTGACTTTGGCTCGCCGTTTTATAGACCTTGTTCAAGGTGAATCTTCTGTGACTGATTATGTTGCATCCTTCGAGTCACTTTCCAAATATGGGGTTGAATACATCAACACCCCATTGAAGAAGAACCAAAAATTTGTCTATGGCTTAAACAAAAATCTCAAGAAGCCATTACTTCTAAAATTAGTAGTTCCCTTCGACCAACTCATTGATATCGCTCTTTGTCTTGAAGAGGCGGATAGGGAAAGCGATGTTGAAGTTGTGGGTGCCAAACCAAACTTCAACAACAAGAAGAGGCCAAACAAATTCAAAGGCCTTAACCCAACAAAAAGGGTAAGCAAGCAACTCCTGCTGCAAAGGCTCCTTCTCCTAGTAGTGGGAAATGCTTCAACTGTGGGTCTAGGGACCATTTTGCGAATAAGTGTTCAAAGCCCCGTTGTTGTCACTATTGCAAGAGCCCGGATCATTATATACATCAATGCCTCAAACTTGAAGGCAAGAAGGAGGGAAAGTTAAATGTTGCTCAAGCCCCTGGAAACACATCTCGTGGTCAAGGTACATCTCATTCTATCCTGGATGGCATTATTTTATTTCGTGATCATCCTATTCGAGTTCTTTTTGATACGAATGCGTCCCATTCTTTTATTTCAAAAGAACTTGTTGATACTTTTTCTTTTTGAGAATTGCGAATCCGGTTGGTGGATCCGCAACAATCAGTTTATTGTGTAGAGATGTCGGGATTATTTTGTGTGATTTTTCTTTCCGAGCCGATTTGCATGTTATGCGCTGCTTAGGCTTTGGAATGATTTTGGGAATGAATTGGCTTAACCGTTATGAAGCCCAAATCCTATGTCCTGAGCGGACTATTTATCTTCGACACCCTCAATCTATTGAGCAGATTTCTATCGTACTTAATGATTCGGATTCCGACTTGACAGCATCTTTATATTCTTTAAATCCTCATGATGATGATAATGATGATGAGGAAGATATTATTTCTCTTATTCACGTTGTTCGTGAATTTTCCGACATATTTGAGCCCGTTTTAGGATTACCGCCTAAGCGAGCAATTGAGTTCAGAATTAATCTCATTCCTGGAGCTCAACCTATTATTCGTCCTCCTTATCGCATGTCCAATAAGGAAAATGAGGAGATGCGCAAACAATCCGAATTGGAGACGAAGCAATTTATTCGCTCTAGTTCCTCGCCTTGGGGAGCTTCGGCTATTTTTGTGAAGAAATCCGATGGTACGCTTAGGCATTGCGTTGACTACCGCAAGCTTAATGATCTTACTATCAAAAATAAATATCCTTTACCTCAGATTGATGACCTATTCGATCAACTTAGTGGTGCTAGTCTTTTCACAATTGGACATGGCAACCGGTTTTCATTAGCTTCGTATTGCAGAGGATAGCATTCCTTTGACATCGTTCCATACTCGATATGGATCTTATGAATGGCTTGTTATGCCATTTGGTTTAACGAATGCTCCGGCTTATTTCATTGACCTTATGAATAGAGTTTTCAAAGACTTCCTCGATCGGTTTGTTCTCATCTTTATTAATGATTTTCTTGTGTATTCAAAAACCGAGGAGGAGCATGAAAAGCATCTTCGGATTGTATTGGAAACTCTTAGGAGTAATCAATTAAAAGCAAAGTTTTCTAAATGCCACTTTTGGCAATCTCGTGTGAAGTTTCTCGGTCATATTATTTCCGAATCCGGAATTTCCATGGATCCTTCAAAGATTGAAGCGATTCAAGATTGGAAGAGACCGGAGAGTGTGACGGAGATTCGTAGTTTTCTTGAATTGGCGGGTTATTACCGCCGTTTTCTCAAAGACTTTTCTAAGATTTTTGTGCGTCTCACTAGCTCAACGAAGAAAGGTGTTAAATACATTTGGTCGGACAAATCTGAAACTTATTTTCAGAAACTAAAGGAACTTCTTTCTGATGCTCCTATTCTTGTTATTCCCGAGGGGAATCAAGATTTCATTGTTTATACCGATGCTAGTCGTGTTGGTTTGGGTGCCATTCTTATGCAAAGAGAATGTGTTATTGCTTATGCTTCTAGGCAATTGAAGCCTGTTGAGACTAGATATGCCACTCATGATTTAGAGCTCACGGCTATTGTTTTCGCCCTTCGTATTTGACATCATTATCTTTTGGGAGAAAAGTTTATTCTTTACACCGATCATAAATCTTCGAAGTATCTATTTTCTCAAAAGGAACTTAATTTGCGTCAACAACGTTGGCTCGAATTTCTTGCAGCTTATGATCTTGATATTCTTTATACTCCCGGAAAGGGAAATCGCGTTGCGGATGCACTTAGTCGAAAGCAACAAGCGGTTGTTTCCATGATGATATCCGAATGGAATGATCTCGAGGTTTTATCCACTTGTGAAATTCGAGATCGTATTTCCGATTTATGTTCATCTCTTGTTTTATGTAGCCTTGAAGCTCATCCTTCTATTTTAGACCGCATTCTTGCAGCTCAAAGGCTAGATCCCGAATTGGCTCTTGTTGGCCAAAATATTAAGGATAAAATTGATATTGAAGGTTTGAAAGACTTTGATATCGATTCTCGTGGCGGCATTCGAAAATTTGGTTGACTTATCGTGCCAAATATTAGTGATCTTCGTAAAGATATTTTAGAAGATTCTCATCATTCTAAATTTACCATTCGTCCCAGTAGTAGCAAAATGTACGCGGATATGAAGCGGCTTTATTGTTGGGAGGGAATGAAATCTGATATTGCTAACTTTGTTAAGTGTTGCATGACTTGCCAACTTGTCAAGGCCGAACATCAAAGGCCCGGTGGGTTATTACAACCTTTAGACGTTCCAATTTGGAAGTGGGATCAAATTTCCATGGATTTTGTTGACGGCCTTCCCCGTTCTCGTTCGGGTCATGATAGCTTATGGGTGATAGTTGATAGACTCACTAAATCTGCCCATTTCATTCCCGTTCGGTCCAATCGAACCGTTCCTCTCTTGGCCAAACTTTTTATCAAAGAAATTATTAAATTGCATGGAGTTCCTACTTCTATTGTTAGTGATCGTGATCCATTGTTTACTAGTGGATTTTGGAAGAGTCTTCAAAAAGCTTTGGGAACGAAGCTTAATTTTAGCATCGCTTATCATCCCAGTCCGATGGACAAACCGAGCGTGTGAATCAAACTTTTGAAGATCTTCTTCGTGCATGCGTTCTTGATTTTGGTGGGAGTTGTGAAGATCATATTTCACTTGTTGAATTTTCCTATAATAATAGCTTCCAATCTGGTTTTGGTATGGCACCTTTTGAGGCACTCTATGGAAGGCCATGCCGATCTCCTTCTTGTTGGCTTGAAGCCGGTGAGAAGCTGGTTTTAGGTCTCGATTTTGTTCGTGATTCCACAGAAAAGATTGACCTTGTTCGTCATAGGATGAAAGAAGCCCAAAGTAGACAAAGATCCTATGCCGATAACCAGAGAAGGAAATTAGAATTTTCTGTGGGAGATCATGTGTTTATTCGTATTTCACCTATGAAGGGTGTTGTACGTTTCAGTTGATCAGGAAAATTAGCACCTCGATATATTGGTCCATTTCCTGTCATCGAACGTATTGGTTCTGTGGCTTATCGCCTCTTATTTCCGGCTCAGTTTTCTGCTATTCATGACGTGTTTCACGTTTCTCAATTACGGAAATGTCTTCAAGATTCCGATTCTATTCTTGAGCCCGGTGATGTGGAAGAAATTGAAGTTTCGCCTAATTTAACTTATGAGCAGCATCCTATTCGAATTATTGCTTCGGAGGTTAAACGCCTTCGAAATAAAGATGTCCCGCTTGTGAAAGTTCAATGGTCTTCAAATCCTAAAGATTGCTCTTGGGAATCTAGAGAGTTCATCGAGCGAACACATCCGGACTTACTTTCCCGTGCTCTTTAAGGTGAACCTTTTATTTCAAATTTCTTTTGTGATGAATATGCTCTCATGGTTGTTACTATATATCTTCTTCTTAAATATTGCGAGGACACAATTTCGTTAAGGAGGGGAGTCTGTAACAACCCGCATATTTATTGATTTTATATTTAAATATTTTATTTAAATATTTTATCGATACTCAAAATTTAGTTCGAAAAGCTACTTTTTTCATACAGACGAATTAGGACTCGGGACCATTTCAATTGAGTTCAAAACGCCTTTTGCGATCTTTTGAGTATAAACTTTGATATGTTTGGAGTTAGCGGAATTTTGCCACTTTTCACTTAGGGCTTTGGTTTGGGCAGAGCCCATTAACCCCACTTATTAACTCAGTCCCAACCCTCTCCTCTTCATTTACTTCCTTTCTATTTTCCTTATACTCAAGCTTTTACATCAATGGAGAGTGGAATGGGAAATTAAAACTCAAGCCCTAGTTTTCTTTTGCAAATCAAGCTCTAGCTCTAAACTAATAGAAGAAACTTTGGTAAGCCTCTCTTCTTCTTCTCCAACACATTCTTTTATCAATTTCAGAAATTCCTAAACCTAACTTTGGGAATGTTTTTCTTTTTGAGCATAGATTCAAGCTCATTTGGGTTGTGTGGAAGAGTGGTTGATTCTCCCTTTTTGCTTTCAAGCTTCTTCTTCATTGTTTTTGTGAAAAGGTGAGATTTTTATCTCACATCTATGACTATAATTATCTTTGATTGTTGGGTATGAATTCCTAACACTTCTTCATGTGCATTTGCTCTTGACTTGGATTGGTTTTGTGAATATTCCAATTTTTGGGTTTGTAAGTCAAATTTGTGTTAAAATCCTTTTATGGATGTTTGATCAAGCTTTTGGTGACGCATCGAGGAGCATATAGGGCCGGGTTGCCGATTGGCATAAAACCTTAGAGCCAATGTTCGTCTGGTTGCATTTTGGAAAAGTTTGCTCTTCATTTAGATAGGCTGAAAAATAGCCCAGGCATGATTCAGTCGACTGAAATATATGTTCAGTCGACTGAATCTGGAACCCGAAAATTTCCAGGAAGGGTTTAGTCGACTGAATTCTCTGTTCAGTCGACTGAACCTGAAAACAGAAAGTTTCCAGGCAGGGTTTAGTCGACTGAATTCTCTGTTCAGTCGACTGAACCTGCAAACAGAAAGTTTTCAGGCAGAATTCAGTCAACTGAAAATCTCTATTTAGTCAACTGAATTTGCTGTTTAGTCAACTGAAAATCTCTGTTTAGTTAACTGAATTTGTTGTTTCAGCCCACTTTGCCTTTTAGGATTGAATTTCCAATTTGAATCGAGTCGTGATGATCCTATTTGTTGTTATCCTTTATTATGATTTTGATAACTCCTTTTTAGGGATTTTTGAATATCCATTTAGATGGATTCTTATCGATTTGTTTGGAATTTATTCACGTCTTCCTATGTGAATTTTGATGATCGATTGTTCTATAATCATTTTTGTGATTTGTCACTTTAAAAATATAAAGGTTTCAATACTAGTAGTAAATATCAATACTCTTTCATCAAAGCGTTTTTAACACTATTTTATTACAAAGCTCATTTCTTAAACCGTTTTCCAATCTAATAGCATATGCAAACCTTTACCTCATTCGTATGATAAATCTAATTAAACGGCTTAGTAAAACAAGTGGTATGAAACGCTTGCGTTTACTTTGTCGTTTAATTCTTGGACTTGTTCGATTGAATCTCTTGTGAGAATTTTCTAGTGGAGATCTACAATTTGTTCGTAAATATTTAAGTTAAGCTAGTGGTTATGGGACATGAAGCTAAGCTCATATATTTACTAGCTTACTGTAATTGACACTTCTTGATGATCATGAAGATCATTTTTGTGATTTAGACTAGCAATTGTGCGATGTCTCTTTGTCTGCGAGAGAGACTAGACCACGTTTCGGTGTGATTTCGACTCCCACATGTGGGGTAGCCCCCTATGGTATTCGGGCAGTTCGTGTGTCAAAAATTAATGGTTAGTTACCATGAGATAGCGTCTCGTTTGTGTGATACATATGTTGGTGAGTCTTCATGCTCCCGTTCGTGCGATAGGCCTCCCCTTTTTTTTATGATTTCTGGATTTCGTGTGTTGATTTCTGGACTTTGTGCTTCACCAATTTTAGTGATTTTCATTGATATGATTTATCAATTTTTGTGCATTGGTGAATTCATGTGTCATAGACTTGTTGTGAATACAAGTTTTGGGTATGAAACCCTTTTTGGATCTTTGAGAAGATTCTTGTGATATTGATTAATCTCATGTTGATTTTCAATTGCATACTTATAGTAGTATGCCGTTATGGTTATCATATGTTTATGTCATATCTCTTATTCTATATCATGTCATCTGATATTTATAGCTAAACTGATCCGTTTATTATTTTCTTACTAAATAATACTCGGGTCAAACCGAGATGTTACAGGTGCTTCTGCTTAACTTCACTTCTAGGATTATCTCCTTGGCTTTTGACTAACTACTTAGATTAGTAGTTTTTGGACATATACATGTGAGATATAGACTCTATGATGTATACTTATTCTTTTGTATAGCGCATGTTGCTATTCTTTTTGGTTATTGTGGATCTTTCTGACCACTACTCTGATGTACACTTTCATGTGTTATATATTCATATCTTTTTCCGCCTTTGTGATATGGATGTCTGTGACTGATTTGTGTTATGTTTATTTCTATATTTGTTTCCGAAGATTATTATAGCCACTGTGTTGTAGCTTTGAGTTTGTATCGGTATGTCGGATTTCCTCTCGAAGTCAAATGCATGTTATACTACCGACATAGCGGTGCTCGCTTAAAGCAATTGCACGGATGGTCGCTCCTCAACAGCCTTATTCTCCATGCTAGTTGACAGCATTGCTCCGTAGTGTTCTTGGCTAGCGTGGATATAGAGGTGGAGCGTCACAGAGTTTATAATTGAATTTAAAGATTTATAAAAGGAGTTTTATAATTATATTTTGAGATTTATAATAGGAGTTTTATAATTATATTTGGAGATTTATATAAGCAGTTTTGTAAATATAAAAGAGATTTATAAAATGAGTTTTAAAAAAGGAATGAAATTTAATTTCCATAAATGATCTTTATAACTTACGGAGGTATGGAAAGTATTATTTTCATACTTAACATCAAAATCTAAGGCATGTAAACTCACCTATCTTGAAAATTAAGAATATATATCAAGGTCGGGATAGTTTTCTAACTTGTCCTATTTGATGTTAATTGAGAGATAGTACTATTTTAAATCGAAAAGTGATTGTAAGTATATTTGGTCTAATTTCTATGCGATCCATTTACTTACACCATAAATGTTTTGGGTTTAGTTTTATCTATGTTTTAAATGAAATATTTCTTAAGATTTGTATATTTACTTATACCATTGAGATAAGTATACAGGTATATATTCTAAGCATTGGAAATGTGGTGTTTTTTGAATATACTTATATTGTTCATATAAGTAAATGGTAATTTGTTCTAGTTATTAAAAGTGGAACATTTTCTGAATATACTTATACCATTGAGATAAGTATATGGTTAAATTTTCTAAGTATTGAAAGTTTAATGGTTTGCAAATATACATATACTAGTGAGGTAAGTATTTGAATACTTTTCCAAGTATTGAAAGAGTAGAGTGGGTTTGGAATATATATTTGATAATGGTATTTTGATACAAGTATTTACAAAGTGGTTTTAATTAATGAAAGGATTAATTAACGAGGCTTATGTTTGCTTATATGCTTAACCATGCTTGGTTTCTATATGAAATTAAATCTTTGATTTGATTGTTTTTTATTTGGTAGTAAAATAATCGACTATCAAATCTTGGCCACTTTTGTAAACTACTTTTGTCGGTTCGGAGAAACCGGGATCATATTATTATTTTTTTGAAAACCACTTCGAACCGGCATAAACATTCAAATTGAAGACATCTTGAAGACGGTGGAATCAAAAATAGAGTTTTTTAAAGTGCAAGAGCTACTTGTTACTATTCTGAAGGATCTAGTTGAAGTAGTGCCTTCATTTTGCTCACATCCTGAACAACTTGTATGGATGAATGCTGGCAATGCATTATTTCCTTGAGGGAAGTGTAAGCATTCCAAGTAGGATTTGCTAAGAAAGCAAAAGGTAATCATGGTCTCACAAGACTCACAACCCGGTAATGGCTAAAATCAGGGGAGATGCAGTAGAGCAATGTGGTTCACTACCATTAGGAGCATCATTCCTTGATCTAGATCGATCTTTACAGTTTTTTTATGTACGCATGGTGGGTCCATGGTCTGTTGTATATATTTGCAGCCTTAGTACCCAAGGGATGATGTATTCTGGCTTGTTATATTAAAGGTGCAGGTCGGCTCTGTGTTAGCAAGAGTTAAAAGGTTTTCATCCTCGGTACATTTTTCTAGAAGTATGCTGTGGTAGGTGGTACTCTGGTGCCTCATTATTTTATGGAATCCTTGATCTAGCAGATTGATTTGGGCGCTGTTTTCTTTTAATGCTTGGGTCAGCCCGAGCATAGTTCAATATTTAGTTATGGATGCTTTGGAGCTTCAGGAGATGTGATAGATGCCTCCAAGACATATACACATATCTTTTATTTCCACCGCATTTCTTGTTTTGTATTTATCAGCATTTGTGAGGACAGACTATTATAACTGTCCAAGCTGATGATAAGTTAGTTTACTCTGATTGATGTATGTATATTATAGTTTTCTTTTGTAAAGATCTATTATATATTATATATTACTCATCACGATGTGAGATTCCGTTCTATCTTTTCTTTTCGTTCACCCTAATAATATGTCTTTTTGGCACTTGGATTTTTGACACGTAAATAATGTAGATAGTGACGACTTTTGAGGGTCAAAATGGCTGGTTATTACACCAGTCGTTCCATTATATCTTGATGCATATAATGAATTCATATAAACACCGCATAACTATATATATATATATATATATATATATATATATATATATATCATGATTCAAGTTATTAAAAGGTTGGTGCATGGGATTAAATCACTCATCTGTACACGTTCTTCCACTTAATCTCTCCTCTCTAATGCAAGCCCATAGCTCACCGCAGCGAACTTACTTCACCCCATAAATGCAATACGATGCATAGAACCTCATATTTGAATTTCATAATTTATATAATTTATATGTGTAAGGAACCTAATTTTGACTAACATTATTTAGGACATTTAATTAGTTAAATTAAATGAAATAATGCAAACGATTAGGAGATTTAGATTTGTATTAATAAAGGGTAGCCTTGCCAAATAACTAATGAAATAAGGGGATTCAAAATGAAATAGATAAGGGAAATACGATAGGGGCAATATAGGAATAAGCTACATTCTTATACCTTAAACCCTCATCCATTCTCATTCTCACGTCCATAAGCAAAAACAAGAAAACAAAAGAGGCCGACCAACATTAAAGAGAAGTAAAGGGGAAGATAAGAAAGAATCAAGAGCAAATGCTTAATCAAATAATCCAAGACCAAATCTCAACTCCTTAACAACAAAGCTAGAGGTAAATAATACGTTACATCTCATATTTTGATGTTTTCGGTTTCTAAGATCAGATCCGAATATTTTTGCAAAGTATATTGCAATGTTTTGAATGTTAAATAGATACACACATGCACACTTGTTGATGAAGTAAGCTTATTCATATTGATTTTATGACAATTTTGATATGAAAAATCTATCAATTGACATCCAAATGCCTTGCGATTTTGATATAAGGCTAGAAATGATATTTTAGAGACGGGTTTCAAGTTTCATAATTTAATTAATTAATGTGGATTTATTATGAATTTTCTAGTGAAGAAATTGGTTAATTGGGTTTAAAATTAATTACGGCTATTTTACATTGACTTTGAGTTAGAAATTTAAATATGCTAGTAAACATATTAAAAGTGTTTTATGCGAATTTTCAAAGAATTTTTCTAAGTGTTTTAATAAGTATATAAAATTATTTAAGGTATAGAATTAATTGTTTTGTATGTTTATAAAAGGAGAATAGGCAATTTGCAAATGTTTTATATTATTAATCTCTGAAATACGGCAGCATTTTTAGAAAAGAACCTGTAAAAGAAATCGGCAACCACTCGTATATTGACAAACAAAGCAGGTTTTTGAAAGTAAATAACTTTTAAAGTTAAAAAATCAAATTTTCTATGGTTTTGCTATTTCGCTACTTTTGGCTCCTGCATTTCAACTTTATCCTTCCGCTTCTAACCTCAATCGAAACTAATACTCATGGTATCAAAGAATTGGTACGTAGTGGATTGAAGATAGGCGTAAGGTATAGAGTCGAAATAAAGGTTTTGAAGGGGTCAAAACCTTATTTTGCTTTTAAAGGAAGTGCTCCTGCTTTGCTTTTGAAAAGAATGCTTTTGAACTAGATGCTTTCAACTTAGTCAATGATTTTAAAGAATGGTTTTGAAAGAGGTTGCGTCTTTGTTTTAAGAAATTGCTTTAAATGGGGTCAAAACCTCAACCTGTCGCCTTCTACCTCGTAGCAGTATCTTCAAAAAGGTTCCTTTGATTTAAAACTAGAGCCACTTCTCCAATACTTTCGAAGTGATTAGTTTCGACACCATCTACTTCTTTTACTTAGGAAATTGCTTTAGAAAGGGTTGCTTTCGACTTAGTTGTTTTAAGACCCTTTGTTCTATTGAAAGATAAACCCAATAGGTTTCGAAAAGAATGGTTTTAAATGGTTTCGAAACTATGTTCCACATATTTTTACTTGAAACTTATGCTTTCGAAAGGTTTGTTTTAAGTAGAGTAACTTAATTCTTTCAAAGGTAGCTAATAAAGGTTTCAAAGGGAAGGTCCATGTAAAACCCCAGATTTTTAGAAACATTGTTTTCGATATTTAATTAGCTAAATTAAATAAAATAATGTGTTGATTAGAGGATTGAGACTTGATTTTAATCAAGGGGCAGCCGTGCCATTTAAACAATAAATTAAATTAAGATTTAAATTAAAATAGAGGAGGGTAAAATAGGAAAGAGGCCATACTTATACCCTAAACCCTTGGCCGTGTACCCCCTACACATCTATTTCATTTTATCAAAATTTTACAACTAAGGCTGGTCACCATTAACAAGAGAAAGAGAAAGAAGATAGATAAAAGCTAGGAAGAAGCTTTCAATGGTTTTAAAGCTTTCAAAGGAAAGACTTTTAATGGTTTTAAAAGGGTCACTTTCAATGGTTTCGAAGGGGTTACCTTCAAGGGTTTTGAAAGGGCTGTTTAAAGGTTTTAAATCAAGGTTTTGAATTTATTAAAGTGGCAATATAGCCTAAGTATTTTCAGGTTAGGTTTTAACTTGTTTTAAAAGGATAGTTAAGCCTCATTTAAATTCATCAACATTATTTTGAGTAAAGTTTACATAATATGGCAATATAGCTTAGAGTAAAACTAGAAAAATAATTTTCTTGTATAAGTATGATTTAAAAGGTTAAATTATTTTGAAAAGGTTTTCAAGGAAAAAGATGAAGGGTAGTCAACCCTAAGAAAATGATTCGGACAGTTAGTCCATTTTGATTTGGACATTTAGTCTAGTTTGCGGGCAGCCATCCCAGTTTTATGAACAGATAGTCCATTTGTAGCATGACGTACCTTGCTATTATGTTTTGGATAGATAGTCCATTTACTACTATTGGACAGATATTCCATTAGTTATCTAATTATAGTTTAACAGACTTAGCTATTATTATCATTATTATATCAGTTTGATTAACTTATTTGGTTAGAGGAAACGATTTGCCAAATATATGTTTTGAAAAGGATATTTGTGAGGGGAAACCCATTCTGCTAAGCGGCCCGGTCTCACTTAATATCAGTAAACCGAGATGTAGCAGAATTATTCACACTAGGCTTTATGTCTAACTCTAAGTTTTTGTTTCCCCTCAATCTCTCGGATGCTCAAAAATGATTTGAGTAGGCTGAGGGTTAAATTGTCAGGTTTAGAAATTTTGGCGAATAAAGCTTCCAAAGATGAGCAGATGGCTGAAAGATAGTTAATTAGGATTCAGACTGTTTTGTTTATTTTCGCTGTGTATTAAGTCAAGTATGACTATATTGCTTTGATTTACAGAGGAGCATCGTCATATGTCGCTCTTGGCATATTTTGTAATGATTATAACTAAACTTTACCTGTGGAACGATATGAGATTATATAACTTGGATATGAATTTATTTTGAAATGTAATCAGTAAAATGTCGTTTTTGGAATTCTATGATTTTTTTCATATTCAAGTGCTTCTGATATTATGGATACCATTATCATTACCATATTTTATCAAAAGAAGTTAATAATATGGATGACTGCAGCATTTGTAGTGCTTAGCTTCTGGCCTCCAAATATAGGTTGTTACCACTTGGTATCAGAGCATGGTTTATGAAAAACTTTAAACTAAAAATGGTTTCTAAAACATAATCCTAAGGGGTTAGGGTAAGATTGGGTTATGAGATAACGCTATAGTAACGTACTTGTATTTGTTATATATATAAGTATACGCTTTATCTCTAGTCTATTATCTTTGTTAGGGTATTTTTTGTATCTCATGAGGTTTGAATACAAATATGGAAGTTAGAAGAGGAAGAGTTTACCCAGGAGAGGAGGGCGCTGATGGGAATGCCAGACCAAGTACACAGAGAACACAAGGTGAGGCACAAGCAGAGAATGTAGGTGCTGGAATCTTGCAAGTTAGAATGGAAGCTATGTAGCAATTTTTCATAAATATGATGCAGGCTGGAGTTGCAGCTGGAGTGTTAAGAGAAGATGCTGTTGGGAAGGAGTTCTAGAAATTCTGGTAGTTAACCATTATGCTAAGCTGAGCGGAGATTATGCTAAGCTTGGAAGGAAGCCTTTTATGGGGATAGAGGATGCTGTTGAGGTAGAAAATTAGTTATTTCACTGCGAAAGGATCTTTGCAGATTTGAGGCTCATTGATGAGCAGAAGAGGAGGTTGGCATCCAGACAGCTTTAGGGAGCTGCTTTTTTTGGTGGAATGGTGTGACAGCTGGTGTGGAAGATGAAACCTTGACATGGGCATTTCAAGGGAAGGTTCTAGGAGAGGTTGATGTTTGCAATGGAATAGTCTTCTCTAATAAAAAAGTTTTCTGAATTGGAGCGAGGAGAGATGTCTGCTCTGGAGTATTCTAGAAAGTTCAAGGGGTTGGCCAGATATGGGTATGCTTCATGGATACAGTGATGAAAAGGAATGAGAAGTTTATCAAGGGGTTGAAGCCTGAGTAGGCTAGGGCCATATTACCTCCTGTTAGAGATACTTCTGACTTTGTAGTGGAGATGGCCTTAAGGCATAAGGAGATTCTTGATTCTCCAGAGAAGAGTAGGCTAAAGAAGTCCAAGTTGGGCAGAATCAGAAGAGGAAGTTCTTTCCTAAGAAAGGTGCTTAAAAGGGTAGAGCAGCTAAGAAAGGGAAGTCTGAGATTATTTGCTTCAAGTGCGATAAGAAGGGTCGCTTTGCTAATAAGTGTCGTGCTGGAAAGGGTAAGGAAGTTGCTGGGAAGAATAATGTTAGGTGCTTCAACTGTGAGAAAATTGACCAATATAAGAGCCAGTGCTAGGAGCCCACTAAGGATGAAAAGGGCAAGGTGTATGTAGTGGAGCCTGCTGCTTCTAAACCAATAGCCCAGGAGAAAGGAAAATCGGTTTTTGGAAGTATGCTTCAGATTCAGGTATGTCAGCGTTCTATTTGATACCGGTGCATTGCATTCTTTTATATCTAGATGTTTGATAGATAAACTTGACCTAGAACCCACGTATTTAGTTACTTCCTTATGGATTGCGAATCCAATAGGAGGGTACGCTACTCTAGGGTTGAGATGTGACCAGTTAGAGTTTGGTCGGTGATGTTTACTTTTGTTTGCAGTTTGCATATGTTTGATTTTGTTTTGGGATTATTCTTGGGATGGATTGGTTAAGTGAGTACGATGCTAGGATATTTTGCCATGATAGGAAAATGTCTCTTAGACACCTTAATTGTAGCGATCAGATTGTTTATGCCATAGATGGTTCTAATGATGAAGTGAATGCTTTATTGGGTGTTATGGAATTGGATGATGAGTTGAGTCAAGTTTTCGTGGTTAGAAAATTCATGGATGTTTTTGAGCCTGTAGTTGGATTGCCGTCAAAGCGAGTTATTGAGTTTTGGATAGATGTGGTTTCGTGGTCAGAACTAGTGAGTAGGTCGTCGAGCAGGATAACTGCTATAGAGATGAAAGAGTTGAAGGTGCATTTGGTGGATTTGGATGGCAAAAACTTTATCAGGCCGAGTATGTTAAGAAGCAGGATGGATCATTAAGGCTATGTATTGATTATTGTAAGTTGACTGACAGGACGATAAAGAATCGATATCCATTCCAAGGATTGACGATTTATTCGACCAGTTAAGTGGAACTAAGGTATTCTTGTAGTTGGATTTTTTGATAGGTCTCCATTAGCTTAGAGTAGCAGAGGATAGTATACCTTTAACGATGTTTAGAATCGGGTATGAGTCGTACGAATAGTTAGTTATGCCGTTCGGACTGACTAATGCACTGGCTTCCTTTGTTGATTTGATGAACCGAGTTTTCCGAGAGAACTTAGATAGGTTCATATTGGTTTTCATATATGACATATTGATATACTTTAAGGATGAAAAAGAGCATGAAATTCATCTTAGAGTGGTGCTTGAGACGCTAAGGCGGCATCAGCTGAAGGCGAAGTTTTCGAAGTGTCGTTTTTGGAAGAAACAAGTGAAGTTTCTTGGTCATGTTGAAACAACCCACAAATTTATCGCTTTGATAAATTATATTCATTTTTAAATAAAAGGTTGATAATAAAAATAATATTCTTGTGAGTAATAATAAGTAATAGTAATTATATTTTTAATAAATATTTATAAAAATATTTTCCTCGAAATGTAAATCGATAAAATGGCCGAAAACTATTTTATCGATAACCAGCCCTATAATCGTAAAACGACACGCACAGAGCTGGATACATACATTTATTATCATAATTAAACAAGAATATGAAATAAAATCAATTGGTTTGATTTTGAAAATAAACCGTGTTTATAACATTAGTAATAATGCCCTTAAATATGATAATTTATTTATTAATGTAAATTGAGATTTAATGATTAAATAATGATTATAATTATTCAAATAATGATTCTAAAAAGGTTATACTTTATTTTAAATTGTTATAAAGTTTATCATTTATAATATTTTTATAAAGAGATATATTTGATTTGAAAATATACGGAAAAATCAACATCGCTTTGTGGGTATAATAGCGATTTTCGTAAATAACTATTCATATAAATTTATATGGTTTTACCGATGAAATGCGATCATTTAAATTGATTTAAAATGATAAGAAATTTATTTTAAAATTTTGTTTACAAATATATGTACATTAAAGTATAAGTGAAAATTAGACCAAAAATCAGTTCTCCGATCGGCAACGATTTATCGAACGAAATTGTTCGGAATCAATGAAATGTTATTCATATATGATGTACACATATATAATATATAAATGCATGCCCTAACATACACAAAAACATATACATTTATACATTTACACTTAAGAACATATATTATAAAATATATAAGAAATTTTAAGTAAAGCTTCTTCCTTAAGCTTTTGAAAGTCAACTTATGCATATATGAAGTGGATGGAAGTGATGGGTACATGAAGGGAAGGATTTTGCAAGTCTACAGAGGAGGAAGATGTGTTAGAGAAGCCATGAAGTGATGATGTGGTGCATGGCTCCTTTGCACACTTCCTTTGGATATAAATAGCTCACCCTCTCATCACACTTTTTTACCTTTTTCATTCTAGCCTAACTTCCTCATATCAGACTGAAACGAGGAATTTATTTTTTTGAAACCCTTAAAATTTTCAGTGGCTACAACTTTCTAGTTTACTACCTCTTCCCATTTCCAAGTTAGCAATGCTCAAAACTCCATTTTCACCAAAGCATTTTCAAGCCCAGTTCTAATAGCCGAAAATACCTCATTTTCATTTGAGTATAACTCCTTCAAATCTGAAACAAATGACGTAATTATTTATTTCATGATATGTGAAATTCAAGTGGATAAAACTTTCATGTTGAGAACTTCTACGAATTTTGAGTTTAGTTATGCCAAAATTCCACCTTTTCACGGTGCATTTTCAGGCACTGTTTTGATGAATCCGAGAATACCACTTCTTCTCTTGGCAATAACTCCTACACAACTATTCCAAATTAGATTAGTATTTTTGTGAGACATTAGAGAAAATAATTTTCTACAACTTTCAAGTTGACCACATTTTGAAATTCAGAAAGTAGAGTATTCAAAAACGTGATAGAATATGACCTATTTTTAGGTCTAATTTTCGATAAGTTCAATGATAATCCAAAGTCCTACACCTCATTTCTCATGCTTGGTCGAGCACTACTTTTGGCATGGAATGGCCGAGCACATTAGTAGGCAAGGTGTTGGGGTTCGTGAGCTTGAATCGAGAGTTAGTAAAGCTATAGCCTTTTTTCGATAGGAAATCGATGATGAGAACTCCTAAACTATTATATTATATATTGAATGACGATATGATATTTAAAATGGGTTTTTAATAATTCTTTGATCATCGTGTTTGGTATTTTAAATATGAATGTTAAATATGTATGCAAGTCTGAATATACACGTCGATAAGCACAAACGAAATCACTTTTCTTGAATTAATAAAATGATGTATATGGAAGTGTTATACCTCTTAAAAATCGTTTATAATGTATTCGAAATGTTTTATAAATGTTCAACTGTTTTGGTGAACTTTGAAAAGAAATAGAAAATTTAGTTAAATATAAGAGCGTCGCGTATCGAGAATTCGCGATTTCACGCTATAAAAGTCAAATTAGTGTAAATGTTGGAATATAACTCGAAATTCTACAAGATAAGAATTTTCTGAACTATTATATCCATATTTTTCAAACGAAGAAAGAAAATCGAGATTTCGATGAGTAAATTTTGAAATATGAGTAAAATAAGCTTTTGAAAAATCCTGAATTTGAAGTTCGGAATCAAAACAGGATTTCTTTGAAAATGATTTTTTAAAATTGTTTTAAAATGTGAATTAAGTCTTACGAATCTTTTAATATGTTTTAAAAGTTATTTGAGTAATAAAAATAAATTTTCAAATAATA
This sequence comes from Allium cepa, assembly GCA_030765085.1. Classification (NCBI taxonomy): domain Eukaryota; kingdom Viridiplantae; phylum Streptophyta; class Magnoliopsida; order Asparagales; family Amaryllidaceae; genus Allium; species Allium cepa. Next base: position 310,051,384 of record CM060937.1, read on the forward strand.
AAAATTTGTTTTGTTCAATATAGCTTTAAAAAGGCACTTTCCGCAGCAATTTTTAGCAGCACTTTTTATAACTTATGAATAATAATGTTTAACCTAAAAATTCTTTTCCAAATACTTTGTAAATGTTTTCAAGTGGATAATTAAGAGTTTTAATAATGATTTGGTGATCTTCTAGCTTATTGAAGAAACTTCTAATAAATGATTTAAAGTAAAGCTAGTATTAACAAGTGGTTTAATCCTAGATGTAAAAGTCGACGAGTAGACTGGATTTTTCTATTCGTGAGATTTGGATGTGAGATGCTTAAACCTAGGAGATGCTCAGGAGAAACCAGTATGGTCGAAATGTCGAAAACAAGTTAAATATAAAAAGATTTAATTTTCCAAGAATTAAACAACTTGGATTTTATAGAGATGATCTTTTTGTACAAAATATTAAATCCCAAACAGAGAACTCGTACTATTCATGGAATTTAAAAGATGATTTCGTCGTTATTCGACCTACAGTATTTGTTGAATACGAGGATTGATATTGAGTAGAATTAGATGATTTCAATAGATTATATTCATTTAATATTTACTGATTTTGGATTAACTTCCTAGATAACATGGTCTCAACTAAATCAAAGTTATGAGTTTTAAATTAAGAAATCGTTGTTAAGATATAAGTGAAATGATTTGTAATTAATTTAAATTCCTATACTTAAAATTTATTGGTTTGGATTTATAGTAAACGATGTCTTGTATAACATTGTTTTTTATCCATGTTAAAAGTTATGATTTGGAATCCATTGTTGAGATTTAAATAATTAATTCGGAATATTTTCCTAAGAAAAGATGAAATAATTTGGAATTTAAAAAGGGTTTTGGTAATCAAACATTTCATAAAGAGGTTTAATAATCCATATATATGGGAAAGAATGTTTTATAAATGTATATCTCCAAAAAAAAATTTGATAAAGAACTAAATAAATTAAAAATCATTCCCTATTCATAAAACCTTTTTTTTTATCGATGATTGGATTCGAAGGAACCTGGTAGGATCTGGAAAAATCCCTATCCAAAAACCACTTCGAACCAATGTATGCATTCGAAAAATAAAAACCTGATAGAGAGATTGAAGACTAGGGACTTTCGGGATGAAAGGACTGCTCATTGATAATTCTGGTTAGCTCCTAAATACTAAGTATCAGTGGTCTTTTTACTTCAGAAATTCTTTGGGTTGCAAGGACTTCTCGCTACTAATCCTAGGGTTAATTCCCGATAGGATGTGGTAGGAGAGCGCCAACGCTTTCGTTCAGTCCCGGAACAAACTTGTATGGATGAATGTCTGACATCACATTCTTGAGGTTTACATCGTTGATTTTTATAAACGTACATCTATTTGGTAGCGGAGAATGCAACTTCTCTTAGCTTAATACCCTTCTCTAACACATATGAGCTCGGAGGTTATATGTTTATGGAAGTCAATAGGTGGTCGATGAAATGGTAGTGTGGCATTCAAATGAAGATGGTGTGCTATGTGAAAAGGTAATCGTTACCTCAAGCCTAACACCCGGAAATGACCGTAATAGGGTTGGATTTAGCAAGGCTATGTGGTTCGCAACCATTACGATATGATCATTCCCTTCTATATATATTTCTTCCAGCTATGATGTTCGGGATAAAAACTACTGTGGATGTATGCTAGAGCGCGCTCGGATAGGTCGATAACGATCGAGGTGATGACATATTCGGTACTATGATACTATCTAAGGAGAAGTAGGCCAGTCTTGTGTTGGTAGAGGTGCAGATGTTCTGTTGACCTTGGTACATTCCTCTAGCAATGTACTGCTAGAAGGTAGTCCCTTTACCTTGTCATTTGTATGGAATTCATTCTCCAATAAGTGCCTGCCAGTTTGTTTGTAGAGCCCGCGTTTGTGGCTAGTATTGCTGGAATTTAATCAATGTAGCAATTTCGGCTAAGATTGATAAATTTACTTGCATGTGTTTTCAAAGATATGTCATTAAAAATAATATCAATTATTTTGACGCAGAATGTTTTGGTTATCATAAGGTGAAAACCCGTTCCGTGTTTATGTGTGGCGTGGTCTTATGAGATATCGTTTTGTTTTTAAAAACGCGTATTTTGAGTTCTCACACTAGTCCCTTGACTGACCCGAAGTTTATTTTCTTTATCCTTAAACTCTGGGTTTCCTAGTTTTCCTCGGCCAGCCTAGTAGTCAGTTTTAGTTTAGAAGAAAGCTGGATGGAGGTCAAAGCATGGAGTCTAAAGATTTTCTAAAGATTTGTTATCTATTTACACCACACTTGAGTAGTATTGTATTCTGCATTTGTAAGGGCAAGATCTATAATTGTCCATGTTTTTAACTCTGATAAATGTATTTTAATTTCCACTGTAAATATTTTATGTTGAAATAACATATGTGAGATTATATTCTGTCTTTATTTTTCTTTCTTACCTTTAATGATCCGCTTCTCCGACACTTGGATCTATGCACATGAATACCGAGGATTTATTAGTGTCGATTTCTAGGAGTCGAAGAAATGGGCTGTTACATTTGGTACCAAAGCTTAGGTTGAGCGAACACCTGAGCTTGATCGGGGTAAAAGACTCATCGGAGATCGGGATAGTAATGTCCTAGGATGAGTAACTCATTAGAGATAAGGTTAGTAACACTCTAGAAAGAGTTTGAGAGTATTATAGATGACCGCGTATTTGTTAGTATAATATACAAATGAATTTGGTTTTATATGAAATCATTTTTACCTAAAAATATACATATTAATGTATTTGAAAAGAAAAGAATGTTTTGGTAAAAATTCAAAGAGTTTTCGAAATAATAAAAAACAACTTATACAAAGAACTTTTAAAAGCTATCCTAAGAAACCTCGAAACATTTCTAAGTTTTTACTAAACCTCTCTACCTAAGAAGACGCTATGAATTGCCTACTACTCTTGCCTAAAAGAATCATTGTGTGAAATTATATTTATTTTTAAATAAAAGGTTGATAATACAAATAACATTGTTTTGAGTAATAATAAGTAATAGTAATTTTATTTTGAATAAATATTTATAAAAATATTTCCCTCGAAATGTAAATCGATAAAATGGCCGAAAACTGTTTTATTGATAACCAGCCCTATAATCGTAAAACGTCGTGCATGAAGCTGGATACATAAACTTATTGTTATAATTAAACAAGAATATGAAATAAAATCAATTGGTTTGATTTTGAAAATAAACCGTGTTTATAACATTAGTAATAATGCCCTTAAATATGTAATCGATTTATTAATTTAAATTGAGATTTAATGATTAAGTAATTATTATAATTATTAAAATAATGATTCTAAAAAGGTTATAATTCATTTTGAATAGTTATAAAGTGATAATAAATCATTTATAATAGTTTTATAAAGAGATATATTTGATTTGAAAATATAAGGAAAAATCGATATCGCTTTATCAGTACAATAGCGATTTCTAAAAATAATTGTTAATATAAATTTATATGGTTTTATAAATGAAATGTGATCATTTTAATTATTTTAAAATGATAATAAATTTTTTTAATTTTTTTTTCAAATATATGTATGCTAAAGTATAAGTAAAAACGTGATCGGGAATCGGTTCTCCGATCGGCAACGATTTATCAAACGAAAGATGTTCGAAATCAATGCAACGTTGTTTATATATCATGTACACATATATAACACATAAATGCATACCCTAACATACACATAAACATATACATGAATACATTTACACTTAAAAACAGATATATATACATATATATAAGATATTTTAAGTAAAGCTTCTTTCTTAAGCTTTCATAAGTCAACTTATGCATACATGAAGTGGATGGAAGTGATGGGCACATGGGTGGAAGGCTTTTGCTGGCCTAGGAGGAGGAAGGTGTGTTGGAGAAGCCATTAAATGATGATGTGGTGTATGTCTTCCTTTGGCTATAAATAGCTCACCCTCTCATCACACTTTTTCACCTTTTTCGTTCTAGCCTAACTTCCTCATATCAGATTGAAATAAGGAATTTATTTTTTTGTAACCCTTCAACAATTCAGTGGCTACAATTTTCTAGTTGATCTCTTCTTCCTATTACAAAGTTAGCTATGCTCAGAACTCCATTTTCTCCAAAGCATTTTCAAGCCCAGTTTTAATCGCCGAAAATACCTCTTTTTCATTTGACCATAACTCCTTCAAAGACATTCCAAATGAGGTAATTCTTCTTTCAAATTGGGTGAAATTCCAGTGAGTATAATTTTTATGTTGAGCACTTCTACAAATTTTGTGTCTACCTATGTCAAAATTCCACTTTTTCACAGTGCATTTTAGGGCTCTGTTTTGACGAATTCGAGAATACCTCTTCGTCCCTTGGCCATAACTTCCTCATAACTAATCCAAATTAGATAATTCTTTTTTTGAAACTATAGAGAAAAATAATTTCCTACAACATTCAACTTGATCTCATTTTGAAATTTAGAAAGTAAAGTATCCAAAAACCCGATAGAATATGACCTTTTTTTAGGTCTATTTTTCGGTAAATTCAATGATAATCCAAAGTCCTACACCTCATTTCTCATGCTTGGTCGAGCATCACTTTTGGCATCGAATGGTCAAGCAAATTAGGAGGTAAGTTATTCAGGTTCGTGAGCTTGGATCACGAGTTAGTAAAGTTGTAGCTTTTTTTCGATAGGAAATCGATGGTGAGAACTCCTAAACTATTATATTATATATTGAATGATGATATTATGATTTTAATAGATGTTTAATAATGCTTTTATCATCATTTTTGGTTGCTTAAATATAAATGTTGAATGCATATGCAAGTCATGAATATACACGTCGATAAGCACAAAGAAATTCACTTTCCTTGAATTAATAAAATGGTGTCTATGGAAGTGTTAAACCTCTTAAAAATGGTTTATAATGTATTTGAAATGTTTTATAAACATTCAAAAGTGTTTTGGTGAAGTCTGAAAAGAAATAGAAAATTTAGCTGAATATAAGTGCGTCGCGTATCGGCAATTCACGATTCCACGCTATAAAAGTCAAACTAGTTTTAAATTTGGAATATAACTCAAATTGTTCAAGATAAGAATTTTTCAAACTAGTATATCCATAGTTTTCCAACGAAAAAGGAAAATCGAGATTCCAACAAGTAGATTTTGAAATATGAGTAAAACAAGTTTTTTTAAAAAAATCTTGAAGTTGCAGTTCGGAATCCAAAACTAGATTTCTTCGAAAGTGATGTTTTAAAATTGTTCAAAAATGTGAAATAAATATTTTAAAAATGTTTTAAGAGTTATGTGAGAAATAAAAATGAATTTTCAAATAATAAAAAGTTGTTTTGCTCATTATAGCTTAAAAAGTTACTTTCTACAGCACTTTTTAGCGGCACTTTTTATAACCTATGAATAATAATGTTTAACTTAACAATTCTTTTCCAGATCTTTTATAAATGTTTTCAAATGGATAATTAAGAGTTTTAATAATGATTTGGAGACTTTCTAGCTTACTGAAGAAAGTTCGAATAAATGATTTAAAGTAAAGCTATTATAAACAAGTGGTTTAATCTTGGCACTAAAAGTTGACTAGTAGACTGGATTTTTCTATTCGTGAGATCCGTATGTAAGGTGCTTAAACTAAGGAGATTTTCAGGAGCAACCAGTACCCTGGCTCACCTGGCCTCTTCCCTATGGGAGGATAGATAAGGTCGAAACGTCGAAAACGAGTTAAGTATAAAAAGATTTAATTTTCCAAGAATTAAACAACTTGAATTTTATAGAGATGATCTTCTTGTACTCGGTGTTAAAGCTCGCAGAGACAACTTGTACTATTCGTGGAATTTAAAAGGTGATTTCACCATTATCTCGCCCATGGTATATGTTGAATACTGGGATTGATATTGAATAGAACTGGATGATTTCTATAGATTCTATTCATTTAATATTTACTGATTTTTGATTAATTTCCTAGAAAACATGGTTTCAACTAAATCAAAAGCATGAGTTTTAAATTGACAAATCTTTATTAAGATATAAATGAAATGATTTGGAATTAATTTAAATCCCTATACTTAAAATTCATTGGTCTGGATTTATAGTAAACGATGTCTTGAATAACATTATTTTTTATCCTTGTTAAAAGTTATGATTTGGAAATCTTAGTTAAGATTTAAATAACTGATTTGGAACATTTCCCTAAGAAAAGATGAAATGATTTGGAAATTAAAAAGATTTTACTAATTAAACATTTGATAAGAGAGGTTTAATATTTCCGCATATACTGGAAGAATGTTTTATAAATGTATATCTCCAAAAGAGTTTTCGATAAAAGAACTAAATAAATTAAAGAATGATTCCCTATTCACAAAACCTTTTTTATTGATGATTTTATTCAAAGGAATTGGGGTCAGATCAAGGGGAATCACTATCCGAAAATCATCTCGAACCAACGTATGTGTTCGAAAAACAAGGACCTGATAGAAAGAATGAAGAATGAAGACCGGGGATTTTTGGGGTAAATGGTCTGCTTGTTGATAATTCTGATTAGCTCCCAAATACTAAGTAGCGGTGATCTTTTCATTTCTAAATTCTTTTGGGTTACAAGAACTTCTCGCTACTATTCCTAGGGTTAATTCCCGACAAGATGTGGTAGGAGAGTGCTTTCGGTTTCGTTCAGTCCCAAAATGAACTTGTGTGGATGGATGTCTGACGTTATATTTTTGAGATTTACATCATTGATTTTTATAAACGTACAACTGTTTGGTGGCGGAAAAGGTAACTTCTCTTGGCTTAACACCCTTCTTCGAGACGTATGAGCTCGAAGGTTGCATGTTTGTGGAAGTTAACAAGTGATCGATGGAATGGTAGTGTGGCATTCAAAGGAAGATGATGTGCTATCTGAAAAGGTAATCGTTACCTTAAGCCTCACACTCGAAAATGACCAAAACAGGGTTGGATGCAGAAAAGCTATGTGGTTCGCAACCATTAGGGTATGATCATTTCCTTCTAAATATATTTCTTCCCGTTATTACGTTCGGGATGTAAACTAATGCGGATGTATGCTAGTGCACGCTCGGATAGGTCGGTAATGACCAAGGTGATGACATATTCGTTACTATCTAAGGAAATGTAGGTCGGTCTTGTGTTGTTAGAGGCGCATATGTTCTATTAACCTTGGTACATTCCTCTAGACATGTACTGCCAGACGGTAGTCCCTTCGCCTGGTCATTTATACGGAATCCATTCTCCAATAAGTGCCTACCAGTTTTTTTGTAGAACCCGCGTTTGTGGTTAGTATTGCTGGAATTTAATTAATGGAACAATTTAGGCTAAGATTGATAAATTAACTTGCAAATGTTTTCAAAGATATGTCATTAAAAATAATATCAATTATTTTGACATAGAGTGTTTTGGTTATCATAAGGTAAAAACACATTCTGTGTTTATGTGCAGCGTGGTCTTATGGGATACCTTTTTGTTTTAAAAACGCGTATTTTGAGTTCTCACACTAGTCTCATGACTGTCCCGGAGTTTATTTTACTTATCCTTAAATTGTAGGTGCCCTAATTTTTCTTAGGCAGCCTACTTGTCAGGTTTAGTTCAGAAGAAAGCTGGGTGGAGCTTGAAGCATGGAGTTTGAAGATTTTCTGAAGATTTGTTGTCTATTTACACAACACTTGAGTAGTATTGTATTTTGCATTTGTAAGGACAAGATTTATAACTGTCCATGTTTTTAACTCGGATAAATGTATTTTTATTTCCATTGTAAAGATTTTATGCTGGAATAACATATGTGAGATTTTGTTCTGTCTTTATTTTTCTTTCTCACCCTTGATGATCCGCTTCTCCGGCACTTGGATCTATGGCACGTGAATACCGAGGATGTATTAATGTCAATTTCTATGAGTCGAAGAAATGGGCTACTACACATGTAGTCTCAGGGGAAGGGTTGCCAGTAGATCCGACTAAGATTGAAGGAGCGAATAATTGGAAGAGACCCTAGTCAGTGACGAAGATAAAGTGTTTCCTTGGATTGGCTGGTTATTTTGAAGATTCATTAAGGATTTTTCACGGATAGCAGCACCGATGACCAAGCTAACGAGAAAGGATGTGAAGTATGTGTGGACTGGTAAGTGTGAGGAAGCATTCCATAGTTTGAAACACTTGTTGACCCATGCACTTGTGTTGGTTGTTCCGAAAGGGAATAAGGATTTGGTGGTTTATACAGATGCATATGGAACAAGATTAGGAGCTGTGCTGATGCAAAGTAGTAAAGTGATTACCTATGCTTCTAGATAGCTTAGACTGCATGAGGTTAGATATTCGACGCATGATTTGGAATTGGCTACAGTGATTTTTGCATTGAATGTGTGGAGACATTACTTTTTGGAAGAAAGGTTTGAGTTAAATACAGATCATGAGTCGCAGAAATATTTGTTCTGTCAAAAGGAGTTGAACATGAGACAGCAGAGGTGGTAAGAGTTTATTGTTGCTTATGAATTTAGGATTGAGTACACACCAAGGAAAGGCAACAAGGTTGTGGATGCGCTTAGCAGCAAATATAAGAATGCAGTGTCCGCAATGGTTGCTGAGTGGAAAGATTTAGGGTTTAGTGGAGATCTAAGGCTGGGTCTAGCTGAGAAATTGTACTGTTATCTTGTTTGGAAGTTTGACCAGTGACGATCGAAAGAATTGCTTCTAAACAAGGAGAAGACCCGATATTAGCTGAGTGGATCGGGAAATTGAGAGATGGAACTGAGAGAGATGACTTGAAAGATTTCAGTCTTGACTAGAATGGGAGGTTGAGAAAGAATGAAAAATTGTGTGTTCAAAGTATAGGAAACATAATTAAAAAGTCTTAGAGTTATGCCATCATTCGAAGTTCTTTATTCATTCGGAAGGTACTAAGATGTATCATGACATGAAGAGGATTTTGTCCTAGGAAGGATTGAAGCGGGATATTGGTTTATAGGTAAAGCAGTGTTTGATTAGCCAACAGGCAAAGGCCGAACACCACAGGCTAAGTGGGTTTCTTTAGCCATTAGATATTCTGGTATGAAAGTGGGATTCTGTCTCCATGGATTTTATTGATGGTTTTCCAAGGTCGAACAGAGGAAACGATAGTATATGGGTCATAGTGGACAGATTGACCAAGAGTGCCCATTTCATTCCGGTTAGGTCAACTAGAACAACACCTATTTTTGCAAAGTTGTTTACGAAGAATGCGGTTAGACTGCATGGAAATCCTAGTAGCTAGTTAGTGATAGAGATTCCTTATTCATTAGTGAGTACTGGAATAGTCTACGGGAAGTTTTGGGAACCAAGTCCAAGATGAGTACCGCTTACTGTCCGCTGACAGATGGGCCAACAGAGAGAGTTAACAAAATCTTTGAGGATTCGTTAAGAGCTTATGCTCTAGATTTTAGGGGATTATGGGAGGACCATTTGCATTTAGTCAAGTTTTTTTATAACAACAGTTATCAGACTAATATTGGGTTGGCACTGTTTGAAGCTTTGCATGGGCCATGCAAATCTCCCGTTTGTTAGTTAGAGACCGGGGATATGTTGGTTCTTGGTTCAAATTTGGTCAGAGAAGCTGCAGAAAAAATTGAGGTCATTCGAGCTAGAATGAAGGAGGCTCAATCTAGGCAGAAGAGTTATATAGATTAAAGATGGAAGGATTTAGAGTTCTCAGTTAGAGATCAGGTTTCCATCAAAGTGTCACCGATGAAGGGTGTGATTAGATTTGGGAAATCATGAAAGTTAGCATGGAGATTCATTGGACCATTTCCTATTATTGATAGGATCGGTAAGCTCATGTACAGAACTGAGTTACCGAGCAGTTTGGTAAGAGTCCACAATGTTTTTCATGTTTTTCATCTCAGAAAGTGTGTTAGAGACGTGGAGACTATTATTACACCGACTTCAGTAGACGACTTAGTAGTAGAACCTAATTTGACTATAGTAAGGAAGCCGAGAGAGATGAGAAGAGACTTAGAACCATGATGGTCAGATTAGTCAAAGTCCGGTGGAGCGACGATGACATGGACTGTACATAGAAGATTGAGAGCAGGATTAGAGATACTTATCCTTACTTATTTGATGATATGTTTTACCTCTTTGATTGATTGTGTTGTGTACCTTATCTTAATTTCGAGGACGAAATTCTTTAAGGAGGGGAATTTGTAACACCTCGGATTTTTTGTAATGTTATTTAGGATATTTAATTAGCAAAATTAAATAAAGTAATGTGTTAATTAGGGGATTGAGATTTGATTTGATCAAGGGGTAGCCATGCTATTTAAATGATAAATTAAAATAAGAGTTAAATTGAAATAGAGGGGGGTAAAATAGGAAAGAGGTCATACTTATACCCTATTAGACGTGTACCCCTTACATGTCCATTCTATTCTATCAAAATTTTAAAAACTAAGGTTGGTTACCATTAACAAGAGGAAGAGGAAGAAGAAGAGAAAAGCTATGAAGAAGCTTAAGCAAATCAATTCCATTCACATCTAAATCTCTTTAATCTCTAAAGCTAAGGTGAATAATGTTTAAATCTTGGTTTTAAGATGAACTTCAAATATTTTGCATTGATTTTCCATGTTTTTGAATGATGGAATGATTATATATACTTGCTGATGAATTATGGTTGTTTATACTGAATTTATGATATGTTTTAGGACAAGAACCGAATAAATTGATATCCAAATGCCTTGTGAATTTTTATGAAGATTATAAATGATATTTTAGACATGGGTTTCAAATTTTCCATTTTTATGAATATTTGCGGAATTTATATAAATTTTCTACTAAAGAAAATGTTAATTTGGGTTAATGATTATTTACGGTTAAATAATAAAAGATTTGGGTCTGAAATTTTTATATGTTAGGAAACATATTAAAAGATACTTTTTGGAATTTTGTAGATTTTTCCTAAGTGTTTTAATAGATATATAAAATTATTTAAGGTATGGGACTTAAATGTTTTATATATTTATAAATGGAGAAGGGGATTTTCGCAGAATAACTCAAAAATATTAAATCTGAAATTGCAGTGTATTTTATTGGTAATGAAATAGGCAATCAATCATAATTTGACATGTAAAGCAGGTTAGGTGAAAAGAACTATTTGCTACATTTTTTTTCCCTGTTTTGATGCTTTGGCACCTACTTCCATCTAGTTGGCTTTCGACTAAGTCCCTCTACGTTCAACACCATCGAAACCAATGCGCATGGTATCAATGTTTTAATACCTAGCGAATTGCATAGAAGGCGAAAGTTATGTGGGTTGAGGCGGTACTTTGTTTTTAAATTAAAAATGCACTTGCTTGCTTTCGACTAAATGGATTTCGAGTAAGTAGCTTTCGACTTAGTTAGCTTTCGACTAAGTCAAATGATTTAAAGGAAATGGTTTCAATTGGGTACTACCTCTATTTTTAAATAACTGCTTTAAATAAAGTCGAAGCCTTTTACTACCGCTTTTTATCTTTCGACCCAGATGGTTTCTAAGGATACTTTACTTTCTAAAATATGGCCACTTCTCCAATGCTTTCGAAGGGATAGTTTCAACACCGTCACTTCTTTATTTAGGAAATAGTTACGAAAAAGATGCTTTCGACCTACATTTTTTAAAGACCATTTTTCTATAATTAAAGCAAAACCCAAATGGTTTCGAAAGAGAAAGTTTTAAATCATTTTGAAACAGATGCTTTTGACTTTAATGGGTTTCTAATCCTTTTGCACTACTTGAAGGTAGAATCCAAATGATTTCAACCGAGACGTTTTTCAAAAGTTTAGAAGGAGTAAATTTACGTATGGTTTCGAAAGGTTTCCATATGTTTCAAAATAGAACCTAAAGTACTTTCGAAAGAATTGAGTTTTAACTATTTCGAAAGGTTTTAATGATTGGTTTTGAAAGGGGTAGTTCCCCAGGGTTGCGAAAGGGTTGAAAGGAAGGGTTTTTCCTATGTATAAGTATGATTTAAGAGGTTAAATCAATTTGGAAATGTTTTCAAGGAAAAAGATGAAGGGTAGTTAACCCTAAGAAAATGATTCGGATAGTTAGTCCATTTTGATCTAGATAGTTAGTCCAGTTTGTGGGTAATCAGCCCAGTTTTATGGCAGATAGTCCATTTGTTAGTATAACGGACCTTGCTATCATGTTTCAGATAGATAGCCATTTACTACTATTGGATAAATTATCCATTAGTTATATGACTATAGCTATCAGACTTAGCTATTATTATAATTATTGTATTAGTTTGATTAACTAGTTTGGTTGCAAGAAATGATTTGCAAAATATATATTTTTAAAAGAATATTAGTAAGGGGAACCTCATTCCCTTAAGCGACATGGCCTCGCTTAATATTAGTAAACCGAGATGTAGCAGAATTATTTACACCAAGCTTTATATTTGGCTCAAAATTTTTGTTTCCCCTTAAACTCTCGGGTGCTCAATATTGATTTGAGTAGGTGAATGGTTAAGGTTTTCAGGTTTATAAATTTTGGTGGATAAATCTTCTGGAGACGAGCAAGTGGCTGACAGATAGTTATTTAGGAGTTCAGGCTGTTTTGTTTATTTCCGTTGTGAATTAAGTCAGATATGACTTTATTGCTTTGATCTACAAAGGGGGCATCGTCATATGTCACTCTTAGCATATTTTGTAATGATTATAATTAATCTTTACCTAGGAAACGATATGGGGTTATGTAATTTGGATATGAATTTTTTGAAATGTAATCGTTAAAATGCTGTTTTTGGAATTTTATGATCTTGTTCATATTCATGTGCTTCTGATACTACGAATACCATTATCAATACCATTTTTGTCACCAGAAGTTAATACTATGGATGACTGCAGTATTCGGAGCTCTTAGCTTTTGGCCTCTAGATATGGGATGTTCCAGTCCCCAAGTATTTTCAAAAGGTATATGATAATGGTTTAAAAGGGGTGGTTTCCCATTGTTTTCAAAAGGTTTGCCGTTGTGTTAAAAAGGAAGGTTTCTATCTTTTCGAAAGGCATGTTTAAAGTATTTTGAAAAATGGATATCTAAGGTTTTATAAAGCTTTCGAAAGGGATGTTTTAAATGTTTTCGAAAGGTCTATTGTGAATGGTTTTGAATTGGCCACCTAAGGTTATAAAGCGAAGTAGTTTACTTGAATCAAAATAGGTTGTTTAAAGTTAAACAAGGGTTTCGAAAGGGGTACTTTTAGTGGTTTCGAAAGGAGTACTTTCAAAGGTTTCAAATGTTTATATCAACAATGTTTTATGTAAAGTATATAAAACATGGCAAAATGATTTGAGTAAAGCGTAGAATATATTTTTCTTGTTTAAGTATGATTTAAAGGGTTAAATCAATTTGAAAGAAATGTTTTCAAGGAAAATTTGATAGGGTAGTTTACCGTAAGTAAATGACTCAAATATTAGAATACCAGACGAGACGAGTATGGGGTCATGCCCTATACTTTAGCTAGTAGCCCCTAACTAATATAAGTCTAAAATTCCAGTGTGCAAGGATTTGTCACGAGTAAGACTAAAATGATGTTACATACAAAAAAGAATATGCAGAGTTAGATAGGTTATTGGTGAGCTTGCAAAATCATTAGAATCAGTTGACGCTAAGTTGAATCAATAAACTTTCTATCGGTTGGAAAATCGCCAAAAAATTGTAATAAAAATAACCGCAAGTGCACGACGTTTAATTTTGGTAAATGGCAAGTACAGGTTGATCCGTAGGGAATTGTTAAAAAATTTAACTCAATTAAATTAAACCAAGGAGTTTGAGATTGTTTAAATTAAAAAGAAATGCAAATACTAATTAAAAAGAAAAGTGATTAGAAATATGAGATTAGACAACAATTTAGAGGCAAATCCACTTTTATATTTTTACATAAATCAACATACAAACAATCTATGATCTCTCTATTTTGATCTTAACTAGAATTAGTGATCTATTTATCAAAGTATGCTCTATTTATGTTATTAACTAACATAACTTAAACCATCAAACTATAATACAACACATAAAACCACTTGTCAATTGTAACGAAAATAAAGTCAAAGAAAAAGCAATTTTAAGTATGATCTATTTACTATTTTATTTAGTAACACAGATCATCAAATTTTGATTCTACTTTAATTTCACAATCAAAAATCAATTAGTAAAATGATGACGTAAGTTGTGTTTATATTTGAGTAAGAATAGCCAATTTGCGAATACAACATAGGCTATCAAATTCACTAATAAATTTGCATCACTCATTTTCATGAAGCATAAAAAAGATCATAAATCACACAATATGTTGAATTTACATAGTTTTAGAAAGCTTCATTACCCCTAAATTGAAGGATATTAGCTACTCATTTGTGTTATCATTTCAACACATGTAAATTTCAACATAGAAAACAAAAGAAGGAATAGCAAGCTAATGAAAATAGAAAGAACTAACTACTTGCATAAAAGTAAAACTATACTAAGTGCATAAAAAGAAAGCTAATCTACAAACATGAAAATGAAGAAAGCATGTAAATAAAAATAAGCATGAAATAAAAGCAAGTAGAAAAAGAAGAAGAGGCTTAGGAAACCATTTTTATTTCTCTTTTAATTTGAGGCTACAACTTGCACGATAAGATAGTGTAAAGACTAAAACTTCATTACATGAACATAAGAGGGTTATTTATACAAGCCTAAAACTATAATCCATATTTTAAGGAGCTACCCAAAATACCCCTTAGGAAGTCTGGCCACCAAGTTATCATTTGCTTCTAATTAATCCTCCACTATGTATGCATGCAACTTTATTCTCCACTAACAAGTGCATTAGATTGTCCATGTTGTATAAATTGTTTTATTTTTTCATTCCTTGTTTTCCATCCTTGTACATGCATATTTCCATGAAAGCTTCTTCATATTTCCATCCAAATTTATATAAATATAAATAAAATGTAAAAGTGAATATTCTCAAAATTAATATATGCACAAAATAACCATTTTACCCCCAAGTTGATGCATGAA
This sequence comes from Allium cepa, assembly GCA_030765085.1. Taxonomy (NCBI): domain Eukaryota; kingdom Viridiplantae; phylum Streptophyta; class Magnoliopsida; order Asparagales; family Amaryllidaceae; genus Allium; species Allium cepa. The sequence continues at coordinate 310,066,428 of CM060937.1, forward strand.
TGATTACTTGTAATCATTTCTGAAGTTTGGTTTTTTAAAAAATATAAAAATACCCAATTATGACATTTATTTAAAATAAAACTAGATTAAATATGGATGTAAAACTATGCATATTTATGTGCAAGACCCCTGCACTAATCTTTTTATTCGCCCTCGAATAAACTAAAACTAAGATAATCCATTTTTCGTAGGAAACATGATTGCACTGAACGTATGCAGCAAGCCATTAAACCTTTAGGTGTCTCTAGTAGTACGAGTGTTGTCTCGTGAGGGTTTTCAGCGGATATTACGGAAAAAATCCAAATGCAACATGAAAAATTCCTAAATGTAAGATTTATTTACAGAGATACGGATGCAAGTTTTTGAAAATACTTACACATGAAGAATTTAGGACACAAATAAGTTAAATATAAGTGTTGGTCATTATCATGAAATTTTGGTCATTTTACTTGTAAAAGTTTCCAATAAAAATTTAGTTATCATCATAATAAAACTTTGGTTTGGCTAGTTGTTTCGACTGATAACATAGTGCAACTATGAAATGGATCCTTAGTTGATTATCAAAGTTTTTAAAAGTGGGATTTTCATTTCTTTTTAATAACAAGTCAAATCAAATAAGTGAAAATAGTGATTGGATTTCAATTTCTTACTCTCTCTTTATTTTAAATTTTTATTGATATTAACAATATTTACATACATTTAACTAAAAAAACTGAGATCAGATATACTACTCATGCATTGCCTTGCAAGCTTCCGTGAGGGGAATACAGAGCATGGTGAGTGTGCACACAAGTGTACACTTTTTGATTGTAGGCGTTATTAATGAAAGAATTTTTATATACATACACCTAACTCAGGTAAACCGAGGCCAGATATATCAATCATGCACTGCCTTTCAGGCTTATGTGAGAAGGGTACAGAGCATAGCGAGTGTCACACTTGCATGTGAACACTTGACTGTAGGTGCTAATAAAATATATACATCTATACAATTTTTTTTATTTTTTTATTTTCTTGAAGAGAGAGTTTTACAGTATCATTTTAGCACCCCTTAACTTAGAAGATTGAAAATGTTACTACCTTTACTTTAAATCAACCACTCTTTTAAACAAAGATTACAATTAGGATATACTTCACAATTAATACCCATGAACCATCCTATATGCTAGTTAAACCAAAGTTACTTGTAATTAAATTTTATTTTTATTATTGTTGAGACGAATAAAATTTAAAAAATTTTGATTTAGTAATCAAAACATATACATATCCCATAGTGTTTCTCTAAAAGGCAATGCTAAAAAAAATGTGGAAATTTTTTTTTTTGCTTTTGTTTTCTTTTTATTAAATTTTGAGTTTTGGAAAGAAATCCAAAAAAATACACAATGAAAAATCAAAAATGAAGATGAGACTCCCCCCTACACTTTATTTTGATTACGGCCTCACAGTCTGTGTATGCTATAATGAGTGTAACAAGGAAAATATGTACATATTTACAAAAAGGGTTAACATTTCTTACTAGACATAGCATGGCTCATAAAGAATCATGAGCTCCTCCTCTTGATTACTTGGCGATTCCAACTATGCTTTCAAGCAATGACCATTGACTTTGAAAATTGTTCCATCCTTGGGGTTTTGCATTTCTATTGCACCATATGGAAAAAACAGTTTGAACCACAAATGATCTGGTCCATCTTGATTTTAATTTCCCAGGTAATAAGTGAAGTCTAGAGTCATATAAAAGAACTTTTTGGTTAGGAAAAAACCTTTTTCTTAGGATAGACTTGTCATGAAAAACTTTTGTTCTTTCTTTGTAAATTTATTCATTTTCATACGCATCGTTTCTATATTCTTCTAGTTCATTGAGTTGTAGTTTTCAATTTTCACCAGCCTTAGAAATCAAAATCTAAGTTCTTCGCTGCCTACAATGCTTTGCGTTCGATTTCAACTAAAAAATGGCACGCTTTCCCATAGACTAAACGAAATGGGGACATCCCAGGGCTAGTTTTAAAAGCGGTACGGTAAGCACAAAGTGCGTTAGTTAATTTTTGAGACCAATCTTTTCGATTTTTATTAGCGTCTTTCTCCAAAATTTGTTTTATTTATCGATTAGCAACTTCAACTTGACCACAAGTTTGAGGATGATATGGAGTGGATAATTTGTTCGTTATTGAGTATTTCTTCATTAGAATTTCAAATGACGATTACAAAAATGAGTTCCATTGTCATTATTATTGTACGAGGTGTTCCAAACCTTGAAAAGTTATTTTCTTTAAGGAATTTCACTACAATTTTATGGTCATTGGTTTTACATGGAATGAACTCAACCCATTTTGAGACATAATCAACGGCAAGAAGAATGTATAAATTTCCAAATGAATTTGGAAATGGTACCATAAAGTCAATACCCCAAACAACAAAGATTTCGATCGTAAGAACAGGGTTTAAATGCATTATATTTTGTCACGAAATTCTTCCTGTCATTTTTCAACGATCACAAGTTTTACAAAATTCGAATGAGTCCTTAAAAAGAGTGGGCCGGTAGAAACCATATTAAATTACCTTTTCAGAAGTTTTTTGAGGACCGAAATGTCTACCGCATGCTTTATCATGACAAAATGAGAGAACAATCTTGATTTCGAAATCAAGAATGCAACGTCAAATGATTTGGTAGAAACAGTAATTAAATAAATATGGATCCAATAGAAGTACTTGACTTGGAAAGGAATTTATGTTTGTCTTGCTTCGACCAAAATGAAGGATTTTCTCTAGTGACTAAATAGTCCGCTATTGTGGGCATACCATGTATCGATTGAAAAGGAAAGGAGTTTTCGTTTGAAAGTTTGTATTGATTGGTAAAGGTGATGGTGCATTAGGAAGATGAGACAAGTGATCGGTTATGACATTGTCGGATCATTTTTTGTCCTTAATTGTATGATCAAATTCTTGTAGTAAAAGAATTCAACGAATTAAGTTAGACTTAGCATCCTTTTTAGCGAAATGGTACCTAAGAGCGGAATGGTCAGTGTAAACAGTTTCGTGTAAGCCTACAAAATATTGTTGGAATTTGTCAAGCGTGAAAACTACCGCCAAAAGCTCTTTTACAATGGTTATGTAATTGACTTGAGCATCGTTTAGAGTCATACTAGAGTAGTAGATAACGTGAAGAATTTGGTTGATGCGTTGTCCTAAGACAGCACCAACTGCAAAGTTCAAAATGTCACATATTATTTCAAATGGAAGATCCTAATTCGGTGAGCAAAGTACAAGAGTAGAAACAAGTTCGTTTTTGAGACATTTGAAAGCGGAAACACAATCAAAATTGAAGTCAAATGGAACGTCTTTTCCACGAAGAGTTATAAGACGTCAAGCATTCTTACTGAAGTCTTTCATAAAGCGTCGTTAAAAACCTACATGTCCAAAGAAAGAGCGAATGTCTTTAACAGATGTGGAAACGGGTAGATTTGCAATGACATCCATTTTCGCTTTATCTACCTCAATGCCTTTATTTGAAATGAAATGTCCAAGGACTATGCCTTGAGTGACCATAAAGTTGCATTTTCCCACTTTAGCGTTAAGTATTTATCCTTGCATTCGTTTAAGAACCAACTCGAGGTGGCTTAAGCATTTGAAAAAAGAGTTTCCAAAGATTGAAAAATCTTCCATAAACACTTCAAGGAAATGTTTGATCATATAAGAAAAGATGCTGACCATGCATCTTTGAAACGTAGTAGGAGCATTTGCAAAGGCCAAAAGACATACATCGATTTGCAAAAGTGCCAAAGGGGTACGTGAAGTTGTTTTCTCTTGATCTTCAAGAGCGAATGGAATTTGGTTATAGCCGGAATAACCATCAAGAAAGCAATAGAATCCATGATCTGCTAAATGCGCAAGCATTTGGTCGATGAAAGGAAGAGGGAAGTGATCTTTATGTGTTGCAGCATCTTGTTTTTGATAGTCAATGCAAACACGCCAACCCATTTGAGTACAAGTTGAAATAAGTTTGTTTGAATCGTTCTTGACAATGGTAAGTGCAGACTTTTTAGGTACAACATGAATTAGGCTATCCCATAAACTATCAGAGATTGGGTATATGATACCATTGTCAAGAAGTTTAAGAATTTAATCACAAACTTCATCCTTTATTTTTGGATTAAGCCTTCATTGCAGATCACAAACAGGCTTGGCATCGTCAATTAAATGAATGCGATGCTGAACAAGAGCGGGACTAATTCCCTTTATATCAGTGATCGACCATCCAATTGCTTCCTTGTTTTTCGAAAGGATTGAAAGTACGGAAGTTTCTTGAATAAAAGGTAGAGTTGCAGAAACCATGATGGGATATGTTCCGTCATCACCTAAGCATACATACTTAAGGTGATCGGGAAGGGGTTTGAGGTCCAACATTGGGGGTTGCTCAATCAAAGAATTAGGTTGAGATTCGGAATCAATTGGAAGCGATTTAAATGGGAGCGTTTACTCAATCTCATTTGGGATTTCATTAAACAATCTTTCATACTCGGCCACCCGTTCATCGTTAAGGTCAATCATCTCATTTTTGAAGTTTTGGTGAATGGCACTAACTTCCATTATTTGGTTGCATGGTTCATTCGATTCATTTTCAATTTTTCAGATGTTAAGATCTAAAGTCATGTTTCCAAAAGAAATTTTCATCGAACCATTCCGATAATTTATCAAAGCATTTGAAGTAGCCAAGAAAGGTTGGCCTAAAATCAATGGAATTTAACTCAATGAATTATTCATGGGTTGATTCGCAAAAACGATGAAATCAACGGGGAATATGAATTGACCAATTTTAATGAGTATGTCCTTGATATCTCCCATGGGTTTCTTTATCGAACGACCAGCAAATTGAAGAGTTACTTTTGTTGGTTTTAGTTCATCCAAGCCAATTTGTTGGTAAACAGAATAAGGAATCAAATTGACACTCGCACTCAAATCGAGTAACCATTTGTTAAACGGTTTGCCTTCTATCGTGCATGTGATCATCGAACATCCAGGATCTTTATATTTAACAGGATTTGATTGGGGCAAAAAACTTCGCTAAGTCCGGTGGCTAAGAATACTTTCTTTGGTACATGAATGTGTCGTTTTTGGGTACACAAGTCCTTGAGAAACATAGCGTAAGTTGGGACTTGCTGAATGATGTCAAGAAGCGGGATGTTAACTTTCACTTGTTCAAAAATTTCCAACATCTTTTTCATTTGGTCAGAGTGTTTCATGGGTCAAAGACGATGTGGAAATGGAATGCGATACTCAGTAGGTAGGTCTACTTGAGTAGAAGAAGAATTTGGAGTGGAGTTTGATTCAATGTTTGGCTTCACGTTCTGTTCAGATTCGTTTGTTGTCATAGAAGTGTCGAAAGGGGTTTCCGGTAAATCGTTTGGATTAACGACTTGATTATCGATTTGTTTTTCGAAATGCAAAGATATGATAGCATTCACTTGGGTACGTTGCTACCTTGAACAACATGGGCTTGATTCGAATTAGTGTTTTGGTTTCTGGGATTTAGAACGGGATGACTTTGGAATGAGCCTCATTCACGTTCACTCATAAACGTGGCTAATTAGTTTATTTGCATTTCAAGTTTTGCAATAGATTAGCTCGTGTTTTGCATATATGAGGTCAATAAAATTTTCAAATTGTTGTTCGATTGGAGGTTTTGAGTGGTTACTTTAGCCAACATTTAAAGACTTTTCTTAAGTGAACTTATACGTTTATCATCTTAGGGAGTGAGAGTAAAAGATTGTTGAGGTTGATTTTGAGATGGATCCGCAAAATTTCATTGAAAATGATTGGGTTGAAAGGGAGGATTCGAAGCGTTATTTGGAAATGCTTGAAAATAGGACGAACCAAATTCATATTGGAATTTTTTGGTTCCAGGAAAAGTTCGGATGATTTCTCCAACCAGGATTGTACGTTGGACAAAACGGGTCACTTTTAAGCTTACTGAAAGCTTTAAGTTGTTCTACCGTACTAGGGCACTGATCGGCTATATGTGTAACGACTCGTAAATTTCGATAAGCAAATTAGTTAATTTAATAAGATTTTTGTAATTAAATTTAAAAATAAATAAAAAATTTATAATTTATAATGAAGTGAATGTTGAAATTGAAATGTAGCAATGGTAATTAAAACCAATTATTTATAATTGGAGTGAAATCCCAATAATGAAATAATGTAAATTGTTTCACTTGGTTATAAAATTGAAATTAGGATGAAATGGAAAATTTTAATGTATTAGGATATAAACTAATACTAATATCACCTTTAATGTGATAAGTTGATAATTGATTTTATAACAAGATTTAAATCAAATAAATGGATTTATTGGAAATTTAAATTTATAATTACTGGATTAATTGAAATTGAAATTGAAAGTTGTAAATTGTGAAATGCCCAATAAATAAGTTAATAAGTTAATTTATTTAATTAACTAAAATATAGCCATTTTGGCCACTGACTCGGATTTCAACGAAAATAATTTCTTCAAATCCGTAATGGTGAATTATTGCAGGTTTTCAACTTTCGTAACGATCGGACTTGTCGTTTGATTGTACGGACTCGAAATGCCTAGAAATCAACTAAATTGAAATCAATTTGAAATAACTTGATTTTGGCATAACTTCTTCATAAGATGGAATTTGGACTTGAAACCTGTTCCATTGCATTTAAAATATTTAAAAACATCTATTTTGATATATGAGTTGACTCATTTTCGTTCTAGAGTCAGAATGGGCTTTTTCGGGCCATTTGTCGTTCAACTTTCAATCCAAATCAATCTGGTCCATTCTAATTTCATCTTTGCCTATATATACCTTGTTATAAGCCCTAGCCACCCTTTATCCTCATCTGTACGTACAATTCGGCTGTCTCTCTTTCTCAATGGCAGACAAATTCTCAATTCCAAATCCAATTGCAATTCAAAATCAAATCAAAAAATTAAACTTCACAAACTATATCGAATTATATATGGGTTTGAAACTCTCGACGAGCGCAAGTAAAATATATGATTCGTTTTTCAATCTGGGTTTAGGGGTAACTAAAAATCGATGAACTGTTCACGGCCGTTCATCACGTCTAGACCAAACTTGTCCGATCTTCAAATCAAATTGTGGGTATTGTAGAGTGGACCGAGGGGACTTCATCTATGTGGTTTATGTTTCGAATCAACGGCTGGATATGATGATAAAACTTGAACTAGGGTTCGAATTATGGTGGCGGCGGCCGTGTTTTCTGGCGTCGAGCGACGTCGGCGTGGTAGGGGATGGTCGCGGGGTCTTTGGGTGGTGGTGCGGGTCGCGTACGGTCGTGGAGTAGGCGGCGACTTCTGGTGTCGAGTGCGATAGGAGTTGCATGCATAAGTTCTGGGACGATGAATGTGACCTGGTTCGCGTATTTGTCTAATGACGTGGCAATCTGGTATAGGTTTCTGTTATTTATTTTATTTATTTTCAAATTTAAAACTCGATGTTCTAATCGCAATAACTTTTGCATCTGAGGTCCGATTTATGCATGGTTTACTCCATTGAAATCATATCGAAAATCCGGACTTTTCAACTCTAAGTTGGATGGATTCTGAGACTGTTTTAATTTTGGGTTTTAATTGGATTTAAATTCAATTTAAATTCGAAAAGGACAGTGTTTAACCCACTCACAATTTTTAAAAATTTATTATATTGTTAAATTGATTTATGATGTGATTGGAAATTTATTTATGAATGTTTGGCATATTTTGAATCATCATCTCAGTTTATTTAAATTTATTTGGATAAAATAGTTATTTAATTTATTATTCAATATAAACTGCCAGTAAATACCTGTTATTTATTAATTGTTCTATATTGATGTTACTGATTGAATTGGATGATGATTGTGATAAATGTTTGATGATTGATATTGGATGAATGGATGTTGTATTTATATTGTTATAAAATGCAAGTGGTTATGGACTTTTATTTCATTCGGGATTGCGGTTTGAAATGATATATAACCGTATTTATATTTTAAATTTCATATTGAAATGACAAATATTTGTATCACTTGACTATAGGATAGAAATTATATACAGACACCATGGACTATATATAAAAATATTTTGAAATGATTTCTATGGTTTTGTAAAAAAATATGGTTTTAGATAAATATTGATTTTAGATATCATATAAATGTATTTTATTCTTGATTTTGAGTTGTGCATAATTTGATTTTAATATAGAATAAGCTTAATAATAAGTTTGATTTTTATTGAAGATAATATGGTTATGTATGAAAACTATATTTTAATATAGAGTTTGTAATGATTTAAATAAATTAAGGTTGGAAGATAAATTTGAAATTTATTTGAAATTGGATTTATTTAAGAATTAAACTCTAATAAGTTTGATGTGAAATTTATTAAATTTGAAATTTTAGAAGGTATGATTTTTATAACTTGATTTTGGTTTGAGGTGAATTAAATGAATATTTCAAGTATAAATAAATTGAAGGAAATATTTAGTTATTTGTAATTTGAGTTTTATTTAAATGATAATGGATTTATTATGTAATATATTTCAAAAGTAAATAGTAGAAAATTGACTTATTGAATCGTAATTACCAAACTTAGTTTTGATATTGTTGAATAGGTAAAGTTTGAAATATATTGAATTTGGAATGGTTTATTCGGTGGATCAATTTTGTTTGAAATCGATATAATTTGGAATAGTTTATTTGGAAACTGAATTGAATTGAAATTTATGATTTGGATTAGGTTGAATTTAAAATTTAGAAATTCGAGTTGTTTTGGAATTAATTTGTGAAATTGAAGAAGCTATTTTATTTTATAAAGTATTTTAAATATTTAAACCATTTAAGTGGTGGAAGTTATGTTTCAAAGTTATGAGTTTCAAGGTATGATGATTTGAAAGTGTATATTTCAAGTGTCTTGATTTCGAAATGTATAACTTTGAAAGTGTTATGATTTTAGAAAAAGGATATATTTGAAATGAAAATGATATCGTATTGATTTGGTTTTGAAGGCAATGATATTTTGGTTTTAAAGTATAAATTATTTTGAAAATGATCGCGGTGTTATAATAACGGTTGGTTGTTGAAGAGACCGGGATCGGATATGGGCATACTCTCTGTCAATACCGAAAACCACTTTAAAAACCATGTACGCGGTGGAGATTCCAGAATGAAGTAGGATGGTGGCGACGCTCTATTGAGGTATATACCTGGACCCGACTCCCGTGAGTTGGCATAAGATGGCTCCAATAGGAGCGATTGACGGGCTAAGTGAGGTCATTCCTTCGATCGGACACATCCCTTCGATATTATACTCTGGCTTTTGGATTGATTCGATGGCCACTTTGATTTTTTATTTGGGAGTGTGGCTCGAGGTGGGCGGTAGTGGCTGCTATGCATTACCGCCGTCCCGGAAGCGTAATTGGTATATCAACCCTAGCATTGCCTAGTTGTGTCGTATCACCTACCCTAGCGCGCCTTGTACAAGTTTGATTGTGTCGTACCTATGGAGTATCCTCTGGTAGCCTTCCGATCAGGAGATATTACGGTACCGTATAGACTATTGGTACTATTTGTGTGTTAAGGGGAATATTGGGTCACTCCTTAACGCTATTTTAAAATAAGTTTATTTTACTATTAGACATTATTATAATAGCGTATCTTACTACATAGTAAGTAGTTTAACGGATCCTTAGGAGATGTGAATCCCGAGCATCTCTTAAGTTACTGCACTCACGTTAGACACCGGATAGGAGATGTCAAACCCCGTAAACATCTCTGACGCTGTTCCACTCATATTTATTTCTGTTGATTTAACTCACGTAAGATCTTTTAGTTCTGACTCGGGTGTTTTGTCCTTTCAATTCACTCGGGTCAGCCTGAGCATTTCAGGATTTGAAGACCCTATTGCTGGAGGATGAAGGCGAAGATTGTATTATTATTATTTATTATATTTCACTGCATCATTTATTCAGCTGCATTATTTATTATTCTTTGGTATGTGTAACTCTGATTTGTATTGTATTAGTATAATCAAATGTTTTATAAAACAGCTTCATGAACTGTTTATTTGATTATTATATTTTGTCGTTCCGCTGCAAGATTCTATTTTGTTTTTTTTTCACTTTTTCTTATTTACCCCATAATAAACCGCCCTTCTATATGGTTTGAGTCGGCATGTGTGTCTGCTTGAACGTACGAAAAGGAGGGAGGTTACTTTTGGTATCAGAGCTTTGGTTTAGCGATAAACCTTAGCTTTGTGGGGTCTGACTCTTTATTAATAGGGTAGTAATACCCTATGATGAGTCGCTGAGCGTATATATATGAAAGAGCATGTTTGTTAGTGTTATAAAAAGGTTTTGATATTGTGTTAATTTGTTCTGTTTTGTATTTATAAATTCTGGTTGGTGCACAGGACGCTATGACATCGATAGGGATTTCTAAACACTCAATAGGACAGACCGACACAATATTTGTTTTGAAATATAGGAAAATGAAATAATTTTTGCCTATTATATTTTCTATATATAAAGTAATAAATTTTGTAAAGGTTATATTTGGTTGTAATATATTGATTGTTAGGTAGTGAAATTTATAAATATTGGTTGGAAATAAGATTTAAAATAAAATAATTGAAATTGGAAATTTAGGACCTAAGTTCCGGGATTTATGGAAATTTCTTTCGAATGATTTTGGAATATAATAATCATATTATTTAGAAGTATTTTCTGATATAAATATTTCAATATAATGTGGAAAAATTTGTTTTAAAGAAATTCTAGAATGAAATAAGTTCTGTACTCCCCTCTCCGTCGCTGGAAAATAATTTCGATGATGGGTGCACGCACATCGACACTCATTTTCGAGTTTCAAAGTGGGAAGGCCATTGTAGTAGTTCTACTATAGAATTATTTTGATAAATAAATGTAAAATTCATATTGTATTAATTATAATTGGATATATAAATTGTAAGTGTATACATCTATCTATTATTTTAAAATGATTTGTAATTTAGCCCGGTAATTAGTTCTTAAGTTTCCGTTAATTAATAGTTTCAATTATTGTAGTGAAATGGAATGTAAGTAATTAATAATTAGAACCTCTAAATGAAATAAGAGATTAAATGCTAGGTTATAAATGAATTTTCAAGAAAGTTGAAATTAGTAACATATAAAACAAAGGATATGATTATTGAACATTAGATTAATTAAAAGAAATAAGATAAACTTGTATAACTTTCAATTACATTCTTAAAGCATATATACAACTTACCAAAAGATTTAAAAGTTGAAATATCCGATAAGAAAATGTAATGGAAAAATTTACAAGTAAAACTTATGTAATAGAAATGTTCAATGAATTATTTTATAAATAAGAATTTGACGTTGTAGTTGTTATAAACTTAAGTATAATTGAAAGCCTCTAAATAAATAAATACAAAGGTAAGTATTATAAATAAATGATTATAAACTTAAGTGAATGAATTGGAATGCTAAGAAATTGAATGGAACATGAATACCATGGATAAATGAATGTAAATAAATGAAAGTAAGTAATAATGAATGAATGAATATAATGTCATAAAGGGAAACTAACATGACAAGAATAAATGGAAATTAATATTTGTAAGTAATAAATGAAACAAATGAAATGAAGTTAGTAAGTAATGAATGAAATAAATGAAGATAGGTATTAATTGAATGAAAAGGAAATCAAACAACAAATGTTATGAAATGAAATTAATAAGAATGAACTCGATCTATTGTTTGACATTTTTTTTTGTTTATGGTTGTTTGGGCAATGATACTTTAATTTTTTTTGGATGTATGAATAATCTATTTGGTTTCATCTAAGACCATTGAGTAAATGGTGCACTTAGTAGTTTATTTTTCATTCTGTACAATTTAAAGTTTTTGAACCTGAACAACTATTTGTTTTGTTTGATATAAATGGATAATTGATTTGACTTGCAAGTGATGGTTGTTTTAAATTGATTTGTTTGTCAGGGGTTGAAACAACTATAAATATTTCATTTTATATAATTATTAACCGTTTTGGGATTATATAAGTGAAATACAGGTTATGGAAGCAATTGCTATTGCTTTTGGTTTCATAAAGTAAGCGTTAATTACCCGACAAATAGGTACGTTTTTGGATTACGGTTTTATAGCGCTATTATATTATTTTTCCCGTGTTGGGATATATTATTTTGGAAGATATATGTTATATATTGTTATATTTGATATTATATTTGCTCCCAAGCCTCTCCGTACAAAGGAGACTCTGCCGAAATTTTCGTAAATTTTAGACTTAGAAAATTTTCTGAAATGTTTACCAAATGTTGTTAACTTGAAAATAAAAGATTTAATTGTTTATAAATTTATATATTTTATTTAAATTATTTATTGATGTAAATTAATTGTTTGTAAATTTAATATTTTGAATAAGATATATTTATTTCTAAAATCCTTCTTTTCCTTTTCGAGGACGAAAAGTTTTGAGTGGAGGAGGGTGTAACGACCCATAAATTTCGATAAGTAAATTATTTAATTTAATAAGATTTTTGTAATTAAATTTAAAAAGAAATAAAAACTTGTAATTTATAATGAAGTGAATGTTGAAATTGAAACGTAGCAATGGTAATTAAAACCAATTATTTACAACTGGAGTGAAATCCCAATAATGAAATAGTGTAAATTGTTGCACTTGGTTATAAAATTGAAATTAGGATGAAATGGAAAATTTTAATGTATTAGGATATATACCAATATTAATATTACCTTCAAGGTGATAAGTTGATAATTGTTTTCATAACAAGATTTAAATCAAATAAATGGATTTATTGGGAATTTAAATTTATAATTACTGGATTATTTGAAATTGAAATTAAATGCTGTAAATTGTGAAATGTCCAATAAATAAGTTAATAAGAGAATTTGTTTTAACGCATTTTAAATTATTAAGTAATCCAAAGTGATAGAAATTGGAAATAATGATAATTGAATGGAAAGGTGATTTAATTTAATTTAATATTAATTTATTCAAGTAACTGAAATATAGCCATTTTGGCCACTGACTCATATTTCGATGAAACAGTTTCATTGGATCCGTAATGGTGAATTATTATAGAATTTCAAATTTCGTAACGATCGGACTTGCCGTTTGATCGTACGGACTCGAAATGCCTAGAAATCAACTAAATTAAAATCAATTTGAAATAACTTGATTTTGGCATAACTTCTTTATACGATGGAATTTGAACTTGAAACTCATTCCATTGCATTTAAAATATTTAAAAACATCTATTTTGATATATAGGTTGACTCATTTTCGTTCCGGAGTCAGAAAGGGCTTTTTCGGGCTACTTGTCGTTCATCATTCAATCCATATCAATCCGGTCCATTCTAATTTCAGCTTCGCCTATATATACCTCGTTATAAACCCTAGCCCCTTTTATCCTCATTTGTCTATACCTACAATTCAGTTGTCTCTCTTGCTCAATGGTAGACAAATTTTCAATTCCAAATCCAATTGCAATTCAAGATCAAATCAAAAAATTAAACTCCATAAACTATATCAAATTATATATGAGTTTGAAGCTCTCGATGAGCGCAAGTCAAATATGTGATTCGTTTTTCAATCTGGGTCTCGAGGCGGCCGAAAATTGATCAACTGTTCACGGTCGTTCATCGCGTCTCGACCAAACTTGTCCGATCTTCGAATCAAATTGTGGGTAATGTCGAGTGGACCGAAGGGACTTCATCTATGTGGTTTATGTGTCGAATCAATGGATTTGGCGATAAAATTCGAACTAGGATTCAAATTATGGTGGCGGCGTCCGTGCTTTCTGGCGTCAAGCGACGTCGGCGTGGTAGGGGATGGTCGTGGGGGGGTCTCTAGGTGGTGGCGCGGGTCGTGTACGGTCGTGGAGGAGGAGGCGGCTTCTTGTATCGAGCACGATAGGAGTTGCGTGCGTAGGTTCGGGAATGATGAACGTGGCCTGGTTTGCGTATTTGTCTGATGACGTGGCAATCTGGTATTGATTTCTGTTATTTATTTTATTTATTTTCAAATTTAAAACTCAATGTTTTAATTGCAATAACTTTTTCATGCGAGGTCCGATTTACGCGGTTTTCTCCGCTGCGATCCTATCAAAATTCCGGACTTTTGGACTCTGGTTTGGAAGGATTCTGAAATTGTTTGAATTTTAGGTTTAAATTGGATTTAAATTCAATTGAAATTCGAAAAGGTGAGTGTTAACCCACTCACAACTTTTAAAATTTCTTATGTTTGTTAAATTGATTTATGATGTGATTAGAAATTTATTTATGACTGTTTGGCAAATTTTGAATCATCATCTCAGTTTATTTGAATTTATTTGGATAAAATAGTTATTTAATTTATTACTGAATATAAACTGCCAGTAAATACCTGTTATTTATTAACTGTTCCATATTGATGTCATCGATTGAATTGAATGATGATTGTGATAAATGTTTGATGATTGATATTGGATGAATGGATGTTGTATTTTATATTGTTATAAACTGCAAGTTGTTATGGATTTTTATTTCATTCGGGATTGCAGTTTGAAATGAAATATAACCATATTTATATTTTAAATTTCGGATTGAAATGATAAATATCCGTATCACTTGACCATAGGATAGAAAATTATATACAGACACCGTGGTCTATATATAAAAATATTTGGAAATGATTTCTATGGTTTTGTAAAGAAATATATGGTTTTAGATAAATATTGATTTTAGATATTATATAAATGTATTTTATTCTTGATTTTGTGCTGTGTATAATTTGTTTTTAGTATAGAATAAGCTTAATAATGAGTTTGATTTTTATTGAAGATAATATGGTTAAGTATTTAAACTATATTTTAATATAGAGTTTATAATGATTTAAATAAATTAAGGTTGGAAGATAAATTTGAAATTAAATATATTTAGGAATTAAACTCTAACAAGTTTGATGTGAAATTTATTAAATTTTAGAAGGTATGATTTTTATAACTTGATTTTGGTTTAAGGTGAATTAAATTGAATATTTCAGGTATAAATAAATTGAAGGAAATATTTAGTTATTTGTACTTTAAGTTTTATTTAAATGATAATGGATTTATTATGTAAAATATTTCAAAACTAAATAATAGAAAATTGAATTGTTGAATCATAATTACCAAACTTAGTTTTGAAATTGTTGAATACTTAAAGTTTGAAATATATTGAATTTGGAATGGTTTATTTGGTGGATCAAATCTGTTTGAAATCGATATAATTTGGAATAGTTTATTTGGAAACTGAATTGAATTGAAATTTATGATCTGGGATTTGGTGGAATTTAAAATTTAGAAATTCGAGTTGTTTTGGAATAGATTTGTGAAATTGAAGAAGCTGTTTTATTTTATAAAGTATTTTAAATATTTAAATTATTTAAGTGGTGGAAGTTATGTTTCAAAGTTATGAGTTTCAAGGTATGTTGATTTGAAAGTGTATATTTCAAGTGTCTTGATTTCGAAATGTATAACTTTAAAAGTGTTATGATTTTAGAAAAGGATATATTTGAATTGAAAATGATATCGTATTGATTTGGTTTTTAAAGGCAATGATATTTTGGTTTTAAAGTATAAACTATTTTGACAATGATCGAGGTATTATAATAATGGTTGGTTGTTGAAGAGACTGGGATCAGATATGGGCATACTCTTTATCAATACCAAAAACCACTTTAACAACCGTGTACGCGGTGGAGATTGCAGAATGAAGTAGGATGGTGGCGACGTTCTATTGAGGTACATACGTGGACCCGACTCCCGTGAATTGGCATAAGGTAGCTAAAACAGGAGCGATTAACGGCTAAGTGAGGTCATTCCTCCGATCGGACACATCCCTTCGATATTATACTTTGACTTTTGGATTGATGCGGTGGCCACTTTGATTTTTGATTTAGGGGTGTGGCTCGAGGTGGGCGGTAGTAGCTGCTACTCGTTACCACCGGCCCAGAAGCGTAATTGATATATCTACCTTGACATTGCCTAGTTGTGTCATGTCGCCTACCCTAGCACGTCTTGTATGAGTTTGATTTGTGTCATACCTATGGAGTATCCTCTGGCAGCCACCCGATCAGGAGGTATTACGGTACTGTATAAACTATTGGCACTATTTATGTGTTAAGCGGAATATTAGGTCACTCCATAACGCTATTTTAAAGTAAGTTCATTTTAATATTAGACATTATTATAATAGTGTATATTACTACATAGTAAATAGTTTAACGGATCCTTAAGAGACGTGAATCCTAAGCATCTCTTAAGTTACTGCACTCACGTTAGACACTGGATAGGAGATATCAAATCCCGTAAACATCTCTGACGCCATTCCACTCAGATTTATTTCTGTTGATTTAAGTCACATAAGATCTTTTAGTTCTGACTCGAGTGTTTTGTCCTTTCAATTCGCTCGGGTCAGCCTGAGCATCTCAGGATTTGAAGACCCTATTGTTGGAGGACGAAGACGAAGATTGTATCATTATTATTTACTATATTTCACTGTATCATGTATTCTGCTACATTATTTATTATTCTCTGGTATGTATAACTCTAATATGTATTGTATTAGTATAATCAAATGTTTTATAAAACAGCTTCATGAACTGTTTATTTGATTATTATATTTTGTCGTTCCACTGCAAGATTCTATTTTGTTTTTTTTTTCACTTTTTCTTATTTACCCCATAACAATCCGCCCTTCTGTATGGTTTGAGTCGGCACGTGTGTCTGCTTGAGCGTACAAAAAGGCGGGAGGTTACAATATGATTCAGATCATTACATTTATAACACATGAGTTCGGAAGCTTGGTTCATTTGGTTCTTCGAATTTGTTAGTCGTTACATCGATTATAACTTCCAAAGCCAAACATGATCCTATCGAGTATGCGCTTGATCGTGGGTAAATTGATTTTCGTTAGAACGTTCTCACTAGGATGATTTTTCAGCTAGGTTTTTCAGAAATTGCCAAGCATCCTCATGATGTTGGACGAGAAAGTTGCCTTGGCATATTGATTCAAGCATGTTCGTAAGCTATTTTTGGGTCCATGGTAAAAAAAGTTAGCAAAGTCCCATTTTTCGAAGTTATGGTGTAGATATTTTATCAAGAGCTCTTTAAATCTTTCAAAAATATTTTTCAAATGGATCACCCTTGAATTGATGAAAATTGACAATTTGGTTGCAGATTTTAGTTGCTTTTTGTCAAGGGGTAGAACTTTTTAAAGAAAACTTCAACGAATTCTTCTCATGTTTTAATCGAGTTGCTGTATAACCATTTTTCAGTATAATTCGTAAGAGCGAATGGAATTAATCGAAGTTTGATTCCATCAGAAAGTTGTTGGAGTTTCATGATTGTGCAAAAATGGTCGAATTTCATTAAGAAAATGTATGGGTCATCATGTTCAAAATTGTCAAATTTTGGAAGCTTCGCAATATGATTTGAGTGAATTTCAAAATGGTTACCTATTGGGGGCGGGTAATGTGATACAAGAGGGAATAAGAACTCTATCTGAAAAGATTCTAACCATGAGAGTTCGCAGGGCGTTTTCATTTGCCATTGTAGAAGGATTTTTTGTTCGAGTTAAATGATTAGTTGTCAAGTCGCGAGTCTAACAATTTGTTGTTGTGTCATGAGTCCAAGCACTCATGCACAAAAAAATTGAGAAGAGAAAGAAATGAGAATTAAGCTTAAGAGAAAGAGGCAAGGTTTAGAAGGTTAAATGAAGTGAAAATTTATTTTTCCAATAATTTCTTTTAAAGGAGGAAAATATTTACCAAAATGGACTTATTTTTCAAAAGGAAGATTGATTTTTTGTTTTGTTTTTTTTGGATTTTCAAATTTTTTTCTTTATTATATGTTTTTGTTTTTTTTGAAAAGATTATATATATACATACATACATGCATACATATATATTTGGATTTTTTTTTGTTTTTCTAGAAAAACTAACTTAGATTTTTCTTTCGGATTTTTGATTTTGATTGAATAATTTCAAAGGAAAAGATTAAAAACCAAGTTAAGTAAAATGAACAATTTCTTTTTAGTTTTGGATTTTGATTTTTTTAAATATGCATGAACTAATGCAACTAAATGAATGCAAGGCTAATTACAAATTTTCTATCCTTAGTAGTTTCTAACCCAAAATTTTATAATTACACTTTGTCTTATCCAACAAGATAGTTCATAGCCAGGTAACAGAGAGGAGTTATCGGTGCACCATGAATCATGATAGCAATGCAACCGAAGGTTTAAGTACCTTCAAAAAAACAATCAGCATAATATTTACAAATCACTGTAATATTTATAACTGATTATTACTCTACTGTAGCCTAGACACCAAGAAAATAAATTATTCAAAGAAGACAATCTGTCAAGATACAGTTAAGCCATAGATGAGCTCGTGACACCCTTACGTCAAATGTTTAACCGTTATTATTAGTCAAATTCTACAATGATATGCAATTTGTGGGCCTAAGGAAAGAATGATGAAACTCCCCACCTTATGTGGATTTGGGTATTGCACTTTAAAAAGAAAATAAGATAGCATGAATGTAAAACTGAAAATAAACGTGAATCAACGATGCAATTGCGAACGAAATTTGTGTTTGTTTTTGAATTTTTTTTTTTAAATGCAAGTAACCAAAAATGCAAGTAAACTAAAAACAAGAGATGATGACACGATACCAGAGCATGTAGAATTATAAGCAATTTATTTTAAAGCGATGATGTTTTTATATAAGCAAGCAAGCGGTTTAATTTTGACAAACAAAGCGAAGCAAGCAATTCATATCGATTTCCTGCAATTTGCAACCTAAAAAAAGTATGAACAAGAATTTTATATATATGAGCAATATCAAGGAAGAACTAAAACAAAACAAAACAACTAAAAAACAATACCAAACAAAAGAAAACAAAGCAATTGAAACCGGTTACTTTTTTTTTTCTTTTTTTAGTTTTTGGTAAAATTTGAAAAAACAAATTTAACAATTTTTTTTACTAAAAGAACATATGAGCCCGGCCCAGTTAAATTTGTGTTAATAAAAATATATCAGAGAAACTCAAATTATCAAACAAATACAAAAATCGAATTCACGAAATCTCTTGAACCAAATTCCCACAATCAAAATAAAAAAGAGCGGGTAGAGATTCATCGTTATTGCAGAGAGAGGGAGGTTATAATTCGAGCGTTTGAGGTGGAAGGGAATGTTTCAGCTGACAGGTGAGTTCGATTGTATGTTGTGGTAGGGGTGTGGGTTAATGAAGATGGCGAGTTGTATTTTTCAGCAGTGATCTAGTCGGCGATTGCTGGAGGAGGAATAAAAGGAGGTTTGAGCGTATTAGAGGTTTTTGATTTTGGGGGGATGGTCGGCAGATGGTGGTGTAGGTTGTGTTAAAAAATTTGCTGGGTGAAGAAGATATATGTGCAAAGGAACAGGGATGTGTGTTGGTCTGGTTGGCAGTGTAAATGAAGTTGAATATGGTATTTGCAGAGATGTATATGGATGTGTGCAAGGTGGAGTAGAGGTAAAGCAATCAGATGAAGGCAATTTTTGGGAAGTATGTAGTTGATTTTGTTGACTGGTGATGTTGGTATGTCTGAAGGTTGGATATTTTGAAGTGACTGTGGTGGAAGAGTTGGAATGATGGTTATGGACAGAAAGAAGTGGAGGCAGTAGGCTTGTAGTGGTGGTTGATTTGTGGTGTTTTGTTATGGGCTGTGGGAAGATGAATATACAGTGAAGTGAATGATGGTGATATGCACAGTGAGATGGTATGAAGTACAGTGGTTGTTTGCACTTTGCATACACAACAATGTATGGCAAGTCCATACACGAGGAATGCAGAGTTCTTTTGTTGAATAATGTGCGGAAATGTAATGGGATATGATGGGTAATGAAGTGGGAAGGGAAGTGATGTTCTGATTGTTGCAGTGAGGTTATACGACAGCGGTGAACTGAAGTGTTTGGTTGAAATAAGAGTATAGAGGTAAAGGCAGTTTGAATAACAGAGGGATGTTGATGAAAGGCAGTTGTTTTTTTCAGCATATACCCAGAAATTGTTGAGGTGATGATATATATAGGTCAGAGGGTTTGTTGTGCACAGGGGCAGTGCTTGCAGTGAGATGGCAGTAGTTTTGTGTGGTGGTTGAGATGACAGTGTGGTAGAAACAATGATGAAGTTAATAAAATGATGAAATGCTTGTTGTAGTTTGTGGATGGCAGTTGAAGAGCAGAGGTAGGGATAGATGTGTTGACAACAGGTGGTGAGCAGGTATTTGATGTGTTCAAGATGCACAGAAGTGATTGAGGTGATGAATGACGTTGTTGCTGGTTCAAGTCTGCAGATGGTTGAAGTTTCGAGGTGGGTTGCAGGTAAGGTCCGATGTGCATGGTATTAATGGTGTGCACAGAGGAGGGGCAGTGTGGAGGTGTTGACAGAAGTGGGTTGTGATATGCAGGGGTATGAAGTTTCAGGGGTATGAAGAGCAGAGGGGTATGAAGAGCAATGGGTGATATGCACAATCAGGCAGGGGGTTTTGCAGTTCGGTCAGTGAGGAGTTGGATATGGCAGTGGTAAGTTATGGTCAGAGAATTGTTATGGCACAGTGATATGCACAGTAGTTTGTATGTAGACGGAGCAGAGGTGATGTGATGATGTGCAAGGGGAAATGGTAGTGGAACTGCTTGGGCAAAAGTGATATTGTTGCAAGTTGAAGTGGGAGGATATGTTTGCAAGTGATGTCAGAAGTGTGGTAGTTGCTGTGTTAGCAATGAAGGGCAGAAACGATAGAAGTAAAGGTGCAGTCTTGTTGAGATACGAGGGAAGTTTTGCAGCAAGGTCAGTTTTGCAGTGATTGTTGACAAGTAGAGGGGTGCAGGGGGGATGGCAGATAGTGTGATAGGGAATGGTAAGCTGTTGATGCCAGTTTGAAGTAGTGCACAGTGTATACGTGCACAGTGCACAATTTTGTAAAAAAAGGAAAAATATAATTGTAAATGAAAATGCAAAGAATAAAATATTTTTGTTTTGAAATTGTGTATATTTTATTTAAATAGAAATGCAAATGCAAAACAAACAAAAAATAAGCGCACAATTCAAATGAAAGCACAAACCACACAATAAACACACAACATAATTTTTTTCTTTTTTTCTAGAATGAAACTCAACACACAAAATGAACACACAATAAACTCAAATAAAAATAATCCAAAGATAAAAATTAAAATCAAATTTATCCCCCGGTAAAAGCACTAAAAACTTGTTGAATCGACGAATTTTCTATCAATTAGAAAATCGTCGAAAAATTATAATAAAAATAAACGCAAGCGCACGACATACAATTTTAGTACATGATAAGTACGGATCGATCCATAGGGAATTGAAACGATTTAAAAAAATTACTCAATCAAATTAAACCAAAGAGTTTGAGATTGTTCAAACTAAAAAGAAATGCAAAGACTAATTAGAAATAAAAGTGATTAAAAATTTGAGATTAGAAAACAATTTAGAGAAAAATCCATTCTCATATTTTTACATAAATCAACACACAAACAAACTATGTCTCTCTATTTTGATCTTACTGGAATTAGTGATGTATTTATCATAAATATGGTCTATTTATGCTATTAACTAACATAACTTAAACCATCAAACTATAATACAACACATAAAACCACTTATCAGTTGCAGTAAAAATGAAGTCAAAGCAAAAACTATTTTAAATATGATCTATTTACTATTTTATTTTTTAACATAGATCATCAAATTTTAATTCTATTTTAATTTCACAATAAAAAATCAATTAGTAAAATGATGATGTAAATTGTATTTATATTTGAGTAAGAATATCCTATTTGTGAATACAACATAGGCTAGAAAATTCACTAAAAAACTTACATCAATCATCTACATTTTCATGAAGCATAAAAGAGATCATAAAACACACAATATGTTGAATTTAAATAATTTTAGAGAGCTTCATTACCCCTAAATTGAAGGGATTTAGCTACTCATTTGTGTTATCATTTCAACACATGTAAATTTCAACATAGAAAACAAAAGAAGAAATTGCAAGCTAACGAAAATAGAAAGAACTAACTACTTGCATAAAAGTAAAGTTAAACTAAGTGCATACAAAGAAAGCTAATCTATTAACACGAAAATGAAGAAAGCATGCAAATAAAAATGAGCATGAAATAAAAGCAAGTAGAAAAAGAAGATGCTTAGGAAGCCATTTTTATTTCTCTTTTAATTTGAGGCTACAACTTACATGATAAGATAGTGTAAAAACAAAAACTTCATTACATGAACATAAGATTGGTATTTATACAAATCTAAAACCTTAATCCATAATTTAAGGAGCTACTCAAAATACCCCTTAAAAAGTATGTTCACCAAGTTATCGTTAGCTTCTAATTAATCCTCCATTAAGTGTGCATGTAACTTAATCTCCACTAACATGTGCATTAGCTCCTGATTGTAGATCAAGGTAAGTGGGTAGGTGAGATCCTCCATGTTGTATGAATTGATTTATTTCTTCATTCCTTTGTTTTCCATTCTTGTGCATGCATAAATCCACAAAAGCTTCTTCATATTTCTATCCAAATTTCTACAAATAAAAATAAAATGTGCAAGTGAATATTCTCGAAATTAATATATGCACAAAATTACCATTTTACCCTCAAGTTGATGCATGAATGATAACTTGAAATCATTTTTGAAATTTGGCTTTAAACGTGTAAAAATACCCAATTATAATTAAAATAAAAGTAGATTAAATATGGATGTAAAAATATGCATATTTATGTGCACATCACCTTGGGAGGAAGTAAGTTAGAGATATAACATCCAGAAGAGTATCTAACAGAAGTTAGATTATTTATCTGGTAGGTCCGAGTCAGCCAAAGGTTAGTAATTAGCCAGGCAAAACTATAGTGTTTAGATAGATAGTCCATTGATTACCAGATTCGTATGCTTACATGATATTGATATTATTGTTTTGACCAGTTTGATCGGGGAATTTTGATTTGTAAAAGATATGTTTTTAAAAAAATATTAGTGTGGGGAAATCCGTTTTGCTAAGCGGCACGGTCTCACCTGATATCAGATAACCGAGATGTATTGTATTATTCACACCAGGCTTTATGTCTGACTTGAAGTTTATGTTTTTCCCTTTAAACTCTCGGGTGCTCAAAATTAATTTGATTAAATTGAGAATTTGGGTTTATAGGTTTAGTAAGTGGATGAATAAATCTTCCAAAGACAAGCAGGAAGCTGAAGTTAGCTATTTAGGAGTTTTTATATTTATTCCTGCTATGATGTATTGAGACAGTTTGTCTATTTAGTACTCTAATCATCCAATGGGGCATCTTCATATGTCGCTCTTGGCACATTTTGTAATAATTATATTTGATCAATACATGGAAACGTTTGGGATTATTTAATTGGATATGAAACATGTTTTTGAAATATAATCAGTAAAGTTGTTGTTTTTGAAATCTGTGATTTTGTTTCATATTAATATGCTTTTGATATTATGGATACAATTAACATTACCATATTTTATCACCGGCAGTTAATACTGTAGATGACTATAGCATTTATAGCGCTTAGCTTTGGGCCTTAAGATATGGGATGTTACAACTTGGTATCAGAACATAGGTTTATGAAATTTTTTAAACTAAAACTATTTTTAAAAACATAATCCTAAGGAATTAGAGAAAAGATCGGGGTATGGGATAACGCTATAGTAACGTACTTGTATTTGATATATACAAGTATATGCTATATCTCTATTTTCCTATCTCTCGTAGGCTATTCTTCTGTATCTTATGAAGGCTGGAATGTAAATATAGATGCTAGAAGTGGAAGAGTTAACCTTGATGGGAGAAGCATCATAACTAATGGAAATGCCAGACCAAATACGAGAAGGAATTAAGGACATGCACAAGTTGGAAATGTGGGTGCTGGAGTCCCGCAAGTTTATATGGGAGCAATGTATTAGTTCTTTGTAAACATGGTGCAAGCGGGAGTTATTGCTGGAGTAGTCGAAGGTAATGCTGGAGGAGGAAATCCTTGAGTTCTAATAATCAGCAATAATGTTGTTTTAAGTAGGGATTACGCTCATTTGGGGGGAAAGCCGTTCATTAGTACCGTAGATGCAATTGAAGTAGAGAACTGGTTGCTTCATTACGAGAGGATTTTTGCTTATTTCGGGCTCAATGATGAGCAGAAGAGAAGGCTTGCTTTTAGGTAGTTACAAGGAGCAGCGTTGTACTGGTGGAACAGTGTAACGATTGGAGTTAATGAGGAGACTATGACATGGGCTGAGTTCAAAAGGAGATTCGAGACAGGTTTATGTCGGAGATTGCTAAGTCTACTCTGCTAAGAAAGTTTGCTAAGTTGGTATAGGGGGATATATCGGTGCTTGAGTATGCGACGAGGTTTGAGGAGCTAGCGAGATATGGCTATACTACGGTGGATAATGTTATTAAGAGGAATGAGAAGTTCATACGGGAGTTGAAGCCTGAGCTAGCAAGGCTACATTACCACATATTAGAGACCTATATGATGTTGTCGTTGGGATGGCTTTGAGGCATGAGGAGATGCTTACTTTTTTGTAAAGAAATAAGGAAAAGGAAGTCCAAATGGGGTATAGTCAGAAGAGAAAGTTTTTCCACAAGAAAGGAGCTCAGAAGGGCGGAGCTGCCAAGAAAGGAAAGGCGGAGGGTGTCTGCTATAAATGTGACAAGAAAGGACATTTTGTAAATGAATGTCGCTCGAAAGATGAAAAGAAGGTGATCGAGAAGAAGAATATTAAATGCTTCAACTACGTCGAATTGGACATTGTAAGAACCAATATAAGGAGCCAGCCAAGGATGGAAAAGGCAAAGTGTTTGCATTGGAGCTAGCTACCTCTAGGACAACAACAGAGGAAAAAGGAAAAGCTATGTTAGGAGGTACGCTTATGATTCGTGGTATATCAGTTAGCATTCTATTTGATACTGGTGCATCACATTCGTTTGTATCTCATTGTTTGGTAGATAAGATTAACCTAGAACCCTTATATGTAATTACTTCCTTAAGGGTCGCAAATTTGATAGGAAGATATGCGACTCTTGGGATGAGATGTGACCACCTAGAGTTTGATTTGTTAGTTCATACATTTTTTGTAGTTTGCACGTGTTTGATTTTGGAGGGTTCAGAATTATTTTGGGTATGGATTGGTTAAGTACATACGATGCTAGGATATTCTGCCATGATAGGAAAATATCGCTTAGACACCTTGACTATAGTGATTGGATTTTATATTCTATAGAAAACCCTAGCTATGAGGTTAATGTTATGTTGGGTGTTGGGGAGTTAGAAGATGAGTTAAATCGAGTTTTCATTGTTAGAGAATCTGCAGATGTCTTTGAAACTGTAGTGGGATTGCCACTGAAACGAGCTATTGAGTTTCAGAAAGATTTGGTAATAGGAGTAGAACCAGTGAGTAGACCGCCAAGAAGAATTACACCTACCGAGATGAGGGGGTTAGAGGTGTAGTTGGTGGATTTGGAAGGCCAGAATTTTTTCAAACCAAGCAGTTCGCCTTGTGGAGCATTCGTTGTGTTTTCCAAGAAGCCGACGGATCATTAAGGTTATGTATGGATTACCATAAGTTGAATGAGAAGACGATAAAGAATCGATATCCTTTACCTGGAATTGACAATTTGTTCGACCAGTTGAGTGGAGACAAGGTATTTTCCAGTTGGATTTAGCAATAGGGTTCCATTAGCTTAGAGTGGCAAAAGATAGTATTCCTTTAACGACGTTTAGAACCAAATATGGATCATATGAATTGTTAGTAATGCAGTTCGAACTAACTAATGTGCCAGCATTCATTGTAGATTTGATGGACTAATTTTTCTGAGAGCACTTGGATAGGTTTATGTTAGTATTCGTAAATGATATTTTGATATACTCTAAGGATGAAAGGGAGCATGAGGTTCATCTTAAAGTGGTGCTTGAGATGTTAAGGCAGCATCAGCTGAAAGCGAAGTTTTCAAAGAGTCATTTCTCGAAGAAGGAAGTGAAGTTTCTTGGTCATGTAGTCTCAGAGAAAGGGTTGTCTATATGTATCTGACTAAGATTGAAGCGATGAATAATTGGAAGAGAACTGAGATAGTGACTGAGGTAAAAAGTTTTCTTGGATTAGCAAGGTATTATTGGAGATTCATAAAATATTTTTCATGGATAGTGACACCGATGACCAAGCTAACGTGAAAGGATGTGAAGTTCGTTTGGATCGATAAGTGTGAAGAAGCATTTCAAAGATTGAAACAATTATTGACTAATGCACCTGTATTAGTTGTTCCAGAAGGGAATCAGGATTTAGTAGTATATACAGATATATATGGAACAGAGTTAGGAGTTGTGTTAATGCAAAGAGGTAAAGTGATTGTCTATGCTTCTCGATAGCTTAAACGGCATGGGGTTAGATATCCAACGCATGATTTTTTTTGGATATCACGGGGAACCTTAAGATCATGGTATTCATTGATACTCACTTAAGTAAACCCCACACCGTGTATCTACCCTGCTTTTATTTAGTCGTCACACACGGATGCTTAACGTTGAAACTCCCACCGATGGTTTGGCGCTGGGATTCGAACCTGCCGGGACACAGTCCTTTAGTCCCCATCTCCCAGCTCCCCTAACCAACCGAGCTACGAACGGCGGGTGATATCCAACGCATGATTTGGAATTGGTTGTGGCGATTTTTGCATTAAAGGTGTGGAGACATTACCTTTTGGGAGAGAGGTTTTAGCTGTATACGGATCATAAGTCGCTGAAGTATTTATTCTCTCAGAAGGAGTTGAATATGAGACAACAGAAGTGGTTAGATTTTATAGCTGCTTATGACTTTGGTATTGAGCACACAACGGGAAAGGGAAATAAGGTTGCGGAAGCACTTTGCAGAAAACACTAGAATGCAGTGTTGGCAATGATAGTTAAGTGGAAAGATTTGGAAGTGTTGACGACATGCATAATGCAATGGAGATCTGAAGCTGGGTCTAGTGAGGAGACCATTGTGTTATCATGTTCAGAAGTTCGACCGATGATGATCGAAAAGATTGCTTCTAAACAGAAAAAGGATCCATTATTAGTAGAACGGATCAGAAAGTTAATGGATGGAACTGGAAGCAATGACTTGAAAGATTTCAATCTTGACTAGAATGGGTGGTTGAGGACGTAAAGAAGATTGTGTATCCCGAATGTGGGAAGCATTAAGAAGGAAGTTCTTAAAGGGTGCCATTGTTCGATGTTCACTATTCATCCAGGAGGAACTAGGATGTATTAGGACATGAAGAGGGGTTTCTTCTAGGAAGGTATGAAGAGGGATGTAGGCTTATGGATAAAGCATTGTTTGAACCGTCAATAGGTAAAACTCGAACATCAGAAACCAAGTGGGTTACTTCAGCCTTTAGATGTTCCAGTTTGGAAGTGGGACGTTATCACCCTGGATTTTATAGACGACTTGCCAAGGTCAAATAGAGGAAATGAAAGTATATGGGTCATAGTGAACAGGTTGACCAAGAATACCTATTTTATTCCAGATAAGTCAACTAGGATGATACTTGTTTTAGCAAAGTTATTTATGAAGAATGTAGTTAGACTGCATAGAATTTCTAGTAGTACAGTAAGTGATAGAGATTCCTTATTCACTAGTGAGTTATGGAGAAGTCTAAAGGAAATTTTAGGAACCAAGCTTAAGATGAGTGTCGCTTACCCTCCGTAGACAAATGGGCAAATGGAAGTATTTAACAAAGTCTTGGAAGATTTGGTACGAGCTTGTGTTCTAAACTTTGGAATATCATGTGAAGACCATCTACGCTTAATAGATTTTTCGTATAACAACAATTATCAGGCTAGTATAGGGATGGAACCATTTGAAGCTTTGTATGGAAGACCATGTAAATCTCCCATTTGTTGGTTAGAGACCGGGGATAGGTTGGTTCTTGGTTCGAAGTTGGTTAGAGAAGCTGTAGAGAATATTGAGTAAATTAGAGCTAGAATGAAGGAAACTCTGTGTAGGTAGAAGAGTTATGCTGATAGAAGATGGAAAGACTTAAAGTTTTCAGTTGAAGATCATATTTTGTTAAGGTATTACCGATGAAAGGTGTGATTCGATTTGGGAAATCAGAAAAATCAGCATCAAGGTTTATTAGAACATTTTCTATTGTAGAGAGGATTAGAAAACTCGCATATAGAGTAGAGTTACCGAATAGTTTGGTAGGAGTCCACGATATTTTTCATACTTCTCATCCAAGGAAGTGTATTCATGATCCAGAGACTACTATAACACCAACTGTGTCAGATGACTTAGTAGCGTAGCCGAATTTGACAATAGCTAGAAAGCTAGTTTGTATAGGCGTGAGAGATGAGAAGAGACTAAGGAGTAAGACAATTATGTTATTCAAGCTCCAATGGAGTGAGATTGAGAGAGACTGTACTTGGGAAACTGATAGCAGGATTCGAGAGACTTATCTTGACTTGTTTCATGGTATGTTTTACTTTTTGATTGATTTTGATAAGTACCTTATCGTAATTTCAAGGACGAAATTCTTTAAGGAGGGGAGTCCGTAACGATCCTAATTTTGATTAACATTATTTAGGAAATTTAATTGGTTAAATTAAATGAAATAATGTAAATGATCAGGGGATTGAGATTTGTGTTAATAAAGGGTAGCCGTGCCAAATAACTAATGAACTAAGGGGATTTAAAATGAAATAGATAAGAAAAATAGGCTAATGGCAATATAGGAATAAGCTACATTCTTATACCCTAAACTCTCATGCACTCTAATTCTCACGGTCATAAGCAAAAGAAAAAAAAACAAAAGAGGTCGGCCGCCATTAAAGAGAAGTAAGGGGAAGATAAGCAAGAATCAAGAGGAAAAGCTTAATCAACTAAATCCAAGAACAAATCTCAACCTATTAACAACAAAGCCAAATGTGAATAATAAGTTACATCTTATATTTTGATGTTTTGGTTTCTAGGATCAGATCCGAATATTTTTACAATGTATATTGCCATGTTTTGAATGTTAAATAGATATATATGCTTATTTATGAATTATGCTCATTCATATTGATTTTTATGACAAGTTTTTATTTGAAAAATATATCAAATGACGTCCAAATGCCTTGCGATTTTTAAATAAGGTCAGAAATGATATTTCGTAGACGGGTTTCAAGTTTCATAATTTTCTGAATTAATGTGGATTTATTATGAATTTTCTAGTAAAGAAATTGGTTGATTGGGTTTAAAATTAATTATGGCTATTTTATATTTACTGTGGGTCAAAAATTTAAGTATGTTAGAAAACATACTAAAAGTGATTTATGAAATTTTTTAGAGAATATTCCTAAGAGTTTTAATAAGTATATAAAATTATTTAGGGTATGAGACTTAAATGTTTTATATGTTTATAAAAGGAGAAGGGGCAATTTGCAAATGTTTTAAATTATTAATCTATGAAATTCGGCAACACTTTTAAAAATGAACTTGTAAAAGAATTTGGCAACCAATCATATGTTGACAAACAAAGCAGGTTAGTTGAAAAGAATTTACTTTTTAAAGTTAAAAATCAGATTTTCTAAGGTTTTGCTGTTTCGCTACTTTCGGCACCTACCTTACAATTTCATCCTTCCGTCGCCAACCTCGGCCAAAACCAATATGCATCAAAAACTTGGTACATAGTGGATTGGAGATAGGCGAAAGGTACAGAGTCGAAACAGGGGTTTCGAACGGGTTGAAATCTTATTTTTCTTTTAAAGGAAATGCGCCTGCTTTATTCTCAAATAGAATGCTTTCAAACCAGATAGCTTTCAAATCAGTCAATGCTTTTAAAGAAAGGTTTCAAAAGAGGTTGCACCTTTGTTTTAAGAAATTGCTTTCAAAAGGGTCGAAAATCTAACCTACCGCGTTTTACCTTTCGAAGCTGTGCCTTCGAAAGGGTTCCTTTATTTTTAAAAATAGAGCCACTTCTCCAATGCTTTCGAAGGGATTGGTTTTGACACCATCCACTTCTTCACTTAAGAAATTGCTTTCGAAAGACTCGTTTTTGACTTAGTTGTTTTATGAACCTTTTCCTATTGAAAATTAACCCAACAGGTTTCGAAAAGAATGGTTTTGAATTGTTTCGAAACTATGTTCCACATATTTTTACTTGAACCCTATGCTTTCGAAAGGTTTGTCTTAAGTAGAATGGCTTAATGCTTTCGAAAGGTAACTAATAAAGGTTTCGAAGAGGCGGTTCTCCAGTATTTTCGGAAGGTATATGATAAAGGTTTCTAAAGGGTGGTTACCCAATGTTTTCGAAAGGTTTACCCTAGTGTTTAAAAGGAAGGTTTCCAATGTTTTCTAAAGGCATGTTTAAAGTGTTTTGAAAAGAGGATGTTTAAGGTTTCATAAAGCTTTCGAAAGGGATGTTTTCAATGTTTTCAAAAGGTCTACCGTGAATGATTTCGAAAGGTATGTCAGCCTTTTGGCCTAAGGTTATAAAGAAAAGTAGTTTACTTGTTTGGAAAGGGGTTGTTTAAAGCTTTTAAACAAGGGTTTCGAAAGGGGTACTTTCAATGGTTTCAAAAGGGGTAGTTTCAAAGGTTTCGAATGTTTTCATCAACAATGTTTTGTGTAAAGTATATATAATATGACAAAATGATTTGAGTAAAGCATGGAGTATGTTTCCCTTGTTTCAGTATGATATAGAGGGATAAATCAATTTAAAAGATATTTTTTTAAGGAAAATTTGATGGGGTAGTTGACCCTAAGTAAATGACTCAGATATTAGAATTCCAGATGGGACTGGTATGGGGTCACACCCTATACTTTAGCTAGTAGCCCCGAGCTAATATAAGTCTAAAATTCTAGTGTGCAAGGCTTTGTCACAGATAAGACTAAAATGATGTTACACACAGAAAGGAATACACAGAGTTGAGATAGGTTATTAGCGAGCTCGTAAAACCATTAGTATCAGTTGACCTTGGGAGAAGTAAGTTAGGGACAGACAATCCAGAAGAGTATCTAACAGGAGTTAGATTATTTTTTTATACTGTCTGATAAGTCAGCGTCAACCAAAGGTTAGTAGTTAGCCAAACAAAACTACAGTGTTCAGACAGATAGTCCACTGATTACCTGATTTGCATGCTTACATGATATCGATATTATTGTTTAAATCATTTTGGTTGTAGGATTTTGATTTGCAAAAGATATGTTTTTAAATGGATATTAGTGAGGGAAAATCCATTTCGCTGAGCAGCATGGTATCACCTAATATTAGATATCCGAGATGTATAGTATTATTCACACCAGGCTTTATATCTGACTCAAAGTTTATTATTTTCTCCTTAAACTTTCGGGTGCTCAAAATTAATTTGATTAGATTTACAGGATTAGTAGGTGGAGGAATAAAGCTTCTGATGATGAGCAGGAGGCCGAGGTTAGCTATTTTGGAGTTGTTATATTTATTTTTGTTGTGATGTATTGAGATAATTTGTCTATTCAGTACTCTGATCATCCAAGGGGACATCTTCATATGTCGCTCTTAACGTATTTTGTAACAGTTATATTTGATCAACGCCTGGAAAATGTTTGGGATTATGTAATTGGACATGAAACATGTTTTTGAAATATAATCAGTAAAGTTGCTGTTTTTGAAATATGTGATTTTGTTTCTTATCCATGTACTTCTGATATTATAGATACCATTAACATAACCGTATTTTGTCGTCAAAAGTTAATACTATGAATGACTGTAACATCTATAGCGTTTAGCTTTGGGCCTCAAAATAGGGGATGTTACAATACTATTTTCCCTCTAATTTAACAAGTGAGCAAAATAATGAAGGAGATGCGTCGGGAAGATGATAATAATCCTGGGAAGTGTACTTGATTGTTTTATTAAAGAGATGAAAAATCTGGAATCTAAAAACAGGTTTGGCTTGGGTGAATATGGGAATGCACCTAAAATTTACGAAATAACAATTATATTTATTATATTCTTTATTTATGAATCTAGATTCTAATTAATTTTAAATAAATGCAAATTCCATTTCAAAATCATTTCTTTCCCACAAATATTATATTTCAATTACACTTCATTTTTAAAATAGTACTATCGCATTTTTTACTCATTTAAATTCTATATAACATATTTTCATGATCAAAATCCCCTAACTTAAATAATTTCAAAAAAAATTTGTCAAATAATCTCCCAAATTCTAGTTTAGTTGATTAAATTACTATTATTAGCTTTAACAAATTATTACTTGAAAATTGAGTCGTTAAATTACACCAAACTAGCTCTTTAATAAGAGCATGAAGGTGTCAGTATTAGCTCATTTCAAATCCATCTAGCTCATGGAACTTGCAAAACTTTTCAAACTTCCTTTCCCAATACATAGGTTCTCTC
Source organism: Allium cepa (assembly GCA_030765085.1). Taxonomy (NCBI): domain Eukaryota; kingdom Viridiplantae; phylum Streptophyta; class Magnoliopsida; order Asparagales; family Amaryllidaceae; genus Allium; species Allium cepa. The sequence continues at coordinate 310,098,973 of CM060937.1, forward strand.
TTAGCTAGCCTCCATTAGGGCGGATCTTCTTCCCGGTATCTTAGTATATCCTTTCTCGAGTTTCGGTTGGATCAGTGTAAGAAGAGAACTTCGATTCCCTCCTTTGCCACCTCGGTCTTTAGAAGTCATCATTAGCTTTTTGCTTTTCTTTTCATTACCATATCCTACTCTAGACGGTCCTCTGTCATCCACGACATTAACATCAAAATTATCAACCCCAGCATCCTCTCGATGCAGCTATCTCTCAGCCTCATATAGAACTACACAGGATCAATTAGTGGATCCTTTTCCAATACAATTTTGAAATCTGTCTTGCTAACGACCCTAAACACTGTCGATATCAGGACTACCGACGCTTATCGAATGCAGTGGCTATTGCGTTGAATCTTGTTAGACAACTTCTTAGTGTCTCTTGAACCCTTTGTTTCCCATTAAAAAGCGTCATCACATTATTTAATCAAGAGATATGAACTCTGAACTATCATAAGAATTTATTTACCAATCTGGCCCATGTGCTTGTGGAGACCCATTCTTTAACTGCTTGAACCACATAATAGACAACTCTATTAAGTACAATAAGAAGCGTTGCCCCGTTACCTCTTTAGGCGCACCGAACACCTCCATATGTTGGATGCGTCTCAATATATGAACGGTCAGATTCATTCTTCTATTATATTGTTCCAATGTAAGTAGATTAAAGTCGAGATGATTCCTTGTGCATTGGTCATTAGGAGTGAATGGATTCTAGTTAACAACCTCCAACCTTTGGTCTAGAGGTCCACCTCTCTCTGTTTTTAAAATCATCTCAGCGATTCGCTTGTTTTCGTCTAATGGTAGTCTTCACTCCATAGCTATGCTTTGCCCCCGTTCCTACATGGAAAATTCTATACATACTTCTCTGGATGTATGTTCGTATGCTAATCCGCACCTCGACATTATTCTGCTCCCCATTCCTATAGGGAATCTCTAGCAGATACTCCTTTAGTTACTGTGCATTCACGTTCTGATTTGCATTTCTATCTCCAGCATCATTTCTTCCAACATTCCAACTCACCCTAAGTTCAAATCATCATTGCCCCTGAGTAAAGTCCTTTTAGTTTCAACCCAATTCTAGTCGGTACTGACTGGTTTGGCTTGAGTGGGCATCACTACGATTTGCACTGCTTTAACTAAATGTGCTCCTACATTAGTTCTTGGCCCTTGGTTCGAAATTCCTACCGCTTTGGCTGTTCTTAGAGCCATCCTTTTAAAAAATCTATCTAGCATCTCATATAATCACACCATTATTCCATCTTACATCTCTTTCATCATTCTCTTCATCTCCTCCCTGGTCACGCAAATGGATTTATTAGGATTTAAGAATGCCTCTTGGCTGCCTCCATGCTTTAGATGACTCCTTCCAATCGTAGATCTGATGTTAGGCCTCTTCATCTTCTCTGAATCTTAGTTCCTTGTGAAATTCCTCTAAATATGAATGAAAACTATCCGGATCTAACATCTAGACTCTTCCAATCCGTAATAGACAACTAGATCAATGCAAGAATACCACTTTCTCGGTGAAAGTACCAAAATATTGACACCAAAAATGGATCAACACCTAAAATCCCATGGAAATGTAGAGATATAGCAAAAACAATCATAAAGGTAAATAAAATACTAGAATTTTATAGTGATTCGCCAAATACTGTGGTCAACTCTACTTTATTCTTATTATTTGATTGGTTCTCTCTGGAATACAATGGTTACAGTTAGTTCCGACCACAATCTAGTAGATCGCAAATCTATGAGTATTTGGAGTATTTTGAGAAGAAGAAGATAGGAGCGAAATCTAGTGCCCTAAACATCCTTTTCCTGAAGCTGTGAGTGCTGCATTTACAAAGAAAATGCCTAGCAGAACCAGAGGTTTATGAAACATCAAATCCAAATCCAAATATGCAGGAATAGGTAATTGGGCCTAATTTTCAATAAAAAACCACTTGGCATGGAGTGATTTAATTGGTATCGACTGGTTTTTCCAAAGGGAAATCTCACCTCCTTCTTTCCATTGTCCTCTGTCGTGTTCTGAACACTTTTCCTTTGAGATTGAGTTGTCTCGAAGGGATTGTGATACCGTTTATTCTTGCCCAGCTTCCATCAAAATATACTTCAGATTTATCCTTCTATTCCTTAAGAAAAGTATCCCATGACGATCACTTGAGCTAAAGCTCCATGTACAAGGGCTTTTGGACCTCATATGGTGAAAATAATACTCGATCGAGAGGTAGCTCTCCGTACAGAGGTGTTTGCAACTAAATTGGTCACAAAAACCCAAGAATATATTTTTGTAGAGAAGCAAGTGAAGAGAAGTTAAATTAAACCGAGGAAATGATTAAGCTAATAATAGATAAAAAGCAACAATTAGAGACACGGAGATTTACAGTGGTTCGGTGTTGTATACCTATGTCCACTTATACTTTATTAATCACTTATAAATCTAATTACAATAGTAGGAAATAGTAAATAATTGATTAAAATAGAGTCTAGAGTAATAAGCAGTGTAAAAAATCCTCAGAATGATCGATCATGCCAGTATTTATAGGTGAAGACGACCACCAATCTTTTTGAAACTTCGGCCAAAGGACCTTCTAATCTAGATGGGCTCCCTAGAGGGATCGCTAGGTCCAATTCCCAATAAGTAGGAATCGGTACTGATCCCTTCGTTGGTTGATTTTTTGGCAGCAATCTCTATGGTGCTTCTTATGCTAAAATATGTTTATCCTCAAATTTTCACGTCATCTAGACCATGGGAACTTGAGTTAATTCTCGGTCTTTGATTTAATATGACTTGTATATTGCTTGCTATCAAACCCTCTAAGGGATGTATGTCAATCCCTCCCATTCAGTCATTTTGATATGCGATCACTAAGGTAGGTTCTCTAGGGTCCATAAACCTTGCTCTCTAAATTTCATAGGGATTTGACTTGTAGATCTCATGATATTGATCGTTATATGCAAGAATGCACTTGAACCTTGATGGATGTTGACCCCTCTTCAGTGAAGCCTACCAGTCCTTCTCGGTTAAGTATGTCGATCCTTCTTAACGAGCCACGCCATACCGATCCCTTTTATCTATGGATCCCCGTTCCATGCTTTGAGCATTCTACGTCGCACATCGACGAAATCTATTCAATTCTGACTTTATACGATCATTTGTACTTGACTTTTGGACCCCACAACCATCACTATAGAGTTGTCAGCCTTGATGGCAGTAGGATCGAACTCATGCAATTAGCATAATATAGCTGGGCTCGAATGCCAAATAATACTTTCTCCCAAAGTACGTCTTGTGATTAACATGACATGTTTTGAATCGAAATACGTTAGAAGTGTTAAAAAAGATCCAATTAGCTTCCTAATGAGTTGCTGTTGTCATATCATTTTCTCAAGGTATTGAATGTCTTATGACAGCCATGACACTTGGTTGATTTCCGACAATATAAATTCAGATTATATTCCATCAATTGATATATATATAAGTCCAAATCTGCAAGACCAATTAGCTTTTGTTATTTGGTCCAGCCTCGAACAAGAAGATTCCATGTTTTAACTTCGATTTTTGTCGATTTCAAAAGTTAAACTTTTAGGTCGTACACGTGCATGTTCGTATACATATTTTTTTTGTTGGCTCGCGGACATATTCGAGCACTCACAGGTCATTGCCAATTTTCACAACATTTTATATGTACATGCTTTCAATAGATTTATGCCTGTATTTATTCACGTACATACCTATAGCCGATCCCCACCATTTATTTTTTCATTTATTTTTCTTTTTTTTAAATTATTCATTCATCATCATTCATTTTTTTCATTTGTAGGTATCGGAATGCGTTTAGCCGACCCCTCTCCCTCTTTTTTTTGAAAAAAAACTTTTGTAGGGATCGACATATATGTATGTCGATCCCTTTTATGGGTCGATACTAGGGATCAGCGGGCTTTCATGCCTATCCCTCTCTCCATGCTATGTGCCAAGGGCTTGGGCTAATCCCTCCGACTATATATATAGCAACTTTCTAACCCTTCACTCTCACTTATTTCATTTTCTTGTTCCCTTCTTAAGCACCGCACCCTCTCGCTCTTTCGTTAAAACGAACTTTCCTTCTTTTCTCTTCCCCAAACAAAGTTTTTCCCTGATTCAACCTACGTGAACAAACCCATACTTTCTATTTTTACCGCCTTCGAACTCCTCGCCAACTTCCCCAGTATAATCAAATGAAGGTGAGCCTTCTTGACTTCATTTTTCGATTTCATGGTAAGATAAGGAGTCGTTAATGATTTTGATAGCACTCGAGGTTGTGATGGCACAGTGATCGAAGCGGACTAGAGAAGGTGGATTATTGGTGTTTAGGGTTGGGATAAATAGATATGGAAAAGAGAGATAAGAAGATGAAGGAGGAAAAAGATAGAATGAAGGTGGGATCGGTGTTGGATGTTTGGTTCAATGCAGACCCCTCGATGTAGAGACTAGATGAGTTGAGGATGAAGCAGAAGGGGTCAATATATTTTTGGTTTAGCAATGTTTGTTGTATGAAAGGGATCGGTGGAATTGGCAAAAAGAAAGAGCTCGGTGTTATTTAGTCGAGGAGAGGGATCGGTCGTGAGGCTTTAGGAATGGGATCTGTATAAAACCATAGGGATTGGCATAAATATAGGGATCAACATAAAGAAATTTTTAAACTTGCAACCTAATCGAACCTTACTTACTTAAACAATCACCAATGTTTCACCTTTGCAAACTTGAATATACGATGATGATGAATAATAAAACTTGCATACTTACTATTAAACTTAAGGTTGAACAATCAAATCCTTATAACTTTCAACATATACTAAAAACTTGCATATGGAATTGAACGACAAACTTTACACTTTGAAACGCCAGCAGTCGAATCCAAAGCTTTCGCCACCGACCAATCTTTTTGCCAGTTGTGATGGTCGGTGATGACGGTCACTCAAGTAAAAATCCAAAGTTTCATCATTCAACTTCCTTTTCTGATTTTATGCTGTTTATTTCTGCTATACACTTCACTACACTGCACTAGCTTATACTTAACATGGTGGGGATAGGAAAATTTTTATAATCTCGATTATCTACCGAGTATAGCTAATTTGGACTCCAAATGCTCAAAACATTTAGCTGCTATGCATTTTGAACCGGCCATGTAGCATATAGATCCTGAAGCAAAATCGAGCTCTGCAACTATATCTGGTAGGCTCCCTCCTAGTCTTCAAGTTGAACAGACAGAAGTTTCTGGCCCGTCGATCTACCTTTTCTCAGATGTTCTGGTCCCTCTGGCAGAGGATATAAGTCCGATTCCCAGTGCAGTAGAGGGTGCCATTCTTCTAGATAACCTAATGGATTCTCAACCCTACCGAATCGGTGAGGCTGCCTTGCACAGGCTATATTCCATACATGGAATTATGTCTGTAGACATCCTAGTTCCTTTAATTAATGACAAACCTCACTTGCCTTGGAGGGGTACATGGCATGTAATAAATTTATGTGCTAGGCCAGATTATGTGCTAGACTAGATGCGTACCACCCTTTAGTTCATTTATCCAAGAGATGTTGAGATATCTTGCAATAGCTCCCATTTAACTCTGTCCAAACAGTTATGCCTTCCCACAAGGAACCTTTCTGCTATTCATGAGCGTTATATTTCGTCTGCCAGTTCCCAAGGACATAAATTCATTTATAACTTTAAACGGCGGTCAGAAAGTCCTTCCTATATTTTTCTTAAACCCTCACCTAACTGCCAAGTCTTAACAAGTGTTTGGAATAAACTATCTCTGTTCAAGCATGAGTGGTTCTATGTTTGCTATCCACCTGGCTTCACAAGGTGATGATTGGAAAGACGTAAGTGTTACTTTCATTTTATTCTTAAGTCCATTAATTCAAGTCACATTTCTGAATTTATTAACATCTAGGATTCCAATAGATGTCCACCCATGCCTCGAAGGCACTAGTTTTTCAAGAGTGACCGCTAGCATTCGCGCTACCCCTATCGAAGACAGGGACATCAAACTTTTTGTAACCGATGAGTTACTATCTTTATTCGGGCTATTGGAAGAGGGTCGTTGATTGGGATCCCCATAAGTGTAGCATTGCTGAGTTAAGAAAAGGATGCCATCAATCCTATCGCGCCCCCTTGCCAAGGGTACTCAAGATGACATTGAAAAAGGTAATATTAGGATTCCTAGGCTAACAAATCTGGTGACACTGATGCAAGCCCAAGCACGGCGCCTGTGGTTGAATGTCCACATGGCGCGAAATCAAAACACCAACCAAGAGAAAGAAAAAGCTGGCGTATAAACTTCTTAGAAGAAATATAACCGCATATCTAGAATTCGCCATCACTCCTATTAAAGAAGAATCATTTTCCCAACACTTGGAAAGTTCACTGAAGGGATTTTTAGATCTTCAAATTTCCGATGATATTATGACCTATGACTTTCCAAATATCAATATAGAAGGGCTTAATTCACCTACTAGAAGCAGTGAAGGCATTCATCATACTAAAGGGAGAGAGAATGCCCATAAGTAAGGCTACAACCACCGCTCTGCAGGGGGAACACTAGGACCCTCACGACCACGTGCACTTCACTAAACGCCCTTCATTAATACTTTGCACAATTGTACTCACATGTTCTCATTTTGTCTTTGCAAGTGCAATGACCCGGCCCTAGGTCTTCGATCACCTAAGAGGTTCTTCAATGTATAATCAATCTAGTCGCGACTTAGAGTCTGGCAAGTGCTGGGAGAAAGACGATGGAAGGGAAAGATGCTATCATTCAAGGGAATCCTCCTTTTTTAAGTGCAAGTCCCAGTCTTAGACATCTCGCCAGGGAGATCGGCCTAATTTTACTGTGTATAGCGTAGACCAACCTCCCTTCGATGGCCCTCAAATTTCCACATCACATGAGCAACACTCTAGTTATTCAAGCTCTAAGCATTCCTGCGACCATTGATAGAGCAAGCATCCAATATCCTCTTCTATTTCATCCTTGGCCGCCGTTGCTTCTGACACTTCTACAGTGGAGAAACAACTGAGCTTAAGGCTACCTTTCCTAAAATCTATTTCGATGGGCTTAAATTCCTTCCCATATTACATATGATTCCAGGTCATGCCAATGCAAGTTTCTCGCGTGTGTTAATGAGGTGTTCGTGCAGGATGAATTGTTTCAACACTTGGTGGAAAAAAATATCACTGAAGTGTCAATCGAGCGATAATATGAAATAGATCATCTCAAGCTAAAGGCGATATGCGATGAAGAAAAAAATCAAACACCAAGATGACAAACTATCGGTATTGACAATAAAACTCGCCGAGGCAGAGAGAATGCTAGGGAAACGTCGGAGGCAGTGAGCCAATTAGAAGCTTCCTATAAGAAAGAAATCAATATTGCCTTCAATCACAGTGGGGCACTAGCTCTACAAATAGATTCCTTGTAAAAGGAAAAGGATATCTTGGTCTGCCATGTTGAGGATCTCGAGGAGCTTCTCAAGAAAGAAAGGGAAGAGAAAATTTAGGCCTAAGAAGAATCACAAAGGTATTGCGAAGCAGCTGCCGAAGCCAGAAGGCTGAAAATTAAACTTAATGAGTAATTTTCCAAAAAAAGAAGCACTTAAAGGGGAGGCATGAAAGGAAGGCCGCTAGAAGATGATGGAACAAATTGAAACTTGAGTAGAAGGTGCTAAGGATTTTGGTCGAAATGAAATCAAGGACTTGTTTGATCCATTGATCATCAAATACAATGTCAAAGTCCTCCTCCACCGTAACTTGAGTTTCCTTAGCGAAGGTTATCTTGAGTCACTTGCTGAAGCTTGGGAGGATATCATTGAGATGAAAAAGAGGGAGTTTGGCGGAGCTGAGTTTAATGAAGAAAAATTAGTGAAGGGAAATCCTCCGCGAAAACAAACCCTTAGATCTTTCTACCATTAGACTTCTATCTTTTGATGTTTCTGCACCTTTTGACAAAGGGGAATATATTGTCAAATCCTTGAAGGTCGATCCTAAAGGCGCCTCTTCATCCCAAGTGGCTGGAGCATCGGTTTCCTTTGGCTCGGAGAAGGACTTAGGCTACGATCCAGATAAGCCTGGTTATCAATCCAAAGTGTTGTCCCCTATTTTGGAAGGTGGTACTCCAGCTACTATCGAGAGAGTTTATGAGACGTTTTGTTCCTCGCACCCAATGGTTTTAGGATTTTCTCCCTTTTTAAAGGTCTTTCGGATCCTGGTCAAACTCTTAAAAGCGGTGCTACTTGGAGCAACAAAAGATACTAGCAGAGATTTTGGCGGCCAATGAAGTCCCGGGAACTGATGCTCAAGTCATCGAAGCTCTAGACGGTGATAACGTTGAAGATCCGCTCCCAGTAGATTAATCCAATGATGCTAAAGCTGAGCCCGTTGAGACGGACATTGAGGATCCGCACCTTATGCCACTACAAATTATTCCACTTGGTGGCTCGATTCCCAGTGAACTTCCTCCTACCTATGTAAGTTCACTTGTAAAAGGTGGTAAAGGATCCACGAAGAGAAACTTTAGGGGCTCAAGTAGCACTACTTCTAAAAAATCTAAAAAGGAGAGAAGATCGAAGAATTAGCCATCACTTTGGCTCACTGTGTACATAGTTTGCATAAGTGTTTGTTTGTCGTTTCTTTTGTTAATTGTGGTTGTACGGGTATGATTCCTGGTTTTTTGAAATAACTTGTATCGCAATCTTGAAATATATCATGTGAATAAAAAAATTTGTTATCTATTAAGCTTTTATGTGAATTGTTATTTCAGTTGCTGAGATATTACTTTCCATTCAATGTACTTGTAATTCGTTGTTCATTAATTCTGGTAAGAATCCTCTAACTACATCCCGAAGCCTCTATGCGGTCGTGGACTTGAGTCATATCAAACGCTAGGCTTGAGCCTTAATGTTACGCCATCGAATTCAGTGGTTTTTGAGTAACACTACCCCTGCTCCCAGTCTTAGGTTAGCGCAGTTAGATTTTAGATGGTTGAACTCCATCCTTAGCGAGTTTATACTCCTCCTATCGATTTCAGGCTAGAGTTCATGAAATAGTGATGGTCAATCCTCATTGAACTATCTGTTTATGCTCATATTCACACTCTGTAGGTGATGGGTGGTCGAATCACACCCGTAGTGTTTATACTCTAGTCCGCACTCTCGAGACTTAGAGTTATTTTGCGGATGGTTGTTTCACACCTGATTTACGTTTATACTTCGGTCCACACTTTGGGACTTAGAGTCATTTCATAGGTGGTTAATTCATAGTTGATTTATACTCCGGTCCGCACTTTGGGGAATTGGAGTATTTCGCGGGTGGTCGACTCACACTCGTTTTACGTTTATACTCCGTTTCGCACTTTGGGTACTTAGAATTATTTTGCGGGTGGTCGATTCACACCCGATTTACATTTATATTTTGGTCGGCACATCGGGAACATAGATTAATTCGGAGAGCATTTGTATAACACCCTTCAAAATGGGAATAGTAGTTCCACATCGTAGAAAAACACTATGAAGTGGGTGTTTATATACCAAAGCCTTCACCTCATAACAACGTCGAGGCTTTTTGAGGAACAAAACCCCATACCTTAGCTTGGCCCATGAGGCGAAGGTGACCAAATTGGGGACAATATCTGCGTTAAGTGAGGTGCGGGCTATTACATTGGTATAAGAGCCATACCCAGCCGGAATTGTGGTCTATGCGTGTTACAGCCACGACGCCTGGGTGGTGTTGTGTTCATGAACCAACGAGGACACTGTGCTCTAAAGAGGGGATATTGTAACACCCCTTCAAAATGGGAATAATAGCCCCACATCGTGGAAAAACATTATGAAGTGGGTGCTTATATACCAAAGCATTTACCTCATAACAACGTCGAGACATTTTGAGGAAAAAAACCCCATACCTTGGCTTGGCCCATGAGGCGGAGGTGACCAAATTGGGGACAATATCTGCATTAAGTGAGGTGCGAGCTGTTACAAATTGGATCATACTCTCCTTTATTGATTGATTTTCTCCTCAGGATTCGGTGTTTGATTTTTTGATTGCTCGGTCGTGTCATGTTCGCTCTCATTTTACTTCAGTTCCATAGTTTGGCAAGATTTATTCGATCATCAGATGGTCGACCCACATTTTTTCCTCATTGTGTATCCCATCCATTAGATAATGAATGGGAGTTATCAAATGAACAAGTGGACCATGCTCATTTAGTTTAGTCCCTTTGGGTATTATCATGATTGATTAATTTCAAACTCTAGGGGCCAATCGTAGGTTCTAGGGTTGGTCTTTAATGTTGTAACATCGGGCGACTCAGTGTCGCGGCACAGCTGCCCTTAGATTGGTTCCTCACACTTCTTATATATAAAATCAAGAGATTCCAAGAGATCTTTATTTGTTTTAGGATCATAGTAAGTCACTCGATGAGAAGGAACTTCGAGCTCAACAGGAACAACGGCTTCGGTGCCAAAAGCAAGGGCGAATGGAGTACGACCGGTCATTGACTTGTAGTTTGTCCGGTAAGACCACAATGCTGTCGGGAGTTCATCCACCCACTTGCCTCTATCCTTCTCTAAATGCTTCTTTAGAATGGATTTTATGATTTTGTTCATAGCTTCAACCTGTCCATTTTCTTAAGGGTGAGCGACTGGTGCAAATCTCTTTTCAATACTATACCTCTGACAGAAGTCTTTGAATTCAACATTTTCGAATTGAGTCCCACTATATGTTACAATAGTTTGCCGAAGACCGAAGCGGAATATGATGTTTCATACAATAAAGTTGATTACTTTCTTTGTCGTGATCATGGCTAAAGGTTCTCCTTCGGCCCATTTGGTGAAGTAATCAACTACGACGATAGCGTACATTGCGCCACCTTTAGAGATCAATAAGGAACCGATAATTTCTATACCCCATATGGAAAATGGCCGTGGGATGGACATTTGCGTGATTAATTTCCATCAGCGAAGCTCTTGGAACTTTGCATATATCTGGCATTTATCACATTACTTTCTTTACCAGAGTTTTCCCCCAGTATGGTTGCTACATTCCCCGTCATAAACTTCTTTCATAATATGTTTTATCTCATCATGAGCGACACAGCAGAGTAGGGGAACTGGGAAACCTTTTCTATACATAATTCCTTCTTGCATTACATATCACGAAGCCTTACGGAGGACTTGTCGCTTTTAATTTCTTTGATTTGGTAGGACTCCATGTAGCAAATAGTCTTTGATCGGAGTCATCCACAATTCCCTCTTAGGTTCCACTTCCAGTGTCCGGTTGATTTTTATCATGTTTATACTTAGGGAATTTAATACTTCAACTGTAACCAAGCCTATCTACTATGCATCACCGGTGCTAGCAAACTTCACCAATGAATCTACCACTCTGTTTTGATCCCGTGGAATATGTTTAATGTCATAATACTCAAATTTTTCCAACAACTATTGGATGGGTAAGGTATGGGGTAAGCCACTGTACCTTAGCTTGGTAATCTCCCCTGATTTGGTACACCACTAACTGTGATTCACAAAAGATTCCAAGAGCTTTTATTCCGAGTTTTCTAGCGAGTTTAAATCTAGCGATCAGAGCTAAATACTCAGCTTCATTGTTTTCACTGGGAATCAAGCTTTAAGGCATAACAGATTGACTGACATTCGGGAGTTAGAAGCACAATTCCAGCTCCAGAACAATGATCATTAGATGCTCCATCAGTATACAATTTCCACTGAATGGTAGGTATTCCGTAGCCTTTCGGAGAATCATCCTACGTAGAATACTCTACAATAAGATCTGCCAGTGCCTGACCCTGGATAGCCCTTTGAGAGAGATAGGCAATATCAAATTGGATGAGCTCGTATTCCACTTGAGTAACATTCCAGATGTCTCCGGTCGCTATAGGACCTGTCGTAATTGCTGGTCAATGCAAATATTGATCAAGTATGCCTGGAAGTGTGGACGAAACTTTTATGATGCAATTAGCAGATAGTATGCCAGTTTTCCTATTTTCGAATAATTCCTTTCAGCTCCCATTCATTATTTGCTAACGTAATACACTGGCCTCTATATCCGAGCCTCCTTGCAAAGCAATGTGACACTTATATTGTTTGCCGATACGGCCAAATAAATATACAAATTTTCATGATCTACCGGCTTTGATAAGATGGGGACCTCTCTAAATGATTCATCAAAGCTTGAAACACAACTTTACAATCCTGTGTCCATTCAAAGTTTCTTTTCCCTTTTCTAATCAAGTCAAAGAAAGGAATGCATTTGTCATTAGCCTTGGAAATAAATCAGCTTAAGGTAGCAAATTTCGCATTCAGACTCGGCACTTGTTTAACAATACTCGATGCTTGGATATAACGGATAGCCTAAATCTTCTTGGGATTAGCTTCAATTCTACGAGCATTAATAATAAAATCCAAGAATTTTCCTGATGCAACACCAAAAGAACACTTCAAAGGATTAATTTTCATCTTATAATATCGGAGGATGTCGAACATTTCTACCAAGTCTCTAATGTGGTTGCTTAATCATTACTTCACGGGCATATCATCCACATACACTTTCTTTGTTTTTCCAATTTGATCTTTAAACATCCTGTTGACTATGCCTCGATAAGTCGCTTCCACATTCTATAATCCAAAAGACATTACCACATAGTAGTACAATCAAGCATCGATAATGAAACTAGGAGCTCTTGATCGGGAATTGTAACATCCCCCTACTTAGAGACCAAAACTATCAACTACAGATGTTGTAGCCATCCATAGTTATCAATCTTCGGTGACCGAATATGGCGGCACTTGATACATTGATACACAGATAATAGAAATATGGAAAATTTTAACAATTCAAAAACATATACCTACATTTAGATTAAAACATTTCATGCTCATTATATTATCCTGAAATACGTTAACCATGTCTAGCAAAATATAATTATTACACTTATGCCAAGAGTGACATATGAAGATGCCCCCTTGGTTGATTAGAGTATATAGTACGGCTAATAAATCTACCTTTATAAACAAATCTACAACGGAAAAAAACTCTAAATAACCATCTGCCTCCTACATGCCTTTAGAATATTTATTCATCTAAAATCTCTAAACCTCAAACTACTCAAAATCAATTGAGTACCTGAGAGTCTAAGGGGAAAACAAAAACTTCGAGCCAGACATAAAGCCTGGTATGAACAGTAATCTAACATCTCAATCCTTTTAGATATCTAGTGAGACCACACCGCTAAGCATAATGAGTTTTCCCCTCACTAGTATCCTAAAACCTTTATAAAACCAAATATTGTGCTCCTGCATCCATAATGGTTAAAACATACAGTTTCAAAATATTATGATGATATGCAAACTTGAAAACAATTAGGATTCCCCAACCACCATTTAATATGACACCCTTTCCTATCCATAGTTTTCACAGGATCACTAAGAACCTATAGGCTCCAGCCAGTTAACTTAGTTAATTTGTGAGTTCCCCTGAACCTATTAGTCATTTCAATCACCAATCATATTATCCTAGTTTTCACGAGTTGACTAGGAACCTATGGATTTATCTAGTAACTCACTTCACATCCTAGTTTTCATGGGTTGACTAGGAACCTACTGATACTTCCATTAGCCACTTTCTTATCCTAGTTTTCATGGGTTTACTAAGAACCTATTGACATATGTCAATTCTTAATCCGGATATAGTTTTCATGGGTTCACTACAAACCAATTAGCCCCTGCTAACTGTTCTTAGTATATAGTTCTCATGGGTTAGCTATGAACCTTTTGGTTTACATCAATAACTACTCCATCATAGTTTTCGTGGGTTTACAATAAACCTTTTGGTTTACACCAATAATTATAAAGTTTAGGCATCCTATATTCTTGGTCACCCAGACTCCTTGGATGCAATTCTACTCATTCAGGAGTTTAAACAGTTTACATTTACTATTGATTTAACGTAGCTGATTCTTCTACCCTTTTTCCCAAAATACAGTTATGGGTTATCTTGTGAATATATTTATATATGAAGAAGAAAAATAACAATTTTCCAATACCTCTACTGTGGATAGAAAAATAGGTAACACCTTTACTTATATTTTTATCAAGGCAATATTTATTCAAAATCCCATACTTAAAGTCATTGCAAAACTCCTTTATATTTATCGTGGGTTTTCCTTTAAAAATTAGAGTATGGGTTTTAAAATCGTTCGACAACGTCAAAAGCATTAATCATTTCTTTTAAAACAATAGGCTCCAGCCTCTTAAATACTTTGAAAAACTTATTTTGAAACCTTTCGACCTTATTGAAGTTTCATTAAATAAGAGTGGAAGCGTAACTTCCAAATCACTTGAAAGTAAATCTTCCGAAAGCATTGGAAAGCAAACCTTTCGAAACCATTAAATTTATACTTAAAATATTATTTTGAGTCATGGATGAAAGTATCACTTTCAAAACCACTCTTTACTTTATAAAATATTAGGGAAGATAATTGAAGCTTTCGACAACGTCGTCGAAAGCTTCTTCTTCTGAATCCATCGAAAGGTTTAAATAAAATTAAAGGAGACAACTCTCTTTCAAAATCTCTTTGAAACCTTTTGAAATCATTGATTTCGACCTTGTCAAAAGCTCTTTAAAACAAGCAAGTGATTTTCTTTTTCAAATCAAAGTAAACTAAGGGACCAATTGCTTCGAACGCAACCCTTCGTAAGCAACTCTTTGGCACCTTACCTTTCGACTTGGTCCACTTCACTACATACTACCTGAATGATAGCTTGTGCATTGCTTTCAACCTTATTGGTTAGTTAACTCAAAAGGTCTTAGTCGAGTGGTTTAAGTCGAAAGGTTTTCCAAAGAAGGCGAAACCACCTTTTCTGGGTAAAAGCTGATTTTGCCAAAATAACAAAAAAATTTGTAACAAACTTGCCTACTTGTAAACATTTGATTGGCTTTCACAAACTTTTAATTATTTTGGATATTATTTGCTGCATTTTCTCAATTCTAAAATCAAGATAACTTTTAATAAATAAGCCCTTCCTCTTATAAAACAATCAAATCATTTAGGTCATCCTTTCGAAATAATTTAATTTCCATACTAAATCACTTAGTAAAAATCCCCAAAAATTCCATATATTCATTTTAATCATGTCATTAAACATATTAAAATTTCAGACCCAAATTCTTAATACATTTTCCAAAATAAATTTATAAATCCAAATAACCATATTTTCCTTTGAAAATGCATAACTAATTCTCCACGGCTTGGAAAATTATAAAAATTAAACCCCAACTCCAAAATCATGTTTTCTATAACATAAAATTTTCCATGGCATTTCAAAATAATTTAAATCTCGGTTTTACCCTAAAAACGAACGTATCTCCTGTAAACAACCTTGGTTAAATCATACAAATCATAAGTCAACCATATCATCAATCAGTATATCATAAAATAGATTTATGATTAAATCCGAAACCATATGATAATAAAATCAAAAATAGAGATGTAGAAAGCGTTATTCACCTTAGATTGGACAATGAAATTGAAGTTTGATTGATACCGATTTCTTCTGGCTTGATTCTAAGCTTTACTTTGATCTTCTCTTCTCTTCCTAATGGTCGGTCTTGCTTTCTTACGGTTATAATTTTTGTTTGAGATAAAATGAACGTGTATGGCCTGATGAAAATGGTATAAGGGGAAATGTGGGTGGCAATTTACTCTATTGTCGTTATATTCAATTGCTTAGTACTTAACCATTTATAAATTCATTAGTTTATATAAGCACGACCACTTAATTTATTAATCAACCTCAATCTTCTTCTTCTATTTAATTTACGCTAATTAAATCTTCTGAATAATATTAATAAAATTAGAGGTGTTATAATCTCCCCTTCTTAAAGAATTTCATCCTCGAATTTCAGTAAGGACTGTCTAGCAAACATAGCAATCATTTGTAATATCTCCACATAAACATACTAGCCTACCAAACTAGCAACAATCTATATGAATCTAATATAGACATACCATCAAAGTAGATCAGGATAAGCCTCTCGAATTCCATCCTCCGTTTCTCAAGTACAGTCTTTCTCATTGTTGCTCCATTGAACTTTCACTAATTTGACTGTCTTGGTCCTCAATCTCTTCTCATCTCTATCTCTAACCCGGACTGGTTGTCTAACAAAAGTCAAATCAGACTCCACTACCAAATCCTCCAACTCTGTTAGAGGAATAGTAGCCTCTGGATCGTGCATATACTTGCGAAGATGAGATACATGGAATAATTATGGAAACGTGCCAAGCTGCTCGGTAATTCTATTTTATATGTGAGCTTTCCGATCCTCCCTATGATTGGGAACGGTCCAACATACCACGGTGCAAGTTTCCCTGACTTTCCAAATCGTATCACACCCTTCATCGGTGATACTTTAGTGAAAACTCTATCTCCAACTGGGAACTCTAGATCCTTACGCCTCTTATCTGCGTAACTCTTCTGCCTTGATTGAGCTTCGTTTATCTGTCCTTGGATTAAGTCAATCTTTTCTGACGCCTCTCTAACCAAATCCGAACCTAAGACCAATCTGACTCCAGTCTCTAACCGACATGTTGGCGATTTTAATGGTCCTTTATACAAAGCTTCGAAAGTTACCATTCCTATACTATTCTAATAACCATTATTATAGGAAAACTAAATCAAATGTAGGTGATCTTCCTAAGATCCACCAAAGTCCAATAAACAAGCTCTCAATAAATCTTCAATTACTTTATTGACTCTTTCTTTCTGCCCATCCGTTTGTAGGTGATATGCTATGCTTATCTTGAGCTTGGTATCTAATACCTCTTGTAGACTCCTCCAAAATTCACTAATGAATAATGCATCTCTATCGCTGACTATGCTACTAGAATCCCATGAAGTCTAACTATGCTCTTTATGAACAAATACAGGTGTCGTTCTGGTTGACTTTAGCGAAATGAAATGGACACTCTTGGTCAGCCTGTCCACAATAACCCATATGCTTTTATTTTCTCTGCTTGAACTTGGCATCCCATCTATAAAATTCAACGATATCGAATCCCATTTCCTGAATAGATTATCTAAAGGCTGAAGTAACCCACTTGGTTTCTGATGTTCAACCTTCACTTGTTGACTATTTACACACTGCCTAACCCATAAGCCAACATCACTCTTCATGCCTTCCCAAAAAAAGCTCCTCTTCATATCTTGATACATCTTGGTTCTTCTAGGATGAATTGTAAACTTCGATCGATTACATTCCTCTAGAACTTCCCTCCTTAAGTTCTCTACATTTGGAATGAACAATTGTTGCTTCTTTCTTAACCATCTTCTTTGGTCAAGACTAAAATTATTTAGGTCATCAATCTCAGATCCTTCCTCAAGCCTTCTAATCCACTCGGCTAAAACTGGATCTTCTCTTTGCGTAGAAGTTATTGTCTTGATCAGCACTGTTCGAACTTCTAAACAAGATAACATGGTAGTATCTTAACTAGAACTAGCAGTAGATCTCAACTGCACACCACCACTGGCTAAAGCATCTAAATCCTTCCATTCTACCAACATCGCTAACACCATATTCTACTTTTTTATACTGAAAGCATCTTCCACCTTATTTTCCTTTCCAGGAGTATACTCTATACTGAAATCATAAGCAGCCAAAAACTCTAGCCACCTTTGTTGCCTCATATTCAACTCCTTCTTAGAGAATAAATAATTTAATGACTTATGATCGGTATACAACTCAAATCTCTCTCCTAAAAGATAATGCCTCTAAATCTTCCAGGCAAATATCACCGCAGCTAACTCTAAGTCATGAGTAGGATATCTAACTTCGTGCAGTCTAAGCTGTCTTGATGCATAAGCAATAACTTTGCCCCTCTGCATCAACGCTACTCCCAATCCAGTGCCAATGCATCAGTGTACTCTACTAACCCTTGGTTACCATCTGGAACCACTAACACTGGCGCGTTAGTTAACAAATGGTTTAACTTAAGGAATGCTTCCTAACATTTGTCGGACAAAAGAAACTTCACATCTTTTCGGGTCAACTTAGTCAAAGGCGCTGCTATTCGTGAGAAATCCTTAACGAATCTCCGGTAATAGCCAGCAAGTCCAAGAAAACTCCTGATCTCGGTTACCGTCTCTGGCCTTTTCCAAATATTGACAGCTTCGATCTTATCTGGATCAACTGACAATCCCTTCTCTGAAACCACATGACCAAGAAACTAAACGTTTTTCTTCCAAAGGTGACACTTGGAAGACTTTGCCTTCAGCTGATTCTACCTCAGCATCTCCAACACCGCTCTAAGATGATCCCCATGCTCTCTTTCATCTTTAGAGTACACCAAAATGTCATCTATAAATACCAATACAAGCCTATCCAAGTGCTCTTGAAAAACCCAGTTCATTAAATCAACAAAGAAAGCAGACACATTTATTAATCCAAATGGCATCACTAACCACTTATAGGAACCATATCTAGTCTAAAATGCCGTCAAAGGAATGTTATCCTCCACCACTCTCAAGTGATGGAACCCCGTCACCAGATCCAATTGAGAAAATACTCTGGCTCCACTCAATTGATCAAGCAGATCTACTATCCTTGGTAGATGGTGCCTATTCTTGATCGTCCTTCCGTTTAACTTATGATAGTCGATGCAATTCTTAATGACCCATCTGGTTTTTTCAAAAACACCGCAGCTGCTCCCTAAGACGAGCTACTTGGTCTGATAAAATTCCTTCTCTCTAGATCCACTAGCTGTACCTTCAATTCTTTCATCTCTATCGGTGTCATCCTGCTAGGTGTCTACTGGCAGGTTCAGCTCCAAGTACAAGGTTTATTCGAAATTCATTGGCTTGTTTCTGGGGTAATTCCGTGACCGGCTCAAAGATGTCGGCAAATTCTCTCGCCACTCAAACCTGACTAAGGTCTTCTCCAAACTCCATGGCACTTAACAAAGCACAAAACACTCTTGTTGGAATTCTCTCTGAGAGATGATTTGGTTATGACTATCTGGGTGCCTTAATGATATTTCCCCATCCTAGCAAAATATCCTAGCCATATACTTACCCAACCAATCCATACCGAAAATGATCCCGAAATCTATGAAATCAAATAAAAACTGCATTCAAACTTATGACCTAGAAAATCAAGTTCTAACTGGTCACATCTCATTCCAAGAGCTGCATATCCTCCAATTGGATTCGTAACCCTTAAGGAAGTAACAAGGTATGTGGGTTCTATACATAACCTATCAACCAAATACTGAGATATAAATGAATGTGATGCACCGGTATCAAAAAGTACTCTAATTGGTATACTCTGAATCAAAAGCGTACCTTCTATCACAGTTTTCCCTTTCTCTGCTGCAGTAAGTCTAGAAGAAGATGGTGGTCCAATAGCAAACACTTTCCCTCTATCCGCCCTGACTGGCTCTGGACACTTGTTTTTATAATGCCCTACTTGTTCACAGTTGAAGCATTTCACATTCTACTTCTCTGCAGGCTTCTTTCCTTTACCAGTTCTGCACTCATGGGCATAATGGACCTTCTTATCATATTTATAACACACTAAATCTGCCTTTTCCTTCATAGCAGTCTCCACTTTATGGACTCCTTTCTTCTTAAAGAATTTCCTTGTCCTTCCCTGAGGACCCTGGGACTCAACTAGCTTCTCCCTAGCAGAAACAACAAGCATCTCCTCATGTTGGATGACCATCTCCACCATCACATGATAAGTTTCTCTAACATGAGTCATATCCATTCTGCCTAGCTCTGGTCTCAAACCTCTAATGAACCTCTCATTTTTTTTGACATCAGTGTCAACTAAAGCATAACCATGTCAAGATAGCTCGTCAAACTTAGAAGCATTCTCGATCACAGACATCCCTCCTTGGACAAGATCCATGAACTTCCTCATTAATGTCAATTTGGCAACCTCAGATAAGAACCTCCACTCATACCTTCTCTTGAAATCATCCCATGTAAGCTCTTCTTCCAGAACTTCAGTTGTCACACTATTCCACCAATAAAGCGCTAACCCTTGCAACTGTTTGCAGGCAAGCTTTCTCTTCTCTCCATCCACAAAGCCTAAATCTGTAAAGATCCTTTCACAGTTCAATAGCCAATTATCCACTTCAACTGCATCCTCTTTTCCAACAAACGACTTGCCACCAAGACTGATATAGTCCCTACTTAGTTTGCATAGTTATATCCAGCTGAAACTACAGGATTAGCTCCTCCAACATTACCGACGGCTCTTGCTTGCAAAAGATTAGCCAATAACTGATACACCATCCCCGCATCTACTGGCAGATTTCCAACACGTACATTGGCCTCGGCATTTTGTTAGCATTAGCCTGTCGACCTTAGTTTCTTCGGGTATTAATTTGAGCATTTCCATTGGTTATGGTGCTTCTCCACCTAAATTTCCTCTTATGTTTCCTACCTCCATATCCTCTTTCTCGTATAGCTGCATACGTGCCTTAGTAAGATATAGAAGAAAAATCTAAGAGAGAAAGGAATACATACTTATATATATATATATCTGTATGTCAAATACAAGTACGTTATTACATCGTTAATCCCAAACCCCGATCTTATTTTCAAATTCATTGGATTATGTGTCAAATAACTTTAAGATTTTTACTTTTCTTTTAAAGTTTCATAAACCTATGCTCTGATACCAACTTGTAACATCCCCCTACTTGGATGCCCAAAACTAACGACTATGGATGTTGTAGTCATCCAAATTTATCAATCTTCGACGACTAAACACGGCTATGCTAGGTACATTGATACACAGATCCCAGAAATATGGAAAAATTTAAAAATTCAAAAGCATATTTCCACATTCAGATTAAAATATTTCATGTTCATTACATAATCCTGAAATATGTTAACCACGTTCGGTAAATTATAATCATTACAACTACGCTAAAAGCGACATACGAAGATGCCCCCTTGGTTGATCAGAGTATATAGCAAGGTTAATAAATCTTCCTTTACAAATAAAACCATAGTGTAAAAAGAAAACTCTATATACTGATCTGCCTCCTACACGCCTTCAGAAGCTTTATTCGTCTAATAAGAGAACCTGAAAACCATAAACCTCAAACTACTCAAAATCAATTAAGTACCCAAGAGTTTAAGGGGAAAACAAAAACTTCGAGGCACACATAAAGCCTGGTATGAATAGTAATCTAACATCTCAATCCTTTTAGATATCCAGCGAGTCCACGCTGCTTAGCGGAAGGGGTTTTCCCTACAGTAGTATCCAAATACCTTTATAAAACTAAATACCGTGCTCATGCATCCACAATGGTTAAAGCATACATTTTCAAAATATTATGATGATATGCAAACTTGAAAACAATTAGTATTTCCCATCCCCCATTTAATACGACACTATGTCCTATCCGTAGTTTTCATGGGATTACTAAAAACCTATGGGCTCTTGCTAAATAACTTAATTAATTTATGGGTTCCCCTGACTAATCACTAATCATCATATCCTAGTTTTCATGGGTTGACAAGGAACCTATGGATTTATCCAGTAACTCACTTCACATCCTAGTTTTCATAGGTTGACTAGGAACCTACTGATACTTCCATTAGCCACTTTATTATCCTAGTTTTCATGGGATTCCTAGGAACCTATTGACTAATTTCAATTCTTAATCCGGATATGGTTTTTATGGGTTCACTACAAACCAATTAGCCCCACTAACTGTCCTTAGACATAGTTTTCATGGGTTAACTATGAACCTTTTGGTTTATACTAGTGATTACTCAATCATAGTTTTCATGGGTTTACTATGAACCTTTTGGTTTAAATCAATAACTATAAAGTTCAGGCATCCTATATTTTGGTCAGCTTGACTCCTTGGATGCAATTCTACTCATTCAAGAGTTTAAGCAATTTACATTTACTATTTAGTTAACCTAGCCGATTCTTCTACCTCTTTTTCCCAAAATAAATTTATGGGTTATCATATGAATATATTTATATATGAAGAAGCAAAGCAACAATTTTCCAAAACCACTCATGTGGACAGAAAGTCCTTGAAATACAGTTCATAAAACATAGTTAACACCTTTAACTTATATTATCAAGAAAACACTTCTTCAAAATCCCATACTTAAAGTCATTACAAAACTCCTTTTTATTTTTCGTGGGTTTTCCTTTAAAATTTAGATTATGGGTTTTAAAACCTTTCGACAATGTCGAAAGCTTCTACTTTCAAACCCTTCGAAAGCATTAATCATTTCATTAAAAACAATAGGGTCTAGCCTCTTAAATACTTTGAAACACTTCTTTCGAAGCCTTTCGACTTTGTTGAAGTATCATTAAATAAGAGTGGAAGCGTAACTTCCAAACCACCTGAAAGTAAACCTTTCGAAAGCATTGGAATGCAAACCTTTCAAAACCATTGGAAAGAAAACCTTTCGAAACCATTGAAAAGCAAACCTTTCGAAACCATTGGATTTATACTTAAAATATTACTTTGGATCATGGGTGAAAGTATCTCTTTCAAAACCACTCTTTACTTTATAAAATATTAGGGAAGATAATTGAACCTTTCGATAATGTCAAAAACTTCTGCTTTCAACCCCTTCGGAAGGTTTGGGAAGCAGCTTTTATTTATAAAAACAATTGAACGTTTCAACAACGTCGAAAGCTCCTGCTTTCGACCTCTTCGAAAGGTTCAGAAAAAATTAAAGGCAGCAACTCTCTTCCAAAATTTCTTTGAAACATTTCGAAATCATAGCTTTCGACCTTGCCCAAAGCTCTAGAAAATAGGCAATGATTTTTTTTCAAATCAAAGTAAACTAAGGGACCGTCTCCTTCGAAAGCAACCCTTCGTAAGCAACCCTTCGACACCTTACCTTTTAACATGGTCTAGTTTATTACATACCACCTGAATGATATCATGTGCATTGCTTTCAACCTTACCTGTCAGTGAAATCGAAAGGTCTTAGTCGAGAGGTCTAAGTCGAAAGGTTTGCCAAAGAAGGCGGAACCACCATTTTTGGGTAAAAGCTGATTTTGCCAAAATAAGTAAACTTTTTATAACAAACTTGCCTACTTGTAAACATTTGATTGGCTTTCACAAACTTTTAAATAATCTGGATATTATTTACTGCATTTTCTCAAATCTAAAATCACGTTAACTTTTAACAAATAAGCCCTTCCTCTTATAAAACAATCAAATCATTTAGGTCCTCCTTTCGAAATAATTTAATTTCCATACTAAATCACTTAGTGAAAATCCCCATAAATTCCAAAAATTCACTTTAATCATGTCAATAACATATTAAAATTTCAAACCCAAATTCTTAATATATTTTCCAAAATAAATTTATAAACCCAAATAACCATATTTTCCTTTGAAAATTCATAACTAATTCTCCACGGCTTGGAAAATTATAAAAATTAAACGCCAACTCCAAAATCATGTTTTCTATAACATAAAATTTTCCATAGCATTTCAAAATCATTTAAATCTCCGTTTTACCCTAAAACCATATGTATCTCCTTTAAAAAACCTTGGTTAAATCATATAAATCATAAGTCAAGCATATCATCAAGCAATATATCATAAAATAGATTTATGATTTTATCTGAAACTATATTATAATAAAATCAAAATAGAGATGTAGAAAATATTATTCACCTTAGATTGGATAAGAATTGAAGTTTGATTGAGATTGATTTTTTCAGCTTTATCCTAAGCTTTACTTTGATCTTCTCTTCTCGTCCTAATGGTCGGCCCTGCTTTCTTAGGGTTATAATTTTTGTTTGAGTTAAAATGAATGTGTATGGCCTAATGAAAATGGTATAAAGGGAAATGTGGGTGGCAAGTTACCCTAATGCCCTTATGTTCAATTGCTTAGTACTTAACCATTTATAATTTCATTAGTTTATATAAGCATGGCCACTTAATTTATTAATCAACCTCAATCTCCTTATCTATATTATTCTATTTAATTTGTTCTAATTAAATCTCCTGAATAATGTCAACAAAATTAGGGGTGTTATAGGAATATGCATCGGGAGTTTGTAATATCCGAGTATGCATCCATAAATAGCAATTCATGTCATACGGTTGAATCCAACAGCTGGTCAATCCTCGAAAGGGAAAAACTATCTTTTGGACACGCCTTGTTCAATTTTGAATAATAAATGCATGTTCTCCACTTCCACTATGCTTTTTTCCCAAGTACAGGATTAGATACCCACTTAGATAGAGGGCATCACAGATAGACCCATTGTCTTTTAGTCTATCCACCTCCTCTTTAAGAGCGGTAGTTCTTTTCGGATCCATGCCGCGTCTTTTCTGCTTCACGGGGACATGCCTCAAGTTGATATTCAATGCATGGCTAGAATTGGCAGCCGAGATTCCACACATATCAGAGTGAGCTTAGATGAACAAACCTAGATTCACTCGGAGAAAACAGTAAGTTCAATCATCATCGGGGGGGCTGAGCTATGGTCCAATCTTTATGACTCATAATGGGTCGTCGTGGCTGACTGTCATATTAATTGTCAGCTCAGCCATTGTAGCCTTGGTGTCATTGGGCTCCTCTTCATCATCTCATAGATTTATATCTCTACAAAACCGACTATGGCGCCCGAGCAAAGGCTCATGTGCTAGTTGTCAATCTTCAGTAGCTTGGATGTGGGAAATCTTGTTCATACCCTCACATTTTTCTTTATGCTGAGCATCCCTCAACTTAGCTACATAACAGGCATGTCCGGTCTCCTGATTGCCTAAAAAATTTCAACACCATTATCTTTGGAAACATCAAAGTCGAACACTATGCGGCAAGAGCTGCCTGGAATTCAGCTAGGGTCGGTCGATCCAGAAAAACTTTATATGGAGAGTCAACATCCAAAACAACAAACGGCAGGTTATGCACTCTCCTTCGTTCACCTTCTCCCAATTCTATAGGTAATTCCACAAAACTAGCAGCTTAAGTTGCAACGCCATTAAAACCGTGTATACGAGCTTTAGACGGTTTTAAATCTTTAGCTTCCATCCTCATCTGATCATAAGCATTTTTAAAGATCATATTTACTAAACATCCACAGTCAATTAATATCCTTCTCGCCAAAGGGGGGCCAATCATGGCCGAAATGACCGTTGGGTCAATTGTCGGAGCCTCTACCTTATCTACATCTCTATTCCTAAACACAATATCAGTCATCATCATATGTTGCTGTTTAGTTGGAGCCCCGTCTTCCGTATTCAAACATCATTCAAAATTAGCATGCCTAATCGTGCTAGCATAGCACTCCATCTCTTCCCAACTCTTATTTGCTAGGTGTCATCCACCAACTATTATATTTATCACCAATCTTCCACTAGTCCATGCGGGCTCCTCAGCCCGACGCGACGCTTATCCTCGATTGGGGTCAGATGTCCCATGCCCACCATCTTACGGGGATTATACAAACTGTTGTAATTTCCTTTCTCAAATCATCTTTTCTATAGCATTCTAGAGGTGCCTACATTCATTTGTATTGTTCCCATAGCACTCGTGAAATTGGCAATATTTCTGGTCTGTTTCTGCTGCTCTGTTGATTCTTCTGGATGCAGCTTCTTAAACTGTATGGTATTGCAAGTAGATAGAGAGATATTCTCCAAGGATGTATTAAACAGTGTGTAAGTATTATACATCAGAGTCCTAAGCTTCCTCCGTCTTGAATCCCTCTTTCGTTCATGGTTCCTATCTTTGCCTTCGTCTTGCTAATTTGGTTTATTCTTGACATTTATTTGGACTTTTCCGGAACTGTCATCGGATTGTTTTATTCCAATGTTACTCTATACTCCCTCTCCACTTGGTCCCACAACATTCTTTTTCCTAGAGGACTTGGCTTCATATTTTCTCAAATATTGAGTCGCCTTTGCATAAAAGTTCACCAGCATTGCAGGCGTCTTACCGGCCAACCAGTCGCCAAAGTCAGACTTTGGATCAATCCCTCTCATCATGACCATAAGTACCATGTGGTCATTCCGATTACTGATCTCTATAATAGCTGTGTTAAATCTCTCCAAACAATCTTTCAATGACCCTCCTAGAGCCTGAATTACACTGGAAAGGAATATCACATCTTTGGGATGAGTTGTGTGCATCTGGAACTGCTCCACAAACTTGGTTGCCAAATCATTTGATCTGGATATTAATCATGGACGTAATCTTGTGAAACATATCATTGCTATTCCAAACAGAGTTATGGGAAAACATCTGAACTTAGTTGCATAATCTACTCGCACGGAATCCATCAGCCATTCATATCTCATGTCTGGGATCAGATTTTCTTGTATAGGCAGGCATCGATGACATGTTGAACTTCCTTATGTATAATGCATGTAGTACAGTATCACAGTAAATGAGGTGTAACTTCTTAAGATTTCCCAGTCATCATTGTTAAGCCTTGGCTCTCCCTCACTAACTGTCTGACCATAGCTAATAAGTCCGGCTTTTGAATGGTTGGTGCCAAGCAGTGGTCGCTCTTCACCTCACGTGAATGGCCCGGTCGATAAGTGTGTGTTATTTCATGCCTTCTTGGTTCATTATCTTTCGACGTGTATCTTGCAAATTCACATCATTGTTATTTTGGGAAGAACTTAGTCAAGATTTAATTGAACTCCAGCATCCTAACCAACCATAGCAGCTCTAGCTTGATTACCATAAGGCATGGATGAATTTTCTCTTTCTGGTGGAGGATCGATACCGATCCCTACGGAGGGGTCAGCACTGATCGATCCTGGCAGACCATGATAGTCTGCCAGTTGATGCCTCAAAGTTTTAGTGTGATATTCATTTCTTCTACGATGCATATGCCTATGATATTCGTACAAAGAGCAAGAACTCTTCGATGTTGAGTAAGGAGTGGGATCCCACCTAGCTTTCCCCCGCTCTGCTGATTGATTTGGTTCATCAAGTTAATATTAGTCAAAATTTATTGATTTCATTGTCAATGGCTCTCCATCAGCACTCAATTATGAAATTCAGCTCTTGTATTAGAATCGGTGGGATTCTAAACTTCAATCGGATCAGCATTCCCATTTGTTGGTTTATTGCTTGGGTCTCCTTGCTGAATGCTAGTATTCTCATTTCCTTCCATGTTCTAAGAAGTAGATCTAGTATGTCTCACCATTCTTAATAGCCTTGCTTATATTTCTACAAATCTAAGTAGTATTAGCAACTTATTAAAGATAACTGCAGATCTCCTTTGGAGGATTTATCCAAACCAGTAGCAATAAAAGGATCTTGGAAAGCTGAGAATCAAGGCTCTCAGTAAAAACACCAAAATGTTTGCAACTAAATTGGTCATAAACAATCAAGAATAGATTTCTATAGAGAAGTGAGTGAAGGGAAATTAAATTAAACTGAATAAATGATTAGGCTAATAAAAGATAAAAAGCAATAATCATAGATGTATAGATTTATAGTGGTTCGACGTTGTATGCCTATGTCCCCTTTGAAGATTATCCTTTATTAATTACTTATAAATCTAATTACAACAGCAGGAAATAGCAAGCACTTGATTACAATAGAGTCTAGAGTAATAAGCAACGTAAAAGATCTTAAGAATGACCCATCAGACTAGTATTTATAGGTTAAGACGACCACTATACATCTAAAACTTCAGCTGAAGGACCTTTAAATCCACATGGGCCCACTAAAGGGATTGCTAGGCCAATTCCTAACGAGGAGGGATCGGTACAGATCTCTTCAATGATCTATTTTTGTGCAGGGATCCCTGTGGTGGATTCTCCATGCTAAAATATGTTTATCTTCCAATTTTCATGTCGTTTGGACCATTGGATCTCGAGTTATTGCTCGATCTTAGATTTGATATGATTACATACTACTTGCTGCCGAACCCTCTACAGGGATGTATGTCGGTCCCTCTTAATCTACTTTTTTAATATGCGATCTCTAGGTAGGTTCCCTAGGGACCATATACCTTGCTCTCAAAATTTCATAGCGATTTGACTTGTAGATCTTGTGATACTGATCATTATATGCAAAACTTGAACCTTGATTGATGCCGACCCCTCTTCAGTGAATCCTATCGATCCCTCTTGACTAAGTATACCGATCCTCTTAACATGCCACACTATACCGATCTCTTCCATCCAAGGAGCCACATTCCATACATTAAGCATTCTACATCGCATTTTTATCAAATCCATTCAATTTTAACTTTATACGATTATTTGTACTTGACTTTTAGACTCCACAATCATCACTTGGAGTTATCGACCTTGATGGCGGTTGGATCTAACTCGTTCAATCGGCTTAATATAGCCGAGCTATATAACAAGAGGTAACTTCATTTTGTTCTTCTAAGCATGAATCTAAGTTTTAGATTCATTCTAGCTTAATCTTAACATCCAATTCATCCTTTTGAGTTTGTTTTGAGACTGTGGAAATTTTGGGTATAGCACATGTTAAATAAAAAATTAGTTCTTTGCTCAAATTGAAAATGTAAATTTTGAAGTATATAGGCTTTGTTTGACATTTTAGAATGAAAATTAAATAAAAGAAATCAATATATTGTTACTCTGTTTTAGTAAATAAATGATATATATGCAGGAGATATTCAGACTATAAATTCATATGTAATAATTGTTGATATCCAATTATATAGTAAATTAGGAAATTCTCACACTTAATAAATCAAAAAAGATCTCAAATTGAATAAATTGATTTGAAATAATGATATAGAGCTTTTAGGTAGTGGAAAATAGGCATAAGGACAAACTTTGAAAAAAAAATTGGCTGAAGGACAACAAGTTTCATTTTTAGGCTGAAGGACAAACTTTGAAAATAATTAGGCTGAAGGACAATTCTAGTTAGAACTAGCATTTTGTATAGTGCAAAAACTAAATATAAGGCTAGTTAGAACTTTCATTGTCCTTCAACCTAATTTTTCCCACAGTTTGTCCTTCAGCCAAAAAAATGAATCATGGTTCCTTGAGACAAATTTTTTATCAAAGTTTGTCCTTTTCCCTAATTCCCTCTTTTAGGTATATGTCATGTTCATTAGATAAAATTTCAATCTTTATTTCTCTTTAAAGGAAGAAGCATAAAATCAATATAGAAATTGCTTTCAAACTTTGAGCTAACTTCACAAGATTTCTATAATAATTTGATGAAACATTACACAAAACAACGCAATACGATCTTTGAGCATACCATGTATATTTATTTAATAAACTTAATGGTCTTAGTTTTTCGTCAAAAGAAAAAAGTATGAAATTAACTTATAGCAATGTTTCATTATATTTAGCCTATTGGGCCAAATCACCAAAATAATTTGATCAAAACATTGTGAGATACAAAGGTACAAAATTTGTAAGTACAAGTTCATTTTCTATTATATTTATAGAATATTTAAATTTCCATATCAGCTAACCCATTATTAGTACTATCTCATGAACTATTCAATTTACTTCTTATGTTGTCTCAACTGTTCAAATCATCATCTCTTATATATGTTAATTTTCTATTTTAAAAACAAAATGAAACCTATTATAATAATAGTGATTTTTTTTAAACGTAAAGGAAAATAATGTTAGGATTCATCACTCATTCTAATTTATAACTCGACAAAAGCTTAAATATTTTTACATTTTTTATTTTACTAGTTAACTAAACTAGATTAATAATGCCTAAATTAGCAATCATGTAAAAAACAGACTTGGAGAAATAACACTTATTATGTACAAAATTAGCTTATCTTATAACTATCAATAAGAAAATATCTCGAATGCTACAAGTATAGCATAAATTGCACCGATTACTTCATTATCATAATCGAAATAAAACTTTTATTCAAATCCTTCCTTGTATGTAAAGAAATATCTAAAAAAAATCCAAGTAAAAAGAAATATTTATCTCCAAACGTCAAGAAAACCAAGAGTATAATACTAATGTAAGAAAAGGAAAGCATCACTTTATCTCCTACACAAGAAGGCTCAACTAAAGGAAATAAATTATTTCATCGCCAACAACTCATGGAAACAAGAAATGAAGCGAAATATTAATATTTTTGTAATGATCCGATTTTTCGACTCCCAAAAAACGACATCAGTACGTCCACTGTATCAAATGTCGAACAATCGAATGCCGAAAAAACAAACCATTAGGCTTAGAGAAGAAGGATGTAGAAGAAGAAATAGAAACAATATCAGAATCTCACAATCATAGTGGAACAATATATAATAGATAACAATAGATTTTTATTACAAAGGAATTTGTAACTGTTTATACTTTACAGAATCAGAGTACAGCACAAATCAACTACACAATTCGGGACAGTTACATTAACTTATCCTCCCAAACAGAATACACAGCTTACACTGTACAGCGGAATATATATCAAGTACGTGCGATACGTCTCACCATCCAGTCGTCTCCTAGGCTCCATAGTCATCCATCTAGAATTTGTATCTATAATATCCGGTCTGACCCGAGCATTATAATAAAACAATACTCGAGTCAGTTTGGAAAACCAGCGTGAGAAAACACACTCAATTGGATTATTAAAGTTTTCAAAAATCCTTTGAAATCAAAGGATCTCGTAAGACCACGCCACAAATAAACATGCCGCGTTTTTACCTTACGATAACCAAAACATTTCTTATCAAATCCTCTGATATTTTAGCGGTGTCTATGTACAAATACTTATTCAAATAGCCGAAATTATTACATTCATTAAATTCCAGCATAATAGGTATACAAACAAGTCCGAAGGCACTTTTTGGAGATTGGGCTTCCATCAATGGCAGGGCTATTAGGGTACCGTCCGTCACAGTACGTGGTCTAGATCACCGTACCGAGGATCCACCTTGATCTCCTACTACACAAAACCGGAGCTACCCCTTACTGGATAGTCCGAATAAGATCACCCCGTGGTTGGGATTAGCAACCACCCACGTAGCCGAATAAAAAGAAACATCTAGACAGGGATGAGCTTACCCTAATTGGTTGCTAGCCACTTAGCCTTGCGTGCACCTCCCTTGTTTTAGCCATTCCTGGTTGATGAGGCTCGAGGCTATGCGTTACCTTTTTAGCACACATTCACTTAGAATGCTCATCGTCCTCCTGACGATGTTCTGAAAGCATTCATCCATATAAGTCCATTTCGGGTTCGAACGGAACCGAAAGCACTATTCCTACTACATCCATTTTGGAATCACCCTCAGGATTAGTAGCGATTAGCCCTTGCACTTAACTGCTCCATCTTCGACCCCAAGTTCTTGTCTTCCTCATGAAAACGTTCAAACCAGATTGAAGTGGTTTTCAGGAAATTAATTCCGATCTTGGTCTCTTCGAAACGATCAGCGCATTAGTCAATATTGATAGTCGGTTATTTAACTATCAAATAATATCCACAAACAATCATCAGATTTAGATAATTTCCCAAATTATTTATTTCAAAATATCATCGCAAGCTATTTTTTCTACACTTCAACTCTTTGAAAATAGTTTTCAAGTTACTTTTCTCCCGCAGAATAGATTTCCAAATATTGTTTATTTCTACTGAAAACCACAAAGTCTTACTACTTTAGATTTTAAAATAATTTAAATCACTTTATCCAAAAATATATATACTATAAAACATTTAAAATAAAAACTACTTAAAACACTTATTTAAAATACTAGTTATGAAATCTTATAATAATTTCTCATGTAAAACTTAAACTAAAACTAATTTAAAATAAAAGTTATTCTATAAGGTATAAATATCAAATAATTATCTTTAAATAATAATACTAGCTAAACCTTTTAAAATACTTTACTTATATAAATAATCTTAATAAATATTTACTTTTAAAATTTTTAAAACCACTAAATAATAATTTCTTCTAAAACAATCTTTAAAACCCACTTTAAAATCGCTAACTTATACTTATAAATCTGCTTTGAAAACATACTTGGCTTTTCAAGAAAATACACCTTCCATTTCACACCTTTAAAAATAAAACCACTATTTATTTTCAAAACCAATTACCCAAAACCCCTATAAATTCCCATCGTGAATTTATACTTCCAAATATCCACTGATAAATATTTTACTTAATTTATAAACCCCGTTAATAAATTCCATAATCTTATTTTAGTTTCAAACACTTAATTAGTTTTCAAATCGATTTTCAAAATTAACTCCATTTTAAAATAAATTCCTTTACTTACCCAAATTTATTTTAAAATTCCTTTAATTCCATATTTACTTCTATATATATGATTTAAAATCTTTTTTTAAACTGAAATATCCACTTCATACTTTATTCAAAATCCCACCCTTTATTTCTTCCCAAACATTTTAAATCTTAAATTTTGAAAATAAAATTCTTTAGATTTTTAGACAATATCACTTAAGTCTCCAAAATTCTTTTATTTTCATTTATTTAAAATCTCTATCTTTATTTCCATACTCAGAATTTATTTAATAGAATTTAAAAATCAAACTTTTATACTCTTTCAAATTCAATCTTTAATTTACCCAAATTCACTATATTATTTTACTTAAAAATTTCCTATTTAATTTCCTTTAAAAATCCAAGCTTTATACATTTTTTTTCATTTTGTCAAATGCCAACATATATTCAACCAAGCTATAACATTCAATAATTTAAATTCCTAATATAAACAATATAATTATCACAGATTATCACATAAATCACATCGCTGATTATAAAATAATTTCAAAATTTTGAGGAATCCAGTTGGATCCCTTCAACCTGTTTCCATGCATCCACATATGTTAGCATAATATAAGACACCAATTCTACTTCGAGGTGGAATATCGCGGTATATGGGGTTATCCGCTATTATGCAGGGCGCATAGGGTCTCATCCGCTATATAATGCGAGAAATCAATCATTCCAATACACACACACACACACACAATTATATAATATCACATCCAGTCAATTCAATCATTCAACCAATAATTTAAATTTAACTATTTAAATTTAAATGGTATTCCAAATGAGTGAGATTAACTCACCTTTGATTTTTGTTTTGCAATCCACCCTAACCTGCTTGCCTCTCCACTATTTTTGTCCTTGAATAAACATCATGCATATGGCTTATTAATATTTGAATTGATCGAACAATTAATTACTTATTTACTTAACTAACACTTGGTTTTAAACTAATAATTTAGTTTTAAACTAATTTCCTTTTTTTTAAATCTTTTAGTAACAAAAATAATTAAATGAGTTGTTAAACAAATTAATCACCCCCATATATTATTTTAAAATAATCTAGTAAATCCAAAATGTGTATTTGTATATTCTTTATTATTTCCCTTGAAACTACATCTACTAAAAACAACCTATATATTTAACAATCTAACTTTTATATAATTTTGATGACAATTTTTAAATTCCCATTTCTTCCAAACTTATATTTCTAATGTATATATATTATTTTTTGTTTTATGTAAAAACTATTCAATAAATCTTAATGGAAATAAAATTCCTTTTAGCAAATATATATTAAACAAAAATGGTTTTTTTATACTGCAATATATATATATATATATATATATTCCTATTTCCTGCATATATATATATATATATATATATATATATATATATATATATATATATATATATATAATTCTGCATATACATATACTCAGAAAAGAAAATGAAATATACCTTACCTCACTCGATCGAACGTGAACCCGTCCTCTTCCTGCATCGCACGTGCCCCAACTCCTTTCCCAAATCGCGACTTCGGTCACTTGCTCACCATGCCGAAGCAACCCACGAACGATGCACTCGACCCTCCCCATAAGCGACAACGGCCACTACCCCTAGATTCTACAATGCCGCTACTCGAGCTTCCCCTATACAAGCTACTCTCGTTCGCCCAGCCACCTCGATGCCTCATCGCCGAATGAAAATTAGGTCGTGACGATGACTATTCGCCCCTATCGAACTGGCTGCAGTCACCCATTGATCTCACTTCGTTTGATTTAGGGTTGACAAAGACATGCCCTAATTTACTAATGAGGGAGAATGATAATTAGGTTTCGTTCGTATATTTTTCAACCGCGATTCTGTTTTGATTTGTCTGCAATTTTTCTTTGTTCGACGAGATGAGATTCCATTTGAAAAAGAAGGGCCCGGCTCTTATTTTATTTATCATTTATTTTTTCTTACATAGGGAAGACGCATGTTCCACAAAGAAGAACACGTTTTAAAAATTCTCTACATGTATGTAGCAAGCACAATGAATTATTTGACTAGTCATAATATAAAATTTAAATTTAAATTTGAATCGTCTCGAAACCACCACTTAAAATTTTGACTTCCTATCGAGGCGTGTCGTCCGGTGTTTATAATGTTATACCCCTATTGCGAACGCAATGGAAAAGTTTCGGGTCCTAATTCAATCGTGTGGAGAAGATCGCTTTTTGGACAAAGTTATTATATTTAAATTTCGATAAAGATTTCAGCGCGTTTATATATCGTACGACCTCATGACAAATCCAAGCACTACAAAAACTAAAATCCGATAATAAAACACCATTACGGATCCAATGGAACTGGTTCATTGAATTCCGAGACCGTGCCTCGGAATGCTTTTTCTAAATATCAATTTAAACAATATATTTTTAAAACTGAACAAACTGCTTTTAAATTCGATTTTAAAAGTTATATTACCTTTAGTATTGTTAATAAAAAATTTATAAGCCTTTAAACTATTTTTAACAAGCTTAAAACTGAAGATTCAATATTTTACTCAACTTTCAATAATTTAATTCAATAATTTAATTGTCAAATAAATAGTGATATTTAAAATTCAAGGTAAACTAACTTTCAAATATTTAAAATCAATTAAATATCTCAATTTCAAATATCCAGAATTCCAGGTCGTAACATTCCTCCCCTCTTAAAAGAATTTCGTCCCTGAAATTGCTACTTAAGAAGAATGCTCCAACCTATCTACTATTTTTCCCAACCAAATAGTTTCAAACAACTCCTCAAAACAATCTTTTATTAAAGGCATACTTTTACTCTTACTAACTTCCTAAACTCAACCATAAGTTCCAAACAATATTATTTAACAATTCAAATTTAAGTTTAAAATCAAATTTTAAATTATCAAAATTTTCTCAAAATTTTTCTAACTCTCTAAATTTTTGAAAAATTTCGCCAGCATCTCCTTTGCGCGGCTAGCTCGGTATAACTACAAAATGCCTCTACGGGACCCAGATTTCAAAAGAAAACAAAAGACCAAGTGGCTAGACCATAAAATCATCAAATTTCATATAGAAATTTAAGTACATACCTTCTTTTCGGGCCATACAATTTTAGCTTCTGAAATCAAAAACACCAATTTATCCTTTTGCTTTTAAAACACCTATACCTTACTCGGTAACAATACCCAATTACAGAATTCAAAAATCATTCTATTCACTTCTTTCACAAAATCTCAATATTTGTTTTACTTAAGCCGTACAATGTACACATATCATCCATGCGCAACACCAATCTGATCGCTCACTCTATCATACAATTTCACTTCCAAACTAGTATTGTCCACCCGACTTCCTAGTGCGGACTCGGATCTGGTTTCTTGATTAGAAACTGTCATTCTCCTTGCATAGCCGTCAACTATGATAAAGAATTTACAGAATCAATCAAAAATCCACATCCAGGGTTCACGGTTGAAAATCGAGTGAAAAATTCCAACACGGATCGGTATAACTACCTCGAAATTCTATGCTCGAATCTGGATCAAATTGTTATGCAAATAAAATAATATACGTTCATCTTACATATTTATTTCAATTGCTTTTTTGCTATATCAATTTTGTTTTTGTTCATATTTATTTTGATTTTCATACATTTATTCACAATTATCCCATTTCACAACTTTATTAAACTTTCATTCAAATTTTAACTTCGAATATTTTCCCAATACCAATTTTTTACTTAAGAATTTCACCCCTTTACTTTTCTTAAGTTTTTCTTAAATATTTTATATATTTCTTATAACTATTTCCACTTCATTACTTAAGTTTTCATTTCTATTTACATTTGATGTAAAATTTCAATTACTTCTGAATTCAATTTATCTTTAATTCTTAATATATTTCCAATTCAAACTTAATATTGAATTCTATTCACCTTATCACTTTAGTTTATATCTACTTTTATTCAAATTGGATCTCCAATTTCACATGAATTCAATTTATCTTTTATTTTTAAATTTTGAATTCAATTCATCTCATCACAAACCATATTTAATTAGTCATTTCTTTAATTAGCTCCACTTACTAATTTATTTTAAATCCAAATGGACTTTACTTCTATACTTTAATTATTTTTAGTCCATTCGTACAAATTATACGCTTCATTTTACACAATTTAAATCAAGTATCATCCCAATATTCAATTTCATTTCATTTGTTTACCATTTAAATCAACCAGTTTACTTACTAATTTTAATTTCAATACTTTTTTTTATTTAGTCCAACCTGACTAATTTCCCATTTTACACAGTTTAAATATTCAGTTTCAATCCTATTTACTTACAAATGCAAATTCATTTGTCTATCCACAATTTTATTTCCAACTTATAACTTTTTATTTAAGTAACCATTTCACTTAGTCTCCTTAGACTTTTCTTTAAATTCACTTTTACTTAACTATATTTAATTACACTCCGATTCAATTTAAATTTTAAACTTCTATAAGTTTTCTAAATTTAATTACATTTGCTAACTTCTTTTAGTTCACTTGCAACTTATTTGGGTTTCACACTTATTTTATTTAACCTTTTTTAAGTTGAATCTTATTCCAACAAATTTCAAATTTTATAAATTACCAAACTTATTTATATTTTGTAAATATTTTAAATAAGATTCTAGAGTTTTTTGTACAATTACTCAACATTTCAAAAACATTTTTGAAATCAATTATATACACAAACCGAATTATTCCTTTGTATCCCAAAACCAATCCCAATATTGCAACAAATACCAATTTAAAATATCCAAGCAGCAATACCTCCCTTGGAAACTCGAAAATGAACATCGATGATGCTGCAGTCATCACTGAAGTTATTTTCCAGCGACCGAAGAAAGTTCAGTGCTTTTATCTCTTAAAACCCTTCAAATATTTTTAAATTCCAAATCTCACCAGATTTCAAATCCAATTCAAAAATATTTTCGAAATAATGTCACTATTATTCCTCCCAAGTCTTTGAAATCATTTTCAAACTCAAAGGAAATTAATTTTCCAAATTCCAAATCCTTTCAATCCATATTCAAATATTTCTCTATAATTTTATTCTATTTCAAATTATAAGTCTCATTTATAATTCTCATTTACAAAACTCCATTTGTATATGAATTTGTTTCTTAGCTTTTAGTTATGATTTTCAATTTCTTATTCAATTTCTACACAATAATAAAAATTTAATATTATCATTCCTTAACAACCAAGCAACCATATACTATAATAATTTACAAAAATTATTTCTTTTATACAAAAATAATTTGGGTAAAATTATTTCATTTACCCTATTTTAAAAAAATACCGTGTCGGTTTGCCTAGTTTAAGAGTTTAGAAATCCCTATCGATAAGGTTGTACTTCCCGTACTGACCAGAATTCATAAACACTCAACCGATAAGTCAACACAATATAAAAACAGTTTTTATATTCACTAACAAATACACACTCATATTTATTAATACGCTCAAACTCATTCTAGAGTACTACGGACTCTATTTCTAATGAGTAATTCCCACCAGAGCCAAGGTTCTCGCTTAACCTTCAGCCCTGATACCATAATGTAACGAACCGATTTTTCGACGCCCGAAAATCGACATCAATACGTCCACTATATCAAATGTCGAACAATCGAATGCCGGAAAACCGAACCATTAGGTTTAAAGAAGAAGGAGGTAGAAAGATAAATAGAAACAATATCAGAATCTCACAACCGCAGTGGAACAATATATAATAGATAACAACATATTTTTATTACAAAAGAATCTGTAACTGTTCATACATTACAGAATCAGAGTACAACACAAATCAACTACATAGTTTAGGATAGTTACATTAACTTATCCTCCTAAAACTGAATATACAGCTTACACCGCACAGCGGAATATATATAAAGTACGTGTGATACGTCTCGCCATTCAGTTCTTCTCCCGAGCTCAATAGCCATCCATCCAGAGTCTGTATCTATAATACTTGGTCTGACCCAAGCATTATAATAAAACAATACCCGAGTCAGTCTGGAAAACCAGCGTGAGAAAACACACTAAATTGGATTATTAAAGTTTTCAAAAATCCTTTGAAATCAAAGGTGTAACGCCCTACCCCAAGACCCACCTTAGTAAAGAGAATTAACGAGTAATTCCATCTACTAAAGTGGAGAATAGGGCTGGTTAAGGATGGCCATCCATAATTTTGTCTTAAACATCTACTGAATACGTTGATAAATGCAATATGATCTTTCTTTTCTATCTCACGTGGATCGACATACCCAGTAAATGCTTAATCCAAAACTATAGGTGGCTAACAGATCTAGCAGAACCAAATACAATAACTAAATGAAAAGTACATCACAGAACAGTAATCAACATCATATATATACATATACACTGATACATATTTACTAAAATACTATATGAATACAGTAAAGGTGGTACTCGACAACACCATATACATCAAATCAAATATAACTACATCAGAGTATGCAAAAGAACAGAAACTACTCGAAAGAAAGAAGAGCTGCTATCCAACATCAACTTCATGCTAAGTCCAATAGATGATACCTGAAACAACTCGGTCTGACCCGAGTGAAAACATGCGGGTCGGGCTAGCTAAAATCATCAGTTAAACGGAATAATCGATAAGGATAAGTAGGTGAAAGCTATGGTATCCTTTTTTTTAAAGGATGACATGCCCTAAACAGGGTTTCAACATCATAAGAAAGGACAACATCTCTTCTTGGCAAGTAGAAAAGATAATGATGATAAAGTCATACTTAAGTGGCATAACTGACACTTAAGTAAATGGAACATCGATGGGGAAAGTTTTAAAGGTAAGATTCAATAAACATCGCTTTCGCCTCATATCATTGGCGATATAAAAAAATATGGATAATGACTTCAAATGATTCAACTATCTTCTTAGAAGTGGTCGTCAATATAACAATACATCAAAGGTACATATCTTTCATACATAGAATAAAATGCATATGGATTTGCCTCATCTCATCGGCACATCCCAAGGATCATTCAAGGAAATATAAAATCCAATCACAAAAGAAGCATCATACTTATTCATACCTCATCTCATCGGTGTGAATATAGATATATCTCAAATCCATTATTAAAACTCATCATAAAAGATTCTTCATAATCATTTATGCCTCATCTCATCGATATAAATATATAAATACATTTGACTCCATCTTAACATCAAGTAGTCTATAAAATCATCGAATTATCAATCCATAATGCAAATAACTCAATCAAAGAGTAACATCATAAATGATTTCACCATATATGTATACATCTCATCTGGCAGTAGGCTATCAATGTAATAATCATCTAAAGACGGGTGCTAAAACATCAAAACTCAAAGAAATCCCGGATTGGCCAGATCCTCGATTGCATGCCGAAGCAATGCTACGTACGCTACATCGTGACTAGTACTACTATTTTGTACCATAAACATCATGATGACCTGTGTCAAATAACATCTTAACATCAAGAACATCATGAATGACTATAGTCTATAAATCATAATGACTCTCAGTCACAAAGACCCGAGTTAATAACATCATGATGATCGGAGTAGCAACTACATCGTGATGACTCCAATCGAGTACTCGTGGTCTGTAGTACTAATAAACATCATGAATGTGTCAACTTCTCGGATAGGAATCCAATAGGTGTTAACATATGTCCTATACCATATGTGCGTGGTTTACTAGCCGTTAGTTGGTACTACATTAGTAAAACATCATAAACATTATGAAAATATACTCAGCTTCATCTCATTGGCTAGTAAATACAATACCATACTCGTATCATCTCATTGACGAGTACTAGTGGCATCGTGACTTATCTCATATTGACAAGTAAAAACTATCATAATACATTTCAACATCGTAAAATCATCATAAAGAAGCTTACCTCATCTCATCGACAAGTAAAAAATAACATCTATATGGTTATTTATAACCGTAATTCCAAATAGAAATTTCTAGCTCTTAATAAACCTCATTTCATCGGCGATTAAGAAATACATCTTAAAATGGTCCTTCATCGAATATAATCCTAAATTGGAGTTCTCAGACCATATAATCTACCCAAAATTTAATAACATCTTAAATCTTCTCAAACAGTTTATAGAAAGGGTTTCAATCGTATAAGTCCGATATTAAGCGATAAAGCAAATCCATGTGTCCCATACCATATGTTTTACTTTACCGTTTAATTTTCTTTCTTATACGTCTGAAATTCATAAAAATAAGTAATTTTACTTATAAAATAATTTTATTAGAGAAAACATAAATTTAAAACAATTTCTCGAAAACGATTATTAAAACCAATATTTGAAATTCCTTTATTATAGGAAATAAATCTATGTTTATTTAGAAAAATAATTTTAAAAAAAAATACTATATAATAATAATTTGAAATGTCCATGTATTTCAAAAATGGTCTAGTGAAAACCATTCTCGAAAGCAATGAAAACTAAGAGGGATATCTCAAAACCGATAACTTGAATTCAATACGAATTCAATTCAAATTCAACCCAAAATCAATTCAAATTCCATTTAAATTTGAATTTCAAATACTCCAAGTATAGCTAGCCTACTGATAGGCATCATAGCTCTGAAAATATCTCAAAAACATCATCATAACCGAAAAGAATGAGAGCAAAACGAGCTAATACAGTTCTAAGGTCAACGATTGTTGTTGCTGTCATTTTGCTCTCAGGACAGCAATATACAACCATAATTTCGACTAAGAAAACTTCAAAATTCCAGAAAACACAATGAACGAAACTTGTAGCATATGACCTACGATTTTGGAACATCCAAAATTATCAAATTCGGTTAAGAAACGAAGAAGTTATGGCCAATTTCGTTTCAGCTTCAAGCACAGAGCAAATACTGGTTTTGCTCTTGGGATAGCAGTAGAAAAAATCGATTTTGACATAGCTAACCTTAAAACTACAAAAAACTCAATACATGAAAGTTGTAGTACATGATTTAAGCATTTTGAAACGTCTAAAATTATCAAAATCGATTAAGAAGCGAAGAAGTTATGGCTAAAACAATTGTCGATAGCTAGATTTTGTGAGTTTATATACTCACCTTGCTGCCATAGATGATTACACAATGATTTGGAGCCAAAAATTGCATTCTTTAGCCAAGAAAAGTGCTTAGAAACCTGACAGAGCTCAAGAAAGAAACATGCAAACCAACAGAGAATAGATTAACAGAAACTTACGGTAAAAACCAGATTTTGATATGGAGAGGGGTACCTGAATTTAGCTCTTGAATTTTCATTTTTGAGATACAAATTTTCATTTTTGAAATACAAATTTTCATTTTTGAAATACAAATTTTCATTTTAATTTGATGGATTTAGCATAGAATTGGAGAAGGAAGAGAGGAGCAGCCGATACATGCTTCTGGATTTCTACAGAAGAGAATGAGAAAGAGTATACATATAACACTCTTTTTCTCATTCCTTAATTACCGTTATTAGTTACAGGTTAGGCCAATCTTATTTGTTAAATGGACTTAACCCCATGAATATGAGAAATTAGCTTTATGTTAATATATTTAGCCACTTAATACATTTACAATGCATACTTACAATTTCAAACCATGAATTAAGGCTACATTTCATCTCTAAAAATTATAAAATTTTATATTCGTGATAAAATGTCTTATACTCAAAATAAAAGATTATAAATATTACTAAAATATTTTATCATCATATTTCTATATTTTTTAAAATAAATAATAATTTTACATTTTTAGTTACAAATCTCATTGTAATTAACATTATAAATTCCACAAAAATCACATTTTTGTGTAATTAAATTTTTATAACCCATTTCAAATATAATTTAACACTAAAATTATATTTTTAAACCCAATTCCATCATTATTTTAAATATATCTCATTTTAAAATTTAATTACTTCTTTTGGAAATCATTAAAAAAAGTAAATAGCAATAATTTACAAAATTATTGAAACACAATTCCTCAATCTTTTAACTCAAACCATCTTAATAAAATTTCCAAAATTCTATTTTCTCACTTTATCCTCAAATATATTGTTTATTCTCAATAAACAATTTAAATTCCTCTTTAATTATTAATTTACACTATTAAATTATAACTGCCAATATAATTTAATATTCTCAAGTAATCGCTAAAACCAGGGTTATTACAGACTCCCCTGTTTACAAAAATTGTGTCCCCGCAATTTTCTAGAAAAAGAGCTGTAAATAACATAAAAGATATAATCATTGAAGGATAAAGACAAGCTCGAATTCCAAACCATCCATACTCTCAATGTAGATTAGAAGAAAGAAACAAGGAAAAACTCACTTGGTTAATTCAATGGCCCATCATATGCTAATATAGTGATTAGCAAACCATCGAATTTTCCAAGCAACTTGAAAGAATTTCGAAGTTCTCCGGTCTCGAATCAAAACTCAATAAGATGCTCAACAAATAATCAATCGAAAATGTTTGATTACTCAAAACTCTATGAATAGAGTCAGGATCAAACTCACTCAAACCTGAACTCTAAACAATAAAGAAGATCATCAATAAGATTTTCCACGTAGTAATACGGAAAGAACATCCTCACAACAAGATAAACACAATAGACAAGATGAATAAATCATGCAATGACTTCTTACAAGGCCACCAAACTCGGACGATCGTGAAAATGCATGTCGTTGTTATTAACTCTAGGATATAATATACTTAGGAGACAAGGATATAGGCTCAAATTACTTTTCAATCCAAGATATTTATAATTTTTAAATCTCAACATCTTTTAAATTTTAAATCTCAGTTTTCAACATTGAAAATTTTCCAACCCTTTACTAATTACTTAGCAAGTAATTTAAAACTCAAATTAAAAGTCCATATTTCTTCTCTTACTTCAAAATTAATTTTCAAAGATTTTGTAAATCCATAATAATTTCCTCAAAATAAATTAAGGGATTAAATTCTCTTTACTCTTTTTATTAAACCACTTAAATAGTTTTTAAAAAAATCTTCAAATTCTCTTATAACTCTTCTCTTAAAACTTCCAATGTATAAAATATAGATTCTAGAATCTCAAAATATACTTTCAATAAAGTATAGCTTAAGATATTCTCACTTATTCTCATCTTTATAATTTCAAAATAAATAAATGGCATTGCCTCGCCATCGAATCTCTAATAAATAGATATATCCGTTGGCTGCAGAGTCGATTGAACGATCAAAACTGCCTCGCCGCTCTAGTACTCGTCTCTAAAATCAATGATTGCAATTACCATTCAAAAATAAATTTAATATATAATCTCAAAATATTATTTTGAAAATCTCTATTTTTTTATATCTCAATGCTTAAATTTCTCTACAAAACTCATATTTATATAGCTTCAAAATTCAAACCAAAGAGCATTAAGAAAATGCATCAAGATATTCCTTGAATACTCGATTCTCAAAATCAACAGAAGGAGATAGAGTGTTCCTCAACCTTACTATGTCATGAGCCACTCCCAAAAATAATCAAGATAAAGGATAAGCAAGATATTCTTCTCAAAGGAGAAGAAGCACACAATCCACGAATCGCTACTTCGAACGGAGTAATGTTACAAAGGATAACATTGATTGAGTATCTAAAAAGAACACTCAAACGAAGCTGAATGATAAACTCAAATAAACTCAAACAATCTAGAAACTCACCTCATTCCTTAGTGGATATCCTCATGGAAGGATAACTGAAGAGCTAAGAGCCAAGAATAAGGTTACCTCAACACTCGATTGCTGGATTGGATGTCAAATCCAAACGGACTCATAAAACTCAACAAATTCACCTTGACCAGAATGCGAGATATATCATCAACATTTCGATACTCAAGAGTGAATACCGAAACTTCGAATCATCATTAACATTCCAAAGTGATAGAATAATAAACCAATCAAACTAGGATGCCAAAATAAATATAGGATCCTATAACAACAAAAGGATCGGACTTAGCATCAAAGAAGTCAATCCATCTCAAATCAGCTACGTCTCAAGATAGTGAGTAATAAACAAATAATCACTAAAGCAGCAACAAATATAGAACTCAGAATGCTCACAACAACCCAATC
Source organism: Allium cepa (assembly GCA_030765085.1). NCBI lineage: Eukaryota > Viridiplantae > Streptophyta > Magnoliopsida > Asparagales > Amaryllidaceae > Allium > Allium cepa. Next base: position 310,143,474 of record CM060937.1, read on the forward strand.
GTTATGGATCCCTTCAATAGGATTCACAACTCCCAAAGGAATGCAACAAGAATGCTCAAAGAAGTCAATCAGCTCCATCGATACGAACTCACTCGTATCGACAAAAATAAAAAAAGAATAATCCTAAATAAGATTATTTATAAGATAAGTTGACATCAAACTCTATTATGGAATACTACGGAATACAATATATATATATATATATATATATATATATATATATATTCCTTGACATATTCCATCTCAAAATCCCAAAACTCAAAAAATAATTATCAAGGCTCGATTCAAAAACAAGCTCGAATAAAGGACAATGATTCACTCGTATCGTACTTCGATGTATCATGATATACGTACTGTTCTGTGTTTATTCTACTTTGTTCTGACCACAGCTCTGATACCAAGCTTTAACGCCCCACCCCGAGACCCACCTAAGTAAAGTGAATTAATGAGTAATTTCGTCTACTAAAGTGGAGAATAGGGCTGGTTAAGGGCGACCATCCATAATTTTGTCTTAAACATCTATTGAATACGTCGATAAATGCAATAAGATCTTTCTTTTCTATCTCAAGTGGATCGACATACCCAGTAAACACTTAATCCAAAACTATAGGTAGCTAGATCTATCAGAACCAAATACAATAACTAAATGAAAAGCACATCACAGAACAGTAATCAACATCGTATGTATACATATACACCGATACATATTTAGTACAATACAATATGAATACAATAAAGGTGGTACTCAATACATCGAATCAAATATAACTACATCAGAGTATGCGAAAGAACAGAAACTACTCGAGAGAAAGAAGAGCTGATATCCAACATCAACTTCAAGCTAAGTCCAATAAATGATACCTGAAACAACTCGGTCTGACCCAGTGAAAACACACAGGTCAGGCTAGCTAAAATCATCAGTTAAACAGAATAATAATTAAGGATAAGCAGGTGAAAGCTATGGTATCCTTTTTCTTAAAGGATGCCATGCCCTAAAAAGGGTTTCAACATCATGAGAAAGGACAACATCTCTTCTTGGCAAGTAGAAGAGATAATGATGATAAAGTCATACTAAAGTGGCATAGCTGACACTTAACAAATGGAACATCGGCGGACAAAGTTTTAAAGATAAGACTCAATAAACAACGCTTTCGCCTCATATCATCGGTGGTATAAAAGAATATGGATAATGACTTTAAAAGATTCAACTATCTTCTTAGAAGTGGTCGTCAATATAACAATACATCAAAGGTACATATCCTTCATACATAGAATAAAACGCATATGGATGTGCCTCATCTCATTGGCACATCCCAAGGATCATTCAATGAAATATAAAACCTAATCATAAAAGAAGCATCATACTTATTCATGCCTCATCTCATCGGTGTGAATATAGATACATCTCAAATCCATCACTAAAACTCATGATAAAAGATTCTTCATAATCATTTATACCTTATCTCATCGGTATAAATATATAAATACATCTGACTCCATCTTAACATCAAGTAGTCTATAAAATCATCATACCATCAATCCATAATGCAAGTAACTCAATCAAAGAGTAACATCATAAATGATTTCACCATATATGTATACGTCTCATCTGGCACTAGGTTATCAACGTAATAATAATCTAAAGACGGTGAAGTCTAAAACATCAAAACTCAAAGAAATCCTGGAGTGGCCAGATCCTCGATTGCATGCCGAAGCAATGCTACGCGCGCTATATCATGACTAGTACTACTATTTGGTACCATAAACATCGTGATGACTGGAGTCAAATAACATCTTAACATCGTGAACATCATGAATGACTATAGTCTATAACATCATAATGACTTCCAGACACACAGACCAGAGTTAATGACATCGTGATGACTCCAATCGAGTACTGCTGGTATGTAGTAAAACATCGTGAATGTGTCTCAACTTCTCGGATAGGAACCCAATAGGTGTTAACGTATGTCCTATACCATACGTTCGCACCTAACAATTTACCAGCCGTTAGTTGGAACCACACTAGTAAAACATCATAAACATCATGAAAATATACTCAGCCTCATCTCATTGGCGAGTAAATACAATACCATACTCGTCTCATCGCATTGACGAGTACTAGTGGCATCGTGACTTGTCTCATATCATTGACAATTAAAAACTATCATAATACATTTCAACATCCTAAAAACATCATAAAGAAGCTTACCTCATCCCGTCGGCAAGTAAAAAATAACATCTAAATGGTTATTTATAACCATAATTCCAAATAGGAATTTCTAGCTCTTAATTCACCTCATTTCATCGGCGATTAAGAAATACATCTTAAAATGGTCATTTGTCGAATATACTCCTAAATTGGAGTTCTCGGACTATATAATCAACCCAAAATTTAATAACATCTTAAATCATCTCAAACAGTTCATCGAAAGGGTTTCGATTGTATAAGTCCGATATTAAGCGATAAAACAAATCCATGTGTCCCATACCACATGTTTTACTTTACCATTTAATTTTCTTTTTTATACGTCTGAAATTCATAAAAATAAGTAGGTTTACTTATAAAATAATTTTATTAGAGAAAATAGAAATTTAAAACGATTTCCCAAAAACAATTATTAAAACCAATATTTGAAATTCCTATATTATAGGAAATAAATCCATGTTAGAAAAATAATTTTAAAAAATACTATATAATAATAATAATTTGAAATGCCCATGTATTTCAAAAATGATTTACTGAAAATTGTTCTTGAAAGTAATGAAAACTAAGAGGGATATCTCAAAACCGATAAATTGTATTCAATAGGAATTCAATTCAAATTTAACCCAAAATCAATTCAAATTCCATTTAAATTTGAATTTCAAAATCTCCAAATATAGCTAGCCTACTGGTAGGCATCATAGCTCTGAAAATATCTCAAAAACATCATCAGAACCGAAAAGAATGAGAGCAAAACGAGCTAATACAATTCTAAGGTCAACGATTGTTGTTGCTGTCATTTGGCTCTCAGGACAGCAACATACAACCATAATTTCGACCAAGAAAAATTCAAAATTCCATAAAACACAATGAACGAAACTTGTAGCACATGACATATGCTTTTTGGAACATCTAAAATTATCAAATTCGATTAAGAAATGAAGAAGTTATGGCCAATTTTGTTTCAGCTTTAAGCATAGAGCAAATATTGGTTTTGCTCTTGGGATAGCAGTAGAAAAATTCGATTTTGACATGGATAACCTTAAAATTATAGAAAATTCAACACATGAAAGTTGTAGTACATGATTTAAGCTTTCCAGAACATCCAAAATCATCAAAATCAGTTAAGAAACGAAGAAGTTATGGCAAAAAAAATTCTCAGTAGCTAGATTTTGTGAGTTTATTTACTCACCTTGCTGCCATAGATGATTACACAATTATTTGGAGCCAAAGCTTGTAAGCTGTAGCCAAGAACAGAGCTTAGAAATCTGACAGAACTCAGGAAAGAAACAAGCAAACCAACAGAGAATAGATTAACAGAAACTCACAATAAAAACTAGATTTTGATATGGAGAGGCATTTTAGAAATGGATTACCTGAATTTAACTCTTGAATTTTCACTTTTGAAACACAAATTTTCATTTTAATTTGATGGATTTAGCATAGAATTGGAGAAGGAAGAGAGGAGCAGCCAATATATGCTTCTGGATTTTTACAGAAGAGAATGAGAAAGTGTATACGTATAGCACTCTTTTTCTCATTCCTTAATTACCTTTCTTAATTACATGTTAGGCCAATCTTATTCGTTATGGACTTAAGCCCATGAATAAGAGAAATTAGCTTTATATTAATATTTAGCCACTTAATACATTTACAATGCATATTTACAATTTCAAACCATGAATTAAGGCTTCATTTCATCTCTAAAAATTATAAAATTTTATATTCATGATAACAAAATGTCTTATACTCAAAATAAAAAATTATAAATATTATTAAAATATTTTGTCATCATATTTCTCTATTTTTTAAAATAAATAATAATTTTACATTTTTAATTACAAATCCCACTGTAATTAACATTATAAAGTCCACAAAAATTACATTTTTGTGTAATAAAATTTTTCTAACCCGTTTCAAATATAATTTAACACTAAAATTATATTTTTAAACCCAATCCCATCATTATTTTAAATATATCTCATTTTAAAATTTAGTTACTTCTTTTAAAATTCATTAAAAGAAGTAAATAGCAATAATTTACAAAATTATTGCATTAACTCTAAGCAAAACATATTTCCTCAATCTTTTAACTCAAACCATCTTAATAAAGTTTCCAAAATTCTATTTTCTCATTTTATCCTCAAATATATTGTTTATTCTCAATAAATAATTTAAATTCCTCTTTAATTATTAATTTACACAATTAAATTATAACTTCCGTTATAATTTAATATTCTCAGGTAATCGCTAAAACCAGGGTTGTTACAAAAGGTATCTCGTAATACGACGCCACAAATAAACATGCCGAGTTTTTACCTTACGATAACCGAAACATTTCTTATCAAATCCTCTGATACTATAGTAGTGTATACATATAAATACTTATTCAAATAGCCGGAATTGTTACATTCATTAAATTCTAGCATAACAGATATACAAATAAGTCCGAAGGCACTTATTAGATATTGTATTTCCATCAATGGCAGGGCTAGTGGAGTACCGCCCGTCATAGTACATGGTCTAGATCACCATACCAAGGATCTACCCTGATCCCCTGCTACACAAGACCAGAGCTACCCCTTACTGGATAGTCCGAATAAGATCACCCCACGGTTGGGGTCAGCAACCGTCCACACAGCCGAATAAAAAGGGACATCTAGACAGGGATGACCTTACCCTAATTGGTTGCTAGCCACTTAGCCTTGTGTGCACCTCCCCTATTTTAGACATTCTCGGTTGATGAGGCTCGAGGCTATGCGTTACATTTTTAGCACACATTCACTTAGAATGCTCATCGTCCTCTTGACGATGTTCTGAAAACATTCATCCATACAAGTCCGTTCCGGGTCCGAACAGAACCAAAGGCACTATTTCTACTACATCCATTTTGGAATCACCCTCAGGATTAGTAGCGATTAGCCCTTGCACTTCACTGCTCCATCTTTGACTCCAAGTTCTTGTCTTCCTCACGAAAACGTTGAAACCGGATCAAAGCGGTTTTTGGAAAATTAATCCCGATCCTAGTCTCTTCGAAACGATCAACATTAGTCAATATTGATAGTCAGTTATTTAACTATCAAATAACATCCACAAACAATCATCAGATTTAGATAATTTTCAAATTATTTATTTCAAAATATCTTCCCAAACTATTTTTTCTATACTTCAACTCTTTGAAAATAGTTTTCAAATCACTTTTCTCTCGTGGAATAGATTTTCAAATATTGTTTATTTCACTGAAAACCACCAAGTCTTACTACTTTAGATTTTAAAATAATTTAAATCACTTTATCCAAAAATATATGAACTTTAAAACATTTAAAATAAAAACTATTTAAAACACTTTATTTAAAATACTAGTTATGAAATCTTATAATAATTTCTCATGTAAAACTTAAGCTAAAATTAATTTAAAATAAAAGTTATTCCATAAGGTATAAATATTAAATAATTATCTTTAAATAATAATACTAGTTAAACCTTTTAAAATACTTTACTTATATAAATAATTTTAATAAATATTTACTTTTAAAAATTGAAAAGCCCCCAAATTATAATTTCTTCTAAAACAATCTTTTAAAATCACTTTAAAATTGCTAACTTATACTTATAAATCTACTTTGAAAACATACTTGGCTTTTCAGGAAAATATACCTCCATTTCACACCTTTAAAAATCAAACCACTATTTATTTTTAAAACCAATTACCCATTTCTTTAGAAATTCCCGTCGTGAATTTACATTTCTAAATATCCACTGATAAATATTTTACTTAATTTATAAACCCCGTTTATAAATTCCATAATCCCATTCTCCTTTAATCCTAGTTCAATCACTTAATCAGTTTTCAAATCGATTTTCAAACCTAACTCCATTTTAAAATAAATTCCTTCACTTCCCAAATTTATTTTAAAACTTCTTTAATTCAATATTTACTTCTATATTTATGATTTAAAATCTTATTTTAAACTGAAATATCCACTTCATACTTTATTCAAAATCCTACCCTTTTATTTCTTCCCAAACATTTTAAATCTTAATTTTTGAAAATAAAATTATTTAATTTTTTAGACAATATCACTTAAGCCTCTAGAATTCTTTTATTTTCATTTATTTAAAATCTCTATCTTTATTTCCATACTTAGAAATTATTTAATAGAATTTAAAAATTAAACTTTTATATTCTTTCAAATTTAATCTTTAATTTACCCTAATTCACTATATTATTTTACTTAAAAATTTCCTTTTAATTTCCTTTAAAAATCCAAGCTTTATACATTTTTTCATTTTCTCAAATGCCAATATATATTCAACTAAGCCATAGCATTCAATAATTTAAATTCTCAGTATAAACAATATAATTATCACAGATTATCACATAAATCACATCGCTGAATATAAAATAATTCCAACGTTTTGAGGAATTTAGTTGGATCCCTCCAACCTGTTTCCCTGCATCCACAGATGTTAGCACAATATAAAAAACCAATTCCACTTCGAGGTGGAATATCGTGGTATATGGGGTCATCCGCTATTATGCGGGGCGCATAGGGTCTCATCCGCTATATAATGCGGGAAATTAATCACTCCAATATATATATATATATATATATATATATATACACACAAACTAGTATATAATATCACATCCAGTCAATTCAATCATTCAGCCAATAATTTAAATTTAAGTGGTATTCCAAATGAGTGAGATTAACTCACCGTTGATTTTTGTTTTGCAATCCACCCTAACCTGCTTGCTTCTCCACTATTTTTGACCTTGAGTAAACAACATGCATATGGCTTATTAATATTTGAATTGATTGAACAATTAATTACTTATTTACTTAACTAACACTTGGTTTTAAACTAATAATTTAGTTTTAAACTAATTTTCTTTTTAAAAAAAATCTTTTTGTAACTAAAATAATTAAATGAGTTATTAAACAAATTAATCACTCCCATACATTATTTTAAAATAATCTAGTAAATCCAAAATGTGTATTTGTATATTCTTTATTATTTCCCTTGAAACTACATCTACTAAAAACAACCTATATATATTTAAAATCTAACTTTTACATAAATTTGATAACAATTTTTACATTCCCATTTCTTCCAAACTTATATTTCTAAGTCTAATGTATATATATTATTTTCTGTTTTCTGTAAATACGTATTCAATAAATCCTAATGGAAATAAAATCCCTTTTAGCAAATATATATTAAACAAAAATGGTCTTCTTATTTTTTATACTGCAATTTATATATATATATATATATTCCTATTTCCTGTATATATATATATATATATATATATATATATATAATTCTGCATATACATATACTCTGAAAAGAAAAGGAAAAATACCTTACCTCACTCGATCGAACGTGAACCCGGCCTCTTCCTGCATCGAACGTGCCCCAACTCCTTTCCCAAATCGCAACTTCGGTCACTTGCTCGATGTGCCGAAGCAACCTACGAATGATGCCGCTTGACCTCCTCCATGTGTGACTACGGCCACTGCCCCTCGATTCTACAACGCCGCCACTCGAGCTTCCCCTACACGAGCTACTCTCGTTCTCCCAGCCACCTCGATGCCTCATCGCCAATTGAAAATTAGGCCGCGACAATGACTACTCGCCCCATAGAACTGGCTGTAGTCACCTATTGATCTCACTTCATTCGATTTAGGATCGACGAAGACATGCCCTAATTTACTAATGAGGGAGAACGAGAATTAGATTTCTTTCGTATATTTTTCAGCTGTGATTCTATTTTGATTTGTCTTCCATTTTTCTCCGTTCGACGAGATGAGATTCCCTTTGAAAAAGAAGGGCTCGGCACTTATTTTATTTATCATTTATTTTTTCTTTCATAGGGAAGACGCGTGTTTCACGAAGAAGAACACGTGTTAAAAATTCTCTACGTGTCTGTAGCAAGCACGGTGGTCACATAATATAAAATTTTAATTTAAATTTGAATCGTCTCGAAACCACCACTTAAAATTTTGACTTCCTACCGAGACATGCCGCCAGGCGTTTATAATGTTATCCCCTATTCCAATGCAATGGAAAAGGTTTCGAGTCCTAATTCGATCGTATGGAGAAGATAGATTTTTGGACTCAGTTATTATATTTAAATTTCGATAAAGATTTTAGCGCGTTTATATATCGTACGAACTCATGACAACTCCAAACACTACAAAAATTGATAATAATACACCATTACGGATCCAATGGAACCAGTTTTAATGAATTCTGAGACTGTGCCTCATAAGGCTACTTTTAAATATCAATTTAAACGATATATTTTTAAAACTGAACAAACTGCTTTTAAATTCGATTTTAAAAGTTCTATTACCTTCAGTATTGTTAATACAAATTTTATAAGCCTTTAAACTATTTCTACCAAGCTTAAAACTGAAGATTCAATATTTTACTCAACTTTCAATAATTAAATTCAATAATTTAATTGTCAAATAAATAGTGATATTTGAAATTCAATGTAAACTAACTTTCAAATATTTAAAATTAATTAAATATCTCAATTTCAAATATCCAGAAATTTCGAGTCGTCATAGTTTTACCTTGATTCTCCATAATACACTGCATAAAAAGGTTATTTCTTCTGTTCCAAAATATGGAAACATAACCAAGTTAAATACACACTCGTAACTCTTAACAATCACATATGTAATTTTGCACCTCTTCGTCTAATTTTTATAGAACGAGCATAATGATTCCATTATTCAGTAAGTAATAAATAGAAAGTGTAAGTCAATGTATTAACTATAGATATCATATTTCCTTAATTAATGAGCTCATCAATTAGCATTGACAATTACTCAAGCATGAGATTATGTGTAGATAGAAAATTCATAAAAGGGCCAATTTCAAACTAATTAAACTGTATACAATCAAAATTGATCATAATCTACTCTTCATTCAAAGTCTTTAAAAATCACTTTGATGGTCTAGATGTAGAGAAAGTGTTATATACTATTTTGAATATTATTAAGAACACTAAAAATATTATTAGTTTGCTTTTGGAATAAAGGAGCGCTTTGCCAAAATTCATTACCAGTTTGAGAAAGTTACCCCGTGTTGGTCATATAATTTGTTCTTTTAAGCATACTTCTTATAATCACATCGAACAATCTTATAAAAACTACATCTATTTGTTCTTAGAAATACTGGTTTTACACAAGTTGAGAAACATAAACTAATACTGAATTTTATGAAAATATAAACGATGGTGATATTAGAGCTCATTAATATCTTCTAGACATCAAAATTAATGAGGTCTCCACCCACACTCAAACCCATTACTACTAACTTTCATAATCATTTTCCAAACAATAAATTATAATTGTGAACATTAAGAAGGAATGTACCAGCTACAAAGCTTGCTAAGTTAAAATCAACCTAAACCCATTGAACTCTAACTTTATATAAATTTGTTTAGATAAATAATCGAGAAGATATATCTATAGGTCGCAGCTATATAGTTTGACTCTATATATATGTTAATTGCGATTTATACTTTATGTTTTTATGCACAGATACCGATTCAGAACTTATCTATCGAATAAGCTAAACAAAATGACAACTGACATGATTACTTTTCTAGGACCGCCATATAACTTTGGGGGTAATAATAGAAATAAGCAATAAGAATATTAAAAAAGAAAATTTGTTTCATTAACTAGGAAATGCTGAATATATAGAAGAAGTGCTAATTAATTGCAAGCAAACAAGAATAAAACTGCTATATGCTGATTTATTGCTCATTCAGACCAATATTCAGTCTCCTTTTTGCAAACAAACAATACCATAACATTTCCACATAATATATCTCTCAATCGATGTTTTTCAATATTGCTGAAAGATGTTTACTGCTATGGTGAATTAAATTAAAAAATCAAATCATCATCAATATGACGAACGTAAAATTTATCAAAATAATCATTCAGTTAAAGTATTCAACATTTGTAAATCAAATTAAGTTAATAACTTGTATAGAAAACCAACTAAATGCACCAATTATACACAAAAATTCATATAGATCCATAATTAGATTTTGGAAAACTAACCCATAATTTCTTTAATAAATTTTCTTCGTATCAACGGCTTGAGTCATTAGTTTTCTCTTTTTTCGTTTCAGTTTAGTGTATTTTTACATAGAAAAGGATTTAGGGTTATATGTTTTGTTTAGGAACTCATGGCTTATAATGTGGAGATAATGCGAGGGACATAAGTTAATAATGAATTGTGTATATGGGCCTAGCGATTGAGGCCCATAAAAGAATGTAGTTTGGTCTTTTTTAAAACTACTAGAGGCGCAACTATTTTGTCTTTTAATTTAGCGGCTTATATCTCTGAATATGGTCTTAAATTTACTTTTGTTGTTGTGATTAAGGAAGACTTACAACTCATATTTACCTATCAAGCTAATGTAGGACATGATCTGATATTGTTGAATGACCATGGATGTAAATTAGTAAAACCATTTAATGGTAGAAAACCGACCATTTAATCATATAATTTTAAACAAAACCATTTATTGTACATTTTCGTTATTCTCAATCAAAGACATGCATACAATATGTTTGGAAAGTATTTTTGCATTATTAAAAATAAATAAAAGAGGTCGTTGTTGAAATGAATCCAATTTCAAATTAGGGGGTCATTTTTCAATTTTTGTGAAATTGCTTTGGGGTGTATAAAAACTTATTGCCTTCCCTTAACAATTTTTTAGGTAACTTCCCTAAATACTTAGGTGATTTGTCGCCATTTTCTTCTATTCTTTTTTGTCAAGCCAAGCCAAAAATTGATTGACGAACCAACGTTGTTTTTCTTTCCATTTTTCGATGGAGTTTTGACAAATCGTGCTGCACGAGGATAAAATAGTAAATTGTTTTATTTGGATCCACTTGTAATGTTCTCATAATAAATTTTTTGTAAATGGAGTCCTTTGGCTCCCCCTTATTCAAAAAGGGAGTCCCTTTAATAACACCTTAAGTAAAACGTATAATATAAATCAATTAAAATTTAAGTGTTGAAAACTACACGTATGTATGTATGTATGTGTTTATGTAATTGAGAAATCTATGATTATGGAGGTGATGGGGAAAAATGGAGGAATCATTATAATATAATTGCAAAAAAGAATAAAATAGCAAAAATCATATTAGCAACACGCAAGGAGATAGAGAAAATCATTTTTTGCATTAAACAATAGTAAATGTCAGCAATATAAAGAAAGAAAATATATATTACTGTGGTTTCTTTGTATTGTAAACCATTTTAGCGGTTGGTTAATAAAATATCAAGGAGTGTACTATTGCACCTAACTACGTTATTGTTATTGAAGTAAGTGATGAAACTACCGAAAAAATATACTACAACTATAGTTAATCAACATATATTATCTTAAGCACTTGAAAAGATTGTTATACCGTAAAAAAGCAACAGAAAATTATACATTATAATATCACTTCCGACATCAGCATGTTATTTATAACATGGTGAATCAATAGTTGATAGCGCATGTCACGACCACCCTAAGTTCCGTACCAATATAACTAAATAATGTGTTATGTAGGTACCTGGTAGATGAAGAATGGTAGCCAAGGGTGTAATGTTAAAAAAATCCAAGCACGGAACCAGTAGAACATCTCACAGCGCACAGAAAAAATATAATATAATAAATAGATGTAAATCAGTGTGACAGTGGTATGATCAAATGAATCGTAAATAAACATCAGAGTGCAACATCACAGATTATACAAAAAAGCAAAATAATAGAGTTTGTACATCAATCTCCAAGATAAACTCTATAACTGTCTCTGAGATAATACAAGTACTCATATAGCTCCATAGTACTACACAGCGGGATATAAGCGATCTTAAGCTCCAAATATAGATATATGAAAGCGCGGCCTCCTGCTCATACTCAGTATAGCTCCATGCACAGACCAAACATGTTATCTCTAATCTACTCAATTAAGAGTACGTGAGATAATAAGAAGTAAAACATAAAGCCTCGGGTAAGACAACAGTCTAGTATGAGCGATACATCATCTCAAAGTACTATAAACTCCATATATGGTAAATAGGGTATAGGGCATAAATAGAAATACCTGACCCAACCCTGCATCCAAATAGTTAGGATATAAACACAGTAAATGCTAAATTACTATCACAAGTGGGAAAATATGAGGTATATGGGTATCACACAGCTAACATAGCATCCATCACACAACCTTACATTTCTCACTCAAATGCTTCAAATATATGATAGCTCCTATAAATGCACAACTCATTGCTTACATAGGTGGTTACGGATTAGGCAAACGCAGACATCCAAAAATTTTGGGTACACGCAGACTACTCTTGGTTCACGCAGATTACCATGTCCCAACAATGAGCATCACAAACATAGAGTCATGTTTTACTTTATAAGCTATCATGCAAAACTCATCCTTTAAGTTATTACTAAATGCATAGTTACTTGCGACATTGAGTCTTCGAAGTCGTCATACTTCCTTATTGCAATACCAAAGTCATCTAGATCCATCCCGGGTACTCCATCCTTACCTTGAGCCAACTCCCAAGTATATCAAGCTACCTCAAGTCTTGACCCAGAGCCCCTCCATGTCGAGCCTGAATCTAACACCCCAAAACCCTATTCCACATCCTGTCCGTCCCCTATTCTATAGCCGAACGAAGTCCACCGAACAACATTTCATATTCGTCCCTTCATCACCGTACCAAAAAACTATCAAATAGGATTTCATATCTATTCCTTCACATGCCGAACAAATATCTACCGGGCAGGAATTCATGTCTGATCCTTCACTTGTCGAGCCAAGCGTTCCATGGGACCCAAGCTAACACGTCCATCTTGAACCTGAGCCAACACCTCTTGAAGACAACAACCAAAATGCACCATATCGGACCAAGTCTCACTGAATCGAAACTCGTAGCTCTTTTAGCATATCAAGTGCATCGCATATGCAACGTTATGACACCATACGCTACAGTGTCTATCCATCGAAGTCTGATTCCACGTTCCTATCTGTTGTTTGCTTCAACGGGCGTTTTCAACCATACAAGCATACAATTAACAACATACATGCACCAAACAACATTCAAACATGTAAATCACATAATTAATCATATCAATCATCTTGCAAGGTGTCTACAATGTAGTCCAACATATACCAACGTTAACACATATCCAAATAACATGTCCACATTAAAAATCCATTTATTCATGTTTTTACAATAGGTTGGGTTTTAAAACAGCATTAAAATTTAATTTTTACTTTAAAAATTGAAACAACCCAATATTTTCAACCATCCGCATCCGCACATGTCAGACTTGAATTTATCAAAATATCAGATTGTTAACATAAATTTGGAATGACTCAGCATGTACAGTAAGTAAATCAATCACAGAATCACAGACACAGAGTAATATAATAATAATGCAGCAGAAAAGATAAATAGTAGTTCTTGAAGCTACTATATAAACATCAGAGTTAGAAATAAAATACAGCAGGATATCTCGAATACGCTAAAGTCTCGAATGCAAACAGATGACATCTCTGAACAAATCAACTGGAAAAGCTGAAAGCTGAATCGGTAGTTGGATCTCCAAGCGAAGCTCCAAACTTCAAATGTGAGTCTCAAATGCTGTGTCACTCAGTCTGACCCGAGCGTAAAGAAAAACGCAAATCACTTTAGTCGGGATTAACATTCTTATATCAATAAATCCAACTCAAGTGAAATATCAACTGAAATACAAGTAACTTAAAGGATGTGTAACGACCCAGAATTTTATTTAATTAAAATTTGAATATTTAATTGAATTTAAATATTAATGAGTGAATTTATAAGTCGAATAAATTTTTATTTGAATTATTGGATTTAATTGGATAATCAAATCGATAATTTAATATGTTAAATTATGGAAATAATTGAAAATTGGGTTAAATATGATTGAAAATGATTTGTAAAATTTTATTTTATCATATTGGAGTTAGAATGATATTTTAGAACTTTTAAAATCGAATTAAAAGTTAATTTGTGAAAATTGAATATTTTAATATTTAAATCGACTAGTGAAAATAGCAAATTTTTGAACAGTCTCAGAATTGAACGAAACCAGTTTCATTGGATCCGTAATAGTTAGTTATTACCGGATTTCAATTTTCGTGTCAATCGGAGCTATCGTTTGATCGTGGCAGCTCGAAACGCATCGAATCGTTTTTAATTTAAATTTGGCGAGTGAAAATAGCCATTTTTCAAAAAGTCTCGGATTTTGACGAAACCAGTTTCATCGGATCCGTAATGTGATATTATTGTAAGGTTTCAAATTTCGTGTCAATTGGATTTACGGTTTGTCCGGTACAAATTAAAACGCCTAGAAATCGATTTAAATCGGTTTAATTTAAATTGAGCGTTTGTAGCCATAACGCGCACAGATGTCCGAATTAGCTTCCGAAACCTATTCCATTGTGTCCGGAACGCGGGATAAACCTTAGAAACGCTGGTTACGGCGCGTAAATCGGAGTTTGGAAAATCAAAATGAATAGTGTTCGTTTTAAACTCTATAAATAGACCAAAATTCACAAAATAATAAAAAAAAAATTAGCTAGGGTTTGTAAAAAAATGTCGGCCGCCTCCAATAAAATGTATGGCCGAAAATTGCTCAACTTCAACCTCTTTTATCTCGCAATCCGTCAACCAATTCGAAGAATCTCCAACTAACAAAATGTAGAGCTCGGCGAGAGCTTCAAGTTGAACGGCTGTGATTGAATATGGGCGAGTGGATCGTGAGATAATGGCTCGCGTTCTTCCTTCATTGCGCACGACTTTCTATGCCCAGTTCGTGACCGAGCTCGCCGTGCTCAGGGGTGGGGGTGCGCGAGAATGGGGGCTTCGAAATGGTGGTTGTGGATCGTCTTAAAAATGCTCGTGGTGGTCGCGTTAATTGGATGGGGGAGGCGGCCGTGCGTTCGAAGACGACCTGGAGGAATGCGTGAGAAGGAAGATGCATTCGAACGGCTGTGATGGCATGATGTGTGATCTACGGCCAGATGTAGTTAAGGGTTTAAAATTTTATAATTTAAGTTGTAAATTATATTAAACAAATTCGTGTAACTTCAAATATTGATAACTTTTTCATACGAGGTCGAAAACGCGCGAAACCAGTTGCGTTGGAATCGTATGGACGAGCACTACGCGATGGAATTGGTTTGGAATCGATTGAAGTTAGTGAAAATTTCGTGTAAAATTAAACGCGCGTTTAATTTTATTCGAAATATATCGCTAAAACGGAAATAAAACCAAGGTGAGAACTTCTCACTCAATCGAATCGGTTTCGATTTTATTTTAAATAGTTAGATTTAAAATATTTGAATGCATGTTTGAATGATGACTGTTATATATTGATTGTTAAAATAGACATTATACGCCGTTATTAAGCGGATGTTATTTATTAAAAACATATACCGCGAATATTTCATAAACAGTGAAATTGGTATTATATATAATATCAATATATATATATTGGCATATGTATATATTGCAGTTGTTGATTTCCCGCATTTTTTTAGCGGATGAGACCCTATTACGCCGTTATTAAGCGGATAATATTTATTAAAAACATATACCGCGATAATTTCGTACTGGAGCGAAATTGGTATTGTGCTAATGTTTGTGGATGCAGAAAAACAGGTTGGAGGGATCCAACTGGATTCCTCAACAGTTTTTATTTGATTTCAGATATTTTGATATTTGATGGATTATCATATCGATATATGATATCGTTGTTTGTCGTGATTGACTATTTGGTGTGTAGCATCATTGGACCCAAATTTTGGGATTTTAAAATGATTTTGAAGTGATTTTTGAAAGTATACGTGTATACTATATTTTTAGAATTGATCCGTTTTAAATAATTAAACGCTATAATTTTTAAAGTTATAAAATTATGGTTTTTGTGAAATATAGTTAAAAGCTGATTTTTGAGAAATATGAACCAATGATTTTTATAAAATAGTTTAAATTGGGAAATTTGAATTTATTGTGAAAAGTTTAAATATAGGATTTATAAAATTTAATTATTTTATAAATCAAGAGAATGGTGAAATTATAAAGAAAATTAAAGATGTTTTAAAAGAATAATATAAATTGATTTATATTAAGAGATTTATAAATCGATATTTACAAATTGAAATATTGACTTATAAAACGAGTTTTTATAAGTGTTTGAATGAAGTGGAAAATGGATTGCATAAAAGAATGAAATTTATAGAACTATAAATGGTGAAATTATAAATGAAATTTTATAAACAGTAGGTTTATAAAATTTGTGAAGATATTTGAAGAATAGATTTGGTTAAATAAATAAATCTTATAAGTTATAAGATTTATGATTTGGAAAGTCTTTAAAAGAACGATTTTTGTAAAATAATCGTTTTATAAGCATTTAACTTATAATATGAACTTTTAGTTTATAATTGAGTTATAAACTGGAATAGGTCAATAAAAGAATTTATAAAAGGAAGTTTTATAAAATAAATAGGAATGGAATTTATAAACGTTGTTTATAAATTCGCAAACGACCTATTTTGATAAGAAAATTGTTGAAACCTATTAATGGAGTTATATTCACATTTTTGAATAGTGAATAATCCTTTGAATTAAAATGAATAAGAGGATGAGATTTGTTAACGAAGTTTATTCACATTTTTGAATAGTGAATAACATGTTAAAGAAATTGTTTTAAACGTGATGTTTTAAATAGAATTAAAACGATCTAACGATGTTTTAAAAGATGTTGAGATTCGAAACCATAGATTTCAACATTCATTGCTGAAATAGATGTTTCGAGAAATAGAAGGAAATGGTGGACTATAACACTGTTGTTATAGTAAATGATTTCCGAAAGGAAATGTTTTAGTATTGGGATTTATATATCTATTTTAATTTCGAATCCCTATACTAGTGATTTTGGGTTGTCGTAACGATGTTTTACGCAACATTCGTTTTGACCCAAATAAATATGTTTAAGAGAATGATTTTCTTAAAGAATGAATTATATACTTAATTCGATTTAAGTATATTGAATATTTTCCAAGGTTGAAAATAAAAAGATTTGTGAATTACTTATGAATAAATAAGTATGGAAATGTTTTCCAATATGAAGTGAATAATTAGAATTTATCTTTTTGAAGATAAATTGAAATGGATAATTGAAATCGTATATGCATGGATATTTTGGAATATAAATTCATTATGGAATTTATATGTGAAAGGGAATTTGTTTGAAAATAAATGTTGATTTATTTTTGAAGTATTGAAAATTATATATCTTGTAAAGATATTTTGGAAAGTAAATAATTTGGAAAATTATTTGGAATCTGGTGATGTGTGCATATCCATTGATAGTTCAATAATCGACTATCAATATTTACCTTTGAATGGGTATTTGATGTGAATTGATTGAATTTGAATGTCACACTTATTTTTGAATAAGCGCTCACTATTCGGGTTAACCGGGAAAGGACCATGGGGTCGTATAACCCATTCCGAATATGTGATGCGTCTTTGTGAATTGCATTGAAGATCGGTGTTGAAGACCGGTATTTGCGAGAGCGATAGGATGACCTATCGATTGTCTCTGCACTGGGTCGCTCCTGGTATAGAGATTCCATAAGTGATGGGAAATCCGATCAGGATTGTGAATATCCGGATTGCAAGGGCTTCTTTGTAAGTGCCTTCGGTTTTGTTCGATCCCGGAACAGACTTGTATGGATTGTATGCCTGACATTACAATTTGAGATATAAAGCCGATTTCTTTCAAATATATTTCTATTGGTGGCGGAGAATTTATTCTTTTAGCTTAACACCCTTCTCTGAGACGTACGAGCTCAGAGGTTATATAGTTGAAGTTATCAGCGATATATTCCCAATTTGGTAATGTGACATGCTGAGTGATGCTGAAATGATCATTGTGTTGATTATTTATGATAGGATCATTTGTTTGATCGTCTATCTTGGTGATCATTGTGTTGATCATTTGTTGACCCAAAGCACGGCTTTTTGTACAAAGTGTGTTTTTGTGGACGTGAATTCGTCGAGCCTCACATCCCGGAAATGGTCAAAACAGGAAAGATGCAGCAAGGTTATGAGGGGTAGCGCCCTTTAGGATATGTGCATTTCCTTCTGCAAAAGGGTAGTATCATGGTATGGAGCCCAGATACTTACTCATGTTGAAACACTTTGTTTTTATGATTGTGTGAATTGATTAGAGAGCTCTCGGATAAAGGTCCCAAAGGACCGGGGGATGGCATATTCGGTCAGTTGTTACTCAGTTAGGGGTAACCCGGCCTTGTGTTGGTAGAGATCCGGTTTGGTTCTCGGGGATGTCCATCCAGAGGCATTCTCATGTGGCAATGGGAAGTTCCTTGGCCTGACCATTTGTTGGAAATCCAAAGAAACAATACGATCCTTGTATGGTTTTAGTTGTATAACCTGCCATGGAATGTGGCGGTAACCTGCTATTGAACATGGTAGCTATAGTAGGCATAAGTGCGGAATGTCTATGCTGGCTAAGATTTATATCTTTATTTTCGAAATGATTTTCCTTTACACTATGCACTAATAATAATATCAAATGTTATTTTAAATGCGTATCAAGCATCTTTGACTATCATAAGGAGAAATCTCCTCCGATTCTGCGTTGCATGTGTGTGTGTGCGGGAGGCCTTATGGTAGTCTCATTTTTAAAAGCATTGCGAATTGAATTTAAAAATATTCCTCTATTTTGATTTTAAAGATAAATAAACTGTTTTGAGTTCTCACACCAGTCACATGACTGACTCGGAGTTTATTGTTTTCCTTCCTAAACTCTGGGTGCCCACCAATTTCCACACGGGCAGTCAAGAGTTAAGGTTTATCAGGATATTCTGGATATTCAGGAGTTGCTGGAGGCAAGCTGGATGGCATGGCGTATTACTAGTATATAGTATTTCTTTTTCCGCTGCACTGTTTGATGTTGTATGTTGTTGTACACTCTGATGATATGATGTAATGATGTGATGTAATGTAATAACTGATATAGTTCTTTGTTTAAAGATTATTCATTTATTATTATATGTTGTTCCGCTGCGAATTGTGAGATTCTGATGTTGTTCTGTTGTTTTTTTCCTTTCTGTTTCCGTTCTATTTTAAAATTTTCTATTCTCTTTTCCCTCTATTCTCTATCATCTTATCTATCTCCTTCTACCCCTTTTTTTTTTCTTAAATTTTTTTTTAAAACCCCTAACTATTCGGTTTTTCGGCAACGAAAATCCGCAAACGTTACATTTGGTATCAGAGCTGATGGTTAAGCGACAACCATGGTTCTATTGGGTATTACTCATTAGAGATAGAGTCAGTAGTACTCTAGAATGAGTTGAGTGTAATAATAGCTATGAGAGCGTATTTGTTAGTGAATATGAAATTGTTTTATGTTGTGATGATTGGTTTATTGAGTGGTATATGAACTTTCGTCAGCGTGGTCCGTAAGACTATGCCGAAGGGGTTTCTAAACACTTGAATAGAACAATTCGACATGATATTGTTTTTAAAATTGGGTAAATGAAACAATTTTACCTTGATTATATTTTATATATAAAGGAATAATTTTTCAGAATTATTAAAGTGTATATAAGTTGATTGTTTAGTTGTTTGAATAATCTAAATAAAGGAATAATTGTATAAGTAAAAGAATTATAAGAATTGAATTATAATTAAAGTGATTTACAATTGTATAATAAACTTATATATATATATATGAGAAGTGAAACTATATGAATATAAATATGAATTTGAGTTATATAAATGAAATTCAACTTTAGTAATTGAATTGAATTAATGGATTGGATGTTAATCAATTGAATGTGAATAATTGATATGAAATAATGAATATAAATGTTAATTCATTGAAATCTAATGTTATTGGAAGTTGAAAGATTGAATGAAAATCAATTTAAGTAAACCAAATTAAATGAATATAAACAAAGGAATTTGGTTTTAAATTAATGACATTGGTTGTTATATGATTGTTAGTTGATTGTATAAAATTCATTAAGTGTTAATGAAAATGAATTAGCGAAATTGGAAGCTATGAAATTGAATTCAAATTGAAAGTAAATAAATTTGAATAGAATTGAATTTGATTTGGAAGTGAACCAACTTGAATATGAATTAGTGAATATAAACTAATTGAAAAAGAATGTTAGTAAGAACATCCACTGTTAATGAATCAAAAGTGATTAAATTGAAAACCAATTCATTGAATATTAATGAGAATATGAATGAATATTTATTGATTATGAATGATAATTGGTTGATGGTTGAATATATATTGCTATTGTTGCATTTGCTATATGACATATATAGTTATTATGTTGCTATATGTTGTATATTGATACTATTTTCATATATGCACGTTTCTCATGTTGTTTGTTGAGTGTTTAGTAGGTGCGGATCGCGTTTGCTTCGCATTTGGAGCTCGCTTTCGCGCTATATTAGCCGTATATGCTTGCTAATAAAATATAAGGTACATATCTCGGATTAAATATCGTACTTTTACACTTTTTTCCCTTCGGGATGCCTCATTACTTGATGAGATGTATATTTGTGATATATATACTGTCATTTTTTTTCGGATCGAGCCGCGCAAAGGAGACTATGGCGAATTTTTTCGGAAATTTAAGGCGTTAGAAAATTTTTGAGAAAATTGGAAAATTTTGAAAACTTTAATTTTGATTTAGAGTTGAAAGTTAAACAATAGTAGTTGTTTTTGAAAAGATAACTAAGTATGATTTTGAAAACTTAGTAAAGTATTGTAAGAAGTTTAATTATGAATTTTGGAAAGTTAATAGATTCTGTAATTTTTCTTACTTAATAATTTCGAGGACGAAATTCTTTTAAGGGGGAAAGAAGGTAACGACCCAGAATTTTATTTAATTAAAATTTGAATATTTAATTGAATTTAAATATTAATGAGTGAATTTATAATTCGAATAAATTTTTATTTGAATTATTGGATTTAATTAGATAATTAAATCGATAATTTAATATGTTAAATTATGAAAATAATTGAAAATTGGGTTAAATATGATTGAAAATGATTTGTAAAATTTTATTTTATCATATTGGAGTTAGAATGATATTTTAGAACTTTTAAAATCGAATTAAAAGTTAATTTGTGAAAATTGAATATTTTAATATTTAAATCGACTAGTGAAAATAGCAAATTTTTGAACAGTCTCAGAATTGAACGAAACCAGTTTCATTGGATCCGTAATAGTTAGTTATTACCGGATTTCAATATTCGTGTCAATCGGAGCTATCGTTTGATCGTGGCAGCTCGAAACGCATCGAATCGTTTTAAATTTAAATTTGGCGAGTGAAAATAGCCATTTTTCAAAAAGTCTCGGATTTCGACGAAACTAGTTTCATCGGATCCGTAATGTGATATTATTGTAAGGTTTCAAATTTCGTGTCAATTGGATTTACGGTTTGTCCGGTACAAATTAAAACGCCTAGAAATCGATTTAAATCGGTTTAATTTAAATTGAGCGTTTGTAGCCATAACGCGCACAGATGTCCGAATTAGCTTCCGAAACCTGTTCCATTGTGTCCGAAACGCGGGGTAAACCTTAGAAACGCTGGTTACGGCGCGTAAATCGGAGTTTGGAAAATCAAAATGAATAGTGTTCGTTTTAAACTCTATAAATAGACCAAAATTCACAAAATAAAAAAAAAAATTAGCTAGGGTTTGTAAAAAAATGTCGGCCGCCTCCAATAAAATGTATGGCCGAAAATTGCTCAACTTCAACCTCTTTTATCTCGCAATCCGTCAACCAATTCGAAGAATCTCCAACTAACAAAATGTAGAGCTCGGCGAGAGCTTCAAGTTGAACGGCTGTGATTGAATATGGGCGAGTGGATCGTGAGATAATGGCTCGCGTTCTTCCTTCATTGCGCACGACTTTCTATGCCCAGTTCGTGACCGAGCTCGCCGTGCTCAGGGGTGGGGGTGCGCGAGAATGGGGGCTTCGAAATGGTGGTTGTGGATCGTCTTAAAAATGCTCGTGGTGGTCGCGTTAATTGGATGGGGGAGGCGGCCGTGCGTTCGAAGACGACCTGGAGGAATGCGTGAGAAGGAAGATGCATTCGAACGGTTGTGATGGCATGATGCGTGATCTACGGCCAGATGTAGTTAAGGGTTTAAAATTTTATAATTTAAGTTGTAAATTATATTAAACAAATTCGTGTAACTTCAAATATTGATAACTTTTTCATACGAGGTCGAAAACGCGCGAAACCAGTTGCGTTGGAATCGTATGGACGAGCACTACGCGATGGAATTGGTTTGGAATCGATTGGAGTTAGTGAAAATTTCGTGTAAAATTAAACGCGCGTTTAATTTTATTCGAAATAAATCGCTAAAACGGAAATAAAACCAAGGTGAGAACTTCTCACTCAATCGAATCGGTTTCGATTTTATTTTAAATAATTAGATTTAAAATATTTGAATGCATGTTTGAATGATGACTGTTATATATTGATTGTTAAAATAGACATTATACGCCGTTATTAAGCGGATGTTATTTATTAAAAACATATACCGCGAATATTTCATAAACAGTGAAATTGGTATTATATATAATATCAATATATATATATTGGCATATGTATATATTGCAGTTGTTGATTTCCCGCATTTTTTTAGCGGATGAGACCCTATTACGCCGTTATTAAGCGGATAATATTTATTAAAAACATATACCGCGATAATTTCGTACTGGAGCGAAATTGGTATTGTGCTAATGTTTGTGGATGCAGGAAAACAGGTTGGAGGGATCCAACTGGATTCCTCAACAATTTTTATTTGATTTCAGATATTTTGATATTTGATGGATTATCATATCGATATATGATATCGTTGTTTGTCGTGATTGACTATTTGGTGTGTAGCATCATTGGACCCAAATTTTGGGATTTTAAAATGATTTTGAAGTGATTTTTGAAAGTATACGTATATACTATATTTTTAGAATTGATCCGTTTTAAATAATTAAACGCTATAATTTTTAAAGTTATAAAATTATGGTTTTTGTGAAATATAGTTAAAAGCTGATTTTTGAGAAATATGAACCAATGATTTTTATAAAATAGTTTAAATTGGGAAATTTGAATTTATTGTGAAAAGTTTAAATATAGGATTTATAAAATTTAATTATTTTATAAATCAAGAGAATGGTGAAATTATAAAGAAAATTAAAGATGTTTTAAAAGAATAATATAAATTGATTTATATTAAGAGATTTATAAATCGATATTTATAAATTGAAATATTGACTTATAAAACGAGTTTTTATAAGTGTTTGAATGAAGTGGAAAATGGATTGCATAAAAGAATGAAATTTATAGAACTATAAATGGTGAAATTATAAATGAAATTTTATAAACAGTAGGTTTATAAAATTTGTGAAGATATTTGAAGAATAGATTTGGTTAAATAAATAAATCTTATAAGTTATAAGATTTATGATTTGGAAAGTCTTTAAAAGAACGATTTTTGTAAAATAATCGTTTTATAAGCATTTAACTTATAATATGAACTTTTAGTTTATAATTGAGTTATAAACTGGAATAGGTTAATAAAAGAATTTATAAAAGGAAATTTTATAAAATAAATAGGAATGGAATTTATAAACGTTGTTTATAAATTCGCAGACGACCTATTTTGATAAGAAAATTGTTGAAACCTATTAATGGAGTTATATTCACATTTTTGAATAGTGAATAATCCTTTGAATTAAAATGAATAAGAGGATGAGATTTGTTAACGAAGTTTATTCACATTTTTGAATAGTGAATAACATGTTAAAGAAATTGTTTTAAACGTGATGTTTTAAATAGAATTAAAACGATCTAACGATGTTTTAAAAGATGTTGAGATTCGAAACCATAGATTTCAACATTCATTGCTGAAATAGATGTTTCGAGAAATAGAAGGAAATGGTGGACTATAACACTGTTGTTATAGTAAATGATTTCCGAAAGGAAATGTTTTAGTATTGGGATTTATATATCTATTTTAATTTCGAATCCCTATACTAGTGATTTTGGGTTGTCGTAACGATGTTTTACGCAACATTCGTTTTGACCCAAATAAATATGTTTAAGAGAATGATTTCCTTAAAGAATGAATTATATACTTAATTCGATTTAAGTATATTGAATATTTTCCAAGGTTGAAAATAAAAAGATTTGTGAATTACTTATGAATAAATAAGTATGGAAATGTTTTCCAATATGAAGTGAATAATTAGAATTTATCTTTTTGAAGATAAATTGAAATGGATAATTGAAATCGTATATGCATGGATATTTTGGAATATAAATTCATTATGGAATTTATATGTGAAAGGGAATTTGTTTGAAAATAAATGTTGATTTATTTTTGAAGTATTGAAAATTATATATCTTGTAAAGATATTTTGGAAAGTAAATAATTTGGAAAATTATTTGGAATCTGGTGATGTGTGCATATCCATTGATAGTTCAATAATCGACTATCAATATTTACCTTTGAATGGGTATTTGATGTGAATTGATTGAATTTGAATGTCACACTTATTTTTGAATAAGCGCTCACTATTCGGGTTAACCGGGAAAGGACCATGGGGTCGTATAACCCATTCCGAATATGTGATGCGTCGTTGTGAATTGCATTGAAGATCGGTGTTGAAGACCGGTATTTGCGAGAGCGATAGGATGACCTATCGATTGTCTCTGCACTGGGTCGCTCCTGGTATAGAGATTCCATAAGTGATGGGAAAGCCGATCAGGATTGTGAATATCCGGATTGCAAGGGCTTCTTTGTAAGTGCCTTTGGTTTTGTTCGATCCCGGAACAGACTTGTATGGATTGTATGCCTGACATTACAATTTGAGATATAAAGCCGATTTCTTTCAAATATATTTCTGTTGGTGGCGGAGAATTTATTCTTTTAGCTTAACACCCTTCTCTGAGACGTACGAGCTCAGAGGTTATATAGTTGAAGTTATCAGCGATATATTCCCAATTTGGTAATGTGACATGCTGAGTGATGCTGAAATGATCATTGTGTTGATTATTTATGATAGGATCATTTGTTTGATCGTCTATCTTGGTGATCATTGTGTTGATCATTTGTTGACCCAAAGCACGGCTTTTTGTACAAAGTGTGTTTTTGTGGACGTGAATTCGTCGAGCCTCACATCCCGGAAATGGTCAAAACAGGAAAGATGCAGCAAGGTTATGAGGGGTAGCGCCCTTTAGGATATGTGCATTTCCTTCTGGAAAAGGGTAGTATCATGGTATGGAGCCCAGATATTTACTCATGTTGAAACACTTTGTTTTTATGATTGTGTGAATTGATTAGAGAGCTCCCGGATAAAGGTCCCAAAGGACCGGGGGATGGCATATTCGGTCAGTTGTTACTCAGTTAGGGGTAACCCAGCCTTGTGTTGGTAGAGATCCGGTTTGGTTCTCGGGGATGTCCATCCAGAGGCATTCTCATGTGGCAATGGGAAGTTCCTTGGCCTGACCATTTGTTGAAAATCCAAAGAAACAATACGATCCTTGTACGGTTTTAGTTGTATAACCTGCCATGGAATGTGGCGGTAACCTGCTATTGAACATGGTAGCTATAGTAGGCATAAGTGCGGAATGTCTATGCTGGCTAAGATTTATATCTTTATTTTCGAAATGATTTTCCTTTACACTATGCACTAATAATAATATCAAATGTTATTTTAAATGCGTATCAAGCATCTTTGACTATCATAAGGAGAAATCTCCTCCGATTCTGCGTTGCATGTGTGTGTGTGCGGGAGGCCTTATGGTAGTCTCATTTTTAAAAGCATTGCGAATTGAAATTAAAAATATTCCTCTATTTTGATTTTAAAGATAAATAAACTGTTTTGAGTTCTCACACCAGTCACATGACTGACTTGGAGTTTATTGTTTTCCTTCCTAAACTCTGGGTGCCCACCAATTTCCACACGGACAGTCAAGAGTTAAGGTTTATCAGGATATTCTGGATATTCAGGAGTTGCTGGAGGCAAGCTGGATGGCATGGCGTATTACTAGTATATAGTATTTCTTTTTCCGCTGCACTGTTTGATGTTGTATGTTGTTGTACACTCTGATGATATGATGTAATGATGTGATGTAATGTAATAACTGATATAGTTCTTTGTTTAAAGATTATTCATTTATTATTATATGTTGTTCCGCTGCGAATTGTGAGATTCTGATGTTGTTCTGTTGTTTTTTTCCTTTTTGTTTCCATTCTATTTTAAAATTTTCTATTCTCTTTTCCCTCTATTCTCTATCATCTTATCTATCTCCTTCTACCCCTTTTTTTTTTCTTAAATTTTTTTTAAAACCCCTAACTATTCGGTTTTTCGGCAACGAAAATCCGCAAACGTTACAGGATGTTTGGGATACCCATCCTCTAAGGATCCGTGGAACCAAACTTCATTATAACACCATGGTCATTTCAAAATAATTTATATTTCAAAACCAAAATATCATTTCCATTTCACGTATATATATATATATATATGTGTGTGTGTGTATGTGTGTGTGTGTATATATCCAAATTATAGCACTTTCAAAACTAAATTGATAATTTCATATATATCTTATTTTAATTATTATTTAGCTTTGAAATATTCACTTGACAAATCCATTATCATTTAAATAACCTTAAATTACATTAAACTAATTATTTCCTTCGATTTATTAGAACTTGAAATATCCATTTAATCATTTTAAATCAAAATAAAATTATAAAAACATATCTTAGAAACCCTCAAATTCAATATGTTTCAAATAGATTTAATTGAACAAAATTCTTAATTAAATACAATTTTCAAATAAATTCAAATTTATCTTTCCAACCTTAACTTATAGAATCATTATAAAAAATCTATTTTTAAAATAATTTTTTTATATAAATACTTAAACATATTGTATTTTACTTAAATCAAACTTTACTAATTTTAAAGCTTATCATTAAATTTATTTTTATATTAAAACTTATTCATATAAATAATATTTTCAATTTTAAATAAAAACATATATATTTCCTTTCAAAACCATAGAAATCATTTTCAGAATATTTATATATGTAGACCAACGGTGTCTGTATAAAATTTTCTATCATATGGTGAAGTGATACAGAGATTTATCTTTCAATCCGTAATTTAAATATATACGGGTATATATCTTCCAACCCGCAATCTCTAATTCAATTCAAATGAAAATCGCTTGGGTTTATCATTTCAACCCATAACGATTTTCTCCTATTCTACGGATCGTTCGGGTATGTATCATTTCAACCCATAGGGAATTCTAAACTAACATGGAACTTGCAGAGTGATAACAGATATGATAATAATAATAACGGGCATACATCATCAATAGCAATATAATATAAAAAACAGGATATGGTGTCATATCCCACAGGTGAACAGTTTCGTATAAATGCATATATAATAATTTAATTAACTAACAGCAGCATATTTCAATTGTCGTTTCAATTGAAATCAAATTTAATAAATATAAGGACGTTAATCATGAGCGATTGCTCACCTTTCGAGGCTAGAGAGATAAACGAAGAAGTTGAGTTACAAAATCCAGACACGAATTTCAAAGCAAAGCAAAATTGGCATGAATTTGGTGAACAAGACTGATAAATAGAAATTGATAATACGAAGCAGAACCAACTTGATATATATATATATAGAAAAGATATATATTTGTTTCAAAATCAATTTCAATACATATGTTAAATTAATTGTGTGTGTGTGTGTGTGTGTATATCGAAATCATTGTTTTAAGCACACATATTAAATATAAACATATCTACATGGTATACATTTGAAATAAATACATATATATACCTATCGAAAATGAAAAAATACTTTCCTATTTTATGTATGTTCAATTAAATATATCAATATATAATTTCAAAAATCAATTTAAACATATACCAATACAAAACCCAAACTCATGTATAATTAAACTAATATATACTTACATATAAATATATATGTACTTAAACATAACTTTCATATAAATACGTATAAATATACAGCTATCAACAATATCTCAGAATTTACATACATAGCAGACGCAAACTAACAGAAAAGTCTATACAAGACGTAAACAAATATATATATATATATATATATATATATATATATATATATATATATATAGACACACACACACACATAACTTGCTTTATATAATACTAGTATGGGCCCGTGCTTCACACACGGGCTGTTTATTTACGGTTGTTTGTGTTATCGTATACGTTGATATTTGTTTGAGCGTAAATATGTAAACGAAAAGCAAGGGTATTTTTGGAATTTCAAAAAGACACCGAGTAAATTAGTTCAACGAATTTTCATTATTAGTAGTAGATATATACTTACTAACGCGGATCGTATATGAAACAAACTAACATACAATAATATATTGTAACAAATATAATTATGCATATATTACTACATTATTGAAATAGTAGACATATTTTATCAACTATATATATATAATTCAAGACCGCTATAATTTTTTAACACAATTTAACTAAACTGCATAAGATGATACATAGACTCATATATAAATACATATAGAGACACCTTAAAGAACAATATGTGTTACTTGAAAAGCTAATCTATATCAACATATAATAACAACTTATATACCATTATGAATAACAAAACATTTATATATAACTCTTCTTTGTCCCATGCAAAATATATACACTGTTTACAGAAAAATCCCTAAACATATTATATAATATACACAAAACTATAGTTTAAAAAAATGTGTGTGTATATATATACGTGAACTTACAAAACATATAGCTATTTATGTTTTTTAAAAACCAAAAGTAAAACAATACTGTGAACACATTATTTATCACATATAACCAAAATATATAACATACGTATTTTATTAATAAAACTATTATATATATCCTGTAACATATATATGCAGAAATGAATGTAATATACAAATAAGCTTATATAGTTTCAAATAAACACACAAGTATAACTTACTACAAAGGGAAGAGAGGACAAAAGAGTGGAAGAGCTCAAGTACTATCAAATATCGGCTACAAAGAGGAGTTCTAGGCAGCGAGGGAAGTGGTGGCTTCGGCGAGACTAGGAAGAAGACGCCTATGTGGTATGGCACGCTGAAGTCTAGCCCTCGGAATCACTGGCGGCTGTCGAGTTTGGGTCTGGCCGTTGGGTGATGTCCTGACATGGAGGAGGAAGAGTTCGAGGCAGAGGGAAGATGGCCATGGTGGATTTTTGCTATGCTCGTCATTTTTTTTAGTAGGTGGTGGAAGGGGATTTCAGAAAGAAGAAGAATCTCATGCAATATAAAGGGGACGAAATGAAAAGGATGAAGTTAAAAAAACTAATAAAATATGGACCGTTCAAAATTAATAAATGCAAACGTATACAATTTATACATGATGGATGGCAGCGGCTGAATTGTAGTAAATAATAAATGCTAATGGATGTCTTATCCAGCCATTTGAAATTGGAATGGGCACAACAATGAAAAGGTTGAAATTTCGCGACCGATACGGCTGTCTGTTCGCGGTTTTCGTCGCGTAACAGACATCGAAATATAAGAATGAATATATTGTGGAGATCAGCATGACAATACAATCAAAATGGTATACATGTATCAGTGGTACGATCATCCGATCAAAAGTCGATATCGATACCGAAAATGCTGCTAATCTGCCCGAAATAAGATAAATGGGGCAGTAGCGGTCCAAATTTGAAGAAACAAAATATGACGTCTCACTCAGAAGATGATTTACAAATTTATTATGTAAAAATATTCAGGTTTGGAAAACATTTTATTACCACCAAATATTAGCTGATTTAAATTGAAATTAAATTACACAATAAAATAAACTTCAATATTATCAGATGAAAATTTACCAGTTGCTACGTTTAAATAGACATATTCTAAATAATAAATTTTCAAATCAAAATTTTATTATTTAAAATTTCGAAAAAATTCAGTTAATTGCGTTATTAAAACAAGTAAATTTTTTGGGTCGTTACAAAAATGGATCGAGAACATGTTAAAACCTATAGATATATGTAGTAAGGTGAGAGATTGTAACACCCCACCTCTATACCCATATTGCCTAAGAGTACTGCTGTGTTATATTGTTGAGTAACAGGGAAAATGAGGTGATGTGGGTGTTTCCAGGATAGAACAATGCAAAAATAACATCATCACATATAAATAGATCACATCGTACTCCAACGAAAGCAAACAATGTATATTACACATTTTAACATCTCATACAATATCCGAATTTATTTTATACATTTCAGGCCAATATAACTATATCAATTTTTAATACAAAAGAATACATAAAACCTTTACTCTGTCCATCCATCAACTCATACCCAAAACTATATCAGCTAAACCTGCAATAAATCCTCGGTCTGACCCGAGGATTATCAATAAAAACAAACCCCAGTCAGATAATTTCTAGCCGTGAGTTCATAAATCATTGTAAAATTTTAGAATCAATGGTAATTGGATATAAATATTAAAACTTAATTTGTTTGGTAAAATTTAAAACTCGTCATTTACTTAACAATTTTAATTCACAAAATCTTAAAAATTAGTCCAATTATATATTTTCCCAAAGCCATCCATCTTTCAAACTTTAACACAAGAAGTCTTAAAGTAAATCAAACTCCATTTCAGAGATTAAATAGACTTTATCATGGGTAGTAGAGAATAGGATCATTGAAAATGGAAACAAATTATAGTCATTGAACTTTTGTAAATAATTTGCAACAATAAAACATAATTTCCATCTCTGTAAATTAACTGTTTACAGCAACAAATCATAGTATTTTCAAATGAAATTTTTACCAGTAGCTAGAAATTTAGTTGGAAACAACATAAACAAATTTCAGAAATTTTAGTTTTTTCTACAATTTAATAAGAATTAGATACCAACGGGCATTTTTTGTCCAAATTGCATAGGAAAATATTATGGAAATCACAACATTTAACATATCAAAACTAAATAAAAATTCATGAAATATGGAACAGATGTGTTGGAGTATATCTGGGACATCATATCAAAATTTGGGAATTTTTAAACTTTGTAGGAATTAAATACGAATTTTATAGTGAAGAGGGTTTAAATTCATAGAATTCATCAAACCATACCCATATCAACAAATATCATCGCCAATCATTTTTGCAACTATATGAACATAAGATATTCATAGTGAACAAAGATAAGAGTCTATGGAACTCACCAGAAAAATATGAAGCAGAATAACTTGATGTGATGTCAAAAATAACTCTTTGAACAAAAATCTTTTCCATTGTTCATATAATAGAAAAAAACTAAAGTCTAACAATTCCTTGGTCATCCAAACATGATCAAAATTGAATTTTGACAACTTGTAGTGGTGTAAATAATTGTCGAGAAGCTCTATTTCAAGTTTCATAATTGATATTTGTTTTCTTTTTAATGA
This sequence comes from Allium cepa, assembly GCA_030765085.1. NCBI lineage: Eukaryota > Viridiplantae > Streptophyta > Magnoliopsida > Asparagales > Amaryllidaceae > Allium > Allium cepa. Next base: position 310,175,358 of record CM060937.1, read on the forward strand.
ATTTCAAAAGAGAGGCCATTGTAGGGTTTTGATGCTGAAAATGAAAATAGAGAAGAAGAAGGGTTTGCTAAGTGATGAAGCAAACAACTTGAATACTATTGATAATTAAAGAGTATGCATAAATGGGCTTGGGCCAAGTGTTTGTATCACCCATTTCATTTCAGTTTATTTCATTTTAGTTCTTAATCACTTTACTAATAATGTTTTCCTCGCTTAACTACATTCAAAATTATTATACGTCGCCAATTTACTCTACCACTCGATTACTCCTTACTAACATCCTAAAACATATTTTTAGGAGTTATTTCTCACTTCCCAAGTCAATTATCAACTGATTACTCATTAAAATTTTCAAATTCAACTTCTCAAAATCTTGGGTTGTTACTGACTCCCCCGCTTAAGAAAATTGCATCCCTGCAATTTCTTCTTAGGAGAAATCTATAATATTTACATAAACACATAAACTTTTCAAGAATATGTATATGCATAACTCAAAGCCAAATCTTTAAAAAATTAAGGTATTTTTCAAACATCACTTACCAAAATAAATATCATTTTAGTGGATTTCCTTTTCAAAATCACTTTACAAAAGATTTTCAAAATCAAGGGTTACAATCGACATCACGAAATATATTTTTTTCTTCCAAATATACACTTTAGATAGTGGACGTTTTTAAACAATCGAAATCCAGAATATTAGCAATGATTTTGCAAAAGAATAGTCCACATAAAATTTGAATTCCAAATCATACATATTACATTTCAAAAAAAAATTACAAACTTATTTTCACCCAATATTTCTGAAATCCACCTCACCAACATCTTTTTTCAAAATATTTCCCCATCACATTCAAATTTATCATTTCAATTCATTTTAACTTTTTTTTTCCAAAATTTTCAAATCATCTTCCAAAACAAGGAAAAAAAAAGATCAATGGATAATTAAAAATGACCACTACTCGCTAGTAACATTTGGTGTATGTCCTTATGACTGCTATTATAACATCCCCTATCTAGAGGTCTAAAGCTAAGCGCTACAGATGGTGTAGTCATCTATAGTATTAACTTCCGACGACTAAATACTGCTATGTTAATGGTATTTGTAATATCAAAATCACTTGAATATAAATAAATCACAGATTTCAAAATAGAATTTTTCATTACATTACAAAACACATATTCCATATTCATATTACATTATTCCAAAGCGTTTCCCAAGCAATGATAAAATATACTTATTACAAAATATGCAAAGCGTGACATATGAAGATGCCCCCTTGGATGATCAGAGTCATATAGTCATAATTGACTTAATACATACACAGCGGAAATAAACAACAAAACAAAAAATGCAACTCCTAAATAGCAATCTGTTAGCCTTTTGCTCGCCTTCGGTAGCTTTATTTGTCGTTCTACTAAAACCTGAGAGAACCTCAACCCTTAGGCTACTCAAATCAATTTTTGAGCACCCGAGAGTTTAAGGGGAAAACATAAACTTTGAGTTAGGGATAAAGTCTAATGTGAATAATACTATACATCTCGGTTATTAATGTTAAGTAAGACCATGCTACTTAGTGGAACGGGTTTCCCCTCAATGGCATTCTTTTAAAACATATCTTTAGCAAACCTTTGTCCTGCAAGCAAAACTGTCTAAAACTATAAAGCATTATTAGGTATAGATGCATATCAAGTAACAAATGGACTATCTGTCCGAACACTATAGTTTTGTTTGGCTTACTATTAACCTTTGGCTGACTTGGGCCTACCAGAGAATACAACAAAATAATCTAACATCTGTTACACACTCTTCTTCTGGATGGTCTGTCCCTAACTATCTATTAAATACTTCTCTCAAGGATGATCTGTCCCTAATTAACATCTTCCAGGGTCACCTGATCCTAATGGTTTTGCGGGCTCACCAATAACCTATCTGTATACAATCATATATTCCCTTCTGTGCGTAATCATAATTTTAGTCTTACCCGTGAAAAAGCCCTACACACTGGAATTTGGACTAAATTAGCTGGGACCAATAACTAATGTATAGGGCGCGACCCCATACCAGTCACATATGGCATTTTAATATCTGAGCCATTTTGCTTAGGGATACCCTTCCATAATTTTCCTTGAAAACTTTTTCATCTGAAATTGATTTAAAACTTTTTAAACTAAACTTAAGCAAGGAAAACATATATATTCTATGCTTTACCCAAAATCACCTTGCTATTCAATATACATACTTTACTCAAATCTTTATTGATGAAAAACCTTTAAACACTTGGAAGTACTCCTTTTGATCCTATTGAAAGTACCCCTTTTGAGAGCATGTAAAACCCTTTCTTTCATTTAGGCCGACAGGACAAATCTACCTTTCGAAACCATTGAAATTGCTTTTCTTTCGAAAGATAAAAATCTTAGACATCCCTCTTTAAAACCATTTAAACATTTCCTTTCGAAACCATAGGAATAACCCTTTTCTTTAAAATTACTCAAAACCATTGGAAAAACCCTTTCCTTTAGATCTTTTGAACCCATTGAGGAACCACCCATTCTAAACTTTCATTAAAACCTTTCGAAGGTATTAAAACCTCAAACCCTTCGAGGCATTTGGGTTCAATTTAAAACATGTGGAAAACACCTTTCAAAATCATTTAGCACTAACTAGCTAAAACCTTTCTCTTTCAAAACCGTTGGGTTATTCTTTATAAATCACTACGGGTCACAACCAACAGGGTCGCAAGCTTACCCTTTCGAAATCCATAACTAAGTTGGGAAGTGATGGTGTCGAAACACCCCTTCGAAAAGTATTGGAGAAGCGGTAGGGTTTTTTCTTATAAAACAAACCAACCCCCTTTGAAAGCTCTGTTTCGAAGGGTGGAAGGTGGTAGTAAAGGCTTTGACATGGCCAGAAGCTACTATTTAAAACAAAGGCGCAACCTTAAAGCATTTCTTTAAATCAGTTGACTTAGCCGAAAGTTACATAGGTGAAAGTACATAAGTGCAAGCAAAATGGCGCTTTTTTCTTTTAAAATAGAACGGTGCTTCTACCCTTTCGGAACCCCCTTTGGTTCGACCCTTACCTTCCGCCTTTGTTCAATTCACTTTGCACCGAAATTGATACTACGTGTATTGGTTTGAGAAAGGAGGAGGAGTGTTTAGTCGAAAGCTACCTGGGCGAAACCAACAGTGGCGAAACATACTTTAACATGAATTTTTGATTTTAAACCTTTTTAATTATACTTTTTAACTAACCTGCCTTGTTTGTCAAACTGTTATTGGTTGCTAAATTTTCTTTTCTAAAAGTATTGCCATAATTTCAGAATTATTTAATTTAATTATTTGCAAAATACCTCTTCCGCCTGATTAAATATATAAAACATTTAATCCCTATTCCTTAAATAATTTTATATATTCATCAAAACACTTTGGAAAATTCTACAAAAATTCCAGAAAATCCTTTTTAATATGTTTTCTAACATATATAAATTTCAGATCCAAATAATTATTTATTATGCCGTAAATTATATATAACCCAATAAATCATTTTCTCCACTAGAAAATTAATATAAAATCCACATGTATGAAAATCGAAACACATCTGTAAAATATCATTTCCATTATATATCTATAATCGCATGGCATTTGGATGTCATTAATTAGGGCTTTCACATCAAACATATCATAAAAACCAATATACATACATACATACATACATACATATATATATATATATATATATATACATAAATCTTCAACAAATATATATAAACATTTTACTCTTCTATAACATGGCTACATCATGCAAGATAAATTCGGGTTTCACCTTAAAACATAAAACATATAGAAAAGTGAGATGTAATCATTATTCACCTCATCTTTGTGATTAGGATATGAGATTTGATCTTGATTTTGTTGATTTACTTCTTCCTCTTGAAAATTCTAGCTTTATCTTCTCTTGAGATTGAAAATGGTGGCCGACTCTTAGAGTATTCTTGTTTGAGAAAAATGAAATTAACGTATGTTTGATTTTATAACGGTTTAGGGTATAAGTTCATCCTATTTCCCATCTTGCCCTTCCTTTTTACCTAACACTTATTTTCATCTTATTTCTTTATTTTATTTTTCATATAGGCACAGCTACCCTTAGTTAAATCAAACCTCAACCCACTAATCGTCTTATAATTTTTTAATTAACCGAACTAATTAATTATCCTAAATAATGTTACTAAAAATATGGGGTTTTACAATCTCCTGTAGACTCCTTCAGAACTCACTAGTACACAAAGAATACCTATCACTAACAATACTACTAGGAATTCTGTGTAGTCTAACACATTCTTCATAAATAACTTAGCCAATGCAGGTGTCGTTTCATTTGCCTTAATCGGAATGAAATGGGCACTCATCAATCTGTCTACTATGACCTACATACTTTCATTCCCTTTATTAGATCTCGGTTACCTGCATATGAAATGAAATCCATAGAAATGGAATCCCAATTCTATACCGGAATGTCCAAAGGCTGAAGTAATCCACTCTGCTTCTAATATTCGACTTTTACCTGTTGACAGTTCAAATACTATTCCACCCATAAGCCAACATCCTTCTTCATTCCTTCCTAAAAAAACTTCTCTTCATATCTTGATACATCTTCGTTCCTTCTAGATGAATAGTGAACTTAGAACGACAGCATTCCTACAAAATTTCTTTCCTTATATCTCCTACATTTGGAACACATAATCTGCCCTTCTTTCTCAACCACCCGTTCTGGTCAAGACTGAAATTCAAGTCATCACTCTTCGTTCCGTCCTTTAATTTCCTGATCCTTTCAGCTAACACTGGATCCTCTTCTTGTTCATAAGCGATCTTCTCAATTAATACCAATCAAACTTCTAAACAAGACAACCTAGCAGATCCTCCACTAGACTCAACCGCGAATCTTCACAGCACTCTACAAGCTCACAATGCTTCTAAGTCTTTCCATTCTTCTATCATAGCTAATACTGCATTCTCATGCCTTCTACTAACTGCATCTGCAACCTTGTTGCCTTTCCCTAGCGTGTACTCTATTCTGAAATCATAAGCAGCTAAGAACTCCTACCACCTTTGCTATCTCATTTTCATCTCCTTTTGAGAGAACAAGTACTTCAATGACATAATATCTGTATATAGCTCAAACCTCTCTCCCAAAAGGTAATACCTCCACACCTTCAAGGAAAAGTAACTGCAGCTAATTCCAAGTCATGCATCAGATACCTAACCTTATGTGGTCGAAGCTGTCTAGAAGCGTAGGTGATCACTTTATCCCTCTGCATTAGCCCAACTCCCAATCTTATTCCACATGCATCAGTATAAACAACTAAATCTTGATTCCTCGTCGGAACTACCAACACAGGTGCATGAGCCAATAAGTGCTTCAAGCTCTGAAATGCTTCCTCACACATATCGATCCATACAAACTTTACATCCTTTCGCGTTAGCTTGGTCACCAGCGCTGCTATCTATGAGAAATCCTTTATAAACCTCCGATAATATCCTGTTAATCATAGGAGACTTCTTATCTCAGTTACCGTTTCTAGTCTCTTCCAATTGTTAACGGCATTGATCTTTTCTGGGTTAACTGACAATCCTTTCTTCGAAACCAAGTGACAAAGATATTCACTTAATTCTTCCAAAAATGGCACTCGAAAACTTTGCCTTTAGCTAATGCTGCCTCAGCTTCTCATTCACAAACCTGAGATGAACTTCATGCTCCTTCTCATCCTTAGAGTATATCAGACTATCATCTATGAAGACTAAGATGAACCCGTCCAAGTGATCTCGAAAGATTTGATTCATCAAATCTACAAAGAATGTCGGTGCTTGATGAGTCCGAATAGAATAACTAACCATTCATATGACCCATATCTTGTTCTGAACACCGTCAAAGGTATACTGTCTTCCGCTACTCTAAGCTGATGAAATCCTGTCGCCAAATCTAGTGAGAATACCTTGGCTCCACTCAGTTGGCCGAACAAATTGTCAATTCTCGGCAATGAATATCGGTTCTTTATCATCTTCTCATGCAGCTTACGATAATCAATACATAGCCATAGTGATCCGCTTGGCTTCTTAGCAAGTACTGTTGTTGCTCCCTAGGGTGAACTACTTGGTCTAATAAAACTCTTTCCTTCCAAGTCTACCAACTAAGCTTTTAACTCCTTTATCTCCGTTGGTGGCATCTTACTAACCGGTTCTGCTTCAGGCAGTAAATCAATCCAAAACTCAGTAGCTCGTTTCGACGGCATTCCAACTACAGGCTCAAACACATCCGTGAGTTCTCTAACTATGAAAACGCGATTTGACTCATCTTCTCGCTCCATAACACCCAACAAAGCATTCACCACACAACTGGGGTTTTCTACGGTATACACTATCCGATTACTACAATTTGGGTGTCTATGTGATATTTTCCTATCTTGGCAAAATATCCTAGCATCATGTTTACCTAACCAGTCCATTCCCGATATAATTCCGAACCTTACAAAGTCAAATACATGCAAAACTGCAAGCAAAGGTGTAACCTAGTAAGTCAAACTCTAAGTGGTCACACTTCATCCTTAGGGTTACATATCCTCTTGTCGAATTAGAAACTCTTAAGGAAGTAACTAAATATGTGTGTTCTAGGTTAAGTTTATCTACCAAACATCGAGATACAAAAGAATGAGATGCACCATTATCAAATAAAATGCTAACAGGTGTACCATGGATCTGAAGTGTACCTCCTAACATAGCATTTCCCTTCTCCTGCACTGTCAGCTTTGAAGTAGCAGGCTCCAATGCAAACACTTGGCCTTTATCTTCTTTAGCTGGCTCTTTGTACTGGTTCTTGTAGTGCCCAATTTGATCACAGTTATAACATATAATCCCTTTCTTCTTAGCAGCCTTTTTCTTTTGCCTGTCCAGCACTCATGAGCAAAATGGCCTTTCTTATCACACTTATAGCAGACTACCATGGACTTTCCTCTCTTTGCCACACCTCCTTTTTTAGCATTCTTTTTATGGAAAAACTTTCTCTTTTGGTCCTTCTCAACCTGGACCACTTTCTCCTTCTTCTTTTCCAAACAAGCTAACATCTCCTCATGTCTCAATGCCATTTCCACTACCACATCACAAGGATCTTTGATATGCGGTAAAGTAGCCTTAACCAACTCCGACTATAAACCTCTAATAAACTTTTCATTTCTTTTCAATACTGTATCAATAGTGGCATACCCATACCGGGATAACTCTTCGATTCTGCAAGAATATTCCAGAACAGTCATTTATCTTTGTTCCAGCTCAGCAAACTTCCTAACCAACACAGATTATGCCATTACTGACATGAACCTTTCTTGAAACCTCCTTCTGAACTTCGCCCATGTCATAGTCTGTTTATCCACACCAGTAGTTATAGTATTCCACCTGTAACAACCCAAAATTTAAGCTATAATATTTAATTAAATAATTAATTAAATAATAAAATAACTTTGTGAAATTATTGTAATTGAGCCATGATAGTTGTACCATTGTATCTATGACGATTTTCTGGTCAATTTTCGTATATAGTTTGTTAGAATCCAAGCTAGAATAAAGAAGATACGAATTAAATAAGAAAACAAGAAAATAGAAAAAAAAATTAAAGGGCAAGGTCGACCCTACTACTGGTCGTTACTGTAGCTAGGTCTACCCTAGCTTGTGTAGGTCGACACTAAGGTCGATCCACATAGGCATTTGGACGTGTAATCGTCCAGTTTCGAGCAGTGACGTGTTTTGTTGTTTTTACTCCATCTCGTGTGTCCGTGCTTCCATCTGACGGTTCCCAGCGAGCCTATGACGTGGTTGCATCAGATTTAATCTTCAAATCCAACGGTTTGAGATCCATAACTGTCGCTATAAATAAGGCCCTAGGCCTAGCTATTTTTCTCATTCAGATTTTCTCCATCTGGGTTCATTGCCTGAGGCTAGACCCTAAAAGGAATATATATCCGAGGAGAAGATCATTTTAATTAAAATATTTAATATGTTATAAGTGGATTCGAGAAGGCCAAGGAAAGAGCTAAGGACCACGGGTCAGTGTTTAAGTAATTATTTTTGATTTTTAAGTAATTTAAAATAATAGGGTTTTCAACAATTGTAGTTTTTCTACAATTTTAAGACCGCTTTTACAAAAGTTATTTGCAGTTAATTTTTGATGTTCTTTTCATTCTATTTTGTTTAGTTATTTTTATTTAGCTATTTTATTCATTTATTTATAGTTATTTACTATCATTTATAGTTATTTTATTTACATCCATTTTGTGTTAGATTTCAGCCCGTAAATTTTAGTTCCTTCTATTCCCTTTATGCAAATAAATTAATAGAAGGTGGATAATTCACTAATATGGACTAAATTTTAAGAACACTAAAATTGCAGAAAATTTGACGTAAATAAGTAGAAATGTAATAAAAGATTATAGATGAAATAGGCAAATATGACATTTGCAAGCGAGTAATAACTAGTAAATTATTACTAGAAAGACAAGATAAAAGAGAAATTATAACACAGGTTATATTTCAATAAAAAGAAGATAAAGAGGCTTATTTTAAAGACTTACACTAAGTTAATAAGCAAATATAGCAGAGATAATAGAAGAGGCTTATTATAAAGAGTTAGAATAAGTTAATAAGCAAATAGAGCAGAATGAATAGAAGAGGCTTATTTAAAAGACTTATATTAAGTTAATAAGCAAAGATAGAAGTAAGGCCCATAACTAATATCATTCCTTTTCAGACTAGGACTGATGGTTTCACAATAGGTGAGGTTGGTCATGACCCTTTCAGAGTAGGACTGATGGTCCCATAGTAGGTGAGGCTAGGCATAACCCTTTCAGACTAGGACTGATGGTCACACAGTATGTTAGGTGAGGCTGGGACACGCTTACGTTAACTAAAGTAACTAAGGGGCCAATAGATAGAAGTTCAAATCAAGGGATTTAGGCAAGGGACACAACTAGATTTTGTTTAGTAGGACCCGAATTGGTAGCATTCCCTTTCAGACTAGGACTGATGGTCTCATAACACACTTAGGTAAGGTTGGGCAGGACCTTTCAAACTAGGACTGATGGTCTCACAATTGAGGAGGTAAGGCTAGGCACGCTTATGTTGTTTAGGGTAATAGGGAGTAAGAGATAGTGCAAGCCTAACGGTGGTCGTGCGTGCGGCCTCGGTGCGGGGAGATAAGTCGCTACTGATTTCCAGAGTGCTAGCAGCTGTCTTTTTTTGTGGGACCTAAAGGATGGGACAAGCTTACAGTGGCACAACAGAGATAGAAAGCTGGTCAAAGGGTAGAATTAGGACTGCAGCCTAATTAAACAAGGATTGGATTTCAGCCTAGTCAAAGTAGTTTTAGAAAAGTGCAAACAATCCAATCGAACTATTTAAGCAAAGCAAACAATTAAACCATATTTTATTCTAGCTTTATCTTTTCCCCTATTTCCTTACAATCTAGAACTATGGCTAGGTCTATTATCTTAATTTTGCTTAAAAATGCTGGTAATTACTTCCACTCACCAGACTTTTAGTCTGACCCACTCCTCTATTTCCCCCTTTTTCCCCCATAGGCCAGTAGAGGCAGGGACAGTAGATTTCAGACTTTCTTGGAGATTCAGCTGCGGAGTTCTTCTTCACATATTATTCTTATTTTCAGTTTTCACTTGGATTTTTAAGCACTGGTACTACTTGAGAGGGATGATTTTGTACTTTGATATTGTGATTAAGATGGCCTTTTTCATCAGACATATGTATTTGATAATTTGAGACATATTTTGGTTATGGCTTATTTTATAAAGTTTAACTTTTAAATGAGTTATTGTTTAGATGTTTCCGCTGTTTTTATTTAATTATCTTGTGAATCTTAGTCTTTATAAAGTTCAACCTTCTTTCGATTACTTCGAGCCTAAATTCTCTTTTTTTACATAGTATGTCTAACTGGTTCCATAGAGCTACGACGCCCAATATAGCACCAGTTGGTGGAGATCCCTTTAATCCACATGCAGTAGCCAATTTTTTAAGCTATGCATGGACTTCACTAGTCTAGAAGGGAGAATGTTTTCTGAAATAGAGGATTTCAAGGAGGCACGGGCTAGGTTGAAGGACATGGAGCGAATGTTTAGACTGTTAGGATTAGAGGACTGACAGAGAGTTCAGCCTACATCCCGATAGATGAAGGGAGAGCTTAAAGAGGTTCTTAAGTCAAAAAGCTCTAAGAAGCCGTGGCGGAAGAGTAAGATGGAAAAAGACAAGAGGAAAGGAGGAGGACCTCAGAAGTGGATCAAGAAAAGCGAGAAATGCAATAACTATGGAATGGTTGGTCATTACGCAAGTGACTGTAAGAATAAGACGATGAAGGGAAAGTGTTATAGTTGTGGATAGCCTGATCACCTTAGTAGAGCTTTTCCTTAAAGAATGAGGCAGAGAGCAGGCATACCTACTGTGAAAGTATAGGTTTTGGATGCAACACCTTCTAGTAGTGGACCGAATAGAAGTAGAAAAGTCTCTGTAGTAAGTTTGATTTCTATTTTGGATTTTCCTGTTTGAACTCTTTTCTATTCTGGAGCCTCACACTCTTTCATTTCTAGTCGATTGTTTGCACTTAGATATCTCTTTGGTAGTAGACCCCATAGTTGTTTCAAACACCATAGGAGGATCGACATATTTATCCATGATTTGTAGGGGTTTGAAACTTTTAATATTAGGCGTAGAATTTGACTGTGATGCCTATGTATTTGGATTTTCGGGGCATGGGATGATTTTGGAATGGATTGCGTATTCACTTATGGAGCGATATTGGACTGCGAGAGGAGAGTCGTTATACTAAAGACATGCAATAATAGGACTCTCGAGGTTTACTATGACCTAGAGGGGTCAGTCATGTTGATCTTCCTTTACTCCTTTGATTCATCACTAGGAGAGCTAGATTCCATTCCAGTCATTAGAGATTTTCCAAACATCTTTGAGGAGGTTAAGGGACTACCCTTAAGAGAGAGATTGACTTTAGGATCTATCCGAATGACAATGCTAAGCCAGTGGAATTGCCGGTGAGACATATGGCTCGTAGTGAGAGGAAGGAGTTAAGTAAGAAGATCGGTGAGATATTGGAGAAAGGCTTCATTAGAAGGAGCATATCTGGGTAGGAAGCGCCAGTCATCTTCACTATAAAGGTGAATGGTTCCCTTCGACTTTGCGTACACTATGAAGAGTTGAATATGCTCGCGAAGAAGAACCGCTATCCACTTTCTAGGATAGATGATCTTTGCGATTAGTTGGTTGGCTCTTTAGTATTTTCTCTCCTTGATTTAGCTTCTTGACTTGGAGTCACTGATAATAGCATCGATAAGGCAACATTTAAGACACCCGATAGATTTTTGAATGGTTGGTTATGCCATTTGGGCTAACCAATGCCCCAGCATATTTTGTAGATTTGATGAGCCGTGTTATTTTTGAGATGTCCTAAATAATTCATAGCAGTGTTCGTAGATGAGATTTTGGTGTTTTCCAAGATATAGAAGAGTGTGCTATTCATCTAGAGGAGGTTCTTTGTACACTTCGCATTCATCAGTGGAAGGCAAAATTCTTGAAGTGTCACTTTTGGCTTATGGAAGTGTGTTTCTTAGGGCATAGAAAAGGTCAACATATGGAAAGGGTTTGAGAAATGGTTTCATACATTTAGGTTCGGATTATGGAAATCCAAAGAGTGGTAGGCAAAGATTGGAGATGTATAATAGATTTAGTTAGAAAGCCCATGTGTAGATAATTGCAGAAATTATAAATGTTTCAGACAAGTAGATTTAACGGTAGTGCTTTGGAATAAATATAATCATAAAAGTGGAATAGGAGAAAAAGATATTTGTAAAGTTACGAAGGGCACTCCTAGCGTAGTAAGAAGAAAAACCACTTTATGTTTAGCCCAATAGAATGAAATTGTTAGAATTGAAAAGTTGAAAAATATAACCGTCAATATTTTTGAGAAAGTAAATATTGGGTTTTTGAAAAAAATGGTATGAAATTGAAATTTGCTTTTATATGGTGTAAATTTTGTTAAAGGTGAAATTATTTTAGAATTATAGAGCGTATATGGCTCGCTAGTTTCTTTGAAAGTAAACAAAGATTTTAAAAATAAGAGCCTAAAGTGTATAAAATACCGGAAACATAGGTTACAACATTTATTATTATAATAGATGTTTTTGTGAAAATAAAGAGGGCATAGACTATAACACTATTGTTATAGTAGGTGACTCCCAAAGGAAATGTCTTTACAAAGTATATGAGATTTTTTAGCATTTATTTTAATTGAATCCATACACTAGTATTTTTGGGTTGTAGTAACGGTGTTTTGCGCAACATGTGTTTTGACCCCAAATAGAAATGTCTTTTAAAGATAATTTCTAAGTATAAAAATAAAGTGTTTTGTAAGTATACTTATTATTTAAATATGTATGAGGAAATGCTTTCTTGTTATGGATATAATAAAACAATTTTGAAAATGAGTTTTCCCGAAAAGAAAAGTGTAAGTTAAAATTTAGAAAATTAAAAAATTTCATAGAAATTATCTATTGTAAGAGAATATAGATTAAACATACTTTAATCTATTAGAATGAAATGAATAATGATAAAATTGTCTTTGAAACCAAATCACAAATGAAGATGTTTTGTGCAAGTTATAAGGAATACGTTAAAGGGATATACAAGGTATGGGAAACACCATATTTTGTATAGCCTATTTCGAAAAATATATATAAACCAAGTTCCTTGTAATTTCACATAAACATGAAGTTCTCTTTTAAAGGATTCATAGAAGGTTTTAGCGTTAATAGTTTATTAAGAAAGTAGTTCCAATATAATATGGATAAAGCCATTAGGTGTAATAAGAAGCGTAATAATTAGAGACAGAGTTGGTTAGGATAGATATTATATAGGGCCTTTGTAGGAAGTTCCAATTCGTAGTTAGGAAAATCCTCTATGGTTAAGTAATTGAAATGTTAAGAATCTTTTAATAAAATAATTGTTCTCATCTTCTCCAGTTTTTGCGAAATTGAAAATCTATGAAAAGAAAATGTTTAGAAAACATGTAAGAACATTTTAAATATATTTTAAAGAAAAATGGTTTGGTGAAAAAGTAGATAAGGTTTTGGAAGCGAATAACTTAGTAATGTTAAATTTAAAAATCTAAATTTTTATGGAAAGCTACAAAGGTATTTAAAAGAAAAGGAGGAATAAGTTTGAACTTAGAATTTGTAAGTTTTCCCCTCTAGGTTTGGGTAATAGTGTAAATTCAAAAAGGCTATAAGAGTGCAAGTCAAGAAAGATAAAATGTTAAGTAACCAAGTACCTTCGAATTTAATGAAAATTTGAAAATAACACTTTTAAAGACAAAATTTTGGGATTTGATATTTTAAAAGTTTAGAATTTTATTTTTTGAAATGGAATGATAAATACCAAACAGAACTTTCAAATGTGGCGTAGATAGGAATCATTTCTTCGGTGCGACAGAAAAAGTGTAAGGCGATGAAGGAGATTGCAGCGATTACTTTTAGAAGCAATAATAGAAGTTTCCGTAAAGTGTATAGAACACTAGTGAGAACCTAAGATTGTTGCTTCATGTGTGTAGACTATAAAAGAATAGTAAAGTGATATTAGTAAGATGGTAAGACATACATGGTTGAGAATTATATTTTTGATTTTGGAGGAACTTGAGAAGAGCATCTTCCCTTAGTAGAGTTCGCTTATAATAATAGCTTTCAGACTAGCATTGGAATGGCACCTTCCGAAGCTCTTTATAGAAGACTGTGTAAATCACCTTCATGTTGGTTAGAGTCTACAGAGAGATTGCTATTTGGTCCCAACATGGTTAGAGTGACTTCAGAGAAGATTGATTTGATTAGGAAAGAATAGGTACCTCTTATCCATATCTCTTTGATGATAAATTTTGAATTTTCTATTTCCATCTTTAGTTTTGAACGGGTTCTTTCCTTCATTATCCTTTGGGAAGGTAGAACTTAGGATTTAACCTATGGATGGTAGGATTTGATGTAAACATGTTATGTATGGTGGATAATAGTGGTTGCTAGTGGATGTTAGGCACTATTGTCTCTTAGGGATCGGCCTAACTAGGACACTAGAGCATATGCATATGGATGTGCACGCATTTGCATTTTTATTTTTATTTTATTCCATGGTTGTTATAAAAAGGATGACTATCACATGATTGTTGCATTTGGATGACGATTATAGCACGCACATAGAACTACCAGTTATCATTAGGGAATTTGCATTCATTTGGATACATGACACAGACATGATTGCATAAAAGGAGGTCAACTGAATCAGTAGACCGTCTAATCTTTTGCATTAGTTAGGGAAATTAACACTACACTAATTGCATATGTATCATAAATCGCATTATAAAAACTTAAGGACAATGGATGTAATGGATGATGGTTGAATAATTTGTTGTAGAACTTGGATGAAAACATTTATTTCATTCTTTTATTATGAGTGATTTCAAGAAAGAAATCCCTTAAGGAAGGGAGAATGCAACAACCCGAAATTTAAACTATAATAATTAATTAACGAATTAATTAAATAATAAAATAACTATGTGAAATTATCTGAATTGAGCCACGGGAGTAGCACCATTGTGTTCGTATTGATTTTCAAGTCAATTTCCGTTTATAGTTTGTCAGAATCCGAGCTACAACGAAGAAGATACGAATTAAACAAGAAAATAAAGAAAATAGAAAAATATTTTAAAGGGTAAGGTCGACATTTACAATAGCTAGGTCAACCTATAGGTCGACCTTAGCTTGTGTTGGTCGACACTAAGGTTGACCCGCATAGGTATTTGGATGTGTAATTGTCCAGTTTCGAGCAGTGACGTGTTTCGTTGTTTTTATCCATCTGGTGCGTCCATGCTTCCATCCGACGGTTCCCAATGAGCCTATGATGTGGTTGCATCAAATTTAATCTTCAAATCCAACGGTCTGAGAACCACAAGTGACCCTATAAATAAGACTCTAGGCTTAGCTATTTTTCTCATTTAGATTTTCTTCATCTGGATTCATTGCCTGAGGCTGGACCCTAAAAGGAATATTTTTCCGACGAGAAGATCTTTCTAATTAAAACATTTTATATGCTATAAGTGGATCCGGGAAGGCCAAAGAAAGAGCTAAGTACCATAGGCGAGTTTTCAGTAATTATCTTAAATTTTTAAGTCATTTAAAATAATAAGATTTTCAACCGTTGTAGTTTTTCTACAATTTTGAGACCGCTTTTATGCAAGTTGTTTACAATTAATTTTTAATGTTCTTTTCAATCTATTTTATTTAGCTATTTTATTCATTTATTGAGTTCATTTACTATCATTTATAGTTATTTTATTTACATCCATTTTTCGTTATATTTCAGCCTGTAAATTTTAGTTCTTTTTATAACTTTTACGCGAATAAATTAACAAAAGGTGTACAATTCACTAATATGGACTAAATTTTAAGAACATTAAAATTACAAAAAATTGAACGTAAATAAGTAGAACTGTAATAAAAGAATATAGAATGAAGTAGGAAAATTTGACATTTGCAAGCAAGTTATAACTAGTAGATTATAACCAGAACGACAAGATAAAAGTGAAATTATAATATAGGTTATAATTAAATAGAAAGAATAGAAAGAGGCTTATTATAAAGACTTACACTAAGTTAATAAGAAAATATAACAGAGATAATAGAAGAGGCTAATTTTGAAGACTTAGAATAAGTTAATAAGCAATAGGGCAGAATAAACAAAAGAGGCTTATTTAAAAGACTTATATTAACTTAATAAGCAAAGAAAGAAGTAGGGCCCATAACCAATAGCATTGCCGTTAGACTAAGACTGATGGTTTCACAATAGGTGAGGCTGGGCATGACCCTTTCAAACTGTGGCTGATGGTCTCACAGTGGGTGACGCTGGGAATTACCCATTTAGACTAGGACTGATGGTCTCACGGTAGGTTAGGTGAGGCTGGGATACGTTTATGCTAACTAAAGTAATGAAGGGATCAATGGATAGAAGTTCAAAATAGGGGATTTTGGCAAGGGGTGCAACTAGATTTTGTTTGGTAGGACCCGAATTGGCAGCATTCCCTCTCAAACTAGGACTGATGGTCTCACAATTGAAGAGGTGAGGTTGGGCACGCTTATGCTGTTTAAGGTAAGAGGGAGCAATAGATAGTGCGAGCTTAATGATGGTCGTGCATGCGGCCTCAGTGCGGGGTTATAAGTCGTTATTGAGTTCCAAAGTCCTAGCAAGTGTCTTTTGCTGTGAGACCCACAGGATGAGACTAGCTCACAATGGCACAATAGAGATAGAAAGCCGATCAAAGGGTAGAATTAGGACTTCAGCCAAATTAAACTAGGACTGGGATTTTAGCCTAATCAAAGCAGTTTTCGAAAAGTGCAAACAATCCAATCAAACTATCTAAGCAAAGAAAATAGTTAAACCGTGTTTTATTCCATCTTTACCTTTTCCTCTATTTCCTTTTATGCTAAAACTGTTGCTAAGTCTATTATCTTTATCTTGCTTAAAAATGCTGGTAATTACTTCCACTCACCAGACTTTTAATCTGACGCACTCCTCCATTTCCTCCTTTTCCCCTATAAGCCATCAAAGGCAGGAGCAGTAGATTTTGGACTTTCTTGGAGGCTCAGCTGCGGAGTTCTTCTTCATGTATTATTCTTCTTTTTAGTTTTCACTTGGATTTTAAGTACTAGTACTATTTGAGAGGGATGATTTTGTACTTTGATATTGTGACCGAGATGGTATTTTTCATGAGGAATATGTATTTGGTATTTTGAGACATATTTTGGTTATGACTTATTTTATAAAGTTTAACTTTTAAACGAGTTATTGTTTAAATGTTTCCACTGTTTGTATTTAATTGCCTTTTCAATCTTAGTCTCTGTAAAGTTTTAGCTATACCTACAATGCACCACATCTTTTAGTGTGTTCTTTTTGGGTATACTAAGGGATGTGGTGTGCTTCACCATCAAAACAAAGTAGCTCCTTGAAGTTGTTTTGAAGCAAGTCTTCTTTTCTACTGGTCATTGACACCTAGGTCAGCAAAAATCCTCTCACAATGCATCAGCTTGTTTTCTACTTCGATAGCATCCTCTATCCAAATAAATGGCTTTCCTCCAAGACTAGTATAGTCTCTACTCAAGTTAGCCTACTGGTTGACTACTGGAGCTTCTTGAACTCCTCCCATAGCATTTCCTCCAACAAATCCAGCTTGGATCCCAGCTTGCATCATGTTTACAAAAAACTGATACATGCCTCCCATGTCCACTTAGGGAACCACATCACCAACATTATCATCCTAAGCCTGACCTCTTTTAGCATTTGGTCGGGCATTTTCGTCTGTGGTGGTGCTGTCTCCTCCTAGATTGACTCCGCCTCTCCTTCCGTCCATATTTATATTCAAGCCTCATAGGATACTGAAGAAGCCTAACAAAGATAGGAATCTAGAGATAAAGCTTATACTTATATACAACAAATACAAGTACGTTACTATAGCGCTATTCCATACCCCGTTCTAACTCTAGTTCCTAAGGATTATGTTTTCTAAAATCATTTTAGTTAAAGTATTTCATAAACCTATGCTCTGATACCAAGTTGTAACTTCCTCTATCTAGAGGCCTAAAGCTAGGTCTACAAATGCTACAGTCATCTATAGTATTAACTTCCAACGACTAAATACGGCTATGTTAATGGTATCTATAATATTAGAAACAACTGAATATGAAATAAATCAAAGATTTCAAAACAGAATTTTCCATTACATTTCAAAACACATGTTCCATATTCATATTACATAATCTCAAATCGCTTCCGAGGCAATGATAAAATATATAGTACAAAATACGCCAAGAGCTACATATGAAGATGCCTCCTTGGATGATCAGAGTCATATAGTCTTAATTGACTTAATACATACACAACGAAAATAAACAACAAAACAAAGAACTGCAACTCCTAAATAGCGATTTGTTAGCCTCCTGCTTGCCTCTTGCTCACCTCTGGTAGCTTTATTCATCATCCTACTAAAATTTGAAAGAAAATCAATCCTCAACCTACTCAAATCAATTTTTAAGCACTTGAGAGTTTAAGGAGGAAACATAAACTTCAAGTCAGACATAAAGCCTGGTGTGAATAATATTATACATCCCGTTTCTTAATGTTAAGTGAGACCACATTGCTTAGCGGAATGAGTTTCCCTTCACTAACATTCTTTTAAAACACATCTTTTTGCAAACCTTTATCCTGCAACCAAAACTAGTTAAATTGTAAAGCATTATCAGGTAAACATACATATCAGCTAAGAAATGGACTATCTTTCCGAACACTATAATCTTTTTTGGCTTACTATTAACCTTTGGCTGACTCGGGCCTACCAGACAATACAAAAAAATAATTTAACATATGTTAGACACTCTTCTTCTTAACGGTCTGTCCCTAACTATCTGTTAAGTACTTCTCTTATGGACGATCTCTCCCTAACTTAACATCTCCTAGGGTCACCTAATCCTAATGGTTTTGCGGGATCACCAATAACCAATCAGTATACAATCATATATTCCTTCTATGTATAATCATTATTTTAGTCTTACCTATGATAAAGCCCAACACACTGGAATTTTGGACTAAATTAGCTGGGGCCAATAGCTAATATATAGAGTGCGACCCTATACTAATCTCATTTGGTATTTTAATAGCTGAGTCATTTTTCTCAGGGATACCCTCCGATAATTTTCCTTGAAAACCTTTTCATCTAAAATTGATTTAAAACCTTTTATACCAAACTTAAATAAGGAAAACCTTTATATTCTATGCTTTACTCATAATCACCTTGCCATATTATATACATACTTTACTCAAATCTTTGTTAATGAAAAACCTTTAAACATTTGAAGGTACCCTATTCAATCCTATTGAAAGTACCCCTTTCGGGAGCATGTAAAACCCTTTCTTTCATTTAGGCCGAAAGGCCAAATCTTCCTTTCGAAATCGTCATATAAAACGTTCGAAACCATTCAAATTTATTTTCTTTCAAAAGTTAAAAACCTTAGACATCCCTCTTTAAAACCATTTAAACATTGCCTTTCGAAACCATAGGAAAAACCTTTTCCTTTAAACTTATTCAAAACCATTGGGAAAACATTTCCTTTAGACTTTCGAAACCGTTGGGGAACTACCCCTTCGAAACCTTCTTTAAAACCTTTCAAAGGTATTAAAACCTTAAGCCCTTCGAAAGCATTTGGGTTTAATCTAAAACATGTGGAAAACACCTTTCGAAATCATTCAGCACCAACTAGTCAAAACCTTTCGCTCTCGAAACCATTGGGTTATTCTTTAAAAATCATTAGGTCACAAGCAACAGGGTCAAAAGCTTACCCCGTTGAAGGCCATAACTAAGTTGGGAAGTGATGGTTTCGAAACCCCCGTTCCGAAAGTAAAGCGTTAGGGTTTTTTATAAAACAAAACAACCCCCTTCGAAAGCTCTGTTTCGAAAGGTGAAAGGTGGCAGTAAAGGCTTCGACATGATCGGAAGCTATTATTAAAAAAAAAAGGCGCAACCTTAAAACATTTCTTTAAATAAATTGACTTAGTCGAAAGCTACATAGGCAAAAGCTACATAATAAAAAGCAAGCAGGGCTCTTTTCTTTTAAAACAAAAAGGTGCTTCTACCCTTTCGAAACCCCCCTTAGCTTTGACCCTTACCTTCCACCTTTGTCCAATTCACTATGTACCGAAATTGATACCATGTGCATAGGTTTTAGGAAGGAGGCGGAAGGTCTTGGTCGAATGCTACCTGGGCTAAACCAAAAGTGGCTAAACATACTTTTAACATGAATTTCTGATTTTAAACCTTTTTAAGTGAATTTTTAACTAACCTGTCTTGTTTGTCAAACTCATATTGGTTGCCAATTTTTCATTCCTAAAAGGACTTCCATAATTTTAGAATTATTTAATTTAAACCATTTACAAAATACCCTTTCTCGTTAATTAAATATATAAAACATTTAAGTCTCATTCCTTAAATAATTTTATATATTCATCAGACACTTTGGAAAATTCTACAAAAATTCCAGAAAATCCTTTTTAATATATTTTCTAACATATAAAAATTTTAGACCCAAATAATTATTTATTATGCCAAAAATAATCTGTAACTCAATAAATCATATTCCCCAGTAAAAAATTAATATAAAATCCACATTAATTCAGAAAATTATGAAAATTGAAACCCACCTCTAAAATATCAACTCTGTTCTAGAACTAAAGTCGCAAGGCATTGGATGTCATTAAATAGGGTTCAAATCAAACATATCATAAAAAAACAATATAAATATGTATAAATCATCAACAAGTATATATAAACATTTTACTCTTCTAAAACATGGCTGAATCATGCAAGATAAATTTGGGTTTCACCTTAAAACCGAAAACACATGGAACAGTGAGATGTAGTCATTATTCATCATAGCTTTATGACTAGGATATGAGATTTAAACATGATCATGTTGATTTACTTCTTCCGCTTGAAAATATTAGCTTTATCTTCTCTGGAGATTGAAAATGGTGGTCAGCCCTTAGAGTACACTTATTTGAGAAAAATGAAATGATTGCATGTTTGATTTCCTAAGGGTCTAGGGTATAAGTTCATCATATTTTCCATCTTGCCCTTCCTTATTACCTGACACTTATTTTCATCTTATTTCTTTAGTTCATTTTATATATAGGCATGGATACCCTTGGTTAAATCAAATCTCAACCCATTAATCATCTTGCATTATTTTATCTAATTAAACTAATTAAATATCCTAAATAATATTACTATAAATATGGGATGTTACAACTATCCTCGATAGTCACATTAAAGTTACTCCAACAACATCAAAATCATCACTATAATGGCGAGTGCAATCACATTGCAGTTTCCAATGATAGCAATCTTTTCATATTCATTTTCACAAAAATGGGGAAATAATACTTCTCGCGGACATACTTTCCATCGAAATATTTTACTAAATATCCATATCAATTTTTCATCTAAATCATAGTATTCATAAATACAAAAAAATGATTTTACTTCCAAAATATTTCCAAAACTATTTATTAAATAATTAATAATCAAATCCTTTTTGAAAATATTTCATAGACTTATAAATATACCACCATCATTTCATAATTTTGAAAAACTTTGAAATGAACTTTTCAAAATTTTCACCAACTTTTGTAAATCACACAAAATTCGTTTTTCCAGAATTTATCAACCATTTTGTTTTCTAAAACATTCCACCACTTCTAAAATTATTTCCACGTTCCAAAATTTTGGTAGAACATTTGGAACCATATTTCCAAAGCCATTTAAAATCACTTTTTATTGAATTTTCTTAAATTTCTTTTAAAGTATCAATTTTCAAAAACTTTTCAAATTTTCAACTCATAAAACTTAATAAGCAAGAACTTCATTTAACAAATAATATAAATTATTCAAAATCTCGCGTATTTTTAGAGATTTAAAAGCATTTATATAAGAAACTACAATAAGCGTTGTATAAAAACCAGATAACTTTACTAAGTCTTCCACCTCTAAAGTCAAATATGTGCTTTTGTATTTTTATACTATTTCGAACCTTGCTCTGAAGTAACATCCCACCTCTATGTTCAGATCACCCAAGAGTATTGTTGTGTAAGACTGTCGAGTAACAAGAAGAATAAGGTAGTGTGGGTGTTTCCAGGATATAACAATGCAAAAATAACATCATCGTATATAAATAGATCATATCGTACTCTAACAAAAGTAAATAATGTATATTACACATTTTAACATCTTATACAATACTCGAATTTATTTTATACATTTCAAGCCAATATAACTATATCAATTTATAATACAAAAGAATACCTAAAACCGTTAACTCTGTTCATCCATCACCTTGTACACAAAACTATATTAACTAAATCTGCAATAAATCCTTGGCCTTACCCGAGGATAGTCGATAAAAACAAACCCTGAATCAGGCTATTTCTAGCTGTGAGTTCATAGATCACTGTAAAATTTTAGAATCAATGGTAATTAAAAATGCATATTCAAACTTCATTTGTCTAATAGAATTTCAAAACTCATCATTTACTTAACAATTTTAATTCACAAAATCTTAAATATAATTCCATTATATATTTTCCCAAAGTCATCCATCTCTTAAACTTTAACATAAGAGGTCTTAAGTAAATCAAACTCCATTTTAGAGATTAAATAGACTTTATCATGGGTAGGAGAGAGTAGGATCATTCAATATTGAAATTGATTATCGTCATTGAACTTTTGTAAATAATTTGCAGCAATAAAACATAATTCCACCTCTGTAAGTTAACTGTTTAGGGAAAAAAATCATAGCATTTTTAAATGTATTTTTTACCTATGCTAGAAATTGAGTTGGAAACAACATAATCAAATTTCAGAAATTTTCAAGTTTTCTACAATTTAATACAAATTAAATAACAAGAGTTATTTGTCCAAATTGCATAGAATAATCTTGCAGAAACCACAACATTTAATACATCAAAACTAAATGAAAATTCATGAGATTTAGAAAAGAGGTGCTAAAGAATATGTCATGAACGACATATCAAAATTTGGCAACTTTTACACTCCGTACAAATTAAATACAAATTTTATAGTAAAGAGGGTTTAAATTCATAGAATTCATTGAAGCATAATTTATTGAAGCATAACCATATCAATAAATATCATCACCAATCATCTTTTTAACCATATAAACATAAGATATTCATATTAAACAAAGATAAGAGTCTATGGAACTCATAAGAAAAATTTGAAGCCAAAATAATTTGATTTGTTCCAATATCACTCTTTGAACAAACATCTTTTCCATTGTTCATATAACAGAAAATAAACTCAAATCTAACAATTCCTGGGTCATCCAAACATGATCAAATTTTAACTTTGACAACTTGCAGTGGTGTAAATTAGCATTGAGAAGCTTTATTGAAAGTTTTAGACATTTTTGATATTTACTTGATTTTTACTAAACTTCGGAAGAGAGGCCATTATAGGGTTTCATGCTGAAATTGAAAATAGAGAAGAAGAAGAAGGGTTTGTAGATGATAAGTGATGAAGCAAACTATTATAATACTATTGATAGTTAAAGAGTATGCATAAATGGGCTTGAGTCAAGTGTTTGTGTTACCTATTTCATTTCAATTTATTTCTTGTTTGCTTCTTAACCACTTTACTAATAATGTTGTCTTCACTTAAACTATTTTCAAAATTATTATACTTCACCAATTTAGTCTACCACTCAATTACTCCTTACGAACATCATAAAACATATTTTTAGGAGTTATTTCTCTATTTTCTTATTGCTTAAGTCAATTATCAATTGACTACACATCAAAAAATTTAAATTCAACTTCTCGAAATCTCGGGTTGTTACAGAGATGACAAATCACTCACCCAAACCTTCGAAATCCATGTTTTGCACGCCAATCAAGGCAAATTCGAAGATCAACAGCCAAGCCCTAAGTTTTCATCACCTAAAATATAGATGTGTAGATCTCTAATGAATACCCTCATTAATCTACCATTAAATTATATTTAGACTTGATTTAGAGGAGAAAAGAGAAAGTTTTAGGTGGAGAATAGCTTAATGGAGGCTTAGATTTATTGGGTGATGATAGAAATGACGTAGGGATGTTTGCTTCAGCAATATATGTGTAACCAAAAAGGGGTCAATAGGCCTATCGCCAAACTCACTAATTACCCACTAAGTTGCTCCAAAAACTGTCAATCTTCAAATAGCCATGTCCCATAGGTACAAAGTCCAAATCGCTACTATGATCACTCTATAGAAAGGGAAACCATCATATCTTTCCAATGATAGTGGTCTAGGATGTAATTTGAGTTCTATCAAAAGAATAGCTCTTGTAGCTTTTCATTGGTAAAATCATCCATTTAAATTCTAAATATAGGAAATGTTAACAATGGGCATTTCCTAAATTTAAAGAGTCATACGACCTCATATGAATTTAAAAATACTATTTTACGACCCTCCAATATGTAAAATATGGGTTGTTACACTCTCTTATCTTAAGGAATTTCTCCTTCGACATCCATTGTACAAACAACGTGAAATCAAATATGGTTGCCTGCCTGCCTAACATTCACGAGCAAACATATCAAACGTGCACTCCTAAGCAGGTAATGATATCGATGCTTACCCCAGCACACAAGACACTAAACTACCCTATATGATATCGAAAGTGAAAATATATGCAATAAACAGAAAGTCTCACCTAGTAAAGAGCTCTAGATAAGCGGTCCTTATGCTATTCTCTGTCTCCCAAGTACAGTCGCCTTTGCTCTCACTCCGTTCTACCCTCTTTCTCTGAAGCTGTTTCATATCACATCCGACGATACGAATAGGCCTACGAGGTATCAGTGCTTCTAGTTTAATCTCGACGCTTCTAGTTTAATCTCAATATCATCAAGCTGATCTGCCACAAATGAGAAACGTGGAACATGTTGTGCATGTCTGCTATCTTTTGAGGTAAGTTGACACTGTAAGCCAGTTCTCAATCCTCTCAACTGTCGCAAAAGGACCAACGAATCTTGGCTCCAATTTTACCTTAGTATCGAATCAAACAACATTAGAGGAGAGACCTTGACAAATATGATATCGCTAATGGAGAAATCTAAATCTTGTCTTCTCCTATTGGCATAGCTCTTTTGCCTTTTATGAGGAGCTTTTGTTCATTGTCAAATTATCTCAATCTTCTTCGAAGTCTCTCTAATCATATCTGGCCTGAGTATCAGTTTTTCGCCCGCTTCCAACCAATATGTAGGAGCGTTGCATGGTTGGACATATAATATCTCAAATGTGCCATATTGATGTTAGACTAATAACTATTGTTAAATGCGAACTCTACGAAGTGTAAATGATCATCCCATGAGCCATCAAAATAGAGAATGCAAACTTGCAAGAGATCCTCCTTGATATTGTTCACCCTCACGATCAACCCATCAGTTTGTGGGCAATAATTTGTACTGGGATGCAACTTCATCCCCAACGCTCTTGTAAGCTCTTCCAAATCTAGCTAGTGAACAAGATATTTCGGTCACTCACCATTCTCTTTGACACGTCCTAGAATCACACAACCCACTTTACAGATAACTCAACCAATTTGGATGTTGTTCTACAAGAGTTTACAGGTATAAACCTAGCACTCTTTATCAATCTATGGACCATGACCCAAATGCTATTATACTCTTCTCTGGTTGTCGACAATCTATCAATGAAGTCCATCATAACTTGTTCTGATTCCCACTTGGGAGTCTCGGGGTTGCAACAAAACCACTCGGCTTCTTCTACTCTGCCTTTACCAACTGATAGTTCATGGACTTAGAGATGAATGCCCCAACGTCCTTATTCATCCCTTCCTAATAAAATGTCTACTCATATCATGGTACCTTTTGTTGTTGTTGGAATGTATAGTCAATCTTGAACAACAGTACTCGTGTAGCGCCTTACCCTTTAACCCATCGACATCGGTAACTAACAATCTTCCATCTTTACGAAGCCAACCATCACTGTCTATCCCATACTGCTTTATCTTCTCAGACTATACTCCTTCCTCTATATTTTCCATGATCTACACTAGTTTATAGAGGAATCTGGATTCTTTATTAATATTGATTTTAATTTCAGTTATGTACCTAACGTATAAACTGTGGAATGTCAAAACTTGGTAGTTTGGCCATATTGGATGCGACATTGATATATGTTAAAAGTTGAACTTTTTGGTTATAAAGGTAATAGTAGCATCAGTTAACGGTAGCCACTGGCCTCAATATAGTATTTTGGAAATACTATTAATTGCTATTTTGGTTTGAAAATGATTTTTATTCGAAGAATGATTTTAAATGTGACTTCTGGATTTTCTGTGATATTTTATTTAGAAGGGCTTCTGAAATTCTCCATTTTATTCCAACATTTTTGAAATTGTTTTATAACTATTTTGGGAATTTTTACTTTACAGAAAAGTAATATAATAAAAGATGTTTATTTTTATGAAAAAAGGAATTAATCTTTTATAATGAAGCGATTCTGTTTTGAAAGAAGATAGAAATATTTTAGAATAACTATTTGTGAACTTTTTTAATATAAAATGTTCTACAGAAAGATAGATTTATAAATGGCATTTTATAAATAAAGAAGTTTATAAATGAATTTGAAGATTTATAAATGGAGTTTATAAATGAATTTGAAGATTTATACAAGGATTTTTATAATTATATTTTGAGATTTATAAAAGGACCTTTATAATTATATTTTGAAATTTGTAAAAGGAGTTTTACAGTTATGATTGGAGATTTATAAAAGGAATTTTATAATTTCGAGACTTATAAAAGGAGTTCTGTAAATATAAAAGAGATATATAAGTTACACCTGATTTCGAGTGAGTTATGGGTTGATTCCATCTCAGTCATATCTTATCCTGACTTAGTGTTTTGGTTCTATCAATAACAGTAATATATTCACGTCTTAAAAAAGAGTTTTAAAAAAGGAATGAGATTTGATTTCCATAAATGGTCTTTATAACTTAGGTAGGATGGAAAGTATTATTTGGAGATTTATAAAAGGAGTTTTGTAAATATAAAAGAGATTTATAAAAAGGAGTTTTAAAAAAGGAATGAGATTTGATTTCCATAAATGATCTTTGTAACTTTTGGTGGTATGGAAAGCATTCTTTTCATACTCAACACCAAAATCTGAGGTATGGAAACTCATCTGTCTTGAGAATTAGGAATATATATCGAGGAAAGGATAGTTTTCTAACTTGTCTGATTTCATTGTTAATCGAGGGATAGTACTCATTGAAATCGGAAAGTAGTAGTAAGTATATTTATTTTATTTGTATATGATCCATTTACTTACACTAGAAGCATTTTGGGTTTATTTCTATCTATGTTTTAAATGACATTTGTGTTAACCCAATTAAGTATTCTTTTGGAAATGAAACCTTTCTTAAGATTTGTATATTTACTTAGACCGTTGAGATATATATGGGTATGTGCTCTAAGTATTATAAATGTGGTTTTTTGTGAATATTTATATTATTGATACAGGTATATAGAAAAGTTTTCTATGTATTAAAAGTGGAAATTTTTTTGAATATACTTATACCATTGATATAATTATATAGTTATGTTTTCTAAGTATTGGAAGTGTAATGGTTTGTTAATATACTTATACTAGTGAGATAAGTATATGAATACTTTTCTAAGTATTAAAAAGTGTAGAGATGGTTTTTGAATATATATTTGTAAAGGTATTTTGATATAAATATTTACAGAGTGGTTTTAATTAATGACAGGATTAATTAAATGGCTTAATGGTTTCTTGTGTGCTTAACCATGCTTGGTTTCCATGTAAAATTAAATCACTGATTTGATTATTAATTTATTTGGTAGTTAAATAATCGACTATCAAATATTTTCAAGTTTTGAAAACAACGTTGTCGGTTTGGAGAGATTGGGATCAGATATATTTTTTGAAAACCACTTCGAACCGGCATAAACATTCGAATTGAAGACATCTCGAAGATGATGGAATTGAAAACGGAGTTCTTTGAGGGCATCTTGTTACTAATCCGAGGATGAAGTAAAAGTAGCACCTTCATTTTGTTCATATCCTGAATAACTTGTATGGATGATTGTTGGCATTGCATCGTTTCTTAGAGGGAAGTGTTAGTATTCCCAGAAGAATTTGCTAAGAGAGGAAAAAGATAACGTGGCCTCATAAGCCTCACAACTTGTTAATGACTAAAATCAGAGGAGATGAAGCAGAGCTATATGGATCGCTGCCATTGGAAACATCATTCCTTGATCTTGATCAACATTTACAGATTTGTTATGCATGCACGGGTGGGTCCATGGTCTGGTGTATCTGTTTGCAACTTTGGTCTTTGAGGGTTGACATAATCTGGCTTGTCATGTTAGAGATGCAGGATGGCTCTGTGTTAACAGGGGTTGAAAGGTTTTCATCCTAGGCGCATTTTCTAAAGGTGTAATGTGGCATATTGTACCACGGTGCATTATCATTGTATGGAATCCAATTTTCAGTATGTGCCTTTATGGACTTAGTTGTATAATTAATATGCTGGAATATAATTAATGTAACCATTTCCATTATGACTTAATATTTATTTTAACCTTAGACATTATCATGGTATCATTGGATTTTCTAATAAAATAGGTTATCGTAAGGAAAAAACTAGTCCATGTATATGTAAGGCATGGTCTTACGAGATATCTTTATTTTTGAAGAGTTTTATGAAGTAAAATTCCATATGATGTGTGTTTCTTACGTTGGTTTACTAGATTTATTTGGGCATTGTTTTCTTTTAAAGCTTGGGTCAGCCTGAGCACATTTCCATATTTAGTTATGGATGCTTTGGAGCTTCAAGAGATGAGCTGGATGCCTCCAAGAAGTGTTCCCTTATTTTTTATTTCCGCTGTATTTGTTGTTTGTATTTATCAACATTTGTGAGGATAGACTGCCATAACTATCCAGTCTAACGATAGGTTAGTTTACTCTTATTGATGTATGCATATTACAGTTTTCTTTGGTAAAGATCTATTATGTATTATATATTACTCACACAATGTGTGATTTTTTTCTATCTTTTCTATTCTTTAACCCAAATAATATGTTTTTCCGATATTTGGATTTTCGACATGTAAATACCGTAGATGTATTAGTGTTGACTTTTAAGGGTCGGAAAGGCCGATTATTACATTAGTCTTTCCATTATATCTTGATCCATATAATGAATTCACATAAACATAGCACAACTATATATAAATATCATGATTCAAGTTATTAGAACAAAGGTGTATGAGTTGACACTTACCTAAACGCATTCTTACACTTCCCCTCTACTCTCTAATTCAAGCCCATGGCTTACCACCACAACAAACTCAATTCATGTCATAGATGCAAAACGATGCACAGAACCTCATATTTGAATTTTTTAATTTAGACTAATTTATATGATTTGTCCTCTAATTTGAAAGATGGAGCAAAATAATGAAGGAGATGCTTTAGGAAGATGATAATAATCCAAATAAGTATATGTGATTGTTTTATTAAAGAGATGAAAAATCTAGAATCTGAAAATGGGTTTGGCTTGAGTGAATATGGGCTTGGGCCTAAAATTGATGAAATAAAATTATATTTAAATTATTTTCTTTATTTATGAATCTAGATTCTAATCAATTTTATATAAATGAAAATTCCATTTCAAAATCATTTCTTTCCCATAAATATTATATTTTAATTACACTACTTTTATAAAATAGTATTATCACATTTTTCTACTCATTCTATATATCATATTTTCATGATCAAATCACTTAATTTAAATAATTTCAAAACCAAATCGTGAAATAATTTTCCAAATTTTAATTTAGTTAATTAAGTTTCTATTATTAGCTTTAATTAGTCTTTACTTGAAAAATGAGTTGTAACATTACTCCAAACTAGCTCTTCTATAAGACCATGAAGGTAATAACACTCGTTCGTTTCATATCCATCTATCTCATGGAACAGGCAAAACTTTTCAAACCTCCTCTCATATCCATAGGTTCTCTCCTAGCTAGCCTCGACGAGGGGATCTACCCCCAGTTATCATGGTATATCCTTTCCCAAGTTTCGGATAGATCAGTGTAGGAAGAGAGCTTCGATTCCCTCCTTTGCCGCTTCGGTCTTCCGATGTCGTCATCGGCTTTTCACTTTCCTTTGTCTTTACCATATCCTGCTCTAGACTGTTCTCTATCATCCATGGCATTGACATAAGAGTTATCAGGCCCAATGTCCTCTTGACGTAGTTTTCTCTTAGCCTCATAATAGATCTCCACGAGATCCATTAGTGGATCCCTTTCCAATACAATTTTGAATCAGTCTTGTTGCGACCCTAAACACTGCCTCCCACTACACCAAACAATCCATTTTGTAACATTTTTCCGTTTTTAATTTGTAACGGTTATAACCGTTACAAATTTCTAACTGTTATTTCTGTTACTAACATTTATCACGGTTAATACCGTTACCAAATTTGGTAATTTCGTAAATAATAAAATGCCATATGGATAGGATTGTATTATTATCTTCTGTAATTAATTAACCTATTTCTAATGAATAACAATTTCATTCTGTCAACGCTTTTCTCTTTCATTCGCTTTAGGGTTATAGCCAATTTGTTCTAACCCTGCCTCCACCGTCTACCACCTCCACCTCCGCCATTTACCACCACCTCCGCCATTTACCGCCTCCTCAGCTATCTTCCACCACCTCCACCATCTACCACCGCCTTTGCCCTCTGTTCTACCAATTTGATGAAGGCGAAGGAGAATTAGGGTTGTCTTCCATTTTGATAATCGACTGCAAACAAATTTTCACATTCAAATCAAGTATTCAATTCAATTTTAATTTACTGTCCAGTTAATTTGAGTGCTCTGGAAATGAATTTATAATTTAGCATCTTCTCAAAATTTCTGATATTGTTGTATTACTGTTGAATTAATCTGATGCTATAATATTAGCTACTGATGAAGTGTGTTAGTTCACATTAGATGTTGAGGGTTGAGGAAGATGTTTAATTGTTGATTTAGTTGTTCATTTGATTATTGTTTGTTTTCTTGGGACTGTTTTACTAAGGATGTATGTTTAGAATCTGGTAAATGTATGAATCTTATTCTCATGTAAGCATATTTGAATGATTGTGTTACAATGATGTGAACGACTATGAAACCGTTCGATCCTTGGTAAGATTTTGTTTCGTGATTTGGTAAAATGAATTTTCTTTTCTTCAAGCTTTTGAATGAATAATTGCTGCAAATAAAATGAGAAGCATCTCTATTAAATGAAAAAAGTTAAGTACATATAAACTGGAAATGAGAAAAAAAAAGAAATTAAAAGGGTAGAGAATAAAATGAGACGCATCATGATTTGGTTTCATGATTTTCTATGTTTGGCATTTGGTAACCCGACCCGAGCCTTTAATCAAAAAAGAAATAAGAAAAAAAGGAATATTAAACTGTGGTCAAGTTTATTTTATTTTTTGTGTTATACAACAGTGGTCTATTTTATTTTATTTTTTTATTTTGTAATTTTCTTGGAAAATAAACATGATATGGAAGTGTATAAATTTGAAATCATACCGGGACCAATATATGACTGTTTAATTTTCACATTTTGAGTGTTTTGGAGATGAATTCCATCAATGTTTAGGCTCTCCTGAGGAGAAGAGATGGTGATGTTCTTTATATTGATACACATGAATTTCAAACTTTAGATGACACTGAGGACTGTTTATAATGTTGATACTGGAAAGAGTGATATTGTAGCTTTTGTAAAATCTGATTACCTAATAAATGTTATAGGAGGTGAATCTCAAAACAATGGAAAAATGAAATTAGGAAGTCAGAATAAAAATTGTATTAAAGGAAGAATTCCATACTGTAGGCCTTATCTAATCCGACTGTGCCTTTTTGGATCTTTCTATAGAATTTGAAGGGAATTTTTTTATAAATACCAATCATGAATATATCAAAAGTTGCTTTGGATTATTCTAGAAACTACCTGACGTAAGATGGAGGAGTTCCACCATGAAGATCCCTGACCATCAAACGTGTCACTGCCTTGTATGGTTAAATTTGAAAGCCATTTAAATTTAATCCATTGAAAAAGACTTGATTTTTTCCATTATGCCATGTCTGTAGGTGCCAAAACAGTTCTATCTATCTATTTATGTATGTAAAAAAGATAATTCTATTCATCTCTTTAGATTTTAATATATGTATATGGAAAACTATTAATTATATTTAATTTTGTTTAAGTAAATGTGTGAATGATGAATGGTTTGTATGATCTCCTACTATATTTATATTTTGCTAAATAGTAATCATGATGTAGGTAGTACGTTTTTGATTTTTCCATCTTCATTTTTTTTTATTATCCTTTATTTAAAAATTAGTTAATATTAACTTAAAAAATTAGCAATACCTAAAGACAAAGATAAGTCATGTGAGGACCCTGAAGATTTAGTGGTTTTAGAACAAAAATATAGCCTGAAGGAATCTTATAGTTGCATCAGACCCTTGCATGCTTCTTTCCATGTTCTTTCAAGTGCCTACTTATAAATATTGGCTCATGTTAGTTATGATAGCAAGTAGAAGAATATACATATGATAATACTCATTGGGCTAAATAACTTTGCATGAAAATTCATATTGACATAATTGTGTGTAGCTAGAAAAGTATTTTGATGCATGCTACATTACCGAAATAAAACCCTCTTTACATGAGCAAAATTCATATATGAACCGTCTATGAAGTGTTGCAGTAGAATCTAGGATAACAAGGCTGGAATAAAGTTAATTTGAAAAAAATAAGATAATTTAGTGATAAAATTTGGTGAAATGGACGAACTTACCTTAGAATCATCAGAAAATCAATCACCCTTAGCTCCAAATGACATGATATTATATTGTGGTGATGGACGGTGATTATTGGGATCATCTTTATGAACGGTGATAGTTCAGATTATGTTGGTAAGCATACAAGTCAATCTTACAGTTTTCATTTATTTGATATTTACCTCAAAAAAAGATGCAGAAACCCAGAATTTTGCACACATAACATGGATATTTTGATTCTTAGATAACAGTAAGCAATGTCCCATTATGCTTACAATACTGTTTCCTTAATGCAGTTTGTACCAAATTACTCGAACAACAAGTATGTGGGAAGCAAAAGATCAGAGGAAACGAGTAGAGGCACTGGAATTGTTCCTACTTAGCAAAGGATAACAATGAAAAAGTTGTATACTCTTATGCCTCTTGCATTTTAATTGCATATAAACATATTAATGAATTAAGTTTTTTGTAAATCACTTCAGTATATAATTTAATGAATTTGTTTTTACTTGTAGACATGCTGGTGAGCACAGCACTATGATGTACATCAAGATAGCGTCTACACTTAAGCAGAAGACTGTAAGAGATGTTGCAGACTGTAAGAGATGTTGCGTTGAGGTGTCGATAGTTGGCTGTGAGTTCATACTTGTATTCTTAATCATCACATTTTTGACTTTGAAAATTATGAATTATAAGTTGACTTCCTTTGTAAATATTAATTTTTTACATTCTAATGTTCCTTTCATATGTGCATTTAACGTTGCATCTGTGTGGTTTCGCGCAATGCAGCCATTCACTTCTGTATTGCTACATTTATAGCCTGAAAATTGAAAATCATCATATTCCATCTAAATTTATTGCTTTCTTGCTAGGTCTTCTTCGATCTTTGGTTCTAAATTTATCTGCATACTAATTTAGTTCATATATGCACTAATATCATCTGCTTATCTAGTATCAGCAGGCTTGCATCAGTAAATCAGAAGCTAAATAATGTTTTTTTCATGGATACAGGAAAATGGTAAGAGACGCAAGTTAGAAGCATATTATGCTGGTAAGAATCAATACAATAAGAAGGTAAAATCCATTTTAATAGATCACCGTGTACATTAATACATGTATTTAATTCATCATAGTTTTCAGAATTTGCTATGACATTAACACTATATTTTATTTTGCCTTACATAGCTTCATACCTGGATGGCAAGAAATTATCTGTTTACCAACTTTGATGGGATTTAATTACTACTTGGTGAATTTTTCTTCACGGTTTAGTTGTTAGTTTACTGATTTGAAAATATCTTATACTCTATTGTAATCGGTATATTCATCTCGTTCTTTTTAACTTACCGAAGAATTGTCTGTTTGAAGAAAACTGACTGAACCTGTGCACAAAAGAAAGATCAAACAATCTTGTTTTTGTACTTTCAGATTTAGATGGTTGTGAACTGTGATTTAAAAATATATTATAATATGTGCAATGTGGAGCACTGTGAAGTTAAATCAGGTTACCTGTTACGTGTTATATGACATAGGAACCTGGGTCTTTTTGTTGTTTCTTGCATTGCTCTAACAAAACTCCAAAACTACGGTTTCGAATGAATTGTTTGGCAAGCAGCTAAACAGCTATTATGTTTTATCATATGAATAGGTATGTATACAGCAGTGTGTATTTAAAATGCATAGATACACGCACACTAAGCACCTTAATTTATTCTGTCAAAAAAAGTACTTGTCGCAACATCAATCAAAAAGGGGGAGAATGTTGATACGCTAAGATTTTGATCATTGACAATGTGCTTCAACAAAAAGGAAGAGATATGTGCAAAGCTAAAGAAAGAACGATGAAGATAAAGGATAAACATAAGTATGATTTTTATATAGGTCTTAGTTTAGATTTATTGTTAAAATCTATCCTCAAGAGGCTTGCACAAACACTAGAACAAATTTTATAAATTTCATTTTTTAATAAACATTCACTGTGCACAATTTAATAGTTCAGTCGACTGAACAGGGATAACCAGTCGACTGAACCTGTTACACATATACAAACATGTACAGTTTCAGTCGACTAAAACACCCTGCTCAGTCGACTGAATTTGTTCCTGAAAATTTTACTTCATATTTTCAGTTGACTGAATTCCCTGTTCAGTCGACTGAATTTGAACCTGCGAATTTTCTCTGAATGGACACCTTCTTCCTCCCAAGAGTTGCAGCCATTCTTCAATGGAAACGGAAGCATCTCTTGTCTACACCCCTAGCGAACAGATGCACCTCTTCTATAATTATAAATACACAATTCTAACATCTTCAATTTACCAAATTCTCTTGCTTTAATCTTACTATTTTCTTGAACACGTTATCTAGAAATTCTCAAGGCAATCACAAATCTATTGCTTGAATCACTGCTTTGTTTTTAACATTCTTTTGATTCATAGCAATTCACATTTCCTAAATCTTCACAAATACATTGCGTACTCTCGAGGATAAGATTATAGGAATATTGTACTACATTAGACTCATTAGTGTTGACAAGAACACAATAAGTCGAATATTGTTTTTTAGTAATTGAGTTGAAGTCCTCTTCGATAGTTGAAGCAAGAAATCCCGTTTGGTTGTTCGGGTAAGTTGTAAACCTATTCCTCCGGGTTAAGTGAGGGTTTTAGTTAGTGGAATTCCTAAGTGAAGCTTAGGGACTGGACGTAGGACTAGAAGTCTGAACCAGTATAAAATCCTAGTGTCTACCTTGCTTTTACTTACTTTATCTACATAGACTATTCCGTTATTCCATATTACACGATCCTACCGCATAGCCTCTTTCCATTGGTATCGAAGCAAGGCCGTCCTATAACCATAACACCGTTATTAGACATAGTGATAATATGAAAAATAACGCAAGTACAAGCACAACATATGCCTATAGTTCTACATTTGCGGAAGGACAATCTACCCAAAGACCTCCTCTATTCAATGGACTAAACTATAACTATTGGGCTACAAGGATGAGGATTTATATGCAAGCAACAAGTTTCAAAGCCTGGAATGCTACTCAAGCAGAGTTCGTTGTACCCACAACTGATTATCCTACATGGACACAAACTCAAAAGAATGAAGCTAATGCAAATGCCAAAGCTATGAATATGCTATTTTGCGCCCTGGATAGAAACAAATTCAACCGTGTTAGCATATGTACTACTGCATATTAGATATGGAAAACACTTAAAGTCATACATGAAGGCACAAACAAGGTTAAACAAACAAAGATATCCATGCTAAAGAACCAATTCCAAAACTTTAGAATGCGACAAAATGAATCCATCAATGACATGTACTCGAAATTTCAAGACATTCATCATGCATTAATCGGACTAGGAGAAAAATACACGGATTTTAACATTGTGTCTAAAGTTCTAAATTCACTCACTGATGAATGGAAGAGAAAAGTACTAGCAACAGAGGAAGCAAATGATCTATCTACAATGAAACCAGAGAAATTGATTGGAAATCTTATGTCATATGAAGTAAATATGCAAGCTAAGAAAGATCAAGCTCAAGAAAGAAAGAATGTTGCTTTTCATGCGAAAAAGGAAGAATCAGAGTCTGAAGATGAGGATTTAGCATTCATAGCCAAAAATTTCAAGAAATTCTTAAGATATAGAAAAGGAAACAAAAACAGACTCAAAAAGAATTTCTTGAACAAACCTACATCCTCGAATATAGAATGTTTCAACTGTCACAAGAAAGGTCACATGCACAAGGATTTCCCAGAGTAAAAGAAGGAGAATCAGAAAGCTCTCAACAACAAAAACAAGAGAGAGAAATTCAAAAAGAAGGCATTCTCTATAATATGGGATGATTCGGATTCATCTTCATCCGAAAGTGAAAATGATAGCGACAATGAACAGGCAAATGTATGCTTCATGGCTCAAGAATCTGAAGTAAGTAATTTAACTTTTGATGACTTAATTGAAGTAAACTCTGAACTTTTGAGCACAATAAAAATTCTTAAAAAGACAACTAAGGAAATTCGTGTAAATCAAAACAAAGTTGAATTTGAAAGAGATATGTTAAACGATGAAAAGAAAATTCTAGAAGAAGAACTTGAAAAAGTTCAAGAATCTTATTCAAATTCGGAAACTCAATTATCTCTTTTAAGTCAAGAAATTGAAACTCAAAAGAAAAAGAATGATGTAATTGTTTCCGAAAATCATGAGTTAAAAACTAAGATTAGACAAGTTGAATTAGAAAATAATAGTCTTCAAGCTAGATTAGATAACATAACTAAAAACGTTTCTAACCTTAACAAAGGAAGAGAAAATTTATCTAAGATTTTAGAAAATTCTCAATCCTCTTCAAATAAACATGGATTAGGATATAAAAAGGAGTAAAAAATTCCTAAAAAGAAAAATACAAATTTTAAGAGGAATATTGATTCAAAACAACAAATGTTATTAAGAGAACCTATTAAAACAAAAGTAGAAACCAAGATAGTCAAAATTTGGGTTCCAAAGACTAACAATATTTTAATTAGGAATAAATATATTAAAACATTTATGAATAATGTTCATTGTAATAAATATTATATTTATAAAAAGGATACTAAACCAAATTGGGTTTGGCTTCCTAAGCTCTAACTTTCTAGGACCCTATTAAAAGGTGGGTACCAATAATTTTGTATTTATTTTCAGGTCCCACTTAAAAAGAAGAAATGGATACTAGACAGTGGTTGCTCAAAACACATGACCGGAGACAAAGATATGCTTACTAACATCACATACTTTGATGGTGGCTCAGTTACCTTCGGTGACAATTCAAAAGGCTATATCATTGGCAAAGGAGATGTGAGCAATTACGGTACATCAAATTTACCTTTTATAACAAATGTTTCATTACTTGAAAATCTAAAACATAATCTACTTAGCATAAGTCAACTTTGTGACAAAGGCTTTAAAATAACTTTTTCGGAAAATAAATGTAGTATTTTTGATCAAAACCAAAATATTGTTTTTGAGGGAAATAGAGGTAGGAATATTTACATTCTAAATATGAATGTTAATCATAATACAAGTATGTGTTTACTAGCCAAAGATAATGATCCTTGGTTATGGCACAAAAGATTTTGTCATATAATTAAAACTATTAGAAAACTTTCCAAAAATGAATTAGTAAGAGGTTTACCCAAAATAAACTTTAAAATAAAAATTCTTTGTGATGATTATCAAAAAGGAAAATTAACGAAATCATCTTTCAAATCTAAGAAAAATATTTCGACTTTACAACCATTAGAATTACTACATATGGATTTATTTGGACCAACACAAGTTCAATCCATTAATCATAATCGATGCGTGTTTGTAATAGTTGATGATTTCTCAAGATATACATGGACTATTTTTATAAAAAATAAAAGTGATACTTTTGAGCATTTTAAAACATTTGTCAAAAGAATTCAAAACACTAAAGACTTGAAGATTAAAAATATATGAAGTGATCATGGAGGTGAATTCGAAAATGAAGCTTTTGAAACTTTCTGTAAAAAGAAAGGAATAAACCATAATTTTTCATTTCCTAGAACTCCTCAACAAAATGGAGTTGTAGAAAGAAAGAATAGAACATTACAAGAATGCGCTAGGACATTATTAAATGGAAGTTTTCTACCAAAACATTTTTGGGCAGAAGCCGTAGCTACTGCATGCTATGTATTGAATAGAATATTAATTAGACCGTTAACTAAAAATACTTCATATGAACTATTCAACAATAAAAAGCCAAATATATCTTATTTTAAAATATTTGGATAAATTTTTTTTATTTTAAATACAAAAGATCAACTAAGTAAATTTGATCCAAAAGCCGACGAAGGAATTTTTGTAGGATATTCAGCACGAAGTAAGGCATATCGAGTTTTTAATAAACGAACAAACGTAATCGAAGAAACCTTACATGTATCTTTTGATGAGAATTTCAACAAAGAATTAAGTATAAAAGATGATGAAGAATTTATAAATATAGAAAATACAAATCTTGAAAATTGTAATAATGAACTAAGATCTTCACCAAGAATATTACGAGATCACCCTGCTCAAAACATAATAGGTGAAATCAATTCTCAAGTTAAGATAAGAAATCAACTAAATCAAATGGGACATATAGCTTTCATTTCTACAATAGAACCTAAAAATCCTAAAGAAGCATCTACAGACGATTACTGGATTATTGCAATGCAAGAAGAATTAAATCAATTTGAACGTAACGATGTTTGGGAATTAGTTCCCCGTCCAAATAATCAATCTGTTATAGGAACAAAATGGGTTTACAAAAATAAAATAGATGAACTAGGTAATATAACTAGGAATAAAGCTAGACTAGTAGCACAATGATATAATCAAGAAGAAGGTATTGATTTTGAAGAAACTTTTGCTCCCGTTGCAAGACTTGAAGCAATACATATTCTATTAGCTTTTGCATGTTTTCACAATTTTAAACTTTATCAAATGGATGTTGAAAGTGCATTTTTAAATGGTTTTATAAAAGAAAATGTATACGTAGAACAACCTCCTTTATTTACACATGAAAAATATCCAGATCATGTATATAAATTAAAGAAAGCACCATATGGTCTTAAACAAGCACCTCGTGCTTGGTATGAAAGACTTAAAAGTTACTTACTAAATTCGGGATTTCAAATTGGGAAAGTTGATCAAACACTTTTCATTAAAAATACTACTAAAGAGATTTTAATAATTCAAGTATAGGTAGATGATATTATATTTGGTTCAACAAATGAAAATTTATGTAAAGAATTTTCAAATATAATGACTAAGGAGTTCGAAATGTCTCATATGGGAGAATTATCATATTTTCTCGGACTTCAAATTAAACAATTAACAAATGGAATTTTCATAAACCAAGAAAAATATTGTGCTAATCTAATTAAACGTTTCGGAATGGAGAACACGTCTGCTAAACCTACTCTTATGAGTACCGCTACTCATCTCGATCGAGATGAAAATGGCAAAAGTATAGATCAAAAATTGTTTAAAAGTATGATAGGTTCCTTACTTTACTTAACCACTAGTAGACCAGACATAATGATGAGTGTATGTTTATGTGCACGTTTTCAATCTAATCCTAAAGAATCACATTTAAGAGCGGTAAAGCGAATTATGCGATATCTTAATGAGACTAAAGATTTTGGTCTGTTCTATCCAAAAGAGTGTCCATTTGAGTTAGTATCATTAAATGATGCTGATTTTGGTGGATCTCGAACAGATAGAAAAAGTACAAGTGGTACATGCAATTTCATTGGAAAATCACTTGTATCTTGGTTTAGTAAGAAACAAAATTGTGTCTCGCTTTCCATCTGTGAAGTAGAGTATATATCAGCCGCTTTAGCTTGCACTCAAGTTATCTAAATGCAACAAACACTTAAGGATTTTAATATAAATTTAACAAACTCTACTATATATTGTGATAATACAAGTACAATAAACTTATCTAAAAATCCGGTTAATCACTCTCGTACAAAACATATAGATATTCGTCACCATTTTCTACGTGACAATATCGAAAAAGGAATCATAAATTTAGAACATATTTCTATCGAAAATCAAATTGCCGATATTTTTACTAAACCTTTATTAGAAAACTCCTTTATAAAATTATGACGAGAATTAGGAATAATCTCTTTTAAAGAAATTTTATAGAGAAAATCATTTAATTTAGTCGACCAAATCTATATGCTCAGTCGACTGAATAAAGAAAACTATGACTTTCAATTTATATTTTGAAATAATGATACATATTGAATAATGATATATGGGTTATCACTAATCCATACATTTCTAACTGATTTATTTTAACCATTAAATCTTTGATTGGTTAAAAAACTTTAATAAATTATCACCACAATTTTTTTTTTAGAATTTTCATCGTATAAATACACGTTTAAACATATTTTCATTTTCACAACTCATTTTTCACTTACAAAAGATTGAAAAGTCGATATAAAAATGTCATCAAACAACTCATTCTCCCCAATCAACATCACTTCTTCGGTCGATAACTCACCAATATCACCAAAACTTCCTACTCCAACACCAAAGCATGAGCCAGTCTATAAATGGGACAACTATCGAACTGGCTACACACCTGAATCAAAGAAGGCAAAGCGTGGACTTTTTATATCTCCAGATACAAAAAGGAAGATTGATGAGATTCATCACTTTCAATAACAAAAAATCGATCTTCAACGAGAATTATATTTCGAACAAAATGTAACGGCTAGACGATTAAGCTTCCTAGAGCAAATCGGTTTAAGTTTCTGTGGCTCAAAGAAAAACGAAGTGACTGAGCCCCTACCTCAACCTGTTATTTCATATGATCCGTCTTCGTCTTACAGTACACCAGTCGATCCCGTGAATCCTTGGATGTCGCCAAAGACTCCTCAGTATAGTCCAAATTCATGGGATATAAACTATATGGAGAATGAAGGACACAAAAAGAAAAATAATCCATCTCCAAAGAAATGATTATTTTTGGTGGCCAAATCATGTTGTTATATTGTATTATGTCTATACTATTGTAATCGTTTATTGATTTTTTTTTAAAATTTAGAATTCCAAAAACTCAAGGTTCAGTCGACTGAACCTTACTGCTCAGTCGACTGAACACAAGGCAGAAAACAACTATACAATAGTTCAGTTGACTAAAACCTCGGTTCAGTCGACTGAATTTAACACAGAAAATTTTCGGCCAACAATTCAATCGACTGAACGGACTTTTCAGTCGACTGAACGCCAATTCCCAGGCAATTTTTTCCCTTTTATTCACCCGTTTTCACCTTTTTACTTTCACTTTTTACTTTGTAAAAGTTCTCTCTTCCCCATTGTTTTCCAAAACCCTAGCCCCCAATCCACAAATTACTCTCAAATCTCACAACAAATGGCCCCAAAAGATCAAGAGCTTCTTCTTCTTCATCCTCCGAGCCAATTGATGCTCAAATTGCACAATGGCTCTATGATGGCGTAGCTGTAACAAGGTGGAATAAAATGAAGAATTCTCGCATTTTCGAACATTCCTTCGTTGATTTTCAAAGCCTTCAGACATACAACATCCAAGCATTAATGGACCGGGCAGGTTTAACTTCTCTTTTGGATTTAAAAAGAAACGATCATGCAATAAACCATATCATGGTCAAAATATTTTATGCAAACCTTAATCTTGGACACCAAACTCCAAGAAATCCAAATGATAGTGTTTGGAGTATGGTATGCGGGAAGAAAGTTTGGTTCTCCTTAGATCGAATGACACACATCTTAGGATCACCTAATGTAGGGAGAAAGCTTGATGAGGTAGAATTCAATCCACAAATTCGAGATAACATAAACCATCAATTTCTGGATGATAATGTTAACATTCGAGACTTTAAATCCACCTCCCTACGACCTAGAGCTAGAATCCTTCACAAAGCTCTTATGAGAACAATTACTCCACGAACGGGTTCATATGAAATTGTCTACCCAATCAATTATCGAGTTCTATATCCTATTTGGGGAAATATTCAAGTCAATTGGGTCCAACTAATTCTTGATGAGTTTCTCACATTTAATAATGGCAAAATGCGAACTATATATTTTGGAGAATATATCATGAGACTTCTCCTCAATGTTGATACGTCATTACCCGAGTCCGAAAATACAACGGTCCATCAAATTAACCAACGGACTATAAGCCTTATGCAACTCCCAGATAGGCCTCCTCGCATCATATCTCTTGCCGAATGGGAAGCTAGGCATCGAGAACAACAACAACCTCCACAAGCGCAACAACCTCCACAAGCTCCATATGAAGAACCTTTCCACCAAGATGATGAAATTCGTATAATTGAACCAAGTTGTACTACCAATCAATCGTTAGGAATTTTATCAAGAAATCAACAAATTCTTGATAATCGCCTCAAGAAGGTAGATCACAAACTTGATAAAATTAAAGGATTCTTCAATAAATTATGGGATGCCATCTCATGCTCAACTTCCACTACCGCTTCAACATCACGCGGTAAGCGTCCTGCACCTACTTTCATATGGACATCATCCGAAGAACATACAAGCAGCAGCACGAGTGGCACTAGTGGTGGTCAAGGAGGAAGTTATAGAGCTCCCACAGGTGGACCCGTTATCCACAAACCAAGGGGAGGGAGAGAAGGCTCATATGATTGGGACAAAGATGAATAACTCTTTTATGTTTTTATGTTTCATTCATTCATGCAACATTCTATGTTTTATTTTTCATTCTACATTTTATGCTACATTCTATGCTACATTCTTAAACTATAGACATGCATATCAGTGATTGTTTTTTACTATATACTTCTGCGATTGTTACTTCCTTTTTATCGATGACAAAGGCGGAGAAATCTATGTTATTAACCATGTTTTTGTAGAAAAGATAGTGCATATATTCAGGGGGAGAAATAATCTCTACACACATGAGTATTGTCATCAATCAAAAAGGGGGAAAATGTTGATACGCTAAGATTTTGATCAATGACAATGTGCTTCAACAAAAAGGAAGAGATATGTGCAAAGCTAAAGAAAGAACGATGAAGATCAAGGATAAACATAAGTATGATTTTTATATAGGTCTTAGTTTAGATTTATTGTTAAAATCTATCCTCAAGAGGCTTGCACAAACACTAGAACACATTTTATAAATTTCATTTTTTAATAAACATTCACTGTGAACAATTTAATAGTTCAGTCGACTGAATAGGGATAACCAGTCGACTGAACCTGTTACACATACAAACATGTGCAGTTTCAGTCGACTGAAACACCCTGCTCAGTCGACTGAATTTGTTATTGAAAACTTTACTTCATATTTTCAGTTGACTGAATTCCCTGTTCAGTCGACTGAATTTGAACCTGCAAATTTTCTCTGAATGGACACCTTCTTCCTCCCAAGAGTTGCAACCATTCTCCAATGGAAATGGAAGCATCTCTTGTCTACACCCTTAGCCAATAGATGCACCTCTTCTACAATTATAAATACATAATTCTAACATCTTCAATTTACCGAATTCTCTTGCTTTAATCTTACTATTTTCTTGAACATATTATCTAGAAATTCTCAAGGCAATCACAAATCTATTGCTTGAATCACTGCTTTGTTTTTAACATTCTTTTGATTCATAGCAATTCACATTTCCTAAATCTTCACAAATACATTGCATACTCTCGAGGATAAGATTATAGAAATATTGTACTACATTAGACTCATTAGTGTTGAAAAGAACACAACAAGTCGAATATTGTTTTTTAGTAATTGAGTTGAAGTCCTCTTCGGTAGTTGAGGCAAGAAATCCCGTTCGGTTGTTCGGGTAAGTTGTAAACCTATTCCTCCGAGTTAAGTGAGGGTTTTAGTTAGTGGAATTCCTAAGTGAAGCTTAGGGACTGGACGTAGGACTAGAAGTCCGAACCAGTATAAAATCCTGGTGTCTACCTTGCTTTTACTTACTTTATCTACCTAGACTATTCCGTTATTCCATATTACACGATCCTACCGCATAGCCTCTTTCATAACCATGATAGAGTTTTTATTTTTCTAAACATTAAGGTGTGTAAATCTCCTTTACATTTGATATCAACCTACATTAATAGTACATCTATATTTTACATAGAGTTCACCATAAATAAATAGACAAAGAATTTATCATTGTAATTATATTCAATGTTGAAATGTTATTAGT
This sequence comes from Allium cepa, assembly GCA_030765085.1. Lineage (NCBI taxonomy): Eukaryota > Viridiplantae > Streptophyta > Magnoliopsida > Asparagales > Amaryllidaceae > Allium > Allium cepa. The sequence continues at coordinate 310,219,703 of CM060937.1, forward strand.
GATGTCTCAGCACCAATGTGTATGAATAAATGAAAAATGTTGATACTAGCTGGTATTCTTCTAATATGGTTATTCATGCCAACTTGAATCACTAAACTAATATTTTCATTCATTCCATTAAGTGCATTTGTTACTGGTATATTTGTTCATGTCCAGTCAAATAATAAGGAAAAATAACTAAAAACTATCAATTTATTTAAGAGCTCCATTTTTTTATTACACATTAGCACTCTAGAAAATTAGTAATTGTTTCTTGTTATTCAATTTTGAGTTTCTTTTTTTCTCAACTAGCTGAAGCTATATTACTTGTTTATATCTATAGGGTGATGCACTAGTAGCTCACTTTGAGTACCATAAGCGCGAATGGAGTCCACAGGAGGCTTCAATATTGGGTGCCTAAAATTGCGACGCAGACCCTCAGAAAATGCAGAATTAGTTCAGTAAGCTTCAAAATATTTTGTAGTAGTGAAATTTGAAGTTTTCACAATGAACTTTGTAGAATTTGATATGAACTAATTAGTATATTTGATTTTCTTTACAATTTGATGATATATTAATTTTGAAATTTAGTTTCATGTTTGTTATTGCTATAAATTTGAATTTGTATAGTTGAATGAAATAATATATGAGTATACTATAAGATCCGGAATGAGATATGGTTGAATGAAATACTATTAGATCTAATTTGCATTAGCCACGGTTATAAGTGTTAGAGTTTCCTTTTTGGTAATGGTTATAAATGTTAGAAACTATTGTTCTGTCATGGTTATAAGTGTGATACTATCTAAATTTCCCACGGTTATAAGCGTTAGTAATAACCATTTTATCACGATTATAACCATGAGTAAATATTGTTCTGTCATGGTTATAAGTGTGATAATATCTAACTTTATAATGGTTATAAGCGTGAGAAATTACTATTTTTGTCACGGTTATAACCGTGAGCAAAAGTGTGACTGAATTTGTCCATGGTGCCTATTTTAACGGTTATAACCGTAACAAATTAGTTTTGTCATGCTTATAACCGTGAGGAAATTGCCTTTCTGGTGTTGTGTCCATTAGGACTATGGATGGATCTGGCTTTTCAAATCGGTGGTTGTCGTGTTAAATCTTGTCAGATAACTTCTTAAGGTCTCTCCAACTCTTTGTTTCACACTAAAAAGCATCATTACATTCTTTGGTCGAGAGATATGTACCCTAAACTATCTCAAGAATCCATCTACTAATCAGGACCCTATGCTTATGGCCCTATTCTTTAACTGCTTGAACCACATAGCAGTCGACTCGGTTAAGTATAATAGGAAGCTTCGCCCCATTACCTCTTTAGACGCACCCAACACCTTCATATATTGGATGTATCTCAACATATGAATGGTCAAATTTGTCATTCTGTTAAATAGTTCCTACATCAGTAGCTTAAAATCAGAAGATTCCTCGAACATCAGATGTTAGGAGTGAATGGATTCTAGTTCACATCCTTCAATCTTTGGTCTAGAGGTCCACCTCTCACTATTCTTATGATCATCTTAGCAATCCGATTGTCATCATCTAATGGTAGTCTTTGCTCTATAACTATGTTTTGGCCCCATTCCTACAGGTAAACTCCGATACATACTCCTCTGGCTTTATATAAGTATTTTGATCCCCCCACCTTCAACTTTAATCAGCTTCCTGTTCCTACGGGGAACCTTTAGCACATACTTCTTTGGGTACTGTGCACTCACATTCTGATTTTCATTTCTAGCTCCAACATCATTTGCTCCTAACATTCCAGCTTTTCATAAGTTCAAAGCGACATTACCCTCGAGTAAATTCCTCTCGGTACCGACCCAATTCTGGTTGGTACAAACTAGTTTGATTTATGGGTGCATCACTCCGGTTTTCTTTTCTCCAACTCAAAATGTGCTTCTACATTAGTTCTTAGTCCTTGGTTTTAAATTCCTATCGCTTTGGCTGTTCTTAGATCCATCCTTCTAAAGAATCCATCTAGCATCTCATATTGTTTGACCATTATTCCATCTTGCATCTCTTTCATCATTCTCTTTATCTCATCTCTTGTCACACAAATGGATTGATTAGAATTTAAGAGCACCTCTTCGCTTCCCCCATGCTCTAGATAACTCCCTCCAATCGTTGATCTGGTGTTAGGCGTCCTCATCTTCTCTGAATCTTAGTTCCTTAAGAAATTCCTTTAAATATGAATGAGAATGGTCTAGATCTAATCTCTTTCTCTTGTAATCCATAATGGACAGCCATATCTGCACTAGAATTCCTCTTTCTCAGTAAAAATACGAAAATGTTTACACCAAAAATGGATCAACACCCAAATACCTACGGATATGTTGTGTTCTAGCAAAAACTATCAAAAAGGTAAAGAGAACACTAGAATGTGATAGTGGTTCGACAAATAATTTGGTCAACGTCTGTAACGACCCATAATTTAACCACTTTGAACATAGACAGTTAATATGTTTATTAATGATTAGATAGTAGATTCTTTATCTAAAATAAAATTTTGGATTAAACGTCTCGAATGGATTTTTAAAATTGATGTAAAATGTTAATTTAAAGACGGTTCGACTTATAAGGCGATTAGCTACCGATTTATTTAAGAATAAGTTTTCCTAATAAACCAAATGAGAATGATTACTTAAGAAAAGAATTTTCCTAGTAAAACAAGAAAGAATGATGAACCTTGCCTAATAAAATTGAATAGTATAAATACTTGCCTAGTAAAATAAAAAAATTATAAATCTTGCCTAATAAAATAGAATAATATAATTACTTGCCTCATAAGACAAGAAAGAATTATTAACCTTACCTAATAAAACAGAATAGTATAATTACTTGCCTAATAAAACAAAATAGCATAATGATTATTATATTCCACACGGATGGTTGTCATTGGACCAAAATCGGGTCGAATCAGGTTATGCCATGCAGATGGTTTCCATTGGACAAATATCTGGTCGAATCAGATCAGGCCATAGTTGATAAAGAGGATTCCTATTGGACCAAAACGTGGTTGAATCAAATTAGGCTGTATGGCCGGTTTCTATTGGACCAAAATCTGGTTGAATCAGTTAGGCTATAGGAAATTACTGAAGTACCCTTCTCTTCACCTATAAATAGCCAAGTCCATATCTCATTTTAAATCATTCGCAAATTAAAGAAAAGAACTAAATTTCAATATCAAAAGCGAATTATTCCAAATCTCCAATAAAGTAAATAGGAGGTTAGTATATTCCTTGTTTTTATGGTTTAGTGGGTATAACTTATTCTATGAGTATAATTTAATTATTTTATAGTGAGTGTAACCTTAATCTCTTTCCTCTGACTCATTCACATTTTAATAAATGTTGTTATAACTATTGATTGTAATTTGTTAATAATAATGGGTTGGTTATTATTCTTGTTTGGTTGTTTTATTTGTGCTCAACTAGATTATGAGCAATAACCTTGACGTTTAGTTAAAGGGAACTTACACAACCTTTTAACTTAGGATTAACAAGTGACTTTTTGGTTAAAAGGAAATAACACCCATTTTAGCTAGAGGGAGCTTCACACCTCTTGGTCGTATTCTCCTTTAAAGATGATGGGTTTAAGTTGTGATTTGAATGGAAGTTTTAAATCTTGGTTTAAAGTATTTTAAAGGAGCTTCAAAATTTATGTAATGATTAAAATGGGTTATTTATGGAAGGTAAGTCATCCTATACTTCGCACTAAAAACCGAAGAGTAGATTGATTCTCTATCTGTGAGATCTAGAACCAAAATGTCTAGGCACGGCTAGGAGCAACCAGTGCCTTGACATACCTAGCTTTATTTTTGAGTGAGGGATAGAGTAAGTCGAGAATATCAGAAACGTGACAAGTGTAAAAGATTTGATTTCCATAAATTATCTTTATAATTATGATGGTATGGAAAACTTTTACCTTTCTTGTAGTCGATTGTTTTTGACCCATTTAAGTATGGTTTTGTAATATTAAATCCTTCCAAATTTTTTGTGAATATACTTATATCGTTGAGAGAAATATATGTATATTTTTGAATCAATGAAAGAGTATAAGATTTAATTTCTATATACGATTGTTTTGTTATCCATGATAGTTGATATCTCTGCTACCGATTCGATACCCTTCTTCCTTTTGTTTCGTCAATCTAAGGCAATTTGTTGATCATTTAGAGCATTGATATCCTTTATCAGAAATGAATAAATAAAGAGCGAGTGGGGGATAAGCCATCTAGGGTTGCTCTTATTAGGATATTCACATCTACTTTAGATTGGTTTTGGTTGTATGCGCATGGAGATGTGAAATAATCGGATACTCGGTAAGATTGACGAGGTTTGGCTTGGAGGTTTTCAAGAGCCATCGTAGTTCTCATGTATATTTTCCAAAGGTATACTATCGATAAGGGGGTGCACCCTCCTAATCATTGTTGGAAAAATTCCTTTTCCTTATTTTTTATTCAAATATTTGGATTGTTTCTTTCTTAATTGCATCGAGAAGCGTCTTGCACTCTTCGCAATGTTTAATTAGAAATGTCCATTCTTTTAAGCTTATTGTCCTTATACGGGGAAACCCATTTTTTACTTTTGCGACATGGTCTCACCGGTTATTCTGTGTGTTCTATTTTTTTATTCGGAGTTTATTCATACCAGACTTATTGTCTAGCCCGAATTGTTTATTTTACCTAAGCTCTCGGGTGCTCAATTATATTTGAGTACTCCGAAAATGACAGGTTTCTTTGGGCTCTTTTGAAGATGGTGGATGAACTGGAGCCTCCTTATCTATCTAGCTAATTATTTCCACTGTTATGAGATGTTGGTTGTATATATGTATATTTAAAGGTGGGTTGTTATAACTACCTAAACTGATCGTAGTACTTTTGCTGTAACTCTGATAACTCCATGTTGGGGAGTAACCTTATGTACTGTCATATTTTTATTTTATATATTTAACCATTCTATTGTGATATTATTGTTCTGTTCTTATATTTAACCCTATAACAACTCGTTTTTCATATACTTGGGCAACAACACATGAATACCATGGATGTATTAATTACCGTTCTCAAGGGTTAGAAAGATGGGTCGTCACAATTGGTATCAGAGCTTTGGTTGAGCAAACACTTTAGCCTAATTGGCGTACCACTCACTAGATAGGGTAAATGATGCCATAGAACGATTAAATCTTGAGAAGGCGTATTTTTAATTTTTATAATAATAATATTTATCCTCTAAAGTCTCGTTTTACATCCTTTGGTGTTATTTCCTTAAAACATTTTAATCCTATTTTTGTATTCTAAAGACACTTGTTATTTGTTCAGATAATAGAAAATGAATACAAGAAGAGGAGGAAGGCGATGATCTGGAATTAGCACGGCTACCAATGGTAGGGTACTTAGAAATACTACTATGTCAACTGTAGATCCGGTAGAGGAAATGGCAGTGCAAGTTCAGACCCCTATGAACTTTACGGCTTTATTTAAGAATTTTACCACTTTATGTGGGAAACCATTCTATGAGACTGAAGATATTCTTCGAGTGCAGATGTGGATTCCAACTTGTGAAAGAATATTTGGAGATCTTCGGTTAGAGGATGCGGAGAAATGGATATTGGCATCGCAACAACTTCAAAAGTCGGCAATGGGTTGGTATGATTCAATAATAGCTAGTACTCCGGAGGAGGATTTTTCTTGGGCCCAGTTCAAGGAAGTTTTTGAAGCACAGTTTATTCTAGAAGCTGGAAGAACTCAGTTATTTAGAAGTTTCATTGACTTAAAGCAGGGTGATATGACGGTGTCACAGTATGAACATAAGTTCAATGCTTTGTCCCGTTTTGGACTTGGATAGATAGACACACCGCTCAAGAAAAACGAAAAATTTATGAATGGAATGCGACCAAAGTTCCATCGTGAAATGACCAATCATCATATGGGTACATTCACCAACATTATTAGCATGACTTTGTGGTTTGAGGCTCTTGGTATTAAGGAAGGAGTCTAGAAGGGTGTACTAGCAGTAAATGCCAATCCTTTATCAATTATACCAGTTGAAGGAAAGCCAAGTTTAAGGGAAAGAACCAGGATGCAGGAAAGAAACCTTAAGATGGCGCTCCAATATAGAAGAAGCAGACCAACTTGGCCAGTATTATTTGTTTCAAGTGTAATAAGATGGGTCACTTTGCAAATCATTTACTAATTGCCACATGTTTGAACTTGGCCAGTATTATTTGTTTCAAGTGTAATAAGATGGGCCACTTTGCAAATCATTTACTAATTGCCACATGTTTGAATTACGGCCATCCAGGACATATGAAGAATGAGTGCCCTTTTCCTAAAAAGGTATCTCAAGGGCAGAACTTTACCATTGAAGAGATACCCATCCACTTCTTCAGATCAAGAAAGGAAGCAAGTGTTACAAGGTACATTATCCATCTATGATGTACCTGTAAGGGAGTTATTTGATATAGGAGCTTCCCATAGTTTCATTTCTTATGATCTAATGAACAAACTAAACATTAAATATGTTATCATAAGTAATCATCTCTATGTGTCAAACCCAATTGGAGGTTCGACAAATCTTGACACCTTGTGTCTAAATGTACCTATTTCTTGTCAAATCATCTCTTTCCTTTTGACTTCTTTGTTCTTGGATTTATGGGTTTTGGAGTGTTGCTAGGAATGGATTGGTTGTCTATTTTTAAAGCTATCTTTGATTGTGATAAAAGGCTCATCAGAGTTAGTGATGATGGAAATGTTGGTGTAGATATTAGTTGTGAAGAACCTAAGAAATTAATGATCAGTTTTCTCCATTCACTCAAAGTGGCTAAAGCGGAGCTAGGAGATGTGTCGGTTGTTCGAGATTTCACAAATTTTTTGATGAGGTGCAAGGTTTACCTCCACACCATGAAGTCGAGTTCCATATCGATTTGTTTCCATGAAGCATACCTGTTGTACAACGCTTGCGAAGGATGGCTCTGAAAGAGTAGAGGGAGTTAGAAAGGAAAACTTATGACTTGTTGTAGAGGGGCTTGATCTGACATAGTACCTCAGGTTAGGGATCGCCGGTCGTCTTTGTTACAAAGGCAAACAGTTCTCTAAGGTTATGCGTAGACTATCGATAGTTGAACAAAAGGACTATGAAAAATAAATATCCTTTGCCAAGAATCGACGATATGTTTGACCAACTCCACGGTGCTCGGATATTTTCTCAAATAGATCTTGCCACCGGTTTCCACTAATTAAGAGTGGCAGAGGAGTGTGTACCCTTAACAGCTTTTCAGGCTCTAGAAAATTTCTACGAGCGGTTATTTATGCTGTTTGGATTGACTAACGCACCTGCTTATTTTATGGACTTAATGAATCGAGTATTTTGAGATATTCTTAACAAAATTTGTTCTTGTCTTTATTGATGACATTCTTATCTATTCAAAGACAGAGGAGGAACACAAATATCATCTCCGTGTCGTACTCAATACCTTAAGAAGCCATGTGTTGAAGACTAAGCTTTTCAAGTGCCATTCCTGGAAATCTGAAGTTAGGTTTCTAGGGAATGTTATTTCGGGAGAAGGCATATCGGTGGACCTAGCTAAAGTTGTTACGGTTCAAGACTGGAAAAATCCCAAAAGTGCGATGGAATTTAGAAGTTTCTCGAGATACGCTGGTTTTTAGTGTAGGTTTATCAAGGACTTCTCGAAGATTGCTTCTTATCTAATGAAGTTAACAAAGAAAGATGTTAAGTTCGTTTGTACTTTTAAGTGTGATCAAGCATTTAATGAATTGAAAGAGAAGTTGACTGGCTCTCTTATTTTAACCATTCCAGATGGGAGCGAAGTTTTAACCATGTATATAGATGCTTATGGAACCGGATTGGTAGCAGTTCTGATGCAGCATGGGAAAGTTATTGCCTTTGGGAGTCGACATCTAAAGCCGCATGAGAAAAATTATGCTACGCATGATTTGAAGATTTTGGTTGTTGTCTTCGCACTAAAGATGTGGAGGCATTATCTTTTGGGTAAAAGGTTTGAGTTATACATGGACAAATCCTTAAAATACCTTTTTACCTAGAAAGATTTGAATTTGAGGCAGTAGAGATGGCTGGAGTTTCTCGCTTCTTATGATCTAGAGGTTCTTTATACCCTTGGAAAAGCAAATGTCATTGCTAATACAATGAGCAGGAATGTAGCAATGGTTGCAATCCTATATGTTAAGCCAGTATTGTTAGAGAGAATTGCATCCAGTCAAGAGGCGAATCCTATATTGGCTCGTCTTAAGAAGGATGTTGAAGAAAGTGGTTTTGCTAGCTTTGAGATTGATCTCCAGGGCATATTGAAAATGAAAGGGCATGTTTGTGTTCCAGATTTTGATGGACTTAAGCAAGAAGTGTTAGCTGGACGTGACCATTTAATGTTATCTTTTCATCCAGCAGTGGCCAAGATGTTCAAAGATATGAAGAGTGTATTCTGATGGAAGGGGAAGAATCAAGATATTTCAATCTTTGTGAGTCATTATACAAACTGCCAGCAGATAAAGAGTGACCAACAAAAGATAGCCGCCTCAACCACTTGAGATCCTAAGTGGAAGGGGGAGCAAAACTCTATGGATTTTATTGATGGGCTTCCTAAGTAAGAAGAGGTAATGATAGCATTTGGGTTATAGTCGATCGATTGTCCAAGAGTGCCCATTTCAGTCATGTTAAGCCGATTAGGACTGCTTTGAGTCTAGCGAGTTTGTATGTGATGGAGATTGTGAGACTCCATGGGATTCCTTATAGTATTATAAGTAACTGAGACCCGATATTCACTAATGGTTTCTGGAAGGGTTTGCAGACTGCTTTGGGGACTGAGCTAAGTCAAAGTACAGCTTACCATCCCAAAACAGATGGGAAGATGGAGAGAGTGAACCGGATCTTTGAAGATTTATTGTGAGCATGCATTCTAGACTTCGAGGGTTCTTAGGAAGATCATTAACCCTCAGTTGAATTCACTTATAATAACAACTATCAAGCAAGTGGTATAGCCCCTTTCGAAGCTCTTTATGGTTTTCCATGTCATTCTCCTTCAAGTTGGGTTAAATTTGGAGATAGACTGGTTCTTAGACCCGACATAATCTTAGAAGCCAATGAGAAGGTAGTTGATATTAAAGTAAGATGAAGAAAGCACAAGATCGGCAAAAGCGTTATGCAGATCAAAGGCGTAGGGATCTAGAGTTCTTTGTCAGGGACTTGGTATTTGCAAAAGTCTATCCTCTGAGAAGTGTCGTGAGGTTTGGAAAAACAGGGAAGTTAGACCCTCGATATGGTCCTTTTCCATACCGGATCGGATTAGTAAATTTGCATATAAAATGGAGTTACTAGATCGATTATCAGATATACACAGCGTATTTCACTATCTCATTTACGTTATTATGTACATGACCCTTCGATGATAGTATAACTGGGACAACAAGTTGATTCGGTGGTTCAACCTAACCTAACCATTCTTAAGTAGCCTATTCGTATTGTCGCTCGAGATATAAGCGATTAAGGAAGAAGATTGTGAATCTTGTTAAGGTTCAGTGGAGTGGAGATGTAGAGATTGTACTTGAGAAACTGAGGACTATATTAGGGGTTCTTATCTCGAGTTGATGTAGTTGTTATTTGTATTTTTTTGTTTCTTTTTAGTGTACTCGCCAGTTGAGTTGAGGTTACTTTCTTGTATCTTTGTGTGGTATATATGATATCATTTGGGTTTCTTAGATACTTTCAGTTTATCTGACTAATTTTTAGGATGAAATTTCCTTTAAGGAGGGGAGGATGGAACGACCTATAATTTAACCACTTTGAACTTGGATAGTTAATATGTTTTTAAATGATTAAATAATGGATTTTATATCTAAAATAAAATTTTAGGTAAAATATCTCAAATGGATTTTTAAAACTGATGTAAAATGTTAGTTTATATACGGTTTGAGTTATAAGGCGATTAGGGGTACCTATTTATTTAAGAATAAGTTTGCCTAATAAACCATATGAGAATGATCACTTAAGAAAATAATTTGTCTAGTAAAACAAGAAAGAATTATAAACCTTGCCTAATAAAGCAGGATAGTATATTGCTTAGTAAAACAAGAAAGAATTATTAACCTTGCCCAATAAAACAGAATAGTATAATTACTTGCCTAGTAAAACAAGAAAGAATTATTAACCTTGCTTAACAAAACAAAATAGTATAATTACTTGCCTAATAAAAAAATAGCGTAATGATTATTATATTCCATACGGGTGGTTGCCATTGGACCAAAATATGGTCGAATCAGCTCATGCCATGTGTACGGTTGCTATTGGACCAAAATATGGCCGAATCAGGTTAGGCCATGATTGATAAGGAATATTCCTATTGGATCAAAATGTGGTCAAATAAAATCAAGCCATAAGGATGTTTTCTATTGAATCAAAATGTGGTCGAACAAACTTTAACCTATAAGGCTAATTTCTATTAGACTAAAATATTATAGAATCAGGTTAGGCTATAGGATATTACTAAAATACCCTTCACTTTACTTATAAATAACCAAGTCCATATCTCATTTTAATTCATTCAAAAACTAAAGTAAAGAACTAAATTTCATTATCAAAGGTGAAGTATTCTAAGTCTCCAACAAAGCAAATAGGAGGTGAGTATATTCCTTGTTTTAACAATTTAGTGGGTATAACTTATTCTATGAGTATAATTTAATTATTTTACAATGAGTGTAATCTTAATATCTTTCCTTTGACTCATTCGCATTTTAATAAATGTTGTGTTTACTATTGATTTTAAGTTGTTAATGATAATGGGTCTGTTATTATTATTCTTATTATTCTTGTTTGGCAGTTTGATTTGTGCTCAGCCAGTTTATGAGCAGTAACCTTGATGTTTAGTTAAAGGGAACTCACACCACCTTTTAACTTAGGATTGACATTTAGTGAGAAATAATACCCCTTTTAGCTATCTCATTTGATTAAGAGGGAACTTCAACCGTCTTGGCTATTTCAAAGACGATGGGTTTAAGTTATGATTTGAACGAAAATTTTAAATCTTGGTTTAAAGTATTTTAAAGGAGCTTCGAAATTTATATAATGATTTAAATGGGTTATTTAAGGAAAGTAAGTAGTCTTATGTTGGCACTAAAAGAAGATGAGTAGATTGATCGTCTATCTATAAGATCTAGTACCAAAGTATCTAGGCAAGGCTATGAGAACCCAGTGCCCTGACTTACCTGGCTTTGTTTATGGCCGAGGGACAGGGTAAGTCGAGAATATTGAAAACGTGAAAAGTGTAGGAGATTTGATTTCCATAAATGATCTTTATAATTATGTTGTTATGGAAAACATTTGCCTTTCTTGTAGTCAATTTTTTTGACCCATTTAAGTATGCTTTTGAAATATGAAATCCTCCCAAATGTTTAGTAAATATACTTATACCGATGAGAAAAGTATATGTATATTTTATCAGCATTGAAAGAGTATAAGATTTAATTTCCATATACGATCATTTTTTTATCTTCGATAGTTGATATCTTAACCGTCGATTTCAATACCCTTCTTCCTTTCATTTTTGTTTCGTCAATCTAATATGATTTGTTGCTCATTTATAGCATTGATATCCTTAATAGGAAATGACAAAATAAATAGTTAGTGGGGGCTAAGTTATGTAGGGTTTCTCCCATTAGGTTATTATTACATCTACTCTATATTGTTTTCGGTTGTATGCACACAGAGATGTAAATTACTCTAATACTCGATAAGGTTGGTGGGGTCTGGCTTGGAGGTTTCGAGATCCATCATTGTCCTTAAACATATTTTCTAGTGATATACTTTCAATAAGGGGGCGCAATCTCCTAGTCATTGTTGGAAAAATTCCTTTTCCTTATTTTTGATTCAAATCTTTGGATTTATTCTTTCTTAATTACATCAGGAAATGTCTTGTGCTCTTCGCAATATTTAATTATTTGTGTCCATTCTTTTATGCTTGGATGTTGTCCTTGTGAGGGGAAACCCATTCTGTGTTTTTGCAACGTGGTCTTACTGGTTATTCTGTGTGTTCTACTTTTTTATTGGAGTTTACTCATACTAGACTTATTGTTTGACCCGAATTATTTATTTTCCCTAAACTATCGGATACTCATTTATATTCGAGTAGTCCGAAAATGAAAGGTTTCCTTAGGCTCTTTTGAAGATGGTGGATGAGCAGGAGGCTCCATGTCTATCTAGCTATTTATTTCCGCTGTTATGAAATGTTGGCCCTACGTATGTATATTTAAAGGTAGGTTGTTATATCTACCTAGACTGGTAGCAGTACTTTTGTTGTAACTCTAATAACTCCATGTTGGGGAGTAGCCTTATGTACTATCTTATTTTTATGTTATAGATTTAACCGTTCCATTGTGAGATTATTATTCTGCTCTTATATTTTACCACATGATAACTCATCTTTTAGATACTTAGGCAATGACACATGAATACCATGGATGTATTAAGTGTCGTTCTCAAGGGTCAGAAAGGTGGGTCATCACAACGTATACTTTATTCTTATTATTTGCTTAATTCGCTCTGGAATACAATGATTACAACTTAGATCCGAACATAGTCTAGTAGATCGTGAATCTATGAGTGTTTTGAGTATTTCAGCAAGAAGAAGATAATGGAGAAATCAAATGCCCCAAAAGGCCTTTTCCTGAAGCCATAGGTTCTGCATTTGTAAGGAAAATGCCGAGCAAAACCGGAGGTTCGTGAAACATCATGTTCAGATCCAGACGCGAATATGTAGGAGTAGGCAATCAGGCCCAATTTATAATAAAAATTGCTTGGCACCGACTGATTTTTTCCAAGGGGAGATCTCACCTCCTTTCCATTGGCCTCTTGTCATGATCTATTGTCTGTAGAATACTTTTTCTTTGAGATTGAGTTATTTAAGAGGGGTCGTGATACCGCTTATTCTTGCCTGTCTTCGGATAGAATATCCTTAGAGTTGTCCGTCTATTCCTTAAGAGAAGCATCCCATGACGATCATTTGAGCCAAAGCTCCATGTACAAGGATTTTGGGAACTAATATGGTGGAAAAAGTGCTCGGTATCGAGAGGAAGCTCTCAGTACAGTGGTAACTTCATTCTGTTCTCCTAAGCATGAATCCATGTTCTTGATTCATTACAACTTAATCTTGACATATAATTCATCCTTTTGAGTTTATTTTGAGACTATGGAAATTTTTAGTGTAACGCATGGTAAAAAAAATTAGTTCTTTGCATAAACAAAAATTATAAATTTTGAAGTATATAGGCTTCAATTGAAATTTTAAAATAGAAATTAAATAAAGGAAATTGATATATTGTTACTTTGTTTTAGTAAATAAATGATATATATATACACATGAGATATTCAGACTATAAATTCATATGTTTAGTTGTTAATATCCATCTATATAGTAAAATTAGGAAACTCTCACACTTAATAAATCGGAAAGGATCTTAACTTAAAGAAATTAATTTGAAACAATGATATAGGCCTTTTAGATATATATCATGTTCATTTGATTAAACTCAATCTTCATTTCTCTTTGAATAAAGAATCATAAAATCAATACAAAAATTGCTCTCAAATTATGAGTTTACTTCACCATACTGCTATTAAAATTTGATGAAAACATTACATGAAACAACGCTACACAATTTTTGAGCATACCTTGTATATTTATTTAATAAATTTAATGGTCTTTATTTTTCATCAAAAAAAGTATGAAATTAACATTTAGAAATGTTTCGATATTTTGAGCCTACTTGACCAAATCACCAAAATAATTCGATTAAAACATTATGAGTTACAAAGCTACAAAATTTGTATGTACGAGTTCATTTACTATTACATTTACTAGAATATGTACATTTCCATTTTAGCAAACCCATTATTAATATTATCTCACCAACTATTCAATTTACTTATTATGTTATCTCTTCTGTTCAAATCATCGACTTTTATTTATGCTAATTTTGTAATTTGAAAACAAAATGAAACCTACTATTATGATAGTGATTTTTCTTTATATGTAGAAGTAATGTTGGATTCATCCCCCATTGTAATTTATAAAACAATAAAAGTTTAAATTCGTTTAAATTTTTTACTTCGCTAGTTACCTAAACTAGATTAATAACACCTAAACTTGTAGTTATGTAAAAAATCAGACTTAAAGAAATAAAACTTATCACGAAAAATTTAGCTTATCTTCTAACTATCAATAAGAAAATAACTCAAAGCTACAAGTTTAGAACAAAAGTGCATTGATTACTTCAAATTAATATTAAAAATAAAAATATTATTAAAATCCCTCCTTGTATGCAAAGAAATATCTAAAACAATTCCAAGTAAAAAGAAATATTTATTAGAAAACGTCAAGAAAACCAAGAGTAAAACAATAAAGTAAGAAAAGTAAAACATCACTTTATCTCCTATAAAAGCTGGCTCAACTTAAGAAAATAAAATTATTTCAAATCCAGTAACTCAGGAAACAAGAAATGAAGCAAAAATTTAACATTATACTTTGATTCTTCGTAATACACTGCATAAAAAAAGTTATTTCTTCTATTCCAAAATATGAAAACGTAACCAAGTTAAATACACACTCGTAACTCTTAACAATCACATATGCAATTTTCCACCTCTTCATCCAATTTTTATAGAACGAGCAAATGATTCCATCATTCCACAAGTAAAAAAATAGAAAGTGCAAGTCTTTACATTAACTATAAATACCGTAGTTCCTTTATTAGCGAGCTCATCGATTTGCATTGACCATTACTCAAATATGAGATTATATGTAGATAGAAGAATCATAAATGGGGTGATTTTCAAACAAGTTAAACTATTTACAATCAAAAGTGATCACGATCTACTCCTCATTCAAAGTCTTCAAAAACCACTTTGATGGTCCAGATGTAGAGAAAGTGATATATACTATTTTGAATATTAAAAAGCACACTAAAATAAATTTAATGCATGCTTCAATTTTTTTAAAATATAAAATGTTGAATAGTGATTGTTGAACACAGATTGACGATTGTTGAATGATAAAATAATAATTAATTTTCTTTTTGAATTAAGGAGTGCTTTCCTAAAATTCATTATCATTTTGACAAAATTAACCCATGTTGTTCATATAATTTGTTCTTTTAAAAATATATCTTATAATCACGTTGAATAATCTTATAAAAACTACATCTATTTTATGAAAATACAAACTATGGCGATCTCAAAGCTCTTTAATATCTTCTAAACACCAAATTAATAAGGTCTCCACCCACACTCAAATCCATTACTACCAATGTGACGACCCGCCTTTCATTCCATAGAAAAATGCATCATCAATAAGAAAGAAAGAGGTAGAAATAGAATAGATAGAAGAAAGAACTCAACAATATCAGAATCTCACAGCGGAACAGAACAAAATATAATATATCACATAGATATTACATAGTCATTACATCAGAGTTACACAGATTACAACAATATTTCACATTGGACAATTATAAAGATCTGTCTAATCCATTGCATTTCAAATACAACAGACAAAGACTTCAACACAGCGGAAATAGATAGATATAGCTACGTCTGGACTCCTGCTCCATGCTATCCAATATTCATCAAGCCAAAACCTGGTCACTTGGCTACTCATAAAAATTTGAGTACCCAAGAGTTTAAGAAAAACAGAAATAAACTCCGGGTCTGACATGGGTCTGGTGTGAGTAAACGGTTAAAGTTTCTTGACTTGAAAATCTTTTGAAAACAAAGGTATCACGTAAGACTTCCCACACATAAACATGGGTAAGTTTTTACCTTACGCTAACCAAAACATTTGATATGAAATCTAGTGATATTATAATAGGGTCTAGAGTTTTCAAATAAACTAGAAAATAGCCGAAATTGTTACATTTACTAAATTCCAACATACATAGTATACAATCAAATCCGAGGGCACTTATTGGAGATTGGATTTCCATACAATGGCAGGGCTACTGAAGTACCGCCCGTCACAGTACGTGGCCTAAATCAACATACCGAGGATCACTCGCGACCCCGTATAACATAAGGCCAGAACCATCCATTACTGGACAGTCCCAAACAAGACAACCTCGCGGTTGGCTGCAGATCCAACTGCCCACACAGCCGAAATAAAAGGGACATCTAGACAGGGGTAAATTTCGTCCTACTTGAGCGCGACTCACTTAGCCTTGCTGCACCTCCCCTGTTTTAGCCATTTCCGGTTGATGAGGCTTGAGGCTACGATTACCTTTATAGAACACATCTATCTTAGAATGCTCATCGTCCACCTGACGTTGTTCTAAAAGCATTCAATCCATATAAGTTTGTTCCGAGTTCGAACGAAACCGAAGGCATTATCTCGTTACACTCATATTGGAATCACCCTCAGAGTTAAAGACAATAAACCTTGCACTCTGAAACTCCATCTCGAACCTGAAAGCACTATCTCCGTTATACTCGTATTGGAATCACCCTTAGAGTTTTAACAACAAATAGTTCTTACACTTCGAGTCTTCAACTTGCTCTTCACTTGAATTCACGACCTAACGTTTAACTTGGATCGATGTGGTTTTCGGATAATCAAATTTGATACTCGATCCCTGTCTCATCGAAATCCAAACGTATCTTAAAGGCCAAGTTGTTTTAAAGGTTGAACAATTCAATTCAATTCAATACTTTGAATTCATATAGAAATTAATACAGATAAATATCACACATTTATTACTGATATATCTAACATCATATTTCATAATATCACAACATTTCATCCAATAGATATCATCCAATCCACATATTTCACACAATCAATCATCCGCAAACAAGAATTATTAATCTATGTTATAATTAATTTAATCTATTTAAATTAAACTAATTACTTAAGAATTAAACACCTAATCCTCCTCAAACAATCATTAATCAATTACAATCATTCAATTAATTAATCACTCCTTGATTACCTTATCAATCAATTAATTAATCTCTAATCACAAATAATTATCCTTTAATTATGAATTAATAAACCTTAATTATTAATTAATCTCCTTTAATACAAAGTAATCAATCCTTAATTACTTTTATAATCAATTAATTAACCTTTAATTAACTGATTAATTATCCATTAACTATTGATTAATAACCTTAATTATTCATCGATATCTCTTAATACAAATTAATTAATCCATAATTACTCTTATAATTAATTAATTAATTAATCATTAAATAATTAATTATCCCTTAATTATTAAAACATAATTATTAATTAACAACCTTAATTACAAATTAAATAATCCATAATTACCAATTAATCAATCCTTATTTACCATTTGATTAATCCTCAATTACCTTTTATTATAGATTAATCATCCTTTAAGTATTAATTAATAAAACCTAATTATTAATTAATAAAACATAATTACACATTAAGTACATCTTAATTATTAATTAAGTAACCTTTAATTACTTAATTAACAACTCTCTAATTACTAAATTAATCAATCTTAATTACTTGATTAATTAAACCTTAATTACTCAATTACTCAATTAATTAATCTCTAATTAATTGATAACATTTAATTAATAATCTTTAATTGCAATTAATTAACTAATTTATAACCCTTAATTAATTATTAATTTGAACCAATTAATTACTCTTAATTAATTACTAAATTAATCCTTTATAATTAATTAATTAAATTAATTAATTATACTTAATTTCTTAATTAACTTAATTAATCTCAAGACATTAGATCCTTAATTATCTTAAGATAAAACATTATCTTATAAATACCCTTATTACTGTTATCATTTTTAAAACATTTTATCATTATAATTAATTTTACTTAATTAAATCATTAATTAAGTTTTAAAATAAATAATCGTTTAACTTGATAATTTTAAAGTTAACAAAACTCAACTTCCTTAAAATAACTTAAAACATTATCAAGTAGAAGCTTTAAAAACTAATTTCAATTTGTATTTTAAAATTTGCTTTTACAAAAATCTTAAAATTTCAATTTAAATTAAGGTTTTGAAATCACTTTAAATTGTACAAAATTAAATTAAACAAATTTCAAAACTTCTTAGTTAATAGTTAAAGAAAACAATTATAAAGAGAGTAAGTTTAGATAAGAAGGTCTAAACTGGATCTAAATTTAAATTTCAAAAGCAAATTGATTTTGAAAACATTTTAAAACTGCTCATTACCTTTATTTCGGGTCAAACCCGAAGACCCCTCGGGTCTAGCCCCGAGTAAATCCTTTACTCTACCCATTTTAAAACTTAGACTAAATTTATAAGTTTTAAAAACTTTACAATCCTAAACCCCGCAAATTCCTCGAGTTCAAACTTGAGTTATCACCCTCAAAACCCGATATCTCCTTCGAGTCAAATCCTAATCGAAACATCCGACACCCAAACATAACCATGCACTTACACAGTCGACTACGACGGCGATGACCATCGCCGTTAGCTTCGACACTCCGACCATCTCGCATACATCAATTCTCGATCATCCAAACACATTCACCAACCTCAAATCAAAATCGAGTAAGGTAGTAGAAACTGGAACACAGACCGTCACCAGAATTCCCCTCGATCCCACGCCTCCGATCATCTAAGCAGCTGCAACTCCGGCCACGACATCTTTGACCATCCACGAACCCATCCCCAAAGTCCCAACGAACTCGATGTACCAGAGAGAAAGAGGTAATCCAATTTTCTAGCTCGACCAAAATCTAGGGTCTAAAACTAGATCTTCATACCGTCGAAGCCACGGTGGACAATCACCCTTCTAGCCATTTTTGACGTACTCTCTGATCCTTCACCTATCTTCAGCCATGATCCCGACCACCATAGATTCCCTGGCCACCAGAATTTCCCCCAAAACCAATTTCCAGTCAACACTGCAATGCTCATCCATCCAACTACAAAAAATCTTGATTTTTGTTTTAAAAATCCTCATTTTTAATATGGATTCAAGTTATAAACATGAATCCGAAATCGATGATGACGGATTTTAACATACATTTACATTTTCTTCTGTTCTATCTTGTTTCCAGAAATATTTCAAACCTATTTTACTTGAAACAAATTTTAAACTTTAATTTAGGATTAAACAAAAACATATTATATTTGAATTTCTAAGCCTAAGATAGATCAGGTGATTAGAATTTGGATTTTTGATCAACCTTTTTATTTTCTGAACCAAGAACAGAGATGATTAAATACAACAGGCATGCACACTTACAACACTCATAAACATAGAGATGACTCATATATATGCACAACAAAGCATCATTCATCTCAGGCTTCACAAGCAAACAGAAGATTATTTACTTAGATTTAAACTTTAAAAAAGGTTTGCTCACAGATTTTAAAAAAAGAATAGGCTTGAATGCTAGAATTTGAAAACTGGAAAACTTGAAATTGAAGACTTTGATTACTGCTATAATTTAAACTTTGGAAACCACTCTAATAATTTAAGGCTTGATACTCCAGGCTTTTGATTTCTTTAAAACTACATGATTTAGCTACTACTTTTGAAAAGGATACAGAGTTGCTTGCTTGTTTGAGGAGGTTATAGGTTTGCATTTGAAGATGTTACAGGCTTGGCTTTTTGAATGAAAAAGTGTTTACAGGCTTTGATCTTTTCTGGTTTTTGATCTTGAGCTTATATTGATTTCAGATTGTATTTTTGAAGATGTAGCAGTTTATAGGATTTGATTTTTGGTTTGAGGAGGTGATTATTTGAAAATGGTTTCACATATTTTGGACAAGAGCTATTTTGATTTTTGAGTTTGGGAAGGTTTCGATTTTAGTTTGAGAAAGGTTTTCAGGTTTGATCTGGTTTTTAGAGATGAAGTTCAGGTGAAATTTCCTTTGTTACTTAGAAATGAAAATAAGAAAAGAGATGAGAAAAGAAGATGCAAGCTTATATAATGTATTTTAGGATTTATTTTAGAATTAAAGAAAATATAAATAAATTTTGACACTTGTTTTCAAAAGTTAACACTTGTCACTACCATTCCTTAATTAAACAACACATGTATTTACAAGCACTAATAAATCAACACTTGTAATTATTTTATTTTTATCCATTTTTCAAAGATATTAAAAGCTTTTAAATTAATTTTCTTAATGAATAAATACCTTTGTAAATTTATAAATACTTTCTAAATTTTATATAAATAAAACCTTTAAAAGAAAATCAAATAAAAAACTAATTATATTCTAAATAAATCATATATAATATATTAAATTCATTTTAAATGTAAATATAAAACTTTTGTATTTATTTTACAATTTAATAAACACTGTCTTAATTTATATAAATAAATTCTTTTAAGAAGAAAATTCTCATTCAAATAAAAATCCTTATTCATATATTTTATATATTCAAGTAATTTCAAGATATATATCAATTTAAATTCAAATTTAAATCTAAATTCAAGTTCAAATTCAATTTAAAAGTCTAGTTGAATATCAATTCAAATATATAATAATTTTAAACAAACACAAATTAAATCTGAAAATAATTATTCCATTTAAAAATCTATTTATAAAACAATACCAATTAAATTTGAAAATAATTATTCTATTAAAAATCTGTTTATATCTATATTTAAAAACATCACACTGTTAATTATTGTTATTTATATTTGAAATTAACAATTTTGTCAATTTAAAATGATTTAGTAAGTAGATCGCCTTTTAAATTCCTTGAAATTCCGGGATATCACATTTCTCCCCCCTTAAAAGAATTTCGTCCCCGAAATTTAGAACAAAGATAATCTAAAACTTTTATTTCATTTCAACCATTCAAGCATACATTTCAACCATACACTATCAACCAAACAAACAATTCACCCAAACAAATAGTTTATTAGAATAAACAATCTATTCGAACAAATATCACTAGCTATCCGGACATAGATCCAGATAAGCCTTTCTAAAACTATCCAGAGTTTCTCAAGACAAACTCTAGGATCCCCACTCTACAAAACCTTAACTAGTTAAACCACTATGATCCAGAGCTTCCTCTTACTCCGATCCATAAATCTAAAACCAGCTCAACTATCAGATTCCTTCTGAACTGTAGATCCCAACTAAGATGGATCGTTCACTGTATTTCCTTATATGAGGTACGTGAAAAATATTATGAATTCCAGCCATCCAAACTAGCAATCCAATCCCATAGATCACAATCACTAAAACTCTTAAGCACTCGGAATATACCAATTTACTTGGAGCAAATTTTCCATCTCACCAAAACTGATAACTCCTTTAAATCGAGAAACTTTGACAAGGACCAAATTTCCAATCTCTAATTCCAATTGTCTTTGTCTGTAGTCCACAAATCCTTCTGACGATCCTGCACTGCTCTCAAACTTTTCTAGATAGCTACACCTCTGTAGATGCCTCTTGGATCAAAATTGGACCAAGAACAATACGATCTCTCGACTCTATCCAACAGGATGGGAAACCTACCAGGTCTTCCAAACAAAACTCCATAGGGTGCCATCTAGATATTCACCTGATAACTGTTTGAGAATTCCATTCAATACAAATGGTCCTCCCAAAATCCATCAAATCCAAAACACAGCTCTCAGCACAACCTTAAAAATTCTATTCAGCCTTTTCGTCTGACCGTCGATCAGGTAATGATAGGTTGAACTCAAATTCAAACTCGTACCCAAATCTGATCACAAAGCCTCCCAAAACTTTATGGAGAAGATAGGATCACGATCGCTAACAATGCTGACTGAAACACCAAGCAGTCGGACAAACTCCTTCAAGAAAAATCAGCCAAAGATGCTGCAGTACGAATTGCCTTGACCGAAATAAAATGGGTGCTTTTGGTTAACTGGTCTACAGTTACCCATAATCCTTAGTTACCCTTTTTGGTCCTTAGCAAACTGTCGATGAAATCCCAAGAAATCACTTCCCACTTCTACTTTGGAACTTCCAAAGATGCAACAAACTTGCGGTCTTCTGTTGATCACCCTCACCCGTTGACAGATCGCACATCCATAGACGAAAGCAGCCACATCCTTCATCAAGCTTGGCCACCAGAAGACTCTGACAAAACTACTTACATCAAATCTCTGATATTCGGAACACAAATCCTTCCGATGATCTTCAATGTTCCTGGGCCATCAACCTCAAAACTGGAACTCTGACCATTCTTGACTCTAACCATCCACAATAGGCACACACAACGTCCGTATAGGCCTCCAACTTACTCTTGCCATCCAGAATAGCTAGGACAGGCACACTGGTCAGCCTTGCCTTCAAATCAAGAAATCCTCTTCACACTCGGGTCCACTTAACTTTGCTCCTTCCCGAGTCAACTTGGTTAAGTGTGAAGAATTCCTAAAAATAGACCTGATAAACTTCCTGTAGAATCCTGTCAAATCCAGAAAACTGCGGTTGCTTCTACTCTTGAATAGTAGCTACCCTGGCTGAATCTACAGAAATACCCCCACTAGAAGCAAAAGCCTCCTCAAAGAAATCTTGGATCTGCTACACCAACTCTTCTCCTTCGACGCAATCCTTCTACTAGGCTGAACAATAGGCACTGTCCTGGAACTAAGACGACCCGAAACTCTATCTTCTGATAAAGGCAAACCTTCACTTCCTCGTAAACATCCGAAAAATCTCTAACCACCTTGATGGACTCTACACCTTCTATAGATGCGTCGCTAAATCTGTAACCACCTTGATGGACTCTACGCCTTCTGTAGATGCCTCGCTTCCGTGCAACAGATTACTCAAATGAACTCCAGAATCATCGCAAGCCACTTCTATGATTCTTCCCAACTCAGCCTCCAAAGAAACAATCCTTATTATCCATCCAATCCACATCCAGAATAAGATCAAACCCTTTGAGATCCAATTTAAAGGGTCACTAGAAAACTATAGGGGAGATAAGAAAATCTTAACCCTCTACAGATCTTATCTAACTCAATTGCCCCGCCTGTAGGATTAGATACAAGGATAGGACGGTCAACCAAACAAAGAGAGATAAAAACTTCTCTAGAACTCATGTCGGAAATCCGAATAGATACCCAACAAATTTAGATAGATATATAATTATATAAAAATTACAAATATGCGCTCTCAAGATAGACACTACTCCAGAGCCTAGGTATTATCTCAACCTATGCTATGATACCACGTGTGACGACCCGCCTTTCATTCCATAGAAAAACGCATCATCAATAAGAAAGAAAGAGGTAAAAATAGAATAGATAGAAGAAGGAACTCAACAATATCATAATCTCATAGCAGAACGGAACAAAATATAATATTTCACATAGATATTACATAGTCATTACATCAGAGTTACACAGATTACAACAACATTTCACATTAGACAGTTATAAAGATCTGTCTAATCCATTACATTCCAAATACAACAGACAAGGACTTCATCACAGCGGAAATAGATAGATATAGCTATGTATGGACTCCCGCTCCATGCTATCCAATATTCGTAAAGCCAAAACCTGATCACTTGGCTACTCATAAAAATTTGAGTACCCAAGAGTTTAAGAAAAACAGAAATAAACTCTGGGTCAGACATGAGTCTGGTGTGAGTAAACGGTTAAAGTTTCTTAACTCGAAAATCCTTTGAAAACAAAGGTATCACGTAAGACTTCCCACACATAAACATGGGTAAGTTTTTACCTTACGCTAAACAAAACATTTGATAGGAAATCTAGTGATATTATAATAGGGTCTAGGGTTTTCAAATAAACTAGAAAATAGCCGAAATTGTTACATTTATTAAATTCCAGCATACATAGTATACAATCAAATCCGAGGGCACTTATTAGAGATTGGATTTCCATATAATGGCAGGGCTACTGGGGTACCGCCCGTCACAGTACGTGGCCTAGATCAACGTACCGAGGATCACTCCCGACCCCCTTCAACACAAGGCCGGAACCATCCCTTACTAGACAGTCCCGAACGAGACAACCCCGTAGTTGGCTGCAGATCCAACTGCCCACACAGCCGAAATAAAAGGGACATCTAGACAGGGGTAAATCTCGTCCTACTTGAGCGCGACTCACTTAGCCTTGCTGCACATCCCTTGTTTTAGCCATTCCCAGTTGATGAGGCTTGAGACTATGATTACCTTTATAGAACACATCTATCTTAGAATGCTCATCATCTACCTGACGATGTTCTGAAAGCATTCAATCTATATAAGTTCATTCCAAGTTCGAACGAAACCGAAGGCATTATCTCGTTATACTCATATTAGAATCACCCTCAGAGTTAACGACAATAACCCTTGCACTCTGAAACTCCATCTCGAACTTGAAAGCACTATCTCCATTATACTCATATTGGAATCACCCTCAGAGTTTTAACAACAAATAGTTCTTACACTTCGAGTCTTCAACTTTCTCTTCACTTAAATATAATCAAATTAATTAATTATATTTAATTTCTTAATTAACTTAATTAATCTCAAGACATTTGATCCTTAATTATCTTAAGATAAAACATTATCTTATAAATACCCTTATTACCATTATCATTTTTAAAACATTTTATCATTATAATTAATTTTACTTAATTAAACCATTAATTAAGTTTTAAAATAAGTAATCATTTAGCTTGATAATTTTAAAGTTAACAAAACTTAACATCCTTAAAATAACTTAAAACATTATCAAGTAGAAGCTTTAAAAACTAATTTCAATTTGTATTTTAAAACTTGCTTTTATAAAAATCTTAAATTTTCAATTTAAATTAAGGTTTTAAAATCACTTTAAATTTTACAGAATTAAATTAAACAAATTTCAAAACTTCTTAATTAATAGTTAAAGAAAACAATTATAAAGAGAGTAAGTTTAAATAAGAAGGTTTAAATTAGATTTAAATTTAAATTTCAAAAACAAATTGATTTCTAAAACATTTTAAAATCGCTCACTACCTTTACTTCGGGTCAAACCCGAAGACCCTTTGGGTCTAGCCCCGAGTAAATCGTTCTCTCTACCCATTTTAAAACTTAGATTAAATTTTTGAGTTTTAAAAACTTTATAGGCCTAAACCCTGCAAATTACTTGAGTTATCACCCTCAAAACCCGATATCTCCTTCGAGTCAAATCCCAGTCGAAACATCCGACACCCAAACATAACCGTGCACCTACACAGTCGACTACGATGGTGGTGACCATCGCCGTCAGCTTCGACACTCCGACCATCTCCCATACATCAATTCCCGATTATCCAAACACATTCACAAACCTCAAATCAAAATCGAGTAAGGTAGTAGAAATTGGAACACAGACCGTCACCAGAATTCTCCTCGATCCCACGCCTCCGATCATCTGAGCAGCTGCAACTCCGGCCATGACATCTTTGACCATCCATGAATCCATCCCCAAAGTCCCATCAAACTCGATGTACCAGAGAGAAAGAGGTGATCCAAATTTCCAGCTCGACCAAAATCAAGGGTTAAAACAAGATCTTCATACCGCCGACGCCACAGTGGACAATCACCCTTCCAGCCATTTTTGCCGTACTCTCTGATCCTTCACCTATCTTCAGCCAAGATCCCGATCACTATAGATCCCTTGACCACCAGAATTTCCCCAAAACCAATTTCCAATCAACACTGAAATGCTCATCCATCCAACTACTAAAAATCTTGATTTTATTTTTAAAAATCCTCATTTTCAATATGGATTCAAGTTATAAACATGAATCAGAAATCCAGGATGATGGATTTTAACATACATTTACATTTTCTTCTGTTCTATCTTGTTTCCAGAAATATTTCAAACCTATTTTACTTGAGACAAAATTTAAACTTTAATTATTTTTTTGGCAATGCCAATGAGGTTGACTGGACCCCTACCAGATTCATTGCAAAACAATAAAATAAAGATTCAAACAAGCTTTGAATCAAGCTAAAAAAGAAAAAGAAAAAGGAGAAGAAGAAAAACAAGGAAGAATTAAACTAGGAAGCCCAAGCATGAATAACGCCATCAAGGTACAGCTTAATGCTCCTCTTAAGTTGCATGAAAACTCTAGTCCTCACTTCAAATCAGAGTGTATCAAGATTTTTCCTCAAGTTCTCAAAGATTATAGCATTCCTTTCTCTCCAAATCACATCCAAATAAATTTTCAAGCAAACAACCAAAGCTCTAACCTCATCATTCCTCCTTCTAGTTGCTTTATAAATTATACTCCAAACAAAGACAGAGTTGGCAGATGCTAAATCAAACCCAGTAATACAACTTATTCTACTCATCATGATAAGTAAAACTGGGCATTCAAAGTAGAGATGCTCAATAGTTTCTTCACACAAGTCACAAAAAACACAATCAGTGCAACAAATCAACCCAAACTTGTTCAAAACATTCCTAGTCATCAAAGCATGACTAACAACCTTATGCATCATCAAGTTATCCCTTGGCACAGAGTCTTTTGTCCAGATTACAGAGAACCACCTAGCAGTAGGCAGAGGAGTAGATGCAGATAAGTGGTTGTACACAGAGGATATAGAGTGTAACTTCTGTTCCCAAGTAACAGAAATAGTATGATTAGCAGACTTGAAAAAATTAAGAATATCCCTCCACATTTGCCTTATCAACTGATTGCTATTGTAAGGCAACATCATATTGCCTTCAATTAAAAAATCATTAGCCTTAGCATCACTGTGAATTCTAGATTGCTGAATCAGGGAATACTTACATACTTTAGATAGAATCAAACCCTTCCTAACCCATGGATCATGCCAAAAACTGACAGCAGTATTATGATTAAGATGATAGTGAACCATAAGAAAACATCCCTAAGTTTCAGTAGATTTCTCCAATTCCAACTGCAGTTCTGAGGTATATCCATACTCCAAAAATATCTACTCTTAATATTGTATTGCCATGTCCATTTGACCCATAAACTGTCTTTCTTGTTGATAAGATCATCAAAGTGTTTACTAAATGCAGCAGTATTCCACTTCCTAACATTGATAACTCCAAGCCTACCCTGTTTCAAAGTGGAATCAAATAAGGAAAAAGAGCAAGGCAATAACTTTCTGTTGTGAATACTTCCAGTCCAGAAATACCTATTCATGGCAGACCTAACTAACAACAAAAGCTTACCAGGTATGATAAATGTACAAGCCCAATAAACAAGGGAAGGAAAAACAACAGCTTTTATAAGAACAAGCCTACCACATTGAGATAAGTGCATATTGCCCCACTTGGACGTGACAGAAGTTATTTTATTGTATAGGGTTAAATAGTCAGCATTAGCTATTATTTTAGTTATTAATGGAAGACCGAGATAACTCATATCAGAAGCCATACAAGAGAAACCAAAATGCTTGTATAGAGCAGCAGCATGAACATCAGAGACACCAGCAACAAGCATGGATGATTTAGATTGATTAATTGAAAGGCCAGACATTAAGTTGAAGGACTGCAGAGCCTCCATTAAACCACTTATAAATGAGAACTCAGGCTTAGTAAACAACATAACATCATCAGCAAACATGATAGAAGATATTTGGGGGTTGGAGCACTTAGGGTGATACTTGATGATCTTATGGGAATAATTAAATTTAAGAATAGTTGTGAAAACTTCCATGACCAAAAGAAATAGAAAAGAAGAAATAGGGTCACCTTGACGAACACCTTTCTTACTTATGAAAAATCCAACAGGCCTACCATTAATAACAACAGAGAAAGAAGGAGTGGAAATGCATACATAAACCTAGGACACAAATATTTTTGGAAAACCCATACTTGCCATAATTCTAACAATAGAAGCCCAATGAATAGAGTCATATGCTTTGGAAATGTCAATTTTCAGAGCAGCTGCAGGAGACACATTACCTCTACTATAACCATTTAATAACTCTTGAGCAAGCAGCACATTGTCAAGAATATTCTTGGTGGGAATGAATGCAGCTTGGTTGTTGGAAACAACAGAAGGAAAGACAGTAGCAAGTCGAGAAGCAAGAATTTTGGAGATACATTTGTACACAACATTACAACAAGAAATAGGCCTGAAAGAGGTAACACTGGAAGGAGGAAAGACTTTAGGAATTAAAGCAATATTGGTGCAATTGACTTCCCCTAGTAATTTGCATTTGTTAAAGAAGTTATGAATAGCTTGGCAAAACTCATGTCCAAGCACACTCCATGTTGAAATGAAGAAAGTAACATTGAGACCATCCGGTCCACTAGCAGATTGCTGGTTCATTGAAAAGTGGGTGGATTTAATTTCTACATCAGTGACAGGCTTAATAAGAGAAGCAACTTCATGATGAGAAATGCATGGCAAGTCAAGAGAAGAAATTAGGTCTAAGTCTAGACAGAAACCATCAGAATTGCCAAGAAGATTAGTGAAGTAATCAATAAACGCTTTGTCAACAAATTCAGGAGTTGTAAAAAGAGTGCCATGTTCATCTGAAATACTAAATAAATTCTCAGTGGCATGTTTAACCTTTAAAGAGTCATGAAAGAATTTAGTATTCCTGTCTCCATCTTCAATCCATTTGGTGTGCAATTGTTGTCTTTTCATACTAGCTTCCAAAATAAGAGCATTATTAACTTCCTTGAATAATCTACCTTCCTCTTCAGCAGCATGAACATCATCAGGATGTTCCATCATATTGTCTTGATATATCTTCGTTGTTCCTTCAAGGTGGTTGATAACAAGCTGCCAGTTCCAAATGTGGTAGAAGCCCATAATTTGATCTCTTGCTTGATGCATTTTAACTTCCTGTAAAACTTGAACATTGGATTACCAAAACAATTAAAGTTAGAGTTTACTTGAGTAACTAAAACAAGAAAATGGTCATGCTTAACCCAAGCATTAAAAAATTTAAAAACTTCTCTTCTCTCTTCTTAAATGAGGACCAAAAGACAAAATCAAAGGAGAATGGTCAGACATGATTGGTTGTGGAAGAAACACAGGCAAGGAAGGCCAAAGATGGAGAGCTTGAATATTACAAAAAGCATGATCTATAGTTGTGAAGGTTCTAACACCACTACGGCTACGATTGTTCCAAGAATATTCAAAACTAGATCAGAATCAATGATCGCAAGATTCAGTAGAGCAATGTCTCCAGGAAGAAGGGGAGATCCACCAAATTTGTCCTCAAAATCAAAACATGAGTTGAAGTCTCCCATAACAACCCAGGGATGAGAATTTTGTCTTAGAGGAGGAAAGGAATTAAATAAGAAATTCCTAGAAGAAACAGAGTTATCTGCATAAACAAAAGATATGTAAAAGGAAGTTTGAGATTGAAGCACAACGACATGAAAATGAATGGATTGCCTTGTTTGCAGAAAAGGATATAGAGTCAACACAGTGGGATCAAAAAGAACAAGAATTCTACCATAAGAAGCAGAATCAAGATTATGGTGATATTCCCAATCTGGATTGATATACCTAGCAGCTTCAGAGGATAAGGTTTGATTGAGCTTAGTTTCAAGAAGACCAAACAGACATATATCATGCTTGATGATAAGACTTTTCACCTGATCGAGTTTCAAATTGCCATGGGCACCTCTGATATTCCAAGATGCAAATTTTTTATTCATTGATAAGATTTGGGGATAAGTGGGATTGATTTCTTCTCTTTGCAGAAAGAGCCCTAGTTTCAATTTGCCTAAGAATCAGAGACCCTGGGGAAGGATGATCAGGGATGGAAGGATTAGAGGAGGATGGATCAGGAGGTGGGTCAAAAGGAGGAACAGGGGCGAGGGAGGTTAATGGCCATCCTGGTAAGTCAATTGAAAAGTTATATTGTGAAGCTTGTGCAGAATGAACATCGACAATAGATTTATGCATGGAATAAATTAATTCCTTAACTTGAGATTCAAAAGAAGAGCACCAGTTTCTGTCAAAGTCTGATACATGGGTATCACCATTTTCATGCACAACTGCAGTTACATTACTCACATTCTTATTACTGCAAGCAGTATTAGAATTTATAACCAGTGAATGCTCCACAACATAAGAATTTTGATTTATTTCTTTACTTCCAGAATCATGACCATCAACAATGCAAACCTTATTCAGGGAAGAGGTCTTAGCATTTACCTCACATACCACTTCAGTTGGAATTTTACCTTCCTCCACATCTAAATCTTCAAATATGGTTTGATCATCAGTTTGAAGCAAGTTATACTTGTTAGAGGTGGTAACATTACTACAAGCTTGGACAACACTGAGCATGGTATTCCTTTCATCAAGATTAGTTATACTTTCCTCATTTCCATTTAAAGCATTCTTTCCTTTCTCACTTGGCATTTTCAAAATAGTAACTTCCACTTCTTCATGCATATGACCTTTTTTTCCCCTGTTGTTATTAACTTTTTGCCAAACTTGTTTCACTTTGACCTCCTTAGCTACTTTTTTCCCTGGCTTCTCTCTGTTCTGTTCCACTTCACTATATTTTAGGTGCATATTATTTTCACATATATTAGCGTTTCCTTCACCTGATGCTTTCTTGCAGGTAGTTAACAAATGCCCAAATTCCTTACATAAAGTACAAATTTCAGGCTTCCACAAATAATCAACTTTCACAAACTACTCAGAACCATCAAGCAATTTGATAGAGAAATTTTCAGGTAGTTCATGATTTGGGTACACCTCAACTAAACATTTAGCAAATGAAATACATTCAAATTTTTCTGTTGAAGCATCCATACAGAGAGCTTACCAACCCTTGAAGCTAGCCAATTAATACCCAGAGGCGACCAGGCATACAAGGAAATATTAGATAGCTTAATCCAAACAGGAACAACTTTGATACTACTACAGCTGTTACCAATATTTTCATCCCATGGCTTAAGAATAAAGAGTTTATTCTTCATCACAACTGGATCAGATTCAGCAATCTTAATCCTATCTTCATCATTAGAAAAATTAAATAAAAACATAAATCCATCAGATTTAACAGAGATAGATCCCTTCAATTTCCATGCCTTCTTCAGGAAATACAAGACAGTGGAGTAAGGCAATGGATTATCAAGAAAAAACCCAACAAGGAAATCTTTCCACATAGCACTTCCAGTTTGAATAACTTCATCTGATGGAACAATGGACTCTCCATTGAACACAAGTTGGATGTCACGAGGAATATATTTACCAGCATTACTAGGTTTAGCCTTGAACAGAGAGTTCCAGGCAAGGGATGAGGAGGAATGCAGGGGCAGAGTAGGGGATGAGAGAATCGTGGCAGAAAGGATGGGTAGAACAGTGGAAGCTGCAGCATAGGGTGAAGAGATAGAAGAGATAGGGACAGGACAAGGGATGAGCGAAGGGACAACGACTGATAGGGGAGGTAAGGAAGAGGCAGAAGGAGGTACAAGGATGGGAGAAGAAGGATAAGGCTGGTGCAAGGAAGAAGGATGGGATGGGTCGGCGGGAAGAGGAATTAAACGAGGAGGGGTCCCCATGAAAGAAGAAAGTGATAAAAATTATTATCAACTTTAATTTAGGATTAAACAAACATATTATATTTGAATTTCTAAGCCTAACAAAGATAAAGTGATTAGAATTTGGATTTTTGATCAAACTTTTTACTTTCTGAACCAAGAACAGAGATGATTAAATACAACAGGCATGCACACTTACAACACTCATAAACACAGAGATAACTCATATATATGCACAACAAAGCATCATTTATCCCAGGCTTCATAAGCAAACAGATGATTATTTACGTAGATTTGAACTTTAAAAAAGGTTTGCTCACAGATTTTAAAAAAAGCAGAGGCTTGAATGCTAGAATTTGAAAACTGGAAAACTTGAAATTGAAGACTATGATTACTGCTATGATTCAAACTCTGGAACCACTCTGATAATTTAAGGCTTGATACTCCAGGCCTTTGATTTCTTTAGAACTGCATGCTTTAGCTACTTCTTTTGAAAAGGATACAGAGTTGCTTGCTTGTTTGAGGAGGTTACAGGTTTGCACTTGAAGATGTTACAGGCTTGGCTTTTTGAATGAAAAAGTGTTTACAGGCTTTGATCTTTTCTGGTTTTTGATCTTGAGCTTATATTGATTTCAGATTGTATTTTTGAAGATGTAGCAGTTTACAGGATTTGATTTTTGGTTTGAGGAGGTGATTATTTGAAAATGGTTTCAAAGATTTTGGACAAGAGCTGCTTTGATTTTTGAGTTTGGGAAGGTTTTGATTTTAGTTTGAGAAAGGTTTTCAGGTTTGATCTGGTTTTTAGAGATGAAGTTCAGGTGAAATTTTCTTTGTTACTTAGAAATGAAAATAAGAAAAGAGATGAGAAAAGAAGATGCAAGCTTATATAATGTATTTTAGGATTTATTTTAGAATTAAAGAAAATAAAAATAAATTTTGACACTTTTTTTCAAAAGTTAACACTTGTCACTACCATTCATTAATTAAACAACACATGTATTTACAAGCTCTAATAAATCAACACTTGTAATTATTTTATTTTTATTTATTTTTAAAAGATATTAAAAGCTTTTAAATTAATTTTCTTAATTAATAAATACCTTTGTAAATTTATAAATACTTTCTGAATTTTATATAAATAAAACCTTTAAAAGAAAATCAAATAAAAACTAATTATATTCTAAATAAATCATATATAATATATTAAATTCATTTTAAATGTAAATATAAACTTTTGTATTTATTTTACGATTTAATAAACACTGTCTTAATTTATATGAATAAATTCTTTTAAGGAAAACAAATCTCATTCAAATAAAAATCCTTATTCATATATTTTATATATTCATATAATTTCAAGATATTTATCCATTTAAATTCAAATTTAAATCTAAATTCAAATTCAAATTCAATTTAAAATATAATTTAATATCAATTCAAATATATATTAATTTTAAACAAACACAAATTAAATCTGAAAATAATTATTCCATTTAAAAATCTATTTATAAAACAATACCAATTAAATTTGCAAATAATTATTCTATTAAAAATCCATTTATATCTATGTTTAAAAACATCACACTATTAATTATTGTTATTTATATTTGAAAATAAAAATTTTATCAATTTAAAATGATTTAATAAGTAGATTATCACATTTTAAACTCCTCGAAATTTTGGGATATCACAACCAACTTTCATAATCATTTTCCAAACAATAAATTATAGTTGTGAACATTAAGAAGGAATGTACCAGCTATAAAGCTTGCAAAAGATGTTGATTGTTATGGAAAATTAAATAAAAAGTCAAATTGTCATCAATATAACGAATACAAAATTTATCATAATAATCATCAACTCATAGTCAGTAAAAGTATTCAACACTTGTAGATCAAATCAAGTTAGTAAATTATATAGCAAAATGAATAAAAGCACCAATTATACATGAACATTCATATAAATCCATTATTAGATTGGAGAAAACTAATTGGTATTATATTCAAATAAATTTTCTTCATATCGGCGGCTTTAATCATCAGTTTTCTCTTTTTTTCCATTTCCTTTTAGTGTATTTTTACATAGAAGAGGATTTAGGATTTTAAGTTTTATTTAGGAACTCGTGGCTGATAATATGAAGATAACGTAAGGAACAGAAGTTGATGAGGAATTACGTATATGGACCTTGCGATTGAGGCCCATAAAAGACTCAGTTTGGTCTTTTCTACAACTACCAGAGATGCAATTATTTTGTCCTTTAATTAAAGTGGCTTATGTATGTAAATGTGTTCTTATACGTAGTTTTATGGTTGTTATGATTATGGAATAGTTACAACTCATATTTACCTATCAATCTAATATAGGACATGATCTAATATGATTGGATGACCGTGGATGAAAATCAGTAAAACTATACAATGGAGGAAAACCGACCATTTAGCCGTATAATTTTAAATGAAACCATTTATTGTACATTTTCGTTAGTCCCAATCAAATACATATATATAATATGTTTGAAAAGTAATTTTGCATTATTAAAAATAATTTCCAATTTCGAATAAGGTGGTCATTTTTTCAATTTTCATCAAATTTCTTTGGAGTGTATAGAAAATTGTTGCCTTCCTGAAAAAATTTCTTTTGGTGACTTCCCTAATTACTTAGGCGATTTTTCGTCATTTTTATGCTATTTCTTCTTTTTACGGCCAAGCCGAAAATGGTTTTCAACGAGACACCATTGTTTTTCCTTTTATTTTTCGATGCGGTTTTTCCGAATTATGCTTTGCATGTGGGTAAAATAGTAAAAAGAAATTGGTTCCATTTATCATGTCCTCATAACATTTTTTTTCTAGGGGGAGTCTCCCTTATTAAAAAATGGAGTCCCTTTAACAATGCCCTAAGTAACAAGTGTAATATTGAGCAGTTAAAATTTAAGCGTTTATGTGTATATGTATATGTATATGTATATGTATATGTATATGTATATGTATATGTATATGTATATGTATATGTATATGTATATGTATATGTATATGTATATGTATATGTAATTGAGAAATCTACGATTATAGAGGTATTGAGAAAAAACGGGAGGAACCATTACAATATAATTACAAAAGTGCATAAAATAGAAAAAATCATATTTGCAACAAGCAAGGAGATAGAAAAAACATGTTTTCTTGGCATTAAATAGGGGCAAACATTAGCGATATAAAGAGAGAAAATACATATTACTTTGGTTTCTTTGTATTATAAATCACTTTAGTGGTTGGTTAATAAAATATCAAGGTGGATATTACTATTCCTAACTACTTTAATGTTATTGAAGAAAGTGATGAGACTATGGCATAAATATATTGCAACTATAGTTAATCGATATATATTATCTTAAGCACTTGAAAAGATTGTATATTGTAAAAAACAATAGAAAAATAGACATTATAATATGACTACCGACATCAGCATATTATTTATAACATTGTAAATCAATAGTTGATAGCATGTGTGACGACGACTCTACACATCCTGTAACATCTCGATATTTTCAACCATTCGCATCCAAACATGCCGGAATTGAATAGCTCAAAATACCGAATTATTAATATAAATTTGGCAAAACTTGAAATATTCATCTAAATCACTTTCCAAAATCAGGTTATAAAGCTATATCCCTTTAAAATTTCAAATTCCATAAGTTTTAAATCTATTTAATAAAATAAATTCTTAATAAAATACCCTTCCAAGTCAAATTTCAAATCTATCTTCCCAACCTTAGTTTATTAAAAATCATTATAAATTCTATAATAAAATATAATTTAAATAACACTTGTCCATATTATATTTTAAAAAAATCAACTTTATTATTAAACTTATTTTATATCAAACAAATTCATACATAGCTTAAATCGAGAATTTAACTAATTTAGGAATTTAACTATACACATAAAATAGCATTTATATAATATCTAAAATCAATATTTATATAAAACCATATATTTTTCCAAGACCATAGAAATCATTTCAAAATATTTTTATATATATAGACCACGGTGTCTGTATATAATTTTCTATCCTATAGTCAAATGATACGGATATTTATCATTTCAATCCGCAATTAAAATATATACGGGTATATATCATTTCAACCCGCAATCCCAAGTTCAATTCAAATGAAAATCGCTTGGATTTATCATTTCAACCCATAACGATTTTCTCCTATTTTAAAGTCCATTTGGGTATGTATCATTTCAACCCATAGTGAATTCTATACTAACAAGGAACTTGTAGAGTGATAACAGAGATGATAATAATATAACGAGCATATATCATCAATATAAATAATAAATAATGGTGTCAGATGTCACAGGTGAACAGATACAGATAACATCATATATATAGCAATGTAAATAACCAACAGCAGCATATTTCGATTGTGTTCAATTGAAATCAAATTTAATAAATATAGGAACATTAATCGTGAGTGATTTCTCACCTTTCGAGGTTAGAGAGATAGACAATGAAGTTGAGTTATGAAATCCAGGCACAATTTATGAAGCAAAGCACGATGGACACGGATTCGACGAACAAGCTGATAACTAGGAAGAGACGGATTCAAATCAGAACTGGACCATTGTTGATAAATGGTATAAGTGAGCTTATATACATATAACCATATATAACTGTATATAAAGTCATATTTTAAATCCGAAATATATTAAATTAACTATATGTGCATATTTTTATATGGTTTTCAAAAATCATAGTTTTAAATTAAAACACATATATAAAAATAAACATATATATAAAATATATATATCTTGAAATAAATACATACATTTATTATTAAAAATACAAAATACTTACATACCTGCATGTCTTTAACATTTATATTTGAAACAAATTTATACAAATTTGCTTAAATTTTAATATACATAAACTTACATAAAATGTACTATATATATATATATATATATGTATATACATGTATATACCTTTAAACCAGAGTTAACAGACTTATTCTAAATATAAGCTTGTAAGATGTATTACATATTTTACTCTACCTATATAATCATATGTAGTTAATATAGCTTACATTATTAAAACTTGTATACTATATAACATATCAAATATGTGTTTATATAATAATATATATACAACGCTTGTATAATACAACCTTTAAAACAAAATGACTGGTATAAAATCAACTCATAACGAAGTTATATAAAATTGTACAAACCTGTACATAAATATAAATATATACAGTAACAAATATTATATACCACTTTATAAAACCAATATAATACCAATCTATAACCTATGTACTATATAAACAATAGGTTATACACATTGCCTATATAAAATATATATATATATATATAATGTCAAACTGGTTGTATATATATAAACATGGATTTTATAGATCTTACATTTAGAAATCAGGTTTATATATGGTCACAGCAAACTGTATTATATACATCAAACATATTATATATATATATATATATTCTTTTAAACATATAACTCATTCACAAAAGTCTGGAATACATATACCTTCACATGGCATAGATTTTACATATAAAACTGTAAAGTACAACAGTATATAACCCAAATCACCAACAAAAATTTATTTTCATATACATGTAAATACCTACGTACTACTGTAAATATGAAACTAAAACACATAACTAACTTATAATAGATAAGTACTTTTTAAACTTTGAAATGTAATACTTTCAATATTATAATATGTAACTTATATCCATTTTTATAAATAGAAAATATATATAACTACCATTTGATTTATATAAAACTGACATATACATATAATACTCTATATATACCTAGATTCAAAATAAGTGGATGAGAAGGTGACACGGAGGCTGCCATTCTTGGGTGGACGAGGAGGAAAACACAGGGCGAACGGCCAAAGAGTGGAGAGGTTTAGGTTGGATCACAGGCAGAGGAAGGCGGAGTGCGGGCGTGGTTGCACGTGCTGTCAGGGTGTGGGTGGTGAAAGGAGGTTGTGCAAAATGGCACGGCAGTGGAAAAATATATGGCGGAAGGTAAAGGGAAATAGTGGTGTTTGCTGAGCGGCAAAGTGGAGGCACGCGGAAGCAACTTGGAAGAGACATGGCTTCAAGCCGAGGTGGAAGAAAGAAAGCACGAGCAGCTCCCGTGGTTTGGCTCGAAGAAAGCACGAGAGAAGGAAGACAGCACAGTAGAAATAAAATGAACAGATTATATTTCTTTTCTCAAGCAATGAATGAAGGCTATAAATTTTAGAGCTAGAATAGAAAATTTTGAATCGGTGTAACATCTTGAAATTAAGAGAAATAAATTTTGGAGCAAATGGCAAGTGGAAATTTAGTTTTACACTTTGGTTAAATGAAAGGTCACGGAAGTCAAATGTTCAAAAACAGTTACCGATACGGTAATCGTTTTACTAATTTCGTGGTGTACCGGACCCCGAAATATACAAATGAATATACTGCAGAAATTAGCACGATGAGACGAACCAAACAGTATACAGATATCAATGGTACGATCATCTTATCAAAAGTTGATAATCGGTATCGAAAATGCTGCTAATTTGCCAGAAATAAGATAAACGGAGCAATTGCAGCCAAAATTTGAAGAAACGAAATATGACGTCTCATTCAGAATATAATTTACAAATTTTCTATAGAAAAATATTCAGGTTTGGAAAACATTTGATTATCATCAACTATTAACTGATTTGAAT
This sequence comes from Allium cepa, assembly GCA_030765085.1. Lineage (NCBI taxonomy): Eukaryota > Viridiplantae > Streptophyta > Magnoliopsida > Asparagales > Amaryllidaceae > Allium > Allium cepa. The sequence goes on from CM060937.1 coordinate 310,257,913, forward strand.
TTAAATAGATTTTACACAAGAATATAAACTTCCATATTATCTGATGAAAATTTACCATCTGCTATGTTTAAGTAGACGTAATCCAAATATCAAATTTATATTCCAAAATTTTATTATTTAAAATTTCACAAAATTTATTAAATTAATAAAACCACTAAAAATTTCGGGTCGTTACACTCTCCCTCATCAAAACTTTTCGTCCCCGAAATTGAATGAGGTAGAAGACTAGAAACAACCAGAAAGAAACTAGATTGAAAACAAAAAAAAAACAATTAAGTCAATCCATATAAATTTCAATTTAAATCAATTAATATTCAATGAATGATTTTAAATTCAAGGTATTTCATTAAGTTGATTAAAATTCAATTTATTAATTCCTTCAAAACAAAATTTATTTTAATTTGTCTCATTTACTATTCAATCATTTTATTATTCCATTATCCCTATTAACATTTTATAATTAAAATTTAAGTGTATAACATTTATTATAACCACTCAAATTTAATTTATAAAATTCATTTTATATTGTATATTATACAATCACATATCCAAACTTCTGAGTGATTTAGGTAAGTTATATATAAAAATGAAATTGGGTATTATACAAGTAAACTTTTCTAATTCAATTATTTCAAATTTAAATATTCATTCAAAATTTTGGCTTTATTTTATAATTAAAATCACCTTTAACATAATTTAAGAATTAAATTTTCGATTAATTTCAAACCATTTAGAGATACATATATCTATATATACTATATCTATCAAATCAGGTCTAAAATCATATAACAATATATTATAAAGCAAGTCATACTTTAGAAACTCAAATCAATTAAATTTTCCAAATCAAAAGTGTATCAAAGCTATGAATTGGTCTCTTCACTTCGAACTCGAAAATGAATATCGATGATGAGGCCGTCATCACCGAAATTATTTTCCAGCGATAAAATCGAAGAGCACTGATTTAAAACTTTAAAAATTCTTTAAAACGATTTATATTCGAAAATATCTTACAATAATATACCTTTTAAAACTTTAAACCAAAGTTTGAAATCACCGGAAATTTTAAATTCTCAAATTCTTAATTTAGATTCATTTCAGTTTCCAATTAATTTATAACCAAGCTTTATAGTTCAATTATTTATATATGAGACAAAAGCCAATGGTTTTCAAGCTATATATAAAATCAAATATTATTTCTTAACAACCAATTCAATTAACCACCAAAATCTAGAAAATCATACTTATATATATAATAATTATACAAAATATATTTCATTTTGAAAACAATTGTGTCAGTTTGCTCCGTTCAAGTGTTTTGAAAATCCTATCGATAGCGTTGATCAGACGAATCGATCGAAAACTCAAATCAATATCAACAACTCAAACAACACAAAATATAAAACATTTAAATATTAGTTTACAATTACACTTCCTCGCTCGACGATACAGGAATAGATTTTCAAAGCGAGGATAGGGATTCAAATTTGATGGACTCAATGGAAGAGAATTCTGATTCGAAGATAAGTTCGAAACAAATGATAGGATGATTAAATAATAGAATAGGAAGATGGATAAGCTTATATAAATTGCGGGCAACTTTAACCAGGTCAACCGTGACTTCTAGAATAAGATTGATGTAGAGTTCTGGGACAATCTACATTCGATTTCAAGATATAGAATTCGGCATAACAAGAAATATCAGCATGTAAACCGAGAATATATAAATCTCCAGTAAATCGATGCTATTGTAAAGGAGTTCACCCCTTTACAAATCATTTGAAGATTGGCGAGACCTCCGATTCATTATAAAGATTATTTGAAATGGAGTTATGGGATACTCCAGAATATGAATAGGGAGAGGCAAGAATGGATTTTGGAACCATAGGGAAATGTTCCAAAATTCAAAGGAAACCGAATCAATGAAGAAGAGGTTCAAGCTCGAACAAAAGTGATCCTGTAAATAATTTTACCATATATGCTAAGTTTTGCTTAGAGCCAAAGCTCTAATACCAAATGTAACATCCGGATATTTTCAACCATTCGCATCCAAACATGCTGGAATTGAATAGTTTAAAATACCGAATTGTTAATTTAAATTTGGAAAAACTCAGAATATACAGTAAATAAATAACAGTTCACAGACACAGAGTAAAATAATAATGCAGCGGAAGCAAAGAAAAGAGTAGTTCATGAAGCTACTATATAAATACGTCAGAGTCAAACAAGATGCAACAGAAGTAACAAGGTACAACATAAGTAACAAGGTACAACAGAAGCCTCGATATGATAATGAAGTACCAATCTGAATACATCACTGGAATCGACAAAATGACTGAAATCAACTGGATAACTGAAAGCGAAATATATAGCTGGATCTTCAAGCAAAGCTCCAACTCCAAAGATGAGTCTTAAAAGTTGTATCACTCAGTCTGACCTGAGCGTAAAGCAAAACACAAAACACTCGAGTCGGGATTAACATTCTTATATCAATAAATCCAACTCAATTGAAATAACAACTGAAATACAAGTAACTCAAAGGATGTTTGGGATAACCATCCTCTAAGGATCCGTTAACTATCTACTATGTGGTAATATACGCTATTATAATAATGTCCATAGTAAAATAAACTTACTTTTAAATAGCTTTAAAGGGTTACCCATATAGCCCTTAACACGTAATAGTCCCAGTATCCATCCAGTATCATAGTCCCTCCTGATCGAGAAACCACCAAAATATACTCTATAGCTACGGGAGAAAACCAAACTCGTACAAGGGCCGCTAGGGTAGGTGACACGACACAACTAGGCAATGCCAGGGTAGATATACCAATTACACTTCCGAGCCGGTGGTAACGCGTAGCAGCTACTACCGCATACCTCGAGCCATACCCCCAAATCAAAGAATCAAGAGTGGCCACCAAATCAATCACAAAGTAATATAATGGTATCGAAGGAGTGTGTCCAATTAGAGGAGCAACCTCATTAGCCCATTAATTGCTCCTGTTTTAGCCACCTTATGCCAACTCACGGGAGTCGGGTCCACGTTCATACCTCAAAGGACGTCGCCACCATCCTACTTCATTCTGCAATCTCCACCGCATACATGGTTGTTAAAGTGGTTTTCGGAGTTGGCAGAGAGCATGACAACTTCTGATCTCGGTCTCTTCAACAACCAAACGTTATTATTACACCGTGGTCATTTCAAAATAATTTATACTTCAAAACCAAAATATCATTTCCATTTCAAAATCAAATAAGATATAATTTCCATTTCAAATATACTCATTTCAAAATCATATTATTTCTCAAAGTTATAACACTTTCGAAACCAAACACTTAAATTATAACCCTTTCATAATACTTTGAAATTCATAGCTTCGAAACCATAACTTTCACCACTTAAACAATTTAGATATTCAAATAGTATACATAATAAAATAGTTTTAAATTTAAAATTACTTTATAAAATAAAATAATTTCTTCGACTTCACAAATTGATTCAAATCAACTTGAATCCAAAAAAATTTCAATTTAAATCAACTCTCAATTCATAAAATTCAACTTTATTCATTTTCAATAATCCATTCCAATTTATATCAATTTCAAATACAGATTTGACCACAATATAAACCATTTCAATATATTTCAAAGCTTTAAATATTCAACATTTCAAAGCTAAATTAGATAACTTTATATATATCAAATTCAATTTACTATTATTCAGTTATGAAAAATTTACTTAATAAATTCAGTATCATTTAAATAAACTCCAAATTTCAAATAACTGAATATTTCCCTCAATTTATTCAAACTTGATATATTCATTTAAATCATTTTCCAAAATTAGGTTATGAAGCCATATCCCTTTAAAATTTCAAATTCCATAAGTTTTAAATCTATTTAATTAAATAAATTCTTAATAAAATACCCTTCCAAATCAAATTTCAAATCTATTTTTCCAACCTTAGATTATTAAAAGTCATTATAAATTCTATATTAAAATATAATTTAAATAATACTTGTCCATATTATATTTTAAAAAAACCAACTTTATTATTAAACTTATTTTATATCAAACAAATTCATACATAGCTTAAATCGAGAATTTAACTTATTTAGGAATTTAACTATACATATAAAATAGCATTTATATAATATCTAAAATCAATATTTATATAAAACCATATATTTTTCCAAGAACATAGAAATCATTTCAAAATATTTATATATATATAGGCCACGGTGTCTGTATATAATTTTATATCGTATGGTCAAGTGATACGGATATTTATCGTTTCAATGCGCAATTTAAATATATACGGGTATGTATCATTTCAACCAGCAATCCCAAATTCAATTCAAATGAAAATAGCTTGGGTTTATCATTTCAACCCATAACGATTTTCTCCTATTCTAAAGTCTGTTCAGGTATGTATCATTTCAACCCATAGTGAATTCTATACTAATAGAGAACTTGCAGAGTGATAACAGATATAATAATAATATAACAGACATATATCATCAATATAAATAATAGATAATGGTGTCAGATATCACAGGTGAATAGATACAGATAATAACATATATATAGCAATGTAAATAACTAACAACAATATATTTCAATTGTCGTTTCAATTAAAATCAAATTTAATAAATATAAGAACATTAATCGTGAGTGATCGCTCACCTTTCGAGGTTAGAGAGATAGACAATGAAGTTGAGTTATGAAATCCAGGCACGAATCACGAAGCAAAGCATGATAGACACGTATTGGATGGACAAGCTGATAACTAGGAAGAGACGGATTCAAATCAGAACCGGATCGATGTTGATAAATGGTATAAGTGAGCTTATATACATATAACCATATATAACTGTGTATAAAGTCATATTTTAAATCCAAAATACATTAAATTAACTATATGTACATATTTTTATATGGTTTTCAAAAATCATAGTTTTAAATTAAAACAGATATATTAAAATCAACATATATATAAAATATATATTATGAAATAAGTACATATATTTATTATCAAAAATACAAAATACTTACATACTTGTTATGTCTTTAACATTTATATTTGAAACAAATTTATACAAACTTGCTTAAATTTTAATACACATAAACTTACATAAAATGTACTATATATATAGACACACACATATATATTTATATACCTTTAACCAGAGTTTAACAGACCTGTTCTGAATATAAGCTTATATGACATATTATATATTTTACTCTACCTATATAATCATATGTAGTTAATATAACTTACATTATTAAATCTTGTATACTGTATAACATATCAAATATGTGTTTATATAATAATATATATATAATGCTTGTATAATACAACTTTTAAAACAAAATGACTGGTATAAAATCAACTCATAACGAACTTATATAAAATTGTACAAACCTGTACATATATATAAATATATACAGTAACAAATATTGTATACCACTTTATGAAACCAATATAATACCAATCTATAACCTACGTACTATATGAACAACAGGTTATACACATTGCCTATATAAAATAAATATATATATACATATATTTATATAATGTCAGACCGATTGCATATATATAAACATGGATTTTATAGATCTTACATTTAGAAATCAGGTTCATATATGGTCACAGCAAACTGTATTATACATATCAAACATATTATATATTTTTCTTCTAAAAATATAACTCATTCACAAAAGTCTGGAATACATATACCTTCACATGGCATAGGTTTTACGTATAAAACTGTAAAGTACAAGAGTATATAACCCAAATCACCAACAAAAATTTATTTTCATATACTTGTAAATACCTACGTGCTACTGTAAACATGAAACTAAAACACATAACTAACTTATAATAGATAAGTACTTTTTAAACTTTGAAATGTAATACTTTCAATATTATAATATGTAACTTTTATCCATTTTTATGAAAAAAAAAATATATAACTACCATTTGATTTATATAAAACTGACATATACATATAATACTATATATATACCTAGATTCAAAAAAGTGGATGAGAAGGTGACACGGAGGCTGCCATTCATGGGTGGGCGAGGCAGAAAACACAGGGCGAACGGCCAAAGAGTGGAGAGGTCGGGTTGGGTCACAGGCAGAGGAAGGCGGAGTGCGGTGGTGGTTGCACGTGCTGTCAGGGTGTTGGTGGTGAAAGGTGGTTGTGCAAAAGGACATGACAGTGGCAAAATATATGGTGGAAGGTGAAGGGAAATGGTGGGTGTTTGCTGAGCGGCGAAGTAGAGGCACACAGAAGCAACTTAGAAGAGTCGTGGCTTCAAGCCGAGGTGGAAGAAAGAAAGCACGAGAGAAGAAGAAAGACAGCACGGTAGAAATAAAATGAACAGTTTATATTTCTTTTCTTAGGTAATAGAACGAAGGCCATAAATTTTAGAGCAAGAATAGAAAATTTTGAACCGATGTAACATCTTGAAAGTCAGAAAAATAAATTTTGAAGCAAATGGAAAGTAGCAATTCAATTTTACACGTTGGTTAAATGAAAGGTCACGGAAGTCATATGTTCAAAAACGGTTACCGATACGTTAATCGTTTTACTGATTTCGTAGTGTACCAGATCCTGAAACATACAAATGAATATACTGCGGAGATCAACATGATGAGATGAACCAAACGGTATACAGATATTAGTGGTACGATCATCTTATCAAAAGTTGATAATCGGTATCGAAAATGCTGCTAATTTGTCGGAAATAAGATAAATGGAGCAACCGCAGCCCAAATTTGAAGAAATGAAATATGACGTCCCACTCAGAAGATGATTTACAAATTTTCAATAGAAAAATATTCAGGTTTGAAAAACATTTTATTATCATCAACTGTTAATTGATTTGAATTAAATAGAATTTACATAAGAATATAAACTTCCATATTATCTGATGAAAATTTACCATCTCCTATGTTTAAGTAGACGTAATTCAAATATCAAATTTATATTCCCAAATTTTATTATTTAAAATTTCATAAAATTTCAATTAATTAAATTAATAAAACCACTAAAATTTTCGGATCGTATACATCCGGTACCTAATATAAGTAAATAACGTGCTGTGTAAGGTACCCTGCCAATGTAGAATAGTAGCCAAGGGTGCAAAGTAACAAAAATCCAAGCACAAAACCTGAAGAACGACTCACGACGCATAGAAAAAAATATAATATAATAAATTTTTGTAAATCAGGTGTGACAGTGGTATAATCAAATGAACCATAAATAAGAACTCATAGTGCAACAGGTTCATAGATTATACAGAAACTAAAATAATAGAGTTTATACATCAAATCTCCAAGATAAACTCTATAACTATCTCTGAGATAATACAAGTATTCATATAGCTCCATAGTACTACACATTGGAATATAATCGATAGTAAACTCCAAATATAGATATATGAAATCACAGCCTCCTGCTCATACTTCATACAGCTCCATGCATAGACCAAACATGTTATCCCTAATCTTCTCATTTAAGAGTACGCGAGTTATTAGAAGTAAAGTATAATGCCTTGGATTAGACAGTAGTCTGGTGCGAGCGATACATCATCTCAAAATACTATGAGAACCGTATATTGCAAATAGATCGTAGGGTATGAATAACAATACTTAACCTATCCTTGCATCCAAATAGTTAGCACATGAACACAATATATGCTAAATTAATATCACAATTGGAAAATATGAGGTACATGGGTATCACACGGCAAACATAGCATCCATCACACAACCTTACTTCTCTCACTCAAATGCTTTGATATATGATAACTCCTACAGATGCTCAACTCATTGCCACATAGATGGCTAGGGACTAGACACACGCACACGTCTAAAATGTATGGGTACATGCAAACTACTCTACGTTCACACAGACTACCCAGTCCCAACAATGAGCATCACAATCACATAGTCATGTTTTACTTTATGAGCTATCATGTAGAACTCATCCTTTCAGTTCATCACCAATTGCATCGGGACTTGCCACATTGAGTCATCAAAGTCGTCGTACCTCTTTGTTGCCATCCCAAAGTCATCTAGAGCCATCTCAGGGTCCTCCATCCTTACCCCGAGCCAACTCCTAAGACCATCGAGCAACCCCAAGTCTTGCTCCAAAGCCCCACCATGCCGATCCCAAAGCTAACACTCCAAAACCCTATTCAACATCCTGTCTGCCCCCCTCCTACAACTGACCAAATTCACCGAATAACATTTCCTGTTCGGCCCCTCATCATCGAACCAAAAGACTACCCAATAGGATTTCCAATCCGTTCCTTTACTAGCCAAACCAACATCTACCGGATAGGATTTCATGTCCGATCCTTCACTTGCGGAGCCAAGCCATCCACCGGACCCAAGCTACCATCGGACCGTCTTGGACCTAAGCCAACACCTTCTCTTCCTAAATCCAACAAACGAACAACGCCATACCAGATCAATCCTCACTGACGTGAAACCTATAGCTCTTTCAGCATATCAACTTTGTAACGATTTTATCGCTGCACCCAACATTTGGAACCTCATGCATTGCATATGCAACGATATGACTCCATACACTCTAGAACTTATCCATCGATGTCTGATTCCACATTCCTATCTCTAGTTTGCTTCGATGAGTGTTTTTGACCATACAAGCATACAAATAACACCATACATGCGCCAAAAAATAGTCAAACATGTAAATCTCTTCATTACTCTACCCTTAATATAAGATTAAGACTTGATTTAGAGGAGAAAAGGGAAGGTTTTGGGAGGAGAATAGGTTAATGGAGGATTAGATATATTTGGGCGATGGTAGAAATTATTTGGGGATATTTGCTTCGGCCAATATAGGTGTAACCCAAAAGCGGGTGAATAGGCATATCTCTAAACTCACCAATTAACCACTAAGCTGCTCCAAAAACTGTTAATATTCAAACAGCCATATCCCCTAGGCACAAAGTAGAAATTGCTATTATGATCACTCTACGGAAAGGGAACCCGTCGTTCTTTCCAATGGAAGTGGTCTCGAATAATAATTTGACTTCTATCAAAGGAATAGTTGTTTCAAGTTTTCAGGTATAAAATCATCCAAAAAAATTCTATAAATAGTAAATGTTACCAATAGACATTTCTTAAAGTCAAAAAGTCTTACGACCTTATATGAATTTAAAAAAATATTTTATGACCCTCCGGTAAGTAAAATATTGGTCGTTACACTCTCCTTTCTTTAGGAATTTTGCCTTTGATATCCCTAGTATAAATAATGTGAAATCAAACGTCGCTACCTGCATGCCTGATATCCATAGGCAAACATATCAAACATGCGGATGTGCATGTAAAAATATATTTTTACTCCTATATTTAACCTCCTTTAATAAAAATAAATGAGCATATTAGTGTATTTTTATATGTTTAAACCAAAATCTAAATTGTTTTCGAATCATCTATTCATCTTCACTTGGGGGAAAATTGATAATTTTGTGTATGAATTAATTTTGAAAAAAATTTATTTGCATATTTTTATTTGCAGGAAATTGAGTGCAAATTGGATGGAGCTTCATGGATATATGCATGCACACATATTCAAAGCTAAAGAATGAAGGGAATAAAAAAATTCATGCAAATGGAGGAGCCTACATATCCACTAACTAATGGACCATAATTAAAAGCATATGCACATGTTAATGGAGATCTAAAGGCAGAAGCACATTTTAGTAGAGATTAATTAATTCTCTAATGATTGCTTAGAGGCTACACAAACTCAATGGTATTTTAGATAGCTCCCTAAAAGTGGAATTATGGTTTCATGCATGCATAAATAGCCGTTTATTTTTCATGTAATAATCCTCTTCTCTTTTATGCAAATTGTGGCACAAAATTAATGGTAAATAAAATGTATCTTTAGTGGCCTCTTAGCCTTGCTCTCTTTACTTTTATGCACATTAATTTCATGCTTCCTTTTATTGTTATTTTATTTCATGCCTTCTTTTCTTTAATGGAAGCAGAGTAGATTTTTTTATTTTGTGCTAGTTAGTAAGTTTTCTCTCTTTAATTATTTTTTCATTTCATGTTGTTTATGTTGAAACAATTTTATGTTGAGATGAATTCAATTATGAGAAGTCAAACTATTTTAATTTAGGGGTAATGAAGCTCTCATGAATTATACTAAATCAACATAAAATGGTTGACTTTGTAGTTTCTTGTTTTGTGTTTTATGGAAATTAAGAATGATGGTAGTTTATGTTTCTTTTTTAGTGAATTTGATAGTCCATGTTGACATCTCAAATAGGTTATATTTAATCCAATATAAAAATAAACTATATGATCGTTTGCCTAAGTGATTTTGTTCATGGAATTAAAAGTAGAATCAATATTTGATGTTCTATATTACTATTCTCAAAATAGTAAATAGATCATAAGTAAATTAGGTTTTATTTTTAATTACATGATTAATTTTCATGAGATTTTAGAAATGGGTTTGAATACTGTGTTAGAGTTTGATGGTTTAAACTGTGCTAATTAATAACACAAATAAGTCATGCTTATAATAAACACATAATTCATTTCTACTTGAAATTTAAATGACAGGTTATGATAAATTTTGTGTTTGATTTATATGAATGATTGAAAATGAATTTACTAGTAAATTGCTCCTTAATCTCGTTGTTTTATTCACTTTTGTTCTAGTTTGTTTTCTACAATTTTCTTAGGTTAACACAGTTTCAAAACCTTCGGCTAATTTGATTGAGTAATTTTAGAATTTTATTCTTTCTCTGGGTATTGAATCGTACTCACATACATATACGATCGCATGTCGTGCACTTGCGATTTTTATTATTATATTTTCGACGGTATTTTAATCGATAGAATTTTCTATCACGAATTAGGTTTTAGCGCCATTGCCGTGGAAAGCAGTTCTATATTATTTTACTTTTCGAATTATTTTTACATTTGTCAACGTTTTATTTTATTTTGTGTTTGTTTTCAAAAAAAAAAAAAATCGCATCGCCTTTGTTACATTTGCATTTTGCCCATTTCTCATGTGCATTTCATTTGTACTGTTCTAGTTTTTTTTTTTTTAAAAAAAAAAACTAATCTGTTCACTATTGTTTCGATTTTGTGCATCTGTTTTCATTTTGTGCATCATCTATTTTCATTTCAGTTTTATTTGGTACAACTATTATCTTTTTTTCTCCTATATAAAAAAAGGAAAAAAAAATTCATTTCGCTGTGCATTGCATTCTGCTAAAATTTTAAACACTTCATTCTCTGTTTTTGTTTTGCTGTTGTTGCATCTACTCTGTTTCCCTCACCAGTCCCTCTTCCAACCACATCAAACCTGAACCATCAACCACAATCCAAATGTTGGGCGAATTTTCACCCAGAAGATCTAGAGACCAAGAAGCCACAGTTTCACTCGGGTTCGCAATCTCCACTTCATTCAGCATAACCAGTCACCTTCCCATTCAGCCTCCTCCTCATTCGGCCTCCTTCCCATTCGGCCTCCTTCCCATTCGGCCATACAAGCCCGAACACATTCGGCATAACCGGCTATCCACCGAGCCCACTCTCCTACCGGTCCAGTCACTACCGGACCAACCACACAACCGAACCAGGGGTAATCACCGAATCAACCTACATGCCCGTACCGGACCAGACCATGCTCCTACTACCGGTCCACCACAGCTCCACGACCGGACCACCAAGCCAAACACATGCCTCACCACCGAATGGAGCTCCGCCGAACCAGATGATTGCCAATCCAGATTGCTTCAGCCCGGGCCCACCAGCAGCTATATACTTCCAAGACCCCTGCACCCTACCTCATTCTATAAATAGAGGGGCAGGGGTACAACAATGGCAGACAAGTTTGAGAGCTCAAGCAAGGAAGGAACTTTCAAACTACTTTCATATACTTGTATACGAAGCATTGTACTTGTAATCTGAAAGAAAGAAGATAATAACATATAAAGTGGACGTAGGCACATTCTGACCGAACCACTATAAATCTGTGTGTCTTTTACATTTCAGCCCCTACTTTTTTCATATTTACATAACTCATCCAAACCATTGAAAATCACATATAATCAACTAAATAATACGACTTGGAGGTGTTTGTCCATTTTTTGTGAAAACATTTTTGGTGCTTTCACTGAGAACAAGAGCTCGAAGCTTCAGCTTCTCCCACTCAACCTTCTTCCTAACAACATCGTTCGTCACTTAGAAATCATGCCTTCCAAGCAGAGAAAGGATGTTAACAAAGGAAAGAACCTCGCAACTAGCAGCCTTCCAGATCCAGCAATCGCAGATCAACCTACTTCAACAGCAATACCAGATGAAAATCAGGAAAATCCGACAGGCCCCGCCACGGAACAACCAATCACTAGGGCAGATCTGGACAGGGTTGTGGCTGAAGTAACTAACCGCTTTACATCCCAACAAGAAGCTTTAGTGGACCAACTCATGTCCCGCTTAAGGGATGCTGAAGAATCCAACCGCAACACTGAATCATGGGGTGAATCTCAATCTGGAGGATCTCGGAGACAGCAAAGGTCCTCCCTCTTCGAGGAAGCTATCAACAGGAACAACAATGATAGGGGCCGCGCCCGGACTCAGCCCGAACCCCGACTCGAGGAAACCCTTGGAACCGAACCCAGTGGGGGAGGCGCCAGGCGAGGGTCGGATGTAGCTGAGCCAGTCATGCCACCTAATCATAGAAACCCCGCTGAACGGAGCCGAGCTAGAACCCAGCCCGAAGTTGACCCCACGGATATGCTTGAAACAAAACCCCACAGGGGAAGATCAAGGCAGGGGGCAACTTTAGCTGGTCCTAGCATGCATCCGAACAGCCAAAGACAACCACTGGATAATGCTAGAAGTGATAGACTGTACCATCCCTACAGGTCATCTGGACGAGATAGATCTCGCAGGGAAGAGCCAAGCTCATTTTTATCCGCTCCAAATTCTGATGAACGAATGGCATGATTATTCAGAGAGTGCGTCCAACGGGAACAAAGGGACCGGGGAATAGGCGCTAGGGTCACCAGCCCCTTTACCCGTAATATCGAAACTGCCATCACTCCCCGGGAATGGAAAATGCCAACCATGGAACCTTACAAGGGAACTTCTGACCCCATCGTACACTTACAGAGATACACACAACATATGCTCATGAGCGGAGCAACAGAAGGGGTATTGTGTAAATGCTTTCCGCTATTCCTAGCAGATCTAGCTACCTCCTGGTTCTGCCATCTACCCCAAGGATCTATCAGCTCATGGGAGATGTTGAAAGAAAGGTTCATTAGCCAGTTCCGCATCCATGTGGAACAACCCAAGGATGCTTATTCTCTATCCAATGTCAAACAGAAATCCGGAGAGACACTGCAACAATATCTAACACGGTTCAACGCCGCAGCGGCCGCAGTTCAAGATGCCGATGAAAAGCTCACCCTAATGGCCCTCTGTAGTGGTGTACACCCAGATACCAAGTTTGCCAGAAGACTAACTAAGGAAAAACCAGCTACTTTACCTGATTTCTTCCATGAAGCTGGAAAGTATATGAGGCTTGAAGACGCCGCCACCGAGAGGCAGTCAGGGCAACAAGGTAAGACAGTTCAGGACAAGGTTCCCACTGCAGCTAAGGATGCTCGAAGAAATGAATCTAGAGACAATGCTGGGGGCAGGAAGGTTGAAAAACGCCAATATCGACCAGGACCAAGATTTGACTCCTACACCCCTTTGAATGAAACAATCGAAAACATCTTCCTAGCCACTCAGGGCGAACTTGGATACAAGCGCCCCCGCACAAGAAAGAATCAGATAACGCACTCAAGTCTGGAAAGTTCTGTCGCTTCCACGAATCCCACGGACATGACACCAATGAATGCCACCATCTTCGAGACTTGATCGAAGAACACATTAGAAGAAGAAGACTGGAACGCTATGTGAAGGGTCAGAACAGGACTCCAACTCCTGCCAATGAAAACTCAAAGCAACCCCTCCCAGAAGTAGGAGGAGGGAATTGCAACACCAGTGGCTCTAGTCAAGAGAAGATAGTGGTCCTTACCATCTCGGGAGGACCACACATCGCCGACAGAAGCTGGGCAGAGATGGAAAGGTACGGCAAGTCACTTAGAAATGCTGAAGGCTATGTTAACTCCATTACGGAAGAACGCCACCCGAAACGGAGAGAGAACGATGACATCATATTCAGTAGGCGTGATTTGGAAGGAAGACAGTACCCACATATGGATCCCATGGTCATATCTGCCTGATTCGGTCCAGCTAAAGTTTTTCGGATTCTAATAGACACAGGAAGCTCCGTAAATATCCTATTCAAGCATGCTTTCGACAAAATGAAGTTATCAATGAAGGATGTGTCTCCCTGCGACAAACCACTGCACGGTTTCACTGGAGATGCAAAAATGCCCCTCGGGCAACTTGACCTCTTCGTCGAAATAGGAAGTCATCCCCGCTCTGTTGTACGAAAACAAACATTCGTACTAATAGAAAACCACTCGGCCTACAACGCCTTCCTGGGAAGACCCGCCTTATCTGACTTCCAAATTGTCCTAGCCCCATGGTGCCTAAAGATGAAATTCCCAACAGATAACGGAATAGGAGAAGTTGAAGGGGATCAAGACGCTGCCCGAGACTGTTATGTAACTGAACTTCGCAATAACCGCAGAAAGGATAAAGGGAAAGATGCAGAGACTACTCTCTGCATGAAAAGCTTGGAAGCATAGCAACTAAAGAAAGCCCCTCCTCTTCGGTATACAAGCGATCCCTTCAATGAACTAGACCCTAGGGATAAAGAGGAGGAGGCTACCGCCGAGCCTGCAGAGGCTATGGAATTCGTATCTGTAGATAAGCATGATTCAAGTAGACTATTAAAAATCGGATCTCAGCTAAAAACGGAATTGAAGGATCAACTCATTGACTTTCTCCGCCACAACTTAGATGTATTTGCATGGACACATGCCGATATGACAGGAATCTCCCCAGACATAGCATGCCACATGCTGAACATCGATCCCACCAAGGTACCAGTAAAGCAGAAAAAGAGGAGCATGGGGGCAGAGCGATCAGCAGCCCTTGATGAGGAAGTAAAGAATCTACTTGCTAATGGCTTCATACCGGAAGCCATATACCCAGAGTGGATCGCTAACCCAGTGCTAGTAAAAAAGGCAAATGGAAAGTGGCGAACATGTATCGACTTCTCCAATCTGAATGACGTTTGCCCAAAAGATTGCTTCCCACTTCCCCGAATTGACCAACTTGTGGACAGCACAGCCGGACACGAACTCCTATCTTTTATGGATGCATACTCCGGATATAACCAGATTCCCATGCACGCTCCCGATCAAGACCACACTAGCTTCATCACTGACCACGGGTTATATTGTTACAAAGTCATGCCTTTTGGACTCAAAAATACCGGAGCTACCTATCAGCGCCTCGTCAACAAGATGTTCGCGGAACTAATAGGGCGAACTATGGAAGTGTATGTGGATGACATGTTGGTAAAGTCCAGGAAAGCCAACGACCATGTTAGCCACCTGGGCGAGATGTTTCAGGTACTACGCCGATATGAAATGAAGCTGAATCCTATAAAGTGCTCCTTCGGAGTATTATCGGGAAAATTCTTAGGATTTATCGTCCACGCCAGAGGAATCGAAGCAAACCCTGAACAAATCCGGGCTCTAAAAGAAATAAGGATACCTTCCACTCGAAAAGAAATGCAGAGCCTAAACGGAAAGGTGGCCGCCCTAAGCAGATTCATTTCCAAAGCAACTGACAAGTGTGTCCCTTTCTTCGAAGCTCTCAAGAAAGACAAAGGGAAGTTCGAGTGGACCGATGAATGCTTAAAAGCCTTCCTTAACCTAATCGAACACCTTTAGAGACCACCAGTACTCTCAACTCCGAATGAAGGTGAAGTGTTGTACCTATACCTCGCTGTATCATCTCATGCTTTAAGCGCCGCCTTGGTAAGAGAAGAAGACCGCACACAACGCCCGGTTTACTTTGTAAGCAAAAGATTTACAGGGGCAGAAGCCAGATATCCTAAACTTGAGAAATTAGCATATTGTTTATTGATCGCGTCACGAAAACTGCGACACTACTTCCAGTCTCACTCCATCAGAGTTCTAACCGATCAACCGCTAAGACAAGTGCTCCATCGTCCTGACACTTTTGGGCGACTCCTCAAATGGTGCATTGAACTAAGTCAGTATGATATCACCTACCATCCTCGCACCGCTATCAAAGGACAAGCCATGGCCGATTTCATTGCCGAATTCACTACCAACGAAGGCAAGGAACAATCCGAAATAGCAAGAAACATCAAGTGGAACCTCTTTGTAGATGGAGCATCGAACGAACAAGGCTCGGGGGCAGGTATCGTGATCGTCACCCCCAGGGGAAGAAAGTTGTACTATGCATTAAGGTTGGAATTCACGGCCACTAACAACGATGCAGAGTATGAGGCAGTAATAGCGGGATTGGAACTTGCCCTAGAAATTGGAGTCAATTCTTTATGTCTTCATAGTGATTCTCAGCTTATCGTAAACCAGGTACTAGGAGAGTTCCAGACTCGAGGAGAACGACTCATAGCATACCTAAAGAAAACCAAACTGCTACTCGATCAATTGGACCACTACCTAATCAAACACATTCCTCGAGAAGAGAACCAAGAGGCCGATGAACTAGCAAAGCAAGCTAGTATGAAGAATAGCACCATTTCCGGAGCACTAGCCATCTCCAGGTAGCTAGCCCCAAGTTTCGAACAAGTGAATCTAATAACTGCAATCGAAGAAGGAACCTGGATGACCCCTATCCGGAAATATTTGCAAGATGGCATACTACCCGATAGGCGTGACGAAGCCAAGAGAATCTTGAGGAAAGTTCCCCACTACACAATACAAGAAGGCATCCTCTATCGGCGTGGCTTCTCTAGCCCCTTATTAAGATGCGTCGCCGGAAGGGAAGCCAAGGAAATTTTATCAAACATCCATCAGGGAGGTTGTGGAGATCACACTGGAGGGCAGACTCTGGCAAAAAAGATACTCCGATATGGATATTACTGGCCCACACTAAACAAAGACGCCTTAGACTTCGTCAAGAAATGCGACAGATGTCAGAAATTTGCTAAGATTCCACGATTTCCCACAAATGAGATTACTCAAATGACCAGCCCTTGGCCCTTTGCTGTATGGGGAATTGACTTAATTGGCGAACCGCCAACGGGCCGAGGCGGAGCCAAATATGCTATAGTGGCAGTCGATTATTTCACCAAATGGGTGGAAGCGGAACCCCTAAATAAAATATCTTCAGCAAAAGTTATCAACTTCTTGATCAAAAATATTCTGTGCAGGTACGGAGTCCCACTCAGGATCGTATCAGACAACGGACCCCAATTTGACAGCGAAGAATTCGCCGACCGGTGCAAAGAGCATGGAATTCACAAAAGCTTCTCATCAGTAGCTTATCCTCAGGCAAATGGACAAGTCGAAGCTGTCAACAAAATTCTCAAAACCCTAATCAAGAAGAAACTTGAAAAGTCAAAAGGCGCTTGGGTAGACGAACTTCCTACGGCACTTTGGGCCTACCGCACATCTTTCAGAACATCAACGGGACATACTCCATTCTCTTTGGCATATGGATCGGAGGCAATGCTCCCAGTTGAGACTATTGTGCCTTCCCACCGTAGGATCCACTACAACCCAGAGGAAAACGAAGAACTCCTCCTCATGTCTTTGGATCTGATTGAGGAAAGGAGAAACGACACAGCACTCAAAGCAGCAGCTCACAAACAAAAAGTGGCAGCACTATACAATTCCAAGGTCAAGCATCGCAGCTTACAAGAAGGAGATCTTGTCCTCAGGCGAATCTTTCCGCGCCCCGGGGCACTGGACCCCATCTGGGACGGACCATATGTAATTCATAAAGATCTCCACAACGGAGCTTATATTTTGTCAACAGTGGACGGAGAGGTGTTCCAGAGGGCATGGAACATCCGACACCTCCGTCGATACTTTTCTTAACTTGTACTGCCCATATGAAGTGAATTAACAAAGAGAATCAGTGGACGTAGGCATTTTCGTGCCGAACCACTTTAAAAAATCTTGTCTCTTTTTAACTTGTTCCTTTGTATCTTGGCTGCTTGTAAAGTTTTATCCCTTTCTGTTGAACAAAATCCTATGGCATCTCCACTTAAGACGCACCGCGGCCTCATCTGGACTAGGCCTAACAGGTACGCTACGATTCTATGCACTCGCCAATGAGACACTTTTGCTCCAGCATCCCTCTGCTGTGGGTTAACTCATTGCTCGCGCCTGCCCTAAAAGCCAACTGTAATGAGCCGATTATAAGTCATCATAAAGGCCGACTATAGCCGATGGCAGCTCATTACGGCGTTCGGCTCGCCGGCAACTGTGAACCTAATTTAAGCCCCAACATAAGGTGTGGCCAGCCAGGGGTAGTTCACGGCCAACGGCACCCACGCTAGCCGGCCACGGTAAATCGAATAATACCCACGATTACGGACCATAATGGTTCGGGTAGTTACCGTGCGCGATCTCGGCTCCGATGTGTCTTAAGTGCGGCTGTGGTAAAAAAGAAAACTCCCCGCGGAGGCGTAAGATGGGTGACAAATGTCTCCAAGACCCACAGCTAGGGAAAGTGACTACAAAACCCGTTTGCCACGAACTTAAGCACATCGACGGCCTTCCGTGACTGGAAGTTTTACTTTTTCTATATTTCCATTTCATTTAAATACTTTTCTCCTATCCTGTATAACGAATTCTAAAGTACAGGAGACCAAATAGGAAGCATTCACTCATGAGAACCTAAGCCTGCATACTGGGTGGCAGGGTACTCAGCTATATCCGTGATCAGTTACACAAGACACTCAAAGCTACCGCCTGCAAATAAAACATGAAGGGCGGTACTCTCTTTTCTTGTACATAAATACGTAACTATAGCTTGTTCGTACACTAACATTGCAAAACATGAGATTATATTTCAAGCAAAAACTTAATATCAAACACACTTAAAATCACAGGCATATACATAGTTATACTTCGCACGCAGCACATCAAGATGACAACAACATTCAAACATAACAAAATTAGCTTATATTATAAAATCACACGGAGTTATTCTTTGCAAATAATATTATTACAGTCGCATCAATGACTAACGTAAACAGTGATAAAAAGAAATAAAAAGGTGGCAGCTGCGTCCACACTCCGCTCTCGTCCTTCCGGCTTCCCAAGTCTACTTGGCCGCAGGATCAGAGCCCCCAGCGTGTTGACCAGAAGTTCCGTCTGTCCAATTCAGAAGAGGAATTCATTAAACGAACGATGAACGATCAAGTTGTGGAAACACAGAAAGAAAAGAAAAAGAGAAGAATAACTCACCAGCGCCCGCCGCTTGATCCTCATCCTCCAACTGCACGCCCGCTTCCTCTGCAGCAAGCAGCCGCATCCCCTCCTTCACCACCGCTTGCTCCTCCTTCCAGAACTGAGCGGTGACCGCATCCAAATTGAAAGCCTCTCCACCTTCCTTACCCGCGTTAACCCTGGCCTCCTCTAAAGCCTGAAGATATACCTTGGCCATGACCTGAGGGTAGTCGTCCATCCAAGACAAGCCGCCCTCCTTCCAAGTGTGGAAGTACATGTCCTGCAGCATCTCATCCATCATCCCCTCATTCTCCTCAAGCTCCCTCACCCGGGCCTCGGAAGCCTGTAACTTGGCGACAGCAACATCCCTCTCTGATCGGTATCTCGAGCAGTCAGCCTGGAGTGACCTCCTCATTTCCTCCTCCTTTAACTTGAGACCTCCTCATTTCCTCCATCTCTTCCTTTAACTTGACTTGAGCCATCTCCGCGGCCTCAAGCCTCCCAGACAACTCCTCTACCCGCTCGAGATCCGCATTTCGAACCTCATCTACTGTCGTAATGGCCATATTAATCCGCTCCTTGCAGGCGGCCTCCATCTTCCGCAGTTCCGCCCTACTAGCCTTCTCCATAGTCTCTTTCAGCCGCCTGGAGGCTTCCTCGTGCTGAGAAATCTGGATGGCTTGATCGACGAGCTGCTTGGCCTGATCGGCAACCTTTAGCCTCAACCGAATATTAGCACTCCCAATCTCTTCCCCGGCCTTGACCAGTTGAGCATGATGCTCCATTAACTTCTTGGTTTCTGCGGCCACCCGATCGATATTAGCCTTGGCCTCGTCCCCCATGGTAACTACCCGAGTAGTAAGCAAATCAAGATCTAAAGACTTGGCCTCGTCCAGCACTCGTACCATGGGGTTGCGGGGAAGAAGGTGCTCACCCGTGGCCTCATCAAATGAAATATCCCGAGAGCTTGGATCTAAATCAGGATGACCGGCAAAGGGGTCACGAGGCACGTCGGGACGTCTTATACGGATAATAGTGGGGTTCATGGTAGGAGGTGGAGGGGGGATAGACTCCGTGATCTCTTCCGTGGTATCTCGGGGAGGCTGAGTAGGAGATTGAGGACCGGGTGGGGAATCAAACAAGGAACGCTTCCTCTTCCTCTGCCGGCTACCCTCCTCGATAACTTCAAGGAGAGGACGGTAGCTGACCACGTCCCCAGGACGACCAGTGAGAGGCTTCGCAGAAGCTCTCCTCGACTTGAATTGTTCGAGGCGGTGTCGAACATCTGACGTTTTAACCACTTGGCCTGCCCCTGGAATAAAGAACAAGTGTTACGAACATACAATGATCCACAATTCAAAAAACATGATAAGTTAAAAAGAAAGAAAAAGTGAGAAGACACATCTATTATACAAACCCTGCGGAGGAGTGGGGTACTGCAATAAGTCCTGAATCTCATTCCAGGACGGGAGTGGACCATAAAATATTCCTAAGTCCCTATCGTAAATGGAATCGGCAGAATTCAAAAGTTCACCTTGCACTGCCGGAATCACCCTAGCTGAGGAACCCTTAGGGGATGGGTCAGTGCCAGCCACAGCCTTGCCGGTTTCCTTTGCCTTCTCCGTTTCCGACTCTCCCTCCGACTCCCCGAAGGCCTGACAGAGAGCCTCATCCAGTTCAAGGTCTTGCCCAGAGGTTAAGGCACCAGCATCACCATCACCATCTCCATCGCCACCTCCTCCGCCTTCTGACTCTCCTCCCATATCGCCTCCTTCGCCCTCTTCCACACCTTCCTCCCCCGGGATGATCAGGTGAGTACTAGGAGAGGGGCCATCAGACTCCTTAAGCTTCTTACCTCCCATGACTGGGTGTTGTGCGAAGGGCTTCCTTTTGCCACTCTTCACCGTGGCCCCCTCCTTAACTTTAGCGGCCTTCTCCTCAGCCGTATCCCTCTGCTTAACCACGGACTGATGCGGCTGGATCAAGTTGTACTCCAGGAGGGTAGCGTTCCTGATCAGGAACGAAGCCGACCTGTCCCGCGCGGGAATGGCTTTTATTTCAGCAGCCATCCGCGTCAAAGAATCATCTTCCACAACTGCAATACCACCTATCGCTAGCAAGAAATAGAAGCATGTCAGAAAAAGCACTACAATCAAAACATGAAAAATACAAATGAAATTCATCTTACAGCCGGAAGTGAAAAGGCGGAAAGAAACAGAATCGTCCTTGATAAAAAACCATTCTTTCTTGAACATGGTAAACTTGGAATATAAGTCCAGGACTGGTTTGAAGGGCACGGCCGCTTCTAGACTAATATACGGAGACCCCTTCTTGTAGCCTCTCAGCTTATACAAATATCGAATTTCCCGGTTAGAAGGAGGGCGCCCGTACCTCCTCTGGAAGATGACGAAAAGGCTCACCGGAATGGCATAAGAGTTCGGCTGAAGCTGGAATGGAGCCACTTTCAAATATGTGGTAAAGCTGACTATCTAGGCATTGATAGGAGGGATAGCACCACACATGCAATGATATCTGCTGTAAGCAAAGTAACCTTCGGGGGGATTGTACGACATTACTCCATCTCCCGGCAGCAGCATAAGAGCCCCGTCTATCCCGAAGGAACGGGATATAACATCAAGTTGCTCCTCCTTTAGGGAGCTAGGAAAGCAATCGGGAGGGGAGACTAGAAGTTCCTGGGGACCATATCCGTCCACTAACGATCTCGGGACAGGTCTATGTTGCACGGAAGAAGAAGACTCTCCTATACCTTTAGACTTCTTTCTATCCGATCGCGTTTCCTCTTTGCGAGACATTTTCTGCAGCACAAGAAAAACTTGATATTAGAACAAGAAGTATAGAAACATAAACAAGCAAGTATCTAAAGCAAGCATGCATAAGTCTGGAGTTCCACTCAAAGTCTGAATACAAAGTTCATTCGGCACTGGAAGTTCAAGTTCATTCGGCAGTACAAGTCACTGATCATTCGGTAATAGAATCACAAGTTCATTCGGCACCGGTATCGCGAGTTCACTCGGTACACAGTACCATTCGGCAATCAGAACCATTCGGTTGTAAAAGGCATTCGGCAAAAGAGTACTCACCTGGTTCGGAAATGACGTGATTCGGCAAAGTCTTTGATTCGGTCTAGAATTGGCTCGGCTCTCTCTGGTTCGGTAAGAAGAAACTAAGGGGGGTGTAGCCTCTATATATAGGCGAGCTCAGGACTGCCGAACCAACTAGTTCGGACCACCGGATCTGAACACCGGACCAACTAGAAGCCGAATGAGAATAACCGGACCAACCAAAAACCAAATGAAACTCTCTACCAACAAAAACTAGGAACTGGGGGCACGTAGGCGCCTCACTCAGATAAGTACCGAACTCTGGAACCTAACTAATAAAATAAGGATTATGACAACGATGAATAAGTCGTAAATCTCTCACTAACATGGATTAATAATTTACACGTGTACGCGACCACGAACGGTCCATAGGCACGCTCTGAATGGCCATTAACCCTATCATCGTGAGAATCTACACTTTGACATCCCTTTTTAAGCTCATCGGTTAAACGGATATTTGATTCTGATAACTAGGAAATGGCTAAGCCACTTACACATGTACGGGGTCGCGAACGATCCCTAGGCATGCTCTGAGCTGGCAATAAACCACCTTGACAAACGATCCAGGGACCCACTCTAGCGTGAACCTGGCATCGATGATGCTAAGCCCCCTCGGGGCTCACTCTCTCATCCCGAACGACACAGTTCACTTCATCTCGAATATTTCGATCACGAACGGTCGTTATTTGAAATGACACTAAAACAGTAAATTCCTTTGCAGGACACCAACAGGATATGGACATCCAGCCCGTGGCATTACAAAACAAGCCTTCCTACCACAGGGAAACAAAGCGCGACACATGCAAGCACGTGCCCCACTTTGGGGGGCAAATGTTGGGCGAATTTTCACCCAGAAGATCTCGAGACCAAGAAGCCACAGTTTCACTCGGGTTCGCAATCTCCACTTCATTCAGCACAACCAGTCACCTTCCCATTCGGCCTCCTCCTCATTCGGCCTCCTTCCCATTCGGCATCCTTCCCATTCGGCCATACAAGCCCGAACACATTCGGCATAACCGGCTATCCACCGAGCCCACTCTCCTACCGGTCCAGTCACTACCGGACCAACCACACAACCGAACCAGGGGTAATCACCGAATCAACCTACATGCCCATACCGGACCAGACCATGCTCCTACTACCGGTCCACCACAGCTCCACGACCGGACCACCAACACCGAATCATTAATGGCCGGACCAACGCCACCAAGCCAAACACATGCCTCACCACCGAATGGAGCTCCGCCGAACCAGATGATTGCCAATCCAGATTGCTTCAGCCCAGGCCCACCAGCAGCTATATACTTCCAAGACCCCTGCACCCTACCTCATTCTATAAATAGAGGGGCAGGGGTACAACAATGGCAGACAAGTTTGAGAGCTCAAGCAAGGAAGGAACTTTCAAACTACTTTCATATACTTGTATACGAAGCATTGTACTTGTAATCTGAAAGAAAGAAGATGATAACATATAAAGTGGACGTAGGCACATTCTGGCCGAACCACTATAAATCTGTGTGTCTTTTACATTTCGACCCCTACTTTTTTCATATTTACATAACTCATCCAAACCATTGAAAATCACATATAATCAACTAAATAATACGACTTGGAGGTGTTTGTCCATTTTTTGTGCAAACACCAAACACAGCTTCCCTCCTCCTCCTCGTCTCCTCCAAGCATTAACCAATCTCCTACAAACTAATCAAACCTATCCTCCTCCGACGTATCAGCCACTTGCACATTCAACTCTTCTACCCAAACCAAACACTTCCTTTGCGCGAAACACCCATAGTTTCCAAAACCAAACACAACCTCTACAGTTCACAACAACAACCTACACATCATTTCACCTTGCAACCACTACAATCCACAGTCTCATCCCTGCCTTTCAACAACCTCTACAATTACCACTAAACCAGCAATCACCTCCACCAACTTACCTACCATACAAACCCACTTCTACCACCTGAAACTCCACATTTCAACTACCACTTTCATCACCTGAAACTTCCATCCTCTTTCACTAACCATTTGAACTCCTTCAACCTAAAACACCAACTTCACCTCATCACAATTGTCGCTTGCCACAATCTTCCATCATCTTCCATTCACTGCACATCCGCCTTCAAACTCACTTCAGAACATCCTTTCATCCATCACTGCACCAAACACCTTACTACCAAGCTACAACTTCAACCATACCTCCGCAACCAGTTCATCACCAAAATGCTTCACCTACATTCGCCTGCAGCTTTTCCAACATGGACCAATCACCTTCATCGCTTCAAACTCATATAAACTCTCCTCCTCACTCAACACGTATTCCTCCCTGCTCCCTGTACCATTCTCTGTTCAATCGCACATATACAGTCATTTCCATCAACATACTAAAACACTTCACCTTATAATCCTCCCAAAACTACTGCAAGTTCACCTGCATTCACCAAATATCCTACCATTGCTTCTCCCAACCATACTTCTTACCACCACAATACCACTTCAACCAAATCCTCCTTCAGCTAACATAATCGCCTAAAACCTAAACATCCCAACAAAAACCCCAAACTGCCACTATAACTCCCAAAACCAATCACACCAATCCAAAACCTCCTAACAGTTCACTGCTCATCCTCCCGGCCTCCTCTCAGTGAAACACAGCCAGACTCCTTCACTTTAATTTTAAACACTTCACCTTCTGCAAACCCACCTCTTCCTCAATCGCAACCTGACCAAATGTCTCCATCTCCAAACCCAATTTGAATTAATCGAATTTCAAAATCACAATTTCCAACTCACGAAGCCGAAAACGAATTTCGCTTTTATTTTATTTTTTTAAAGAAAGAGAAAAGTCAATTTTTTTTTAAAGCGAAGTGAATAGAACGCGTTATTAATAGAGAAGAGGTTTGTTTCGTTTGCCTATTTTTGGAATTACGTAAAAGGAATTTAATTTACTTATGGGACTGGGCTTCCAGTGGGATTGTAATTGTATACTTTAGGGCTTGTTTGCGAGCATATGGGTTTGTTATTTTATTTTAGTTGTTTAATTGCGTAATTGTATATAAAGAAACAGAGAGAAAGAACATTAAAAAAAAAATTGTTTTCATTTTAATTGGTACTAGTTTTTAATACACATACATGTTTCTAACACTCCTTCAGGCTACAGGCTGCAGAGAACTAGAACAAAAGGAATTGCCGCTAAATAACTGCTCTGATCTGCTAGTGCTAAAAAAACGCCACTATAAAATAAAATTGCAAATAAATCTACATGCTTTGGTATCGTGTTCTCATCTTCAGTTTTTATTTTTCTTACATTGTTAGTTGCTTGCGTTTAAAAATCCAAAACAAAAACAAAAACAAAAACAAAATAAATTCTCATTCGTAGTTGCACTGTTAATAGACGTTTAATTTCTATTTTGCATTCATTGCATTTTTTTTCTTCTAAGAGCAATACTCAACTTCACATAAAGTGAGGGATTTTGTCACCACTTCCTTAGCCTACAAATTGCATATCATCTTAGAATTTAACTAATAATAACAGTTATACATTGGATTAAGTGAGTCACAAGCTCATATAAGGCCAAATGTATCTTGACAAGTTGATTTCTTTTAAAAATATATTTCTTGGTATCTAGGCTATGGCAGAGCAAAAATCATTTATAAATATTGCGGTGATTCATAAATAAATATTATAGTGATTATTTCTCTAAAGATACTTAAACCTTCAGTTGTATTACTAGGTGATTCGCGGTGCACCGATAACCCTTATCCGTTACCTGGTTAAGAACTACTTTATTGAATTAAGCCAAAATTTGATTATACAATTTTTGGTTAGGTGGTAGTATGGACAGAAAATTCGTAATTTAGTCCTTGCATTCATTAGTTGCATAGTTCATGCATATATTAAAAAATCCAAAAAAGAAACATATATTTTCCTGTGAAAAAAAGAAAAAGAAAAAATCAAGCAAAATCAAAAATCTTTTCAAAAAAAAATCCAAAAGAAAAAAAAATCTTTTTCAAAAACAAAAACTAAAAATAACAAAAACATTTTAACAAAGAAATGTTTTTTTAAAAAAATCAAATTATCTTTTGAAAAATAAATACTTTTTGGTAAATATTTTTCTTTTAGAAAAAACAAATAAAAAGAATTTTTTACTTCATTCTCTAAAACTTGTTTTATTCTCTTAACCTTGATTTTCACGCCTTTCCCTCCTTGATCATTTCACTTGTGCATGAGTACTTGGACTCGTGACACAACGACGAATCGTTTAGCCCGAATGAACGAATCTCCAACGATGGCTAATGAAAACGCTCCCCCGACTCTAATGGACAGAATATTTCCCAATAGAGTTTCTATTCCTTCTTATATTACCTTACTCTCGCAACAGGTAATCACTTCGAAATTCATTCAAATCATATTGTCATGCTACCAAAATTAAGCAATTTTGAACACGATGACACATACATCATTGTTATCCCCCTTTTGGCAAGGCCGTGACATCGAGGAATTGAATGAAAACCAAATATAGTTCATCTTGAAGACCAGTTATACGCAGGTTCATTATGGATGCTGGTAAATTTTGCCCGAGTCCAGATCAAGCTATAATTGATATGAAAAGACAAGCAAAGCTATGAAAGCGTACATTCCAAATTTCATGTCGATCGGTATTCGTATGCTCAAGATATAATCGATGTAAAATCAAGCAATAATCTCGTTCGTATCCATACGCGCTCGCAGGCCTCGTTCGCATCCATCAAAATCATCAGTTCGCATCCATCCAAGGCGGCCTCCTCCGTAACCATCGAAATCAAACATATTCGTATCCATGGGAAGAAACTGTTCATTCGAATCGATCAAGTTTGTGTCCATCCCATTTGTATCCTAGGTAATCGTATCCATCGAGTATGTGTTGCTTCGTATCGATTCAGAGAGCGCCATTTCGTATCCATCACATTTACCCCATTCATATCAATCCATCGATACAAAATGAACTCAAACTCGTGACACGAAGAGGATAGATCCGGATCGATGCGAAATGGAGCATGGTCGACCAATATGAAAGGAGGGTTGACCTTCAATACGAAGTAAGCAAGAAGGGACCGATGCGAATGAGAGCGACACGAATGAAACAAAGCTTAGAGCAATGCGAAGAAGACACGTAAAGGTGGATGACTCGGTCACTCGGCATGAAAAGTGGATCGATCCTAAAATATAACGTTGTATCATCACGTGCCCAAAAGCGATGCGAACAAAAGCAATACGAACTCGATAGTGTTATGCAAATTCAAACTTGCATCGATCATAACTCAAAATCTACATGTCCATATGCCACCAAATTTTCACAAGAGCTTGCCTACAACCTTAAGAATGTACCTGACAAAATTCAGCCCTAAAGGACCATTTATGGATCGTACGAACTCGGTTCGTATCGCTTCTGGATTGAGTCGAAATCACCTAAACTCAATCCCGTGGGCCCGCCATGTGAGAGAAGAAGTCTTCTGAGATCTGGGCGAGATATTTGCTGCCTACGCCTATACATAGTGACCCTGGACCTCCAGAAAGGGGCCTATTTGCTCTTCTACATCCAGTCTCTGCCGAAATTACTATTGTACTTGGATTATGCTATTGTAACTCATTGTAACCAGCAAGAAAAAATCAACAAAAGTCAGCCATTTCATAGTGGACATAGGCCAACGCTGAACCACTCTAAATTCGTGTGTTTCTGCGCATTTTCTTGTCTATTGATTGGTATGTTTGTTAGATCTACCTCTTTTTTGTAGGATCTAGATTAACCCTAGAGGGGGGTGAATAGGGTTATAGCAAATTTTCTCGATTCAAACACAGAAACAAACTGCAGAAATAAATATGCTGAAAAGTAAATCACACACAAAATTTACCCAGTTTCGGAAACCCCTGCCTACTGCTGCATTCCCAGATTTCTATTAGAATTAAATAGTATCCCGCTTACAAACACTCTACTAGACTCGCAAACCCTTGCTCCCGCTCACAAACACTCTCATAGACTCGCACACCCTGCTCCGCCTATAGAGTTTCGCAAACTCGCAAACTCTGCTCCCGCCTATAGAGTTTTGCAAACTCGCACACCCTGCTCACTGAACTAATTCTAACTAGACAATCTGACACTACTTAAAACCTAGGTGGTGATTTACCAATTCTTCGACTTGAAAAAAAAAACAGACTTCAAAAATAAAAACAGGAGCAAAAATTAAAATACAGCTTTGAATCCATAATTTTTGCTCAAATAAAACTAAAAAAACCCCTTTAAAAAATTAAACCCTAAATAAAACTAAAGCCCTTTAATAAGAATAAAGGCCGGCCCTTTTAACCCGATCCTTTATTCTTCCTTCCGAAACAATTGCGGCCGACGTTGTATTCTTTGTTCGTTCTGAAATTAGGGCTTCGTTCCCTTTTCCTTTGCTACTGTAAACTGGCGACCAATCCTCTTTTCCCCTAAATTAGGGTTTTCCGGCTCTCTGATGATCGATGGTTTACTTTGCTTCTCTGTTGATCGATGGTTATTGCTTGGCTCGCTCGTTCTCTGATGATCGAGTTCGTTGTTGATTCGGTATGTAATTTCTTTGTTTGTTGGTTTGATTGTTTGCCTTTTACTCGATGCCGATGATGATGATTTAGGTTTAGTATTTATATGAATTCGAAACACTTGATTTTGCTCGTATCAATTTGGTACTTTCCTAAATTTTGTTTTCCTGTTGCGCACGGCTTTCCTAATATGTTTTTTTGACTTGATGCTCATGACTTTGATTTTGATGCGTTCGATACTTACTTGATTGATACGGCAACAACTTTCCCCTTTTACTTCCTGACTTTTTCAAAGATATGAACACTTGATTTTCTTGACTGTATGCAATCGTGAATCTGCATAACTTTCGGCCATCATCATTTCTTTGTGTTCATCCCAGTGAGCTTCGTCTCTGGCCATCTTCTCTGATGATGTTGATTTTACTGTGACATTGGTTATTGATATTGATCGAACTCGATTTGATTCATCTTGATGTTCTGTAGTCTTCAAGCATCTGTGATTGCCACATCATGTGCATCACTTGTTCATTCTACTGTGCATTTCTCTGGCCTTGTTTTTGCATGTTGCCATTCTCTATTGCACTTGCTTTTGATGTAGCTGTTGGTCTGCATTTTTCGATTTCGAACTTGGACTTGTAGTTGTAACTGGACATGTTGGCACTGACTGTTGTCTTTGTAGTCTTCTCATTGCATATGAACTTGGTCTCTACTTGATGCTGTAGTCTTCTATCATGTTGCTTGTGCACTTGCTTGAGTTTCACTCCTATACTTGTCATTGTGTACTGATTCTTGATGGCTTGCATGATGGTGTTTATATCTGTACTGTCTTATGAGACTATCTCTGGACATTTTGTTATGACATCCACTGTGTTGCATTGAGTATTTCTTTGTGGTCTGCCTTGTTGCTTGACCTGTCTGGTTTATCTTGTTGCATTGCCTTGTTTGTTGTGAAGTTGTGCACTGTTGATTAGTTGATCTTGTGGTCTTCATTTGGTCTGCACTTTTGACTTCACTTGTGTACTTTGGCTTTACAGAATTTGTTGCTATGTTGATTTACTTGTAGTCTTGACCATTTCTCATGTACATATGGATGTATGTGATGCTTTGATGTTGTTTCATTTCTTCAAATCTGCCCTTAGTTGTATTCATTGTGTTGTTGTCTGGACACATGTTTTATCACTTGAGCTTGCAGTCTTCATTTTTGCTGTGACACTTGTGATTTTCATGTTGATTGCTTCATGATTTCAACTATTTGCATACACTTCATGCAGTCTTGATTTGTCAAAGCTTTGCATTTGAGTTGAGTCATGACAACAATTACTTGACCTTTGCATTCAGTTTATTGTGCCTTGTGTTGAACCCAATTTTAAAAACTCGGGTTTGACCTTGTGCTCGTGTCGTAATTTTAAATATATTGCACGTGAGTTGAACCCGACTTTTCATTTGGGTTTGACCTATGCTCACCTGTCCCTGTAGCATTATCAAGTGTATATTGATATGCACGGCCTTGTGGCATGTACAGTGATACACTGTGCATGTCACACTGTTCGTGTGTGATGAATTCAAATATGAATGATGACGAACAGCCCAAATAACTGAGGCAAATAATATTTTCAAAAATCATATTTCATTTTATATTGCAAAAATATTTCTTTTTCAATTTTACTGCGTTAGTGAATATTTTTGCAGATTGCTCAGATGTTGGATTCAAACTGGAATGCAGTTGAAGACAAAATACGAGTGTGAGTGATATGTAGTGAGGAAATTATGTAAACTGAATTGTGATGTAATTGTGATATAATCAAAAATGTATATGTATAGTGAGAGCTTGAATTTGTACTGTTCAAAATTGTAATAAATATTTGTTTGAATAAAATTTCTGTTTGAATTCAAATTCTGTGTAACTTGTTTTGTTTGAATTCAAATTCTATGTAATTTATTTTATTCAACAAATATTTATTTAATCTATGAAAAACAAAATAGTACATTACCAAATACATTTAAATGAATATATATGTTTATTATCATCAAACAAAAACATATAAGCGCATATTCATACAATCTCCCCCTTTTGATGATAACAAACATATATTTAAGATTTTGACCGTGTTAAATGTATTTGATCGATGATATACTCTAATTGCTCCCCCTATTTGAATGCTTCCTCTCTACATGATGCTCCCCCTACATATATACATGCAAATAGAAATATTCAAATAAGCCTAGATGCAAATGGAAAATTATTTGACCTTTGCTTGATTCTATTTGACAAAATCTTAACTTTTCTCTCCCCCTTTTGTTATCAGCAAAAGAATAATAGTGTTAGAGAAAAATAGAGATTAAGTGATCAATATTAATCCAACATTAAACTCAAATTGAATATGAATATTAAACTTCAATAAAAATCAAACAAAAATCATAACTACCCTTGTTAGGTGCATATTCCACTTTTAGAAAGAATGGAAATGATGTTCTAATTTAAAATCATACAATTGTATCAACTTGTGGTACAATTATATCAGGAATTTGAATATCTACTAATCATGCATAACCGTTAGGACTTTTAAATGAAATTAGTAGTATTCCAATTTAATTTTTTAAAAAAATGAAATCAAGTATCTTCTAACCAAGCATGACCGTGAGGACTTTTAAATGGGATTAGAATCAACTTGTCTACTTAATCAGTTAATTTTGATATGCGTTCCATACATGCATAACCGTAAGGACTTTTAAATGAGCATGGAAGCACATAATCAAAAATCCAAGTAATTCACCCGTGCATAACTGTGATGACTTTTAAATGAGAGTGAATACTTTGGATATTTATTTATTTTTACAAAAAAAATGTGACATGAAAAACAAATGATTCCTGATTACAGTACCACATATCGACAAACTATATTTAATAATTGATAAACAATGGTCGATAGAAATATGATAGATATAGAAATGGTCATGGAATCTTTACCCAACAAAAAGTTTCATAACTCTTGTTTAAATTCCTAAAGAAATTTTCAAAATATACTCTTTTGAGTAATGTATGTTAAATATCAACACTTATCACCTTTTCAATCACTGTTTATCTTTTTGATAATTAGTAGAGAGTCGGATTAGTCAAAATTTGTCATTTAAAATCAAATAAAAATGACTAATCTGAAAATATGGTCAAACAATTATTTTCTCGAAGGGGTTATATGAGAAAATTTTCTGCTATTTGAAAATTATGAAAAATATGCACATATTTTCTTTGAAAAACGATGCAGTTACTAAATGTCTCAAAAATCACGTTCAACTAGTAATTTTTCTATCAACTAGATTACCAGTGTAATTTGCATCTGAGTTTCTCTTTCAATCCAAAATATCACTAACTAAAATTGATAAACCAGACCATGAAGTGTGCATCAAAAATTTCAAACTCAATTTTAACAACAATTTAAATGACATTCTTTGAATTTGAATTGAAGCCATGTAAATAATCAGAAATTGAGAATATAGAGTTAGCCGAATTATGACCAAATGTATCCAACAAAACACAATGTTTAATCCAAACAAATATGTATGAAGTAATTCAAAAAATGGTGTTTTTGGCATCAATATAATTGGCTAATTATGTTGACCAAGTCAGAATCAAAAAATCATCATCTCTTTACAACATCTCAATATTGGCTGATTTCATTCAGAATACGGTGCAGATTATCACAATTAATATATCGATCAGATAAGTATACCTTCACCTGTTTTACCTTTACGATAATTTTTCATGGTTGCCCATTGTGAATCTGTCACCTCTGTACTAGGCTAAGGAACTTTTCTTTGTTGCCCGTTGTGTTTCTGGAACAGCCAAAATCCAGAGAACACCGTTGTTGTTCCTTAGCCTGCCACCATACCTACACGATGAAAGATTTTTGTGACCTATTTATAGGTCCATGATTGTTAGTGGCAGAAGCATTATGAATAAACAAACCCTTTGGAACCCAAACTTGTTTAGTCCTTTTATTCTTGTTCTAATAGACATGAAATTTGTTTGTAGAATTCTTAGGAACCCAAACTTGTATAAATTTTGTGTTCTTGTTCCTATGACTACAATTTTCAACACGATGTCCAATTATTTCACATTTATCAAAGACACTCTTCCCTTTTGCATTATCCTCAACTTGTGTTTTCCCAAAGCCTAGTCCTTTTCTGTTGTTAGCAAAAATTTGATTTCCCAATAGCATGTTGAAAGATTTTTCGCCTCTTGAAAAGTTATTCAGAGATTTCTCAAGGTTTTGGACTTTGGTTTTTAGTGTTGTGTTTTCAGTGACAAGTGAGGTGCATCTATTTATAAAATCCTTTTTCCTAGTGTCAATGATTTTCTTAAGACTCAAGTTTTATTTTTCAAGATTCTCAAAGCTATTCTTTAGTCTTGTCAATTCTGAATCTAAAATTTTACATTTTTTACATTCTAGGTTTTGAATATTTTCAAGTTCAGTTTCTAACCTAAAATTTTCACGAGCAAGTTCTCTCCTATCAGATTTCAGTTTTTCATTTTTAGATTCAAGAGCATCAACTACTTTAGTGAGATCAAGACAGATAAAAACAAGGTCTCTATAGGAATAGTTACCTCCCTCACTAGATTCCTCTGAGCTTGCTTCTGAATCTGTTTTTGCCATAAGACACAAGTTAGCCTCCTCTGAGCTACTATTCGAAACTTCCTCTCCTTCTTCATTATCCCAAGTCACTGCAAAGACCTTCTTCGTCTTTTTCTTTCCTCGATTGTTTTTGAGAAGTGGGAATTCTTGTTTAAAGTGGCCAGGCTTGTTGCAGTTAAAGCACGACGATTCATTGTCGGAATTGTCAAAATCTTTTGACCTATTACGACTTGTTTTCTTTTTGCATGGCTTGAATCTTGACCATTTTCTAAGATTATTGACAGCCATTGCAAGCTCTTCAATTGGATCTTCTTCATCTTCATCGCTCTCTTCTTTGCTTTTTAAGGCAATCGTCTTCTTCTTTGGTTCGGAGTTGTTGCGTTCTTCTTTTGCTTTTAGTTCAAGCTCATATGTCATCAAGTTGCCAATCAACTCCTCCATGCTTAGTTTACTCAGATCTTTCGATTCTTGGATTTTCGTGACTTTTGCCCCAAAGTTTATTGGTAAGATTCGTAGCACCTTCCTCACAAGCTCTACCTCGATGAATACCTTCCCAAGCGCTCTAGCGTTGTACACCAAAGTTGAAAAGCGTCCAAACATGTCCTTTATGCTCTCGCCTTTGTCCATCACAAAGTTCTCGTATTCATTGCTGAATAGGGCTAGACGAGACTCCTTGACTTGAGAAGTTCCTTCATGTGTCACCTCCAAGGTATGCCAAATTTCCTGTGCAGTTTTACAATGAGAAATTCTATTAAATTCATTCTTATCAAGAGCACAGATCAAAGCATTCATGGCTTTAGCATTTGTAGTTTTTAATCTCTTATCGTTAGCATCCCACCTATCCTTAGGTTTAGGAATCTCAGCATCACCAACGGTTATAGTGGGAGATTTATAGCCAGTTTCAATAATATCCCAAACATCATAATCAACAGAACTAAGATATATACCCATCCTAACTTTCCAATAAGCATAATCATTCCCGTTAAACATGGGTGGCCTAACAATAGATTGCCCCTTAGCAAAAGCATTATTTGATGAATTCATGACTCTAGAGTTAAAGAAAAATACCATGCTCTGATACCACTTGTAGGATCTAGATTAACCCTAGAGGGGGGGGGGTGATAGGGTTATAGCAAATTTTCTCGATTCAAACACAGAAACAAACTGCAGAAATAAATATGCTGAAAAGTAAATCACACACAAAATTTACCCAGCTTCGGCAACCCCTGCCTACTGCTGCATTCCCAGATTTCTATTAGAATTAAACAGTATCCCGCTTACAAACACTCTACTAGACTCGCAAACCCTGGCTCCCGCTCACAAACACTCTCATAGACTCGCACACCCTGCTCCGCCTATAGAGTTTCGCAAACTCGCAAACTCTGCTCCCGCCTATAGAGTTTTGCAAACTCGCACACCCTGCTCACTAAACTAATTCTAACTAGACAATCTGACACTACCTACAACCTAGGTGGTGATTTACCAATTCTTTGACTTGAAAAAAAAAACAAACTTAAAAAATAAAAACAGGAGCAAAAATTAAAATACAGCTTTGAATCCATAATTTTTGCTCAAATAAAACTAAAAAAACCCCTTTAAAAAATTAAACCCTAAATAAAACTAAAGTCCTTTAATAAGAATAAAGGCCGGCCCTTTTAACCTGATCCTTTGTTCTTCCTTCTGAAACAATTGCGGCCGACGTTGTATTCTTTGTTCGTTCTGAAATTAGGGCTTCGTTCCCTTTTCCTTTGCTACTGTAAACTGGCGTCCGATCCTCTTTTCCCCTAAATTAGGGTTTTGCGGCTCTCTGATGATCGATGGTTTGCTTTGTGTAACATCCCGCCTTTTTGCACGATTTAAACAGACACACGTGCCAATTCAAACCATACGTAAGGGCGGATTGTTATGGGATAAATAAGAAAACAGAGAAAGAAACAGAATCTCACAGCGGAAGGATAAAATATAATAATCAAATATACAGTTCATAAATCTGTTTACAAAAACCTTTGATTTATTTATACAATACATATCAGAGTACACATACCATATAACAATGCAGCGGAACAATATGAGTGTAGTGAAACCATATTATCTATAGTAATAATAATAAAATCTTCGTCTTCTTCCTCCGGAAATAAAATCTTCAATCCTGAAACGCTCGGACTGACCCGAGCGAATTTGGAAAGACAAAAACACTCGAGCCAGAACTAAAAGATCTTATGTGAGTTACATTAATAGAAATAAATATGAGTGCAGTAACTCAAGAGATGCTCGGGATTTACATCTCCTAAGGATCCGTTAAACTATTTACTATGTAGTATATTGCGCTATTATAATAGTGTCTAATTGTAAAATAAACTTACTTTTAAATAGCGTTAAGGCTTTACATTTTCCACCTTAACACATTTATATATTCCCATAGTCTATACAGTACCGTAATCTCCCCCGTAGTGGGCGTCGTCAGAGGGCACTCCATAGGTATGGTACAAAGCCAAAATCGTATAAGGCGCGCTAGGGTAGGTGACACGGCACAACTAGGCAATGCCAGGGTAGATATACCAATTACGCTTCCGGGTCGGTGGTAACGCATAGCCGTAGCTACCGCCCACCTCGAGCCACACCCCCAAATCAAAAAAATCAAAAGTGGCCACTGAATCAATCCAAAAGTCAAAGTATAATATCGAAGGGATGTGTCCGATCAAAGGTGCTACCTTATTAACCCGTCAATCGCTCCTGTTTTAGCCACCTTATGCCAACTCACGGGAGTCGGGTCCACGTATTTACCTTAAAGGAAACGCCACCACCATCCTACTTCATTCTGGAATCTCCACCACGTACACGGTTGTTAAAGTGGTTTTCGGGGTTGGCAGAGAGTATGACAACTTCTGATCCCGGTCTCTTCAACAACCAAACGTTATTATAACACCGCGGTCATTTAAAATAATTATACTTTAAAACCAGAATAAAATATCCATTTCAAAACCATATAAATATGATATCATTTCCTTTTAAAACCCGAATTAATACGATATCATTTTATTCCAATATATATACTTTCCAAAATCATAGGGTTTTCAAAGTAAAAATTTAGAGGTCAAAACTCTTGAATATAAAATTTCAAATTATACTACCTTGAAAATCATAACTTTGAAACAAGTTTCCATCTCTTAAATGGTCAAATATTAGATTACTTTTATAAAACAAAATAGCTTCTTTGTATTTCACAAATCAATTCCAAATATCGATTTAAACTTCCAAATACCATTTTAATTCTTATGTTTCAAAGCTTTAAATATTTCACCATTTCAAAAACAACTCATTTGACAAACCTATATATATCAAATTCAATTACTTATTATTTAGACTTGAAATGTTTACTTAATGAATTCAATATAATCTAAGTAAAACCTTTATCTTCACATAACTGGATATTCTTTCAATTTATTATATATTCATTTAAATCAACCTGATATTCATTTAAATCACTCTACACAAAATAAAGTTGTAAATCATATCCTTTAAAAATTCTAACTTTCTATTAAATTCCAATTTAACTTAATATTCATCTTCAACCTTATTCTCTTTTAAGTCATTTAAACTCTAGAAT
This sequence comes from Allium cepa, assembly GCA_030765085.1. NCBI lineage: Eukaryota > Viridiplantae > Streptophyta > Magnoliopsida > Asparagales > Amaryllidaceae > Allium > Allium cepa. Next base: position 310,295,273 of record CM060937.1, read on the forward strand.
TTAAATTTCAAATAAATGCTTGATCTCAAAAAAATCAAACTTTATTTTATACTTCAAATCCATTTTATACAAAGTTTAAAACCTGGAATTTACTATATATAAATAACCTTTATTAATAACCAAATCAAAACCTATAAACCATATATATAGCTTTACAAACCATAGAAAACATTTCAAAAATAATTTTATATATATACCACGGTGCCTGTATAAAATTTTCTACCTTATGGTCAAGTGATACGTATGTTTATCATTTCAATCCGCAATTTAAAATAAAAATGCGGTTGTATATCATTTCAAACCGCAATCCCGAATGAAATAAAAATGCATAGCAACTTGCAATTAATAAAATTAATCATCCATTCATCCATCAAATCATACATCCATTTATCACAGCCATCATCCAATTTCAAACAATCATCGATACATAACAGGTGATAAATAATGGTATCAATTATCAGTTTTATACTCAAAATAAATTTAATAATTGTTAATTGGCAGTTTATATGCAAAAATAAACGTAAATTTAACTGGCAGTTAATTTGAAATAAAAATTTAACATAACTATGACTGGCAGTTAATATGCAAATAAATAAATTCAAACTGTGAAATTTATGCAATAAATTAAATAAATTAATAGTTAAATTAAATAAATGCAATTTAACAGAGATAATGAATAAAATATGCCAAACAGTCATAAATAAATTTCTACTCATATCTAAAATTAATTTAACAGACATAAGAAGTTTTAGAAGTTGTGAGTGGGTTAAAACACTCACCTTTTGAATTTAAATCGAATTTAAATTCAATTTAAACTCAAAAATTCAACGGTCTCCGAATTGGTCCAAACCAACGTCAACAGATCTGGAATTTAATTACTATCCTAACAAAAAAATCTCGCGTGAAACGGAGTTCGTATGTGGAAGTTAAATGTATTAACGCGTTTGAAAAATCAAAATTAAATTAAATTCAAACAAAATAAACCTACCTATTACCACCTGCCACGTCAGCGTTTCCTGCACACCCCTAGTGACTAATCTCACCAAACCCATGTTCCAATTTCGCAAATAGATGAAGAAATCAAAAAGCCCCAATTCAACCTTTTGGGTTTCGAATTTTACACATTTGACCATGATTTCTGGATGACTCAAGCGACTATTACAAAAACAAAGACTGCGCTTAGATCCGTAGATGAAAATTACAACAATTTTTTTTTTGAAATTTTCTAAGAACTTTGAATTTTATTTGATTTTCGAATAGAATTGGATCTGAAATTTGCATCCATTTAGGAAGAGAAAGAATTGAAGAAAATGAACGCACAAATAAAAGAGAATAGATGGAGGCTAGGGTTTATAGTTTGGTTTATATAGATGGGTTAGAATTAGAGTAGATGGATCTGATAAACAAACGCGCTGAACGATAATTTAAATTAACGTAATAATTACAAATCACCATACTATGCAGACATTTACGTTATTTCCCATTTATTACTTTATTTAACACAACCCTTAATTTACATCTATTGCAATGTTTTCAAATTTAATTGAATGAACTAATTATATCGCTCCTAATAATTCTTGTAAGACTCTAAATCCCACATTTGTAAGTATATATTATTTCCACTCAAATATTATAGATATATACAAAGTATAGGTTTCCATTAAATCATTATTTATTATATATTCAAATTAACTAAATTCACTATTGAAGTCCGTTTATATTTATTACCAAATATCCATTTACCTTTCCCAATAAATTTGAATCCCATTCATTTAATATAACAAATCAAATTTCCATTCACACCTTATTATCAACCCACAATTTATTGCAATTCATTATCTTAGATAAATTTTATACAATTAATATCAACTCTACATTAAATTCCTATCCAATGAATACTTATTCATCAATCAATTCAATATTTACTTTTCTTTCCCTCTATTTGATACTTAACCTAGTATACATTTAATACTTCCATTATCTATTTAATCCTTTCTAAAATCATAGTTAATATTTGTCCTTCTTTTCGTTACACTAGTGTTCATATTCCATCAAGTTTCGATTTATGACATATTAAATATTGAATTTCATTTAGTTGCACTAAATTCATTTATTGAACTCTGCACTTAATCAAATTAATAAATCTTACCCTTTTACTTTTTAAAACAATGAATTTTCATATAGCAAATAGGCTTATCAGAAATTTCATCTTATAAATTAACTATCTTAAATTCCAAAACAAATTTACCCTAACTACACAATTTTAGTCAATTTACTGTAATTGATTCACATTAATTGTTATTAATTAAAGTCGAAACCTCAATAACATTCGTTTATTGATTTTAAAATTTTGCCATTCAGTAAATACATTTAATGGGTAAACATAACATTGAATTATAATGCATTTCTCATGCATGCTTCATTTCATATAAATTCCTTTTTATTAACTAAGTCACATTAACAAAACAAAATATATTTTTTATTTCAATCGGTTACCAGTCTAGACTTAATATATTAAATAAACGGTTAACCTAAAACGATTGTTACCCCTTTAGCATTCAAATTCACTTACGACTATCATTAACACAATGTTGCCATTTGATTTATATATATATTTAAATAAATTATACGAATGGTTAAAACTTAAAAAAAATATCTTACCTGCAAATTTACTCACAAACATCCTAAATTACCAACTTGCAATTTATTTTTAATTACTAAATTTGCATTGATTATATCAAGTTGAGATTTAATACGTATTATTTCCTCAAATAAATAAATCTTTGGATTTAAATTCCCAAAACCATAAATTATGTCCTACCATAAATCTATGCTTTTATTATTCTATGTTTACACTCCCGTTACTCTTTAATTAATCACCAAGTAACGTTATCATAAACCAACATAAATTTATACATTAAATCCTTACATTTATTTCTCTATATCCTATTTGTTCCAACTTTATTTATTAATGCTATTTCCTTATTTTGGTTATTACTTATCAACTTGCTCAAACCTTACTACCTAAATGTCTGTTATTGTAAACCTTAAACAATTTCATCAAAATTAAATATAAATTCCAAATTAAATCACCCATTTTAACATGCCACTTAATTAGGAAATTTATACTAATTGTTATCATACCCATAATTCTATGCTTATAACTAAGTCCTACATTTGAAAAACTTTATTAAATTTGAATGTTCATTAAGGTTTATACATTACCAACTTGTACTGATTTTATACGACCGCCATTTACTTTACATTTCATTACTATTCAACATATATTTATTCATAAATCAATTCAATATTAATTCTTCTTTCCTTTTATTTGATAAATAACCTAGTATACATTTACACACATTCATTTCATTCAATTCATGCATTGAAATTTATATATTAACTAATACCAACGTTATTATCATTAATTATAATTGTATTCCCAATTTTATTCAATACCTTGAACAAATAACATATATATTAATCAAATCCTTTTTCTACTTAATTCAAATTGGATTTTATTCCAATTCCGATTAATGGGTCTTAAGTCACCATTTACATAATTAAATTTAGCGTTTATTTCAATATTTGTTTATAATTTAAAATTTCTCCTAAATTAAATTACAAACTTATAAATTTTAACTAAATTTTAATCCACTAAATATGCAGGTCGTTACACTTTGCTTCTCTGTTGATCGATGGTTATTGCTTGGCTCGCTTGTTCTCTGATGATCGAGTTCGTTATTGATTCGGTATATAATTTCTATGTTTGTTGGTTTGATTGTTTGCCTTTTACTCGATGCCGATGATGATGATTTGGGTTTGGTATTTATATGAATTCGAAACACTTGATTTTGCTCGTATCAATTTGGTAGTTTCCTAAATTTTGTTTTCCTGATGCGCACGGCTTTCCTGATATGTTTTTTTGACTTGATGCTCACGACTTTGATTTTGATGCGTTCGATACTTACTTGATTGATATGGCAACAACTTTCCCCTTTTACTTCCTGACTTTTTCAAAGATATGAACACTTGATTTTCTTAACTGTATACAATCGTGAATCTGCATAACTTTCGGCCATCATCACTTCTTTGTGTTCATCCCGGTGAGCTTCGTCTCTGGCCATCTTCTCTAACGATGTTGATTTTACTGTGACATTGGTTATTGATATTGATCGAACTCGATTTGATTCATCTTGATGTTCTGTAGTCTTCTAGCATCTGTGATTGCCACATCATGTGCATCACTTGTTCATTCTACTGTGCATTTCTCTGGCCTTGTTTTTGCATGTTGCCATTCTCTGTTGCACTTGCTTTTGATGTAGCCGTTGGTCTGCATTTTTCGATTTCGAACTTGGACTTGTAGTTGTAACTGGACATGTTGGCACTGACTGTTGTCTTTGTGGTCTTCTCATTGCATATGAACTTGATCTCTACTTGATGCTGTAGTCTTATGTCATGTTGCTTGTGCACTTGCTTGAGTTTCACTGCCATACTTGTCATTGTGTACTGATTCTTGATGGCTTGCATGATGGTGTTTATGTCTGTACTGTCTTATGAGACTGTCTCTAGACATTTTGTTATGACATCCACTGTGTTGCATTGAGTATTTCTTTGTGGTCTGCCTTGTTGCTTGACCTATCTGGTTTATCTTATTGCATTGCCTTGTTTGTTGTGAAGTTGTGCTCTGTTGATTAGTTGATCTTGTGGTCTTCATTTGGTCTGCACTTTTGACTTCACTTGTGAACTTTGGCTTTACTGAATTTGTTGCTATGTTGATTTACTTGTAGCCTTGGCTATTTCTCATGTACATATGGATGTATGTGATGCTTTGATGTTGTTTCATTTCTTCAAATCTGCTCTTAGTTGCATTCATTGTGTTGTTGTCTGGACACATGTTTTATCACTTGAGCTTGCAGTCTTCATTTTTGCTGTGACACTTGTGATATTCATGTTGATTGCTTCATGATTTCGACTATTTGCATACACTTCATGCAGTCTTGATTTGTCGAAAGTTTGCATTTGAGTTGAGTCATGACAACAATTACTTGACCTTTGCATTCAGTTTATTGTGCCTTGTGTTGAACCCAGTTTTAAAAACTCGGGTTTGACCTTGTGCTCGTGTCGTAATTTTAAATATATTGCACGTGAGTTGAACCCGGCTTTTCATTTGGGTTTGACCTATGCTCACCTGTCCCTGTAGCATTATCAAGTGTATATTGATGTGCACGGCCTTGTGGCATGTACATGATACACTGTGCATGTCACACTGTTCGTGTGTGATGAATTCAAATATGAATGATGACGAACAACCCAAATAACTGAGGCAAATAATATTTTCAAAAATCATATTTCATTTTATATTGCAAAAATATTTCTTTTTCAATTTTACTGCGTTAGTGAATATTTTTGCAGATTTCTCAGATGCTGGATTCAAACTGGAATGCAGTTGAAGACAAAATACGAGTGTGAGTGACATGTAGTGAGGAATTATGTAAACTGAATTGTGATGTAATCAAAAATGTATATGTATAGTGAGATCTTGAATTTGTACTGTTCAAAATTGTAATAAATATTTGTTTGAATAAAATTTCTGTTTGAATTCAAATTCTGTGTAACTTGTTTTGTTTGAATTCAAATTCTGTGTAATTTATTTTATTCAACAAATATTTATTTAATCTATGAAAAACAAAATAGTACATTACCAAATACATTTAAATGAATATATATGTTTATTATCATCAAACAAAAACATATAAGCGCATATTCATACATTTTTTACATTTAATTTCTTCATTTTATCTCTTCAAACACATCCTTAGCGTATTGTGGCTAATTTTGGTACAAACAATCATCTTAACAAAATTCGAACAAGTATGCACAACAACAAAACTTCAACAATTATGTGAAGATGGAATCAACCTTCGGTTAATTCCATTTTCCCTTATCGTTTATGCTAAAAAATGGTTGTACAACTTACCTTTGAACTTGATCAAAACACGAATGCATTAAAGTTTTCTTAAAAAATTCTACTGCATGGAAAAAAAACCAAAATACGAAACGAAATTGTGAATTTCCATCAATTCAGGGGTGAACCTTTCAGAAAATACTTTGATAGTTTTAAAATGCTTTTTATAAAATGCACATACCGTAATTTTGAAAAATGGACTCTTTGCTAAACCTTATATGATGGACTTGAAAATAGTTCACAAACTATGCTTGAATCGATGTGCCTAGGAAATCTTCTTGTCAAACATCGTGAAAATGTTTTGCAACTCCTATAGAACTTGGCCAAAAAATCAACCCAGTAGGAACATTCTAATGAGAAATTCATTTATTCACGATCGAACGCACACTTGATAGAATCATCGTTGGCTTTTGAAGTGAAAATCGATGCAATAATCAATAAATTTGACATCATTTTCTCACCCAATCAAATGAACCAAGCTTTCCATCCATTGTGTTATAAATGCAACAACCCGAATCACATCGTCGATTAATGCCCTCAATCGTCAGAACAACTCAATGCTTTTAACAAGGTGCAGAATGGCCCATTTTCTCCCACGTGCGATCCTGGCTGGAGAAAATATCCTATCTTTGCACGGTACTAAAATAGTTCTAACAAGAATTTGATTGGACTCAATTTTCAAGCATTTCTGAACAACGATTTGAATCCTCCTTTTTAACCTTACCACTTTCAACAAAATTTGCGCCTCCTTCTCAAAGTCAAGCACAATAGTCTTTCGCTCCCTAAGACGATAAAGAATGACTTCACTTGAGGAAAGTCTTGAACTCAAAACCACCAATCAAATGGAAATTTGCAAAAAAAATTAACCACATACATGCAAATACGAGCCAATCAATTGCTAAACTCAAAATGCAAATGAGTAAATTACACTTCTGTGAGTGAACTTGAATGAGGCACGTTCCCAAGTCAGCTAGTTTCGGACCCCGGAAATCAAAACTACAAACTCAAATCAAGTTCATGTCGTTCAAGATAGCAATGTGATGAATGCTATCACACTTTTCATTTCGTTAAACTAATCGACAACCAAGTTGTTTGTCGAAATAATTTACCAAAAGCTCCTTCTGACACTTCGAAAATGACAGGCGATTTTTAAACCAACATCGAGTCAAAAATCGAATCAAATACCAATCCAAATTCTTATTCTACTCAAGCACACCGACCTACTGAGTATCGAATTCCATTTCCACATCAGCTTCGACCTATGAAACATTCCAATCGAACGGAAAAGATGTTGGAAATTTTCAAACAAATCAAAGTGAACATCCTTCTCCTTGATATCGTTCAACAAGTCCCAACTTACGCTAAGTTTCTAATGGACATGTGTACTTAAAAATGACACACTCATGTACCCAAGAATGTTTTCTTAACTACTGGTCCTAGCGAAGTCTTATCTCAATCAATTCCCTTAATATACAAAGATCCGAGATGTCCGACAATCTCGTGCATGATAGGAGATAAAACAATTAATAAATGCTTATTAAACTTAGGTACAATTGCCAATTTGATTCCTTATTTAGTTTACCAGCAACTTGTGAGAAATGCGAAGGATTTTAAGGCTAAGAATAAACACTAGAGGGGGGGTGAATAGTGTTTTAGAGAACTGTTAAATCTTTTTGAGTTTTTGTTAATTTAAACAAAAATATATGCATAATTCATACACAGATATGATCACGGAATCAAACACAAATGCAAATATAAAGTAAAAGCAGTAAAGAAAGAACACACCGGATTTTATACTGGTTCGGAGTTACCCTACATCCAGTCCCGCACACAGGTACAGATTTCCTTTAAAAAACAATCTTTACAATTACACCATCGATTTCAAGGCAACAAGGCACACCTCCAGAATCACAATCCTCTGGATAGAGATACTTGATTTCTCGGGCAACAAGTTAACCCAATTGATTTCCCAAGGCTACAATCATGCCTTATCTCTCTTGATTGACTTTCAAGGCTGCAATCACACCTTTTCTCGCTATGTTGATTACAAAAAGCCTATAACTCTAAATATCACCGAGGATCTTGTTGAGATAGTGATAGAGAATCAAACCAGAGATAATCTAGTTAGATTCAATGTTGATTTCGGCAGAGTAATGAAAAGAATTTGTATATAGAAATGTGGAAGAAGAAGAGGAGTGATAAACCAGAAAAATTGAATTAAAATTCGTTGAAACTAACCCCTATTTATAGAAGAACAACAGCCATGTCCATTCGTGAAGAGTTATGACGAATAGAGACTTCTTTTGAAATTTAAATTTTGAACTCAACTGACACCATGTCGACATGGGGTACTTGAGTATGTAGACATCCCAAAGGGATTTTTGGTGTTTTGATTTTCTTTGAAAATAACCTTTATTTTATATTAAAACTATTTTAAACTTTATAAATATACTTAACTATATTTAAAATACATAAGTAAGTATAAAGAATAATATATGCAAAATTTTATTATAATTTTATATTTAAAATCTAAGTATAAATAATAAAAGTTAAATATATTATATTTAAAATATAGTTTAAAAAACAAGGATAATTTGATTTTGAAATTAAAGATTATTTTGAGGCTAAAAGTATTTGAAATCAGGATAGATGTTTTTTGATGCTTTTAAAAGAAAGGTTTTGAAATCATTTTGAAAACAAGATATAATTTTGAAAAATCATTTTGAATAAAAAGTTAGCGGATACAAAACAATGTTCCGCTAGATTTTTCATAGGTTCCATCCTACTTAGGGTTCGATCCCTTTAACAGGCTCGAAGTGGATTCCATTCCTTGAATAAATTGGATTTTAAGATGCCTTTGCTTTTCTATGAATTTTAACCAAATTTCTAATTAAAAATAATAAATTACTTGAATTCTTGAACTCTTGATAATCTTGATACTCATGAGTCTTCAATCTTGATATCTTGAATCTCTATACTGTACAGTCTTCATTCTTGTTACCTGCATGGTTAAATCCTGCATATACATATATATCTAAACTTATACTGTTAGTATTTATATTTTATAATCTATTCTAAGATTGTTGTCGTCAAAACCATCATCTCACCGACTAACAATCTCCCCCTTTTTGATGATGACAACCTTTGTTTATAAAATATTACTTCTATCCTAATAACCCCCCCTAAAACTAATAACCCCCCCTTAATCTATGCCTAACTACCTTATTTTATACTTCACCCCCTTTGTCATCAATAAAAACTAACTCTAAACTATATAACACCAAACTATAGGACTCCTCCTAAATCTAATACTCTATGATATGTGATTATAATGATAGTGTTATCATAAATAATCAACACTTAAGTCTAATAATAAACCTAATCCTAAACTACTAACTATTCTAAGTATATGATAACCATATAGTTATATTTTTTAATAGGGAAGAACACATATAAGAACACAATTTATTTATTAGTCATATAGTTATATTTACATTTTCGTTGTAAATGTAAGAAGTAATAAACAACAATGGTAAAGAAAGAGAAGAAACTAATGTGTGTTTTTGAACATAGGAGATCTATGGATCGAACAGTTTGGATAGTGGAAACAGAAATTTCCACGTTGTTCGACAAGATTCCCATCTTTGTCAAAACACACTTTTCCAACGCACACGACTTTGTCGTCATCTTCCGCATGCGCTTCTTCCATGGGTTCTTCTTTTACTTCTTCTTCTTCTTCGCCGGCCTCATGTTCATGATCTCCTGAAGAATCTTCGTCAATCAAGATTGGGTTAGCAAGATTGTCCATTAGAAATTTTTTCAAATTCCTAAGGATTTTGCCTTGCCTTTCTTGTTCCTTGGCCATGCTAAGTTGCATTACTTGAATTTCAGTCATTAACTGAAGTGCATCCTTTAGAGAATCCTCCATTTTAGTCACACGAGCAAGAGTAGTACGTTGAAATGGACCAGATGTAGGAGAGGGGAACGGAAAGGTTGATTTTATGTTTGATTTGGAAGAGGAGGCCATTGATTATTTGATTTCAGAGAAAAGAACAGAGAGATAATAGAAAGGATGAATAAAATTTCGAAAATGTGAAGAATATATAACCAATTATTTGAATTTTGGTGGGAAGATTTTCAAAAATTTAAAAACGTTGTATGTCGACGTAAGGTAGAGGAGTATGTCGACATGGTTCTTGAAATTTTCCCTATTTAATTTATTTTGAATTAATTTTTAATTATACTTTGTTTATTTATATTTTATATTCCAGTTATTGAACAAATACCTAATTCTCTTCTTAATTTAGTAAATATAGATTCATTCAATGGTTTTGTTAAGATATCAGCAATTTGATTCTCAGAATTGATATAATCTAGAGTGATTACTTTCTTACTTATATTATCTCTGAGAAAATGATGTCTGATATCAATATGTTTAGTTCGAGCATGTTGAGTAGTAGTTTTGGATAAATTTATCACACTCGTATTATCACAATAAATTGGTGATTTTGAAAATTTTAAACCATAATCTTTTAAAGTTTGTTGCATATATATTACTTGAGAACAAGCCAAAGCAGCAGAAATATATTCTGCTTCAGTTGTTGATAAAAAAAGTGTGTTTTGCTTTTTACTAAACAAGGAAATCAAAGAATGCCCCAAAAAGTGACCAGCTCCACTTGTACTCTTTCGGTCTGATTTACAACCAGCATAATCAGCATCACAGTAAGATATTTAGTCAAAGGAATCCTTTTTAGGGTAAAATAAGCTATAATCAGAGGTGTGTTTAACATATCTTATGATACGTTTTACGGCTTTTAAGTGGGTCTCTTTAGGTTGGGATTGATATCTTGCACAGAGACAAACACAATGCATGATATCAGATCTACTAGCAGTAATATAAAGTAGCGATCCAATCATTCCTCTATATAACTTTTGATCTACATCTTTCGAGAGATCTTCTTTACTAAGGTACTCATTGGTTGCCATGGGAGTGGGTTTTCCACTTGCAGTAGTCAAACCAAATTTATTAATTAGGTCTTAAGCATATTTTTCTTGACTAATAAAGATACCATTATCTATTTTTTTTATTTGTTATCTTAAAAAGAAATTTAATTCACCCATATGACTCATCTCAAACTCTTTTGTCATTATTTCAGAAAATTCTTTATTCATTTCAAAATTAGTTGATCCAAAAATGATATCATCTACGTAGATTTGTGCTAGTTGAATATCATTTTTATTTCTTTTAATAAAAAGAGTATTATCTACTTTACCAATTTCAAAATTTGATTGTAATAGATAAGATCTTAGTCTATCATACCAGGCTAGGAGCTTGTTTTAAACCATATAAAGCTTTCTTAAGTTTGTAAACATGATTTGGTAATTTATCATTTTCAAAAAGTGGTTGTGTTCAACATACACTTCTTCTTTTACAAATCCATTTAAAAAGGAACTTTTAACATCCATCTGAAATAATTTTAAATTATTATGATTTGCGAAGGCAAGTGAATCCTAATGGCTTCTAGTCTTGCTACGGAAGCAAAGATTTCATCAAAATCTATTCCTTCTTCTTGACATATCCTTGAGCGACTAAACATGCTTTATTTCTAACTACCTCTCCTTGTTCATTCATTTTATTTTTATAAACCCATGTAGTTCCAATTATAGTTTTATTTTCAGGTCTAGGAACAAGTTCCCAAACTTCATTTCCAATAAATTGATTTAGTTCTTCTTGCATAGCCAAAATCCATGAATCATCAGTTGATGCTTCTTTTGGATTTTTTGGTTCAATATTTGATATAAAAGATATATTACTCATTTGACTTAGTTGATTTCTAGTTTTAACTACAGATTGCATATCTCCTAGTATATTTTCAATAGGATGATCTTTTGAAAGTCTAATCCTTTTATTAGGATGATTAATTTCATTATTAGTTTTAGTTGACTCTTGATTTTGAGTAATTAAATCATCTTCATCATTTGTATCTTCAAAATTTTTGAAATTTTCATCGAATGACACATGCATTGTTTCTTCGATGGTGTTAGTTCTTAAATTAAATACTCTGTATGCTTTACTTCTATTAGAATATCCGATAAAGATACCTTCATCGGATTTAGGATCAAATTTATCTAAGTTATCTTTAGTATTTAAAATAAAACATTTACTTCCAAAAATTCTAAAATAAGATACTTTTGATTTCTTTGAGTGAAGAAGTTCATAAGAAGTTTTATTAGTTAAAGGTATAATTAGAATTCTATTTAAAATATAACAGGCGGTAGCAACTGCTTCTGCCCAAAAATTCTTTGGTAATTTACTGTCTGAAAGCATAGTTCTCACACACTCTTGAATCGTCCAATTTTTACGTTTTACTACTCCATTTTGTTGTAGAGTTATTGGAAATGAAAAACTGTGAGTTATTCCCTTTTTGTTGCAGAATTCCTCAAACTTTTCATTTTTAAATTCGCCACCGTGTCACTACGAATGGTTATAATTTTTAGAGAAAGTTGATTTTGAATCCTTTCTGAAAATTTCTTAAAACATTCAAAAGTATCACTTTTATGTTTCAAAAATATTGTCCATGTAAATCTAGAATAATCATCTACAATTACAAAAACATATTTACTATGATCTATTGATAGAATTTGAGTTGGACCAAATAAATCAAGGTGAAGTAATTCAAGAGGTTTTGAAGTTGAAATGATATCTTTTAATTTAAAGGAACTTTTTTTAAGTTTTCCTAATTGACATGCATCACATAGACAATCAACTTTAAAATTCATTTTAGGGAGGCCTCTTACTAGATCATGTTTTGACAGTCTAGATAAGATTTTGAAATTCAAATGCCCAAATCTCTTATGCCAAATCCAAGGGTCACTTGTATTTGCCAAAAGACATAAGTTATCATTTGAAACTTTCATACTAAGAATATAAATATTCTTTTTCCTAATTCCCTCAAATATTATAGTTGAATTATTATCTTCAATGTGACATTTATCTTTTTCAAATTTAATTTTATGTCCTTTATCACAAAATTGACTTATACTTAGCAAATTATGTTTCAGATTTTTAACTAGCAAAACATTAGTAATAATAGGAGTTTTAGAGTTACCGACTTTGCCGATTCCAATCACATATCCTTTTGAATTATCTCCAAAGTTAACCAATCCTCCGTCTTTGTATATTATATCATTTAACATATTTGGATTGCCAGTCATGTGTCTAGAACATCCACTATCGAGTATCCATTTGTCCTTTCTGATCTGCACAATTTGTCCATTGTGTATTGATTCCTCAATAGCCATAAAGCATGATTCCTGTACATCAAACAATTTTGGTAGACAACTTGAATTTGAACATTGATTATATGCAGACTCAAAAGACAATGATGATCTGAATATTTATAAACAAGTATTAACAAACATAGCCATTTTAAAACCTTTTCAAAAATTAGATTATGAAACTTTGAAAACCTTGCTCTGATACAAATGTGAGAAATGCAGATTAAGGATCTTAAGGCTAAGGATAAACACTAGAGGGGGGGTGAATAGTGTTTTAGAGAACTGTTAAATCTTTTTGAGTTTTTGTTAATTTAAACACAAATGTATGCAATATTCATACACAGATATGATCACAGAATCAAACAACAATGCAAATATAAAGTAAAACCAGTAAAGGAAAGAACATACCGGATTTTATACTGGTTCGGAGTTACCCTACATCCAGTCCCGCACACAAGTATGGATTTCCTTTCAAAAACAATCTTTACAATTACACCATCGATTTCAAGGCAACAAGGCACACCCTCCAGAATCACAATCCTCTGGATAGAGATACTTGATTTCTCGGGCTACAAGTTCACCCAATTGATTTCCCAAGGCTACAATCACGCCTTATCTCGCTTGATTGACTTTCAAGGCTGCAATCACACCTTTTCTCGCTATGTTGATTACAAAAAGCCTATAACTCTAAATATCACTGAGGATCTTGTTGAGATAGTGATAGAGAATCAAACCAGAGATAATCTAGTTAGATTCAATGTTGATTTCGGTAGAGTAATGATAAGAATTTGTATATAGAAACGTGGAAGAAGAAGAGGAGTGATAAACCAGAAAAATTGAATTAAAATTCGTTGAAACCAACCCCTATTTATAGAAGAACAACAGCCATGTCCATTCGTGAAGAGTTATGACGAATAGAGACTTCTTTTGAAATTTAAATTTTGAACTCAACTGACACCATGTCGACATGGGGTACTTGAGTATGTCGACATCCCAAAGGGATTTTTGGTGTTTTTATTTTCTTTGAAAATAACCTTTATTTTATATTAAAACTATTTTAAACTTTATAAATATACTTAACTATATTTAAAATACATAAGTAAGTATAAAGAATAATATATACAAAATTTTACTATAATTTTATATTTAAAATCTAAGTATAAATAATAAAAGTTAAATATATTATATTTAAAAGATAGTTTAAAAAAAGGATAATTTGATTTTGAAATTAAAGATTATTTTGAGGCTAAAAGTATTTGAAATCAGGATAGATGTTTTTTGATGCTTTTAAAAGAAAGGTTTTGATGTCATTTTGATAACAAGATATAATTTTGAAAAAATCATTTTGAATAAAAAGTTAGCGGATACAAAACAATGTTCCACTAGATTTTTCATAGGTTCCATCCTACTTAAGGTTCCATCCCTTTAACAGGCTCGAAGTGGATTCCATTCCACGAATAAATTGGATTTTAAGATGCCAGTGCTTTTCTATGAGTTTTAACAAAATTTCTAATTAAAAAATTATAAATTACTTTAATTCTTGAACTCTTGATAATCTTGATACTCATGAGTCTTCAATCTTGATAACTTGAATCTCTATACTGTACAGTCTTCATTCTTGTTACCTGCATGGTCTATACTTATACTATTAGTATTTATATTTTATAATCTATTCTAAGGTTGTTATCATTATAACCATCATCTCACGGACTAAGACAACTTAGCTTGGGTTAACTAAAACCGACAAAATTAACTCTTTAATTTGCCAATTGTTCGATAAAGAAACCCGTGGAAGAAATTAAGGATGTATTCATAAAAATCAGTCGATTCATATTCTCCGTCGATTTCATCATCGTAGAAACACAACCTGTGAATAATTTGATGAGTCAAATTCCACATTTTTTAGGATGACCTTTCTTTGCCACTTCAAATGGCGTAATCAATTGTCGAAATGGTTCAATGAAAATTTCTTTTGGTAACATGACTTTGGATCTTAACATCTTCAATCTCAAAAGTCAATCGAACGAACCACTTAACCAGACTTTAGAAGTTAGCTCCATTCAAGAAATTTTTGACAACGAAATAGTTGACCTTAACAATAAACGTGAGACTGAAAGCGAATAACAGTTTCAAGACGACCTAATGAGATTGAAAATGCGCTTCCATTTGAACCCCTCAAGATTGAGTCAGACCTTCAACCGAATTCTTTGACCGAGCAACCTCCTAGGTTGGAATCAAACCTCTTCTTGATCACTTTAAGTATGCATACTTAGGTGACGACAAAAGGTTTCTTGTCATAGTCTCTACAAATCTTTTTCTTGATCAAGAAACGTTCCTTTTAATCTTTTGGAAAAGCAAAGAGGAAATAGGATGGTTGATTACCGATATAAAGGGAATTAGTCCCACTTTTTTTCAGCATTGCATCCACTTAGTTGACTAAGCCAAGCATGTTTGTGATGCATAATGAAGGCTTAACCCCAAAATGAAGGATGCGGTTCTGGACAAAGTTCTTAAACTTCACGATAATGTTATCATATACTCCATTTCCGATAGGTCGTGCATTAGCCCAATTCATGTCGTGCCTAAAAGTCCTGGCTTACCGTTATCATGGACGATGCTAACGAACTCATCCCAACTCATACTCAAACGAGTTGGTGTGTTTTCATCGATTATCGAAAATTAAATGCTGTAACATTTAAAGATCACTCTCCTCTTCCATTCATTGACCAAATGCTCGAACGTTTAGCTGGCCATGAATTCTATTTTTTTTATGGTTATTCCGACTATAACCAAATTCCAATAGCTCCTAAAGATCAAGAGAAAATGACTTTCACATGTCCCTTTGGCACCTTTGCATATCGACGTATGCCTTTTGGCCTTTGCAACGCTCCTACTACTTTCCAAAGGTGCATGGTCAACATCTTTTCTAACATGGTCGAATGCTTTTTAGAAGTATTTATGAATGCTTTTTCCATCTTTGAAAATTATTTTGCCGAGTGCTTAACCATCTCGAGTTGATTCTAAATCGATGCAAGGACAAACACTTGATGTTAAATTGGAAAAAATGCCATTTTATGGTCAAAAATAGAATTGTCCTTGGGCATGTCATTTCAAACAAAAGGGTTGAGGTAGATAAAATGAAAGTTGATGTAATTGCAAATCTACCCATTCCCGATTCTATCAAGGACATTCATTCATTTCTTGGGCACATTGGTTTCTATCGACACTTTGTGAAAGATTTTAGTAAAATCGCTCGACCTTGACTACTCTTCTAGGAAAAGGTGTTCCTTTCGATTTCAATTCTGACTGTATTTCTGCTTTCGAACGTCTTAAAAATGAACTCATTTTTGCTCCCATCATTTGCTCACCTAATTGAAATCTTCCTTTCAAAATAATGTGTGATGCTTTTAACTTTGCGGTTGGCGCCGTCTTTGGACAACACATCAACAAAACTCTTTATGCCATCTACTACGCTAATGTGACTCTAAATGATGCTTAATTCAATTACACAACCACTGAAAAAGAGGTTCTGGCTGTAATTTTGCGCTTAAAAATTTTGACCTTATTTTACTGGCTCACATATTAGTGCTTACACTGACCACTCCGCTCTTAGGTAACTTTTCGCTAAAATAGATGCCAAGTCTCGTTTAATCTATTAAAACGATGGATATTTCTATCGATTAAAAATGCTCATTAAAATACAATTGTTATAAAAACAGCAAGCACACGTCGTACAATCGTAATACGTATGTGAGTACGTGTCAATCCATAGAGAAAGAATTAAATTTTAATAATATTCAATCAAATTAGCCTAAAGTTTTGAACTTTGTTTTGAATTAGAAAATTATAGAAAATAAGCTAAAGCAAAAGTGAATAAAAGCATGATGTTATGGAGCAATTTAGAGGCAAATCCACTTCCCATCATTCACATAAATCAACATAAAATTCATTTACAATCTCTCAGTAAAATATTAAGTAGAAATGATTAATTTTTTTATTAAAAATATGGAATATTTGTGCTATTAATTAGCACAACTTAAACCATCAAGCTCTAACGCACCATTTAAACCCACTGATCAACTCTCATGAAAATGATATAAAATTAAAAATAAAATCTATTTTAAACATGATCTATTACTATGAATTAGTAACATGGAACATCAAATTTTAATTCTAGTTTGACTTTCATTATCAAAATCACATAGCAAAATGATAAAATAGGTTATGTTTACAATGGAATAACCATAGCCTATTTGAGGTGTCAACATAGACTTTCAAATACACTAAAAAAGAGAGATAAACCACCATTATTCAAAGTTTCCATTAAGCACAAAAGAGAGATCATAAATGAAATCATTATGTTAATTTAATATATTTTATGAGAGCTTCAGTACCACTGAATTGAAGGGGTTTAGCCACTTATATTCAGAAACAAGTTAACATAAAATGATTTCAACATAAAAAAGGAAAATGAGAGCTAATTACAAGAAAAGTGAGCTAGCTACTTGCAAGGATAATTTCCATAATAAACTCTATGCTACTAGCATGAAATAAAAGGAACACAAAGTAATTTAGAGTGCATAGAATAAAAGAGCAATAAAAGTAAGCATGAAATAAAAGTGCAAGAATGTAAAGAGCAAGGCTAAGAAGTCATTAAAGAAGCATTTTATTTACATTGATTTGTGGCTACAATATTACATAAAAAGAAGAACATCATTACATGAAACATAAGGGGCATTTATACTTGCCTGAAACCCTAATTCATATTTTACGGACTACTTAAAATGCCCTTGAGAAAGTGTAACATCCAAGTAATCATTAGGGAAATAATTAATCCCTACTAACATGCCTTTAAGCCTCCATTAACATGTGCATATGATTTCAATTATGGACCATATGTTAGTGGGTATGTGGGCTCCTCCATGTTGCATGAATTCTTTTTTTTCCATTCTCCATTTGACTTCAACATGTGACGACCTACATTTCAGGAGGTTTAAGTCGACAATATACCACAAACGTCCAACTCAAAACAATCCAGAATACAGATAATCAATGGAGTTAATTAAAAAATAAGAAAAGAAGAAAACAAACATTGAATCTCGTAGCGAAGTGACAAAATATAATAATCAAATAAATAGTTCATGAAGCTGTTACACTACACATTTGATTATACTTTTACAACATCAATCAGAGTTATACATACAACAGAGACAAAATAAAACAATGCAACAGAACAACATGATACATGGGAATATTACTAGTAAGATAGTATCCTAAATCTTCATCTTCATCTTTCAGAATAATTGATCTTCAAAGCGCTGATAACTCATGGGTAACTCGAGCATAAGGAAAACAATACACTTGAGCCGGAACTAAAATATCATTATGTAAGTCAAATCAACATCACATATTACAAGTGTGTAATAGCGTCGGAGATGTTTACGTAGTTTTACATCTTACATCTAATGTATAACATGCGTGCAATAACTCAAGAGATGTTACGAGATTTTCCATCTCTTAATGATATGTCAATATATATATATATATAGTAGAATACGCTATATATGTAATGTATAATCAGTAAGATAAACATTTTTCCTAGTGTTAACACTTCACATTAATTCCCCTTAACGTATTTTTAAGCATTGGCGTATAGTTTGCATATAACACCCCAGTAGAACATTAGGGGATAGTGTAACGACCGTAATTTTGAGTAACATTATTTAGGATATTTAATTAGTTAAATTAAATGAAATAATGTAAATTGGTTAAGGGATTGAGATTTGTATAATAAAGGGGTAGTCGTGCCTCGTTAAGTAATGAATTAAATGGGATTAAAATGAAATGGTAAGAGAGATTAGATAAGGGAAATTTAGGAATAAGCTATATTATTATAACCTAAACCCTTAAGGCCACTTTAATTTTTCAAACATTCACAAACTAAACCAAATACTAGAGGCCGACCACCATTAGACAAAGCTAGAAGAAGAAAAGCTAACGAACATGAGTGTAACAACTCGAAATTTAATCCATAATAATCATTCATCAATCAATTAGATAATAAAATAACTTTGTGAAATTATCAGAATTCAGCCATGAGAGTTGCACCATTGTGTCCATGGTAATTTTCTTTTAAATTTCCATATATAGAATGTAAAAATTTGAGCTAATATGACCAAGTTATAAAATAAACAAAATAAGCAGAAAACGAAGAATATATGTATGTATGTATGTATATGTGTGTGTGTGTGTGTAGGCCGGTCGACCTGGGCATCAGGCGGTCGACCGCGCAGTTGACCTGCCTCTGCTATTTATGAATGAACATTCGTTCATTCGAACATTCTAGAGCCTCAAACTGACGTGTTTCACATTCTTCTTACCAATCCGATCCATCTATTTTTGCATTCGATGGCTCCTAATCGGTCTATAACACGGTTGCATCCTACTCAATCCCCAAATCCAACGGTCCGAGATCCAATTCTACCCCTAAAAATAGACCCTTAGACCTAACACTTTTTCTCATTTTAGGTTTTCTTCAATTGGGTTAACCTTTCTAAGAAGGACCCTAAACGGAATAATTTTTCCAATAGAGAAAATTGTTATAAATTAAATTATTTCACAACTCCAAGTGGATCCTGGAAGAATAAAGGAAGACGATTGTAATTAGTATAAGATTTCTTTAAGTAATTTAAAATAATAGGGTTTCCAATAGTTGTAGTTTTACTGCGATTTTGGAATAGCCTTTTTATTTGTTTTAGATCCGTTTTTCAGTCTTTTCCCTATTGGTTATTCTTTTCAGTTAATTATAATTTATTACTTTTAAGCATAGCTTTTTATTTATTTACAGTTTATTTACAGAATTTAAGTACACTTACTATTATTTATTTCTTATTTACATCTTTTTTTCCGTTTCGGATTTTATGAAAGCGTCTATTCTATTCTTCCTCTTTTTCTTCACGTATGGATTAAAATAAATTAAACGCTAATATGGATTATATAAGAATATTGAATGAAGAAAATAAGATGTAAATTATAAAGACTCTAATAAATAATGGAATTGGACTGTAATATAAATGGAATTAAGACTAAAATTATGCCTAGTTATGATTAGAATTGGACTAATTAATTGGCTTAGTTATAACGTAGAATTATAACTGAAAAAGAGTAAAAGATGAAAGAAGCTTATTTACACACTTAGATCTTAGGTTAAGTAATAAGCATTATTATAACGTACGTTATAATAAGAAAAAGAATAGAATGAGGCATATTTTAAGAATTGGGATAAATTAATAAGCGTAGAAAGTAAAGATGATAATAAAGGCTTATTTAAATAATTTATCTAAGTTAATAAGCAAAGATGAAAGTAGAACTTGTACCATATTACATACCATATTAGACAAAATGGAATCTCACATTAGCCTAAAGTGATATGAGGGCACGCTTATTGCTAAGAATGGTAGTAATTGGTCAATAGAAGTCCAAATCGCTGGGGATTTAGATGAAGTATGCAACAAGACATTGTTTAGATGACAGGCCAATACCAACAACATTTCCCCTATAGTTGTTATGGACACATGGTGATCTCACATTAGCTTGAAGTGATACGAGGGGCACGCTTATGCTGGAGTTTGAGGTAATAAGAAGACCTAATAGATGGAGAAAAAGGTAGCGTGGGCATGGTGGCAGTTATGCGTGCGACTTCTATTCTAGTGCTTAGTAATGGCTATGAGTTCCAAATGCTTAGTATGGGTGTCTTTCATAGAAACTATTGCCTTCTGTGTAGGGAGCTATATATGTCATCTGGATCGATAGTGGGTGCTTTTTACATCTTTTATAGATACCATTGGCTGCTGTGTAGGGAGTTATATAGTGTCTGGTCCAAGTAAGGTCAATGGAGTAGCAGGCCGATCAAAAAGGGTAGAATTAGGATTACATCCTAATTATAGGATTAGGAATTCAGCCTAATCAAAGAAAAAGTCAAGGACAAGTGTCGGTAATCGAAATTAACCTATCTTATAGTTAATCATATTTGTTTCCAGCTTTATCTCTCCTATTTCCTTTATTTCCTTATATATAACTAGGACTATTAAAAAGTCTGTTACTTTTACTTTGCTTAAAGATTCTAGTAGTTACTATCACTCACCAGACTTTTAGTCCGACCCATTTCTCTATTTTCTTCCATTTCCTCATAGGCAATCAAGGGAGAGGGCAGTAGATTGCAGTGCTCGGAGGTTTCTTGGGGAAGATTCTACTATGTATTTCCCTACTTCTTTCAGCTTGGTTCTTTCTTTGTACTGGCATTTAAGTGGGATATTTGTACTCTGATTTTTGTTGAGACTACGAATTTTTATTTCATAAGACATTTTTGGTTTTAAGAAGTGTATGTTGTATTTGGATTTTGACTTATTTGGTTTATGAAGCAATTATGAAGCTTTTGTTTTAAATAAGTTATTATTTTAGTTTCCGATGTTTTTACCTATTTTTGTCTTGTGAATCTTAGTCTCTATTAGTTTCAGTTATACCTACAACGCATTATGCCTTTTAATGGGTCCTTTTGGGTATATTAAGGGGTGTGTGGTGTTTTACTTGGTATCAGAGTCGTTATAGGATTCCTAAAAAATTATTTTAAAAGTAAAGTACTTTTGAAAATAACTTGTTTTAAAAGCATTTTTCAAAAAAGAACTCTTAGAAATAGTTTTTAAGCATAAAAGAGTTTTTATAAAAATCCCCTCAAAATCCAGTTCAACCTTATTTTGATTTTTTCGAGCCTAAGTTTTCTTTTCTTTGCGTAGTATGGCTGATTGGTTCCATAGAGCTATGGTACTAGAGGTGCAAGGGCAAGCATCCAAAACAACGCCGTAGGTGGAAATCCCTTTAATCCACCTACACAACCGATTTTTCTAAGCTATGCAAGGACTTCACTAACATGGGGCGCGGAACATTTTCTCGCACAAAGGATTTCTAGGAGACACAAGCTAGGTTAGAAGATATGGAGCGAAATTTTCGATGGTTAGGATTGGAGGACCGACAATGAATTCAGCCTACTTATTGGAAGCTAAAGGGAGAACTTAAGGAGGTTCCTACAAGCTCTAAGAAGCAGTGGTGGAAGGACAAGAAGGATAAAAGGAAAGAAAGGGGACCTCAGTAGCGAATCAAGAAAAATGGAAAATGTAAGCATCGTAGAATGAATGGTCATTACGCAAAAGACTATAAGAAGGCAGGAATGGAGGAAAGGTGTTTCAATTGTGGACAGCTTGGTCACTTTAGTAAAGTATGTCCTCAGAAAGCGGAGCAGGCAGCAAGCGCACCTGCAGCACAGATTCAGACTTTGGATACATCACCTTCCAGCAGTAGACCAAATCACGGTAGGAAAGTTTGATTTATATTTTTGATTTTTTTTCCATTTGGCCTCTTTTTGATCCTAGAGCATCACACTGTTTCATCTCTTGTTCTTTGGTAAATTTTTTTCACTTAGACATTTCTTTAGTAGACCCCATTGTTGATTCAAACCCCATAGTAGGATTGACACACTTGACTATGGTTCGTAGGGGTTTGAAAATTTTATCCTAGGCATAGAATTTGATTGCGACGCATATATATTAGATTTTAGGAGTATGGGATGATTTTACGAACCACATATGGAGCTATATTGGACTGCAATAGGAAAGTCCATAGATTAAAGACTTGCAGTGGTAGGACTCTTAAGGTATCTTGCGAACCGCAAGGATCGGTCATGTTGAGTTTTCTCTATTCCCTCAATTCATCCTCATGGGGGTTGCATTTGGTTCCTATCATCAGAAATTTTGCGGACGTCTTTGAGGAGGTTATGGGACTACCCCCTAAAAGAGAGATTGACTTCAGGATTTATTTGACTGAGAATGCTACGCCAGTATCGTTCTTGTGAGGCACATGGAATATAGGGAGAGGAAAGATTTGAGCAAGCAGATCTGTGAGCTTTTGAAGAAGGGATTCATATAAAGAAGCATATCAGGATGGAGAGCACCAGTCGACTTCGCCACTAAGGCGAATGGTTCCCTCTGACTTTATGAGGACTATAGAAAGTAAAGTAAGCCCCTAAAGAAGAACCAATATCCACTACCTAGAATAGATGATCTTTTTGATGAGTTAGTTGACACTTCAGTATTCTCCCAGCTTGATTTAGCTACTAGATTTCATCAGCTTAGGGTCGCTGATGATAATATTGATAAGACCACATTTAGGACACAAGACAAATTCTTTGAGTGGTCAGTTATGACTTTTGGGCTAACCAATGTCCTAGCCTATTTTATAGATTTGATGAACCATGTTTTTATAGATGTCCTAAAATAAAGTTCGTGGTGGTATTCGTAGTCGACATTTTGGTGTTTTCCAAGATGTATGGAAGAGCATGTTATTTATATAGAGGAGGTTCTTTGTACGCTTCATGTTCGTCAATCAAGAGTAGAGTTCTTGAAGTAACACTTTTGAAGTGCGTTTATTGGGGCATAGAGAACGTCTACACACGGTAGGGATTTTAGCAATGGTTTTTTTACATTTTGGGTTGGGATTGTGGAAATCCAAAGAGAGGTAGGAAAAGGTTAAAAATGTACAATAAAATTTAGTAGATAAGCAGAGAAGAAAGTCCATGTGTAGGTAATTGTAGAAATTATAATTGTCTTGACGGTGATGCCTTAGAATAAATATGAGTATACAAGAGGAATATGAGTAAAAGCCTTTAGTTTAGGAAAAGTACTCCGAGGGTAGTAAGTAGGAAGACCTACTTTATGATAAGCCCAATAAAATGAAATTTTTGAAATTTAAAAAGTTGAAAAATAACAAAAATTTGTAATTGTCGGGATTGAAAATTTTCACTGTTAATATTTTCTTTGAGAAAATAAACATGGGGTTTTTGAAGAATGGTACAAAATTTAAGTTGGTTTTTTATATAATAAAAATTGGAACTCTTTTTGAAGAATTATGGAGTGTGTTTGTTTGTGTGTACATATATATATATATATATATATATATATATATATATATAACTCACTAGTTTCATTGTAAGTAAACAAAGATTTTAGACATAAAAACCTAGGGTGCATCTAGTATAGAAAATGTACATTTCAACTTTTATTGTTGTTATAAATGTTGTCATGAAAAATAAGTGGAGCATAGGCTATAACACAATACTTATAGCAAGTGTGTGACGACCCGGCTTTTTACGCCCAGAAAACCATTTCGTCTTGAAGAAAGAAAGGGATGAGAAAATAGAAAAGATAGAGAAGAAAGAACAACAACATCAGAATCTCACAACGGAACGAATAAATTATAATAATCACATAAGTATTTACATAGTATACAACATCAATTAGGGTTATACAGACAATACATCACATACTAGACAGTTATAAACATCTGTCTAGTTAATACAACTCGATACAACACAAGCAAATAACTCAGAGATACCAACACATCGGAACTATATGTATCTACAATGCTGAAGCCTCCTGCTCTATTGCTCCTTCAGAATTCGTCAAAGCTAACCTGAATCCCTTGGCTACCCGTAAAAATTTGGGTACCCGAGAGTTTAGGAAAAACAGAAATAAACTCCGGGTCAGACATGGGTCTGGTATGAATAACAGGTTAAAGTTGCTTAATTTTAAAAATCCTTTGAAAATAAAAGGTATCACGTAAGACTCCCCACACATAAACATGGAAAAGTTTTTACCTTACGCTAACCAAAACATTTGATAGGAAATTCTATGATATTATAATAGGTCTAGGGTTTTCAAGTAAATAGAAAATAGCCGAAATTGTTACATGATTAAATTCCAGCTACTAGCCACAAAAGTCGGTAATACAATCAAAACCGTTGGCACTTATTGGATTTTGGATTCCATACAATGGCAGGGCTACTGGGGTACCCCGTCACAGTACATGGCCTAGATCAACGTACCGAGGGTCACTCCCGACCCCTTGCAACACAAGGCCGGAACCATTCCTTACTGAACGGTTCCGAACAAGATATCCTCGGCAGTTGTTGCAATCAACCGCCCACACAGCCGAAAAATAAAGGGACATCTAGACAGGGGAATATCCTTGTCCTGCTTGGGCATGACCCACCTAACCTTGCTGCACCTCCCCTGTTTTAGCCATTCCTGGTTGATGAGGCTTGAGGCTGCGATTACCTTTAGAGAACATAATCCTTAGAATGCTCATCGCCCACCTGACGATGTGTTGAAAGCATTCAATCCATACAAGTTCGTTCCGGGTTCGAACGAAACCGAAGGCATTATCTAGTTACACTCATTTTGGAATCACCCTCAGAGTTAACGACAATAACCCTTGCACTCTGAATCTTCATCTTCACTTCAGATTAACGACCTATCATTAATTTGGATCGATGTGGTTTTCAGATGTTCCAAATGTGGAAAACCGATCCCGGTCTCATCGAAATCCAAAACGTGTCTTTTAAGGCCAAGTTTTCTATTTAGTCTTAACAGTTTAATTCAATAAAATCAATATACACACAGATAGATAATTCACAATATCACAATAGATAATCACATCATCATCATAAACAGATGATCAATATTATCATCCAAACAGATAATTAAATATTATCATACTTAACTATGCATTCATATCACAAAGATATTACTCATATCTGAATTCTCAATCATCAAATAAAATATCAATAACATTCATCTATAAGCAATGATTTATAAATCACAATCTATAATTAATTTAAAATGAATTAAATTAACTACTTCTATCTCTAATTAATTTAAAGTAAATCAAATTAATTATTCATCTATAAATCCTTCTTAAACAACCATTAATTAATTATAAATCAAATTAATTAATCTCTAAATATTCATCTTGATTAAACACATTTGATTAATTCATTTTCTGATTACAATAAGTAATTAGTCTTTAATTAATTTTACAAATTAATTATCCTAATCATTTATAGTAATTAATATTTAATTACTTCATTTATTTAATTACATTTATTCTTAATTAATTACATAAATTAATCACCCCATTATTGATTATTCCTTAAATAAACCATTCTTAATTACATCATTAATTATTAAATAATGATCTTTAATTTAGATTTAAATTAAGTTACTTTGGTTAAATTAATTTACATTAAATGATTCATCTTTAATTTAACTCAATTATTAATCACCCTTGATTAATAACATTCCAGTAATTAATTATCATTAATTACTTATATTAATACATTAATTATCCCATAATTAATTATCTCCATTAATTAATCCTCTGATAAATTACAAAAGTAATTATTCAAATTACTTTATTAACACTTCATCTTTTCACTGATTACATTCAGTAATTAACATTAATTACTTCCCTAAGTAATTATGCTCCATTAAATACACTAAGTAATTACACTTATAAGTTTATCAAATGATTTTCTTAAATTAATTAAACTAAATTAATTAAATTAATTTAATCATTTTACCAAAATTAATTACAAGAAGTAATTAATCTCTTAATTACTTTTATCAAGTAATTTCCTTAACCACTTTACAATTGATTCTCTAAATTAATTAATCTAATTAATTAATAAAATTAATCACATTAATAAATCAATTAATAATTCTTAGTTAATTTTCTTCATTAACTAATACCCTTTCTTAATTTACTTCTTAATTAATCTCTAATTACAAATTAATCTAAATTACTACTTTATAAATTAAATGCATAAGTCAATCATTAATTAACTTATTAATTTATTCCCTTCAATATCTTAATTATCTCTAAGATAATTAATTTTTTTTAAACTGATTTAAACAAATATTAAAGTGTATTTTAGACACTACCCCTTTTGAATTTAAATTAGAATTCCATTTTGAATTTAAGATTTCAAAATGATTTACCATTTTAACATTAGCCCAATTTAAATATTTATTTATAAACTTTAAAAAGAAATGTAAAAAAAAACATTTATTAATTATATAGAAGCCTTAAAATTAACTTCTTAATCTTTTGATAAAAATTTAGTTTTTAACATTACATTACATTTTAACTTGCTTTTGAAAACTTGGTTTTTAATTCTTGATTTAAAATCCAATTTCATTTTTTTTAAAACCCTAGATTCAAAAGTTCAATTGAATCTATACTTAACTTTGAATTTAAACCTCTGTTTGAATTTCAGTTTTCAAATTTTAAATTGAAATTTAAAACCTGAAAATGGCCAGGTTTGTAAACCTGAAATCCACATTTAAATAATTTTAAACTTTGATTTCATTTCAAACTTGAATTCAAAAATAAAATTGAATTCAAACTTAAATCTGGGTTTAAGCTTTGTTAAATCTAGTTTACAATTTAAAGTTTCACTAGAATTGATTTGAAACAGATTTTTGCTTCTAGGTTTATAACTATCTGAAACAACACTGACTCGAGTGCACGTAGGTTTGCTTCGAGACTTCCATTCCCTTACTTCGAGTCACGTACTCGAGTGACTCGAGTATTCCCAGACAAAAAAAAATACCCTGAACCCAAAAAAACAACTCCACAACACTTCAATGGCACGGTGCACGTGCACCGTGGCCCCAGCCACCTCCGGCCACCCACATGAATGTCAACACATCACCAACTACCACTAGATAACACCATGGCCACCTAAAATCGTCACGGCAACTCAAAACGAAAATGGGTTCGAAACCCAAACCTGGAACACAACAGCATTTCCCCTCTCGAACCTGTCAACGCCTCATGTTCGCGACCCCCACCACCGGACCGCCAACGCCTCCGGCCACGGGCTTAACTACCACCCCACTACCACCTCCCCGAGTCACATCGCACTCGATCATCAGCACGCACCGTGGTGGTCGATTCATTCGAACCTGTAAAAACTAGGTCGCCAGAAATTGAAAGTTTTCTACCGCCGCCCCGATCAACCATTCGCCACCGCTCCATTTTTCTCGCAACCCCCGATCGCTCCTCTTCCACCTCAGAAAGCCACGACCTCCCTCAACATCGAGATCACCAGAAATTCCCAAGTTAGCATTTTTAATACATTATAGAGCTTCTCTTAATTCCTGGTACTAAAAATCCTGTTTTAAGTTTTAGAATTCGTATTTTGTTACAGAGATTCAAAGTATGTTCTTGAATTTATAATTTAAAATGTTTGTTTTTTCTCTTATTCAAGTTTTTCCACTGTTATTTTAATTTTCCAGAACAAAATTCAAATTTTATTCAACATAAATAAAACTTAAACTCTCAATTATGTTGAAACAAACAATTTCTGTTTGTATTATACATCCTAAAAGCTATTAGATCAAGTGATAAAAATGATTGAATAAACTCAAGCCTGAAAACAAAATGGATAAGTTTGTTTACAGAGACTTTAATATGTACTCAGACCACATCCATATGCACAGAAGAATACATACATACAAATCTTACTTATTCCAGATTTTAACTTTGCAACTAGTTTAAATGCTTAAGTTTTAGAAATTTAAGTTACTCATAGCAAATGAAAAACAGAGCAAGTTCAATGAAGGAAGTTTTGAATTTACAGGTTTGAAATATACAGAATTTCATCACACAAGCACCCAGAGAATAATGAATAAATAAATATTCACACCATACATTTAAGCATCCAAATATCAACATGTAACAGATTTTAAAACTTAAGTAATTTAAAAAAAATGTTACTCACCTAGGTTTGAAAATGAACAGAGCACCCTTTGGTCTGAAACAGGTTGAACTTTAAAACTGGAAAGTAGTTTGTTTTGATTTCCAGAAAACATGAAACTTAATCTTGCCTTTGTTGTTGATGTATGATGCTTTAGTTATAAAAAGAAAAAAAACAACTTTCTATGTTGTGTTGAACGAACTAAGAAGATGGCATGAATATAAAGGGGTTTCAGGGGAAGGTGATAACTGGGTTTTGCAAATGCTGGTACAATTCATGTCTTTGTTTTATCAGGCAAAATGTTACAATAGGGAGGCTGAAATGATGATAACACAAATTCGAAATGACTTTGTTATGTGCTATAGTTTTGAAAGCATTAAATGCAAATGTACTATATGTTTACAACTAATCTTATCTTATGTGTACAAAGATATTTCTGCTTTGCATTTTATTACAGGTTGACTACATTTTATTTCTTAATTTTGCTTTAGCTTGCTCTACAAACTATCTTATATGTTTAACATACACAAAGATATTTTTACTTAGCTTTGCATACCACTTTACAGGCTACTTCCATGTTTACAATGCCTGTTTTAACTCCTTATTACTTCATGCTCATGCTTGTCTGAATCTTAATTTACAAGCTACTTGCATATGTTTATTTTATTTCTTGCCTGAGTCTTTATTTGCAGGCTACCTGCATCTTTATTTGTTTGTACAAATTTTGTCTTGTTTAGCCTGCATACTCATCCAGTTTGTACATATACAAAGTTGTTCTAGCTAATGTTTTAAATTTTTAACCTAAGTATTTAATTCTATTTCTAACATATGTGTGTTTATTTTTATTTTACTTTTATATTTTAAAATTTTAAAATTATTTTATTTCCATACTTATGTTAACATCACAATTTCTTAAGCTTATGTTTTCAAACTTATTTTTATAACCCTATACTTGGTTTACACTTATGTTTCATATTTATAAAGTTTGTTTTATTTTTAAACATTGTTGAAAGATTTTATTTTAAATCATAGCTTTCCAAAATATGTGTGTATATATAAACATAAGTTTAAAATAACAAATTTTGAATCATTTAAAATCCATTTTAAAGATATTTCATTATTGTTATTGTTTAAAAATAACTCATTATTAATTTAAAATGATTCATAAATGAAATCACTACATAAATAAATTACTTATTTTATAAAGCTAAAGTAAAAAGAACAAAACAATCTTTTTATTTAAATTTAAATCTAGGCTAGAATTTATTTTTAGACAAATTAAATTTATCTTGAGTATTTTTAAAATCATATTATTATTTATTCAATATTAAATTTCCAAATTATCAAAAATAATAGAATTAGAAAACATAGCTTTATCTATTAAATCTAAAGACAAAACTTATCTATTTATAATATATACCAATATACATATATACATTATAAATAGAAACAATTTAAATTAGCTTTTAAAAAGAAAAATCATCAGATAAATATTTATTTAAATGAAGATTATTAAATCAATTCAAATATTATTAACAAATATTATCAAATCAATTTAATTTTTATTGTAGATAATTAAATTGATATTGCCCAAATTTCCGGGATGTCACATTCCTCCCCCCTTAAAAGAATTTCGTCACCGAAATTTTAAAAAAACGTAATTTAATAATCCAATTAAATATTTATTTTAAAACATAAGCATATATTAATCATATGCTAACAACCATAACAACCAATCATCCAATCAAACAAATCTTACTATCCAGATAAAATTCCGGATAGAAATTTTTTCGAGTTTTCCCAAATATAAATACCTGGATACTCGCTCTACAGATCCCAAATAAACAATACTAGCAAGCTACAGAACTTCCACTCATCTAGATCTATAAAACAAGACAGAATATCAGACTACAGACCAGTTTGAATCAACAACCAAAACTCCCTGAACTGCTGGTTCTACAACCAGAGATAAATCTTACACGTACTCCCTCAGAGATACGTGAAACACAACGAATTCCAGTTATCCAAACTGACGATTCAATCCTGAAGACCAAACACTTATCCAAAATCAAATCCCCGATTTCAGAATCCAAATTCCTCCGTATCTTATCTATAAAACTCTCTGACGATCTTGTGCTGCCTACATCTTTCCTGATCAACTCAACTCTTGCTGATGCTCCTAGAAATAAACTGGACCAAAAACAATCTAACAAAATGATCATTCCAATATCAGCCAAAACTCAGAACACAAACTCTATTCCAAATCAGAAAACAGAACTTACTTCTCTCATCCGGAAAAGATACAATAGATGCACTCAAACCTGGTCTCGGATCCTTAAAAAAAAAATTCTTGTAGAACTCTCTAATCCAAATACTGCAACATCCCATTGCTTCCAAACTAAAACAGCTGCCACCATGCTTCCACTGCGTAAGTCTGATTGAACAGATGAAAATGCTGAAGATGAACTCAAGCACAGACTGGACAACACATTCCAACAATAAAGTTCACATATCCAAAAATAAAACTCAGAAGTTTCTCCAAAATCTGAGCTACCAAACTCGATAACCATCCAATTACTAATCTGATCCATCGGTACCACTTCTGGAATCCAGTCGATACCAAACTCAATCTCCAAATGCTAGCAAATCTCTGACTTCTTGAAGACATCCAGAAAATCTCTGAAATGCAAGAGAATACTCAAACTATCGCAAGTCACTTTTGCGGTCAATCCAGCCTCATTCCAAAGATACTGCTCTCTCTTTACCAAACAGAACAGCTTGCGCTTATATGGCCAATCCATCGAAGAAATGGAATTACTCTACTGCTTCTGAAGTTACCTTAAGAAAAACTGCTAAGCCAGAAGATTTCCTAATCCAAAGCTCTTCGAGAAACTCGGACTCCAACCAAACAAAAACTCCCAGCTGAACACAGCCACAACCGAAACAGACACTCTTCCTTAACTTGTCCCAAAGAAACATCTTCGGAGACATCCATAGCCACTGTGACTCATCACACAGCTACTACACCTTGATGTATCAAGATATCATGATTGGCTTCTGTCCAACCGACAGATCCAAATTCTAGCTTAACCAAATTACACTTCAAAAATGAACTCCGGACCTTAACAGATTCCCTTTAGAGATTAATGAAATCCTTACACCACTCAAAGCTCACTCGAGACGGTATTAGGTCTACAATCTCGACAATTACACTTCCAACCTCAAACATTCAAATTCCAACCATTGGTAGTCATGTTACACACACCACTACCCAATCTACCTTTATAGCTTATTGGAAAACTCGAACAGGTAACACAACAATAGGTAGAAATATATATATATATATATATATATATATATATCAAAATTAAAATACGCTCTCTCAAGAAAGAAATCACTCAAGAGCCTAGGTATTCACTTAATCTAGCGCTCTGATACCAACTGTGACGACCCGGCTTTCTACGCCCAGAAAACCGTTTCGTCTTGAAGAAAGAAAGGGATGAGAAAATAGAAAAGATAGAGAAGAAAGAACAACAACATCAGAATCTCACAGCGGAACGAATAAATTATAATAATCACATAAGTATTTACATAGCATACAACATCAATCAGAGTTATACAGACAATACATCACATACTAGACAGTTATAAACACCTGTCTAGTTAATACAACTCGATACAACACAAGCAAATAACTCAGAGATACCAACACAGCGGAACTTTATGTATCTACAACGCTGAAGCCTCCTGCTCCATTGCTCCTTCAGAATTAGTCAAAGCTAACCTGAATCCCTTGGCTACCCGTAAAAATTTGGGTACCCGAGAGTTTAGGAAAAACAGAAATAAACTCCGGGTCAGACATGGGTCTGGTATGAGTAACAGGTTAAAGTTGCTTAATTTTAAAAATCCTTTGAAAATAAAAGGTATCACGTAAGACTCCCCACACATAAACATGGAAAAGTTTTTACGTTACGCTAACCAAAACATTTGATAGGAAATTCTGTGATATTATAATAGGTCTAGGGTTTTCAAGTAAATAGAAAATAGCCGAAATTGTTACATGATTAAATTCCAGCTACTAGCCACAAAAGTGGGTAATACAATCAAAACCGTTGGCACTTATTGGATTTTGGATTCCATACAATGGCAGGGCTACTGGGGTACCGCTCGTCACAGTACGTGGCCTAGATCAACGTAACGAGGATCACTCCCGACCCCCTGCAACACAAGGACGAAACCATTCCTTACTGAACAGTCCCGAACAAGATAACCCCGACAGTTGTTGCAATCAACCGCCCGCATAGCCGAAAAATAAAGGGACATCTAGACAGGGGAATATCCTTGTCCTGCTTGGGCATGACCCACCTAACCTTGCTGCACCTCCTCTGTTTTAGCCATTCCCGGTTGATGAGGCTTGAGGCTGCGATTACCTTTAGAGAACATAATTCTTAGAATGCCCATCGCCCACCTGACGCCGTGTTGAAAGCATTCAATCTATACAAGTTCGTTTCGGGTTCCAACGAAACCGAAGGCATTATCTCGTTACACTCATTTTTGAATCACCCTTAGAGTTAACGACAATAACCCTTGCACTCTGAATCTTCATCTTCACTTCAGATTAATGACCTATCGTTAATTTGGATCGATGTGGTTTTCGGATGTTCCAAATGTGGAAAACCGATCCCGGTCTCATCGAAATCCAAAATGTGTCTTTTAAGGCCAAGTTTTCTATTTAGTCTTAACAGTTTAATTCAATAAAATCAATATACACACAGATAGATAATTCACAATATCACAATAGATAATCACATCATCATCATAAACAGATAATCAACATATCACCCAAACAGATAATTAAATATTATCATACTTAACTATGCATTCATATCACAAAGATATTACTCATATCTGAATTCTCAATCATCAAATAAAATATCAATAACATTCTTCTATAAGCAATGATTTATAAATCACAATCTATAATTAATTTAAAATGAAATAAATTAACTACTTCTATCTCTAATTAATTTAAAGTAAATTAAATTAATTATTTATTTATAAATCCTGCTTATACAACCATTAATTAATTATAAATCAAATTAATTAATCTCTAAATATTCATCTTGATTAAACACCTTTGATTAATTCATTTTCTGATTACAATAAGTAATTAGTCTTTAATTAATTTTACAAATTAATTATCCTAATCATTTATAGTAATTAATATTTAATTACTTCATTTATTTAATTACATTTATTCTTAATTAATTACATAAATTAATCACCCCATTATTGGTTATTCCTTAATTAAACCATTCTTAATTACATCATTAATTATTAATTAATGATTTTTAATTTAGATTTAAATTAAATTACTTTGGTTAAATTAATTTACATTAAATGATTCATCTTTAATTTAACTCAATTATTAATCACCCTTGATTAATAACATTCCAGTAATTAATTATCATTAATTACTTATATTAATACATTAATTATCCCATAATTAGTTATCTCCATTAATTAATCCTCTGATTAATTACAAAAGTAATTATTCAAATTACTTTATTAACACTTCATCTTTTCACTGATTACATTCAGTAATTAACATTAATTACTTCCCTAAGTAATTATGCTCCATTAAATACACTAAGTAATTACACTTATCAGTTTATCAAATGATTTTCTTAAATTAATTAAACTAAATTAATTAACTTAATTTAATCATTTTACCAAAATTAATTACAAGAAGTAATTAATCTCTTAATTACTTTTATCAAGTAATTTCCTTAACCACTTTACAATTGATTCTCTAAATTAATTAATCTAATTAATTAATAAAATTAATCACATTAATAAATCAATTAATAATTCTTAGTTAATTTTCTTCATTAACTAATACCCTTTCTTAATTTACTTCTTAATTAATCTATAATTACAAATTAATCTAAATTACTACTTTATAAATTAAATACATAAGTCAATCATTAATTAACTTATTAATTTATTCCCTTCAATATCTTAATTATCTCTAAGATAATTAATTCTTTTTAAACTGATTTAAACAAATATTAAAGTGTATTTTAGATATTACCCCCTTTTGAATTTAAATTAGAATTCCATTTTGAATTTAAGATTTCAAAATGATTTACCATTTTAACATTAGCCCAATTTAAATATTTATTTATAAACTTTAAAAAGAAATGTAAAAAAAACATTTATTAATTATATAGAAGCCTTAAAATTAACTTCTTAATCTTTTGATAAAAATTTAGCTTTTTACATTACATTACATTTTAACTTGCTTTTGAAAACTTGGTTTTTAATTCTTGATTTAAAATCCAATTTCATTTTTTTAAAACCCTAGATTCAAAAGTTGAATTGAATCTACACTTAACTTTGAATTTAAACCTCTGTTTGAATTTCAGTTTTCAAATTTTAAATTGAAATTTAAAACCTGAAAATGGTCAGGTTTGTAAACCTGAAATCCACATTTAAATAATTTTAAACTTTGATTTCATTTCAAACTTGAATTCAAAAATAAACTTGAATTCAAACTTAAATCTGGGTTTAAGCTTTGTTAAATCTAGTTTACAATTTAAAGTTTCACTAGAATTTGATTTGAAACAGATTTTTGCTTCCAGGTTTACAACTATCTGAAACAACACTGACTCGAGTGCACCTAGGTTTGCTTCGAGACTTCCATTCCCCTACTTCGAGTCATGTACTCGATTGACTCGAGTATTCCCAGTCAAAAAAAAAAAAATACCCTGAACCCAAAAAAAAAAAACAACTCCACAACACTTCAATGGCACGGTGCACGTGCACCGTGGCCCCAGCCACCTCCGGCCACCCACATGAACGTCAACACATCACCAACTACCACCAGATAACACCACGGCCACCTAAAATCGTCACGGCAACTCAAAACGAAAATGGGTTCGAAACCCAAACCTGGAACACAATAGCCTTTCCCCTCTCGAACCTATCAACGCCTCATGTTCGCGACCCCCACCACCGGACCGCCAACGCCTCCGACCACGGGCTCAACTACCACCCCACTACCACCTCCCCGAGTCACATCGCACTCGATCATCTACACGCACCGTGGTGGTCGATTCATTCGACCCAGTAAAAACTAGGTCACCAGAAATTGAAAGTTTTCAGCCGCCGCCCCGATCAACCATTCGCCACCGCTCCATTTTTCTCGCAACCCCCAATCGCTCCTCTTCCACCTCAGAAAGCCACGACCTCCCTTAACATCGAGATCACCAGAAATTCCCAAGTTAGCATTTTTAATACATTACAGAGCTGCTCTTAATTCCTGGTACTAAAAATCCTGTTTTAAGTTTTAGAATTCGTATTTTGTTACAGAGATTCAAAGTATGTTCTTGAATTTATAATTTAAAATGTTTGTTTTTTCTCTTATTTAAGTTTTTCCACTGTTATTTTAATTTTCCAGGACAAAATTCAAATTTTATTCAACTTAAATAAAACTTAAACTCTAAATTATGTTGAAACAAACAATTTCTGTTTGTATTATAAATCCTAAAAGCTATTAGATCAAGTGATAAAAATGATTGAATCAACTTAAGCCTGAAAACAAAATGGATAAGTTTGTTTACAGAGACTTTAATATGTACTCAGACCATATCCATATGCACAGAAGAATACATACATACAAATCTTACTTATTCCAGATTTTAACTTTGCAACTAGTTTAAATGCTTAAGTTTTAGAAATTTAAGTTACTCATAGAAATGAAAAACAAAGCAAGTTCAATGAAGGAAGTTTTGAATTTACAGGTTTGAAATATACAGAATTTCATCACACAAGCACCCAGAGAAAAATAAATAAATAAATATTCACACCATACATTTAAGCATCCAAATATCAACATGTAACAGATTTAAAAACTTAAGTAATTTAAAAAAAATGTTACTCACCTAGGTTTGAAAATGAACAGAGCACCCTTTGGTCTGAAACAGGTTGAACTTTAAAACTGGAAAGTAGTTTGTTTTGATTTCCAGAAAACATGAAACTTAATCTTGCCTTTGTTGTTAACGTATGATGCTTTAGTTATAAAAAGAAAAAAAACAACTTGTTATGTTGTGTTGAACGAACTAAGAAGATGGCATGTATATAAAGGGGTTTCAGGGGAAGGTGATAACTGGGTTTTGCAAATGCTGGTACAATTCATGTCTTTGTTTTATCAGGCAAAATGTTACAATAGGGAGGATAAAATGATGATAACACAAATTCGAAATGACTTTGTTATGTGCTAGAGTTTTGAAAGCATTAAATGCAAATGTACTATATGTTTACAACTAATCTTATCTTATGTGTACAAAGATATTTCTGCTTTGCATTTTATTACAGGTTGACTACATTTTATTTCTTAATTTTGCTTTAGCTTGCTCTACAAACTATCTTATATGTTTAGCATACACAAAGATATTTTTACTTAGCTTTGCATACCACTTTACAGGCTACTTCCATGTTTACAATGCCTGTTTTAACTCCTTATTACTTCATGCTCATGCTTGTATGAATCTTAATTTACAAGCTACTTGCATATGTTTATTTTATTTCTTGCCTGAGTCTTTATTTGCAGGCTACCTGCATCTTTATTTGTTTGTACAAATTTTGTCTTGTTTAGCCTGCATACTCATCCAGTTTGTACATAATACAAAGTTGTTCTAGCTAATGTTTTAAAATTTTAACCTAAGTATTTAATTCTATTTCTAACATGTGTGTGTTTATTTTTATTTTACTTTTATATTTTAAAATTATAAAATTATTTTATTTCCATACTTATGTTAACATCACAATTTCTTAAGTTTATGTTTTCAAACTTATTCTTATAACCCTATACTTGGTTTACACTTATGTTTCATATTTATAAAGTTTGTTTTATTTTTAAACATTGTTGAAAGATTTTATTTTAAATCACAGCTTTCCAAAATATGTGTATATATATAAACATAAGTTTAAAATAATAAATTTCGATTCATTTAAAATCCATTTTAAAGATATTTCATTATTGTTATTGTTTAAAAATAACTCATTATTAATTTAAAATGATTCATAAATGAAATCACTACATAAATAAATTACTTATTTTATAAAGCTAAAGTAAAAAGAACAAAACAATCTTTTTATTTAAATTTAAATCTAGGCTAGAATTTGTTTTTAAACAAATTAAATTTATCTTGAGTATTTTTAAAATCATATTATTATTTATTCAATATTAAATTTCCAAATTATCAAAAATAATAAAATTAGAAAACATAGCTTTATCTATTAAATCTAAAGTCAAAACTTATCTATTTATAATATATACCAATATACATATATACATAATAAATAGAAACAATTTAAATTAGCTTTTAAAAAGAAAAATCATCAGATAAGTATTTATTTAAAAGAAGATTATTAAATCAATTCAAATATTATTAACAAATATTATCAAATCAATTTAATTTTTAATGTAAAAATTAAATTGATATTGCCCAAATTTCCGGGATGTCACAAAGTGACTCTCAACAGAAATATTATTACATATGTATATGAGATTTATTGGTATTTATTTAATTGAATCCATACACTAGTATTTCTTTTGGTTGCAGTAATGGTGTTTTACGCAACTCCATTTTAACCCACATAAAAATGTATTTTAAAAGGTAATTTCTAAGTATAGAAACAAATGGTTTGTAAAGTACACTTATTATTAATAACGTATAAGGAAGTGTTTTTGCAGTTATGGAAATATTAAAACAGTTTTGAAGATGAGTTTTTCTGAAAGGAAAATGTAAGTTAGATATTAGAAAATATTTATCATGGAAGAATATAATTTTAACATATTTTAATCTATTAGAATGAAAATAATAATGGTATGATTTTTTATG
Organism: Allium cepa; assembly: GCA_030765085.1. Taxonomy (NCBI): domain Eukaryota; kingdom Viridiplantae; phylum Streptophyta; class Magnoliopsida; order Asparagales; family Amaryllidaceae; genus Allium; species Allium cepa. The sequence continues at coordinate 310,334,076 of CM060937.1, forward strand.
AAACCAATAAAAATGTTTTGTGAAATTTACAAGGAATACATGAAATAGATGTACAAGATATGGGAAGCAACATATTTTGTATAGCCTGTTTCGAAAATATAGAATAAATTCCTTAAAACTTCACAAAAACATGAAGTCCTCTTTTAAAAGGTTCATAGAAGATTTTGGCGTTAATAACTTCTCATAAGGGAAAGTTGTTCCAATACATTAAGGTATGAGACTATTAGGTGTAATAAGAAGCTGTTTTGAAAATATGTAAAGGATATTTTAAAAGAAAATGGTTTGGTGAAAAAGTAAATAAGTTTTGAAATGAAAAACTTAATAAAAGTAAAATTTGAAAATTCAAATTTTTGTAGAAAACTGTAAAAGTCTTTAAAAGAAAGAGAGATATAAGTTTTAGACTTAAAAATTTGGAAGTTTTCCCTCTACGTTTGGGAAATAATATTAAGTGACCAAGTATTTTTGAAATTAATAGAAACGGAAAAGATAACACTTTTAAAGAAAAAATTTGGGATTTGATATTTTAATTTTTTTAGAAACCTTAGTTTTTAAAACAAGGTGATAAATACCAAAAATCTTAAATGTGGAGTAGATAAGAATCATTTCCTAGGAGTAACGGAAAAGGTGTAAGGAGATAGCAGTAATTACTTTTAGAAGTAATAATGGGAGTTTCCGTAAAGTGTGTAGGACACTAGTAAGAACCAAGGAATGTTAATCCATAAAGAACAACAAAACGAATTTAGTAGGATAGTAAGACAAGCATGGTTGAGAATGAGTATTCTTGATTTTGGAAGAACTTGGGAAAAGCATCTTTCTTTAGTGGAATTCGTATGGTAGTAGTTTTCAAGCTAATATAGGAATGGCACCATTTGAGGCTTTATATGGGAGACCTTGCAAGTCCACATCATGTTTGGTAGAGTCCACGGAGAAGTTATTAGTTGGACCCGATATGGTTAGGGAGACCTTTGAGAAGGTGGATTTGATTCAGCGAAGGATGAAGACGGCGCAAGACAGACATAAGTTATATGCGGATAAGAAGAGGAAAGACTTAGAGTTTGAGGTTGGAGTCGTATTTTTTATCAAAGTATCCCCCCTTAGGAAGGTGGAAAGGTTCAGATCAAATGGAAAGTCATCCCCTAGATTTGTTGGACCATTTCCTATCACGGAAAGAGTTGGGAAGATGGCTTATCGAGTAAGGCTACCTGATAGGCTCGTAGGAGTGAATGACGTTTTCCATGTTTCGCACTTGCGAAAGTGCTTACATGACTCTATGTAGGTTGTAGAGCCTAGTCAGTTGGAGGAGGGGGAGGTAGAAAGGGAAGCTTCTGTTCAGGGTATCCCCACTAAGATTGTTGGAGGAGTCATCGAGCGACTAAGAAATAAGGAGGTTCCACTGGTGAAGGTGCAATGGGGTAATGATGTTGCAGATGCCACTTGAAAAGCGGAAGAGAAGATTCATATTTCCTATCCTCCTCTTTTTGATAGTAAGTTTTAGAATTCCTTTTTCCATCTTTAGATATAAATAGGTTCTTTCCTTTATTATCCGTTAGGTGGGTAGAACTTAGGATTTAACTATGGATGGTAGGATTTGATGTAAACATGTTAATAGAACATGTTATGAATGATGTATGCTAGTGGTTGCAAGTGTTTGCTAGTGGATGCTAATGGATGCATATATGTACACTAGGCACTATTATTCCTTAGGGTTCAACCTAATTAGGACACTAGAGCATATGCATATGGATGTGTACGCATTTTTACTTTATTACCATGGTTTCCATAAACAGATGTTTATCACATAATTTTGCATTTAGATGATGGTTGTAGCATACCAGTTATCATTAGGAATTTTTGCATTCATTTGGATACATGGCACGGACATGATTGCATAAAAGGAGGTCAACTGAATCAGTGGACCACCTAATCTTTTGCATTAGTTAGGGTCATTTACACTACACTAATTGCATAAATTTCATAAAATTTATTAGAAAAACTTAAGGACAATGGGTGAATAGTTGATGATTGAGTAGTTGGTGGTAGAACCTGAATGAAAACATTTAGTTATTCTTTTATCCTTAGAGATATTGGGACGAAATCCTTTCAAGAGGAGAGAATGTAACTACTCGAAATTTAATCCATAATTATTAATTCATTATCTATATAGATAATAAAGTAACTTTGTAAAATTACTAGAGTTAAGCCACAAAGGTTGCACCATTGTGTCCGTGGTAATTTTCTGGTCAATTTTCATATATAGAACATCAAAATCTAAGCTCATATGACTAAGTTATAAAATAAACAAATGAAGTAGAAAAACGAAGAATATATATATATATATATGTATATATATATATATATATATATATATAGGCAGGTCGACCTGGGCATCAGGCGGTCTACCGCCCAGTCGACCCACCTCTGCTATTTACGAATGAACGAATGTTCGTTCGTTCGAACGTTCCAGAGCCTCAAACTGACGTGTTTTGCATTCTTCTGACCAATCCGGTCCATCTATTTTTGCAACCGATGGCTCCTATTCGGCCTATGACGTGGTTGCACCCTATTCAATATCCAAACCAACGTTTCGAGATCCATTTCTACCCCTAAAAATAGACCCCTATACCTAGCACTTTTTCTCATTCTAGGTTTTCTCCAATTGGGTTCACCTTTCTAGGAAGGACCCTTAATGGAATAATTTTTCCAAAGGATAAAATCGTTACAAATTAAATTATTTGCAACTCCAAGTGGATCCGGGAAGATCAAAGGAAAAGCTTAGGACCGGAGATGAATGATTGTAATTATTTTAATATTTGATTAAGTAATTTAAAACAAAAGGGTTTCCGATAGTTTTAGTTTTATTACGATTTTGGAATAGCCTTTTTATCAGTCGTAGATCTATTTTTCAGCTTATTCCCTATTGGTCACTCATTTTCAATTAATTATAGTTTATTACTGTTAAACATAGAATTTTATTTATTTACAGTTTATTTACATTATTTAAGTTCATTTACGGTTATTTATTCCTTATTTACATCTTTTTCGACGTTTTGGATTTTATGCAAGCGTCTATTCTCTTCTTCCTCTTTTTCTTCGCGTGTGGATTAGAATAAATTAAACATGAATATGGATTATATAAGTAAGAATATTGAATGAAGAAAATAAGATGTAAATTATAAAGACTGTAATAAATAATTGAATTTGATTGTAATATAAATGGAATTAAGAATGAAATTATGCCTAATTATGATTAGAACTGGACTAATTTTTTATAACACAGAATTATAACTAAAAAAGAGTAGAAGATGAAAGAAGCTTGTTTTCACACTTAGACCTTGGGTTAAGTAATAAGCATGATTATAACATAGGTTATAATAAGAAAAAGAATTGAATGAGGCATATTTTAAGATTTTGGATAAATTAATAAGTTAGAAAGTAAAGATGATAATAAAGGCTTATTTAAATAATTTATCTAAGTTAATAAGCAAAGATGAAAGTAGAACCTATACCATATAACATTCCCTATTGGACAAAACAGTGTCTCACGTTAGCCTAAAGTTAGATAAGGACATGCTTATGCTAAGAATGGTAGTAACTGGTCAAATAGAAGTCCAAATCAAGGGGGATTTGGATAAGGGGCGCAACTAGACATTGTTTGGATGATGGGCCTGTACCAACAGCATTTCCCCTATAGTTTCTATAGACACACGGCGATCTCTCATTAGCCTGATGTGAGATGAGGGGCACGCTTATACTGGAGTTTGAGGTAATAGGAGGACCCAATAAGTGGCTCAAAAGGTAGCATGGGCATGGTGGCAGCTATGCATGCGACTTCCATTCCGGTGCTAAGTAGTTTCTATGAGTTCCAAGCACTTAGTATTGGTGTCTTTCGTAGACACCATTGCCTTATGTGTAGGGATTTATATATGTCATCGGATCCACAGTGGGTGCATTGTGCATCTTTTATAGATACCATTGGTTGCTGTGTAGGGAGTTATATAGCGTTTGATCAGCAGTAAGGTCTATGGAGTATCAGGCCGATCAAGAAGGGTAGAATTAGGATTACATCCTAATTATAGGATTAGGAATTCAGTCTAATCAAAGCAGAAATCCAGGATAAGTGCAAGCAATCGAAATTAACCTATCTTATAGTTAATCGATTTATTTCCAACTTTATCTCTCCTATTTCCTTTATTTCCTTATATATATACTAAATCGATTGAAGAGTCTATTACTTTACTTTGCTTAAAGATTCTAGCAGTTCATATCACTCATCAGACGTTTAGCCTGACCCACTCCTCTGTTTTCCCCTTTTTCCCCCATAGGTAATCAAGGGAGAGGGCAGTAGACTGCAGTGCTCAGATGTTTCTTGGAGAAGATTCTACTATGTATTTCCCTACTTTTTTCACCTTTTGGTTCTTTCTTTGTGCTGGAATTTAAGAGGGATATTTTACTCTAATTTTTGTCGAGAATACTATTTTTATTTCGTTCGACATGTTGGATTTTGAGACGTGTATGTTGTATTTGTATTTTGACTTATTTGGTTTATGAAGCAATTATGAAGCTTTTGTTTTAAATAAGTTATTATTTTAATTTTTGCTGTTTTTACATATTTTTTATTTGTGAATCTTAGTCTCCGTTAGTTTCAGTTATACCTACAATGCACCACGCCTTTTAATGTGTCCTTTTGGGTACATTAAGTCATGTGGGGTGTTTCAAAAAGAAAGATTAATCTAATTCATTCTCAAATCTCAACTCCTTAATCGCAAAGCTAAAGTTGAATAATAGTTACATCTTATATTTTTTATATTTCAATTTCTAGAATAGATCCTAATGTTTTTGCAAGTACATTGCCATGTTTTGACTGTTATATATATATATATCCATACTTGTGGACGACTTATGCTTATTCACATTGATTTTATAACATGTTTTGAATTGAAAAACCTATCAAATGACATCCAAATGCCTTATGATTTTAATATTTGGTCAGAAATTATATTTTAGAGATAGGTTTCAAGTTTCATAATTTTTTGAATTAATGTGGATTTATAATTAATTTTCTAGTGAAGAAAATGCTTTATTGGGTTTAAAATTAATTACAGCTATTTTATATAAGCTTTGGGTTAGAAATTTATATATGTTAGAAAACATAATAAAAATGATTTATGGAAATTTTTGTAGAATTTTCGTAAGTGTTTTAATAAGTATATAAAGTTATTTAAAGTATGATACTTAAATGTTTTGTATATTTATAAAAGGAGAAGGTGCATTTAGTAAATATTTTAAGTTACCTATTTTTGAAATTTCAACTGCACCTTTAGAGAAGATTTTGGAAAAGAAATAAGCAACCAATCACATGTTGACAAACAAAGTAGGTTAACTGAAAAGATTTACTTTTTAAAGATAAAAATCAGTTTTGCTTTACATTTGCTATTTCGCCACTTTCGGCACCTAGCCTTCGACCATATACTTCCGCCTTCATCTCAATCGAAACCAATACACATGGTATCAAAAACGTGGTACATAGTGAATTAGACACGGTGAAAGGTATAGGGTCAAAATATGGGTTCCAAAGGGGTTAAAGCCTCTTTTTCCTTTCTAAAGGAAATGCGCCTGCTTTGCTTTCAAATAAGATGGCTTTCAACTTGGTCAGCTTTCACCTGGTTAAATGGTTTTAAAGAAAGAAGCTTTCAAAATAGGTTGCACCTTTGTTTGCTTTCCAAGGGGTCGAAACCCCTACCTGCCGCCTTTTTGTCTTTCGAAGTAGTTCCTTCGAAAGGGTTCCTTTGTTTTAAAATTAGAGCTGCTTCTTAAAGGCTTTCGAAGGGATTCATTTCGACACCATCTACTTCTTTACTTAGGAAATTGCTTTTGAAAGAGTTGCTTTCGACTTAGTTATTTTAAGGCTCCTTTTATATTTTGAAAGTTAAATCCAAAAGGTTTCGAAAGGAATGGTTTGAATGGTCTCGAAAGGCTGTTCCACATATTATAAATTGAACTAATGCTTTCAAAAGGTTGGTTTAAGTAGTATACGTTAATGCTTTCGAAAGGTAACAAGTATAGGTTTCGAAGGGGAGGTTCCCCAGTATTTTTGAAAGGTTTACCTTAGCGTTTAAATGGAAGGTTTCCAATCGTTTCGTATGTCATATTTAAAGTCTTTTAGAAGAGGATGTCTTAGGTTTATAAAGCTTTCAAAGAAGATGTTTTCATTGTTTTCGAAAAGACTATTGTTAGGTACGTTTTTGCCTTTGGGCCTAAGGTTATAAAGTTAAGTTGTTTACTTGTATCAAAAGAGGTACTTTTAATGGTTTCGAAAGGGGTACTTTCTTTGGTTTCGAAAGTGGTACTTTTAATCGTTTCGAAAAAGAATGTTTAAAGGTTTTAAACAAAGGTTTTGAATGTTTTCATCAATAATGTATTCGGTAGAGCATATATCATGGAAAAGAGATTTAAGTAAAGTAAATAGTATATTTTCCTTGTATAACTATGAGTTAAATGGTTAAATCATTTTGAAAAGGTTTTTAAGGAAAATTTAAAGAGTAGTTAACCCTAAGTAAAATGACTTAGATATTTGTATATCAGAAGGGACAAGTATAGGATCGAGCCCTATACATTAGCTATTAACCCCTACCTAATTTAGTCCAAAATTCCAGTGTGTATGGCTTAGTCATAGGTAAGACTTAAATGATGGTTACAAATAAAAATGAATATATGTATAGAGAAAAAGAATATGTTATTAGTGAGCCTGCAAAACCATTAAGATCAGGTAACCCATGGAGAAGTAAGTTAAGGATAAACCATCCAGACGTATGTCAAACAATAGTTAGACAATTTGTTTAGTTTGTTTGGTAGTCCTGAATCAGCCAAAGGTTAGTAGTTAGCCAAACAAAACTACATATTGTCGGATAGATGATCCATTTATTACCTATTTTTGGTCATATACGATATTTTCTATTATTGACGTAATCAGTTTGATTAAGCAGTTTGGTTGCAGGATTTTGATTTGCAAAAAGATGTTTTAAAGGGATAGTAGTGAAGGGAAACCTATTCTGCAAAGCGGCGTGGTCTTACTTAACATTAGTAAACAAAGATGTAATAGTATCATTCACACTAGGCTTTATGTCTGGCTCAAAGTTTTGCTCTCGGGTTCTCAAATTTGATTCGAGTAGATTGAGGGGCATTCCAAGTTTTAGTAGGTAGACGAATAATGCTTCCGCAGATGAGCAGGTGGCTGATGTTAGCTATATTTAGGAGTTGCTGTTTTTGTTTTATTCTGTTTTAATGTATTAAGATAGTGTTTATCTATATAGTACTCTGGTCATCCAAGGGGACATCTTCATACGTCGCTCTTGGCATATTTATGTAATAATTATATTTGATCTAAACCTTAAAATGATTGGGATTATGTGATTGGATATGAAACATGTTTTATGAAATATAATCAGAAAAGTTATTTTTGAAATCTATGATTTTGTTTCATATTCAATGTTCTTCTGATATTATGGATACCATTAGCATTACCGTATTTTGTTACCGGAAGTTAATACTATAGATGACTATAGTATCTATAGCGCTTAGCTTTGGGCCTCAAGATAGGGGATGTTGCGGATAGGGATGCGCTGTGATACGAAAACACTAAACCAAACTCGTAGTGGTCTCATATAAGGATAAAACTATGACAAGGCACGTGAGGCAATGCCTAATGTATGATACTGCCAGTTTATCTATCCCGGCTGATGGTAACGCATCGTAGCTACTGTCGCCCATCATGTCCATCTGTCCCATATCGAGTCAAAGGGAAGTCATCAAAAATCAAGATGCACTAATCGAAACCAACATCAAAGGTAATAGTATGGACCGAGTCCAAAAAGAAAATCGAGGAACGTATGCTTACTAGAGGTAGCTAGCCTACTTGGCCTGTTGATAGGTCTCCTGTTTTAGTCATTTCAAATTGACACAAGTGTCAGGGCTATCCATCATCATTCTCTTTCTTCAAATCTAGCAACATACACCAAATACAACCACCTCATTTTGGAGTCTCCTCTACATACATAGGTGTAAAAGTGTTTCCAACATTGATAGAGAGTATGCTAATAATCGGTCCAGTTCTTTTTAAGAAACAAACGTCATTTTACACACCGGTTGGTCTTTTACTTTTGAAACAATTCACTTGATATCAAAAATATCATATTCGCTTCAAAATGTCATATTTACTTCAATATGTCATATCACTTTAAAATATCATGTTATTCACCACGAAATCAATTTCACTCCAAAATCATTATATTCGCATTGAAATTAATTTCATTTCAAAATCATTTCGAATTTTGACTTAGGTTATACCTTTGTTTTAAACACATTTGTATTTAAATCAATGATTTAAACAACACGAACAATTTGAGTTTTTTTTGTAAATAATTTAAATTTTTTAAATAGTTGAAATAGTTTAATTAGTTTGGAGATTGAGAACAATTTGATACAACATAGTTTGATTATTTAAAATGGGTATGAATTAAAATGACTTGAAAATTTAAATAATTTGAAATTTTAAAAAGATGAATTTTTAAACAGTTTATAGTAAAATAGTTTATAGTGAAAATAGTTTCAAACTTAAAACTGTTTCTTTCTATTCCCAATAAATCTGGACTAAGGTCCAAATTTCAAAAAAACTGATTTAGTTTCAATCTTCCAATTCAAATCATTTCAATCTCAAATCAATTCAAATCGACTCAATTTTAATTTCAATTTAAATAACTTCAATTTCAATTTCAACTCGAATTGACTTCAATTTCAAAATGTTCATTTTAACTTCAAATTCGATTCAACGATTCGATTTAACTAAAGTTTCGAAACGTTTCATTTTAACTTCAAATTTGATTCAATGACTCGATTTAATGATTAAAATTTCAATTCAATTCTTCTTTTAAACTGTTTCAATTTATATAAATTTCAAGTCCAATTTCAATTTATAGATTTAAATTACTTAAGTTAAATTTAACTTCAATGTTCAAATTTTGAAAGTAATTCTATTTCGAGCTCAAGTTTGAAATATCCTTTATATCACTTTTACTTAGATAAATTTGAAGTTCAAGTAAAAGTTCAAAACTTTAAAACAACTCAATTTCCGTAATTCAAGTCATATGTCGATTATAACTTCAAATTCCAAAATAAATTCCTTAAAAAATTTATTTTACGAATTTCGCCTCCAACATTTCAAAGATCAAATTTGAAAATAATTCAATCTTTATAAATTTGATTTTTATTTGTTTAAGACAAATCATTTAAACAGATTCAGAATCAAGAATTCAAAACCATTTTAAACAATCCGGTGACCGTATAAAATTTTCTATCATATGGCCAAGTGATCAAGTATTTCGATTTTAATTTCATGGACGGCTATATATCATTTCAACCTATTTCTAAATTTATTCGAATATAATTCAAATAACAGTTTATATGTTGTCAGACGATCTATATAAATTAGATAAACATCCAAATCATCTAATATATCAACCAATATTCATCCATCACAATCAACATCCAAACGAGCCAATAAATCAATACAGTTAACTAGTTATCGATATCGGATGTTTAACAAGCAATTCAATTTCAATTTTAACCATCGATTAAAACTACTAACAGTTTAATTCATATCAATTTAAATGTGAGTTAAATTACCAAACAACAGTTAATATAAAATAAATCACTTCATGATTTCAATTTAACTAACATCAGAATATTTTAATATTTCATGAGCAGTTTAAAACACTAACCTTTATTTTTTATCGAAACTTTTCTAGAGTCAAACAAATTCAAATCCAACTCAATATCACAGACGACTTTGATATGAATCCAATGCGACTTGTTTTGCAGGAATCCAACCTCGAGCAAAAAAGTTGTGGATTGATTAACATTCGATATAATTAAAATTATACTCAACTTAATTAAAATAGTTATTAATCTTAAACCTTCTTATAAACCCTCCCTTCGCACGCCTCTCACCTACAGGCCATGCTCACACGTTCTCCTTTTTTTATATTCGACGATCTCTCCTCCAACCGAGACAAACCGCCGACCAGACCCACTGCTGCACCCCCCAGCACGTTGATGACTTCATAGTATGCACACATGTATGCGCAAGTTAATATCGCGCGATGAACTCAACTGCAGTGAAATGCAAGACGATTTTGCTCTCCACTTGATGCCACACAACGATCCATCAGTTGAATAAGTTCGTATTGACATGCTCTATTGTTCCTTAGTTGAAATCATTGGCCAATTTCACCTCGAGAAGATGCGATCGACGATGGCCATTGGATGGAGGGTTTTGTGGTCGTTGGGATTTATTTTATGGTTAGGGTTTGCAAATGGAAGAAAGTTGAGGGTTATTTATAGAAAATTTATGACGGCACTATTCATCCTTGAAAATTTCTAAGTTCAAACGAAGCACGCCGCCTGACGTTCTATATATTATACCCCTGTTCCAAACACAATGGAACATATATCGGAAGTCAATTCCATCGTGTAACATCTGGATTTTTGTACGCTTTAAATCGACAATAATCCGCACATCTCAGACTTAAACCATACAAAAGAGCGGATTGTTATGGGGTAAATAAGAAAAAGCAGAGAAAGAAATGAAACAAAATAGAGTCTTGCAGCGGAACGATAAATTATAATAATCAAATAAACAGTTTGTGAAGCTGTTTTACAAAATATTCGATTTTACTTATACAATAGATATCAGAGTTACACATACCAGAGAATAATAAATAATAGTGCAGCGGAACAATGTGATGTAATGGAATAATATAATAAATAATGGCAATACAATCTTCGTCTTCCAGGAATAAAGTCTTAAAATCCTGAAATGCTCAGGCTGACCCGAGCAAATTGAAAAGAAAAAACACTCGAGTCGGAACTAAAAGATCTTATGTAAGTTAAATCAACGGAAATAAATATGAGTGTAACGGCGTCGGATATGTTTACGGGATTTGACATCTCCTATCCAGTGTCTAACATGAGTGCCGTAACTTAAGAGATGCTCGGGATTCACATCTCCTAAGGATCCGTTAAACTATTTACTATGTAGTAATATATGCTATTATAATAATGTCTATAGTAAAATAAACTTACTTTTAAATAGCGTTAAGGGGTTAGTCATATAGCCCTTAACACGTAATAGTGCCAATAGTCTACACAGTACCATAACACCTCCTTATCGGGAGGCTACTCGAGGATACTCCATAGGTATGACACAAATCAAACTCGTATAAGGCGCGCTAGGGTAGGTGACACGACACACAAGGCAATGCCAGGGTAGATATACCAATTACGCATCTGGGCTGGTGGTCACGCGTAGCCGCTACTACCGCCCACCTCGAGCCACACCCCCATTATCAAAAATCAAAAGTGGCTACCTCCTTGGCCCAAGAATCGCTCCTAATTTAGCCACATTATGCAAACTCATGGGAGTCTGGTCCACGTATTTACCTCAAAGGAAACGCCGCCGCTATCCTACTTCATTCTGGAATCTCCACCACGTACACGGTTGTCAAAGTGGTTTTTGGAGTACGCAGAGAGTATGACAACTTCCGATCCTGGCCTCTTTAACAACCAAACGTTATTATAACACTGCGATCATTTCAAAATAATTATACTTTTAAAACCAGAATTTAATATCCATTTCAGACCCATATAAATACGATATCATTTCCATTTCAAAACCCAAATCAATATGATATCATTTTTATAAACCCAAATCAATATAATATCTTTTTATTTCAAATATATCCTCCTTCCCAAAACCATAGCATTTCAATGTTATAACACTTCAAAACCAAACACTTGAAATTATAACATTTTTAAATCATAATACTTTGAAATTCGTAACTTTGAAACATATCTTCCATCACTTAAATGGTACAAATATTAAAGTACTTTATATAATTAACAACTTCTTCAATTTTCACAACTCAAATCCAACTCAACTCGAATTTCTACATTTTATATTTAACCAAATCCCAAATCATAAATTCCAATTCAATTTACTTTCCAAATAAATTATCCTAAATTTATCGATTTCAAAACAGATTTGATCCACAAAATAAACCATTTCAAGTTCAATATATTTCAAACTTTAAGTAATCAACAATTCAAAATTAAGTTTGGAAATTCCGATTCAACAATTCAATTTTCTATTATTTAGTTTTGAAATACTTTACATAATAAATCCATTATCATATAAATAAAGCTCAAATTACAAATAACTAAATATTTCCTTAAATTTATTTATACTTGAAATGTTCATTTAATTTCCTCGAAATCAAAATCAAGTTATAAAATCATACCTTTAAAATTCCAAATTTAATAAATTTCACATCAACTTATGTGGGTTTAATTCTTAACTAAATTCAATTTTAAATAAATTTCAGATTTATCTCCCAACCTTAATTTATTTAGACCATTATACACTCTATATTAAAATATAATTTAAATACTTACCCACATTATATTTTAATAAAAATCAAACTCTATCACTAAACTTATATTTTTTACAAATTTATACATATCTTAAATTCAAGAATTTATCTATATATAAAATAATATTTACATAAAAATATGTATTTCTTTCCAAAAGCATAGAAATCAATTTCAAAATAATTTATATATATAGACCACGGTGTCTGTATATAATTTTATATCCCATGGTCAAGTGGTACAGATATTTATCATTTCAATCCGTAATTTAAAACATAAATACGGTTATATATCATTTAAAACCGCAATCCCGAATGAAATAAAATCCATAACAACTTGCTGTTTATAACCTTATAACATACAACATCTATTCATCCAATATCAATCATCAAACATTTATCACAATCATCATCCAATTCAATCAATAGTATCAATATATGACAGAAAATAAATCACAGGTATTTACTAGTAGTTTATATTCAATAATAAATTAACTAACTATTTAACTTGTAGTTTATATGCTATAATAAATTAATAACTGGCAGTTTATATGCAATAATCGATTAAATAACAATTTAATTCAAATAAATTCAATTTAACTGAGATGATGATTAAAAATATGCCAAACAGTCACAAATTAATTTCTAATCACATCATTAATTAATTTAACAAACATAAGAAATTTTAGAAGTTGTGAGTGGGTTAAAACACTCACCTTTTGAATTTAAATTGAATTTAAATCCAGTTTAAACCCAAAATTTGAACAGTTTCAAAATTCATCCAAACAAGCGCCAAAATGTCCAAAATTCCAATACGAACATAGTGGAGAAAACCGCATGTAAATCGGACTTCGTATGCAAAAAGTATGTAGGTTAGAAGTTATACGAATTTAAATTAGGAGATAAATAAAATAAAAGGAAAATAGAACACGTCACATCAATTCGTGTATGCAACCCGCCTCCCTCACGCTTCAGCTCACACCGTACCCTAGCTTGGTCGCCACACTTAGCCCTATTTTTGCCGCCACCTCCTTCGCCTGCGACCCAATCAGGCAACGCCGTCGACTAGAGCTCATCGAGCCGCACCTAGGCCAGGGTCGCGCACGCCTTCGGATGCTGGGACACAGATCGCGCTGCCGTGCCTAGGAGCCATGATTCTGGTGATTTCAATTGTCGATAGCAAGAATTAACCGCACAGATCTACTACCCTCGACGTCCCCTACGAGCCAATGCTTCCTGATCGACTTTTAATCGAAGATCTGCCGTCAAATCACGAAACCCAAGAACGGACGGCTTGAATTGATTCGCATTTTCTGGACAAACAACGATCTGAAAAATGAATTTCAGATCTGAGATACGCTCGTCGAGAGCTTCAAATCCATATATAATATGATATAGTTAAAAGAGCTTGAAATTTTGATTTGATTTGTAATTGGATCTAGAATTTGATTGTCTGCCATAGAGGAGGAGAGACAGCTGAATTGTACATACAGAACAATGAACATAAGGAATATGCTAGGGTTTATAACGAGGTGTGTGTGTGTGTAGATATATATATATATATATATATATATATATATATATATATATATGCAAGCCTGAAATTAGAATGGATGGACACGATTGACATACGCGTTGAATGATAAACTGGCCCGGAAAGCCCGTTCTAACTCCGAAACGAAATTGGGTCAACCCATATATCAAAACAGATGTTTTAAAATATTTTTAAATTAATGGAACAGGTTTCAGGTCCAAATTCCATTGTATGAAGAAGTTATGCTAAAATCAAATTATTTTAAATTGATTTCAATTTAATTGATTTCTGGGCGTTTCGAGTCCGTACGATCAAACGACAAGTCCAATTGTTACGAAACTTGAAATCCTACAATAATTCATCATTACGGATCCAATGAAACTTGTTTCATTGAAATCCGAGTCGGTGGCCAAAATGGCTATTTTCTAATTAATTAAATAAATTAATAATTGATTAATTAAATCAACTTTTCAATTTCAACTCTATAATTAACAAATTTCATCATTTTAAATTTCTTAATCGTTTACACTGATTTAACCAAATTTAAATGTCAATTTAGGGTTGATTAATTTATCAATTTCCGTGTTAGCCTTAATTCCATTAACTTCAAAAATTATAAACTTAATTTCCAATAATTCCATTTAATTTACTTTCATTCTATTAGTCAATTCATTGTTGTCAAATGGATGCATTTACATTGGATTCATGATTTATTACCTTAATATTCTCAGATTTCATCTAGATCTCCATTAACGTAATAATTAAATATTTTATTTCATTTATATTGCAACTAATCCAATTATTGAATTTTAAATTTCAAATAAATTAATAAATCTTGATTTCCATTCTTTAAATAAACCAATTGTCATATTATGAGTAGAATTGACATTGTTTCTAATTAGTTCTGTAATTTATACTAAAATTGATTTTATCAAATTACCGTTTATTGCGTATTATTTCATCAATTAATGTATTTTGAACTTGTTTCCCAATTTGTCAATTACAGTCAGTTATAATCTTTTAATTGGTTCAATTAATTGAGTTTACGCCAAATTAGTTATTTATTAACTTGTATTAACATTATTACCTTTATTTTAGTGATTTCATTATTAAATTACAGATTTGTTAATTTTCTTTATGAGTTAAATTACTAAAACTTGTTAAATTAACAAAATTTAATTATCGAAAATTACGGGTCGTTACACCCTCCCCCACTCAAAACTTTTCGTCCCCGAAAAGAAAAAAGAAGGGAAAAGAAGAATTAAGAAATTAATATATCTTACTTAAAATATTAAATTTATAAACGAATAAATTTACAAAATTAATCAATTTAAATAAAATATACCAATTTATAACCATGAGATCTTTTTATACTTTAATAAATAAAGTTTGGATACATTTTCAAAAAATTTCTAAGTCCAAAATTTACGGAAAATTTCGGCAGAGTCTTCTTTGTACGGAGAGGCTCGGGAGAAAACATAATATCAAATATAACAACATATCACAATATTTCAAAATAATATATCCCTCAACGGGAAAAACATTATAATAACGCTATAAAACCGTAATACGAGAACATACCTATTTGTCGGGCAAACAAACGCTTAATTATGAAACCAAATGCAGTAGCAATTGCTTCCATAACCTGTATTTCACTTATATAATTGAAAAAGAGTTAATAATTATATAAAATGAAATATTTAAAGTTGTTTCAACCACTAACAAATAAATCAAAAATAAACAACAATCACCTGCAATCACAGCGTACAATCATCATATAGAATCAACACAATTCAACTATCTATCCATATCAAACAAAATAAATAGTTGTTCGGGTTCAAAAACTTTAAATTGTACAGAATGGAAAATAAACTATTAAGTGCACCATTTACTCAATAGTCTAAGATGAAACTAAATAGATTATTCATACATCCAAACAATCTTAAAGTATCCTTGCCCAAACAACCATAAACCAAACAAACAACAATTTCAAACAACAGATCACATTCATTCTTATTAGTTTCATTTCATAACATTTGTGTTTGATTTCCCTTTCATTCATATAATGATTTATCTTTTTAATTTACATTTATTTCTTGCAAATTTTCATTTATTTACCTTTAATTATACATAGCTTCAAACATTAACTTAAGTTTATAGTCCTTCACTCACCGTATTCATCTTCCTACTTATTTTTATAATAAACAACTTCAATATTTACTTAAGTTTATAATTACTTGCTTACAACATTTACCTTCTATCATATTTTATTACAGTAAGATTTCAATTATAAATTAAGTTTATAACAATTACAACATCAAATTCTTTTAATTAACTTAATGTTCAATAATCTTATCTTCCATTGTTTATAGGTTACAAATTTAAACTTTCTGGAAATTTCATTCATAACCTAGCATTTAGTCTCTTATTTTAGTTAAAGGTTCTAATTATTAATTAGTTACGTTCCATTTCACTACTATAATTGAAACTATTACTTAACAGAACTTAAGAGCTAAATACCAGGTTTAATTTCAAATCGTTTTAGAATAGATAAATATATACTTACAACTTATATATCCAATTATATTTAAAACAATTTAAAATTTATATTTGTTTATCAAAATAAATCTGTAGTAAAACTACTACAATGGCCTTCCCACTTAGAAACTCGAAAATGAATGTCAATGATACATGCACTCATCACCGAAGTTATTTTCCAACGACCGAGAGGGGAATACAAAACTTATTTCTTCCAAAATTTCTTTAAAACAATTCCTTTAAATTATATTGAAATATTTATGTCAGAAAATACTTCTAAAGAATATTATTATTATTATATTCCAAAATCATTCTAAAGAAATTTTCAAAACCCCGGGACTTAAGTTCTAAATTCCCAATTTCATTTATTTTATTTCAATCTCATTTCAACTATTATTTATAAATCTCATTACCTAACAACCAGTATATTGCAACCAAATATATATTATTTATCAAAAAAAATTATTTCATATACATAGAAAATATAATAGGCAAAATTATTCATTCACCTATATTTAAAACAAATATTGTGTCGGTCTGTTCTATTAAGTGTTCAGAAATCCCTATTGATGTCATAGCATCCTATGCATCCACTAGAATTTAAAAATACAAAAAGGAACAAAAATTAACACAATATTAAAATCTTTTTATAACACTAACAAATACGCTCTCTCTCTCACACACACACACACACACACACACACATATATATACACACTCAGTGACTTTTCATTGGGTATTACTACCCTATTAATAAAGAATCAGACCCCACAAAGCTAAGGTTTATCGCTAAACCAAAGCTTTGATACCAGATGTAACATCCGGCCTTTTTGTATGCTTTAAATCGACAATAAACCGCACACGTCAGACTCAAACCATACAAAAGAGCAGATTGTTATGAGGTAAATAAGAAATAATAGAGAAAGAAATGAAACAAAATAGAGTCTTGCAGCGGAACGATAAAATATAATAATCTAATAAACAGTTCATAAAGCTGTTTTACAAAATATTTGATTTTTCTTATACAATACATATCAAAGTTACACATATAAGAGAATATTAAATAATAATGCAGTAGAACAATGTGATGCAGTGGAATAATATAATAAATAATGGCAATATAATCTTCGTCTTCATCCTCCAGGAATAAAGTCGTCAAATCCTGAAATACTCAGGCTGACCCGAGTGAATAGAAAAGACAAAACACTCGAGTCAGAACTAAAAGATCTTATGTAAGTTAAATCAACGGAAATAAATATGAGCGTAACGGCGTCAGAGATGTTTACGGGATTTGACATCTCCTAACCAGTGTCTATTGTGAGTGTAGTAACTTAAGAGATGCTCGGGATTCACATCTCGTAAGGATCCGTTAAACTATTTACTACGTAGTAATATCGATATTATAATAATGTCTATAACAACATAAAATTACTTTTAAATAGCGTTAAGGGGTTACCCATATAGCCCTTAACACATAATAGTGCCAATAGTCTATACAGTGCCGTAGTACCTCCTTATCGAGAGGCTACCAGAGGATACTCCATAGGTACGACACAAATCAAACTCGTACAAGGCGCGCTAGGGTAGGTGACACGGCACACAAGGCAATACCAGGTTAGATATTCCAATTACGCATCTGGGCTAGTGGTAACGTGTAACAGCTACTACCGCCCACCTCGAGCCACACCTCCAAAATCAAAAATCAAAAGTGGCCACCGAATCAATCCAAAAGTCAGAGTATAATATCGAAGGAGTGTGTCCGATAAGAGGGGCTACCTACTTGGCCCAGAATCGCTCCTCTTTTAGCAACCTTATGCCAACTCACGGGAGTCGGGTCCACGTATTTACCTCAAAGGAAACGCCACCACCATCCGACTTCATTCTGGAATCTCCACCGCGTACACGATTGTCAAAGTGGTTTTCGGAGTTGGCAGAGAGTATGACAACTTTCGATCACGGTCTCTTTAACAACCAAACGTTATTATAACACCGCGGTCATTTCAAAATAATTATACTTTTAAAACCAGAATTTAATATGCATTTCAAACCCATATAAAAACGATATCATTTCCGTTTCAAAACCCAAATCAATATGATATCATTTTTATAAACCCAAATCAATATAATATCTTTTTATTTCGAATATATCCTCCTTTCCAAATCATAGCACATTCAATGTTATAACACTTCGAAACCAAACATTTGAAATTATAACATTTTCAAATCATAATACTTTGAAATTCGTAACTTTGAAACATATCTTCCATCACTTAGATGGTTCAAATATTAAAATACTTTATATAATTAATAACTTCTTCAATTTTCACAACTCAAATCCTACTCAACTCTAATTTCTACATTTTATATTTAACAAATCCCAAATCTTAAATTCCAATTCAATTTCATTTCCAAATAAATTATCCTAAGTTTATCGATTTCAAAACAGATTTGATCCACAAAATAAACCATTTCAAGTTCAATATATTTCAAACTTTAAGTAATTTACAATTCAAAACTAAGTTTGGAAATTCTGATTCAAAAATTCAATTTTCTATTATTTAGTTTTGAAATACTTTACACAATAAATCCATTATCATATAAATAAAGCTCAAATTACAAATAACTAAACATTTCCATAAATTTATTTATACTTGAAATGTTCATTTAATTTCCCCTAAATCTAAATCAAGTTATAAAATCATACCTTTAAAATTCCAAATTTAATAAATTTCACATCAACGTATTTGGGTTTAATTCTTAACTAATTCAATTCCAAATAAATTTCAAATTTACCTCCCAATCTTAATTTATTTAAACCAATATACACTCTATATTAAAATATAATTTAAATACTTACCCACATTATATTTTAATAAAAATCAAACTCTATCGCTAAACTTATTTTTTTTACAGATTTATACATAGCTTAAATTCAAGAATTTAACTGTATATAAAATAATATTTACATAAAAATATGTATTTCTTTCCAAATCCATAGAAATCAATTTCAAAATAATTTATATATATAGACCACGGTGTCTGCATATAATTTTATATCCCATGGTCAAGTGGTACAGATATTTATCATTTCAATCAGTAATTTAAAACATAAATACGGTTATACATCATGTTAAACCGCAATCCCGAATGAAATAAAATCCATAACAACTTGCTGTTTATAACCATATAAAATACAACATCCATTCATCCAATATCAATCATCAAACATTTATCACAATCATCATCCAATTCAACCAATAGCATCAATATATGACATATAATTAATCATAGGCATTTACTAGCAGTTTATATTTAATAATAAATTAGCTAACTATTTAACTGGCAGTTTATATGCAACAATAAATTAAATAACAATTTAACTGGCACTTTATATGCAATAATCGATTAAATAACAATTTAATTCTAATAAATTCAATTTAACTGAGATGATGATTAAAAATATGCCAAACAGTCATAAATAAATTTCTAATCACATAATAAATCAATTTAACAAACATAAGAAATTTTAGAAGCTGTGAGTGGGTTAAAACACTCACCTTTTGAATTTAAATTGAATTCAAATCCGATTTAAATCCAAAATTTGAATGGTCTCAGGATTCATCCAAATAAGAGCCAAAATGTCTGGAATTCCAATATGAAGCTAGGGGAGAAAGCCACATGTAAATCGGACTTCGTATGCAAAAATTATGTACGTTAGAAGTTATACGAATTTAAATTGGGAGATAAATAAAATAAAAGGAAAATAGAACACGTCACCATCAATTCGTGAACGCAACCCACCTCCCTCACGCTTTAGCTCACATCGAACCCTAGCTTCCCCGCCACACTTAGCCCAATTTTTTCCGCCACCTCCTTCGTCGACGACCCAATCCGGCAACGCCGTCGACCAGAGCTCGTCGAGCCGCACCTAGGCCGGGGTCGCGCACGCCTTAGGATGCTGGGACATGGATCACGCCGCCGGGCCTAGGAGCCACGATTACGGCGATTTTAGTTGTCGATAGTAAGAAATAACTGCACAGATCTACTACCCTCGACGTCCCCTACGAGCCCATGCTTCCTGATCGACGATTAATCGAAGATCTACCGTCAAATCACGAAACCCAAGAACGGACGACCTGAATTGATTCACGTTTTCTGGACAAACAATGATCTGAATCAAAAAACGAATTTCAGATTTGAGATGTGCTCGTCAAGAGCTTCAAATCCATGTATAATATGATATAGTTTGAAAAGCCTGAAATTTTGATTTGATTTTGAATTGTAATTGGATCTAGAATTTGATTGTCTGCCATAGAGGAGGAAAGACAACTAAATTGTACGTATAAAACAATGAACATAAGGAATAGGCTAGGATTTATAACGAGGTATATATACGCAAGGCTGAAATTAGAATGGATGGACACGATTGACATACGCGTTGAACGATAAACTGGCCCGAAAAGCCCGTTCTGACTCCGGAACGAAATTGGGTCAACCCATATATCAAAATAGATGTTTTAAAATATTTTAAATCAATGGAACATGTTTCATGTTCAAATTCCATCGTATGAAGAAGTTATGCTAAAATCAAATTATTTCAAATTGATTTCAATTTAATTGATTTCTGGGCGTTTCGAGTTCGTACGATCAAACGACAAGTCCAATCGTTACGAAACTTGAAATCCTATAATAATTCACCGTTACAGATCCGATGAAACTGGTTTCGTCGAAATCCGAGTCAGTGGCCAAAATGGCTATTTTCTAATTAATTAAATTGATTAATTAAATCAAGTTTTCAATTTCAACTCTATAATTAACAAATTTCATCATTTTAAATTTCTTAATCGTTTACACTAATTTAACCAAATTTAAATGTCAATTTAGAGTTGATTAATTTATCAATTTCAGTGTTAGCGTTAATTCCATTAACTTCAAAAATTATAAATTTAATTTCCAATAATTCCATTTAATTTACTTTCATTCTATTATTCAATTCACTGTTGTCAAATGGATGCATTTAACATTGGATTCATGATCTATTACCTTAATATTCTTAGATTTCGTCTAAATCTCCATTAACGTAATAATTAAATATTTAATTTCATTTATATTGCTCCTAATCCAATTATTGAATTTTAAATTTCTAATAAATTAATAAATCTTGATTTCCATTCTTTAAATCAACCAATCGTCATATTATAAATAGAATTAACATTATTTCCAATTATTTCTTTAATTTATACTAAAATTGATTTTATCAAATTACCGTTTATTGCGTATTATTTCATCAATTAATGTATTTTGAACTTATTTCCCAATTTATCAATTACAATCAGTTATAATCTTACAATTGGTTCAATTAATTGGGTTTACGCCAAATTAGTTATTTATTAACTTGTATTAACATTATTACCTGTATTTTGGTGATTTCATTATTAAATTACAGATTTGTTTATTTTCTTTACGAGTTAAATTACTAAAACTTGTTAAATTAACAAAATTTGATTAACGAAAATTACGGGTCGTTACACATCATATCAGAAGATAGCTTTCCAAAATCAAACTATATTACTTAAAGTTTTAAAAATAAATTCTATGCATTTCAAGCTCGCACGATCAAACGAAAAGTTTGATTGCTAAGATACTTGAAATCCTATAATAATTCACTATTATGGATCCGATGAAACTGTGTCGTCGAATCCGAGATAGTGCTCAAAAATACTATTTTTACACGTTAATTGAAATGAGTAATTTCCAAAATCAATTTAATCACTTTTAAAATCCAAATTAAAAGTTCACTAACTTCATTTTAATTTAGATAGAATTAAAATCAACTTTTGAAAATCCTTTTCATTCATATTAAATTACTGATTCACTTATTCAAAAAAATTCAAGTATTAAATTTAATAATTTAATTATCAAATAAATCATTGAAATATAAGTTATTTAACTTACGAAACTAACTTTTCAATATTTAAAATCAATTAAATATCCCATATTAAAATTTTACCTTAAACCATTTTGTAAATTAAAATATTTGTTCAAAATTTATACAACCAATGTTCGTACATTTAAATTCATAAATAAATTCACTTCTTTAATTAATGACTTTCGAAAACCCAGTTGAAATGAGCTTCAACATTGGATTTAAATGAATCTTAACTAAAAATCTATCATTTTATTTTCAACTATATAATTCAACACTTAGTTTCTTCAAGTTCATATTAAATAAACTACATAAATGAAACATAATTTTTATTACTTTTTTTTTTACTATTTTTATTCAATAATCATACTAAATTAATAATTTGAAATAGTTAAAAATATGGGTCGTTAGAACTCCGCCACTCAAAAAATTTTGGTCCTCGAAAAGGAATTAAGCAAGGAATCTAATATTACATATATTTTACTCAAAATAATCAACATACAAAACATAAAATATATTTGCAAAATCTTTACCATGCTTCTGCTTCACAACTCTTATTGGCTTATTTGTAAAACATTTTTATAACACCCGAATTCAAGAAATTTTTTTGCAGCATCGCCTTTGCGTGGCACGGTCGAAAAAATTTACAACACACACACACACACATATATATGTAACGATATACTTCTCATATCAATAATGAGGCATCCTATGGGAAAAAAATATAAAAGTACAGTATGCAATACGAGATATGTACCTTATTGGTATTAATACGAGCAAGTTCGTTCATATCAAAGTGAGCAAAAGCAGGTCAAATCACATATACGTCCAAATGTTCTTCATATATACCTATCTCAACTCAAGTTTGAATATTATTCATTTACAATAAGATATGGAAATAGTGTATGAGTTTAATAAGATTATATAACATTTGTTCTTAATCCAAATCATAAGTGTAAGCACTAATACACAACCTAACAATCATATGTAACCTAAAACAGTTATAATAATGATTTGCATAAAAAGGAACCATTCAACAATTAATATTCATTTAATTAATCCAATTTATACCAATTTACATTATCCAATATTAACAGTTTATTTATACACTATCATCTCTTATTAACATTCATTCTTTATTAACTCCCAATGGGTTACTTCCAATTTATTCACGTCTATTTCATTTACATTCAATTTATTCAAATTTCAATTATTTCACATTATGTTTGATACATTTCATATCAAATCATTCATGGAGCATTTTATAAAATCATTTTATTAATTCATTTCAATAAGTGAAATTTTTTATTTTACAGAGAAGGTAATAACTAAACACCGAGTTTCTTTCCAAACAATTTGAAATAATATACATATGCTCATAACTTTTATATATATCAAATCATATTTAGAAATTTTAAATCAAAAATCTGCTTATTAAATCAAATGCGCAGCAAGGCATTAGGTGGCCTCCCCTACTTCGAGACTTGAAAATTAATGTCACGGATGCAGCTGTCATCACAAAAATTATTTTCCAATGACAGAATAGGGGAGTACATGACTTACTTCCTTTTAAAATCCCTTCCAATTAAGTTCCATTTGTCAATATTTTTAGATAATACTAATATTATTTTCGAAATCTTAGAAAACAAGTTCAAAAATGCCAGGATTTAAGTTCCTAAATTCTCAGTCTAAATTCATTCTTTTAACTTAAAATAAAATTATATTTTTATTACATAACTCATTACTTATGCTTGTAAACATCCATAAACTCAAATTAGTTAATTAACATTTTCAAACTTGGTTTTATAACCTATTCACTGCATATTCAATTTTTTTTTTAAATCCATTCATTTCATAATTTAAACTTAAAGTTTAAATTATTTCTTGCTACTTTTACTTTAGTAAATAAACATTCCTTGATTCAATTTTAAATTAGTCTAATCCTCTCATATCCAAAAGAGTATATACCAATTCAGATTTTGTTTTATTTATCCAAATTTATGAAACATACTTCAAACCTACTTATTCAAAATTTTAATAGTTCGAAAAATATATAAATTACGAACTACCAAAATGTGACGATTTATTTTTATTATTTTCCAAACCTTTTATACACAAATTCAAATGCCTTTAAATTTTAACATACAGGTTCAAATACCTTTAAAACTCACATGGATCATATGATGACCTTGCTTAGCTGAAAATCTCAAAATTCGAACATTCGATTTTTACATTTCAAATCATTTTTAAATAATTTCATACATATTTACTTTATATATCAAATTATACCCTTTAAAAATCTAAATAACTTGTTTGAGCCAGAATAACGTTTATCTTAATACCAATTCTTACTCAGAAACTCAAATATGAATACTAACGATGTTGTAGTTATCCTCAAAATTATTTCCCAGCGACTAAAGCGAGTTCAATGATTTTATTTCTTTCAAATTGTTTTTAAAATATACTTCTAGTTAATATCACTTCCAAAATAATATTATTAGTATTTTTGAAAAGTTTGAAAACAATTTTTGAAAATAAATGGGATTTTTAAATTTTGAAATTCTTAGTTTTTAAATCCTTTCTATTTATAAGCCATATTATGAAAACATTTCATTAATTTACATCTTTATTATTGCAAACAATTCTTATTGTAATTAGATTTCAATTCAATCTAATTATCAAATGCTTCGTGATGCAGAGTTCACAGTGTATTCGTTTTTAGTTAATTCAAACAATAATCGATGATAACTACATATTATCATCTCCTAACAAACAACATCCATAAATAAATTCGTATCTTCATAAACCTATATGGTTATTTATTGAAAATATTTTATTTTTATATAAAAATCATAATTTAGGTAAAATTATTTCATTTACCCTATTTTAATACAGTATTATGTCGAATTATCACGTTTAAGTGTTTAGAAACCCATATCGATAACGTGGTGCCTCATGTGCCAACCAGAATTCATAAATGACTCAATACATATGTAAACACAATATAATTTTTTTATAACATTACAAGTACACACTCTGATGTGTGTGCGTGTATGTGTGTGTGTGTATATATATATATATATATATATGTTTGTATGTATGTATAGACACATAAACCTCAAACAAACTCATTCTAGGGTATTACTACCCTATCTTTAATGAGTCAATCCCTACCAAAACTAAGGTTATCGCTAAACCAAAGCTCTGATATCAACTGTGATGACCCACACTTCGAGAGGTTTAAGTCGATAATAAACCACACATGGCCTACTCAAAACAATCTAAATCACAAATGTTCAATGGGTGTTAATTAAAAAAAATAAGAAAAGAAGAAAATAAACATAGAATCTCGCAGCGGAATGATAAAATATAATAATTAAAAAATATTTCATGAAGCTGTTTACACTATACATTTGATTATACTTTTACAACATCAATTAGAGTTATACATATAATAGACACAAAATAAAACAATGCAGCAGCAGCAGCATGATGTAGGGGAATAATATTGGTAATATAATATACCAAATCTTTGTCTTCGTCCTTTAGAATAATATGATCTTCAGTGCACTGAAAATTCAAGGCTAACGTGAGCATAAAGTAAACCTGACATGAGCATAAAGTAAACCAATATACTCATGCCAGAACTAAAATATCTTTGAGTAAGTCAAATCAATCACATATAACAGCAGTGTAATAACGTTAGAGATGTTTACAGGGTTTTACATCTCATATCCAATGTATAACGTGCGTGCAAGGATTCGTCAATATATATATATATATATATATATAGTAGAATACACTATATATGTAATGTCGAATCAATTAGATAAGTATTTCTCCTAGTGTTAATGCTTTACATTAATCCCCTTCAACACGTTTTTAAGCATTGGCGTACAGTTTGCATATAACGCCCCAATAGAATGTCGAGGGATAGGCAAGCGCCGTGATACAACAATAGTAAACCAAACTCATGGTTGTCTCGTATAAGGATAAAAGTATGATAAGGCACGTGAGACAATGCCCAAGGTTAGGTACTACCAGTTTCCCCATCCCGACTGATAGTAACGCATCATAGCTACGACCGTCCACTGCATCCATCCATCCCATATTGAGTCAACGGAAAGTCATCCAAATCAAGGCGTATCAATTTAAACAAACATCGAAGGTAATAGTATGGATCGAGCTAAAAAGAAAAATGAGGAATAGTTGTCTGCTAGAGGTAGCTAGCATACTTGGCCGGTAAATAGGGCTTCTGTTTTAGTCATTTCAAATCGACATAAGTGTCGGGGCTATCCATCATTGTCCCTTTCTTCAAATCCAACAATGTAGACCAAATCCAACCACTTCATTTTGGAGTCTCCTCCACATACATAGTTGTTAATGTGGTTCAATATTAATAGAGAGTATGCCAATAATCAGTCCCGGTCTCTTTAATAACCAAATGTCATTTGACACACCTGTTGGTTCTTTTACATTTCAAAACGATTCACTTGATATCAAAATATCATATTCTATTGGGCGTATCACCACCGGACCAGGGCCACCGGACCAAGACCACCGGACCAGAACTCAACTCCACTCACCACCGGACCAGGGCCACCGGACCAAGACCACCGGAGCAGAACTCAACTCCACTCACCACCGGACCAGGGCCACCGTACCAAGACCACCGGACCAGAACTCAACCCCACTCACCACCGGACCAGAACTCAACTCCAACACCACCGGACCAATGCTCAACCCCACTCACCACTGGACCAGAACTCAACTCCAACACCATCGGACCAATCCATGCTTTCACCACCGAACCAATGCTACCGTACCAAAGTGAAGAAGGCGTTACCGAACCAGCATTACCATGCCAGATCACATCAGCCCAGGCCCACCAGCAGCTATATACATCCAAGGCCCCTACCCCCACCTTCACTCTATAAATAGAGGGGTAAGGGTACAACAATGGGGGAGGAGTTTGGAGGGCTCAAGCACGGACAGAACTTTCAAACTGCTTTCATACACTTATAATAAAAGCCTTATACTTGTAATCTGAATAGTAAAAGAGAATAACATATAAAATGGACGTAGGCACATTCTGGCCGAACCACTATAATTCTGTGTGTCTTTTACAGTTTAGTCCCTGCTTTTTACATATTTGCATAAATCATCCAAATCATTAAGAACAACATAAAATCGACTAAATCATACGACTTGGAGTTGTTTGCCCAATTTTTATGCAAACATTTTTGGTGCTTTCACTGAGAGCGGGGAGCTCGGAGCTTCAGCTTCTCCTACTTAACCTTCTTCCCAACAGCATCGCATATTGCTTGGAAGACATGCCTCCCAAGTAGAAGAAAGATGTTAACAAAGGAAAAAACATCGCAACTAGAAGTATTCCAGATCCAGTGGTCACAGATCAAGAGAATCGTCCCGTTCCAACAGCAGTACAAAATGGAAATCAGGCAAATTCGACAGCCCTTGCCACGGAGCAGCCAGCAACAATTACTAGGGCAGATCTATACAGGGTTGTGGCTGAAGTGACTAGCCACTTCACATCCCAACAAGAAGCCTTGATGGACCAGCTCATGTCACGCTTAAGGGATGTTGAAGAATCCAACCACAACACTGAATCATGGGATGAGTCCCAGTCTGGAGGATCTCGGAGGCAACAAAGATCTTTCTTCTTCGAAGAAGCTAACAATAGAAACAGCAATGGTAGGAGCCGAGCCCGAACTCAGCCCAAACTCCGACCCGAGGAAACACTTGGAACCGAACCCAGCGGGGGAGGTACCAGGCGAGGGTCGGCTGTAGCTGAGCCTGTCATGCTACCTAGCCATGGAAACACCAATGAACGGGGCCGAACTAGGGTCCAGCCCGAAGTTGGACTCGAGAAAGTGCTTAGAACAGAACCCAGCAGGGGAAGATCAAGGTAAGGGCCAACTGTAGCTGACCCTAGTATGCTCCCAGAAGACCAGAGACAGCCACTGGAAAATATTAGGAGTGATAGACGATACCATCCCTATAAGTCATCTGGACGGAATCAGTCCCGTAGAGAAGAACCAAACTCATTTCTATCTGCTCCAAATTCTGATGAAAGGATGGCACGATTGTTCAGAGAGTTCGTCCAATGGGATCAAAGAGATCGAGGGATAGGAGCTAGGGTAACCAGCCCTTTTGCTCGCAATATCGAAATTGCCATCACCCCCCAAGAATGGAAAATGCCAACAATGGAACCTTACAGGGGAACCTCTTACCCCGTTGTACACTTGCAGAGATACACACAGCATATGCTCATGAGTGGAGCAACAGAAGGAGTATTGTGCAAATGCTTTCCACTATTCTTGGAAGATTTAGCTACCTCCTGGTTCTGCCATCTACCCCAAGGATCCATCAGCTCATGGGAAATGTTGAAAGAAAAGTTCATCAGCCAGTTTCGCATTCATGTGGAACAACCCAAGGACGCTTATTCCTTATCTAATATCAAACAGAAGCTTGGAGAGATAGTGCAACAATATCTAACCCGATTCAATGCCGCAGCGGCCGTAGTCCAAGATGCTGTGAGAAACATATCTTAATGGACCTCTGTAGTGGTGTACATCCGGATACTAAATTTGCTAGAAGATTAACGAAAGAAAAACCAGCTACCTTACTCGATTTCTTCCATGAAGCCGGAAAGTGTATGACACTTGAAG
Source organism: Allium cepa (assembly GCA_030765085.1). NCBI lineage: Eukaryota > Viridiplantae > Streptophyta > Magnoliopsida > Asparagales > Amaryllidaceae > Allium > Allium cepa. The sequence goes on from CM060937.1 coordinate 310,363,242, forward strand.
ACGCTGCCACTGAAAGGCAGACAGGACAACAAACTAAGGCAGCTCATAGCGACATATCTGCTGCAACAAAGGACGTTCGAAAAAGTGACTCCAGAGACGATGCTGGGGGCAAGAAGGGAGAAAAGCGTCTATATCGGTCAGGACCGAGATTTGACACTTACACTCCTTTGAATGAAACAATCGAAAACATCTTCCTGGCCATCCAAGACGAAGTTAAATATAGACGCCCCCGCACAAGAAGGAATCAGATAACGCAATTAAGTCTGGAAAGTTCTGCCGCTTCCATGAATCTCATGGGCATGATACCAATGAATGCTATCATCTCCGGGACTTAATTGAAGAACACATCAGAAGGAAGAGACTGGAACGCTATGTAAAAGATCAGAACAGGACTACAGCTCCTACCAATGAGAACCCAAGGCCACCCGCTCCCCCAGAAATAGGCGGAGGAAATCGCAACACTAGCGGCTCCAGTCAAGAGAAGATAGTGGTCCATACCATATCGGGAGGACCACACATCGTTGACAGAAGCTGGGCAGAGATGGAAAGATATGGAAAGTCCCTTAGAAACTATGAAGACTGCGTTAATTCTGTTATAGAAGAACGCCACCCGAAGCGGAAAGAGAATGATGACATCACAATCGGTAGACGTGACCTAAAGGGAAGGCAATACCCTCACATGGATCCTATGGTCATCTCTGCCTGGTTCGGTCCAGCCGAAGTTTTTCGAATTCTAGTAGACACTGGAAGCTCAGCAAATATCCTATTCAAGCATGCTTTCGACAGAATGAAGCTGTCGATGAAGGATGTGTCTCCCTGCAACAAACCACTACACGGTTTCACTGGAGATGCGAAGATGCCCCTCGGGCAACTGGACCTTTTTGTTGAAATAGGAAGTCATCCCTGCTCCGTTGTGCGGAAACAAACATTTGTGCTAATAGAAAACCACTCGGCCTACAACGCCTTCTTAGGAAGACCAACCTTGTCTGACTTCCAAATGGTCCTGGCCCCATGGTGCCTGAAAATGAAATTTACGATAGACAATGGAATAGGGGAAGTAGAGGGAGATCAAGATGCTGCTCGAGATTGCTATGTAACTGAACTTCGCAATAACCGCATGAAGGATAAAGGGAAGAATGCAGAGACTACTCTCTGCACGAAAAATTTGGAAGCGCAGCAACTAAACAAAGCCCCTCCTCTTCGATATACCAGTGATCCCTTCAATGAATTAGACCCCAGGGATGAAGAGGAGGAGGCCACCGCCGAGCCTGCAGAGGCTATGGAGTTTGTATCTGTAGACAAACACGACTCAAGTAGACTATTGAAAATCGGATCTCAGCTTAAAGCAGAACTGAAGGATCGACTCATTGATTTTCTCCACCACAACTTGGATGTATTTGCATGGACGCATGCTGACATGACTGGAATCTCCTCAGACGTAGCATGCCATGTACTGAACATCAATCCTACCAAGGTGCCAGTAAAGCAGAAAAAGAGAAGTATGGGGGCAGAACGATCAGCAGCCCTCGATGAAGAAGTAAAGAACCTACTTGCCAATAACTTCATACAAGAAGCCATCTACCCAGAGTGGATCGCTAACCCGGTACTAGTAAAGAAGGCTAATGGGAAGTGGAGAACATGCATTGACTTCTCCAACTTAAATGGCGCTTGCCCGAAGGATTGCTTCCCACTCCCCCGAATCGATCAGCTTGTGGACAGCACAGCCGGACACGAACTCTTATCTTTTATGGACGCATACTCAGGATATAACCAAATTCCTATGCATGTCCCCGATCAAGACCACACTAGTTTCGTCACTGATCGGTGATTGTACTGGTACAGAGTAATGCCTTTTGGACTTAAAAACGCCGGAGCTATTATCAGCGCCTGGTCAACAAGATGTTCACGGAACTAATAGGACAAACTATGGAAGTTTATGTGTATGACATGCTAGTAAAGTCGAGGAAAACCAACGATCACGTAAGCCACCTGGACGAGATGTTTCAGGTACTTCGCCAATTTAGAATGAAGCTGAATCCTCTAAAGTGCTCCTTCGGAGTATCATCAGGAAAGTTCTTGGGATTTATCTTCCATGCCAGAGGAATCGAAGCAAACCCCGAACAAGTTCGAGCTCTTGAAGTTATCAGGATATAACCTTCCACTCGAAGAGAAATGCAAAGCCTAAATGGGAAAGTGGCCGCCCTAAGCAGATTCATCTCTAAAGCGACTGACAAGTGCATCCCTTTCTTCGAAGCTCTAAAGAAAGACAAAGGAAAGTTCGAATGGAATGACGAATGCTTAACAGCCTTCCTTAACCTAATCGAACACCTCCAGAGACCACCAGTACTCTCAACTCCAAACGAAGGCGAAGAGCTATACCTATACCTTGCCGTGTCATCTCATGCTCTAAACACTGCTTTGGTGAGAGAAGACAACCGCGCAGTGGCCCGTATACTTTGTAAGCAAGAGGTTTACGGGGGCAGAAGCCAGATATCCTAAACATGAGAAGCTGACATACTGTTTACTAATCACATCATGAAAACTGCGACACTATTTCCAATCTCTTTCCATCAGATTTCTAACCGATCAACCGCTAAGGCAGGTACTCCATCGTCCCGACACTTCTGGGCGACTACGTAATTGGTGCATTGAACTGAGTCAATATGATATCACCTACCATCCTCGCACCGCCATCAAGGGACAAGCCATGGCCGATTTCATTGCCAAATTCACTACCAACGAAGGTAAGGAGCAATCTGAAATAGCAGAAGTCATCAAGGGGAATCTCTTTGTTTATGGAGCATCAAACGAACAAGGCTCGGGGGCAGGTATTGTAATAATCACTCCCAGGGGAAGGAAGCTACACTATGCTCTAAGGTTGGAATTCGTTGCCACCAACAACGATGCAGAATATGAAGCAGTAATAGCTAGATTAGAACTTGACTTAGAGATTGGAGTCAGTTCTTTATGTCTTCATAGTGATTCACAACTTGTTGTAAATCAAATACTAGGAGAGTTTCAGACTCGAGGAGAACAACTCACAGCATATCTAAAGAAGACCAAACTGCTACTCGATCAGTTGGATCGCTATTTAATCAAACACATTCCTCGAGAAGAGAACTAAGAGGCTAACGAACTGGCAAAGCAAGCTAGCATGAAAGACGGTACCGTTTTCGGAACAGTAGCCATCTCAAAGCAACTAACCCCGAGTTTCGGGCAAGTGAATCTGATAGCTGCAATCGAAGAATAAACTTGGATGACTCCCATCCGAAAATTCTTACAAGATGGCGCACTGCCCAACGAGCGTAACGAAGTAAAGAAAAATCTTGAGGAAAGCTTCCCGCTACACAATACAAGAAGGCGTCCTCTATCGGTGAGGCTTCTCTAACCCCTTATTAAGGTGTGTCGCTGGAAGGGAAGCCAAGGAAATCTTATCCAACATCCATCAAGGAAGCTGCGGAGATCACACTGGAGGGCAGACTCTGGCGAAGAAGATACTCCGATATGGATATTTCTGGCCCACCTTAAACAAAGATGCCTTAGACTTCGTCAAAAAATGTGACAGATGTCAGAAATTTGCTAAGATTCCTCGACTACCAACAAATGAGATTACTCAAATGACCAGCCCTTGGCCCTTTGCAGTATGGGGAATTGACTTGATTGGTGAACTGCCAATGGGCCGAGGCGGAGCCAAATATGCTATAGTGGCAGTCGACTATTTCACAAAATGGGTGGAAGCAGAACCTCTAAATAAAATATCTTCGGCAAAGGTTATTAACTTCATGATCAAAAATGTTCTATGCAGGTACGGAGTTCCACTCAAAATCATATCAGACAATGGACTTCAGTTTGACAGCGAGGAGTTCGCCGACTGGTGCCAAGAGCACGGAATTCACAAGAGCTTCTCGTTTGTAGCTTACCCACAGGCAAACGGACAAGTCGAAGCAGTCAACAAAATTCTCAAAACTCTAATCAAGAAGAAACTTAAAAAGTCAAAAGGTGCTTGGGTGGATGAACTTCCTACGGCACTTTGGGCCTACCGCACATCTTTAAGAACGTCACCGGGACATACTCCTTTCTCTTTGGCATATGGATCGGAGGCCATGCTCCCCGTAGAAACTATAGTGCCTTCCCACCGTAGGATCCACTATAATCTAGAAGAGAATGAAGAACTCCTTCACATATCTTTGGATCTAATTGAAGAGAGAAGAAACAATGCAGCACTCAAAGCAGCAGCTCACAAGCAAAAAGTGGCAGCACAATACAACTCCAAAGTCAAGCATCGCAGCTTACAAGAAGGAGATCTTGTCCTCAAGCGTATCTTCTCGCCCCCCGGTGCACTAGATCCAATCTGGGACGGACCATATGTAATTCATAAAGATCTCCATAACGGAGCTTATATTTTGTCAACAGTGGACGGAGAAGTGTTCCAGAGGGCATGGAACATCCAACACATTCGTCAATACTTTTCTTAACTTGTACCGCCTGTATGAAGTGAATTAACAAAGAGAATCAGTGGACGTAGGCATTTTCGTGCCGAACCACTTTAAAAACTTGTCTTTTTTTTAACTTGTTCCTTTATATCTTGGCTGCTTGTTAACTTTATCCTTTTCTGTTGAACAAAATCCTGCGTAATGACATTTCCATTCAAGACACATCACAACACGACTTCATCTGGACGAGACCTAACAGGTACTATACGAATCCATGCCCTCGCCAATGTGACACTTTTGCTCCAGCATCCCTCTGCTGCGGGTTAACTCATTGCTCGCGATCGACCCTTAAAGCCAACTGTAATGAGCCGATTATAAGCCACCGGGTAGGCCGACTATAGCCTGGGCAGCTCATTACGGCGTTCGGCTCGCCGGCAACCGTGAACCTACTTTAAACCCCAACATAATGTGTGGCCAGCCAGGGGTAGTTCACAGTTGACGATTGGCACCCATGCTAGCCGGCCACGGTAAATCGTATAATACCCACGATTACGGGCCATAATGGGTCGGGTAGTTACTGTGCGCGATCTCGGATCCGAGAGTCTTAAGTACGGCTGTGGGAAAAAAGAGAAACTCCCCGTGGAGGCGTAAGATGGGTGACAAATTTCTCCAAGACCCACAGCTAGGGAAAGTGACTACAAAATCCGTTTGCCACGAACTTAAGCACATCGCAGGCCTTCCGTGATTGGAAGTTTTACTATTTCTTATATTTCTATTTTATTTAAAAAACATTCCTCCTATCCTCTATAATGGTCCCTAAAGTACAGGACACAAGATAGGAGACGCTTGCTAATGGGAATAGGAACTCACAACTGGATGACAGGTCACTCAGCGGCATTCCATACTCAGTCACACAAGACGTTCAAAGCAACCATCTACGACTAAAACATGAAGGGCCGTACTTTCTTCTTTTGTATATGAATACGTAGCTGTAATTTATTCACACATCACACTAACATTGCAAGATATGAAACTATATCTTAAGCAAGAACTTGACATCAAACACAATTGAATCACGGGCGTGTGCACAGCTGTATTTCTTATGCAACACACCAAAATAACAAAAGCATTCAAATATGACAGAATCAACTTAGTTAAAAATTACATGCCAGGAGAAAAGTCATTCGTTACCAATAACATAATTACAGCTTAAAAGATACATGAATGTTTTGGGACTAGCATAGACAACAATGTCAAACAGACCGAAAGATATCCAGATCAAGTCAAGGAATCGGCTGCGTTAGGGCTTCACCTCTATCCTGCCGTATTGGGACTCTCGGCATGTTGACCAGAGGTAATGGGTGTTCCAGAGGTCCCGCCTGTCCAATTCAGGAGAGAATCCATTAATATTCATAAACAATAAGCAATCGAGTTACGAGAAGCTAAAAGGGAAGACTTACCAGCATCTGCTCCTTGATCATCATCCTCTAACTACACACCAACCTCCTCAGCAGTAAGTAGCCGCATACCCTCTTTCACTGCCGCTTTCTCCTCCTTGGTGAATTGAGCAATGACCGCATCCATTCCAAAGGCCAGGCCACCCTCCTTATCTGCATTGGTCTTAGCCTCCTCCAGGGCCCTGAGATAAATCGTGGCTATGACTCGGGAATAATCATCCATCCAAGATAAGTTGCCATGTTTCCAAGTGCGAAATTATATGTCCTGAAGCATCTCATCCATTATCCCCTCATTCTCCTCAAACTCCCTTATTCGGTCCTCAGAAGCCAACAACTTTACAGTAGCAACATCCCTCTCCAATTGGTATCGCGAGCAGTCAGCCTGGAAGGATTTCCTCATCGTCTCCATCTCCTCCTTCAGCTTGGTTTGAATAAGGTCTGCGGCTTCAAGTTTCCCGGATAGCTCCTGTACCCGCTCGAGATCTGCTTTCCGGACCTCATCCACCATTGCAATAGCCATATCAATCCGTTCCTTACAAGCAGCCTCCATTTTCCGTAACTCTGCTATGCTGGCCTTTTCCATGGTTTTCTTTAGTTGTCTTGAGGCGGCCTCATATTAAGAGATCTGGGTAGCTTGATCAGCAAGTTGTTTGGCCTGGTCGAAAACCATTAACCGCAGTCGAATGTTAGCACTCCTAATTTCTTCTCCAGCCTTGATCAATTGGGCATGATGCCCCATCAGCTTCCTGTTTTCCTCAGCAACCCGGTCAATGTTCGCCTTAGCTTCATCCCCCAAAGTTACAACCCGAATGGTATGCAAATCAAGGTCCAGGGACTTAGCTTCATCTAGTACTCTTACCATAGGATTACGAGGGAGAAAGTGCTCACCGGTAGCCTCATCAAAGGTAATATCGCAAGAACCCGGATCCAGATCCGGATGACTTGCAAACGGATTACGAGCCAAGCCGGGATGTTCTATCTGGGTAACGGTAGGATTGTCAGACGGGTGCGGAGAAGGTATAAATTCAAATTCCTCCTCCGTGGTATCCCGAAGAGGCTGAGTTGGGAACTGAGGACCAGGTGAGGATTCAAACAAGGAACGACTCCTCTTCTTCCTTTGGACATCCTCCTCGATAATTCCAAGAAGAGGGCGGTAGCCGACTACGTCTCCAGGGCGGTTGGTCGGAGGTCTTGGTTTAGTTGAAGCCTTGAGAAGTTTGTATTGTTCAAGACGGTGCCGAACATCTGACGTCTTGGCCGCCTTACCCGCTTCTGGGATAAAAACAACGTGTTACGGGCATACATTAAACTATAACTCAAGAAATATATCAGTTAAGAAGAGTAGAGAGATGCTTTGTTATATAAACCCCGGGGAGGAGTAGGATACTGCAATAAGTCCTGGATCTCATTCCAGGACGGGAGTTGGCCGTAGAATGTTCCTAATTCCTTATCATAAATGGAATCTGCAGGAGTCAAAAATTCACCTTGAGTCGTAGGAATTGCCTCAGCTGAAGCGCTCTTGGAAGATGAATCGGCGTCGATCTCGGCCTTGTCAGCTTTCTTAGGCTTCTCCACTACAGCCGATCCTTCCTCCAACCCTTCAAAAGCTAGGCAGGGAGCATCGTCTGTCCACTCCTGGATCACACCTGCTTTCTTAGAAGACAAAGCCCTAGTACCATCACCACTCTGTCCGTCGCCACCATTATCGCTATGACCATCACCCTCACCTTCTCCACCACTTCCACTCTCCACCTCACCTCCTTCATCCTCGCCTCTTTCCTCCTCCACATCTTCCTCCTCCGGGATGTCTGGACATGTGCTGGGGGAGGGTCCATCAGACTTATTAAGTCTCTTCCCCCCGACAATTTGATGTTTTGAGAAGGGTTTCCTTTTGCCAATCTTCGCCGTAGCCCCTCCTTTAGCCTTGGCGGCCTTCTCCTCATATGTATCTCTTTACTTGACCACAGACTGGCGTGGCAGAATCAAGTTGAGCCCCAAAAGAGTAGCATTCCTGATCAAATAAGAAGTTGCCCTCTCATTTTCCGGAATGGCTTCTATTTCCTCAGCCATCCGAACCAGACGATCGTTCTCTACAACCGCAAAGCCACCTATCGCTAGCAAGAAATAAAGCACATAAGGAGGAGCATTGCAGTCAGAACGGAAATTATAAATGAGATTCAACTTACAGCCAGAGGTGAAGCGGTAGAAAGAAACCGAGTCATCCCTGACAAAGAACCATTCCTTCTTGAACATGCTAAATTTTGAATATAAGTCCAGGACTGGCTTGAAAGACACGACCGATTCTAAGCTTATATATGGAGACCCCTTCCCTCTCAAGTTATACAGGTACCGGATCTCCCGGTTGGAAGGGGGACGCCCGTATTTTCTCTGGAAGATAATGAATAGACTCACCAAGATGGCATAGGAGTTGGGCTGAAGCTGGAAAGGGGCCACCTTTAAGTACGTGATGAAGCTGGCTATCCAAGCGTTGATCGGAGGGATGGCTCCGCACATGCAGTGATACCTACTATAAGCAAAACACCCTTCTGGGGGATTATATGGCATCACTCCATCCCCCGGCAACATCATATGCGCTCTATCAATCCCAAAAGATCGAGATACAATGTCAAGCTGCTCATCTTTGAGGGAGCTGGGAAAGCAGTCAGGCGGTGAGTTCAAGAGCTCCTGAGGACCGTACCCGTCTACTAATGATCTCGGGGTTGGTCCATGACGTTCTGGTTCTGCCCGAACTGGGGGCACTATGGAGGACTCTCCTTTGTCCTTGGATTTCTTCTTGTCAGAATGAGTTTCTACTTTATGAGACATTATCTGCAACACGAGAAAACATATCGTTAAAGCAAGGAATGTAGACAAACAAGCACCTACTGTGATGACCCGGAATTTTGAAGCAATATCAATTTAATAATCTGAAATAAAAATTAAATTGATTTCATAATATTTGTAATAAGATTTGAATTAATTTCATAATTCAATAAAATAAATAGTTAATTGATAGATTTTATCTTTTTAAATCTAATAAATTGTTTATATTTATGATATATATAGAATATTGTATATATTGTAAATAAGTATTGTTTTAAATTCAATTAATAAATAAATCCTGTTTTCTATAAAATATGTATTTTTAGTAAATTCTGAATTATGACTTTATTTAAAAAGTTAAACTTCTTAAAAGTTATTTAATAAATAAATATGGTTTTAAATACATAAGATAAATATTGAATTGATTTAAAATATGTTTAACTCAAGTTTAAAATTTAAATAAATAACAATAAGGTTTATTTTGATTTTCTTTAATATAATGTGATAAAATAAATAATTTATTAATAAGAAAATAATTTCTTTTATAAGTTATTTATGATTATCAAATGTTGTTATTTTGTTATTTTTAAATATATATAATAATACATTGTTTCAACAAATAAATTTTTAATAAAAATTATTGTTTTCCAAAATTCAAATTTGTAGTGGTATTTGTAAATAAACTAGGTTTCAAAAATTCAATTTGAACTTGAATTCAAAGTTTTTAAAATTTAAAGTATAAATGTTTTTAATTTGTTTTGATTTTGATATATTTGTATAAGTTTAATTTTATAAATATAGTTTGGTTTATTCATTTTAAAATCTATATACATATGAATAAATACATGATTAACTAATTTATTTAAACATAGGTTTACATTTATCATGTATTAACATCTAAATAAATAACTAATTAACATTTGGGACAAATGTAAACATATTACAAATTAAATGAGCATGTGTTAATTAATTAACAAACTTACTTGACAAATGTAATATGTAGGGACAAGTGTCAAAAATTTAATTAGCATTTTCTTTTGATTTTATTTTTAATGATTTCAGTTTTTATAAACAAACTCCTTTCATCTTATTTCCTTTTGAAATCAAAAGCTAAGAAACAATGGAAAACAAATTTCTGAAATCATTTTCAAAGCCACTTCTCAAATCAAAACTCTGTTAAATATTTTCCAATTCAAATCTGTAAATCCACTTCTCAAACCATAGGCATGCAAACCAATTATTTTCAAATCAAAACATAACAATCCTGCATATTTTTTTCAAATGAAAAATCACCTGCACTTCTGGAATTAGCCTGCATGCAAACCAAAAAGCAATCCTATATTCAAGTAAATCTATAGCCTATTTTTCTTAAGGCCAGCATATTTTCACCTACATCTCCTTCTATCTGAAGTGTCAAAGGAGCATGCATGCAACTGTATTATGAGAATTCGGAGCAAATTCAAATCAAGATTTAGAGTTCACAAGATTGAATAAAAAGGGGAGTGTCCAGTTTAAAAAAAAGAAGAAAAAAGAAGAAGCACAAGTCTCTTTTTCAAATGCATTGCTCTGCACATCAAATTTAGGTGAGTAACATTCTTCTTAAAAATTTCTTAAGTACTAATTGGTTGCATGTTTACATTTGAAAATAAATATGTTTATGTGAATGTATATATGAATTATCTATATGTTTATACATGTATGATGTGTGTATGGTAAATAGTCCTGTAACCCCTCTATTCCCAGTTCAAGCTCTAGTTTTTGGGATTAAAAATCATACCTCTCGATCAAAGCTGTGTTTCGATTCAAGTTTTAAACAAAACTTGATTATTTTATCCTAGAGAAGTTTTTGAAATATTGTTTAAGTTAAATAAAATTTGAAATCTTACTGGGTATTTTAAAAAGCAAAGCAAACTTTGAATAAAGGAAAACCCAAACATTTTAGTTTATAAATCTAGGATCTCAATTTGAATACTTAGACTAAAACAAGATTTTTAAATCAAAAATCAGCATTTTTAATCAAGGGGTTTGGGGGCAGTTTTCTGTTGAACAGAAAATGGAATATGATGATTTCTGATGATCTAACGATTTGGGGATATTGGTATTCTTCTTGTGGGTAGGGGAGTTATCAGTGTAGCTGAGAAAATTGAGTAATGGTGATGTAAAACACCATGGTTGCAGTAATTTCGATTTTTCTTCCTGTAGCCCTAGTTTTGTTTGAACATATTGTTGTGACCGATACTGCCTTCAGAGGAGACCGAGTGTCATGGGCCTTTGGCAGATGGTAGTCTGGGTGACGATGAAGTTGTGGTCGGAGTTGCAAGGCTTATGATGGTCGGAGGATGAGTGTTGAAGAGATGACAGGTTTTGGGGGGTTTTTGACTGTCTGGTTCCAGGTTCTGCAAATCAACTCGAATTTGATTTTTGGTTGTGGAGTGAAGAACTGATGGTGGTGGTTGATTGTAGGTTTGGTCGTCGATGATTAGAGGTTGCCTGAGGTGGGTGATGATGGCCGGAGGCACGGTGTACGTGCACCGTGCATTTGGGTCTAGGTTTTCTTTTTTTGGGTACTGCAGTGTTTTGACTTGAGTAACACTCGAGTGTATGCTGAGTTTGCTCGAAGTTACGGACTAGATGACTCGAAGCATACATTAGGTTAGCTCGGGAGTATGTTGTATTACATTTTTTTTGAAAAACTGTCTGTAGTCTTGTTTTTAAAACAAAATTTAAAATGAATAAGCTGTATTGATAAGTTTAAACAAATTCAAATCTGAAGGATGAATTAAGTTTCAAAGTGTTTGAATCTTATAAGTTTCAATTGAAAGAGGTTTCAGTTTTAAAAAGAAAATAAGAAGAAGAACCTGACAGTTTCTTCTGGAAATTGAATTCATTTTTTGAAAATCTAAAACTAATTTAAGAACAACAGTTTGAATTCAAATTTAAGTTCAGGTTTTCTTAAGATTTTTAAATCTTCAGTTTTTAAAAAAAAAAATGAATTTGTAATTTCAAATAAGAAGTTTTAAAATCAAGGTGTAAAGCAAGAATTCAATTCAAGTTTAAATTTCGAATAATTTAGATAAGGAATGGGTTCAAATGTATTGAATTTAAAATCTGATATTTGATTAAGTTTAAAATTTGAATGTTTTTCAAACAAGTTTAAATTTAAATTGTTTATTAGGAGTAAATTTGTTTTCAAACAAATATTTTAAAACTTGATTTCCCTTTTGAATGAAGTCATTTGTAAAAGATTTATAATAGAAAGTTAAATGATTATTAACTTTAATTTGAAATTTAAATGGTAATGTATTTTAAACTTAATTTTTAATTAAACTAAGTATATTAAGACTTATCTTATATAAGTCTTAATTATAAGTGATAAATATTATTTACATTTATTCTAAAAAGGAACATAAATGGAATTAAAGTTGGATAATGCTTTAATAAATATCATTTTTAATTTTTGAAATTTGAATTTAAATGTTCTAGTACACCTTAATATTTATACAATTATTAATAAGGAATGGGTTATCTTAGAAATTATTAAGATATTAAAATAATTAAATAAATAAGATAATTAAGGAGCGACTTATTTATTTAATTTAAAATTAATAATTTGGATTAATTTAAACTAGAGATTTATTAAGAAGTAATTAAAGAAAAGTAATTAAAGAATTAATAATAGTTAACGATGGTCATTAACTAAAGTTTATTTAGTAATTAATTAATATGATTAATTTTTAATAATTAATTAGATTGATTAATTAATGATAATGAATTATGAAATTTATTTAAGTTTAATTACTCAAATGAAAGTAATTAAGACATTAATTACTTAATGTAATTAATGAGTTTATTGAGATTGGTTTAAATTAATTAATTAAGTTTAATTAATTTTAAACATGGGATTTGATATTAATTACCTGATGTAATTAATGAAGTAAATTTACTCAGTGAAGTAATTAAAGATAATTACTGAATGTAATTAATAGATGATATTGGGATTGTGAAAATAATTTGGATTAAATTATTTTGTATAATTAATCAAGTGATTAATTAAAGAAATTAATTAAGGAATAATTAATTTGATAAGTAATTAAGGGTAGTTAATTACGTAATGAGATTAATCAAAGGTGATTAATAATTATGGGATAAGTAAGATTAATTACTGGAAGTAGTTAATTTAATAGAGTAATTAATTAAATATAATTAAGGATCATTAATTAATAATTGATGATGTAATTAATTAAGATTAATTAATTAATTAATAATAAATTATTAAGTGTAATTAATTAATTGTAATTAGTTAAGGTTAAATGTAATTAATTATAGTTAATTAATGAAGTAATTAAAGGTTAATTACTGTATTTGGTTTAGAGTAATTAATTTTGTGAAATTAATTAAAGTATAATTAATCAAGATTGATTAATTAAGATGATAAATTAGAGATTGATCAATTAATTAATTTGTGATTAATTAATGATGATATAAGCAAGATTTATATTGTGTAAGTAATTAATTTAATTCATTCTAAATTAATTAAAGATGATGTAATTAATTTAATTCTTCTTAAATTAATTATAGATGGTATGATTATAAATCATTGCTTATAGATGGTTGATATTGGTTACCTTGAATGGTTTGAATCTTAGAGATGAGATTAGTTATGTTGATTGATATGGATGCATTGGTTGCATTGTGATATTGATATGGATTATCTTTTGATAGTGATAGTATGGATTATCTGTGGTTATGATAATGATAATTATCTGTTGTGAATCTATGAATTACCTATGTGTGTGTATATAGATAATGTTATTGAATTGTTTTAAACTCTAAAACAACTTGGACCTAAAAGACATGCTTTGGATTTCGATGAGACCGGGATCGGGTTTCCATATTTGGATATCCAAAAACCACATCGATCCAAATTAATGATAGGTCGTGAATCTTATGTGAAGAGTGAAGACTCAAGGTGTAAGGGCTATAAGTCAGTATAACTCTGTGGGTGATTCCGTAATGAGTTTGACGGAATAGTACTTATAGATTCGAGATAGACATTCAGAGTGCAAGGGTTATCGTCGTTAACTCTGAGGGTGATTCCAAAACGAGTGTAACGAGATAATGCCTTCGGTTTTGTTCGAACCCGAAACGAACTTGTATGGATTGAATGCTTTCAGCACATTGTCAGGTGGACGATGAGCATTCTAAGAGATGTGTTCTCTATAGGTAATCATAGCCTCAGCCTCATCAACCGGGAATGGCTAAAACAGGGGAGGTGCAGCAAGGCTTCGTGGGTAGCTCCCACTGGAGAGCAAGATTGATTCCTGTCTAGAGGTCCCTTTTATATTCGGCTTAGTGGGCAGTTGGAATTGCGCACCAACTGCGAGGTTGTCTTGTTCGGAACTGTTCAGTAAGAAATGGGTCCGGCCTTGTGTTGCAGGGGAGTGGGCGTACTCCTCGGGACGTTGATCTAGGCCGCGTACTATGACGGGCGGTACCCCTGTAGCCCTGCCATTGATGGAATCCAAAATCCAATAAGTGCCAACGGTTTTGATTGTAATACCCACTTTTGTGGCTTGTAGCTGGAATTTAATCATGTAACAATTTCGGCTATTTCATATTTACTTGAAAACCCTAGACCTATTATAATATCACTGGATTTCCTATCAAATGTTTTGGAGCGTAAGGTAAAAACTTTTCATGTCTATGTGTGGGAACTCTTACGTGATACCTTTCTTTTCAAAAGGTTTTTGAAAGTTAAGCAACTTTAACCTGTTACTCACACCAGACCCATGTCTGACCCGGAGTTTATCTTTTGTTTTCATAAACTCTTGGGTACTCAAATTTTTATGAGTAGACAAGGCATTCAGGTCAGCTTTGACGAATATTGGAGGAGCAATGGAGCAGGAGGCTTCTGCGTTAGATATATAGTATTCCGCTGTGTGTTCTGTGTTGTCTCTGAGTTGTATTGAGTTGTAATAACTAGACAGGTGTTTATAACTGTCTAGTATGTGTTGTATATTTGTGTACTCTGATAGTGGTTGTAAACTATGTAATATTTTTAATAATATTCTGGAAATACCGAAAAAAGAAATACCACAGAATTTATTCCTTCCGCTGTTTAGATTCTGATGTGTTGTTTCTTCTTCTTCTTCTCTTTCTTTCTCTTTTCTATCCCTTTCTTTCTTATTAGCGATACGACTTCCTAGAGTTTGGAAGTTGGGTCGTTAAAGTGGTATCAGAGCATTAAGTTGAGTGAATACCTAGGCTCTGGAGTGGTGTCTTTCTTGAGAGAGCATATTTGTAATTTTATATATATTTATATATATTTATCTATTTCTATCTATATGTTGGGTTACCTGTTCGGGTTTTTCCAATATAGGTTATAAAGGTAGATGCGGTAGTAGTGTTTGTAACACGATTACTACCATTGGTTGGAGTCTGATGTTTGAGGTTGAAAGTGTATCTGTCGAGACTGTAGATCTAATACCGTCTCGAGTAAGTTTTGTTGTGATGAAGTATTTCATCGATCTCTGAAGGAAACCTGTTAAGGTTCGGAGACATCTTTGAAGTGCAGAGTTTGGTGAGTAGAGTTTGGCTCTGTCAGTTGAGCTTGAGCAAGTGGTAGTATTTTGATACCTCAGGAAGTTGTAACTGCGTGATGAGCTGCAGTGATATGGATGTGTCCGAAGATATTTCTTTGGAACAAGTTTTAGGAGGTGTGTCTGCTTCGGTGTTGTGGCTGAAGTCAGTAGGATGTTGTGGTGTTTCTGTCTGCTTTGAAGTTCGAGTTTCTCGAAGAGCTTTGGATCAGGAAGTTTGGCATTGGTGTCAGTAGTACAGCTCGCAGTGTTCTGTGAGCTGTCAGGGAGGTCTTAGCTGAGTAGTTTTTCTGAAGTTGGAGTTCAGAAGCTGCTGAGTGAATCCGTTTCTTCAATGGATTGACTAGACCAGTGTAAGCTGTTCTATTTGGTAAAGAGAGAACAGTTTTCTTTGGAAATTTATCTGGGTTGATCGCAAAAGTGACTTGCGATTGGTTGAGTGTTCTCTTGGATTGTTGGAGATTTTCTGGATGTCTTCTGGGAAGACAGAAGTTCGTCCGCATATGAAGATTGAGTTTTCTTATCGACTAGTATTCCAGGAATGGAACTGGTGGTTCTGTTTAGTCGAAGGATGATTCCTAGAGATGGAATTTGATGAAGCAACTCAGTTTTGAAGGAATTTCTAAGTTTTCTTTTATGGATCTGTAGAACCATATTTCTGGGAAGTGATGTCCAGTTGGTGCTTGTGTTCTTCGTCAGTATTTTCTTATCTACTTCGGATCAGAGTTGTGCAGCGGAAGCAGTTTGGAAGTGTTTCTGGTTGTCTTTTTTCGGATCAGGAGAAGTTTGTTGTTTTCTGCTGTTTATGGAGTAGGATTGTGTTTTGGTTTTGGATTGATCTTGAGGAGATCATTGTGTTGGGTTGTTTTTGGTTCTGATTGTTTCTAGAGGAATCAACAAGGGTTGAGCTGATCAGTTTGGATGTTGGCAGCCCAGAATTTGTCTGAAACTTTTGTAGATAAGGGAAGGAGGAATTTGGAATTCAAAGTTCGAGACTTCGTTGTTGTTGGAGTTTTCTCTGATTCAGGAGCTATAAGTTTTGGTAAGACTAGAAAGGCTAGCTCAGTGATGTTTGGATCTTTTATCTGTGTTTTGGTTGGATTGGTATTTGGTTTTCAGAATTGAATTGTCAGTTTGGATAACTGGAATTCGATGAGTTTCACGTATCTCCGAGGGAGTACGTGTATGGTCTATCTCTGGTTTTAGAACCAGCAGTTATGGAGTTTGGTTGTTGAGTCAGACTCGTCTGTAGTCTGATATGATGTCTAGTTCTGTAGATATAGATGAATAGGAGCTCTATAGCTTAATAGTATTGATTGTTTGGAATCTATAGAGCGAGTATCCCAATATTTTTACCGAGGAAACTCGTGGAAGTTCTATCCAGAATTTTTCTGGATAACTATATTTGACTAATTAGATTTGTTTGATTGGTTGAATTGATTGTTATGGTTGCTAGCATATCATTGGTATATGCTTGTGTTTTAAAATTAAATCTTTAAATAGATCATTAAATTACCTTTGTTTTAAATTTCGGGGAAGAAATTCTTTTAAGGGGTGAGGAATGTGATGACCCGGAATTTTGAAGCAATATCTATTTAATAATCTGAAATAAAAATTAAATTAATTTGATAATATTTGTAATAAGATTTGAATTAATTTAATAATTCAAAAAAATAAATAGTTAATTGATAGATTTTATCTTTTTAAATCTAATAAATTGTTTATATTTATGATATATATAGAATATTGTATATATTGTAAATAAGTATTGTTTTAAATTCAATTAATAAATAAGTCCTGTTTTCTATAAAATATGTATTTTTAGTAAATTCTGAATTATGACTTTATTTAAAAAGTTAAACTTCTTAAAAGTTATTTAATAAATAAATATGGTTTTAAATACATAAGATAAATATTGAATTGATTTAAAATATGTTTAACTCAAGTTTAAAATTTAAATAAATAACAATAAGGTTTATTTTGATTTTCTTTAATATAATGTGATAAAATAAATAATTTATTAATAAGAAAATAATTTCTTTTATAAGTTATTTATGATTATCAAATGTTGTTATTTTGTTATTTTTAAATATATATAATAATACATTGTTTCAACAAATAAATTTTTAATAAAAATTATTGTTTTCCAAAATTCAAATTTGTAGTGGTATTTGTAAATAAACTAGGTTTCAAAAATTCAATTTGAACTTGAATTCAAAGTTTTTAAAATTTAAAGTATAAATGTTTTTAATTTGTTTTGATTTTGATATATTTGTATAAGTTTAATTTTATAAATATAGTTTGGTTTATTCATTTTAAAATCTATATACATATGAATAAATACATGATTAACTAATTTATTTAAACATAGGTTTACATTTATCATGTATTAACATCTAAATAAATAACTAATTAACATTTGGGACAAATGTAAACATATTACAAATTAAATGAGCATGCGTTAATTAATTAACATACTTACTTGACAAATGTAATATGTAGGGACAAGTGTCAAAAATTTAATTAGCATTTTCTTTTGATTTTATTTTTAATGATTTCAGTTTTTATAAACAAACTCCTTCCATCTTATTTCTTTTTGAAATCAAAAGCTAAGAAACAATGGAAAACAAATTTCTGAAATCATTTTCAAAGCCACTTCTCAAATCAAAACTCTGTTAAATATTTTCCAATTCAAATCTGTAAATCCACTTCTCAAACCAAAGGCATGCAAACCAATTATTTTCAAATCAAAACATAACAATCCTGCATATTTTTTTCAAATGAAAAATCACCTGCACTTCTGGAATTAGTCTGCATGTAAACCAAAAAGCAATCCTATATTCAAGTAAATCTATAGCCTGTTTTTCTGAAGGCGTGCATATTTTCATCTGCATCTCCTTCCATCTGAAGTCTCAAAGGAGCATGCATGCAACTGTATTATTAGAATCCGGAGCAAATTCAAATCAAGATTTAGAGTTCACAAGATTGAATAAAAAAGGGAGTTTCCAGTTTAAAAAAAAAGAAAAAAAGAAGCACAAGTCTCTTTTTCAAATGCATTGCTCTGCACATCAAATTTAGGTGAGTAACATTCTTCTTAAAAATTTCTTAAGTACTAATTAGTTGCATGTTTACATTTGAAAATAAATATGTTTATGTGAATGTATATATGAATTATCTATATGTTTATACATGTATGATGTGTGTATGGTAAATAGTCCTGTAACCCCTCTGTTCCTAGTTCAAGCTCTAGTTTTTGGGATTAAAAATCATACCTCTCGATCAAACCTGTGTTAAGATTCAAGTTTTAAACAAAACTTGATTATTTTATCCTAGAGAAATTTTTGAAATATTGTTTAAGTTAAATAAAATTTGAAATATTGTTTAAGTTAAATAAAATTTGAAATCTTACTGGGTATTTTAAAAAGCAAAGCAAACTTTGAATAAAGGAAAAGCCAAACATTTTAGTTTATAAATCTAGGATCTGAATTTGAATACTTAGACTAAAACAAGATTTTTAAATCAAAAATCAGCATTTTTAATCAAGGGGTTTGGGAGCAGTTTTCTGTTGAACAAAAAATGGAAATATGATGATTTCTGATGATCTAACGGTTTGGGGATATTGGTATTCTTCTTGTGGGTAGGGGAGTTATCAGTGTAGCTGAGAAAATTGAGTAATGGTGATGTAAAACACCATGGTTGCAGTAATTTCGATTTTTCTTCCTGTAGCCCTAGTTTTGTTTGAACATATTGTTGTGACCGATACTGCCTTCAGAGGAGACCGAGTGTCGTGGGCCTTTGGCAGATGGTAGTCTGGGTGACGATGAAGTTGTAGTCGGAGTTGCAAGGCTTATGATGGTCGGAGGATGGGTGTTGAAGAGATGACAGGTTTTGGGGGGTTTTTGACTGTCTGGTTCCAGGTTCTGCAAATCAACTCGAATTTGGTTTTTGGTTGTGGAGTGAAGAACCGATGGTGGTGGTTGATTGTAGGTTTGGTCGTCGATGATTAGAGGTTGCCTGAGGTGGGTGATGATGGCCGGAGGCACGGTGTACGTGCACCGTGCATTTGGGTCTGGATTTTCTTTTTTTTGGGTACTGCAGTGTTTTGACTCGAGTAACACTCGAGTGTATGCTGAGTTTGCTCAAAGTTACGGACTAGATGACTCGAAGCATTCATTAGGTTAGCTCGGGAGTATGTTGTATTACAGTTTTTTTGAAAAACTGTATGTAGTCTTGTTTTTAAAACAAAATTAAAAATGAATAAGCTGTATTGATAAGTTTAAAAAAATTCAAATCTGAAGGATGAATTAAGTTTCAAAGTGTTTGAATCTTATAAGTTTTCAAAATTGAAAGTGGTTTCAGTTTTAAAAAGAAAAAAAAAAGAAGAACCTGACAGTTTCTTCTGGAAATTGAATTCATTTTTTGAAAATCTAAAACTAATTTAAGAACAACGGTTTGAATCCAAATTTAAGTTCAGGTTTTCTTAAGATTTTTAAATCTTCAGTTTTTTTAAAAAAAAATGAATTTGTATTTTCAAATAAGAAGTTTTAAAATCAAGGTGTAAAGCAAGAATTCAATTCAAGTTTATATTTCAAATAATTTAGATAAGGAATGGGTTCAAATGTATTGAATTTAAAATCTGATATTTGAATAAGTTTAAAATTTGAATGTTTTTCAAACAAGTTTAAATTTAAATTGTTTATTAGGAGTAAATTTGTTTTCAAACAAATATTTTTAAAACTTGATTTCCCTTTTGAATGAAGTCATTTATAAAAGATTTATAATAGAAAGTTAAATGATTATTAACTTGAATTTGAAATTTAAATGGTAATGTATTTTAAACTTAATTTTTTATTAAATTAAGTATATTAAGACTTATCTTATATAAGTTTTAATTATAAGTGATAAATATTATTTACATTTATTCTAAAAAGGAACATAAATGGAATTAAAGTTGGATAATGCTTTAACAAATATCATTTTTAATTTTTGAAATTTGAATTTTAATGTTCTAGTACACCTTAATATTTATACAATTATTAATAAGGAATGGGTTATCTTAGAAATTATTAAGATATTAAAATAAGTAAATAAATAAGATAATTAAGGAGTGACTTATTTATTTAATTTAAAATTAATAATTTGGATTAATTTAAACTAGAGATTTATTAAGAAGTAATTGAAGAAAAGTAATTAAAGAAAAGTAATTAAAGAATTAATAATAGTTAACGATGGTCATTAACTAAAGTTTATTTAGTAATTAATTAATATGATTAATTTTTAATAATTAATTAGGTTGATTAATTAATGATAATGAATTATGAAATTTATTTAAGTTTAATTACTCAAATGAAAGTAATTAAGACATTAATTACTTAATGTAATTAATGAGTTTATTGAGATTGGTTTAAATTAATTAATTAAGTTTAATTAATTTTAAACATGGGATTTGATAATAATTACCTGATGTAATTAATGAAGTAAATTTACTCAGTGAAGTAATTAAAGATAATTACTGAATGTAATTAATAGATGATATTGGGATTGTGAAAATAATTTGGATTAAATTATTTTGTATAATTAATCAAGTGATTAATTAAAGAAATTAATTAAGGAATAATTAATTTGATAAGTAAATAAGGGTAGTTAATTATAGAATGAGATTAATCAAAGGTGATTAATAATTATGGGATAAGTAAGATTAATTACTGGAAGTAATTAATTTAATAGAGTAATTAATTAAATATAATTAAGGATCATTAATTAATAATTAAGATTGATTAATTAAGATTAATTAATTAATAATAAATGATTAAGTGTAATTAATTAATTGTAATTAATTAAGGTTAAATGTAATTAATTATAGTTAATTAATTAATGAAGTAATTAAAGGTTAATTATTGTATTTGGTTTAGAGTAATTAATTTTGTGAAATTAATTAAAGTATAATTAATCAGGATTGATTAATTAAGATGATATATTAGAGGTTAATCAATTAATTAATTTGTAATTAATTAATGCTGATATAAGCAAGATTTATAATGTGTAAGTAATTAATTTAATTCATTCTAAATTAATTAAAGATGATGTAATTAATTTAATTCATTTTAAATTAATTATAGATGGTATGATTATAAATCATTGCTTATAGATGGTTGATATTGGTTACCTTGAATGGTTTGAATCTCAGAGATGAGATTAGTTATGTTCATTGATATGGATGCATTGGTTGCATTGTGATATTGATATGGATTATCTTTTGATAGTGATAGTATGGATTATCTGTGGTTATGATAATGATAATTATCTGTTGTGAATCTATGAATTACCTATGTGTGTGTATATAGATAATGTTATTGAATTGTTTTAAACTCTAAAACAACTTGGACCTAAAAGACACGCTTTGGATTTTGATGAGACCGGGATCGGGTTTCCATACTTGGATATCCGAAAACCACATCGATCCAAATTAACAATAGGTCGTGAATATTATGTGGAGAGTGAAGACTCAAGGTGTAAGGGCTATACATCAGTATAACTTTGTGGGTGATTCCGTAATGAGTTTGACGGAATAGTACTTATAGATTCGAGATAGAGATTCAGAGTGCAAGGGTTATCGTCGTTAACTCTGAGGGTGATTCCAAAACGAGTGTAACGAGATAATGCCTTCAGTTTCATTCGAACCCGGAACGAACTTGTATGGATTGAATGCTTTCAGCACATCGTCAGGTAGACGATGAGCATTCTAAGAGATGTGTTCTCTAAAGGTAATCGTAGCCTCAAGCCTCATCAACCGGGAATGGCTAAAACAGGTGAGGTGCAGCAAGGCTTCGTGGGTAGCTCCCACTGGAGAGCAAGATTGATCCCTGTCTAGAGGTCCCTTTTATATTCGGCTTAGTGGGCAGTTGGAATTGCGCACCAACTGCGGGGTTGTCTTGTTCGGAACTGTTCAGTAAGGAATGGGTGCGGCATTGTGTTGCAGGGGAGCGGGCGTACTCCTCGGTACGTTGATCTAGGCCACATACTGTGACGGGCGGTACCCCAGTAGCCCTACCATTGATGGAATCCAAAATCCAATAAGTGCTAACGGTTTTGATTGTATTACCCACTTTTGTGGCTAGTAGCTGGAATTTAATCATCTAACAATTTCGGCTGTTTCATATTTACTTGAAAACCCTAGACCTATTATAATATCACTGGATTTCCTATCAAATGTTTTGGTTAGCGTAAGGTAAAAACTTTTCCATGTTTATGTGTGGGAAGTCTTACGTGATACCTTTCTTTTCAAAAGGTTTTTGAAAGTTAAGCAACTTTAACCTGTTACTCACAGCAGACCCATGTCTGGCCCGGAGTTTATCTTTTGTTTTCATAAACTCTTGGGTACTCAAATTTTTACGAGTAGCCAAGGGATTCAGGTCAGCTTTGACAAATATTGGAGGAGCAATGGAGCAGGAAGCTTCTGCGTTAGATATATAGTATTCCGCTGTGTGTTCTGTGTTGTCTCTGAGTTGTAATAACTAGACAGGTGTTTATAACTGTCTAGTATGTGTTGTATATCTGTGTACTCTGATAGTGGTTGTAAACTATGTAATATTTTTAATACAATTTATTCCTTCCGCTGTTTAGATTCTGATGTGTTTTTTCTTCTTCTACTCTTTCTTTCTCTTTTCTATCCTTTTCTTTTTTATTAGCGATACAACTTCCTGGAGTTTGGAAGTTGGGTCGTTAAACCTACAGTCTGGAATCTCATTCATAATTCAAAACATCAAAGCCCATTCGGCACTTGTACTCCCCGAGTTCATTCGGTAGCTCGAGGCTAAAAGTCCATTCGGCACTCGTACTCCCCGAGTTCATTCGGTAGTTCGAGGCTAAAAGTCCATTCGGCAGTTCGAGGCTAAGGGCCCATTCGGCGCTCGTACTCCCCGAGTTCATTCGGTAGTTCGAGGCTAAGGGCCCATTCGGCACTCGTACTCCCCGAGTTCATTCGGTAGTTCGAGGCTGAGGACCCATTCGGCACTCATACTCCCAAAGCTCAATCGATAGTTCGAGCATGAAGTTCGTTCGGCAGAAGAAAGCCTCACCTGGTTCGGCAGACAAAACTGGTTCGGTTATATGGTTGAATCGGCAGAACAGAAGTTTGGTTCGGCTATTTCAAATAGTGAGGAATAATGGGGGCATGAAGCCCATACTTATAGGCAAGCGTAGGATGACCGTACCAACTGGTTCGGCGCTTGGGCCGAATGAGAGTGTCCAAACTGAATGATCTAAAACAAAGCACGACATATGCAGGCATATGCCCCACTTTGGGGGGCAAATGTTAGGCGTATCGCCACCGGACCAGGGCCACCGGACCAGGGCCACCGGACCAGGGCCACCGGACCAAGACCACCGGACCAGAACTCAACTCCACTCACCACCGGACCAGGGCCATCGGACCAAGACCACCGGACCAGAACTCAACACCACTCACCACTGGACCAGGGCCACCGGACCAAGACCACCGGACCAGAACTCAACCCCACTCACCATTGGACCAGGGCTACCGGACCAAGACCACCGGACCAGAACTCAACCCCTCTCACCACCGGACCAGAACTCAACTCCAACACCATCGGACCAAGACCACCGGACCAATGCTCAACCCCACTCACCACCGGACTAGAACTCAACTCCAACACCACCGGACCAATCCATGCTTTCACCACCGAACCAATGCTACCGAACCAAAGTGAAGAAAGCGTTAACGAACCAGCATTACCAGGCCAGATCACATCAGCCCAGGCCCACCAGCAGCTATATACATCCAAGGCCCCTACCCCCAGCTTCACTCTATAAATAGAGGGTTAGGGGTACAACAATGGGGGAGGAGTTTGGAGGGCTCAAGCACGGACAAACTTTCAAACTGCTTTCATACACTTATAATAAAAGCCTTGTACTTGTAATCTGAACAGTAAAAGAGAATAACATATAAAGTGGACGTAGGCACATTCTGGCCGAACCACTATAAATCTGTGTGTCTTTTACAGTTTAGTCTCTGCTTTTTACATATTTGCATAAATCATCCAAATCATTAAGAACAACGTAAAACCGACTAAATCATACGACTTGGATTTGTTTGCCCGTTTTTTGTGCAAACATATTCGCTTCAAGATATCATGTTTACTTCAATATGTTATATTCACTTCAAAACATCATTTTATTCACCATGAAATCAATTTCACTTCAAAATCATTATATTTACTTTGAAATCAATTTCATTTCAAAATCATTTGAATTTCAACATAGGTTATAACTTTATTTTAACTACGTTTATATTTAAATCAATGATTTAAACATACACAGTTTCTAACACGAACAACTGAATTTTTTTGAAAATAGTTTAAATAGTTCGGAGACTGAAATTTTTTGACATAAAATAGTTTAAGTACTGAAAATGGGTTATAAATTAAAATGGTCGGAAATTTAAATAATTTGAAATCTTGCAAAAGATGAATTTTAAAACAGTTTAGAGTAAAAAAGTTTATAATGAATATAGTATCAAATTTAAAACTGCTTCTTTCCATTTCTAATAAATATGGACTCAAGTGTAATTTTCGATTAAACTGATTTAATTTCAAATCTTCCAATTCAAATCATCTTCAATCACAAATCAATTCAAATCGACTCAATTTTGATTTCAATTCAAATCAACTTCCACTTCGATTTTAATTCAAATTAACTTTAATTTCAAAACATTCCTTTTAACTTTAAATTCGATATAACGATTCGATTTAACTTCAATTTTGAAATGTTTTATTTTAACTTCAAATTCAATTTAACACCTCGATTTAATGATTCGAATTTTAATTCAATTCTTATTTTAAGCCATTTCAAAATATATCAATTTCAAGTCCAATTTCAATTAACCGATTAAATCACTTAAATCAAATTTAATTCAAGTTAAATTTAATGTTCAAATCTTTAAAATAATTCAATTCCGAGCCCAAATTTGAATTATCCATTTATATCACTTTTATTTAGGTAAATTCAAAGTTCAAGCAACAGTTTAAGACTTTAAAACAATTAAATTTCCATAATTCAAGTCACATGTCGATTATAACTTCAAATTCCAAAATAAATTCTTTAAACAATTTCTTTTAAAATTTCACCTTTAATATTCAAAGCTCAAGTTTGAAAATAACTCAATCTTCATAAATTTGATTTTTATTTGTTTAAGACAAAATCATTTTAATAGACTTAAATTCAAGAATTTAAAACTATTAAATTTAACTAATCCAGTGCTCGTATATAATATTCTATCATATGGCCAAGTGATCGATTATTTCGATTTTAATTTAAGGGATGGTTATATATCATTTCAACATATTTCTTAATTTATTCGAATATAATCCAAACAAAAGTATATATATTGTCAAATAATATACAAGATGATAACATGATATATATATATATATATAATAAATAAACATCCAAATCATCCAATATATCAACCAATAGTCATCCATCACAATCAACATCCAAACCAGCCAATAAATCACAATAGTAAACTAGTTATCTATATCTGGTGTCTAAAAGCAATTCAATTTCAGTTTTAACTGTCGATTAAAATTCCTAATTGTTTAATTCGTATATCAATTTAAATGTCAGCTAAGTTACCAAATAACAGTCAATAAAAAATAATCACATCAAGATTTCAGTTTAACTAACATCAGAATATTTTAGTATTTCATGAGCATTTTAAAATACTCACCTTTATTTGAACTGAATTTTTTCAGAGTCAAACAAATTCGAATCCAACTACATGTCGTAAACAACTTCATTATGAATCCAATGTGACTTGTTTCGCTCGAATTCGATCTCGTATGAAAAAGTTGCGGACTAATGAACATTCGATATAATTAAAATTATAATCAACTTAATTAAAATAATTATTAAATTAAAACTTCTTCTAAAACCTCCCTCAAACATGCTTTTCACCTATAGGCCACGCTCGTGCCTTCTCTATATATATTTATATATACATATACATACATACATACATACATACATACATATATATATATATATATATATATATATATATATTTGACCTTCGCTCCTCCAGTTGAGACACGCCGCCGACCAGACCCACCGCCGTGCTCCCCCCACGTCGCCGCTTTCACAGCACACGCGCGCATGCAAATTGAGATTGCACGACAAACCTAGTTGCAGTGAAACGCGAGACGATTTCGCTCTGTACTCGATGTCAAACGATGATCCATTCGTCGAGCAAGTTCGTATCGACGTGCTCAACTGTTCCTTGGTTTAAGTCGTTGGCCAATTTCAACCGTAGAGGCTTCGATCGGCGATGGCCATTAGATGGAGGTTTTAATGGCGGCTGGAATTATTTTAAGGTTAGGGTTGCAAATGGCAGAAACTTGAGAGCTATTTATACAAAATTTCTGATGGCACTATTCATCCACAAATTCGAACTACAAACGAAGTGGCACACTTGGCATTCTATATGTTACATCCCTTGTCTAAACACAATGGAACATATATCGGAAGCCAATTTCGTCATATCCAGAAGATCGCTTTTCAAAATCAAATTAAATTAATTAAAGTTCTAAAAATAAATTATATGCATTTCAAAACTCGCATGACCAAACGATAAGTCAGATCGCTACGAAACTTTAAATTCTATAATAATTCAGTATTACGGATCCGATGAAACTGGTTTCGTCAAAATCCAAGGCAGTGCTCAAAAGACTATTTTTACATGTTAATTAAAATGAGCAATTTCCATAATAAATTTAACCACTTTTAAAATCTAATTAAATGTTCACTAACTCTATTTTAATTTAAATAGAATTTCAATCAACTTTTAAAATCATTTTCATTCATATTGATTTCAAGATTCATTTATTTAACAATTTCAAATATTAAATTTAACAATTTATTATCAAATAAATCATTATATTTGAAATATAAGTTATTTAACTTATGAAATTAACTTTTCAATATTTAAAATCAATTAAATATCCCAAATTCAAATATTAAATTAAACTTTTGTAAATTAAAATGTTTGTTCAAAATTTATACAACCAATGTTCTTGCATTTAAATTCATAAACAAATTCACTTCTTCAATTAAAGTCTTCCAAAAATCCAATTAAATGAGCTTCAACATTGGATTCAAATGAATCTTAATTAAAAATAAGTTATTTTTTTTACAAATATATAATTCAACATTTATTTTCTTCAAGTTCATATTAAATAGACTACGTAAATAAAGCATAAATTTGTATTATCATTTTTACTATTTTTATTCAATAATCATATTAAATTTAATAATTTAAAATAGTTAAAATATGAGTTGTTACACAACGTATGCACATGCATACATCCTTGACTTCATATTTGCACTTCATTTCCTACAAATAAAAATAAAAATATGCAAATAAATTTCCTTAAAGTTAAATCATATACAAAATTATCATTTTACCCCCAAATGAAGATGAATGAATGACGATTTGAAAGGAATCTAATTTTTGGATTAAACATGTAAAATACCTAATATGCTTATTTATTTAATTAAAAGAAGATTAATTATGGAAGTAAAAATATACACTTTTACATGTGCATCAAATACACCCAACTTATCTTTTCTTTCGTTATCAAATAAACTAAAATTTGGATAAATCCATTTTCGTAGGAAATACGATTGCATTGAGCGCATACAACAAGCCGGTAGACCTTTAGGTGTCCCTAGTAGGAAGAGTGATGTTTCATGAGGGTTTTCAGCGAATACTACTCACAAAAAATATAAGTTTTGGTCATTATCAAGAAATTTTAGTCATTTTGCTCATCAACACTTCACAAAAATTAACTTATCATCACAATTACACTCTAATTTGGCTAGTTGTTTCAGTTGATATCATAGCGCAACTATGAAATGGGTCCTTTAGTTGATTATCAAAATTTTGCAAAAGTGGTATTTTTATTTCTTTTGAATAACAAGTTGAGTAAAATAAGTGAAAATAGTGCTTGGATTTCAATTGCTCGCTCTCTCTATTTTGAAAAATATTAATATTATTGTTATTTATGCACCTAACTCTGATAAGCTGAGGTCATACACTGATCATGCTCTACCTTTTGGGCTTACGTGAGAAGAGTACAGTGCATGGCGAGTGACCACACTTGCATATGAATACAAGACAGATAAACTAATGCCAGATATACCAATTATGCATCGTCTTTCAACCTTACGTGAGAAGGGTACAAAGCTTGGTAAGTGTACACATTTACGTGTGAACACATGACACAAGGCGTTTCTTATTTTTATAAAAACTTTTTTTTGTGAAAAGAGAGAGTTATGCAAAATCATCTTAGCACCTCTTAACTTAGAAGATCAAAAATGTTATGTCCTTTACTTTAAATCAACCACTCTTTTAAACAAAGATTACAATTAGGACATACTTCATAATTATCACCTTTGAACCTTCTTATATGCTAGTTAAACCATAGTAACTTCTAATCAAACTTTTATTTTTATTTTTGTTGAGACAAGTAAATTTTCAAAAATTACAATTTAATAACCAAAAATATATACTTATTCCCATAATGTTTCTTTAAAAGTATATCAATATGCTAAAAACACTTTTTTTGGGGTTTTTTTTTGTTTTTTTGAAAAGTGTATGCAAAAGAAATAACCCATGAAAAACCAATGTAAACATAAACCTCCCCACATGAAACGACCCGTAAATTTTAATAAATTTTATAATGTATTTAGTTGGATTTTTGAGAAATTTTAAATAATAATATTTTGAAATAAAATTTTAATATTTGGAACACGTCTAATTAAACATAGCAAATGGTAAATTTTCAATTAATTATATGGAAGTTTATTTTATTGTGTGATTCTATTTAAATTCAAATCAGTTAAAATTGATGATAATAAATTTATTCCCAAATCTTAATATTTTTCTAAAGAAATTTCTAAATCCTCTTCTGAGTGAGACGTCATCTTTCATTTTTCAAACGGACTTCTATTACTCCGTTCATCTTATTTCTGACCAAATAGCAGCATTTTCTGGTACCGAATATCGACTTTTGATCGGATGATCTTATCACCGATATCTGTATACCGTTTTGATCGTCTCGACATGCTGATCTCAGTGGTATATCTATTTGTGTATTTCGGAGTCCGGTAAGCGGTGAAATCCATAAAACGATTAACCGTGTCTGCACCCATTTTTGAACCTTTAATATTCTATGCCCACTCAAATTTCAAACGGCCAAATTAAAATGGCCATTAGCACTCATTTATTTCTGATTGGCTTTTGCTTTTCTAGAATTTACTCCTAACCTTTAACGTATTACCAGTTTCATTTTCTCCCCCCATTTGTCTTCTACCTCATTGCTTTTGTGTAACGACCCGAAATTTTCGATCCCGAAAATTCCAGATAGTTAGGAAAAGAAGAAAAGAGATAGAAGAAGAAACAAAACAAAACACAGATTCTCAAATTCACAGCAGATCAAAATATAATATCAAATAAAATAACAGTTATACAAGGAAAATCTGTATTAGTTAACTTACGTTAATACATCAGAGTTACAACATTTCACAATCACTGGACGGTTAAAATAACTTGTCCCAGATAAATAACAATATCACAGCGGAAAACACTCCATAAGTTCCTACTACCCAGCTCGCCTCCTGAGCTCCAGAATGTCCTTACTTGGGAATCTGTAATACTCGGTCTGACCCGAGCATTACATCAAAGTAACACCCGGATCAGGATGGAACCAGCGTGAGTAAACCCATCTATCATAAAATACTAATGCATAAAACTTATTTAAAAACTGGGGTAAATCGTACCTCTACAAGTTCTTTACTTGCCAAAGTCAGATACATGCCTTACAATCATATCTAAGTATTATTACTCAGATTAAATGACCAAATTTACATCATTTATTTTGTTCCTGCCCATTTATTCCAAATCAAATCCACAAAGAATTTTATAGATTCCAAATCGAAGTGGTTTCGGGTAAGTGCTAATACCCGACCCCGGTCTCTTCGAATCCAATGTCACCTTAACCTAAGTTATTCAAGTGAATACAATTCAATTTTAAATATTGGATGTCACTTACATACATCTATTTATCATCGATAGATAACCACATTATCACTGTCCAACTCAAAGATATCATATCACAAAACATTTCATATCAGTGATATCAACCAATTCAAGGCATTCAATATACTCCAATCATCCATAAGCAAGGTTAATTAGTTGTTCAATTTCCTAATTAATTTAATTTACTCACCAAATAAATTAAATTAATTACCTTTAATTCTTAATTAATGACATTAATTAATCATCTTGATTAATTTACTTTAATTAATTAACTATCCCTAAATTAATTAATCTTAATTAATTACATTAATTAACTATCCCTAAATTAATTAATCTTAATTAATTACATTAATTAATTATCACTTGATTAGTTAACATTTAATCATTTGATCCATATAAATTAGTTAACCTTTGATTATTAATTTATTTACCCATAATTAATCACATTGATAAATCTTTAAATTACTTAGGTTAATTAATAAACCCCTAATTATTACTAAATCTTTTAATCATTTGTTATCTTTACTAAATCACATAAGTTAGTTACCTTGTATATAATTATTTCAAACCAAAATAAAAAAAACCACTCAATCCTTTAAATTTTTAATACTCTGAGACTTGTTGGGAAGAGCTTGATAATTACTTTTATTTTGAAACTTCGCACAGGCCAAAACCCAAACCATGAAAATCCTTCTACTCTATTCCTTCCCTTAATCCCCTTCTCTACTCCTTATTCAACTAGCAAAACACAGGAATGACAAAACCCAAAAAACGACGGTGCACCGTGCACATGCATGCATGAATGGAGGCACTCCGGCCTTTGCCGCCACCGCCACCAGATCGTTGATGATCTCAACGTCCCCTGGCTACCCAGACCTTCATCAGAAATACACGAATCCAAATTCATCAATTCCGTCAATACCAAAAAGAACTTCCCTTCGACATCCCCTGATACCACCACCGGTCACCGAAACCCCATGCCTCACTGTCGAAAACTTCGTCAAACATGCCTCTTCCTGTCTCCCCTCCACCGAACTACTCTGGCACCACAAAGATGTCTCACAAGCCTGGAAGACATCCCCGACCCAAACAAAATCCAAACCCTATCTTGCCGCCGTTGCACCACCATGACAACCCGTCATGCCGCTAATTCCTAGTGACCCTCGACCAACGAGCTTCTATTTGCACAATCCCGACCCCCAATCGTTTCCCGATCATCTAAAATCGGCTGATGAAACTGTTCTGATCATCCCTCACTACCCCTCCATAAACACAGTTAAAATTCATGAATTAATCATCAAAATTCAACATTTCCTAAATCAAATCCATTCCTATACATAAAGTACAAATTTAGTACGATTGGTTTTTTTTTGAAAATGTTTTACTGGCCAGTGTAATCCTTTTTTTTCCACGACCTACTTGCAATTCTATCATGAAATTGTTTGTAGAAAAGGAATTACCCGACTACTAAATCTTCCCTTTAGTCAATGCATACTATAAGAACTTAGGTGAAGAGAAAATGATTTTTGAAGGCTCTTAGAACTTGTTAGAGACAAGAACAGGAAAATATGTATACATACAAGCATTCATATATTTATATACAGGCTATAATACCCATTCTACTCTCCTATTACCCATATTCTCTGATATTTCTAGCTAACAATTAATATAAACTTTTTATATAAAAGTTTAGATCTTGTAAAGTTAGTATTCTCACTGATAATGGCTTGAAAGAAGAAACAGAGACATGCATAAAACATATACACAGCAAATCCATTTATTCACCCAAGCAACCGCAATTTCATCCATGCAAGTCAATTTTTAATCAATACTACCATCAATGGTTATATGCACAAAATGATCAAGAAGATTTAGCCCTTTTTTTCAAATATGTTTACTCACCTAAAAAAGAGAACACAATTTGCTAGATGAACTGCACTTGATCATGCTCAGGTTCTGCAACTAGATTCATGGTTATGAACTGAAGCTTTTGATTTGATATGATTTCTGAATCACTACTTACAATGTTAGAGATGCATTTGAATTTTGCACTATACTTTTTGTTTTGATCTTAGAACTGTTTCCAGGTTTTGAACTTGATTCCCATTTTTCCCTCTTCCAGTTTTACTTTCAGTTTTATAACTTCCTTTAGGTTTGATTTTGTGAAAGATAAATGAGAAAGAAAGGAGTAGAGTGGTGTTAAATCTTGTTTTCATTTATTTATATATATTTTTATTTTAAAAAATGAAGAAAATGATTTATGACACTTGTTAAATTTGTATACACTTGTAAATTGCATGTATTCTTAAGCTTGCAAATGTTTTAAACTCCTTATTTATATATATTTCTTATGTTTTAAAAAAAACTATGTATTATGTTAAAATTATATATATACAAACTTAGTTCATGTGTAATTTAAGAGAAAGAATATTAATCCTTTTATTAACCTTAAACTATTATATTCTAAATCAATAAATATTACCTTTAGTGTTTTGTTTTTTTGATAAATATAAGATTCAACATGAAGTAGCTTTTAAAAATATTACATTGAATCTAAATTAATGCTCCTAAATATTAATATATGTATATATATGCATATGTTCTCTTTCTATATAAACTTTTAATAAATTTCTATTTGATTAATACATTTTCTTAATTTATTTTTATAAAATCATTTAAGAAAACAATATAGAACTAATTATACTAATAAAAATCAAATATACTTCATTTTTAAATCCCATTTAGTTTAAGATATTAGCCTTTTGAATTTCAATCTCAAATTCAAATTCAATCTAAAATCAACTCATATAAATATATATTTAAACAACACGTATTTAATTTGTCTGAATTTTTTTTGCCAATTCAAAATAATTATATTAGGAGATTACCAAATAAACATTTATCCGGAGATAAATATTTATTATCAAATTTATTTGTTCAACCCATAAACCAGTATTTTCAATAGTTAGATCAGATAATTATCCAATTATCTGATGCCCAAAAATCTGGGTTATCGTATTCCTCCCCCTTTCAATCTTTTCGTTCTCGAAAAGGAATGAAGCCGGAATTTATTCAATACTTATTATTAGATAAATTTATTTTTTGAGCATTTTAAAACATTCTAAAATCTATTTAATATTGCCAAAATAGTTTTATAAAAGTACATTTTATAACTCGATGTTTCAACAAGTCCATCTTCGTTCTCAAAGAAATTCGGTCATACGTTGATCAGGCATAGGACTGAAAATCTGTAAGTACTTACCAGATCGGTTTTCAACACCCAGTGAAAATACCGGAAAATATTTTGTTGAAAATATAGAAAACATTTTTTGAAAATAGAGGAAATATCTTTAGTGATAATGCTCTGGAAATCATCACCCTCATCCATGGTCGCAGTTAACCCGATGGTTACGTTGCCATCCCGGCAAAATCCATAGATAACTGTAGGCACTCCACGCCCCTCGATTACGCCATGAACCTGCTACAGATCGCAGCTACAACTGGAGTTACGTTGCTATCACAGCAAAAACCCATATAACTGTAGGCATCGGCGCCTTCGAATTTCGCTGCCAAATAAATGAAACTTCTCCACTCCACTCGACCATAGATCACAGTCTACCGATGTTACGTTGTTATCCTAGCAAAATAAAACGTAGACCGTTGACACTCACCTCCACACGATTTCTGCTATGATCCACATTAGATCGCAGCAACATCGAGTTACATTGTCGTAAACAACACGTGATATCCTGGAATTTTTGGAAATATAAATTTAATAATCTGTATTTAAAATTAAATTGATTTGATAATTTTTGTAAATAAATTTTAATTCATTTGATAATCTTACTTTAATAAATATTTAATTGATAGATTTTTTTTTAAAAGCTAAATAAATGGTTTTCTATTTATAATGTATATAGAAAGTGTATATATTGTAAATAGATAAGCCTTGTTTAAATTTAATAAATAAATAAATCTTGTTCTCTAATATATATCTTTGTAAATTGGGAATTATGACTTATTTAAAGTTAAACTTTTAAAAGCTATTTTATAAATAACTATATGGTTTAAAATTGTTAAGATAAAAGTTTAAATTTATTTAAATTGATTTTGAGTTTAAATTTGAATAAAATTAACAATAAGATTTGTTTTGTTTTCTTTTTAAATATAGTTTGATAAAATAAATAATTTATTAATAAAGAAACAATTTCTTTTATAAATTATTTAAAGTTATCAAATTTTTTATTTTCAAAATATAATAATGTATTGTTTTTAACAAATGGATTTTAATAATAATAATAAAAATTGTTGTTTCAAATTGAATTTTAGAATTTGATTTGAATTTGAGTCTAAAGCCTTGAAACTTAAAGTATCATCTTAAATTATATTGGATTTTAAAATATCTGTATAAACTTTTACTTATAAATACAATTATTTTATTTCTTTTAAAATTATTTGTACATATATAAATACTTATTAACTAATTAATTAAGCATAACCTATATTAACATATTAACTAAATACTAATTAACATTTAATTATAACTAATTAACCTTAAAAGACAAGTGTAAACATCCTAAACTTAATTTAACATGTGTTAAGTAATAAACAATTAAAGTGACAAATGTAAATATTTAGGACAAGTGTCATATTATTTTTATTTTTCTTTGATTTCTAATAAATCATAAATTTAGTATATAAACTCATACTTCTTCCATCCTATTCTTTTTCTCATTTGCAATTCTAAACCAAGAAATTTTCAGCTGAAAACTTGTTACTCTAAAAACTGAGAAAAAAAAAGAAAATGTGCAAACCATTTCTGCAAAAATCAGTAATCAAACTCTTCAACTTCAAAAATGCAAATCAATTCCCTGTAAACCATTTACCCCATAACCAACTTGAAAAACACAAATCAATTCCCAGTTTATGTTCACATGCAAATCAAAAATCTGAAGCCTGCATTCATTCTCCTCAAAATTGAAGCCTGTACATCATTTTTCAACCTGGAAATGATTTCTGCATACCTCATTTTTGGTTCAAAACATTTTCAAATCAAGCTACCAGCTTGCATGTAATTTTCAAATCTGGAGCATGCAAGACTGCATTCATTATCTTCAACTTGAGATGATTAGGACTGCATTTTCTTTTAAGCTGGATGCATGCATGTAGACTGAAAATCAGGGAGCAAAAGCTTTTAAAAATATGCTTTGTTCATCTTCTTTAATCAGTGAATAACTTTTTATTTAAAAGCTTAAGTATAATAAACCTGCTGCATGTTCATATCTATAAAATTGTATTGTTGTGTGTAAAATTTTAAGTGCATTTCAGTGAATATATGAATGTGTGGATGTGTATAGATATATGATGCTGTTGTATATGCATCTGACAGTACTTAGTTTTAGAAGTATGGATTTTGATAAAAATCCATTTCCTCTTAAACCAATCTCTGATAAGATTTAAAATTCAAACAAAACTTGATTGTTATATCATAGAGTAAGTTTTAAAAATTTATATAAGTTAAATAAATTTTTGTATTGCCTGGAAATAAAATAACAGAGCAAAGTTAGTATAAAGTGAAAATTCAAGTACCTTGATTCGATGTTTCAGGGTTTATAAATCAAATCATCATACAAAATCATGATTTTTAAAAGCAAGATTACAATTTTTAGTGCTAGAATCAAAGAGCAGTTCTATATTATCTGTATTGTGTATTTTGGGGTATCGCTGTTAATACAAATGATTGGAGGTGTTGAGTTTGCTCTTGAAGGTGGAGGAGTTATCATGGATGATGGGAAAATTATCTGATTATAGTGTATTTCATTTTGGAGATGATGGTTGTGATTTGAAGTGTGGAACCCTAGTTTTTATGGGTTTGAGTTTTTGTTTTGGTTCGACTTCCTCAATGGATCGAGTGCATCGAGGACTTGGGTACTGGATGTTGGTGGATTGACAAGGACTTCGTCGGAGTTTTAGAGGCAACGGTGGTCGGAGCTTCAAAGGCGAGGCGTTGGCAGGTTTTGGATGTAGAGGTTACTGCCTGTTCCAGTTTTTGTTCCAGGTTTGGAATTTTAATCTCGATTTTGATTTCGAGCAAGAGTCGATTGGGTTGTTGTTTGGATGATCTGAGATGATGATCGTCGACTGTAGGGAGGTCGCGATGTTGATCAAGGGTGGCCGGAGGCACGGTGCATGTACATGGTGGACATGTTGTTTTTCTGGTGAAGTTTTATATGTGGGTTTCGATTGTCTCGAGTTTTCTCGGGTGATTCGAGTGTATGACTCGAAGCAGTTTAGGCTTGAACTCGAAGACTTTTAGGGTTGGCTCGAGTAAGTGTTGTTTACAGGTTTTTGAAGAAAAACCTGTTCTGTTTTTTAATTCTAGAGTAAAGTTTAAAATGTAAACTGAAATTTAAAATAAGTTTAAAGCCTGAATTTGAATCTGAATTCAAGTAGTTTGAATCTTAGATTTGACATGATTTAAGTTTTGAAATTTAAATTTGGTTTTAACCACTTTTAAGTGTTAAAGTATATTTGGTTTGAATTTAAACTGAAAAATTAAATTGCAAAATAGAGATTTAAAATAAGTTTAAATCTAGTTTTAAAATCTAGAATTTGGGTTTGAATTTCGGTTTTTAAAATAAAATAAAGTTTTAAATTTAAATTGTTTAACTACTTTAAAAAATAGTTAAAGGATTTGAAATTTCAAAATGAAGTTAAAATGTAAGTAAGTTTTTGATTCTAAGTAATCTGGAATCAAAATTTAATATGTATTCCAGTTTGAAATAAATGGAAATTTTTTAATTTAAAATGATTTAAACAATTTTGTTAGTTAAAGTGTATTTTTAAATTGATTTGAATTTGAAAATGAATTTGGTTTTAAATTCTTTTAAACTTCTTTTAAAATATGAATATTTCTAAATCTGTGAGATAAAAAGGTTTTTGAATTGTTTTTAAAACTTTGTTAAGGTCAAATTTGTGTTCATTTATAATTTTAAATATAAAAATAAAGTAAATTTGAAAACAAATTGTTTTTAAATGCTTTGATTAAGTAAGAAATGTTTTTCTTAAAGATAAATATAATTTTAACGATTTAGATTCATTAAATTATTTTGATAATTAAATGGATAATTAATTTACTTAATTAATTAATGATTTGGATTAATTAAATAAGTAATTAAGGATTTTAATTTATTAATTAAGTTTTAAGATTAATTAATTAAGGATAATTAATTTGTAATTAAGGATTATTAATTAAATTTTAATTAATGATTAGAGATTAATTAAGCAAGTAATTGAGGATTAATTAAGTTGCAGTTAACACTTAATTAATTAAATAATTAGAGATTAATTAATTGGTAATTAAATATTAATTAATTTGTAATTAAAAATGGTTAATCTAAGTTAATTACTTAAGAAAAGTAATTAAAGAATTGTTAATGAAGGTCATTAACTTGAGATTATTTAATAATTAATTAATGTGATTAATTTTAATAATTAATTAGATTAATTAATTAATAATAATCATTTATGAAATTGTTTAAGTTTAATTACTTAATAGAAGTAATTACTTAATGTAATTAATTGGGTTTAATGTGATTAGTTTAGATTAATTAATTAAGTTTAATTAATTTAAACACTTGATGATTTGATAAATAATTACTTAATATAATTAATGGAATTATAATTACTTAGAGAAGTAATTAATTGATAATTACTAGATGTAATTAAAGATGTTTTAATAATGGAAGTGATTTGGATTAAATTACTTTGTAATTAATCAAGGGATTAATTAGAGAATAAATTAAGGAGCAATTAATTTAGTTAATGAAGTAATTAAGGGTAGTTAATTACTGAATGTTATTAATCAAGGGTGATTAATATATGTGGTTTAGTTGAAGATTAATTACTTAATGTAATAAATTTAAATAGAGATATTAATTAAAAATGTAATTAGAAATCATTAATTAATAAAATTAATGATGCAAAATTTAGAATTGATTAATTAAGAAATAATTAATAAACGAAATAATTAATTAATAAAGGATTAATGTAATTAATTTTAGTTAATTAATTGATTAAGTTATTAAAAGTTAATTATTATAAAGGGTTAAGTATATTTAACTTGTGTAATTAATTTAAAGGCTAATTACTTATTGTAATTAGAAATTGTTAATCACGAATGATTAATTGAAATAAATAATGAGATGGTGATTAATTAATTGATTTGTAATCAATTGAATGGTTATGTAAGCAAGATATTTTTTAAAGATGAAGTAATTTATTTAATTCATTTTAAATTAATTAGAGATGGAAGTAATTAATTTAATTCATTTTAAATTAATTATAGATGATTTAATTAAGTAAATCATTGCTTATGTATGAATGGATGATATTGATTGCCTTGAATGGTTTGAAATCTCAGCTTTGAGATAAGTAATGTTATGTGATATGGATGCTTGGTTGCATTGGAATGATAATATGGATTATCTGTTTATAAAGATGATTTGGATTATCTATTTATGATGATAATGTTGATTATCTATTGTGATTTTGAGAATTATCTATCTGTATGCATATAGATAATGAATTAAAATTGTTTTAAACTCTAAAACAACTTGGCTTTAAAAAATACGTTTTGGATTCGGTGAGACTGGGATCAGATTTCCATATTTGGATATCCGAAAACCACATCGATCCAAATTAACGATAGGTCGTGAATCTGAAGTGAAGATGAAGATTCAGAGTGCAAGGGTTATCCTCGTTAACTCTGAGGGTGATTCCAAAATGAGTATAACGAGATAATGCCTTCGGTTTCGTTCGAACCGGGAATGAACTTGTATGGATTGAATGCTTTCAGAACATCGTCAGGTGGACGATGAGCATTCTAAGTGATGTGTTCTATAAAGGTAATCGTAGCCTCAAGCCTCATCAACCGGGAATGGCTAAAACAGGGGAGGTGCAACAAGGCTAAGTGGGTTATGCCTAAGTAGGATGAGATTTACCCCTGTCTAGATGTCCCTTTTATTTCGGCTGTGTGGTGCGGTTGCTGATCACAACTGCGGGGTGGTCTTGTTCGGAACTGTTCAGTAAGGAATGGTTCCGGCTTTGTGTTGTAGGGGATTGAGAGTAATCCTCGGTACAGTGATCTAGGCCCCGTACTGTGACGGGCGGTACCCCGGTACCCCTGTCATTGTATGGAATCCAAAATCCAATAAGTGCCATCGGATTTGATTGTATCACCCACTTTTGTGGCTAGTAGCTGGAATTTAATAAATATAACAATTTCGGCTATTTCATATTTACTTGAAAACCCTAGACCTATTATAATATCGCCGGATTTCCTATCAAATGTTTTGGTTAGCATAAGGTAAAAACTTTTCCATGTTTATGTGTAGGAAGTCTTACGTGATACCTTTTGTTTTCAAAGGCTTTTCAAAGTTAAGCAAATCTTAACCTGTTACTCACACCAGACCCATGTCTGACCCGGAGTTTATTTCTGTTTTCTTAAACTCTTGGGTACTCAAATTTTTACGAGTAGCCAAGGGATTCAGGTTAGCTTTGACGAATTGTGGAGGAGCAATGGAACATGAAGCTTCAACGTTATAGATATGTTTAGTGTTCCGCTGTGTTAGTATCTCTGAGTGTTTCTGTGTATTGTATTGAGTTGTAATAACTAGATAGGTGTTTTATAACTGTCTAATATGTGATGTATTGCCTGTGTAACTCTGATAATTGTTGTATACTATGTAATACTTATGTTATTAATATAATTTATTCGTTTCGCTGTTGTGATTCTGATGTTGTTTCTTCTTTCTCTTCTTTCTTTTCTCTTTTCTATCCCTTTCTTTCTTCAAGATGATACGACTTTCTGGTCGTTGAAAGTCGGGTCATCACACAGCATAACCCAAATGCCTTTGTAGGCATCGGCGCCCTCACTTTCGCTACCCAATAATCCTCAGGAACTTTAGTTTGTCCGGACTTCCTCACAAGATCCACTTTACAGCCTCCCCCCTTTTGAGGCTCAAGGCAATACCAACCTATGGTACTTTTGAGAAGTACATTTCAAGGGAGAGCCTTTTTCTCCAAAGTCATTTTCAAAATACTTTATACTATACACATATAGTATCTTCCAAATAATACACCTAGTATGAATCACATATAAAGCTCCTTTACGCAAAATTGATTATGCCAAAATCGATAATTCTCATTCTAGGATTTCCAAATTTTAAAAATTGATTTTTCTTCAAAAATCAAAAGCCTTTCCAAAATCCATAGGGTCCAAAAACCTTTCCTCAAAATCCTTCCCATAAGATCCTTCATATATATATATATATATATATATATATATATATATATATATATATAAGTTTGGAAATCTTTGGGTCACTTCATACTTGTATAAATTCCCTTTTATACTTCATATATTTCCCAAACCCTTTTCTTTTGGCAATAGATTCAACAAGGGAAGATTCATTTTATATATATAACAAAGATATATAACTTTGTTAATTCAAATCAATATTCAAATTTGATTACTCTATAAAGTCACTTACCATATTACTTACTTCCATAAAGTAAATTTCTACTATAGAAATCTCCAATTTCCACTTTATTTCATCATATATTTCACAAAATATACCATTCATTTCAAGAACCATTTATTAATCAAATATGCCATTCCATTTCAAAAATCATCTTCCAGTTCTTATCCAAAATTTTCAATATCAATCTCATTCAAACCCATACGATGTAAACATATCATCCGTACACAGTATCAATATGATCGCTCACTTGATCACACAATTTCTCTTTCGAACTAGTATCGTCCACCCAACTTCCTAGTGCGGTCTCAGATCTGGTTTCTTGATCAGAAACGTCATTCTCCTTGCATAGCCATAATTATGATAGAGAATATCCAGAATCAATCAAAAATCCATATCCAAGTTTGCCGTCGAAAATCAAGTGAAAAATCCTAACTCGGATCGATATACTATCTCGAAATTCTATGCTCGAATCTAAATCAAATCACTATGCGAATAGAATAATATACGTACATCCTACGTATTTATCTTCAATGATTATTAGCTAAATCAATTCTCTTTCTATTCACATTCATTTTAATTTTCATTCACTAATTCATAATTGCTTCAATCCCATTTGGATTATCACCTAAATTCTTATCTCAATTGGGTATTTAATCATAAACAGTTTTAACTCTGACTAACTTAAATTTAGAAAATAACTTTAAAATTTTAAAATATATAATTAGTTATAAAATAATTATTAGTTTGTAAAATAGTTGTAAAATAGTTAAGTAATTGTAAAATAGTTGGAAAATAGTTAAATAGTTATATAAATTTTAAATAATTGCAAAATAGTTGTAAAATAGAAATTAGTTGTAAAGTAGTTGAAAAATAGTGATTATTTTATAAAACAGTTGGAAAATAGTTAGATAGTTCCAGAAGTAGTTATAAAATAAGTATAAGATAGTTTGATTTTGAAAACAAAGGTTGTATAGTAATAGCTTGGAAAAATAGGTTTATATTAAAACAGCTTATTTTGAAAATAGTCCAGAGCCAAACTGTTTAACTTCCAAACCTTCAGTCCCATCAATTCCATTTAAATTTCCACTTCCTCTTGAATTGACTCAATTTCAACTCAATTTAAATAACTTCAGTTCCCATTTTAAATTTAAACTTTATTCAACTTCGCTTACAATCTCAATTCCAATCTTCGTTAAATTTGTTCAATCCCAATTCAAGTTGA
The DNA here is from genome assembly GCA_030765085.1 of Allium cepa. Lineage (NCBI taxonomy): Eukaryota > Viridiplantae > Streptophyta > Magnoliopsida > Asparagales > Amaryllidaceae > Allium > Allium cepa. The sequence continues at coordinate 310,405,435 of CM060937.1, forward strand.
ATTAACCTCGATTCTTTCCAGATTCAAATCAAATTCCATTTGAATTTAAAACTATTCAACTTTAATCACAAATCCAAATTATTTAAATCCAATTTCAATTTGAACTAGTTTCAAATTCAATCTCATTTTAAATCATCTCAAATTATATAAATTCAAGTTAAAAATTTTAAATGTTAATTTAACTCCTTTAAATCAAATTAACCTTTACTTCTTCATAAACTTATTTCTAGGTTCAAATCATAGTTCAAATCCTTTTTAAACAACTCATTCTTTGAAATCCAATTTATTACCCAATTTTAGTTTTTGAAACCAATCCTTAACAATTTTTAATTTCGAGTCCAAAATTTAAAATTCCATTTTAAATTATCTTACTTAACTTATTTCAAAGTTCATATAAAAGTTTAAAACAATTTTATCTCTAAAATTCAATTTATTACCCAATTGATCTTCCAACTTTCAAACCGATTCTCAATCAATTTTTAGTTTACAAATTCGATTCTTAACAGTCAAATCTTAAGTTTAAAGTGATTCCATATCCTTAATTTCAAATTAAAGTTTAATTTTCATTTATCTCAATAATGGATATATTACCTCAATCCATCTCTTTATTTATTTAAACAAATCCAATTCACAGTTTAAAGATTATTGATAACAACAAGATGATATCATCCAAATTATTTTAAAACATCCATCTGTTTCTAATTTACAGATCTCAAATCCATTTTGAGATCACACAAACTCTCAATTCAAATCAACCATTTAACTTCCAAAGTTAAATTTCAATTTCATCTTGAAATTTCCAATTCAGGTTGTCTGTTCTAAACTTATTTACTGCCCCCAAAAATTCACTTCAATTTAATCCGGACAACTTTACCCAATTTGAATTCCCATTTCAAATTTTAAACTTCAGATTAATAATCTTCCCATTTAAGTTTAAAAACTTATCACTTGGGTTTTCACATCACATTTAAAAGAAAATTTTAAACTTTACACTTAGAGTTTATCCCAAATTATGTATATCCTACATATATATACATATTTATTTCCTTTACACACCAAGTTACCTAAAATTTTAAACTACCTTTGGTTTTAATTCAAAACAAATTCCTATAAATTTTCAAAAAACTCTTGTTTGAAATAGGACCCTTTTATTCAAATATGTTAAATAATATTATCACTTTGAAACAATTTTCAAATTTCGGATTTAGATTTTAAAACATCACAATTTAGATCATCTTCAGTCATACTCACCTAAATGTTTTACTTTCCTATAACATTTCATTTTGCTTACACATTAACACACATTTCAAAATTATCTTTATTCAATTTCAATTTGGTTGTATTACTATTACCACTTAATTTTCATTATTTTATTTAGTTCCAATGATCAACAACTAATTTCTTTATATATCAAAAGATAAACTTATATGAAAATCATTTCTAAAATCATTTAAAATCTTTATATAAGAAAATATCAACTATGCTCTCATATATACATTCAACTCATTCTAGGGTACCGTTGACCCTATTCTTAATGAGTACACCCATCAGAACCAAAGTTCTCGCTTAACCTTCAGCTCTGATACCAAAATGTAATGACCCGAAATTTTCGATCTCGAAAATTCCAGATAGTTAGGAAAAGAAGAAAAGAGATAGAAGAAGAAACAGAACAAAACATAGATTCTCACATTCACAGCGGATCATAATATAATATCAAATAAAATAACAGTTATACAAGGAAAATCTGTATCAGTTAATTTACATTAATACATCAGAGTTACAAAATTTCGCAATCACTGGGCGGGTAAAATAACTTTTCCAGATAAATAATAATATCACAGCGAAAAACACTCCATATGTTCCTACCACCCAACTCGCCTCCTGGGCTGCAAAACGTTCTTACCTGGAAATCTGTAATACTCGGTATGACGTGAGTGTTCCATAAATGTAACACCCGAGTCAGGCTGGAAACCTACTTGAGTAAACCCATCTATCATAAAATACCAGTGCATAAAACTTATTTAAAACCCAGGGTAAATCGTACCTCTACAAGCTCTTAACTTGCCAAAGTCAGACACACACCTTACAATCATATCTATGTATTATTACTCAGATTAAATGACCAAATTTATATCATTTATTCCTTTCCGGCCCATTTATTCCAAATCAAATCCATAAAGAATTTTATAGATTCCAAATCGAAGTGGTTTTGGGTAAGTACTGATACCCGACCCCGTTCTCTTCGAATCCAATGTCACCTTAACCTAAGTTATTCAAGTGAATACAATTCAATTTTAAATACCGGATGTCACTTACACACAGCAATTTATCATCGATAGATAACCACATTATCACTGTCCAACTCAAACACATCATATCACAAAACATTTCATATCAGTGATATCAACAAATTCAAGGCATTCAATATACTCCAATCATCCATAAGCAAGGTTAACTAGTTGTTCAATTTCCTAATTAATTTAATTTACTCTCCAAATAAATTAAATTAATTGCCTTTAATTCTTAATTAATCACATTAATTAATCACCTTGATTAATTTACTTTAATTAATTAACTATCCCTAAATTAATTAATCTTTAATTAATTTCATTAAGTAATTATCACTTGATTAGTTAACCTTTAATCATTTGATCAATATAAATTAATTAACCTTTCATTAATAATTTATTTACCCTTAATTAATCACATTAATAAATCTTTAAATTACTTAGGTTAATTAATAAACCCTTAATTATTACTAAATCTTTTAATCAAATGTTATCTTTACTAAATCACATAAGTTAATTACCTTGCATATAATTATTTCAAACCAAAATAAAAAAAAAGCCATTCAATCCTTTAAATTTTTAATACTCTGAGACCTGCTGGGAAGAGCTTGATAATTACTTTTATTTTGAAACTTGTTTATATACTTAATCTTAAAATACCCCACGCGTATAGGCCAAAGCCCAAACCACGAAAATCCTTCTACTCTATTCCTTCCCTTAATCCTCTCCTCTACTCCTTATTCAACTAGCAAAATACAGGAATTAAAGAACCCAAAAAACGATGGTGCACCGTGCACATGCACGCATGACTGGAGGCATTCCGGCCTTCGCCGCCGCCGCCGCCAGATCGTTAATAATCTCAGCGTCCCCTCTGGCTACCTAGACCTACATTAGAAATACACGAATCCAAATTCATCAATTCGCCTATACCAGAAAGAACTTCCCTTCGACATCCCCTCATACCACCACCTCCGGTCACCGAAACCCTACGCCTCACCATCGAAAACTTTGCCAAGCATGCCTCTCCCTGTCTCCACTCCACCGAACTACTCCGGCACCACAACGATGTCTCACAAGCCTGGAAGGCATCCCCAACCCAAACAAAATCCAATTCCTATCTTGCCGCCATCGCACCACCACGACAACCCAAAAGGCATGCCGCTAATTCCTAGTGACCCTCGACCGACGAGCTTCTATTATACACAACCCCGACCCCCAATCGTTTCCCGATCATCTAAATCAGTTGAAGAAACTATTCCGATCATCCCTCACTACCCCTCCATAAAGACAGTTAAAATTCATGAATTAATCATCAAAATTCAACATTTCCTAAGTCAAATCCATTCCTATATATAAAATACAAATTTAATATGATTGATTTTTTTTTTTGAAAATGTTTTACTGACCACTGTAATCCCTTTTTTCTCCACGACCTACTTGCAAGAAATTACTTTTAAAAAAGGAATTACCCGACTACTAACATCTTCCCTTCAATCAACACAGACTATAAAAACTTAGGTGAAGAGAAAATGATTTTTAAAGGCTCTTAGAACTTGTTAAAGACAAGAAGAGGAAAATATGTATACATACAGGCATTCATATATTTATATACATGCTTTAATACCCATTCTAATCTCCTGTTACCCCTATTCTCTAATATTTCTAGCTAACAATTAATATAAATTTTTTATATAAAAGATTAGATCTTGTAAAGTTAGTATTCTCACTGATAATGGCTTGAAAGAAGAAACAGAGACATGCATAAAACATATACGCAGAAAATCCATTTATTCACCCAGGCAACCGCAATTTCATCCATGCAAGTCAATTTTTAATCAATACTACCATCAATGGTTATATGCACAAAATGATCAAGAAGATTTAGCCCCCTTTTCTTAAATATGTTTACTCACCTAGAACGGAGAACACAATTTGCTAAATAAACTGCACTTGATCATGCTTTAATTCTGCAACTAGATTCATGGTTATGAATACAAGCTTTTGATTTGAGATGATTTCTAAATAATTGCTTACAATGTTAGAGATGCATTTGAATTTTGCACTATACGTTTTGTTTTGATTTTAGAACCGTTTCCTGGTTTTGACCTTGATTCTCTTTTTTTCCCTCTTCTAGTTTTATTTTCAGTTTTATAACTTCCTTTAGGTTTGATTTTGTGAAAGAGAAATGTGAAAGAAAGGAGTAGAGTGGTGTATAATCTTGTATTCATTTATTTATATATTTTTTATTTTAAAAAAATGAAGAAAATGATTTATAACACTTGTTAAATTTGTATACACTTGTAAATTGCATGTATTCTTAAGCTTACAAATGTTTTGAACTCCTTATTTATATATATTTCTTATGTTTTGAAAAAAACTATGTATTATGTTAAAATTATATATATACAAACTTAGTTAATGTGTAATTTAGGAGAAAGAATGTTAATTCTTTTATTAACCTTAAACTATTATATTTTAAATTAATAAATATTACCTTTAGCGTTTTGTTTTTTTATGAATATAAGATTTGACTCGAAGTAGCTCTTAGAAATATTACATTAAATCCAAATTAATGCTCCTAAATCTCAATATATATATACATATATTCTCTTTTTATATAAACTTTTAATAAATTTCTATTTGATTAATACATTCTCTTAATTTATTTTTATAAAATCATTTAAAGAAAATAATATAGAACTAATTATACTAATAAAAATCAAATATACTTCATTTTTAAATCTCATTTTAATTTAAGATATTAGTCTTTTGAATTTCAATCTCAAATTCAAATTCAATCTAAAATCAACTCGTATAAATATATATTTAAATAACGCATATTTAATTTGTTTGAAAAAAAAATTGCTAATTCAAAATAATTATATAAGGAGATTACCAAATATACATTTATCCAGAGAAAATATTTATTATCAAATTTATTTTTTCAACCTATAAACCAGTATTTTCAATAGTTAGATCAGATAATTATCCAACTATCCGATGCCCAAAAATCCGGGTTATCACATTTTGCCTGTTCACTTATAAAAGCATATTCACTTTGCTTGGAAACGGTTCCATTTTCTTCCTGGGCAACTAAAATTTCTTCTCCTTTTTAAACTTTGAGTCTGCCTATATTTGTAAAATCAATAGCCTGCTTCCTCTTCCACAAATGAAGACAAGCTCGTGCATATTTTTCACCACCCCAAGCCCGCTGTTCCACCTCAGCCTCGCGCATCACCATCGATCGACCACCGCTCGCCACTACTTTTACTCCGTTCACCTCGGCTAACACCTCCGGGCCGCGCCTACCCCGACTCCGCCTCCCTTCATCTCCACCGCCGAATTAACCGCATCCACCACTTCCCTACCACGCCGCACGTACCACGGCCACCTAAAACTCACCTCCACCTTCGCCACAACCACGTCGCATCTTCCCCTACTGACACCCCGTGCCTTACCACCAATCCTCGCCGACCCGAACTCAAAGTGGCCGAAGCCCAGTCTAATTAGACTTCCCTCCTCCTCCCCTGCTTCCTAACATCCAGGCAGCACCGTCACCACCTCACGACACACGTTGCTAGATCCATGAGCAGCCCTTCCTTTCCTAGCTCGGCTTGTTTCCTGATTTGTAGGTATTGGTATATTTGTGTTTCGTATATATAGTACATGTTTATATATATAGGCGTTATCATATTATACCGTGTTAGAAATTGCTTCTTGTTTTCTTCAGTATGATATATATGTTACATATATTATTATATGTATATTACATCGCAGTATATTCTATTACGTCATATTTGTTATATTATATTTTAGGTTGCAGTCTATATATGTTTGTAAAGGTTTATATATATATATATATATATATATATATATATATATATATATTTGTAATTAGGTAATGGTTATGTAATTATTTACATCTGATTTATATATATATGTATAACAGATTTGCAATCTGTTTTATATTTGTATATGAAATTATATAAGTTATATATATTATTCTAATCTTAAATTTCATATAATTTACATATTAGTAGTATAGCTGTTTTATAAAGTGATATATGCAACTATTGGTTTATATAAGCATATTAGTAGTATTAGTATTATTTTATTTATATAAAGTCCACTATATATACATTGGTATGAACTTGGATCTCTTTGTATAAGTATATATAGCTTTATGTATATATATTCGTATACGCATATATATGATGTTAGCTTATAATTTGTTATGGAAGTTTTATCCATTCGACAGTACTTAGTTTAGTATAAGTATATATATAATATATATTACTATTCATTTAACACTGTCCCAGTCATTACATTTTCAAGCCTTCTGTCTGATTTATACAAACATTGTTTTAGAAATGTTGCTTTAAGTATTGCTTTTGAAATTTTAACACATATTTTATTTTGGGGTTCGAAAGTTAATATTGATTTTTGACTATATATATACACAGTTAGTTATATATTCTGTTTTATATATATACGTTTCTATAAGTTCATATAGGAAATATATTAACTAAAACATTGATTTTAATTAAATATGTTATTTTAATATTTGTTTTAAAATTTAAAAATTTGATTCGTAATGAAAATAATATAACTGTTGTTTATATCAAACTGATTCTGGTTCAATTCACCAATTCTTATCTACTAGCTTGTCGAATTCGTGTTAATTTTTGCTTTGTTTGGGATTCGTGATAGGATTCATAATCCAACTCCTTTGTCTATCCTCTATCCTCGAAAGGTGAGCAATCCTCACGATTAACGTTCTTGTATTTATTTAATTTGATTTCAATTGAAACGACAATTGAAATATACTGCTGATAGTTATTTACATTATTATATATATGCTATTATCTGTATCTATTCACCTATGGGATATGATACCATATCCTACTGTTTATATTTTATTTAATTTCTGATGATATATGCTTGTTATATTATTATCATATCTGTTATCATTCTGCAAGTTCCTGGTTAGTATAGGATTCACTATGGGTTGAAATGATACATACCCGAACGAACTTTAGAATAGGATAAAATTGTTATGGGTTGAAATGATGAACCCAAGCGATTTTCACTTGAATTGAATTGGGATTATGGGTCAAAATGATATCTACCCGTATATATTTAAATTATGGATTGAATTGATAATATCCGTATCACTTGACTTTATGATAGAATTCTATATGCAGACACCAATTGGTCTATATATCTATAAATATTTTGATAATAAATTCTGGGGTTTTGAAAGGAAATATATGGGTTTTATTAAATATTGATTTAAAAATATTATATATAAAGGTTATTTTATATATAGAATTAATAATAATATATATTTTAATTAAGATTGATTTAATTAATATGGGATATGTTTAAGTGCTTAGTAAAATTCGTATTTCAAAAATAGATTTTTGTAAAAGTTTTATAAGCTAAGGTTGGAAGATATATTTGAGATTTATTTGGAATTGTATTAAATTAAGAATTTTATTTAATTAAATCAATTCGAAAATTGCTGAATTTGGGAATTTGAGATATAGTTTTATAACTTGATATTTGATTTAAGTAATTTAACAAATATTTCACGTTTAAAGAAATTTAAGGTAATATATAGAAAAATGAAATGTAAGGTCATATAAATAATATCAAATTTATTAAGTGAATATTTCAAGACTAAATAATAATGAGGTTAAATCAAGACCTGTATAAACTATTAAATTTAGCTTTGAAATTGTTGAATATTAAGGCTTTGAAATATATTGGAATATAAATGGTTTATTTTGTGATTTAGATCTGTATTTGAAATCAATATAATTCGAAATTATTTATCTATAAACTAAATTGAATTGAAATTGTTAAATGGAGATTGAATTTAATATGAATGGAAAGTCGGGTTGATTTTGAAGCGATTTGTGAAGCCTAAGGAAATTACGAATACTTTATTTTAAAATTATTTAATATACATATACTATTTTGGAAACTAGATATATTTGAAATGAAAACGATATTTTGGTTTTGAAGTGGAAATTAATTTGAAATGACCACGGTGTTATAGTGTATATTTCTACATTGTAGAAAGTTCCACGGATCCTTATAGGATGGTTATTCCAAACATCCTTTAAGTTACTTGTATTTCAGTTGATATTTCACTTGAGTTGGATTTATTGATATAAGAATGTTAATCCTGACTCAATGTTTCATGTTTTGCTTTACGCTCGGGTCAGACTGAGTGATACAGTATTTGAGACTCACCTTTGGAGTTGGGAGCTTCTTTTGGAGATCCAACTATAGATTCAGCTTTCAGCTTTCCAGTTGATTTGTCTACAGAGGTCATCTATTGTATTCGAGACTTCAGCTTATTTGAGATATTCTGCTGTATTTTATTTCTAACTCTGATGTTTATATAGTAGCTTCATAAACTACTATTTATCTATTCCGTGGCATTATCATTATATTACTCTGTGTCTGTGATTGATTTATTTACAGTATATGCCGAGTTCTGCCAAATTTAAATTAACAATCTGATATTTTAAGAAATTCAAGTCCGACATGTGCGGATACGAGTGGCTTAAAATACTAGGTCGTTACAGTTGGTATTAGAGCTTTGGCTCTAGGAAAACTTAGCATATATAGTAAATTTATTTGCAGAATTACTTTCGTTCGAGCTTGAATTTCTTCCTTTTTGATTTGGTTCTCCTTTGGACTTTGGAACGTTCCTTGCGGTTCCAAAAATCCATTATCTTCTCTCTTTATTCGTGTTTCTAGATTCTGAAGTATTCCATAACTCCACTTCGAATGATCTCTATAAGAATAGGCGATCCCGCCAATCTTTGAATGATTTGTAAAGGTGTGAAACTCCTTTACAATTGGCATTAACCAAAGAGTTCTATACCCTCGGTTCAGATGCTGCTATCTTTTTTTTGAAATCCATTCTTGAATCATCCTTTGAAAATCGGGTTTGTTTTTATTTTAGAAATTGTTTTATATATCGAAATTATTATTTTGATAAGTATGATTATATTCTATATTTATAAAAAGGAAAATGTTTTCAATAAGGATTATATACCTTATAAATAAGAATTTGAAGTTTCAAAAGGATCTGAAATTTTGAAAATTCTATAAGAAATTGATTTATATAAAAATGATTTATAACTGAAGGGTTTTGAATTTGAAATTCGAGGAATTGAACTCCGGTATCTTGAAATTGGTTTTAAGATCTTGAAAATATATAATAATACGATTTGATAGTACTTTCCGAATAAGAAATGTTTCAAATGACTTCAAATGAATTCCAATGATTTCGAAGAAATTTCAAAGAAGTTTTCAACAATATAGAAGTCCAGAACTCACTTATGTCGCTAGAAAATAATTTCGATGATGAGTGCACGCATCATTGACATTGATTTTTCGAGTTTCAAATTGGGGAAGAGGCCACATTAGTAGCTTTGCGATACGAGTGATTTTGTGAAACCAATTTTGATTTCAAATTATGAAGTAAGATTTGATATTCGAAAGATATATGTATATGTGTTTGAAACGATTTGGAGTGAGCTCGGTGTTTAGTCCTCAAGTTTCAGATTTGATATAACCCTATCTATTGAAATTGATTTACTAATTTGTTACTGATTTCCAACTCTTGGATTTGAAATTTACTTATCCAACTATTTTGAATGTTCGAACACTTCCAAATCGAGGTTTAATTTCCAAAGCTAAGTAGCTTCGAAAAGTATAAATTATTTGATAAAGTATATAATTTTAGTTTTGTATGTTTAAAATATGAATAATATGAATTAAATAAGTTTGAAACTATTTTGTTAAGTAAATGAATAAGACTATTTCGAATTATACTAATATGGAATTTAGTTTTGAAACATTTTGAATAAAATTTAGTTTTATATGTTTTAACTTAGTGGCATCTTTTGTAAAACCATATATATGTATATGTAGAATGATGATTTTCAAAAGGTAAATTGGATCTTTCAAATAAGAATAAATAGTTTAAAGGTTTTAAAGGGATGGCTACAAACATGATAAACATTTTTGGGTATAATTGATTTTGAAAAAGTGGAAATTAGGTTGAAGGGCTTCTAATTGCAGGGTAATAAATTTGAAGGACATCACTACTAAATAATTAGTTTTAAGGACAATTTACAGAATAATGATGAATACATTTACCTTTTTAAGTTATACAGGAAAATGATAAATCCTTTTATCATTATTTCTATACAACTGAAAGTGATAAATTATTTTATCTTTTTCCTGTAAAATGTCCTTAAAACTAATTTTTCAAAAGTAGTGCCTTAAAATTTATTACCTTGCACAAATAAGCCCTTGAGGTGAAAAACCCCTTTGAGAAAAATATTTGGTTTCGAAAATAGATTGGTATTTAAAACCCAATATTTATATGATGATTTTGGAAATAAATTCTTTTGACTTAAATTATGCTGATATGGAAACCTGGATTATTTTCTAAACCTATTATTTTGAAAACTTTGAAACTGAAGATATTTAATTTAGAAGAGATAATTTGGTGAAATCATGTATGATTTTGAAACTGAACTGATATTGAAACGAATTGAAATTGAAAACCTTATTCTACTAAATACTTTGAATTGGGAGTTATCAAACTTATATAAAATTGATTTGTAAGTATGAAGTTGATTCGAAAACTATTGATTGGAAAGGTACTCAATTTGAAAAGAGAAATCTTAAATAAATAGAAGTCTATATAAGTGTGATTTGATATACTATTGATTTTAGAAAGTATTCGATTTAAAAATGGAATCTTATATAAAATGGGCTTTGTATAAGTATGATATTTGAAAGTGATTTGAAAAGGTACTATATGATACATATTTTCGAAGTAAAGATATGGAAAGTGCCTTATGCTTGATATCCGCTTTGTGGCCACGTTGTGGTTTCATTCTATCGATATTATTCTCTCTGATTTTGGTTTTTCGGATGTGATACTCAAGTGTCCTACCATGGCATAACCCATGGTCGTTTTTTGGGTAGCGTAATCCGTAAGGCAAAAATTCCTTAAAGAGTATGGATGTTTCCTGGGGGATCCAGGCGTAACCATTGTGTATCCTACGGTCTATCGGATTTATTGTCATGGCATAATCCGTAAGGCAAAGATTGCTTAAAGGGTACAGATGTTTCCTGGGGCATCCAGGCGTAACCATTGTGTATCCTGCAGTCCACGGGTTTGGTTATCAGGGTGTAATTCGCAAGGCAGTGATTGCTTAAAGGTACAGATGTTTCCTGGGGGATCCAGGCGTAATCATTGTGTATCTGCGATCCAAGTGATTTGTTTGGATTGTACTTTCCATATCGGTTTTGAAGGTTTTTCAAGTAGTTCCACTAGGTGTTGAAACAGGTCTGCTAAGTACTTAATGAATTCTAGCTTTGCGCCAGATCAACGCATGGCCACAGTCTACAAGAACAAGGATAAACTTGTTGAAACATCGAGTTATAAAAGTATTTTCGAAAGGAAACGATATAAAAGAATTTTATTATAAAAGTATTTTATCATAAAAGTATTTTATTATAAAAGTATTTCCAACAAAGGAATTTTGTATTAATATTTGAAATTGAAATTCTTATGGTTTGAATTAATTATTCATGCCCGATACTTCTCCTTGAACCTACTTAATCTGCTCAGCTTTGTTTATTCACCTATATTCTGTTTTTTCGAATCTACCCTCTTTTCCTTTTTGAATATATCCTTTTAAAAATATTGTTTATTTATATACTACGTGGTTTAATAGAAAATTATTAATGTTATAAATATTTTAGAAGTGGTTAATTAAATAAAACGTATTTAAAGTAAATGATTATTGATTTATTAATAATATTTAAAGGTATCTTGAGATAAACTAATAATGTTTTCAATAGCTTCTTTGTAAAAAATAAATAATGATGTATATGATTGTTTTCGAATAGTTTTCATATATTTATAAAGGTATTAAAGTACTAAAGATAATTAATTTACAAATGTAGTTTCCAAATGAATATCTCAAGTAAAATTTATATAGTTTTAATTTAATTGTTTATCTTGTGTTTCAATCTATTTTTCTTTCTGGTTGTTTCTATCCTCCTACTTTCTTCCTTTTTGGGGACGAAAAGTTTTGAGTGAGGGAGAGTGTAACGACCCGTAAATTTTAATAAATTTTATAACGTATTTAATTGAATTTTTGAGAAATTTTAAATAATAATATTTTGAAATAAAAATTTAGCATTTGGAACAAATCTAATAAAACATAGCAAATGGTAAATTTTCAATATATGGAAGTTTAATTTATTACGTGACTCTATTTAAATTCAAATCAGTTAAAACTGATGATAATAAATTTATTCCCAAATCTGAATATTTTTCTGTAGAAAATTTTTAAATCCTCTTCTGAGCAAGATGTCATCTTTCGTTTTTCAAAATTCGGACTTCTATTGCTCCGTTTATCTTATTTCTGACCAAATAGCAGCATTTTCCGTTATCGAATATCGACTTTTGATCGGATGATCTTATCACTGATATCTATATACCATTTTGATCGTCCCATCGTGCTGATCTCAGCGGTATATCTATTTGTGTATTTCAAAGTCCGGTACGTGATGAAACCCATAAAACGGTTAACCGTATCGGCACCCATTTTTGAACCTTTAATATTCTATGCCCACTCAAATTTCAAATGGCCAAATTAAAACGACCACTAGCACTCATTTATTTCTGATTGGATTTTTCTTTTCCAGAATTTATTCCTAACTTTGATGTATTACTAGTTTCACTTTATCTACTCATTTGTCTTCTACCTCGTTGCTTTTGCCTGCTCACTTATAAAAGCATATTCACTTTGCTTGGAAAAGGTTCCATTTTCTTCCCAGGCAACTAAAATATCTTCTCCTCTTTAAACTTTGAGTCTGCCAATATTTGTAAAATCAATAGCCTGCTTCCTCTTCCACCTCTTCCACAAATGAAGGCAAGCTCGTCCACATTTTTCACCGCCCTAAGCCCGCTTCCACCTCAGCCTCGTGCATCACCATTGGCCGATCGCCGCTCGCCACTCCTTTTCCTCCCTTCACCTCGGCTAACTCCTCCGGGCCGCGCCTACCTGACTCTGCCTCCCTTCATCTCCACAGATGAACTAACTACATCCACCACTTCTCTACCGCGCCGCACCTACCAACGACCACCTGAAACTCGCCTCCACCTTCGCCACAGCCATGCCGCATCTTCCCCAGCCGAGACCCTATGTCTTACCACCAATCCTCGTCGACCCGAACTCAAAGTGGCCGAAGCCCAGTCTAATCAGACTTCCCTCCGCCTCCCCTGCTCCCTAACATCCAAGCAGCGCCGTTACCACCTCACGACACACGTGGCTAGATCCATGAGCAGCCCTTCCTTTCCTAGCTCGGCATGTTTCCTGATTCGTAGGTATTGGTATATTAATGTTTGGTATATATGGTACATGTTTATATATAGGCATTATCATATTATATTGTGTTATAAATTGCTTCTTGCTTTTTTGGTATGATATATTTGTTACATATATTATGATATGTATATTACATGGCGGTATATTCTATTATATCATATTTGTTATTATATTTTGGGTTACAGTCTATATATGTTCGTAAAGGGATATATATATATATATATATTTGTAATTGGATAATGGTTATGTAGTTATTTACATCTGATTTATATATATGTATAACAGATTTGCAATCTGTTTTACATTTACATATGAAATTTTATATATATATATATATATATATATTGTTCTAATCTTAAATTTCATATAAGTTACATATTGGTAGTATATCTTTTTTATAAAGTGATATATGCAACTATTGGATTATATAAGCATATTAGTAGTATTAGTATTATTTTATTTATATAAAGTCTACTATATACATTGGTATGAACTTGGATCTGTTTGTATAAGTATATATAGCTTTATGTATATATATTCGTATACATATATATATGATGTTAGTTTATAATTTGTTACGAAAGTTTTATTGATTCGGCAGTACTTAGTTCAGTATAAGTGTGTGTGTGTGTGTATTATATATTACTATTCATTTAACACTGTCGCAGTCATTACTTTTGCAAGCCTTCTGTCTGATTTGTACAAACATTGTTTTAGAAATGTTGCTTTAAGTATTGCTTTTGAAATTTTAACACATATTTTAATTTGGGGTTCGAAAGTTAATATTGATTTTTGACTATAAATATACAGTTTGTAACACCTCGCCTTTTTGTACGTTTTAAATCGACGATAAACCACACATGTCAGACTCAAACCATACAGAAGGGTGGATTGTTATTGGGGTGAATAAGAAAAAGCAGAGAAAGAAAAAACAAAACAGAATCTTGCAGTGGAACGACAAAATATAATAATCAAATAAACAATTCATGAAGCTGTTTTACAAAACATTTGATTATACTTATACAACACATATCAGAGTTACACATACCAGAGAAAAATAAATAATGCAGCGGAACAGTATGAATGCAGCGAAATAATATAATAAATAATAGTAATACAATCTTCGTCTTCATCCTCCAGAAAGATCTTCAAACCCTGAAATGCTCAAACTGACCCGAGCGACTTAAAAAGACTAAAAACTTGAGTCAGTACTAAAAGATCTTATGTAGGTTAAATCAATGGTAAAATATGAGTGGAACGGCATCGGAGATGTTTACGGGATTTGACATCTCCTATCCAGTGTCGAACGTGAGTGCAGTAACTTATGAGATGCTCGGGATTCACATCTCCTAAGGATCCGTTAAACTATTTACTATGTAGTAATATTTCGCTATTATAATAATGTCTATAGTAAAATAAATTTACTTTTAAATAGCGTTAAGGGGTTACCCATATAGCCCTTACCACGTAATAGTCCCAGTAGTCCATCCAGTATCATAGTCCCTCCTGATCTGGAAGCCACCAGAGGATACCACACGGGCTACGGGAGAAAACCAAACTAGTACAAGGCGCGCTAGGGTAGGTGACATGGCACACAAGGCAATGTCAGGGTAGATATACCAATTACTATCTGGACAGGTGGTGACGCATAGCGTGCAGCTACCGCCCACCTCGAGCCACACCCCCAAAAATCAAAATCAAAAGTGGCACCGAATCAATCTCAAAGTCAGAATATAATGGAATGGTATCGAAGGAATGTGTCCGATAAGAGGAGCTACCTCACTGGCCCGGAATCGCTCCTGTTTTAGCCACCTTATGCCAACTCACAGGAGTCGGGTCCACGTATTTACCTCAAAGGAAACGCTGCCACCATCCTTCTTCATTCTGGAATCTCCACCGCGTACACGGTTGTTAAAGTGGTTTTCAGAGTTGGCAAAGCGTATGACAACTTCTGATCCTGGTCTCTTTAACAGCCAAACGTTATTATAACACCGCGGTCTTTTCAAAATAGTTTATACTTTTAAATCCGGAATATAGTATTAATTTCAAACCCATATAAATACGATATCATTTCCGTTTTAAAACCCAAATCAATATGATATCATTTTTATAAAACCCAAATCAATATAATATCATTTTTTATTTCAAATATATCCTCTTTCCCAAAATCATAGCACTTTCAATGTTATAACACTTCGAAACCAAACATTGAAATTATAACATTTTCAAATCATAATATTTTGAAATTCGTAACCTTGAAACATAACTTCCATCACTAAAATGGTTCAAATAATAAAATACTTTATATAATAAACTAGACTTCTTAAATTTCACCAATCAATTCCAAAACAACTCGAATTTTTAGATTTTAAATTTAACCAAATCCCAAATTATAAATTTCAATGCAAATTAGTTTCCAAATAAACTATTCCAAATTATATTGATTTCAAAATAGATTTGATCCACCGAATAAACCATTTCAAATTTAATATATTTCAAACTGTAAGTATTCACAATTTCAAACTGAGTTTGGTAATTACGATTCAACAATTCACTTTTCTATTATTTAGTTTGAAATATTTCACATAATAAATCCATTATCATCTAAATAAAACTCAAATTACAAATAAATTATTTATACTTGAAATATTCATTTAATTCACCTTAAACGAAAATCAAGTTATAAAATCATACCTTTTAAAGTTCCAAATTTAATAAATTTTACATCAACTTACTTGAGTTTAATTCTTACCTAAATTCAATTTCAAATAAATTTCCAATTTATCTTCCAACCTTAATTTATTTAGATCATTATAAACTAAATATTAAAATAAAATTTAAATACTTATCCATATTATCACAATGGAAATCAAACTTAATATTAAGCTTATTCTATATTTATCATTTCAACCCGTAATTTAAAATATAAATGCGGTTGTATATCATTTCAAACCGCAATCCCCAATGAAATAAAAATCCATAACAACTTGCAGTATAAAATATAATATCCATTCATCCAATATCAGTCATCAAACATTTATCGAAATCATCATCTAATCCAATCAATAACAGCAATATAAAACAGATAATAAATAACAAGCATTTATCGGCAGTTTACATTCAATGATAAATTAAATAATAATTGAACTGGCAGTTTATAAACAGTAACAAATAAAATAACAATTTAACTCAAATAAATTCAATTTAACTGAGATGATGATTAAAAATATGCCACATAGTCATAAATAAATTTCTAATCACATCAAAAATTAATTTAACACACATAATAAATTTTAGAAGTTATGAGTGGGTTAAAACACTCACCTTTTGAATTTAAATTGAATTTAAATCCAACTTAAACCCAAAATTTGAATGGTCTCAGAATTCATCCAGACCAGCGCCAATATGTTTGGAATTTCGATAGGATCCCAACGCAAGAAACCGCGTGTGAATTCCATATGCAAAAGATATGATGATTAGAACATTCGAAATCAATAATTAAAATAAAATAAAAGAAATAGTCAATACCTAGGCGACATGTCACTCATCTCTATCAAACCCTACAGGCACGCGTCTTGCTCACGACACGGACCATAGCATGCCGCCCAATCGAAGTCGCGCCGAGCCATTTCATCGCTGCGCCGCCTCAAGCGTCCGGCCGCCACTACGAAACCGCCTCCGGTCACGAGCCCCCCTCCTCGCGAACCATCTCTAACTCGAAAATCACACAGCCATCGACTAAGATTAACCAACCCTAATCAAAAATTTGACGGCAATCCAACCATCAAAATGCCAGGCAACCACCTTAGATCGACTCCCCTCGGTCCACTCTACAAAACCCATAAATTGATTCGATGATCGGACAAGTTTGATCGCGGCGTGATGAACGGCCATGAACAATTCATCGATTTCCGGCCACACCACCTAGATTGAAAAACGAATCATATATTTAACTTGCGCTCGTCGAGAGCTTCAAAATCATATATAATCCGATATAGTTTGTGGAGTTTGATTTCTGAAGTTGAATTTTGAATTGAAATTGGATTGAGGAGTTTTAGGGTTTCATCCATTGAGGGAGAGGAGCAATAGAAGTTTTTGTACATACAGAAATGTGGAATAAAAAATAGGTTAGGGTTTATAATAAGGTATATATACGCAAAGTTGAAATAGAATAGATGGACACAATTGATTTACACGTTGAACGATAAAATGGCCCGAAAAGCACGTTCTGACTCCGAAACGAAATTTGGTCAACTCATATATCAAAATAGATGTTTTTGAATATTTTAAATGCAATGGAATAGGTTTCAAGTCCAAGTTCCATCGTATGAAGAAGTTATGCTAAAATCAAGTTATTTCAAATTGATTTCAATTGATTTCAAGGCGTTTCGAGTCCGTACGATCAAACACAAGTCTGATCGCTTTGAAACTTGAAATCCTATAATAACTCACCGTTATGGATCCGATGAAACTGGTTTCGTTGAAATCCGAGTCAGTGGCCAAAATGGATATTTTCCTATTAATTAAATAAATTAATAATTGATTAATTAAATCAAATTTTTAATTTCAATTCTAAAATTGACAATTCTTATCATTTTTATATTTCTAAATCATTCTCACTAATTTAAAAAAAATTAGATGTCAATTTAAAATTGATTAATCCCTCAATTTCAGTGTTTAATTTCAATTTCATTAAATTTCGAAATTAAAAATTAAATTTCCAAAAATCCGTTTGATTGATTTTAAATCTTGTTATTCAATCCATTATCACCAAATAGATAAAATTAACATTGGTTCATGATTTATTACAATAACATTCTCAAATTTCATCTTAATCTCCATTAACGTAATTTTTAAATATTTAAATTCAATTATTTTCAATTAATCTAATCATTAAATTTGAATTCCAATAAATTAATAAATCTTGATTTTCCATTCTTTTTATTCAACATATTATTATATTATGGAAAAATTTAACATCATTACATCTCATTTTCGTTATTAATTTGTTAACAAATTCCAAATTTTTATTTATTCCAAATTTAGCTACAAAAATCTTATTAAATTGAAAAAATTAGTTATCAAAATTTATGGGTCGTTACACTCTCTCCCGCTCAAAACTTTTCGTCCCTGAAAAGGAAAAGGAAGGAAAAGAAGGAATTGAGTAGTCAATACATCTTATTCAAATATTAACTTTATAATAAATAAATTTACAAAATTAATCGATTTAAATAAAATATACCAATTTATACCCATTAAATCTTTATATACTTAAATTAATAAAGTTTGAAAACATTTTCCAAAGTTTTTCTAAGTCCAAAATTTACGGGAAATTTTGGCAGAGTCTCCTTTGTAAGAGGCTCGGGAGAAAATATAATATAAAATATAACAATATGCAACATATATTTTTCAAAATAATATATCCCAGCACGGGAAAAACAATATAATAGCGCTATAAAACGTAATCCGAAAACGTACCTATCTGTTGGGCAATTATGCTTAATTTTATGAAACCTAAAGCAGAAGCAATTCTTCCATAACCTGTATTTCACTTATATAATCCAAAAAGAGTTAACAATTATATAAAACGAAATATTTAAAGTTATTTCAACCTGTGACGACCCTGAATTTTGGTCATTTTAAATTGTGATATTTAATTGATTTCAATATTTAAAAGTTAATTTGTAACTTAAATTTCAAATATCACCATTATTTGGAAATTTAATTATTGAATTTAATTATTGGAAATTGGGTAAAATGCTGAATCTGGAATTGTAAGCTTGCTAAAAATAATTTAAGGGTTTGTAAAATTTATATTGATAGTACTGAAGATAGTAAAAGTATTAAAATTGAATTTGGAAGTGTTTTGTTAAGTTTTGAAATTATATTGTTTAAATTGACGTTTAAAAATAGCCTTCCAAGACACAGTCTCGGATTTTGACGAAACAAGTTCCATTGGATCCGTAATATTATATTATTATCATATTTTAATTTTCGTAGTGTTTTGAGAGATCGTTTGGCCGTACGGTAGATAAACGTGCTGAAATCTATATCGAAAATTTTAATAACTGGGTTCAAAAAGCTATCTTCTCCATACGATCGAATTAGGACTCGGAACCTTTTCCATTACGTTCGACATAGGGGTATAACATTATAAACGCCTAGTGGCACACCTCGATAGGATGTCAAGGTTTTGAGTTGCGGTTATTGAGCAATTTGAATTTAAATTTGAAATATAAATTCTGGTCAACTTCAACTGAATCCTTTCCACGTCATAACTTTTTGCCTTTACCTCAGTGTCACTGTAGCAGCCTGAGCTTGCTTCTCTAACACACTTTCCGTTTTATAACCAAGTAGAGAAAAATGTTGTTGGCCCTTAAACTAGGAAAAAGTAAAATAAAAATTCAATACTTTGTCATAAAATCTTGAACGCCCTTTCAATTCCCTTCCAGTTCGAGTTTAAATTGAAACCGAGACTCTTCTTCTCCCTTCCAATTTCGGATAAATCGAATCGATCAGCATAAAAAAAATTGGCTATTGAATTGATCGATATCAGGCAATCCATCAGACATCGATCTCGTTCCCTCTCTGTCATAACGAGGTCGCTCGCTACAAAATTTCAATCGCGATGCCTGCAAGGTCGGCGAGGCGGGGGCTTCACGAGTACGAAGGGGATTTCGATCTAGCACCTCGAGATGAGTCGCGAGGGGTTGGTCGACCTGGTGTTCGGCTACGTGGAGACGAGGCGGCAAAATTGATAAGCTCGGCTAGGGCTTAGGCGAATGCGTTGATCTGTTGTGGTGTCGATTTTGAGTCGTGATGGTGATCAAAGAGCCGTGGTAGTATGAAGGGCTCAAACGAATTGTTTGCGTGAGGTATAGACTTCTATCTGTTATAAATTTTGTCCAGTAACCATATTTTAATCAAAGAAAAATGCTGCATGTTGGTTAGTAGGAAATAAATTAACAGTAAGTTGTTAAAACAATTTAATTCTTCAATTTATAAATCCATTTATGTACATACAGTAATGTATAAATACAATTTTTATTCTTTTCGTTTACAGAAAACAGGTTTTAAATATATTTATATATTACTACACACATATTTAAAATTTTAAAATTTTATAAGTTAAACAGAAAATATTATAGATTTGAAAGATATAAGGATTTAAATTAAATATTGGATTTAAAAACCTATATAGATTATTTTTATAAATTATATATATATACTTTTAAAAGGGAAATAAATTTGTTTAATTTATTTCTTTAATTATTTAGGAGATGGTTAAAGAGAAATTAGTTTAAAACTAAAGTATTAGTTAATTAAGTTATTTAATGGTAAGTGATTTTTTAATTAGTTCAAATATTTTATTTAAAAGAAAATTTATTTATAACCAATTTAATAGTTAAAACCAAAGTATTAGGAATTAATTGATCGATTAATTCAAATATTAATAAACCTTATAAATGTCAATACAATGTCTGAAATCGTGAAGGAAACAAGCCCGTTTGGATTGGATTGCAAATAAAATCAAACGTGAGTTAATCTCAAATCTTCTTGATTTTTTTTTAAAATTTGAATGGTCAAATGTAAATAATTGGTTGAATGGTTGAATTGATTTGATGTGCTATATTACATATAGTAGTATATAGTATATATTGGAGTGACTGACTCCCACATTATATAGCGGATGAGACCCCATGCGCCGCATAATAGCGGATCATATTATATTTAAATCCCATATACCGCGATATTCCACCTTGAAGTGGGATTGGTATTTTATTGTGCTGACATCTATGGATGCAGGGAAACAGGTTGGAGGGATCTAACTGGATTCCTCAAATTATCTAGATTTGTTAAAATATTCTGTGATATAATTATTTGCTATCCTGTGATGAATTATATTGATAATTGGAAATGTTGGGTACTATGGTTGATTTAAAATATTTCGGTGGACTGAGTTATCAAAATCTATAGAAATGAGATTTCTGAAAAGAAAAGAGAAGAGTGAATTTTGAGTAAAATAATCATAGAAATTGGAATAAATTAAAAATGAATTGGAAAAGAATAAAAAGTGATTTTTGAATTCTGATAAATAAAATTCCTAGTGCGGGAAATGAGATTTTGAATAAATGGGAATAAGTGATTTTATTTTTAAACTCAAGTGATGTTATATCAAGAACTAAAGAATTTACTTTATAATTCAAAGTTGGAATTTATTTAAAAGGATAAAGAAGAATTTGGGGAAATCTGAAATTGGTGTTTTCAGTTAAATTTTTTTAAATCATAAGTGAGGATTAAAAATCTGAGGTTAATGGGATTTTGAAGTAAATGAGTAAGTAAAGGGATTTATTCCAAAATAGAGTAATTTGGAAATCTATTTGAAGATTGATTAAGTGTTTAAAACCGGGATTTTTAAAAGAGAAGTGAGACTTTGGAATTTATAAACTGGGTTTATAAAACCGAAGTGATATATCAGTGGATATTTGGAAGAATAAATTCACGGTGGAAATTTATTAAGGGAATGAGTAAATTTGTTTAAAAATAAATAGTGATTTATTTATAAAAGATGTGAAAGAGAAGCGTATTTCTCTAGATAGCCAAGTATGTTTTCAAAGCAAATTTTTAAATATAAATTAAAAGTTTTAATGTTATTTTAAAAAGCATGTTTTGAAAAATTTATTATTTCTAGATATTTAAATTCTAAAGTAAGTATTTTTCAAATCTATTATCGTGGTAATTATTTAAAGATGACTTGGTATTTTGTTTAAAAAGAGAAAATCTAGCTTTATATTTTATAAAGTAACCTCATTTTCAAGTATTCCTATAGTATATATTTTTAGTAAATTATTGAAGTAGTTATCAATTTAAATGTTAAAGTATATTTTATAATAAAGTGTTTTAAATTATTTTAAAAATTTAAAGCTTTGTACTTGGTATTTTCAGTGGAAATAAATAGTTGGGAATTTAGCCCATGAGAAGAGTGTGGTTTGAAAACTGTTTTCAACAGGGTTGAAAATAGAAATATATATTGTGAAGATATTTGTGGATAATAAATAAATTGGCGAAATTATTTATGGTTGATGGTTGTTTGTGAATGTTAATTGATAGTTAAATCACCAACTATCAATATTGGACAATGCGCTGACCGTTTCGAAGAGACCGGGATCGGGATTAATTTCTCGAAAACCACTTCGATCTGCTTTGAACGTTTTCGTATGGAAAACAAGAATTCAGAGTCGAAGATGGAGCAGTGAAGTGCAAGGGCTAGTCACTACCAGTCCTGAGGATGATTCCAAAATGGATGTAGTAGGAGTAGTGCCTTCGGTTCCGTTCGAACCCAGGACGGACTTGTATGGATGAATGCTTTCGGAACATCGTCAGGTGGACGATGGGCATTTTAAGTGAAACGTTCTAAAAAGGTAACGCTTAGCCTCGAGCCTCATCAACCGGGAATGACTGAAAATCAAAGGTTATGCAGCAAGGCTAAGTGGGTAGCACCCATTAGGATAAGGTCATCCCTGTCTGGATGTCCCTTTTATTCGGCGTAGTGGTGCGGTTGCTGATCCCAACCGTGGGGTGATCTTAGTCGAGATTATCCAGTAAAGGGCAGTCCTGGTCTTGTGTTGTAGGGGATCGGGAGTAATCCTTGGTACGGTAATCTAGGCCAAGTACTGTGACAGGTGGTACCACGTGCCTAGTCATTAGTTGGAAATCCATTCTCCCTACGTGCCTTTACGGTTTTGTTTGTATACCTATTAGCTGGAATTTAATACATATAACAATTTCGGCTATTTGAATAAGTATTTGTATATATACACTATTACAATATCATAGGATTTTAATAAAAAGTGTTTTGGCTATCGTAAGGTAAAAAACCGACATGTTTATTTGTAGCGTGGTCGTACGAGATGCTTTTATTTTCAAAAGAATTTTGAAACTTTAGTAATCAAGTTAAGTGTGGTTTTCTCACGCTGATATTCCAGACTGACTCAGGTGTTATTTCACTATAATGCTCCAGTCAGACAGAGTATTATAGATTACAGGAAAGGATGCTGTGGAGCTGGATGGCGATACGTGCTTCCGTACTTGTATGAAATATTCCGCTGTGTATTCGGTTTTTGGAAGGACGAGATATTATAACCGTCCTGAGTTGTGTTGTTGTTTGTTTTGAACTCTGATGTTGTACTCTGATGATGTAATGTATAAACAGATATTTTTTTGTGTAAAGATCATTTGTTATCTATTATATTTTATTTCGCTACGATGGTTAGATTCTGATGTTGTTTTATACTTTCTTCTTCTACCTCTTCTTCTTTAACCCAAATGGTTCGTATTTTCGTTCATCTTGAGTTGAATGATGGAGAATAGTGTCGACTCAAGGGGTACGAAACTGCGGGTCGTTTCGCTTGGTATCAGAGATTAGGTTGGTGATAACCTTGGCTCTGGTGGGGATCACTCATTGAAAATAGAGTTTGTAGTCCTCTAGAATGAGTTTGAGTGTATTAATAGATATGAGTGCGTATTTGTTAGTGAATATAAATTGTTTTAATATTATGTTGACTTATTGGTTGGGTGGAATATGAATTCTGGTTGGGTAAGTTGGCCGCTATTCGAGAAGAGTTTATAAACACCTGACACGATAAATTGACACAGTATTGTTTTAAAGGTGGGTGAATGAAATAATTTTGCCCAAAATTATATTTTGATATAAAAGAAATATCTTCTTAAATTGTTATATAAATTGGATGTTTGGATGATAATATCTTAAACAAATAAGATTATAAAAAAAAATTGAAATGACTTGTGTAATAAAAAAAGGGAATTTGTATGAGCATAAATTATACAAATGAATATTGATTTAAGTCGAAATCTGAAAATTTAAAATCCAGGAGATTTTGAAAGTGTTTTTCAAAGCGTTTTGAAGACAAATAACAGCATTATTGTTTTAGAAGTATTTCTGAAAGGAAATTGTCTCAAATAAATTTGAGAAGGTATATAGCATTGAGCTCACTTCAGTCGCTGGAAAATAACTTCGGTGATGACTACAGCATCATTGATATTCATTTTCGACTTTCTAAGTGACGGATTGCTGCCAAATTGATTTGTTCAGAAGAACTAGTTTTGTTTTTGAAATTAAGGAACTTTGTTGGGGATAAAAACTAGGATTGGTTTAAAGAATTTGAGAAATGAGATTTTGGGATAATGGTGGTTGTAAAACGATTTGAACCAAAAGCCGGGTGTTTGAAATCCTGAATCCTTATTTGAATTGAAAAGCCTGATGGGGTAAGTTATAAACTTGTAAATTTGATATGATTTTTAAATAAGGAAGGAAAATATGAGCTTTGAATGTTGGAATTAAAATTTAAAGTGAAAATTTTAATTAAACTTAATTTGGAGAAATTAAATTGTGGAAAATTTAATGGATCATTGGAAGAAATATTTAGTAAATCTTGAATGTGATTGGAATGGGAAAATAAAAATTAAATTTGGATTGAGAAATAAAATTAATTAGAATTAAATCAACTTAAGCAAAGTTAATAATAATTAATTGGATTTGAAGTAAGTTGAAAGGAATTGGAATGAAATTAAGGTGAATTGTGTGGGATGGTATTAAATGAAACTAAGTCCTTGCTTAATAAAATTCAAAAGAATGGTATGATGCTAGATTTAACCGAAGTTAATAAAATTGAATTTACATAAATTCAGTTGAGTTATATATAATATTGAATGGACTAAATTTCTTACTTAAATAAATAAGCGTAAACTAAGTAAGTATTGAATTGGGATAAATAAGCTTTGGAAGCTTACAAAGGAATTGAAAAGCATTGAAATAAAAATACAATCTCTAGTTAAAAGTAAAGCGAAAATGCGATTGATTGTAAATGGATGGAGAAGTATGAATATTAATAAGTGAGTAGCTTATAAAAAATGTAAAAAAGGGAATAAATAAGCCGAAATAAAAATGTTGGAAATGTGGAAAATGAAAGAAAATCCAAACTGAAATTATGAAAAAAAAATTTGGACTCAAGGAAATTTAATGAAGTGATTTTTGTAATAAAATTGAATATTGATTTAAAAGTTGGAAGTAAGCTAATTAGCTAAATAAATTATTTTATAGAGCATGTTAATGATATTTAACTCGGTTAAATAAAATGGATTGTAAGTTAATAATGAAGTTTGGAAATAAACTCGAATTATAAATAGAATTCGACTTGGATTGATAATGAATTAAAAAAAGTGGAGGTGTTGTAAAAATAAAATGGAATTGGATTATAATAGAAATGATTTGAGTTACAAATAAAATCCAATTCGAGTATAAGTGAGTTAAGTATGTGCTTGGATATTATTTTGATAAATTGAGAATGTGAATTAAAATTCAAATGGATGGGCTAACTAAATTAAATGGAATTTGATTAGTTGAGAATCCAATTAAATGGAAGTGAACTTAAGTTTGAAGTTGGAATAAATTAGAGTAAATTAACTTAAGTTAATAAAAAATTTGAAGGCCGATTTTGAGTAAGGATGGAAGTCCATTAAATAATAGTTTAGGTTGAATTAATTGGGGAATGGTTAGTAGCATACAAGCGTGGAATGGGTCGAGCTAAATAAAATGGTTGTGAATGAATTATAATGGAAGGAATTAAATATAAATTGAGTTGGAATCAATTTAAAATGGTTATAAGCTTAAGTAATTGTTTATTTACACGAACAGAGTCGAGTTGCATAGAAATAAATTGTCGTTTAAAGAAAACGAGTTTAAATAAAATTCTATGAATTGATATAAGTGAAATAAATTTGATTTTTGGAATCAATTGAAACAAATGTGAGTTGTTGGGTTAAAAATAAATTGAATTTAAGAAATTGAGTCGTAAACCATTAAAATTGAATGAAATGGCATATGAATTGGTTGAAAGCAATTGAATTAGTTTTGAAATCATATAAAATGCTCACGGAAGGTGTTTGGTGCATGTTGCTTATGAAATGCATGTGTTTAGCTACTGAAAGGAAGTGAAATGTTAATAAATTTCATATATTGAGTACTTACATGTTTGAATTGAGTAAGTACAGGTACCGGGAAGCCGTTTGGTTGGATTTGGACGCGCTAATAGCTAAAATAATAAGCCGCTTGCTTAAAAATGCTAAATAAAGGTACGCCTACGCAATAAAAATAGGAAATACGAACTGTTTTTGTTTTTCCGACCGTGTGGGTCCTCCATACAAAGGAGACTCTGCCAAAATTTTGGGAGTTAGAAAATTTTTGAAAATTTTTGTTAGCGACAAAAAAATTTCAAATTGAAATTGAAATAAGCGATTTTGAAAATGGAAATTGAAACTAATTGTTTAGTTGGAACTAAAGGATTAGGAAAGTGAATTTGGGATTTTTGATTTCAAAGGATAAATTGAAATTTGCTCGGTAAAGGTATGTATTTAAATTTCTGTAAGAAATTTGATGATTTTCTAGTCTAGCCACTTGGCTTTTGTTTTCTTTTGAAATCTGGGGGGCCCGTAGAGGCATTTTGTGGTTGTACCGAGCTAGCCGCGCAAAGGAGACGCCGACGAAATTTTTTCGGAAATTTAGAGAGTTAGAAAATTTTTGAGAAAGTTTTGATAATGTCGAATTTGGATTTAAATTTAAATTTGAATAGGTGGAGTAAATGTTATTGGAAACTATGGAAGGTTTTGGGAAGTTAGTTGAAGTAATAATGGGTCTTTAATAAAAGATATGTTATGGCAAGTTGATAAAACTATTTGGTTTTGGAAAATAGTAATGGGTATTGGATCATTCTTCTTAACTAGCAATTTCGGGGACGAAATTCTTTTAAGGGGGGAGGAATGTGAAAACCCAGAATTTTGGACAATTTAAATTGGGACATTTAATTGATTTCAATATTTAAAAGTTAATATATAACTTAAATTTCAAATATCACCATTATTTGGAAATTTAATTACTGAATTTAATTATTGGAAGTAGGGTAAAATGTTGAATCTGGAATTCTAAGCCTGTTAAAAATAATTTAAGGGTTTATAAAATTTATAATGATAGCACTGAAGATAGTAAAAGTGTTGAAATTGAATTTGGAAGTGTTTTGTTAAGTTTTGAAATTATATTGTTTAAATTGACGTTTAAAAATAGCTTTCTGAGGCATAAACTCGGATTTTGACGAAACTAGTTCCATTAGATCCATAATATTGTATTATTATCGGATTTTAATTTTCGTAGTGTTTGGAATGATCGTTCGACCGTACGGTAGATAAACGCGTTGAAATCTATATCTAAAATTTTAATAACTGGGTTCAAAATGCTATCTTCTCCATACGATCGAATTAGGACTCGAAACTTTTTCCATTGCATTCTGAATAGGGGTATAACATTATAAATGCCTAGCGGCACGTCTCGATAGGAGGTCAAGGTTTTGAGTTGCGGTTATTGAGGAATTTGAATTTAAATTTGAAATATAAATTCTGGTCAACTTCAACTGAATCCTTTCCACGTCATAACTTTTTGCCTTCACCTCAGTGTCACTGTAGCAGCCTGAGCTTGCTTCTCTAACACACTTTCCTTTTTATAACCAAGCAGAGAAAAATGTTGTTGGCCCTTGAACTAGGAAAAAATAAAATAAAAATTCAATACTTCGTTATAAAATCGCGAACACCCTTTCAATTCCCTTCCAGTTCGAGTTTAAATCGAAACCGAGACTCTTCTTCTCCCTTCCAATTTCTGATAAATCGAATCGATCGGCATAAAAAAAATATGGCTCTCGAATGGATCGGTATCAGGCAATCCATCAGACATCGATCTTGTTCCCTCCCTGTCTTAACGAGGTCGCTCGCTACAAAATCTGAATCACGATGCCTACAACGTCGGCGAGGCGGGGGCTTCACGTGTACGAAAGGGATTTCGATCTGGCATCTCGATGCGAGTCGCGAGGGGTTGGTTGACCTGGTGTTCGGCTACATGGTGAGGAGGCGGCGAAATGGATGAGCTCGGCTAGGGCTTAGGCGAATGCGTTGATCTGTTGTGGCATCGATTTTGAGTTGTGATGTTGATTAAAGAGCCGTGGCAGCATGAAGGGCTCGAACGAATTGTTTGCGTGAGGTATAGACTTCTGTCCGTTATAAATTTTGTGCAGTAATCATATTTTAATCAAACAAAAATGTTGCATGTTGGTTGGTAGGAAATAAATTAACAGTAAGTTGTTAAAACAATTTAATTCTTTTATTTATAAATCTATTTATGTATATACAGTAATGTATAAATATTATTCTTTTCGTTTACAGGAAACAGGTTTTAAATATATTTATATATTAGTATACACATATTTTAAATTTTAAAAATTTATAGGTTAAACAGAAATTATTATAGATTTGAAATATATAAGGATTTAAATTAAATATTGGATTTAAAAACCTATATAGATTATTTTTCAAATTATATATATATATATATATACACTTTTAAAAGGGAAATAAATTTGTTTAATTTATTTGTTTAATTATTTTAGAGATGGTTAAAGAGAAATCAGTTCAAAACTAAAGCATTAGTTAAATAAGTTATTTAATGGTAAGTGATTTTTCAATTAGTTCAAATATTTTATTTAAAAGAAAATTTATTTATAACCAATTTAATAGTTAAAACCAAAGTATTAGGAATTAATTGATCGATTATTTCAAATATTAATAAACCGTATAAATGTTTATACAAGGTCTGAAATCGTGAAGGAAACAAGCTCGTTTGGATTGGATTGCAAATAAAATCAAAAGTGAGTTAATCTCACTCTTATGGATTTTTTTATTTAAATTTAAATGGTTAAATTTAAATAATTGGTTGAATGATTGAATTGATTTGATGTGCTATATTACATATAGTAGTATATAGTATATATTGGAGTGATTGATTCTTGCATTATATAGCGGATGAGACCCTATGCGCCGCATAATTGCGGATGACATTATATTTAAATCTCATATACCACGATATTCCACCTCGAAGTGGGATTGGTATTTTATTGTGTTAACATCTGTGGATGCAGGGAAACAGGTTGGAGGGATCCAACTGGATTCCTCAAATTATCTAGATTTGTTAAAATATTCTGTGATATAATTATTTGCTATCCAATGATGAATTATATTGATAAATGGAAATGTTGGGTACTATGGTTGATTTAAAATATTTCGGTGGACTGAGTTATCAAAATCTATAGAAATGGGATTTCTGAAAAGAAAATAAAAGAGTGAATTTTGAGTAAAATTATCATAGAAATTGGAATAAATTAAAAATGAATTGGAAAAGAATAAAAAGTTATTTTGAATAAATGGGAATAAGTGATTTTATTTTTAAACTAAAGTGATGTTATATCAAGAAATAAAGAATTTACTTTAAAATTCAAAGTTTGAATTTATTTAAAAGGATAAAGAAGAATTTTGGGAAATCTGAAATTGGTGTTTTCAGTTAAAATATTTTTAATCATAAATGAGGATTAAAAATCTGAGGTTAATGGGATTTTGAAGTAAATGAGTAAGTAAAGGGATTTATTCCAAAACAGAGTAATTTGGAAATCAATTTGAAGATTGATTAAGTGTTTAAAACCGAGATTTTTAAAAGAGAAGTGAGACTTTGGAATTTATAAACTGGGTTAGTAAAAGCGAAGTGATATATCAGTGGATATTTGGAAGAATAAATTCACGGTGGAAATTTATTAAGGGAATGAGTAAATTTGTTTAAAAATAAATAGTGATTTATTTTTAAAAGATGTGAAAGAGAAGCGTATTTCCCTAGATAGCCAAGTACGTTTTCAAAGCAATTTTTTAAATACAAATTAAAAGTTTTAATGTCGTTTTAAAAAGCATGTTACGGAAAATTTATTAGTTCTAAATATTTAAATTCTAAAGTAAGTATTTTTCAAATTTATCATCGTGGTAATTATTTAAAGATGACTTGGTATTTTGTTTAAAAAGAGAAAATCTAGTTTTATATTTTATAAAGTAACCTCATTTTCAAATATTCCTATAGTATATATTTTTAATAAAGTATTGAAGTAGTTTTCAATTTAAATGTTAAAATATTTTTTATAATAAAGTGTTTTAAATTATTTTAAAAATCTAAAGCTTTGTACTTGGTATTTTCAGTGGAAGTAAATATTTAGGAATTTATCCCATGAGAAGAGTGTGGTTTGAAAGCTATTTTCAAAAGGGTTGAAAATAGAAATATATCTTGTGAAGATATTTTGAGGATAATAAATAAATTGGTGAAATTATTTATGGTTGATGGTTGTTTGTGAATGTTAATTGATAGTTAAATCGCCGACAATCAATATTGGACAATGAGTTGATCATTTCGAAGAGACCGGGATCGGGACTAATTTCTCGAAAACCAATTCGATCCAGTTTGAACGTTTTCGTATGGGAAACAAGAATTCGGAGTCGAAGATGGAGCAGTGAAGTGCAAGGGCTGGTCGCTACTAATCCTGAGGATGATTCCAAAATGGATGTAGTAGGAGTAGTGCCTTCGGTTCTGTTCGAACCCGGGACGGACTTGTATGGATGAATGCTTTCGGAACATTGTCGGGTGGACGATGGGCATTTTAAATGAAACGTTCTAAAAAGGTAACGCTTAGCCTTGAGCCTCATCAACCGGGAATGACTGAAAATCAGAGGTTATGCAGCAAGGCTAAGTGGGTAGCACCCATTAGGGTAAGGTCATCATTGTCTAGATGTTCCTTTTGTAGGATCTAGATTAACCCTAGAGGGGGGGGGGGGTGAATAGGGTTATAGCAATTTTTCTCGATTTAAACACAGAAATAAACTGCAGAAATAAATATGCTGAAAAGTAAATCACACACAAAATTTACCCAGCTTCGGCAACCTCTGCCTACTGCTGCATTCCCAGATTTCTATTAGAATTAAACAGTATCACGCTTACAAACACTCTACTAGACTCGCAAACATTTGCTCCCGCTCACAAACACTCTACTAGACTCGCAAACATTTGCTCCCGCTCACAAACATTCTACTAGACTCGCAAACATTTTCTCCCGCTCACAAACACTCTACTAGACTCGCACACCCTGCTCCCGCCTTTAGAGTTTCGTTTACTCGCAAACTCTGCTCCCGCCTATAGAACTTTGATTACTCGCAAACTCTGTTCCCGCCTACAATAGAGCTTTGATTACTCGCAAACTCTGCTCCCGCCTATAGAGCTTTGCAAACTCGCACACCCTGCTCACTGAACTAATTCTAACTAGACAATCTGACACTACCTAAACCCAAGGTGGTGATTTACAAATTCTTTTGATTCGAAAATAAAAAACAACAATTAAAAGACAAATAAACAAATAACCCTAATTAAAAATTTAAAGCCCTTAATTAAAACTCTTTTAGAAAATAGGCCGGCCCCTTTGTAATTCGACCCGTCTCTTTTATTTCTTTGTTCGTGATGGCGGCCGTTCCTCTTGCAAATTTAGGGCTTCGTCCCTTATCCAAATTAGGGTTTGATGAAGCTGCCGACTTTATGTTTGATCAATCTTGTGGATAATGCGCGAGTAGCTTTGATCTTCTCTCGTTGCTCTCTTCGGCTGCTTCGTTGTTCGATCGAGTTCGACACCTTGCTTCGGTATGTAATTTTATCCTTTTGCTTTTCTGGGTTGATGCTTGAACTCAATCGTGATTCGAGTTGGATGATTTGTTCTTTGTTAAGCTTGAACTCGAATGGATTTGCCGATGATGATGTTGGGTCTTTTATAGGGTTCGTTACCCTATTTTCTCGTTCGTCTGATAATTTCATATTTGTTGCTTTGATCGTTCGATTTTGTTTGGATGTTTACGATGAATTCTGACCTGTTCATGTTACTTGAATAACACGGTTTTAAATCGTGACTTGTTCAGTTTGCTTGGCCACTACGGTATTGATTTGTGACTTGGTCAATTTGCTTGGCTATCACGGTGAACGCTTGATTGACTTTGACAATACTGATTTCGTGAATTTTTACTGCTGGCTTCGGCTTGATTAGTATTATATTTCGGTCATCTCTGCAATGTTTGTGTTCATCCCGGTGAGCTTTGATAGTTGCTGGCTTGTTTCAGTTGCTTAGTGTCTCGATGCTCGACCTGCATTGTCACTGCCTGAACCTTTGCATTTCATACATATGTATATATTCTTGGATTTGCAATTGGATTTAAACTACTTCATATATATGTTTGTTTCGGCCTTGACTTGTTGTTATTTGCATCTGGTCTCTGGACATTTCTTTGGTCGTGCATGTGTGTTGCATTTCATTTGCGGCCTTGACTTTTGTGATATTTGACAGCTCTGGCTCGATGTTGTTACTGCATTCATGACCACTGTCTTGCATGATTTTGATAAAGTGTGACTGATGCTGTACTTGGTCTTTGTTCTCCTGCATGTAGTTGGTTGTTTGCATTTGCTTATGGTTTCAAACATGTGAGTTAATCATGTTGCATTCATGATTTCACTATATATTATATGCAGCACCACTGTGTTGTATTTGTATCACTGCTGTTCTTTGCATTTGTACATATGAATGTGCTCACTGTTGTTTGGTAACTTCCCTTGTGTACATGTCTCTTTCCAGTATCTTCATTCATGTTGGTTTAGTCATGAGTAATTTTGTTCTTTAGTTGGCTGCTGTGTTGATCTTGCTTGCATTGTCACTTGATCGACACTTGCAGTTGTACTTGCTTTGATGCTGGTTTGAGACTGTGTCATGTTTGAACATAGCATTCATGCGTACTTTTGATTCGCACCTGAGTTGAATCCAGTTTTAAAATTCGGGTTTGACCTTGTGCTGAGAGTTGTGACTTTTATGTTATTGCACGTGAGTTGAACCCGACTTTTTATTTGGGTTTGACCTGTGCTCACCTGTCCCTGTAAATCAATCAAGTGTATATCAGTGTGCACGGCCTTGTGGCATATACAGTGATACATTGTGTATGTCACAAGTTGTTCGTGTATGATGAATTCAAATTTAAATGATGACGAACAACCCAATTAACTGAGGCAAATATTATTTTCAAAATTCATCTTTTATTTTATATTGCAAAAATATTTATTTTTCAATTTTATTGCGTTAGTTTATATTTTTGCAGATTGCTCAGATGCTGGATTCAAACTGAAATGCAGTTGAAGATAGATACGAGTGTGAGTGATATGTAGTGAGGTCAACTATAAATGTAGAATTGTGATGTAATTGTAATCAAAGTTGTATAGTTATAGTGGGAGCTTGAAATTGTACTATTCAAAGTTGTAATAAATATTTGTTTGAATAAAATATTTGTTTGAATTCAAATTCTGTGTTATTTAATTTATTCAACAAATATTTATTTAATCTGTGAAAACAAAATAGTATATTAATAAATACATTTAAACGAATGTATATATGTTTATTATCATCAAACAAAAATCATATAAGCGCATATTCAACACCTTTTATTCGGCTTATTGGTGCGGTTGCTGATCCCAACCGTGAGGTGATCTTACTCGGGATTAACCAGTAAGGGATAGTCCCGGTCTTGTGTTGCAGGGGATTGGGAGTAATCCTCGGCACGGTGATCTAGGCCATGTACTGTGACAAGTGGTACCCACATGCCTAGTCATTAGTTGGAAATCCATTCTCCCTACGTGCCTTTACGGTTTTGTTTGTATACTATTAGCTGGAATTTAATAAATGTAACAATTTCGGCTATTTGAATAAGTATTTGTATATATAAACTATTATAATATCAGTGAATTTTAATAAAAAGTGTTTTGGCTATCGTAAGGTAAAAACCCGACATGTTTATTTGTGGCGTGGTCTTACGATATGCTTTTGTTTTCAAAAGAATTTTAAAACTTTAATAATCAAGTTGAGTGTGGTTTTCTCACACTGGTATTCCAGACTGACTCGGTTGTTATTTCTCTATAATGCTCGGGTCAGACCGAGTATTATATATTACAGGAAAGGATGATGTGGAGCTGGATGGCGATACGTACTTCCACACTTGTATGAAATATTCCGCTGTGTATTCAGTTTTTGGAAGGACGAGATATTATAACCATCCTGAGTTGTGTTGTTGTTTGTATTGAACTCTGATGTTGTACTCTAATGATGTAATGTATAAATAGATATATTTGTTTTTGTGTAAAGATCATTTACTATCCATTATATTTTATTCCGCTACGATGGTTAGATTCTGATGTTGTTTTCTATTTTCTTCTTCTACCTCTTCTTCTTTAGCCTAAATGGTTCGTATTTCTGTTCATCTTGAGTTGAATGATGGAGAATAGTGTCGACTCAAGGGGTACAGAATCGTGGGTCGTTTCACAACCACTGACAAACAAGTCAATATAAAACAACAATCACTTGCAATCACAGCATACAACCATCATATGAAGCCAATAAAATCAACCATCCATATATCCATAGCAAACATACAATTAGTTGTTCGGGTTTGAAACTTTAAATAGTCCAGAATGGAAAATAAACTACTAAGTGCACCATTTACTCAACAGTCTTTGATGAAACTAAATAGATTGTTCATACATCCCAACAAATTTAAAGAATTCTTACCCAAAACAACCATAAATCAAAACAAACAACAAATCCAAATAATAGATCAAGTTTGTTCTTAATAATTTAATTTTATAATATTTGTTGTTTGATTTCCTTTTTATTTACCTTTATTTATTGTAAATTTTCAATTTCCATTCATTCATTTATTATTTCATTTCATTTATAGTATTCATGTTTAATTAAATTATTTAGCATATCAATTTATTAACTTCAGTTTATCATCATTTATTTATTATATTTCCCTTTCTATTATATAGTAGCATTTCATCTACACATCAAATTACTTCAAATTTTACTTGTATAATATCCATTACATTTTCTTATTAACATTTTACTTTTTACATCTATGGTAAGCTATATATATGTTAAAGAATGCAAATTGAAAATTTTACAAGTTTATCTCATCTCTCTTAATAAATTAAATGTTCAATAATCATATCTTTAGTTTTTTTTAGGTTTCATATTTCTACTTTCTTTTTATATTATTTGTAACTTAGCATAAATCTCTTATTTCCTTTAGAGGTTTCAATTATTAATTACTTAGATTCCATTTCACTAAAATAATTGAAACTATTAATTAACGAAAACTTAAGAACTGAATACCGGGTTTAATTTCAAATCATTTTAAAATAATAAATAAATGTTTATACCTAAAACTTATATACCCAGTTATGTTTAAAACAATTAGAAATTTAGCTTTGCTTATCAAAATAAATCTGCAGTAAAACTACTACAGTGGCCTTCCCACTTCGAAACTCAAAATGAATGTCGATGATGCGTGCACTCATAACCGAAATTATTTTCCAGCGACAGAAAGGGGAGTACAGAACTTAATTCTTTCCAAAATTCTTTTAAAACAATTCTTTCCAATCATAATGAAATATTTATATCAGAAAATCTTTAAATAAAATTATTATTATATTCCAAAATAATTCAAAAGAAATTTCAAAACCCAGAACTTAAGTTCCAAAATCCCAATTTTCGTTTATTTTATTTTCAATCTCATTTCAACCATTACTTGTAAATTTCATTACCTAACAACCAATATATTGCAGGAAAATATATATATCATTTATAAAATAATTATTTTATATGTATAGAAAATATAATAGGCAAAATTATTACATTCACCTATATTTCAAAGCAAATATTGTGTCGGTCTGTCCTATTAAGTGTTTAGAAATCCTTATTGATGTCATAGCGTCCTATGCACCAACCAGAATTTATAAATACAAAACAGAACAAATTAACACAATATCAAAACCTTTTTATAACACTAGTAAATACGCTCTCTCCTATATATATACGTTAAACGACTCATCATAGGGTATTACTGCCCAATTGATAAAGAGTCAGACCCCACAAAGAAGATTTATCGCTAAACCAAAGCTCTGATACCAGATGTAACATCCCGCCTTTTGTACGTTTTAAATCGACGATAAACCACATACGTCAGACTCAAACCATACAGAAGGTCGGTTTGTTAGTGGGGTGAATAAGAAAAAGCAGAGAAAGAAAAAACAAAATAGAATCTTGCAGCGGAACAATAAAATATAATAATCAAATAAACAGTTCATGAAGCTGTTTTACAAAAAACATTTGATTATACTTATACAACACATATCAGAGTTACACATACCAGAGAAAAATAAATAATGCAGCAGAACAGTATGAATGCAGTGGAATAATATAATAAATAATAGTAATACGATCTTCGTCTTCGTCCTCCAGAAATAAGATCTTCAAACCCTGAAATGCTTAGACTGACCCAAAAGAATCAAAAAGACAAAACACTCGAGTCAGAACTAAAAAATCTTATGTAGGTTAAATCAACGGTAAAATATGAGTGGAACAGCATCAGAGATGTTTACGGGAATTGACATCTCCTATCCAGTGTCAAACACGAGTGCAGTAACTTAAGAGATGATCGGGATTCACATCTCCTAAGGATCCGTTAAACTATTTACTAGGTAGTAATATTTCACTATTATAATAATGTCTATAGTAAAATAAACTTAAATTTAAATAGTGTTAAGGGATTGCCCATATAGCCCTTGCCACACAATAGTCCCAGTAGTCCATCCAGTATCATAGTCCCTCCTGACCGGGAAGCCACCAGAGGATACCACACGGGCTACGGGAGAAAACCAAGCTCGTACAAGGCGCGCTAGGGTAGGTGATACGGCACACAAGGCAATGCCAGGGTAGATATACCAATTACTATC
Organism: Allium cepa; assembly: GCA_030765085.1. Lineage (NCBI taxonomy): Eukaryota > Viridiplantae > Streptophyta > Magnoliopsida > Asparagales > Amaryllidaceae > Allium > Allium cepa. The sequence goes on from CM060937.1 coordinate 310,442,958, forward strand.
CGGACTGGTGGTGACGCATAGCGCATTTACCGCCCACCTCGAGCCACACCTCCAAAAATCAAAATCAAAAGTGGCCACCGAATCAATCTCAAAGTCAGAATATAATGGAATGGTATCGAAGGAGTGTGTCCGATAAGAGGAGCTACCTCACTGGCCCGGAATCGCTCCTGTTTTAGCCACCTTATGCAACCTCACAGGAGTCGGGGCCACGTATTTACCTCAAAGACCATCCTTCTTCATTATGGAATCTCCACCGCGTATACGGTTGTTAAAGTGGTTTTTGGAGTTGGCATTTTTCTTTTGAAGTGGAAATTAATTTGAAATGACCATGGTGTTATAGTGTATATTTCTACATTGTAGATAGTTCCACGGATCCTTAGAGGATGGTTATCCCAAACATCCTTTAAGTTACTTGTATTTCAGTCGATATTTCACTTGATTTGGATTTATTGATATAAGAATGTTAATCCTGACTCGAGTGTTTCGTGTTTTGCTTTACACTCGCCTTTGGAGTTGGGAGCTTCTTTTGGAGATCCAACTATAGATTCAGGTTTCAGCTTTCCGGTTGATTTGCTCAGAGAGGCCGTCTGTTGTATTCGAGACTTCAGCTTATTTGAGATATTCTGCTGTATTTTATTTCTAACTCTGATGTTTATATAATAGCTTCATGAACTACTATTTATCTATTCCACTGCATTATTTTATTACTCTGTGTCTGTGATATTGTGATTGATCTATTTATTGTATATGTTGAGTTTTGCCAAATTTAAATTAACAATCTGATATTTTGAGCAATTCAAGTCTGACATGTGCGGATGCGAATGGTTGAAAATACCAGGTCGTTGCACCATACTTAATTTTGACTATGTCCCTATAGTCAATACATGATATATTAAGTGAAACGGAGAAAAATATTTACATATTTACAAGAGAGGGTTAACATTTCTTACTAGTCATAGTATTGCTCATGAAGAATCATGAGCTCCTCCTCTCGTTTACTTGCCAACTCCAAGTAAGGTTTCGAACGATGACCATTGACTTTAAAAATCGATCCATCCTATGGTTTATTATTCCTATGGCACCACGTGGAAAAACAATATGTATGACATATGGGCCTGTCCGTTTGATTTTAATTTCACAGGGAACAAATGAAGTCGAGACTCATACAAACGAACTTTTTGATTTGGTGAAAATGTTTTTCTTAGGATTGAATTGTCAGGAAAAACTTTTATTCTTTCTTTGTAAATTTTCTTATTTTTATACGCGTCGTTCCTTATCTCCTCTATTTCCTTAAGTTCTGATTTTCTATTTTCGCTAGCTTTTTTAAGTCAAAGTTTATGTTCTTACACAATGCTTTATGTTCAAGTTCAACGGGTAAATGGCATGCCTTTCCATATAGAATCCTAAAGGAAGACATCCCAAGATTGGTTTTATATGTAGTTTATCAGCCTGTAGTGCACCTTTCGATTATTATGACCAATTTATTCAATTTTTATTCACAGTTTTCTCCAAAATTTGTTTGATTTGGCGGTTTGACAATTCAAATTGACCACAAGTTTGAGGATGATAAGTAATGGATAACTTGTGGGTTATCGAGTATTTTTTCATTAGAGTTTCAAATAAACGATTATAGAAATGAGTTCCATTTTCTCCTATTATTATGCGAGGTGTTCCATTCCTCAACAAGATGTTATCTTTTATGAATTTCACAGTAGTTTTATGGTCATTTGTTTTACAAGGAATGACTTCAACCCATTTAGAGACGTAATCAATAACAAGAAGACTGCATAGATTTCCATAAGAGTTAGTATTATCAAAATTTAGTCTTCAACCCATTTTAGTCCATCCAGTATCAATACATCTCCAGATCGGGACTGGTGGTCCATCCAGTATCAGCACATGGAGTATTTAGGGTAGTCTTCAACCCATTTTAGTCCATCCAGTAGTCCATCCAGTATCATCACATCTCCAGATCGGGAGACTACCCTAAATACTTCATGGGCTACGGGAGAAAACCAAACTCGTACAAGGCGCGCTAGGGTAGGTCACACGGCAAAACTAGGCAATGCCAGGGTAAATATACCAATTATGCTTCCGGACTTATGGCAACGCGTAGTAGCTACTACCGCCCACCTCGATCCACACCCCCAAAATCAAAAGGGCCCAAAAAATACAAAGTAATAGAATGGTATCGAAGGAGTGTGTCCTATAAAAGGTGCTACCTTCTTAGCCCGTCAATCGCACCTGTTTTAGCCACCTTATGCCAACTCACGGGAGTCGAGTCTATGTATTTACCTCAAAGGAAACACCGCCGCCATCCTACTTCATTCTGCAATCTCCACCGCATACACGATTGTTAAAGTGGTTTTCGGAGTTGGCAGAGAGTATGACAACTTTCGATCCCGGTCTCTTTAACAACCAAACGTTATTATAACACCGCGGTCATTCAAAATAAATATACTTTAAAACCAGATATAATATGCATTTCAAAACTATATAAATAAGATATCATTCCCGTTTAAAACCCAAATCGATATGATATCATTTTTATAAAACCCAAATTAATATAATATCATTTTTATTTCAAATATAACCTTTTTTCCAAAATCATAGCACTTTCGAAGTTATAACACATCGAAATCAAAACACTTAAGTATAACACTTTCAAATCATAATACTTAAAAACTCATAACTTTGAAACATAACTACACCACTTAAATGGCTTAAATATTAAATTACTTTATAAAATAAAATAGCTTCTTCAATTTCACAAATCAATTCCAAATACAGATTTGAATCCCCAAATAACCCATTTTAATTTCTATATATTTCAAAGCTTTATATATTCCACCATTTCAAAACTAATTCTTTGATAATTTCATATATCAAATTCAATTACTATTATTTATATTTGAAATGTTTACTTAATAAATCCAATATCATTTAACTAAAACTTTTAAACTTCAAATAACTGAATATTCTTTCAGTTTATTTAACTTGATGTGTTCATTTAAATCAACTTAATATTCATTTAAATCACTCTAAAAAAAATCAAGTTATAAAAATCATACCCTTTATAATCTCAATTTTATTTAAATTTATTCGAGTATAATTCCTAAATAATTTAATTCAAATCGATTTCATATTTATCTTCCAATCTTAATTTTATTTAAGCCATTATAAACTCTATATAAAATATAATTTAAACAGATACTTAACCATATTATATAAAAGCAATCAAACTTTATTATTCGGCTTATTTTATATTTCAAAACAATTTTACACATAGATAAAAATAAATAACAAAATAACATTTATATAACATCTGAAATCAATATTTATATAACCCATATATTTCACCATAGAAATCATTTCAAAATATTTTTATATATAGACCACGGTGTTTGAATATAATTTTCTATCCTATATTCAAGTGATACGGATATTTATCATTTCAATCCATAATTTAAAATATAACTACGGTTATATATAATTTCAAATCGCAATCTCGAAAAATAAGAATCCATAACAACTTGCTGTTTATAACAATATAAAACACAACATCCATTCATCCAATATCAATCATCAAACATTTATCACAATCATCATCCAATTCAATCAATAACATCAATATAGAACATATAATAAATTACAGGTATTTACTGGCTGTTTATATTCAATAATAAATTAAATACTTATTTTATCCAAATAAATTTAAATAAACTGAGATAATGATTCAAAATATGCCAAACAGTCATAAATAAATTTCTATTCACATCATAAATCAATTTAACATACACAAGAAATTTTAGAAGTTGTGAATGGGTTAAAACAATCACATTTTGGATTTAAATTGAATTTAAATCCAATTTAAACCCAAAATTTGAATAGTCTCATAATCCATCCAAACTAGCGCCAAATGGTCCGAAATTTCAACACGATCCCAATGCAAGAAACCATGCTCAAAACTGAGCTCGTATGCAAAAGTTATAAACATTAGAACATTCGAAGAAAGAAATAATTAAATCAAATAACATAAACGTACAAGCGAACCAACTCATGCCACGCCGTCAAGCGCATCACGCACTCATCTTCCAGATCTCGAACGAAATCATAGCCGCATCTCGATCGAACACGTCCAGCAGTAGTTGCCTACCTCGCGCCTGCTTTGACTGACCACTTCGCGAGCCACCAAAAACAAGCCGTCACCTTCCCAGGGTTCGCCATCCCCCACGTCGACGATCGACGTCAACAAAAAACACCCAGCCGCCCCAATATTTTCAAACCCTAATTGAATTTTTGGGGACGATCAAGCCGTTGAATCAATGAAATCCAAGAACCGATGAACAACGCTTCGTGCCCTCTACAACGCAACATCATCTATTTGATGATAAGTCGACGTTCATCGAAGCGTGATGTAACGAACCATAAATTTTGATAAATAAATTAGTTGAATTGATAAGATTTTTGTAATTAAATTTAGAAAGAAATAAAAATTTTATAATTTATATTGAAGTAAATGTTAAGAATGAATTGTAGCCATGGTTATTAAGAACTAATTATTGACAATTTAAGTCAAATCACAATGAAAATGAAATTGTGTATATTGTTGCACTTGGTACAAAATAAAGATAGAAAATAAGTAACTAAGTGTAAGTGCTGTATAACTAAAGGAATTTATATATTATTAATAGTAATTGAATGAATTCGGTAATATGTATGTAATTATAAAATTTGGTTGAAGTATGATAAACCTAAGTGTAACCTTGGCTTGTAAACAATTATTATAAGTTACCTGTTTAATTTGTTGATTGAATTGGAATGGAAAATAAAATTCTAATAAAAAAATATAATTAAAGGTTACATTAATGGGAATGAGAATGTGTTAAGTAAATAAAAGGTAAACAATACTAGTCAAGGTTAATGAATTTATGTATTGAAGGGAATATCAATTAATGAAAAGAAATGAAAATGTTATATTTGGCAAAATTTCAATATAAGTGGGAATTATAGTTAATGCAAAATTGCAAGATTTTAATTGATTTTATTTAGAAAATTGGGAAATAAATTTTAATAAATATAATTAAATATTTTGTTAATATAAATTATGATAATATTTGAAAGTAATGTCCATTCCATCAAATTTTAAATATAGTAATAAATAATGTGTAGAAAGGCAATAAATTATACGTTTACTCGACACGTTTTATATCCATTCTTGTTTAATTATTTGGCATTATTAATTGTACATTATTTCCTAATATATTCTTTAGCACATTTACTAAATAAATAAGAAACGTATAAATTTAAATTACGTTACTTTGTTAATTATTTTGGGCGTACGTTTCATTTTAACTATTGCATCTATTGTGCGCACTCTTTAATTTCTAACCTTAGCTGGAAAAAAATCAAATCATTCAATAGCCGTGCTTTTCTATAGGAAAGAAATGAAAAGCTTGCCTTGTCATTCACGTGTGATAATTTCCTCTTTCCTTTTTACTTCTCCTTAATTAATAGGAATAAATTCATAAATTTCCTCTAGCCATTACTATCCTCATTTCTTGTCCTTTTTTCCCCACATTTTGATTTCCTACCTCTTTATTTACCTATTTATTTATTTTCTACTTTAACTTATTCCTCAATACCCATAGCCATTCCTTACATGTAGCCTATCAATTCATGTGAAGATAGGAAGAGTTCTCATTTTTCCATTTATTCCTTTTTTTTAAAATAGGAATTAAATCCCTTCATTTTCTCTTGCCACTTTAAACAAAATTTCTTTCCACTTTATCAATTTGAGGCTTCTCTTATAAACAAAAATCACACGTACATACCCTACTCCATATCAATAGACCTTCATCTCCTCTCTCGCGTGAAACAGCAGGTAAATGGCCGCATGCTTTTCCTTTATTTTCTTTTTCTTCTTCCTTTTCATCCTTTTCTTTTGTTTTCTTCCTGTTTATATTGCTTTTTCTTTTCCTTTATTTTAAGTAAACATGTTTCAAGTATATATTTTAAAATATAATTATGTTTATATTAGTGCAGCGCAAGTATACATTAAATTTAAAGTTACAAACATCTGCATTTGTTCTATGGTTAGTTTTATATGAGTATTTATTGTAATTTGTTTAGTCTGACTTTTGAATGTACATTAGGTTGTAGCATACGATTTATATATATAAGAAGTTTAGAAGTCTACATACTTTTATATATCATATAAGAAGTTTAGAATAGTTGGATTTCAATCTGTATGATTTCATCAGAGAAATATCATGAACACATATTAGTCTATATATTGTGTACATGAGTTTGAATTCTATGTTCATATCTTGTTTTAACATATAATATATATACACATGATTTTATTTAATTGGCATGTGTCTGAATAGCTTGCATACATAGTTTACACATATACGACCTGCATTTTTCATATATGTGACATTTTAAGTCAGGAACTATTGTTTCTATACTTGGATTTAAAATGGAAGGTATAAGTTTTAAATATGTAACGGGTTTAAGTGTAACATTTATGCGGTTACATTTATAGTTATGGTTATATACTGCTACCTGGGTTGCATAAGAATTATATGTTGATTTTAAAGTATGTCACTTTGATTTTATAAGGGGTATTGAGTTTAAATTATATATTAGGTATGTATTCTAAATATGGGTTTGGATATAATAGTGATTTTGTATATACCCATAAACATTTTGATTTTTATTATAGATATGCTTTAAATTCAATATATATGTTTAAAGTTTAAGATTGATTTAAAAATATATATGTATTTGTCTCAATATATATATATTGTATATATGTTTTGAGTGTGATTTAAGGTCTGCACTTAAATTTCTAGTCTGCATGTTTGTAATGTATAAAGATAATGTATATAAATTCATGCCTGCGTTGTTGTACAATTTTGAAAGAATATATATGATATTAAATGAAAATTGATTTTTATATTATATATATATATATATAAAAGGTTACTTTTACAAAGATTTATGTTTTAGATGGTGTTCGGATATTGGTTTGAAATATGGGTAATATAGTATACAAGTATTTATTTCAATCTTATGTATATATGATGATTAATTTTATTTATTGTTTCTAAACTAAATATTGATTTCATATATATTTAGTTCAAATTTATATCGACTGATTCAATCGTTCTCTTCGATTTCCCATTATCAGCCTTGTCCTTCGTGCCTATTTTCTACATCAAATTTTGTCCATCAGCGTTGCTTTGGATTTCGTAGTTCACTTCATTGTCTATCTCTCTAACCTCGAAAGGTGAGCAATCACTCATGATTAATGTTCTTATATTTATTAAGTTTGATTTCAATTGAAACGACAATTGAAATATGCTGCTAGTTTGAACTGTTATTTATTTAAACTGTTATATATGCTAGTATATGTAACTGTTCACCTATGGGATATGACACCATATCCTGTGTTTATATTATATTATTATTGATGATATATGCCTGTTGTTATATTCTATATTATCTGTTATCACTCTGCATGTTCCCTGTTAGTATAGAATTCACTATGGGCTGAAATGATACATACCCGAACGGACTTTAGAATAGGAGAAATCGTTATGGGTTGAAATGATAGACCTAAGCGATTTTCATTTGAGTTGAATTTGGGATTGTAGGTCGAAATGATATCTACTCGTATATATTTAAATTACGGATTGAAAAGATAAATATCCGTATCACTTGGCCATAGGATAGGAAATTACATACAGACACCGTAGGTCTATATATAAATATTTTAAAATGATTTCTATGGTTTTGAAAGGGAATATATGTATATGGTTTTATTTAATATTGGAAATGGTTGATATATAAATAAGTTTTAAAATAAAGTGATTTAATTAATATATTATGTTAAGTAGTAAATTCTTAAATCGATTTTTCAATGATTTGTATAAGTAAGGAAGATAATGTTGAATTTATTAAAATTGTATTTAGTTAAGAATTTGACTTAATTAAATCGTTTTGAAACTATTGAATTTGGAATTTTTAGATATGATCTTATAAGTTGATTTTGATTTAGTAAATTAAATGAATATTTTCCAATTAAATAAATTGAAGGAAAATATAGTAAACTATAATTCAAGGTTATTTAAACGATATTGAATTTATTAAGTTTATATTCCAAGGCTATAAAATAATGAAGTTAAACCAACATTTATATGAAATTGTTAAATTTAGTTTTGAAAATGTTGAATATTTAAAGCCTTGAAATATATTGGAATTTAAATGTTTATTTTGTGGTTCAAATCTGTATTTGAAATCGATAAAATTTGAATTTTTTTAGTCAGAAATTGAATTGAATGGAAATTGATAAATTTTATGGAAAAGTCGAGTTGATTTTGAAGCGATTTTGTGAAGTTTTACGGAAATTACAAATACTTTACTTTATAAATTAGTTAGTATATATAGTGTGTGTGTGTGTATATAATATTTTGGAAAATAGATATATTTCAAATGAAATGATATTTAAGTTTTGAAGTATAAATTAATTTGAAATGACCACGGTGTTATAGTGTATATTTCTACATTGTAGATAGTTCCACGGATCCTTAGAGGATGGTTATCCCAACATCCTTTAAGTTAATTGTATTTCAGTTAATATTTCACTTGAGTCGGATTTATGGATATAAGAATGTTAATCCTGACTCGAGTGTTTTTTGTTTTACTTTACGCTCGGGTCAGAGTATTTACAGCTTAGCTTTGGATTTCTTTTCTGGAGTTAGGAATCGCTGAAGATTCTGCTTGTCTAGTTATCTATTCCCTTTCAGTTTCAGTTGTTCTATTTCAGCTCTGGTATTTATAAACTTCTATGTATTTGAGATTTCTATTATATATGTTTTTCAAACTGATATTATGTATTTTGTTTTGAGAGTTTGTTATAGTAGCTTCATGAACTATTATGGTATTTTAATTTCTGCTGCGAGTTATTCTGATATTTCTGTGTCTATGATTCTGTGGTTGTTTTTCATTTGCTCCAAATTTTATCACAATCTGTTATTTTGATTTATTCAAGTCAGACATGTGTGGATTATTGTCGATTTGAATGGTCCAAAATAGTGGGTCGTTACACGTGATGAACGTCCGAGAATATTTCATCGATTTTCGGCCGCACCGAAACTCAAATTGGAAAACAAATCATATATCTGACTTGCGCTCGTCGAGAGCTTCAAATCCATATATAATTCGATATAGTTTGTGGAGTTTGATATTTTGATTTGATTTTGAATTGCAATTGATTTGAAAGTAAGAATTTGTTTGTCAACCAATGAGGAGGAGAAATAGCTGAATTGTACATACATATAAATGAGAATAGAAAGGCTGTTAGGGTTTATAACAGGATATATATGGGTAGAGCTGAGAAATAGATGAACGGATACGATTGGTTTGGACCGTTAAACGATAAATGGCTCGAAAAGCCGGTTCTGACTGCGGAACGAAATTGGGTCAACCCATATATCAAAATAGATGTTTTTGAATATTTTAAACGCAGTGGAACAGGTTTCAAGTTCAAATTTCATCGTATGAAGAAGCTATGCTAAAATCACATTGATTTCAAATTGATTTCAATTGATTTCAATTAAATTGATTTCTAAGCGTTTCGAGTCCATACGATCAAATGGCAAGTCCGATCGTTACGACACTTGAAATCCTACAATAATTCACCGTTAGGGATTCGATGAAACTGGTTTCATCGAAATCCGAGTCAGTGGCCAAAATGGCCGTTTTCCTATTAATTAAATAAATTAATAAATAATTAATTAAATCAAAAATTTAAATTCGATTCTATAATTGACAATTTTTACCCTTTTTAAATTTATTAATCATTTACACTAATTTAAATAAATTTAGATGTCAATTTAGAGTGATAAATTTATCAATTTCAGTGTTAGCCTTAATTTCATTAAATTTCATTTAATGGCAATTGATCCAATTATTGAGTTCAAATTCCAATAAATTAATAAATCTTGATTTCCATTCTTTAAATCAACCAATTGTCATATTGTGAATAGAATTAACATTATTTCCTTAATTTACACTAACATAACATTGAATTAAGATTCATTGCAATTGATTACAAACTTTGATTTAATGGACTAAATAAATGATTAACTTATAATAATTGTTATCATTAACTCTCAATCACATTTTTATAAGTTTATCATTTCCAAACCAATGTTATAATTTCTTACTAAACATTGGTTTTTTTCAATTACCATTCAATATATATTAGTCGATTGATTAATTCAATATTTACGTTCGTTTTCTTATGTTCGATTTATAGCCTAGTACAACATTTACACTAATTCCATTAACTGTAACTCCATTCAAATAGTTAATAATTAACTTAGATTAGCATTATTACATCTCATTTAAGTTATTATTTCATAAATGAATCACAAATTTTTGTTTTTCCAATGTTAGATAACAAAATTATAATAAAATTTAACAATTTTAATTATCGAAATTTTACGGGTCGTTACACTCTCCCCCACTCAAAACTTTTCGTCCCCGAAAAGGAAAAGGAAGGGAAAATAAGAATTAAGAAATCAATATATCTTACTTAAAATATTAAATTTATAAACAAATAAATTTACAAAATTAATTAATTTAAATAAAATATACCAATTTATAACCATTAAATCTTTTTATACTCAAATTAATAAAGTTTGGAAAACATTTTCAAAAATTTTCTAAGTCCAAAATTTACGGAAAATTTCGGTAGAGCCTCCTTTGTACGGAGAGGCGAGAGAGAAAATATAATATCAAATATAACAATATACAAGATATATTTTCCAAAATAATATGTATCCTAATACGGGAAAAACAATATAATAACGCTATAAACCGTAATCCAAAAACGTACCTATTTGTCGGGCAATTTACGCTTATTTTATGAAACCAAAAGCAGTATCAATTGCTTTCATAACCTGTATTTCACTTATATAATCCAAGGAAGTTAATAATTATATAAAATGAAATATCTAAAGTTGTTTCAACCACCAATAAACAAATTAATATAGCAACAATCAATTGCAACCAACAACATACACATCAAATACAAATCAATCATTCAAGCAAGACAAACAATGGGTTTGTTCGGGTTAAGTCACTTTAATTCACATGGAATGACAAATAACTATGAAGTATTCCATTTACTCAACTCAATAGATTATTTATACATCTAAGCAATTAAGAGTATCTTTTACCCAAACAACTCATAAACCAAAACAAACAACAAATTCAAATAATATATCAAGTTCATTTTTATTAATCTCATTTCATACATTTGTTGTTTGATTTCCCCTTCATTCATATAATGATTTACCTTTTTAATTTACCTTTATTTCTTGCAAATTTCATTTCCATCCATTGAGTCCGTGTTTATCTCACTTATTTCATTCATTACCAACTAACTTCATTTCATTTGTCCACAATATTCATGTTCAATTCAGTGTTTATTTCTTTTATTTTTATTTATTACTTACAAATATTCATTTTCATTCATTCAGGTCATGTCAGTTCTTTTTGTTGCATCATATTCATTCATTCCTTCATTACATAATTTTACTTGTACAATTTCCATTACATTTTCTTATTAAACATTACAACTTTTAATGTTGGTAAGTTATATATATGTTTTAAGAATGTAGTTGAAAGTTATACAAGTTTTCCTTATTTCTTTTAAATTAATTTGATGTTCAAAAATCATATTTTTGTTTTTATAGGTCAAAAATTTCAACTTTCTTGAAATTTCATTTATGGCCTAGCATTTAATATCTTACTTTAATCAGAGGTTTTGATTATTAATTGGTTACATTCCATTTCACTACACTAATTGAAACTATTAATTAACGGAAATTTAAGAACTAAATATCGGGTTAAATTTCAAATTATTCTAAAATAGTACATAAATAAATATACTTACAACTTATATATCCAATTATATTTAAAGCAATTTAAAATTTATATTTGTTCATCAGAATAAATCTGCAATAAAACTACTACAGGGGTCTTCCCACTTAGAAACTCGAAAATGAATGTCGATGATGCGTGCACTCATCACCAAAATTATTTTCCAGTGATTGAGAGGGGAGTACAGAACTTATTTCTTTCCAAAATTTCTTTAAAACAAAATTTTCAAATTATATTGAAATATTTATATCAAACATACTTCTAATAATATTATGATTATATTTCAAAATCATTCAAAAGGAATTTTCAAAACCTCAGAACTTAAGTTCTAAATTTCCAATTTATTCTCATTTATTTTACTTTCAAATTTGTTTTCAACCCATATCTATAAATTTCACTACTTAACAACCAATATATCACAACCAAATATAATCTTTATAAAAAAAATTATTCTATATTGAAAATATAATAGGCAAAATTATTTCATTCACCTATATTCAAAACAAATATTGCGTCGGTCTGTCCAACTAAGTATTTAGAACTCCCTATTGATGTCATAGCGTCCTATGCACCAACCAGAATTTATAAATACAAAAGGAACAAATTAACATAATACAAAAACCTTTTATAACACTAAAAAATACGCTCTCTCGTATATATTGTAACGACCCGCCCTTCTGACCGCCCCTAGTCGGTAATTAAACCAACTTGAAACGTTCAAAATGATGGATTGTTATTTAGTTTATAAGGTTTAAACAGAATCAGCCACAGAAACACAGAATAATTATATTTCACATAAATGAATTTTTTTACATATATCAGAGTTTATACAATGAATTAAATTTATACAGCGGAATATTTCTTTAAGTAAAAAAAATCCCCGAAAAGCTAAAGTGAGCGTTTCCCCCTCTCTCTAACTTCGCTGCCTGAAAACCTTCAAGCCGAAAAATACTCGGTCTGACCCGAGTATTACATTCAAAAGAAAACAATACACGGATCAGTCTAATTCAAACTCAGTTATTAGTGCATAGAAGCAATAATAATTAAATAACAATTAGACGATAGTTACAATAATTCTCGTCTATCCGACCCTTTTAATAAAGAATTCGGATAACGGAAATTTATAACACTTAACAGTGTTAAAACAACAATCAGTAGATTCAAATTATCAACGAAGATAGATGAAGGGATTATTAATGAAGGTAATTTAGAAAAAAAACATCAGAATTGCCTAAACGGAAATTAACAACAAAATCATCAAATTAAACCAAATCAAAAATGCGATTCAAAATAGATTGAATTAGCAACATAAGAAAAAATTTCCATCAATAGAAAACATCAATTAAAACATCAGATTTAGTAGGGCTGCAGTACACGCACGCGTGTACGCCCTCGCCATATTTAAAACGTTAAATCTATGTGGCTGCAGTACACGCACGCATGTACGGCCTCGCCACTACCGTAATGAAATACCCCAAAAGTTCAATAAATCAAAAGCATAAAGCTCCAACTCAAATCAAAATGAAACTCAGATGCAATAGAAATGAATAGTGACATGCACAAGTGACTCGAACCAGTGAGTCAAGTACAAGTCAAGACAGTGTACCCATATCCAGTGCAACTTCAGAATGAAGCGTATGCACCAGCAATTTAGGCTACTACATATCACAACAAATAGGAACGGCAGAGGTCAAGTCAGTGCTATCGCGACTCAACACAACTGCAAATAAAACTAATAGTGTAACAGGCTAGAAATTCAAGTGCAAATCCACTATCAGAAATGTAGACTGCAATTAAACAGGCCCAAATCAAACGACAACAAAATGCAAAAGGTCAAGTCAGTGACTCAACGCAACTGCAACCATGCAAATGAAGACCAGCACACAAATATACCCAGTCACATATAAGATCATGTGGCTACACAGTGCACAGCAGACTCGGGTCTCAACCCAAGCACAGTGAATGTCATATATACTAAATGATCAGTGGACAATGAAACAAAACAGGATGGACACAAAATCAGTGACAACTTCACAACCAACTGATCAGACCTTATGTCTATTGTATTTGGACTTGCTTAAATCAGTAAATAGTTACTTCAGTATAATAGTAACTTGGAGTTATATTTTTAGACTTTCTTTAGAAAACTCAGGTTAGTGACCACTTCAAGTATTGCAGACCAAATCAGAGTGGCAACAGGGACAACACAACAAGATCAAGTGAAAATAACCACTACAACAAGCTCAATGCTCAAGCTACTGCACAACGCAAATGAAGACCAACACGCAAGTAGACACAGCCAATATGTATTATCAAGTGACTACACAGTGTGAAGTGCACACAGCCTCAACTTGCAACTCAAAATTCAACCCAGGCCCAGTGAAGGACATATAAACAAGTGATTAGTGGACAATGCATGAAGGCTTGAATAAGACTCGAGTGTTACATTAATACGTGCACAGACAATATAATGAAGGCAAGGCACTGGTTAAATGGAACAACAGGTACAAATCAATAATACAAGACAATGACCAAACCAGGTTGAAAAATCTTCACAACCAAACTGATCAGATTTCACTAAGCAATGGATCGGCAAAATAGTAACTTAAGTATAACAGTGACTTATATATATTTAAAACTTTGTTCTAAAAAAAAACTCGGGGCAAATCTGGGTTTAAAGTTGAAAACTGAATTTAACAAAGTTTCAAAATCAAATCTTAAAGTATGGACTTAGATCAGGTTGTATACTGGTTGTAATGTTTAGGTTTTATAAAATTATTAATGCCAGAATCGACAAGATAGACAAACTCAAAGCCAAGTAGGAAATTCGCTACTGTAACGACCAAGGGAAGGTCGAATGGTTCTGAATCGAAACCATATCAATCAAGGAAACCAACGAGTTCAAAATCGATGCCATGAAATCGAAAAATCAAAATACACAAATTGGAACGAATCGGGAACAAGTCCAAAAATCAAATCCAAGTAAAAATAGGAAAGTTGCTGCCGTAACGTTCAAGGAAGGATCGAACGGTCTCAACTAAAATCATAAATCCATCAAGCGTTCAAACTCGAGTGAATTAGAACCATCAAAATCATCGACATTCAAACAAAAATTAAACTGTCGAAGCATCATACTAAGCACGAATTAGATGTGAGTAAATCGATACTCACCTTAGTCGAAGCAAGGAGGAGCAGCCGCGAGTAGAGCGATCGAGCTACTGAAGTCGAAGCCTTCGATTTAACCAAGCCCTAATTTTTTTAGAGACGAACGAGATGTACGAGGACGCCATTTTCAATTCTTTCGTTCGATTTTTTTTCTGCTTTGAAATGATGGAGGAAGGGTATCGGCCATTTTTTGAATTGAAGTGTGCGTGATTTTGGGGGTGAGTTATGGCATGATTTTAGGCGTAGCTGATAAAAAGATTATCATATTATTTTATTATATTTTTTTTTTTGAATTCAAATTTTTTTCGACACAAATTTCAACGCGTTTAGGTGTCGTATGCTCACAAAACAACACCGATAAATACGAAATTTGAAATCCGGAAATAATTCAATATTACGGACCCAATGGAACTTGTTTCGTCGAATTCCGAGACTATGCCTCGGAAGGCTATTTTTAAATTCAATTTAAACGATAAAATTTTCAAAACTGAACAAATCACTTTCAAATTCAATTCTGAAGCTTCTATTATCTTCAGTATTATCAATGTGAATTTTCTAAGCCTTTGAAATATTTTTAAATCAGCTTAAAAATTTTATTCAACTTTTAATAGATTAAATTCTAAAATTTAATCACCAAATTCATTCTGATAATTTGAAATTCAAGTCAAACCACCATTCAAATATTTAAAATTAATTAAATATTTTTAATTTAAATTGTTCAAAATTCAGGGTCGTTACATATATACTCTCAGCGACTCATCATAGGGTATCACTACCCTACTAATAAAGAGTTAGACCCCACAAAGCTAAGGTTTATCGCTAAACCAAAGCTCTGATAGTAGATGTAACATCCCCCCTTTTTGTATGCTTTAAATCAACGATAAAACACACACGTCAGACTCAAACCATACAGAAGAGCGGATTGTTATTGGGGTAAATGAGAAAATAGAGAAAGAAATTAAACAAAACAGAGTCTCACAGCGGAATTGCAAAATATAGTAATCAAATAACAGTTCATGAAGCTGTTTTATAAAACATTTGATTATACTTATATATCACATATCAGAGTTACACATACCAGAGAATAACAAATAATGCAGCGGAACAGCATGAATGCAGTGGAATAATATAATAAATAATAGTAATAATATCTTCGTCTTCGTCTTCAAGAAATAAAGTTTTCAAATCCTGAAATGCTCAGACTTACCCGAGCGAATTGAAAAGACAAAAAACAAGAGTCAGAACTAAAAGATCTTATGTAAGTTAAATCAACTATAAATAATATGAGTGGAACGGCGTTAGAGATGTTTGCGGGATTTGACATCTCCTATCCAGTATCTAACGTGAGTGCAGTAACTTAAGAGATGCTTGGGATTCACATCTCCTAAGGATCCGTCAAACTATTTACTATGTAGTAATATATGCTATTATGATAATGTCTAATAGTAAAATAGACTTAATTTTAAATAGCGTTAAAGGGTTTCCCATATAGCCTTACGACGTAATAGATCCAATAGTCCATCCAGTATCAGCGCATCTCCAGATTGGGAGATTACCCTAAATACTCCACGGGCTACGAAAGAAAACCAAACTCGTACAAGGCGCGCTAGGGTAGGTGACATGGCACAAATAGGCAATGCCAGGGTAGATATACCAATTACGCTTCCGGAATGGAGGTAACGCGTAGCAACTACTACCGCCCACCTCGAGCCACAACCCCAAAATAAAAAGGGCCCAAACAATCACAAAGTAATAGAATGGTATCGAAGGAGTGTGTTCGATAAAAGGTGCTACCTTCTTAGCCAATCAATCGCTCATGTTTTAGCTACCTTATGCCAACTCACGAGAGCCGGTTCCACGTATTTACCTCAAAGGAAACGCTGCCACCATCCTTCTACATTCTGGAATCTCCATCGTGTACACGGTTGTTAAAGTGGTTTTCGAAGTTGGCAGAGAGTATGACAACTTTTGATCCCAGTCTCTTTACAACCAAACGTTATTATAACACCGCGGTCATTCAAAATAATTATACTTCAAAACCAGAATATAATATCCATTTCAAAACCATGTAAATACGATATCATTCCCGTTTTAAAACCCAAATCAATATGATATCATTTTTATAAACCGCAAATTAATATAATATCATTTTTATTTCAAATATATCCTTTTTCCAAAATTATAGCACTTTTGAAGTTATAACACTTCGAAATCAAAACACTTAAAGTATAACACTTTCAAATCATAATACTTTGAAACACATAACTTTGAAACATAACTACACCACTTAAATGGCTTAAATATTAAATTACTTTATAAAATAAAATAGCTTCTTCAATTTCACAAATCAATTCCAAATACAGATTTGAATCCCCAAATAACCCATTTTAATTTCCATATATTTCAATGTTTTATATATTCCACCGTTTCAAAACTAATTCTTTGATAATTCCATATATCAAATTCAATTACTATTATTTAGATTTCAAATGTTTACTTAATAAATCCAATATCATTTAAGTAAAACTTTTAAAATTCAAATAACTTGATATTCTTTCAATTTATTTAACTTGATGTATTCATTTAAATCAACTTAATAATCATCTAAATCACTCTAAACAAAAATCAAGTTATAAAAATCACACCCTTTAACATCTCAATTGTATTTAAATTTTAAATCAAAGTTATTCGAGTATAATTCCTAAATAATTATATTCAAATCGATTTCATATTTATCTTCCAACCTTAATTTTATTTAAGTCATTATAAACTCTATATACAATATAATTTAAACTGATACTTAACCATATTATATAAAAACAATCAAACTTTATTATTTGGCTTATTTTGTATTTCAAACCAATTTTACACATAGCTAAAAATCAATAATAAAATAACATTTATATAACATCTGAAATCAATATTTATATAACCCATATATTTCCTTATAAAACCATAGAAATCATTTCAAAATATTTTATATATAGACCACGGTGTCTGTATATAATTTTCTACCCTATGGTCAAGTGATACGGAAATTTATCATTTCAATCAGTAATTTAAAATATAACTACGGTTATATATCATTTCAAACCGCAATCCCAAAATATAAGAATCCATAACAACTTGCAATTTATAACAATATAAAACACAACATCCATTCATCCAATATCAATCATCAAACATTTATCACAATCGTCATCCAATTTAATCAATAACATCAATATAGAACAGATAATAAATAAAAAGTATTCACTGGCTGTTTATATTCAATAATAAATTAAATAACTATTTTATCCAAATAAATTCAAATAAATTGAGTTGATGATTCAAAATATGCCAAATAGTCATAAATAAATTTCTAATCACATCATAAATCAATTTAACATACATAAGAAAATTTAGAAGTTTTGAGTGGGTTAAAGCATTCACCTTTTGAATTTAAATTAAATTTAAATCTAATTTAAACCCAAAATTTGAACAACCTCAGAATCCATCCAAACTGGCGCCAAAAGGTCCGAAATTTCAATATGATCCCAATGCAAGAAATCACGCTCAAAACCGATCTCGTATGCAAAAGTTATAAACATTAGAACATTCGAAGAAGGAAATAATTAAATTAAATAACATAAACGTACAAGAGAATCACCTTCTGCCACGTCGTCAAGCGCATCACGTACTCATCTTCCAGATCTCGAATGAAACCCTAGCCATATCTCGATCGAACGCGTCCAACAGCAGTCGCCCACCTTGTGTCTGCGTTGACCGACCACTTCACGAGCCACCAGAAACACGTCGTCGCCTTCCTAGGGTTCGCCGCCCCCCATGTCGACGATCGACGTCAACAACAAAATACCCAGCCGCCCTAATATTTTCGAACCCTAATTGAATTTTTAGAGACGATCAAGTCGTTGAATCAACGAAATCCAAGCACTGATGAACAGCGCTTCGTGCCCTCTACAACGCAGCATCATCAATTTGACGATCGGTCGACGTTCATCGAAGCGTGATGAACGGTCGAGAATATTTCATCGATTTCCGACCGCACCGAAACTCAAATTGAAAAAAGAATCATATAGCCGACTTGCGCTCTTCGAGAGCTTCAAATTCATATATAATTCGATATAGTTTGTGGAGTTTGAAATTTTGAATTGCAATTGGATTTGGAAGTGAGAATTTGTTTGTCTGCCATTGAGAAGGAGAAATAGCTGAATTGTACTGCAGACAAATGAGAACAGAAAGGCTGTTAGGGTTTATAATAGGATATATATAGGTAGAGCTGAGAAATAGATGAACAGATACGATTGGTTTGGACCGTTGAACGATAAATGGCTCGAAAAGCCCGTTCTAACTCCGGAACGAAATTGGGCCAACCCGTATATCAAAATAGATGTTTCTGAATATTTTAAAACGCAACGGAATAGGTTTTAAGTTCAAATTTCATCGTATGAAGAAGTTATGCTAAAATCAAATAATTTCAAATTGACTTCAATTGATTTCAATTAAATTGATTTCTAGGCGTTTCGAGTCCGTACGATCAAACAAAAAGTCCGATCGTTACGAAACTTGAAATCCTATAATAATTTACCGTTACGGATCCGATGAAATTGGCTTCATTGAAATCCGAGTCAGTGGCCAAAATGGTTATTTTCCTATTAATTAAATAAATTAATAATTAACTAATTAAATCAAAATTTTAAATTTCGATTCTATAATTGACAATTTTTACCGTTTTTAAATTTCTTAATCATTTACACTAATTTAAATAAATTTAGATGTCAATTTAGAGTTGATAAATTTATCAACTTCAGTGTTAGCCTTAATTTCATTAAATTTCATTTAATGGCAATTAATCCAATTATTAAGTTTAAATTTCAATAAATTAATAAATCTTGATTTCCATTCTTTAAATCAACCAATTGTCATATGATGAATAGAATTAACATTATTTTCAATTATTTCCTTAATTTACACTAACATAACATTAAATTAAGATTCATTACAATTGATTACAAATTATGATTTAATGGACTAAATAAATGATTAACCTATAATAATTGTTATCATTAACTCTCAATCACATTTTTATAAGTTTATATTTCCAAACCAGTATTATAATTTCTTACTAAACATTGGTTTTATTCAATTACCATTCAATATATATCAATTCATTAATTAATTCAATATTTACGTTTGTTTTCTTATATTCGATTTATTGCCTAGTATAACATTTACACTAATTCCATTAATTGTAACTCCATTCAAATAGTTAATAATTAACTTAGATTAGCATCATTACATCTCATTTAAGTTATTATTACATAAATGAATCACAAATTTCTGTTTTTCCAATATTAGATAACAAAATTTTAATAAAATTTAACAATTTTAATTATTGAAATTTTACGGGTCGTTACATGTTTTCTTTAGACTGAAACGACCACTACAAGTTGGTCATAACAAAACGAAAGAACACTTTTGATTTCGCAATCCAGGATGCAACGTCGAATGATTTGGTAAGAACATTACTTAAACAATTATGGATCATCCCATTAGAAGTAATTGACTTGGGAAAGAAATTTATATTTATCTTATTTTGACCAAAATGCAGGAGTTTCCTTAGTGACTAAATAGTTCACTATATCGGCATACCATGGTTTGACGGAAACAATAATGAGTTGTTCATCAGGAAAGTTCTCATTGATTGGTAAAGAAGGTGGTGCGTTTGGACGACACGATAGATGATCAACAATGACATTGTTGTTTATATTTGATCGTAAGGTCAAATTCTTGGAGTAAGTGGATCCAATGGATCAAACGAGACTTAGCTTCTTTTTTAGCAAAAAGGTACCTAAGAGCGGAGTAGTCAGTGTAAACAGTAATGTGTTAGCCAATGAAAAAAGTCAAAAATTTTCAAGCACAAAGACTACTGCTAGAAGCTCTTTTTTAGTGGTCGTGTAATTGAGTTGAGTATCATTAAGAGTCATATTAGCATAGTAGATGACATGAAGAATTTGGTTGACTCGTGGCCCTATGACAGTGCCATCTGTGAAGTTAGAAGCATCACACAATATTTCGAAAGGAAGATCCCAATTGGGTAAACAAACGATGAGAGCAAAAATGAGTTCATTTTTAGATGTTCAAAAGCAGAAAAACAGTCAGAATTAAAGTCAAATGGAATGCCTTTTCCAAGAAGAGTCGTTAGAGTCGAGCAATTTTACTTAAATCCTTCATAAAGCGTCGATAGAAACCAGCGTGCTCAAGAAATGAACGAATGTCCTTGACAGATTTGGGAATGGGTAGATTCGCCATTACAACTACTTTGGTTTTATCTACCTCGATGCCTTTGTTTGGAATGACATGCCCAAAGACAATTCGATGAACATGAAATGATATTTTTTCCAATTTAATGTTAAGTATTTGTCCTTGCATCAATTCAGACTCAACTTAAGATGGTGTAAGCACTTTGGAAAAGGGTTTCCAAAGATGGAAAAATCATCCATAAATACATCTAAAAAGCATTTGATCATATCAGAAAAGATGTTGACCATGCATCTTTGAAAAGTAGCAGGAGCGTTGCAAATGCCAAAAGGCATATGTTAATATGCGAAGGTGCCAAAGGGACACATGAAAGTTGTTTTCTCTTAATATTCAGGAGCGATTGGAATTTGGTTATAACCAGAATAACCATCAAGAAAGCAATAGAATTCATGGCCACTAATCGTTCAAGCATTTGGTCGATGAAAGGAAGAGGGAAGTGATCTTTACCTGTTACAACATTTAATTTTCAATAACCAATGCAAACATGCTAACCCGTTTGAGTATGAGTTGGAATGAGTTCATTAGTGTCGTTCTTGATAATGGTAAGTCGACACGGTTTAGGCACGACATGAATTGGGCTAACCCACGAGCAATCATAAACGCGGTATATGATTCTGCTATCAAGAAGTTTAAGAATTTTGCCTTGAAGCACATCCTTCATTTTTGGTTTAAGCCTTCGTTGTGCATCATGAACTGGGTTGGCGTCGTCAACTAAATAGATACAATGTTGAAAAAGGGCAGGACTAATTACCTTTATATCGGTGATCGACCATCCAATTGCTTCTTTGTTTTTTGACAGAATTGAAAGTAGGGAAGCTTCTTGACCAAGAGAGAGATTTGAAGAGATTATGACGGGAAACGTTTCATTGTTCCCTAAGTATATTCACTTAAGTTGATACGGTAGGATTTTGAGTTCCAACCTAGGAGGTTGCTCAATCAAAGAATTCAGTTGAAGTTCTGATTCAACCATAAGTGGTTCAAACAGAAGTGCATTTTCAGTTACCTTAGGCTCATCTGAGACAATTGTTCGTATTCAGTCTCACGTTTGTGGTTAAGGTCAACTGTTTCACTGTAAAAAATTCTTGAATGGAGCTAACTTCCAACGTTTGGTCACGTGGTTCCTTCGATTGATTTTCAAGATTGAGATGTTTAGATCTAAAGCCATGTTTCCAAAACAAATTTTCAATGAACCGTTTCGACAATTGATTAGAGCATTTGAAGTAGCCAAGAAAGATCGGCCTAAAATCAACGGAATTTGACTCATTGGATTGTTCGCAGGTTGTGTTTCAAGGATGATGAAGTCGACGGGGAATATAAATTGACCAATTTTGATGAGTATATCCTCGATTTCTCCCATGGATTTCTTTATAGAATGATCAACAAAGTGAAGAGTTACTTCCGTCGATTTTAGTTCACCCAAGCCAAGTTGTTGGTAAACTGAACAAGGAATCAAATTGACATTCACATCCAAGTCTAGTAGACATTTATTAATTGTATTGTCTCCTATCGTGCACAAGATCATCGAACATCAAGGATCTTTATATTTGACGGGAATTGATTGAGACAAGACTAGACTAAGTTCGAAAACTAAGAAAGCTTTCTTGGGTACATGAATGTGTCGTTTTTGAGTGCATAAGTCCTTTAGAAACTTACCATAAGTTATGACTTGTTGAACGATATCAAGAAGAGGAATGTTTACTTTCACTTGTTTGAAAATTTTCAACATCTTTTCCACTTGATCAGAATGTTTCTTGAGTCGAATGGGATTTGGAAATGGAACATGATACTTCGTGGGCCGGCCTACTTGAGTAGAAGAAGAATTTGGAATGGAATTTGATTCGATGTTTGGCTCAATGTTTTTTCTGAATTGCTTGTCATTTTAGAAGTGTCAAGAGGAGCTTCTAGTAAATAGTTTGGATTAACAACTTAGTTATCGATTTGTTTACCAGAATGCAAAGTCGTGATAGCATTCATTTGGTTCGCATTCCCATCTTGAAAAACATAGGCTTGGTTCGAATTCATGTTTTGATTTCTGGGATTTGGAACCGGTCAATTTGGAAACATGTCTCGTTTACGTTCACTCATAAAAGTTCCTAACCGACTCATTTGCATTTCAAGTTTAGCAATTGATTGACTCGTATTCTACATGTACGAGGTTAACAAATTTTGCAAATTGCTATTTGATTGGAGGCTTTGAGTAGTTGCTTTAACCGAAGTTTAAAGACTTTTCTCAAGTGCATCAAACATTTATCATCCTAGGGAGCAAAAGATTGTTGTGGTTGATCTTGAAATGGACCCACAAAATTTTGTTGAAAGCTGTTGGGCTTAAAGGGAGGATTCGAAGCATTATTCAGAAATGCTTGAAAGTTAGGATAGACCAAATTCGTGTTGGAATTATTTTTGTTCCATGCAAAGTTAGGATGATTTCTCCAACTAGGATTGCATGTTGGAGAAAATGGGTTATTCTTAACCATGTTAAAAGCAATGTGTTGTTCTATCAGATTAGGACATTAATCGACTATGTGGTTCAGATAGTTGCATTTATAACACATTGGTTGGGAAGTTTGGTTCGTTTGGTTAGATGATAAAATGTTATCGAATTTATTGATCATTGCATCGATTTTAGCTTCCAAAGCTAAAGACGATCCTATCAATTGTGTGCTCGATTGTGAGTAAATGGATTTTTAGTTAGAATGTAAGCATTGGAATGACTTTTCGGTGAAGTTTTCAAGGAATTGCCAAGCATCGTCGTGATGTTGGGCTAGAAAATTGCCTTAGAACATAGATTCAAGCATGGTTCGTGAACTGTTTCCAAGTCTATCGTATAAGATTTGGCAAAGAAACATTTTTCAAAATTATGGTGTGGACATTTTATCAAAAGCTCTTTAAATCTTTTGAATATTTTCCAAAAGACTCACCCTTGAATCGATGAAAACTGACAATTTCATTTCGGATTTTAGTTTTTTTCCAAAGAGTAGAACTTTTTTAAGAAAACTTTAACAAATTCTTTCCAAGTTTTGATTGAGTTCCACGATAAGCTATACAACCACTTTTAGCGTAATCGGTAAGGGATAATGGAATTGACCAAAGTTTGATTCCATCATCACATAATTGCTGGAGTTTAACAGTTGCATGTACTTGTTCGAATTTTGCTAGGAAGATATAGGATCATCATGTTCAAAGTTGCCATGTTTCGGGAGCATGACAACGTGATTGGAATGAATTTTGAAATGATTACCCATTGAAGCGGGTAATGTGATACATGATGGTATAGAAAATCCATCGAGAAAGATTCTATCAATGAGAGTTCATGGGGCATTTTCTTTCACCATCGTTGGAGGATTATTCGTTCGAGTTAAACAATTACTTGTTGTGTCACGAGTCTAGGTACTCATGCAAAAGTGAAAAGGTCAATGAGTAAAAGAAGTGAGAATCAAGTTTAAGAGAATGAACTTGTTTGTCAAAAGGAAGATTTGATTTTTGTTTTATTTTTTTTCGATTTTGGATTTTCAATTTTTTTTCTTTTTTAATTTTTTTAGTTTTCGTATTTGAATTTTTTTTTTGGATTTTTGTATTTCTAAAAAAACTAATTGATGTAAAATGCTTGTTTTTGAATTTTTGATTTTGCTGTATTTATTTTTTTCAAAGGAAAAGATTTGAAATGATTTTTTTGGATTTCTTTTTAAAAACTAAGTTAAGCAAAATGTAAAAAAGAAAGAAATTTATTCGTGATTTTTGTCTGTATTAAAAGGAAAAAAATGAAATCTACTCTCAAACAAAACAGGAGAATGAATGGAAAAAACATTGAATTCACTTAGACCAACTTCCCTACAAGCCCAAAACCCTAAATAATAATCTACCACTTATTTTCTCTACAGGGAATTAGGCACAAGGACAAACTTTGAAAAGTTTTTTGGCTGAAGGACACGAAGTTTCATTTTTGGGCTGAAGGACAAACTTTGAAAGAAAATTAGGCTGAAGGACAATGCTAAATACAACTAGCATTTTGTACAGTATAAACACTATACAAAATGCTAATTATAACTAGCATTACATCCAGTTTTACATTGTACAAAATGCTAGTTGTATATAGCATTGTCCTTCAGCCTAATTTTCTTCCAAAGTTTGTCCTTCAGCCCAAAAATGAAACTTCATGTCCTTCAGCCAATTTTTTTTTCAAAGTTTGTCCTTGTGCCTAATTCCCTCTTTTCTCTATTATTACTAAATAAAGAAAATAAAAGGAAGAACCGGAAAAGAGGAAAAAACAAAAAAAGATTGTTGAAATCGCGACTCGAAAATTCTACAAACTGAAATAGTGATTAGAAAACTTGATTTGGGTTCGGTCTCTATTGGTGGTGGAGTTTGGGTGAGTTGAAGTCGTGGATTTGGATTTTTAGTTCGCATTCTAGTTGTTAATTGATTATGGATTGGGAATGTAGAGTCGCGGATGCATTTTTTGGTTTGTATCCATGCAAAAGTGGGTGGTTCGCGATTGGAGACGCTGGTCGGTTTGATTTAGGCGATTGATTTTTGGTCTTTCAAGTATGATTTTTGTTTGCGTGCTACGAGGTTGAAGGAGCGGTGGTGGTTATAGATGATTGTAAATGGGTTGGAGCGAGTGATGAGGTCTCACATCAAGTTGAAGCTGCAGGTGGTTTGTGGTTGGTGATTTGGTTTGGTTTGTTGTCATGATAAGTTGTAGTGGAAGTTGGTGGTGTGCAGTTTCTGGTGTGGTGGTTTGGACGATGCTGGTGATTGGCAGTTACATTGGTTGGAGACAGTGGGTTGTTTCCCGTTGTATTGACATGGGGAGTTGTAGGAAGAGGGTGTTTGTTGCTAGTGGTTGATGGTAGAGTGGCTATCTAAGGATGGTGATGGGGTTGCTAGAGTTGGAGAGTTTGGTGGGTCTGTGGTGTTGATGCAGCAAAGAGTGCAGGGTGTAAACTGATGATGGCAGAGGACGATTTAGGTTCGGGTTGGTGAAGAAAGGAGGTTGTTTTGGAATGGAGAAGTAGCAGGTAGTGATAGTTGCAATGTATAAAGTGGATGGTGTAGCTTGATGATGGTGGTAGTTTGAATGCTGCAAGAAGGTGAACCAGAAGAAAAGTTGAAGTTTGGTTGTTGTGAATGTAGGAGGTGATGTAGGGGGTGTGGTATATGGCAGATGAATTTGTGAGGAGAAAGGGAGGTTGCAAGTGTAAATGAAGAGGAAGTAGAGTGTACTCTTTTGAGTTAGAGGAGATTTGTTGTGGCTCTAGTCAAAAGTAGTGATGGAGGTGGATGGTTGAGCAGTTTGCAGAGATTTAGCATGATGATGATGAAGTTGTAGTATGATGTCTTAGGGTGGATTGATGACATGGTTTGGTGTTTTGAGGAGATGTTGAAGTGGGTAGGTCAAAGGAGGTATTGCAGTTTTGAGGAGATGATGTTTGTAGTGATGGTGGTGAAGGAGGAGAAGACGGTGTTGTTTGGAAATGGCAATGGAAAGTGAAGGTAGGTAAAGGTTATTGGATGAGGTGTTTGGAAACAGAAGTGAAAACAGAGATGTACACAGAGTAATGAAAAATAGTTGGAGCAATTTTCATCAAAATTGTTATAGAATTGTAAAATCCAATGCGGCAATTTGAAATGTAACCATTCTGCTATTTGGAATGCAATCAAATGCAAATAGAAATATAATCAAACGCAATGTTTTTTTTCCCCTCAAATGCATGGCAGAGTAATACATAGCAATGAATAGTAAAATGTACTATGTAAATTTCAATAGAACCGAAAACTCATAGGCAAAAAGAAAGACACAAATGAAGTGAAATGCAGCCAAATGAAAATGAACTCTATTTGTTTTGCAATTAACAAGTGATCAACACAAAAACGTAATGCAGCTTCTTTCTTTTAATTGCAATAATGCAATGCCTGTGTCTTTGAGATCGAATTGCAATGCAAAGCAGTACATAAATGCCTATAGCAGAAATGTAACACGAAATGTACACATTTATTTCTTGGTTTTTTCTTTTTAGCAAACTACAAACTAAAACGAACCAAAAAATAATTCGAAAAGTAAAATTAAAAGTAAATTGCAATTCTCCAGCAATGACAAAAAAAATGTTGAAAGACGGATATTTCTATCGATTTGAAAACGTTGTTAAGCCTCCATTAACGTGTGCATGTGCTTTTAATTATGGACCATATGTTAATGGGTCTGTGAGCTCCTCCATATTGCATGAATCTTTTATTTTCCTTCTCCATTTTCCTTCTCTATTTTCCTTCAACATATGTGCATGCATACATCCTTGAAACCTCTTCATATTTGCACTTCATTTCCTACAAATAAAAAAAAGTGTAAATAAATTTTCTCAAAATCGAATCATACGCCAAATTACCATTTTACTCCAAATTGAAGATGAATGAATGACAATTTAAAAACAATTTAAATTTTAGTTTAATGTAAAACACCCTACATGCTCATTTATTTATTTAAAAGAAGATTAAATATGGAAGTAAAAGGTACACTTTTACATGCACATCATAATCCATTGGATCCATTTATTCCAAGAATTTGACCTTACAATTAAGGACAAAAAAGGATTCGACAACGTCATTGCTGATCATCTGTTGCGTCTCCCAAATGAACCATCTTCTTTGCCGATCAACGAGAACTTTCCGGATGAACAACTCCTTTCTGTTTCCATCGATCCATGGTATGTTAATATAGTGAATTATTTAGTCACTAAGGAAACTCCTTCATTTTGGTCGAAACAAGATAAATGCAAATTTCTTTCCCAAGTGAAATATTTATATTAGGATGCTCCATACTTGTTTAAGTATTGTTCTGACAAATCATTCGACGTTGCATCCTGGATTGCGAAATTAAGAACATCCTCTCATTTTGTCATGACTAAGCTTGTGGTGGTCGTTTAGGTCCTATGAAACGGTGGAAAAGGTGCTCTAATGTAGTTTTTACTGGCCTATATTTTTTAAAGATGCATTCGAATTCTGTGAAACTTGTGATCGTTGCCAAATGTTAGGAAAAATCGCTCGATAAAACATGATGCCTTTGAACCCTATTCTCACGATCGAAATCTTTAACGTTTGGGGTATTGACTTCATAGGATCGTTTCCTAACTCTTTCGAAAACCTATACATTCTTCTTGCTGTTGATTACGTCTCTAACCGAGTTGAAGCCATTCCATGTAAAACAAATGACTGCAGATTGTTGCGCAATTCATAAAAGAAAACATCTTTTCGAGGTTTTGAGCACCTCGCATAATAATTAGCAATAATGGAACCCATTTCTATAATCGATCATCTGAAACTCAAATGAAGAAATACTCGATAACCCACAAGCTATTCACTCCCTATTATCACCAAACATATGGTCAAGTTGAAGTTTTAAATCATCAAATCAAGCAAATTTTAGAGAAAGCTATAAATAAAAGTAAAAAAGATTAGTCATAAAAATTGATAGGTGCGCTTTGGTCTTATAGAACTGCGTAAAAACTAATCTTTGATGTCTCCTTTTAGTTAATATATTGTAAAGCATGCCATTTACCCATCGAACTTAAACATAAAGCGTTGTGGACGATTAAGAACATAAACTTTGACCTTGAAAAGCTGGCGAAAACATAAAATTACAGGTCAACGAGTTAGAGGAAATTAGGAACGACTTGTATGAAAATTATAAAATTTACAAAGAAAAAGCAAAAGTTTTTCATGACTAGTCAATCCTAAATGAAACACTTTCTCCAAATCATAGAGTTCTTTTGTATGACTTTCTATCTCATTTTTTCCTTGGGAAATTAAAATCAAGTGAACAGGACCATACGTGGTACCTACCGATTTTCCAGACGGTGCCACAGAAATAGAAAATTCTAGAGATGGATCTATTTTTAAAGTCAATGTTATCATTTAAATCCTTACTTGGAGTTGGCGGGTAATCGAGAGGAGGAGCTAATGATTCTTCATGAGCCAACCCATGTTAAGTAAGAAATTTTAATCCTCTCTTGTGACTATGCAAATATTTTTCTCTGTTACACCCATTATATCATGCATTGACTGTGGGGACATAGTTAAAATGAACTTTAAGGGGGAGTGAGTCTCATGTTTATTTTGATTTCTCATGATTTATT
The DNA here is from genome assembly GCA_030765085.1 of Allium cepa. Taxonomy (NCBI): domain Eukaryota; kingdom Viridiplantae; phylum Streptophyta; class Magnoliopsida; order Asparagales; family Amaryllidaceae; genus Allium; species Allium cepa. The sequence continues at coordinate 310,472,528 of CM060937.1, forward strand.
TTTTGCATTTTATTTTCAAAAAATACAAAAATAATTTTTTTTTCCGTATTGATTTACTTTTGAAAAAATACGATAATATAAGTATACATTTTTGGTTATTAAATTAATTTTTTTGAAAATTTACTTACCTTTATAAAAATAAAAAGAAAAGTTTGATTACAAGCAACTGTGGTGTAACTGGTATATAGGAAGGTTCATATGTGATAATTATGAAGTATATCCTAATTGTAATCTTTGTTTAAAAGGGCGGTTAATTTAATGTAACGGTGATAACATTTTGATCTTCAAAGTTAAGTAGTGCTAAGATGATTTTTCATAACTCTCTCTTTTCAAAAAAATTTTTTTCATAATAATGAGTAACACTGGAGTCATGTGTTCACACCTAAGTGTGTACACCCTTCATGCTCTATTCCATTCTCACATAAGCCTGAAAGGTAGCGCATGATCGGTATATCTGGCCTAATTATATTTGAGTTAGGTGTATGAAAATAAAACTAAAATATTAATAATAAATGCCTAGAGTCATGAGTTCATACAAAAGTGTGTACACTTGTCATGCTCTATACTCTTCTCACGTAAGGTCGAAAGGCAGTGCATGATCGGTATATCTGTCCTCGACATATCTGAGTTAGGTGTGTAAATAATAATGTTAATATTTTTCAAAATAGAGAGTGCAAGCAATTGAAATCTAAGCACTATCTTCACTTAATTGATTTGATTTCTTATTCAAAAGAAATAAAAATGCCACTTTGCAAAACTATGATAATCAACTAAAGGATTAATTTCATAGTTGCACTATGTTATCAACCGAGACCACTAGCCAAACTAGAGTCCGATTGTGACGATAATTTAATTTTTGTTGGAAGATTTGATGAATGAAAGGATTAAAATTTCTTGATAATAGCCAAATTTTATATCTAACTTACTCATGTTAATGACAAAGTAAATTCTTCATTTGTAAATATTTTCGATCATGTAGTCACATTAGAATTTTCATAATGCATTTGGATTTTGTGTGTAGTATCCACTGAAAGCCCTCACGAGATAATATTCATCATATTAGGGACACTTAGAGGTTTAACGGTTTATTACATATGCTCAATGCAATCATGTTTCCTAGGAATATGGATTTATCCTAGTTTTAGTTTATTTGAGGACAAATAAAAGATAAGTGTAGGGGTATTGATATGCATGTAAAAATATATATTTACTCCTATATGTAATCTTCTTTTATTAAAATAAATGAGCATATTTGGGTATTTTTACATGTTTAAACCAAATCTAAATTGTTTTCAAGTCCTCATTCATTCATCTTCATTTGGGGGCAAAATGGTAATTTTTTGTATGAATTAATTTTGAGAAAATTTATTTGCACATTTTTATTTTTATTTATAGGAAATTGAGTGCAAATTGGATATATCTTCATGGATATATGCATGCACAAATATTCAAAGCTAAAGATGAAGAGAATCAATGAATTCATGCAAATGGAGGATCCCACATGCCCACTAACTAATGGACCATAATTAAAAGCACATGCATATGTTAATGGAGATTTAAAGGTTAAAACACATGTTAGTGATGATTAATTAATTCCCTAATGATTACTTGAAGGCTACAAAAACTCAAGGATATTTTAGGCAGCTCACTAAAAATGGAATTAGGGTTTTAGGCATATATAAACACCCTTTATGTTTCATGCAATAAACCTCTTCTCTTTTATGAAAATTGTAGCACAAAATTTATGTTAAATAAAATGTCTCTTTAATGGCTTCTTAGGATTTCTTTACTTTCACACACTTTAATTTCATGCTTTCTTTTATTGTTATTTTGTGTCATGCCTTCTTTTCCTTAGTGCAAATAGATTAAATCTTTTATTTTATGTAAGTTAGTTAGTATTGTCTTTCTTTAATTAGTTTTTCATTTTTTTTGTTTATGTTGAAACCATTTTGTGTTGACATGAATTCAATTATGAGAAGCTAAACCCCTTCAATTTAGGGGTAATAAAGCTCTTATGAATCATATAAATCAACATAAATAGTCAAATATGTAATCTCTTTTTTGTGCTTAATGGAAATTAAGAATGATGGTAGTCTATGTTTCTTTTTTAGTGAATTTGATAGTCTATGTTGACATCTCAAATAGGCTTTTAATCAAATAGAAACATAAAATATTTGATCATTTTCCTAACTGATTTTGCTAATGGGATTAAAAGTATAATCAATATTTGTTGTTCTATATTACTAATATCAAAACAGTAAATAGATTACGCTTAAATTAGATTTTTTTAATTAAATGATTCATTTTCATGAGATTTTAGAAGTGGGTTTGAATAATATGTTAAAGTTTGATGGTGTAAGTTGTGAAAATTAATAGCACAAATAAACCATGCTTATAATAACACATAATTTATTTCTACTTAAAATATAAATATGGGGCTATGGATAAAATTTGTGTTTGATTTATATATATGATAGAAAGTGAGTTTACCTTTAAATTACTCCTTAACCTCGTATTTTTATTCACTTTTGTTCTAGTTTGTTTTCTGCAATTTTAAAATTTTCAAAATCTTGGGCTAATTTGATTGAATAATTTTAGAATTTTATTCTTTCCCCATTGATTGATCCGTACTAGCATACATGCTACGATTGTATGCTATGTGCTTATGGTTTTTATTATTACCTTTTCGATAGTATTCTAATCGATAGAATTTTCCATTGTGAATACATGCACTCCTAAGCAGGTATTGACATCAGTGCCTACCCTAGCATGTAGGACACTAAAATACCCTTTATGTTATCAAAAGTGTAAGTGAATGCTAAAAATAGTATCTTATATAGTAAAGAGATTTGGATAAGCGGTTCTTATGCTCTTTTTGGTCTGCGAAGTACAATCGTCTTTGCTCTTACTCCACTGAACCTTCACTTGCTATCTGTTTCCCTCCTAAGTTGTTTCACATCATGTTCGATGATACAAATAGGCCTACAAGGTCCCGATTCTTCTAATTTAATCTCAATATCATCATGCTAATCCGGTTGAACTATTATGCCTAAGTTGTGCACAAACTTCCACAAGTGAGAAACGTGGAATATATTGTGCATGCTTGCCATCTTCTAAGGTAAGTCGACTCTATAAGCAAGGTTCCCAATCCTCTCAACTTTCGCAAAAGACCAATGAATCTTGGCTCTAACTTCCCCTTAGTACCGGATCGAACAACATTCGTCGGTGGAGAGATATTGACAAATACCATATCGCTAATGGAGAATTCTAAATCACCTCTTCTCTTATCGACATAGCTCTTCTGCCCATCGTGAGTAGCATTTGTTCATTGTCGAATGATCTCGATCTTCTCTGATGTCTCTCTAATCATATCTGGCCAAAGTATCAGTTTCTCGCCCACTTCCAACCAATAAGAAGGAGCGTTGCATGGTCCGACGTATAATGTCTCAAACTGTGCCATATTAATGTTGGACTAATAACTATTGTTATATGTGAACTCTGCTAAATGTAAATGATCGTCCCACGATCCATCGAAATCGAGAATGGAAGCTTGCAAGAGATCTTCCAAGATATGATCACCCTCTTGGTATGCCCATTAATTTATGGGTGATAAGCTATATTTAGATGCATCTCCATCCCCAATGCCTCTTGTAAGCTCTTTAAAATCTTGCTAGTGAATAAAGGGTTTCGGTCGCTTACGATTCCCTTCGACATACCCTGAAATCACACAACCTACTTCATATACAACTCAGCCAATTTGAAAGCTGTTGGCATCAAAATTGACCGCTAACACCCAACTACAAATGAAACCACCAATACCCAATCATAGATCATAGATAGGGTATATGTAGAGAATATAATATGAAGAACAATCAAAATTAAGATGAAAGCAGTAAAAAAGATGAGATTCACAGTGGTTCAGCTATCTTCGGCCTACATCCACTCTAGAAAGTTCCTTTTTATTATACTGAAATCTAATTACAGTTATAATTTTTAATTCCAGAATAACAATGGCAGAATAGCTTTTTGTAGAAGAAGATGAAGAGAAACAGAATGGAGATCCCTCTTTCGGAAACCACACCTGCTGTATTTATAGGGGACAACATGACTACTGGGCCTCCTTACTTACATGGGTCCACCATGTCGATCACCGAGCCCAACTCATCAATCTATGCCAGCCTGGAGTATATAACATGCCGACCTGAAGCAACCAGTGTACTGACCCGAAGAAATCTTGATGCTGACTTGAAGTAGATTGGTGGCCGACCCGAAGTATTGCCAAATTCACTCCTATAGCTGATCCCTTGTAATGTCGACCCGAAGATTCATCGATGCTGACCCAAAGCCAAATGCATGTCGACCCAAGGCACTTCCTCATGCCGACCCCTTAAACTGATGCCACCCTGACCCTATGCCGACCCGAGTCCTTGCTTGTGCCGACACGGAGCAATCTTTATATGCTTACCTGATGCCACCGATATGCTGACACCATGCCATCTCCATATGCTGACCCCAAGTGTTATTCCGACCCGGAGTTTCCTTGATGCCGGCCCAGAGCTGAGTGCACGCTGACCCTAAGCAAATGTTGATCCAAAGCAGACAGCCGACCCCGAGTTGCTTCTACAGCAAACTCCAAGTGAACCAACTACATACCCGAAGTAAGTCATTTCCTGACCTTAAGCAATCCCTTTAGCAACTCGAAGTAGACCCATCTCTTTCCGAACTTCACATTTCAAATACCCTATGTCGTTCGTACGTCGACTATGCTGTACCATGGCTTCATATTCATGTTTACTATCCATTGTTGATCGTCCATCCATTTATCTAGATCAAACCAAAATATTCCTGCTTCGATAACTGTGCAATCCATTGAGTTAAATCCGCCTGTATATGGCCTTTCCAAAAGGTGGGTTAACACTTTGCTCCCCAAAACATGCCTTGCTATTGGAAGCCGCGTTTTGAATTGCCACAAGTCCAAAATCCGAAGTCCATAATCCGTTGATCGCCACATCATCCAACCTTGAATCCAATCCATTGCCAAACCAATTCCTTGATCCATCCGTATCATTAACGAAATCCATGACTGTTACGAGTCAGTATCCAATTCTGTATCCATTGTAAATCCATTAACCGAACCAACAATCTCTCTAGATCTTTTTATCCATGTCCGGTACCTCACCGGGTCCATATCCAAATCCATAGACCTCTCCGGGTCATTTAATCCAAAGCCGGGACCTCTCTGGGTCCATATTCAAAGCCAGGACCTCTCTGGGTCCACATCCAAATTTGGGACCTCTTTAAGTCCATATCCAAAGCTGGGACCTCTCTGGGTTCATATCCCATGCTATGACCTTTGTAGGTCTATATCCAAATCCGAGACCTCTTCGGGTCCATATCCAAATCTTTTGACCTCTCCGGGTCATTTTATCCTACTTCGACCTCGACTCTTCGGTCAAGGGCTTAGACTCTATGATCGAGGACTTAATCCATGGGGGATCCTACTCCGGCCTCGATCCCCAGCAGAGGACTTAATCCGTGAATATCCTTCTCCGACCTCGACTCTCCGGTCGATGACCTAATCCGTAAGGCATCCTACTCTGGCCTCGATCCCCAGCCGAGGACTTAATCCGTGAATATCCTTCTCCGGCCTTGGCTCTCCGGTCGAGGACTTAATCCATAAGGTATCCTACTCTAGCCTCGATCCCCAGTCGAGGACTTATCCGTGTTTGAGTCCATCAGGATTGCTCTCTGGCTAAGGGACTTGTAACTCGAGGTTATTGCCTCATCTCTCCGGTCGGGGCTGTAACCCCGACTTATGTTATTTATCACAGTAGTGTGGATCCAAGTATTTAAGGTTCATTAGTTATGGTGGTTTATCACTATCTCAGAGCATGCTTAGGGACCGTCCTCGATCCCATACATATGTAAGTGACTTAGCCATTTTAGTGTAGAATTTATTATTAGTTATTTAGTTCATTCCATCAAGAGATAACAACCTGTGCCCTTAAGCCGAGCTAGCTTCGATTTGTGGCGGATGATGGCTGCTCCTGTTCCATCACGCTATCCTTTTCCAAACAAAGCTGTCCAAATCCATGCCCCCAGTTCCATGGGGAGTTATGTTGATCCATTCTCCCTGGTTGGATTTTGCCTTCGGTTGATCTAATCCATATCTAAGCCTGCTAGTTTCTACTACAAGTATTGGATTCCAATTTTCGGCTCCTCTAGCATCAATAAGCGGTCTTTGATTGTCATTTCCATCCTGCCCCTGAGTCCGCGAGGGAATCCTAAAACCTTCTCTTCTAGAAAAGTATCCATATTCCAATTAATACCAAACTGCATGGCACTACCTGGTATCCTACCTAGAATCGAGCCAATATGATCCAGGGAGATGCCCCCCGAGTGCAAACGATCATGGGCAGCTCCCGGTGGTTCCGCTCCATCATGCATCCTGTTTGCTCCATTTCCTCGGTTCTGATTCTGGACTTTCTCTGCTCCTGCTTCTCCAACTTCGTGATCAACGTTTCTAGTATTTCATGTTGCTCCATTCCCTAGGTTTCTCGCTCTAGCTTGTCCAATCTATCGAAGTAAGTTTTGCATCAAGTCCTCTTGTCTTTTCGGCATCCTCTCCTGCTTAGCATCCATCATCATCCCTATCTCATCCCTGGTAATAAAGATTAAAGTCTAATTAGCTCTTGAGGAAACCTCCTAACTTACTTCATGATATCTCCTCTTTGTCCTCTGTCTTCTTAATGATTGCCCAGCCATAGCTTTGTAAATCCGAGTTCCTAGGCTTTCAAATTCAAGCTCCAAACTTCCAAATTCCTTAGCGCTAGCCTTTTCAGTGAAAGCACCAAACTGTTAGCGTCAAAATTGACCACTGACACCCAATTGCAAGTGAAAGCACCAATATACAGTCACATATCACAGATAGAGTATATATAGCGAATATAATATGAAGAACAATAAAACTAAAATGAAAGCGGTAAAAAAGACGAGAATTGTAGTGGTTCGGCTATCTTCAGCCTGCGTCCACTATAGAAATTTCTTTTTTATTATACTGAAATCTGATTACAGTTACAATTTGGAATTTTATAATAGCAATTGCAGAGTTGCTTTATGTAGAAGAAGATGAAGATAAACATAATGGAGATCCCTCTTTCTAAAGCCACACCTTCTATATTTTTAGGGGAAATCTTGACTACAAGGCCTCCTCACCTACATAGGCCTACCATGATGACACCCAATTACAAGTGAAAGCACCAATATACAGTCACATATCACAGATAGAGTATACATAGCGAATATAATATGAAGAACAATAAAACTAAAATGAAAGTGGTAAAAAAGACGAGATTTGTAGTGGTTCGGCTATCTTCAGCCTGCGTCCACTACAGAAATTTCTTTTTTATTATACTGATACAATTTGGAATTTCAGAATAGCAATTACAGAGTTGCTTTATGTAGAAGAAGACAAAGAGAAACATAATGGAGATCCCTCTTTCTGAAGCCACACCTTCTATATTTATAGGGGAAATCTCGACTACAAGGCCTCCTCACCTACATAGGCCTACCATGACGATCACCAAGCCCAACTCGTCAATTTATGCCGATCTGGATACACAACATGCCGACCTGAAGCAATCAGTGTACTAATCCGAAGTAATCTTGATGCTGACATGAAGTAGATTGGTAGCTGACCCGAAGTATTGCTAAATGTCGACCCCTTATCTCTTATAGTCGATCCCTCGTAATGCTGACCCGAAGAAGCCAAATGCATGCCGACCTGAAGCCAAATGCACGCCGACCTGAGGCACTTCCTTATGTCGACCACTTGAACTGATGCTACCCTGACTCTATGCCGACCCGAGTCCTTGCTTGTGCCGACCCGGAGCCATCCCCATATGTCGACCTGATGCCACCTATATACCGACCCCATGCTATCTCCATATGCCAACCCCATGTCTTATGCCGACCCAGAGTTTCCCTGGTGCCGACCCGAAGCTGAGTGCATGACGACCCCAAGCAAATGTCGAGCCCAAGAAAACAACTGACCCCTAATTGCTTCTACAGCTGACCCTAAGTGGACGAACTACCGACCCGAAGTAAGTGCTTTCCTGACCCGAAGCAATACCCTCTGCAACTCGAAGTGGACCCATATGTTGCCAAACTTCATATTCCAAGTACCCTACGACATTCGTACGTCGACTATGTTGTACCCTGGCTTCGTATCCATTTTTAATATTCGTAATTGATCATCTATCCATTCATCTGAATCAAATGCATAATATTCTAGCCTCGATAACCATGCAATCCATTTAGTTAACTCCGCCTGTATACGGCCTTGCCAAAAGGCGAGTTAACAAATGCTATTCTACAAGACTTTACAGGTATAAACCTAACATACTTCGTCAATCTATGGACCATATCCCAAATGCTATCACACCCTCCTTTAGTCGTTAGTAATCGATCAATGATGTCCATCGTAACTTGTTCCCATTTCCACTTGGGAATCTCTAGCGGTTGCAACAAACCACTCGACTTGTTCTACTCTACCTTTACCAACTAACAGTTTATGAACTTCGATATGACTGCCACAACGTCCTTCTTCATCCCTTCATAATGAAATGTCTGCTCATATCATGGTACATTTTATTGCTGGCAGGATGTGTAGCCAATCTTGAATGATGGCACTCATGTAGCACCTAATCCCTAAACACATCGACATTAGTAACAAATAATCTCCCATCTTTACGGAGCCAACCGTCATGGTTGATCCAATACTACTTCATCTCCTCATACGATGCTGCTTCCTCTATCTTTTCCATGATCTATGCTAGTCTAGCATCTTGCTTCTATCTAGCACCGATCGACTCAATCAAGATAAGTATGATCATCAAGCTAGCCAAAACTTTCGGCTCAAGCTCGCATCGACGTCTAAAATCATAACCAGTGATAAACTCCTACTACTTCCACCCTAGGAACTTCACTTGAAAGCTAGCATGTCTCCTGCTCAATGCATCAATGATCGTGTAACATCCTGTATCCAGAGACCAAAAGCTAAGCGCTATAGATGCTGCAGTCATCCATAGTATTAACTTCTGTTGACAAAATGCGAAAATGGTAATGGTATCTATAATATCAGAAGTACTTGAACATGAACAAGATAACAGATTTCAAAAAAACAACATTTCACTTATTACATTTCAAAACAAATTCACGTCCAAGTTAAAAAATCCTAAAACATTTCCTAGGCAATGACCAAATATAATTTACAATAATATGTAAAGAGTGACATATGACGATGCCACCTTGGTTGATTAAAGGAATATAGTCATACCTGACTTGATACACAACAGAAATAAACAAAATAATCTGTACTCCTAGTTAACTATACATCAGCCACCTGCTCTCGTCGGAAGCTTTATTCGCCAAAATTTCAAAAACCTAAAAACCATAACTCTCAACCTACTCAAATCAATTTTGAACACCTAAGAGTTTAAGGGGAAATAAAAATTTTGTGCCAGACATAAAGCCTGGTGTAAATAATACTATTCATCTCTATTCTTTTATGTTAAGTGAGACTACGCCGTTTAGCAGAACAGGTTTCCCCTCATTAACATCCTTTAAAACATATCTTTTTGCAAGTCTTTTTCTGCAACCAAAACTGTTTAAAATCTGTAAAGCATCATTATATAACCATACATATATATCAGGTAATAAATGAACTATCTGTTCGAACATATACTTTTTTGGCTAACTATTAACCGTTGGCTGACTCAGGCCTTCCAAACAGCATGTTAAATTTTATCTATCATCTGTTAGACACTCTTCTTCTTCTGGATGTTCTATCCTTCAACTATCCACTAAATACTTCTATTCTGGATGGTGTGTCCTTAACTTATCATCTTCCAGGGTCACTTGATCCTAATGGTTTTGCGGGCTCACCAATAACCTGTCTGTGTACAAATATATATTCCTTTCTTTGTGTATCCATAATTTTAGTCTTACCTGCGACAAAGCTCCACGCACTGGAATATGGACTAAATTATCTAGAACTAATAGTTAATGTATAAGACATGACCATATACCAGTCCCATCTGGTATTCTAATATACGAGTCATTTTACTAAGGGATATCTTCCCATAATTTTCCTTAAAAACCTTTTCAAATTGATTTAAAACCTTTAAATCAAACTCAACAAGGAAAATATATTCTATGCTTTACTCAAAATCACATTTCCATGTAGTATATATAATTTACTCAAATCTTAGTTGATGAAAATATTTAAATCTTTGAAAGTCCCCCTTTCGAGTTTATTAAAAGTACCCCTTTCAAAACCATTGAAAGTACCTCTTTGTAAATCAAGTAAAACCCTTTCTTTTATCTAAGCCTGAAGTCCAAATCCTTCCTTTCAAAACCATTCTCAAAACCCTTTCGAAACTACAGAAAAACCTTCCTTTCAAAATCTTTAAAAACATGGACATTTTTTTTAAAACCTTTAAACTTTTCCTTTCGAAACCCTTGGAAAACCTTTCCTTTTGAACCTTTGGAAACAATCAAATAACTATATCTTTCTACTCCTTCAAAACCATTGGGGTACCACCCATTCGAAACCTCTTTTAAAACGATTAGTAACAATTATATCTAAACCTTTAGAAAGTACTTGGGTTCAATTTAAAACATGTGGAAAAACACCTTTCAAAACCATTTAACTCATCTCTTTCAAAACTAATTTGGGTTCTACTTCAATTTAACAAAAGGGTCAATAAAACCATTTAAGTCGAAAGCCTGCCTTTCGAAAGCATTCCTAAGTGAAGAACCGATGAGTCAAAACCATCCCTTCGAAAGCATTAGAAAAATGACCATATTTTAGAAAACCAAGTAAAACAACACTTTCGAAACCATCTGGGTCGAAAGGTAAAAAAGGCGACAGCTAGGTGTTTCGACTTAGCCGAAAGCATTCATTTAAAAAAAAGGTGCAACCCAATAGAAACCATTTCCTTTTAAAACATTTAACCTAAAGCTAACTAAGTCAGAAGCAAGCGATGTATTTTTCTTTTAAAACAAATCAAAGCCTCAACCCCTTAGGATCCCTTGGTTTTGACCCTATACCTTCCATCTACATCTAATTCATTACGCATCGGTCGCATTATACCATATGCATTGGTTTCGACTCTGTCAAGGCGAAGGAATGAAGGCGGAACTCGGTGCCGAAAGCATCGAAACAGTGAAAAAGCTATTTGTTTGCACTTTAAACTATTTCTTTTATACGTAACGTGCCTTGTTTGCCTAAATCTAATTGGTTGCCATATTACATTTTCAAAAGTGCTGCCGATTTTCAGAAATAACAAATTAAAATTATTTGCAAAAAGCCCCTTTCTCCTTTTAAAATATACAAATCATTTAAGCCTCATACCTTAAATAATTTATATACCCGTCGAAACACTTAGGAAAAATCTAGAAAAACTCCATAAATACCCTTTTAGTATATTTTCTAACATACAAAAATTTCATACCCAAATCTTTTATTATTTACCCGTAAATAATTTATAACCCAAAGTGATATTATCCTAGAAAATTCATATTAAATCCACATAAATTCCAAAAATTTCGGAAATTAAAACCCATCTCAAAAATATTATGTTCGATTCTCATAAAAACTCTCAAGGCATTTAGATCTCACTTAATAAGTTTTTTACCTTAAAACATATCGTAAAATCACTATAAACATGTATGAATCATCAACAAGTATATATAAACATTCCATCATTTGAAAACATGACAAAACATAAAAAATCATTTCGAAATTATCTTAAAAACGAGAATAAATCAAAACAATAGAGGTAAAAATTATTCACCATAGCTTTTGTGATTAAAGAGATTGATATATAAATAGATTTGATCTGCTTAAGCTTCTTTCTAGTTTTTCTCTAAATTTTTCCCTTTTGCCTTGCTAATGGTGGCCAACCTCTTGTTATAAATTTTGAAAATGAAAAGTGAACGTGTATTGAGATATACAACTTAAGTTTAAGAGATGTAGGAATGGTCTCTTTCTAATTTTACCCTTCGTATATTTCATTTTAAACTCTTCTTTAGTTTATTGGTTACATGGAACTACTACTCCTTAATTATATCAAATCTCAATCCCCTAATCAACGTATTATTTAATTTAATTTAGGTAATTAAATATCCTAAATAATGTTACCAAAAAATATGGGGTATTACAGACTCTCCTCCTCAAAGAATTTCGCCGCCAAAATTACGATAAGGTACATAATAATCAAGAAGGTAAAACATACCATCAAACAAATTAGAATAAGCATCCCTAATGCTCAACTTCCAAGTACAGTCCCTATCATAGTCACTCCATTGGACCTTGAATAACATGACTGTCCTGATTCTAAGCCTCATATCATCTTTTGCAATTATACCAACTGATTTTCTAACTTTAGTCAAATCTGGTTCTACCACTATGTCATCTAGCCCGGTCGGTGCAATAGCAATCCCTGGGTCTCTAACAAACTTTCTGAGATGAGAAACATGAAAAACATCGTGGACACCTTCGAAATTGCTTGGCAACTCAACCTTATATGCAAGTTTACCGATCCTCTCAACGATATGCAAAGGTCCAATGAATCTCGATGCTAACTTTCTTGATCGTCCAAATCTGATTTCACCCTTAATCGGTGACACCACAATTAAAACTTGATCTCCAACTGAGAATTCTAAGTCTTTCCCTCTCTTATCTATATAACTCTTCTGCCTAGACTGATCCTTTTTCATTCTATCTCAAATGACCTCAATCTTCTTTGTAGCTTCTCCAACCAAATCTGAACCAAGAACCAACTTATCCTCGGTCTTCAACCAACTAATAGGAGATTTTCATGGCCTTCCATACAAAGCTTTAAACGGCGCCACCCAATACTTGTCTGATAACTGTTGTTATATGAAAACTACACTAGGTGCAGATCGTCTTTCCACGATATTCCAAAATCTAGAACACAGGCTCTTACCAAATCCTCCATGATCATGTTAACTCTTTTCGTTTGTCCATCTGTCTACGGATGGTATGCGGTACTCATCTTAAGCTTGGTTCCCAAAACTTCCTGTAGACTCTTCCAGAACTCTCTAGTAAAAAAGGAATCTCTTTCGGTTACTATGCCACTAGGAATTACATGCAGTCTAACCACATTCCTCATAAACAACTTCGCTAAAACAGGTGCTATCCTAGTTGACTTAACTGGAATGAAATGAGCACTCTTGGTCAATCTGTATACTATGACCCATATACTTTCATTTCCTAGGTTCGACCTTGGTAACCCGTTAATAAAATCCATAGAAATAGAATATCACTTCCATAATAGAATATCTAATGGCTAAAGCAATTCACTTGGCTTATGGCGTTTAGCCTTTGATGGTTGGCTAATCAAGCTCTGCTTTACACACATACCAATATCCCACTTCATACCTTACAAGAAGAAACTTCTCTTCATATCTTGATATATCTTAGTTCCTCCTGGATGAAAAGAGAACTTCGAATGATGGCATTCTTCCAAGACTTTTTTTCTTATGTTTCCTACACTCGAAACACATAATCTTCCTTTCTATCTCAACCACCCATTCTGGTCAAGACTAAAATATTTCAAGTCATCGCTCTCAGTTCCATCTCTTAATTTCCTGATCCTTTCAGCTAACACCGGATCCTCCTCTTATTTAGAAGCAATCCTTTCGATAATCACTAGTCAAACTTCCGAACAAGATAATACATCGTATCTCCCGTAGACCCAGCCTCGGATCTCTGCTGCACTCTGCAATCTGCTAATGCTTCCCAATCTTTCCACTCAGCAATTATCGCTGAACACCGCATTCAAATGTTTTCGGCTAATTTCATTTGGAACCTTATTGCCTTTCTCCAGTGTATACTCAATCCCAAAATTATATGCGACAATAAACTCTAACCATCTCTGTTGTCTCAACAACTCCTTTCGGAGAGAACAAATAGTTCAATGACTTATGATCTATATATAACTCAAACCTCTCTCCTAAAAGATAATGTCTCTATACCTTCTAAGCAAAAATCACTGCAGCCAATTCCAAATCATGCATCAGATATCTGACCTCATGCGGTCTAAGCTGTCTAGAAGCATAGGCAATCACTTTACCCCTCCACATCAGCACAACTCCTAACCTTGTTCCATACGCATCGGTATAGAACACCGAATCCGGATTCCCTTTCGGAACAACCAATATAGGTGCATGGGTAAATAAGTGTTTCAAATTCTAGAATGCTTCCTCACACTTATCGGTCCACACAAACTTTACATCCTTTCTCGTGAGCTTGGTTATCGGTGCCATTGTCCGCGAGAAATCCTTAATAAATCTCCAATAATAACCGGACAACCCAAGGAAACTCTTTATCTCTATCACTGTCTCGAGTTTCTTCCAACTATTCACTGCTTCAATCTTAGTTGGATCTACTGACAACCCTTCCTTTGAGACTAAATGACCAAGAAAGTTCACTTCCTTCCTCCAGAAGTGGCACTTCGAAAACTTCGCTTTCAGCTGATGCCGCCTCAGCGTCTCAAGCACCACTCTAAGATTACCTTCATGCTCTCTTTTATCCTTAGAGTATATCAAGATATCACCTATGAAAACCATTATGAACCTATCCAAGTGCTCTCAGAAAACCCAATTATCAAATCCATAAAGAAAGCTAGCGCATTAGTCAGTCCGAATGACATAACTAACCATTCGTACAATCTATATCCGGTCCTAAACGCCATCAAAGGTATACTATCCTCTACCGTCGTGAGCTAATGGAAACCTATTGCTAAATCCAACTGCAAGATTACCTTGGCTCCACTCAACTAGTCGAACAAATTGTCAATGATGGGCAATGGATATCGCTTCTTTATCGTCCTCTCATTCAAATTAAGATAATTTAACATAGCCATAATGATCCGTCCTGTTTCTTAGCAAACACTATAGCTGCTCCCTAAGGCGAACTACTCGGCCTAATAAAACTCTTGCCTTCTAAATCCACCAACTGCACTTTTAACTCCCTCATCTCTGTAGGGGTCCTCCTGCTCGGCGGCCTAATCACTTGTTCTGCTCTCGAAACCAAATCTATCCAAAACTAAATGGATTTTTTCTACGGCAATCCAACTACATGCTCATAAACATCTGCAAAATTCTCTTACTATGAAAACTCGACTCAACTCATCACCCGACTCCATAACACCACCCAAAGCACACATCTCACTGCTAGAGCCATCTATGGCATAAATAATCATGTCACTACCATCAAGGTGTCTAAGAGATATCTTCCTATCCTGGAAAAATATCCTAGCATTGTACTCACTTAACCAATCCACCCCAAGAATGATCCCGAAAACCACAAAATCAAACACATGCAAACTGCAAATAAAAGTGTGACCTAATAGATCAAACTCGAAATGGTCATACCTCAACCCTAGAGTTGCGTACCCTCCTATTAGATTCGCAACCCATAAGAAAGTAACTAAATATATAGGTTCTAGGTTAAACTTATCTATCAAACATCTAGATATAAAAGAATGTGATGCACCTGTATTGAATAGAACGCTAAAAGGAATACCATGAATTTGAAGCATACCTCCCAAAACTACCTTCCCTTTCTCCTGTGCTGTCAGCTTAGAAGCAGCAGGCTCAAATGCATACACCTTTCCCTTCCCATCCTTAGCAGGTTCCTTACACTAGTTCTTATAATGGTCTATCTGATTGCAGTTGAAGTACCTAATGTTCTTGTTCCCACCACTTCCTTAGCCTTCCTAGAATGCCCCTTCTTATCGCACTTAAAGCAAACCACCTCAGACTTTCCTCTCTTGGAAGCTCCGCTCTTCTGAGCACCCTTCTTATGAATGAACTTCCTTTTCTGACCTTGCCCAACCTGGACTTTTTTCACCTTATTCTTCTCCTGATAGCAAGCATCTCCTTGTGCCTCAATGCCAACTCCACATCCATATCACAGGGATCTCTAATATGCGGTAAAGTAGCCCGGCCAACTTAGGCTTCAATCACCTAATGAACTTCTCATTTCTCTTCATCACTGTATCAACGACAGCATAACCATACTAAGCCAACTCCTCAAACCGAATTCATTTAAAAATAAAGGAACAACCCAATCGAAACCATTTCCTTTTAAACCATTTGGCCTAGTCGAAAGCTAACTAAGTCGGAAGCATCTTAGTCGAAAGCAAGCAGACGCATTTTTCTTTTGAAACAAATCAAAGCGTCAACCCCTTAGGAACCCCTAGCTTCGAGCCTATACCTTTGCCCACAACAAATTCATTACGTGCCCACAACAAATTCATTACGTACCTGTTGCATTATACCATATGCATTGGTTTCAACTATGTCAGAAGCAAAGGAATGAAGGCGGAACCTGGTGCCGAAAGCATCGAAATAGTGAAAAAGCTATTTATTTGTACTTTTAAACTATTTCTTTTGTACCTAACCGGCCTTGTTTGTCTAAATCTGATTGGTTGCGATATTACTTTTTCAAAAGTGCTGCCAGTTTCCAAAAATAATAAATTCAAATTATTTGAAAAATGACCCTTTCACTTTTTGAAATATATAAAACATTTATATCTTAAATAATTTTATACACCCATCAAAACTTAGGAAAAATCTAGAAAAATTCCAGAAAATCTCTTTTAATATGTTTTCTAATATATAGAAATTTCAGACCCAAATCTTTTATTATTCACCCGTACATAATTATAACCTAAAAACAACATTTTCTTTATTAGAAAATTCACATTAAATTCACATAAATTCAAAAAGTTCTGAAATTGAAACCAATCTCAAAAATATTATTTCTTATATTCATAAAAATTTGCAAGGCATTTAGATGTCATTTACTAAGGTTTTTACCTTAAAACATATTATAAAATCAATATGAACATGTATAAATCAACAACAAGTATATTAAACATTCCATCATTCAAAAACATGGCAAAACATTGCAAATCATTTTGGAATTATCTTAAAGCTGAGAATAAATCAAAACAAGAGATGTAAACATTATTCGCCTTTTCTTTTGTGATTAAAGAGATCGAAAATATGAATAGATTTTCTTTTCTTAAGCTTCTTCCTAGCTTTTCCCTATCTTTTTCTCCTTTTCCTTATTAATGGTGGCTGACCTCTTGTCATAAATTTTGAAAATGAGAAGTGAACGTGTATTGAGATACACGGCCTAAGTTTAAGGAATGTAGGAATGACATCTTTCCTATTTTACCATTCCTATATTTCATTTCAATCTTTTTTTAGTTTATTAGTTACATGGCACGACTACCACTAAATTAAATCAAATCTCAATCCCCTAATCAGCACATTATTTTATTTAATTTAGCTAATTAAATATCGTAAATAATATTACCAAAAAATATAGGGTGTTACAAGTCGCATTTTCCTTGTCGGGCGTAGAAGAAATGCTAAAGTCATAGGAGGCTAGGAACTATAACCATCGCTACCGACGAAGGTTATGGTCGTTCTGAGAGAATAGATACTTCGACTACTTATCATTCGTATACAACTCGAACTTTTCACCAAGTAAATAATGCCTGAATATCTTCAAAGTGAATACTATCACGCTAACTTTAAATCCTGAGTCAAAAATTTTCTCTCGTGCAGTTTCAGCAATTAACTAGCATGGATGACAAATTTTCCTCCCTACATCAACACCATACTAAGTATTGTACCATAAGTGTTTGTGTACACTGTTAGCTTCTCATTTTTTCATAGAATGACTAACACCGATGCTCTTTCAAACCATTCCTTTAGACTTACGAATTCATGCTTGCACCATACATTTTAAATAAAAGTCTAATTCTTCTTTGCCAAATTAGTTAATGGCTACCTTAGAGAAGACATGGATAAAATATCTGTAGTACCCTGCCAGTCCGAGGAAACATCTAATGTCTATAGCAGTCTTGGGTTGATCCCAGTCCTGTAATGCTACTACGTTCGTATGATCTATAATAATACCCTGGTCAGAAACAACGTGACCCATAAATCACACTTCCCTCCTCCAAAAGTAACACTTCGAAAATTTTGCCTTCAATAGGTGCTTCCTTACCACCTCGAGCATGATCCTCAAATGCTTCTTGTATTCTATCTCTTTCCTCGAATAAACAAGTATATCATCCATGAACACAAGTTCAAACTTATATAGCTGATCCCTGAAAACATGATTCATAAGACCAACAAAGTATGCACATGCGTTGGTTAGCCTAAACAACATAACCAACCACTCATAAAATCCAGATTGGGTATGAAACGCTATAATGGGCACACTCTCCTTTTCCCACCCTCAGTTGATGAAACTCTATCATGAGTTCCAATCGACAGAACACCTTCGAAACATGGAGCTGGTCGAATAAATCATCAATACATGGGAGTGGATACTTGTTCTTCTTCATTGGCTTATTCAGCTTATGGTAATCTACACATAACCTCAGAGAGCCATCTGCTTTAGTGGCGAATACTGTAGGTGCGCCCTGCTCAAATATGCTTTTTCAGATGAACCCTTGCCTTAATAGGTCATTCATTTGCACCTTCAACTCCTTTTGCTTTCTAGGTGGCATACGCCTCAAGGACATAACCATCAATCTGACATCCTCCACTAACTCTATGTGGCCTCAATCTCTCAATGTGGTGGTAATCTAGTCAACCCTCGAACATTTATGGATACTCTCCCACGATAGTCACAAATGACAACTCGTCCTATGGAATCACAAGCGAATATAGAAAGCTAACCATAAATCCATCCTAGGGCAGGCAGCCAATCACTACCATCCGCCGCTCCACATCCCCAATCATCACTAATAGCCTCGTGCAATCCACACTACCACATACTTACTTAGCTAATCCATCCCCAGTATAATAATGAACCCTATAAAACCCAAAACAAAGCAATCATAAGCAAACAAACCTTCATGACTCGATAAGGCTAGGTTTTGACAAACCATGCACAGGCTAGTAGGTCCTCCAACAGGGTTTGTAACTATCAAAGGTCAATCAACTATCTTGGGTTTCAATCACAATCTTTCTACGAAATCACAAGATATGAGCGAAAGTGAATCCTTGGTTTCAAATAAGATAAATATAGGGGTATTTGAAATAGAAAGCATACCTTGTATAATGATACTCTTCCCCTTCTTCGTTGATTGAGCACTCAACAAAGCTTGAACAACGATCAAAGCATAAGGAAACACAACCTATTTATTCCTCAATGGCTCTGGGCAATCCTTTTTTACACGCCCTGGGTTATTGCACTTAAAAAATCCTTTCTTCTCATTTCGGCAAGCCTTGCTAACATGGCACGTCTTTCCATAGTCATAGCACGTAGGCTTCCACTTTCCCTTCGTCTGGACACCCTTATGAAGTTCCTTCTTCTTATTCTTGTCACACTTTGTCTTCACTCCCCGCCATCTTGTATCTTTGGATCATCCTTTTAAACAATAACCGACTTAGGCTTAGGGTCACATTGAAGAGCCTTCTCCACCGGCCTCCTAAATGTTTCATTAATATAACTCATGGGTTTTTCTCCATGATAATATCCAAGCCCATAATAAACTTCCCATTCTTCTTGAGCAGAGTATCGATAAAAGATAGGTCATACTTCGATAACGTGTCGAACTCCGCTACATACTCCGGCATAGACATATCACCATGTCTCAAGTCAGCAAACTTTCGGAAGAGCATAGACTTTTGAGAAGCCGGTGTATACTTTTCTACCTCGCCTTAAAATTCTCCTATGTAATCTGATCCTTTGTAGTAGTAATCTTGATGTTGTTCTACCACCCCATAAATCATCCTTGAAGTTGTCTAAAGGCCGGCACTTCATTGCATCCTTTAACTCGATTTCCTCAAAGGTGCATTCGTAGGTGTCCACATAATCTGCATTACGATGGTTAATTTCATTCCCATTAATGTTTTGCCATCCAGAGTAGAGTAATCCTTGTTTAGCTTAACAAAGTTACCGCTCGGTGCTTGCACTGGAGAACCACCACCAATAGCCGCAGCAGGAGCAACTTAAGAATTTTGACCATGTTTCACACTATCTCAGCAAACATGTTCTGCAAATTGGGGTTAGCAGCTCCCAATCATGCCCCTTCCTCAACTCCAGATATGGAGTTTCTAGTAATGTTTCTTATTAGCCACCTCATTCTTATAAGTTGTAATAAGAATGATCGGTCTTTCTAAAAGGAATAAGCAGTGTCGATGAATGCAATGTGACTTACATACTATATATACTATAATATAGTTTTGAAAACTGAAATATAACAAATATGCTCTCTAATATATTTCTCAACCCATTCTAAAGTGATAACTCCTTCCTATCTCTAATGAATCCAAGTATCACTCAGGTCATTTATATAACCTAAGCTTCAATACAAATGTGACGACCACCCTACAGCTTCGGTAACTAATATACCTTTATAACGATCCGTATAGTTATTCGGTCAATGTAGAATGATAGCAAGGGTGTAAAATAAAAAAACATTCACAGAATTTGTAGACATTGCACAAACAAAACATGATATAATAACATAGATGTAAAACAAGCGAGTCAGTGGTATAATCAACCATAATTAAGAACATCAGAGTGCAATAGGTTCATAAAATGTTAAAAAACCAAAATAATAGAGTTATACATCAAATCTCTAAGATAAACTCTATAACTATCTCTAAGATAATACAAGTACTGATATAGCTTCACAGTACTGCATAACGGAATATAAGAGACAGTAAGATCCAAATATAGATATATGAAAGCATGGCCTCCTGCTCATATTCTATACAGCTCCATGCGCTATCTAGACCTGTTATCCCCAACATACTCATTTAACAGTACCTATGATAATAAGAAGCAAAGCATAAAACCTCAAGTCGGACAACAGTCTTGTATAGGCGATACATCATCTTAAAATACTACAAAAACCATATATAGTAAGTATGGCATATGGTATGAATAGCCATACCCGACCTGTCCCTACATCTAGTGGGTTAGCACATAAACATAATATAGGCTAAACTACTATCACGAGTGGGAAAATATGCGGTATAAGAATATCACACAGCATATCGATCATACAACAAACATAGCACCCATCATACAACCTTGCATCTCTTACTCAAGTGCTTCAGATATATGATAACTCCTATAGATTCTCAACTCATTGCCCACACAAATGACTAGACACCGTATACATGCAGATATCCAAAATATATGGGTGCACACAGACTATCGTGGGTATATACTGACTATCCAGTCCTAATAATGAGCATCACAATCACAGTGTCGTCCATTAGTCCCTTTCCATATGTATCGGTATTAGAACTATCTCATGGATGCTCAACACATGCCCACGTAGATGGCTAAGGATTGGAAACACATAGACTTCCAAGCACATGGATACATACAGACTACCTGTCTTGCTCATGAGCATCGCAACCATGTTTTACTCTATGAGCTGTCATTTAAAATTCATCCTTTTGGTTCATCATGCATAGTAACTTGTCAAATTGAGTCATCAAAGTCACCGTACTTCCTTGGTCGCTATCCTAAATTAATCTAGAGTCATCCTAGGGTCCTCCAACCTTTCCTTGAGCAAACTCCCAGTACATTGTAACATCCCTAATTCTAGTAACATTATTCAAGAGATTTAATTAATATAGATTACATAGAATAATGTAGATAAGGAGATTGAGGTTGGTTAATAAACTAGGTGGTCGTGTTTATTAAAAATCTAATGGACTTATATAAATGGTAAGGAAATTAAACATAAGGGGATTATGGTAAATAATCATATTCCCCATCCTTATAGTATTCTCATTAGGTTATACACGTTCATTTTGCTTAAAAAACTTATAATAGTAAGAAGCTAACCAGGTCGGCTATTAGAAGAGAAGAGAAAATTAACTAAAAGCTAGGATTCGAGTTAGAAGGAATAAATCTCTATCATACTTTAATTTCCTTATCCAATCTAAAGTGAATAATACTTTCTACATCTCTATTTTGATTATTACATCATACAGTTTTGGATTTATGGATAAATCCTTTTTATGATATATTGAATGATAATATCCTTGTTTATGATTTATATGTGTTTAAACAAGGTTGTTTAATAAGGGATATACACGGTTTTAGGGGAAAAACAATATGAAATGATTTTTAAACGCCATGGGGAAATTTTATGTTATAGAAAACATGATTTTGGAGATGAGTTTCTATTTCCATAATTTTCTAAGTTTATGTGGATTTATATTAATTTTCTAGTGAAGAAAATTATTTATTGGGTTATAAATTATTTACGGCTAAAATAATGATTATTTGGGTTTGAAAATTTTATATATTGGAAAATATATTAAAATAGATTTTTGGGTATTTTTTCAGATTTTTCCTAAGAGATTTGATGAATATATAAAATTATTTATGGTGTGGGACTTAAATGTTTTATATATTTATTTATTTAAGGAGAAGGGGCATTTTATAAAATAAAATTATTATTTAAATCTGAAATTAGTGGCAGCATTTTTTGAAAAGTATTTATTAACCAATGAGAATATGGGAAACAAAGGCAGGTTAGTTGAAAATTGTCTTTTTAAGTTAAAAACAATTAAATCAATACTTTTAGCATGTTTCAGCCATTTTAGGCAAAACCTTCCGAACCAGACCTTTCGACTAAGTCGAAAGGTTATAGCTCTCGACAAGGTTAAAGTTCAATGCATACGGTATCAGGTTTCTTGATACGTATTAAATTGAACAATGTCGAAGGGTACTTTACCGAAAGGTTAGTTGCGGAAGAGGTTGGGTATGTTTGTTTTATAAACTAAAGATTGCTTGCATTGCTTTCAAATAAGAGCTTTCGACCTTGTTGCTTTCGACAAGGTCAATTATTTAGATAAAGGTTTCAAACCTTCCGACAAAGTCAAATGGTTACTTCCGCTTATCATTGTTTTGTTTTGAACCTTCTGACACAGTCGAAAGGTTATAGCTGCTTTTCCAACCTTTCAAAGCCATGCTTTCGACAAAGACGAAAGGTTTACTTGTTTTAAAAAAACCAGCTGGTTCTTCCATTGCTTTTGAAGGGTATCAAAGCCTTCGACTAAGATGATTTACTCTTGTTTGTTAATTGAAGTATAACCCAAGCTTTAGAAGGAGTTATTTTAAAGGTAGGGGCCTATTGTTTTAATTAAATGTTTTAAAGCTAGCGAAGCAGACTTGCCTACAAAGTCGAAAGGTTCCTTCCTTTGTAGTCGAAAGGATTTAAAAAAACCTTCTTGAACCCTGTAAGTTTTCAAAAGGTAAAATCTAATAGTTTCGAAAGGTTTATATTTTAAGAGTTCAATGCTTTCGAAAGGTTTAAATTGCTGAATATTTTCAATGGTTTCGAAAGGTTAGGATTCAAATGTTTGTTTTGAAGGCCTTTTGACAAGGTCGAAAGGTTTGAAAATAAACCCATACTCTAAATTTTTAAAGGAAAACCCACGGCTTATATAAAGATGTTTTGTAATAGCTTTAAATATGAAATTTTGAGGAAGTGTTGCCATGATAAGATATAAGTTAAAGGTGTTAACTATGTTATGATATGTAATTCAAGGACTTTGAACCCAAAGGAGTGGTATTGTTAAACTATTATTTTGCTTCTTCAAATATGAATATATTTGCATTATACTCATAACTATATTTTGGGAAAAGGGCATAAGAACCAGTATGTTAGCTTAGTAGTGAATATAAATGGCTTAAACTCCTGAATAAGTATAATTACATCCATGGAGTCAGGGTGATCAAAAATATAGGATGCCTAAATTTTGTAGTTATTGGTGCATACCAGAAGGTCATAGTAAACCTATGAAAACTATGATAAAGTAGTTATTGGTACATACCAAAAGGTTCATAGTAAACCCATAAACTATGATAAGGTAGTTATTGGTGCATACCAAAAGGTTCATAGTTAACCCATGAAAACTATGCATTAAGGACAGGTTGTAGGGGAAAATTTGTTAGTAGTGAACCCATGAAAACTATATTCGGATTAAGAAATGACATCAGTGACTAGGTTCCTAGTAAACCAATGAAAACTAGGATAAAAGAGTGGCTAATGGAAGTATCAGTAGGTTCCTAGTCAACCCATGAAAACAAGGATGTGAAGTGAGTTACTAAATAAGTCCATAGGTTCCTAGTCAACCCATGAAAACTAGGATAAGGTGGTTAGTTAGCGGAATGACTAATTGGTTTAGGAGGACCCATGAATTAATTAAGTTAATTGGCAGGAGTCTATAGTTTGCTAGTGATCCAATGAAAACCATGAACAAAACAGGGAGTATTAATTATAACAAGGTTATTAGTAGACCCTTGAAAACAAAATGGTTAATAGTGACCCTAGAAAATATAATTATGATAGGGTGTCAAATTAAATTGGTAATGGGATATCCTAATTATTTTCAAGTATGCGTATCGCAATAATATTTTAAAATGTATGTTTTAAACATTATGGATGTAGGAGCATAGAATATGGTTTTATAAAGGTTTTAGGATACTAGTGAGGTGAAAACCCATTCTGCTAAGCGGCGTGGTCTCACTAGATATCTAAAAGCATTGAGATGTTAGATTATTGTTCATAGCCGGCTTTATGTCTGACTCTAGCTTTTTGTTTTCTCCTTAAACTCTCAAATACTCAATTGATTTTGAGTAGTTTGAGGTTTAGGGCTTTCAGGTTCTCTTCTTAGATGAATAAAGCTTCTAAGGGCGTGCAGGAGGCAAATATTTAATTAGTTTTTTTCTTTCCATTGTTTGTTTTATTGTAAAGGAAGATTTATTAGCCTTACTATGTACTCTAATCAACCAAGGGGGCATCTTCGTATGTCGCTGTTGGCATATTTGTAATAATTATATTTTCTTGAATGGGGATAATGTAATTTGGGGTATTATGTAATGAACATGAAATGTTTTGATTTGAATGTGGAAATATGTTTTTGAGTTGTTAATTTTTTACTTATTTCTGTGATCTATGTATCATTGTATCTTACATTGTCGTATTTGGTCGCCTGAGATTAATAACTATGGATGACTGTAGCATCTATAGCCGTTAGTTTAAGGCCTCCATGTAGGGGGATGTTACAAGTTGGTATCAGAGCATTGGTTTATGAAACTTTAAAAGAAAAGTTGAACCTAAAAGCTTTTTCAAACATAATCCAATGAATTTAAATATATGATCGGGGTTTGGGTTAATGTTATAGTAACGTACATGTACCGCCAAACTTGTTAAATCTATTTATTAGCTAGGCCCACGTTCTAATCGAACCACTCTTCAGATTTCTAAACCACTATACCGCCAAACCTGTTAAGTACAGAGGGAAACACCATCCTATAACCTTTGTTGATGCCGCCAACACCTCCATGTGCCAGATGTATCTCATCAAATGTACTATAGGGGTCTGATTTTCCTTCAGATGTCTCCAATGTTGGCAGTTTGAATTCTGATGGATTCCAAGCATACCGGATGTTTAGAGTAATTGTGCTTATGTTTACATCTTCCATATTCTGATTAGGAAATTAACCCATCATCACTCGTCTTACCATCTTAGCAAGTCTATCGTTATCATCTAAAGAAACTCCTAAGTTTACATTTCTAGCCTACCCCCAACTCCACAAAAGAATTCTAGTACATACTCCTCTAGTCGTGCATCCATATTTTGATTAATGTTCAAACATTTTACATCCCTAAAAGTTTATCGTTCCTTCACGGGGTAGGATGACTCGTGCCCTTAAGTGCTTGGGGGTCAGTACCGACTCGTACATTCGGCTCGGGATTGGTCCTGGGTCATTATACCCTATCTCTAGCTATCTGCACTCCAGCTTCTGCACTCTGATTTTGAGTTGCAGCGACTTCAACTGCTTCTATTTTCCCCATCCTCTTGAAGAAATTATCCATCATCTCTTCCTATTGTGCCAACATTCTCTCCTATAGTCCATTCATTATATTTTCCATCTTATATATATTTATGTAGAATGATAGGGGTGAGATCCTGAGGATGCCTCTTGGTTGCCCCTTGTTGACTTCCAGCTGTAACGTCCTTCCTAATTGATTGTCTAGACATTTAGAATCCTTTTCAAATCTTTGGTCAACTAGTCCAAGAATTTCTCAATGAAAGCACCAAAATGTTTGTACTAAAAATGGCATAAACACCCAATAAAAGTAGAAGAGAATAAATTTATAGAAAAAAATTAAAATGAGTAAGAAGTGAACACACCGTGTTTTATAATAGTCTCGCATACTCTGGCCTATATCGTCATAATGATTTTATTGCTTAACCTCTTACCTAAGGGCGGAAGTTCTTAGGGGTTGGTGCAACTACGATACATAGATTTTTAAAGTTACAAGAATATACAATAGAGCGAGTTAGAGCTAAAAGATCCTTAAAAACGAGCCCTACCTTCATACTTATAGAGGTAGGAGCCTAAAATCTTGTAGAAAATATCTCCATGCCATCACCAAATTTTTAGACCTATTCCTCCATGAAAATAGGGTGTCATTTCAGCAAGTTGTACAGGCCAATACGACTCCATGGCAGGTGACTATACCGACCCCTAAAGTAGGGAAAATGGATGTCTTCAACTCTTTGCTTCAGACTATCTTGTAGGTTGCTTCATGATTCCATAGTTTTTTGTACCCATATCAGCTTGTTTCGAAGTGCAAATGAAGGAGTTATAGAAGTACAAAGTTGCTGATTCAGGAGTTTGTGGAGATCGATAGAGATTGGTATTGAATCCTTACAACAACCATGGAAATGGGTTCTTAACATCAAGGGAAACAAGGAGGCAGAAGATAAAATCCCGTGGATGATTTCTTGGCAATCGACACCGACCCCATAATTGTGGTCGATGATTCCTCGAACTTTGGTGGTGGACTCGTATCCTTGTTGTGATCTAGATTGCAGTTTGGTTTTGGGCTCCATGGCTATCCTTCTAGGCTTTTGGCTTTAATAACTTCAAAGTTTAATTCATTGGGTTCGTCCATATAATGCTTGGTCAAAAGGCAGAATAACACTCCTGAAACACCCCACACCCCATAATTTACCCAAAAAGACACATTAAAAGGCGTGGTGCATTGTACGTATAACTAATGCTAATAGAGACTAAGATTCTCAAGACAATATAGATAAAAATAGTGGAAACTTAAAATAATAACTTAATTAAAAAAACTCTATAATTGCTTCATAAATAAGTCAAATACCAAATACCACATACATGTCTGAAAATCCAATATGTCTCATGAAACAAAAACTCATAGTCTCAAAAATCCGGGTACATTATATCCCTCATAATAAGCTAGTACATAGAAAGATATTAAGCTGAAAATAAAAGTACATCGTAGAAATATCCTTCAAGAAAACTCCAAGCAGCAGCAATCTATAGACTTCTTCCTTGATTACTTGTTGGGAGGAAGCGAAAATAGAGGAGTGGGTCAGACTAAAAGTCTGGTGAATGCTAGTAATTACTAAAGTATTTAAGCAAGATAAAAGTAATAGACTCTACAACAATTTTAGCATAAATAGGGTAACAACGTAAGTAGGAAAGAAATAAACTGGAAATAAGCACGATTAAATATTGTTTAATTTGTAAGATAGGTTAAATTTGATTGCTTGCACTTGTCCTTGAGTTTTGCTTTGATTAGGCTGAATTCCTAATCCTGTGATTAGGATGTAACCCTAATCCTACCCTTTTGATCGGCCTACTACTCTAAAGTACCTTTCTACGGACCGGATGCTATATAACCCCGACCTAGAATGTTACTATGGACCAGATGACATATATAGCTCCCTACATAAAGGGCATTTATTTACTGTGGACAAGAAACTATATAACTCCCTACACAGAATATTACCATGGACCACACGACCTATATAGCTCCCTACATAGAAGGCAACGATGTCTATGAAAGACACCCATACTAAGCGCTTGGAACTCATAGCTATTACTGAGCACTCGAATGGAAGTCGCATTCGTAACTGCCACCATGCCCATTCTACCTTTTTCCCCACCTATTGGGTCTTCTTATTACTTCAAACTCTTGCCCCTCATCCCACTTCAGGCTAATGTGATATTACCATGTGTCGATAGAATCTATAGGGGAAATGCTGTTGGTACTGGCCCATCATCCAAACAATATCTAATCGCACCGCTTATCCAAATCCCCTGTGATTCAGACTATTATTTGACCAATTACTACCGTTCTTAGCATAAGCATGCCCTTATCTCACATCAGGCTAATGTGGGACCACCGTTTTTGTCTAATATGGAATGCTATTTGGTATATGTCCTACTTTCATCTTTGCTACTAACTTAGGTAAATTATTTAAATGAGCCTTTACATTTTCTCTACTATCTGTGCTTATTAATTTATCCTAAGTCTTAAAATAAGTCTTATTTTGTCCTTTTTCTCATTATAACCTACGTTATAATCATGCTTATTACTTAACACAAAGTCTAAGTGTGAAAATAAGCTTCTTTCATCTTTTACTCCTTATATTTATAATTCTAATTTATAACTAGGCCAATCTTTTTAATTCAATCCAATTAACGTCATAAGTAGGCGTCATTTCAGTCCAATTCTATTTATATTACAGTCTTTGAAATTTATATCTATATTCCATTATTTCAGTTTTTTTACAATTTAATCCATATTTCTGTAATCCTATTCTAATCCATACACGAAGAAGAAGAAGGAATAAAAGAAAACCAAAAATAGAAGAAAATCCAAATCATATAAAGAAGATGTAAATAACGTATTAATAACAGTAAATAAACTAAAATACTGTAAATCAACTGTAAATAAATGGAAAAGCTATAATTAACAAAAATAAACTAAAATAATTGAAAAGAATAACTGAAAGGAAATAGACTGAAAATAATTCTAAAAACTTAAATAAACTACTGAAAAGGCTATTCCAAAAACATAGTAAAACTACAACTATCGGAACCCCTATTATTTTAAATTCCTTAAAGAAAACTTAAAATAATTACAATCACTAACCTCCGGTCCCAAGCTCTTCCTTTGGTCTTCTTGGATCCACTTAGCGTTGCAAAATAATTTAACTCATAATGATTTTCTTCTTTGGAAAAATAATTCTGTTTAGGGTCCTTCCTAAAAAGGTGAACCCAATTGGAGAAAACCTAGAATGAGAAAATTTATTAGGTCTAGGGGTCTATTTATAGTGGTAGAAGTGGATCTCGGACTGTTGGATTTGGGGATTGAATAGGATGCAACCACGTTATAGGCTGAATAGGAGCCGTCAGATGCAAAAATAGGTGGACTGGATTGGTCAGAAGAACGCAAAACACGTCAGTAGAGGCTCCAGAACGTTCGAATGAACAAACATTTGTTCGTTCACAAATTGTAGAGGTGGGTCGACCATGCGATCGACCACTTTGGTGACCACATCGATCGACCGGTCGACCTGCCGTTATATTTTTTTCGTTTTCTGCTTATTTTGTTTATTTTATAACATGGTCATATTAGCTTGGTTTTTGACATTCTATATATGGAAATTGACCGAAAAATTACCATGGACACAATGGTGCATTTCCTGTGGCTCAATTTTGATAATTTCACAAAGTTATTTTATTATTTAATTAATGAATGAATTAATTATTATGGGTTAAATTCAGGTTGTTACATTCTCCTCAAAGGATTTCGTCGCCAAAATCTCTAAGGATAAAAGAATGTACTAAATGTTTTCATCCAATTCTATAACTAACTTCTCAGTCATCAACCATTCATCCATTGCTCATAATTTTTTCCAATTCAATTTTATGATACTGTAACGACCCGATATTTTCAACCATTCACATACGCACATGTCAGACTTGAATTGCTCAAAATACCGGATTGAAAAAATTTTTTTGGCAAAACTCAGAATATGCGGTAAATAAATAAATCACCGATCACAGACACAGAGTAATAAAGTGCAACGGAAGTAAAAGAGATAGTAGTTCATGAAGCTACTATATATATAAGATACATCAGAGTTAAACAAGATACAACAGAAGAGTAAC
The DNA here is from genome assembly GCA_030765085.1 of Allium cepa. Classification (NCBI taxonomy): domain Eukaryota; kingdom Viridiplantae; phylum Streptophyta; class Magnoliopsida; order Asparagales; family Amaryllidaceae; genus Allium; species Allium cepa. The sequence goes on from CM060937.1 coordinate 310,502,634, forward strand.
AAGATACATCAGGTACAAATCAGAATAAATCAGTGGAACACTGGACACTGAAAGCAAAATAGATGGCTGGATCTTCAAGCAAAGCTCCAACTCCGAAGGTGAGTCTTGAATGTTGAATCACTCAGCCTGACATGAGCGTAAAGCAAACACAAAGCACTCGAGTCAGGACATACATACTTATGAACTGTAAATCAACTCAAGTGACTTTAATATAAGGTACTAGTGACTTAAAGGATGCTTGGGGCCGACCATCCTCTAAGTATCCGTTAAACTATTTACTATGTAGTAATATACGCTATTATAATAGTGTCTACAGTAAAGTATAATATAAATTAAAAATAGCGTTAAGGCTTTACATTTTCCACCTTAACACACTTTTATATTCCCATAGTCTATACAGTACTGTAATCTCCCCCATACGGGCGTCATCGGAGGGCACTCCATAGGTATGGTACAAAACCAAAATCGTATAAAGCGCGCTAGGGTAGGTGACACGACACAACTAGGCAATGCCAGGGTAGATATACCAATTGCTATCCGGGCTGGTGGTAACGCATAGCCGCAGCTACCGCCCACCTCGAGCCACACCCCCAAATCAAAATCAAAAGTGGCCACCGAATCAATCCAAAAGTCAGAGTATAATATCGAAGGGATGTGTCCGATCAAAGGTGCTACCTCATTGGCCCGAGAATCCCTCCTGTTTTAGCCACCTTAAGCCAACTCACGGGAGTCGGGTCCACACATATATCTCAAAGGAACGCCGCCACCATCCTACTTCGTTCTGCAATCTCCACAACGTACATGATTGTTAAAGTGGTTTTCGGAGTTGGAAGAAAGTATGACAACTTCCGATCCCGGTCTCTTTAACAACCAATCGTTATTATAATGTCGTGGTCATTTAAAAATAGTTTATACTTCAAAAATCAAATCATTTCATTTCAAAACCGTATCCCTTTCAAAATAGTTTATACTTCGAAAAACCATTTTTATTTCAAAACTATATTCAAATCAAAATAGTTTATACTTCGAACCCAAAACTGTTTTTATTTCAAAACTATATCCATCAACACGATATCATTCCCATTTCAAACATATATTCACCTTTCAAAAATCATAATACTTTCAAAGTTATAACTCTTTTGAAACCAAAATACTTGAAATAATTACACTTTGAAATCATAACCTTTCGAAATCATACATTTGAAATCATGAAACATTTCTTTGATTCTTTACATTTTACAAATTTATTCAATTAAACCCAAATTTTCAAATTTCAAATTTAATTCAATTAAAACCATCAATTTCAATTCAATTCAGTTTCCTAACAAACCGTTTCAAATCTTATCAATTTCAAATATGGATTTGATCCACAAAATAAGCTATTCAATTTTTAATATATTTCAAAGCTTTAATATTCCACATTTAAAAACTAAATTTTATAATTTCATATATATCAAATTAACTTCATTATTACTTAGTTTGCAATGTTCATTTCATAAATCCAATATCATTTAAATAAAATCAGATTACAAGTAAACCAAATATCCTTTCATACTAATACAAACTTCAGATATTCATTTATCGAATAAATCGAACAATCAAAATCAAATATCATTCCAAATCCACATTCTTTATCAAAATAAAAATCATGTCATTCAAAACCATTTCAATCATTAAAATATAATATCCTTTCAAAACCTCATTATCAAATCATTTTTTTAAAATACCATTCCAAATCACATTTCAAAAATGGTTTGTATTTCAAATTAAAATACTCCATTTAAACTATTTAAAAGTAAAGTCATTATACTTACAAATTAGATATTCAATTCCCAAAAAATTAGCCTTTTCTGAGCTCATTTATTCAGTTAAAAACTACAAAACATTTAAATTTCAGCTTTTCATAGCACTTAGAAAATGCTGCGGTAAGTTATATTTGAAAACAATTCATTTCAGCAAAGACAACATTTATAACTGCTGTAGTAGTTCAGTTCGTTTGACAAATCTCATTTAAGCAAACTGCAGCAATTATCAAGTGCTACTGTAGCCCTTTTATTAGTTTCTGATTTTAGTTTTCTTTCTACAACCACATCACATATCAAGTGTTTTAGTATCTCTTAGTTAAATTTCAGCCATATTTTATTTGTATCAACCACAGCACTTACAAAGTGTTGTAGTATCCATTACTTCAGATTTTAAGTTAACTTCAGAAATGATAGCATTTCTGAAGTGCTATTACTTCATTTTCGAGATTCTCAACAAAATTTCAGAAACAATTAAACTTTGATTTTAACCCTTTTAACTCATAAAAATCATATTTTAGGCTTCAAAATTTCACATTTAAATAGTTTTAACATATGATTTATCACAACAAAATTTTACAATTAAATATTCAATCTAAAACTCAATTCATATGTTAAGTTAAAATTTCACCGTTTTCTTAACTTTTTAATTTAACAAAACTTTAACATTTTACTTCAAATATCTTTTCAAAACTTTAAATTTAATTTCCATTATTTGCTTACATTTCAAAAATAAAATTTAAAGTCAAAATCACATTTACTTTAAGTTTACATACTTAAATTCATAATTCAAATCTTAATATTTAGCTTCCATAAAATATATAATTTAAATCAAAATTTCATACTTTTAAAAATACATATCTTAAGAAAAATCTTTTAAAAATATACCACGGGGTCTGTATATAATTTTCTAACCTAGGTCAAGTGATACGGATATGTACCATTTCAATCCGCAGTTTAAAAAGAAAACCCGGGTTCTATCATTTCCAACCCGCAATCCCAAGTCAAATAAAATATAATAAAAATCACTTGAGCCTATTATTTCAGCTCATAATGATTTTTTCTCTATTCTAATGTCCGTTCGGGTATGTATCATTTCAATCCATAGTATTCTATTCTAACAGGGAACTTGTAGTGAGAATATATGCATAAACAATATAAACAATTATACTGCCATGTCAATGTCACAATATACTATCATATATCATATGTCAGGTGATAATTAACAAAGCTAACATAGTAATAACATGGAATAACATATCATATAATCATCATTAACTTGCATAAACATTTTAATTACTAATCACTTGTCATCCATTTACTATTTCATAAGTAATAATGTCAGAGTGAGAAGGACTCACCTTTATCAAAGCTAGAGACCAAAACAACACACACAAGAACGATTCCAAAAGCACGACAAGCACGATTAGATTTGAATGGATGGAGAACCTTGATATTGATCTTGTATACAACAATTAAACAAGACATATAACACATGAATATTCAACCCAAAACAATATTGAAACAAATTGAAAATAAGAGGCAAATAAAGAAAGAGATGACTTAACCTTGCCTTAACCATTCAAGTGCTTGGTCTAAGGGGTTAGTATGCTTGGCCATGATGGTGTTTTAGTGGTAAATGGCTCAGGTTTGGCATCACATAAGCATGACAACAAGGGGATGTGAAGAGATATGAGTTACAACATGAAGAAGGCCAAAGGACAAGGCAAAATAGTGGAGTTTTGTGCATACTAGGCTCGGCCATGACACAAATTGGGCTCGGCCATGCTTGGTTTGGGTCAAGCCAGAGGAGAGGCTAATGGTCAGAGGTGAGATAAGCAGGTAGTGGCGGAGCTAGGGTGGTGGCCGAGGTGATTTGTGAAGGGTAAGGTGAAGTATTGGTCGGCTAGGCAATGTTTGGTGGAGTTCTTTGCAAATTTTGAGGTGATGGCTTCACAAAGTGGCACGGCCAGATTTGGACAAGGGGAAAAGGACGTGGTGCTTCCTTGTATGGTGATAGTGATGGTCGGTGGAGAAGAGGTGGTAGTGGCCTAGCAAAGCACAAAAGAGAGTAAGGAAAAAGTCAATGAAAATAAAGAAGTAAAAATGAAAAGAAGAGGGAAGCCATTACCAATTTTCTTTCTTTGGCCGTGAGTTTGAGACGAAAGTGAGAAGTTTTCATGTGAATTGCTGAAGAGAATACACGGCTAGGTATTGAAAAATGTACGGCCAAAAGAAGGCAAGTGGAAAGCCAAAAAGAAATGAAAAGGCAAAGGTAAATGAAAAGTCACCAGAAAATGAAAAGGCTTGACTCTTGGAATTTCTAATTCTTTTATTCAAAATAAACCAAATAAAATTCAGTAAACAAAATAAAAGACAAACAAAAATAAAGTGAAAAAGAAAATAAATAATTATTCTTAAGAAAAATAAAAGTAAATAAAGAAAATAGTTTGTTATATTGAAACTAGCATTAAAAATTGTAAACAAATATAATAAACATTTGAAAATTATAACTACACCTTGAAAATGTTTAAAAAATAAAATATATACATAACATGTCATGTTACACAAATTAGAACATGATATGTCAAACAAAATATTATTTATATAAATTAAAATAAAAAAAATTTGTTAAATAAAAAATTTAACAAACATTGGTTTAAAAAGCATAACTTTCACAATATTAATCAGATTTCAACGAAACGAAAAGCAGTATACTTGAAATTTTATTTACTTTCATAAAAGAAAATAAATTTCAAAATTTCAAAATTTTAAATTAAAAGTCAAAGTTTGACCATATTGACCAAAATTCACTATTTTGGAAAATACTCTATTTAGTCATGTTTGGAATTCTAATTTACATCAAAATCAAAATTTATATTTAAAATAACAAAATTTATTCATTTTAATAAATAAATAAACTTTTTAAATTAGGAATTCAATTAAAATAATTAAAATAATCACAAAATACAAGGTTGTTACATATACTTATTCAATTAGTGTAGTGTATATGTCCCTAACTAATGCAAAAAATTAGGCGTCCACTGATTCAGTTGACCTCCTTTTATGCAATCATGCCTGTGTCATGTATCCAACTGAATGCAAAAATTTCCCAATGATAACTGATAATTCTATATGCGTCTTACAAACATCATCTAAATGCAACAACCATGTGAAAATCATCCATATATAGCAACCATGAAATATAGAATAAAATGCGCATATATCCATATGCATATGCTCTAGTGTTCTACTTAGGCCGATCCCTAAAGAATAATAGTGCCTAGTACCTATATGCGTCCATTAGCATCCACCAGCAAATACTTGCAATCACTAGCATACATCATTCATAACATGTTCTATTAACATATTTACATCAAATCCTACCATCAATAGATTAAATCCTAAGTTCAACCCTCCCAAAGGATAATAAAGAAAATAAATTATTCAAAACTAAAGATGGAAGAAGGAAATTCTAAAACCTATTATCAAAAAGACATGGATATGAGATACAAATTTTCTCCTAATCACGTTAATCTTCTCGGAAATCTTTCTAACCATGTCGAAATCAAGAAGCAACCTTCCTGTAGACTCCAACCAACATGAAGATGTCTTACAAGGCCTTTCCTAAAAGAGCTTCAAAAGGTTTCATTCCAATGCTAGCTTGAAAACTACTACCATACGAATTCCACTAAAGAAAGATGCTTTTCCCAAGTCCTTCCAAAAACAAGAATACTCATTCTCAATCATGCTTGTCTCAGTATCCTACTAATTTCATTTTACTGTTCTTCATGAATCAACATTCCTAGGTTCTTATTAGTGTCCTATACATTTTACGGGAACTTCCATTATTACTTCTAAAAGTAATTACTCTTATCTTCTTACATCTTTTCCATTACCCCTCAGAAATGATTCTTATCTACTCTACATTTAAGCATTTGATTTGGTATTTATCACCTTGTTTTAAAAACTAAGGTTTCTAAAAATTTTAAAACATCAAATCCCAAGATCTTTGTCTTTAAAAGTGTTATCTTTTCAGTTTCTATCAATTTCAAAAATACTTGGTCACTCAATATTATTTCCCAAACCTAGAGGGAAAACTTCCAAATCTTTAAGTCTAACATTTATATCTCTCTTTCTTTTAAAGACTTTAAAGTTTTCTATAAAAGTTTGAATTTTCAAATTTTACTTTTATTAATTTTTTTTCCATTTCAAAAAATTATTTACTTTTTCACCAAACCATTTTCTTTTAAAATATCCTTTATGTGTTTTCAAAACAGCTTCTTATTACACCTAACAGTCTCATATCTTAATGCATTGGAACTACTTTCTCTCGTGAGTAGTTATTAATGCTAAAATCCTATATGAACCTTTTAATAGAGAATTTAATGTTTATGTGAAATTGCAAGGAACTTATTTTATATTTTTCGAAATAAGCTATACAAAATATAGTGCTTTTCATACCTTGCATATCTCTTTCACGTATTTTTGTAACTTGCACAAAACATTTTTATTTGTTTCATAGAAAATCATACCATTATTATTTTCATTCCAATAGTTTAAAATATGTTTAAATTACATTCTTCCAAGATAAATATATTCTAATATCTAACTTACACACTCATCTTCAAAATTGTTTTAATATTTCCATAATTGCAAAAACATTTCCTTATACTTACTAATAATAAGTGTACTTTACAAACCATTTTGTTTCTATACTTAGAAATTACCTTTTAAAATACATTTTTATTTGGATTAAAATGGATGTTGCGTAAAACACCATTACTACGGCCCAAAAAAATATACCAGTATATGGATTCAATTAAATAAATACCAATAAATCTCGTATACCCATGTAAAAATATTTCTCTTGGGAGTTAATTACTATAACAATAGTGTTATAGCCTATGCTCCTCTTATTTTTCACGATTCATTTATTACAACAATAAATACTGTAATCTACATTTTTGATACTTGATACAATCTAGGTTTTTATAATTAAAATCTTTTTTTACTTTCAAAGAAACTAGCGAGTTATACACACACACACAGAGACAAACATACACTCCGTAATTCTTCAAAAAGAATTCTAATTTTTCATTATATAAAAACCAACTTAAATTTCATACCATTCTTCAAAAACCTCATGTTTATTTTCTAAAAGAAAATATTAATAATGAAAATTTCAATTCCAACAATTACGAAAAGAAAATTTTCAACTTTTTAAATTTCGAAAATTTCATTTTATTGGGCTTAGCGTAAAGTGGGTCTTCCTACTTACTACCGTCGGAGTACTTTTCCTAAACTAAAAGATTTTACTCCTATTCCTCTTATATACTCATATTTATTCTAAGGCATCACCGTCAAATCCACTAGCTGAGACAATTATAATTTCTACAATTACCTACACATGGACTTTCTTCTCTATTTATCTATTGAATTTTATTGTTCATCTCTAACCTTTGCCAACCTCACTTTGGATTTCCATAATCCTAATCCTAAATGTACATAACCATTTCTTAAATCCTTATCATGTGTAGACACTCTCTATGCCCCAATAAACGTATTTCAAAAGTGATACTTCAAGAACTCTCCTCTCAACTGACGAACACGAAGCGTACAAAGAACCTCCTTTAGATGAATAACATGCTCTCCCATAATTCTTGGAAAACACCAAAATGTCGATCACGAATACCACCACGAACTTTATTTTAGGACATCTCTAAAAACATGGTTCATCAAGTCTATAGAATAGACTGGGACATTGGTTAGCGCAAAAGTCATGACTGACCACTCAAAGAATCCATCTTGTGTTCTAAATGTGGTTTTATCAATGTTATCATCAACGACCCTAAGCTGATGAAATCTAGTGGCTAAATCAAGTTGAGAGAATACCGATGAGCCAACTGACTGGTTGAAAACATCATCTATCCTAGAGAGTGGATAATGGTTCTTCTTTATGAGCTTATTCAACTCTCTACAGTCAATGAAAAGTCGAAGAGAACCACCTTCTTTGGTAGCGAAGGCGACTGGCGCTCCCTATTCCTATATGTTTCTTCTTATGAAACCTTTCTCCAAAGCTCACGGATCTGCTTGCTCAATCCCATCCTTTCCCTAGGCGCCATATGACCTATGGGTTAAGCTACTGGCTGGCTAAATAAATCCTGAAGTCAATCTCTCTCTTGGGGGGGGGGGTAGTCCCCTAACCTTCTCAAAGATGTCTGGAAGAATCTCTGATGATAGGAGCCGAATCTAACGCTGATAATGATGAATTAAGGGAATAAAAGAAGCTCAACATAACCGACTCTTGTGGGTCGTAAGAAATCTTGGGAGTCCTACTGATGCTTGCATCTAGTCTAACGACTCTCTTCTCACAATCTAATATAGCTCGATATGTGGATAGCAAATCCATTTCCAAAATCATCCCATACCCCGAATATCACAAAGCATAGACGTCACAGTCAAATTTTACGCCTAGGATAAAATTTTTCAATCCCCTACAAACCATAGACAAGAGTACTGATCCTTCTATGTGGTTTGAAACAAAGATGGGGTTTACTACTAAAGAAACGTCTAAGTGCAAACGGTCCACATGAGAACTAGATATAAAAGAGTGTGATGCTCTAGGATCGAAAAGATTCTGAATGGGAAAATCAGAAATAGGAGCCAAATTTTCCTACCTCGATTTGGCCAATTGCTGGAAGGTGCTGTATCCAAAGTCTGAATCTGTGCTACACGTGCGCTTGTTGCCTGCCCTGCTTTATGAGGACATACTTTACTAAAGTGAAAATCTGTCCACAATTGAAATACCTTCCCTCCATTTCTGTCTTCTTACAGTCTTTTGTGTAATGACCTTTTAATCTACAGTGCCTAAATTTCCCATTTTTCTCGATTCGCTTCTGAGGTCCCCTTTCTTTCCTCTTATCCTTCTTGTCCTTCCACCACTGTTTCTTAGAGCTTGCAGGAACTTCCTTAAGTTCTCCTAAGTAGGTTGAATTCGCTGTCGGTCCTCCAAGCATAACCGCCTAAACTTTCGCTGAATATCTTCCAACCTAGCTTGTGTCCCCTTGAAATCCTTCATGCTAGAAAACGTTCCACCCCCTATGCTAGTGAAGTTCTTGCATAGCTTAGAAAAATTGACTGGTGTAGGTGGATTAAAGGGATTTCCACCTACTGGTGTTGTATTGGGCGCTTGCCCTTGCACCTCTGGTACCGTAGCTCTACCGTTCCAGTATGCCATGCTATGCAAAAGAAAAGGAAACTTAGGCTTAAAAGAATGAAAGAAGGTTGTACTGGACTTTGAGGGGACTTTTATAAAAATTCTTTTATACTTACAAACTATTTCTAAGAGTTCTTTTCTGAAAAATACTATTAAAGCAAGTTATTTTGGAAAATACTTTACTTCTAAAATAAAATTTTAGAAATCCTGTAACCTTAGGCTCTAATACCAAATGAAACACCTACACCCCTTAACATACCTAAAAGGATACATTAAAAGGCATGGTACGTTGTAGGTATAACTAAAGCTAACAGAGACTAAGATTCACAAGATAAATATAGATAGAAACAACGGAAACTTAAATAATAACTTAATTAAAACAAAACTTCATAATTGCTTCATAAATAATTCAAATACCAAATACCACATACATGTCTGAAAATCTAATATATCTCATGAAACAAAAACTCATAGTCTCAAAAATCAGAGTATATAATATCCCTCATAGTAAGCTAGTACATAGAAAAAACAGAAATTGAAAATAAAAGATGTACAAAGTAGAAATCTCCTTCAAGGAAACTCTAAGCAACAACAATCTACTGACTTCTCCCTTGATTGCCTATAGGGGAGAAAAGGGGGGAATAGAGGAGTGGGTCAGACTAAAAGTCTGGCGAACGATAGTAATTACTAGGGTCTTTAAGCAAGATAAAAGTAAAAGACTCTACAACAGTTCTAGCATAAATAAGGATAACAAAGGAAGTAGGAAAGAAATAAACTGGAAATAAGCATGATAAATATTGCTCAATCTATAAGATAGGTTAACTTCGATTGCTTGCACTTGTCCTTGAGTTCTTCATTGATTAGGCTGAATTCCAAATCCTGTAATTAGGATGTAACCCTAATCATGCCCTTTTGATTGGCCTGCTGATCTATAGTACCTTTCTACGGACCAGATGCTATATGACTCCCTACACCGAATGTTACTGTGGACCAGACGACATATATAGCTCCCTCCATAGAAGGCATTTATTTACTGTGGACCAGATACTGTATAACTCCCTACACAGAATGTTACTGTGGACTTGATGACATATATAGCTCCCTACACAGAAGGCAACGGTTTCTACGAAATACACCCATACTAAGCGCTTGAAACTCATAGCTATTAACGAGCATCTGAATGGAAGTCGCACTCGTAACGCCACTATGCCCATGCTACCTTTTGCTCCACCTATTGGGTCTTCTTATTACCTTAAACTCCAGCATAAGCATGTCCCCCATCCCACTTCAGGCTAACGTGAGATCACTGTGTGTCCACAAAATCTATAGGGGAAATGCTACTGGTACTGACCGGCCATCCAGACAATATTTAGCCGCGCCCCTTATCCAAATCCCCCGTGATTTGGACTTTTATTTGACCAATTACTACCATTCTTAGCATAAGATCCCCTCATCTCACTTCAGGCTAATGTGGGACCACCATTTTTGTCTAATAGGGAATGCTATTTGGTACAGGTGCTACTTTCATCTTTGCTTACTAACTTAGGTAAATTATTTAAATGAGCCTTTACATTTTCTTTACTATCTGTGCTTACTAATTTATCCTAAGTCTTAAAATAAGTCTTATTCTGTCCTTTTTCTCATTATGGCCTATGTTATAATCATGCTTATTACTTAACCAAAGGTTTAAGTGTGAAAATAAACTTCTTTCATCTTTTACTCCTTTTAGTTATAATTCTAATGTATAATTAGGCCAATCTTTTTAATTCAGTCCAATTAACGTCATAATTAGGCGTAATTTCAGTCCAATTCTATTTACATTATAGTCTTTGAAATTTACATCATATATTTCATTATTTCGGTTTTCTTACAATTTAATCCATACTCGCGTTAATCCTATTCTAATCCATATGCGAAGAAGAAGAAGGAATAAAAGAAAACTTAGAATAGAAGAAAATACAAAGCGTAGAAAGAAGATGTAAATAAGTACAAATAACAGTAAATTAACTAAAATATTGTAAATCAACTGTAAATTAATGGAAAAGCTATAGTTTATAGAAAGAACTAAAATTACTGAAAAGAATATCTGAAAGGAAATAGACTGAAAGTAGTTCTAAAAAATGTAAATAAACTACTGAAAAGGCTATTCCAAAAATCGTAGTAAAACTACAACTATTGGAAACCCTATTATTTTAAATTACTTAGAGAAATCTTAAAATAATTACAATCACTCACCTCCGGTCCTAAGCTCTTACTTTGGTCTTCCTGGATCCACTTGGTGTTGTAAAATAATTTAAATTATAATGATTTTCTCTTTTGGAAAAATTATTCCGTTTATGGTCCTTCCTAGAAAGGTGAACCGAATTGGAGAAAACCTAGAATGAGAAAAAGTGTTAGGTCTAGGGGTCTATTTATAGGGATAGAAGTGGATCTCGGACCGTTGGATTTGGGGATCAAATAGAACCACGTCATAGGATGAATATGAGCCATCGGATGCAAAAATAGATGGACCGGATTGGTCATAAGAATGCAAAACACGTCAGTAGAGGCTTTGGAATGTCGAACGAATGAACATTCGTTCCTTCGCAAATTGTAGAGGCGGGTCGACAGGGTCGACCGCCTTGGTGCCCAGGTTGACCTGTCGGTCAACCTGCCTTTATATTTTATTTTATTTGTTTTCTGCTTATTTTGTTTATTTTATAACTGGGTCATATTAACTCGGTTTCTGACGTTCTATATATGAAAATTGACAAGAAAATTACCATGGATACAATGTGCAGTTCCTGTGGCTCAATTCTGATAATTTCACAAAGTTATTTTATTATTTAGTTAATTAACGAATTAGTTATTATAGGTTAAATTTCAGGTCATTTCAACTCCTCATCTTCCTCTTCCATTGCACCCAATAAAGCACATACATCTAAACTCGAAATTTTACCAAGTATAGAATTTGATCACAACTAGTAGGGTGTTTTAATGATATCTTTCTATCTTGTAAAAATATCCTAGCATCATATATGCTTAATCAATCCATACCTAGAATAATCCCAAAACCCACAAAATCAAACATATCCAAATTGCAAGTAAATGCATGGCCTAACAACTCAAATTCTAAATTGTCAGATCTCATCCCAAGAATTGCATAACCTCCTATCGAATTCACCATCCTTAAGGATGTAATAAGGTACGATGGTTCTAAATTTAACTTATCTACTAAACATTGCAATATAAAAGAATGCGATGCACCTATTTCAAATATTACTTTAACAAGTATGTCATGAATCAAAAACGTACCTTCTATCAAAGATCTTCCTTTCACTTCAGTAGCCTGTCTTGAAGTTGATGGTTCCAAAGTAAAAAAATTCCCTTTATCAGCCTTGATCAGTACTAGACACTCATTCTTGTAATGCCCTCTCCGATTGCAATTGTAACACTACATACCCTTCTTTCCCATAACCTTCTTTCCATCACCAAATCAACACTCATTAGCAAAGTGCCATTTCTTATTACACTTATGGAAAACAACATCCGCCTTCCCTTTCTTCGCAGCTCCATCCTTTTGAGCTCCATTCTTATTGAAGAACTTCCTTTTCTTGACTTGAAAACCATTAGTTTCCACAGGCATGTAAATTTAAAACATCAAAAGCATTTCCTCATTCCTTAACGCCATCTCCACTACCACATTACATGGATTTTTGAGGTATTATAAAATTGCCGTGGAAAGCTCTGGTTTCAATCCACAAATGAACTACTTGTCCCTTTTAATTACAGTATCAGTAGTAGCATATCCAAATCTAGCCAACTCATCAAATTTAGTTGCATACTCCAGTATATTCTTCTCTCCATGCTCCAATTAACTTCCTGACCAATGTTGACTTAGCTATCTCGAACATAAATCTTTCCTTAAATCTCCGTCTAAATTCAGCCTAAGTCAGATTCTCCTCTAGTATTCCTACAATTAAACTGTTCTACTAATACAAAGTAACTCTTTGCAACTACGTAGTTGCCAACCATCTAATCTACTCATCATTCAAATATAATTCAGCAAAGATCCTTTCACGGCGCAAGGCTAATTCTCAACATCAATATCACTTTTCATTCCTTGGGAAAGTATTCCTCCAAGACTGGTATAATCATGGCTCAACTTGGAAAAATTGTTATGAGCAGCTACCTCAGGATTAGCACCTCTTGCATTATTAGTGTTCCCTTTAGAAACCATCTGCAGCTCCATCTTGCAACATATTCATGAAAAATTGACACATAGCCCTACATCTACTGGTGGGGTTCTTACACTCACATTAGCATTTGCATTTTAGTTAGCATCTTCTTATCGACCCGGATTCCTCCAATATTATTCCTTGATTTATCTGGATTGTTACTTTGAAATCTTTTTAATTTTTATATAAACTTATGTTCCAATGCCAAGTTGTACATCCCTAATTTTGAGGCCCAAAACTAAATGCTACAGATGTTACAACCATTCATAGTTTTAATTTAGTGATAAAATAAGATCGGTTAATTGTATCTATAACATCAAGAGCACATGAATATGAAAAATTTCAAAAACACATTTCATTAGTAACTTTCAAATTTAGTACATCCTATTACATAATCCCATCATTTCACATTCGAAGAAATATAAAAATTACAAATATATTCCAAGAGCAATGTAACATCCCGCCTTTTCGCACGCTTTAAATCGACACACGTGCCAATTCAAACCATACGGAAGGGCGGATTGATACGGGGTAAATAAGAAAAACAGAGAAGAGAAAGAAAACTAAACAGAATCTCACAGTGGAAGGATAAAATATAATAACAAATATACAATTCATAAAACTGTTTACAAAACATTTGATTCTTCTTCATACAATAAATATCAGAGTTCACATACCAAAAAATACCAATGCAGCGGAATTAAATAGTGTAGTGGAATAATATAGTAGATAGTAATACCACAAATCTTTATCTTCGTCCTCCAGAGTAAAATCTTCAAATCCTGAAACGCTCGGGCTGACCCGAGCGAATTGAAAAGACAAAACACTCGAGTCAGAACTAAAAGATCTTATGTAAGTTAAATCAATAGAGATAAATACGAGTGCAGTAACTTAAGAGATGCTCGGGATTTACATCTCCTAAGGATCCGTTAAACTATCTACTATGTAGTATATTTCGCTATTATACTAGTGTCTAATTGTAAAATAAACTTACTTTTAAATAGCGTTAATGCTTTACATTTTCCACCTTAACACAGTTATATGTTCCCATAGTCTATACGGTACCGTAATCTCCCCCATACTGGACGTCGTCAGAGGGCACTCCATAGGTATGGTATAAAACCAAAATCGTATAAGGCGCGCTATGGTAGGTGACACGGCACAACTAGGCAATGCCAGGGTAGATATACCAATTGCTATCCGGACTGGTGGTAACGCATAGCCGCAGCTACCTCCCACCTCGAACAAACACCCCCAAAATCAAAAAAATAAAGGTGGCCTTCGAATCAATCCAAAGTCAGAGTATAGTATCAAAGGGATGTGTCCGCTAAAGGGCGCTAACCCCCTTGGCCCGAGAATCGCTCCTGTTTTAGCCACCTTATGCCAACTCACGGGAGTCAGGTCCACGTATTTACCTCAAAGGAAATGCTGCCACCATCCTACTTCATTCTGGAATCTCCACCGCGTACACAGTTGTTAAAGTGGTTTTCGGAGTTGGCAGAGAGTATGACAACTTTTGATCCCGGTCTCTTCAATAACCAAATGTTATTATAACACCGCGGTCTTATCAAAATAGTTTTACTTTCAAAACCAGTATATATACCCATTTCAAAACCATATAATACGATACCATTTTTCGTTTTAAAAACCAAATAAATTTGATATCATTTATAAACCCAAATCAGTATAATATCATCTTTATTTCACATATATCTTTTCCAAAATCATGTTGCTTTAAAATTTACAATATCTGAAACCCAAAGATTTGGATTATAACTTTCAAACATAATACTTAGACATACATAGCTTTAAAACCATAACTTTCAAAACTTAAATGGTTTGGATATTCAGCAGTATATAAAATAAAATAGTTGAATTTAAAATTTCTTCATAAAGTAAATAATTTCCACGCCTTTACAATTTTATTTACATTAAATTCAGTCTAAACCCATAACCTTTAGATTCACTTTCAGTTTGAATAAAAACACTTCGATTTCAATATTTTCCAACTTTGAGTATTTAATAACTTTCAAAACTAAGGTTGGGAATTTCTATTCAACAATTCATTGTCCTATTATTTAGTTTTGAAACGTTTACATAATAGATCCATAACCATTTAAAATAAAACCCAATTTATTAACACTAAATATTTCCTTCCATTTATTTATACTAGAATTATTCATTTCATTTATCTTGAATAAAAATCCAGTTATAAATATCATACCTTTAAAATTTCCAAGATTAATAAGTTTACACCAACTTGTGGAGTTTAATTTTTAAATAAGCCCAATTCCAAATAAATTTCCAATTTAATTTCCAATTTAATTGATTTGAAATATTTAAAACTCTATATATATACACAATATCTTAAACCTGTACTTAATCATAAATATAAATTATCAAACTCCATTTTTCAACTTATTTATTCCCATTTAATAAATTAATACATAGCTTAAATCAATAATTTAACTATATTTATATATATAAAATAAGATTTTATATAAGATCAAAATTAATATTTATTAAACCGCATCCTATCCAAACCATAGAAATCATTTCAAAAATAATTTTATACATATACCGCGGTGCCTGTATATAATTTTCTATCCTATGGTCAAGTGATACGGATATTTATCATTTCAATCTGCAAATTTAAAAATAAAAAAAAATGCGGTTGTATATCATTTCAAACCGCAATCCCGAATGAAATGAGAATGCATAATACCTTGCAGTTTATATAATATAGAACACACCATCCATTCACCCAATATCAATCATCAACCAATTTCATTTCAATCATCATCAATTTAAACAAACATCAATAGAGCATATAAAATATAACAGGTATCAACGAACAGTTTATATTTAAAATAAATAAATAAATAACCATTTAACTAGCAGTTTATATGCAAAATAAATAAATTTTAACTGTCAATTTATATGCAATAATAATATTAATTAACAGTTAAATTAAATAAATGCGATTTAACTGAGATGATGAA
This sequence comes from Allium cepa, assembly GCA_030765085.1. Lineage (NCBI taxonomy): Eukaryota > Viridiplantae > Streptophyta > Magnoliopsida > Asparagales > Amaryllidaceae > Allium > Allium cepa. The sequence goes on from CM060937.1 coordinate 310,518,874, forward strand.
AAAAATATGCAAAACAGTCATAAATAAATTTCTACTCATATCTTAAATCAAATTAACAAACACAAGAAAACTTAGAAGTTGTGAGTGGGTTAAAACACTCACCTTTTGAATTTAAATTGAATTTAAATCCAATTTAAACCCAAAAATTTGACCACCTTAGAATTCGTCCAAACTGGTGTCATCAACTGCGTAATTTCAATACGATCCTAACAAAAAAAATCGCGCGCGAAACGGAGTTCGTATGTAAGAGTTATAGCGATTATTGCGCTTGAATTTCAATATTAAAATAAACAAAAAAAGAACACTTTCACCTACTTGCCACGTCATCACTGCAATTCACTTTCTTCCCAGCAATAAGTGCACGCACGCAACTACCAGATCGAATCCAAATATCACCCTTTGACCGAACATTTGAGCATCGATTCACGCGCCGATCGACCACCAATCTCCAAGCCGACACCACCAACGTTCATCCCACTCCGAGCCACCGCCAACAGACCCCACGTGCGCCTCTATGGTCGTCGTCGCCGCAGCTGCCGGCTAGGGTTGTTGAACCCTTGTTCTCCAAATTCGAGCGCCTCCGATGGAATTAGCCCACACGACTACCAGCGTTAGCTTCCCCTTTTCGGGCTCTTCGATACCCAGAAAGGAATTTCCCGATTGCTGCCCGAATCAAAAACGCCTAAATCACCATCTGGGTTTCGAAATTCCAAGGTTTGACCGTGATTTCTAGTCAATCCGGTCACCATCTTGAAAAGCGAACAGCAGACGCAGATTCGTATCGATGAGATCTTCGATATATATTTTTTTGGAATTTTTCTGAGGAGTTTGAATTTTGAAGTTGATTTTTGATTTGTTAGGATCTAGAATTAAAGCCATTGGAAAAGAGGAGTTGAGAAAAAATGAACGCATAAGTAAATGAGAATAGATAGAGGCTAGGGTTTATAACTGGGTTTATATAGGTAGGTTAGAAATAGAGTAGATGGATCGGGTTGATAGATATACGTGCTATCGCTAACGTGGCCCAAAAAGCCCGTTCTGACCCCGGAACGAAATTGGGTAAACCCATATATCAAAATAAGTGTTTTAAAATATTCTGAATGCGATGGAAAAGGTTTCACGTCCAAATTCTATCGTATGAAGAAGTTATGCTGAAATCAATATTCTCAAGTTGATTTCAAATTGATCTCAATTAAATCAATTTCAAGACGTTTCGCGTTCGTACGATCAAACGATAAGTCTGATTGCTACGAAACATGAAACCCTACAATAATTCACTGTTACGGATCCGATGAAACTTGTTTCGTCGAAATCCGAGTCCGTGACTAAAATGGCTATTTTTATATTAATTAAATAAATTTAAAATAAATTAATTAAATCAAATTTCGCGTTAAAAATTCTGAACTTTGCAATCGTTACCACTTTATAATTTTCAAACATTTACAATGATTTAACAATTTTAAAAGTCAATTTATTGAAGATTAATCAATAGAAATCTTCAATTTCATAAAATTCAAAATTGTAGATAAATTTTCAAAATTTCCATTAAACTGAATTTACCCATAATTATTCCATTCATAATTTCAAATAGAAGGGTTTACCATTGGATTTAAAATTATAACATAAATACTTCCCGCTTTTCAACTTAATTTTTAAATTGACGTAATAATTACATATTTGATTTCATTCATTTGCCATAAATCGAACTATTATAAATTAAATAAATTAACTCACTATTAAAATTCAAATTCTATAATTCATAAACTTCATAATCTTGATTAACTTATTAATTCATAATTCTTTAAACCAATTTCCATTCTCAATTTAAAGTAACTTAATTCATCCATTATAGAATTTATTTCAATTTCTTAAAATAACCCCTTTATTATACAGGGAATCCAATTTATTTTAATAAGTTTCCAATTAAACGGATTAGATTTCTATTATAACTCTATACCACAATTAACACTTGTCTCACATTTCATTCCATTGATATACTCAATTTCATCTTCCATGCAAATTTTTATTTCATTACCTAAATATACACCTATTTACATTTTAAATTTGAAGGAATATTATGTTTTTTTAAATGTGTATTTCTATATATTGAACACATAAATTACGGTCTTCAAATACTTTACATTCTATAATTTACTCTACATACTTTTTCGAATTAATTTCTTAATTATCAAAATTTCAACTTATTCCCCAAATCCACAAATTATTACTTAACATAAATCTATGCTTTTATTACTTTAAGTTCACACTTCCGTTACTCTGTAATTAATCACCAAGTAACATTATCATTAAACCAACATTAATTAGTATATTAAATGCTTACATTTATTTCTCTATATCCAATTTGTTTCAACTTTATTTACGTTGATACTATTCCCTTATTTTGGTTATTACTTATCAACTTGTTCCAACCTTATTTCCTAAATTTCCGTTATTGTAAACCTATATATATATTATAAATTAAATTTAAAATTCCAATTCAATCAACCATTTCAACATGCAACTTGTAATAACTGCTTACAGGTATGAATGGAATTATCATTATTCCAATATTTTCTTAATTTACATTAACATATTAGTTAATTCCCTTTAAATAAATATTATATCCAGGTATAATACTTACCTCATTTCATTTATTGCAATTTGTTCAAATTTCTAATAAATAGGTTTTAAGTCACCATTTATATAATTTCATTTAGCGTTTATTTCAATATTTGTTTATAAAGTTTTTATTTCTACTAAATTAAATTACAAAACTCACTAATTTAACCAAATTAATTCCACGAAATTTACGGGTCGTTACACTCTCCCCCACTCAAAACTTTTCATCCCCGAAAAGGAAAAGAAGGGAAAAGAAGAATTAGGAAATCCATATATCTTATTCAAAATATTAACTAATAAACAATAATTTACAAAGTTATTACTTTAAATAAAATATACCCATTTTATAATCATTATATCTTTTTATACTTAATTAAATAAAGTTTGAAAAAACATTTTCAAAATAATTTCTAAGTCTAAAAATTTACGGAAAATTTTGGGCAGAGTCTCTTTTGTACGGAGAGGCTCGGGAGAAAATAAAATATTAAATATAACAAAATATCACATATAATACCCAAAATATTATATCCCAACACGGGAAAATATATAAAATAGCGCTATAAACCGAAATCCGAAAACGTACCTAATTGTCGGGCAATTTACGTTTATTTTATGGAACCAAAAGCAGTAGCAATTGCTTCCATAACCTGCATTTCACTTGTAAAATCCAAAGGGTTAACAATTTATATAAATTGAAATATTTAAGTGGTTTCAATCATTAACAACAAATCAATACAACAACCATCAATTTCAACAAACAGCATACACAACAAATACAAAACAACCATTCAATCAAACAAACAAATAGTTCTTCGGGTTCAAAACTTTTAAATTGCATGGAATGAAAAATAAACTACTAGCGCATCATTTTCCCAACAATCTTAGATAAAACTAAATAGATTATTCATTCATCCAAATCCAATTTTTAAAGTATCCTTGCCTAACAACCGTCAACTAAACAACAACAATTCCAACAACAAATCAAATTTATTTATTATTTATTTCATTTCATACATTTGTCGTTTGATTTTTTTTTCTTTCTTTCTTTTTATCCATTTATTTATTTTATTCATATTTAACCGAACTTCTTAGTAGGTAAATTTATTAACCTAAGTTCATAGTCAAAATTTCTCTTTTCCAGCATTCATCTTTTATTCTTATTTTATTCAGAATTCTTCACCTATTCACTTAAGTTTATAATTGCTTACTTACAATACCTACTTTCCATGATAGTTAATTAGTAGCATTCAATTATACTTAAGTTTATACAACTATTCGTCAAGTCTTATTTATTAAAGAATTCCATTAATTATTTATATCACCTCAAGTTAATTACTTGTATAATATCTATTACATTTTTTTATTAACATTTTCAACTTTTATATCTTTTGGTAAGTTATATATATGCCTTTAAGAATGAAATCGAAAGTTATACAAGTTTTTTTTTCCTCAATGCTTTTAGTTTATTAATGGTTCAATAATTACATCTTTGTTTTACAAATTTCAAATTACCTCTAATTCCATTCATTTATTTAATGCTTACATTTCTATTATATTAAATTTTTACTTTAATTAAAAGTTCCAATTGTTAATTAGTCATAATTCAATTTGCTACATTAATTGAACTATTAATTAACTGAGACTTAAGAACCAAATACCGGGTTTAATTTTAAATCATTTTAAATAATAGATAAATATATACTTACAACCTATATATATATCCCTTTATATTTAATACAACTCAAAAAATTTATGTTTGTTTTTTTTTCAAAAATGAATCTGCAGTAAAACTGCTACAGTGGCCTTCCCCTTCGAAACTCGAAAATGAAAGTCGATGATGCGGCCGCCATCACCGAAATTATTTTCCAGCGACAGAGAGGAAAGTACAAAACTTATTTTTCAAAAACTTCTTTAAAACAATTTTTCCGAATTATATTGAAATATTTATGTTAGAAAATACTTATAAACAATATTATTATATTCCAAAATTTATTCGAAAGAAATTTCAAAACCCCGGAACTTAAGTTCTAAATTTCCAAATTTCATTTATTTTATTTATCAATCTTCATTCTATTATTATTTATACACTTTATTACCTAACAACCAATCTATTTCAGCCAAATATAGATATTATTTGAAAAAATTTATTTTATATATAGAAAATATAATAGGCAAAATTATTTCAATCACATATGTAAAACAAATATTATGTCGGTCTGTCCTATTAAGTGTTTAGAAATCCCTATTGATGTCACAGCGTCCCATGCACCAACCAGAATTTATAAATACAAAACGGAACAGATTAACACAATATTAAAACTTTTTTATAACACTAACAAATATGCTCTCTCATATATACATACTCTCAGCGACTCCCATAGGGTATTACTACCCTATTAATAAAGAGTCAAACCCCACAAGCTAAGGTTTATCGCTAAACCAAAGCTCTGATACCACGTCGTAACATCCCGCCTTTTTGCACGCTTTAAATCGACACACTTGCCAATTCAAACCATACGGAAGGGTGGATTGATATAGGGTAAATAAGAAAAACAGAGAAGAGAAAAAAAAGTAAACAGAATCTCACAACGGAAGGATAAAATATAATAACAAATATACAGTTTATAAAACTGTTTACAAAACATTTGATTCTTCTTCATACAATAAATATCAAAGTTCACATACCAATAAATACCAATGCAGCGGAATTAAATAGTGTAGTGGAATAATATAGTAGATAGTAATACTACAAATCTTTGTCTTCGTCCTCCAGAATAAAATCTTTAAATCCTGAAACGCTCGGGCTGACCCGAGCGAATTGAAAAGACAAAACACTCGATTCAGAACTAAAAGATCTTATGTAAGTTAAATCAACAGAGATAAATATGAGTGCAGTAACTTAAGAGATGCTCGGAATTTACATCTCCTAAGGATCCGTTAAACTATCTACTATGTAGTATATTTCGCTATTATACTAGTGTCTAATTGTAAAATAAACTTACTTTTAAATAGCGTTAATGCTTTACATTTTCCACCTTAACACAGTTATATATTCCCATAGTCTATACAGTACCGTAATCTCCCCCGTACTGGGCGTCGTCAGAGGGCACTCCATAGGTATGGTACAAAACCAAAATCGTATAAGGCGCGCTAGGGTTGGCGACACGGCACAACTAGGCAATGCTAGGGTAGATACATAGTTTGCTATCCGGACTGGTGGTAACGCATAGCCGCAGCTATCGCCCACCTCGAACAAACACCCCCAAAATCAAAAAAATAAAGGTGGCCACAGAATCAATCCAAAGACAGAGTATAGTATCGAAGGGATGTTTCTGATAAAGGGCGCTAACCCCCTTGGCCCGAGAATCGCTCCTGTTTTAGCCACCTTATGCCAACTCACGGGAGTTGGGTCCACGTATTTACCTCAAAGAAAACGCCTCCACCATCCCACTTCATTCTGGAATCTCCATCGCGTACACGGTTGTTAAAGTGGTTTTCGGATTTGGCAGAGAGTATGACAACTTCCGATCCCAGTCTCTTCAACAACTAAACGTTATTATAACACCGCGGTCTTACCGAAATAGTTTTACTTTCAAAACCAGAATATATACCCATTTCAAAACCATATAATACGATACCATTTTTCATTTTAAAAACCAAATAAATTTGATATTATTTATAAACCCAAATCAGTATAATATCATCTTTATTTCACATATATCTTTTCCAAAATCATACTGCTTTTAAAATTTATAATATCTGAAACTCAAACATTTGGTTTATAACTTTCAAAACATAATACTTAGAAATACATAGCTTTAAAACCATAACTTTCAAAACTTAAATGGTTTTGATATTCAACAATATATAAAATAAAACAGTTGAATTAAAAATTTCTTCATAAAGTAAATAATTTCCACGCCTTTACAATTTTATTTACTTTAAATTTAGTCTAAACCCATAACTTTAGATTCACTTTCAGTTTGAATAAAAACACTTCGATTTCAATATTTTCAAACTTTGATTATTTAATAACTTTCAAAACTAAGGTTGGGAATTTCTATTCAACAATTCATTGTCCTATTATTTAGTTTTGAAACGTTTACATAATAGATCCATAACCATTTAAAATAAAACCCAATTTATTAACACTAAATATTTCCTTCCATTTATATATACTAGAATTATTCATTTAATTTATCTTGAATAAAAATCCAGTTATAAATATCATACCTTTAAAATTTCCAAGATTAATAAGTTTACACCAACTTGTGGAGTTTAATTTTTAAATAAGCCCAATTCCAAATAAATTTCCAATTTAATTTCCAATCTTAATTGATTTGAACTATTTAAAACTCTATATATATACACAATATCTTAAACCTGTACTTAATCATAAATATAAATTATCAAACTCCATTTTTCAACTTATTTATTTCCATTTAATAAATTCATACATAGCTTAAATTCAATAATTTAACTATATATGTATATATAAAATAAGATTTTTTATAAGATCAAAATTAATATTTATTAAACCGCATCCTATCCAAACCATAGAAATCATTTCAAAAATAATTTTATATATATACCGCGGTGCCTGTATATAATTTTCTATCCTATGGTCAAGTGATACGGATATTTATCATTTCAACCCGCAAATTTAAAAATAAAAAAAATGCGGTTGTATATCATTTCAAACCGCAATCCCGAATGAAATGAGAATGCATAATACCTTCCAGTTTATATAATATAGAACACACCATCCATTCACCCAATATCAATCATCAACCAATTTCATTTCAATCATCATCAATTTAAACAAACATCAATAGAGCATATAAAATATAAGAGGTATCAACGAACAATTTATATTCAAAATAAATAAATAAATAAATAACTGTTCAACTAGCAGTTTATAAGCAAAATAAATAAATTTTAACTGTCAATTTATATGCAATAATAATATTAATTAACAGTTAAATTAAATAAATGCGATTTAACTGAGATGATGAAAAAAATATATGCAAAACAGTCATAAATAAATTTCTACTCATATCTTAAATCAATTTAACAAACATAAGAAAGCTTAGAAGTTGTGAGTGGGTTAAAACACTCACCTTTTGAATTTAAATTGAATTAAAATCCATTTTAAACTCAAAAATTTGACCGTCTCAGAATTCATCCAAACCAGCGTCATCAAGTACGTAATTTTAATACGATCCTAACAAAACAATCGTGCGTGAAACGGAGTTCGTATGTAAGAGTTATAGCAATTATTTGCGCTTGAATTTCAATATTAAAATAAACAAAAAAAAGAACACTTTCACCTACTTGCCACGTCATCACTGCAATTCACTTTCTTCCCAGCAACAAGCTCACGCACGCAACTACCAGATCAAACCCAAATATCACCCTTTGACCGAACGTTTGACCATCAATTCATGCGCCGATCGACCACCAATCTCCAAGCCGACACCACCAACGTTCATCCCACTCCGAGCCGCCGCCAACAGATCCCACGCGCGCCTCCATGGTCGTCGCCGCCGCCGCTGTCGGCTAGGGTTTTCAAACCCTAGTTCGCCAAATTTGAGCGCCTCCGATCGAATTAGCCCACACGACTACAAGCGTTAGCTTCCCCTTGTCGAGCTCTTCGATACCCAGAAAGGAATTTCCCGATTGTTGCCCGAATCAAAAACGCCCAAATCACCATCTGGGTTTCGAAATTCCAAGGTTTAACCGTGATTTCTGGTCAATCCGGTCACTGTCTTGAAAAACGAATAGCAGATGCAGATTCGTATCGATGAGATTTTCGATATATATTTTATCGGAATTTTTCTGAGGAGTTTGAATTTTGAAGTTGATTTTTGATTTGTTAGGATCTAGAATTGCAGCCATTGGAAAGGAGGAGTTGAGGAAAAATGAATGCACAATCAAATGAGAATAGATAGAGGCTAAGGTTTACAACTGGGTTTATATAGGTAGGTTAGAAATAGAGTAGATGGATCGGGATGATAGATATACGTGTTATCGCTAACGTGGCCCAAAAAGCCCGTTCTGACCCCGGAACGAAATTGGGTAAACTCATATATCAAAATAGGTGTTTTAAAATATTCCGAACGCGATGGAAAAGGTTTCACGTCCAAATTACATCGTATGAAGAAGTTATGCTGAAATCAATATTCTCAAATTGATTTCAAATTGATTTCAATTAAATTGATTTCAAGGCGTTTCGCGTTCGTACGATCAAACGACAAGTCCGATTGCTACGAACCTTGAATACCTACAATAATTCACTGTTACGGATTCGATGAAACTAGTTTCGTCGAAATCCGAGTCCGTGATCAAAATGGCTATTTTTATATTAATTAAATAAATTTAAAATAAATTAATAAAATCAAATTTCGCGTTAAAAATTCTGAACTTTGCCGTCGTTACCACTTTATAATTTTCAAACATTTACAATGATTTAACAATTTTAAAAGTCAATTTATTAAAGATTAATCAATAGAAATCTACAATTTCATAAAATTCAAAATTATAGATAAATTTTCAAAATTTCCATTAAATTGAATTTACCCATAATTATTCCATTCATAATTTCAAATAGAAGGGTTTGCCATTGGATTTAAAATTATCACATAAATACTTCCCATTTTTCAACTTAATTTTTAAATTAACGTAGTAATTACATATTTGATTTCATTCATTTGCAATAAATCCAACTATTATAAATTAAATAAATTAACTCACTATTAAAATTCAAATTCTATAATTCATAAACTTCAACATCTTGATTAACTTATTAATTCATAATTCTTTAAACCAATTTCCATTCTCAATTTAAAGTAACTTAATTCATCCATTATAGAATTTATTTCAATTTCTTAAAATAACCCCTTTATTATACAGGGAATCTAATTTATTTTAATAAGTTTCCAATTAAACGGATTAGATTTCTATTATAACTCTATACCACAATTAACACTTGTCTCACATTCATTCCATCGATATACTCAATTTCATCTTCCATGAAAATTTTATTTCATTACCTAAATATACACCTATTTACATTTTAAATTTGAAGGAATATTATGTTTTTTTAAATGTGTATTTCTATATATTGAACACATAAATTACGGTCTTCAAATACTTTACATTCTATAACTTACTCTACATACTTTTTCGAATTAATTTCTTAATTATCAAAATTTCAACTTATTCCCCAAATCCACAAATTATTACTTAACATAAATCTACGCTTTTATTACTTTACGTTCACACTTCCATTACTCTATAATTAATCACCAAGTAACGTTATCATCAAACCAACATTAATTAGTATATTAAATGCTTACATTTATTTCACTATATCCAATTTGTTTCAACTTTATTTACATTGATACTATTCCCTTATTTTGGTTATTACTTATCAACTTGTTCTAACCTTATTTCCTAAATTTCCGTTATTGTAAACCTCTATATATATATATATATTTTAAATTAAATTTAAAATTCCAATTCAATCAACCATTTCAACATGCAACTTGTAATAACTGCTTACAGGTATGAATGGAATTATCATTATTCCAATATTTTCTTAATTTACATTAACATATTAGTTAGTTCCCTTTAAATAAATATTATATCCAGGTATAATACTTACCTCATTTCATTTATTGAAATTTATTCAAATTTCTAATAAATAGGTTTTAAGTCACCATTTATATAATTTCATTTAGCGTTTATTTCAATATTTGTTTATAAAGTTTTTATTTCTACTAAATTAAATTTCAAAACTCATTAATTTAACCAAATTAATTCCACGAAATTTACGGGTCGTTACATGCAACATATAAAGATGCCCCTTTGGATGATCAGAGTTTAACTACTTGGCAGTTATAATTCCTATCATTACATTCATCTAAATAAAACATAGAGTTCGAACAACACCGTGGAAATATACTCCTAATAATAGCTAGCTTGACTCCTGCATGTCTCCAAAAGCTTATTCGTTTAACTTGAAAACCCTTCTCCCGACCTACTCAAATAAGTAACCGAGAGTTTAAAAGGAAAAAAAGCAAAACTTCAAGTCAAACAAAAAGTCTGGTGCAAATAATAATATACCATCTCGAACAAAAATATATATCTAGTAAGACCATGCCACTGAGTGGAACGGGCTTTCTCCTCACTGGTATCCTATCAAAATATGTTATTTATAAATCATGCACCTACAACCACAATGTTTAGAACAAAACATAACATTGTTATATGCATGCATGTAAAATATGTAGGTTTGACTAGTATGTCATCCTAGGGTTAAGCACACCCTAGGTTTACCCTTCTCAAAATTAGACTCTCTATCTCAAATCATAGTTTTTCTAGGGTCACTGTGAACCTAATGGTTTTGCAAGCCAACCAATAACCTTTCAGTCCACTCAAACCAAAATTTTAACCAGATATTTCAAAATCTCTAGATACAGTTAGGTGTCCCCAAATACGGTTAGGAATAAAACAACTTAAATATCTGGTAAGCATTCATAACTACGAGTTCCCTTCAATGCATCAACATCCTTTTGTCTCAGTACTGACAAGCCCTATGCATTACAATCACAAACCTTTACCAATCAGGGGTAATGGCTAAAGCATAGGGCGCGACCCTACACAAATCCCACATATAGTCTTATCTGTTTTTAAATCCATGAGTCATATTTTTTGTTCAGTTTTGGGCATCCTAACGCAATTGATCTATCTGATCTTCTGGATGCAATTCTTCCCACTCAAGAGTTTAGTCTAATCATATTCACTAATGGAACAACCTAACTAGTAATTTTGTTCCTAAGTCCCAAGGTGTAATGTTGGGTAATGAAAATGTGAGTATGAAAAATAATAAAATATGCAAATTTAATTGATCAAATGACAACAAAAACATACACATCGTTCATCAAGATATGTTCAATCAATAGTCACATTCATAATAAAATTGCATTGGTTTAAGTAATAATTCTTTTGGCTAAATTCATATAAAATTAGGCTAAAACACTATTTCATTTCCTTGAAAACATTTTTTTTTAAATGATAAACCACTTAAAACCTTTTATAAGACAAGGGAAAAAAATCACAAATTCTTAGCCAAAATCTTATGCTAAAGCTCTATTATCTTTACATAGATTTTGATTCGTCGGCTATTAGAAAAAGAATGTCAATCCTTAGAAAACATGGTTATCGAGCCCTTAAACATAGTTATTAGATCTATGAAGCATAGGTTACCGTGCCTCTAAAATATAGGAAAATATGAGGTGTCAAGCCACTAAAATATATAGAAAAATATAAGGTGTCATGCCTCTAAAACATAGGCATACATGAGGTGTCGTATCTCTAAAATACTTAGGCAAAATAAGATGTCGTGCCTCTATAACATAGGCAAATATGACGTATCGTGCTTTTAAAATACTTAGGCAGACATGAGGTTTTATGCCGCTAAAACATAGGTAAATATGAGGTATTGTTCCTCTAAAATACTTAGGCAAACATGTGGTTTGTGCCGCTAAAACGTAGGCAAATATGAGGTATCGTGCCTTTAAAATACATGAGAAAATAAGAGGTGCCATGCCTCTAAAACATAAGAAAATATGAGGTGTCATGCCTCTAAAATACTTAAGCAATATGAGGGAAAGAGTCTCTAAAATATGAGGTAAAGAGCCTCTAGGCTACTGAGCCAATGTCGTTTCTATAAACAGTTCTAAAATTGATTTGTTTCCTTTTAAATATAAAACTTTCTACCAACTCTTACCTCTTATCATATTTTCATTGGATAACAAATTTGTTTTTTCATATTCTTTTATGAATTTGCTGGTAGATCACATTCTATCTTCTGATATTCTTTTTATATTAATATTAATTAAATTTTTTCAAGAATAATAAATTCACAGAAAATCACCTTAAGGTAAAATTCCCCACAAATCATAGAAAATTTGAATTTCCTTCTTCTTTCATATACGAAAGTTTTGAAACTAAAATATAAGTTTAATTATTTTAATAATTAAACCTTGAAATAAATTCCTTTTTTCCGTTAAGAAATTCATAAAATATTAATATGAATATGGAAAATTTTGAAATTAAAAACCTTTCTACAAAATAATGTTTTCAAGAGTATATTCAAATTTCAAGTCAATAGGGGTTCAAAACTTTCTTTTTTACCTATAAAACCAATTAAAACAATGCCTTAAAAATCCAACAAATCATCATCATTCAAATAATGATATAATCAATCCAATAATGACATATTAACACATCCAAATCGAAAATCATTCATAGACCCGAAAACAAGCATAAGTAAGTGAGATCGGTACTATTACTTACCATAGATTAGATTAAGATTTGATGTAGATTAGTTTCCCTAAGCTTTTCATCTTGAATTCTTTAGATTTTTCACTTCCTTTCTTCTTAGTAATGCCAGCTCCTTTAGGTTTTGTTTTGATTTATGAAAATGAAATGAGAATGAATAAGATAGAAAGGGTTTTAGGAATGAATAAAGGTGTTATTCTCGTTTTGCCCTTCTCATCAATTCTTTCCTATTATATGTTTAAAACAATCTTATTAATTGATTAATTAAGACACAACGTAGTTAGCTAACAATTTTTTTCCTCCTTATCACCTCACATTATTCTATTTAATTTATCTAATTAAATTCTCTAAATAATGTTAAACAAAATTAAGGGTGTAATAGTAAATCTAAACATCTCAGACATTAGTCGTTGTGCCACGTAATATTACGTTCAAAAAATGTTCACCGTACACAAGCATAGGTATCATATCTAATTAAGGAGAACATCATGGTTGAAGCATCTCTGATTTGGGCAAAGTATAATAGTAGTCTTCTGACATCACCCTAGCAAGACAATGTAGGCTATTTATTTACAGAATTTCCAATATGAGCATGATCAATGTTCAATGGTAGTAGCCTCCATCGTCATCAGTAATCGATAACCTCTGAAGCATTAGGAACGAATCAAGCATCTTCGACGAACTCACCAAGTAGAAATTCCTCTTCTACAATAATAAAAAATCATTAAGGGAATGCAATCAGGTAACAACAACTACGCTTTGTAATTGAGCATTTTTCAGAAGGAGCAACACCTTTTTGGATCTAGTATTAGAACGATGCTTTTAAATTTTAGGTTTATGCTGTCTTTTGGACTAGATCAAATGCATCGAGAAAAATACATCCAAATTTTGCTATTGAAATAGCAAACAAAAAGATTAAATCACAATACACATCATCAATCGTTCTTGTTTATCTTATAATGTCAGAAATTCTTTACTGTTCGATCTTTTATGATTAATGATGAACAATTCAAGTAATAGCCCAAGGATCACCAATACCGAATATTTCACAAACAAAACTTAATACGATTTTTTTTAAGATGACGTACCTTGATTAACGGCGGAAGATGTAATGGCTGTCATCTTCTTCTTCTGACTTCTAATAATTAATCTTCTTCTCAGAATTCGGTTTCTCCCTCTAACCCTATTTCTTTATGTGTTTCTTGATGAAGAAGAATACATCTATATTCTAGGAGAGTGAGGACCCAATCATTTATATAACATTTAGCTCTAAATCTGGTACGTCCATCATATACTAATTCAACGCTTAAGATTAATCACAGACCTAATGTTCTAATTATAGAAAGGTCTATTTATGACTTAATTAATCGGGTCACATTAAGATTAGAAACTGCATAACGTTAAATGTAAATAAACGTTCTATTTATGACCTAATTAATAGGGTCACGTTAAGATTAGAAACTGCATAACGTTAAAAGTAAATGAAACGATTGCAGTTTCTAATACCAGTTTTCTAACATTCTCCCACTTGACCCGATTATTCATAATATCAAGTGTTGAACATCATACTATGATAAATTGCTGAGATTTATGGCGGTTGTGCATTATTAATTCAATGCATTCCCTTCCATATACTACAATACCAGCAATCCATCATTTTATACTCATAATTTATATAAAACAGCATAATGGTCCTCATAATGTCTTATATCATAATGATTAAACAATATCTTTAAAAGACTCTTTCTTGTTTAAAATTACATAAAGTATGTACTACCACATTAAAACAAGAGACACATAATCGTATATCAAACACACAAAGGAGCTCGGAATGTCGCACATCAATTATTATTAATACAACCAAGACCCATTCTTTGAACATGTTCCTTAAATTGTCTTGGCTGTAACCCTTTCATCAAAGGGTCTGCAATCATAAGTTCTGTCCTGATGTGCATGATTGACACACTTTGTTTCTGAACCCCATCTTTCACAACAAGATACTTCAGTTCCATATGTTTGGCACCTTTAGAGTACTTGTCGTTTTTTGAGGAAAACACTGCTGCAGAGTTATCACAATAAATTTTCAGCGGCATGCTAATGGTGTCGACAACTGCAAGTCCTGAAATAAAGTTCCACAACCATAATGCATGAATTGTGGCTTCATAACATGCCACAAATTCTACTTCCATAGTAGATGAAGCAATGATAGTTTGTTTCGCACTTTTCCATGATATGGCTCCTTGAGCAAACATAAACAGGTAACCAAAAGTCGATTTTCTAGTATCGATGCATCCAGCAAAATTTGAATCGCTATATCCAATCACCCCCAATTCATTGGATCTACTATACATGAGCATGTAATCTTTCGTGCCTTGTAAGTACCTTAACACTTTCTTTGCAGCTTGCCAATGTTCCCTTCCTGGATTACTTTGATACCTCCCTAACATACCGACCGCAAAACTGATATCTGGTCTAGTACAGGTTTGAGCATACATTAGGCTACCAACTACAGATGCATATAGAATTGATTCCATTTCCCTTCGTTCAACATCATTCTTAGGACATTGCATGAGATTGAATTTACCACCTTTCTGTACAGGAACTTTCCCAGGTGAACACTTTCTCATTCCAAATCTCTCTAGAATCCTTTCGATATATCCTTTCTAAGACAATCTCAATATTCCTTGTGATCGATCATGAAATATTTCTATTCCGATCACATAGGATGCCTCTCCCATATCTTTCATTTCAAAGTTCGTTGAGAGAAAATCCTTAGTCTCATGCAATATGCTTAAATTATTTGCAGCAAGCAAGATGTCATCAACATAAAGGACTAGATAAATAACTTGCTCCCATTGATCTTTTGGTATAAACAGTGATCAACCGTATTTACCTTAAAACCAAAAGATGTAATAATGGTATTAAACTTAATGTACCATTGCCGGGATGCTTGTTTAAGCCCATATATTGACTTCTTAAGTTTACACACCAATTGTTCTTTACCTTTTACAGAAAAACCCTCAAGTTTATCCATATAAACATCCTCATCAAGATCTCCATTCAGAAAGGCCGTTTTCATATCTATTTGATGCAATTCCAAATCATAATGTGCTACTAATGCCATTATTATTCCTAGTGAGTTTTTTTTCGAAACAGGAGAAAATGTCTCCTTGTAATCAACACCATCTTTTTGAGTGTAACCCTTAGCAACAAGTCTGTCTTTATACCGTTCGACGTTACCACTAGAGTCATGTTTGGTTTTAAAAACCCATTTGCATCTGACTCTTTTACAGCCATGTGGTAACTCAACGGGATCTCAAAGTTCATTCTGTTGCATGGATTTTAGTTCTTCTTTCATGGCTTTAATCCATTCCTTTGACTCTTTACTTTCTACAGCATGTGAAAACGAAACTGGGTCCTTATTGATTCCTATAACATAATCTGATTCTTGCATATAAACCATATAATCATTAGAAATAGCTGATCTACGATCTCTTTGAGATCTTCTAAATGCTACTTGTTATGGTTCATGCATATCAGCATTATGTAAGTCATTTCCTTTAGGAAGTACTTCTTCATTTATATGTTGTTCATCATCATGCTGTTCTCCAACAGCTGGAACAACATTTGGAGTAATAGTAGATGGAGGAACTCTTCCAGGCAATGTAACATTTATCCATGTTTCCTTTATTTCCACTATTTCTCTTCTAGTAATCCCACTGACTTCACCAATCTCAATGAATCTTGCATTACCAGCTCTACAATTCTTGGACTATGATTAGGACAGTGAAACACATATCCTTTAGATTTTTCAGGGTAACCAAAAAAATACCCACCAATCATTCGAGAATCTAATTTCTTTTCACGTGGATTATAAATTCTCGCTTTCGCTGGACAACCCCAAACATGCAGATATCTTAAGCTAGGTTTCCTGTTAGTCCATAATTCAAAAGGAGTCTTTTGAACAGCTTTACTAGGAACCCTATTCAACAAATAATTAGCGGTTTTGAGAGCATACGACTACAAATTCTTAGGTAGTGTAGAATCTGACATCATACTCCTAATCATATCTATTAACGTCCTATTGCGCCTTTCTGCTACACCATTTTGCTATGGTGTACCTGGCATTGTGTGTTGCACACATATGCCATGACTTTCGAGGAATTTTGCAAATGGACCTGGACACTGGCCAGACTCATTGTATTTGTCATAATATTCACCACCTCTATCAGACCTTATGATTTTCACCTTTTTATCTAATTGCCTCTCAACTTCCTTTACAAACGTCTCAAGGACATTTACAGATTGAGATTTTTCATGAAGCAAATAGACATAACCATAGCGGGAAAAATCATCAATAAAAGTGATGAAATACTTTTCTCCATTAAAGGCTGGAGTGTCCGTAGGTCCGCAAATACCAGTATGTATTATTTCAAGAAGCTGGCTGCTTCTAGTGGCTCCTTTCTTATCATGTTTGGTTTGTTTACCTTTAATACAATCCACGCATAATTCTAGATCACTAAAGTTCAAATTTGACAAAATTTCATTACTTACTAATCTCATCATTCTTTCTTTGGATATGTGACCTAGTCTTTTATGCCAAAAGAAAGCAGAATTTTCATTCAACATGCTACGTTTGCATCCAACATTATTTATTACATTCAGCAAGGAATTCGCGTAAGTGTCATTCAGTTTCAATTTATATAAACCATCAATTAGAATACCAGAAACAACATTATCAATATTCTTATATAAATCAAAACAACCAGATCCAAACGTACATCTAAAGCCAGAAATATCCAACTTACTTACGGAAATAAGGTTTCTAGACAATAAAGGTACATAAAGGGTACTATATAAGTCTAATACATATCCACTTTCTAGAATTAGACGATAAGTCCCAATGCCTTCTATTGTGGATTTCATTCCATTTCCCATAAAGAGAAAACAATCTTCATTTGGATTTATGCTTCGGATCATAAGAAATCCCTGCATATTATTGGAGACATGAGTTGTAGCACCAGTATCAAGCCACCATGTATTAATAGGAACTTCAACTAAATTTGATTCAAAACATAGCCACCGTGTATTAATAGGAACTTCAACTAAATTTGATTCAAAACATACGAAAGATAGATGATTACCTTTCTTTTCGAACCAAGCTATCCTTTTCGGACAGTCATTTTGATAATGTCCTTTCCTTTTACAGAAATGACATCGAACATCCTTTAGTTCCTTCTTTTCCTTATCCTGCCCATTCTTAGTATGTGCCTTTTTTCTTCTTGAAATGACTTGATTTTTCTTTCTTTTCTTTACCAGCTTTATTACTCATAAAACTTACCGAGTGATTCACTTGATTTTTCAAACGTCCTTCTTCCTGAACAAGTCTACTGGCCAATTCATTAACATTCCACTTATCCTTTAGAGTGTTATAGTTAATTTGAAAAGGTCCTTCAGAAGGTAGCAAGTTTAGGATAAACTGCACAAAAAAAGAATCCTCTACTGTAAGTTCAAGGGAGTTTAACCTTGCTGTAAGATTAGTCATCTCTATAATGTGCTCTTGCATAGTTCGCAATCCATCAAACTTCATGGTCGTGAGTTCTGCCATAAGAGTACCAGGGAGTGACTTATCAGCTGAACGAAAATGCTCTTCCACAAAATGCATATTTTCCTTAGCACTTTCTGTTTGCAGAATTGTTGAGTTGATGTTAGCAACAGTCATCTTGATAAACATGAGGCTCAATCTGTTACTGCGTTCCCATGCTTTATGGTGTGATTTTTCTGTCTCAGTACTAGATGTTGTAAGAGCAACAGGTTTATCCTCAAGGAGTGCCAAGTCAAGATCCTGAACACCTAAATGGAAATTGACTTGTTCTCTCCGTTCAGAAAAATTAACACCAGTGAGCAATGTAACAGATGAGGCATGTGTATTCATAGGAACTGCTGCAAATTAAATAAAAAAATTGAAATAACTATAAGCTCATAGCTAACGCGATTCAGATATGTACATAATAGTACAATATAGCGCTGCTTTGGGTAGATACTATCTTATACTTAACATAATTAAATACCCAAACATAAGTAAGTAACAAATATATTCAATTAAATAAAACCGACATCTTTGGATGATCAATATTTATTTAATCAAGATATCTATTAACCTCATCATGTCAACTAGTTATAGAACAAGACTTTCATTTGGGTAAGTTTTCAAGTTCTGCCATTAGTGAACCAGTTTTTTTATTGGTATTATTATAACTGGCAATTTCTATCAATAATCATTATGTCGCTTATGCACTAAATGATTATTCTGATTTTGACCACTTTGGTGATTAACAAAATCATAAATCTCATGTGCATAATTGACTTATAACACATACTTGATTAACATCATGAGTAAAGCATAGAACAGATCAATTGCTATCATAGGAAATATTCAGTTATTGATTGGTTGCTCTGATACCAAATGTCAGAAATTCTTTACTGTTCGATCTTTCATGATTAATGATGAACAATTTAAGTAATAGCCCAAGGATCACCAATACCGAATATTTCACGAATAAAACTTAATATGATTTTTTTGTTTTTTGTTTAAGATGACTACCTTGATTAACAGCGGAAGATGTAATGACCGTCGTCTTCTTCTTCTGACTTCTAATAATTACTCTTCTTATCAGAATTCAGTTTCTCTCTCTAACCCTATTTCTTTGTGTGTTTCTTGATGGAGAAGAATACATCTATATTCTAGGAAAGAGAGAGGACCCAATCCTTTATATAACATTTAACTCTAAATCTGGTACGTCCATCATATACCAATTCAACGCTTAAGATTAATCACAGACCTAATGTTCTAATTATAGAACGGTCTATTTATGACTTAATTAATCGGGTGACATTAAGATTAGAAACTGCACAACGTTAAAGGTAAATGAAACGTTCTATTTATGATCTAATTAATAGGGTCATATCATAATTTGTCGACAGTTGTCATATCATAAATAAATAAATAAATATTTGTTCTAATTCTAAGAACTTGTCCATTGATGCATTTTGTGAAATTAATTCTAACAATTTGGATAGATTCAAGACCCATGTGCACAAGATCCTTTATTACCTACATATATAGAGAATTAAGACTGTTCAGAAGAGGCTTTTGACTTATCCTTTGTAAACGATACAACTGAATGATAATTTGTTTTATGTATTGATCAATAAGTGAACATACTTCTGTTTACATTTGTTTACAATGTATTTATAACAGTAGATTTGTATATGGGCCGAAATTGTGGTCCAATGTCCAATAACATAATACAATACATAGTTGTATGTGATATCATGATATTCACTCGTTGTTTCTCATTCCCCTCAGACCCGGCTAGGGCTAGAGTTTGCGATTATTCCCCAGATATACCGCAGATGCTTCAATTCTTCAAATTTCTGCCTTAATCTTCAAAATCCTGCTTTAAGAATGGTTTTGCTGATGATCTCGAGCACTAATTGAGTGATTCAACCTTATTTATGATGATAATGGTGTTGACAATATTCAGTTTAAGCTTGGACACTACAAAATCTGATTTTTAATCTGGTTTTGTAGTCATTAAAGCTCTTTGATGATCTGGAGATTGAACTGGGACTTTTGGTTGACTGGTAAATTGTTCCTTGTTTCTTCAACTTTTAAATCTTGCTTCAATCGAAGGAAATTCTTCTTTGATAGAGGCTTTGTGAATATGTCATCCCTTTGGTAAGTAGTTGGTACATGATTTACATTGAGATTTGCTTTTATGACTTGCTCTCTAACTAACCCCCAATGTAGTGTAGTGGTAAAGACATGCAGCGCTCACCTTAAAGATCGAGTGTTCAATCCCCACCGACCCCATATCCTTGTGATTTACCTAAAGTATATATTGTGGGTTCGGTGCATACTTTCTTAGACTTTACAAGTAAAGTTTGGTTCTCTAGGTCTTCAAAAAAAAAGTACAAGTCAAACTCCATGTGTTTTATTCTTGAGTGTAAAACTAGATTGACTGTGAGTGCGATTATACTCATGTTATCACACTAAATTGTAGCTTTGTTGTGTATTTTGATTTTAGCTCACTCAACGGTGATTCAATGTAACGACCCAGAATTTTGAACAATTCAATTTGAAAATATTTAATTAATTTTAAATATTTGAATGATGGTTTAGTTTGAATTCTCAATATAACTTTGAATTTAGCGATTAAATTATAGAATTTAATCTATTGAAGTTGAATAAAAAAATTTGAATCTTCAATTTTAAGCTGATTAAAAATATTTTAAAGGCTTATAAAATTTATATTGATAATATTGAAGATTTTAGAAGCTTCATAATTGAATTTTAAAATGAATTGTTCAGTTTTGAAATTAAATCATTTGAATCGATATTTAAAAATAGCCTTCCGAGGCACAGTCTCGGAATTCGACGAAACCAGTTCCATTGGGTCCGGAATATTGAATTATTCTCGGATTTCAAATTTCGTATTTTTCTGAGTCGTTATGTGAGCATACGACGAGTAAACGCGTCGAAATTTTCAACGATTTAAATTTAAATTTAAATATAAATTTAGTCAAACATCACGTTGCCTCTTTTTCTCACGCCTAAAATCATGCCGAGAAATCACGATACGAAGACATGCTTGCACGACTCTTCTCTGATAAATCACGTTCCCTCCTTCGGTTCAAAACTCACGAGAGATAAGAACAAATCAAATTTTAATGGCCGTTCTTTTATAGTCCCTTCGTTCCCAAATTATAATTCGAAGCCCCTCTTCTTTTTTCATTTAAAACCGAAGCCCTAAATTGGAATCAATGGCCGCGACATCAAATGGGGGCACGCGCTTGAGGCTAGGGTACGGCGGCGACCGCGTGGTGGCGTGCGTTCGAGAACAAGCAGGCGACGACGGCGATTCGAGGTTGGGGTTGTGCGCAGGTCGAGGCGGCGCTAGGGCTAGCGCGATGGCTAAGGATTCGTGGCGCGCGTGCATAGGCGTGCTGGCCAGTGTTGCAGCAGCTAGGGCTTCGCGAGCAGGCGAGGTTCGCGATGTCGAGCAGCGAGTAGTCACGATGTTCGTCTCTGGTGAGTGCAGTAGGGCTTAAATTTTTATTTCTTTCAAAATCTGATTTTCAATTTTTAAATACATATGTAAAATAAAAGTATATATGATAGTGATTTTTCAAAAAGATGTAGTGAGATTTCAAATACAGAACTGTTTTTCTTTTTTAGAAAAAAAAAATGTGTATATAGGTTAGAAAATAATTTTATGAAGTTATAACTGGAATTAAATACTGTTTATCATGTTTAAAACTGGAAAGAATATTTAATAATTACATTAAGGTGATTAACTCGTTAATAAAACTTATTTGATTCGTTTAGTTGCTAGAAATAAATTATTAATGTAAATTTAGTTTAAATTTAGTTTTCAGTTAAATCAATTTATTGAAGAAATTTATATAAGCAAAATGTTTGAAATATTTATGTAAATGAGATTTTAGTTTAGATAAAAAGGAAATGTAGTTCAATTAGGAATTTCTAGTTATAATTATTTTAAAAGAAAATTTGTTAGAAATTTAATTTGTTAGGTAAAATAATTTATTAAAGGAAATTTGATTTTTAAACTAATTTATTAAGTCATTAGTTTGGAATTAAAATAATGGATTTGGTAGAAAAAGAAAAAAAATGTTTAACTAGTTTATCCAAATTATTTTAGATATTAAAATTTGTTAAAGAAGGATTTTAAAAGGAATTAGTTTAAAATATAATAATTTTTGGTTAATAAAATTTATTAAAAAAAAAGGAAAACTTGTTTCATAAAAGGAATTTGTTAAAAATTTAGAAGTATTAGCTTAAAGTGAAAATTGTTAGTTGATTAAATTTATTTCAGTGAGAAATTAAATTTTTCGTCTAGTTCAAATATTTATAAATCGTATATTGTTTATATACAGTAAATGAAAGTATTAAAGAAAATTTAGTTTTTAAAATTTAAATTTTTAGTTAAACAAATTTATTAAAAGAAATTGATTTAAAGATATTAATTTAAAGTAAAATAATTAGTTAAAATCAATTTATTAAATAAGAAACTGGTTTAAATAAAACAATCAGTTAATTTAACTATTAAAGGAGAAAACCGATGAATTAAAATTATCAAATGAAAATTGTTATTCGATTTATTTCGAATATTAATAAATTGTGCATAATATTTATACAAGGTATAAATCAAGAAAATCGAGTCAAGAAGGAAAAGGATTGCTAATAAAAGCAAAGGTGAGAACTTCTCACTCTAAAGGATTTATTTAAATTTTAAACAGTTAGATTTAAAATTGTTAGTTGTGTTGATTGAATGCTTAAATGATGATTGTTATATATATATATATATATATATATATATATATATATATATATATATATATATATATATATATATATATATTGGATGTGAATAGACCCTATACGCCGTTAGTAAGCGGGAGGTTATTTATTACACACATATACCGCGATATTCCACCTCGAAGTGGAATTGGTATTATATTAGTATATAGCAATATATATATATATTGGCATATGTATATATTGCAGTTGATTGATTTCCCGCATTGTATAGCGGATGAGACCCTATTGCGCCGTTATTAAGCGGATAATATTTTATAAAATCCCATATACCGCGATATTCCGTCTTGAAACGGAATTGGTATTGTGCTAATGTCTGTGGATGCAGGAAAACAGGTAAGAGGGATCTAACTGTATTCCTCACAAATATTTATTTGATTCATATATTGTGATATTTGATTGTTTATCATGGATGATATATGATATTTGAAAGTCGTGATTGACTATTTGATGTGTTGCATCATCGGATCTAATTTTAAAGTTTAAAAATAACGATTTTAATTTTTAAGGGATTTCTAAAGTGATTTTTGAAAGTATATGTTTATAAAATATTTTTGAATTGATTCATCTTAAATAAATAAACGTTATAATTTTAATATTATAAAAATTATGATTTTTGAGAAATACAGTTAAAAGTTGATTTTTGAAAATATGGGATTAATGATTTTATAAAATAGTTAAAATTGGGATTTCAGAATTTATTATAAAAAGTTTAAATATAGGATTTATGAAATTTGATTATTTTGTAAATCTAAGAGAATGACGAAATTATAAAGGAGTTTAAAGACGTTTTAAAATAGTAATATAAATTGATTTATATTAAAAGATTTATAAATTGATATTTATAAATTAAAAATATTAGAATTGTAAAACGAGCTTTTATAAGTGTTAGAATGAATTGTGAATGAATTTCATAAATGAATGAAATTTATAGAATTATAAACGGTGAAGTTATAAATGGAATTTTATAAACAGTAGGTTTATAAAATTAGTAAAGTTATTTAAAAGAATAGATTTTGGATAAATAAATGAATCTTATAAGTTATAAGATTTATAAATTTGGAAAGTTTAAAGGAACGATTTTGTAAACCAATAAATTATAAGTATTTAACTTATAATATGAAATTTTAGTATATCATTGAGATATAAAATTGAATAGATTTATAAAGGAAATTTATAAAAGGAAGTTGTTGTAAAACAAATAGAAATGGAATTTATAAACATTGTTTTATAAATCCGCAAATGACTTATTTTGATAAGTAAATTGTTGTAACCTGTTAATGGAGTTATATTCACGTTTTAGACAGTGAATAATCCTTTAAAATAAAGTGAATAGAAAATGATGAAATTGGTCAACAAGTATATTCACGTTTTTGAAACAGTGAATAATATATTAAAGAAAATGTTTTTGATGTGATGTTTTAAATAGAATTAAAATGATCTAAAGATGTTTTAAAATGTATTAAGATTCGAAACCATAGATTTCAACATTCATTGTTGAAATAGACGTTTTCGAGAAATAGAAGGAAATGGTAGATTATAACACTGTTGTTATAATAGATGATTTCCGAAAGGAAATGTTTTGTATAGTATTGGGATTTATATATCTATTTTAATTTCGAATCCCTATACTAGTGATTTTGGGTTGTCGTAACGATGTTTTACGCAACATTCGTTTTGGCCCAAATAAATATGTTTAAGAGAATGATTTCCTTAAAGAATGAAATATATACTTGATTTTGATTAGAATATATTGAATATTTTCCAAGTATAGAAAATAAAAAGACTTGTGAATTACTTATAAATAAATAAGTATGGAAATGTTTTCCAATATTAAATGAATATTTTGAATTTATCTTTTTGAAGATAAATTGAAAATGAATATTTGAAATCGTATATTCATAAATATTTTGGAATGAAAATTCAATATGGAATTTATAAATGAAATTTGGAAAATGGATTTAAAAATAAGTATTGATTTATTTTTGAAGTATTGAAAATATATATCTTGTAAAGATATTTTTGGGAAATAAATAATTTGGAAATTTTTTTGGAATCTGGTGATGTTGTGCATATCTATTGATAGTTCAATAACCGACTATCAATATTTACCTTTGAATAGGTATTTGTTGTGATTTGCTTGAAATTGAATGCCACACTTATTTTTTTAAAATAAGCGCTCACTATTCGGGTTAAACGGGAAAGGACCTTGGGGTCGTATAACCCATTCCGAATATGTGATACGTCGTTATGAATTGCATTCGAAGACCGGTGTTGAAGACCGGATATTTTCGAAAACGTAAGGGTTTCTTGTTGATTGTCTCTGCACTGGATAATCCCCGGTATAGAGATCTCCATATGTGATAGGAAGTCCGAACGTGATTAGAGATTATCCAGATTGCAAGGACTTCTTTGTAAGTGCCTTCGGTTCTGATCGAGCCCGGAACAGACTTGTATGGATTGTATGTCTGACATTACAAATTGAGATATAAAGCTGATTTCTTTCAAATATATTTCTATTGGTGGCGAAGAATTTATTCTCTTAGCTTAACACCCTTCTCTGAGACGTACGAGCTCAGAGGTTATATAGTTGAAGGTTATCAGCAATATATTCCCAATTTGGTAATGTGACATGCTGAGTGTTGCTGTGAAATGATCATTGTGTTGATTATTTGTGATAGGATCATTTGTTTGATCGTCTATCTTGGTGATCATTTCTATGATCATTTGTTGACCCAAAGCATGACTTTTGTATAAAGCGTGGCTTTGTGGACGTGACTTCGTCGAGCCTCACAAACCGGTAATGGTCGAAACAGGAATTGTGCGGTAAGGTTTTCAGGGATAGCGTCCCTAGGGTATGACCATTCCTTCTGGAAAAGGGTAGTATCATGGTATGGAGCCCAGATACTTATTCATGTTGAAACACTTATTATTATGGTGTGATGTTGGTTAGAGAGCTCTCGTTTAAAGGTTCCAAAGGACCGGGGGTGGCATATCTGAGGGTTTATAATATCCCTTGGGAAAAGGGGTTCCCGGCCTTGTTTGGCAGAGAACGGTTTGGTTCTCGGGGCGTCTTTCCAGAGGCGTTTCCATGTGGCAATGGGAAGTTCCTTGGCCTTACCATTTGTTGAAAAAATCCATTCATCCAATACGATCTTGTACGGTTTTAGTTGTAGAACCTGTCATGGAATGTGGCAGTAACCTGCTATTGAACATGGTAGCTATAGTAGGCATAAGTGTGAAATGTCTATGCTGGTTAAGATTTATATCTTTATTTTCGAAATAATTTCTACACTATGCACTAATAATAATATCAAATGTTTCTTTTTAATGCGTATCAAGCATCTTTGACTATCATAAGGAGAAATTTCCTCCGATTCTGCGTTTGCATTGTGTGTGTGTGCGGGAGGCCTTATGATAGTCTCATTTTTAAAAGCATTGCGAATCTATTTTAAAAATATTCCTCTATTTTTATCTTTAAAAAAAAATAAACTATTTTGAGTTCTCACACCAGTCACATGACTGACTCGGAGTTTATTGTTTTCCTTCCTAAACTCTGGGTGCCCATCAATTTCCACACGGGCAGTTAAGAGTTAAGGTTTATCAGGATATTCTGGAATTCAGGAGTTGCTGGAGGCAAGATGGATGGCATGGCGTATTCACTAGTATATAGTATTTCTTTTCCGCTATTTATTTGTTGTTGTTGTACACTCTGATGATATGATGTAATGTAATGTAATGTAATAACTGATATAGTTCTTTGTTTAAAGATTATTCATTTATTTATTATATGTTGTTCCGTTGCCAATTGTGAGATTCTGATGTTGTACTGTTGATTTCTTTCCGTTCTGTTTTCTATTTTTTTTCTCTCTTCTTTCTCTTTTCTTCTTCTTAAAACCATAACATTTTGGTTTTTCGGCAACGAAAAATCGCAATCGTTACATTCAATCTACATAATTTCTGCAATAGCACTATATTCTGCTTCAGTAGTAGATCTAGAAATTATTTCTTGTTTCTTTGAACACCATGAAACTAGATTTTGACCTAAAAATATGCAATAACCTATGGTAGACTGTTTATCATCCATGTTTGTTGGCAGTATGCATCTGTATATGCTATGATGTTGATTGATTTGCTTGATTGCAGTGTTAGACCATGATTCAACTTCCATTTAGTTATCTCAAAATTCTTTTGGCAGCTTTTTAGTGTTCATCTAATGGATTTTGCGTGAATTGACTTCTCTTATTTACACTGAATGAAATCTCTGGTTTAGTGATGGTTGCATATTGTAGAGTTCCCACTATACTCCTATATTGCTTGACATTCAAGATTGGTTCTCGTTTACTTTTAGATAAGTGTAGTTTATTCATCATGAGAGTGGACAGTGGATCTGCATTTTCCATTTTAGCCTTCGTAAGGATATCAATGATATACTTCTTTTTACTTCTTTGAATTTTTTTGGTTGAAACTCTATTTACTTCAATCCCTAGGAATTAATTCGGATTTCCAAGATCTTTAATAGAGAATTTTTTGTTCAACTGCTTTACAATGTTTCTAATTTCTAATTCACTGCTTCCTGTAATTAGAAAATCATCAACATATATTAGTATATATGTAGCTTCATTATCATCAAATTTATTGAATAGATAGTTGTCTAATTTGGTTGAAGTATAGCCCATTTTAAAAAAAAGATGACTATAGCTTGTCAAACAAAACCCTTGGTGCTTGCTTCAGCCCATAAATTGCTTTATTCAGCTTGCACACGTTGCGTCATTTCTTTTGAACCCAATTGACTGCTCCATATATACCTCCTCTTGCAAGTCACCATTCAAAAAATCATTATTTACATCAAGTTGTCTTACGATCCAATTTCGATGCAAGGCAATTGTAAGAATTATTTTAATTGATGTTGGTTTCATAACATGTGAAAAATATTTCATTGAAATCAAATCATTATGTTGTGAATACCCTTTTACCACCAATCTTGCCTTGTACTTAGAAATTGAACCATCAGCATTTCTTTTTAATTTGTAGGTCCACATGCATCCTATAATATTTTTATCTTTTGGTAAAGGAATAAGATTCCAGGTTTTGTTTATTAACAATGCCTCATATTTTTCATTCATGGCAGCTTTTCATTGTTCACTTTGAATTGCTTGATAATAAGTGCTTGGTTCTTCACTTTCAGCAATTGCGTTGTACAATTTTGGCTTGAATATTCCCTTTTTTGCTCTTGTGATCATTTGGTGACCAGTACTCTCGGGAATGGTTTGTTGAGCAAAGATGCTAGTTGAAGTTTCCTCTTGATGAATAGGTTATTCTGAATCATTAGTTGGTTGACTAGATTCAGATTGGTTACTGCCATGTTGTATGAATTGATGTGAGATTTTAGAATTGTTCCTTTAATCATCGCATGTTCTTAAATTAGATGTGACTTGTTGTGGGCATGACGTTTCTTGATCAGTTTCAGTGGTTGGTTGCTCTAGCAATTCAGGTAATGATGTTATAGTAAACTTTGAATTGTATATTTTTGTGAAGTTTTTATATCTGTTTTAGTGAATGAGAATATTTTTCCATTAAATACCACGTCTTATTTTCCCATTACCATATATGCATTTGTAACCTTATTTACTGCATATCCTAAGAAGGTGCATGGTGACGATCTAAAATTCAATTTATAAGCATTGTATGGCCTTAATCAACGAAAACATAGACACTCAAAAACTTTTAAATCGTGATAATCACGTCTGACACCAAATAGAACTTCCATAGGGCTTTTAAATTGTAAAATTTTTGTTGCCAATCTATTTATTAAGTACACATAAGTAGCAAATGCATCGGGCCCAAACTTTTATGGTAAAGAGGCCTAAGCAAGCAGTGTCAAACCAGTTTGAATAATATGTCTATTTTCCTTTCGATTAATCCATTTTTCTTAAAGGTGTAAGGACAAGTTGTTGTATGAATGATTCCTTTCTTTTGAAAATATTTTTTAGTGGATAAAATTCAATTCCACCATCAGTTTGCAAAGTTTTTACATGGTAGTCAGTTTGTTACTTAGCTAAAGTGATAAATTGAATTACTGCATTATAAGTTTCAGATTTTGATTTCTAAAAATAAATCCACATGTTCAGAAAAGGCATCTATGAATGAAATAAAATATTTGAATCCATAGTCGGTGTTAGTTGGTAGAGGACCTCGTAAATCAGTAGCAATTATTTCATTGGATTTGGTGTAAATAGTTGCGGAATCTGGAAAGGCAAGTTTCTGACTCTTTCCCATTTGGCAATATGTGCACGATATGGCATAGAAACATTTTTAAAGGAAATACTATTATTATTCAATGCTATTTTTTTACAATATTTACATTAGCATGTCCTAATCTGCAATGCCACATATCGAAAGTCTTATAGTTACTTCCTTGAGTTATTTAAGAATTATTACACCATTTATCTCTAGGCTCTTGATTTCTTGCATTGTCAACATTAAATTTGTAAAGTCCTCTACACTCCTTACCCTGCAAAAGAACTTCATTAGTCAAAATGTCTTTAACTCTACAGTAATTAGGATAAAATTCAAAATATACACGATTGTTCTCGGCAAATTGAGAAACTAAGCATGTTTTTTCTATTTAATGGTACTCTTAAAAGATTGTTAAGGTAAAGTTTTCTTGCACCTTTAATGTAAGCATTACTATTATGTGTAATGTTAATGGCCTTACCATTTCCTATGTGAATACACTGCTTATTGATTGCCAAGATTTCGGTTTTCAAGATTGTAGGTTACATGATTGATTGCCCCTGAGTCTGGAAACCAACTTTCATCTTGAGTATCTTCAATCTTGGTAGTGTTTTCTTTCTGATTTTTTGCATCTTGCTGGATGTTAATCATATTTGCAATTTGATAGTTTTTTGATTACTGATTCCTTGTTGGGCTGGAGTGTAGTTAGCATCAAATCTGAAGTAATATTTGTTTGCACTATGACCGTACTTTTCACAAATTTGACATCTCAACCTATTGTTTTTGTTATAACATCTACCACCTCTGCCTCTGGCTCTGTTTAATGGTCCGACCCTCTAATTTTTGTTGCTATATCATTTTTCTTGATTCTTCAATGCATTGTTGGCTGAAAATTCTTGAATAATTAGTTTCCTTTGCTCAATTCTTCCTTCATGAGAAAGAAGAATAGAGTGAATATACTCGGTAGATGGTGTTTTACATTTAGATGATATTATTGCCACAATTTCATTGTATTCATCATCTAAATCACTTAAGATTGACAGTACTAGTTTTGAGTCAGACACTTTGTGGCATGTTGTAGCCAATTGATCACACCATGTCTTGATCTTGGTTAGATATTCTCTCATATTCATGTCATCCTTCCTTAAGTTTTGCATTTGTCTTTTGTAGCGCAAGACTCTTGCAACAGATTAAGTGTTGAATGCTTGCTGTATTGAATTCCGAATTTCATGAGATGACTTGCACCCTATAAATTGTGGTAGGATACTGGAGCCGATGAATGATAACGGCCAAGAACTGATGAGGCTACTTTTTTTGGTGATTTCGGTAATCTTTATTGATTACCTATTTCCCTTCATTATCTGTGATATATCTTGGGGGTGTAATTAGTGTTCTAAGAAATACTCTTCAATATCATATCTTCAAATAGTTTTTTCTATTGAAATTTCCATAGTAGATAATTTAATTCATCTAGCTGAATCGTAATTAACTGACTTTGTGGTTTGATTATTGCTTTCAACAGATCTTGATCGGTAGATTGTTGAGAAGTTCAGTTCTTGAATTATTAGGAGAATTTGGTGCAATATTATCATTGTTTCCAGCCATGTTGATGCTAGATGATGAAAGAAAAATGAATTAGTGATTAAATGAAGAACTCTATGGTCTGATATCAGAAAAGAATGGTGCAACCAGTTGATCCGATGATGAATCTTTTCTGATGGGCGAGGCACAGTGATAGGAAACAGAAAGGGTGCAAGAAAAACAAGAATATTACAGTTCTTTATTAAGAACTATAAATAAAGAGGTCAGGATATGTAGGAAAGATAATTTAAGTGGAAAAATGCTTCTTCGATGATGATGATACTCTTAGAAGAGCAATAGTGTAGCCACCTTTAGATGTTGACTGATCTCTGATGAAGGTCCATGGCACACCTCCGATGATAACTGTTAGGTTGAAAGTGGCTCTGATACAATGTAAACAATACAACTGAAGGATAATTTGTTTTATGTATTGATCATTAATTTTTACATCTATTTACAATATATTTATAATAGTAGATTTGTGTATGAGCCGAGATAGTGGTCCAATATCCAATAAAATAATACAATATATAGTTGTATGTGATGTCCTGATATTCACTTATTATCTCTCATATCCTTAAATTCTTATTATCCATTATTTTTACTAAACTTTAACTCAAACTATATAATACATTGTGGGAACAAGTTTACGATTAAGTTTTGTAAAACTATTACATGATAAGCAATTGGAAAAATCAAAGTTAGAGCATACTTGACTTAGCAAATGGTAATTATTAAGTGCTACAAGAAGAAGATTGTATATGGGTACGAGACCGAGAGGCATAGGTATGAGGATCAATACGCTTTGATGATTTTCTACCAACATCTATTGAAAAATCTTGTGATACCTTATTGTTTTAAGCTAAATATAATTTGTTCTTCTAAACATATAACCAAATTAATTTTCTTATTGTGTAGTGTAAATAATTGGTGAATTTATAGCTGAAAAAAGAATGTACAACTATGGAACCGATATCTTATAATATTTGAATTTATACATTTATGAATGCATAACAACATGTCATCGTTCCATGATGTAGCATGTGCATGCATTTAATATATATCGAGTAGAAAATGTAAGACATTTTTTTAAGATGGGATTATTTTATATACTTCTTCAAAGAAACAAACACACACACACACACACACATATATATTAAGGATAATGGTAATATAAGCCAACTCGTTTATGCTGATGAATTTCTAGTTGTTTTAAAGCAAATAATGTTGAAATTGATATCTTTAAACACTAATAGAGGGATTAGATAGGTTGATCCTCTTTCCCCATATTTGGTTGTTGGGGCTATGGAATGGTTTTCTTTACAAATGGAAATTGCATGTCATCAACAAATGATAAGCCCTTTATATAATATACAACTAGCAGTTTCCTATATCATTTATGCTGACGACTTCTAGTTGGTTTTAAAACAAATAATGTTGGAATTGCTAAAATAAAAGACATTTTCAAGCAGTTAGAGATACATGTGGGGTTAAAGGTTAATGAACTTAAAACTAAATGCTAAATGAATAAGTTTTGTAAGCACAAGGCAGAGATTATTGAAAAGTTGGGTTTTGTGGAGTGTGTCTTGCCTATAAAATATATTGGTGTGCCTTTGTCTAACAACACTATTACTGATGCTGAATGTGGGAAGCTAATTAATAGTATTAGAGAGAAACTACAACGTTAGATGTCTAAATTATTGTCATTTGTTGGAAGAGTGGAGCCTGTTCACAATGTCATCACTTCTAAAGTTATATGTTGGTTGCAAACTTTTCAAATACTAGATTGCTCTACAGCCATAATCAGTGCAGTTTGTGCTTATTTTATTTGGAGAGGAGGGCTACATAAAGTAAGCTATAAAGAGCTACGCAAACTGTAACGACCCAGAATTTTGAACAATTTAATTTGAAAATATTTAATTAATTTTAAATATTTGAATGATGGTTTGGATTGAATTTTCAATATAACTATGAAATTGGCGATTAAATTTTAGAATTTAATCTATTGAAAGTCGAATAAAAATTTGAATCTTCAATTTTAAGCCAATCAAAAATATTTCAAAGGCTTGTAAAATTCGTATTGATAATATTGAAGGTAATAGAAACTTCAGAATTGAATTTGAAAGTGAATTGTTCAGTTTTGAAATTAAATCATTTGAATCGATATTTAAAAATAGCCGTCCGAGGCACAGTCTCGGAATTCGACGAAACCAGTTCCATTGGGTCCGTAATATTGAATAATTACCGGATTTCAAATCTCGTATTTTTCTGAGTTGATATGTGAGCACACGGTGAGTAAACGCGTTGAAATTTTCGACAAGTTAAATTTAAATTTAAATTTTAAATTGGTCAACAAACAGCATGTTTCGTTCCTAAAACCATTCCCCAAAATTCACGCCTGAAATCATGGGAAAAAAAATCATGCAAGCACGTATTCTTGTCTTCCCCGTTCGTTACAAATCTCAGGCAAATCCCTTTTCTCTTATCATTCAAAAAAAAATCAATCAAAGAAAACGAACAAAAAAAAATAAACAAACAATGGCCGAACAAATCCCTCCTCTCTGCTAATCAAAGTCGCGTTCGAATTCACAAGTGATTTAGGGTTCAGGCAACTGAAGAGGAGGGGGACGCGAGCACACGCGCGCGTGGGTCGCGATGGAGCTGGGTCGCGCTCGCCTAGGGTTTCGCGAGAGTGCGGCGACGATGAGGGCGGTGGCAGGTGCGACGGCGATGTCGTGGAGATCGAGGCGCGCGTGAGCTGTAGGGGTTGGGGGTCGCGAGGCGTGTTCGTTGGAGCGCGCGGTGGCGCGAGATGGAGGAAGCGTGCGGCGGCGACACGAGCATCTTGAAGCAGAGCGGCGGCAGCAGCAGCGAGTAGGGGCGGGCTTGTGTCGCGTAATCTTGGCTCGAGTTCGAGCTGATGATTTCACTGTGAGGTATATTGATTTTTATCCTTGTTTTTTATTTAATTTAAATAAATATTTATATATGTAAAAAGAAAAAAAATAGAAAACAGAAAATGCAGTAAGTTATAGATACAGTATTTATAAATAATAATAATAAATATATGTAAAGTTTTAAAAGTTAAAAACAGAAAAATAATAATAATGTATATATGTAGTTTTTAAACTATAAAATGGGTTGCTGTTGTCAATTACAGGAAAATAGAAAATATTAAAAGTTTTTGAAATTAAAATAATGGATTTGGTAGGAAAAGAAAAAAATGTTTAACTAGTTTATCCAAATTTTTTTAGATATTAAAATTTGTTAAAGAAGGATTTTAAAAGGAATTAAGATTTAAAAATTAACTTTTAATAAAATTATTTAAAAGAAATTGATATAAGGATATTAATTTAAAGTAAAATGATTAGTTAAGTTGTTATAAACAATAGTTTACGATAATGAATTTGTTTTACCTATTATAGTTACTAAAAAGAAAATTTTTAGTTAAAAAAAAATTGAATTTATAATCGAATAAGTTATTAAAAGAGAGTTTGGTTAATTAAATTAAATTTTTAGTTAAAATAAATTTATTAAAGAAGAAACTGATTTAAATAAAACTATTGATTTATTTAACAACCAAGAACGAAAATTTATTATTCGATCTGTTCGAATATTAATAGATTGTGTAAATATTTATACAAGGTATAAATCAAGAGAAATCGAGTCAAGAAGGAAAATGGATTGCTAATAAAAGCAAAGGTGAGAACTTCTCACTCAAAAGGAATTTTATTGTTTATTTAAATTTTAAATAGTTAGATTTAAAATTGTTAGTTGTGTTGATTGAATGCTTTAGTGATGATTGTTATATATATATATATATATATTGGATGTGAATAGACCCTATACGCCGTTAGTAAGCGGAGGTTATTTATTACACACATATACCGCGATATTCCACCTTGAAGTGGAATTGGTATTATATTAGTATATAGCAATATATATATATATTGGCATATGTATATATTGCAGTTGATTGATTTTCCCGCATTGTATAGCGGATGAGACCCTATGCGCCGTTAGTAAGCGGATATATTTTATAAAATCCCATATACCGCGATATTCCGTCTTGAAACGGAATTGGTATTGTGCTAATGTCTGTGGATGCAGGGAAACAGGTTGGAGGGATCCGACTGGATTCCTCACCCGTATTTAATTTATTTCAGATATTGTGATATTTGATTGTTTATCATGGATGATATATGATGTTTGAAAGTCGTGATTGACTATTTGATGTGTTGCATCATCGGATCCAATTTTGAAGCTTAAAAATAACGATTTTGATTTTTAAGGGATTTCTAAAGTGATTTTTGAAAGTATACGTTTATAAATTATTTTTGGAATTGATTTATTATAAACAAATAAACGTTATAATTTTAATGTTATAAAAATTATGATTTTTGAGAAATATAGTTAAAAGTGATTTTTGAAAATATGGGATTGATGATTTTATAAAATAGTTTGAACTGGGATTTTTGAATTTATTATAAAAAGTTTAAAAATAGGATTTATGAAATTTTATTATTTTATAAATCAAAATTTATGAAATTATCAAGAAGTTTAAAGACGTTTTAAAAGAATAATATAAATTGATTTATATTAAAAGATTTATAAATTGATATTTATAAATTAAAAATATTGGAATTATAAAACGAGCTTTTATAAGTGTTAGAATGAATTGTAAATGAATTTCGTAAATGAATGAAATTTATAGAATTATAAACAGGGAAGTTATAAATGAAATTTTATAAGCAGTAGGTTATAAAATTTGTAAAGTTATTAAAGGAATAGATTTGGATAAATAAATGAATCTTATAAGTTGTAAGATTTATAATTATGAAGTTAAAGGAACAATTTTATAAACAGATAAATTGTAAGTGTTTAACTTTTAATATGAACCTTTAGTTTATAATTGAGTTATAAATTGAATAGATTAATAAAGGAGATTTGTAAAAGGAAGTTGATATAAAATAAATAGAAATAGAATTTATAAACATTGTTTTATTAATCTGCAACGACTTATTTTGATAAGAAAAATTGTTGTAATTTATTAATGGAGTTATATTCACGTTTAGACAGTGAATAATCCTTTGAAATAAAAGGAATAGAAATGGTGAAATTGGTTAATAAGTATAGTCACGTTTTTGAATAGTGAATAATATATTTAAGAAAATGTTTTGGATGTGATGTTTTAAATAGAATTAAAACGATCTAAAGATGTTTTAAAATGTATTGAGATTCGAAACCTTTGATTTCAACATTCATTGTTGAAATAGACGTTTTCGAGAAATATAAGGAAATAGTGGATTATAACACTGTTGTTATAATAAATGATTTCCGAAAGGAAATATTTTTTTGTATAGTATTGGGATTTATATACCTATTTTAATTTCGAATCCCTATACTAGTGATTTTGGGTTGTCGTAACGATGTTTTACGCAACATTCGTTTTGGCCCAAATAAATATGTTGAAGAGAATAATTTCCTTAAAAGAATAAAATATATACTTAATTTTGATTTAAGTATATTGAATATTTTCCAAGAGTTGAAATAAAAAGACTTGTGAAATACTTATAAATAAATAAGTATGGAAATGGTTCCAAATAAGAAATGAACGTTTGAGAATTATCTTTTTAAAGATAAATTGAAAATGAATATTAGAAATCGAATGAAAATTGTATATTCATAGATATTTTAGAATATGAATTCAATATGAAATTTATAAATGGAATTGGGAAAAATGGGTTTAAAAATAAATATTGATTTATTTTTAAAGTATGGAAATTATATATATATCTTGTAAAGATATTTTTGGAAAATAAATAATTTGGAAAACTATTTGGAATCTGGTGATGTTGTGCATATCTATTGATAGTTCAATAACGGACTATCGATATTTACCGTTGAATGGTATTTGTTGTGATTTGCTTGAAATTGAATGCCACACTTATTTTTTTAAAATAAGCGCTCACTATTCGGGTTAACCGGGAAAGGACCTTGGGGTCGTATAACCCATTCCGAATATGTGATACGTCGTTATGAATTGCATTCGAAGACCGGTGTTGAAGACCGGATATTTTCGAAAACGTAAGGGTTTCTTGTTGATTGTCTCTGCACTGGCTGATCCCCGATATAGAGATTTCCATATGTGATGGGAAATCCGAACGTGATTAGAGATTATTCGGATTGCAAGGACTTCTTTGTAAGTGCCTGCGGATCTGTTCGAGCCCGGAACAGACTTGTATGGATTGTATGTCTGACATTACAAGTTGAGATATAAAGCCGATTTCTTTCAAATATATTTCTGTTGGTGGCGGAGAATTTATTCTTTTAGCTTAACACCTTTCTCTGAGACGTACGAGCTCAGAGGTTATATAGTTGAAGTTATCAGCGATATATTCCCAATTTTGGTAATGTGACATGCTGAGTGTTGCTGTGAAATGATCATTGTGTTGATTATTTGTGATAGGATCATTTGTTTGATCGTCTATCTTGGTGATCATCTCTATGATCATTTGTTGACCCAAAGCACGGCTTTTGTATAAAGTGTGTTTTTGTGGACGTGACTTCGTCGAGCCTCACAAACCGGTAATGGTCGAAACAGGAATTGTGCGGCAAGGTTTTCAGGGATCGCTTCCCTAGGGTATGACCATTCTTTCTGGAAAAGGGTAGTATCATGTATGGAGCGCAGATACTTACTCGTGTTGAAACACTTATTATTATGGTGTGATGTTGGTTAGAGAGCTCTCGTTTAAAGGTCCCAAAGGACCGGGGGTGGCATATCTGAGGGTTTGTAATATTCCTTGGGAAAAGGGATTCCCGGCTTTGTTTGGCAGAGAACAGTTGGTTCTCGGGAATGTCCTTCCAGAGGCGTTTCCATGTGGCAATGGGAAGTTCCTTGGCCTGACCATTTGTTGGAAAATCCATTCATCCAATACGATCTTGTACGGATTTAGTTGTAGAACCTATCGTTCACTTATGGTGGTAACCCACTGTTTGGATGGTAGCTATAGTAGGCATAAGTGCGAAATTTCTATGCTGGCTAAGATTTATATCTTTATTTTCGAAAAAAATTTCTACACTATGCACTAGTAATAATATCAAATGTTTCTTTTTAATGCGTATCAAGCATCTTTGACTATCATAAGGAGAAATCTCCTCCGATTCTGCGTTTGCATGTGTGTGCGTGCGGGAGGCCTTATGGTAGTCTCATTTTCAAAAGCATTGCGAATCTATTTTGAAAAATATTCCTCTATTTTTATTTTAAAGATAAATAAGCTGTTTTGAGTTTTCACACCAGTCACATGACTGACTCGGAGTTTATTGTTTTCCTTCCTAAACTCTGGGTGCCCACCAATTTTCCACACGGGCAGTCAAGAGTTAAGGTTTATCAGGATATTCTGGAATTCAGGAGTTGCTGGAGGCAAGCTGGATGGCGTATTACTAGTATAGTATTTCTTTTTCCGCTGTTTATTGTTGTTGTTGTACACTTTGATGATTTGATGTAATGAAATATAATGTGATGTAATAACTGATATAGTTCTTTGTTTAAAGATTATTCATTTATTATTATATGTTGTTCCGCTGCGAATTGTGAGATTCTGATATTGTTTCTGTTGTTTCTTTCTGTTCTGTTTTTCTTTCTCTCTTCTTCTACCTCTTTCTTTCTTTTTCTTAAACCCATAACATTTCGGGTTTCCGGCCTTCGGTTTCTCGGCAGTCGATAAAGTGAGTATCGATGTTGAATTTTCGAAAGTCGAAAATTTTCGAGACGTTACATTTGGTATCAGAGCATATGGTTAAGCGACAACCATGGCTCTGTTGGGTGTTACTCATTAGAGATAGAGTCAGCAGTACTCTAGAATGAGTTTGAGTGTAATAATAGATATGAGCGCGTATTTGTTAGTGAATATAAAATTGTTTTTGAATCAGGTAAATAAGATAATTTTGCCCAAAACTATTTTGTATAAAAAAAGAAATGATTTTCTATGGATTATTATAGTATATGGTTGCATGATTGTTAGGAAGTGATAATATTGAATTATTATCATTAGTATGTGGAATTAAATAAAATAAAATGGATTGAATTCAAGTAAACTAACTTGATAAATTATTAATTCATGGACTAACGAATTGGAATTTTAATTGGTTAAATTAAAGTTTAGTCGTGAGCTAAATTTGAAGATAAATTTGAATTTGTATATAAGTTCAAGTAAGTAAAAAGAAATAAATTGAAATTTCCTTTGTTAGTAATTAAGTAAATTCGAGATGAATTGAATATGGAAATTGAAATTTAAAATGAATAAGTGAATGTACTAATTGATATGAATTAGTAAATGAAAGTTAATCGTTAGAATTCAATATTTAAAATTGTGAATTGAATTCAAATAGAATTGAAATTATGAATTGAAGTTGAAATGTAAAATTGAATGAAATATATATGTAACTTCAATAGTGAAGTAAAATGTATAAGAAGCATATGTTGAAAATTTTGTAATGGAATTGGCAAAATAGTTTGAATGTTGGACTTGGATGCTACTACTAGCAGGTTATACAGGTGTATAAAGGAATTGAGATTTTGATTTCGAAGATAAAAATTGAATTGCTCGACAAAAAGGTACGTATTTCAATTTCAGTATGAAATTTGATGATTTTCTTCTCCAGCCACTTGGCTTTCTCTTTTCTTTTTGATTCTGAGAGGCCGTGGTGACATTTTGTAGTCGTACCGATCGAGCCGCGCAAAGGAAACGTTGGCGAAATTTTTTCGAAAATTTAGGGTGTTAGAAAAATTTTGAGAAAAATTTGAAAGTTTGAAATTTGAATTTAAATTTGAATTGTTAGGAGAACAATGTTGTTTAAAACCTATAATTGAAGTTGGAAAGCTAGTTGAAATGATAATGAATCTCTAGTAAAAAGATTTAGGTTAGTAAGTTG
The DNA here is from genome assembly GCA_030765085.1 of Allium cepa. Taxonomy (NCBI): domain Eukaryota; kingdom Viridiplantae; phylum Streptophyta; class Magnoliopsida; order Asparagales; family Amaryllidaceae; genus Allium; species Allium cepa. Next base: position 310,558,994 of record CM060937.1, read on the forward strand.
ATAAAACTATTTGAATTGTGAAAAATAATAATCGAGATAAGGGCACTTGTAATTTCGGGACGAAATTCTTTTAAGGGGGGAAGATTGTAACGACCCAGAATTTTGAACAATTTAATTTGAAAATATTTAATTAATTTTAAATATTTGAATGATGGTTTGGATTGAATTTTCAATATAACTGTGAAATTGGCGATTAAATTTTAGAATTTAATCTATTGAAAGTTGAATAAAAATTTGAATCTTCAATTTTAAGCCAATTAAAAATATTTCAAAGGCTTGTAAAATTCGTATTGATTATATTGAAGGTAATAGAAACTTCAGAATTGAATTTGAAAGTGAATTGTTCAGTTTTGAAATTAAATCGTTTGAATCGATATTTAAAAATAGCCGTCCGAGGCACAGTCTCGGAATTCGACGAAACCAGTTCCATTGGGTCCGTAATATTGAATTATTACCGGATTTCAAATTTCGTATTTTTCTGAGTTGATATGTGAGCACACGGTGAGTAAACGCGTTGAAATTTTCAACAAGTTCAATTTAAATTTAAATTTTAAATTGGTCAACAAACAGCACGTTTCGTTCCTAAAACAATGCCCCAAAATTCACGCCTGAAATCATGGGAAAAAAAATCGTGCAAGCACGTATTCTTGTCTTCCCCATTCGTTACAAATCTCAGGCAAATCCCTTTTCTCTTATCATTCAAAAAAAAAAAATCAAAGAAAACGAACAAAAAAAAATAAACAAACAATGGCCGAACAAATCCCTCCTCTCTGCTAATCAAAGTCGCGTTCGAATTCACGAGTGATTTAGGGTTCAGGCAACTGAAGAAGAGGGGGACGGGAGCACACGTGCGCGTGGGTCGCGATGGAGCTGGGTCGCGCTCGCCTAGGGTTTCGCGAGAAGGCGGCGACGATGAGGGCGGTGGCAGGTGCGACGGCGATGTCATGGAGCTCGAGGCGCGCGTGAGCAATAGGGGTTGGGGGTCGTGAGGCGTGTTCGTTGGAGGGCGCGGCGGCGCGAGATGGAGGAAGCGTGCGGCGGCGACACGAGCATCTTGAAGTAGAGCGGCGGCAGCAGCAGCGAGTAGGGGCGGGCCTGTGTCGCGATGATCTAGGCTCGAGTTCGAGCTGATGATTTCACTGTGAGGTATATTGATTTTTATCCTTGTTTTTGATTTAATTTAAATAAATATTTATATATGTAAAAAGAGAAAAAATAGAAAACAGAAAATGCAGTAAGTTATAGATACAGTATTTATAAATAATAATAATAAATATATGTAAAGTTTTAAAAGTTAAAAACAGAAAAATAATAATAATGTATATATGTAGTTTTTAAACTATAAAATGGGTTGCTGTTGTCAATTACAGGAAAATAGAAAATATTAAAAGTTTTTGAAATTAAAATAATGGATTTGGTAGGAAAAGAAAAAAAATGTTTAACTAGTTTATCCAAATTTTTTTAGATATTAAAATTTGTTAAAGAAGGATTTTAAAAGGAATTAAGATTTAAAAATTTAACTTTTAATAAAATTATTTAAAAGAAATTGATATAAGGATATTAATTTAAAGTAAAATGATTAGTTAAGTTGTTATAAACAATAGTTTACGATAATGAATTTGTTTTATCTATTATAGTTACTAAAAAGAAAATTTTTAGTTAAAAAAAAATTGAATTTATAATCGACTAAGTTATTAAAAGAGAGTTTGGTTAATTAAATTTAATTTTTATTTAAAATAAATTTATTAAAGAAGAAACTGATTTAAATAAAACTATTGATTTATTTAACAACCAAGAACGAAAATTTATTATTCGATCTGCTCGAATATTAATAGATTGTGTAAGTATTTATACAAGGTATAAATCAAGAGAAATCGAGTCAAGAAGGAAAATGGATTGCTAATAAAAGCAAAGGTGAGAACTTCTCACTCAAAAGGAATTTTATTGTTTTTTTTAATTTTAAATAGTTAGATTTAAAATTGTTAGTTGTGTTGATTGAATGCTTGAATGATGATTGTTATATATATATATATATATATATATATATATATATATATATATATATATATTGGATGTGAATAGACCCTATACGCCGTTAGTAAGCGGAGGTTATTTATTACACACATATACCGCGATATTCCACCTTGAAGTGGAATTGGTATTATATTAGTATATAGCAATATATATATATTGGCATATGTATATATTGCAGTTGATTGATTTTCCCGCATTGTATAGCGGATGAGACCCTATGCGCCGTTAGTAAGCGGATATATTTTATAAAATCCCATATACCGCGATATTCCGTCTTGAAACGAAATTGGTATTGTGCTAATGTCTGTGGATGCAGGGAAACAGGTTGGAGGGATCCGACTGGATTCCTCACCCGTATTTAATTTATTTCAGATATTGTGATATTTGATTGTTTATCATGGATGATATATGATGTTTGAAAGTCGTGATTGACTATTTGATGTGTTGCATCATCGGATCCAATTTTGAAGCTTAAAAATAACGATTTTGATTTTTAAGGGATTTCTAAAGTGATTTTTGAAAGTATACGTTTATAAATTATTTTTGGAATTGATTTATTATAAACAAATAAATGTTATAATTTTAATGTTATAAAAATTATGATTTTTGAGAAATATAGTTAAAAGTGATTTTTGAAAATATGGGATTGATGATTTTATAAAATAGTTTGAACTGGGATTTTTGAATTTATTATAAAAAGTTTAAAAATAGGATTTATGAAATTTTATTATTTTATAAATCAAAATTTATGAAATTATCAAGAAGTTTAAAGACGTTTTAAAAGAATAATATAAATTGATTTATATTAAAAGATTTATAAATTGATATTTATAAATTAAAAATATTGGAATTATAAAACGAGCTTTTATAAGTGTTAGAATGAATTGTCAATGAATTTCGTAAATGAATGAAATTTATAGAATTATAAACAGTGAAATTATAAATGAAATTTTATAAGCAGTAGGTTATAAAATTTATAAAGTTATTAAAGGAATAGATTTGGATAAATAAATGAATCTTATAAGTTATAAGATTTATAATTATGAAGTTAAAGGAACAATTTTATAAACAGATAAATTGTAAGTGTTTAACTTATAATATGAACCTTTAGTTTATAATTGAGTTATAAATTGAATAGATTAATAAAGGAGATTTGTAAAAGGAAGTTGATATAAAATAAATAGAAATAGAATTTATAAACATTGTTTTATAAATCTGCAACGACTTATTTTGATAAGAAAAATTGTTGTAATTTATTAATGGAGTTATATTCACGTTTAGACAGTGAATAATCCTTTGAAATAAAAGGAATAGAAATGATGAAATTGGTTAATAAGTATACTCACGTTTTTGAATAGTGAATAATATATTTAAGAAAATGTTTTGGATGTGATGTTTTAAATAGAATTAAAACGATCTAAAGATGTTTTAAAATGTATTGAGATTCGAAACCTTTGATTTCAACATTCATTGTTGAAATAGACGTTTTCGAGAAATATAAGGAAATAGTGGATTATAACACTGTTGTTATAATAACTGATTTCCGAAAGGAAATATTTTTTTGTATAGTACTGGGATTTATATACCTATTTTAATTTTGAATATCTATACTAGTGATTTTGGGTTGTCGTAACGATGTTTTACGCAACATTCGTTTTGGCCCAAATAAATATGTTGAAGAGAATAATTTCCTTAAAAGAATAAAATATATACTTAATTTTGATTTAAGTATATTGAATATTTTCCAAGAGTTGAAAATAAAAAGACTTGTGAAATACTTATAAATAAATAAGTATGGAAATGGTTCCAAATAAGAAATGAACGTTTGAGAATTATCTTTTTAAAGATAAACTGAAAATGAATATTAGAAATCGAATGAAAATTGTATATTCATAGATATTTTAGAATATGAATTCAATATGGAATTTATAAATGGAACTGGGAAAAATGGGTTTAAAAATAAATATCGATTTATTTTTAAAGTATGGAAATTATATATATATATATCTTGTAAAGATATTTTTGAAAAATAAATAATTTGGAAAATTATTTGGAATCTGGTGATGTTGTGCATATCTATTGATAGTTCAATAACGGTCTATCGATATTTACCGTTGAATGGTATTTGTTGTGATTTTCTTGAAATTGAATGCCACACTTATTTTTTTAAAATAAGCGCTCACTATTCGGGTTAACCGGGAAAGGACCTTGGGGTCGTATAACCCATTCCGAATATGTGATACGTCGTTATGAATTGCATTCGAAGATCGATGTTGAAGACCGGATATTTTCGAAAACGTAAGGGTTTCTTGTTGATTGTCTCTGCACTGGTTGATCCCCGGTATAGAGATCTCCATATGTGATGGGAAATCCGAACGTGATTAGAGATTATTCGGATTGCAAGGACTTCTTTGTAAGTGCCTTCGGTTCTGTTCGAGCCCGGAACAGACTTGTATGGATTGTATGTCTGACATTACAAGTTGAGATATAAAGTCGATTTCTTTCAAATATATTTCTGTTGGTGGCGGAGAATTTATTCTTTTAGCTTAACACCCTTCTCTAAGACGTACGAGCTCAGAGGTTATATAGTTGAAGTTATCGGCGATATATTCCCAATTTTGGTAATGTGACATGCTGAGTGTTGCTGTGAAATGATCATTGTGTTGATTATTTGTGATAGGATCATTTGTTTGATCATCTATCTTGGTGATCATCTCTATGATCATTTGTTGACCCAAAGCACGGCTGTTGTATAAAGTGTGTTTTTGTGGACGTGACTTCGTCGAGCCTCACAAACCGGTAATGGTCGAAACAGGAATTGTGCGGCAAGGTTTTCAGGGATCGCTTCCCTAGGGTATGACCATTCCTTCTGGAAAAGGGTAGTATCATGGTATGGAGCCCAGATACTTACTCGTGTTGAAACACTTATTATTATGGTGTGATGTTGGTTAGAGAGCTCTCGTTTAAAGGTCCCAAAGGACCGGGGGTGGCATATCTGAGGGTTTGTAATATTCCTTGGGAAAAGGGATTCCCGGCTTTGTTTGGCAGAGAACAGTTGGTTCTCGGGAATGTCCTTCTAGAGGCGTTTCCATGTGGCAATGGGAAGTTCCTTGGCCTGACCATTTGTTGGAAAATCAATTCATCCAATACGATCTTGTACGGATTTAGTTGCAGAACCTATCATTCACTTATAGTGGTAACCCACTGTTTGGATGGTAGCTATAGTAGGCATAAGTGCGAAATGTCTATGCTGGCTAAGATTTATATCTTTATTTTCGAAAAAAATTTCTACACTATGCACTAGTAATAATATCAAATGTTTCTTTTTAATGCGTATCAAGCATCTTTGACTATCATAAGGAGAAATCTCCTCCGATTCTGCGTTTGCGTGTGTGTGTGCGGGAGGCCTTATGGTAGTCTCATTTTCAAAAGCATTGCGAATCTATTTTGAAAAATATTCCTCTATTTTTATTTTAAAGATAAATAAACTGTTTTGAGTTCTCACACCAGTCACATGACTGACTCGGAGTTTATTGTTTTCCTTCCTAAACTCTGGGTGCCCACCAATTTTCTACACGGGCAGTCAAGAGTTAAGGTTTATCAGGATATTCTGGAATTCAGGAGTTGCTGGAGGCAAGCTGGATGGCGTATTACTAGTATAGTATTTCTTTTTCCGCTGTTTATTGTTGTTGTTGTACACTCTGATGATTTGATGTAATGAAATATAACGTGATGTAATAACTGATATAGTTCTTTGTTTAAAGATTATTCATTTATTATTATATGCTGTTCCGCTGCGAATTGTGAGATTCTGAATTGTTTCTGTTGTTTCTTTCTGTTCTGTTTTTCTTTCTCTCTTCTTCTACCTCTTTCTTTCTTTTTCTTAAACCCATAACATTTCGGGTTTCCGGCCTTAGGTTTCTCGGCAGTCGATAAAGTGAGTATCGATGTTGAATTTTCGAAAGTCGAAAATTTTCGAGACGTTACACGCAAACTAGAAAAAGAGGGTGGATTTGGTCTAAAAAATCTTTTAGAACTCAAAAAAGCTTATGGTGTTAAGCTACCTTGGAAAATACTTGATTCTGACAACTTATAGGCCAGCTGGATGAGAGCAAGGTACCCTAGAGACAATTTCTTGGCTATCAAACAAGATAATTATATTTCTATGACTTAGAAAAACATTTTAAAACAAAGGGAGCAGATGAAAATTCTTCCTGAAAGGCATTACAACTGGAGAAATACCGATCTCTGGAAAGACCCTTGGCTTAATATTAAGAGTTTGATAGACAGGCTAGACATGGATTGTTTCTCTGCTAATGGCACTCCTACGTACAAGGTAGCTAGCATTATTTTCTATAATGATTGGGTAACTAATAGGAAAATAATTAGAAGGAAATTTAAATGAGAAATTGAAGGCATTCCTTTGTTCTCTGGAAGAAACAATGATATCTGAGCTTTGAAAAGTAATAATAAAGGGTAGTTTAACTTGCAGAATGCTTGGGAGGATTCTAAATAGCAACACACCATGATTCAATGGTACAACATTGTTTGGGGTAGGTCTAACAGCCCCAAAATGGCACATACGACATACAAAGCTATGACTTTTTGACTGCTAACTAAAGATAGACTTAAAAATCAAGGCTTTTAGAAGATGCAACTTGTAAATTATGCAATCTGGAAATGGAGACAGAATCATATTTTTTTCGAATGCAAATACAACAAAGGGGTTTGGGTAATTCAGAAATTAAAGTACATGCAGTCAAATGAAGTTAAAAGCCTAAAAGAAGAAGCAATATACCTACACAACCAGAGTGATATCTCTGACTTGATGAAGGAAATTGTATAATTAGCTTGACAATTTCCATTTGGCACATCTAGCGTGAACAGAACGAAAAGACTTTCAAAAACAAACAAAAGGACGAATCAGTATTGGTTAATCAAATTGCTCTAGACATTTCCTTAATTATTGGAAGAATTCAGAAGAAGAATCTTACCGGCATAATAGGATGAGAAAAACTACTAGAGAATTGGAGTTAGAGGGCTGATCATAGAGGAAGTCGAGAAGCGATCTGGAAGTCAACATGAATGTCAATTTTTTTGACCTAAATTGGGAAAGTTCAGTTTAAAGGTGGAATTTTTACTTTAAAGTAAAAGCATATATTTGTTTCGTAGCTGTTGTATATTTTGTTTCTTAAGGCTTAGGCCGTAGAGCCTATTTGTGAGAAATAAAACCCTTAACCCAGTTTCAAAAAATAATAATGATAATTTAAGATAGATATGATAAATGCCAACCGAAATCACAGTAATACGATATACAATGTAAGAATATCATTAGATTATTGTAGAATGGGAAATCGTTTATGCCAAACACCATAATGAAATTATACAATGTGCATGATACTTATGAAAGAGTGCTAACATAAGAGGAGCTAAAATTTCTAATAAACATATGTTTGTACATAAATGCTTGTTCATCTATATCCACAAAGTAGAAAAGATTCTAACCAAAAGAGATGTCTCAAATAAGTACAAAAATATTCCATAGAACATTTTAAATGCAACATAAAATACAAATTTACTATAAAAAACATCTTTTATTAAAATTAAAATTACCTTTAGCCAAATACATTAGCGAATAGATCATCCAAAAATATAAAAGCAACAACCCACTATAAGAAGGGACCAAAATAATTCAGAATAAAAATAAATTCTCAATGGATCTTTTGTTCGATGTATTTTTTGTTCACTTCTTATTTAAATCCTAAATCAAAAATCTTATTTTCCAAATCCTACATCAAAAGTTGATATGAGATTTGTAACCACTATGCTTTGACAAGATGGTTATTGAATTGTAGATCTACATAAAAAGGCAAGTTCTAGCCAAGTTCACCAGTGGTGGCTGTCAGATTATCGAAGGGCAGATGGTGTTAGAGCTAAAGCACACGGTTGAGTGTTAATCACCATGGCTAAAGGAGAACGATATCAGAATGTATTAGTGTGTGCATGTGTATGCATTTTGCGTACATGCACACTGATGCATGCTATTTTGAGTTTGTTTTCCTACTTGTTTGAGTGGCTTATAATTCTGAAGTAATGTGTTAAATGTAGGGATTCGTACGGGGATCGAACCAGTGTGTTTGAGCATGTTTTGGTTAATGATTTGAATGCATGGCTATGTACACATAGATGCAATGTAAAGTGTGTGAAATGAATGATTACTTCTTTTGCATTCGTTTCTTGTACATTAATATGGCAGTTGCCATTTCTTGTCTCTTTTCCCTTAAACACTACTTCTAACCATCTTGTCTAATTATTTACCCTATTATTTCTCCTTCAAAATTCTCTCTCACCTACTACATCTACTCTAAACTCTTGATGCTACTACAATATCATCATGTTATCCTCTAAAACACAACTCCATCACCAGGTCAAAGGCATTAGATCCACCATTTCTTCCAATATGGTATTAGAGCCTTCAACTTTTGATGCTTCAGATCCTTAGTCTGATCTAATATCACCAGTAACACCTCTCAAACCTTACACCAATAACAAAGCCTTTGTAAGCGGATAGCTTCTTTAAGGTATTAGCATATTATCTCCTCTATATCCATTACGTATAATCTCGAATTTACCCATTTCATGTTAACATTCCAGAAAATATCATGGGTAGATATATTTCTTAAGCTATTGCATATTGACTTCAAGGAGCAATTTTTTATTGATAGCTTTTAGGGTTAATCTCAAACTATTTTATGTCTCGGATGATCGTACAATATTTGTATTCATACGAGGTCGTATGATTCTAAAAAATTTGAAAATGACTCTTAGGGATATTTCCTACAGCCATGATTTTTGGTGAATTCCAAGGTGACTATTTTAATTGTATAAATCTTGTATGGACTATAACTTTTGATAGGAACTGATTTAGGGTCTGAAACTACTTCCATTAGATCTAGACGATGGTTTTCCTTTTTGTAAAATAGTCATATTAAGAAAACAAACTTATCATTTGAGAGTTATGGTTGTTTGAAGTTTTTTCAATTTTGAACAACCTAAGTAGGTAATTAGTGTCATTAGTGCTAAGGCCCATGTCCTATTTCGGTTTTAGGGGGAAGTAAGGGTTGATGGGACCTCATCTTTATCATTACACAAGTCTTAAAGATAGTTAAATTCTCAATTAACCTCCATTGACCAAAAAGCAACCCTTGAACCTACTTTAATTAGCCAAAATATATCACTAAGAGCTGATTAGCATGACTAGCATTTGGGATTAGAGATGTACTATTGGACGAGCCTTGAATTTTGTGCCTTCTATTGTTCATTTGGGAATTTAGGTCTTGTTTTGGATTAAGGTGAGTGATTAGATCTCTCATTTACTAATTAGATCATTAAACACCCTAAATGATGTTTAAAAATTATTTTAAAATACTAAAAATGTTTTTAGTCCGTAGTACACCATATATGTGAATTTTAGTTGATTTGGACTTAATTTGTAAAAAAACATGTCCTTATGGATCCCTAACCATGTTATTATGGATCACTAACATTCACCTAAGATATAGATCTCTTTAAAACGATATATTTTGATGTTTGGATGTTGTTAATGCTTACATATGATGAATATATGTTTGCTTTATGTTTGAATGGTTGAAAACGCTAATCGAATGGCGATTTAGTTAGGAAGATGCTATGGATCGGTGGTGATCCATAGATTCTATTCCAATGTATGCGCGATCGATATGGGGCAATAAGGAAGGCCTCATAAGGTTGCACACTAATTTGCGAGCCATTTGGAGTTTGTATGGTCAAGATATGGGCATTCAAAGCATGGATAGGTGGACGCTCAAAGGCATGGATCGGTGAGAATTCAAAAGCATGGATCGGTGGGAATCAAAAGCATGGACCGTGGAGTAGTTTGTAATATGAAATTAGGATACGAGTTATGGATCCGAACAAGGAGAATAGTGGGAACGAAGTGGAGTCAACATCACATGATTTTGGCTAAGTGTGGGTCCGAACCTGTTGAACGGTACCGATCCATAAGTGTTAGCACATTTAACTCACAGATCGTTATGGAACACGAAGTGGTATGGTGGGGCTCAAATATAAAGTACGGGATCGGTCTCCAAAGATCGGAACAACCCATGGGGGTTGATCCAATCAATGTGTGATTGATGGTGGAGCATTTGGAGGTATGCTAGAGTTCACATGTGAAATGTGGGATTGGTGATGATGGATCGATTACCATGGATTAGTGGGGAGGGTTCGGTTATCTTGGATGGGTGGTAATCCATAAATTTTGTTCCAACATGATGAGATCAATGTGATTTGATAAGGAAGTCCCCCATAGGGCTATATTCTATGCTTTAGACTGTTTGGAGTTTGTATGCTCGAGTTGTGGTCATTTGAAGATGGATCAGTGGAGATTTCCAGTGTTGATGATGCACGATTCGATGATGATTACATGATGGGAAGTGATGGCTTAAATGATGGATAGCTATACTTAGGGACGCAGAGTAGCTGGATTGAAGGACCTGTTGGAGGAAGGTTATTGGATGCACGGTGATATTCTGTGACTGATGATGGCTATCTAGAATAGTTCCCAACCATGAGACTTTAGATGAGGGTCGTAAGGATAGTTGCATGATGAGCTTTGCCATGGATGACGTGTGCGAAGGGATCATTGATATTCATAGGTTTTGAAGTGTACCCATGAAGTAGAGGTATGTGAGGATGCTCACTTATGTTATGGAGTTTACCTTGGATCACACATAGGATCGATCCATTTACCCTAGGTTATTACGGCTATGCAATCTAGTTCCTAGCCGACTGAATGGTATGGATTTGAGTACCAAGAAAGCGAGACGTTGAGCAGTCCTTAACTATACGATAGGGCCATATGAGTATCATATATCCAATGTATTAAGTGAGTGAATGTGAGGATGGATGATGGATTCCATGTTTGTTTGACTATTTTTATCAACTTAGGGATGTCACATGATGTAGGTATTACTAATGTCGATGTCTAGTCGCCTTTAGTACCCTGATGTATAGTACACTCAAGATGACTATCATACAGTAGCATATATCTTTTGTTTGTGCTAACTTTGTGGATATAGAGACATGTCAGGTATGATTTTCCATACCATTTGTCATAGTATATTGACTTTATAGTATTTGAGATTTATATCGCTCACACTAGACTATTTTCTGACCTGGATTTTTATGCTTCGCTTCCTATTACTCTACGTACTATTAAATAGGTAGATTAGAGATATCATGTCTGGTGAGCACGTGGAGCCGGACAGGTGCTGAGCAAGAGGCTATTCTCTCATATTATTATATTTACTCATTTGCTGTTTTACCACAAAACACTATGGATATTGCTAGTGTCTTACTATTTAGAGATAGCTTATGAGTTATTATTTAATGAATAACTCTATTACTTATTCTATTTATGGTACAGATATATACTCTGATGCTGTGATTCATTTAGTTATTTATCGCCTTGCCAATTTTTATATTTCAGATGTTTACTATTTTATTTTAATCGATGCACTATGAGATATACGACAGGTTATGTGTTGCTTGTTTTGTTTACAACCATTGATGATAGCCTTGTAACGACCAAGCACCACTGCGGCGCACTATACAAATACATTGGGTGTCGATGGTGTAGGATGGTTGTCATATTTGGTATCAGAGCTTAGGTTGCATTGCTTAATCTAAGGGATACTATGATTCAGTAGAGATATGGTAGGAGTTCTCACCTCATATTGGATCGAGAGGATGTGTATGTGTACGAGAGCCTGTACTTGTTACATATTTTGATTTTCAAAACTATATAGTTGTATACATAGTACATAAGTCGCACTGCATATATGAGTACTATTAAGGAGGAATCCCTATAGGGAGATCGATTTTTCTTCATACAGATTGAAAAATGAGTTGCTAAACAAGGAATGCCGCTATGAACTCCATCTCTGGAGTCGAGAATGATGCTAGCTCAGAAGCTGCTAATCCCAATTACAGACTATGTTCAATACTATAATGAGGAACATGATGCAAAATGCTCAAGTGGCAGCTCCAAATGCTTTTTTTCATGGCTGTTATCCATAAAATATTCTCAAGAATAAAAATATGAAAGAAGAAACACAAGAGCATTGGAAAAGATCAGAAAGCATCAAGATGGTCTAGTTAACCATAGCTTCTGACGGGGAGCTTTCAACGAAGTCGAAGGCTATCCATATGCAGGATGTTACTCCAAAAAGTCGAAGGGTCTTTCAACAAAGACTAAGGAAGAGGAACATAGCTCAAACCTTTCAAAGGAGTCGAAGGGATGCTGTCATCAGGGTTTAACAGTCCCAAACCTTTCGAAGGAGTCGAAAGGTTCCATCTCTTAGTATTCGAGAAGTTCTTACCTTTCGAAGAGGATGAAGAAGTCATAGCAAGTGTAAGCAACTCTATAATGACCTTTTCAAAAGCATAACAAGCCTTTCAAACCCATTGAGGCACATCCAAGATACCTTTGGACAATTTCAAAAGGTTTATGAAGAAAGTAGCACTCATAAGTCAGCAAAGAATGGAAGATGACCTTTCGATAACATTGAAGGGAAGCATAGCTCTTGACAACGATCATGTGAAGAGCAACCTTTCGACAAGGTCGAAGGGTTCACAACAATCAAACGAGGAGCGACCTTCTGACAATTTTGAATGGTTAACAACATCATGAAGAGGGCAAACCCTTCAACAAGGTCGAAAGGTTTGGGAAGGCATAAAGAAGGTCACACCTTTCGACAACGTGGAAAGGTCCATAATAGCAAATGAGAGGCAAACCTTTCGACAAAGTCGAAAAGGTTCACAATTGCATATAAAAGGAAGATCTTCCGACCCAGACGAGAGCATGGAGTCGAAAAGGGGGCCACCGACATCTATAAATTAGACCCAAGTGGTCACGTTTTACGGGACCTAATTCTCTCATTCTAATCTTGTATCTTCTTAACCAATTCATTGTAACCCTAATTGGGTGCTGATATGAGGATTTAATAAATATAGTTTATAGTAGAAAAAGAGGGAAGTCTAATGCTCTATTAATTACTTTACTGTTTTGCTTAAATCATTATTGGTTTAATTCCTATTTTCTGGTTCAACAACATCGGATGGTTCTTATCGACAAAGTCGACAACACTTTTGTTACAAATAGTTACTACAACCCTTCGAACCCCTTAAGTCAACAATTTGAACCCTTCGACAAGGTCGAAATTCAATTTGTTCAACACCTATAACCTTCCGAAACCACTCAACTAGTGGTCTAACTTTTCGAAAAGGTCGATATTTATTCCATATCCACCAAAGTATATCATACCCTACTTGAACTCGAGGAAGGCTAATACCTTAACCTCTTGGCAAGATAAAAACCAACCTTTTAAGGACAAACTAAGGGTATTTCAACCTAGTCGAAAAGAAAACCTTTGTAGGAAACCTCATATAAGTTCAACTAAGTCAAAAGATTGTATAATCCAAAGGTTAAACCTTTCAACAATGTAGAAAGGTCTGAATTAAGAATCAATAACAAATAAAGAAAATTAGGAAGGAAATTTCTTAAGCGAGTCATTCTCATTGTTCAAGCAAGTCTTTCCATCTCACTTAGCATTACTTTGAAGTATTGACAAAAAATCTTATTAACATTTTTGGCATTAGAAGGAGGGGTCGAACCTCCGACCTCTGATTACATTCATCCCCGATGAATTGCATCAAGGATATTTCAAAAGAGCTTCAACCCGGAAATCAATAATGATTATGGAGAGAGAGGATAAAGTGAAACCTCCAAATGAGATAAAAGACCAAGGATTAGATCGAGATAGTTGAGTAAATAAATCACTTGAGCATTCAAATAGCTTTGTCCAAGAAGACAATAGAGGTAGTCACAAAAATGAGACCAATCAAGTTGACAGCTAACGCCACATAATTGTAAATACACCTAAGAGGAAAAGAAATTTATGATCCTGAAGAATATGTTATCCTGCAAAAGTCCCCCTTTTCCAAAGAAATAATGGAAAACATCTCCCCTCACATCCAAATTCCTTCACTAAAATATGATGGAAAAACTGATCCAGATGATCATCTTGTCGTTTTTGAAAAGTGGATGAACTTGTACAATGCTGTAGGGAAAGTTCATTGTAAACTTTTTCCTATCACCTTTCAAGGAGCAGCAATCAAATATTATAGGATTTACCAAATGGAAACTACCTATTCTTGGAACAATTTACTTGGGACTTCGTGGCTTATTTTCTATATTCAAAGATACAACTATGGACTTTAGGTTACTAGCAAAAATCAGACAAAAACCAAGGGAGCTACTTGGCGAATATTTGAATAGATTCAGGGCAGAAGCATTAAGAGCAGAAAGTACAACTGATAGAGAAAAGCTTATGGTAGTCCGATCAAGGTTAATTGAACAAAATCCATTTTGTAAAGACCTTTATATCAATGGGTGCAAAGATCTGCAATATTTTTTTCTCCAGGCTGAGAAGTTTATTCAATTGGATGAGATGCACCATGCTAAAAAGAATTCCATTGAGAATCCAAGGAAGAAAAATATGATTTCAAGCGCTTTGACAAGAGGCCGAGGGAAAGTGAAAACCAAAGAGAAGTCGAAGAAAGAGTTCTAAAATTAATGCGCGGTCCTGAACAAACCCCTCTCCTACGTATTCGCTAAGATGAAATGAATGAGAATTTTGGTACACATCAGAAAGTTAGGAGTGTCCCAAAGCCAAATAAAGGAGGAAGTTATTGCGAATACCATAAAGAAAATGGACATGAAATCGATGAATGTCATGTTCTATAATAGAAGATACAAGTCATGATTAAGGCAACGTTCTTGGGAGAATTCGTCAAAGGAACTTGAAGGACATCTTGTTCGAGCTGAGAGGAAAGCAACTCAGCAACCTCTAAATGCAAATCTCTCTCAAGTCATGAGAACTCGTGACATCAATTTAACTATGAACTCTCTCCTTTCCTTTTCATGGCTCTTTAACTTGATTTGAATTTCCATTCATACTTGAATTTGCATTGTGTATTGATCATGTACTGATTAAAATTTGAGTTTTATTACAGGTAGAAACAAAATCAAACTGAAGCACTCAACGAACGTCGAGACCACAATAAACTCTAGAATACTTAAAGAGGACAACTCAGATGCCTAACACGAGATAGTTATCAACATTTCAGTCAACACAATTCCATGCATTCCCTACAGGAAATGTTGAATCATTGCCAAACTCGGTACCAATTTAGGGGAAAATCCATATACACCAAAACAATTTTTAGCACTTAATTTCAAGAAGGAAATTTCTCAAATTATATCCATTTAAGAAAACTATTTTTAACCACCCCATGGCCTAGGGAGAAACAAATATTTATTTATCCCAAAAGTAGATTTATGCAACTAATTTGAGATATTATGTAGCATTAATAAGTGCATATAAAAAGACTGCAAAGTGGGCAATTTCAATATTTCAAAGTTTACGAAAATTATGGGCGAAGGAAATCCTATTCATACCTTTTCAAGAAAGATTTTGAAAGCACAAAAAGTTTATTGGAACTCAAACTAGAGAATCCTATTCTCGACTAAATGGCTGTTGGTTTATGAATCATGACCTCCCAGTCTTCTATAACGACCCGTAACTTTTTATGGTCTTAATAACGTAATTAACTGAATTTTAGTGAAATTTTAAATAATTGAATTTGGAAATATAAATTGGATATTTGGAATACATCTATATAAATATAGCAAATGGAAAATTTTCATCATCGAAGTTTATTTTATTAGGAAATTTTATTTAAATTTAAATCATGTAATATTTGATGATGATAAAATGTTTTTCAAAGTTTAATATTTTTATATAATAAACTTGTAAATCATTTTCTAAGTACGAAGTCATCTTTCGATTCATCAAATTTAGACTTCTATAGCCCAGTTTATATTATTTTTAACAAATTAGCAGTAGTTTATCAGCGAATATCGATTTTTGGTTGGATGGTCATATCACTAATATCTGTGTACCATTCTGTTCGTTTCATCGCGCTGATCTCCGCGGTATATTCATTTTTGTGTTTCAGAGTTTGGTATGTCGTGGAAACCGTGAAACGGTCAACTTTATCGGTATCCGTTCGAGTCTATTTGTGTTCCGTGACTATTCAAATTTTCCACTGGTTAAAAATCAACGGTCATCAGTTTATTGTTAGCCTTGAATTCCAGCGTTTTAACTTCCTCTATTCCCAACGTTAAATTATATGCTGGTTTGTTTTCATTTGGTTCTGTCAATTTAAATGTAAAATATACAAATATAAAAGCTTATATTATGAGATCTATAGCCATCTTTTTCTTCCACTTTTGCAATTATCCTCATTTCACACGTTCCCCTGCTCTCGCTTTCCTTTATGTGTTTTCATTCGAGAAATATATTACAAATAAAACTTTGCTCTGACATAAACTTACTTTCTTCCTCAACTTTGAAAAAAAACTTTGATACATATGATTCTCGAAGCTAACCCCATCAGCTGCTTGCTCACTTCCATCTCCACCTCCTCCCCTGTACGCGTCCAACCCTATCTTACCCAAACATCCACCCAGCCGACCACGGTCCTCGCACGCCTCGACTTCCACAACTGCTGACCCATGCCTTTCACCACCATTTCTGCCTCGCCCGTACGCGAAGCCCACATCACGGCCGCCTAAAACAGCTCCATGTCCAACCTCCACCTCTGGCCACTGCCTTCCACCCCAACCCGAGCAACTCCATTCCTCTCCTCCCCCTCTCTCCATCTCCTTTCTTCCATCATCACCATGGCCGCAGCCCAACACGAGCACTCCTGAAGCCATGCAGCCATTACCAAATACTCTGGCCTCTTCCTCTCCACACGTGCCTCCGTTTTCCCCGCTCATGCAGCCCAACTAGGCCGAAGCCATCACCTTCCCTTGTCAATCCGAGCCTCTCCCCATCGAGACCTTCTACCCAAATCTAGCATCCCCTCCAACCGAGCTCTGGCCATGGCAGCCAATCACCAATCTCCTCATCGACCTATCCCTCTGCCAAAAAATGCTTTTATACAAGGTATTATATATATAATTTTAACAGTTTACATATAGTTTATGTGTTTGTAAAATTATATAAATCTGTTACTTATATGATTCTTAACCAATCAGTATATGTATGTATAAAAGTGTTTTCCTTGTTTTATATAAGAAAAATAAATATATATGTTATGATCTAATTATATAAACATATAGTATAATAATTGGGATCTGTTTTTTATATACATATTAGTTTATATGCACAATATGCTAGTCTATATAAGCTATATTATTGTATATAAGTTATTATAGATATTAATTTATAAACTTTTATTTTGCTAGTTTATTGTATAGGTTATATATATATATATATTCTGTTCGAATATATATGTGTGTGTGTGTGTGTGTGTATATCGTGTTATGTTAGTATATATAATAAGTTATTGTTAATATTTTAAAGGGTACTTTGATCTATATATTTGTAAAGATTTGTACAAAAGTTTAGTTTATAAATGAAATGGTTTCTCTGTTAGTCTATATAAATTTACATTATGATTTGTTTATATAATGTATATGTGTATATATGTGTATAATATGTTTCAGGTTGTATAGATGTTAGCTGTATATGTTAGTTTATTTATGTTAAATTCATGTAAGTATATAGATTGGATATCATATAGAAGAATATTGCAAAGTTTATGTTTAAAATTTATTGTATAGCAATAATATGGTTATGCTTATCGATTTCGTTAATTTACATTATTTACGGCTTTATGTATATCGATGAGTTTTTCAATTTGGATATGCATATTAAGTTTTAGGTAATGATATTTAAAATATATTGTATATATATACACACATTTGATTTCGGAAAGAAAAGTATATTTTTTAAGAAACAATGTTTTCGAAAAATATATAAATATATATATTTATATATAAATATATGTGTGTATATATATTTATGTTTTTTAAAAATTAAGATATGATCTAATATATATAGTTATATATATATATATATATAAGTTCACTTATACCATTGATCTTCATCAATCCAGTTTTGATTTGATTTGATTTCATCAATTCCAAGCTTTCAGCTTTATCCGTCAAAATCCATGTTCAGCTTACTTCGCTTTATTGTTTGGATTGTTCGATTTGTCTAGATCATGATCTAATTTGTAGCTTGTTGTGTATCAAATTCCTCTAGCCTCGAAAGGTGAGCAATCAGTCAAGATTAACGTTCTTATATTCATTAAATTTGATTTCACTAGAAACGACAATTGAAATATGTTGTTGCTAGTTATCTAATTGCTATATACGATATGCTATTATCTGTAATTGTTCACCTATGATATATGATACCATTTCATGGTGTGTATATTTTATTTAGTTTATCACTAATGATATATGCCCATTACTGATATGTTATATTTTGTTCTCACTAAGTTCCCTGTTAATTTAGAATTCTCTATGGGTTGAAATGATACATATCCGAATGATCTGGTAGAATAGGAGAAAATCGTTATGGGTGAAATGATAAACCCAAGTGATTTTCGTTGACTTTGAAATTTTGGGATTACGGGTTGAAATGGTATATACCCGTAAATATTTAAATTACGGATTGGAATGATAAATATTCGTATCACTTGACCATAGGATAGAAAATTATATACGGACACCGTTGGTCTATATTTTGAAAATGATTTCCAAATTTTTGAAGGGAAATATATGGGTTTAATAAATATTGAATTTTCTTTAAAATAAAATATATAAATGTATTTTGTATATGTCTAAATTTTAGATTTTTAAAAGTATATGCTTTGAAAATTTTAAATTTGTAAGTTAGTTTTGAAAATATAATTTTAAAGGATTCACTTATAATTTTACTATTTTAAAATATATAAAAATAAAAATATATTTAATATAAATAAGTTAATAATAAGAGTTAATTTAATAAAATTTAATTTAAATTCGTATGTATTGTGTTTAAGTATTTATTTTAATTTAATTTTAATATTTTAAAATAAACTTTTATAACTTTAATAATAAAGGTTGGGAAGATAAATTAATGTTGACTTGAAATTTAAATTGGTTAATAATTGAATTTAAACAAGAATTTATTTGAACTTATTGATTTTGAGACTTGGAAAATATGATTTATAACTTGATTTGATAAAAAGTGATTAAATGAATATTCTCAACTTTAAATAAAATTGAGATTGAATATTTAATATTGATTTAAATTTATAAATAGGGATTTAAACAAACAGTTATTTAAGTGATTAAGTGAATATTGTCCAATTTGAAATAAATTAAAGTTAAATGTTGAAATATAAATGAAATTTATATTGTAAATGTTTGAATATATAAACTTGAATCTTTGAACTTTAAAATTTTAAGTGGCTAAAACTGGAATTGATTTGAATTGAATTTTGGAATTTAAAATGATTTGAATCGATTTTTGAAATTAGAGGAAACTAATTTTATTATGTAGATTATTTTTAATATATATAAACTATTTTAACTTATAACTATTTTAATATATATACTATTTTCAATATCTAAATAGGTTGAGTTCAAAAGTGTTATGATTTGCAAGGTGTTATGATTTCAGAAGTGTTATGATTTCAAAAGTGTTACGATTTCCAAAGTGTTATGCTTTCAAAAGTGTTATGATTTCAATGTGCTATAAATTTTAAAGTGTTAAGATTCTAGAAATGAATATTATTTAAAGTGAATAATGATTTTGAAAGTGATATGGTTTTGAAATGAATATGATATTTTGATATGAAGTATGAACTATTTGAAATGAAATGACCACGGTGTGAAATAAGCGTTTGGTTGTTAAGGGGACCGGGATTAGATATTGTCATACACTCTGCCAATATCGTAAACCACTGTACAACTGTGTACGTGGTGGAGATTCCAGAATGAAGTAGGATGGTTCGGTGATGATCCAATATGGTATTTTCGTGGCCCTGATTCCCGTGAGTCAGCTTGATGCATATAGAACGGGAGCTATACCGGGCCAAGTGAGGTCATTCCTCCGATCGGGTACATTTCATCGATACCATTCTATTGCTTTTGTAATTTGATTGGGTGCACCCTTTGATTTAAGATCGTGTCACTAGGTGGGCGGTAGTAGCTGCTATGCGTTACCACTAGTCCGGGAGTGCGAATGGCATATCTACCCTAGCACTGCCTCAAGTGCCTTATTGAATGCCCAATCGCGCCTTCTACGAGTTTGGTTTGAACCATACATATGGAGTGCCCTCTGATAGCCCTCCAGTTTACGGAGGAATTACGGTATTGTATAGACTATGAGAACGTATAAAAATATGTTAAGAGGGATATGGGTAAAGCCTTAACGCTATTTTAATAGGTTACTTTACTATAGACATATTATAATAGCGTATATTACTACATAGTAGATAGTTCCACGGATCCTTAGAGGAAGGAAATCCCAAACATCCTTTAAGTTACTTATATTTCAGTTGACATTTCACTTGAGTTGAATTTATTAATATAAGAATGTTAATCTTGACTCGAGTTTTTTGTGTTTTGCTTTACGCTTGGGTCAGACTGAGTGTCACAGCATTTGAGACTCACCTTTGGAGCTTTGGTGCTTTGGTGCTTTGCTTGAAGATCCATCTATATCTGTTCAGCTTTCAGCTATCCGGTTATTTTGTTCAGACTTGTCATCTGTTTGTATTCGAGACTACATTGTATTGGAGATATTATATTGTATTCTAATTTTCTCTCTGATGTTTTATATAGTAGCTTCATGAACTACTATTTATCTATTCTGCTTCTTATTGTTATATTACTCCGTGTTTGTGATTCCGTGATTGATTTATTTACTGTATATGTTGAGTTTTACCAAATATAAATTAACAATATGTTGTTTTGAGCAATTCAAGTCTAACATGTGCAGATGCGAATGGTTCAAAATACTGGGTCTTTACAGTGGTATCAGAGCTCTGGTTTTAGGCAAAACTTAGCATATGTAGTAGAATTAATTTCAGAATCACCTTCATTCGAGCATGAGTCACTTCCTCTTTGACTTGGATTTATTTCGAATTGTGGAACTTTCCCCTTCGTCCTGAAATCCACTCTGGTCCCTCCCTGTTCATGTTCAATTGATACTGGAGCATCCCATAGCTCTATTTTAGACCCGCTAATCATAGAATGATTTGTAAAGGGGTGAAACTCCTTTACAACAGGCATTGAGCCACCGGAGATTTCTATACCCTCATTTTAGATGCTGCTATCTCTTGCTATGCTCGAATGTTTCTCTAGTAGATGACCAGTGTAATTCTCCTATGATCAATCATATTCTGCATCGATCTTATTCTTAAAGTCACGGTTGACCCGGTTAAGGTCGTCTGCGATTTATATAAGTCCATCCATGTAACGACTCGGAATTTTGGGCAATATAAATTTAATAATCTGTATAAATAATTTAACTGGTTTGATAATCTTTCTTTATAATTTTAATTTAAACTGATAAATTTATTCTTTTATGGTTAATAAATATTTAATATAATGATTGTGATCAATATCTTTCTAACAATTTAAAATGGATAAGATTTATTTTTCAAAGCTAATAAAATTTTATTCTATTTATAATATATACATCTGATATATATATTGTGAATAAAAGATCTCGTGTTTTAAATAAAACATTGAATTTTCAAATTGTAATATATATGTTTGCATATGTTATAATTTGAGTTATTTTGAAATTTAATTTAATCAATTGATATTTTATAATGTATGAATATTGTAGATTGAAGTTTTGTTTTAGAATCAATGTTTTCAAAAGTTAATTTAAAGATTTATTCATTTGTTTTAAAATATAAAGACTTGTTATTTATTTTCAAATATGATAGTTTAAAAAAAAATTAAACAAGCTTTGTTTTTTTTTCTTTTAAATTGCTTAATTTAAAATGTTATAAGTTTATAAAAGTTCTAGATTTTAAATAACATGTATAAGATGTATATTTATATTTGAATTATAATTAGTTTTAGAATAATTTCTTTTTAAAGTAAATTTATAAATACTTATGTAAACATTTATTTATTTTGTAACTTAAGAAAGTAGGTTTTATTTTGTTTTACTTTTAAAAATGTTTAAATTTTAATGGTTATAAAAATAAATGTTTTAATTTTTTTAAAATTACATATATAAGGATTTATTTGTATTATAACTAGCTTTATAATATTTTCTTTAAAAGATTCAAACTTGTATATTTATCTAAAATTCAAAGTTTATTAACATAAAAGCATTTCATAAATACAAATATTCATATTACATAGAAATAAGATATAAATATTATTTTTATAAGGTTTAAAAACTATTTGGCAAAGATCTTTAACACTTGTAATTTTTAAAAAACATGCTAACGACATTTGTCTAAAATAAGGAACAAGTGGCAACATATTTTATTTTTAATTTTAATAAATGTTTTAAGAAGAAAGTTAGTTTTTACAAACTCTTTTTCCCTTTGTCTTCTTAACTCAAAACCAGAATGTAATCTAATGATCTGACATTAAAACCCAAAAGCAAAATTAAATCCAAAGTTCAAGCAGAAATCTTTTTCAACCTGAATCTGAAAAAAAAAGTAATCCAGAAACTAAATCTGCAAAGAGCAAATCAAAGACTGAAGTAAAAACTACAACCAAGACCTGCATTTCAAATTCAAATGAACCTGAAATCAGTAGTGTTCATCCGCAATTTTAACATGCATGGATTCTTTTCTTCAACCACAAATATGCATTTCTTCAAAACTGCTCTGCATGTTTTATCATGGTGAGTAAATTATATTTTAAAAACAGTTTTGATTTAATTTTTAGTTGAATGTTGCATGCAAATGTATTTGATTTAGATGATGTACATTTGTTTACCTGCATGCAAGTTATAAAATAAAAGAAAAAATATATGGTGAATTCCTGTATATGAATACTGTTGTTATACAGGTTGTTTTTTTCTTTTAAAAATCAAAACTTGATTTTGAATACAAATTGGACTGTAATTTGTAAATGAAAATTGTTTGTAATCAAGTGATTTATCATCTAAAAATAGTTATAGGGTTTTCAATGAATTAGTTATTCATATTTTTTCCAAATTTACAGTAAACTTATTTTTTTTGGTTAAAAATTAACTGTTATGAATTCAAATCTGGATTGCATGTATGGAATGGTGATGAAAAATCATGATTTTAGATGTTACTATCATAATTTTTAATTGAGTAATTATGATGAATTCAGGGTTGACATGAAATTATGGATTTTGTGAATTGTTGATTATCTGTACATTAATTTGGTTCAAGATTTGGATCATAGCTTGAGTATGGATTGTTGGCTATTGGAAAAATGCAAAAGAATTTTTATATTTGTTGAATCGATAGGAATTGGCACGATTAGGGTTTTAGAGTTTTTTGGTTTCGGCCGAACTGTAGAGGCTTTTGCATCTTGAATTTTTGATCGAGGTTGGTCGTTTTTGGGGTGGATGTTGTGCTTGGATGTGGGGTTCGATGGTGAGTCTGGCGGAGTTCAACGGCGGCGAGAACAGTCGACGATGGGTTGGTTTGTGCTTGAGTTTCTGCAGAATGTTCGAGTGTGATACTCGAATTCGATTCGAGGTTGCTTTCTTCGATCTGGGTTTAGATTTGTAGTTGCACATGATTTTGGGACTGTAGTAAGTCATCTCGATGAACGATGGAGGCAGGCGGTGAAGGTGCATGTGCAGCGTGATGGGTTGTGCACTGGGAAGTGTCAGGTTGGGGAAGACGAATGGAACTCGGGGGAACTCTCGGGTTGTGCTCATGTGCGAATCGAAGAAGGATGGTGTTGTCTTGGCTTCGGGGAAGACGCGTGAAGTTCCCGGTTGTTGCTCGAGATTGTTGCTTTACTCTGTGTATTGTATATACACTACAAGAAAAAACACCTTTGACTGCAGCTATTCATAGCGTTTCTCCTTTCAATGCAGTCAATGAAAATCTTGGAGGGAAATTTTTACGTGCAAACGCTGAGAAAACCTAAAATAATATAACTTTGCCGCCTCATTTTTCTACTTCACCTATTTACTTTTCTCGGCCTTTCATCTCGTTAAATCCTCCACCACCTAAAACGAAATTAACCCTCTCTTCCGATCACCGAAATTTGCCTTCATCAGTGCCGCTTCATCGTTCAGACATCTCCTTTCACCATTCTTTATATTTCGAATCCGAATCATCACCGCTAGTTGCTCCCTCTACAGGTACTTATTTTCAATCATTCGTTGATTTTATTTAGGTTTAAAATGGGTTTTCAATTAGTTTAATCATTCATCAATCTCAATTTTGTCATTTCAGTATGTGTTTTTCGATTGCCCTAAATCATAATTTGTTGGTAACTGATGTTAAATAGTTTATTAACATTGTTGTATGTGAATAAGTTTATTTTAAAGAATTTGGATATCTAGGAAAATATGGTCTTTTTTATTATTTTTTAATTTGGATCAGATTCCATTAATAAGTTTTTTGTTGTTAATAAGTTTTTTAATTACGAAAATAGGGTCTTTTTAGTTGTTTTTTAATTAGGGTCAGATTCTGCGAGCACTACAAGTTTTTTTTGTTAATAACTTTTCTAATTAGGAAAATCCTATGCATGTCATGTTGCATTTTGAATAAATTGCCTTAATCGAAGTACAAATAATTCTTGTTTATATTAATGCACTAGTGCTTTAATTACATTCTAGGTGATATTTTGATATACATGATTTTTGTAATAATCGTTAATTTATATCATGGTTAATACTATCTGATGTGCCCAGTACTAAACAAATTAGAACGAGGTTGGTTACATAAATATTTTAATTTCACTAGACCTGAAAAAATATTTGTACATGTTACAAAGAAAGGGTGAAATCCAGTGTACAAGGGTTAAGACTTCCTTTAGTTGAAGAGTTTTTATTGTAAACAACTGGCTGTGTATGTATTTTTGTAACCGACGCACATGCAAACTTTAATATTCCTATTTCCTAGGTCAATGTGATTGTGTTTGGTGAATCAACTGAATCTATGCGGTTTTCTTTCGATTCAAGAGGAAATACTGTTCCAACAATACTCTTGTTGATGCAAAGACGGCTCTATGAACTAGGTGGTCTTTCAGTTATGTATAATGCAAGTAATAAAAGCATGTATACCTTGGAAATAATTTTGAATTTTGAAACTTAATCTTCACAAAAAACATTGAGCAGGCTGAAGGCATATTTAGAATAAATGCAGAAAATGGGCAGGAAGAGCTTGTGAGAGATCAGCTAAATCATGGCATTGTCCTTGATGGGATTGACGTTCATTGTTTAGCTAGTTTGATCAAGGTAATTTCCTTCATTGTGTGTATTTGTGCATGCATGTCATTATCCATTTGTCTTGGCATCAAATTTTGAGGCATATAATCGCTAAGGCATATTAGAATTACATTATTAACAACCATATAATCACTAAAGCTCCCATGATCTGTCATTTATTTCAAATATGATATATGAAATAGTTCATGGTTCTATCAGCCCTATAAATCTACACAAGGGAAAGCTTAGAATATAAATAGTAAGTCTCGGTTAATTCTCAAGTATCAGAATTATCTAATGCATGAAATTAGTACATTGATACTTTAAATACAAATTAAATAAAAAACAGTCAGTTAAAGACTAAATGGAGTAGGTAGCTCATGTTTTTTAAGTGTGAAATAAAAAATAATGGACGACTTTGTTCATACAACTCTATACAATACTTTTTGTGAATTCGTATCATTATGGCAAGTCAATTGGACGTATAGTGTCTAAAAGTTAAGAAATAGAACACGTTTTAGAAAAGTAAACTGTCAACAAAACTGACTTGTATATCACCATGTATAAAAGTTGCAAATTTTTATCTTTATAGCTATTTGTAAAGTTAACTTGATTAGAATGGCTAGTTGACCATGTATATCACCAATTTAGTGAAGAAAACCAATGTATAGAAAATAGAGATGTGTAAAAGATACTTCAGTAACTGTGCTAGAATTGTAAAGGAATTTTTTTCCCTTTAAGCCGTATTATTTAAGGCCATCGGTACTTAGTTTGAGGATTGATCTTCATCAAAAGTGATGCACTGATCATTTCAAAGGCTAAAAAGTTCCTAGTAGTCGACAAATACTAATGCACTTGATGAAAGTATTAATGAATATTTCAAAATTTTGTAATTTTACACTTAACACAGTTTATGTTATGGTGGGAATGCTTGAAAATATCTAAAACATAGAATTTTCTTTTTAATAGAAGTATCATGCAAAAATTTATAGCCTAGTCCATAACTAAAAGATCCAACAGTGGATAAACGGTAAATAACTCATGGTTTTAAATTCAAATAAACCTTCCCACTTGTAGAGGATATATGGAAATAAGGTTTGTTTGCTGTTATTTTAAATTAACCAAAGTCGAATTAATATAAATTATGATAATATGTTTGGTAGGCGTATCTAAGTTTTTCTAGAGATTTTGGATGGCCATGGAGACGCTTAACAGCCATCATTAAAGTATTAGGAATCGTTTCATAAGTCGAGTACATTTTAAAATCTCCAAATGACATCATTTTTCGAGTTGTAAATAGATGGAGCTAAATTGAACCATTAGATATATTATGATAGATGATTTTTGCTGAAAATTTGGTATGCATAGTAATTGTGAAAAAAAGGGACCATTTTACCATTTCAAATTCGTGGGGATGTTGATACTAGTATGTATTTTAGTTTGTGTATGTTTCTTATAACATCCATAGATGCTGATGTTGGCTGCTGCATTCACTATCTTCAATTTACCATGGCCAAAAGACCATTAAAAACCTATTACATAAATCTCTCATGTTGACCAAACTTGAAAATGAGCTTTCATTTTTTAAAATGCACGTATTCATTTTTATTTTCCCCCTATTTGTGCTTGCCAGCTTTGAAAGTGTGTAAGATAATCATGTAGTAATTTACCTTGAAAATAAATTTTCACTTAACACCCAATTAAAGTAGATGCGTGCATGCTTATGAAAGAAATTATACTTTTAGCCTAAATACTCTTTCCTCTTATCCACATGATATATTATCCATCTAATTCACATAAAAAGGAGGAGGCCGAGAAAGTACATTTAAGGAGTTGAATATCTTATTATATATAAACTTTTTGAAAGGATATTTCACCTACAATTTTTAATTCATGTCATACATTATCACTTCCAATTCAAAAAATGTTATCATACAATCATTCTCTTCATGGTTCAAGGATCTTATTACGTATGCTTCCTTTGCACCTGGAGTGATAGAGGTAGTGCTGTCAAAATTTTATGGCTAATATGTAATATTTAAGGCACTGAATATCTCAATATTAGTGCTGGCTTATATAGCACATATTAGCATGTGGCATGAACCTATTTCCCTTTAATATAGGAGTGGCATCTTAATTCACAGGTGTAATATAGTTGTTCAAAATTATTGTGCAGGAATGAAGCTAGCAAGTAGAATATCGTGCTTCAACATGAATATTTGATACAGAGGTAAGGACAGTGAGGTAGTTTTGAGGTGGGATGTGTAAGTAAGAAGAAGAGCTGATGCAGTAGATATTCTAGCAGGCAAGTGGGACATGCAGGCAAGATAACGAAGATGGTGGTAACTTGAAGAAAGAACAAGTAGATGGAGTCAAAGCCCAGTTACACATAAACCTCGATGGCCCAAATGCAAATAGCCCAGTTACTGATCATATGAACTATCGCGTCAAACAGACTTCTCCTGCCATCAAGTATGTTACCCAACCTATTTTAATTTATATATTTATCACAAACTTCTTAATTTAAAGGATACATGAATACATAGTTAATATTATCAAACGAAGAAGCATCTCTTCGAGTTCCCTCTATTTGCGATAGATCCCTACATACAACAACCAAAATAAAATCATGCCTTCAGATCTAATTTTTTTAAATAAGGATAAAACAATAAAGAAACACTTGTCTTGTGCGTGTTTGATCTGTAGTTGCATCTATGAATTCATGTAGGATCTAATTTTTTTAAACAAGGATAAAATAATAAAGAGACATATTGGTTCGGATTCATCTACGAATTCATGAAAAGAATACTTTGGTTAGTTATGAGAAAGGAGAATAAAATTAATCATAACTTATGCAGTTGAAACAGGTGGATGCGCACTGAAATATTGTGATATTCATGAATGTTTCACAGGCCATGTTTAGCTTGTGAATGTCTTCTAAGTGACGGCTGGTTATATTATACCTGACCTGAAATTGTGCTATGTTTGAAGTAACTATGCATGCAAATTGCACTCAGTTTTCAAAGCTGAGTTGCACTTGCAACTCAATTTTTTGAAACTGGATTGCAAATGCAGCTCAATTTTCAACTGAGTTGCAATTTGCAATTCCAGTTTCGAAAAAAAAAAGAGTATTACGTATGAATCTTTACTTAGATAGTTTATTATGTAGACTCCAATATTACATTCAACTGACACCTACTATGTGCCAAATTCTTGCTCTGGCTAGAATTATTCAATTAATTTAATTTTGTCTTAATAACCGATCATTCCCACCAATTGAACGAATGAGCAATTTTCTTCTTCACTTATCTCCATGGTTGATTAAAAATGGCTATCTCAATCATGATTAACAAGATTTTTTATTTAAATAAAAGTAGACGGTGATAACATTAATGCTACTATCTGTTTGATCTTTTATATAATTGATAGTTAAAAGAAATTTAACCGAGTTAATTTTTTACAAAAGTTAACTAAGTTTACAAAAAATGTCAAACTTCTACATAAAATAATCATGTTAAGCAATTTTTATTAAAATTAGAAATATGTATAAAAATTAAACGCATTTGTAAAAATTAACTTAGGTTTACAAATTTTAACTATGTTAATTAAGTATAAAGAAATAACTAAGTCTATAAAAAATAATTAAGTTTATACAAATTAAGTAAGTTGACTAATAATTTATAGAAATTTAACTAATTTTTATAAAATTTAGCTATGTTAACTAAGTTTATAAAAATTCGCTAAATTAACCAAGTTTATAAAAAGTAAATAATTTTCTAAAAATTAACTAAGTTTTATAAAACTAAAATAAATTAATAAAAATTAACTAAATTATATAGAATTTTAACTAACCAAGTTTTATAAAAATTAAATGATTTTTTAAATTTTAACAAAATTTAATAAAAATCAAATAAATTTATATAAGTGAACTAAGTTTTACAAAAAAATTAGTTAAATTTTATTAATATTAACCTAATTCATAAAAATTAGCTAATTTTTACAAAAGGTTATTAGGTTTTAAAAAATTAAATATCCAAACTTTATAAAAATTAAATAAGTTTATTAAAATGACTAAGTTTATAAAACTGATTGTTTTTTTTGAAAAACACAAGAAAACAAAATTTAACTTATTTTGTTAGAACTTAACCAATTTTTATAAACATTTAACTAAATTAACTATGTTTGTAAAATTTAAACAAGTTTTACAAAAATTAACCATGTTCTATGGTAAATTTATAAAAAGCAACTATTTAATAAAAATTTAAATTAACTAATTTTTTAAAGAATCTATTAATTTTCATAAATATTTAGTTGAGTTAATAATGTTTCTTTAAATTAATCGGTTTTATAAAGATAAATTAAGTTTTATAAAAAATTAGAAAAGTCCATAAAAACTAATAGTATTAGTAATAATAATAATATAAATAATAATAGTTAGTACATTATTTTATAGCGATGTTCATACATCTTTACTTGGTTAGTTACATGTACTGTTTTGTACGCTAAATAATTGGATGACTTGGTTCTATCCCCATGCTCAATCTGACCTGATTCTGTCCAACTTTGGCTGCAGAAATAGGCGAATGCTACCGATAGCTCAAGCAACTTATTTTGGTAAGCTGTCATCTATGATGTGTTCCTTGCTTGGCTGGTTGCTTTCCCTGTTTTTAACTAGCCAAATATATTAAGCATCTTGTTTCAGTTCTCCTAGTCAATCTAACTATCCCGTAGCCTATCTGTATTATTGATTATTGCATCTCTAATGTGCTTCGGTTATCAGCCTTTTTAAATGCTAATTTGTATTTAGATAATTCATAATGTGGTTGGACCCTAAATTAATGCACATACCAGGTTTGATCAGATAGCTTGAGAGCTTCAAAGTCACATCATATATATGCATTCAACTAATGAAATGTCACATATTCGTAGTCTTATGGCTTTGTTCTATTTCAATGGCTGCTTTCTGTTTTTTTGTAGTCATACGTGCTTTGTTCTATTTCAATGGCTGCTTTCTTTTTTTTAGCTTATAGGTTTCCAAATACAGTCAGTTGTTTGCTAATCCTGTAACATCTATTTTTTGGTCAATTTGTAGTCTTAGACTTATTTTAGTACTAATTTTAAACATCTGTTACTTAAGTGCTCTCTCTAAAATGAATATCACACTTTTTAAAAAAAAAATATGACTTAATATTTGTATCTAATTTAAAATTATGATTATATAATAATTAATAACTTTAGGTTTTATTTTGTCTTTGTTTTATAGTTAAATATGTTTAGACATTCAAAATATCCAAACATAATTATAGTCAAATGATTAATTAATAACATATGTGTATTCATATACAAAATTATGTGTGACAAAAAATTCTAAAATGTTTTTTTAAAATAAATACCTATGGATGAGTACATTATGTTTTGTAAACTTATAATTAAAATTATGTACTTTTCATATGTTATTCGAATTCAATGTTGCATGAAATCAAACATTGTAGAATACCTTGTGTACTGTAAACTTATAAATGTTCTTGCACTTCATTTCTTTAACTAATTCATGAAATGAAGTGGAGTGATAAACAAGTGTTCTCTAGAGTGTTTTTAACATCATTGGAGTGTCTTGAATACTACAGATACCTGGAAGGCCTGCTGTTATAGGAACCAAGCAAGAAAACCTTCATCATATTTAGCTTCTGCTGCTTACATTTCACTACATAACATATATTCACTTTATCATTTCTTCTAATAACATAGTAAGAGCATTACATACATATATCAATACCTTGAGATTGACTAAATTATATTCAATGTGTCCTTGGAATGATATTACAGGTTTCTGTTTAGATCTGATGGGAATCATGAAGAAGTTAATCTATTATGTGATGGGAGCGAAAAACCCGAATTTGCATAATAGGCATGGATGACTCTGCGACAAGTATTTGGTCATGTAAGTAATCAAATTATCAACCATATTCAATCATCTGTATTGTTTATTGTTTATTTCTCTACATATAATAAAAATACTGTTCTTTTCATTTATAATTTGTTAAGAAAGTATAATCAGAAGAAATGTGCTGTATTTGGTATGCTCACATCTTTGCATCTTTCAATGATACTTTCATCAATTTTCAATCTGGTCAGTCTACTTATTCTCCTCTCTTACTAAATAATCATCAATTTTCTGCTATTATAATCTTAGAAGTGGTACTATTTAACACAATCTGGTTACTTGTTTGACCATTTGGCTGTAGCTCTTGATTTTAGCAACCGAACAGGTGAATTTTACTTGCATATAACTTGTTTAAAATAAAAGTAGGAATATTTTAGGTATAGAAACAGCAACGAACTGTGTAGTGGCTAAAATCAAACACAAATTTAAATTCAAGCAGTGGTTTATAATGATGCTAACAATGCCTTAACTGATCAAAATAAAGCACATATTAAATGATTTAATACAACTTATGATGAAATAAGGTAATTGTTCAATTCATTGTTGGAAATGAATTAAAAGTCTAAGAAAATATATTGCTAAGTTTAAATCATATTCAAATAACCCATAGGAAATTAAATGAATTTCAGAACAACATTTGAATCCATTCATATATTATTTACTTGGATAACCAAATGAATACTGCTTACTTGTGTATTGAAAAGTTGTAAAGTCAAATAATACAGCTAGTAACTAATACTGATTTAATTTAAGGTAGATGATACTTTTGAGACTACGTTTAAAATTTTGACTCATAAAATCTACGTTTTACCTTTCAAATGCCTAGCTTAGACAACATTATCCTAACCTTCATAACTGAAATATATGTTGAAAGACAATTTTAAGCCATTGAAGTTGACATGATCAATTAAAAATTGGAAATCTGCAAGCTCATATGGCAAAGTACTAATCAGTTTGGAGCAAAAATTGAGGAGAAAATTACTGCATTAAGAATGTTACTGAGTTGAAAATAAATAAGGATACCAAATTTTTTTAATAAAGGAATGAGCTCAGAGTATAATGGAATTTGGAGAGGTGTAAACAAATAGCTTTAATTTATCGAAATATCATGTTAGCAAACATGCATTGGTCATTGGCCACTAACCTTTAAATCAAATACAATTAGATTCACAAAAAAAAAAATTTATAATAAATTCAGTGTAGCACTTGCAATATAATATAATAATCTAAAAAGAGTGGTCATAATATAACTGAATAGGTTTTTCTATATATCTTGCAGAATCTATCTTTACATTTTATAAGATTTTCCAATTGAACCATTTTCATAGCTTCCTTCATAATAGAAATCACCATGATATATTCAGAAAATCCTCAAAAGATTTGTCTTTACAGGTGTGATAGAGTTCTATATACCTACATATATCATGTAGCCAAACTAATGTTTTTCAATGAAACGATATCCTGTCAAAAGTTCGCTGCATTGATGCAACAAATATTGTGAAAATTAAATGAAGATGAAATCGTTCTTCATTAAGATACAATACGTTCATCTAATACACATTTACATGTTTATTTGGGTTTTGCTTATAAATAAACTGATAGATATCATAAACTCAAAAGCACGACTAACCTCTTCAATCAGTATCGAGTTTCTTTCGATATCATAAACTACAGTTTTATTGTTGTAAGTGATGGAGTGGAGTGGATTTGATTCTTGTTGGCTAAAAGATTGTCATTTTTGTGTAATTTAGGCCTGTCTTTTGCCATTTAATGTTGAGTGAGAATATGAGAGCGCTCGGTTAGGAATCTGTTTTTTTCTTCTTTTTACTAAACTTGAAATATGGATTATTACAGGTAGACCATAATTCTGTTAATGGTTTCATGCTCAAATAATTGCACTAAAAAATGAGGAGAAAAGTAAATAATTGTATACGTTTTTGATAACTAACAGGCTACATCAACATATGTCAGGTTGCTGATGCAATGTCATTCATACTCTACATTACCAACGTAACAAGTAACACCTTGTCTATGATAACCTCACTCCAACGTATTTGAGGTAGATACAAGGAGGACTGGTGGCTGATGGTGGAATATTCAAGGGGTTGTGAGGCAGGGATGTGGCTCCTGGTGGCAGTTGTGTTTGTTAGCAGCAGATGTAAGGGTATGTTGATGTTGGAAGTTTGGGCAGGCTGTTTGTACTGAGGTGGAATTTGGTTGTGCAAGCAGTTGTGCGTTGTGAAGTTTAGGGTGTAACTGGTGGCAGTAGACGGTAGCTGGAGGTATGATGGCAGTAGAAGGGTGAAATGTAGGTTACAGTGGCACAACAGAACTGGGTTGATGGTGTAATTGTAGTGTTTGTAGATGATGTTTACAGTGATGGGTAGTCAGGTTGCACTACAGAAGTGGGAAGGCTGATGATGCTCGCTGTTGTTGGTGGTCGAAGTTGCTGATAGTGAATGAGCGGTCAGAAGTGATGGGTTAGTGGTAGAATGTTTGAGATTGAAGTGGAGTTTGGGTTGTGTATGGAGATGTATGTAAGGTTGTTTTAGTGGGTATGTCAAAGCAGGGGGATGGAGTAGCAATGGAACCAGAGGCAGTGAAATGAATTGAGAAGAAATGAATTGGCAGAGGGTACGGGGGCAGTTGCTAGAAGTTATGGGGTTTGTCGAAACGATGGTAAGGAGTTTGGTCGAAATGATGTCAGTGGGAAGAGGGGGTGAGGTTGGTTGGAGATGTACTGTGTGTATGGAGATGCTAGCAGTGAATACTTGGCGGAACAGAAGTATGAATTGGTTGAAGCAGTGGTAGGATGAACTAAAGGGGAGAACTGCAGAAGTATGAAATGTACGTCAATAGTTGTCAATTAGATGGTATGTGGTTTTGTATGTCAATAGTTTACTTTGTTATTTTTGTTTATGGATATTATTGAAACTTGGTTTATGGATGTCTTTTGTTTGTTAATATTGTCTTAACTAGTTTATGTAACTAATTAATAGTTATTAGAACTTGTTATATATACTAGTTGCTTGAATATGCTCAAAATATAGTGCTGGAATATTCAAAAATAGAGTGGAATATTAAAGCTGTTATATAAATAGAAGACAGCGTTTGATTAATGTTGTCAATGAAGAAACAACAGCGTTCAATTCGTGCTGTAATTATCTTGAAATAGTCAATAACAGCGTTTTTTACATGCTGTCAAAATAGTTGATTCAATAACAGCGTTTAGAAAAAGCTGTTGTAAACAATTAAAGTAGAATTAAAACATCTTCGACAACTAAATTATTAACGCTGTTGAAACATAATACAACACGTTTGAAAACGCTGTAAAAATATTTTTGACAGCTTGTAAGAAACGCTGTCAAATAGATGTTTCCATAGCGTTTATAGAAAAGCTGTTGTAAGTTCTGTATATACGACAGCATGTCGTTATACAGCGTTTGAACTAACGCTGTTGTATCCTATTACAGCGTTTATCAAACGCTGTTAAAAGTCTTTTGTGGTGTAGTGATACAGATTAGATTTATATATGTAAATTAGTATAAATCAAGTTAAATACTATAAGAACAAGTTTATGAAGGTAATGAAATATAAAGTTAAATTTGTTATTTTAGAAAACGAAGTAAATCAAACGTTTAAAAGTAAAAAATTTAATTCATATTTAAATTTAAAAATGTTTTAAGATGTTTGATTTTAAAAATAATTACCTTAATTAAGTTTAAAATTCAAATTTAAAAGAGTAATTTGAGTTTAATTATTAAATCAAAGATTTAAGTTAAAGTTTTGAAGCAATGTTTTAATAACATAATTTTCAGTTATATTGAATTAAAAAGTTTAAAATTTGATAATTTAAAGTGTTTTAAATTGGAAATGATTTATAAATGCTTTATCTCTAAGTAAGATTATTGTTATTTTGTAAACCAAGTTAAATAACTTGTCTTTAAATTAATAAGATTTAAATAATTCAAATAATTTATTTATGGAAATAAACAAGGTTAAATTATTTGAATAATTAACTTAAGAATGCTTATTTGTTAATAAGTTAAGTTTAGTTAAGATTTATGATTTTCTTAATTAATTGAAGATTTAAAAATATAAGAAGTTAATTAATTATTTAATTAATTTTAAATAATTGCTTAATTGATTATTTAATAATCACTTAATTATGATAGATTAAGTGTAATTACTTAAATAAGTAATTAATGGTTAATTGTTGAATGTAATTAAGAAGGTTAATTACTTATGAAAGTAATTAATGATAATTACTTACGGGAGTAATTAAATGGAAGTGATTAATGAACAATCACTTAACGTTATCAATTGAGAAATTGATTAATATAATAGTTTTAAAGTTAATTAATTATGGAATAATTAATTAATTAAAGAATTTAGAATTAT
This sequence comes from Allium cepa, assembly GCA_030765085.1. Lineage (NCBI taxonomy): Eukaryota > Viridiplantae > Streptophyta > Magnoliopsida > Asparagales > Amaryllidaceae > Allium > Allium cepa. Next base: position 310,594,778 of record CM060937.1, read on the forward strand.
TTAATAATGAGATTAATTACTTATTAAGTAATTAATTAAGAAAGTAATCAAGATTTATTAATAGATGTAATTAGAAATAATTACGTGTTAAGTAATTAAGAGTTAATTACTTAATTACTTTAGTTAATTAATGAATGTGATTAATTAATTAATGAATGTGATTAATTTAAGGTTAATTACTAAGGGTAATTACTTAAAATGTAATTAATTAATAAAGTAATTAATTAAGGATTAATTTTTAATATAAATTGATTAATAATTACGTAATGAAGTAATTAAAGATTAATTAATTGGATTAATTAATCAAGGATTAATATAATTAATTTAGAAGTTAATTAATTAAGGAGTTAATTAATTTAGAATAAGTAATTACAAATTGTTAATTACTAATTATGATTAATGAGTTGGTTAATTGTAAGTTAATTAGTTAATTAATTAAAGTAATTATTAATTAATAAGGATCATTAATTAATGTGATTAATGATACTAATCAAGGTTGATTAATATAAGTGATTTAATTTAAGTATGATTAATTAATTGTAATTAATTAAGGTTTAATGTAATTAATTATAATTATTTAATTAATAGAAGTAAATGAAGGATCATTAATTTTTGTAATTAATGATAAGTAATTAAAGGTTAATTACTGCATGTGGATAAGGATAATTACTTAAATGTAATTAAATATAATTAATCAAGGAAGATTAATTAAGGAAGATCATTAGAGACGATTTATTTATTTATTTGGAATAATAATTAATGAAGAAGGATTTAAGTAATCCAATTGATTAAGAAATAATCAAATTCTATTTATGGATGATTGGTTTAGATTGGTTGATTGATTAATATTGGATGATCAATATTTGGTGATTGATATTGGTTGATACTGGTTGATACTGGATATCTATGATATGTGATATGTTGTTATGAGATGAATGCTGTTATGAGTTATCTGTTGTGATAATGTGACTCATATATCTGTTTATATATCACCCTGAATATAAGTTTAACTATTTAAACCCTTAAGTACAACTTGGACATTAAAATGGCGTTTGGTTTCGGTGAGACCGTGATCGGGTTTCCATATTTGGGATCCGAAAACCACATCGATTCCAATTAAACGTTAGGTCGTGAATCCAAGTGGAGCTAGTGAAGACTCGAGGTTTAAGGGTTATACGTCAGTAAAACTCTGTGGGTGATTCCGTAGTGAGTTGACGTAATAGTACTTATAGATTCGAGGTGGTGATTTAGAGTGCAAGGGCTATGGTCGTTGACTCTGAGGGTGATTCCAAAATGAGTGCAACGAGATAGTGCCTTCGGTTTCGTTCGAACCAGAACGAACTTGTATGGATTGAATGCTTTCAGAACATCATCAGGTGGACGATGAGCATTCTAAGATAGATGTGTTCTATAAAGGTAATCGCAGCCTCAAGCCTCATCCACCGGGAATGGCTAAAACAGGGGAGGTGCGGCAAGACTTCGTGGGTAGCCCCCACTTGAGAGTGATATTTACCCCTGTCTAGAGGTCCATTTCTATTTCGTCTTAGCATGTGGCTGGTCGCGCCAACTACGGGGTGGTTTTGTTCGGGACTGTTCAGTAAGGAATGGTTCCGGCCTTGTGTTGCAGGGGAGTGGGCGTACTCCTCGGTACTGTGATCTAGGCCACGTAATGTGACGGGCGGTACCGCAGTAGCCCTGCCATTGATGGAATCCAAAATCCAATAAGTTCCTGTACGGTTTTGATTGTGCCCAACTATGTTGGAACGTGAGATGTAAGCATTCCAGCTATTTCAGTATTTTATTTTGAAAACCTTAGACACTATTATAATATCACTGGATTTCCTATCAAATGTTTTGGTTAGCGTAAGGTAAAAACTTTTCCATGTTTATGTGTGTGGAAAGTCTTACGTGATACCTTTTCTTTTCAAAGGTTTTCTAAAGTTGAGCAAATTTTAACCCGTTTACTGACACCAGACCCCTGTCTGACCTGAGTGTTTATTTTCTGTTTTATTAAACTCTTGGGTACTCGTATTATGTATGAGTAGTCAAGTGATTCAGGTTAGCTTGACGAATTCTGGAGGAGATATGGAGCGGGAGGCTTCCCCGTGTAGATATATATTGATTCCGCTGTGTTTGTTGTGTCTGTATCTGTTGTTCTTGAATTGTATAGTTGGACAGAAGATTATAACTGTCTAATCTGTGTTGTATATGTTGTGCACTCTGATGTAATTTGATACCATGTAATATTTTATGTGATATATTATATTTCATTCGTTCCGCTGTGAGTTCTCTGTAGTTGTTGTGTTTCTTCTTTCTCTTTCTTTTCTTCTTCTATCCCTTTCTTTCTTCAAGATGATGCGATTTCCTGGAGATAGGAAGTCAGGTCGTCTCAGTTGGTATCAGAGCATTAGGCTGAGTGAATACCTAGGCTCTGAAGTGTATCTTTCTTTAGGGAGCATTAGGTTGAGTGAATACCTAGGCTCTGGAGTGGTGTCTTTCTTGAGAGAGCGTACTTGTAATTTTTATATATAACTATAGCTATATATATATATATATATATATATATATATATATATATATCTACCTAATCTGTTGGGTTATCTGTTCGGATTTTCCAACATAAATTTTAGAAGTAGATGGAGTAGTGGTATGTGTGTAACACGACTACCCCTAATAGAGAGGTCCATATGTGTAGGTTGGAAGTTTTTGTTGAGACTGTAGACCTATTACCGGCTTGAATAAGATTTGTAGTTTGGAGTGAGGATTTCTCTGATATCCGAAGGAAATCTTTTAAAGATTCGAAGTTTATCTTTGAAGTGTAAGTTTGGATTTCGCTCAGGTGAGCGAATTATTCTTGTGTTTGGATTTGATGGAAGTGCAGAAATAAGTGATGATATCCTGATAACTGCGTGATGAGATGCAGTATCTTTAGACATTTTCTGAAGGTGTTTTCTCTGGAAGCAGTTTTAGAAGTGGTTGAGGAGCAGTCTTTACCTGCCAAAGAGAAGATTCGTCTGTGTAGAAGTTGTTTGGATCTCTAGCAAGGAGGTTGGCTGTTTTGGGATGAGACTAAGGTCTATAAGTTGTTTTGCTTTGGCATGGTCTCATCTGTCATTCCCTAAGGAGAGCGAGATGTTGATGCTTGGTTTGGAGTCCGATTTTCTTGGGAGGTTGTCTGCCATCTCGAAGGTCTGCTGTGTAGTTTGTTGAAGGTTTTGGGTTTTGGAGAAGCCTTTGGATTAGAAGTCTTTGGTTAGCAGTGGTAGCAGTTTCAACTCGAAGTGTTCGGTGTGCTGACGAGAAGGTCTTTTAGCTTCGCAGTATCATCAAGGTGGAGTTTGGAAGCAGTAGTGTTGGTTGTTTCTCCGATGGTTTAGGAATCTTTGTGGTTCTTCTATCAGCAGCCAGGGCGAGTGAAGAAGTGTTTTCTGGAAGATTAACCTTGTTTGGAGAAGTTTAAAGCTGTTCTAATTAGTAAAGAGAGGATAGTTTCTTTGGAATCCGAATTAGGTTGGATCGCAAAAGTGACTTGCGATTGGTTGGGAATTTTTCTGAGCATTCTTTTGTTTGAGGCTGAGGATTCTCATATGGAAGTAGGAGCTACTGAAGTAATCAGAAGTTTGTCTGCATCTGGAGTGAGTTCCATATTGTTTGGTTCCAGAAGCAATTTTGGTTGTTAGCCTGGTAGTAAGATGGTTCTTGTAGTAGGAAGAGTTGGTGTAGCAGCTCAGAATATTTTTGGATTTGGATTTGGTCAGATCTTGTTTTGAGTCGAATTTTACTGTAAGGTTGTGACTGATTTAGATGTGACACTCAGATTTTTATGAATTTGATGAACAAAGTTTTCCGGATATAGTGGATAAGTTTGTATTCGTGTTCATCAACAGTATTCTTATCTATATCAGAATCAGAGTTGTGCAGCGGAAGCGGGGTAGCAGTTGTGCAAGAGAAGAAGCAAGTTCAGTTTGCTATTGCTTGGGAAGAAGAGATGGTGTTCTGGATTTTGATGGATCTTGGAAGGCTTTTCTGTTGAATAGAATCCAGAAACGGTTTGCTTTTGTCTAGTTGTTTCTGAAGGTATCAGCATAGGTTGAGCTGATCGGGATGAGATTGGCAGCCCGGGATTGTCTGTTGAGTTATACAGATATGAGATAAGGAGTTTGAAATTCGAAGTTGGAGACTTCAGTATTGTTAAAATTCTCTGGTTAAGAGAGCTAAAAATTGGATAAGATTGGTTGGTTAGTGCTGTGGCATTTGAGATTTCCTATCTGTGTTTTTGGTAGGATAAGATTGAATTCCAATTCGGATAGCTGGAATTCATTGTATTTCACGTATCTCTAAGGGAGTATGTGTATGATTCATCGATTGGTTGTTGAATTCGTAGTCCAATTGGAGTTGGATGTTGAGTTGGATTTGAGGATAATCTGATGTTCTTTTCAGATTGATGGATCTAGAGATGAGAGGAGCTCTGGATTTTGGTAGTGTTGTTAGTTTGTTGGCTTTTGTAGAGCGAGTCTCCCGGTGATTCATACTTGGGAAACTCGAGATAGTGTTAGTAAGATTTATTCTGATTTGTGTCAGAATAATTAGTTAGGTTTGTTTGTTTGATTGATTACTTTGGTTGTTAGTTACTAGTTGTTAAGTATGCTTTGCTATTTGAAATTAAAATCTTTGCTGGGTTATTAAATTACCTTTGCTTTTAAATTTTGGGGACGAAATTCTTTTAAGGGAGAAGGATTGTAACGAGCCAGAATTTTGGGCAATATAAATTTAATAATCTATATAAATAATTTAACTGGTTTGATAATCTTTCTTTATAATTTTAATTTAAACTGATAAATTTATTCTTTTATGGTTAATAAATATTTAATCTAATGATTGTGATCAATATCTTTCTAATAATTTAAAATGGATAAGATTTATTTTTCAAAGCTAATAAAATTTTATTCTATTTATAGTATATACATCTGATATATATTGTGAATAAAAGATCTTGTGTTTTAAATAAAACATTGAATTTTCAAATTGTAATATATATGTTTGCATATGTTATAATTTGAGTTATTTTGAAATTTAATTTAATCAATTGATAATTTATAATGTATGAATATTGTAGATTGAAGTTTTGTTTTAGAATCAATGTTTTCAAAAGTTAATTTAAAGATTTATTCATTTGTTTTAAAATATAAAGACTTGTTATTTACTGTCAAATATGATAGTTTAAATAAAATAAAAAAAAATTAAACAAGCTTTGTTTTGTTTTCTTTTAAATTGCTTAATTTAAAATGTTATAAGTTTATAAAAGTTCTAGATTTTAAAAAACATGTATAAGATGTATATTTATATTTGAATTATAATTAGTTTTAGAATAATTTCTTTTTAAAGTAAATTTATAAATACTTATGTAAACATTTATTTATTTTGTAACTTAAGAAAGTAGGTTTTATTTTGTTTTTCTTTTAAAAATGTTTAAATTTTAATGGTTATAAAAATAAGTGTTTTAAATTTTTTAAAATTACATATATAAGGATTTATTTGTATTATAACTAGCTTTATAATATTTTCTTTAAAAGATTCAAACTTGTATATTTATCTAAAATTCAAAGTTTATTAACATAAAAGCATTTCATAAATACAAATATTCATATTACATAGAAATAAGATATAAATATTATTTTTATAAGGTTTCAAAAATAATTTGGCAAAGATCTTTAACACTTGTAATTTTTAAAAAACATGCTAATGACATTTGTCTAAAATAAGGAACAAGTGGCAACATTTTTTATTTTTTATTTTTAATTTTAATAAATGTTTTAAGAAGAAAGTTAGCTTTTACAAACTCTTTTTCCCTTTGTCTTCTTAACTCAAAACCAGAAAGTAATCTCAAGACCTGACGTTAAAACCCAAAGGCAAAATTAAATCCAAAGCTCAAGCAGAAATCTTTTTCAACCTGAATCTGAAAAAAAAGTAAACCAGAAACTAAATCTGCAAAAAGCAAATCAAAGACTGAAGTTAAAACTGCAACCAAGACCAGCATTTCAAATTCAAATCAACCTGAGATCAGTGGTGTTCATCCGCAATTTCAACATGCATGGATTCTATTCTTCAACCTCAAATCTGCATTTCTTCAAAACTGCTCTGCATGTTTTATCATGGTGAGTAAATTATATTTTAAAAACATTTTTGATTTAATTTTTAATTGAATGTTGCATGCAAATGTATTTGATTTAGATGATATATATTTGTTTACCTGCATGCAAGTTATAAAATAAAAGAAAAAAAATATGGTGAATGCCTGTATATGAATACTGTTGTTATACAGGTTGTTTTTTTCTTTTAAAAATCAAAACTTGATTTCGAATACAAATTAGACTGTAATTTGTAAATGAAAATTGTTTGTAATCAAGTGATTTACAATCTAAAAATAATTATAGGGTTTTAAATGAATTAGTTATTCATATTTTTTCCAAATTTATAGTAAACTTATTTTTTTTGGTAAAAAATTAACTGTTATGAATTCAAATCTGGAATGCATGTATGGAATGGTGATGAAAAATCATGATTTTAGATGTTACTATCATAATTTTTAATTGAGTAATTATGATGAATTTGGGGTTGATATGAAATTAGGGATTTTGTGAATTGTTGATTATCTGTACATTAATTTGGTTCGAGATTTGGATCATAGCTTGAGTATGGATTGTTGGTTATAGGAAAAATGCAAAAGAATTTTTATATTTGTTGAATCGATGGGAATTGGCACGATTAGGGTTTTAGAGTTATTTGGTTTCGGCCGAACTGTAGGAGCTTTTTCATCTTGAATTTTTGATCGAGCTTGGTCGTTTTTGGGGTGGATGTTGTGCTTGGATGTGGGATTCGTTGGTGAGTCTGGCGGAGTTCAACGACAGCGAGAACGGTCGGCGATGGGTTGGTTTGTGCTTGAGTTTCTATAGAATGTTCGAGTGTGATACTCGAATTCGATTCGAGGTTGCTTTCTTCGATCTGGGTTTAGATTTGTAGTCGCACATGATTTTGGGACTGTAGTAGGTCGTCGCGATGAACGATGGAGGCCGGCGGTGAAGGTGCATGTGCACCGTGATTGGGTTATGCACTGGGAAGTGTTAGGTTGGGGAAGACGAATGGAACTCGGGGAAACTCTCGGGTTGTGCTCGTGTGCGAATCGAAGAAGGATGGGGTTGTGTTGTCTTCGGGGAAGACGCATGAAGTTCCCGGGTTGATACTCGAGATTGTTGCTTTACTCTGTGTATATTATATACAGATTAGATTTATATATGTAAATTAGTATAAATCAAGTTAAATACTATAAGAACAAGTTTATGAAGGTAATGAAATATAAAGTTAAACTTGTTATTTTAAAAAACGAAGTAAATCAAACGTTTAAAAGTAAAAAATTAATTTATATTAAAATTTAAAAATGTTTTAAGATGTTTGATTTTAAAAATAATTATCTTACTTAAGTTTAAAATTCAAATTTAAAAGAGAAATTTGAATTTAATTATTAAATCAAAGATTTAAGTTAAAGTTTTGAAGCAATGTTTTAATAACAGAATTTTCAGTTATATTGAATTAAATAAGTTTAAAATTTGATAATTTAAAGTGTTTTATATTGGAAATGATTTATAAATTCTTTATCTCTTAGTAAGATTATTATTATTTTGTAAACCAAGTTTAATAACTTGTCTTTAAATTAATAAGATTTAAATAATTCTAATAATTTATTTATGGAAATAAACAAGGTTAAATTATTTGAATAATTAACTTAAGAATGCTTATTTGTTAATAAGTTAAGTTTAATTAAGATTTATGATTTTCTTAATTAATTGAAGATTTAAAAATATAAGAAGTTAATTAATTATTTAATTAATTTTAAATAATTGGTTAGTTGATTATTTAATAATCACCTAATTATGATAGATTAAGTGTAATTACTTAAATAAGTAATTAATGGTTAATTGTTGAATGTAATTAAGAAGGTTAATTACTTATGAAAGTAATTAATGATAATTACTCACGGGAGTAATTAAATGGAAGTGATTAATGAATAATCACTTAATGTTATCAATTGAGAAATTGATTAATATAATTGTTTTAAAGTTAATTAATTATGGAATAATTAATTTATTAAAGAATTTAGAATTATTTAATAATGAGATTAATTACTTGTTAAATAATTAATTAAGAAAGTAATCAAGATTTATTAATAGATGTAATTAGAAATAATTACTTGTTAAGTAATTAAGAGTTAATTACTTAATTACTTTAGTTAATTAATTAATGTGATTAATGAATTAATGAATGTGATTAATTTAAGATTAATTACTGAGGGTAATTAATTAAAATGTAATTAACTAATAAAGTAATTAATTAAGGATTAATTGTTAATATAAATTGATTAATAATTACGTAACGAAGTAATTAAAGATTAATTAATTGGATTAATTAATCAAGGATTAATATAATTAATTTAGAAGTTAATTAATTAAGGAGTTAATTAATTTAGAATAAGTAATTACAAATTGTTAATTACTAATTATGATTAATGAGTTGGTTAATTATAAGTTAATTAATTAATTAATTAAAGTAATTATTAATTAATAAGGATCATTAATTAATGTGATTAATGATATTAATCAAGGTTGATTAATATAAGTGATTTGATTTAAGTACGATTAATTAGTTGTAACTAATTAAGGTTTAATGTAATTAATTATAATTGTTTAATTAATAGAAGTAAATGAAGGATCATTAATTTTTGTAATTAATGATAAGTAATTAAAGGTTAATTACTACATGTGGATAAGGATAATTACTTAAATGTAATTAAATATAATTAATCAAGGAAGATTAATTAAGGAAGATCATTAGAGATGATTTATTTATTTATTTGGAATAATAACTAATGAAGAAGGATTTAAGTAATCCAATTGATTAAGAGATAATCAAATTCTGTTTATGGATGATTGGTTTACATTGGTTGATTGATTAATATTGGATGATCAATATTTGGTGATTGATATTGGTTGATACTGGATATCTATGATATGTGATATGCTGTTATGAGATGAATGCTGTTATGAATTATCTGTTGTGATAATGTGATTCATCTATCTGTTTATATATCACCCTGAATATAAGTTTAACTATTTAAACCCTTAAGTACAACTTGGACATTAAAATGGCGTTTGGTTTCGATGAGACCGGGATCGGGTTTCCATATTTGTGATCCGAAAACCACATCGATTCCAATTAAACGTTAGGTCGTGAATCCAAGTCGAGCTAGTGAAGACTCGAGGTGTAAGGGCTATACGTCAGTAAAACTCTGTGGGTGATTCCGTAATGAGTTGACGGAATAGTACTTATAGATTCGAGATGGAGATTTAGAGTGCAAGGGCTATGGTCGTTGACTCTGAGAGTGATTCCAAAATGAGTGCAACGAGATAGTGCCTTCGGTTTCGTTCGAACCAGGACGAACTTTTATGGATTGAATGCTTTCAGAACATCTCAGGCGGGCGATGAGCATTCTAAGATAGATGTGTTCTATAAAGGTAATCGTAGCCGCAAGCCTCATCAACCGGGAATGGCTAAAACAGGGGAGGTGCGGCAAGACTTTGTGGGTAGCCCCAACTTGAGAGTGATATTTACCCCTGTCTAGAGGTCCATTTCTATTTCGTCTTAGTGTGTGGTTGGTCACGCCAACTACGGGGTGGTTTTGTTCAGGACTGTTCAGTAAGGAATGGTTCCGGCCTTGTGTTGCAGGGGAGTGGGCTTACTCCTCGGTCGGTACTGTGATCTAGGCCACGTATTGTGACGGGCGGTACCCCAGTAGCCCTGCCATTTATGGAATCCAAAATCCAATAAGTGCCTGTACGGTTTTGATTATGCCCAACTATGTTGGAATGTGAGATTTAAGCATTCCAGCTATTTCAGTATTTTATTTTGAAAACCTTAGACACTATTATAATATTATTGGATTTCCTATCAAATGTTTTTGTTAGCGTAAGGTAAAAACTTTTCCATGTTTATGTGTATGGAAAGTCTTACGTGATACCTTTTCTTTTCAAAGGTTTTTCTAAAGTTAAGCAAAATTTAACCCGTTTACTCACACCAGACCCCTGTCTGACCCGAGTGTTTATTTTCCGTTTTATTAAACTCTTGGGTACTCCTATTATGTATGAGTAGTCAAGTGATTCAGGTTAGCTTGACGAATTTTGGAGGAGATATGGAGCAGGAGGCTTCCACGTGTAGATATATATTGATTCCGCTGTGTTTGTTGTGTCTGTATCTGTTGTTCTTGAATTGTATAGTTGGACAGAAGATTATAACTGTCTAATCTGTGTTGTATATGTTGTGCACTCTGATGTAATTTGATACCATGTAATATTTTATGTGATATATTATATTTCATTCGTTCCGCTGTGAGTTCTCTGTAGTTGTTGTGTTTCTTCTATCCCTTTCTTTCTTCAAGATGATGCAATTTCTTGGAGATAGGAAGTCGGGTCGTCTCAATCCATTTCTTATTTTGTAATTTAATTATCTTATCTTCCTTTCAAGTCTATCTTCGTCGTTAGAACTCTATTTGACTAGGGTTCACCTAAATTTGAATCTCTACTCTTGTTTTAGAATCCATTCTTGGATCATCCGAGGGAGTGCAATTAATATTAAAATGTTTTATATTGTGTCATTTGAGTTGTTAAGTTTGAATTTTGGGTTTCAATCAATTCATCAAGCTATGTTATCGATAGGAATTCCAAAACATTTGAACATAGCAAACTGGCACAGTACCATTTTCGAAATTTGTAAATGATATAATTTTATGTATGGTTATATTTTATATACAAAAGTATAATTTTCTAAAATTGAATAGTTAATTAAATTGGTTATTAGAAATGATAATACTAGCTTATTATTTATTGTTTTATTCCACATTTCTTAAACTATTAACTCTTGTGGTAAATTATAAGGAATAGAAAATTTTATAAATATGGTTTATAAATCTGATTTACAAATGAAATAAACTTAAGTTAGGAATTTGAAAAATTAATTTTCAGTGCTTTTCAAATTTTGGTTTTCAAAGTTTAGAATATATAATTTAAAAGTATTTTCGAATGGAAATTTTTTCAAAAGAATAATTCTAAAGGAATTAAGTCTGTACTCTCTTCGTTTGTTGCTTGAAAATTATTTCAGTGATGACTACACCATCATCGACATTCATTTTCGAGTTTTAGAGTGGAGATCACTTGGTTGCTTTGCTACACTTTTGGTTTGGAAAATGAATTTGATTTTAATTTCATAAGTATAGCATGATGTATGATATATATATATATATATATATATATATATATATATATATAGGTATATGACTATGGATTTGACTTGATATATAATGCATATATATATATATATGTGTGTGTGTGTGTGTGTTTACATTTATCTCTAAATGGTTTGAAGAGAAATCGGAAATTTAACTCTTAAATTTTTGTTAGGGATGATTTCAATTATAAAATGAAGCCAAATTTTTTAAATGAATATTTAAAACATGAAATAATTGAATTGGGAAAATTTTACGTGTATAATACTAAATTTGCATTCTAATGTACATAACCTACCCAAAATATTCAAAAGTTAAAAGGTTAGGGTGAATATATAGTTAAAGATTGTACAACAAGAAAACTTAAGTAATAAATTATTCAAACAAAAATCTGGCTTAATATAAATGTTGTAAATAAAAGAAAATTGTATAGTGTTTAATTACATTCAGAATCATTAATATAACGTACCTAGAAAAGTTTGAATTAAATTAGAATGTAATTGGGTAGTATACACTAAGGTATGAGAAATAGGATATCAAAAATGATATTTTGTTAAGGGAATTTATAGATAATAAAATTGGATAATAAATTAAATAATAAAAAGGAAAATTATTTGTTGAATAATATATGGTTATAAAATGTATACACCAAATATATGTTGCAAAATATGTTAAGTGAAATAAATTAAATAAATAAAAGAGAAGACTATTTAAGCAGATAAATATGAACTTAAGAATAGTGAACTTGAATTTTAGTGGAATCAACTTAGTTGTAGATAAATGGATAAGTGAGTTAATTTAAAGATGAATTTGTTTGAAAGAAATGTTTATAAAATGAAGGAAAATAAAAATATTAAATTTAATGACTATTTATTAGTTGAACAAAATGGACTAAACCAAACTGTTGGATATTAAATCATTTAAATAAAAATTTACATGGTTTCGAATAATGGAAGTTGAATGTTGAGGTGTAATTTTCTATAGCTTGATCAAATAGATTTAATAAATAATAAAACTAATTTTGTTGTGAAATTTTTGCAATAAATGTTAATGAATTTGAAACAAATCAATTGAATAAAATTATATGGAAATGAAATCAATCAAATGTGAACGCAGTAAATTTGATTGATTAAATAAAATGAATTGGAATCAACTAATTGAATATAAAACAATTTGAAAATAACTGTTGTTTATATAGTTTTAAATTAATTATTTTATTTTATATTGCAAATCTATTTTTTTCTTTCTACTTGTTTCTATTCTCTTACCTCCTTCCTTTTTGGGGACGAAAAGTTTTGAGTGGGAGAGAGTGTAACGACCCGTAAATTTTTATGGTTTTAATAACATAATTAGCTGAATTTTTATGAAATTTTAAATAATTGAATTTGGAAATATAAATTGGATATTTGGAATACTTCTATAGAAATATAGAAAATGGTAAGTTTTCATCAGAAAACATGGAAGTTTATTTTTATTGTGAAATTTTATTTAAATTTAAATCAGTTAATATTTGTTGATGATAAAATATTTTTCAAACCTGAATATCTATATATAATAAACTTGTAATCATTTTCTGAGTAATTCGTCATCTTTCGTTTCATCAAATTTAGACTTCCATATCCCCATTTATCTTATTTTCAATAAATTAGCAGTAGTTTGTCACCGAATATCATACCAACTTTTGATTTGATGATCGTATCACGTATATCTATGTATCATTCTGTTCATCTCGCCACGCTGATCTCCACGGTGTATTCATTTGTGTGTTTCATAGTCCGGTACGTCGCAGGAACCGTGAAACGGTCAAACGTAGCGGTATCCGTTCGAGTCTATTTGTGTTAGGTGAATATTCAAATTTTCCACTGATTGAAAATTAATGGTCATCAGTTTATTATTCGCCTTGAATTCCACGATTTTGACTTCCTCTATTCCCAAAGTTAAATTTATTTGCTTGTTCGTTTTCTTTTGGTTCTGTCAGTTTAAATATATAATATACAGATATAAAAGCTTATATTATGAGATATGTAGCCATCTTTTTCTCCCACTTTGGTAATTATTCTCGTTTCTCATGTTCCCCTGCTCTTGCCTTCCTTTCTGTGTTTTCATTCGAGAAAATATATTATAAAATAAAACTTTGCTCTGACATACACTTACTTTCTTCCTCTACTTTGAAAAAAACTTTGATATATATGATTCTCGAAGCTAACCCCATCAGCCTGCTTGCTCATTTCCATCTCCACCTCCTCCCCTGCGTGCATCCAACCCCATCTCACCTAAACGTCCAACCAGCCGACCATAGTCCTCGCCCGCCTCGACTTCCACAACTGTCGACCTGTGCCTTTCACCACCACTTCCGCCTCGCCCGTACGCGAAGCCCACCCCATAGCTGCCTGAAACAGCTCCATGTCCAACCTCCACCTCTAGCCACCGCCTTCCACCGCAACCCGAGCGTCTCCATTCCTCTCCTCCCCCTCTCGCCATCTCCTCTCCTTTCTTCCATCATCACCATGGCTGCAGCCTAGCACGAGCGCCTTCCCGAAGCCATGCAGCCATTACCAAACACTCCGGCCTCTTCCTCTCCACACGTGCCTCCGTTTCCCTGCTCGCGCAGCCCACCTAGGCCAAAGCCATCACCTTCCCTTGTCAATCCGAGCCTCTCCCCACCAAAACCCTCCACCCAGATCTAGCATCCCCTCCAACCGAGCTCTGGCCATGGTAGCCAATCACGAATCTCCCCGTCGACCTATCCCTCCGCCTGCATGCTTTTATACAAGGTATTATATATATATATATATACACACACACAATTTTAACTATTTATATATAGTATATGTGTTCGTAAAATTATATAAATCTGTTATTTATATGATTCTTAACCAGCCAGTATATATATGTATAAAAGTTTTCTCCTTGCTTTATAAAAGAAAAATAAATATATATGTTATTATCTGATTATATAACTATATAGCATAATAATTAGGAACTGTTATTTATATACGTATTAGTTTATATGCATAATATGTTAGTCTATATAAGCCATGTTACTGTATATAAGTTGTTATAGATATTAGTTTATAAACTTTTATTATGCTAGTTTATCGTATAGGTTATATCTTATACTATAAAGCAAAACCCTTGGTCAAAGAGTCAAAGTGAAGCCTTTTTGCCATTTCCAAAAATACCCCTGTTCGTTACTTCCAACAGCCTACCGCGTTGGGTGATTTTCGTACATTACAGAAACCAAGTAGTGGACCATCCATCACGTTCTCATGCGTTAGTTTCTCTTCCAAACCATAATAATTTCACCAATAAATCAATGGCGGAAAAGGTTGGAAAATTTGCAATAGAGGCCGATATATTTCTCAAAGTAAGATCTAAAACATACTTTACTGATTTGGTTTCTAGGATTTTGTCTTCCCTTTATTAGGCTATGATTCAGTTTTCTGATTTTTTAATTTAGCGATTTATGTCCACCTCCTTCTGTTTATTCTCTTTCTTTTCAATTTTTGTTTCTTATTCTCTCCTTCCTTCTACTAAAATGTAACAAAGAAAAATCCAAAACCCCAGTTGAAGTACTAAGGTTTAAGCAGCAGTTTAAATTTCTCATCCTCCTCCGTTGATTAATTATCTTGGCTGTAAATATCAAGTCTTTCATTTGTGCTGTAACCGTTAACTAATTTTACCTTGCCAAAAGAATTCCCTACCTACGGTGCAACCATCCATTATTTGCTGAACTTATTTATAATTGTTGAGCAAATTTCTGAAAACCTGAAACCAAGATGTGAGTATTTAAACTATGATATATTAAAATTTAATGCCATGTCAATTAGAACTTATCTCCTTTTTTATCACATAGATGAATGATTCATGAAAATATTTGTTTCCCATGTTGATGACCGTCCTCAAAATTACTTTTGGAATATGCAGATGAATGATGCACAAACGAGAATTTGGGAGAATCTGGAGCATGCAGATCTGATGCGTCTTCAAAAACTACTTTTGTTTTCAGCCTATACATTATTGGAGCTGTTAAGGACACTACCCTCACATTAGAAATAAGCCGCCCTACCCAATTCTGCTAATAATCGGTGCCAGTGCAATTGGTACTAAAAATGATTCTATATGATGTTTATGCATTAGAAACTTTGGCATTCAAACCTACTGTTCCATTATAAATAACCATACTTTTGGACATTTAGAGATACATGCTTCCTACTATTCTAGATATGTATATACTAACTATCATCTTCAATACCAATGTAATTTTATGACATATTGCATGTTTGATATTAAATATGCTATAAGGATTGGAAGTGTTTTTTTGTTTATACTTAGCTGAAAATCAAACATTTACAAAACAAACTGAAAATAGCACGCATAAATCAAAAATGAAAAAAAATACCGCATCACCCGACGTCAACAAAAACAAAGGTTGAAGGCTGACGGCTTCGAGAGGAGGGTGTTGTATGAGGGGGCAGTGGAGGAGGTCGTTCCATAGGTTTTATTATCAATTTTCGACGTTGGGTGAGTATGATAGATGCAGTAACTGGATGAGAAATTAGTTCATTAGAATAGTGAATGATCTCGACCTCTTCTGACCAGAAAATTATCATCATTCTCCAAGATTTTGTATTCACTGTTATTTGCAATATCTTCTACTTTTTTGACAATATATTTGGTGCATATGTATTTTATTACTGTGAATATCGGTATTAATGGATAGATGTAACTTGAAATAGTTATAAAAGATGAAGTTGGAAATCGTGGCCATGGATTTGAATCATTTGATGACTATAACTCAGATTATGGTTGTCATTTGGAGAGCAGGTACCATTTACATGATGAGTTTTCCTATCCTATGTCGCCTTTTTAAAACTTAAATTTAGGAGTTTACATGGAATCATGAAATCCATTTTTACCAATTTTCTCTTCATGGTTTAAAATTGATGTGTTAATGTTTTATGATATAATTACAGATATCTTAACATTAAGATGCTGATGTTTTGGTTATAGATTAGGCATATCCAAATACTTAGTCCGACATTTGATGTTGGATAGAGAAAGAAATAAAAAAGAGTTAATCTTACTCAAGCGTAGGTTGTTGATGTTCATCCCATGAATGTGTTCAAGATGTTGACTGTGGAGATCGAAAATGATATATAAAAATTGAATACCAATCTACATATGTCTCAAACAGCAGGAAATTTTATTTTGTTTATTTTTCGATTTAATTTTCTGTTTGTTTACTAACTGTAACATTCTATGTCTCTTTTCATGAAACTCATATTTATTTATATTAATCTCATCATTTTTAGTAACATTTTATTAAATTTTGTAATTCAGGAATTAAGTTTTTAAAATTGCAGTAGTGAGTTGAAACATAAGGCAAAAGTTCATTTTTATGAGTCCAAGTTTGTTAATGTTTTCTTCCTGATACAATCCTAACTTTCGATGTATGTCTATTATGGTATTGATTCTATATGCAACTCCATATCAATCATTGAGTTAACAAATTGTTTTAGATGCCATGATCAGTATTCATTTCAAAATTATACGTGACTGATTATTATGATGCACATCCTACTTTAGATTATTTTGAACTTTGGATTATTTTGTTTTGCGTGACTTATTGAGGCTTCTTCAGGCAAGTAGGTACTTGCTTCATTTATAATAATGCATGTTCCTTTCTTTTCACCTCTTAAAAATATTGTTCATACCCCAACCGAAGAAAAAACATGAATTTATTCGCTGTATGACATGTATTGACTGTAATGGTGCTGGCTTTCGATGTATTTTTGCCGTCCTAAATATTTTCTTAGGATTATTTACCACATAAAAAAGCCTTCCATCCTTACCTATATTCACCTTCCTTCATATATTTATCAATTTTCCTTTTTGTTTTCAGAAACTTGCACAGTTTTGTGCTATAAAGGATAACACGGTTATTTCTTAACTGCCATTTTGATGATAAAAGCATTGGATATCGAGGAAAATCAATTATTTTCTTCTATGTTCTCTCAATGCTGTAAGTTTTTGTGATTATCTGAAAATATTAATTCCAAATGATGATTATTTGAATATGAGTCTGTGATTATCTACCAGTACCTGTGCCACTTGCATGGATTTTACTTACATCATATCTTATTAGCCGAATTAAATTGAAGTTGTTAATTGATGTACTTAAATCACTACTGCAGGTGAAGTTTTAACCATTCCTGTAGTACCTATTATTCCTTTTACCGTTTAAATTATTTATTTTATAACCTATTTTCCTAAAAAAAGTTATAAAATAAAATTAAAAACTCTGAAACATTTGCAAAATAGGAACGACTTTAGTTTGTTATTTTATTTCACTTTGTTTAAGTGTAACCATGAGGATAATAAGTCCAAAATCAAAATATACATCAAGTATTATGCGTATCGTGTTCTATAACAATCTGGATTGATGAATTCGTGACACTAAGAGTCCATTATTGGAATTACTACATACGCTTGACATTTTATTTGTTTGTCTTTTTATCTGTTTAACTATTTTTTCTTTTACTCAGTAGATCATATATTAAACAAACTGATGTATTCTTCTTTACATATGCTCTCACAGTAATATAATTCGGTAAGGACTGTTGGCCCTTCGTTCGTTATCATCCATATTTCTAAGGTTAGTTTCTTAATTATGTTCAATTTTATTTTCTTATAAATATATTACAGTTTCCATATTATAAATATAACAGTTTTCATAGGATTATACAATTTCAGTATTTATTGCATGATATGTGTTTGATGAAATGTGAATGAAACAAATTGAAAAATAGCTGAACAAAGACTCTTATAAGTTTTATTACAATTTGTTTTTGCTAGAATTTAATTTCAACACTGATTCAAATTTCCCAAATGCCATTGTTTTATTGCCAATAAGCAATCATCAGTGCTCCCATTATCCACGTTCTTATCTACGTATTTTTGCTACCCAATTGACATACTCTTACTCCCTTTCATCATCATAATTCGTTTACTTCTCTTATCCATGTAAAAACTGCTTACAAAACATTATATGAAATTCATAGTTTCGTATCGATATTTTCTGTTGATCAAATTTATTTTGTATTCTATGCAATTTCAAGGATTCTGTTTCTTTCAAATCTGCAGTTATAGCACCAAGCTAATGGAGATAACAAAGAAGGATTTAAGACAAAGGTTAGTCTCCATGGAAACTTGGTGGTTCGAGACATGATTGGGAAGGACTATGTTGTCATTGGTAAGCTTTTTGAACACAAAAATGGTAACTCAAAAGTTTATTTGTGTGCTGAATTTGCAGATTTGTTGTACCCCTGTTTTATTAAATTATTAGGCAAATACCATTACCATGTTACTCATATTCATTACCATATTATTCTAACTGTCACTATTTTATACTGCAAATAGCTAAAGATGGAGAATTACATGTTATATATATGCTTTTTGGGGGCATCGACTTTCTCATGTCTATGTACTACTGCTTGCAATTGATTTTACTCAATGCTATTACTTTGCTTGGTAGAAAGAATTTTTTGGGGTTTTACGTGACAAATTTACACTACAATTTAGAAGAGTGATATGATTGTTGATGTTTACCAACATAGCTTTATGTAAAACAATTTGGAAGGGAAAATTACATTGCAATTTTCATACCACCATGACTTTTTAAAACAAGTGCTTTCATTTGGAGAAATGGTAATTATAAAAAAATTCACTGCAACATTTTGTTGATGATTTTGTGTCTGCAAGATGAAAGTAATTGTTTTAGATGGTGATGGCTTTAGTAGAAGAAAATCAACGATTACAACCATGCAATTCATTACAATGTGGGGGTTGCTAGCATTTAATTCTCAAATGGGAAGATATAGATTCGAAATATTTTTTTTGAGAAGTAGTTTGGATGAGCACTTATTTATAGGTCCATATTCTATTCTACTGAACCTAATACTTTATCATGTAATATACAAATACTACACCTGAATTGTCAAGTTGGTATAATAATTTAACATTGAACTGTTGTGCATATTAGGATATTTGTGATTTTGTTTAAAAAGTTGTTTGGATCAGCATTCATTTACAGGTCCGCATTCTATTCTACTGAACCTAATACTTTATCCTATGATATATTACTACTACACCTGAAATGTCAAGTTGGTATAATACTTTGACATTGAACTATTGTGCATATTAGGATATTTGTGTGGATTTTAAGTTGCAAATGTTTCATTAAGTAGGAATGATCTTATGGTGTACAAGTGTAATAATTGGTAATAAACGCTGATAAAAGCTCCTAAGTGCACTGATAATGTCATAAAATAACATGCAGGGAGAGATACAATAAAAAAAGACCAATACCAACAGTAGTACGTTTTTACTGGTAGTACATTTTTATTGGTAAGACTCAAAAATGTCATTAATTGACATATACGAATGTAACTTGATTTCGACCGAGGTAAGGTTTAAATTCATATTGACAGTGGATAGCCCATACAAGTATGATACAGTTCGAAACATGGAGGAATTCAAATTTATTATTTTCTGTGTGGACCAGGTTTAGTACTGTCAGTACCACTAATATCCTAACCCATATGTCCATTATTTCACCGTCAGTAAAATGAATTTGTATATATTTTTGTTAGCATACGCCCTGGACATGCAACGAGATATTATTATTTCTGTACAACTGTATGAACAAAAATTTCCACCTTTACTACTGCAACTCATTTTCAGTTAACCTAAAAATTCCCTTATAAAATGTTTTTAACTCCGTCATCAACTTATTACTGATGCCAGTCTCGGAACGAGGGAAAATAGTTGCGACAACTACACTTAGTACTTGTAATTTACTGTCAAATAGTTTGTGAGCTACAATATGCCATTTTGTTTCCTCCTCATCACAAAATGCTACCATATCTATTTCTAATTACCTACTATATGTAATGAAGAACATATTCTATTTCCGTTACGAATCAAAGTTGTTGTCTACCGTTTGCATGAGCATGCAAGGATAATTCCTAACTCTGTACGTTTATTACTTTTCTTTCTGTCCACATAAGGTAGGTCTGATATAAAGCTTATTTCTATGTTTGATACAAATGTTTCATTTACATGTCCATTGACCATGGATGCATTCTGAAAGTTAATATCCAAAACATGCAACATTACATGTACGTCAAAGTCATCGTATAAAATTCAATATACCTCTCACACGTTGTATCTTAACCCCAGTTCCTTCGGTGCACGTGCATCACACGTGCCAACCTACTCGTATATACATATACATATACATATATATATTTTGTTCGAATAAATATGTATATATATCATGTTATGTTAGTATATATAATAAGTTATTGTTAATATTTTAAAGGGTAATTTGATCTGTATATTTGTATGGATTTGTACATAAGTTCTATTTATAAATCAAATGGTTTCTTTGCTAGTCTATATAAATTTAAAATATGATTTGTTTATATAATGTATATGCATATATATGTGTGTGTGTGTGTGTGTAATTTGTTTCAGATTATATAGATGTTAGTTGTATATGTTAGTTTATTTATGTTAAATTTATCTAAGTATATAGATTGGATATCATATAGAAGAATATTACAAAGTTTATGTTTACAATTTATTATTTAGCAATAATATGGTTAAGCTGACTGATTTCTTCAATTTATTTTATTTTTACAGTTTTATGTATATCCATGAGTTTTTCAATTGGGTTATGCATATTAAGTTTTAGGTATTGATATTTAAAATATATTATATATATATATATACATATTTGGTTTTGGAAAGAAAGGTATATGTTTTAAGAAACAATGTTTTTGAAATATATATATATATATATTTATGTGTTATAAAAATTAAGATATGATCTAATACATATATATAGTTTTATATATAAGTTCACTTATACCATTGATCTTCATTAATCCTGTTTTGATTTGATTTCGTCAATTCCAAGCTTTCAGCTTTGTCCGTCAAAATCCGTGTTCATCTTACTTCGCTTTGAGATTGTTGTTTGGATTGGTCGATTTGTCTAGATCGTGATCCAATTTGTAGCTTGTTTTTGTATCAAATTCCTCTAGCCTCGAAAGGTGAGCAATCAGCCACGATTAACAGTCTTATATTCATTAAATTTGATTTCACTTGAAACGACAATTGAAATATGCTATTGCTAGTTATTTAATTGCTATATATGATATGCTATTATTTGTAGTTGTTTACCTGTGATATATGACACCGTATATTGTTATGTATATTTTATTTAGTTTATCACTAATGATATATGCATGTTATTGATATGTTATATTTTATTCTCAATCTGCAAGTTCTTTGTTACTTTAGAATTCCCTATGGGTTGAAATGATACATACCCGAACGATCTGGTAGAATAGGAGAAAATCGTTATGCAGAAGATATTTTAGCCATTTGCATCAAGCTCAAACTTAGGGCCGACCGTAACGGACATAAGAGAATCCGCTCTTTCTTTCACGGAACAGAAACCTAATCCCTTGAATTCACGCTCTAACTAGCTCGAGGCTATCGCTTTATCAATCTCTTTTGCTCCCGGGATCGATATTCTCAATGGCGAAGCCTTACATCTGGTACCACGTAGGGTTGAAATGATAAACCCAAGTGATTTTCATTGACTTTGAAATTTTGGGATTGCGGGTTGAAATGATACATACCCGTAAATATTTAATTACGGTTTGAAATGATAAATATTCGTATCACTTGACCATAATTTGTATAATTTGCATATAAATGTATTTTATATATGTCTAAATTTTAGATTTTTAAAAGTATATGCTTTGGAAATTTTAAATTTATAAGTTAGTTTCGGAAATATACTTATAATTTAACTATTTTACAATATGTAAAAATTAAGATAGATTTAATATAAAATAAGTTAATAATAAGAGTTAATTAAATAAAATTTAATTTAAATTAGTATGTATTATGTTTAAGTATTTATTAAATTTAATATTAATATTTTTAAAATAAACTTTTATAACTTTAATAATAAAGGTTGGGAAGATAAATTAATGTTGACTTGGAAAATAAATTGGTTAATAATTGAGTTTAAGTATGAATTTATTTGAACTTATTGATTTTGAGACTTGGAAAATATGATTTATAACTTGATTTGACAAAAAATCATTAAATGAATATTTTAAATAAAATTAAGACTGAATATTTAAAATTGTTTTAAATTTATAAATTAGGATTTAGACAAACGGTTATTTAAGTGATTAAGTGAATATTGTCTAATTTGAAATAAATCAAAGTTAAATCTTGAAATATAAATGAAATTTATATTATAAATGTTTGAATATATAAACCATAATCATTGAACTTTAAAATTTCAAATGGCTAAAACTGGAACTGATTTGAATTGAATTTTGAAATTTAAAATGATTTGAATCGATTTGCAAAATTAGAGGAAACTAATTTAATTATGTAAAGTACTTTTAATATATATAAACTATTTTAACATATAACTATTTTAATATATATATATATTATTTTCAATATCTTAATTGGTTAAGTTCAAAAGTGTTATTATTTCCAAGGTGTTATGACTTCCAAAGTGTTATGATTTCAAAAGTGTTATGATTTTCAAAGTGTTATGCTTTCAAAAGTGTTATGATTTCAAAGTGCTATAAATTTTAAGGTGTTATGATTCTGGAAATGAATATATTTGAAGTGAATAATGATTTCTAAAGTGATATAATTTTGATATGAATATGATATTTTGATATGAAGTACGAACTATTTGAAACGAAATGACCATGGTGTGAAATAAGCGTTTGGTTGTTAAAGAGACCGAGTTCGGATATTGTCATATTCTCTACCAATATCAAAAACCACTTTAACAACTGTGTATGTGGTGGAGATTCCAGAATGAAGTAGGATGGTTTGGTGATGATTCTATATGGTATTTACGTGGCCCTGACTCCCGTGAGTCAGCTTGATGCGGCTAAAACTGGAGCTATATCGGGCCAAGTGAGGTCATTCCTTCAATCGGGCACATTTCTTCGATACTATGCTATTGCTTTTGTGATTTGTTTGGGTGCACCCTTTGATTTAGGAGTGTGTCACTAGGTGGGTTGTAGTAGCTGCTATGCATTACCACCATTCCGGGCGTGCAAATGGTATATCTACCCTGGCATTGCCTCGAGTGCCTTGTAGCATGCCCTATCGCGCCTTCTACAAGTTTGGTTTGTACCATACCTATGGAGTACCCTAAAATAGCCCTCCGGTTTACGGAGGAATTATAGTACTATATATACAGTGTGAATATATAAAAATGTGTTAAGGGGGATATGGGTAATGCCTTAACGCTATTTTAATAGTTTACTTTGCTATAGACATATTATAATAGCGTATATTGCTACATAGTAGATAGTTCCATGGATCCTTAGAGGATGGAAATCCCAAACATCCTTTAATTTACTTATAATTCAGTTGGCATTTCACTTGAGTTGAATTTATTAATATAAGAATGTTAATCCCGACTCGAGCGTTTTGTCTTTTGCTTTACGCTCATGTCAGACTGAGTGTCACAGCATTTGAGACTCACCTTTGGAGCTTTAGTGCTTTGCCTGAAGATCCATCTATATCTGTTCAGCATTTAGCTATCCAGTTGTTTTGTTCAGACTTGTCATCCTTTTGTATTCGAGACTACATTGTGTTGGAGATATTCTGTTGTATTCTATTTTTATCTCTGATGTTTTATGTAGTAGATTCATGAACTACTATTTATCTCTTCTGCTGCTTATTGTTATAATACTCTGTGTTTGTGATTCTGTGATTGATTTATTTACTATATACGCTGAGTTTTGCCAAATATAAATTAACAATCTATTGTTTTATGCAATTCAGGTCAGACATGTGCGGATGCGAATCGGGTCGTTACACCTTCCATTTGAGATTCATTTCTTCGTTATGAGAAAAGCAAGAAAATTCTTACAAAAGACTACATTGAAAAAAAACTCTTTCGTAAAAAAGGATTCATGAGTCCAAACTATTTTTTTAAAAGAAATATACAAAATTCTTTTTCTTAAAGGAGACTCCATTTCAATTGGCCAAAAAATTATTTTCATATACAAATACTCAAGCCTACGATGTTATTCCGTAGCACCTCCTAGAGGGATAGACATAAGCCCACGACGCTATTCCATGGCACCTCTTAGAGGGAGGTACATAAGTGTACGATGCTAATCCATATGTCACGACCCGAAATCCGGCGTTCGAAAATCGACATCCATACTTCACTCGTATTCGAATGCCATAGATTCAAATGTCGAACTCCAGTTCAGGTGGAGCTTATAACACATTAAGTAATAACAATACAGCGGAAAAAGAAATGAATATCATATACATCTCCAATGATACAATATCCAAAATGATACACATCAACGACACATAACCCAACATATATTAAAGATACAATACAGAAACTACAGCTCTCAACACCAACAACCACAAAGCAAAAAATTTGCAGTAACCACGTAGGTTAAATATCCGGGCTCCATACCATGATACCACCTTTTATCCAGAAGGAAATGGACATACCTTAGAGGCGCGACCCCTAAAAACCTTGCTTCAACATTCCTGTTTGACCATTTCCGTGGTGTGAGGTCCTGATGCTCGTCCACAAAGCTATGCTTTTTCATAAAGCCATGCTTCGATCAACAAATGATCAGCAGCACTTCGTATGCCACATTACCAAATTGGGAATGTGTCACTAGTAACCATCAACTACATAAGCTCTGAACTCGTACATCTCAGAGAAGGGTGTTAAGCTAAGAGAATAAATCTCCGCCACCAAACAAAAATGTATTTGATAGAAACCAGCTTTACATCTCAAAGTGTAACATCATACACGCATCCATTATGTTTCGGGTTCGAACAGAACCGAAGGCACTTCACAAAGAAGCCCTTGCAAATCCGAATAATCCTTAATCACATCCAGACTCCCCATCACAAAGGGTGCTCAAATCTCTATACCGGGGGCCATTCGGTGCATAGACATTTGATGGGTTATCCTTTCTCTTTCGAAAATATCCGGTCTTCACCACCGGTCTTCAAATGCTATCCATAACGTCGTATCATTATTCGAAATGGGTTATATGACACAAGGTCCTCTCTCGGCTAAACTGATTAATGAGCGCAATATTTTAAAAGCATATGGATAATGGGATTTCAGTTAAGTCACAACTTTAAACCCAAAACTTTCTTTTCAAATGATTTAAACCAATTTCCATTTCCAAATCTTCAAACAAAAAGATTCACTTCACAAAGTTCACCCATTTTTCACAAAGATCCATTCATAGATTCCAAAACAATTTCCATTTCAATTTGGATTAACTCATTCAATCTTTAAATCAAAGACTCAATTTATAGCTTTCAAAATTATTTCCCAATATTTATTCATAACTTTGAAAACCATTTTTTTCATTTCAAAATGAGAAATCCTTTCAACACAAATTGGAAATCCTTTCTTTATATGAAAGCTTTTATTATTTGAAAACACTAATTTTCGTTTCGGAAAAATCCGATCAAATACACACAAGTTATAGCCTTTTAAATTTAAACTTGGGTTAAATTCAGATTTCCAAAATAATACTTTTAAAATGGTTTAAAAACCCATATAAATACATTTGTAACTTGAATATCCTTTTTAAACCATAATTTCCAAACACAGAATTCAATTTCAAATCTTGAATTCAAATTTAAATCAAATTATTTAAATTTCAAAACTTTATCAAGTTATTCAAAATTAACTTTTATCTTCAAAAACCCTTTTTCAAAAGCTTTTCATACTTAACCCAATTTCATTTCCCAAAACCATTTGGATTCAAAATTCAACTTTAAAACCATGTTTATGGTGTCTTAACCAATTTCCTCGTGAAATCCATATTTATGTGTGTATAGTGTGGTCCAGGGGTTTTACACACTGCAATATCATTCAATCATCGCAGATTCAATCATATCAATATCGATAAGCGGTATAATCCATAACGCTTATGCTCATTCACTGATTCACAGATAAAGTAAATTTATCAATCACAAAGATTCACCATTACGATTCCATGTGGATTTCGGATAACCAACTGGAATCCGACTCCCTGTCGCATCGAAATTCAAATGCCGTTTTACGGGCCGAAGGGTTTTCATATTCACACATTAGTATATTCATCACAGATATAACAGCTCAGCACAAAGCTATTCATTTTACATAGCATCATAAGCACATAACAGAGATATTGATCCAATACACAACATTAATAATAATAATCAATCATCTTCAATTAAGATGGATAAACTGTGTGGTTTAAATTAACTAACCACATAATTACTTTCATAAATTATCTTTAATCAACGATTAATTGTCATTAACTACAATTAATTAAATCTTAATCACCTTCATTAATTAATCATTCCTTAATTACTTTTCTTAATTAATTAACATTTAATTAATTAATTATTCTTTAAATTAATTAACCTTTAATTACTTGATTAATCAATCTTTAATCATTAATTATCCATTCTTATTTACCTTCATTAAGTAATTATTTTTAATTAATTATTCATTAATTACTTGATTAATTAAACTTGGATTATTAATCAATTTTATCTTAATTACTTTTATTAAGTAATTAACTTCAAGTAATAAATTTCTTTTAACAAATATGTTAACTCAAACCTTGAAAGTAAATTAACAATTTTAAAACATCCTTTATATAAATTAACTTCTTTAAATATTATTAAGTTTATTTAAAATAAACTTTAAAAATAAAAGTTATGTTTATTTGAAACCATTTTAAAACTGGGCTAATTAAAACAATTTATTTAAAACCTTCTTAAACAATTTTAAACTGGGATAATCATCCATTTTATAAAAAAGAAATTTGGTTTAGCAACATATATTTTCGATAAAACTTGATTTTTCTTAAGATTTCAAAACTGTTTTGCCACAAATCAAACAACTAGAGACAAATCTCGTTTCACCTGAGCCTGAACCCGAGCAAACCCAAACTCCCACCTGCTTCGAGAAAATCCTTCAATTTCACGCGTTCCACTCCGAGACTCCATCGTCTTCCCCAAAATATGCGAACCACTGACACGAACATTTGCATGTATGTAACGACCCAGAATTTTTGATAACTTAAATTTGAATATTTAATTTATTTTTAATATTAATAAGTGGAATTTTTAAGTCGAATAATTTATTTTTCGAATATTGGATTTAATGGGATAATTAAATCGATTTATTTAATAGTGAAATTCCACAAATAATTAGATATTGGGTTAAATATGATTGAAAATGGTTTGGAAAATTTTGTTATATCATATTAAAGTTATAGAAATGTTTTAGAACTTGTAAAACTGAATTTGGAATTTATTTGTAAAAATTGAATATTTTAATATTTAATTATCGACTGAAAAATAGCCAATTTTTGAACAGTCTCGGAATTGAACGAAACAAGTTCCATTGGATCCGTAATAGTTAATTATTATCGGATTTCAATTTTCGTAGCAATCGGAGTTGTCGTTTGACCGTGGCAGCTCGAAACGCATCAATATCGTTTTAATATAAATTCGGCGAGTAAAAATAGCCATTTTTCAAACGGTCTCGGATTTCGACGAAACCAGTTTCATCGGATCCGTAATGTGATATTATTGTAAGATTTCAAATTTTAAGTCGTTTGGATTTATCGTTTGTCCGGTACAAGCCAAAACGCCTAGAAATCGCTTAAATCGGTTTAAATTTAAATCGACTGTTTATTGCCGTATCTCACACATACGATGGAATTAGCTTCCGAAACCTATTCCATTGTGTCCGGAATGTGGAAAAACCTTAGGATCGCCTGGCGGAACGCGTCGTTTGGAGTTCGTTTGCAAAAGTGTCAATTTGGGATTTTTATTATTTAAATAATAATTGTATGTGGTTATAAATGCAAATTTTCACCAAAACCCTAGCTCATCATGTTTATGGCCGGCCCTAATTATTCAAAGGCCAGAAATCACCCAACTTCCACCTCAGATCCACACCAATCCGTCGACATTTTCCACGAACTTTCTAAACGGAAATCGAAGAGCACGCTGTGAACTACAACTTCAACGGTCGAGATCGAAATTGGAGCAACGTGGTGAGGGAGAGGGACCCGCGTTCTTGGGCTGTTGCGCACGGTTTTCGAGGCAGTAATGGTGGCCGAGTTCAACATCCTTGCAGGCGTGGGTAGCTCTTGTCGAGAGCTTCGATTTGGCACATCCTGATCGCTTTCTAGCGGAGTGTGGTGATGGCGAAGTGGAACCCTAGTTCATAGAGATTGGGTTCTCTTCTACTGGAGTATGCATGAAACGAAGAAGGAACGGGGGGGAAGGATCTGCGTGCGCAGGGAAGATGAGTAAGGGAGTGGGGGCCACATGCGTTTGAGGGTGAGATGTTGTTTCTTTTATTTTTTTTGTTTAAATTTAAAATTCAAATCGTGTAACTTAAAAACGTGATAACTTTTTGCTGCGAGGTCCAAATTGAACGAGATTTTTTGCGTTGGCTTCGTATCGCCGAGCTCTTCGCAATGCAGCTGGTTTGGAGTCGATTGGAGCTCGTTTGAATTTCGGGTAAAATTAAACGTTCGTTTAATTTTATTCGAAACGAACGCGAAAACGGAAATAAAATCAAGGTGAGAACTCCTCACTCAATCGAAAGGTTTTGTTTAAAATTTTGAATAGTTAATATTGATTGATAGTTGTTGATTGATTGTGGTAGTAGATAAAATAGGATATATATTATATATAGCAATATATATATATTGGCATATGTATATATTGGATTTGATTTCCCGCCTCGTATAGCGGATGAGACCCTATTGCGCCGCCTATTAAGCGGATAATATTTATAAAATCCAATATACCGCGATATTCCACCTTGAAGTGGAATTGGTATTGTGCTAACGTCTGTGGATGCAGGGTAACAGGTTGGAGGGATCCAACTGGATTCCTCACATATTTATCTGTTTATGAATATTATGTTGATTGTTGATAATCATATTGATATATGACACTTATTCCCGTGATTGACCATCTGATGTTGTTGCATCATCGGATTCAAATTTTTAAAAATTAAAAATAACGTTTTTGAATTTAAAAGGGGTTTTAAATTGATTTTTTTTTTTCCAAAGAATATGGTTTATTAAAAATTTTGAATTGATTAAATTTTAAAATAAATAGATGGATACAATTTTATGTTTTAAAAATTTATATTTTTATAAAATATAACTTAAAAGAAATTTTTAACAATAATAGGTTTTTATAAAATAGTTAAATTTGGTTTTTGGGAAGTTATTATTATTAATGGTTTATATAAAGGATTTTATAAATGGATGTTTTAAATAAAAAATTATTGAAGTTATAGAATAAATTTATAAAGTGTTAAGTTGATGTATAACATGAATTTCACTAGAATTTATAGATTAATAAATGTGAAATTTATAAAACGAATGGTTATTGGAAAATTTTAAGTTTATAAGTTATTAACTTATAGAAATGGATTTGGGCATTAAAAAGGGGAATTTTATAGAAATTGTTAATAAATGAAGATTTCATTAGTTGAAATTATTATAAACCATAAAGAAATCTTGTAAGTGATAAGATTTTAAATTGGTGAAGTTCAAAGGAACGATTTGGTAAATAAATAATATTATAAGTATTTAACTTACAATATGGCTTTTGGGTATGAAATTGGGTTATGTAAAATTGCATCGGATTAATAAAGGAATTTATAAAATTGGGGTTTATAATAGAAATGGAATTTATAAACTATGTTTATAAATTTGAAATTCATCGAATTTCATAAATTAAAATATGGGAATTTGTTAAGTGGGCTATATTCACTATTTTGAATATTGAATAGATTATTAAATAAAATGGGTATGTTTGGGAAAGGAATGTTTTAAATGGAATTTAAAACGAATTAAAGGTGTTTTAAAATGTATTGAGTATTGAAAACATAGATTTCAACATTGATTGTTGAAATAGACGTTTTCGAGAAACAGAAGGGGATAATTTGTATAGTATTGGATTTATATATCTATTTTTTTTTTATTTCAAATCCATATACCAGTGTTTTTGGGTTGTCGTAACGATGTTTTACGCAACATTCGTTTTTAACCCAAATAAATGTGAATAAAGGAATGTTTTCTTAAAGAGAATGGAATAAATACTTAACTGTGATTTAAGTATATGGAATATTTTCAAATCGTTGAAAATAAATAAATTTGTGAATTACTTATTTTTAAAATAAGCATGGGAATGGTTTTCTAATATGAAATGGAACGGTTTTTGTGAATTCACCTTTAAGATAATTGAAAGCAAATAACTTGAAATCGATTTGGGAATCGTATGCTAGTAGATGCTTGGAATTTAAATCCACTTTGGAATTTATATATATGAAGGGAAATTTGTTTAAAAATAAATGTTGATTTATTTTTAAATATGAAAATATAATTTACGAATTTGGAACGTAAGTAAAATAAATCGGTAAAGATTTATTTGGTGGTTTGAAATTAGTTTTCAAATGGTTAAGGTGATTTGAAATTAGTTTTCAAATGGTTAAGGTGATTTGAAATTGGTTTGCAAATGGTTAATGTAATTTGAAAATTGGTTTTCAAATGGTAAAGGTAAATTGAAAATTGGTTTTTCAATTGGTTAAGTGTGGAAAATTTTATCGTGAAGTGGTTTTGGTAAAACAAATAACTGGGGCAATTATTTGTAAATGGTGTATATATATATATATATATCTTGTAAAGATATTTTGGGACTTAATAATTTTGGAAAAATTATTTGGAATCTGATGATGTGGCGCATCTTTATTGATAGTTAAATAACCGACTATCAATATTTACCCTTGGATGGTATTGATTGTGTTTGTTTGGAATTGAATGCACACTTATTTTTAAAAATAAGCGCTCGCTATTCGGTTTAGCCGGGAGAGGACCTTTGTGTCATATATCCCATTCCGAATATGCGATACGTCGTTTGGATTGCATTTGAAGACCGGTGTTGAAGACCGGGTATTTGTGAAAACGATAGGATGACCTATCGATTGTCTCCGCATCGTTAGCTACGATATGGAGATTTCCTTTGTGATGGGAAATTTTATCGGGATTGTGAATACCCGGATTGCAAGGGCTTCTTTGGAAGTGCCTTCGGTTCTGTTCGAACCCGGAACAGACTTGTATGGTTACATGTCTGACATTACATTTTGAGAGATAGAGCAGATTTCTTTCAAATACATTTCTGTTGGTGGCGGAGAATTTATTCTCTTAGCTTAACACCCTTCTCTGAGACGTACGAGCTCAGAGGTTATGTAGTTGAAGGTTATCAGCGATATTTCCCAATCTGGTAATGTGGCATGCTGAGTGCTGCTGTGTGATGATCATTGGTTGATCGTTTGGATATGATCATTTGTTTGATCATTTATCTTTGTGATTATTGCTTTGGTCATCTGTGGACCCAAAGCATGGCTTTGTTGCACAAAGCGTAGCTTTGTGGACGAGACTTCGTCAGGACCTCACTCCCCGGAAATGGTCGAAACAGGAATATGCGGCAAGGTTATGAGGGTCGCGCCCTTTAGGGTATGTCATTCCCTTCTGGAAAAGGGTGGTATTATGGTATGGAGCCCAGATATTTACTCATGTGGAAACACTATATCTATTTCTGTGTGGTGTTGTTGGTATTGAGCGCTCGGATAAAGGTCCCAAAGGACCGGGGGATGACATATTCGTGTAGTAGTTACCTAGTTACAGAGGTAACCCGGCCTTGTGTTGGCAGAGATCTAACCGTAACGTTAGTTCTCGGGACGTCCCGCCAGAGGCGATCCCATGTGGCAGTAGGAAGTTCCTTAGCCTGACCATTTGTTGGAAATCCATTCATCCAATACGCGCCCTGTACGGTTTTAGTTGTAGAACCTGCCATTTAACATGGCAGCTATAGTAGGCATAGTATCATGGTACCTATGCTGGCTAGGATTTATATTATACTTTCGAAATATTTTCCACTATGCACTAGTAATAATATCAAAGAATTTTCTCGTAGTAAGCATGTTTGACTATCATAAGGAGAAATCTCCCCCATGTGTGCGTTTGCATTGTGTGTGTGCCGGGAGGCCTTATGGTAGTTTCATTTTCCAAAAAGCATTGCGGATTTCAAAATTTAAAATTTCTTGTTGCTTGTTTAAAGATAAACTGTTTTGAGTTCTCACACCAGTCCCATGACTGACCTGGAGTTTATTGTTCCTTTCCTAAACTCTGGGTGCCCACTATTTTCCACACGGGCAGTCTAGAGTTAGGTTGTCAGGTTATTCTGGATTCGGGAGTTGCTGTGCAGATCTGGAGGCGAGCCAGATAGCGTAGTCTATTATCTATTGTATATAGTATTTCTTTCCGCTGTTGTTGTCGTACACTCTGATTGATGTAATGTAATGTGATGTAATGTATAAAATGTATAGTTCTTTTGTTTTAATGAATATTCATTTATCTATTATATGTTGTTCCGCTGCGACTGTGAGATTCTGTTATTGTTTCTCGTTCTGTTACTTGTTTTTCTGTTTTCTCTTCTCTTTCTTTTCTTTCTTCTTCTACCTCTTTCTTCTTCTAAAACCCTAACGGTTCGATTTTTCGGCAACGAAAAATCGCGATCGTTACATTTGGCATCAGAGCTTTTGGTTAAGCGACAACCTGCTCTGTTGGGTATTACTCATTAGAGATAGAGTCAGCAGTACTCTAGAATGAGTGTGAATGTAATAATAGATATGAGTGCGTATTTGTTAGTGAATATAAAATTGTTTTATATTGTGATGATTGGTTTGTTGAGTGGTATATGAACCTTCGTCGGCGCAGCCTCGAAAACTGAATCGAAGGGGTTCCTAAACACTTGAATAGAACAATTCGACACAATATTGTTTTAAATTGGGTAAATGAAATAATTTTACCTCGATTATATTTTATATATAAAAAGAAAATAATTTTTCAGGAATTATTGAAGTGTGTATATAATTGATTGCTTGGTTGTTGTAAATGATATATATATATATATATATACATATAAAATAATTAAAAGTTGTTTGAATAAGCTAATAAAAGCAACTATTGTAAAAAGAATAATGGTATAAACCAATGAATCATAAGATGGAATTATAATTAATAATGAGTTACAATTGTAAGATAATCATGTATGTATATAAGAAGTAAAATTATATAAGTAAAAGGGTTATAAAAGTGATTTATGAATAGAAAGGAAATTTTTGAAAGAATATTTAGCATTGATTTCACTATTGTCACTGGGAAATAATAAGGGTGATGACTGCAGCATCATCAGTATCATTTTCGAGTTTCTATGTGATGGATTTGCTACAAAAATGAATTAAAAATTGAAGTTTTGTTGTAATAAACCAATTTGAAATTAAAATTCAATTTGAAATTGATAAATATAAGTGAAAAAGGTTTTGAACTTATAATATAAGTTAGAAGTTGAATAATAAGTTTTATAACTTATTAAATGGGAAAATGTAAGTGAAACCAGTTGTTGAAGTGGTTAAACAATTAAGTTAAGTAAAATGGAATATGAATTTGAATATTGATATGAATTTGACTTAAGTAAAAGTTAAATAGGATTTACTTTGGAATTTAAAATCCGAATTGAATTGATAAGTAAAACTTAAGTTTAATTAACAAATGATGT
The DNA here is from genome assembly GCA_030765085.1 of Allium cepa. Lineage (NCBI taxonomy): Eukaryota > Viridiplantae > Streptophyta > Magnoliopsida > Asparagales > Amaryllidaceae > Allium > Allium cepa. Next base: position 310,628,880 of record CM060937.1, read on the forward strand.
TTAAATGGAATAACTTAAGTGAAGTTGAATAAAAAAAAATCGATCTTTGCATCAAAGTTAAATAATCAAGTGAATTAAATGATGTAAATAAAGTTGAAATGGAATGCAAGTTAAGTAATGTTGAAAGAATTGATGTTAATATCAAAATAAATGAATAAAGTGAGTAAATGAAATTGTTAAAGATGTGAACTTAAGTTATATAAATGAAATTCAATTTTATTTGTAAAAAGAACTAGCAATTGAATTAAAGAATGGATTGAATGTTAATCAATCGAATGTAAGTAAGCTGATATGAAACGATGTATGTAAGTGTAAATTCATTGAAGTTAGTTGAATAATAGAATGAAAATCAATTGAATGTTAAACCAATTGGAATTAAAACAGTTGAACCAAATTGAATGTAAGTAAAATGGATAAAATTTGGTTGTATTGGATGTGCATTGGTTGTTATTTGCTTGTTGGTTGATTGTATGAAAATTCCTTAAGTGTTAACAGAATTGAATCTGCTAAATTGAAAGCTATGTAATTGAATTCAAATGAAAATTGAAATGCAAAGTTGAATGAAAATGAATATGCAACTTTAATAGTAAACTAAAAGTGGTATAAGAAGCATGTATTGGAAATTTTATAATTGAAATGGGCAAATTGGTTTGAATATTATAATTGGATATTATGCTAGCAGGATATACAGGTTATAAAGGAATTGGGATTTTGATTTCAAAGTTAAAAAAATTTGTAACGCTCGACAAAAAGGTACGTATTTCAATTTTAATATGAGATTTGATGATTTCCTTCTCTAGCCACTTGGCTTTCTCTTTTCTTTTTGATTCTGAGGGGCCGTAGAGCCGTTTTGTAGTCGTACCGATCTAGCCGCGCAAAGGAGACTCTGGCGAAATTTTTCGAAAATTTAGGGAGTTAGTAAAATTTTGAGAAATTTTGAAAGTTTGAAATTTGAATTTAAATTTAAATTTGAATTGTTGAGTAAACAATGTTGTTTGAAACCTATAATTGAAGTTGGAAAGCTAATTGAAATGATAGTAAATCTTTAATAAAAAGATTGGTGTTAGAAGGTTGATAAAACTATTAGTTTTGGAAAAATAATAAACGGATTATGAATTATTCTCCTTAACTTGCAATTTCGAGGACGAAATTCTTTTAAGGGGGGAAGATTGTAACGACCCAGAATTTTTGATAACTTAAATTTGAATATTTAATTTATTTTTAATATTAATAAGTGGAATTTTTAAGTCGAATAATTTATTTTTCGAATATTGGATTTAATGGGATAATTAAATCGATTTATTTAATAGTGAAATTCCACAAATAATTAGATATTGGGTTAAATATGATTGAAAATGGTTTGGAAAATTTTGTTATATCATATTAAAGTTATAGAAATGTTTTAGAACTTGTAAAACTGAATTTGGAATTTATTTGTAAAAATTGAATATTTTAATATTTAATTATCGACTGAAAAATAGCCAATTTTTGAACAGTCTCGGAATTGAACGAAACAAGTTCCATTGGATCCGTAATAGTTAATTATTATCGGATTTCAATTTTCGTAGCAATCGGAGTTGTCGTTTGACCGTGGCAGCTCGAAACGCATCAATATCGTTTTAATATAAATTCGGCGAGTAAAAATAGCCATTTTTCAAACGGTCTCGGATTTCGACGAAACCAGTTTCATCGGATCCGTAATGTGATATTATTGTAAGATTTCAAATTTTAAGTCGTTTGGATTTATCGTTTGTCCGGTACAAGCCAAAACGCCTAGAAATCGCTTAAATCGGTTTAAATTTAAATCGACTGTTTATTGCCGTATCTCACACATACGATGGAATTAGCTTCCGAAACCTATTCCATTGTGTCCGGAATGTGGAAAAACCTTAGGATCGCCTGGCGGAACGCGTCGTTTGGAGTTCGTTTGCAAAAGTGTCAATTTGGGATTTTTATTATTTAAATAATAATTGTATGTGGTTATAAATGCAAATTTTCACCAAAACCCTAGCTCATCATGTTTATGGCCGGCCCTAATTATTCAAAGGCCAGAAATCACCCAACTTCCACCTCAGATCCACACCAATCCGTCGACATTTTCCACGAACTTTCTAAACGGAAATCGAAGAGCACGCTGTGAACTACAACTTCAACGGTCGAGATCGAAATTGGAGCAACGTGGTGAGGGAGAGGGACCCGCGTTCTTGGGCTGTTGCGCACGGTTTTCGAGGCAGTAATGGTGGCCGAGTTCAACATCCTTGCAGGCGTGGGTAGCTCTTGTCGAGAGCTTCGATTTGGCACATCCTGATCGCTTTCTAGCGGAGTGTGGTGATGGCGAAGTGGAACCCTAGTTCATAGAGATTGGGTTCTCTTCTACTGGAGTATGCATGAAACGAAGAAGGAACGGGGGGGAAGGATCTGCGTGCGCAGGGAAGATGAGTAAGGGAGTGGGGGCCACATGCGTTTGAGGGTGAGATGTTGTTTCTTTTATTTTTTTTGTTTAAATTTAAAATTCAAATCGTGTAACTTAAAAACGTGATAACTTTTTGCTGCGAGGTCCAAATTGAACGAGATTTTTTGCGTTGGCTTCGTATCGCCGAGCTCTTCGCAATGCAGCTGGTTTGGAGTCGATTGGAGCTCGTTTGAATTTCGGGTAAAATTAAACGTTCGTTTAATTTTATTCGAAACGAACGCGAAAACGGAAATAAAATCAAGGTGAGAACTCCTCACTCAATCGAAAGGTTTTGTTTAAAATTTTGAATAGTTAATATTGATTGATAGTTGTTGATTGATTGTGGTAGTAGATAAAATAGGATATATATTATATATAGCAATATATATATATTGGCATATGTATATATTGGATTTGATTTCCCGCCTCGTATAGCGGATGAGACCCTATTGCGCCGCCTATTAAGCGGATAATATTTATAAAATCCAATATACCGCGATATTCCACCTTGAAGTGGAATTGGTATTGTGCTAACGTCTGTGGATGCAGGGTAACAGGTTGGAGGGATCCAACTGGATTCCTCACATATTTATCTGTTTATGAATATTATGTTGATTGTTGATAATCATATTGATATATGACACTTATTCCCGTGATTGACCATCTGATGTTGTTGCATCATCGGATTCAAATTTTTAAAAATTAAAAATAACGTTTTTGAATTTAAAAGGGGTTTTAAATTGATTTTTTTTTTTCCAAAGAATATGGTTTATTAAAAATTTTGAATTGATTAAATTTTAAAATAAATAGATGGATACAATTTTATGTTTTAAAAATTTATATTTTTATAAAATATAACTTAAAAGAAATTTTTAACAATAATAGGTTTTTATAAAATAGTTAAATTTGGTTTTTGGGAAGTTATTATTATTAATGGTTTATATAAAGGATTTTATAAATGGATGTTTTAAATAAAAAATTATTGAAGTTATAGAATAAATTTATAAAGTGTTAAGTTGATGTATAACATGAATTTCACTAGAATTTATAGATTAATAAATGTGAAATTTATAAAACGAATGGTTATTGGAAAATTTTAAGTTTATAAGTTATTAACTTATAGAAATGGATTTGGGCATTAAAAAGGGGAATTTTATAGAAATTGTTAATAAATGAAGATTTCATTAGTTGAAATTATTATAAACCATAAAGAAATCTTGTAAGTGATAAGATTTTAAATTGGTGAAGTTCAAAGGAACGATTTGGTAAATAAATAATATTATAAGTATTTAACTTACAATATGGCTTTTGGGTATGAAATTGGGTTATGTAAAATTGCATCGGATTAATAAAGGAATTTATAAAATTGGGGTTTATAATAGAAATGGAATTTATAAACTATGTTTATAAATTTGAAATTCATCGAATTTCATAAATTAAAATATGGGAATTTGTTAAGTGGGCTATATTCACTATTTTGAATATTGAATAGATTATTAAATAAAATGGGTATGTTTGGGAAAGGAATGTTTTAAATGGAATTTAAAACGAATTAAAGGTGTTTTAAAATGTATTGAGTATTGAAAACATAGATTTCAACATTGATTGTTGAAATAGACGTTTTCGAGAAACAGAAGGGGATAATTTGTATAGTATTGGATTTATATATCTATTTTTTTTTTATTTCAAATCCATATACCAGTGTTTTTGGGTTGTCGTAACGATGTTTTACGCAACATTCGTTTTTAACCCAAATAAATGTGAATAAAGGAATGTTTTCTTAAAGAGAATGGAATAAATACTTAACTGTGATTTAAGTATATGGAATATTTTCAAATCGTTGAAAATAAATAAATTTGTGAATTACTTATTTTTAAAATAAGCATGGGAATGGTTTTCTAATATGAAATGGAACGGTTTTTGTGAATTCACCTTTAAGATAATTGAAAGCAAATAACTTGAAATCGATTTGGGAATCGTATGCTAGTAGATGCTTGGAATTTAAATCCACTTTGGAATTTATATATATGAAGGGAAATTTGTTTAAAAATAAATGTTGATTTATTTTTAAATATGAAAATATAATTTACGAATTTGGAACGTAAGTAAAATAAATCGGTAAAGATTTATTTGGTGGTTTGAAATTAGTTTTCAAATGGTTAAGGTGATTTGAAATTAGTTTTCAAATGGTTAAGGTGATTTGAAATTGGTTTGCAAATGGTTAATGTAATTTGAAAATTGGTTTTCAAATGGTAAAGGTAAATTGAAAATTGGTTTTTCAATTGGTTAAGTGTGGAAAATTTTATCGTGAAGTGGTTTTGGTAAAACAAATAACTGGGGCAATTATTTGTAAATGGTGTATATATATATATATATCTTGTAAAGATATTTTGGGACTTAATAATTTTGGAAAAATTATTTGGAATCTGATGATGTGGCGCATCTTTATTGATAGTTAAATAACCGACTATCAATATTTACCCTTGGATGGTATTGATTGTGTTTGTTTGGAATTGAATGCACACTTATTTTTAAAAATAAGCGCTCGCTATTCGGTTTAGCCGGGAGAGGACCTTTGTGTCATATATCCCATTCCGAATATGCGATACGTCGTTTGGATTGCATTTGAAGACCGGTGTTGAAGACCGGGTATTTGTGAAAACGATAGGATGACCTATCGATTGTCTCCGCATCGTTAGCTACGATATGGAGATTTCCTTTGTGATGGGAAATTTTATCGGGATTGTGAATACCCGGATTGCAAGGGCTTCTTTGGAAGTGCCTTCGGTTCTGTTCGAACCCGGAACAGACTTGTATGGTTACATGTCTGACATTACATTTTGAGAGATAGAGCAGATTTCTTTCAAATACATTTCTGTTGGTGGCGGAGAATTTATTCTCTTAGCTTAACACCCTTCTCTGAGACGTACGAGCTCAGAGGTTATGTAGTTGAAGGTTATCAGCGATATTTCCCAATCTGGTAATGTGGCATGCTGAGTGCTGCTGTGTGATGATCATTGGTTGATCGTTTGGATATGATCATTTGTTTGATCATTTATCTTTGTGATTATTGCTTTGGTCATCTGTGGACCCAAAGCATGGCTTTGTTGCACAAAGCGTAGCTTTGTGGACGAGACTTCGTCAGGACCTCACTCCTCGGAAATGGTCGAAACAGGAATATGCGGCAAGGTTATGAGGGTCGCGCCCTTTAGGGTATGTCATTCCCTTCTGGAAAAGGGTGGTATTATGGTATGGAGCCCAGATATTTACTCATGTGGAAACACTATATCTATTTCTGTGTGGTGTTGTTGGTATTGAGCGCTCGGATAAAGGTCCCAAAGGACCGGGGGATGACATATTCGTGTAGTAGTTACCTAGTTACAGAGGTAACCCGGCCTTGTGTTGGCAGAGATCTAACCGTAACGTTAGTTCTCGGGACGTCCCGCCAGAGGCGATCCCATGTGGCAGTAGGAAGTTCCTTAGCCTGACCATTTGTTGGAAATCCATTCATCCAATACGCGCCCTGTACGGTTTTAGTTGTAGAACCTGCCATTTAACATGGCAGCTATAGTAGGCATAGTATCATGGTACCTATGCTGGCTAGGATTTATATTATACTTTCGAAATATTTTCCACTATGCACTAGTAATAATATCAAAGAATTTTCTCGTAGTAAGCATGTTTGACTATCATAAGGAGAAATCTCCCCCATGTGTGCGTTTGCATTGTGTGTGTGCCGGGAGGCCTTATGGTAGTTTCATTTTCCAAAAAGCATTGCGGATTTCAAAATTTAAAATTTCTTGTTGCTTGTTTAAAGATAAACTGTTTTGAGTTCTCACACCAGTCCCATGACTGACCTGGAGTTTATTGTTCCTTTCCTAAACTCTGGGTGCCCACTATTTTCCACACGGGCAGTCTAGAGTTAGGTTGTCAGGTTATTCTGGATTCGGGAGTTGCTGTGCAGATCTGGAGGCGAGCCAGATAGCGTAGTCTATTATCTATTGTATATAGTATTTCTTTCCGCTGTTGTTGTCGTACACTCTGATTGATGTAATGTAATGTGATGTAATGTATAAAATGTATAGTTCTTTTGTTTTAATGAATATTCATTTATCTATTATATGTTGTTCCGCTGCGACTGTGAGATTCTGTTATTGTTTCTCGTTCTGTTACTTGTTTTTCTGTTTTCTCTTCTCTTTCTTTTCTTTCTTCTTCTACCTCTTTCTTCTTCTAAAACCCTAACGGTTCGATTTTTCGGCAACGAAAAATCGCGATCGTTACAATGTATATGTGCACAAGCACGTTGACTGCCTGTGTTCATCGACGAAGTTACCAGAACACCATCGTTGATCACCCGAGCCAATTCGAACAACCCAAAACCCAAAATCGATGTTTAATCAAAACCGAGCCATTTTCGACTTCCTCGAACCGTAACCCAAAATTGAAACCATCTCGAACGCACTCCTCCGGCCATCGGAACGTCATCACTTCCGGCCACGCCTTTGAAAACCCCCAAGCTAACATCTCCCTGAGCTTCATTGCGCTCGATCAACCAAAGAGGTCATAACGATCAAAATACTCAACCCAAGCAAAACTAGGGTCGCAGACAAAAAAATCAACACCGCCGTCACCACAGCACTCTGATCATCTCCTATCCATTTTTCCAAACCATTTTCTGGTTAACCCAGAATTTCACACAAAATCTCCAACTAAAAATCATGATTTTTGTTTTAAAAATAGAGTTTTATTTTAAGTGTTCAATTTATATTCCTAAATTTACAAATCGATGAGTTGATTTTTACTTGTTCTTCAATCTCCCCTGTTCTTTTCATTTTCCAGACAGATTTTCAAACTTACCCTTTATAAAAATTTTTTGAAAACTTGATTATGTTTAAACAAATGACTTTCATTTAGATCCTATAGTTTAATAGTGATCGAAGAAATAGAAATCAAATTTTTGTTGATCAGGCCTATGCCTATGAACCTGGAACAGAATCTAGATTGATGTGCACAGATATGCATATCACATTTCCAGAGGTAAATATATACATGCAAACTCAAATTTCCATTCAAACAGAAATACTAGGCAACACAACAGGTTTTAGCTTAAATCACACAGGGTTTACTCACCTTGAAATGAAGAACAGAGGTTGTTGCTTGCTTAAGCTTTGCTTGATTCTGTTTTAGATTTCCTGGGTTGTTCTACTTGATGAATTTCTCTAACTTTTCCTTGATTTCTTCTGAAACTTGCTTTTTTTTATGATCTGAATCCTTGCTTCATTTTGAGTTGCTTAATTGCTGTTTGAATTCCCAGACTTTGATTTACTTCTCTGGCTTTAACTTTAGAATTTGTTTTTGATCTTTGTTTCAGTTTTTTTTTTGAGATTGAGGAGGTTTCGAATTTTTTTTATGTTTCTCAGGCTTGAGAAATTTTTAGCCTGGCTTCTAACTTTTTTTTCTTTTCCTTATGCATGTTTTCAAATTTAATTCAAAAGAGAATACTTCCAATGCCATTTGTCCCATTTCCTTACACTTGTGCTTACATTTGATAATCTTCTAACAAATGTCTTAGGTAAGTTAAATTATGTTTTTATCCCTAATTCAATTTATTTTGCAAATTTTTTTAAACCCTTTAGTTGACAAATTTACCCCTTTTGTATTCTATATTTTTAAACTTATCGTATGCTTATGTTTTATCTTTATATACATTCTCATTTGCACAAATAAAATTTATTTCAATCATTTTTCACATTACAATTTTAATTTAGTTCAATATATTTACATATATACATTTATATATTTTACATTCTTATTTTTCTTGTCCTTAAATTCCAAATCAAATTTCTATTTTTTAATCTAATTTTTTTTATTCTGGACATTTTCAAATTAACTCATAAATAAATTCACAATTTAATTTCAAAAATTAAATTAATTATCAAATTATCTTGACCAAAATTCAGGGATGTTACAGATTTCCCTTCTTAAGAAAATTTCATCCTCGAAATTTGAAAGCAGGGAGACCACGAAGAATATAGAAAGATAGAGAGATGAGTCACCAGATCACACTAAACATCTATTCTGCATTTGGCTTACCAAATCAGAATATCATTAATAAACATGAGAACGAACGCATACAATACTACAAGATACTTGGGTCACCAGATCTACGAATATGCAGGGGCATTGATTAGTTCGAAGGGATAAATAATCGTTCGTAGTATATATCTGAACCCAATAGAAAAAACAATGGATACTCAATTCAGATTGGAATATCCCAATGTATACACCAACCTGTCCTTCTTTAGACTTTGATACTCACAAGAAATTACAATAGAATTCCAAATTTGGTTTTGACTAAAATCATTTTTTCGATACAAATCAATTTTAACTTCATATTCTTGCTTACCAATTTATTCCAATTAAAATTTCAAATTTATTAAGGTTAAGAAAAGATCGATTCTTGTTACGCAGGGCCACCATTGCACTAAAGCTTCTTCTTCGAGCTGTCACAAAGCCATCAAAGAATTGAAAATAAATGATGAACAAAAGAGATTGATAGAGAAAGATTGTTTCCTTGTTGTTATAGGTATTGACCATTTGAAGTGGTACACCCCTGTCCCCTATCTCGTCCTCTTCTTGCACTCATACTCACTATCAGTGGATAGTAAGAGAATTTACCGAGGCACACGAACGGATATCTTAGGTAATACTCATTCTAGGGTATCCATAACCCTAGCTCTAATGAGTTACCTAATGTGTTATACTCCTAAGCTAAAGTTTTAACCTTCAGCTCTGATACCACTTGTCAAGACCCGAAATCCGACGTTCGAAAATCGACATCCATACTTCACTCGTATTCGAATGCCGCAGATTCAAACGTCGAACTCCAGTTCGGATGGAGCTTATAACACATTAAGTAATAACAACACAGCGGAAAAAGAAATGAATATCATATACATCTCCAATGATACAATATCGAAAATGATATACATCAATCATACACAACCCAACATATATCAGAGATACAATATAGAAACTACAGCGGAAGAAATAACTAAACTTGAACCATCAAGAGAGAACTCTAGTATCAGCAATCTCCATCTCCAAAGCACCAATCCATAAATATCTCGAACTCCCAATCACGATGTATTAAGCAAGGTCAGCCATAACTCCAAAGACAACTGGATCCATAGACTGAACTACCTCCAGATAATCTACTAAACCCGACTATCTAAAAAACCCAACTCTAGACTGCCCGTGTGGGAAATTATGGGCACCCAGAGTTTAGGAAGGGAACAATAAACTCCGAGTCAATCATGGGACTGGTATGAGCAAACAAAAATAGTTTTTTCTTTAAAACAAATAACAAAAGATTTTAAAACATTGAAAACAAATACTTCATTAATTTGAAAGCTATTATCATTTGAAAACAAATAATTTTCGTTTCGGAAAAATCTGATCAAATATACACAAGTTATAGCCTTTTAAATTTAAACTTGGGTTAAATTCAGATTTCCAAAATAATACTTTTAAAATGGTTTAAAAACCCATATAAATACATTTATAACTTGAATAACCTTTTTAAACCATAATTTCCAAACACAAAATTCAATTTCAAATCTTGAATTCAAATTCAAATCAAATTATTTAAATTTCAAAACTTTATCAAGTTATTCAAAAATAACTTTTATCTTTAAAACCCTTTTTCAAAAGCTTTTCATATTTAACCCAATTTCATTTCCCAAAACCATTTGGATTCAAAATTCAACTTTAAAACCATTTCAAAAATCTATGACTTAACCAATTTCCTCGCGAAATCCATATTTGTGTGTGTATAGTGTGGTCCATGGGTTTTACACAGTAGTGCAATATCATTCAATCATCACAGATTCAATCATATCAATATCGATAAGAGGTATAATCCATAACGCCTATCCTCATTCACAAATTCACAGATAAAGTAAATTTATCAATCACAAAGATTCACCATTACGATTCGATATGGATTTCAGATAACCAACTGGAATCCGACTCCATGTCGCATCGAAATTCAAATGCCGTTTTACAGGCCAAAGGGTTTTCGTATTCACACAGCAGTATATTCATCACAGATATCACAGCTCAGCACAAAGCAATTCATTTTACAAAGCATCATAAGCACATAACAGAGATATTGATCCAATACACAAAATTCAATAATAATAAATCATCTTCAATTAAGATGGATAAACCGTGCGGTTTAAATTAATTAACCACATAATTACTTTCATAAATTATCTTTAATCAATGATTAGTTGTCATTAATTACAATTAATTAAATCTTAATCACCTTCATCGATTAATCATCCCATAATTACTTTTCTTAATTAATTAACCTTTAAATAATTAATCATTCTCAAATTAATTACCTTAATTAATAAATATCATAAATTAAATATTCTTTAAATTAATTAACCTTTAATTACTTGATTAATCAATCTTTAATCATTAATTATCCATTCTTAATTACCTTCATTAAGTAATTATTTTTAATTAATTATTCATTAATTACTTGATTAATTAAACTTGGATTATTAATCAATTTTATCTTAATTACTTTTTTTACGTAACTAACTTCAAGTAATAAATTTCTTTTAACAAATATGTTAACTCAAACCTTGAAAGTTAATCAACAGTTTTAAAACATCCTTTATATAAATTAACTTCTTTAAATATTATTAAGTTTATTTAAAATAAACTTTAAAAATAGAAGTTACGTTTATTTGAAACCATTTTAAAACTTGGCTAATTAAAAAAATTTATTTAAAACATTCTTAAACAATTTAAACTGGGATAATCATCCATTTTATAAAAAAGAAATTTGGTTTAGCAACATTTATTTTCGATAAAACTTGATTTTTCTTAAGATTTCAAAACTATTTTGCCACAAATCAAACAACCCGAGACAAATCTCATTCCACCCGAGCCTGAACCCGAGCAAACCCAAACTCCCACCTATTTCAAGAAAACCCTTCAATTTCACGCGTTCCACTCCGAGACTCCATCATCTTCCCCAAAATATACAAACCACTGACACGAACATTTGCATGTATATGTGCACAAGCACGTTGACTGTCTGCGATCGTCGACGAAGTCACCAGAACACCATCGATGATCACCCGAGCCAATTCAAACAACCCAAAAGCCAAAATCGATGTTTAATCAAAATGGAGCCATTTTCGACTTCCTCGAACCGTAACCCAAAACTGAAACCATCTCGAACGCACTCCTCCTACCATCGGAACGTCATCACTTTCGGCTACGCCTTCGACAACCCCCAAGCTAACATCTCCTTGAGTTTCGTTGCACTCGATCAACCGGAGAGGTCATACCGATCAAAATACTCAACCCAACCTAAACTAGGGTTACAGACAAAAAAATCAAACCACCATCACCACAGCACTCTGATCATCTCCCACCCACTTTTTCCAAACCATTTTCTGGTTAACCCAGAATTTCACACAAAATCTCCAACTAAAAATCATGATTTTTGTTTTAAAAATAGAGTTTTAGTTTAAGTATTCAATTTATATTCCTGAATTTACAAATCGTTGGAGTTGATTTTTACTTATTCTTCAATCTCCCCTGTTCATTTTATTTTTCAGACAGATTTTCAAACTTACACTTTATAAATAAAATTTTAAAAACTTGATTATGTTTAAACAAGCGACTTTCGTTTAGATCCTATAGTTTAATAGTGATCGAAGAAAAAGAAATCAAATTTTTGTTGATCATGCCTATGCCTGTGAACCTAGAACAGAATCCAGATTGATGTGCACAGACATGCATATCACATTTCTAGATGTAATTATATACATGCAAACTCAAATTTCCATTCGAACACAATTACTAGGCAACACAATAGGTTTTAGCTTAAATCACACAGGGTTTACTCACCTTGAAATGAAGAACAGAGGTTGTTGCTTGCTTAAGCTTTGCTTGATTCTATTTTTGATTTTCCTGGGTTCTACATGATGAATTGCCCTATCTTTTCCTTGATTTCTTCTGAAACTTGCTTTTGTTTTATGATATGAATCCTTGCTTGATTTTGAGTTGCTTAATTGCTGTTTGAATTCCCAGACTTTGATTTACTTCTCTGGTTTTAACTTTAGAATTTGTTTTCGATCTTTGTTTCAGTTTTTTTTGAGAGTGAGGAGGTTTTGAATTTTTTTTATGTTTCTCAGGCTTGTGAAATTTTTTAGCCTCGCTTCTAAACTTTTTATTCTTTTCCTTATGCATGTTTTCAAATTTAATTCAAAAGAGAATACTTCCAATGCCACTTGTCCCATTTCATTATACTTGTGCTTACATTTGATAATATTCTAACAAATGACTTAGGTAAGTTAAATCATGTTTTTATCCCTGATTCAATTTATTTTACAAATTTTGTTTTTAAACCCTTTAGTTAACAAGTTTATACCTTTTGTATTCTATATTTTAAAACTTATCATATGCTTATGTTTTATATTTATATATATTCTCATTTGCACAAATAAAATTTATTTCAATCATTTTTCACATTACAATTTTAATTTAGTTCAATACATTTACATATATACATTTATATATTTGACATTCATATTTTTCTTATCCCTAAATTCCAAAACAAATTTCTATTTGATAATCTATTTTTTTTAATTTATTCTGGAAATTTTCAAATTAACTCCTAAATAAATTCACAATTTAATTTCAAAAATTAAATTAATTATCAAATTTTCTTGACCAAAATTCAGGGATGTTACACCATAGCATCTCCTAGAGGGAGAGGTAGAACCCCGAACGTCAAGACTACCTCTTAGGGGATGGGTCAGGGTAGCACCCATCAGCGGCTTTCTGGAGGAAGGTAAACTAAGTGTATATCCCTTTGAGACATGGGAATCCCAAAAGGAGGCTCGTGAAACAATGGACTAAGATGTCCAAGCCCAAAGAGTGGCTCATCAAAGAGTGATTTGAGACGTCCAAGCTCAGTATGGGCTCCAAACAGAAGAATAAAAACAAAGGTATCTACAACTCAAGGCAAAAGTTGAAACCCAAAAGAATAAAGGGTTAAAGAAAGAAATCTATCTATCATCTAAGACAAAGTTGGAATCCTAGAAAAGGAATACATGTAGAGGCAAAAGTATGAGGGTATCTGGCGTCATATCTAGAAAAGACGAAATATATGCTAATGAATTATAGAGTTTCCAATCCTAGAAAATTTATTTCTACATCAAAGGATTAAAAAAATGTCATACCACAAAAAGGAATGAGACCATAAAATGGAAAAAGGAATCCATAACAAGAAAAAAAAAGATTGATACTAAAACAAAAGGAATGGAGTAGATAATAGATTTTTAGCTACAAAGATAAAGCACTTCACTCCAAGTGCAAGATAAGAAAGCCACTACTGAATTCTTTGAGATAAAGTGACCGGTTGGATAAGAGAGCCTATTATACTTATAAATATATATATACATATACTGCAAACTTATAAGCACTTCTGGAGCAACACATTTATTAAAAGGAAATTTTCTTGTGAATACCTTAGAATCAAGGTTAGATAACATACCAACCTTTTATTTGAAATCTACTAAATATACTATTATTAGACATATTTATGGCTTCATACTTATGTTAAATAGGGTTTTGAATATTTAATTTGTCAGATGAGATCTTGATGAGACTTTGGATAAATTCTTGATTTCGTGAATTTTGAGTTTCACCATTTCTATTGATGCAAATTTCATTTTGGATTTCATGAATTCTGAATTTCCATATTGCTTTTGATGATGATTTTTAGATTTCATTTTCATGTTTTCCTCGTCGAATTTCCATGATAACTTTTAATGGAATCCTTGATTTCATGAATTTTGAGTTTTCCTATTAGCTTCTTATGTTGGTTTATGAATTTATGATACTGAGTTTTTACCCATTGAATTTTTAATGATTTATTATTAGTTGTTTGGTTTAATGAGTTCTTAATTTCCCTGTTGTGTTATTATGATGATTGGTGAATTCTATACGCTTAATTTCCTTAATGAATCAGTAGTAGCCTCATATTGAGTTTTTGATATTATGAATGTCAAATTTCTTTGTTGGTATTTATAATTGTTCATGAATTTTGAAGGTTTCTTGCTAGTATTTTGATTTAATGAGCTTTACAGTTCCATATGATGAAAATTTATGATCTTTCATATTCCTGGTTGCCTTATTGGATTTTCGGATCCTTGAGTTTGTGAATCCTTAATTTCCTTATCCATTTTCATGATGATGTGTGAAATTTATATTCCTGGTTTCCAAATTCAAACTTTTAATGGGCACTTATTGAATTTCTATTTTAGCGAGTTCTAAAAATTTCCTTATGAATTTCATTGATAATTTATGGACTTAGTATACATGATTTCCTCATTGGATTTTGGACGATCTCTTATTGGATTCCAGATTTAGTGGATTTTCAACCTCCTTGTGAATTTATTTGGTAATTCATGAATTTCATATTAAGACCCCATCTGACTCCCAACCTTAAAGAGCTTAATATTTTATTTTTGAGTTTTATGTTGGTTTGTGAATTTTCCAGAAAAATCTAAAATTCAGTTCAAATAAAAGATATTTAGAACACCAAATAAAATTAGTACCAAACTGCTTACTACTTTCTCAATAAGCGAGAATTATTAGCCTATGGAGTTAAGAAAGGTTCAACCCAAGGAAGGGATACATTAATAATATGACTGATGTTCTCCTAAGGCTCATTTAATTGGATTATTATTTGCAAGTCAGGCGATATTACTCCACACTCTAGATCATATATGTCCCAGAATATATTTTATATGGAAATATTAGCAAAAAAACATCTTAAACTGTAATTCTATAAATTTGAGATTACTCTTAAAGTCTCTTAGCAAAGTTACAACCTTAATGGAAGTTATTATCTATTTTGCAGGAAGCAAAGAAGGAAGTTCATTGGAATTTTTGTCCTCGAGAACAAAAGATTCTTTCAGTATTAGAGAATGAAGAAGTCAAAGCAAGTGTGAGAAACACTTTAATGACCTTTCTGAAAGCATAGCAAGCTTTTCGAACCAGTTGAAGCACATCTAGGATAACTTTCGACAATTTTGAAAGGTTTATAAAGAAAGTAGCACCCATAAGTCAGCAAAGAATGGAAGACGACCTTTCGATAACATTGAAGGGAAGCATAGCTCTCGACAACGATCACATAAGAGCAACTTTTCAACAAGATCGAAGGTTTCACAACAATCAATAAGGAGCAACCTTTTGACAAGGTCGAAGGATTAACAACAGTATAAAGAGGCCAAACCCTTTGACAAGGTCGAAAGCTTCATGAAGGCATAAAGAAGGGCAGACCTTTCAACAATATCGAAAGGTCCATAGTAGCAAATGAGATGCAAACCTTTCAACAAAGTTGAAAGGTTCACAGTTGCATATAAAAGGAAGAACTTCCGACCCGGTTTAGAGCATGAAGTCGAAAGGGGGGCCACCTGCATCTATAAATAAGACCCAAGGGGTCCCATTTTAGTGGGCCAAATTCTCTCATTCCAATCTTGTATCTTCTTAACCAATTCATTGTAACCCTAATTGGGCGCTGATTTGGGATTTAATAAACTAGAGTTTATCATAGAAAAAGAGGAAAGTCTAATGCTCTATTAATCACTTTACTATTTTGCTTAAATCTTTGTTGGTTTAATTTCTATTTTTAGGTTTAACCTCATTGGAAGGTTCTTATCAACAAAGTTGACAACACCTTTGTTACAAATAGTTACTTCACCCCTTCGAAGCCTTTAACTCAACAATTTGAGCCCTTCGACAAGTCAACAACTCAAGTTGTTCAACACCAATAACCTTCCTAAACCAATCAACTGGTGGTCTAACCTTTTGACAAGGTCGATATCCTTTCCATATCCACTAAAGTATATCATACCCTGTTTGAACCCGAGGAAGGTTATCATCTTAACCTCTCGGCCAGATAAAAAACAACCTTTTTAAGGATAAACTAAGGGAATTTTAACCTAGTTAAAAAGAAACCTTTGTAGGAAACCTCATAAAAGTTCAACTAAGTCAAAAGGTTGTATAATCCAATGGTTAAACCTTTCTACCGAAAGGTCTGAATTAAGAATCAACAATAAATAAAGAAAAATAGGAAGGCAATTTCTTAAGGGACTCATTCTCCATGTTCAAGCTAGTCATTCCATCTCGCTTAGAATTACTTTGGGGTATTGATAAAAAATATTGTTAACAATAGCGATGTTTCAATGCAGGCGCTCAAAGTCGATTTTGCTAAGTTGAATAAGGACTTTGCTAGTCTTGGTGGTAAACCGTTCCAAGGAACGATGTTTTCAATGGAAGTGCAGTATCGGCTTGGTGCCTACAAAAGAAGACAATGATTTAGTAGTTGACGATGCTGTCAAAATGTGATTGGTTTCTTGACAGCGTTAAGGGTAAGCCACAAACTAGTTGAGTGTAGTGAGGGATGCCACTCCCAAGGATCGGTTTATTAGGGACCAGTTCAAAGCTTGATTTGGGGAGAAATTTATTCCAACAGCTTAGAAGTCAGTTCTATTCCATAAGTTCATGGATCTAAAACAAGGAGATATGACTATCTCTAAGTATGTTGCTGAGGTTGATGCTCTAACGAAATATAGGATGTCCTTCATCAACAGTCAAGTAAAGAAGAATGAGAAGTTCGTCATTGGCTTAGACGACTACTTGATGGAGCTACTCATAGGCTATACTGATGAAACTTTTGAGATGATAGTCAAGAAGGCCCTGAGGCATGAAAGTCTATATCCAAAATCGAAAGCTATTGTTTATAAAGAAGAGCCAAAGTGGCAATTGAGTGGGGGACGTAAGAAGATATGCACAACAACTGGAAGCATGTTCATAACAAAGATGGCCAAAAGAAGAAGGTCAAATCAGAATCGACTTGCTATAACTGTAGAGTGAAGGGTCACTATTGTAGAGACTACAAAGATGAGGGGAAGAAAATCTATAACACAACAAGGGTGGATGTATCAAGAAGGACTGTGTCGAGTGGCCTAAGCAAAAGGAGGTAGTGAAAGCGTATGGTATCAATGTTGTTCCAACTTCATCGAATGCTCCATCGGCGAAGGAGAAGGGGAAAGGCATCATTATTCATGGTATGATTTAGTTGATGATGTCTCTATATGGGTTTATTTGATACCAGGGCTTCACATTCCTACATATATGATGACTTGGTAGATAAATTGGGATTAAAACCCGAAATGGTTGACCGACCATTGATTATGACGAATGCCGTTGGAGGCTCCACTAGCTTGTGTATGGTTTGTCATGATTTGGTTTTATCGAGTCATGGTTTCTATTTTTATTATGATTGTTATGTTTTGGGTTTTGATGAGTTTGGTATCATTTTGGGGATTGACTGGCTTTATAGATACAGAGTGATGGTGGATTGTGAGAGTCTATGGTCATAATAGGGGTAGATGATGGGCATATGGTAATGTAAGGCTGTCATCCAAATGATGATGTGATAGTCATTTTTCTATATTCACTTGCACCCCATCCGATGAGTTATAATTAGTACCTATTGTTAGGGAGTATCCAGACATATTTAAGGTGGTGATCGAAATTCAACCACATAGAAGATCGAGTTCTGTAACGATTTTGTTAAAGACGCTAGATCGATAGTGACGCCATTAAGGAGGATGGCACCTACAGAGCAGAGAAAGCTTGAGGTGCAAGTGAATGACCTTTTTCAAAAAAGGTTCATTTGTAGAGTATATCTGAATGGGAGCACCATTAGTATTTGCTACAAAGGCAGATGGCTCCCTTAGATTATGTGTTGATTATCATGAGTTGAATAAAGTGACGAAGATCCACTCCCACATTGTGATGACTTGGTTGATTACCTATATAGTGATAGAGTATTTTCTTAGTTGGATCTTGCAATGGAATTTCATGAATTAAGAGCAGCGAAGGAGAATATGTCAATTATCATGTTTTGTATATCGTTTGGCTTCTATGAGTGGGTGGTTATGCCGTTTAGGTCGATTAATGTGTAGATATACTTTGTTGATCTTATGAACCGTGTCTTCATGGGTCAGCTAAATAAATTCATGTGTTTGTTTATCGGTGATATTCTTTTCTATTCATGAATAGAGGAAGAACACAAGACACATTTAGGATGGTACTGGAGATGTTGAGAGAGCACGATTGAAGATGAAGTATTCTAAACGTTACATCTAGAGGAGGGAAGTATAATTCTCCGGTCCTGTTGTTTCTAAAAAGGACATTGCTGTTGATCCTACAAAAGTTGCAGCAGCCCAAGATTGGATTAGACCTAAAAATTCTATGGACATGAGAAGTTTCTTGGGTTAGTTGGATATTATAAACGATTCATCCAAGACTTCTCTAAGGTAGTAGCATTGTTGACTCACTTAACGAAAATGAATCAAAATTTTACTTATGAAACAAGATGTGAGTAGGCATTTGTGAGTCTAAAGGACAAGTTGATAAGTGCGCCAGTATTGACTATTCTGAGCGAGAACGAGGAGATGACGGTATATGTCGATGCTTGTGGTATCCGATATTGCCTGGTATTGATGTAGAGAGGCAAGATTGTTGCATATGCTAGTCGACAGCTAAAGCCACAAGGGAAGAAGTACCCAACCTATGATTTAGAATTAGATGTGATTATGTTTGCGTTGAAGATTTGGAGGCACTATCTTTTAGAAGAGAGATTCGAGATGTTCATCGGATATATATCATTGAAGTACATCTTTTTGCATAAAGATCTTAACCTTCATCAACAATGATGATTTGAGTTCCTAAACCCCTATGACTTTATTATTTCATACACATTAGGTAAAGGTAATGCAGTTGCGAATAACTTGAGTAGGAAACATGCTAGCTTAGGAGCTATGTTCCTAAAGTGGACATAATTAGATTATATTGTCGTTTATGATTTCCAATCGAGATGCGAGCTAGAGCCATAGAAGTTGGCAAGCTTGATTATCAGACCAACTCTTATTGAGCGGATTGGTACTAGTCAGAGGTGCGATGCTAGATTAGTTGAGATCCTTTCTAAGACTGAAGTAGAAGCAGAGTCTGAGGATTTAAAACAGTACAGACTCAACAGAGACGGTTGCTTCCGTAAAGACGGGAGATTGTTTGTTCCTGATGCCGATGGGTTGAGGGATGAGGTGCTCCATGAGTGCCATCATTTGAGATTTACTATTCATCCTAGCGGTAATAAGATGCATGATGATAAGTGGCATACTTTTTATTGGGAAGGGACGAAGAAAGACGTTAGGGCATGAACCGCCTGTTGCTTAAGGCAGAGCAGAAAAATCCTAGCAGTTTGATGCAACTGCCAAAGTTCTCGAATGGAAGTGGGAACGTATATTTATAGATTTCGTCGATGGACTTTCGAGGACGTGAGAAGGGTACAACAACATTTGGGTGAAATTGATCGATTGACCAAGAGCGCTAGATTTATACCGGTCAAGTCTAGTAGAATGACAACCAAATTGGCTAAAATGTATGTGAAATTGATAGTATGATTCCATGGAGCACCGAAGAGCATTGTGAGTGAACGAGACCCGTCATTCACTAGTGGGCTTTGGAAAAGCTTATAGGAGGCATTGGAGGTAGAGTCGCACCCTAGCAGAGCTTATCACCCTCAAACTGGTGGTTAAACTGAGAGAGTGAATCGTATCTCAAAGGATCTCTTACAGGCTGAATATTGGACTGGATGCTCGTGGGATGATTGATTACACCATATTAAATTTTCATACAACAATAGTTATCAATCTAGCATTGATATATCAGCATTAAAGGCATTATATGCATGTGATACTCCTTAATGTTGATAGGAAGCGGGTGAGAGACTGATATTAAGGCTTGATATGATTAGAGAAATATCGAAGAAGATCAAGATCATTTGGCAATTGATGAAAGTTTCCCATCATAGATAGAAAATCTACATTGATAAGAGACGTCGAGATGTAGAGTTCTCTATCGGCGGCATGGTATTTGTTAAGATCTCTCCATTAGAGAATGTCATTCGGTTCGGTAGTGGAGGGAAGTTAGCACCAAGATTTGTTAGTCCTTTTTCATTATTGTAGAGGATAGGGAGCCTTCCTTATAGAGTTGAATTAACTCATAGAATGGCAGGAGTGCACAATGTCATCCATATCTCTCATTTGCAGAAATTTATGAATGACTCGGGCGTAATTATCGCACCGAATCAGCTAGATAATATCAAGATTGAATCCGAGGCTTCGAGACCTCTTAGGCCAATTCGTTTGGTCAAATGTGATACAAAGCATCTTAGGAAGAGTGACGAAGTTGGTAAATGTTTAGCGGACTGATAGTTAAGACAATTTTACTTGGGAAACCGAGGAGAGCACGAAGACAACATATCCGGAGCTCTTTACCTGGTGAGATTTCTTATTATTACTTTCACTTTCACTTGTGATGTTATGGAATGTACCATGACATAGTATCTGCATGCTAGGATAGGCTTAGATATTCTCTTTTCACATATTTCTATTATGCATGTTTGATGTGTGATGGTTGCCTATGGTTGTATATGATTACTAGGCATGCGGGATAATTCTTTTGGTTTGATTATGGGATTTCAAGAGTGAAATTCCTAAAAGAGGGAAATTGTAACATCGGTATTCTATGTATCAAAGGATCTTAGAATATTTAGATCCATATGAGGTCGTATGATCCTAAAATTTTAGGAAATGGCTCTTAGGGACATTTCCCATATCCATCATTTTTGGTGAATTTTCAATACAACCATTTTGATCCTCTAAATCTAGTATGCACTATCACTATTGATAAGATCCAAGTTTGGTTCTGAAACCACTTCCATTAGATCCAAATAATGGTTTCACTTTCGATAAAGTGGTCATATTAAGAAAGCAGATTTATCGTTTTAAGAGTAATGGCTGTTTGAAGTTTTCTTTGTTTTTGAACAGCTTAAGTGGGTAATCAGGGTCATTAGTGCTAAGATCATGATCCCTTTCGGTTTTAGGGATAAGCAGAGGATGATAGGACCTCATCCCCAATACTCTACAATTCCCAAAAATAGTTAAAAACCTCCATTTACCAAAAAGAAACTCTTAAACCTACTATAATTAGCCAAATTACATCATTAAGAAAAGATTAGCATGGCTAGCACTTGGAATAAGAGATTGCTGTTGAGGAGCTTAGGATTTCATGCCTTCTACTGTTCATTTAGGGATTTGGGTCTTTCTTTAGATTAAGGTGAGTGATTAGATCTCTTACTTACTAATTAGGTCATTAAACATCATATGCGGTATTTGAAAAAATATATAAAAGTACTAAAAATGTTTTTATACCATATTACATCGTATATGTGAATTCTGGATGATTTGGACTTGATTTATGAAAACACGTTTTTATGGATCCTTGACCATAATCTTATGGATCCCTAACCTTCATCATGGATTTAGATCTCTGCAAAATGATATACTTGGATGTATGGCTATTGTTAATGCTCATATATCATGAATATATGATCGCTCTATGTTTGAATGGTTAAATACACCGATCGAATGGCGATTTAGTTAGGAAGAAGCTATGTATCGGTGGTGATCCCTATTGATCGGTGGTGGTGCATAAATTCTATTCTAAAGTAGGCGCGATCAATGTGGGGCAATAAGAAGGCCTCATAAGGTTGCACACCGAGTTGCAAGCTATTTGGAGTTTGTATGGTAAAGATGTGGGCATTTGAAGCATGGATTGGTGGAGACTCAGAAAGATGGATCAGTAGGAATTCAAAGGCATGGATCAGTGGAAGTCAAAAGCATGGATTGCAGAGTAGTTTGGAGTGTGGATTTAGGACACAAGCTATGAATCAGATCAAGGAGAATAGTGGGAATGAAGTGGAGCCAACATCACACGATTTTGACTAAGTATGGGTTCGACCTCATAGATCGGTATCGATCCATGGGGGTTTGCCCATTTAACTCACAAATCATTTTGGAGTATGAAGAATTGTGTTCGAGCTCAAATATGAAGTGTGGGATCGATCTCCATGGATTGGTACCGACCTATGAGGGTTGACCAAATCAATGTGCAATCTATGGTGGAGCATTCAGAGGTATGCTGGAGCTCATATGTGAAGTATTGAATCAGCAGTGATGGATCGGTGGCCATGGATTGGTGGGGATGGTTCGACGGTCATGGATCGATGGGGACCCTTGAATTTTGTTTCAAACATGATGAGATCAATATGGGGTGACAAAGAAGGCCCTACAAGGCTACGTTTTAATTTTCAGATCGTTTGGACTTCATATGTGGAGTTATGGTCATTTGAAGATGGATCGATGGCGATTTCTAACGATGATGACATGTGATTCAATGATGATTCCATGATGGGAATTGATGGCTTAGATGATGGTAGGTATACTTCAGAAGGCAGATTAGATGGATTGAAGGAACTATTAAAGGAAGGTCATAGGATGCACGATGACATTCTATGACCGATGATGGCCATCTAGAACAGTTCCCAACCATGACAGCATTAGACGAGGGCCGTAAGAACAATTCCAAGATGATATTCACCGTAGACGATGTGTGCAAAGGGATCTTTTATATTTTTAGGCTTCGAAGTGTACTCATGAAGCAGGGGTATGTAAGGATGCTCACTTGGGTTACAGAGTATGCCCTGGATCACATGATGTTTCGATCCATTTACCATGGGCTATCACGGGGTATGCAATCTAGTTCATGGCCGACTGAGTGGCATGGATTTGAGTACCGATAAACCATGATGTTGAGTAATCCTTGCAATATGATAAGTCATATCAGTATCATATTCCAATGCACTGAGTGAGTGAATGCCAGGATGGTTGATGGATGTCATGTTTGTTTGATTGTTTTATCACCTTAGGGATGTGTCACGCTATATCGATATTACTGATGACGATATCTAGACACCCTTAGTAACTTGATGTATATTACACCCAAGATGACTATCATGGAGTAGTATATATCTTTTATATGTGCTAACTCTGTGGTTGCAGGGGTAGGTCATGTATGATTTTTCATACCATTTGTCGTAGTATGTTGACTTTATAGTATTTGAGATTTCTACCACTCACACCAGATAACCATCTGACCTGTGGTTTTATGCTTCATTTACTATTACTTTGGTTACTATTAAATAAGTAGATTAGAGATATCATGTCCGGTGAGCACATGCAGCTGGATAGGTGGCGAGCAAGAAGCAATTCTTTCGTATTATTATATTTACTCATTTGCTATTCTACTGCACAATACTATGGAGCCTGCTAGTGCCTTACTGTTTAGAGAGAGCTTATGAGTTATTATTAATTGAATAATTCTATTACTTATGCCATTTATGGTATCAATCTATATACTTTGATGTTGTGATTCATTCAGTTATTTACTGTCTCGCTTGTTTTTATATCTGAGATGTTTACTATTATATTTCAGTCGATGCACTATGAGTTGTACGACATATTATGTGTTGCTTGTTTACTTTAAAACCATTGATGATCGCTTCACATCGACCGAGCACCGCTACAGCACACTATATAGGTACATTAGGTGTTGATAGTGTACGGTGGTCATCATAGAAGAGCTATCACATCATGAATTTCCCAAAGCCATCTTAGGATGATACTATATATAGGCCATCGTAGGTTAAAATGGTGCACTTGCAATTATAGTGAAAACTATTCAACTACCTTACAATGTAATCTCTTTTCATCAAATCCGATTTGGGTACCACTGCTGATCGCCTCACACCGACTGAACATCCTACAGCACACTATATAGGTACATTAGGTGTTGATGCTGTAGGTAAATCATCATGGAAGAGCTATCAAATCATGACTTTTCAAAATCCATCTTGGGATGATACTATATATAGGCCACTGTGGTTAAAATGGTACACTTGTAATTATTGTGAAAACTATTCCATTACCTCAATATATAATCTCTTTTCATCAAATTTCATTTGGGTTCGAAATCTTATTGGCTAATTTCTTATTTTTCAGTTTTCTTTTCAGTGATAATTAAATTATCATCCCTAAAGAATTAATTTTTCTTTCATCAATTAATTCATATAAAATCAAAATATAATGGGAAAAATTACAAAAATTCATTAAAATAAATTCATCGTATTTTATCTTGTCCTAAAATTTTACATCGCAATAACTATTTTGTTATTTTTAATTGTTAATTTAATTGAAATTAACCTTTTTCCCAATTAATAAAATTTGTATGAATTCCAGATTAATTCCAAAATCATGAAATAAAAAACACATCTTTATTTCGTTATTGTAAACATCATATTTCAATTTCAAATCAACTAACTTAGATTAGTTCATGTTTTACCTTAAAAAATGATCAAATGCACTTTACTAAGATTTCCAAACATAACCAAACAATGGTTTAATCATATAAACATATTTATTATCATCAAGACATTCACATAAGATCAAATCTGAACCATAATGGTTGGATATGTTCTAGGGCAAGCTTTTACTTACCTTAGATTTAGAAAACTTTGTTTAATCTCCTTTGTTCCTTAAAATTGAAAGCTTGATCTTCTAGCTTTAATTTCTTTTTCTTCATTGAGAAATGATGGTCAAACTTGACTTTAGATTTTAGGGGTTTTTTGTGTGAATGAAATGGTATCGGGGAATATAGCTATGAAAATGGACTAGTGGTTTTAGCTTGGGCTAACAGCCCATGTAGTCCAGTCTCACTAATTCATTCTCCTGTCACTAATCCTTCCCATTCATAATTTTTAAGTTGCTTATTTTCACTAAAAATGCCAACCTTAATTTCTCTAAATACCCTTGGTCTATTCACTTAACCTTTTAAAGCGTCTCATGCTTAATTAATCAAATCCCCCTTAGGTAATTCTTGCAATTAAATCATTTTATTAATTTCTTTAATTATATCTTATTACTATTAACTTCAATTTGATTTCCTATATTATGAACCTCCTAAAATATAGGGTTTACATTCTTGATGGTTGTTAAGAGGGTTATGTGGGGTTCTTGAAGTAGTAACATGGATTCTTTGGCCTAGTAGTGTAACTGGCATATGAGCTATTTGCATTAATGGTGTAGGGGTTTGGTGGTAGTTGTTCTTAAGGATGTACTGGTGGTCGTTGATGGATGACTGGGGTTTAGTTCTTGAATTGATGGAATTCTTTAATGAGAATAATGAGTACATTTTCTTTTCCTTCAAATTTTGTCTTCAAGGAATAAGTGGCATGTTCTAGTGGAGTTAGCCCATGACCACTGCTTGAAGTTTAATATGCAATAGCTTGGGAAGCTACAAACCTATGGAGGAACTTGAGAAGCTAACATACGATAACTAAAGAAAGAAATATATTAGTGAAGGCCCAGGGAGAATAAACCTACAATGACATTGGTATAGCCAACACAAGATGACCAGGTTCAACGTTCAAAAGCTATGGGACAGCAAGCATGCAAGAACTAAAGTTTAATTGCAATAACAAGAGAACCAATATTTTTCTATGTAAAATTAGAAATGATTAGGGAACTTTGGAAGATAGTTTCCAAGTGTTAATGAACTATTTCATAGAGATGAATGAAGGAAGGATTTTATCAGTTAAAATTGTGTTAACTTATTTTTGAAATAAAGGAAAGCTTAGAGAAGGTAATATATGATGGGGTATTATTTAAACTAAAATATAAAGATGTTTTATCTAATAAAGGTATAGGGTACATTATAAATAAATAAAAGAAAGAAAGGGTAGAACTATGATCGAAAAGATTTAATGGGTCATGGAGTTATTGGATGGTATAATGCATTGACTATTAGTCTAAAGTCCAACGTATATGACAGTTTGCCACGATAGGGTTCAATCCCAAAAGATTTATTAACTCTAAAGGGGAATTACTATAGGGTGCCATAGCTTGGTGCCATAACATCAGGGTAATGTTATAACTAAAACAAATAAATTAGCAATGTGAATGATAGTAGTTCGAAGACTAAGTAAGGCTATTGACACTTAACAAGGCTCCTATTAGAATGTATTCGGGGTACTTACATTCAACCTCTTAGGAGAGTCAAGGTGGCTCTAGTCACGATGACTTCAATTGGTGGAATGAGTGGTCATTCATCAGGTGATGTTATTTGAAAAAAGATAAATTGGTGATAGACATGCTTAAGGAAGTAATAACTAAATAACTTAATGATAAATTAATAATGAAAGCTAAGAAAGGAGATTAGGTGATGTTCAAATGGATGGCGAATGATTGTATGACATGGTCCATAACTAGATGATAGTATATGGTATACTTAATTTGAATTGATATATGACATAGTAAATAGTTAGATGTAAGTCTATGGTACACTTCTTGTTTGACATATGTATATGGTTTCTTTTTATGTAATGCTGTTTACATATATGACTTATATTGCTATGATGATGAAGCGAGGGGAAATGTGACGCCCCACCTCTATACCCACGCTAGCCAAGAACATTACTGTGAATGCTGTCAACTAGCACGGAGAATAAGGCTGTTGAGGAGCGACCATCTGTATAATTGCTTTGTGCGAGTACCGATATGCCAGATAAAATTATAACTTTTCAAACCCGACATACCGACACAAACTCAAAGCTACTACACAGTGGCTATAATATCTTCAGAAACAAATATAGAAATAAACATAACATAAATCAGTCATAGACAATCCATATCACAAAGGCGGAAATAGATATGAATACTACACTAGAAAGTGTTCATCAGAGTAGTGGTCTAAAAAGATCCACAATATCACAAAAGAATAGTTACCCAAACTACACAAAAGAATAAGTATACATTAAGGAGTCAATATCTCAAATGTATACAACAAAATAACTACTAATCTAAGTAGTTAACCCAAAAGTCAAGGAGTTAATCCCGGATGAGAAGTCAAGCAGAAGCACCTGTAACATCTCGGTCTGACCCGAGTATTATTTAATAAGAAAATAATAAACGGATCAGTCTAACTATAAATATCAGATGAAACGATATAGAATAAGAGATATGACTAGCACATAATAATCACAATGCCAAGCTGTGATATATACAATTAGTTGAAAAATCATCAAGAGATTAATCAGTGTCACCAAATCTACACAAGAATCAAAGAAACGTCATACTCTTTATTTCGTTCACCAAAACCACAATTATTGACGATAATATCAATGTCAATCACAAAAGTCAATGACACACAAATTCCAGAATTCAACACACGAAATCCAGAAATCACAAAAGTCAATGACGCACAAATTCACCAATGCACAAATATTGATAAAGCTTATCAATGGAAATCACGAAAATTGGTGAAACACAAATTCTAGAAATCATCTCAAGAAATCCAGAAATCACAAAGGGGGGGAGGCCTATCACAAACGGGAGCATAAAGCTCACCAACACGTGTATCACAAACGGAACGCTAATTCCATGGTTGCTAACCATCACAAATTGAGCCGAAGCTCCACAAACAGCCCGAAGACCATGGGTTGCTACCCCACCAAATTGAGTCGAAACTCCACAAAACGGGGTTTAGTCTCCCTCGCAGACAAAGAGACATCGCACATTGCTAGTCTAAATCACAAAAATGATCGTCATGATCATCAAGAAGTGTCAATTACAGTAAGCTAGTAAATATATGAGCTTAGCATCATGTCCCATAACCACTAGCTTAACTTAAATATTTACGAACAAACTGTAGATCTCCACTAGAAAATTGTCACAAGAGATTCAATCGAACAAGTCCAAGAATTAACCAACAAAGTGAACGCAAGCGTTTCATACCACTTGTTTTACTAAGTCGTTTAATTAAATTTCTCATACGAGTGAGGTAAAGGTTTGTATATACTAGTAGGTTGGAAAACGGTTTGAGAAAACGAGCTTTGATATTTAAAATTAGAGTTGAAATCGTTTTGATGAAGAAGTTTTGATATTTACTACTAGTATAGAAAACCTTTATATTTTAAAGTGACAAAACACAAAGAAGATTGTAGGAACAATCAATCACTAAAATTCACACACGAAGATGTGAATAAAAATCCAACGAAACCGATAAAGAATCCATCGAAATGGATATTCAAAAATCCCTAAAAAGGAGTCATCACAGTCATAATAATTGATAACAATCAATAGGAGACAACACGAATCGATTTAAGTTGGAAATTCAAGCAACAAAGCCAAGTAGGCAAAAAATCATCAGGTCGGTCGGCCGGCATACAGTGCTCGGTCGACCGAGCCTTGTTTTCAAAAAATTCCTCGGCATCAGGTCGGACGGCCGGACTCCCTGAGTCGGTCGACCGAAACTTAAAACAGAAAGTGCTTTTGCACTTGGAATCAGGTCGGTCAACCGAACCAGGGGGGTCGGTCGGCCGAACCTGTTTCCAGCCACTTCCCTGCCTATTTCAAATGAGGTTCAATCTCGACCAAATTGCATTCTCTCGAGCAACGGCGCTACGGGATTATGCCAATCGACTACCCGGCCCTATATGCTCCTCGATGCATTACCAAAAACATGATCAAAACATCAAAGTTATGATTTTTAACGAATTGAACTCAAAACATTAAAAATTGGAATGTTCACAAAAGCAATCCGAATCAAAAGCAAATGCACACGAATAAGAGTTAGGAATTCATACCTAACACTCGAAGATAATTCATAGACTTAGATGTGAGATTAAAAATCTCACCTTTTCACAAAATCAAGCGAGAAGAAGCTTGAAAGCAAATGGAGAATCAACCTCCCTTCAACACAAACCAATTGAGCTTGAATCTATGCTCAAAAACAAGAACATTCCCAAAATTAGGTTTAGGAATTTCTGAAATTGGTAAGAGAATAAGTTGGAGAAGAAGAGGAGAAGCTTACTAATGAGTTCTTCTTGAGTTTGGAGCTAGGAATTGGATTTGCAAGAGGAACTAGGGTTTTGGAGTTTTAATTTCCAATCTCTCCCACCATTAAAGTTAAGAAAACTGAAAAGAGAAGAGAATGAGGGTGAGTGGGGGAGAGTGGCTCAGTTTTGGAGTATAAGTTAACATAGGGCTGAGCCCAAAAACCAAACCCAAAGTGAAAACTAGCAAAAATCAACTTTCTTCAAACCTACCGAAGCTTATACTCAAAAAGGTCGCAAACGGCATTTTAAACTCAATGGGAGTGGTCCCGAGCTCTAATTCGACCGTATGCGAAAAGTAGCTTTTCGGACTAAAATCCGACTAACGCTAAAATATTTAAATAAAATATTTAAATATAAAATCGATAAATATGCGGGTTGTTACAGGAAAACCTGTTCTGAGTTAGCGACGTGGTCTCGTTATGGGTGACCAGGGTAAAGATTTTACTCATATCAGGATTTATGTCTAATACATGTTTTTACTATTTGCCATAAACTTACAGATACTCGTTCTGGTTGGCTAAGTTTATGGGTTAGATAGGTGTTTTTGTGAACAACGAATAAAGATTTCAAAGATGAAGCAGAAGGCTTATTTGTAAAATAAAAGTTTTAAAAATTTCCGCTGTGTAAAGCCGTAAGTTATAACTAATTATATGTCATGTTGGCATCTTCCTATATTGGACGTGAAACTAGTATTACTTATTATTATATTATCCCAACGTTGGAATGAACTGTGTTAAAAAATGATGTAACGAATCGTGTAGTTAAAATTGATGCAAACTAGCAACTCTGTTTACTTATGTTATGCAAAATAGTATTGAACTCATTTTGTCGTTGGAAAATGATTCTAGTGATGACTGCAGCATCATCGATGTCTATTATCAAGTCTCGAAGTACGGGATGTTACAGAGAACCATCCTATATACCTAGACCTTCCTACCACAATAACTTACTCCTTGATAATAACCTCAGATATTCACCTTTACCCTTATTAGAACTTGAATTCCTTATATTTTCTAATAAAGAAAGAGTGATAGATTGGCTAAGGCATGTAGAGTGGTTTTTTAAGTTTTATCAGATAAAGAAGCAGCATTGGGTAAAGTTTTTTCTTTTTATCCCAAGAAGGAAGCCTTATAATGGTATTACTAGTATACAAATAATGTCCTTATCTATGAATCTTGGCATGTGTTTAAAGAAGATATTATGGTTAGATTTAACCCTGAGGAGATGGAAGGATCCTATGAAACCCTAGCTGGCCTTAAAAAACCTCCACTATTTTAGCCTATCTAAACAAATTTGAGTATCTCCAACCAGCCATTGAAATCCTACCCCCAAAATTCCTTTTAGGAAAGTTTACTAGTGGCCTTAAGGAAGAGATAAAGTTTGAAGTGCTTACCTTTGGGCCAGTTGATTTCAGAGAAGCTGTTTCTTTGGAGAAGATGTTTGAATGTAACACACACCAAGAAAACCCTCATGAACTCATACTCTTATCCAATTGTTTCAACAAATAGTAGTACAAACACCCATCATAATTCAAAAAACCCTAACCTTACTCCTAACCCTAACCCTAAACCTAATTTTCACACTATAGACTAGAGAAGAATCCACCTTAAAACATTGGTAAGAAGTAAAGGCTTAACTCTTAGTCAATTAACTAAAATGAGGAGGAAAAATCTATGTTATGGATGCAAGGAGAAATGACATAAGATCACAAATGCTAGAATCCTCAAGTGTATGTATTAGCTGGAGTTATACCATTGCAAAATGAAGTGGTTTAAGAAGACAAAAATGCCAAGGAACTGAATGAAATAGTAAGTGAAGATGCGATAAAGGAAACCTTGTCAATCATCCTTCAAGTAATGTATGGAATCCCAACCCTTTCCCCCATCAAAGTGTAGGAACATATACATGGCAAGCCTATGCAGAGTCTTATATGTTTCGGTTCTACATATAGATTTATTAATGATCAATTGGGAAAGAAACTAAAACTAAAGATTAATGAATAAAAGGAGGTAGTGGTAGCAAATGGAGAAAAACCGAATGGGTTTGGAGTTTGTAATCAAGTCATTCTTACACGTCAAGGGTGTATAATGCCTATAGACCTTCTCTTGCTTCCTTTGGAAGGTTGTTAGTTCATCTTAGGTGCTCAGTGGGTTAAAAGACTGGGAGAGGTTCATTTGAATTTAGAGAGATTGTAAGTAAAATTCACATGCAATAATAAGGAGTATGCATGCCAAGGTCTTAAGCAAGAAGAATCGAGGGTGGTTAGTAAGAAAATCATTAATAAGGAGATTGCGTAAGGGCAACTTACTGTGATGTTATATGCCCTAACCTTTTCAGAAGCAAGGAAACCCTCTTAATCCCTATTAACATTGAAAAACTTCTTCAACGATACCTTGAAATAAACTCAAGCCACCTATCTTTGCCTCTAAAAAGATTACATGATATTAGAATTCCATTACATCCAAACACCAAACTAGTTTGTATCAAACACTATAGGCATTCATGCCACATAGAAAATGAGCTTGTTAAAATCATCAATGAACTATTGGAATCTGGCATTATTAGACCAAAATGCAATCCATATTCATCTCCTGTACTAATGGTCAAAAAGAAGAATGGAACATGGAGGCTTTGCATTGACTATAAAACTATAAAATCTTAAACCATAAATGACAAGTTTCCAATCCCTTTGATAGATAATAAATTTGATGCACTCAATGGATTTAGGTTTTTCTCTAAGCTAGTTACGAGGTTAAGCTGCTACATGATCAGAATGCATGAATCTGATATACATAAGATTGCCTTTAAAACCCTTTATGGGCATATAAGGTCATAGCAATGCAATTTGGGTTAGTCGAGGCGCCTTCTACATTTTGGGCTCCTATGAATGAAATGTTTAAGCCATACCTAAGCAGATTTATATTAGTTTTTTGATGATATGCTAATATATAGCCATGATGGTCTAAGGATATAGAGTACCTTCAAATTACTTTTCAAGTCCTAAAACAAATCAGATGGTAATCATACTGTCAAGATGTCATTTTGCCGAAGAATCTATTGAGTATTTAGGGAATATCATTTCTTCCAAGGGCATACCTTAGGTCTTGAGAAAGTTCAAGCCATTCTAAGCTGGCCTTTCCTTAAAAGTTTAAAAATACTAAGAGGATTTTTGTGGTTAACAAGCTACTACATAAAATTTGTCAGAAGCTATGCATTAATTGCAAGGACATTAGTTGACAATTTAAAGAAAGATGCTTTCATATGGAATGATGAATCTAAAAGAGCCTTTGAACAAGTTAAACAGTGCTTGACTAACCATCCAGTCTTGGCCATGCCGGATTTTATCTAGCCTTTTATCTTGGAGTGATGCTGTAGGCAAAGGGTAAGAGGAACATTGATACAAAATATAAGCCATTGGCTTTCTTGCAGAAAGCATTACATGGAAGGAAATTGACATTATTCACATATGAGAAGGAGTTGCTTGAAATTATTATAGGTACCAAAAAGTAGTTATAATATTTGATGGGATGGCAGTTTATTATTAAGACTGACCACTAGAGTTCGAAGTATTTGTTGACACAAAATCTAGATACAAGAGTACAAAATAAATGGCTTATCGAACTTCATGTATTTGACAATAAATGGAGTATAAAAGTGGAAATAGATTAAAGCAGTTGATGCTTTTTCAAGATGGAGGGAATTTTCAGTGGATAATAGTTAAATGCAGGCAATTTTAGTGGTGCAAATTCCATGATGTAGGAACTAGAAGACACAATACAAGCGTATACTTGGGGTCGGTGACAAATGCTAAGAATTCAGAGAAAAGATTTATCAGAAAGTAAATACAAATGGTTAACAATTTAGTTTTTCCATAAAGGGAGAATATTAATAGATCCTCGCCTTGATTTCCTAACTCAATCTCTACCAAGAGAACATCATTCCATTCCTTTAAAAGGACATTTTAGAGTTGAAGGAACTCTAAGATAATGAAGCAAGTATATTATTGGAAAAGGAGGAAAAGAAATGTGGATGAATTTGTTAAATGTTGGGATGAATGTCAACGAAACAGGAGTGAAAATATGTCAATTCCTAGCCTCTTACAGCCTTTGCCAATTCCAAAAAACATATAGATGGATATAGCAATGGATATTATAACTTCTTGCCTATAAGTTAGAAGTACACAATGATATTATTAGTTGTTGATAGAATGTGTAAGTGTGCACACTTCTTAACCTTAAGCCATCCTTATATTGCAAAAGAAGTAGCCAAGGTATATCTCAATTGTGTCTTTAAACTTCATGGTATGTCTAGAGCTATTGTAAGTTACAGAGACACTCTATTCACTAGTAAATTCAAGCAAGAAAATTTTAAGTGGCAAGGAAGTAATCTAGAGCATAGTTTAACCTACCACCCTTAATAAGATGGCTAGACAGAGGTCGTTAACACAATTTTTGAAGGATATTTTAGATGCTTTGTGTGCCACAAGCCTCAAGAGTGGTCAATTAGTAAATATTAGCTGAGTATTGGTATAATACCAATTGGAAAACCCCCAGCAATAATATCCATTCAAGATTGGTTGTTGTATCCATCCTCCTAATCTCCTAACCTGTGTACCAAATACTGCAAAGGTGGAATGTTTAAGGATACGTAATTCATGTATCGGAGGATCATAAAATATATTTATTTAATTCATATAAAGTCGTATGACTCTAAAATTTTGGAAAATGACTGGTAGCGACATTTTCCACTTTTATAATTTTAATCAAATGGTTTGGACCTAGAAATTCTTGTAAGCCTATAACTTTTGACAGGAAAGGAGTTAGGGTCTGAAATCACTTCCATTAGATCTGGCTTATGGTTTCTCTTTCCATAGAGTGCTCATATTAGGAAAACATACTTACCGATTGGGAGATATTCCTATTTTAAGTATTTCCTGACTTTAGATAGCTAATCTGGTAATTAAAGAGGTTAGGGGCTAAGCCAAGGCCTAACTTAGGATTTGAGCCAATATTGGCTGAACCAACTGCCCCAAGTCATGTCTCTTCTTTCTTACTTAGATAGAAGCTTCCGTTTATCCCTAATCCATTAAAAATTCATTTTTTCTTTCTAATCTTAGGCTAAATCATAATTAGAAGGGTAATTAGAAAAGGAGATTGTAGATCTATCATTTTTGTCGCCTTAGGATTTGAATTACTACTGTTCATTTCGGATTTGAGGAGATTAGATTGGTAATTTGGGTAGTAGGCGAGTGACTCTTGATCTTTCACTATTATATGCTTGTCTATATAGTGAAAATATAAGTTTCAAACCTGATTTTGGTGTCAAATCATTTTTTTACTTTAATTACATCTTTAAAATGTATGGCTAAAATTAAAAAGATAGGATTTGATTTTAAATGATTTTACAACCTCTTTTAGACCATATTGTCATGTCATGAGTTAGATCTAGATTGGGATTTGCATGATAATCTTATTTAAATTGCTTGAATATGTTTGGTGAATGCTTATGTATGCTTGGATGAATTGTTTTGATATGGTTTGCAAGTATTTTGGTGAAGATAGGAAGAGAGTTTTTCAAAATAGGCAAGAATAAAGGTAAAACAACTCCAATCAAATGAAACTTGGTGGTGGGGCTTCATAGGATGTGGGAAGCTTGTACTTCACATGCTAAGTGGTCTGGGCGGCGGATTTTATGTCGGTGATGATCTAAATCAGGTCAGTGGAGTTGCTTTTGCTGGGGAATCAAAGGCTTCCAGTTCTGCTACGGGAAAAGCAATGGAATTTTCGGAGTGTGCTTCAAGCTAGAAAATGCAAAGGATTATAGATGGAGGTACCAGAAATTTTGATCTAAGTGGAGATTACTTCACGCTAGGAGGAGTGAAACTTCGGGGAACACTTCGGGAACTTGATGGAGTGATGTTTTGGAAGAAGGAAGCCAAAATTAGCTAACTACAGAGCTTAGTACCGATCAAACAAATTGATACCGACCACTTTTCCTCATGATGGTGAGGGTTTGGCAACTTGGAAGTGTGAGAATTAAAGGGAAGGGGCTCGAAGGAGGCAGAGTGACCCAAAGTTGGTTAAGTTTTCAGTTTGGCATAAACCGCTTGAGGTTGCTACGGACTTGAATGTTTGGTCCAGTAGTGTTGAGACTTCCATGAAATGATGCATAGACCCTACAAATTTATGTTGAAGGTGTCATCTATTCGCATGGGTTTTTGTGGCAATGTAGCAGCAAAATGAAGGATGATACTGAACTTCGGACTCAAGGATGGTGTAGTTCAATTCCGATGAGGACAACTCGATAGCGAATGGGTCTATGACCCATGGATTGAATGTTGAATGGTTCTAACGTGAAAATAAAAGAGCGTGGAATGATTCCTGGAGATGAATGGAAACTATATAGGGAATGGAAGGGGCTCGAGTATGCATGTTAAGGGATCATTTATACTCGTAGTACTTTCTGTTGTATTCAAAAACAGAGGTATTATGAAGACACTCACGGGTATGTGGGATGGTGACCCTAGGTCCGTGGAATGGATCTATCTACCTTGGACCAGTGGAATGGGTTTACTATTGGCTTTGGGCTATGAGCGATTACAGTTGAAATCAGGATTTCTCTATTAATCCCAGGCAAAGGAATGATCATGTGAGTTATTATATCCTGGGAACATTGGGTGATAGGAAGGATTATTTATGGATGTTATGTTTGCTTTGATTGTTTCCTCTCATAGTTCGTCACTTTACGGATGTCACTTGGGATAGATATTGTGGATAGGGATACTTGGACATACACATTGTACTTAGGTTGTAATACACCTTTATAGTGTTTGTAAAGTAGCATATTATGTTCGTTATGTGCTAACACTTTGGTTGTTGAGACATGTTAGGTATGATTCATATACCCGTGTTCCTTACTATATCGACTTTTATAATATTTTAAGAATTTTCATCGTTCACACTAGAATGTTGTTAGACTCAAGGCTTCACGTTTTGGTTCTTATTACCTCGGTTAGTCTTAAATGAGTATAATTGATAGCAAGTCTAAGTGCACCCACGGGTAGTGTAGAGGACAAGTAGGATTAAGCATTATCGTATCATATATGCATACTTATGCTTATTTCGATGTGCAACACCATGGAGTCTAGACAGTGTTTACTTTACTATTATGAGACAAATTATTAGGGTTTATTTCACTTTGTATAAACTATATTATCATTTTGTATAACTTTATGAACCGGTGCACTTGATATTATGGTTCACTTTAGTTATTATTATCTCTTCTGTTTTGTATGTGCGATGTATATTGTATTTTGTTTAATGCGCTGTGAGATATACGATAGGTTTTATAGTGTTTTATTTCTTTTCAACACTTGATAATTGCCATACACCGACCGAGCATTAAAGCAGCGCACTATACCTATATATTGGGTACCAATTGTTTAGGGCAGTTATCACGTTTGGTATCAGACCTTTAGGTTGTGTAGTTAACTTAAGTTGATACCATGATCCAGTAGAGATAAGGAAGTAGTTATCACCCTAGGTCGAATCGAAATTGTATGTGTAAATATATGAGATAGAGAGATCGTACTTGTTATATATTTTGGTTTTAAAAACTACTATATACTGTATAAGTCGTATGCATACATGTGTACACCGATGAAGTTTTCTTTATTGAGTGACTGATCGTTCTTGTTAAAGATGAAGAATGAGCCACCACATAGGAAATACTGCAATATACACTTTCTCAGGAGTTGAAGAAGAAAGAGAAAGTTTGGGGGCTGCTAACCTTGACTTGCAAGCTATGTTCAACACTATAACATCGAACATGCTTCAGAATGACCAAGCAACTGCTCCGAAAGTGGTTGGTGGTGGTGCTCAAGAACATGCACTCATTGAATAAGGGCTTTGCCAGGCTTAGTGGGAAGTCATTCCAAGGAACAGAATCAATTATGAAAGTGCAGGAATTGGATAATGTAATGAAAAGCAGGATGGTTTGCCAATGGCTTTGCGAAAAAGCCATGAATTAGTGGAATGCTATTATGGTCACTACTCCTGATGACCACTTCACTTAGGACTAGTCCAAAACTAAATTCGAGGAGAATTTCAACCAGACTGCTTATAAGTCGGTGTTATTTAGATGGTTTACTGATCTGAAGCAAGAAGACATGTGTGTCTTCGGGTATGTCACTGAATTTGATGCCTTATCAATGTATGGGATGTCTTTCATCGACACTTCCTTAAAGAGGAAGAAGAAGTTCATTATAGGATTTGATGACTACTTGGGATAAAAAATAGTAGGGCATAACAACGAACCATTTGAGAAGACAGCCAAGAAAGCCCTTCGACTTGAGAGCCTATATCCCAAATCTAAGTCTATTGACGTAGTTGCCATGGAGAAGACAAAGGCATGGCATGGTGGTGGAGGCAAGGAGAAGTAGAATGGGAAGATGAAGGGGTTTCAAGGAAAGAATGCTCAGTAGGAAGATAAATGAGAACCTATCTGCTACGGTTTTGGATACAAGGGCCACTTGATTAGGGACTGCAACGCTGATGGGAAGAATAAATTCTATAACCATGGCAAGTTTGGACACATGTACAAGAATTGCCATGAACTAGTGCAATAAAAATAGTGGTGATGGCATATACTCTAGATGTCATCCTGACTTCATTAGATGATCCCTTGGTGAAGAAGGGAAAAAATATTGTTATTTAATGTACGCTTTCTGGCTATGGTGTGCCCATACACGATTTATTTGATATCCGAGCTTTACATTCCTTTATAACATGCTAACCCGCCTTTTGACTTGTAGTATACGGGCAGATTTAACTAAATGGATTTCGTGATCTCAAGAAAGGAAGCATGGTGGGACAATTGTCAAGTTTGGGAATCGGGTATAAGCAAGGCTATAGATGATAGTCAAGCGGACTCAAAGGAATGGCATCCTAGAATTGGTTAAGTATGGATTGGTATTTCACTTAGGCAGGGAATCGATACATATCCCTTCCCCTATGCAGGGTAGGCAGGGATTGGTACCTATCTCTTCCTCTAGGAAAAGGTTCAGATTGGATCACCATAGCCATGGACACTTAACCCGGTAGTCAACTCAATAGACATCGATCCATTTCTCCAATTTTCATCTAGGCAACATCGTAGCAGAACTTAGGAAAAATGAAGTAAACATCGAGGACCTTTGGGAGGGATCGTTAGGCCTCACTCTCCTAACGTGGGGATTGGCATAGATCCTTTCATAGGGAACGGTACCGATCCCTAAAATTATGCCTAGTGGCCCATTTTTGGTGAGTGGGGTCGGCCTGATCTTGAGGTCTTGTAGGCGAGTTTTCAACTGGATATTTGCTCATCTTCCCTTATAAATACAGCAGACATGACGCTTATTTTAGGATCTTCTTTCTTGCTCTTTTCTTCTACCATTATTATTATAAAGCTATCATCCAAACTGTAATTATAGTACATAGTATAATAAAAAAAATTTATTAGAGTTGACTCGGGCCATAGTCAACCAAACTACTATAAAACTTTCTATGTTCATTTCTTTCTATTTTAATTTTCTACCCTTCATATTTTATTCTCAGCTTCATTCTAGTTGGGAGTTCATTATTGGACATTTTCGTGCCTTCATACTATTTAGAGTGTTGGTGAAATTTTCAACGTCAACATTTTAGTGCTTTCATTGAGAACAGTAACATATGTGGATTTGGAAGTTTGAATCTCTGATTTAGAAGCTTAGTACTTGGATCTAGGAAGCAATTGCTAGGCAGTCCACGGAAGAGCATTAGCAGATAGGTGTCACCATGGAGGAAGCCGGGAGACATACTCAAGAGCTGAAGTTAATTAACCCTCTGTCTGCATCACCAGGAACGAGATGAAGGCGATAATGGATGCAATGCGTGAGAGGATGATGAAGAGGCAAGATAAAATGATGCAGAATTTCCTTAGGAAGATTTGACAAGCAGTAGTAGTAGGAGCTACAAGCAATTTAGATCAAGTAGTTGGAGTAGTAGGAGCAGCAGAAAAATAGAATAGAGAGCACGGAAATGGAGCCAACATGCAGGAGATCGCAGCAGAGCATCCTGTGGAAGCCCTCGGCCAACATTATGGAATCAACAACGATCCCCCCAGATGGGTCTGTACCGAACCCCCAACCTTTGGGGAATGCTTCTCAAGTCAGGTTGGTTTGGATGTCGTCAGGCTAGTTGTCGATGCTATGCATGTTGATGTAGATCGGAATCTGGATGCATGTCCGGAGGAGAAGTTTTGGAATACCCTCATAGAGTGGAAGGGGGAGGTAGGCTATAATATTGATCGAAGGCCACCTATAGATGAGAATGAAAGGAAGGCTGAGATAGTATGCCGGATAATGAGAGTGGATTGCCTAACATGAGTCTCGATTTCAATCAGATTCGATTCACTCCAAGTATCAAGCAAGCTAAGAACCTATTGGAGTTCATACTACTAACGCTAGAGGTGTATAATAAAAATTCAGATCCTATGTTGCAATTGATGAGGTATATTCGACATATGGAAGTGCTAGAAGCATCAGAGGAAGTCATGGCAAGATCTTTCCTTTGTACATGATGGTATTAGTTGCGCTTTGGTTTAGGCTGCTGGAGAATGGCTCAATCATAACATGGAACGTGCTAGTGGACAGTTTCATGAGGCAATTTCAGGACCACATCACGAGACCTAAGAATGTGATGACATTGACGATGCTAAAGCAGAGGACAGGAGAGTCACTGAGGAGTTTCTTAATGTAGTTTAATGCAATAGTTGCTTCGATGGATTGGTCAGATCCATCGATGGTCTTAAGGGCGGCTGTATCCGAGATGCCGACAACACAGATTTTAAGATTTTATTGGAGAGGGATCCACCAATGGATGTTTCGGAATTTTACCAAGAGGCTAAGAGGTTCTTACAGTAGAAGGGTGCACAAACCAACAAAGAGGAAGTAAATGCTATGAGAGGTGAAGGACCATCTGGAGAAGTGTCCAAGAAGAAAAGGGAAAAGTAAGTTGGATGATGTGCACGTAAATATGCATATTTTTACCACCATATTTATTCTATTTAAATTAAATAAATGATCATATTGGGTATTTTAACTTGTTTTAACCAAAATTCATATTAATTCCAAATTTTCACATATTCATCTTCATATAAGGGCAAAATGGCCATTTGTGCGCGTATATTAATTTGAGAGAATTTAATTGGAAATTTCTATAATATTTGTTAGGAATTTAGCTTCTCATATTAGTGGGTTCATGAAGAAATATGCATGCACAAAATGGATATAAAGGAATGAAGATGGAAATAATTCAAAGTGAAGATCATGGAGGACCTCACCTACCCACCTACCTTAATGTACAAACTAAAGGCTAATGCACACACTTATGGAGTTAATGGTTTCATGTACACTTAATGGGGGATTAAGACATGTTAATGATTACTTGGCCTCCACACTTCCTAAGGGACATTTTGGGCATTCCCCAAAAAGTGAATTAGGGTTTTAAAACTTGTATATATACCACTTATGTTTCATGTATCCTCATCTCTCTTCTCTTAGTCTCTCTTAGGCCTCCTTCTCTTTAGTTTAGTTTAGATCAAAAATAAAATGAAAGCTCCTCTTTCTCTTTTCATGGCTACTTAGCCATTTTTATTTTATGTAATCTTTTTTATTTTATGCAATTTAATACATGCTCTTTCCTTTTCATGTTCATTTACTTTCATGTTGTAGTGTAGATCTCTTTTCTTTTATGCAAGTAATTAGCTTATCTTTTCATTTTGCTCTCTTTTTCCTCTTCATTTTGCTTTCATGTTCTTAGCTACATTTGTTAATAAAATGAAAAATATGAGAAGCTAAACCCCTTCAATTTAGGGGTAATGAAGCTCTCTAATTAATGTAGCTTCAACATTTTGTTAATTCATGCTCTCTTTTTGTGCTTAATGGTGATGATAGAAGTGGTTTTATTTGTTGTTTTTGCTTTGAATTTGATAATCTATATTGTTTACACCAAATAGGCTATGCTTAAACAATCACTAACACAAGTGCCTCTTCATCAATATATGATTATGGCATAAGAAAGTGATTTGAAATTAAAATTTGATGGTCTATGTTTCTAATCAATAGTTAATAGGCCATACTTAAAATAGATTTCATTCTCATTTTCTTTATCAATTTTCATGAAAGTTAGTAAGTGTTTTAAGGGGAGTGTTATAGTTTGATGGCTTATGTTGGCTAATCAATAGCTCAAACATGCCATACTTATAATAAACACATCAATTAAAACACTAATGGCCATAAAAGAGAGATCATGATTTCATGTGTTGAACTACATGATCTAGAGAGCGGATTTATTCTCTAAATTGTCATTTAACTCTCATATTTGCATTTCTTTTCTTTTTGTTAGTTAGTTCATATTCTCATTTTCTAGCTTAAACACACTCTCGACTTTGGTATAATTTGATTGGATAGAATTTTAAAATCATCAATTCCCTGTGGATCGACCCGTATTTGCCACGTGCTACATTCGTACACATTGCGCTTGCGGTTATTTTTATTTCTAAATTCGTTCGACGTTTTTCTAAACCGATAGAATTTCCGTTGACGAACAAGTTTTTGGCGCCGTTGCCGGGGATTTGATTTGA
This sequence comes from Allium cepa, assembly GCA_030765085.1. Lineage (NCBI taxonomy): Eukaryota > Viridiplantae > Streptophyta > Magnoliopsida > Asparagales > Amaryllidaceae > Allium > Allium cepa. The sequence continues at coordinate 310,670,957 of CM060937.1, forward strand.
TTTTTGTTTTCTATTCTTCGAATTATTTTCGTTTGATTTTTGTGCGTGTTTATTTTGTGTGTTTGAATTTTTAGAAAAAAATAAAAAAGATTTTGTGTTTTGTGTGATTGTCGTTTTAATTTGTTTGTGTGTTTCTTTTCTATTTTTCATTTTTTTAGTGTCATTTGCAATTCATATTTGAAAAAAAAACATACACAAAAAAAAAAATTCAAAAACATTTTATTTCATTTATTTTCATTTTGATTTACAATTTCTCTTGGGTTTTACAACTTTGCTTTTACAATTGCAAACAGTTCCTTTTTATATTTCTTTTTGCTATTACATGTCTTTCCACCATATCCTGTGCACAACACTGCCTGCAATTTTTTTTTGGAACCACCGTCTCTTCTTATCAATACTTAAACTACATTGCAAGTACATCCTTCTCCAAACATTACTTGCATTTCCTTCCATCATCATCCTTCCAAAACTCCACAACAACAACCACTATCATCTTAAAATATCTCTTCCCTTACCCACAGTTCATTGCTGCACCACACAAACTACTGCTCCGATCACCATCTTCTCTATGCACTTCAAACTGTGCAAGTGCACATAATATCCTCCACTATAAACTGCTACATTCCATTCACCTATCTCAGTGCACAACACTTCACTGCAGTCACATATTCAAACCTGTCACTGCAAAACCATATTTACAAAACTTACAATACAAGCTAACCATCTCCATCCAATAACCGCCTTGCTCAATTCCTCATCGCTCAATTCCTCATCACACAACCCTGTCAGTTCAAACCCTCTCAACAACATTTCATAAACACTGCCATTACTCCATAGTTACTGCCACCAATACAAACGACACAGCTCCATAATCACACATACAAATCTCAACCATACTTGCTGCCATCACACAACATTCTCAATACCTACCAATCCATACAAACTTCTTCTTGAAACACTGAACAACTGCCATTGCCTTCATAATTGTCGTATACTGCTACACTGCATATCTCCATAGATCAGCCACCATTCCATAACTACAACCTGAACCACAGCCATCATTACATAGCTCCAACACTCAAACCGTGTGCAGCCGAATTTCACCGCAATCCATCCAAGTGAATCATCTCTGCCAACGACCAACATCAAAGTTGCAATTTCATCTCACAAACATTCAAACACCTGCTGCTGTTCACCATTCACATACAACCTGATACAACATCTTCTCCAACACCGAATCGCTCCTCTGAACCAAAATACTTCCCATCTCTTAACATATCACCACAACCACACAGCAAGTGCAGTTCCACATCACAAGAGACACATACCATCATCGCCATACCAAACCACGTCCCAAACTCCCCAATCCACCTTCGAACCCACCAGTGACCCCGACCAAAATCGCTGGCTACTGCCAAGCAAACAACGCAAACCACATCAAATCGCACCAGCGACTTCCCCCATCTTCGAATCGCATCATCAACCTCTGCAAACCCATTCAATTGCAAAAAACCCCACCCAAATCCTTGAATCGACCACCCAACAGCCTCCACAACCCACTCACAATCCTCGACACCGCCTCCAACCAAAAAAAAACCCACCCCACTACCTCAATCGTCGTTGCCACGACAATCTCCTCAACCTCTACAACCCCATTGATCCCCAACCACAACCAACTCCCAACTCGAAATCGAACTGCTTCCCTCTGCTTAATTTCGCTGGCATCGCCTCACATTTCCTAATCAAGCCGCGACATTTACCTGAACTAGCGAATCTCACAGCAATCGAACAAGTTTTTTGCCCCTTGGTTTTCATTGATTTTGATTTAATTTTTTTTTAAAAAAAGGTGAAACTTGAATTTGAGTTAACGAGAAAGGAAATATTTGAATTGGGTCGGGTTTGATTTATTTTAGGCTGGGTGAAATTTTCTTTTTCTTTAGTTTGTGTTACATTATCTTATTTTGGTTTGTTTTATAGTTTTTTTCCATCATCATTGAAAAAAATTTGTATATATCTTGTTTTTATTTCAGGTTGCCAAAGTAAATAGAGAAAGGAACCGCTGCCAAATAACTGCTTGTCTGCAACAAAAAAAAATGCTGCTTTAATCTCTAGTTTTATTTGAATTGCATTTTTGTTTGCTTGCATTTGCATTTTATAAAAAAACCAAAACAAAAACAAAAATCTATTCTTAGTTGTATTTTCAATACACGTTTAATTCCTGCTTTGCATTTCATCCTAGAGTTTGTTAATAACAACGGTTAGACATCGATAACACTTAATTGTATGTTGACAATTTGTTTTCTTTGAACAATTTAATTTCTTGGTGTGTAGGCTACGACAGAGTAATAACCATTTATAAATATTACGGTGATTCGTAAATATTATAGTGGTTGTTCCTCTGAAGGTACTTAAACTTTCGGCTGCATTGCTACAGTGATTCGTGGTGCACCGATAAATCCTGCCCGTTACCTGGTTGAGAACTATCTTGTTTATCTAAGACAAAGTCTGAATATACAATTTTGTGTTAACTTAGGATAAATCATTTGTAATTAACCCTTGCATTCATTTAGTTGCATTAGTTCATACATATTTAAAAAAAAAAATCAAAATCCAAAACTAAAAAAAAATTGTAAATATTTCTTAACTTAGTTTTTTTTTCCTTTAAAAATTTTCAAATCAAAATTTCAAAAATCCAATAAAAAATTAGAAAAAATATATATACAAAATCTTTTCAGAAGCCAAAAAAAATTGAAAATCCAAAAACAAAATAAAAATCAATTTTCCATTTTGAAAAGTAACTTTTATTTGTAAATACTTTTTCTTTATAAAAAAACAAAAAAAAAAGAAATCTTGAAAATGTCCGAGTTTCATTTTTCTTGCTCACTTGAATTTAACTGTGAGAATCAATATATTCCATATGAGTTCACTCCAAATCCGTATAGATATTTTAACAACAACTTTTGTGTAACTAATTCAAATTTCAAACAACAAAATTTTCAAAACGATGACCAACCTTCGACTCTTGAAAACAGCATTGAAATGATTTCATATTTACTCGAACTTTCTACACGAAAAAATCAAGAAATAAATGATTTATGTAATTCTTATTTGTGTAATAACTCGAGTCAAGGATTTCAAAATTTGAATTCAATTCAAAATTCAAATGATTACGATTATAACCCATGCCAATTTAATTTCGAACTCCAAAATGAATTTCAAACTCAACATGAAAATGGGAACAACTTTTCAAACGAATTTGGCAATGGGAATAGTTTCAATAGCGATATGATTGAAACCTTTGGTTGTCAACAAATTCAAAATGAAAATTTTCAAATTAATAATCATGAATTTGATTTTGTTGACCAAATGGAAAAAGATAACGGGGATTTATTACTTGAAAAATACAAAACTTTTCATGAAAATCATAATCAAATCTCAACTTGCGAAGAATCAAATAATAATCTATCGTTTATCGAAATTGACAATTTTTGTTCTCAACAAATCCAAATTTAAAATTCTCAAGTTAATAACTATAAATTGTGACGCAGCGGATTAATCGAAATAAACTTCAATCGATGGAATGTAGCAATCGGTGAGTTGAAGATACCAAAATGCCCAAGCTCGTTGATCCAAAGATACCGAACTCTAGCTATCTCAAACACGTTGATAGCGCACTATACCGTGTTCAAAGATCTACGATTCTTCGCACGTTGATCTAGCGCACTAGATTCCGTGAATCGGCTTCTACGATCGTTGAATCGAGCGCACTCGATTAACCGAAAGAGGAGATAGGAGATTACACTCAACTACCAATTGGTATGAAAGCACAAAGCTAACAAAAGAGAATTTTATTCAAAAAATCAACCACCCCAAAAATATACAACACACCCTCTATTTATAGCTTGACACAACCGGCCCCTTTAACCCGTTGCCGACTCATAAGCTCCGACACATCATGAGTCGTTACCGACTTAGCACACTACATACCCGTGTACATCATACGACTCATCGATATACGACTCAAAGCTAATGACTCAAGACTTACAACATACAACAGTACACGACTCATTACAACAAACGACTGAACAAGCCACTACATCCCACAACGACTCAACCGACTCATTACATACCGACTCATCAATTGACCCTGTATGGCCGACCTAACGAGGTACGACTTAACACATCACCAACTCATGTATACACATGACCGACACACTTAGGTCGTATGCGACCTAACGACTTACGATTCAAAGAAACACGGCTTAACTCCTTGCCGACTCAACAACATACTGCTTAACTCCTTGCCGACTTAACATCCACGCGGCTTACCCTTCACCGACTTATCTTAGGTCGTAGCCGACCTAAACCTTGCTTTCCAATTCGTACTGCTATCTTGTTATCCCGTGATATTCCTTCTGTAGCCTTAGACCGTATACGACCTAAAGGCCCTGAACGACTTAAGCTTGTGATGGGTCGGAAAAGACTTAGGTCTTCTTCCTTAACTCGCATATCTTCCCCACATGCCTTCTTAGGTCGGAAACAACCTATAGCCACCATCATAAGTCGTGAACGACTTATCTTAACTCGTAGGCTTTTCCCCCGTGATTCTTTAAGTCGGAAACGACTTATAAGTACCGTCCTAGATCGTGAATGACTCATCGCTTTGGCCTGATCTGCATCATCCTCCCCTGGTTGAGAAAAATTCGTCCTCGAATTTGCAACCTCTTCCACAACAATCTCACCTCCATGATACGGAACTAAATGTTTGACGTTGAAAACATCAGAAGTATAAACATCATCTGGTAACTTTAATCGATATGCATTCTTATTGATTTTCTTCAAAACTTCAACTGGACCAATTTTCCGTGCTTTCAATTTATTATATGTTCCTACCGGAAAACGGTCTTTTGTCAACACTGCATAAACCAAATCGCCTTCGTTAAATTCAACATTTCGTCGCTTCAAATCTGCAGTCTTCTTATATTTCTCATTCGACTTCTCCAATCGTTCCTGAACGATCCTGTGGCACTCCGTTAAGCCTTCAACAAAATCAGCAGCTCGTTTAACTGTCTCTTTCGATTGAGGTACCACTGCTAAGTCCAACGGTCCCCTGGGTAAATTTGAATATACGATCTGAAATGGACTGAATCCCGTGCTACGATTCACTGCATGATTATGGGCAAACTCAGCTTGGCATAATTTCATGTCCCAACTTCTCAAATTATCCTGTACAAGGCATCGCAACAAATTTCCCAATGACCTGTTAACAACTTCCGTCTGTCCGTCTGTTTGTGGATGATAAGCGCTGCTAAATTTCAGTTTCGTTCCCACCATCTTCCACAAACTCAACCAAAAGTGACTCAGAAAACGAGTATCTCTATCCGACACAATAGACTCTGGCAATCCATGAAGTCGATAGATCTCCTTGAAAAATAACTGTGCTACTCGAACTGCATCCGCTGTCTTCTTGCAGGCAATAAAATGTGCCATCTTCGAAAACCTGTCCACCACTACAAATATAGAATCATTTCCCCTTTGAGTTCTAGGCAAACCCAAAACGAAATCCATGCTAATATCAACTTATGGCTTAGACGGTACTGGTAATGGCATATACAACCCTGCATTCGTTGCCGTTCCCTTTGACACCTGGCAAATATGGCATCTCTCCACGAATCTTTCAACCTCTTTTCTCATCGATGGCCAAAAGTAAGACTGTGAAATCAATTGCAAAGTACGATCACGGCCCACATGCCCTTCCTCGTGTAACTCCTTGACAATTTTCAATCTCAAGCTACAGTCCGGTATACATAAACGATTCCTCTTAAACAGAAAACCTTCAACTATCATTAATTCATCGGTACTCCCATCCTTCACTTTTTCAACATATTTCACAAAGTAAGGATCTTCATTAATCATCTCTGGCAGTAATTCAAACCCCGTCACTTCAAGTTTCATTGTCGTTAATAAATGACTCCTCCTACTCAAAGCATCAGCTACCCGATTTGTCACCCCTGATTTGTGCTTAACGACAAAAGTAAACTGCTGTAAATATGCAATCCATGATGCATGTCTTGCTGAAATTTTATCCTGCCCCTGTAAATGCTTCAATGCTTCATGATCAGTATAAAGAACAAATTCCTTCTGAAACAGATAATGCCTCCAATGCTTGACAGCTTGCACAACAGCATAAAACTCAACGTCATATGTACTGTATCTCATCTTTGCCCCTGACAACTTTTCGCTGAAATAAGTGTTACCCCATTTTATGGTCAAAACGGGAATAACAACAAATTGACAAGGAATTACGGATAGCAGGACTGGGAATAAAGGCTACGATGGATATCGTCAAAATTCTGTTGAACTCCGATCGAGACGAAATTGATTGAAAATGACGATAAGGACTATGAAAGGCTATGTTTCAAATATCAAGTTAATCGGAGTTCGTATGGAGGAAATATGATGGATTCAAGGTGGGAGAGGAATGTTGTTCGAACCCATCAGGTTCGATCCCATCAGGTTCGAAACCATCAGGTTCGAACCCATCAGGTTCGAACCCATCAGTTTCGAACCCATCAGGATCGAACCCATCAGGTTCGAACCCATCAGGTTCGAACCCATCAGGTTCGAACCCATCAGGTTCGAATCAACGGGAACTAGATTGGGTTCGAAAGGAATGACTTCAGTGCAATGGACATGGATTCGAATGATGGATATGGACTCAAAGATAGTGGATTCGAACGATGGACATGGACTAGAAGATAGTGGGTTCGAATGATGGACGCGGACTCGAAGATAGTGGATTCGAATGATGAAGCTCGAAGAAGGAAATGGATACGAAGTTTTAATGGATTCGTAGGAAATGATGGATTCGAAGTTCTGATGGATTCGTGGAAAATGATGGATTCGAAGTTCTGATGGATTCGTGGAAAATGATGGATTCGAAGTTTTGATGGATTCGTAGAAAGTAAATGGATTCGAAGTTTCGATGGATTCGTAGGAGGTGAATGGATTCGAAGTTTGCATGGATTCGAGAGTTATGGAGTCGAAGGACTGAAGATGGATTCGAAGGGTATGGATTCGAGAGAGTTGGCCTCGTGGGTTCGAAATACATGGTTTCGAAGTAGACAGACCATGGGTTCGAACCAATCAGGACGCACGAATTCTAGAACTTGGATCGATCATATCTTCCAAACCGTTGATCCAAATGCAATGAAATTTTTACAGGAGCTTACATACATGTTGAAGAATGTTCACACCAAATTTCAGCTCAATTGGATGGATTCTTGATCGATTCGAAAATCACTTCGAATCGATCCCAAACTGGGCACGGATTCCGAGAACACGGGCCTGTGGGCCCCCCCTCACGTGCCAAGCAACCTCCCCAGGTTTTAGGCGGGATTTCAACCTTCCACGCCTATAAATAGAGCCCCTGGTCATTCAGAAAAGGGGTCGGAAGATTTGGAGAGGAAAAGCAAGCCCAGACGCTGCTAAAATCATTCCATAGCATTATTTCTGCTATTTTCTTCAGATTTGGTCACTACAACTGTTGTAATCACTTGTAATCTTCAAGGATAATGAATAAAAAAGAAAAAATTGGAGTGGACGTAGGCCGGAGATAGCCGAACCACTATAAAACTTGTGTCTCTGTTCTTTACTTTTGTGGTTGCTGTCTATTATATGTTGAGATCTGTTGTTTGTGTTTGAATATCATTAATTTATATTCATACACTGGTGCTTTCACGGTATTGGGTGTTTGTGGCCAATTTTGGCGCAAACATTTTGGTGCTTTCGCTGAGAACAACTAGCACCCGCTACATCGGATTTGAAGAGTTTGAGGAATTTGGATTTGGAAGACAATGGCTAGACAGGATAGCAGAAGGCTAAGGGCTGAGAGAAGCCAACAAGGAGGAAGTCAGCAAGCATCCTCCGGAGGTGAGGAAGGACGGGCTTCAGTCTACATAACTCGGGATGAAATGGAAGCTATGGCCAATTCTTTGCAGGAGAGATTGTTGAAAAGTCAACAGGAAATGATGCAAACTTTCTTGGAACAAATGAGAGCTACAGGAATGCAGAGCTTAGGAACAGCTACAGCAGCTGCGGATGCAGGACAAGGAGCTAGGATTGTGGAACCCAATGAAGGACAGGATACGGAGCCAGAAGGCAATCAACAAGGGCTTGGGGGCAGGCCCACAGGATTCAATGCAGAAGTACCTTTGGAAGGAATTCAGCAAGCTAGAACTAACGTTGCTGCTAGTGAGCCACATGAGGAATATGTACCAGAGTTCCCTCGGGGGCATGGGGGGCAACCCCTACCAGACAATACAGGGTTAGTAGAGATGATTAGGAAGACTGTGCGAGGTGGGTTGACAAACGGAGATTTGGAAGGAGTGAATAGAAGTCCATTCGTTCGGGAGATAAGGATGGCTCGGAATCCACCTAAGTTCAAGCTACCTAGCGTGGAGGTATATGATGGTAAGACGGATCCAACAGATCACTTAATGAGGTACACCAGACACATGGAGGTGCTGGGGGCATCGGAGGAAGTGATGGCCCGATGTTTCCCTTTGTATTTGAAGGACTTGGCTGCAATGTGGTTTAGGCAACTGGGAGAAGGATCTATCAGGACTTGGAAGGAATTAGTGGAAAAGTTTCTAGGACAGTTTCGGGTTCACGTTAAGAGGCCAAAGAACGTGATGACTTTAACATCGGTAAAGCAAAGAATGGACGAATCACTTAGAACTTTTCTAACTCGATTCAGCGCGGCAGTCGCTTCGGTGGATCGGCCTGATCCATCAATGGTTTTAATGGCAGCAGTATCAGGAGTCAAGGAGAATTCGGATTTCAAGGTATCTCTGATACGAGATCCCCCGCGAAATCTCGACGAATTCTTTCATGAGGCAGAAAGGTTCCTTCGACAAGAAGATGCAAGTACGGATTTAAAGTCAAAAAAGGTTAGCACAATCGAGGTTGGAGCGGTATCCAAAAACGGTTCGGATAGGGATAAAGGAAAAAGGAAGTTAGATGACGACTCTGGAAACGCTAGAAAACGATGGAAGGACCCAAAGTTTTCCACATACACTGGATTGAACGAGACGCTGGAACGGATATACTTGGAAACTCGGAATCGCCTTCCCTACCGAAGGCCGGTTAGGAGGGAACCAACAGAGCGGGAAAGGACATCAGGAAGGCACTGTCTCTTCCATGATCTGGATGGACACGATACCAACAGCTGCAGGCACCTAAAGGATATAATCGAGGAGCATGTAAGGAATGGACAGTTGCAGCAATATGTTGGAACTCGGGATGCAACGGTGGAGCAGGAGCAACCGCCGACCACCTCACGCCGTGATGATGGGAGGCCCAGGGATGATCGTCGATTGATCATCCATTGACCAAGGTAATATGGAATAAGTAGCAAGCTGTTAGCAAACGGTAAAGTCATTTACACATGTACGGGGACGGAGATAGCCCCTAGGCACGCTCTGAATGATGATAACCCGGGACGCTATGGTTTGTGAAATTTATTTCTTGCTTTCAGATTGGACATTGCTTTTCTTTTTGGATTTGGTTTTGGAGCTTGGATTGAGCTCCTGGTTTTTCTTGCTTTTTTATTTGGATTTTCCTTTGGACAATTGTTTTTGGTTTTGGATTCTGGTTTGGCTTTCTGGTTTTCTGGTTTTGGATTTGAATTTTTGGGTTTGGATTTGGATTTTGGATTTGGATTTCGGATTTGAATTTTTGGATTTGGATTTTTGGGCTTTGGAATAGATTTTTGGTTGGACTTTTATCTGGTTTTTGATAAATGGTCGTCGGGTATGGATTATGCCTGGCAAGGGGTGAGTCACTTTACCCAAACAAGGTGAGTTGACTCATTCAGGTCGTCGAGTATGTACTATGCTCGGCAAGGGTCCGGAGTGACCAGGATTCGGCCTAGGACTTAGGCCCTCTATTATCATATATTATTTTCAGGTCGTCGAGTATGGACTATGCTTGGCAAGGGTCCGGAGAGATCAGGATTCGGCTTAGGACTTAAGCCATGGCATTTTACAGCGCCCAGGGACACTGGGCCAAGGTCGTTGAGTATGGACTATGCTCGGCAAGGGTCCGGAGAGATCAGGATTCGGCTTAGGACTTAAGCCATGGCATTTTACAGCGCCCAGGGACACTGGGCCAAGGTCGTTGAGTATGGACTATGCTCGGCAAGGGTCCGGAGAGATCAGGATTCGGCTTAGGACTTAAGCCATGGCATTTTACAGCGCCCAGGGACACTGGGCCAAGGTCGTTGAGTATGGACTATGCTCGGCAAGGGTCCGGAGAGATCAGGATTCGGCTTAGGACTTAAGCCATGGCATTTTACAGCGCCCAGGGACACTGGGCCAAGGTCGTTGAGTATGGACTATGCTCGGCAAGGGTCCGGAGAGATCAAGATTCGGCTTAGGACTTAAGCCATGGCATTTTACAACGCCCAGGGACACTGGGCCAAGGACATCAAGTATGGATCGCGCTTGGCAGGAACCCGGAGAGGTTATGGATTTGGCTATTGACCCGGAGAGGTCCTGGCTTCAGTTATTGGCTATTGGATAAGGATGGATTGGAACTCGGTTGTCGACTTCGAATGGATACGGAATTGGCTAAGGCTTTGGTTATTGGATATGGAACTGGACATCGACTCGAAGCAGTCAAGAATGATATACTCTGGCAATATGGCTTTGGACTTCGAATATTGGATTCGGAACTATTCAAAACACGTCTTGTTATCACAAGGCATGTTTTGGGGGGCAGACTGTTACCCCATTTTATGGTCAAAACGGGAATAACAACAAATTGGCAAGGAATTACGGATAGCAGGACTGGGAATAAAGGCTACGATGGATATCATTAAAATTCTGTTGAACTCCGATCGAGACGAAATTGATTGAAAATGACGATAAGGACTATGAAAGGCTATGTTTCAAATATCAAGTTAATCGGAGTTCGTATGGAGGAAATATGATGGATTCAAGGTGGGAGAGGAATGTTGTTCGAACCCATCAGGTTCGATCCCATCAGGTTCGAAACCATCAGGTTCGAACCCATCAGGTTCGAACCCATCAGTTTCGAACCCATCAGGATCGAACCCATCAGGTTCGAACCCATCAGGTTCGAACCCATCAGGTTCGAACCCATCAGGTTCGAACCCATCAGGTTCGAATCAACGGGAACTAGATTGGGTTCGAAAGGAATGACTTCAGTGCAATGGACATGGATTCGAATGATGGATATGGACTCAAAGATAGTGGATTCGAACGATGGACATGGACTAGAAGATAGTGGGTTCGAATGATGGACGCGGACTCGAAGATAGTGGATTCGAATGATGAAGCTCGAAGAAGGAAATGGATACGAAGTTTTAATGGATTCGTAGGAAATGATGGATTCGAAGTTCTGATGGATTCGTGGAAAATGATGGATTCGAAGTTCTGATGGATTCGTGGAAAATGATGGATTCGAAGTTTTGATGGATTCGTAGAAAGTAAATGGATTCGAAGTTTCGATGGATTCGTAGGAGGTGAATGGATTCGAAGTTTGCATGGATTCGAGAGTTATGGAGTCGAAGGACTGAAGATGGATTCGAAGGGTATGGATTCGAGAGAGTTGGCCTCGTGGGTTCGAAATACATGGTTTCGAAGTAGACAGACCATGGGTTCGAACCAATCAGGACGCACGAATTCTAGAACTTGGATCGATCATATCTTCCAAACCGTTGATCCAAATGCAATGAAATTTTTACAGGAGCTTACATACATGTTGAAGAATGTTCACACCAAATTTCAGCTCAATTGGATGGATTCTTGATCGATTCGAAAATCACTTCGAATCGATCCCAAACTGGGCACGGATTCCGAGAACACGGGCCTGTGGGCCCCCCCTCACGTGCCAAGCAACCTCCCCAGGTTTTAGGCGGGATTTCAACCTTCCACGCCTATAAATAGAGCCCCTGGTCATTCAGAAAAGGGGTCGGAAGATTTGGAGAGGAAAAGCAAGCCCAGACGCTGCTAAAATCATTCCATAGCATTATTTCTGCTATTTTCTTCAGATTTGGTCACTACAACTGTTGTAATCACTTGTAATCTTCAAGGATAATGAATAAAAAAGAAAAAATTGGAGTGGACGTAGGCCGGAGATAGCCGAACCACTATAAAACTTGTGTCTCTGTTCTTTACTTTTGTGGTTGCTGTCTATTATATGTTGAGATCTGTTGTTTGTGTTTGAATATCATTAATTTATATTCATACACTGGTGCTTTCACGGTATTGGGTGTTTGTGGCCAATTTTGGCGCAAACAATAAGCAACTGGCTTCCCATTCTGACTCAGAACTCCTCCAATACCAACCTTCGAAGCATCAGTATGCAATTCAAACAATAACTGAAAATTAGGTAGAACAAGAATTGGTGCAGACGTCAACAATTCCTTGATCTTCTCAAAGGCAACCCCCGCTTCTTCTGACCATACAAATTGTTTACCCTTCATGCAATCAGTCACTGGAGCCATCACGCTACTGAAGTGTGGAATGAATCTTCGGTAGAATGACGCTAGCCCATGAAAACTTCTCACTTCTGTAATTGTCTTTGGCTGCGGCCAATTCCTGACTGCTTCAACTTTACTCTGGTCAACTTGAATACCTTCCCCTGAAACAACATACCCAAGAAATAAAACAGTATGCGTCATAAACACACATTTCTTTGTAGCAGCATAAAATTGTTCCTCACGAAGAATAATCAATACTTCCCTCAAATGTAGAACATGCTCCTCCATACTCCTGCTGTAAATAAGAATATCATCGAAATAAACCACGACGAACTTCCCAATGAATGGTCTAAAGATTTGATTCATCACCCGCATGAATGTACTAGGTGCATTTGACAAACCAAATGGCATAACCAACCATTCGTACAACCCCTCTCTCGTCTTGAAAGTTGTCTTCCATTCGTCTCTAGGTCTGATTCGAATTTGATGATAACCACTCTTCAAATCAATCTTCGAAAATATAGTTGCCCCACTCAACTGATCCAGTAAGTCATCCAACCTTGGCATAGGAAATCTATAACGAACAGTAATCTTGTTCAAAGCTCGACTGTCAGTACACATCCTCCAAGTTCCGTCCTTCTTTGGTACTAACAATGCTGGCACAGCACATGGACTCAAACTTTCCTGAACTCGTCCCTGTTCCAACAACTCTTCCACTTGCCTTCGTAACTCCTCATGTTCCTTCGGACTCATTCGGTAATGTGGTCGATGTGGTAACACTGCTCCCGGAACAAGATCAATTTGATGTTGAATGTCTCTAAGTGGCGGTAACTCCTTAGGCAACTCCTCTGGAAAGACATCTTCGAATTCTTTCAAAATTGGCTTTGCTGCTTCTGGAATTTCAACTTCTTCACTACTCTCTCTCCCAATCAACAAAAACACTTCTGGTTCTTCTTCGACTTCCTTGACAAACTCCTTCAAAGTCAATAGAGTTTTCAATTCCTCAATCTCTTCTAGCTTGCTCTCCTTTTGTTGTTGCTTCTTAGGAACCAAAGTGATTTTAGTACCCTCGAACATGAAACTGTAACTATTGGCACGACCGTCATGTTGAACTGCTCTATCAAACTGCCATGGTCTGGCCAACAACAGATGACACACGTCCATGTCTACAACATCACACCAAATTTCATCTTTGTACTTCTTCCCAATAGAAAAATTAACACAAGCTCTTCGACACACTTTCACTTCACCACCCTTCCTTAACCATGCTAGCTTGTACGGTTTAGGATGCTTCTCAGTCTTCAAGTTCAATTTCCTCACTGCTTCTGTAGAAATAATATTATCACAACTTCCCGCATCAATAACGAACTTGCAAACCTTTCCCAGAATAGTGCACGTCGACTGAAAAATATTGCTTCTCAACCAACTACAATCCTCCTCTTGCTTTGGTGTAAGACATGATCTCCTCATCATAAGATTACAACCTTCATCTCCCGACACTTCTTCTTCCTCCTCAACATAAGCTGTATTAGAACATTCTGCCTCCTCACCATTATCCTCCTCAACTTCTGCAACCATGGTTCTCTTCTTCGGCTTCGGACATTCGTTGCTTTTGTGACCCAACTCCTGACAATTATAACACTTGAACCCACTGCTAACCTTCGCCTTCTCAGCCTCCTTCACCACTGGCTTTGAAACAGGTTTAGGAACATTAGAACTTCCACCAACACCCCTTGCTTGATTATTGGAATTAGTAAACACACCACCTCCACGCCTTCCTTGTTTCTCCCAAGCCAACGCTTTCTGATGTGCCTCTGCAACTGATCTAGGATCAAACATATTAACCATATCCTGGATCTGCATTCTCAATCCCCCAATGAATCTAGCAGTTAGCTGTTCTTCCGTTTCCATAATATCATTCCTGGCAATGAGTTGGTAAAATTCATCAGCATAATCACTAACAGACTTTGTCCCTTGCCTCAGATTCTGCAACCTCTGGTACATAAGTGATTGGTAGTTGTAAGGTAAGAAAGTAGATCTCATCAACTTCTTCATCTTTTCCCACGATTCTATCTTTGACTTCCCCATTCTCTCCCTGGTTAGTTTAGTTTGCTGCCACCACGCCAAAGCTCTCCCCCTCAACCTAGTAGCAACCAACTTCACCCTTCTATGCTCAGGAACCTCCTTGAAATCAAAGATCTCTTCAACATTAGAAATCCAATCGAGAAATTCTTCTGCAATCATTCCGCCTTTAAACTCCGGAATTTCCATCTTCATACCCGATTCCCATCGACGATCATCTTCAACATCCCGATTAGAATTTCGAACTTGGCCTCGATCTCGATAATGAATACTAGCTCTATCACCTTCTTCAACAAAATCAAAAGTACGTCTACATCGATCTCGACCATTATCATCCCTTCGCTCATGCATGCTTCTTTGACTATGTCTCTCTTCATCTCTATATGCTTCATTGTCAAATTCACGTTGACTTCTCCTCTCTTCATGTGCATAGTCATGATGATCTCTTCGTGATGATATTGATGTTTCTCTTCTATCTCTACATGAATGTGGTGATACCCTCCTCGCTTCCATAACCGATGGCGAAACTCGGTTTCCTCCATGGTTCGAGTTTGGTGATCTCCTCATTTGATTCAAATCATTCATCAATTTCTCCAATTTTCCAATGCCTTCATCAAATTTTTCATTAATACGTTGTTCCATAAGTTCAGCTTCTTCTCTACGATACAAAGCCTCAACGTTTTGATGACGATTAGCTCTCCTTGGTGGCATGATTGAAAAACTTCTCAAACTTCAACAATTCAAACACAAAAATTTAAGCTTCAACAAAAGAACAAGTCACGGCTCAACACTTAACTCTTCAAGGCTTTAGCTCGGCAATGGTTTTACACGGCTCCACACTTCAAATCTTGATGCAACTTCAATATGAACACGATGAACAACTTCAAACTTCATAAACTTGGCTCCAAGAATCAACTTAGCTATGATTGGCTAAGTATGGCTCTGATACCAAAAAACCTGACGCAGCGGATTAATCGAAATAAACTTCAATCGATGGAATGTAGCAATCGGTGAGTTGAAGGTACCAAAATGCCCAAGTTCGTTGATCCAAAGATACCGAACTCTAGCTATCTCAAACACGTTGATAGCGCACTATACCGTGTTCAAAGATCTACGATTCTTCGCACGTTGATCTAGCACACTAGATTCCGTGAATCGGCTTCTACGATCGTTGAATCGAGCGCACTCGATTAACTGAAAGAGGAGATAGGAGATTACACTCAACTACCAATTGGTATGAAAGCACAAAGCTAACAAAAGAGAATTTTATTCAAAAAATCAACCACCCCAAAAATATACAACACACCCTCTATTTATAGCTTGACACAACCGGCCCCTTTAACCCGTTGCCGACTCATAAGCTCCGACACATCATGAGTCGTTACCGACTTAGCACACTACATACCTGTGTACATCATACGACTCATCGATATACGACTCAAAGCTAACGACTCAAGACTTACAACATACAACAGTACACGACTCATTACAACAAACGACTGAACAAGCCACTACATCCCACAACGACTCAACCGACTCATTACATACCGACTCATCAATTGACCCTGTATGGCCGACCTAACGAGGTACGACTTAACACATCACCAACTCATGTATACACATGACCGACACACTTAGGTCGTATGCGACCTAACGACCTACGATTCAAAGAAACACGGCTTAACTCCTTGCCGACTCAACAACATACTGCTTAACTCCTTGCCGACTTAACATCCACACGGTTTACCCTTCACCGACTTATCTTAGGTCGTAGCCGACCTAAACCTTGCTTTCCAATTCGTACTGCTATCTTGTTATCCCGTGATATTCCTTCTGTAGCCTTAGACCGTATACGACCTAAAGGCCCTGAACGACTTAAGCTTGTGATGGGTCGGAAAAGACTTAGGTCTTCTTCCTTAACTCGCATATCTTCCCCACATGCCTTCTTAGGTCGGAAACAACCTATAGCCACCATCATAAGTCGTGAACGACTTATCTTAACTCGTAGGCTTTTCCCCCGTGATTCTTTAAGTCGGAAACGACTTATAAGTACCGTCCTAGATCGTGAATGACTCATCGCTTTGGCCTGATCTGCATCAAATTGGATTTTGTTGAGCAAATGAATGAAGTTTACGATGATCACACGGATTTGTTGTTTGAAACATACATGAAACAACGTGAAAAACAAAATCAAATTTCAACGTGTGACGAGTCTAGTGATAATCCATCTTTTACCCAAATAGATGATTTTCAAACAACAACTTTTGAAACTGAAAATGATGATATTAACGAAGTTGTTGAAAAGACGGTAATTGTGTTGGATTTCAATTCTTTTGAGGGTGAGAAACTCGATTTAAATTTCGATCTTCCTTTTTCTGAAAATTTGAATACAACAACTTTGGATTTTGAAATGGATTTATGCGATGAAGTTGTTGGTAATCCAATGAAGGAAGATGAATTTAACAAACACAAGTTTTATGGACTTTTTGAAAATGAGTCATTAAATTCTGATGGGCAAGATTTCGATCATCATTTTGACTTTGAAATCGATAATTTGGAAGAAGTTTTCAGCGACAAACTTGAATTTCAATTTGGTGAAAATAAATGTGAATTTCAATTAATTGTTTTATCAACCCCAAAAATCATTGAAAATAAAACAACTCGTTCAATTTTTAATAAAACAAAATTCTTTTTTCCAAATCGACAATCAACTTCAAAATCTTTTACGATTTGGTTTTTCGTGCTTAAGCCGTGTCTCACATATTTGACGAGACAAATGAATTGGTCTTTGGAAGACCGTTTCATTTACTTTTTGATTATATACTTTCTCATCTCTTGTAAATAATAATCTTTCATGTAAATATAGGATTTTTATTTTATTTTTCTCCTTCCATTTGGGTTGACTGTGGGGACACAGTCAAAATCAAGTATGGGGGGGAGGCTCGTCTTCATTTTTTTTCATGGTTTATTTTTGCTTTAAAATCAAAAAAAAATCCCAAAAACAAATTTTCTTTTGATTTATTTTTAAAAGAAACACTATAAGATAAATATACGACTTTGGTTTATTAAATTGAAATTTTTGAAAATTTATTGGTCTTAACAAAAAATAAAAATGAAGTTTTATTACAAATAATAATGGTTTAACTAGTATATAGGAAGATTCATATGAGTTAATTATGAAGTGCATCCTAATTGAAAATCTTTGTTTTAAAAAGTGGTTGATTTAAAGTAAAGGATGTAACATTTTTTTGCCTTCTAAGTTAAATGGTGCTAAGATGTTTTTGCAAAACTCTCCCTCTTTTAAAAAAAATATAAAAATATAAAATAATAATATCCAAGTATTCACTCTCATTTAAAAGTCCTCACCGTTATGCATGGGTGAATTACTTGAAATCTTTGATTATGTGCTTTCATACTCATTTAAAAGTCCTCACAATTATGCATGTATGGAACACATGTAAAAAAACATAATAAAAACCACCTACGGTCGATAGGTGTATGCACGGAAGTGTGTGCACTCGCCATGCTCTGTACTCCCCTCACATAAGCCCGAAAGGCAGTGCATGGGTGGTATATCTGGCTTTAGTTTACCTGAGCTAGGTGTGTAATTTTTCTGCAAATAATGAGAGAGTAAGCAATTGAAATCCTAGCATTACTTTTACTTAGTTCATTTGATTTGTTATTGAAAAGAAATGAAAATACCACATTGATAAACTTTGATAATCATTAAGGATCCATTTCATAGTTACAATGTGTTATTAACCAAAACAACGAGTTAAACTATAGTCTATTTGTTATGATAACTTCGTTTTATTGGAAATATTGACGAGTAAATAACTTAAATTCCAAGATGATGACCAAAACCTATATTTAACTTATTGGTGTCAATTTAAAAATAAATCCTTCATTTGTAAATATTTTCAACCTGCATTTGAATTTTGTGGGTAGTATCCGCTGAAAACCCTCACAAGACAACACTCGTCCTACTGGGGACACCCAGAGGTTTAACGGCTTGTTGCATATGCTCAATGAAAACGTGCTTCCTACGAAAACGGATTTATCTTTGTTTCCCTTTATTCGAGGACGAATAAAAAGATAAGTGAGGGGGTATTTGATGTGCACGTAAATGTGCATATTTTTACCACCATATTTATTCTATTTAAATTAAATAAATGATCATATTGGATATTTTAACTTGTTTTAACAAAAATTCATATTAATTCCAAATTTTCACATATTCATCTTCATATAAGGGCAAAATGGCCATTTGTGCGCGTATATTAATTTGAGAGAATTTAATTGGAAATTTCTATAATATTTTGTAGGAATTTAGCTTCTCATATTAGTGGGTTCATGAAGAAACATGCATGCACAAAATGGATATAAAGGAATGAAGATGGAAATAATTCAAAGTGAAGATCATGAAGGACCCCACCTACCCACCTACCTTAATGTACAAACTAAAGGCTAATGCACATGCTTATGGAGTTAATGGTTTCGTGTACGCTTAATGGGGGATTACGACATGTTAATGATTACTTGGCCTCCACACTTCCTAAGGGGCATTTTGGGCATTCCCCAAAAAGTGAATTAGGGTTTTAAAACTTGTATATACGCCCCTTATGTTTCATGTATCCTCATCTCTCTTCTCTTAGTCTCTCTTAGGCCTCCTTCTCTTTAGTTTAGTTTAGATCAAAAATAAAACGAAAGCTCCTCTTTCTCTTTTCATGGCTACTTAGCCATTTTTATTTTATGTAATCTTTTTTAGTTTATGCAATTTAATACATGCTCTTTCCTTTTCATGTTCATTTACTTTCATGTTGTAGTGTAGATCTCTTTTCTTTTATGCAAGTTAATTAGCTTATCTTTTCATTTTTCTCTCTTTTTCCTCTTCATTTTGCTTTTATGTTGTTAGCTACATATGTTAATAAAATGACAAATATGAGAAGCTAAACCCCTTCAATTTAGGGGTAATGAAGCTCTCTAATTAATGTAGCTTCAACATTTTGTTAATTCATGCTCTCTTTTTGTTCTTAATGATGATGATAGAAGTGGTTTTATTTGTTGTTTTTGCTTTGAATTTGATAGTCTATATTGTTGACACCAAATAGGCTATGCTTAAACAATCACTAAAACAAATGCCTCTTTATCAATATATGATTATGGCATAAGAAAGTGATTTGAAATTAAAATTTGATGGTCTATGTTTCTAATCAATAGTTAATAGGCCATACTTAAAATAGATTTCATTCTCATTTTCTTTATCAATTTTCATGAAAGTTAGTAAGTGTTTTAAGGGGTGTGTTGTAGTTTGATGGCTTATGTTGGCTAATCAATAGCTCATATATGCCATACTTATAATAAACACATCAATTAAAACACTAATGACCATAAAAGAGAGATCATGATTTCATGTATTGAACTACATGATCTAGAGAGTGGATTTATTCTCTAAATTGTCATTTAACTCTCATATTTGCATTTCTTTTCTTTTTGTTAGTTAGTTCATATTCTCATTTTCTAGCTTAAACACACTCTCGACTTTGGTATAATTTGATTGAATAAATTTTAAAATCATCAATTCCCTGTGGATCGATCCGTATTCGCCACGTGCTACATTCGTACACCGTGCGCTTGCGGTTATTTTTATTTCTAAATTCGTTCGACGGTTTTCTAAACCGATAGAATTTGCATCGACGAACATTGGATAATGGTTATGATGGATCAAAAAGGCAAATGAAAGAATGGGTGCTGATGTTCTCCTCTATTCGAATTTGATGGAATGCTTAGAGCGGATTTATCTGGACAGAAGAGGTCAACTCCTATAGAAAATTGGCAAGGAGGGATCCTACAGAGTGGGAACGTAGGTTTGGAAAGTGCTACTTATTCCACGAACTAGATGGTCATACTACCAATAATTGCTGGCACCTCTTAGATATGGTTAAGGAACATGTCAAGGATGGCAGGCTGCCACAGTTTGTCGGGAATCAGATAGTAGGAATAGAACATGAGCAGTCATCTTGCACAACAAATCGGAGTAGGTCCGACTCAAGAGCATAGATCATCATCTCTTGATCAAGGTGCATCAACCAAATAAATAATAAACTCTATAATAAGGGGGCTAAGTCACTTACACATGTATGAGATCATGAGCAGTCCCTAGGCATGCTCGGAGATGGCAATAAACTGCCATGCCTGGAGAGGCGGGGTACTTAGTTTTTACTACTTCTTTGGTTGTTTAAAACTCAAATTTAATGAAAGGATCTTAAAACACTTAAATTCGCATTAATGCAATGAACAAATCAGGTTGTGATCATCCCAACCAGGGAGACGGGGTGATTACCGCAAGGCTTGCGATCATCCTGAAAAGCAACATGATGGATTCGTACATGAAGCATTAAGCCCTCGACCGAAGAGTAAAGGCAGGAGAAAGGAAGTCAGTACAAAATCGATCGCATTATGTCCATGATCAAAGAGTCGAGGTTTAGAGTGCAAGAAGTGAGTCACTTCACTAGAGAGCCATAAGATTGACTTACTCATCGTTGTTCCCCTTTTCATTGGATAGTGACTAGATGGGGTCCAGTAGGGTCTTGAGAGATCATGATCGGCCTTGGAAGGTCAAGACATCGCATTATGTTCAGGAACACTGAACCGGAGTATAGGAGTAATGCCGCTTCACTGAAGAGTGATAGGATCGGCTTACTTGTCATTGTTACCCCTTCACCGGATAGTGACAGGATGGGGTCCAGCAAGAGCTCGGAGAGGCTATGATCGGTCTTGGAGGATAAAGAATTGCTATTTGCCCAAAAAGGTGTAGAGTACAGGGAGTGTGTTGCTTTGCCGAAGAGTGACAGGATCGACTCACTCATCGTTAAGTCCTCTCGTTTCGAGAGCATGTGGATTGGGCTTAGAAAGAGTCCAGAGAGACCATTAATCAGTCCAAAGATACCATGAATTTTGATAACGATCCCAATAGATCACAGTTTGGCTTACCGACTTCTAGGATTTCAACGGTTATGGGCTTGAATATTGACCGAGAGAAGTCATGGATTTGGTAATGACTCGGAGAGGTTAAGGATTTGGATAACGATCTATAGAGATCGATGCTTTGAATTTGGAAAATGTTCCGGTGAGATCATGGATTCGATTACTGGCTTTGGACGGATATAGGCCTGTCCAAGGATTTGAAATGGTTTTGGAATTGACTATCGACTCGAAGCAGTCACGTGTTCCACTAACTATCTAGAGAAATTGTGATTCGACATGCAAAAACTAACTATTGGGCGAACATGTGATGGCTTAAGGAAATTTGGTTTGGCAAAGGATTGGATTTTGATTAGAAATTTCAACCGTCGATGGATTATGGATTTTTCAATTTGGACTTATATTAACTCAAAACACAACTTCCTACCACAAGTTATATTTTAGAGGGAAAAGTGTTAACCCACCTTTTGACCAGGCAATATACGGCAGGATTTAACTAAACAGATCTAGTGATCACCAAGACAAGAAGCTCGAAGGGATGATTGTAGGGATTGGGAATCAAGTATAAGGAAGGTTATGAATGATTGTCTAGTGGATTCAAACGAATGGCATCCTAGAATTAGCTAAAAATCGGTACGTCCCCTAGGCAGGGGATAGGATTGGATCACTATAGCTATGGCCAATTAACTCGGCAGCTCAACTCAACAGATATCGATCCATATCTCCAACTTTCACCTGGGAAATATCACAGAATAGCTTAGGAAACACAAAGTAAACATCGAGGAGGAACCCTGGAAGGGACTGTTGAGCCCCACCACTCTATCTTGGGGATCGACACTGATCCCTAAAAGTGGGCCTAGTGTGGCCCGTTTTTGGTGAGTGGGGTTGACCTGGTCCCGAGGTCATGTAGGCGAGTTTTAAGTTGGATATTTCGACGTCTTCCCCTAAAAATGCAACGAGCATGGCATTCATTTCAGGATCTTCTTTCTGACTCTCTTCTTCCGCCATTATTATTATAAGGCTATGATCGAGACTATAATTGTAATCTACAGAAAAATAAAAGAGAAATTATTGGAGTGGACATAGGCCAGAGTCAACCGAACCACTATAAAAATTCTGTGCTCATTTCTTTCTATTTTAATTTTATATCCTTTATATTTTATTCTCTATTTAATTTTGGTTAGGAATTAATTATTGGATATTTTGGTGCTTTAGATTTTTTAGGGTGTTGGCGCCATTATTGACATCAACATAACCAATAACCTAGTAGATAAATTGGGATTGTAACCCACAATTATTGGCCAACATTTGATTGAGAGGAACCCAATTGGAGTCTCCATTAGCCAATGTATGGTTTTTCATGGTTTGTTTTTATCAAGTCATGGATTCCCTTTTGTTTATGATTATTTAGTTTTGGGTTTCACAGAGTTTGTTATTATGTTGGGGATGGATTGGCTGAAGAACTATGTGGGGTGGTAGATCACGATAAGCCGTTGTTGATTATTGAGGGCATAGGAAGGGCAGAAGGTAGTGACTGGGTACCTATCAAAGGATAGGGTTATGGTTAGTTTCTATATTCCCTAGAGGTACAACATAATGAGTTATCATCTGTGCCTATCATTAGGGATTATCTGGGCATATTTGAGGAGGTGATCGAATTACCACTACACTGAAAGATTGAGTTCCTCATAGATTTTGTGAAAGATGTCAAGCCGATAATTATGCCTCTGAGGCATATGACACTAGAGAACAAAAGGAGTTGGAGGTGCAAGTGAATAACCTACTAAAGCGATGGTTCATTTATAGAAGCATATCTCAGTGGGGCGATCCTATACTATTCGTCACTAAGGCGGATGACCTTTGAGGTTGTTTGTAGATTACCGTGAAGGTGATGAGGAAGAACAATTATCTGCTCTCATATATTGATGAATTATTCAATTAGCTCTATGGTGCAAAGGTGTTCTCTCAGTTGGATCTTGCGATGGGATTTCACCAGGTGAGAGCAATGAAGGAGTGTATGTCGATCTCTGTGTTTCATACGCCGTATGGTCTCTATAGGTGGTTGTTATTCCCTTTAGGCTGACCCATGCTCTGATAATACTCTGTTGATTTTATGAATCTCGTCATCAGGGGTGAACTAAATAAGTTTGTGCTTGTGTTTGTAAAAGTGTCATTATCTACTCTAGGATGGAGGAGGAACACAAGTCATATTTGATGATTGTGCTTAAGGTGTTAAGGAATCATAGATTAAAGGAGAAGTATTCAAAATTTCATTTTTGGAGGAGGGAAGTGAGATTCTTGGGTCATGTCATCTCGAGGAAGTGTAGTGCGGTAGGTCCTATGAAGGTGGTGGTTCAGGACTGAAACCATACCAAGAATGCTACTGATGTAGGAAGTTTCCTTAGACTGACGGGATATTATGGACATTTCATCAAGGATTTCTCGAAGGTAATAGCAATGTTAACTAATTTGATAAAGAATAATCTGACTTTGGTTTCGCACACGATGTGCGAGCATGCATTATTAATTCAAAAAGGGAGGTTGACGAGTGCACCGGTGTTGACTATTCCAAGTGGGAATGAAGAGATGATGATATATATAAATGTTTGTAGTGTCAGATATGGCCCAGTGTTGATGCAAGGAGAAAGGGTTGTTGCCTACACTAGTGAAAAAATGAAGCTGAATGGGAGGAAGTACTCGACCTATGATTTGGAATTGGCTGTTATAATGTTTTCTTTGCAGATTTGGTGGTACTATCTATTAGGAGAAAGGTTCAAGTTTTTCACGGACCATAAATCCTTGGAATACCTTTACTCGTAGAAGGATCTCAACCTTCATCGGTAGCGATGGTTGGAATTCCTAGCCTTCTACAACTATGACATTTCCTATACACCCGGTAAGGGAAATGCGATCGTTTATGCATTGGGTAGAAGACATGCCAGTTTGGGAACAATGTTCCTAGAGTGGAAGCAGTTGGCATATATCACCGGCAATGATTTCAAACCTTACTGTGAGTTAGAGCTAGATGTGTTGGTGATCTTGAAGATCAGACTTAAATTGATCGAGCATATCAGTATTAGCCAAATGCAAGATACTAGGCTATCAGAGATCATGGTGAGGATACAAGGAGGGGTAGAGTCCGAGGAAATGAAGTAGTATGGATATGACTAAGATGGTTGGCTCCGCAATGATAGAAGATTGTTTGTTCCTAATGTTGGTTGGTTAAGGGATGAGGTGCATACATCCTCACGGTAATAAGATGTATCATGATATGATGTAGACTTATTGGGAAGAAGAAGGATGTTAGTGTTGGAACTAGGCTAGCCCGCAGTGGAGTTAAAGGGTAAATTTCAAAAAATTTACCATAGTTGATCTTCAATGAGTCAATGAAGTCTAAATTCATTTAGAACTTTTGTAAGTTTCTTTTAATAAAATCAATATTATATCTAATTTCTTACATAAAATTTTTCTACAGTTAAATGTATACATAAATTAGAGTATATCAAATATACCCAATGGATAGTCACTCATTAAATTTAATTTAGAGAAGGAAACTTTTCATTTCCTTCTCTTAACTTATTCAATTAATGAAGGGCACATGATTTTAATTGAAGAGAGAAAACTTTTCATTTCTTTCCCTTTAATTAAATAAATTGATTGATAAATTAAATGAAATTAATAAATAGTTTAAATATGGCATGAAACATTGGTATATCCAAATATATTCATAGTAGGTATAATGCAAGTGCAACTTATAAGAAGTGCGCATAGTCAGTGGTTGCCTTTATATATATGACTTTGTTATCCAATTTTTTTATAACGACGAAAAATTTACCATATATATAAACACTTAAACGCACACACACACATATTATTGTTTACACTAAAGTTGGTTTTGGTTGTTAGAGCAAACAATTTAAGACTAGTTCTAGTTAACGAATAGCTTAAAACCAAAATTGAAATTTTCATAGAAGTCCATTCTGTAAAAATTGAATTAAGAACACATGCATACACACACACACACACATATATGTACACATATGTATACGATAATTAAATAAAGGTTTTAAATTCAAAAACAGAGTGAAACACATGTATTAAATTAGTTTGTAGTTTAAAATACATACACATTCAGCCAAAATAACAATCTTAGATCTAATTTTTAACATTCCATAAGTGTATCTTAGCATGAATTAACTTCTATTCTAATGTAAATAAAGACCAAAGTCATTCTAAAATAACTTGTAACAGTATATTCAATTTCCAAACTGTAACATAAAATTAAACCAATTAATCATAACAATTTTCAAAAAACTATTGTCCAAACAACGACTTCTAAAATAGAAAATAATTATACAACTAAGACAAAATAAGATTAAAACCTAAATTAAACATACAGTATAAACAAAAGAGCAAAAGGGATAAGTGGATCTGACAATATTAACAATAATTGATATAAATAAATAAGGGGTGAAATACATGTGTAAATCTAAGCTTAATCAAATAATAGACATACTTGTAATTGAGATAAAAGGGTTTTGATTCACATGTTTAAAATTAATTAGTCAAGCACATAATGAAGCATTCATATCCAAATATATGAAGGATAAAGCATATAAATAAGTAAATCAGAGAATTACCTTTGGATGTTGCTTGGAAATCACACCTTCAATGATAATATATCCTTAGATCTTCAAGATCCACATCCTATCCTTACAAGAGATTGATGAACCACTTTTATTTTGTTTTATTTGATGTTTTTTATTTGGAGTTGAAAGATTTTGGAAATTTTTTTCTGCCATGAAAATTAGTAGGGGAGAAAGAAAAAGAATGAATAAGAAAGAATAGGTTTTACATATAAATGAATTAGTGGATAGTTTTAATTAAAAGAAAGAAGCCATTCTCATTTTTTAATTAAAACTTTCCTAAAAAATTCTCTTGATTATCACTCTCTCTCCACTCCTTTTTTAAAATGATATGGATAAAATTACATGCCATCAAATGATATAAAATTTTCATAAATCACTATATGCAATTATTATTATTTTATTTAGACTATATCAATATCATATAACAATACGTGCAAATATAACTTTTATAAATGCATTCGAATAATTACAAATAACTCTTAAACATCTAAATTAAATAATAATTAATATTTCTCAAATATTAATTAATTCAATCAATTTATATTATTTAATAAATTGATTAAATTATGCAGTTTGTCACAGAATTCATCATTAGGGTTATGCGACTCAAAGGTGTAAATTCAGTCAGCAATTAATGTTGAACAATTTGAGTATCAGTTTTCACACATCACCTTAGCCAGCAGTGTCACATTTTGGCGGAATTTATCGCTTCCATATCTTTTGATAAAATCCAATTTTACTTATTATAAATGGTACCTGATAACGACAATTATCTATAATAATTCTCATTGTCAAAACTATATCACTTTGGACTTATGAAATTTGGTGGTGGTTAAAATTTCAATATCATCCGCATTCAACTTCATAGTCCAAACACAAAATCCTTGGTTCAATAATAACAATATTATTAACTGAACTGCTATGGACAATGACTTATACTTTTAGTTGACATCAGCTGATCGTGATACTAACCTAATATAATCAAGGAGACGAATCCTCTCTTGAATAGAGTTTCACTTCAAATGCCTCTACATGACCCAACAATAGTTGTTCGATGGACGTCGTGCAACGATTTAACTATTATCAAAATGAAGATTCCACATGGAAGATCAATAGCACTCTTGTAACGACCTAGAATTTAACCACTTCAAATATACTATTTAAATTGAATTTAAATAGAAAATAGGTAAGGTTATATGATTCAAATAATATTAGATAGGATTTGAAAAGAGAAGTATATACAAAAATAGTAACATTTAACTATATCGACTAAAGTGACAAAATGCCGATTTCAGAAAAGTAAGTTTCAATGGTTAAATAATTATTTCAATTAATTTATGAGTGTTTAAATTTTCAAGTAACATTATACTAATTTATTTTTGAA
Source organism: Allium cepa (assembly GCA_030765085.1). NCBI lineage: Eukaryota > Viridiplantae > Streptophyta > Magnoliopsida > Asparagales > Amaryllidaceae > Allium > Allium cepa. The sequence goes on from CM060937.1 coordinate 310,698,564, forward strand.
TTTGGTTTACATAAATAAATAGTTTAACTAAAATGTCAAAATATGACCGTAAAACATTTTTTCGAAATTAATGTTTTGTCGATTAAAGTTATTGCAACGTTGTTGCACCTTTATTTTCTTATATAGGAACGTATATTCAAATAGTACAAAATAAGATTAGGATATTCTAGAATATCATTAAGAAAAGTTATTAAGTTTAAGAAAAGTCAAAAGTAAACATCAAATCCAAATCACATCAAAATCCAACAAAATAATTATTTTTCCTTACTTAATCTTTAAGTGACTAAGACATAAAGTAAAAATTGAAAGGATGATGTTAAGTTTTGAAAAAGTGGAGGTTGCTTTAGGTTGAAGTATAGTTAGTTTGGTAATTTGTTAAGAGGTTATTTTGGTAAATTACCACTTCTTTTTCTATAAATACCCACCTCCTTCTTCACTTTCATTCAAATTTATTTTTCTGCTTTTCTCAAGCTTCTTTACCTTATTCCTATCCTCTTTAGTGGTTCCTATGCCATAGAAAAAAATTAGAAAGAAATAATATCAAAATATACACAAAATATTCGAAAGAAATCAATGTTCATTCTCTTCAAATCAAACTCATCTTTATTCCATATTTTACCTCTCCTTCTCTCGGCCATAACTTCTTAAAAAAGAAATAAAATACAAAATTAATTTTTTCAAACCATGTCTACAACTTTCATGTTGACCACTTTGTCTCATTCTAAAATTAACCATGTCAAAAATCCGCTTCTATCCAGTGCATTCTCTGGCACAGTTTTTTAAGATAGAGAATAGCCCATTTTGTTCTGATCAAAACATAATCATAGTTGACCAAATTAAGAAATAATTTTTCCAAATAATATGAAATTCCAGTGGCTAAAACTTTTATGTTGATCACTTTTTTCAGTTTTGAGGTTTGCTATACCTGAAAGTCAATACTTTGAAGTATATTTTTGGGCTTCATGTTTGTCAATCCGACAATACCTCTTCTTCATTCTGTCATATCTCCCTCAAAAAAACTTGGATTCAAATGATTATTTCTTTCAAATTCAATAGAAAAGAATTTTCAACAACTTTTTAGTTAAAAACTTTTCCAAATTTTGAGATTTAGAGGGCCTAAAATTAGATACAAGATAACCTATTTTTCGGATCTAAATCTTAGGAATTCAAGTTCAAAGCTCTATCACTTCTTCTCTATCCTTCTTGCCAACCTCCATCTTAATTTTTTGCTAGTTTTCAATGGAGTAGGAAGTAGTTAATGAAGTGTTGGTTGATTAGAATGTTGGTAAGAAGTTTATCACTTTGGTTTATGGTGAGAAACTCGATTTAATATCTATATTTATATATATATACACATGTTTGATGCTATGTGTTGGGCAGATTTCCACCTACCACAGAACCAAGGGGTAGGAGGTCGAAGCCGGACCGGTGCTCCCCCTCCACTACCGAAACAAACGGCGACCAAACCAAGCTCTCGTCCTCTACCGCCGGACCAGATCCACCAAGCACCCATGCCGAACCAAACTTCGCCGAACCAGAACCCTGCCAGGCCAGATTGCTTCAGCTCAGGTCCACCAGCAGCTATATACATCCAAGACCCCTGCCCCCAACCTCACTCTATAAATAGAGGGGCAGGGGTACAACAATGGCAGACAAGTTTGAGAGCTCAAGCACGGAAGGAACTTTCAAACAACTTTCAGATTCTTGTAATAAAAGCTTTGTACTTGTAATCTGAATAAAAGAGGAGAATAACATATAAAGTGGACGTAGGCACGTTCTGGCCGAACCACTATAAATCTGTGTGTCTTTTACATTTTAGTCCCTGCTTTTTACATATTTGCATAACTCATCCAAATCACTAAGAATCACATAAATTTGACTAAATCACACGACTTGGAGGTGTTTGCCCATTGTTTGTGCAAACATTTTTGGTGCTTTCACTGAGAGTTGAACTCAGGCTAGAAGCTACAGCTTTTCCTACTCAACCTTTTTTCCTAACTGCGTCGCTCCTTGCTCCGACAACATGACTTCCAGGCAGAGGAGAGATGTTAACAAAGGAAAGAACGTCGCAACTAGCAGTATCCCGGATCCAGTGGCCCCAAATCAAGAAAATCACCCCGTTTTAACAGCAGTACCAGATGAAAATCAGGCAAACCCAACAACCCCCGCCGCGGAACAACCAATTACTAAGGCAGATCTGGACAGGGTTATGGCTGAAGTAACTAACCGCTTCGCATCTCAACAAGAAGCCTTGGTGGACCAACTCATGTCACGCTTAAGGGATGTTGAAGAATCCAACCGCAACACCGAATCATGGGGTGAGTCCCAATCCGGAGGATCTGGGAGGCAGCAAAGATCTTCCTTCTTCGAAGAAGCTATCAACAGAAACGACAATGGTAGGAGCCGAGCCCGAACTCAGCCCGAACTCCGACCCGAGGAAACGCTTGGAACTGAATCCAACAGGGGAGGTACCCGGCAGGGATCGGATGTAGCTGAGCCTGTCATGCTACCTAACCATGGGAATACCGATGGATGGAGCCAAGCTGGAGTCCAGCCCGAAGTTGGACTCAAGGAAGTGTTTAGATCAGAACCCAGCAGGGGAAGGTCAAGGCAAGGGCCAACTATAGCTGAACCCAGCATGCTCCCGGAAGGTCAGAGACAGCCACTGGAAAATATTAGGAGCGATAGGCGCTACCATCCCTACAGGACATCGGGGCGGGATCACTCCCGCCGGGAAGAGCCAAGTTCATTCCTAACTGCTCCAAATTCCAATGAAAGAATGGCACAATTATTCAAAGAATGCGTCCAACGAGACCAGAGGGATCGAGGGATAGGCGCTAGGGTAACCAGCCCTTTCTCCCGCACTATCGAACTTGCCATCACCCCCCAAGAATGGAAGATGCCAACAATGGAACCTTACAGGGGAACCTCTGACCCCGTCGTACACTTGCAAAGATACACACAGCACATGCTCGTGAGTGGAGCCAAAGAGGGAGTACTGTGCAAATGCTTCCCACTATTCTTGGCAGATCTAGCTACCTCCTGGTTCTGCCACCTACCCCAAGGCTCCATCAGCTCATGGGAAATGTTAAAGGAAAAATTCATCAGCCAGTTCCGCATTCATGTGGAACGACCCAAGGATGCTTATTCCTTATCTAATGTCAAACAAAAGCCTGGAGAAACACTGCAACAATATTTGACCCGATTCAATGCCACAGCAGCAGCAGTTCAAGATGCCGATGAGAAACTTATCCTAATGGCCCTCTGTAGTGGTGTGCATCCTGATACCAAATTTGCTAGGAGGTTAACAAAAGAAAAACCAGCTACGTTACCTGACTTCTTCCATAAAGCCGGGAAGTATATGAGGATTGAAGACGCTGCCACTGAAAGACAGTCAGGACAACAGGCTAAGACAACTCATGGCGACACTCCCGCTGCAGCAAAGGATGTTTGAAGAAATGACTCTAGAGACAATGCTGGGGGCAGGAAGGGAGAAAAGCATTTATATCGGCCAGGACCGAGATTTGACTCTTACACCCCTTCGAATGAAACAATTGAAAACATCCTTCTAGCCACCCAGGAAAAAGTTAAATACAGGCACCCCCCGCACGAGAAGGGAAGTCAAGGAAATCTTATCCAACATCCATCAAGGAGGTTGCGGAGATCACACTAGGGGGGGCAGACACTGGCAAAGAAGATACCCCGATACAGATATTTCTGGCCCACCTTGAATAAAGACGCCTTAGAGTTCGTCAAAAAATGCGACAGATGTCAGAAATTTGCTAAGGTCCCTCGGCTACCAACAAATGAGATTACCCAGATGACTAACCCTTGGCCCTTTGCAGTATGGATCGGCGAACTGCCAATGGGCCGAGGCAGAGCCAAATATGCTATAGTGACAGTTGACTATTTCACCAAATGAGTGGAAGCAGAATCTCTAGATAAAATTTCTTTTGCAAAAGTTATTAACTTCTTGATCAAAAATGTGCTATGCAGGTACGGGGTTCCATTCAAAATCATATCGGACAATGGACTTCAGTTTGACAGCGAGGATTTCACCGACTGGTGCCAAGAGCACGGAATTCACAAAAGCTTCTCATCTGTGGCTTATCCCCATGCAAACGACCAAGTCGAAGTTGTCAACAAAATCCTCAAAACGCTGATCAAACGACCAAGTCGAAGTTGTCAACAAAATCCTCGAAACGCTGATAAAAAAGAAGCTTGAAAAGTCAAAGGGCGCTTGGGTGGACGAACTTCCTATGGCACTTTGGGCCTACCTCACATCTTTCAGAACATCAACGGGACATACTCCTTTCTCTTTGGCATACGAATCGGAGGCCATGCTCCCAGTTGAAACTATTGTGCCTTCCCACCGTAGAATCCACTACAACCTAGGAGAAAACAAAGAACTCCTCCTCATGTCTTTGGATCTGATTGAGGAGAGAAGAAACGATGCAGCACTCAAAGCAGAAGCCCACAATAAAAAAGTGGCTTCACAATACAACTCCAAAGACAAGCATCGCAACTTACAAGAAGGAGATCTTGTCCTCAAACGAATCTTTCCGCGCCCCGGGGCACTGGACCCCATCTGGGACGGACCATATGTAATTCATCAAGATCTTCACAACGGAACTTATATTTTGTCAACAGTGGACGGAGTGGTGTTCCAGAGGGCATGGAACATCCGACACCTCCATCGATACTTTTCTTAACTTGTACCGCCCATACGAAGTGAATTAACAAAGAGAATCAGTGGACGTAGGCATTTTCGTGCCGAACCACTTTAAAAACTTGGCTCTTGTTAACTTGTTCCTTTGTATCTTGGCTACTTGTTAAGATTTATCCTTTTCTGTTGAACAAAATCCTTTGCAAATGACATTTCCATTCAGAGCTCCGCAGCACAACTCCACCTGGACAAAACCTAACAGGTACGCTACGATCCTATGCCCTCGCCAATGAGACACTTTCGCTCTGGTATCCCTCTACCGAGAGTTAACTCATGGTTTTCCTCGGCCCTTAAAGCCGACTTTAATAAGCCGAGTATAAGCCACCGAGAAGGCCGATTATGCCATGGCAGCTCATTACAGCGATTCGGCTCGCCGGCAACTGTGAACCGACCATAAGCCCCAATATAAGGTGTGGCCAGCCAGGGGCAGTTCACAGTTGACGATCGGCCCCCACGCTAGCCGGCCACAGTAAATCGAATAATACCCGCGATTACGGGCCATAATGGCCAGGGTAGTTACTGTGCGTGATCGGCTCCGATGTGTCTTAAGTGCGACTGTGGTAAAAAAGAAAACTCCCCGCGGAGGCGTAAGATGGGTGACAAATGTCTCCAAGACCCACAGCTAGGGAAAGTGACAAAAAACCCGTTTGCCACGAACTTAAGCACATCGACGGCCTTCCGTGACTGAAAGTTTTACTTTTCCTATATTTCCATTCCATTTAAATACTTTTCTCCTATCCTGTGTAACGGTCCCTAAAGTACAGGACACCAACTAGGAGACATTCGCTCATAAGAATCGGAGCCCGCAAATTGGATAACAAGGCACTCAGCTGTATCCATGATCAGTTACACAAGATGCTCGAAGCTACCCCCTGCAACTAAAACATGAAGGGCGGTACTCTCTTCTCTTGTACATAAACATGTAACTATAACTTACTCATACATCACACTAACATTGCAAAACATGAAATTATATTTCAAGCAAAAACTTGGCATCAGGCACAGTCAAATCACTAGTAACATGCATAGTTACATCACTTACACAGCACAACAAAATAGCGATAACATTCCAACATAAAGGAATCAGCTTATGTTATGAAATTACATAAAGTCATTCACCAAAAACAATATTATTACAGTCACATCAATGTTTTGGACTAACATAAACAGCGATAAAAGGAAATCAAAAGGTGGCCGAATCCGAACAAGGAACCAGCTGCGTCCATGCTTCGCCCTCATCCTACCAACTCTCCAAGCCTACTTGGTCGTAGGGTCGGAGCTCCCAGCATGTTGATCGGAAGCCCCACCTGTCCAATTCAGAAGAGGAGTTCATTAAACAAACAGTAAGCGATCAAGTTATGAAAATCTAAAAAGAAAAGAGAAAGAGAAGAGAGACTCACCAGCGTCCGCCGCTTGATCCTCATCCTCCAATTGCACGCCCGCTTCCTCCGCAGCAAGCAGCCGCATGCCCTCCTTCACCGCCGCCTGCTCCTCCTTCGAAAACTGAGTGGTGACTACATCCAGACTAAAGGCCGCTCCACCTTTCTTACCCGCATCAACCCTAGCCTCCTCTAAAGCCCGAAGATATACCTTGGCCATAACCCAGGGGTAGTCATCCATTCAGGATAAGCTGCCCTCCTTCCAAGTGCGGAAGTACATGTCCTGCAGCATATCGTCCATCATCCCCTCATCCTCTTCAAACCTCTTCACCCGGGCCTCGGAAATCTGCAACTTAGTGGCAGCAGCATCCCTCTCCCGGCGGTATCTCGAGCACTCAGCCTGGAGGGATCTCCTCATCTCCTCCATCTCTTCCTTCAACTTGGCTTGAGCAAGTTCTGCAGCTTCAAGCCTCCCACATATCTCCTCAACCTGCTCGAGGTCCGCCCTCCTAACCTCATCAACCGTGGTAATGGCCATGTCAATGCGTTTCTTGCAAGCGGCCTCCATTTTCCGCAACTCAGCCCTGCTAGCCTCTTTCATGGCCTTCTTCAGTCGTTGGGAGTCGGCTTCATGCTGCGAAATCTGAATAGCCTGGTCGGCAAGTTGTTTCGCCTGATCAGCAACCACTAACCGCAACCTTATATTGGCACTCCCTATCTCCTCCCCAGCCTTGGCCAATAGGGCGTGATGTTCCATTAACTTCTTGGCCTCCTCCGCGACCCAGTCGATGTTGGCCTTGGCTTCATCTCCCATAGCAGCTATCCGAGTAGTGAGCAAATCCAGATCTAGGGACTTAGCCTCATCAAGAACCCGAACCATGGGATTGCGAGGGAGAAGATGCTCGCCCGTGGCCTCGTCAAATAAAATATACTAAGAGCTTGGGTCCAAATCCGGGTGGCCGACAAAGGGATTGCGAGGCATGTCGGGATGTTTTATGCGGACAACAGTAGGATTCTCGGAAGGATGCGGAGAGGGGACAAACTCCGTGGTCTCCTCCGTGGTATCTCGGGAAGGATGAGTAGGAGGCTGAGGACCAGGTGGTGAATCAAACAAGGAACGCCTCCTCTTCCTCTTCTGGATATCCTCCTCGATAACTCCAAGGAGAGGGTGGTAGCTGACCACGTCCCCAGGACGACCAGTAGGAGGCTTCGGCTTAGCAGAAGCTCTCATCAACTTGAATTGTTCGAGGCGGTGTCGAACATCTGACGTTTTGGCCACCTGGCCTGCCCCTGGAGTAAAGAATAAATGTTGCAAGCATGCATCAAATCATGAGGCAAGAGATATATCGAGTTAAAAAAAAGAACAAGAAAGACGCTTTTACTATACAAACCCTACAGAGAAGGAGGATCCTGCAATAAGTCCAGGATTTCATCCCAGGACGGGAGCGAGCCATAAAACATTCCTAAGCCCCTATCGTAAATGGAATCTGCAGAAGTCAAAAGTTCACCTTGCACCGCCGGAGTCACCCTAGCTGAGGAGCTCTTAGGGGATGGATCGGCGCCAGCCCCGGCCTTGCCAGTCTTCTTCGCCTTCTCCTCCAAATCTGATTCTCCCTCCGTTTCCCCGAAAGCTTGACGGAAAGCCTCATCCGTCCACTCCTGAAGCTCCCCCACTTGCCCGGAGGTTAAGGCACCAGTGCCACAACCGCCCTGTCCATCGCCATCACCATTGCCCTCTCCATCTCCATCGCCATCTCCTCCACCCTCTGACTCTCCTCCTACATCGCCTCCTTCGCCCTCGCCTCTATCCTCTTCCACATCTTCCTCCTCCGGGATAATCGGGCAAGTGCTAGGAGAGGGGCCGTCAGACTCCTTAAGTTTCTTACCCCCGACAGCCGGAGGCTTTGTAAAAGTTTTCCTCTTGCCACTCTTCTTCGTGGCCCCTCCTGTAGTCTGGGCAGCTCTCTCTTCCGCCATATCTCTCTGTTTAACCACGGACTGATGTGGAAGAATCAAGTTGTACATCAAGAGTCTAGCATTCCTGATCAGGTAAGCAGCCGATCTGTCTCTCTCTGAAATAGCTTCTATCTCAGCTGCCATCTGAACTAGGCGATCGTTCTCCACAACCACAAAGCCACCTGTCGCTAGCAAGAAATGAAAGCACATAAGGAAAAGAATTGAGGCCAAGACAAGGAATGTAAATAAAACTATGACTTACATCCGGAGGTGAAGCGATGGATAGAGACGGAGTCATCTCTGACGAAGAACCACTCCTTCTTGAACATACTGTACTTCGAATAGAGGTCCAGAACCGACTTAAAAGAGACGGCAGACTCCAAGCTAATATATGGGGATCCCTTCCTGTATCCCCTCAGTTTGTACAGATACCGTATCTCCCGGTTGGAAGGAATGCGCCCATACCTCTCCTGAAAGATAGCGTACAAGCACACCAGGATGGCGTAAGAGTTGGGCTGGAGTTGGAATGGAGCGACCTTCAGATAAGTGATGAAGCTGACTACCCAGGCGTTGATGGAAGGAATGGCCCCGCACATACAGTGGTACCTACTATACGCAAAATACCCTTCAGGAGGGTCATATGGCATAACTCCAGCCCCGGCAGCACCATGAGCGCTCTATCTATTCCGAAGGAACGAGATATAACATCGAGTTGCTCCTCCTTCAGGGAGCTAGGAAAGCAGTTAGGAGGGGAGACCAGAAGTTCCTGGGGACCATACCCATCCACTAACGACCTCGGGGCAGGTCCATGTTGCGCCGGCCCTGACTGGGCTGGGGGCACGGTAGAAGTCTCTTCTCTGTCCTTGGATTTCTTTCTATCTGATCGTGTTTCTGCTTTGCGAGACATTTATCTGCGGCACAAGAAAAACATGATATTAGAATGAGGAGTATGGGAATATAAACGAATAGTTATCAAGTTCATTCGGTGCCACATACTTCCATGTTTCATTCGGGATTAGGTCCATTCGGCACCCAAAACTACCGAGCCCATTCGGTAAAACAAAACCAGAACTCATTCGGCACAAGCTCATTCGGTAGAGCAACACGAAGAAGCATTCGGCATTGAAAACCATTCGTGGTCATTCGGCGAGAAAATATTTACCTGGTTCGGTACGAAACAGATTCGGCAAGGGATCGATTCGGTACAAGGTGATTCGGCTCTCTCTGATTCGGTAAGGGATAACGAAGGGGGGTGTAGCCCCTATATATAGGCGAGCGCAGAACAACCGGACCAACCGGTTCGGCACTCTAAACCGAATGAAGCTATCCATAATACCCAACTTAAAACAAAGCACGCCATATACAGATATATGCCCTACTTTGGAGGGCAAATGTTGGGCAGATTTCCACCTACCACAGAACCAAGGGGTAGGAGGTCGAAGCCGAACCGGTGCTCCCCCTCCACTACCGAAACAAACGGCTACCGGACCAAGCTCTCGTCCTCTACCGCCGGACCAGATCCACCAAGCACCCATGCCGAACCAAACTTCGCCGAACCAGAACGCTGCTAGGCCAGATTGCTTCAGCCCAGGCCCACCAGCAGCTATATACATCCAAGACCCCTGCCCCCAACCTCACTCTATAAATAGAGGGGCAGGGGTACAACAATGGCTGACAAGTTTGAGAGCTCAAGCACGGAAGGAACTTTCAAACAACTTTTAGATTCTTGTAATAAAAGCTTTGTACTTGTAATCTGAATAAAAGCGGAGAATAACATATAAAGTGGACGTAGGCACGTTCTGGCCGAACCACTATAAATCTGTGTGTCTTTTACATTTTAGTCCCTTCTTTTTACATATTTGCATAACTCATCCAAATCACTAAGAATCACATAAATTCGACTAAATCACACGACTTGGAGGTGTTTGCCCATTTTTTATGCAAACACTATGTTATGATTTCTATGGATGCTTATATATGCTTTGATCATCAAGTATTGATCGTTTGATATGATTGTTAAATTTTTTTACCAAGTCATGTTAATACATGTCGATAAGCACAAAGGAAATCATTTTCCTTTTAAAAATGAAATGGAGTATATGGAATGCTTAAACCTTTTGGAACTAGTTATAAAATTAGTTAGGAATGTTTTATAAACATTTAAATATGTTTAAAGAAATAAATAAAGAAAATCAAGATTTGATCTTATATATTTTAAATACGTCCAAAATAATTTTTCAAAAAAATCGCGCTTTTGTAGTAAAGCAATCAAAGTTTAAAAATGACATTTCCAAATGTTTTAAAAATATAAAATAAATTCTAAAAATCTTTTAAATTGTTTTAAAAGAGATTTAAGTTGAAAATATGGATTTCTAAATGATATAAATGTTGTTTTGAAGAATATAGCTTTTGAAACACTACTTGTAACACTTTTCGCAACAGTTTTAAATAACTTTTGAAATGTAGTTTTAAACTTAACAATTCTTTCCTATATATTATGTGAAATTTTTTAAAAGAATAATTTAGTCATTTAAAGATGATTTAGAAGTTTTAATAAGAGTTTGAGTAAATGGTTAAGAGGAATTGTTTATAACACTTAAACAATAATTGAAGAATATTGAATATAATAAAAGACTGAGTATGCAGAAACGACTAGTTCATTTGTTCCGCCTGTGAGAGCCAAACGTTAAAACAAGATGTGTAACTAAAGTGAGAAATGGAGCAACCAGTTCCCTTAACTTACCTGGCCTTTGCTTTATCTTTTAGATGAGGGGTGGAAAAGATTGAAAGGAAATCCCGGATACTCTAAAAGTTCATATTTAAGTTTTTCTAAAATAAAAGAAAAAACAAATTCTTGGAATGTTAATTAACCATTTAACATCTTTTTATCGATAATCAGGTACAAAGGAACCGGGATTGGATTTTGGAGATTCCTATCCGAAGAACCAGGATCAGATTTGGACGATTCCTATCTAAAAACCCCTTCGAACTAATTTTCCAAACAAAACAAGACAAAGATCATTGAAGACAAAGATCTTCATGATATAGGATTACTTGCCATTAGTCCCTGGAGGTGAAATTTACCATATCTAAGGTGGCAGTAGTACTCTGTTAATCTTCGATTTGCAAGTATATGATTTGAAGTTTGGAAAGAATTTTTGATTAAGAATTAATGATTTGGGGATATTTTTCCTAAGTCAAAATTTATAACTTGAATACAAGAAATCTTCAACTAGGATTTAATGAATGATTTGAAAAAGTTTTCCTTAGTAAAAGAGAAAATGATTTGGAATTATTCCAGGATTTAAGAAAGGTTTAATAAATCAAATGATTTGATAAATGAGGCTTAATGATTCCATATACTCTTGAAAAGAAAATAAAATAAATTAAAAAGAATATATCGAAGAAAGATATTTGATTTAAATAAAAGATGAAGTAATTGATTGATGATTGATATCTACTTATGAACGTAACATCTTTTAAAGCGATGATTGGCTTCGAAGGAACCGAGGTCGGATTTGGACGATTCCTATTCGAAAACCACTTTGAACCAATGTATACGTTCGAAAGTGAAGACGTGTTGAAGATGATGATTAATAAAGACCGTGGATGTAATGACCTGTAAAATTTTCAATAATTCAATTTGTTAAGTTAATAAGTTTTGGTAATTTAATATTAAAAAAACCTTATTAATTCAAAATTGAACGATGGTAATTAGAACTAACTAGTAACAATTGAAATGAAATAACAATTTAGTAAAGTAATGAAAATTGGCATACTTGGCTATAAATTAATGTAAGAAAACTAATGCTAACATTTAAATTTATAAAAGGAATAATATGAAATGAATGACTCTTAAATAAAGATTGGGTATATAAGAATGGTAACATTTGTTGTCAACAATGAAATTACAAGTGTGAATGTTGAATCATTAATGAGGTAATATTTGATTAATATAAATTGAAGTAAGTCAGTGTTAATTAAGTAATTGTAACATTTGATTTGTAAACAATAATGAATTCATTAATGTGACTTAAAGTAATAGTAACAGTTGTAAGTTACTATTTAAATAGCCTATTAATTTAGTTATAACTGTTACATTTTAGTATAAATGTGAATATAAGTAAATAAGGGTAAGTGGTGTATAAATAAATGAATTAGTATAATTGATAGTAATTGAATGAATTCAATATTTGGTAGGTAATTATAATAATTAGTTAAATATAGTAAACTTAAGTGTAAATTAAAGGGTAATGGTAACATCTATTATAAGTTGCTTATTTAGTCTATAAAATAAATAGGAAATCTTTAATGTCATTAATGAGAATTAAGGCAGTAACGGGAGGTGTGAATGTATAAATTAACTAGAAACATAAATTTATTTATAAAGTAATAAATTGGTAAAAAGAATGGAACTAAGGTAAATTTATTTAATTGGTTTCAAACCATAATTATTGTGTACAATTGACAAAAGTACACATTTAAAAAAAGTAACATTTATACAAATTTAAGATGTAAATAGGGGTGTATTAATGTAATGGAATATAAAACTAATGTAACCAGGTTTATAAAGATATAACGGGCATAGTTTAAAGATGGAAATTAAATCAAATCAAACTATGGGAATCAATTTTAATTAATTGGAATGTAATCTATAATAAATGAATTTAATGATAAGTAAATGAATTTAATTACTATATTAATTGAAAACTAGGATGAAATGGGAATGCTTATTTTATTCACAAGATAATATGAAAGAATGAAACCTATCTGGATAAATTAATTGAGGATTTAATCATAATAAATGTATACATTCGACAAATTCAATATAATTTAAAACAACTTCTAATACAAAGGAAAGATGGATATTTGAATATATATTAATGTAATAAAAGATAAATGAATATTAACGAGGTTTGTAGAGTAGTATAGACTTAATAAAAAGGGATTAGAATTGAATCAAATCAGTTTATTTGAAATTAATTATAACTTATGAGAATTCAATTCATAACAAATAGATTCATGGGAAGAGAATGAAATTAATTACTTTGCTAATTGAAATTTGGATGAATTGGGAAGTTAGCTAAAATTTGTACCGTATCAGGCCATCATATTAGTAATGTATTAGTATATAAACCAATGTTAATATTACCCATAAATGGATAAGTTAATAGGTTATTCTATAACAAAATTGAGAAATCAAATATATGGATTTATTAGGGATTTAAACTTATACTTTTTAAATTAGATAAAATACAGTGTTTACACGCAATGACTTTCTATATTTTATTTCCCTATGTTTGTTTCTCTAATTTTTATTTTCTATTTTATTTGTATAAACTTTGAATATATTTATTTGATTTTTGATTGATTTGATTTTTAATAATAGCTTAGAAATTTCAAAAGATATAGATTACCTTTTTTGTTTATTTGTTGCCTTTTTTCTTTTCCCTTGCCTTTCTATTTGCATAGCCAATTACTTCCCACATTCATAGCCGTGAATTCTTCTCATAATTCACGTACATATTGTTCCTCAAACTCCTCTTGTCAATGTGTGCAAACAAAGGAAAAAAAATTAATAAACACATCAAGTTATTTGTTGCCTTTTCATTTCCTAAACCATTAAAATTCCTACCTTTTATTGCCTAGCCTCTTTATTTCTTGCCATTTCTTTCTTTTAGACGTGTATCTACTAAAACCTAGCTGCTATCTATTTTTTTTTCATGTACAAAGTTTCTCATCTCCTCATCTTATTCATTTGCGTGATAAAAACATATACAAGAACTAAAGTCATGGCTTCCTTCTTCATTCTCCTCCTTTTTTCACTTTGTTTTCTTTGTCTTCCTTCGAGTTAGGCTCGGTCTCCATCTTCTCCTAGCACACCTCTAACCATCATGACCAAGCAACACAAGATGATGGTTGAACCCATATGTGGTGTAGCCAAGCCATTGATTGATTAAGGCAAGTTATGCCACTTTGATTCGTTATTTTTTCCATTATTTTAACCTCTATTCTTTTGTATTAAATCATATTCTTATGTATGTAATATTTGTTTGCATACAAGATTTGGATCTCACTCTTCATCCACTCAAGTTTGCATTGTGCTTTGTCATGCTTTTTCGTACTTTGTGGAGTTTGGATTTTTATTCCGAAGTGAGATTTTTCACTCTAGACATACATACTTTTATAATTGTCAAATGATGACAAGTGAATTGTAGAAATTAATATACATTATTCATATATGCCTGTGATGTGATAATATGATGTTAAATGCTGTTTATATATTTGTTATATCATCTGATAAGCTATGTTATATTATACTGTTCATTTTATATACTGTATCATCACTGCAAGTTCCCTATCACTATAGGTTGATACGATACATATTCGAATGGACATTAGAATAAGTAAAAAACATTATGAGCTGAAATGATAGGCTCGAGTGATATTTATTGTATTTATTTTACTTGGGGTTGCGGGTTTGAAATTATAGAACCTGGATTTTTCTTTTTAAATTACGGATTCAAGTGATACATATCCGTATCACTTGACCTAGGTTAAAAATTTTTATACAGGTCCATGGATAAATTTTTATAATAGTTTTCTAAAAGTAATTAGTATTTTGAATTTTTAATATATGGAATTTTGATTAAAAGTTGGTTTAATTATTTAAAATATAAAGAGATATTGGCTTCCAACAAGCTAAAATCTTATAAGTGATAATTGGTTAAATTGTAATTTACAAGTCTTTATTTGGTATTAAATGGTAATTAAAGAACTTTAATTGTGAGAAATAACTTAATAATTAAAGTTGACTAAGATGGAATTTTAAAATCTAACTTGATAATTGAAATCAATATTTAATTTTCAAATGAATATGGTTTGTATAATAAATAATGTATTTTGAATTGATAAAATGAAATGCAGTTTTGATTGGACCTTTGTAATAAAATTTATTCAATTTGGAATCATAGTTATTTGATGCCTAAATGAATGGGTTTATAAAGAAATAGGATTGTATATTAACTATGATAAAATATTTATTTTGAAGTGGATATGTTTGGAAAATGGATAATTATGTTTTTAAATGGAATTGTATTTTAAATATGACTTAACTTGAAAATTGGAAATTTGGTTTAAATGGAAATTTTTAGTTAAGTAAATACATGGAAATTTTATTTTATGTAGGAGATGGGTATGTTAAATAAAATATTAAGTTAATGGTTGAAATAAAGGTTAAGCAATCTATAAAGTATTGACTTAACAAATGAATTTTAATTTAAATTGGATATTTATTAATAACTGGAAATTAGCCACCAGGGCCTCTTTAGCAAGTGCACTTAGTTTCTAGGACACACAAATGACATAATTACTTTTAAGGACAAAACGCAAAATAACTAGTTTCTAATGCCTAAAATCCTATGAAATTATGTCCTTAAAAGTAATTGGTATGCTAACTCTGTCCTTAAAAGAAATTATTCTACGGACTTTGGCCTTGAAATTAATTTCTATGGATGTGTGTCCTAGAAACTAATTGGACTGCAAAGTTTGTCCTTCTAGTGAAATGCCCTATTAATAAAATGTTATTTTATTACAATTTATAAGTTAAGTAATATCCAAATAAAATTTTAAAAAGTGGAATAAGTTTGATAGGTTAAAAATGAGAAAATTGAAGATATATTGTTTTAAAGGGTATAACAGGAATTATAGCGTTTTTGAAATGCTGTAGTTTTTGAATTTGAACTATATTTTGATATATACTAAATATACATACCGCAACATTTTATAAATGCTACTGTTTTGAAATATACAATGTTTTGTAAAGTTTATAATTGAATGAATAAACTTATAAATGCTACAACTTTGAAATGAATATTATTTGACATTGAATTTAAAGGGTTAAATGAATCTTGTTTGGAAGATATTAACAATGAATTTAGATGGTCCAAATAAATATGTTTCAAAATGTTTGGTTTCAGAGTTGTTATAACTTGAAAGTGATATGGCTGTGGAAATGAAATTATTGGAAATTGTATTTAATTAAGAATTGTCTTTAAATATATAAAATTGAACTTAAGATTTAAGAATATGACTTTATAAAGTGGTTTGGTTTAAGATGATTTATAGCAATATTTCGAGTTTAATAAATTGAAGGAATATTCAATTATTTGGAAATTGGGTTTCACTTAAATGATATATTGATTTGGTTTTGGAATTTAAATGGTATACTATTACTTTGGTTTTGAAATGGATATTATTTGGAAAGTAATGGTATTTGATTTTAAATGGTTTTGGAATAGAAATGATTTTGAAATAAATATCCATGGGTTATAATAACATTGGGTTGTTAAAGAGACCAGAATCGGAAGTTGTCATACTCTCTGCCAACTTCAAAAACCACTTTAACAACCGCGTACACAGTGGAGATTCTAGAATGAAGTAGGATGGTGGCGACGTCCTTTGAGGTATGAACGTGGACCCGACTCCTATGAGTTGGCATAAGGTGGCTAAAACTGGAGCAATCGACGGGTTAATGAGGTCATTCCTCTGATCGTACACACTCCTTCGATATTATATTCTGACTTTGAGATTGATTTGTTGGCCACTTTTGATTCTTCTGATTTGGGGGTGTGGATCGAGGTGGACGGTAGTAGCTGCTACGCGTTACCATCGTCCAGGAAGTGTAATTGGTATATCTACATTGGCACTGCCTAGTTGTGCCATGTCACCTGCCCCATCGCGCCTTGTACGAGTTTGGTTTTCTCCCATAGCCCGTGGAGTATCCTTTGGCGGCTTCCCGATCAGGAGGAACCATGATACTGGATGGACCACTGGGACTATTATGTGTTAAGGGGAATATTGGGTCACTCCTTAACGCTATTTAAAAGTAAGTTTATTTTACTATAGACATTATTATAATAGCGAAATATTACTACATAGTAAATAGTTTAACGGATCCTTAGAGGATGGGCGATCCCAGGCATCCTTTAAGTTACTTATACCTTATATTACAGTTCACTTGAGTTGGTTTACACTGTATAAGTATGTATGTCCTGACTCGAGTGTTTTGTGTATTTGCTTTACGCTCGGGTCAGACTGAGTGATACAACATTAGAGACTCACCTTCGAAGTTGGAGCTTTACTTGAAGATCTAGCTACCTATTTCAATTTCAGTGTTCAGTTGGTTCCAGTTATCCAGCGATTCCAGTGATGTATTCAGCTTTGTAATTGATTATTGTACTGAATTTCTATTGTATCGTGTCTAACTCTAATGTATTTATATGGTAACTTCATGAACTACTACCTCTTTGCTTCCACTGCATTATATTACTCTGTGTCTGTGATCTGTGATTTATTTATTTACTGCATATGGTGAGTTTTGCCAAATTTAAATTACAATTCGGTATTTTGAACAATTCAAGTCTGACATAGGTGGATGCGAATGGCTGAAAATATCGGGCTATTACATTTGGTAACAGAGCTTTGGCTCTAGGCAAAAATTAGCTATATGGTAAATTTATTTGAAAATCACTTTCATTCGAGTTTGAATGTCCTTTTCTTTGACTCTATCCCTTTGAATTTTGGAACGTTCTCTCGGTTTCGAAATTCATTCTTATCCCTCACTCTTTGTATTCTTCTAAATTCTGGAGCTTCCCATAGCTCCATTGAATCATTTGTAAAGGGATGAAACTCCTTTACAATGGTAATGATTCATCAAAGATTTCTGAATCCTCGGTTTAGATGCTTGTATATCTTGTATCCCGAATTCTATCTCTTGAGATTGGATGTAGATTTGCCTTAGGATTCTGCATCGATCTAATTCTTAAAGTCACAGTTGGCCCGGTTAAGGTTGCCCGCGATTTATATAAGCTTATCCATTTCCTTATTTGGTTAGTTAATCATCTTATCTTTTGTTCCAACTTAGCCTCAAATCAAATTTTTCTTTGTTTTGAGTCAAATTTGAACCTCTATTCTTGCTTTCAAAACTATATTTAAAATGTTTTATATGTTGTGTTGTTTGGGTTGTTGATGTTGATTTTGGTTTTCGATCGATTCGCCTGACCAACGCTATCGATAGGATATCCAAAACACTTGAACGGAGCAAACCGACACGGTATTGTTTTCAAACTTAGTAAATGAATAAATTTAGTATAATTATATTATAAACAAGTA
Source organism: Allium cepa (assembly GCA_030765085.1). Taxonomy (NCBI): domain Eukaryota; kingdom Viridiplantae; phylum Streptophyta; class Magnoliopsida; order Asparagales; family Amaryllidaceae; genus Allium; species Allium cepa. Next base: position 310,716,798 of record CM060937.1, read on the forward strand.
TAATTTTCTGATTTTTTGATAGTTAATTAAATTGGATGTGAGGAATAATATTTGACTTTATATATAGCTTGCAACCATTAGCTTTTGTTTCATATATAAATAATTGAACTATTAAACATGGCTATAAATTAATTTGGAAGTTTAAATGAATTTAAAACAAGAAACTAAGAATTTAATTTTTCGATGGTTTCAAACTTTGCATTTAAAGTTCAAAGGTGTATTATTTAAAGTATTTCACGTAGAATTTGTATCAAAGAATTTTTAATTTGTAAATCAGTGCTCTTTTCCTTGTCGCTGGAAAATAATTTCGGTGATGACTGCAGCATCATCGACATTCATTTTCAAATTTCGAAGTGGAGAGACCATTCTGTAGTTTTGCTACAGTTTTGCTTTGAAAATTTAAATTGATTTGGATTTCTAAAATTTGATTTGATATATATTGTGTATATTTATTAATCTCTAAAATCGTTTCAAGTTAATCGGAAATCTTATTCTTAAACTTTGTCTTAAATGATAGTGTCAAATATACAATGAAACCAAAATTTTGAATAAATATTTAAGCTTGAGATAATTGAATTAGAAAATTTTATTTGTATAATATTCTATTACATTCCGATATAACTTACCTTAATTATTAGAAGTTAACAATGTAATTGGATAATATACAATATAAAAGGGATTTTTATAAATAAAATTTGAGTGTTTATAATAAATGTTATACACTTAAATTTTAGTTGTAAAAAGGATTAATTGAGGTAAATAGAATAAAAGGTTAATTGAATAACTTGCAATATAAAATGATGTTAAAGAAATTTTTAAATAAATTGATATATGTTATTCAAATTAATTAATTTTGTAAATTTATTTGTTTATAAAGTTAGTATCTTGAATAATATATATTGATTACTTAATTCTTTCTTTTCCCTTCTTTTCCTTTTCGGGGACGAAAAGTTTTATGTGGGGGAGAGTGTAACGACCCGTAAAATTTTCAATAACTTAATTTGTTATGTTAATAAGTTTTGGTAATTTAATATGAAAAAAGAACCTTATTAATTTAAAATTGAACGATGGTAATTAGAACTAATTAGTAACAATTGAAATGAAATTACAATTTAGTGAAGTAATGAAAATTGGCATACTTGGCTGTAAATTAATGTAAGAAAACTAATGCAAACATTTAAATTTATAAAAGGAATAATATGAATTAAATGACTTTAGAATAAAGATTGGGTATATAAGAATGGTAACATTTGTTGTCAAAAATGAAATCACAAGTGTGAATGTTGAATCATTAATGAGATAATATATGATTAATATAAACTGAAGTAAGTCAGTGTTAATTAAGTAATTGTAACATTTGATTTGTAAACAATAATGAATTCATTAATGTGACTTAAAGTAATAGTAACGGTTGTAGGTTACTATTTAATTGGCCTATTAATTTAGTTATATCTGTTATATTTGAGTATAAATTTGAATATAAGTAAATAAGGGTAAGTGGTGTATAAATAAATGAATTAGTATAATCAATAGTAATTGAATGAATTTAATATTTGGTAGGTAATTATAATAATTAGTTGAATATAGTAAACTTAAGTGTAAATTAAAGGGTAATGGTAACATCTATTATAAGTTGCCTATTTAGTCTATAAAATAAATAGGAAATCTTTAATGTCATTAATGAGAATTAAGGCAGTAATGGGAGGTGTGAATGTATAAATTAACTAGAAACGTAAATTTATTTATAAAGTAATAAATTGGTAAAAAGAATGGAACTAAGGTAAATTTATTTAATTGGTTTCAAACCTTAATTAATGTGTACAATTGACAAAAGTACACATTTAAGAAAGTAACATTTATACAAATTTAAGATGTAAATAAGGGTGTATTAATGTAATGGAATATAAAACTAATATAACCAGGTTTATAAAGAAATAGTGGGCATAGTTTAAAGATGGAAATTAAATCAAATCAAATTATGGGAATCAATTTTAATTAATTGGAATGTAATCTATAATAAATGAATATAATGATAAGTAAATGAATTTAATTACTATATTAACTGAAAACTAGGATGAAATGGGAATGCATATTTTATTCATAAGATAATATGAAAGAATGAAACCTATCTGGATGAATTAATTGAGGATTCAATCATAATAAATGTATACATTTGACAAATTCAATATAATTGAAAACAATTGCAAATACAATGGAAAGATGGATATTTGAATATATATTAATGTAATGAAAGATAAACGAATATTAACGAGGTTTGTAGAGTAGTATAGACTTAATAAAAGGGGATTAGAACTGAATCAAATCAGTTTATTTGAAATTAATTATAACTTATGAGAATTCAATTCCTAACAAATAGATTTATGGGAAGAGAAAGAAATTAATTACTTTGCTAATTGAAATTTGGATGAATTGGGAAGTTATTAATGTATTAGTATATAAACCATTGTTAATATTACCCACAAAAGGATAAGTTAATAGTTGATTCAATAACAAAATGGAGAAATCAGATATATTGATTTATTGGGGATTTAAACTTATACTTTTTAAATTAGATAAAATACAGTGTTTACACGCAATCACTTTCTATATTTTATTTCCCTATATTTGTTTCTCTAATTTTTATATTCCATTTTATTTGTATAAACTTTGAATATATTTACTTTATTTTTGATTGTTTTTATTTTTAATAATAGCTTAGAAATTTCAAGAGATATAGGTTACTTGTTTTGTTTATTTGTTGCCTTTTTTCTTTTCCATTGCCTTTTCATTTGCATAGCCAATTACTTCCCACATTCATAGCTGTGAATTCTTCTCATAATTCACGTACATATTGTTCCTCAAACTCCTTTTTTCATTGCTTGCAAACAAAGGAAAAAAATTAATAAATACATCAAGTTATTTGTTGCCTTTTCATTTCCCAAACCATTCAAACTCCTGCCTTTTATTTCCTAGCCTCTTTATTTCTTTCTGTTTCTTTCTTTTGGACGTGTATTTACTAAAACCTAGCTGCCATTTATTTTTTTTAAACGTACAAAGTTTCTCATCTCCTCATCTTATTCATTTGTGTGAAAAAAAATACAAGATCTAAAGTCATGGCTTCCTTCTTCTTTCTCCTCCTTCTTTCACTTTGTTTTCTTTGTCTCCCTTCAAGTTAGGATCGATCTCCATCTTCTCCTAGCACATCTCTAACCATCATGACCAAGCAATACAAGATGATGGTTGAACCCATAAGTGGTGTAGCCAAGCCATTGATTGATTAAGGCAAGTTATGCCACATTGATTCGTTATTTTTTCCATTTTTTAACCTCTATTCTTTTGTATTGAATCATATTCTTATTTATGTAATATTTGTTTGCATACAAGATATGGATCTGGTGCTAGTGACACACATGTTTCTGAATTACAAACTGCAAGTGGTTTCTCTGCTATGAGCTCTGATATGAAGTACCTTGGGTTACCATTGATAACAAAAAGAATTACTAGAGCTGACTGCTTTCCTCTCTACAACAAAATCACTTCTGTGTTGAAAGCTTGGGAAAATAGGAAGTTATCACAAAGTGGTAGGCTAGTGCTAATAAAAGCTACTGTATTTGCCTCCCTTGTTTACTGGGCACGTGCAATGATACTTCCTTCTAGACTACTACATCAGGTCAGGTCTGCCATGAGCAGATTTTTCTGGACTGGTAGCATACATAACAAAAAAGTTTTGCCAGTTTCTTTTTCTAAATTTGAAGTTCCTAAATATTTGGGAGGACTTGGAGTTAAAAATGTCAAGACTTGGAATACAGCAGCTATGAGCAAGCATATTGATGATATAATCAGCAATAGGGAAAGTTTATGGGTACAATGGGCTAGGCAGTACAATTTAAAAGGAAAGTTTTTTTGGTGCATGGATATTCCTCAGAATAGTAGCTGGATATGGAGAAATATACTTAAGTTGAGGAATGTGGTACTAAAAATGATCAAATACCCAGTCAATCAAAATTCTACTGTCAAATTCTGGTATGATCCTTGGGTAAGTGAAGGTATTATTCTATCCAGCCTGTGTGATTATAACCAGATTGTGCAGACTGGTATACAAATGAATGCTAAGGCAAGTGATTACATACTTGATGGGAAACTGGTGCTTCCTTATAACAGTAATTTACATATAAGACAGCTGTGGGAAAAAATGATACAACTTTACAAGCCTGATGCACATCACGACTATGTGACATGGAACAAGAAGAAACATACAATTAAAGGTGTTTTCAATCAGATCACTGACACAGCCCCACTGCCTTCTGCTATTTGGAACAGTGTCATTTGGACTTCTGATACTCAACCTAACCATAACTTGATGCTTTGGAAAGTGATAAACCAAGCATTGCTTACTAGAAATGTACTGAACAAGTATGGCATGAGTTGCTCACTGAAGTGTCTGTTTTGTGACAATTTTGATGAGTCTGCTCATCACATTTATTTTGAATGCCCTGCTCTCCTATATATCATCACTGGTATTTGGAATAAAGCTGGCATTAGGAAACTGCCAGTTAGTACTACTGAAGTGTGGGGAGGTTTCTTAAAATCTGGCAAGAAGAAAGATGTAAAAGGAAGGATGCTTGCTAACTGCTTGAAGATTTATATGTCTGTTATCTGGAGAGAGAGGAATACTATATTTTTTGAAAATCAGAGAAAAAATGGTGATGCTCTTTGGCAAGAGGTGAAGAATGCTATTCTTTGCCAAATAAAGAACTGTCAATCTGGTTATTCAGTTGAAATGTTACATCTCTGGGAAAGAGACTAAGTCCCTTTTTATTTTATTTTTTTAGCTCTTTGTGTTTGGTTTTGTTTTGTTCTTTCTTTTCTATGTTTATCTTTGTCCTTCATCTGTAACTTTTATTGGTTTGCAATAAACTGGTAGGGGACCAGTTAACCCCGCTGGCTTTGCCAAAAGATATGGATCTGACTCTTCATAAGTTTGCATTATGCTTTGTTGTGCTTTTTCGTACTTTGTAGAGTTTGGATTTTTATTCTGAATTTGTTAATTCTAGCTTTTAAAAGGTGAGATTTTTCACTCTAGACATACATACTTTTATAATTGTGAAATGATGACAAGTGAATTATAGAGATTAATATATATTATTCATATATGCCTGTGATGTGATAATCTAATGTTAAATGCTGTTTATATATTTGTTACATCATCTGATAAGCTATGTTATATTATACTGTTCATTTTATATACTGTATCATCACTGCAAGTTCGCTATCACTATGGGTTGAAATGATACATACCCTAATGGACATTAGAATAAGGAAAAATCATTATGAGCTTAAATAATAGGCTCGAGTGATTTTTATTGTATTTATTTTACTTGGGATTGCGGGTTTGAAATGATAAACCCGAATTTTCCTTTTTAAATTACGGATTGAAATGATACATATCCATATCACTTGACCTAGGTTAGAAAATTTTATACAGGCCCATGGATAAATTTTTATAATAGTTTTCTAAATGTAATAAGTATTTTGAATTTTTAATATGTGGAATTTTGACTAAAAGTTGGTTTAATAATTTAAAATATAAAGAGATATTGGCTTCCAACAAGCTAAAATATTATAAGTGATAATTGGTTATAAATTGTAATTTATAAATCTTTATTTGGTATTAAATGGTAATTAAAGAACTTTAATTGTGAGAAGTAACTTAATAATTAAAGTTGACTAAGATGGAATTTTGAAATCAAACCTAGTAATTGAAATCAATTTTTAGTTTTGAAATGATTATGGTTTGTATAATAAATAATGTATTTTGAATTGATAAAATGAAATGCAGTTTTGATTAGACCTTTGTAATAAAATTTATTCAATTTGGAATCATAGTTATTTGATGCCTAAATGAATGGATTTATTAAAAAATAGGATTGTATATTAAATATGATAAAATATTTTATTTTGAAGTGGATATGTTTGGAGAATGAATAATTATTATTTTTTAAATGGAAGTGTATTTTTGAAATATGACTTAATTTGGAAATTTGGTTTAAATGGAAATTTTTATTTAAGTAAATACATGGAAATTTTATTTTATTTAGGAGATGGGTATGTTAAATAAAATATTAAGTTATTGGTTGAAATAAAGGTTAAGCAACCTATAAAGTATTGACTTAACAAATGAATTTTAATTTAAATTGGATATTTATTAATAAAATGTTATTTTATTAAAATTTATAAGTTAAGTAATATCCAAATAATTTTTTTGTAAAGTGGAATAAGTTTGATAAGTTAAAAATTAGAAAATTGAAGATACATTGTTTTAAAGAATATAACAGGAATTATAGCGTTTCTGAAATGCTGTAGTTTCTGAATTTGAACTACGTTTTGATATATACTAAATATACCTACCACAGCATTTTATAAATGCTGTTGTTTTGAAATATACAATGTTTTGGAAAGTTTATAATTGAATGAATAAACTTATAAATGCTACAAATTTGAAATGAATATTATTTGACATTGAATTTAAAGGGTTAAATGAATCTTGTTTGGAAGATATTAACATTGAATTTAGATGGTCTATATAAATATGTTTCAAAATGTTTGGTTCCAGAGTTGTTATAACTTGAAAGTGATATGGCTGTGGAAATGAAATTATTGGACATTGTATTTAATTAAGAGTTGTCTTTAAATATATAAAATTAAACTTATTAAAATTGAAGATTTAAGAATATGACTTTATAAAGTGGTTTGGTTTAAGATGATTTATAGCAATATTTCGAGTTTAATAAATTGAAGGAATATTCAATGATTTGGAAATTGGGTTTCATTTAAATGATATATTGATTTGGTTTTGGAATTTAAATGGTATACTATTACTTTGGTTTTGAAATGGATACTATTTGGAAAGTAATGGTATTTGATTTTAAATGGTTTTGAAATAGAAATGATTTTGAAATAAATATCCATGGGTTATAATAACGTTAGGTTGTTAAAGAGACTGAGATCAGAAGTTGTCATACTCTCTGCCAACTTCGAAAACCACTATAACAACCGTGTACGCGGTGGAGAATCCAGAATGAAGTAGGATGGTGGCGACGTCCTTTAAGGTATGAACGTGGGCCCGACTCCCATGAGTTGGCATAAGGTGACTAAAACAGGAGCAATCGACGAGATAATAAGGTCATTCCTTTGATCGGACACGCTCCTTCGATATTATATTCTGACTTTAAGATTGATTTATTGGCCACTTTTGATTCTTTTGATTTGGGGGTGTTGCTCGAGGCGGGCGGTAGTAGCTGCTACGCGTTACCACCGGCCCGGATGTGTAATTGGTATATCTACCCTGGCATTGTCTAGTTGTGCCGTGTCGCCTACCCTATCGCGCCTTGTATGAGTTTGGTTTTCTCCTGTAGCCAGTGGGGTATCCTCTGGTGGCTTCCCGATTAGGAGGAACTGTAACAACCCGCATATTTGTCGATTATATATTTAAATATTTTATTTAAATATTTTATCGTTAGTCAGATTTTAGTCCGAAAAGCTACTTTTTGCATACGGTCGAATTAGGACTCGGGACCACTCCCATTGAGTTTAAAATGCCGTTTGCGACCTTTTTGAGTATAAGCTTGGGTATGTTTGGAGAAAGTTGATTTTTTTGCTACCTTTCCACTTGGGGTTTGAGTTTGGGTTCAGTCCACTAGCCAATTTATGCTCAAATCTGAGCCACTCTTCCTCACTCACCCTCATTCTCTTCCCTTTTCAGTTTTTATAACATTAATGGCGGGAGAGATTGGAAATTAGAAATCTAAAACCTTAGTTTCTCTTGCAAATCAAATTCCAAGCTCCAAACTCAAGAAGAACCCATTGGTAAGCTTCTCTTCTTCTTCTTCAACTTATTCTCTTACTAATTTCAGAAATTCCTAAACCTAATTTTGGGAATGTTCTTGTTTTTGAGCTTAGATTCAAGCTCATTTGGGTTGTATTGAAGAGAGGTTGATTCCCCATTGCTTTCAAGCTTCATCTTCATAAATTTTCGTGCAAATGTGAGATTTTTATCTCACATCTATGACTATAATTATCTTTGGTTGTTGGGTATGAATTCCTAACACCTCTTCATGTGCATTTGCTTTGGATTTGGATTGGTTTTGTGAATATTCCAATTTTTGGGTTTTTAAGTCGAATTTGTGTGAAAACCCTTTCATGGATGTTTGATCATGCTTTTGGTGATGCACCGAGGAGCATATAGGGCAGGGTTGCCGATTGGCATAAACCCTTAGAGCCAATGTCCGTCCGGTTGCATTTTGGGAGAGTTTGCTCTTCATTTGAATAAGGCTGGAAAACAGCCCAGGCATGTTTCAGTCGACTGAAAACTCTGTTCAGTCGACTGAACCTGGAACCCGAGAGTTTCCAGGCATGATTCAGTCAACTGAATTTTTCTGCACAGTCGACTGAACCTGGAAACAGAAAGTTTCCTGAACCTGGAAAATTTCCAGGTACAGGGTCAGTCGACTGAAATCTTCTGTTCAGTCGACTGAACCTGTTGTTTTTGTCCGATTTGCCTTTTTGGATTGGATTTCCAACTTAAATCGATTCGTGTGGTTTCCTATGTGTGTTATCATTTGTTATAACTTTAATGACTCCTTTTTAGGGATTTTTGAATATCCATTTTGATGGATTCTTTATCGGTTTCGTTGGATTCTTATTCACATCTTCGAATGTGAATTTTAGTGATTGATTGTTTCTACAATCTTCTTTGTGCTTGTCACTTTAAAAATATAAAGGTTTTCTATACTAGTAGTAAATATCAAAACTCTTTCCGCAAACGATTTCCATACTATTTTAATATCAAATTCGTTTACAAATCCGTTTTCCAATCTATTAGTATATATAAACCTTTACCTCACTCGTATGAGAAATCTAATTAAACGACTTAGTAAAACGAGTGGTATGAAACGCTCGCGTTCACTTTGTTGGTTAATTCTTGGACTTGTTCGATTGAAAACTCTTGTGACAATTTTATAGTGGAGATTTACAGTTTGTTCGTAAGTATTTGAGTTAAGCAAGTGGTTATGGGACATGAAGCTAAACTCATATATTTACTAGCTTAGTGTAATTGACACTTCTTGATGATCATGACGATCATTTTTGTGATTTAGACTAGCGATTGTGCGATGTCTCTTTGTCCACGTGGAGGACAATAACTAATTTCATTGAGCTTCGTCTCATTTCTTTGTGGGGTAGCAACCCACGGTCTTCGGACCATTCGTGTGTCAGGTCTTCGGACCATTCGTGTGTCAAATTAATGGCTAGCTACCATGAGATAGCTTCTCGTTCGTGTGTTACAGCTGTGGTGAGTTTTCATGCTCCCGTCCGTGTGATAGGCCTCCCCCCCTTATTTTGTGTGATTTCTGGATTTCGTGTGTTGAATTCTGGAATTTGTGTGTCATTGACCTTTCTTGTGATTTCTGGATTTCGTGTGTTGAATTCTAGAATTTATGTTTCACCTATTTTTGTGATTTCTATTGATATGAGTTATCAATTTTTGTGCATCGGTGAATTTGTGTGTCATTGACTTCTGTGATTGACATTAATGAAATCGTCAATATTTATGGTTTGATGAACGAAATAAGGAGAATGACATTTCCTTGATACTTGTGTAGATTTGGTGACATTGAATAATCTCTTGATGATTTTCAACTAATTATGTGTATATCACAGCTTGGCACTGTGATTATTGTGTGTTTAGTCATATCCCTTATTCTATATCGTTTCATCTGATATTTATAGTTAGACTGATCCGTTTATTATTTTCTTATTAAATAATACTCGGGTCAGACCGAGATGTTACAGGTGCTTCTGCTTGACTTCTCATCCGGGATTAACTCCTTAACTTTTGGGTTAACTACTTAGATTAGTAGTTATTTTTTTGTATACATTTGAGATATAGACTCCTTAATGTATACTTATTCTTTTGTGTAGTTTGTGTAACTATTCTTCTGTGATATTGTGGATCTTTTTAGACCACTACTCTGATGTACACTTTCTAGTGTTATATTCATATCTATTTCTGCCTTTGTGATATGAATTGTCCGTGACTGGTTTGTGTTATGTTTATTTCTATATTTGTTTCCGAAGGATTTATATATCCACCGTGTAGTAGCTTTGTGTTTGTACCGACATGTCGGATTTCCTCTTGAAATAGAATGCATGTTATATTATCTGACATATCGGTGCTCGCGCAAAGAAATTACAGGGATGGTCGCTCCTCAACGGCCTTATTCTCCGTGCTAGTTGACAGCATTCACCGTAACGTTCTTGGCTAGCGTGGGTATAGAGGTGGGGCGTCACAGCATGGTATCAAAGCCAAAACTTCGGAACAATATGAAATATTATAACAAGGATCATCGTCCTAAGACCATCTTAGGAGTCGTGCTTTAGGATTTTATTCGGGTCTTCGTACCGTTCAATCCTATTTCCTTTTATGATTCCTTGTTTATCTATCAAGATTGCTTGATATTCAATTTGGTGAATAACCTTTTTCTTCTTCTTCTTTATTTCAAAAAGGAAGAGAAATGTCTAGACCAGGCCGCCCCAGAGCCGTGCCATCTAGCACTCCGCCCCAGGATGGAGTTTTTATGACTGCTCAACAGCTTCTTGATTTAGTGAGAAATGCTCAAGCAGCTGGAGCTAACCCGGAACCCACTCACCCAAAGTCGGGATTTGCACGCTTGTGTAGCGATTACACTAATTTGGGTGGGGAGCCATTCAAAGGTTCCGAAACTATTATTGAAGTACAGGCTTGGCTAAGGTCATGTGATCGAATCTTTTCTCGCATGAATCTTGTTGATCTTCACCGAGTTCAGGTGGCCTCTAGTATGCTCCGAGAAAGAGCATTGGACTGGTACGAACTTCTTATTTCTGAGATTAATGAAGCGGATCTCACTTGGGAGAAATTCCGTGAGCGCTTCGAATTAAAATTCGTGCCAGAAGCTGAGAAAGTGACGATGGCTCGTCGTTTCATTGACCTTGTTCAAGGTGATTCTTCCGTGACGGACTACGTTGCTTCTTTTGAGTCACTTTCCAAATATGGGGTTGAATACATCAACACCCCTCTGAAGAAGAATCAGAGATTTGTTTATGGCTTAAACAAAAATCTCAAGAAACCATTACTTCTAAAGTTAGAAGTTTCTTTTGACCAACTCGTTGATATCGCTCTTCGTCTTGAAGAGGCGGATAGGGAGAATGATGTTGAAGTGGTGGGTTCCAAACCAAACTTCAACAACAACAAGAAGAGGTCAAACAAATTTAAAGGTCCGTATCCCAACAAAAAGGGTAAGCAAGCAACTCCTGCTGCAAAGACCTTTTCCTCTTCTGATGGGAAATGCTATAACTGTGGTTCCAGAGACCATTTTGCGAACAAGTGTTCAAAGCCTCGTACTTGTCACTATTGTAAAAGCCCGGACCATTTTATGCATGTATGTCCCAAACTTCAAAATAGGAAGGAGGGAAAGCTTAATGTTGCTCAAGCCCCTGGCAACACATCTCGTGGCCAAGGTATTTCTCATTCTATCCTTGATGGAATTATTTTATTTCGTGATCATCCTATTCGAGTTCTTTTTGATACGGGTGCGTCCCATTCTTTTATATCAAAAGAACTTGTTGATACTTTTTCTTTGGATGTTTTGTGTTTAATGACTTCTTTGAGAATTGCGAATCCGGTTGGTGGATCCGCAACAATTAGTTTATTGTGTAAAGATGTCGAGATTATTTTGTGTGGTTTTCCTTTTCTAGCCGATTTGCATGTCATGCGATATTTAGGCTTTGGAATAATTTTGGGAATGGATTGGCTTAACCGTTATGAAGCTCATATCCTATGTCCTGAGCGGACTATTCATCTTCGACATCCTTAATCTATTAATCAGATTTCTATTGATCTTAAAGATTTGGATTCCAGCTTGGTTGCATCTTTATATTCTTTAAATCCTCGTGATGACGATAATGACGATGAGGAAGATATTATTTCTCTTATTCACGTTGTTCGTGAATTTTCCGACATATTTGAGCCCGTTTTAGGATTGCCACCTAAGCGAGCAATTGAGTTCAGAATTAATCTCATTCCTGGAGCTCAACCTATTACTCGTCCTCCTTATCGTATGTCCAATAAAGAAAATGAGGAGATGCGCCTACAATTATCCGATTTGGAAACGAAGCAGTTTATTCGCTCTAGTTCCTCGCCTTGGGGAGCTTCAGCTATTTTTGTGAAGAAATCCGATGGTACGCTTAGGCTTTGCGTTGACTATCGCAAGCTTAATGATCTTACTATCAAAAATAAATATCCTTTACCTCGAATTGATGATCTATTCGATCAGCTTTGTGGTGCTAGAGTCTTTTCACAGTTGGACTTAGCCACTGGATTTCATCAGCTTCGTATTGCAGAGGATAGCATTCCTTTGACATCGTTCCGTACCCGTTATGGATCTTATGAATGGCTTGTTATGCCATTTGGTCTGACGAATGCTCCGGCTTATTTCGTTGACCTTACGAATAGAGTTTTCAAAGACTTTCTGGACCGGTTTGTTCTCATCTTTATCGATGATATTCTTGTGTATTCTAAAACCGAGGAGGAGCATGAAAAGCATCTTCGGATTGTGTTGGAAACTCTTAGGAGTAATCAATTGAAAGCAAAATTTTCTAAGTGCCATTTTTGGCAATCTCGTGTGAAGTTTCTTGGTCATATTATTTCTGAATCCGGAATTTCCGTGGATCCTTCAAAGATTGAAGCGATTCAAAATTGGAAGAGACCGGAGAGTGTGACGGAGATCCGTAGCTTTCTCGGATTGGCAGGCTATTACCGCCGTTTTATCAAAGATTTTTCTAAGGTTGTCGTGCCCCTCACTGGCTTGACTAAGAAAGGTGTTAAATACATTTGGTCGGACAAATGTGAAACTTCTTTTCAGAAATTAAAAGAACTTCTTTTGGATGCTCCTATTCTTGTGATTCCCGAAGGGAATCAAGATTTTGTTGTTTATACCGATGCTAGTCGCATTGGTTTGGGTGCCGTTCTTATGCAAAGAGAACGTGTTATTGCTTACGCTTCTAGGCAGTTGAAGCCGGCCGAGACTAGATATGCCACTCATGATTTAGAACTCGCGGCTATTGTTTTCGCCCTTCGAATTTGGCGTCATTATCTTTTGGGAGAGAAATTTATTCTTTATACCGATCATAAGTCCTTGAAGTATTTATTTTCTCAAAAGGAACTTAATTTGCGTCAACAACGTTGGCTCGAGTTCCTTGCTCCTTATGATCTTGATATCCTTTATACCCCCGGTAAGGGTAATCGTGTCGCCGATGCACTTAGTCGGAAGCAACAGGCGGTTGTTTCTATGATGATATCCGAATGGAACGATCTCGAGATCTTATCCACTTGTGAGATTCGAGACCGCGTATCCGATTTATGCTCATCATTTGTTTTATGTAGCCTTGAGGCTCATCCTTCTCTTTTAGACCGCATTCTTGAAGCTCAAAGGCTAGATCCCGAATTGGCTCTTCTTAGCCGAATATTAAGGATAAGATTGATATTGAAGGATTGAAAGACTTTGATATCGATTCTCGTGGCGGCATTCGAAGATTTGGTAAACTCATCGTGCCAAATATTTGTGATCTTCGTAAAGACATTTTAGAAGATTCTCATCGTTCTAAATTCACCATTCATCCCGGTAGTAGCAAAATGTACGCGGATATGAAGCGACTTTATTATTGGGAGGGAATGAAACTTGACATCGCTAACTTCGTTAAGCGTTGCATGACTTGCCAACTCATTAAAGCCGAACATCAAAGGCCCGGTGGGTTATTGCAACCTTTAGAAATTCCTATTTGGAAGTGGGATCCAATTTCCATGGATTTTATAGATGGCCTTCCCTGTTCTCGTTCGGGTCATGATAGTTTATGGGTAATTGTTGATAGACTTACTAAATCCGCCCATTTTATTCCCGTTCGGTCTAACCGAACCGTTCCTCTTTTGGCCAAACTCTTTATCAAAGAGATTGTTAAATTGCATGGAGTTCCTACTTCTATTGTTAGTGATCGTGATCCATTGTTTACTAGTGGATTTTGGAAGAGTCTTCAAAAAGCTTTGGGAACGAAGCTTAATTTTAGCACCGCTTATCATCCCCAGTCCGATGGACAAACGGAGCGTGTGAATCAAACTCTTGAAGATCTTCTTCGTGCTTGTGTGCTTGATTTTGGTGGAAGTTGGGAAGATCATATTCCACTTGTTGAATTTTCCTATAATAATAGCTTCCAATCTAGTATTGGTATGGCACCGTTTGAGGCACTTTATGGTAGGCTATGCCGATCTCCTTCTTGTTGGCTTGAGGCCGGTGAGAAGCTGGTTTTAGGTCCATATTTTATTCGGGATTCCACAGAGAAAATTGACCTTATTCGACATAGGATGAAAGAAGCCCAGAGTAGACAAAAATCCTATGCCGATAACCGAAGAAGGAAATTAGAATTTTCTGTTGGAGATCTTGTTTTTATTCGTATTTCACCAATGAAAGGTGTTGTGCGTTTCAGTCGCTCGGGAAAGTTAGCGCCTCGATATATTGGGCCATTCCCTATCACTGAACGTATTGGTTCCATGGCTTATCGCCTTTTATTGCCGGCTCAATTTTCTGCTATCCATGACGTGTTTCACGTTTCTCAACTTCGGAAGTGTCTTCGAGATTCCGATTCTATTCTTGAGCCCGGTGTTGTGGAAGAGATTGAACTTTCACCTAATTTAACTTATGAGCAACATCCCATTCGAATAATTGCTTCGGAGGTCAAACGACTTCGAAATTAAGATGTTCCGCTTGTTAAAGTTCAATGGTCTTCTAATCCGAAGGATTGTTCTTGGGAGACTAGGGAATTCATCGAGCGATCACATCCGGACTTGCTTTTCCGTGCTCTTTAAGGTGAACCTTTTATTTCAAATTTCTTTTGTGTTGAATATGCTTTTATGGTTGTTACTATATATCTTCTTCTTAAGTATTGCGAGGACGCAATTTCTTTAAGGAGGGGAGTCTGTAACAACCCGCATATTTGTCGATTATATATTTAAATATTTTATTTAAATATTTTATCGTTAGTCGGATTTTAGTCCGAAAAGCTACTTTTTGCATACGGTCGAATTAGGACTCGGGACCACTCCCATTGAGTTTAAAATGCCGTTTGCGACCTTTTTGAGTATAAGCTTGGGTATGTTTGGAGAAAGTTGATTTTTTTGCTACCTTTCCACTTGGGGTTTGAGTTTGGGTTCAGTCCACTAGCCAATTTATGCTCAAATCTGAGCCACTCTTCCTCACTCACCCTCATTCTCTTCTCTTTTCAGTTTTTATAACATTAATGGTGGGAGAGATTGGAAATTAGAAATCTAAAACCCTAGTTTCTCTTGCAAATCAAATTCCAAGCTCCAAACTCAAGAAGAACCCATTGATAAGCTTCTCTTCTTCTTCTCCAACTTATTCTCTTACTAATTTCAGAAATTCCTAAACCTAATTTTGGGAATGTTCTTGTTTTTGAGCTTAGATTCAAGCTCATTTGGGTTGTATTGAAGAGAGGTTGATTCCCCATTGCTTTCAAGCTTCATCTTCATAAATTTTCGTGCAAATGTGAGATTTTTATCTCACATCTATGACTATAATTATCTTTGGTTGTTGGGTATGAATTCCTAACACCTCTTCATGTGCATTTGCTTTGGATTTGGATTGGTTTTGTGAATATTCCAATTTTTGGGTTTTTAAGTCAAATTTGTGTGAAAACCCTTTCATGGATGTTTGATCATGCTTTTGGTGATGCACCGAGGAGCATATAGGGCCGGGTTGCCGATTGGCATAAACCCTTAGAGCCAATGTCCGTCCGGTTGCATTTTGGGAGAGTTTGCTCTTCATTTGAATAAGGCTGGAAAACAGCCCAGGCATGTTTCAGTCGACTGAAAACTCTGTTCAGTCGACTGAACCTGGAACCCGAGAGTTTCCAGGCATGATTCAGTCGACTGAATTTTTCTGCACAGTCGATTGAACCTGGAAACAGAAAGTTTCCTGAACCTGGAAAATTTCCAAGTACAGGGTCAGTCGACTGAAATCTTCTGTTCAGTCGACTGAACCTGTTGTTTTTGTCCGATTTGCCTTTTTGGATTGGATTTCCAACTTAAATCGATTCGTGTGGTTTCCTATGTGTGTTATCATTTGTTATAACTTTGATGACTCCTTTTTAGGGATTTTTGAATATCCATTTTGATGGATTCTTTATCGGTTTCGTTGGATTCTTATTCACATCTTCGAATGTGAATTTTAGTGATTGATTGTTTCTACAATCTTCTTTGTGCTTGTCACTTTAAAAATATAAAGGTTTTCTATACTAGTAGTAAATATCAAAACTCTTTCCGCAAACGATTTCCATACTATTTTAATTTCAAATTCGTTTACAAATCCGTTTTCCAATCTATTAGTATATATAAACCTTTACCTCACTCGTATGAGAAATCTAATTAAACGACTTAGTAAAACGAGTGGTATGAAACGCTCGCGTTCACTTTGTTGGTTAATTCTTGGACTTGTTCGATTGAAAACTCTTGTGACAATTTTATAGTGGAGATTTACAGTTTGTTCGTAAGTATTTGAGTTAAGCAAGTGGTTATGGGACATGAAGCTAAACTCATATATTTACTAGCTTAGTGTAATTGACACTTCTTGATGATCATGACGATCATTTTTGTGATTTAGACTAGCGATTGTGCGATGTCTCTTTGTCCACGTGGAGGACAATAACTAATTTCATTGAGCTTCGTCTCATTTCTTTGTGGGGTAGCAACCCACGGTCTTCGGACCATTCGTGTGTCAGGTCTTCGGACCATTCGTGTGTCAAATTAATGGCTAGCTACCATGAGATAGCTTCTCGTTCGTGTGTTACAGCTGTGGTGAGTTTTCATGCTCCCGTCCGTGTGATAGGCCTCCCCCCCTTATTTTGTGTGATTTCTGGATTTCGTGTGTTGAATTCTGGAATTTGTGTGTCATTGACCTTTCTTGTGATTTCTGGATTTCGTGTGTTGAATTCTAGAATTTATGTTTCACCTATTTTTGTGATTTCTATTGATATGAGTTATCAATTTTTGTGCATCGGTGAATTTGTGTGTCATTGACTTCTGTGATTGACATTAATGAAATCGTCAATATTTATGGTTTGATGAACGAAATAAGGAGAATGACATTTCCTTGATACTTGTGTAGATTTGGTGACATTGAATAATCTCTTGATGATTTTCAACTAATTATGTGTATATCACAGCTTGGCACTGTGATTATTGTGTGTTTAGTCATATCCCTTATTCTATATCGTTTCATCTGATATTTATAGTTAGACTGATCCGTTTATTATTTTCTTATTAAATAATACTCGGGTCAGACCGAGATGTTACAGGTGCTTCTGCTTGACTTCTCATCCGGGATTAACTCCTTAACTTTTGGGTTAACTACTTAGATTAGTAGTTATTTTGTTGTATACATTTGAGATATAGACTCCTTAATGTATACTTATTCTTTTGTGTAGTTTGTGTAACTATTCTTTTGTGATATTGTGGATCTTTTTAGACCACTACTCTGATGTACACTTTCTAGTGTTATATTCATATCTATTTCCGCCTTTGTGATATGAATTGTCTGTGACTGGTTTGTGTTATGTTTATTTCTATATTTGTTTCCGAAGGATTTATATATCCACCGTGTAGTAGCTTTGTGTTTGTACCGACATGTCGGATTTCCTCTTGAAATAGAATGCATGTTATATTATCTGACATATCGGTGCTCGCGCAAAGAAATTACAGGGATGGTCGCTCCTCAACAGCCTTATTCTCCGTGCTAGTTGACAGCATTCACCGTAATGTTCTTAGCTAGCGTGGGTATAGAGGTGGGGCGTCACAGGAACCGTGATACTGGATGGACTACTGGGACTATTATATGTTAAGCGGAATATTGGGTCACTCCTTAACGCAATTTAAAAGTAAGTTTATTTTACTATAGACATTATTACAATAGCGAAATAATACTACATAGTAAATTGTTTAATGGATCCTTAGAGGATGGGCAATCCCAAGCATCCTTTAAGTTACTTGTACCTTATATTACAGTTCACTTGAGTTGGTTTACATTGTATAAGTATGTATGTCCTGACTCGAGTGTTATGTGTAATTGCTTTACGTTCGGGTCATACTGAGTGATACAACATTACAGACTCACCTTCGAAGTTTGAGCTTTACTTGTAGATCTAACTATCTATTTCAATTTCAATGTTCAGTTGATTTTAGTTATCCAGTGATTCCAGTGATGTATTCAGCTTTGTACATGATTATTGTATTGAATTTCTGTTGTATCGTATCTGACTCTGATGTATTTATATGGTAGCTTCATGAATTACTATCTCTTTCCTTCCGTTGCATTATATTACTCTGTTTCTGTGATCTTTGATTTATTTATTTATTACATATGTTGAGTTTTGCCAAATTTAAATTACAATTCAATACTTTGAATAATTCAAGTCCGACATGTGCGGATGTGAATGGTTGAAAATATCGGGCTGTTACAGTGGATCTTCATAGCATGAGGACTACTTGTTGACATGCTCTGGATCGCTCCCATTATAGAGTTATTTATAGCGAGGTCTCCTCGTTGTGGAGATTTTTCAAATTGTAAGGACTAATCGCTACTAGTGGTAGTAGAAAAGTGCATTCGGTTTCGTTCAGTCCCAGGAAAAACTTGTATGGACAAATGTCTAACATTGCATTTTTGAGACACAACGTTGACTTTTACAAATGTACATCTGCTTGATGGCGGAGAAGGCAACTTCTTTTAGCTTAACACCCTCCTCTGAGACATACTAGCTATGAGATTGTAGGCTTGTGGGAGTCAAATAGTGATCAAAGGAATGGCAGAGTGGCATTTAAAGTGGAACCTGTTATGATCAAAGCATGGTTTTGTATGAAAAGCGTGGCTTTGAAGAAATTGAGCATAGCCTCACTGGCCTCACATCCTGGAAGATGATATGGTTTACTATGTGGTCCAATAGACACAAATTTGGAATAGGTGAGTATATATGGTGGTGTCCAATATGTTGGGCCCTTTGGGGGAAAACGTTCCTCAAGGCATTTATTGCCCCATTTTGATAAAATGGTTAGCTTGAGAAAAGCAGGAAACTACTGGTTATCAGTGGTAGTATGGCAAGTAAATGTCCAACTAACTAGTTTGAGAAAAGCGATTATGGCAACTCAGGAACTATGTTTGTTATGCGTGGATCGGAGAAAAAGGCCACTAGTTCCCTATCATTTTGGAAATCCAATCCGAATACTAGATTTACGATTTTGATTGTATTCCCAAAATAGCTGTAATTACTTGCAAGCGTTTAAGCTACCCCTTTTGGTATCATATATTTCATTCCGCATATTCCGTTGACCCAGTTCGGATATATTCCCTTAGACTTAGTCTAGGTATTGATACCTTATTTGAATATGTTTATTTGAAAAGTGTTTTCAAAGGAATGTCATTAAAAATAATATCAAGTATATTTTGGTATAAAAGTGTTTTGGTTATCATAAGGTAAAATCTCGTCCGTTTATGTATGGACGTGGTCTTATGAGATACCCTTCTTTTCAAAGGTTTTGATATAATCTTCATGATCCACGCATTTAAAATTTCGAGTATCTCACGCTAGTCTATCAAGCCTGATTCGGGTATTTTTAATACTCGGGTCAGATCCGAGTAGTTTTAGGTTGAGTTGAAGATGGTTGGAGTTTCTAAAGGAGAGCTGGAGATCTTTATCATCGTATGGACATATTTTATTATCCGCTGCATCTATTGCATTTATTTTGTTTTTTAGCATTTATGAGGATAAGGGTTTACAACTGTCTAGGCTGAATCTAGGTTAGACTCTGATATTGTATTTTAAAATTTTTCATTGTAAAGATTATTATTGAAATAGTATATGTTGTTCCATTCATGTGAGATTATGTTCTGTCTTTATTTTCTTTCTACCCTTAATGATCTGCTTATTCGTGCAATTTGAGTTGGACATGTGTGGTTTATTGTCGATTCAAAGGCTATGAAAGAACCAGTTCGTTACATTTGGTATCAGAGCTGAAGCTTAAGCGAGAACACGGGCTTTGTTGGGGTAAAGAATCATTAGAGATAAGGTTAATAATACCCTAGGATGAGTAACTCATTAGAGATAGGGTTAGTAACACCCTACAATGAGTTTGAGTGTATTATATGAGCACGTATTTATTATTAGATATAAAAATGTTTTTTATTGATTAATCCGTTGAGTGGTATATGGATTCCGGTTGATGTGTGAGTGCTCCATGTAATCGATAGGGATTCCTATACATTTAAACAAGGCGAACTGACACACTGATTTTGAAAAATTGGTAAATGAAATAATTTTACCAAGGATTATATTTTGAAAATAAAGTATATATTTTAAAATTTTGTATAGTTAGAAATCGGGATTAGTGAAATTTAAATATGAACAATTTGGATTAGAATTTCACAGTTTGACTATAAGATGTTTCATAAAGATAATCGATAAGTAAGAAATCTGATAAGGTAATTAAGATCTTTAATACTTATTCCAAAATAATAAATTAAGAAATGACAATGTTAAGTTACTATCATAAATTAATCAATTGTTTGATTTAAAATTTAAGCATAAATACCTTATGAATTAAGTTTCACGATTTGACTATAAGGTATTTGATAATAAGATTTGTTTAAGGAATGAACATATAAGATAAATTCATAAAAAGAATTTACAAAATAGGTTTTATAAAGTAATCTCTAAAGGATTTTGAAAATGGTATTATTTCAAATAAAAGGAGGTATTTTGTGATAACTAATTCGATTGGCTTGAAAAAAAAAACTAAAAATGGGCAAGAGATGTGTTCGGATGGTAAAAACTTCTCTTAAGTATTACTTTTCTTGTTAGGAGGATATATGATACTATTCGTAGTGCCAAGTTCTTTAGATTGTTTTGGAGTTACTCGTTCTATATAATTTTGTTAAGTTAAAGAAATAATGAGAATCATTGATTA
This sequence comes from Allium cepa, assembly GCA_030765085.1. Lineage (NCBI taxonomy): Eukaryota > Viridiplantae > Streptophyta > Magnoliopsida > Asparagales > Amaryllidaceae > Allium > Allium cepa. The sequence goes on from CM060937.1 coordinate 310,737,910, forward strand.
GTAATCTTTATAAAAATGTTTAAAGTAATGATAAATTGGAATCGCTAATTGCTAAAATAATGCAAATTTTCGACGATTTTGGACAACCGAAATTTTCGAATCATACCAAACTCAAAGCTAAGAAATTTATGAAAACTTTTGATATAAGATTAAAATACTTTGAGTAAATGAAATAAGATAAGGATAGTTTATAAATTTGATTTGTAGAGAAAAAAGAGTTAAGAGTTAAGAGTATGAGGATTCAAATATGGGTGGTTTAAAATTTGTTTTTTCAAAGCTAGAAAATTAATAATAATATTAAATAAGAAATAAGTTTTATAACTTATGAATTTGAGATAATAGTAAATTACAACAAAGTCTAAATTTGTTAGACAGACGGATATAAGTAAAATCAATTTGAAATTTGGGATTTGTATATACTCTAAGGAGGTAAAGGTATATCATATAAATAAAGATTTAAGTCATGAACTATTAAGTAAAATAATGACTCCTCAAAAAGGTAATTATAACGTGGAAAATGTTTTGTTAATGTATTCCAACATTAATTAAGGATTTAGACTTAAGTTTTTAAAATGTGATTGATTTACATAAGTTATAATATGAAATATACTAAAGTAATAGTTTTACAAATTGATTCATAAATAATATTAGTGTTAAAGGAAATGTACTAAGTTAGAGGATTGTGGGGAAAATAATTTGTAATAAAGATAAATTATCTTTTGACTGAAAAATGGTTTCTTTGTAATATTTTCCTTTAATAAAAATACTTGTAAATAAATAATTAATGGGACTATATAAAGAAGCACCTTTATAAAGTGGTTAAACTAAAGATAAAAGTTTATCAATAGTTTTTGAAAGTTAATAAATACATATATTATATGTATATCATTTCATCCCACAAATTTTGTTCTAAGACTCGAGTTCATAACTTTGAGGTGTTTGCACTGGACTGAATAATGATTTATCACTTAATTCTTGACGATGAACATTGATGAGGTTTGTGACTATCATAGTTGAGCACTATGCAAGGAAAGCAAAGGTTCTGATCTAAAAGACCGATTAGTGTCCACATCCGAGGATCGAGGGATCGATACTAGTTTAGAAGAAAAGTTGTGGATTCTAATAGAAGATTGAATAGGATATTGCATAAAAGTAATCTATGAAAATAATTTGGTAAAATAATGTTTGGAAAAACTGCTGTGAGTTTTAGATTCGGTGTAATTTCGAAGACGAAATTCTATTAAGTAAGGGAGTATTCTATTAAGTAAGGGAGTATGTAATGACCCAAAATTTGACCGCATTAAGATATAATATTTAAAGTGATTTTAAATATAAAATGGGTAAGGATATACGGTTCAAATAATATTAGATAGGATTTGAAAAGAGAATTTGTGATAACCTGGATTTTTGGGCATCTGTTAATTGGTAATTAACTAGATTAAATTATTAGAAATACTGGTTTATAAGTTGAACAAATAATTCTGATTATATATATATATATATATATTATCTGGATATACGAATTAATCTCCTTTTGTAATTATTTAGTTGTGCCAAAATTATTCTTTCCAAACAACTTAAATATGTGTTTTCAAATTACTAATGTTTATAAGTAGATTGTAAATAGAATTTGGATTGAAATTCAAAAGTAAATATCTTTAAAATAAATTGGATTTGAAAACTCTATATTTTAAAACTAGTATATATGGTTATTTAGTGTATAATTATGTTTTATATTATTTCTCTAAAGTTGTATAAATATAAATAAAAGAAAAAGTTTGAAATATAAAAAAACACATAAACCATATAAATGCATGCAATTAACAAGTGTAGGCTAAATGTAACATGCAATTTAACAAGTGTCAAGTTATTTTCTTTTCATTTTTTTAATTAATAAAACAAGGTTATATATACCTCTTTACTTCTTCTATCTTTCATTTTTTTCAAAATTTTATCAAACTAAAAATCCGGGAAAGCTAAATCAGAGAAAAATAAAAAAAGAAAACAAAACAATCTTTTGCAAATCTCAAACCTAAAGCAAGCTAATTAAACATAATCAAAGGAACAAAGCAGATCAACTAAAAACAAACAGATCAGAATCAAATAGCAGTTTCAATGATCAAAAAGCAATTTTAGTTTTCAAATCTCAAGGCTATTTCTCTATGCAACAACAGGTGAGTAACTTTTTAAAAGCTAAATTTGTTTGATATCCTGATGCATATTGTCATCCTTGAAATTATGATGTGAAATATGTTTGCTTGAGTGTAAATATGCTTGCATGTATATATGTATGAGGATTATTTGTATGCATGTGTGTACACACACACACACACACATCTATTTTGTATTAACAGGTTAAACTAAGTTAAAATTTCAATCTCTCTTTCCCTAGTCTCTTTTAGGTTAGGTTCTTTAAAAGAAAAGTGTTTGTATTAACCAAACTTAGTTTTTAAAACTGTTAATAAGGGCAATTAGAAAGTAGATTGTCCGGAAAGGTTGAAGAACAGTAAAAAGCAAATCAAGTCATAAAATTTATTGATTAATTTTTGGTTTTTGATTACATCATCTAAATCGATTTCGAAAACGATGATTTTTAAAGGTAAAATCAAGATTTTTAATTTTTTTGGTAGCAATCTCTGGTTGAACCAAACCGAGTGTTTCCTTGATTTCTGACGATCGGCGAGGAATGGAAGGTCGGTATCGTGGCTGAAGCTTTCCCAGAGGTCAAGGGTTCTGGAAAAAATGATCGGTGAATTTATAGTTCACCATGGTGGCTAATCAATGGTGATCTTGGGTTTTAATACCGGTTTTGGTCGACTTGGGTTTCCAGGCTACTGCGTCGTCATCAAAGCGCCGGAGATGATCGGAATGAGGGGGATCGGAGCATGGGACTGAGGCGAGGGTGTGGAGCTTTCTGGTGGTCTAAGCCATCATCACGATGAGGTAGTTGGCGATCGGTTCGTTCTAGGTTGGGGTCGCTTGTGCTCGATTGCGATTTTGTGTCTGATTCGAAGGTTTGGGTGGTCAGACTGTTAGAGGAGATTACCGTCGACGTGCCAATGGTCGCAGCGCTAATCGAAGCTGCCGCGTTCGCCTATGCATGTGTACGTGTGTCAGTGGTGTATCGGTGGGTTTGGGCTGTAGGAGATGGAGTTGGTCTCGGGTGGGAACTCGGGGAAATGAAGTGATGGCTCAAGTTTGGCTTCGGGTAGTTTGCGAGTAATTTTTTTACTGGTTATAAAAGTTTTAAAAACTTAAACCAAACAAAGTTTTAAATAAAAAAGAAAAAGGGAAGATTTCTCGGGTTGGTACTGGGATTGACTCGAGTATTTGTAGTAGCAATTTTTAAAATTTTAAATAAAACAAGTTTTTAAAGTTAAAATAAATCAAGTTTTAAACTATTTTCTTAAATCAATTTCTTTTAAATAATAAGTGTTTATTTAAATATTTGGTTAGATAAAAGTTGTATAATTTATTTTAACTTATATTAATTAAGTTAATTCTTAGGTTTATTAAAATTAATTTAAATAGTGTAATTAAGTAGTTGATTAGGAAATTAAAATGTTTTTAATTATCAATTAACTTAAAGGTCTTAAGTTGATTCATATATTAATGATAATTAATTCCAAAGGTTTGTTAAATAAGATTTGAATGATAATTAAGTAATTACTTAAGATAAATGGTTTATCTTTAATTAATTAAGGTCTTAGATAATTAAAGGTAAATAATTAATAATTAAAGGATAATTAATTAATGTGAATAATTAATGGGTGATTAATAAATTCCAATAATTAATTAAGATAAAATAAATTGGCTTATAATTAATCAATGATAATTAAGCAGGGGTTTAAGTAATTAATTCATTAATAATCTATTTAATTTTTGATTTAAATTAAATTAATTACTAATCGTGTGATATAATTATTCTTGCTTAGGATGATTAATTAATATCTCTAGTCTGTTATCTGTGATGTTCTATGATATGAAATGCTTGGATTGAACTGTTGATAAGTGTGAATCTTTTATTTGAATAGTTATCTGAGGTGAATTGCTGTGTGGATATGATATTCTGAAATTTAATTAAATTGTTGAAACTTAAACAACTTGGCTTAAAAGATGGCATTTGGATTCGAAGAAATCGGGGTCCGATATCAGTGATATCCGGAACCACTTCGATTAGTAATCTAATTTTTTTTATAAATTTGATTTTTAAAATTCAAATAGGCAGGAATGGAATAAACTAAGGAACTTAGCCATTTAAACTAAGTAACGGTACTTAGATATTATTTGTGGAATAAATTTTAGGCTATAGAAAAATAAGAACTCGTAGTAATGTACGATTACCTAGGTTTTCAAAGAGGTTTTATAACTCAGTATTTCAATTTAAATGGGTTTACTCACGCTAGTTTCCAGCCTGACCTGGTTGTTACTTTATTGTAATGCTCAGGTCAGACAGAGTATTATAGATTTTCAGGTTAGGACGTTCTGGAGCTCAGGAGGCGAGCTGGATGGTAGGAACGAATGGAGTATTATTCCACAGTGTATTTGAATCTGTATTGATTGTATTCAGAGACACGTTATTATGACTGTTTGGATCATTTGTTGATGGTTTTACTCTGATATATTGTATGTAATGTAACAGTTGCAGCTTTTCTTGTATAAATGTTGTTGTTTGATATTATACTTTGATCCGCAACGATTGTGAGATCTTGTGCTGTTGTTTTCTGTTTCTTCTTCTACCTCTTTCTTCTTTACACTAACAATCTAGAATTTCCGCCGTTCGATTGCTCAGCACTTCTACAATGAATGTATTAGTGTCAAATTTTCGGAGTCGAAAATTTTGGGTCGTTACATTTTGGTATCAGAGTTGAAGTTTAAGCGAGAATCTTGATTCTGATGGGGGTTACACATTTTAATAAGGGTCAATAATACCCTAGAATTAGTTGAGCGTAATATATATGAGAGCGTACTTGTTATTTTCTTATATAAGGAATTTAAAATGATTTTTATATAAGCCTATATTTTGGTAAATAAAGAAATAATTATATATATATATATATATTAAGGTAATTGGTTGTTGATTATTAAAGTTGAATAAGGTCATAAGAATTTAAGTGGTAACTTATATAACCAAATAGGAATTGGATAATATGAACTATACAAATAAGATAAGCTTGAAACGGATTCAAACCAGAAAATAAAATCCTAAAATTTGTAGAAGTGTTTCAGAATGTTGAAATAAGTTACCTTGATTTTGATTTTCCAGCAAATTATTATGGAATATGTGGTGTGTATGATTTCTCGACATGATAATTATCATGAATTGGGTGTTGTAACTTAATAAGGGATGTTTATTTTTAAAATAAATAATGATAAAGCAAAATGAAATGTTTTAAGGAAGTAACAATTTAGATAAATATGACTTATAAATTGAAAAGATTTAAACTGTGAAGTTTTAGAAAATTTAAATTATTTTAAAGTGTTAAAAGATATAATAAATAATATTTTTAAATGCAGGAATCTTTTCTTAAAACAAGAGTTGTTTTAAAAGTTTAAAAGAAATTTGTTTTGAACTAAAAACCAAGAATGGTTTAAATTTTGAAATATGATTTGTTGTGCAAATAAATAAATATGTATATATGTGGGATATATATAATATCAATGTTGATTTGAGTAACCAGTAAGTGTTGAATTCTGAATTTCCCTAAATTAAGAGTGTAACCCAAAGCGAAATAAGTTTTTGAACTTATAAGCGGGAATGGATATTGATAAAAAGTTTAAAATTTGAAAATTTAAATTGAGTAAGGTTGATTGGATTAGATGAAATTGAGATTTAACTTAGGGAGTTATGTGTGATCTCGAAACAAGTTTGAGTTCTGCAAATTGGAAATGGACGCTATTGATGGATGTTTTAGATAATTTGAATGTTTATACCTTGGCTTATCCTGATATCATCCTGTTGTTATTAATAATCTATGGGACTGTGAATTGGATTATTTTGAATTAAGAAGTGGATTGAGAAAATATACATCCATTTTTGAAATCGAATGGAAATAAAACTTTAATTTGAAATTATTTAAATAATTTTGATTTTATAGAAATAAAATAGGAAATTATGAGAATGTAATCACTTTGAACTTAAGATTTAATTGTTAAGAACGAACTTGCAAACTGAAAATTGTTTAAGAATTGGTTTCAAGTTAGAAGTTAAAATTGGATAATAAATTGGATTCTGAAGATTAAATTGTTTAAAATATTTTGAACTCTTATTTGAACTTTGGAATAAGTTAAGTTAAAGTAATTTAAATGAATGTTAAAATTTTGGACTTAAAATTTATTTGTTTAAATACATAGGTTTTTAAATTAAAAGAAAAGGCTTAATTTGATTTAAGTAATTAAATCAGCATTTGAAAATTTAACTCGAATTTGTATAATTCGGGATGGTTTAAAGTTGAGATTGGAATTAAAATTAGTTCAAACAGAATTTGATTTGAATAATTTGGAATTGTGATTGAAGTTGAATAAGTAAATTCAAATAGGAATTGATTTGAATTTGGAATGGGAATTGAAGTTAATTTAAATTGAATTGAAATTGAATCAATTTAATGGAAGTGGAAATTGGGAAGTGGTTGAAATGAGAGATTGGGAAATTGAACTAGTTTAACTCTAAAACTATTTTCAAATAAATTATTTTAATATAAACTGTTTAAATCTATTTTTCTAGCTATTTACTATATAACCTTTCTTTTTAAAATCCAAACTATCTTTTACTTATTTAACAACTATTTTGAAAACTAATTACTATTTTACATCTGCATTACAAACTAATCCCTATTTTGCAACTATCTAACTGTTCTACAACTATTTAACTATTTTACAACTATTTATAATTACTTAACTATTCTTATGCTATTTACAACTAATAACTATTTTACAACTACTTATCTATTTTAAACATTTCAAGCTATTTTATAAACTTAAGCTGGTCAGAGTGCAAACTATTTATAATTAAACACCAAGTGAGATAAGAATTGAAGTGATAACCCAAATGGAAATTGAAGCACTTGTGAATAAGTGAATAGAAATCAGAAATGGGAATAAAAAGGAAATTGATTTAGCTAATAATCAATGAAGACAAATATGTAGGATGTACATATATTATTCTATTCGCACGATGATTTGATCAGATTCGAGCATAGAATTTCGAGATAATATATCGATCCGAGTTGGAATTTTTCACTCGATTTTTGATGGCGAACCCTGGATATGGATTTTGATTGATTCTGGAAATTCTCTATCATAGTTATGTCTATGCACGGAGAATGACAGTTTCTGATCAAGAAACCAGATCTGAGTCCGCACTAGGAACTCGGGTGGACGATGCTAGTTCAGAAGTGAAATTGTGTGATCGAGGGAGCGATCGAAGTTGATATTTCATACGGATGATATATGTACATCGTACATGCCGAATAAAATATATATTTTGAAAAGAAATGTAAAAATGATTTCTGAAATGGAAAAGTATATTTTGAGAATATATGATGAATAAAAGTGGAAGTTGGATATTTCTATGATTGAAATCCACTTTATGAAGAGTAAGTAAGGTGGTAAATTACTTTATAAAGAAATCAAACTTGAATATCGGATTTGGGATAAATATAGTTATATATATTTGTTGCATATGATAAACTCCCCTTGTTGAATCTATAACCTGAAGAAAAAAATTTGAAAAAAATTTGAAGTATAAAAGGGGATTTTTATAAGTATAAAGTGTTCCAAAGATTTTTCAAGTTGGAAAGAATAAACTTATATATATAGATATATCTATATAAATGATTTTATGAGAATGATTTTGGGAAAAAGGTTTTGGAACCCACTGATTTTGAAAGGCTATTCATTTTTGGGAAAATCAATTTTGGAAATTTGGAAGGCCAAGTTTGGGAACTATTGATTTTGAGATATCGATTTTGTGTAAAGGAGATTTATGTGTGATACATATAAAGAGTATGATTTGGAAAAAATACTATATGTGTATAGTATAAAATATTTTGAGAATGGCTGTGGGGAAAAAGTAGCTCCCATTTAAATGAACTTCTAGTAGGAGATACACGGGGTGGTTCTGCCTTGAGTCCTAAGGGGGTTTCTAAATTTGATCATAGGAGAAGGTCCGGACAAACCGAGTTTCCTGAGGATTGTGCTGGGGTAGGGAAAGTCGAGGCCGTTGATGCCTACAGAGTCATTTGGGTAATGCTGTGACGACAGTGTAACGTGGTGTAACTGCCATCTACTACGCACCACAGTGGAAGTCGAGGGTAGTGATTGCCTACGGTCTACGTTTGATTTCGCCGTGAGGGCGACGTAACATCGATAGACTGCAATCTATGAAGAAATAGCGAAAGTGGTGTGGTAGTGAGTGCCTACAGGCTACATTGGGACTCGACTGCTGTAGTCCGCGATATATGTGGAAGTGGTGAAGTTTTATTCGGCAGCGAAATTCAAGGGCGTTGATACCTACAGGTACATGGGTTTATGCCGTGATGGCGACATAACCCTGGGTGTAGCTGCGATCTGTGGCGGTTCCATGGTGTAATCGAGGGGTGTGGATGCCTATAGTTTTCTATGGTTTTGTCGGGATGGCGACATAATCATTGGGCTAACTGTGACCACGGAGAGGTGATGATTTCCAGAGCATTCTCACCAAAAATGTTTTCTATGTTTTCTCAAAAATATTTTCTAAGTATTTTCACCGGGTGTTGAAAACGAGTTTACGTAGTACTTATAGATTCTCAGTCCTACACCTGATCAACGTATGACCGAATTTTTGTAAGAACAAGGATGGGCTTGTTGAGACATCAAGTTATAAAAATGTATTTTTATAAAGTTATTTTGGAAATATTTTGTAGATTTGAGAAGCGTTTTAAAATTTTCTAAATAATGGGGGTTGAGAGTTCAAAATGTTTAATGGATAATTTAACTAATAATAAACATTTTAATAAAATTCTGGCTTCGTTCCTTTTCGAGGACGAAAAGTTTTAAAAGGGTGAGGTATGTGATAACCCGGATTTTTGGGCATCTGTTAATTGGTAATTAACTAGATTAAATTATTAGAAATACTGGTTTATAAGTTGAACAAATAATTCTGATATATATATATCTGGATATAAGTATTAATCTTCTTTTATAATTATTTAGTTGTGCCAAAATTATTCTTTCCAAACAACTAAAATATGTGTTTCAAATTACTAATGTTTATAAGTAGATTGTAAATAGAATTTGGATTTGAAATTCAAAAGTAAATATCTTAATAATAATTTGGATTTAAAAACTCTATATTTCAAAACTAGTATATATGATTATTTATTAGTGTATAATTAAGTTTTATATTATTTTTCTTTAAAGTTGTATAAATATTAATTAAAGGAAAAGTTTAAAATATAAAAAAAAACACATAAACAATGTAAATGCATGCAAATTAACAAGTGTAGGCTAAATGTAACATGCAATTTAACAAGTGTCAAGTTATTTTCTTTTCATTTTTTAATTAATAAAACAAAGTTATATATACCTCTCTACTTCTCTTATCTTTCACTTTTTCAAAATTTTATCAAACTAAAAATCTGAGAAAGCTAAACCAGAGAAAAAAAGGAAACAAAACAATCTTTCAAACATCAAACCTGAAGTAAGCTAATTCAGCTTAATCAAAGGAACAAAGTAGATCAACTCAAAACAAACAGATCAAAATCAAATAGCAGTTTCAATGATAAAAAAGCAATTCTATTTTTCAAATCTCAAGGCTATTTCTATATGCAACAACGGATGAGTAAACATCTTTTTAAAAGCAAAATTTGTTTGATATACTGATGCATATGATCATCCTTGAAATTATGATGTGAAATATGTTTGCATGAGTGTAAATATGCTTGCATGTATATATGTATAAGGATTATTTATGTGCATGTCTGTACATATATATATATATATATACATATATACATACATATATATGTATGTCTTTGTTTTGTATTAACAGGCTAAAATAAGTTAAAATTTCAAGTTCTCTTCCCCTATTCCCTTTTAGGTCAGTATCTTTAAAAGAAAAATGTTTGTATTAACCAAGTTTAGTTTTTAGAAATATTAATAAGGGTAATTAGAAAGTAGATTGTTTGGAAAGGTAGAAGAACAGTAAAAAGCAAATCAAGTTAGAAAATTTATTGTTTAATTTTTGGTTTTTGATTACATCATCTAAATCGATTTCGAAAACGATGATTTTTAAAGGTAAAATCAAGATTTTTAATTTTGTTTTTGGATAGCATTCTCGTGTTGAACGAAATCGAGCGTTTCCTCGATTTCTGACGATCGACGAGGAGTGGAAGGTCGGGATCGTGGCTGAAGCTTGCCTGGAGGTCAGGGGTTCTGGAAAAAATGATCGGTGAATTTATAGTTCACCATGGTGGCTGATCAATGGTGATCTAGGGTTTTAATACCGGTTTTGGTCGACGTGGGATTCCAGGCTACTGCGTCGTCGTCAAAGCGTCGGAGATGACCGGAATGAGGGGGATCGGAGTGTGGGACTATGGCAAGGCTTGGGTCGGAGTGTTGAGATTTCTGGTGGTCTGAGCCATCGTCACGAGGAGGTTGTTGGCAATCGGTTTGTTCCAGGTTGGGGTCGCTTGTGCTCGTTTGCGATTTCGTGTCTGATTCGAAGGTTTAGGTGGTCGGACAGTTAGAGGAGGTTGTCGTCGACGTGCCGATGGTCACAGTGTTGATCGAAGCTACCATGTTCTCTTGTGCACGTGTACGTGTGTCAGTGGTATGTCAGTGGGTTTGGGTTGTAGGAGATGGAATTGGTCTCGGGTGGGAACTCGAGGTAATGAAGTGGTGGCTCGAGTTTGGCTTCGGGTAGTTCGCGAGTGATTTTTTCACTGGTTATAACAGTTTTAAAAACTTAAACCAAACAAAGTTTAAAAAAAGAAAGATGGAAGATTTCTCGGGTTAGGGATCGAGTTGGTAATAGGATTGACTCGGGTATTTGTAGTAGCAGTTTTTAAAATTTTAAATAAAACAAGTTTTTAAAGTTAAAATAAATCAAGTTTTAAACTATTTTCTTAAATCAATTTCTTTTAAATAATAAATGTTTATATAAATACTTGGTTAGATAAAAGTTGTATAATTTATTTTAACTTAAACTAATCAATTTAATTCTTAAGTTTATTAAAATAAATTTAAATAGTGTAATTAAGTAGTTGATTAAGAAAGTAAAATGTTTTAAATTATCAATTAACTTAAAGGTCTTAAGTTGATTCATATGTTAATGATAATTAATTCCAAAGTTTTATTAAATAAGATTTGAATGATAATTAAGTAATTAATTAAGATAAATGGTTTATCTTTAATTAATTAAGGTCTTAGATAATTAAAGGATAATTAATTAATAATTAAAGGATAATTATTAATGTGAATAATTAAAGGATGATTAATAAATTCTAATAATTAATTAAAATAAAATAAAATGGCTTATATTTAGTCAATGACAATTAGCAGCATTTTAAGTAATTGATTCATTAATAATCAATTTAATTTGTGATTTAAATTAAATTAATTATTAATCGTGTGATATAATTAATCTTGCTTAGGATGATTAATTGATATCTCTAGTCTGTAATTTGTGATGTTCTGTGATATGAAATGCTTGGATTGAACTGTTGATAAGTGTGAATCATTTATTTGAATAGTTATCTAAGATGAATTGCGGTGTGGAAATGATATTCTGAAATTTAATTAAATTGTTGAAACTTAAACAACTTGGCTTAAAAGATAGCATTCGGATTCGAAGAAATCGGAGTCGGATATGAACGATATCCGGAACCACTTTGATTAATAGTCTATAATTCTTTATAGATTTGATTTTTAAAATTCAAATAGGATGGAATGGAATAAATTAAGTAACTTGGTCATTTAAACTAAGTAATGGTACTTAGATATTTTTTTGTGGAATAAATGTTAGGCTATAGCAAGATAAGAACTCGTAGTAATGTACGAGTTACCCTGTTTTTCAAAGAGATTTTATAACTCAGTATTTCAATTTAAAATGGGTTTACTCATGCTGGTTTCCAACCTAACCAGGTTTTTACTTTATTGTATTGCTCGGGTCAGACCGAGTATTACAGATTTTTAGGTTAGGACGTTCTAGAGCTCAAGAGGCGAGTTGGATGGCAGGAACGTATGGAGTATTATTCCGCTGTGTATTTGAATCTGTATTGATTGTATTTAGGGACACGTTATTATGACTGTCTGGATCATTTGTTGATGGTTGTACTCTGATATATTGTATGTAAAGTAACAGTTACAGCTTTTCTTGTATAAATGCTGTTATTTGATATTATGTTTTGATCCCCTGCGATTGTGAGATTCTATGTTGTTGTTTTTTGTTTCTTCTTCTACCGCTTTCTTCTTTAACCTAACAATCTGGAATTTTCAGCGTTCGATTGCTTGACACTTCTATAATGAACTTATTAGTGTCGAATTTTCGGAGTCGAAAATTTCGGGTCGTTACAGAAGTATACATAAAAATAGTAACATTTACCTATATCGACAAAAGTGACAAAATGCTGATTTCAAAAAAAGTAAGTTTCAATGGTTAAATAAATTATTTTAATTAATTTATGATTTTTTATATTTTTAAATGATATTGTACAAATTTATTTTTAAATTTGGTTTACATAATTAATTTTTTTAAACTAAAATGTGACCGTAAATATTTCGTTGAAAATCAACATTTTGTCGATTAAAAATTATCGCAACATTGTCGCTCCTTTATTTTCTTATATAGAAACGTATATTCAAATAGCGTAAATATTAATTAATTCACTAATCATGTTTGCTTTTACTACATAAGATTAGGAAATTCTCGAATGTCATTAAGAAAAGTAAGCATGTTTAAGAAAAGTCAAAATTAAACATCAAATACAACTCACATCAAAATCCAACAAAATTATTACTTTTCTTTACTTAATCTTTAAGTGACTAAGAAATAAAGTAAGAAGTGAAAGGATGATGTTAAGTATTGAAAAAGTGGAGTTTGCTTTAGGTTGAAGTAAGGTTTGTTTAGTAATTTTGTAAGAGGTTATTTTGGTAAATTACCACTTCGTTCTTTTTCTATAAATACCCACATCCTCCTTCACTTTCATTCACATTTATTCTTCTTCTTTTCTCAAGCTTCTTCACCTTCTTTCTCTCCTCTTTAATGGCTTGTAAGCCATAGAAAAAAAATTAGAAAGAAATAATGTCGAAATATTTACAAAATATCCAAATGAAATCAATGTTCATTCTCTTCAAATCAAACTCATCTTTTTTTCATATTTTACCTCTTCTTCTCTTGGCCATAACTTCTTCAAAACTAAACCAAAGTACAAAACTCTTTCTTTCAAATAATGTATTTTTCCATAGGCTACAAATTTCATGTTGATCACTTTGTCTCATTCTTAAATTAACCATGTCAAAAATCCACTTCTTTCCGGTACATTCTCTGGCCTGATTTTTTAAGATAAAGAATAGCCCATTTTTTTATCATCACTTATTCATAGCCGATCTTACTTAAGAAATTCTTTTTATCAAATCATATTAAATTCCAGTGGCTTCAACTTTTAAGTTGGTAACCTTTTCCTGTTTTGAGGTTTGCGATACATGAAACTCAATACTTTGAAGCGCATTTTTGGGCTTCATTTTTGTCAATCCGACAATACCTCTTCTTCATTCTATCTTATCTCCCTCAAAACAACTTGGATTCAAATGATTCTTTTTTTTCAAATTCAACAGAAAATAATTTTCAACGAATTTTTAGTTAATTTTTTTTAATTTTGAGATTTAGAGTGCCTAAAATTAGATAAAATATAACCTATTTTTCGGATCTAAATCTTGGGAATTCAAGTTCAAAGCTCTACCACTTATTCTCTATCCTTCCGGCCAACCTCAATCTCGAGCCATGGCCAAGATATTGGAAAGAAGAGGGAGTTTTTTGCTAGTGTTCAATGGAGTAGGAAGTAGTTAGTGAAGTGTTGGTTGATTAGAATGTTGGTAGGTAGTTTATCGCTTTGGTTTATGCTGAGAAACTCTATTTTATACAAACATGTTTTATATATGCTTTGATCATCAAGTATTGATTGTTTGATATGATTGTTAAATTGTTTTACCGAGTCACGTTAATACACGTCAATAAACACAAAGGAAATCACTTTCCTTTTGAAAATGAAATGGTGTGTATGGAATGCTTAAACCTTTTTGGAAATAGTTTTAAAATTAGTTAGGAATGTTTCATAAAAATTTAAATATGTTTAAAGAAAGAAATAAAGCAAATCAATATTTCATCTTATATATTTTAAATATGTGCAAAACAATTTTCCAGAAAAATCGCACTTTTGTAGTAAAGGGACCAAATTTTAAAAATGATATTTAAAAATATTTTAAAATGTTTTAAATGATATTTAAGTTGATAAGATCGATTTCTAAATGATATAAAAGTTGTTTTGAAGAATATAGTTTTTAAAACACTATCTGCAACACTTTCGCAATGCTTTCCACAGCTGTTTTAAATAACTTTTGAAATATAGATTTAAACTTAACAATTCTTTCCTATATATTTTCTAAATAATTTTAAAAGAATAACTAAGTCATTTAAATATGATTTGGAAGTTTTAATAAGAGTTTGAATAAATAGTTAAGAAGAATTATTTATAAGATTTAAACACTAATTGAAGAATATTGAATGCAATAACAAAATGAGTGTGTAGAAATGACTAGTACATTTGTCCCGCCTATGAGAGCTAAATGGTAAAACAAGTTGTGTAACTAAAATTAGGAATGGAGCAACTAGTGCCCTAAACTTACCTGGCCTTTGCTTTATCTTTTGGACGAGGGATGGAATAGATTAAAAGGTAAGCCCGGAAACTCTAAAAGATCATATCTAATTTTTTCCAAAATAAAAAAAACAAAAAATTCTTAGAATGTTAATTAACCACTTAACATCTTTTTATCGATAATTGGGTACGAAGGAACCGGGATCGAATTTGGGTGATTCCTATCCGAAGAACCAGGATCAGATTTGGGTGATTCCTCTTCGAAAATCCCTTCAAACTAATTTTCAAAATAAAACATATTGAAGACAAAGATCATTGGAGACAAAGATTTTCATGATGCAGGATTACTTGCCGTTAGTCCTTGGAGGTGAAATTTACAATATCTAAGGTGGCAGTAGTACCTATTATGCAAATCTTCGATTTGCATAAATATGATTTGAAGTTATGAAAGAAATCTTTGATTAAGATTTAATGAATGCTTTGGGAATATTTCCCTAAGTTAAAAAGTTATAACTTGAATATGAGAAATCTATGATTAAGATTTAATGAATGATTGGGAAAAGTTTTCCTAAGTAAAAGTGAAAATGATTTGAAATTATTCCAGGATTTATGAAAGGTTTAATAAATCAAATAATTTAATAAATGAGGCTTAATGATTCCATATACTCTTGAAAAGGAAATGGAATAAACTGAAAAGAATATATCTAAGAAAGATATATTATTTAAATAAACGATGAAGTAATTGATTGATGATTGATATCCACTTATGAACTTAACATCTTTTAAAGCGATGATGGGCTTTGAAGGAACCAGGGTCCAATTTGGGTGATTCCTATCTGAAAAGAAATATATTTGTTCGAAAGTGAAGACATGTTGGAGATGATGATTATTGAAGACCGTGGATCTTCATAGCGTGAGGACTACTTGTGACATGCTCTGGGTCGCTCCCATTATAGATTTATTTATAGTAGTGGTCTCCTTGTTCTGAAGATTTTTCGGATTGCAAGGATTACTCGCTACTAGTGGTAGTAGGAGAGTTCCTACAGTTTCGTTCAGTCCCAGGACGAACTTGTATGGACGAATGTCTGACATTGTATTTCTGAGACACAACGTTTGACTTTTACAAATATACATCTGCTTGGTGGTGGAGAAGGCAACTTCTCTTAGCTTAAAACACTTCTCTGAGACATATGAGCTTGGAGGTTGTAGGCTTGTGGGAGTCAAATAGTGATCAAAGGAATGGCAGTGTGGCATTCAAAGTGGAACCTGTTATGATCAACGCATGGTTTTGTATGAAAAGTGGCTATGAAGAAATTGACAGTAGCCTCCCTAGCCTCACATTCTAGAAGATGATATGGGATACTATGTGGTCTGATAGACACAAATTCAGAATAAGTGAGTATGTATGGTGGTGTGCAATACGTTTGGCCCTTTGGGGGAAATGTCCCTCAAGGCATTTATTTCCCCTATTTTGATAAAGTGGTTAGCTTGAGAAAAGCAGGGAACTACCAATTATTATTGGTAGTATAGCAAGTACAGTTCCAAGTGACTAGTTTGGGAAAAGCGATTAAGGCACCGTGGGTACTATGTTTGTTATGTGTGGATCGAAGAAAAAGGCCACTAATTCCCTATCACACTGGAAATCCAATCCCATTATGAGATTTACGGTTTTGATTGTATTCCCCAAAAAGTTGTAATGACTTGCAAACATTTCAGCTAATCCTTTTGGTATCATATATTCTGTTCGGTATATTCCGTTAACCCAGTCCGGATATATTCCTTTAGACATAGTCCTGGTATCAATAACTTATTTGAATAAGTTTATTTGAAAAGTGTTTTCAAAGGAATGTCACTAAAAATAATATCAAGTATATTTTGGTATAAAAGTGTTTTGGTTATCATAAGATGAAATCTCATCCGTGTTTATGTGTGGGCGTGTGTAACAATCCTGACTCGACCTTCAACAAATCGGCACCAAATACGATACTCATATTCAAATGCCGCAGATCCAAACGTCGAATCTGGTTCGCCGGAGCTTATAACACCATTAAGTAAAACAATACAGCGGAAGAAAAAAATAGCATATATCAATATACAACATTGGTACAATATCAGATACAATATGATACAACAGATGATACAATGAATATACATCAGAGATATGAGAAATAACAGCGACAAGACAAGATAATAGTAGCGGAAAGAAAAGATAACACTAGCAGCGGAACAAAAACTCCAATATGGTCTTCAAGAAAGAACTCCATCTTCAAAACACCAATCCAGAAATAGCTCAAACTCCCAATAATGATGCAAAAGATAAGCAAGTCTTGACCGCAAGCGATTGCCAAATCCTAGGCTGAAAGCTATCGAATCTACACCTATTATTGATTATCTGATAAACCCAACTCTAGACTGCCCGTGTGGGAAAATAGTGGGCACCAGAGTTTAGGAGATGGACAATAAACTCCAGGTCAGTCGTGGGACTGGTATGAGCAAACAAAAACATTTGGTCTTTTAAAACAACAAAAGAATTTAAATTTGAAATCCGCAATATTTTTTAGAAAATGAAACTACCATAAGGCCTCCCGCCACACACACAATGCAAACGCAGACTTGGAGGAGATTTCTCCTTATGATAGTCAAATATGCTTAATACGAGAAATTCTTTGATATTATTATAAGTGCAAAGTGCGGAAAACCATTTCGAATGTACACTATAAATCCTAGCCAACATACGACCAGTATCGTATGCCTACTATAGCTACCATCTAAATAGTGGGGTGCCACCATAAGTAAATGGCAGGTTCTACAACTAAAACCGTACAAGGCACGTATTGGATGAATGGATTTCCAACAAATGGTCAGGCTAAGGAACTTCCTACTGCCACATGGGATCGCCTCTAGCGGGATGTCCCGAGAACCTAACCGGATCTCTGCCAATACAAGGCCGGGTTACCTCTGTAACTAGGTAACTACTACTCGAGCATGCCATCCCCCGGTCCTTTGGGACCTTTATCCGAGGCGCCTCAAAACCACAAAGCAATCACAAAGTAATAGATCTGCAGTATCCACATGAGTAAGCATCTGGGCTCCATACCATGATACCACCCTTTACCAGAAGGGAATGACACACCCTAAAGGGCGCGACCCTCATAACCTTGCCGCATCAATCCTGTTTTGACCATTTCCGGGGTGTGAGGTCCTGATGCAGTTTCGTCCACAAAGCTACGCTTAATACAAAAGCCATGCTTTGATCACAAATGATCAATAAATGATCATCAACACACCGCAGCACTTAGCATGACACACTACCAAATTGGGAATATATCACTGATAAATATCAACTACATAACCTTTGAGCTCGTACGTCTCAGAGAAGGGTGTTATGCTAAGAGAATAAATTCTTCGCCACCAACAGAAATGTATTTGATAGAGATCAGTTTAATATCTCAAAGTGTAATGTCGGACATACAACCATACAAGTCTGTTCCGGGTTCGAACAGAACCGAAGGCACTTTCGAAGAAGCCCTTGCAAATCCGAGTATCCACAGTACCTATCGGACTTCCCGTCACTAAAGGAGAACTCTATACCGGAGTAACTCAGTGCAGAGTCAATCGACAAGTTATCCTATCGTTCTCGAAGACACCCGGTCTTCAACACCGGTCTTCAAATGCAATCCATAACGTCGTATTACTATTCGGAATGGGCTATATGATACAAGGTCCTCTCCCGGCTAAACCGAATAGTGAGCGCAATATTTAAAAACATATGGATATGGGATTTCAGTTAAGTCACAACTTGAAAATCCAAAGTTTATTCCTTTTAAATGGTTAAACAAATTACCATTTTAAATCTTTAAATAAAAAGATTCATTTCACAAAGTTCACCTAGTTTCACAAAGATCATCCATAAATTTCAAAACAATTTCCATTTCGGTTGGATTTATTACTTGAATCTTTAAACTAAAGATTTAATTTATAGCTTTCAAAACACGTTTCCAAAGATTTATCTATAACTTGGGAAACTATTTCCATTTTAGACTTGAAATCCTTCTTACACAAATTAGAAATTCATTTCTTATGTGAAAGCTTCTATTATTTGAAAACAAACAGTTTTTGTTTCGGAAAAATCCAATTATATCTATACAAGTTAAATCTTGGGTTAAATTTAAATTTCACAACATCACCTTTAAAATGGTTTGAAAACCCATATAAGCCCATTATAGGTTGAATAACCTTTTTAAACCCTAGTTCCCAAATCATAGAATTCAATTTCAAATATTGAATTCAAATTTAAATCAAATCATTTAAATTTCAAAAATCAATCTAGTTATTCAAAATAACTTTTATTTTTGGAATTCATTTTCAAAGTTCCAATTCTAATTCCAAAACTATTTTGGATTATATCTTTAAAAAAATTTCAAAAATCTATGACTTAACCCATTTCCATGTGCAATCCATATTTGTGTGTGTATAAGTGTGGTCCAGGGGTTCAACACAATAGTGCATAACATCATCATCACAAATTCAATCATATCGATAAGCGGTATATCCCATAACGCTTATCTATATTCACAGATTCATAGATAAAGTAAATTATCAATCATAAAGATTTACTAATATGATTCGATGTGGGTTTCGGATAACCAATTGGAATCCGACTCCCTGTCGCATCGAAATTCAAATGTCGTTCTATGGGTCAAGGGGTTGCATAAACATATAACAATATATACATCACAGATACAATAGTTTATCACAAAACATTACATGGCATCACATCACATAACAGATACATCAATCCATCACATATCATCTAACAATCAAACATCCATAAGTAAGATCAGTTAATTGTTTGATTCAAATCAAATTTTAATTGCTTAAGAATAGTTACTAATCTTGGTTAATTTATCATTAATAAATTACAAATCATTTTGATTAATTCTTTCTTTGATTATTTTAAGTCAATGTTTAATTTTACTTAATTATGAATCAATTTAATCTTAATTGGTTTTATTAACTAATTATTCCTTTAATTAATTATTATAACTTACGAATTCTTAATTGTTAACCTGATTAAGTTTAATTATCTTTGTTAATTGACGATTCTTCAATTGATTAACTATTAATTATAAAAATCATTACCAAAAACATTAATTGTTAATCATTATTTTTGTCATATAAATGAATTTGGTTAAGAGTTAACATTTGATATTTTGATTTACTTCTAGAATTTTTCTTTAAGTTAAACCTTTAAAATAATTTTTATTTAAAAGAAAATATAAAACATAAAATATTCTTGGACTCCATAAATCTCAAATAATTGTTTTTCAATACCATTTATCTATATTCCATTTATAAATTAATTCAGAAAAATTAATTAACTTGTGTTCCAAAATCTAGTTAAAAGAAAAACTGGATTGCTTGCTGTTTGATGACTAACCCGAGCCTTCCTCGAGTCATACTCGAGGAAAAACACCCCCAACTTCGAGTTTTCCCAGATTTACCTGTGTTTCCCTTCCTTTGCAAAAATTTGTTAAGTTTTTAAATTCAACCCGAAACGACCCCCAACCAACCCGAGCCCATCTTTGAGTACCTACGCGGATTCACATGAGTAGCTCTTCGAGTCCCTCTCCCTCTTCCCAAAACTGGAATGGCCAGAAAACAAAACGTACACGTGCACGTTGCACAATGCCCTGACAACCTTCGGTCAGTCCTACGACTGTTGACAAGTCATCGACAGCCAACTCTACCTACAAGACTACCCAACACCACGAGTCAGCGACCAATTCGAAGTTTAGCCGATCAACTCTTGCTTGGAACCCACACTGGAATCGACTCTACCCACTAATTCACCTCGCCCCGCCACCTGACGCCACCAGAACCCAACCAACTTCGTCCACAGTTGCCTCAATGACCCCTGAACCCTTCCCCCCGAGACCGATCATCTCAGACCCCTCGATGATGACGCGGTTTGCTTAAGAACGCGAGCACCTCAAACATGCCCACAAACCCTAAATCCTCATCGTATAGCTTCTCCGATGATCTAAAAATGTTGTGTCCATTTTTCTGATGATCATCAGCGCTCATGCTAACCCTGACGCCAAGCTCGAGATCATACGATCTCGAAGTCACCGGAATTTTCCACAATTTGAATTCCCATTCAACTCCCAATTGCTCGTGATTTTCTAACTTAAAAATCATGAAATTTATTTTAAAAATCATGGTTTACAATGTTGAACACAATGATGTATGTGAATCAATATATTTCGAGATTTGAATTTATCATGTTTTTAAGATTTCTCTGTAAATTTTCCCTTCCCAGTAAATTATCTTGCTTAATTTTACTTATAAATATTTTTTTTAAATAGCATTAGATTAACACGAACAAACTTTTTTTAAAAAAAATCATGGCATAACACTAATCATCTGAAGAGATATTTCATTTTTCTTTTTCTGATTAGGATCCTGTTGCTAAGAACATAGCAGATATGCACACCAGCAATGCATATATACAACCTGTAGGTATTTTATTCTTCCCAGACAAAACTTCAACATACATCCAGATCATAACAAATTCAAGGTAAAAGTTCATTCGCAAGCAACAACAGGTAAAAGAGGGATTTGGTTTAGGAGTTTGCTCACATCCAAAAATGATTGAGATACCCTAGATCTATTTGAGTTTAAATCTTCAAATTGCTTTTTCTTCTACCCAAATTTTCAGGTTGGAAATTTGAAAGCTACGGATTTGGTTTTATTTTAGTTTCTTTCACACAAGTATTTAGTGCAATTCAAACTACAACCCAGTGAAAACCCCCATGCAACCCAACATTCACAATTGAAACAAAGAATCTTCATACATATATTCAGAGGAAATTAAGCATGCAAACCAAAGAAAAAATGGGATTTAGAGTTGCTCACCTTGGAGTTTAGAAAGAACAGAGGATAGAGAGGACACTGGAACTTTCATTTCTGTTTAGCCTGCCTGACTTTCTTGTTTCTTCTTTAATCTTAGAGTTTAGATAGTTTGAATGTATATAACAGAGAAGCCCTTTTTATTTTATTTTTCTTTTCTACAGTTTGAAAACTAGAAATGGTTTTGTCTTTGATCTTCAATTTTCCTGCAACTCTATTTATTTCCAGATTTTTTTTTGTTTTTCTGAACTTGTTTTGCTTGATCCTTTGCATTCTTCTGAATTTGTTTTTGAACTTGCATGCTTTGGTTGATCGCTTTCTTTGATTTGTTACCTGCCTTTGAAAATTGCTCTTGCTTTGTTTTCGATCAGGTTTGTAGTTTGAAATATTTTTTTTCTCTTCTCCGGTTTCCAGATTTGTAATTGAAGATGGTTTTGAATTCTTTTGTGTTGAGATTTGTGATACCCCAAATCTAAGTTACTATTCTTTTAAGATTTTGGTGAGACTAAATAAATTCGAAATGGAAGTTGAAAGATTTTCTGAAATTTTTAAATTGAATATTTTAATTAAGCAATGATGTTTTCATGCCATTTGTTAAATTATAATCATAAGATCTAGATTTTGTTAAGTACCCTACTCCAAACCATATGCATGTATATTTCATTGTTTACATTTAAATTTTTAAAGACAAAAGAATGTTTATTTTTATTTTTATATCATATTTATTTTATAAATGAATGTACCTTTTATTCATTAGCATATACATATATACAATGTTGAAAGAAAATTGTGTTTTAACCAATATTCATATATATACACATTTTGTTTTATTATTTTAAAGAAAGAAATGATTTTAACTAATTATGTTTTTAATAAATAAACACATATATAATAGTATTTAGTTCTAAACAATTGTTCTAAAATCATTTGTATCCAATTCAGAATACAACTTTTAAATCCAACTAATTTGATAAAAATATTAATTATTGAATTTTCAATTAAAAGTTCCATTTTAAAATACATATATTTTTTATTAATCTCTAAGCCTTTAAATTCTATGTACAATATATTTTAATCTTAGAATCTCCAAATTTCAAGTCAATTCAATTTTTATTTACTTGTAATCAAATTTCTATTTAAAATCTAAAATTTTAAGTTTATTCTGAAAATCCCTAATTAATTCACAAATAATCCCACAATTTCATTTTAAAATTAAATTAATTATTGAATTATTTCGGCTAATATTCCTGGAATGTTACAGATTCCCCCACTTAAGAAATTTCGTCCTCGAAATTTGCTAGGGAGACAACAGAGAGTAGGATGAAAGATAGAGAAGTATCTTTCCAACTCAAACTGGATATTAATTCTGTATTTGGCTTACCAAATCAGAATATTGACAATATGAGAACAAATTCATACAATTATTACACAAGATATTCGGGTCTATCGTTCTACGAATATACGAGGGCATTGATTAGTTTGAAGGGATAACTAATCGTTCGTAGAATATATTGGATCCCAAAGAATAGATAGATGGGTTTGCTCTTCTATAATTTCTCAAACACTAGATATGGATTCCAAATTCAGGTCGGAATACTCCAAAATATATTTCAATTTGTCCCTCTTTGGAATTTGATATACACAAGAAATTACAATAGAATTTCCAATTTGGTTTTAACCAATATCTTTTTATTTATACAACTCAAATTTATTCTTACATTTATTAACCAATTTAACTCAATTTAAAAATTTCCAATTCATTTAAAATGTTCAACTTCAAATTCAAATTCAAATTCATTAAAGTTTAGATCGAAAAGCTGATAAGAAAACGATGAAGATACGAAATAAGAATTTCCTACGACGATACGTAGGGCCACCATCACATCGAAACTTCTTCTAGAGCTGCTACGAAGCAATCAAAAGAGTTTGGAAATCGAATCAAAGTAGATTGAGAAGAAAGTTGTTTCCACTGTTGTAGGGTATTGACCGTTTGTAGTGGTACTTCCCTGTCCCCTATCTCGTTCTCTTCTTGCACTCATACTTACTATCAGTGGATAGTAAGAGAATTTACTGAGGCGTTCGAATGGATATCTTAAGGATATGCTCATCCAAGGGTATACTTCACCCTATCTCTAATGAGTTACTTAATGTGTTATACCCCTGAGCTAAAGTTTTAACCCTCAAGTCTGATACCACTGTAACAATCCTGACTCAACCTTCAAAAAAACGGCACCAAATACGATACTCGTATTCAAATGCCGCAGATCCAAACGTTGAATCTGGTTCGCCGGAGCTTATAACACCATTAAGTAAAACAATACAGCGGAAGAAAAAAAATAGCATATATCAATATACAACATTGGTACAATATCAGATACAATATGATACAACAGATGATACAATGAATATACATCAGAGATATGAGAAATAACAGTGACAAGACAAGATAATAGCAGCGGAAATGTAACGACCCGCCATTTTGGACAGTTTAAACCGACGATCAAATACACATGTCGATTTTAAACCATTCAAAAGGGCATATGGTTATTGGGGTAAATAAGAAAAGAAAAGAAAGAGAAATAAAGGAAATGAAACAACACAGAATCTCGCAGCGGAACGATAAAATATAATAGTCAAATAAACAGTTCATGAAGCTATTTACTATACTTTGACAATTATTTACACAACATTTATCAGAGTTATACGTATACAACAGAACAATAAAATAATGCAGCAGACAACATGAATCAAAGATAATAATAGTAATAGTATACCAAATCTTCGTCTTCGTCCTCCAGAATAGATCTTCAATAAGCTGAAAAACTCAGGTCCGACCCGAGCGTAATGAAAAGACAAAACACTCGAGTCAGGACTAAAATATCCTCATGTAAGTTAAATCAATCGTAAATAAACTTGAGTGTAACGGCGTCAGAGATGTTTACGGGGTTTGACATCTCCTATCCAATGTCAACATGCATGCAATAACTCAAGAGATGTTACGGGATTTTCCGTCTCCTAAGGATCCGTTAAACTATCTACTATGTAGTAATGTACGCTAAGTAGATAATGCCTATCAGTAATATAAAGTATCAAAATAGCGTTAAGGCATTACCATAATCCCCCTTAACAACTTTTTTATAATGCCATAGTCTATACAGCACCGTAAGCCCCACCGTAAACTGGTGGTTATCAGAGGGTACCCCATATGTATAACACAAAACATAACGTAGTGGTCGCGAATAGGATAATCAGTATGACAAGGTACATGAGGCGATACCAACTAGGATACTAGTAGTTGCGTGATCCGGACTGATGTTGAGCATAGCCAGCAGCTATCCCAACACCGCGAAACAACACTCCCAAATCAAGGGGTGCACCCAAATCGAATCATAAATGTAATAGACATGGTATCGAAGAAGTGTGTCCGCTAGAGGTGGCGAACCTCAATGGCCCGGCGCGGCTCCTATTTTAGTCATGTCAGGGGTCATCCAATATCGTTCTCTTTCTTCAATCAACGCGTTCACCAAACCATCCACATCATTCTGGATCAACACTCCAAGTATAATAGTTATTAAAGTTGTTTTCGGTATCGACAGAGAGTATGTCCATATCCGATCCCGGTCTCTTTAATAACTACGTATTATTACACCGTTGGCTCTTTTGCATTTCAAATCGATTCATAATTGATATCAAAATATCATATTTGCTTCAAAATCAAATCCATTTCAAATATCGACATAGCCATTCGAAAGTAAGGTTCCCTTTCAAAAATCATTTCTCGCCTCAATATCTTATTTCGATTTCAAAATCATTCCGAATTTCAATTTAGGTTGCAACTTCATTTAACCCAATTCGTATTTAAATTCAAGATTTAAACATAAACATTTCACCTTATTAACCAGCTTGAAGTTTTTAGAAAATAGTTTTAAGTAGTTTAAAAGTAGTTTAAATAATTAAAATAGTTAAAAATACTTAAAATCTTTAAAATGGATTTAAAATAGATAAATTAGTTTAAAATAATTTAAATTGGGTTAAGTAGATTAAAAATAGATTAAAATAGTTTAAGTATGCAAAATGGTTTATATAATAGAGAAATTTGTAAAACAATATATAACAGCTTCAAAACCAATCCATTTCAATTTATAACTTCCCAATTCAAATCAATTTCAATTTCCATTCTACCGATTCAATTTCACTTTGACTTCAAATTTAATCAATTTTATATTCACTTTCAATTAATTCAATTTCAATCTATATCGATTTAGAGCTGGATTTTTAAAATATCAATTTATAACACTTAACAAAATTATCTTCAATATTCAAATTTAAATCCAAATTTCAAATATGATACAATTCCAAGCTCATTTCAAAATATCATTTTTATGTCACTTTTACTTAGTAATATTCAAAGCTCAAATTTAATGTTCAATCTTTAAAACAAATAAATTTCCGAAATTCAATCATATCCAAATTTTAAATCTCAATGTCTCCACTTAAATTTATTCAACAATTTCTTTTAACCAAATTTTTTTTTATTTCAACATTCCAAACTCAATTTTTCAATAAATTCGATTTCTATAAATTTATTTCTATTTATAATTTTTAAATCAAACATTTAAATAAATTTCAAATCGACGATTTAAAAATTATTAATTTAGCCAATTCGGTGTCCGTATATAATTCTCTATCCTATGACTAAGTAATTATTTATTTCAATTAAATGTTAGGGATGAATATATCACTTAAACCAATCACAGTGTCATATGTATGCACAACAGTATATATAAGAAAATAAACATCCAAACATTTAAATATCAACCGATAACATCCATCAAAATACATCATCGAATAGATAATACAATACATGGCAGTTTCATAGTTATCAATGTCAGGTAATTTAATCGCACTTCAATTTCAATTCAATTTAAATTTAACTGTCAATTTAATTTTCAACGGTTAATTCAAATGACAATGTATATGACAATTAACTTATCAAACAACGACAAATAAAATCATAACCATATATAATGTCAAATTTAACTAGCATAAAGATATTTAGTACGTTGTGAGCGTTATAAAACACTCACCTTGATTTTCCTCTTGTCACCGAGGCGTTCCAGTTTGGAAATAAACCGGACGACTTCCAATTTTAGCCCAAATTTCAATTATCTCCAAATCCATCCAAACCAATTTCATTTCAAAGCTCTCGTCATCACGATCGCAATGCAAAAAGTCTCGTCTCAATCGGACCTCGTATGTGAGAGTTATACATTTTATAAGTTATAGACATTTGAATTTATAAAACAAGTTAATTTCTTTTTAAAAAAAATAAACATTACCCAAAAGGCCCGGCCTACAAAACTTCATCCCTCCCAAACTCCTGAAGCCAATTGCCTGTACACGAAACAGAGAAACCCTTTCACGCGCGTGCAACATTTCGAGTGACACGGAGCTACAGTTTACGAAACTCGAATCCGTCTTCGCCAATCTTCTTCTCTTCGATGCCTCCATCATCTCGACCACAAAATTGCAAGCTCGGCCACCCCCAGTGAAACGCAACCGAAAGACCCCCTGTACGAACGCGAGCAGGTCGCACCCCTCCAAACGCCGCCGAGCTCTCCAAAAATCAAGCCGTAGATGTTATCTACGATGGTGAACTCGAATCAAGGCTCCGTTTCGCGAATCGAAGCCTACATCCTCAACAAATCCTAACCCTAGTTCACAACTCCCACGTCCATCTTCATAAACCAAGGCCGCACCCAGCAACGAGCATACCAGGTCGAAGCAAAACGATGAAATAGGATTTTTAAAACTAGTCGGAGATTTTTTTATCAAGTATTGAAGGAGAGATAATTTTTTTCTTTTGAAGCTTGGATTTTCTTTACTGTAACTTGCATGTGCAGTTATTAAAAGGAAGAAGAGGCTATTGCGTGTTTGAATGGGTCAAAGGTACAGTGAAAGGATGGGATAGCAGCTGAAAGGGAGATTGACTAATTTAAATATTTATTTAAATTTCAAAATACCTCGATCTACGCAATTCGAAATCTCGAACCCCGATCAGGGCATGCCGCCAGGCGTTCATAATGTTATACCCCTATTCCGGACGCAATGGAAAAGGTTTCGGAAGCTAATTCGATCATATGTGCGAGTTACGAAAATAAATGATCAAATTTAAATTAAACCGATTAAACGATTTTCTAGGCGTTTTGGCTCGCGCCGGACAAACGGTAAATCCGATTGACACAAAATTTAAAATCATACAATAATATCACATTACGGATCCGATGAAACTAGTTTCGTCGAAATCCGAGACTGTTTAAAAAATGACTATTTTAACTCGCCAAATTAATATTAAAACAATTTCGATGCGTTTCGAGCTGCCACGGTCAAACGAAAACTCCAATTGCCACGAAAATTGAAATCCGATAATAACAAACTATTACGGATCTAATGGATTTAGTTTCGTCCAATTCTGAGACTGTTCGAAAATTGGCTATTTTTCAGTCGATGATTAAATATTAAAATATTCAATTTTCACAAATTTACTTTCAATTCAGTTTTAAAAGTTCTACAACATCATTCTAACTTTAATATAATAAAATAAAATTTCGCAAATCATTTTTTATCATATTAAACCCGTTATTCAATTTTCCAAAATTTTCAATTTTTAAAATCTTATTAACTCTATTATAATCCCAATATGACTTACATTCTCTTTGTAAACTAATTTGAATCATATTAAATCAAATTCCATTTATTCACTCTATTTTCATATATTATATTTCAATATCAAATTAATCATGTCAAATTCGGAATTTAATTATTCAAACATTTGTAATATTAAATTTAAAAGAATTTGATTATTCTTAAATCACTATCTTTTGAAATATTCAACGAACTTATAAATTTAACTTTTGAAATGAACTAAAATTTATAGAACAACCATTTCTGTTATACGGTCATTCAATTCCCATTATTAAATTATTCAATAAATTCCAAATATTAAATTTAAACAATTTCGCTTATCCAATAATTCATTGTCTTTTGAAATATTGAAATTGAACTTATAAGATTCAACTTTTAAAACAAATTCACAATTTAGAACACTATTTTCATTTTACAGTTATTCAATTATTCAATAAGTTTTAAATATTTAATTTAAACAATTTACCTGTTCACTATTCAATATTTGATTTAAATAGATTTTACTTATCAATCAATTACTCTATTATACCCAATGAATTCAATATTTATTATCCTATTCAACTATTGATTTCAAAGGTATTCCCTAAGTATCATTTATTTTCATTACTTGGACAATTATTGTTGCAATTCATTCTAGTTATTATTATTCCAAACGAATTACAAAATTTTTTCTAACATTAAATCACGAAATCTTATTAAATTAGCTTTTTAATTATCGAAAATTTATGGGTCGTTACACTCTCCCCCACTCAAAACTTTTCGTCCCCGAAAAGGAAAAAGAAGGGAAAGAGAACTTAAATTTAGAATTCAACATTAGATATATTTTATTCAAAGTTACCAACCTATAAAACAATGAAATTCCATCTATAAAGTCATACTACGCTTCTACTAAGTTACTCCGAACGGCTTTCTAACTTTAAAAGTTAGTTATTAAAACAAGTTATAAAATTTTTAAAACTTGAAAATTTTTCTAACACCCGGATTTTACGGAAAATTTCGGCAGAGTATCCTTTGCGCGACTCGATCGGTACAGCTACAAAACGCCTCTACGGGCCCCAAACCAACAAAAGAAAATCAAAAGCCAAGTGGCTCATCCAAAAATCACCAAATCCAATGACATAATAAACACGTACCTTATATTTTATTAGCAAACATATATGACTAATATAGCGCGAAAGCGAGCACCAAATGCGAAGCAAGCGCAATCCGCACCTACTAAACACTCAACAAACCATGAGAAACATGCATATATGAAAATAATATCAATATACATCATATAGCAACATAACAACTACATGTACCAACATAGCAAATGCAACAAAACAACATATGCAACCATCAATCAACTATCATCCAACTATCATCCAACAAATCCATAATCAATCAATATAAATTCACTTCTCATTAATATTTATTCACTTGGTTTAAATTTTAATCACAGTTGATTCATTAACGTTGGATTTTACCAACATTCATTCTCAATTTAATTAGTTAACCTTCACTAATTTATATTTACATTAGTTCACTTCCAATTTGAATCAAATTAAATTCTATTTAAACTCATTTAACTTCCAATTTGATTTCAATGACTTATAGCTTTAAATTTACACTTAATGAATTATGTACAATCAACTAACAATCATATAACAATCATATAACACCCAACATAACCAAATTATTAATTTTACATTCAATTTGGTTTATCTCTTTTATATATATCCTGTTATATAATTTTACAACAATCATTTTATACTTGGCATCTTAAATTTCCAAATTTAACTTTAATTAAGTCCGTAAGCCGTACATATATCATCCGTGAGCAATATCAAATCTAATCCCTTATTCGATCACACAATTTCACTTCCAAACTAGTATCGTTCACACGGCTGTAACGACCCAGAATTTTTAATAATTTAAATTTGAATATTTAATTTATTTTAAATATTTATAAGTGAATTTATTAGTCAAATAAATTTTTATTTGAATTATTGGATTTAATTGGATAATTAAATCGATAATTTAAATATGTTAAATTATGAAAATAATTGAAAATTGAGTTAAAAATGATTGTAAATAATTTGGAAAATTTTATTTAATCATACTGGAGTTATAGAAATATTTTAGAACTTTTAAAATCGAATTAAAAGTTAATCTGTGAAAATTGAATATTTTAATATTTAATAATCGACTGTAAAAATAGTCAATTTTTGAACAGTCTCAGAATTGAACGAAACTAGTTTCATTGGATCCGTAATAGTTAGTTATTACCGGATTTCAAATTTCGTGTCAATCGGAGTTATCGTTTGATCGTGGCAGCTCGAAACGCATCGATTTATTTTTTTTTTTAAATTTGGCAAGTCAAAATAGCCATTTTTCAAAAAGTCTCGGATTTCGACGAAACCAGTTTCATCGGATCCGTAATGTGATATTATTGTAAGGTTTCAAATTTCAAGTCAATTGGATTTACCGTTTGTCCGGTACAAATTAAAACGCCTAGAAGTCGATTTAAATCGGTTTAATTCAAATTGAGCGTTTTCAGCCATAACTCGCACATACTTCCGAATTAGCTTCCGAAACCTGTTCCATTGTGTCCGGAATGTGGGATAAACCCTAGGTACGCTGGTTACGGCGTCTAAATCGGAGTTCGGAATTCCCGGGATGAATAGTGTTTACGCTTGCTTTTCCTATAAATATCACCTTAAATCTAAAATAAAAAAAAAAAAAGAAAAACCCTAGCCAATATTTGCAGCCGCCACCCCCCCCCCCCCCCTGAACGGCCAGCATTTCTTCTTCTTCCCCCTCTCAGATCTCGAAATCCATTCACTTTTATCACAAACTCTAAACTAAGAAATCGTAGAGCACATCAAGATCTATAAGATCAACGGCTATGATTTGAAACGGAGCTATGGATTGGCTGCAATCGGGGTTTGAAGTGGCACGCTTGCGCACGGTTTTTGAGGCAAATGGAGGGGCCGAGTTGGCCAAGGCTGGGGCCGAACCTAGCTTAAGTCGAGAGCTTCGACGTGGTGGTAGTATGATGAGGTATCGTCGAGTATTGGTGTTGAAAATTGTAACCCTAATCTACGTTTATGGGTTCAAGTGTGCGTTCGTTGTTACCTGGAGCTGCTATGCGTGCGTATGAAGAAGGTAGGGGATGAGGGGGGACGGTCCAGATGTTGTGATGAAGGATCTTGTGGCTTGGATTTGCTGTGGGTTTAAAATAGTTAGTTTATATGTTGATTTGTGTATATAAATCGTGTACGATCTTTAAAAATTCGTAACTTTTTCATACGAGGTCGAAAAAATGCAAACTCAGTTGCGTTGGAATCGTATGGACGAGCACTACGCGATGGAGTTGGTTTGGAGTCGTTTGGAGTTAGTGAGAATTTCGGGTAAAATTAAACGCGCGTTTAATTTTATTCGAAATAAAAGCTAAAACGGAAATAAAAACCAAGGTGAGAATTTCTCACTCAATCGAATAGATTTCGATTTTATTTTAAATAGTTAGATTTAAAATATTTGAATGCATGTTTGAATGATGACTGTAAATTATTGATTGTTAAAATAGACATTATGCGCCGTTAGTAAGCGGATGTTATTTATAAAAACATATACCGCGAATATTTCATAAACAGTGAAATTGGTATTATATATAATATCAATATATATATATTGGCATATGTATATATTGCAGTTGATTGATTTCCCGCATTTTTTGTTTAGCGGATGAGACCCTATTACGCCGTTAGTAAGCGGATAATATTTAATAAGAACATATACCGCGATAATTTCGTACTGGAGCGAAATTGGTATTGTGCTAATGTTTGTGATGCAGGAAAACAGGTTGGAGGGATCCAACTGGATTCCTCAACAGTTTTTATTTTATTTCAGATATTTTGATATTTGATGGATTATCATATCGATATATGATATCGTTGTTAGTCGTGATTGACTATTTGGTGTGTAGCATCATTGGACCCAAATTTTGGGATTTTAAAATGGTTTTAAAGTGATTTTTGAAAATATACTATATTTTTAGAATTAATCCTTTTTAAATAAATAAACGTTAAAATTTTTAAAAGTTATAAAAATTATGATTTTTGTGAAATATTGTTAAAAGCTGATTTTTGAGAAATATGAATTAATGACTTTATAGAATAATTTTAATGAGGATTTTTGAATTTATTATGAAAAGTTTAAATATAGGATTTATAAAATTTAATTATTTTATAAATCAGAATGATGAAATTATAAAGGAATTTAAAGATGTTTTTAAAGAATAATATAAATTGATTTATATTAAGAGATTTATAAATGGACATTTATAAATTGAAATATTGACATTTTAAAACGAGTTTTTATAAGTGTTTGAATGAAGTGAAAATGAATTTCATAATAGAATGAAATTTATAGAATTTTAAACTGTGAAGTTATAAATGAAATTTTATAAGCAGTAGGTTTATAAAATTTATAAAGTTATCAAAAGAATGAATTTTGGATAAAATAAACAATCTTATAAGTTAAGGTTAATAATTTGGGAAGTTAAATGAACGATTTTGTAAAATAATCGTTTTATAAGTAGTTAACTTATAATATGAACTTTTAATCTAAAATTGAGTTATAAACTGGAATAGGTTAATAAAGGAATTTGTAAAAGGAAGTTTTTATATATAAATAGAAATAGAATTTATAAACGTTGTTTTATAAATTCGCAAACGACTTATTTTGATAAGTTAATTGTTATAACTTATAAATGGAGTTATATTCACATTTTTAAATAGTGAATAATCCTTTGAATTAAAATGAATAAAAGGATGAAATTGTTAACGTAGTATATTCACGTTTTTGAATAGTGAATAACACGTTAAAGGAAATATTTTAGATTTGATGTTTTAAATAGAATTAAAACAATCTAGTGATGTTTTAAAAGGTGTTGAGATTCGAAACCATAGATTTCAACATTTATTGTTGAAATAGACGTTTTCGAGAAATAAAAGGAAATGGTAGACTATAACACTGTTGTTATAGTAAATGATTTCCAAAAGGAAATGTTTTTAATAGTATTGGGATTTATATATCTATTTTAAATTCGAATCCCTATACTAGTGATTTTGGGTTGTCGTAACGATGTTTTACGTAACATTCGTTTTGGCCCAAGTAAATATGTTTAAGTGAATAATTTCCTTAAAGAATGAAATATATACTTAATTCGATTTAAGTATATTGAATATTTTCTAAGTGTTGAAAATAAAAGAGATTTGCGAATTACTTATGAATAAATAAGTATGGAAATGTTTTCCAATATGAAATGAATATTTAGAATTTATCTTTTTGAAGATAAATTGAAAATGGATAATTGAAATCGTATATGCATGATATTTTGAAATATAAATTCATTATGGAATTTATATGTGAAAGTGGAACTTGTTAAAAATAAATATTGATTTATTTTTGAAGTGTTGGAATTTTATATCTTGTAAAGATATTTTGGAAATGTAAATAATTTGGAAAATTATTTGGAATCTGGTGATGTATGCATATCCATTGATAATTCAATAACCGACTATCAATATTTCCCTTTGAATGGGTATTTGATGTGAATATGATTGAATTTGAATGCACACTTATTTTTGAATAAGCGCTCACTATTCGGGTTAATCGGGAAAGGACCATGGGGTCGTATAACCCACTCCGAATATGTGATACGTCGTTGTGAATTGCATTTGAAGATCGGTGTTGAAGACCGGTATTTGCGAAAGCGATAGGATGAACTATCGATTGACTCTGCACCGAGTTGCTCCGGTATTGAGTTCTCCATATGTGATGGTGAATCCGATCAGGATTGTGAATATCCGGATTGCAAGGACTTCTTTGTAAGTGCCTTCGGTTCTGTTCGAGCCCGGAACAGACTTGTATGGATTGTATGTCTGACATTACAAGTTGAGATATAAAGCCGATTTCTTTCAAATATATTTCTGTTGGTGGCGGAGAATTTATTCTTTGCTTAACACCCTTCTTTGAGACGTACGAGCTCAAAGGTTATATAGTTGAAGTTATCAGCAATATATTCCCAGTTTGGTAATGTGACATGCTGAGTGATGCTGAAATGATCATTGTGTTGATTATTTGTGATAGGATCGTTTATTTGATCGTCTATCCTTGTGATCATTGTGTTGATCATTTATTGACCCAAAACATGGCTTTTTTATAAAGTATGTTTTTGTGGACGTGAATTCATCGAGCCTCACATCCCGTTAATGGTCAAAACAGGAAAGATGCGGCAAGGTTATGAGGGGTAGCTCCCTTTAGGGTATGTGCATTTCCTTCTGGAAAGGGTGGTATCATGGTATGGAGCCCAGATACTTACTCATGTTGATACACTATATCTTTTTCTGTGTGGTGTTGTTGGTGACGAGCGCTCGGTTAAAGGTCCGATGGGACCGGGGGATGCCATATTCGTGTAGTAGTTACCTAGTGATAAAGGTAACCCGGCCTTGTGTTGGCAGAGAGCTGGTTAAGTTCTCGGGGACGTCCAGCCAGAGGCGATCCCATGTGGCAGTAGGAAGTTCCTTAGCCTGACCATTTGTTGGAAATCCAATTCCCAATACGAAACTTGTACGGTATTAGTTGTAGAACCTGCCATTCACTTATGGTGGTCACCACTGTTTGGATGGTAGCTATAGTAGACATAGTTCGAAATGTCTATGTTGGCTAAGATTTATATTCTACTTTCGAAATGAATTTTTCCTACACTATGCACTAGTAATAATATAAAATGTTATTTTAAATGCGTATCAAGCATCTTTGGCTATCATAAGGAGAAATCTCCTCCGATTCTGCGTTTGCATGTGTGTGTGTGCGGGAGGCCTTATGGTAGTCTCATTTTTAAAAGCATTGCGAATTGATAAAAAAAAATATTCCTCTCTTTTGATTTTAAAGTTAAATAAACTGTTTTGAGTTCTCACACCAGTCACATGACTGACTCGGAGTTTATTGTTTTCCTTCCTAAACTCTGGGTGCCCACCAATTTCCACACGGGCAGTTAAGAGTTCAGGTTTATCAGGATATTCTGGATATTCTGGAGTTGCTGGAGGCAAGCTGGATGGCATGGCGTATTACTAGTTTATATAGTATTTCTTTTTCCGCTACATTGTTGTTGTATGTTGTTGTACACTCTGATGATTTGATGTAATGTAATATAATGAAATGTAATAACTGATATAGTTCTTTGTTTAAAGATTATTCATTCATTATTATATGTTGTTCCGCTGCGAATTGTGAGATTCTGTTGTTCTTTCTCTTCTGTTGTTTCCTTTTTGTCCGTTCTATTTTAAAATCCTCTTTCTCTTATTTTCAAATTCTCTCTTTTCTTTCTCTATTTTCTATCTTCTTATCTTCTCTTTCTCTCTTTTTCTTTTCTTTCTTTCCTTTTTAAAAACCCTAACTATTCGGTTTTTCGGCAACGAAAATCCGTGACGTTACAACGGCTCTCTAGTGCAGACTTCAGATTTGGTTCCTTGATTGGAAACTATTACTCTCCTTGCATAGCCATATACTATGATAGAGAATTTTAGAATCAAACCAAAAATCCACATCCAGGGTTCGTCGTCGAAAATCGAGTGAAAAATCCTAACTTGGATCGATATAAATCATCTCAAAATTTTGTGCTCGAATTTGGATCAAATCGTTATGCGAATAAAATAATATACGTACAATCTCACGTATTACCTTCCAATGGACTTCTATCCAATTTACCTATACTAAATTATTTTATTGGCTTTAATTTTATTTTACTATTAATTATTCACATTCCATTATTCAGTTAGTATATTCATTTCTTTACATATCATATTCTTTAACATTTATCTTTTCTTAAACATCATATTATAGAATTTTCTTACTCAAGTTCATTTTAAACATTCAATATAATTTAATTAAACTCAATTTCATTTTCCAATTTATTCTTAGCTATAAGAAATTCCTTTGCATTTTATATTTATTTTCTATAACCAATCTACAAAGATCTAATACGATTCATTTATCTTCTTTCTTAAGTTCACTTACTTGTTCCATTTATCCATTCATCATTTCATGCAATATTTAAGTATATAACATTTTTATCACAATCAAATTTCACTTATATACATTTTAATTCTTTTGAGTTTTCCTTACTTGTATATTTCAATTACTTTCAAGTTCTGTTTATTTGTATAATATCTCATTACATATCAAAACATCATTTCAACTTCTTAATATTTGGTAAGTTATATTATATGTTATTAGAATGCAAATTTGGTATTATACAAATTTATAGAATTTCATTTTACATAATTAGAATGTTCACAAATTTGGTTTATTTAAATCCTCTTATTTTATAAATTTTGGTTATTCACAATTCATTCAAATAATTTGAAAATTACTAATTAACATAACTTAGAAATTTAAATGCCCGGTTCTTTTCAAATCGTTTGAAATAAACATATCTACTTATACCCCCCTTTTATATATATATATATATATATATATATATATATATATCAAATCACACCTGGGAGTTTAAACCAAAACCCATTTTACCCAAAATAATTTCGAAGAAAAACAAAGCTTCCTAGAAGTCTCCCCCACTTTGAAACTCGAAAATGAATGTCGATGATGCTGCGCAGTCATCACCGAAATTATTTTCCAGCGACATAAGAGAGGAGTACTAAATTTATTCCTTTCTTTAAAATACTTTCAAAATATTTCCATAAACAATTTCCAATTAATATTACTATATATTTCTTCAAAACTTTGAAAACCATTTTCAAGATCTCCGGGTCTTAAATTCAATATTTTCCAATTTAATCTATTTTAATTCATAAGTCAGCTTTATAAATATTCTTATAGGATTTTCTTTCTTAAAACATTTCACAAGTGTTTTATCATTGTTCATTTTGTAATTCACCTTATTTATTAAATTACAGTATCAAATTAATGATAATAACCAATATTTTCATTCCTAACAACCAAGTAAGCTTGATAAGTCACAATAAATTTTGAAAATAAATTCTTTATACACAAAATATAATTTGGGCAAAATTATTTCATTTACCCAATTTCAAAACAATACTATGTAGAATTGTTCTGTTTAAGCGTTTAGAGATCTCTATCAATGACGTTAATTACTCGTATTGACCAGAATCCATAAGCCACTCAACAAATCAACCGACACAATATAAAACATTTTATATCACAAACAAATATGTTCTCTCATATATATATATATATATATTCAATCAGCGACTCATAATAGGGTATTACTACCCTACTTATAAAGAGTCATACCCCACAAGGCTAAGGTTATCGCTAAACCAAAGCTCTGATACCAACTGTAACGACCCGCCATTTTGGACAGTTTAAACCGACGATCAAAAACACATGTCGATTTCAAACCATTCAAAAGGGCAGATGGTTGTTGGGGTAAATAAGAAAAGAAAAGAAAGAGAAATAAAGGAAATGAAACAACACAGAATCTTGCAGCGGAATGATAAAATATAATAGTCCAATAAACAGTTCATGAAGCTGTTTACTATACTTTGACAATTATTTACACAACATTTATTAGAGTTATACAAATACAACAGAACAATAAAATAATGCAGCAGACAACATGATGCAAAGATAATAATAGTAATAGTATACCAAATCTTCGTCTTCGTCCTCCAGAATAGATCTTCAATAAGCTGAAAAACTCAGGTCTGACCCGAGCGTAATGAAAAGACAAAACACTCGAGTTGGGACTAAAATATCCTCATGTAAGTTAAATCAATCGTAAATAAACATGAGTGTAATGGCGTCAGAGATGTTTACGGGGTTTGACATCTCCTATCCAATGTCAACGTGCGTGTAATAACTCAAGAGATGTTACGGGATTTTCCATCTCTTAAGGATCCGTTAAACTATCTCCTATGTAGTAATGTACGCTAAGTAGATAATGCCTATCAGTAATATAAAGTATCAAAATAGCGTTAAGGCGTTACCATAATCCCCCTTAACAAATTTTTATAATGCCATAGTCTATACAGCACCGTAAGCCCCACCGTAAACTGGTGGTTATCAGAGGGTACCCCATAGGTATAACACAAAATGTAACGTAGTGGTCGCGAATAGGATAATCAGTATGACAAGGTAATGAGGCGATACCAACAAGGATACTAGTAGTTGCGTGATCCGGACTGATGTTGAGCATAGCCAACAGCTACCCCAACACCGCGAAACAACACTCCCAAATCAAGAGGTGCACCCAAATCGAATCACAAATGTAATAGATATGGTATCGAAGAAGTGTGTCCGCTAGAGGTGGCGAACCTCAATGGCCCGGCGCGGCTCCTGTTTTAGTCATGTCAGGGGTCATCCAATATCGTTCTCTTTCTTCAATCAACGCGTTCACCAAACCATCCACTTCATTCTGGATCAACACTCCACGTATAATAGTTATTAAAGTGGTTTTCGGTATCGACAGAGAGTATGTCCATATTCGATCCCGGTCTCTTTAATAACTACGTATTATTACACCGTTGGCTCTTTTACATTTCAAATCGATTCATTATTGATATCAAAATATCATATTTGCTTCAAAATCAAATCCATTTCAAATATCGACATAGCCATTCAAAAGTAAGGTTCCCTTTCAAAAATCATTTCTCGCCTCAATATCTCATTTCGATTTCAAAATCATTCCGAATTTCAATTTAGGTTGCAACTTCATTTAACCCAATTCGTATTTAAATTCAAGATTTAAACATAAACATTTCACCTTAATAATCAGCTTGAAGTTTTTAGAAAATAGTTTTAAGTAGTTTGAAAGTAGTTTAAATAATTAAAATAGTTAAAAATACTTAAAATCTTTAAAATGGATTTAAAATAGATAAATTAGTTTAAAATAATTTAAATTGGGTTAAGTAGATTAAAAATAGATTAAAATAGTTTAAGTATTCAAAATGGTTTATATAACAGAGAAATTTGGAAAACAATATATAACAGCTTCAAAACCAATCCATTTCAATTTATAACTTCCCAATTCAAATTAATTTCAATTTTCATTCTACCGATTCAATTTCGATTTCAATTCAAATCAATGTCAACTTTGACTTCAAATTTATTCAATTTTATATTCACTTTCAATTAATTCAATTTCAATCTATATCGACTTAGAGCTGGATTTTCAAAATATCAATTTATAACACTTAACAAAATTATCCTTCAATATTCAAATTTAAATCCAAATTTCAAATATGATTCAATTCCAAGCTCATTTCAAAATATCATTTTTATTTCACTTTTACTTTGTAATATTCAAAGCTCAAATTTAATGTTCAATCTTTAAAACAAATAAATTTCCGAAATTCAATCATATCCAAATTTTAAATCCCAAAGTCTCCACTTAAATTTATTCAACAATTTCATTTAACCAATTTTTTTTTATTTCAACATTCCAAACTCAATTTTTCAATAAATTCGATTTCTATAAATTTATTTCTATTTATAACTTTTAAATCAAACATTTAAATAAATTTCAAATCGACGATTTAAAAATTATTAATTTAGCCAATTCGGTGTCCGTATATAATTCTCTATCCTATGGCCAAGTAATTATTTGTTTCAATTAAATGTCAGGGATGAATATATCACTTAAACCAATCACAGTGTCATATGTATGCATAACAGTATATATAAGCAAATAAACATCCAAACATTTAAATATCAACCAATAACATCCATCAAAATACATCATCCAATAGATAATACAATACATGGCAGTTTCATAGTTATCAATGTCAGGTAATTTAATCGCACTTCAATTTCAATTCAATTTAAATTTAACTGTCAATTTAATTTTCAACGGTTAATTCAAATGACAATGTATATGACAATTAATTTATCAAACAACGACAAATAAAATCATAACACTACATAATGTAAAATTTAACTAGCATAAAGATATTTTGTATGTTGTGAGCTTATAAAACACTCACCTTGATTTTCCTGTTGTCACCGAGGCGTTCCGGTTTGGAACTAAACCGGACGACTTCCAATTTTAGCCCAAATTTCAATTATCTTCAAATCTATCCAAACGAATTTCATTTCAAAGCTCTCGTCATCACGATTGCAACGCAAAAAGTCCCGTCTCAATCGGACCTCGTATGTGAGAGTTATACATTTTATAAGTTATCGACATTTGAATTTATAAAACAAGTTAATTTATTTTTAAAAAAAATAAACTTTACCCCAAAGGCCCGACCCACAAAACTTCATCCCTCCCAAACTCCTGAAGCCAATTGCCTGTACACGAAACAGAGAAACCCATTCACGCACGTGCAACATTTCGAGTGACACGGAGCTACAGTTTACGAAACTCGATTCCGTCTTCGCCAATCTTCTTCTCTTCGAAGCCTCCATCATCTCGACCACAAAATTGCAAGCTCGGGCACCCCCAGTGAAACGCAACCGAAAGACCCCCTGTACGAATGCGAGCAGGTCGCACCCCTCTAAACGCCGCCGAGCTCTCCAAAAATCAAGCCGTAGATGTTATCTACGATGGTGAACTCGAATCAAGGCTCCGTTTCGCGAATCGAAGCCTACATCCTCAGCACATCCTAACCCTAGTTCACAACTCCCACGTCCATCTTCATAAACCAAGGCCGCACCCAGCAACGAGCATACCAGGTCGAAGCAAACGATGAAATAGGATTTTTAAAACTAGTCGGAGATTTTTTTTATCAAGTATTGAAGGAGAGATAATTTTTTTCTTTTGAAGCTTGGATTTTCTTTACTGTAACCTGCGTGTGCAGTTATTAAAAGGAAGAAGAGGCTATTGCGTGTTTGAATGGGTCAAAGGTACAGTGAAAGGATGGGATAGCAGCTGAAAGGGAGATTGACTAATTAAAATATTTATTTAAATTTCAAAATACCACGATCTACGCAACTCGAAATCTCAAACCCCGATCAGGGCATGCCGCCAGGCGTTAATAATGTTATACCCCTATTCCGGACGCAATGGAAAAGGTTTCGGAAGCTAATTCGATCATATGTGCGAGTTACGGAAATAAACGGTCAAATTTAAATTAAACCGATTAAACGATTTTCTAGGCGTTTTGGCTCGCCCCGGACAAACGGTAAATCCGATTGACACAAAATTTAAAATCATATAATAATATCACATTACGTATCCGATGAAACTTGTTTCGTCGAAATCCAAGACTGTTTAAAAAATGACTATTTTAACTCGCCAAATTAATATTAAAATAATTTCGATGCGTCTCGAGCTGCCACGGTCAAACGAAAACTCCAATTGCCACGAAAATTGAAATCCGATAATACAAACTATTACGGATCCAATGGGACTACTTTCGTCCAATTCTGAGACTGTTCGAAAATTGGCTATTTTTCAATCGATGATTAAATATTAAAATATTCAATTTTCACAAATTTAATTTCAATTCGATTTTAAAAGTTCTACAACATCATTCTAACTTTAATATGATAAAATAAAATTTCACAAATCATTTTTAATCATATTAAACCCGTTATTCAATTTTCCAAAATTTCCAATTTTTAAAATCTTATTAACTCTATTATAATCCCAATATGACTTACATTCTCTTTGGAAACCAATTTGAATCATATTAAATCAAATTCCATTTATTCACTCTATTTTCATATATTAAATTTCAATATCAAATTAATCATATCAAATTTGGAATTTAATTATTCAAACATTTGTAATATTAAACTTAAACGAATTTGATTATTCTTAAATCGCTATCTTTTGAAATATTCAACGAACTTATAAATTTAACTTTTGAAATGAATTAAAATGCGATAACCCGAATTTTGAGTATCTGTAAATTGATAAGTAACTGGGTTAGTTAATAGAAATACTAATTTTTAACTATTAAAATACTGATTGTTAAGAATGAAACAAATAAATCTAAAAATTAATATTCATATCTGGGAAAATAATTATTTAATAATCTCCTAATATGATTATTTAAAAATGGGCAAAACTTATTATCTTCAACATAAATTTAATAATATGTTTGGTTAAATCAATATATACATATTTATTTGAATTGATTTTAAGTTGGATTGGATTTAAAGTGGAATTTAAAATTGAATTGAAAGGAATATATATCTTAAAATCAAAATAATAATATGGTTTGGAAAGTATTTATTAATAGGAATAAGTACAAAAGCTTTAAATTAGCATTTAATAATGGATTAAATAATTTTATATGATTAGTTTTCATTTTATTTTCTTTTAAAAAGTTTTATTTATTTAAAATTTGAAAAGTATTTCTTAATTTATAAATGTATTTGTTATTAGGAAATTCAATAAGAAAAGTTTTTTTTTAAATCATTTCAAAATAATGTAAATATGAATCCTTATAAGTGTTAAGATCTAAAACTCCTTAAAAGAACATGTGTAGTTTTATAAGACTTCTAATAACATGTGTAATTTAAACAAGCTAGGAAAGTGACAAATATTGAAATAATTTACAAGTGGCATCTTTAAAATTTGATTTTTCTTTTATTTTATAAAATCAGAAAATTAGCCTATATAAGTATACATCTTTCAATACTTATTTCTTTTTCTCATTTTCAAGTTCAAGGCTTGAATCATTTCCCAAAACCCTGTAAACAAATCTTCAAACTAAAATCAGCATTTACAAACTCAAGATCAAAAGCCAACATCTTATTTCAAACAACCTGTAGCCTGAATCAGGCCTTAATATTTTCAACAATAAAGGAATTTCAGTGACAAACTTTGGACCTCTAGCATCATCATCTCTGTTTC
Source organism: Allium cepa (assembly GCA_030765085.1). NCBI lineage: Eukaryota > Viridiplantae > Streptophyta > Magnoliopsida > Asparagales > Amaryllidaceae > Allium > Allium cepa. Next base: position 310,781,215 of record CM060937.1, read on the forward strand.
AGCTAATTTCTCAGCAATTACCATTCTGTTTTGTAAACAAGATTCATTAACATGCATTCTTCAACACCTCAGTTCAGAGCTAAATCAAAATAAGAAGGGTCTGTCTCTGTATTAAATTCCTCAGGTGAGTAAACTGCTATTCTTTAGATGCTAATTTCTGTTTGAAACTTTATATTCGTGAGTAAACTTAAAATGTGAAACTTAGGCAACAAGTATCTGTTGCAAGTGATATTTATCTGTTAATGATTGATTTGCATGTATGTGTTTATGCAAGTCTTTATGTGTTGATAAGGTGCATATCTGTTGATATTAAAGTCTGTTCTTAGTCTAAGTCTCTGTTTTAAAAACTGCAAGTAAGAATAACCTTCAAATTTGATGCATATAATTGAAGTAAACTAGAGATGTATATTTGCATGATGGTTTCAAGTTCTGAAAACATATTTATATGTATGAAATTATGGTGCATGTCTGAAAAATCAGACATATGAGATTTTTTTTTAGGTTACAGGCATATGCCTGTTAAAAAAAAAAACCATTTCTCATTTCTCTGATTTATTTCAGAAAATAGTTCTAACAAAACTTATTAGTTTTCAACAAGATTTAAAGTCCAAAATGGTTTTAAGTAAATTAAGTAATATTTCTCTGAGAATTTGGAAACTACGGTAAAAGTTCAAAATAAGTTAAAAATTTAAACATCATAATTTGATGATTCAAGACTATAATTCGAATCCATTTAGAAAGTTGTGTTTTTTAAAACAAAAAGCAAGATTTTTGATTATGTATTGGGTTCGAAATTTGGATTGTCTGGGATCTGATTTTGTGGAAATCTCTGGCGATCTCGAGGGTGAGGGGTCACGAATTTTCTTCTGGTGATGGAAGTAGTTGCGAGGTGCTTGGGAAAAATTCCTGGAAGAGTTCTAGAGCATCGAGGCGACGAGGAGGGGAAGATTTAGGTTTTTTAAACCTAATTTTAGCATGATTGGAATCGAGATTTAAGCGACGTCTTGGATGCATCGAGTTGCATCAAAGTTTGTGATGGGGCAACGTGGATGGTTAGCAAGTCAGGGCCGGAGTCGCAGCAAATTCTGGTGAACGGCGTCGTGGTTTCGAGGCGTTTCTCTGGTGATGGGTAGCTTCTGGATCGATCGTGGCAGCTTGTTTTTGGTTTGGATTCTGCGATGACGTAGGGATGATCAGGGTCGATTGAGTGTAGCACCGCCGACTTGTTGGGGGAGGTCAGAGGCGCCGGAGTTGACGCCGGCATTGGTGCACGTACACGGGAGTCTTGCTCGTGTCAGTAGTTTGCAGGGGAAGTTTGTCTCGAGGAGGTATTCGTGCAGTTTGGCATGTGACTTGGGTGTATATTCGAGTGAGTCTTGGGTAGTCCAGCTTGTTAATTGTTTTGAGTGTTACAGGTTTTAAATTTTGAAACTTAACTAAACTAAAGTTTTGGAAGAGAAAGAACTCGGGTTAGACCCGGGTGAACTTTGGGTTTGACCCGAAGCTGTGCAGCATTTAAAAGTAAGTTGGGTTTTGAAACTCTTAAATTATAAAGTGGAGTAAGTATTTTAAACTTAATTAATGGATTAATTAAGTAAGTTATTTTTAAATAAAATGTTTTTAAATATAATTTAAAATAATTAAGAAATTTACGTGTAATTAATTAACTTGATTAATTTAAGGATGAAGGGTTAATTAAGTAATTAATTAAGAATAATTAATTAATTTAATTAACCAATGATCAGGGATTAATTAATATTTAATTGAGGGTTATAATTGATTAATTAAAGTTTAATTAATTGTAATTAAGGATTACTTTAAAAAAATTTAATTTAGGATTGGTTAGTTAATTGAGAATGCTTAATTTAATGTCTAATGACTTGTAATTAACTAATGTTAATTAAGTTAAGTTGAATAACTAATTCGTAATTGAGTAACTAAGAAATTAATTACTTAATTAGGTTTAATGTGATCAGTTTAGATTAATTGATTAAGTTTAATTAATTTAAACACTTTGCGATTGATGGATAATTGCTTAATGTAGTTATGGAAGTGTAATTACTTAAGGAAGTAATTAATAGTAATTACTGAATGGGATTAACCGAGGGATTAATTAGAATAAATTAAGGAGTAATTTATTCAATGAAGTAATTAAGGGTAGTTAAATTCTGGATGTTATTAATCAAAGGTGATTAATAATTATGGTTAATGCGGTTTTAAATCAAGAATCAAAAACTTTTGAAAAACTTTTTTCGTTTTCAATGGCTGCTCCCACCCATCCTTTTCACCATCCCCCGTCCATTCTCTCTGACCTTCCCATTTCATCGACTGTTCCTCCTTCTTTTTCTCCTTCGACTTCCAATCCAACCTCTCCAGAATCTTTGCCCCCGCCTGTTCCTCCTCCGGCCTTACCTGACCCAACCACCTTCGCTTCTTCGTCTTCCTCAAAATGGTCTTCCCTTTTTAAATCTAAACCACGTAACGCTGGTTCGTACACACCTGTAATTTTCCCCCTTTCTTATGACGGTCATGTTATAGTTCCTCCCAGTGATGTGTTGCAAGCTGGAAATGCGGTGTGGAGTGATTGGCTAGTGGGTTTTTTCCTTGACAAGCCGCTGTCCTACTTGACTGTCATCAACCACTTGAAGAAGCTTTGGAAGCTCAAAGGGGAAATAACGATCAAGTCTGATGGAACATTGTTCCTTTTCCATCTCTCCTGTGTCGAGGATAGAAGGAAAATTGTTGAAGCGGATCCCATTTTTCTGCGGAACAAAATTTTCATTGTGAAAGCTTGGGATCTGTTTGTAGGGAACAGGTGCAGCACTATAAGATCTGTGCCTGTATGGCTGAAATTATCGAATATTCCACTTTATGCGTGGTCTCACCTTGGGATAAACTGGCTAGCTTCTAGAATTGGTAGTCTCCTCTGTTTAGACTCCTCCACTGACAAAATGGAAAGAATTGGCTACGTTAAATGTTTAGTGGATGTTACTCCATTGCATGAGTTGGTTGATGAGTTCCCGGTTAAGCTTATGGATGGATCCACTCACATGGTGCAAGTAAGCTATCTTTGGAAACCTGACATATGTTCACATTGTAAAGAATTTGGTCACCTGATTAACATGTGCAAAAAGCAAGGTGTAATTAGTGAAGGTAATGAGGTTGAGACAGTAATTAAGACGAAGATTCAAGAAGGCGGTTATGCTGAGCATAATGATGGTAAGAAGACTAGCAAAAATAAACAAATTTGGAAGAAGGTGGTGAATAAAAAAACAAAAGGTGGGGTGGATACCTCAGTGAGGCACTCAGTGCATAATAACAGATCATCTGATAATGACAAAGGTTATGATGTCTTATTACAACATCAGATGAAGAACAAAGGCATAGTGGGCCTGAGTGGAAGTGTAATTCATGTTGAGGAAAGTGAAGTAGGAAATGATAATGTCTCTGTATTGATAAGTAATAAGTTTGATGTGTTAAATAATGAGGAGAATGGTGATACAAGGGGATGTGGGGAAACCAATTGATGCAGCTCAAACTAGGGTCGAAGAATTGCAAGTTAACGACATGAGTCGTTCACGACTTAGTGGGAGTTTAAGTCGTTCACGACTTAACAGATCCGAAGGCAAAGACATGAGTCACATACGACCGAAGGAAGAAGGGTTAGGTCGGTCACGACCTAACAGGCTAGGAGAAGTGGGTCGCTGGAGATAAGTCGTTGGAGATAAGTCGCTCAGATTTAGGTTGCTGGACCTTGGGTGGTGATGCCTACAAGATGAGTCGCTTGATTCATGAGTCGTTAAGTCGTAATGCTGAAAAGTGTTAAGTCGTGGTCTATTTAAGTCGTATGTCGTGTACTTTGTTCTGTTGAGATACATGTTTGTGTTGTGTTGTAATATAAGTCGTGAGTCGTTATCTGTTTGAGTCTTTGAGTCGTTATATGTTAAGTCGGCCTGTATGTATGTGAAGTGTTAGGTCGGCGATGACCTAGTGTATGCTCTTAAGTCGGTATGCAGTTGAGTCGGTTGAGTCGTGTTGTGATGTAATTGCTTTGAGTCGTGTTGTATGTATGTAAGTGAGTCGTAAGTCGGCAAGGGTCGTGAGTCGGTTGAGGCGCTGTTGTGTTGCTGTGAGTCGGTGTGTATGTGCTATGGTGATAAGTCGTTGCCGACTTAAGTGGGTCGTGAGTCGGAGGGGGTTAAGTCGTATACGATTTAAGGGTCAGTATGAAACTTCTATAAATATGCGTGAGTTGTAACTTTTTAGGGGTTGATTTTTGGAAAAAAATTTCTTGTTGATTGCTGTGTGCTTTCATCTTAAATTTGTAGTTGAGTGTAATCTCCTATCTCCTCTTTCGGATAATCGAGTGCGCTCGATTCAACGATCGTAGAAGCCGATTCACGGTATCTAGTGCGCTAGATCAACGTACGAAGAATCATAGATCTTTGAACACGGTATAGTGCGCTATCAACGTGTTTGAGATAGCTAGAATTCGGTATCTTCGGATCAACGAATTTGTGCATTTTGGTATTCATCAATCCACCGATTGCTACTTTCACCGATTGAAGTTTATTTTGAATAATCCGCTGCGACATCATTTGGTATTAGAGCTAGACTTAGCCAATCATAGCTAAGCCGAGACTTGGAGCCAATTTTTGAAGTTGAAGTTTGAAGTTGGAGTTCATCGTGTTCATCTTGAGATTGCCACAAGTTTGGAGTTTCGATCCATATTCTTTTGGATCAAAGTTGGAAAGTTGTTTGAATTTGATTCGAGTTGAAGTGTGGAGGCCGAGCCAAGTTAGTGGTTGAGCCGTGTAGAGCTATTGCCGAGCTAAGTAGAAGCTGTGCATCAGTTTGGGTATCATTGTTTGAAGTGTTAAGCCGTGCGTGCTTTGTTGAAGTCAAGTCGAGCCGAGCTAAGCTTAAGTCGTATGTGTACTTGAGCCGAGCCAAGTTGAGCCGAGTCAAGGTTGAGGCCATGAATTGTGTGACTTGTGTGAAGTTTGTGTTCGATTTGTTGAAGTATTTGAGAAGTTTTGAAGTGTTTGTGAAGAGTTTCCAATCATGCCGCCAAGGAGAGCTAATCGTCATCAAAATGTTGAAGCTTTGTATCGAAGAGAAGAAGCCGAGCTTATGGAACAACGTATTAATGAGAAAATTGATGAAGGCATTGGAAAGTTAGAGAAGTTGATGAATGATTTGAATCAAACTCAAAGGAGGAGATCACCAAACTCGAACCATGGAGGAAACTGAGTTTCGCCATCGGTTACGGAAGCGAGGAGGGTATCACCGCAATCTTACAGAGAAAGAAGAGAGACATCAATTTCGTCAAGGAGAGATCAGCATGAGTATAGAGATGAAGAGAGACATAGCAGAAGGGATGTTGATGGTCGAGATCGATATAGACGTACATTTGATTTTGATGAAGAGGGTGATAGAGAAAGTATTCATTATCGAGATAGAGACCAAGTTCGAAATTCTTATCGGGATGTTGAAGATAATCGTCGATGGGAGTCGGGTATGAAGATGGAAATTCCTGAGTTTAAAGGTGGGATGGTTGCTGAGGAGTTCTTAGACTAGTTGTCAAATGTTGAAGAGATCTTTGATTTCAAGGAGGTTCCTGAGCATAGAAGAGTGAAGTTGGTTGCTACTAGGTTGAGGGGAAGAGCTTTGGCGTGGTGGCAGCAAACTAAACTTACGAGAGAGAGAATGGGAAAGACAAAGATTGAATCATATGAGAAGATGAAGAAGTTGGTGAGAGCTACATTTTTACCTTACAACTATCAATCACTTATGTACCAGAGGTTGCAAAATCTGAGGCAAGGGACGAAGACTGTTAATGATTACGCTGATGAATTTTACCAACTCATTGCCAGAAATGATATTATGGAGACGGAAGAACAGCTAACTGCTAGATTTGTTGGAGGGTTGCGAATGCAGATCCAGGATATGGTTAATATGTTTGATCCGAGATCTGTTGCGGAGGAACATCAGAAAGCGTTGGCTTGGGAGAAACAGGGAAGGCGTGGAGGTGGTGTGTTTACTAATTCCAATAATCAGTGGCAGTGGAAATTCTAATGTTTCTAAACCTATTAGTAAACCAGTGGTGAAGGAGGCTGAGAAGGCGAAGGTTAGCAGTGGTTTCAAATGTTACAGTTGCCAGGAGTTGGGTCACAAAAGCAATGAATGTCCGAAGCCGAAGAAGAGAGCAATGGTTGTAGAAGTTGAGGAGGATGATGGTGAGGAGGCAGAATGTTCAAATGCACCTTATGTTGAGGAGGAAGAAGAATTGTCCGAGGATGAAGGTTGTAATCTTATGATGAGGAGGTCATGTCTTACACCAAAGCAAGAGGAGGATTGTAGTTGGTTGAGAAGCAATATTTTTCAGTCAACATGCACCATTCTGGGGAAAGTTTGCAAGTTCGTTATTGATGTTGGAAGTTGTGACAATATTATCTCTACTGAAGCAGTAAAGAAGTTGAACTTGAAGACAGAGAAGCATCATAAACCGTACAAGCTAGCATGGTTAAGGAAGGGTGGTGAAGTGAAGGTGTGTCGAAGGGCTTGTGTGAATTTTTCAATTGGGAAGAAGTACAAAGATGAAATTTGGTGTGACGTTGTAGACATGGATGTGTGTCATCTGTTGTTGGGCAGACCATGGCAGTTTGATAGAGCAGTGCAACATGATGGTCGTGCTAATGGTTACAGTTTCATGTTTGAAGGTACTAAAATCACTTTAGTTCCCAAGAAGCAACAACAGAAGGAAAGCAAGTTGGAGGAGATTGAAGAGCTGAAAACTTTGCTATCTTTGAAGGAGTTTGTTAAGGAAGTTGAAGAGGAGCCTGAAGTGTTTTTGTTGATTGGGCGAGAGTGTAATGAAGTGGTTGAGATTCCTGAAGAAGCGAAGCCAGTTTTGAAAGAATTTGAAGATGTATTTCCAGAAGAGTTGCCTAAGGAGCTACCACCATTGAGAGACATTCAACATCAAATTGATCTTGTTCCGAGAGCAGTTTTACTACATCGACCACATTACCGAATGAGTCTGAAGGAACATGAAGAGTTGAGAAGGCAAGTGGAAGAGTTGTTAGAACATGGACGTGTTCAGAAAAGCTTGAGTCCTTGTGCCGTGCCAGCATTATTGGTGCCAAAGAAGGATGGAACCTGGAGAATGTGTACCGATAGTAGAGCTTTGAACAAGATTACTGTTCGTTATAGATTTTCTATGCCAAGGTTGGATGACTTGCTAGATCAGTTGAGTGGGGCAACTGTCTTTTCGAAGATTGATTTGAAGAGTGGTTATCATCAGATTCGAATTAGACCGGGAGACGAATGGAAGACCGCATTCAAGACGAGAGAAGGATTATATGAATGGTTGGTTATGCCGTTTGGTCTATCGAATGCACCGAGTACTTTCATGAGGGTGATGAATCAAATTTTCAGACCGTACATTGGGAAATTTGTGGTAGTTTATTTTGATGATATTCTGATTTATATTGCAAGCACAGAGGAGCATGTAGAGCATTTGAGAAAGGTGTTAATTATTCTTCGTGAGGAACAATTTTATGCAGCTACGAAGAAATGTATGTTCATGACTCGAAGTGTTTTATTCTTGGGATATGTTGTGTCAGAAGAAGGTATCCAGGTGGACCAGAATAAAGTTGAGGCAGTTAGAAATTGGCCACAGCCGAGAACTATCACTAAAGTTAGAAGTTTTCATGGATTGGCATCATTCTACCGAAGGTTCATTCCACACTTCAGTAGCGTGATGGCACCGGTTACTGATTGTATGAAAGGGAAGAAGTTTTCTTGGTCGAAGGAAGCAGGGGTTGCTTTTGAACGAATCAAAGAACTTTTGACGACAGCACCAATTCTTGTATTACCAGATTTTCAGTTGTTGTTTGAGCTACACACTGATGCATCAAAGGTTGGGATTGGAGGAGTGTTGAGTCAGAGTGGAAGACCTATTGCCTATTTCAGTGAGAAGTTATCAGGGGCAAAGATGAGATACAGTATATACGATGTTGAGTTTTACGCTATTGTGAAAGATGTTAAACATTGGAGGCATTATCTATTTCAGAAAGAGTTTGTTCTGTACACTGATCATGAAGCATTAAAGCATTTGCAAGGGAAGGATAAGATTTCAGCGAGACATGCATCGTGGATTGCTTATTTACAGCAGTTTACTTTCGTTGTGAAGCACAAATCTGGGGTAACAAATCGTGTAGCTGATGCTTTGAGTAGGAGGAGTAATTTGTTGACTACAATGAAAGTTGAGGTGACAGGTTTTGAATTATTGCCAGAGCTGATTGAAGAAGATCCTTACTTTATGAAGTTTGTTGAAAAAGTCAAGGAGGGGAGCACTGATGAGTTTGTGTTGGTGGATTGTTATCTGTTTAAAGGAAATCGATTATGTATACCAGAGAGCAGTTTGAGATTGAAGATTATCAAAGAGTTGCACGAGGAAGGACATGTGGGCCGTGATCGTACATTGCATTTGATTTCTCAATCTTACTTTTGGCCGTCGATGAGGAAAGAGGTAGAGAGGTTTGTGGAGAGATGCCATATTTGTCAGGTTTCGAAGGGAACAACGACCAATGCGGGATTATATATGCCGTTACATGTACCAACTAAACCTTGGGTTGATGTGAGTATGGACTTTGTGTTGGGATTGCCGAGAACACAGCGTAGTAATGATTCTATTTATGTGGTAGTTGATCGATTTTCGAAGATGGCACATTTTATTGCCTGCAAGAAGACAGCGGATGCAGTTCGAGTGGCACAATTATTCTTTAAGGAGGTGTATCGATTGCATGGATTGCCAGAATCTATTGTGTCGGATAGGGACACTCGTTTTTTGAGTCATTTTTGGTTAAGTTTGTGGAAGATGGTTGGAACGAAGCTGAAATTTAGTAGCGCTTATCATCCGCAAACAGATGGACAGACAGAAGTTGTTAACAGATCATTGGGAAATTTGTTACGGTGTCTTGTGAAGGATAATCTGAAGAGTTGGGACATGAAGTTGTGCCAAGCAGAGTTTGCTCATAATCATGCAGTGAATCGTAGTACGGGATTCAGTCCATTTCAGATTGTATATTCAAGTTTGCCAAGGGGACCGTTGGATTTGGCGGTAGTACCACAACCGAAGGGGACGATTAAACGGGTTGTTGATTTTGTTGATGAATTAACTAAAGGTCATAAAATCGTTTAGGAACGATTAGTGAAGGCAAATGAGAAATATAAGTGTACTGCAGATTTGAAGCGACGAAATGTTGAATTTAGTGAAGGTGGTTTGGTTTACGCTGTGTTAACAAAGGATCGTTTTCCAGTAGGCGCTTATAACAAGTTGAAAGCCAGAAAAATTGGTCCGGTAGAAGTTGTGAAACGAATTAATGAAAATGCTTATAAGTTGAAGTTGCCGGAGGACGTGTACACTTCTGACGTGTTCAATGTTAAACATCTTGTGCCATATTATGGAGATGAACAATCTGATGTAGAAGAACTTACAAATTCGAGGACGAATTTTTCTCAACCAGGGGAGGATGATGCAGCTCAGACCAGGGTCGAAGAATTGCAAGTTAACGACATGAGTCGTTCACGACTTAGTGGGAGTTTAAGTCGTTCATGACTTAACAGATCCGAAGGCAAAGACGTGAGTCACATACGACCGAAGGAAGAAGGGTTAGGTCGGTCACGACCTAACAGGCTAGGAGAAGTGGGTCGCTGGAGATAAGTCGTTGGAGATAAGTCGCTCAGATTTAGGTTGCTGGACCTTGGGTGGTGATGCCTACAAGATGAGTCGCTTGATTCATGAGTCGTTAAGTCGTAATGCTGAAAAGTGTTAAGTCGTGGTCTGTTTAAGTCGTATGTCGTGTACTTTGTTCTGTTGAGATACATGTTTGTGTTGTGTTGTAATATAAGTCGTGATTCGTTATCTGTTTGAGTCTTTGAGTCGTTATATGTTAAGTCGGCCTGTATGTATGTGAAGTGTTAGGTCGGCGACGACCTAGTGTATGCTCTTAAGTCGGTATGCAGTTGAGTCGGTTGAGTCGTGTTGTGATGTAATTGCTTTGAGTCGTGTTGTATGTATGTAAATGAGTCGTAAGTCGGCATGGGTCGTGAGTCGGTTGAGGCGCTGTTGTGTTGCTGTGAGTCGGTGTGTATGTGCTATAGTGATAAGTCGTTGCCGACTTAAGTGGGTCGTGAGTCGGAGGGGGTTAAGTCGTATACGACTTAAGGGTCAGTATGAAACTTCTATAAATACGCGTGAGTTGTAACTTTTTAGGGGTTGATTTTTGGAAAAAAATTTCTTGTTGATTGATGTGTGCTTTCATCTTAAATTGGTAGTTGAGTGTAATCTCCTATCTTGTCTTTCGGATAATCGAGTGCGCTCGATTCAACGATCGTAGAAGCCGATTCACGGTATCTAGTGCGCTAGATCAACGTACGAAGAATCGTAGATCTTTGAACACGGTATAGTGCGCTATCAACGTGTTTGAGATAGCTAGAATTCGATATCTTCGGATCAACAAATTTGGGCATTTTGGTATTCATCAATCCACCGATTGCTACTTTCACCGATTGAAGTTTATTTTGATTAATCCGCTGCGACATCACCAATGATATGCAATCTGATATTTTGGAAACAAATAGTGAAAATCATCCTGTAACCAGTGAAGCGGTAATTGTGCAACGTGTTCATCTAAAGAATGCTCCATCTTCAGATGGACCACTCAGTATTCAAGTGGATGATCTTGATGCTGGTACTGATGTTGTGCACGTACCGCAATGTAACATTAATTCTGTGCATGATACTGCACAGTTGCATACAATAGTCCAAATGAATATGCAATGTCTACAAAGTGATCTTACAAAACAACAAATTCTTCCCACAACCCAATCAAACGTATCTTCCACTACTGACCTACAGGAGGACGATTTTTGTGTGTCACTGCAAAAGCAAATTTCTGATCTTTTTTTCACTATTCAACCACCAACTTTCACACATGTCCTTCCCACCATATCTTCTCCCTTCCTGCCAACCCAATCCACTAAAAATCAACCCTATGTCTTCCACGGTTCAATTCCAGGCTGGAAATCCCCCACCAATGATCAAACTCCTATCATTGATCAAGTTTCTACAACTGATAAAAACAGGAGGCACAAAAAATACACTACCATCCCTGGTAATTCCAGAATTAACTCCCCCATTACGAGGAGCATGACAGAAGGTGCTCTATCCTCATTACAATAATAATGTTACACAATTTTGGAGTATGGAATATTCGAGGATGTCACTACTTCCTCATGCTTGATCAAGTGAAGCTTTTGATACTCAATCATCAACTGTCTATATTTGCTATTCTCGAAACAAAACTTAATCTCCCCATGACAATATCTGCAGCCAAATACATTAATCCAACGTGGGCTCTCTCCCACAATCTTCAAGAGGCTTCTTATGGAAGAATAATGGTCCTGCATGACCCTTCACTTCTTTCCCTTGACCTTATACTTGCTACCCCGCAGTTAATGCACTTCCATGCTAAGTATTTCAATTCGCTTACTTCCTTCTACATTACTTTCATCTACGCTTACAACTCCCAATCCACTAGGCAATCCCTTCTTAACCTGTTACCTGCTTTACGACAAGAATCGCACCCTTGGCTCATAGCTGGTGATTTTAACTGCTGTTTGGCCTTGTCTGATAAACATGGTGGCATCCCGCTAATGCCAAGGGATGTCCACCCTCTAAATACATCAATTAACGATTCTTCTCTGTTGCCCATTTGCAAAAATGGTGCACGCTACTCTTGGAACAATAGATCTAGGAGTGGTGCTCGTATTTTCTCCAATATTGACCATGCCTTTTCGAACTTCAAAGCCCTTTCCACTTGGCCTAATCTATCCTCCTATTTGCCACATCCCATCCTCTCTGACCATTCTCCTATTATTTTGACATCAGGGAAGCAGTCTATTGGAATCAAAAGAAGTTTTAAATTTTACAACGCTTGGATCCGTGATCCGGAGTATAATAACATAATTATTAAAGCTTGGTCTGTTAAGGTGTTTGGTAACCCCATGTTTATTTTTTGCAGCAAACTTTGTGTTGTTAAGGAAGAATTAAGAGCGTGGGCAAGAAAGAAATATGGCAATGGAAACCTGCAGTCTTCCTCCCTCATGGTCCAGCTTAAGTTTGCTCAGGAGCAGATGATGTTGAATCCCGACAATGCTGAGATGGCTGAGAAGGAATCGGCCCTATTCTCTGACCTCAATCACGCTTTGGCCACTGAATGTGACATGAAGAAGCAGCAACTTAGGATCAAGTGGCTGCTGAAGGCGATAGGAATACAAAATTTTTTCATGCATCCATTAAGGTTAAACACTCTGTTAATAACATAACTTCCATTTTTGATGAAGCAGGATCCCTACATACTACAACTGATACTGTTGACAAGGCTTTTCTCAGGTATTTTTCCACCCTCCTTGGGAATGGTAACCATTTTGAACCTGATTTGGATCTGCTATCTAGCATTCAACTGCTAAAAATTAATCCTGAAGAAGCTGTTCATCTAGTGGCAAAAGTGACAAATGACGAAATTAAGAAGACTCTATTTGCAATGAATAGGAGCTCCTCCGGTGGACCTGATGGATTCAATGTAGCTTTTTTCATAGCTAGCTGGGACAGTGTGGGTGCTGTTTTTTGCAAAGCTGTGCATAACTTCTTCGACAAGTTTAAAATGCTCAAGTCTGCTAACGCTACCAACCTGGTGTTAATCCCCAAGTCCAAGCAAGCTACGTCTGTTTCAGATTATAGGCCTATCGCTTGTTGCAATGTGGTGTATAAATGTATCTCGAAAATTATTGCAACAAGACTTGTGGTGGTTTTGCAGAGAAATATTTCCAGCAACCAGGTGGCCTTCTTACCTAACAGAAATATACTTGACAATGTAATGCTAGCCCATGAACTTTTAAAGGGGTATCCATGTGTTAATGCACGCCTGCTGCCATGATGAAACTTGACTTAATGAAGGCATATGATACATTACAGAGGAAGTCGGTTGTGAGAATTATGTCTCTCATGGGCTTTCCTAAAATTTTTGTAGCTTGGATATATGAATGCATCTCCACTCCCTCTTTCACTCTCATTATCAATGGTTCCAGTAAGGGCACCTTTGTCTCCAAACAGGGCATTAGGCAAGGGAATCCAATGTCGTCATACATCTTCATTATGGTGATGGAAGTTTTCACTTGCATGCTGAGGCCGTTGTATCAAAATAAGCAAATCCATTATCACCCAAAATGCAAGGACTTAGAGATCAGCTCCCTTCTTTTTGCTGATGATATAATGATCTTCACCAAACCCGATCAGCTTTCCATAAATTCTATTAATGGAGCTCTCCACAATTTCTTCAGAAGCACTGGCCTAAAACTCAATCTCAATAAGTCAAGTGTTATGTTCTCTGGCATTTCCAGCTTGCAACAATCTGCTCTCTCTTCCAGTGCTGGTATGCAGGCAATGGCGGATGATATGCAGTACCTTGGATTGCCTCTTTGTTCTTCAAGAATTTCATATGCCAAATGCTTGCCTCTATATGAAAAAATTACTGCAATCATGGACTGTTGGGCTAACAGATTCCTGTCTCAAGCAGGTAGGTTGATTTTTATCCAATCTGTAAGTTTCTCCATTATGGTTTATTGGGCGAGAGCTTACATTCTTCCTATTAAGCTGTTGAAGTTGATAAGAAGGGCAATGATGAGATTTTTTTAGTTTGGATCGATACATACAAAGAAAGTGTTTCCTTGTTCTTGCACTGCATTTGAGAAACCAAAAAATAAAGGAGGTTTGGGGTTACATAGCATTGAGATTTGGAATAAGGCAGCGTTTAGCCACCATTTCAATGCCTTCCTTACCAAAAAGAACACCCTCTGGGTGAGTTGGACTCTCAGACACAATGTTCGTGACAAAAACTTTCGGCTAATGGAAGTACCACAATCATGCAGTTGGATTTGGAGGAGTTTGTTAAACTTGAGGTCCTGTTTCAAGCCTCTTGTTCAATTAAGTCTATCTGCTAGCAGTTTGTGCAAGTTTTGGACCGAGCCTTGGATTGATAAAGGCGTCATCCTTGATCAGTTACTCTCTTCCCAGCAGAAGTATCAATCTGGCATTGGGATTAATGCTCTTGCAGTTCAATATATTGTGAATAGTAAGCTTATGTTACCGTACTCAAGCAACCAATTTGTCAGGCTTTGTTGGAGCAAATATCAGGTTAAATCTTATGCTTTCAATGAATATGATACTGCCCAGTGGAATGGAAAAGCACATACCATCTCAGCTGTTTACGACGTTTTTCTTGGAGTGGAGTTAATGCCTGATTGTAAGTGGAGCAAGGTGATGTGGAGTTCTACATCTACTAACAGTGATAATTTAATGTTTTGGAAAGTTTCAAATAAGGCTTTAATAACAAGGGATAAACTCATCAGTTATGGGATGCCAGTCAATCCTATTTGTGAATTATGTCAACATCAGGGTGAGAGTGTTCAACACTTGTTTTTCGATTGTGGTTTTGTGTCCGATATTTGGGGCAGAGTTTTAGTTTGCTGTAGTTGGGAAACTGCGTATACGTTTGGAACTAACCACTGGGATTATATTGATAGTGCAAATAGGTGGAGTGAAGATAATAAGCAATGTTTTTTCTTTGTTTTGAAAAAAACTGATGACGGGGATTTGGCGGGAAAGAAACAAAAGGTGTTTTGAAGGTATAAGGAGAAGTAAGGAGGTCGTTTGGGCTGTTTTGAAGAATAAAATTTTCAAGGGGATGCGTGACAGCTCGCACCCTTTTTGTGATGATCACATTGAGCCATGGATTCCATAAGCTCTTCCTCTGTAGTTGTTTTCTTTTTCTTTTCACCTTTCTTTGTTTGTGTGTGTTTTCCTTGTGTGGCCGTTGTTGTTTTTCTTCTTTTTTTCCCTTGTCTTTTCTGTGCAGTTCTTGTGACTTGTTATCTTCCTCGTTGTTTCAATAAAGCTGGTAGAGGCCCAGTTTGACCCCGCTTAATCTGCAAAAAAAAATTATGGTTAATAATTAATTAATGAAGTACTTAAAGGTTAATTACTGTATTTGGTTAAGGATAAAAATTAATTTGGTGAGAATTAATTGAGGAATAAATAAAATGATATTGGAAGCCCTTGTTTAGTTGTTATCTCTAATATGAGGTTCGTGATGCTATGTGATAAGATATGTTTGATTTAAACTGTGATGATGTGGTTATCTATTGATGATGAATTACCGTGACATCCCGTATTTGATATTGAATGGTATTTCACTTGAACAAATTGGATAACTTGGTTTTATATGACATTGGATTCGAAGAGACCGGAGTCGGGTATTAGTTAATACACGAAGCCACTTCGATTCTGTTTAAATTTGATATGTGGAAATCAATGTCCTAGTTTGGAATGATTTACATGTATTTGACCATTTAATCTAAATTTTGAACACTTAGAAATTTATGTGTGATATTGTAACGCCCCACCTCTATACCCACGCTAGCCAAGAACATTACGGTGTAATGCTGTCAAGTAGCATGGAGAATAAGGTTGTTGAGGAGCGACCATCTGTGTAATTTCTTTGGGCGAGCATCGATATGTCAGATAGTATAACTTGCATTTCTTTTTCAAGAGGAAAATCAAACACACCGACACAAACTCAAAGCTACTACACAGTAGCTATAATATCTTCAGAAACAAATATAGAAATAAACATAACACAAATCAGTCACAGATAATTCATATCACAAAGGCGGAAGAAGATATGAATATATATAATTAACACATGAAAGTGTACATCAGAGTATTGGTCAAACAGATCCACAATAACACAAAATAATAGCAACATGTGCTAAACAAAAGAATACATCAAAGAGTCAATATCTCAAGATTATACAACAAAAACTACTAATCTAAGTAGTAAGCAAAATGTCAGAGTAATGGATCCCCGGAGAGAGTCAAGTCGAAGCACCTGCAACATCTCGGTCTGACCCGAGTATTATTTATAAGAAAATAATAAACGGATCAGTCTAGCTATAAATATCAGATAACATGATATAGAACGAAAGATATGGCATAGACGTATAATATCCATAATGGCATACTACTATAAGTATGTAAATGATAATCTACAAACGATTAATCAATATCAAAGAATCTTCTCAAAGATCCAAAAAGGGTATCATACCCAAACCTTGTATTCACAACAAGTTAATGACACACGAATTCACCAATGCACATAAATTGATAAATCATATCAATGAAAATCACTAAAATTGGTGAAGCATAAATTCTAGAATTCAACACACGAAATCCAGAAATCATAAATAAAAAGGGGGGAGGCCTATCACACGAACGGGAGCATGAAAACTCACCAACAGCTGTAATACACGAACGAGAAGCTATCTCATGGTAGCTAGCCATTAATTTGACACACGAATGGTCCGAAGACCTGACACACAAATCGTCCGAAGACCGTGGGTTGCTACCCCACAAAGAAATGAGACGAAGCTCAATGAAATAAGTTAGTGTCCTCCACGTGGACAAAGAGACATCGCACAATTGCTAGTCTAAATCACAAAATTGATCGTCATGATCAACGAGAAGTGTCAATTACAATAAACTAGTAAATATATGAGCTTAGCATCATGTCCCATAACCACTAGCTTAACTTAAATATTTACGAACAAAATGTAGATCTCCACTAGAAAATTATCACAAGAATTTCAATCGAACAAGTCCAAGAATTAACCGACGAAGTAAACGCAAGCGTTTCATACCACTTGTTTTACTAAACCGTTTAATTAGATTTCTCATACGAGTGAGGTAAAGGTTTGTATATACTAATAGATTAGAAATCGATTTGAGAAAACGAGCTTTGTAATAACATAGTGTTGAAATCATTTGAAGAAAGAGTTTTGATATTTACTACTAGTATAGAAAACCTTTATATTTTTAAAGTGACAAATCACAAAGAAGATTGTAAGAACAATCACTCATTAAAATTCACATTCGAAGACGTGAATAAAATCCAAAGAAACCGATAAAGAATCCATTGAAATGGATATTCAAAAATCCCTAAAAAGGAGTCATCAAAGTCATAATAAATGATAACAACAAATAGGATCATCACGAATCGATTTAAATTGGAATTCTCAAGCGAATAGGCAAATAGGCAAAATAGGCAAAACACAGCAGTTTCAGACGTCTGAAACAAGTGGTTCAGACGTCTGAATCTGGAAATATAAAAAATTTCCAGAAAACAATTCAGACGACTGAATCAAGTGTTTCAGACGTCTGAAATAGGCCTATTTTAGCCTATTTCCTTTCTGTTAGAAATAGAACCAATTCAGACGTCTGAAACCATAAATTCAGATGTCTGAATCTGGGATTGAAAATCTTCCCAGACAATATTCAGACGTCTGAATATTACGTTTCAGACGTCTGAATCTGGGGTTCAGGGCATTCCCTGAACCTAGGCCAAAAATGGCCAAACGAATATTGAAAACGATCGAACGAGCAAATGGCGATGACTTAGGAATTACGTCGAACGACAGCCCAGCCTAAAAGGCTCTTCGATACGCCTCAAATATCAATGTCCAAATATCCATAATAGGATTTTCATAAATTAGACCAAAACACCAAAAATTGGAATATACACGAAATCAATCCAAACCAAAATCAATTGCACACGAATAAGTGTTAGGAATTCATACCTAACAATCGAAGATAAAATAGACTAAGATGTGAGATAAAAATCTCACCTTTTTACAAAATCAAACAAGAAGAAGCTTGAAAGCAAAAGGAGAATCAACCTCTCTTCAACACAACCCAAATGAGCTTGAATCTATGCTCAAAACAAGAACATTCCCAAAATTAGGTTTAGGAATTTCTGAAATTGGTAAGAGAATAAGTTGGAGAAGAAGATGAGAAGCTTACCAATGGGTTCTTCTATTAGTTTGGAGCTAGAGTTGATTTGCAAGAGACAACTAGGGTTTTGGAGTTTTAATTTCCAATCTCTCCCACCATTAATGCCTTAGAACTAAAAAGAGAAGAGAATGAGGGTGAATGGGAAAGAGTGGCTCAGATTTGAGTATAAGTTAAACATAGGGCTGAGCCCAAACCAAAACCCTAAGTGAAAAAGTAGCAAAAATCAACTTTCTCCAAACATATCGAAGCTCATACTCAAAAAGGTCGCAAACGGCATTTTAAACTCAATGGAAGTGGTCCCGAGTCCTAATTCGACCGTATGCAAAAAGTAGCTTTTCGGACTAAAATCCGACTAACGATAAAATATTTGAATTAAATATTTAAATATGAAATCGATAAATATGCGGGTTGTTACAGACTCCCCTCCTTAAAGAAATTGCGTCCTCGCAATATTTAAGAAGAAAATATGTAGTAACAACCATAAAAGCATATTCAACACAAGAGAAATTTGAAATAAGAAGTTCACCTCAAAGAGCACGAGAAAGTATGTCCACATGTGTTCGCTCGATGTACTCTCTAGATTCCCAAGAACAATCCTTAGGATTTGAAGACCATTGAACTTTAACAAGAGAAACATCTTTATTTCAAAGTCGTTTGACCTCCGAAGCAATGATACGAATAGGATGTTGCTCATAAGTTAAATTAGGCGAAACTTCAATCTCTTCCACAACACCGGGCTCAAGAATAGAATCGGAATCTCGAAGGCATTTCCGTAATTGAGAAACGTGAAACGCGTCATGAATAGCAGAAAATTGAGCCGGCAATGCAAGGCGATAAGCCATGGAACCATTACGTTCAGTGATAGGAAATGGCCCAATATATCGAGGCGCCAATTTTCCCGATTGACTGAAACGTACAACACCTTTCATTGGTGAAACACGAATAAAAACGGAATCTCCAACAGAAAACTCTAATTTCCTTCTCCGGTTATCGGCATAGGATTATTGTCTACTCTGGGCTTCTTTCATCCTATGACGAATAAGTTCAATCTTTTCTGTGGAATCACGAATAAAATCTGGACCTAAAACCAGCTTCTCACCGGTCTCAAGCCAACAAGAAGGAGATCGGCATGGCCTTCCGTAGAGAGCCTCAAAAGGTGCCATATCAATACTAGATTGGAAGCTATTATTATAGGAAAATTCAACAAGTGAAATATGATCTTCCCAACTTCCACCAAAATCAAGCACACAAGCACGAAGAAGATCTTCAATAGTTTGATTCACACGCTCGGTTTGTCCATCGGACTGAGGATGATAAGCGGTGCTAAAATTAAGCTTTGTTCCCAAAGCTTTTTGAAGACTCTTCCAAAATCCACTAGTAAACAATGGATCACGATCACTAATAATAGAAGTAGGAACTCCATGCAATTTAACAATTTCTTTAATAAAAAGTTTGGCCAAAAGAGGTACGGTTCGATTAGATCGAACGGGAATAAAGTGGGCGGATTTAGTAAGCCTATCAACAATCACCCATAAGCTATCATGATCCGAACGAGAACGGGGAAGGCCATCTATAAAATCCATGGAAATTTGGTCCCACTTCCAAATTGGAATTTCTAAAGGTTGCAATAACCCACCGGGCTTTTGATGTTCGGCCTTAACGAGTTGGCAAGTCATGCAACGCATAACGAAGTTAGCGATGTCAAGTTTCATTCCCTCCCAATAATAAAGTCGCTTCATATCCGCGTACATTTTGCTACTACCGGGATGAATGGTGAATTTAGAACGATGGGAATCTTCTAAAATATCTTTGCGAAGATCACTAATATTTGGCACGATAAGTCTACCAAATTTTCGAATACCGCTACGAGAATCAATATCAAAGTCTTTCAAACCTTCAATATCAATTTTATCCTTAATATTTTGGCCAAGAAGAGCCAATTCGGGATCTAGCCTTTGAGCTTCAAGAATGCGGTCTAAAAGAGAAGGATGAGCCTCAAGGCTACATAAAACAAAAGATGAACATAAATCGGATACGCGGTCTCGAATCTCACAAGTGGATAAGATCTCGAGATCGTTCCATTCGGATATCATCATAGAAACAACTGCTTGTTGCTTACGGCTAAGAGCATCGGCGACACGATTACCCTTACCGGGTGTATAAAGAATATCAAGATCATAAGGAGCAAGGAACTCGAGCCAATGTTGTTGACGTAAATTAAGTTCCTTTTGAGAAAATAAATACTTCAAGGACTTATGATCGGTATAAAGAATAAATTTCTCTCCCAAAAGATAATGACGCCAAATACGAAGGGCGAAAACAATAGCCGCGAGCTCTAAATCATGAGTGGCATATCTAGTCTCAACAGGCTTCAATTGTCTAGAAGCATAAGCAATGACACGTTCTTTTTGCATAAGAACGACACCCAAACCAACGCGACTAGCATCGGTATAAACAACAAAATCTTGATTCCCCTCGGGAATAACAAGAATAGGAGCATCAGAAAGGAGTTCTTTTAATTTCTGGAAAGAAGCTTCACATTTTCCGACCAAATGTATTTAACACCTTTCTTCGTCAAGCCAGTGAGAGGCACGGCAATCTTAGAAAAGTCTTTGATAAAACGACGGTAATAGCCCGCCAATCCGAGAAAACTACGAATCTTAGTCACACTCTCCGGTCTCTTCCAATCTCGAATCGCTTTAATCTTTGAAGGATCCACGGAAATTCCGGATTCGGAAATAATATGACCGAGAAACTTCACACGAGATTGCCAAAAGTGGCATTTAGAAATTTTTGCCTTTAATTGATTACTCCTAAGAGTTTCCAACACAATCCGAAGATGCTTTTCATGCTCCTCCTCGGTTTTAGAATACACAAGAATATCATCGATAAAGATGAGAACAAACCGGTTGAGGAAGTCTTTGAAAACTCTATTCTTAAGGTCAACGAAATAAGCTGGGGCATTCGTTAGACCAAATGGCATAACAAGCCATTCATAAGATCCATAACGGGTACGGAACGATGTCAAAGGAATACTATCCTCTGCAATACGAAGCTGATGGAATCCAGTAGCTAAGTCTAGTTGTGAAAAGACTCCAGCACCACTAAGTTGATCGAATAGATCATCAATCCGAGGTAAAGGATATTTATTTTTGATAGTAAGATCATTAAGCTTGCGGTAGTCAACACAAAGCCTAAGTGTACCATCAGATTTCTTCACGAAAATAGCCGAAGCTCCCCAAGGCGAGGAACTTGAGCGAATAAATTGCTTCGTTTCCAAATCGGATAATTGTATGCACATCTCTTCATTTTCTTTATTGGACAAACGATAAGGAGGGAGAGTGATAGGTTGAGCTCCAGGAATGAGATTAATTCTGAACTCAATTGCTCGCTTAGGTGGTAATCCTAAAACGGGCTCGAATATGTCGGAAAATTCACGAACGACGTGAATAAGAGAAATAATATCACCCTCGTTATCATCATCGTCATCTCGAGGGTTTAAAGAATATAAAGATGCAACCAAGCTGGAATCCGAATCTTTAAGGTCAATAGAAATCTGCTTAACAGATTGAGGATGTCGAAGATGAATAGTCCGCTCAGGACATAGGATATGAGCTTCATAACGGTTAAGCCAATCCATTCCCAAAATCATTCCAAAGACTAAATAACGCATGACATGCAAATCGGCTCGGAAAGAAAAATCACACAAAATAATCTCGACATCTTTACACAATAAACTGATTGTCGCATATCCACCAACCGGATTCGCAATTCTCAAAGAAGTCATTAAACACAAAACATCCTATGAAAAAGTATCAACAAGTTCTTTTGATATAAAAGAATGGGATGCATCCGTATCAAAAAGAACTCGAATAGGTTGATCACGAAATAAAATAATTCCATCCAGAATAGAATGAGAAATACCTTGGCCACGAGATGTGTTGCTAGGGGCTTGAGCAACATTAAGCTTTCCATCCTTCCTATTTTGAAGTTTGGGACATACACGCATAAAATGATCCGGGCTTTTACAATAGCGACAAGTACGAGGCTTTGAACACTTGTTCGCAAAATGGTCTCTGGAACCACAGTTATAGCATTTCCCTTCAGTAGAGGAAAAGGTCTTTGCAGCAGGGGTTGCATGCCTCCCTTTCTTATTGGGATAAGGACCTTTGAATTTGTTTGGCCTCTTCTTGTTGTTGTTGAAGCTTGGTTTGGAACCCACCACTTCAACCTCATTCTCCCTATCCGCCTCTTCAAGACAAAGAGCGATATCAATGAGTTGGTCAAAAGAAACTTCTAACTTTAGAAGTAATGGCTTCTTGAGATTTTTGTTTAAGCCATAAACAAATCTCTGATTCTTCTTCAGAGGGGTGTTGATGTATTCAACCCCATATTTGGAAAGTGATTCAAAAGAAGCAACGTAGTCCGTCACGGAAGAATCACCTTGAACAAGGTAAATGAAACGACGAGCCATCGTCACTTTCTCAGCTTCTGGCATGAATTTCAATTCGAAGCATTCTCGGAATTGCTCCCAAGTGAGATCCGCTTCATTAATCTCAGAAATAAGAAGCTCGTACCAGTCCAATGCTCTTTCTCGGAGCATACTGGAGGCCACCTGAACTCGGTGAAGGTCAATAAGATTCATGCGAGAAAAGATTCGATCGCATGACCTTAGCCAAGCCTGAACTTCAATAATAGTTTCGGAACCTTTGAATGGCTCCCCACCCAAATTAGTGTAATCGCTGCACAAGCATGTAAATCCCGACTTTGGGTGAGTAGGTTCCGGGTTAGCTCCAACTGCTTGAGCATTTGTCACTAAATCAAGAAGCTGTTGAGCAGTCATAAAAACTCCATCTTGGGGTGGAACACTAGACGGTACGGCTCTGGAACGGCCTGGTCTAGGCATTTCTCTTCCTTTAGAAAGAAAGAAGAAGAAGAAAAAGGTCATTCACTAAATAACTATCAAGAAATCTTGATAAATAAAACAAGGAATCATAAAAGAAAATAGGATAGAACGGTACGAAGACTCGAATTAAATCCTAAAGCACGACTCCTAAGATGGACTTAGGACGATGATCCTTGTTATAATATTCCATATTGTTCTGAAGTTTCGCTCTGATACCAAGCTGTAACGCCCCACCTCTATACCCACTCTAGCCAAGAACATTACGGTGTAATGCTGTCAACTAGCACGGAGAATAAGGCTGTTGAGGAGCGACCATCTGTGTAATTTCTTTGGGCGAGCATCGATATGTCATATAGTATAACACGCATTTCTTTTTCAAGAGGAAAATCTAACACACCGACGCAAACTCAAAGCTACTACACAGTGGCTATAATATCTTCAGAAACAAATATAGAAATAAACATAACACAAATCAGTCACAGATAATTCATATCACAAAGGAGGAAGAAGATATGAATATATATAATTAACACATGAAAGTGTACATCAGAGTAGTGGTCAAACAGATCCACAATAACACAAAATAATAGCAACATGTGCTAAACAAAAGAATACATCAAAGAGTCAATATCTCAAGATTATACAACAAAAACTACTAATCTAAGTAGTAAGCAAAATGTCAGAGTAATGGATCCTCAGAGAGAGTCAAGTCGAAGCACCTGCAACATCTCGGTCTGACCCGAGTATTATTTATAAGAAAATAATAAACGGATCAGTCTAGCTATAAATATCAGATAACATGATATAGAACGAAAGATATGGCATAGACGTATAATATCCATAATGGCATACTACTATAAGTATGTAAATGATAATCTACAAACGATTAATCAATATCAAAGAATCTTCTCAAAGATCCAAAAAGGGTATCATACCCAAACCTTGTATTCACAACAAGTTAATGACACACGAATTCACCAATGCACATAAATTGATAAATCATATCAATGAAAATCACTAAAATTGGTGAAGCATAAATTCTAGAATTCAACACACGAAATCCAGAAATCATAAATAAAAAGGGGGGAGGCCTATCACACGAACGGGAGCATGAAAACTCACCAACAGCTGTAATACACGAACGAGAAGCTATCTCATGGTAGCTAGCCATTAATTTGACACACGAATGGTCCGAAGACCTGACACACAAATCGTCCGAAGACCGTGGGTTGCTACCCCACAAAGAAATGAGACGAAGCTCAATGAAATAAGTTAGTGTCCTCCACGTGGACAAAGAGACATCGCACAATTGCTAGTCTAAATCACAAAATTGATCGTCATGATCAACGAGAAGTGTCAATTACAATAAACTAGTAAATATATGAGCTTAGCATCATGTCCCATAACCACTAGCTTAACTTAAATATTTACGAACAAAATGTAGATCTCCACTAGAAAATTATCACAAGAATTTCAATCGAACAAGTCCAAGAATTAACCGACGAAGTAAACGCAAGCGTTTCATACCACTTGTTTTACTAAACCGTTTAATTAGATTTCTCATACGAGTGAGGTAAAGGTTTGTATATACTAATAGATTAGAAATCGATTTGAGAAAACGAGCTTTGTAATAACATAGTGTTGAAATCATTTGAAGAAAGAGTTTTGATATTTACTACTAGTATAGAAAACCTTTATATTTTTAAAGTGACAAATCACAAAGAAGATTGTAAGAACAATCACTCATTAAAATTCACATTCGAAGACGTGAATAAAATCCAAAGAAACCGATAAAGAATCCATTGAAATGGATATTCAAAAATCCCTAAAAAGGAGTCATCAAAGTCATAATAAATGATAACAACAAATAGGATCATCACGAATCGATTTAAATTGGAATTCTCAAGCGAATAGGCAAATAGGCAAAATAGGCAAAACACAGCAGTTTCAGACGTCTGAAACAAGTGGTTCAGACGTCTGAATCTGGAAATATAAAAAATTTCCAGAAAACAATTCAGACGACTGAATCAAGTGTTTCAGACGTCTGAAATAGGCCTATTTTAGCCTATTTCCTTTCTGTTAGAAATAGAACCAATTCAGACGTCTGAAACCATAAATTCAGATGTCTGAATCTGGGATTGAAAATCTTCCCAGACAATATTCAGACGTCTGAATATTACGTTTCAGACGTCTGAATCTGGGGTTCAGGGCATTCCCTGAACCTAGGCCAAAAATGGCCAAACGAATATTGAAAACGATCGAACGAGCAAATGGCGATGACTTAGGAATTACGTCGAACGACAGCCCAGCCTAAAAGGCTCTTCGATACGCCTCAAATATCAATGTCCAAATATCCATAATAGGATTTTCATAAATTAGACCAAAACACCAAAAATTGGAATATACACGAAATCAATCCAAACCAAAATCAATTGCACACGAATAAGTGTTAGGAATTCATACCTAACAATCGAAGATAAAATAGACTAAGATGTGAGATAAAAATCTCACCTTTTTACAAAATCAAACAAGAAGAAGCTTGAAAGCAAAAGGAGAATCAACCTCTCTTCAACACAACCCAAATGAGCTTGAATCTATGCTCAAAACAAGAACATTCCCAAAATTAGGTTTAGGAATTTCTGAAATTGGTAAGAGAATAAGTTGGAGAAGAAGATGAGAAGCTTACCAATGGGTTCTTCTATTAGTTTGGAGCTAGAGTTGATTTGCAAGAGACAACTAGGGTTTTGGAGTTTTAATTTCCAATCTCTCCCACCATTAATGCCTTAGAACTAAAAAGAGAAGAGAATGAGGGTGAATGGGAAAGAGTGGCTCAGATTTGAGTATAAGTTAAACATAGGGCTGAGCCCAAACCAAAACCCTAAGTGAAAAAGTAGCAAAAATCAACTTTCTCCAAACATATCGAAGCTCATACTCAAAAAGGTCGCAAACGGCATTTTAAACTCAATGGAAGTGGTCCCGAGTCCTAATTCGACCGTATGCAAAAAGTAGCTTTTCGGACTAAAATCCGACTAACGATAAAATATTTGAATTAAATATTTAAATATGAAATCGATAAATATGCGGGTTGTTACAGACTCCCCTCCTTAAAGAAATTGCGTCCTCGCAATATTTAAGAAGAAAATATGTAGTAACAACCATAAAAGCATATTCAACACAAGAGAAATTTGAAATAAGAAGTTCACCTCAAAGAGCACGAGAAAGTATGTCCACATGTGTTCGCTCGATGTACTCTCTAGATTCCCAAGAACAATCCTTAGGATTTGAAGACCATTGAACTTTAACAAGAGAAACATCTTTATTTCAAAGTCGTTTGACCTCC
Source organism: Allium cepa (assembly GCA_030765085.1). Classification (NCBI taxonomy): domain Eukaryota; kingdom Viridiplantae; phylum Streptophyta; class Magnoliopsida; order Asparagales; family Amaryllidaceae; genus Allium; species Allium cepa. The sequence continues at coordinate 310,807,435 of CM060937.1, forward strand.
GAAGCAATGATACGAATAGGATGTTGCTCATAAGTTAAATTAGGCGAAACTTCAATCTCTTCCACAACACCGGGCTCAAGAATAGAATCGGAATCTCGAAGGCATTTCCGTAATTGAGAAACGTGAAACGCGTCATGAATAGCAGAAAATTGAGCCGGCAATGCAAGGCGATAAGCCATGGAACCATTACGTTCAGTGATAGGAAATGGCCCAATATATCTGAGACATGTTAAATTGTATCAATCCAGTGTTGTATAAAATTGATGTAACTCTGATATAGCGATGTAAATTGATTGATACAGCTTTCTTTGGTATAATTATTATTATTGATATTATATTTTATCCGCTGCGAATATGAGATTGTGTGTTCCTTTTCTGTTTTCTTTTTCTCTTTTCTTCTTTTCTCTAAATATCTTGAATTTTCGGGATTGAAAATTCTGGGTCGTTACATTTGGTATCATAGCAGAAGGTTAAGCGAGAACCTTGGCTCTGGTGGGATTACTCATTAAGGATAGGGTAAGTAGTACCCTAAGATGAGTTGAGTGTATATATATATATATATGAGAGAGCGTACTTGTTATTTTCTTATATAAAGATTTTTAAATGATTTCAAAAGTAAATGAATCTTATATAAGAAATAGATTATCTATTATATTAAGGAAATTGGTTGTGGTATTAATTAAATTAAAAGTAATAGTAAGAATTAAATTAAGAAGTAATAGAATGCAACCAAACTGAAATTGAAATTAAATAAATATAAGTTTGAAATGAATTCAAACTAAAATTGAAATCTTGATGTGGAGAAGTATTTCAGAATAAGATGAATTAGAATTGGTTTCAAACCAGAAAATAGAATGGATATTGTGTTTAATAATGGGATGATTGTTTTTCAATAAACAATAAAATGTTTTAAGGAAGTAACCTTTTAAAAAGAAAATAACTTGTAAATTTGAAAGGATGTAAATTGAAGTGGGATTCAAATTGTGAAGTCCTGAATTCTAAGTTTAAATTTTTTTGAATTGGTTTCAAAATGTTAAAGGATATAATATTATTCAAACTACTTTGAATAATGATCTTATTTTAAAAATAAGAAATGTTCGAAAATTTTAAAGAAAATTTGTTTGAATTGAAACCAAAGGTGGTTTAAGTTTTTAAATTTGGTTTGGCAAGCCAAGAAGTAAATATGTATATGTATGGGTATACATAATATCAAGTTGGTTGAAATAAACTCTAAATGTTGAGTTTTAAATCTGGAATGAGATATGTTACCCAAAGTGATAAAATTTTGAACTTAATAAGAGGGAAGATTTTTTTTTTATGAGATGTTCAAAATTCGAAAATAGAAGTTAAAACTAGGTAAGGTTGACTGAATTAAGCGAATTGAGTTTAACTTGGAAGAGATTAAATAAGTTGGAATGATCAACCTGATTTGGAAATTTCAAGATGAAATTTGAATTTAACTTGGGAAGTTAAATGATTAATTTAAATTGGGATTTTATGTGATTCGAAATGGGTTTTGAGACCTGAAAATTGGTAATGGATGGATGTATTAAAATAATTGGATGATATTACCCTATTATTATAAATAATCTTTAAACTGTGAATTGGTTTTGTTTAAAGAAATAGGTATGGTAATATATCCATTACTAAGGTAAAATGGAATCATTTTGGATTTAAGATTTGAAATAGAAGTGGGTTCAATTAGAAATTAGCCCAAATTTATTTAAATAATCTGGAATTATAATTAAAATTGAATAGTTTTAAATTCAAAAGGAATTTGAGTTAAATTTGGGAGGAAATCAAGAATAATTCAACTTGATTTGGAAATGGAGTTTGAAATTGGAATTAATTCAAACTGGAGATGAAGTAAATTGAAATTGGAACTAGTTCAATTGAAATTTATTTGTATAAGTAGAATTTGAGATCAAGATTGAATAAAGTTAAATCTGGAAAGAAACTGAGGTTAATTCAACTTGAATTGGGGGTTGAATCAATTTCAATGGAAATGGAAGTTATGTAAATTGGAATTAGGTCAATTTAAATGGAAGTGGAATTTAAATTAAATTGATTTGGAATGGGATTGGAAATTGAACAGTTTTGACTCTGGACTATTTTTAATATAAATTGTTTTAATATAAACCTGTTTTTCCAAGTTATTTATTGTATATACAACCTTCTTTTAAAAGCCAAACTATCTTATACTTGTTTTACAATTATTTTTAAACTGTTTAACAATTTTCTAACTATTTTATAAGCTAGTTACTATTTTCAACTACTAATTACTATTTTATAGCTATTTTGCAATTATTTAAAATTTCTATGACATTTAACTATTTTCCAATTATTTTACAATTACTGAACTATTTTACAGCTATTTTACAAACTAGTAATTATATTTCAACTACTTATCTATTTTTAAAATTTTCAAACTATTTTCTAAATAAACTAGTCGGAGTTCAAACTGTTATTGGTTAAATTCCCAATCAAGATAAGAATAGAGGTAAAAATCCGAATGGATTTAAGCAATTTTGAGTAAGTGAATAAAAATCAAAGTGAATATGAATAGAAAATGGAATTGGTTTGGCTAATAACCAATAAAGATAAATACGTAGGGTGTACGTATATTATTCTACTCACATAGTGATTTGATCCAGTTTCGAACACAGAATTTCGAGATAGTTATATCGATCCGAGTTGGAATTTTCCACTCGATTTTCAGCGGCGAACCTGGATATGGATTGTTGATTGGTTCTGGATATTCTCTATCATAGTTACGACTATGCAAGGAGAATGACGGTTTCTGATCAAGAAACCAGATCTGAGTCCGCACTAGGAAGTTGGGTGGACTATACTAGTTCGGAAATGAAATTGAGTGATCGAGTGAGCGATCAGATTGGTATAGCGTACGAATGATATGTGTACATCGTACGGATTTGGATGAAAATGATATTGTAAAGAGTAATCAAATTTGAATATTTGATTTTAAGTAAACAAAGTTAAATATCTTTGTTTTATAAAATGAAACTCCCCTTATTGAATCTTTTGCCCAAAGAAAAGGGTTTTTGAAAGTGTTTGAAGTATAAAAGGAGTTTTATACCGGTTAGAAATGATCCAAAGTTTTAAAAATTATATATATCTGTATATGTATATAAAAAGGATCTTATGAGGATTTTGGAAAAAGGTTTTGGGAATCTATGGATTTGGAAAGGCTTTTGATTTTTGGGTAAAATCAATATTGAATTTGGAAAGCCTAGTTTGAGAATTATTGATTTTGGGATAATCGATTTTGAGTAAAGGAGCTTTGTATGAGATCATACTAGGTGTATAATTTAAAGATACTATATGTGTATAGTATAAAATGTTTTGATGATGGCTCTGGGGAAAAAAGGCGCTCCCTTGAAATGAACTTCCCAGGAGTGCCACTGGGTGGTGCTGCCTTGAGCCCCAAAGGGGGTTCTAAAGTTGATCCTGTGAGGAGTCTGGACAAAACTAGTTCCTGAGGATTATGAGTAGAGTATACCATAGCGAAAGTCGTGTGTGCCGCTGAGAGCCAACAGTTACATGGACTTTTGCTGCGATGGCAACGTAACCCAGGATGTAACTGCGACCTATGGTATAACATAGCGAAAGTCGTGTGTGCTGTTGAGAGCCAATAGTCTGCGTTTGATTTTATATCGGTGGACTGCGACCTATGTAGGAGTGGAGAAGTTTCATTTTGACAGGGAAAATCAGAGGCCGTTGAGAGCCTGCAGTTACATGGACTTTTGTTGCGATGGCAACGTAACCCTGAATGTAACTGTGATCTGTTGTGTGGGTTCCATGGCGTAATCGAGAGGCCGCGGAGAGCCTGCAGTTACATGGACTTTTGCTGCGACGGCAACGTAACCCTGGAATGTAACTGTGACTATGGATGGGGGTGATGATTTCCAGAGCATTCTCAACAAAAATATGTCCTCTATTTTCAAAAACTGTTTTCTATATTTTCAATAAAATTATTTTCCAAATATTTTCACTGGATGTTGAAAATGGGTCTGCTAAGTACTTATAGATTTTCAGTCCTACGCCTGATCAACGTATGACCCAATTTCTATGAGAACAGGGATGGACTGGTTGGATATAAAACTATTTTGAAAATATTATACAGATTTTTTTTAAAAAAAGTGTTCTGGAATAATCAAAGAATAATTTAACTGGTTTTAAAATGTTTGATAAAATCGGCTTTTGTTCCTTTTCGAGGACGAAAAGATTCAAAGGGGGGAGAAATGTGATAACCCGAATTTTGAGTATCTGTAAATTGATAAGTAACTAGGTTAGTTAATAGAAATACTAATTTTTAACTATTAAAATACTGATTGTTAAGAATGAAACAAATAAATCTAAAAGTTAATATTCATATCTGGGAAAATAATTATTTAATAATCTCCTAATATAATTATTTAAAAATGGGCAAAACTTATTATCTTCAACATAAATTTAATAATATGTTTGTTTAAATCAATATATACATATTTATTTGAATTGATTTTAAGTTGGATTGGATTTAAAGTGGAATTTAAAATTGAATTGAAAGGAATATATATCTTAAAATAGAAATAATAATATGGTTTGGAAAGTATTTATTAATAGGAATAAGTACAAAAGCTTTAAATTAGCATTTAATAATGGATTAAATAATTTTATATGATTAGTTTTCATTTTATTTTCTTTTAAAAATTTTTATTTATTTAAAATTTGAAAAGTATTTCTTAATTTATAAATGTATTTGTTATTAGGAAATTCAATAAGAATTTTTTTTTAAATCATTTAAAAATAATGTAAATATGAATCCTTATAAGTGTTAAGATCTAAAACTCCTTAAAAGAACATGTGTAGTTTTATAAGACTTCTAATAACATGTGTAATTTAAACAAGCTAGGAAAGTGACAAATATTGAAATAATTTACAAATGGCATCTTTTAAATTTGATTTTTCTTTTAATTTATAAAATCAGAAAGTTAGCCTATATAAGTATACATCTTTCAATACTTATTTCTTTTTCTCATTTTCAAGTTCAAGGCTTGAATCATTTCCCAAAACCCTGTAAACAAATCTTCAAACTAAAATCAGCATTTACAAACTCAAGATCAAAAGCCAACATCTTATTTCAAACAACCGTAGCCTGAATTAGGCCTTAATATTTTCAACAATAAAAGAATTTCAGTAACAAACTTTGGACCTCTAGCATCATCATCTCTGTTTCAGCTAATTTCTCAGCAATTACCATTCTGTTTTGTAAGCAAGATTCATTAACATGCATTCTTCAACACCTCAGTTCAGAGCTAAATCAAAATAAGAAGGGTCTGTCTCTGTTTTAAATTCCTTAGGTGAGTAAACTGCTATTCCTTAGATGCTAATTTCTGTTTGAAACTTTATATTCGTGAGTAAACTTAAAATGTGAAACTTAGGCAACAAGTATCTGTTGCAAGTGATATTTATCTGTTAATGATTGATTTGCATGTATGTGTTTATGCAAGTCTTTATGTGTTGATAAGGTGCATATCTATTGATACTAAAGTCTGTTCTTAGTCTCAGTCTTTATTTTAAAAACTGCAAGTAAGAATAACCTTCAAATTTGATGCATATAATTGAAGTAAACTAGAGATGTATATTTGCATGATGGTTTCAAGTTTTGAAAACATATTTATATGTATGAAATTATGGTGCATGTCTGAAAAATCAGACATATGAGAATTTTTTTCAGGTTACAGGCATATGCCTGTTAAAAAAAAAAAACCATTTCTCATTTCTCTGATTTATTTCAGAAAATAGTTCTAACAAAACTTGTTAGTTTTTAACAAGATTTAAAGTCCAAAATGGTTTTAAGTAAATTAAGTAATATTTCTCTGAGAATTTGGAAACTACAGTAAAAGTTCAAAATAAGTTAAAAATTTAAACATCATAATTTGATGATTCAAGACTATAATTCGAATCCATTTAGAAAGTTGTGTTTTTTAAAACAAAAAGCAAGATTTTTAATTATGTATTGGGTTCAAAATTTGGGATTGTCTGGGATATGATTTTGTGGCAATCTCTCGCGATCTCGAGGGTGAGGGGTCACGAATTTTCTTCTGGTGATGGAAGAAGTTGTGAGGTACTTGGGAAAAATTCCTGGAAGAGTTCTAGAACATCGAGGCGACGAGGAGGGGAAGATTTAGGTTTTTTAAACCTAATTTTAGCATGATTGGAATCGAGATTTAAGCGACGTCTTGGATGCATCGAGTTGCATCAAAGTTTGTGATGGGGCAACGTGGATGGTTAGCAAGTCAGGGCCGGAGTCGCAGCGAATTCTGGTGAACGGCGTCGTGGTTTCGAGGCGTTTCTCTGGTGATGGGTAGCTTCTGGATCGATCGTGGCAGCTTGTTTTTGGTTTGGATTTTGTGATGACGTAGGGATGATCGGGGTCGATTGAGTGTAGCACCGCCGACTTGTTGGGGGAGGTTAAAGGCGCCGGAGTTGACGCCGGCATTGGTGCACGTACACGGGAGTCTTGCTCGTGTCAGTAGTTTGCAGGGGAAGTTTGTCTCGAGGAGGTATTCGTGCAGTTTGGCATGTGACTCGAGTGTATATTCGAGTGAGTCTTGGGTAGTCCAGCTTGTTAATTGTTTTGAGTGTTACAGGTTTTAAATTTTGAAACTTAACTAAACTAAAGTTTTGGAAGAGAAAGAACTCGGGTTAGACCCGGGTGAACTTGGGTTTGACCCGAAGCTAGAGTTAGCAGCATTTAAAAGTAAGTTGGGTTTTGAAACTTTTAAATTATAAAGCGGAGTAAGTATTTTAAACTTAATTAATGGATTAATTAAGTAAGTTATTTTTAAATAAAATGTTTTTAAATATAATTTAAAATAATTAAGAAATTTACGTGTAATTAATTAGCTTGATTAATTTAAGGATGAAGGGTTAATTAAGTAATTAATTAAGAATAATTAATTAATTTAATTAACTAATGATCAGGGATTAATTAATATTTAACTGAGGGTTATAATTGATTAATTAAAGTTCAATTATCTGTAATTAAGGATTATTTTAAAAAATAATAATTTAGGATTGGTTAGTTAATTGAGAATGGTTAATTTAATGTCTAATGACTTGTAATTAACTAATGTTAATTAAGTTAAGTTGAATAACTAATTCGTAATAAAGTAATTAAGAAATTAATTACTTAATTAGGTTTAATGTGATCAGTTTAGATTAATTGATTAAGTTTAATAAATTTAAACACTTAGCGATTGATGGATAATTGCTTAATGTAGTTATGGAAGTGTAATTACTTAAGGAAGTAATTAATAGTAATTATTGAATGGGATTAATCGAGGGATTAATTAGAATAAATTAAGGAGTAATTTATTTAATGAAGTAATTAAGGGTAGTTAAATTCTGGATGTTATTAATCAAAGGTGATTAATAATTATGGTTAATAATTAATTAATGAAGTACTTAAAGGTTAATTACTGTATTTGGTTAAGGATAAAAATTAATTTGGTGAGAATTAATTGAGGAATAAATAAAATGATATTGGAAGCCCTTGTTTAGTTGTTATCTCTAATATGAGGTTCGTGATGCTATGTGATAAGATATGTTTGATTTAAACTGTGATGATATGGTTATCTATTGATGATGAATTACCGTGGCATCCCGTATTTGATATGGAATGGTATTTCACTTGAATAAATTGGATAACTTGGTTTTATATGACATTGGATTCGAAGAGACCGGAGTCGGGTATTAGTTAATACCCGAAGCCACTTCGATTCTGTATAAATTTGATATGTGGAAATCAATTTGCTGGTTTGGAATGATTTACATGTATTTGACCATTTAATCTTAATTTTGAACACTTAGAAATTTATGTGTGATATAAGTGATGTCGATAATAACTTGTGGAGTTGTAAATTGATATAAGTTACCCCGGGTTTATATAAGATGTGTGCTTTTGTATTCCTGGTTAGTTGGGTTTACTCACGCTGGTTTCCAGCCTGACCCGGGTGTTACTTTGATGTAATGCTCGGGTCAGACCGAGTATTACAGATTTTCAGGTAAGGACGTTCTGGAGCTCAGGATTCGAGCTGGATGATAGGGACGTATGGAGAGTTCCACTATGATATTGTATATATCTGAGACATGTTAAATTGTATCAATCCAATGTTGTATAAAATTGATGTAACTCTGATATAGCGATGTAAATTGATTGATACAGTTTTCTTTGGTATAATTATTATTATTGATATTATATTTTATCCGCTGCGAATGTGAGATTGTGTGTTCCTTTTCTGTTTTCTTCTATCTCTTTTCTGCTTTTCACTAACTATCTGGAATTTCGGGATCGAAAATTTTGGGTCGTTACATAAAATTTATAGAACAACCATTTCCGTTATACGGTTATTCAATTCCCATTATTAAATTATTCAATAAATTCCAAATATTAAACTTAAACAATTTCGCTTATCCAATAATTCATTATCTTTTGAAATATTGAAATTGAACTTATAAGATTCAACTTTTAAAGCCAATTCACAATTTAGAACACTATTTTCATTTTACAGTTATTCAATCATTCAATAAGTTTTAAATATTTAATTTAAACAATTTACCTGTTCAATATTCAATATTTGATTTAAATAGATTTTACTTATCAATCAATTACTCTATTATACCCAATGAATTCAATATTTATTATCCTATTCAACTATTGATTTCAAAGGTATTCCCTAAGTAGCATTTATTTTCATTATTTGGATAATTATTGTTGCAATTCATTCTAGTTATTATTATTCCAAACGAATTACAAAATTTTTTCTAACAATAAATCATGAAATGTATTAAATTAGCTATTTTAATTATCGAAAATTTACGGGTCGTTACAGGAAAGAAAAGACAACACTAGCAGCGGAACAAAAACTCCAATATGGTCTTCAAGAAAGAACTCCATCTTCAAAACACCAATCCAGAAATAGCTCGAACTCCCAATAATGATGCACAAAGATAAACAAGTCTCGACCGCAAGCGATTGCCAAATCCTAGGCTGAAAGCTATCGAATCTACACCTATTATTGATTATCTGAAAAACCCAACTCTAGACTGCCCGTGTGGGAAAATAGTGGGCACCCAGAGTTTAGGAGATGAACAATAAACTCCAGGTCAGTCGTGGGACTGGTATGAGCAAACAAAAACATTTGGTCTTTTAAAACAACAAAAGAATTTAAATTTGAAATCCGCAATGCTTTTTAGAAAATGAAACTACCATAAGGCCTCCCGCCACACACACAATGCAAACGCAGACTTGGAGGAGATTTCTCCTTATGATAGTCAAATATGCTTAATACGAGAAATTCTTTGATATTATTATTATAAGTGCAAAGTGTGGAAAACCATTTCGAAAGTATAATATAAATCATAGCCAACATACGACCAGTATCGTATGCCTACTATAGCTACCATCTAAACAGTGGGGCGCCACCATGAGTAAATGGCAGGTTCTACAACTAAAACCGTACAAGGCACGTATTGGATGAGTGGATTTCCAACAAATGGTCAGGCTAAGGAACTTCCTACTGCCACATGGGATCGCCTCTGGCGGGATGTCCCAAGAACCTAACCGGATCTCTGCCAACACAAGGTCGGGTTACCTCTGTAACTATGTAACTACTACTCGAGCATGCCATCCCCCGGTCCTTTGGGACCTTTATCCGAGGCGCCTTAAAACCACAAAACAATCACAAAGTAATAGATCTGCAGTATCCACATGAGTAAGCATTTGGGCTCCATACCATGATACCACCCTTTACCAGAAGGGAATGACACACCCTAAAGGGCGCGACCCTCATAACCTTGCCGCATCATTCCTGTTTTGACCATTTCCGGGGTGTGAGGTCCTGATGCAGTTTCGTCCACAAAGCTACGCTTAATACAAAAGCCATGCTTTGATCACAAATGATCAACAAATGATCATCAACACACCGCAGCACTTAGCATGACACACTACCAAATTGGGAATATATCACTGATAAATATCAACTACATAACCTCTGAGCTCGTACGTCTCAGAGAAGGGTGTTAAGCTAAGAGAATAAATTCTCCGCCACCAAACAGAAATGTATTTGATAGAGATCCGTTTAATATCTCAAAGTCGGACATACAACCATACAAGTCTGTTCCGGGTTCGAACAGAACCGAAGGCACTTCCAAAGAAGCCCTTGCAAATCCGGGTATCCACAGTACCGATCGGACTTCCCGTCACTAAAGGAGAACTCTATACCGGAGCAACTCAGTGTAGAGTCAATCGACAAGTTATCCTATCGTTCTCGAAGACACCCGGTCTTCAAATGCAATCCATAACGTCGTATCACTATTCGGAATGGGCTATATGACACAAGGTCCTCTCCCGGCTAAACTGAATAGTGAGCGCAATATTTAAAAACATATGGATATGGGATTTCAGTTAAGTCACAACTTGAAAATCCAAAGTTTTTTCCTTTTAAATGGTTAAACAAATTACCATTTTAAATCTTTAAATAAAAAGATTCATTTCACAAAGTTCACCTAGTTTCACAAAGATCATCCATAAATTTCAAAACAATTTCCATTTCAATTGGATTTATTACTTGAATCTTTAAACTAAAGATTTAATTTATAGCTTTCAAAACACGTTTCCAAAGATTTATCTATAACTTGGGAAACTATTTCCATTTTAGACTTGAAATCCTTCTTACACAAATTAGAAATTCATTTCTAATGCGAAAGCTTCTATTATTTGAAAACAAACAGTTTTTGTTTTGGAAAAATCCAATTATATCTATACAAGTTAAAATCTTGGGTTAAATTTAAATTTCACAACATCACCTTTAAAATGGTTTGAAAACCCATATAAGCCCATTTATAGGTTGAATAACCTTTTTAAACCCTAGTTCCCAAATCATAGAATTCAATTTCAAATATTGAATTCAAATTTAAATCAAATCATTTAAATTTCAAAAATCAATCTAGTTATTCAAAATAACTTTTATTTTTGAAATTCATTTTCAAAGTTCCAATTCTAATTCCAAAACTATTTTGGATTAAATCTTTAAAACAATTTCAGAAATCTATGACTTAACCCATTTCCACGTGCAATCCATATTTGTGTGTGTATAAGTGTGGTCCAGGGGTTCAACACAATAGTGCACAACATCATCATCACAAATTCAATCATATCGATAAGTAGTATATCCCATAATGCTTATCCATATTCACAGATTCATAGATAAAGTAAATTATCAATCATAAAGATTTACTAATATGATTCGACATGGGTTTCGGATAACCAATTGGAATCCGACTCCCTGTCGCATCGAAATTCAAATGTCGTTCTACGGGTCAAGGGGTTGCATATACATATAACAATATATACATCACAGATACGATAGTTTAGCACAAAACATTACATGGCATCACATCACATAACAGATACATCAATCCATCACATATCATCTAACAATCAAACATCCATAAGTAAGATCAGTTAATTGTTTGATTCAAATCAATTTTAATTGCTTAAGAATAGTTACTAATCTTGGTTAATTTATCATTAATAAATTACAAATCATTTTGATTAATTCTTTCTTTAATTATTTTAAGTCAATGTTTAATTTTACTTAATTATGAATCATATTAATTGGTTTTATTAACTAATTATTCCTTTAATTAATTATTATAACTTACGAATTCTTAACTGTTAACCTGATTATGTTTAACTATCTTTGTTAATTGATGATTCTTCAAATGATTAACTATTAATTATAAAAATCATTACCAAAAACATAAATTGTTAATCATTATTTTTGTCATATAAATGAATTTGGTTTACAGTTAACATTTGATATTTTGATTTACTTCTAGAATTTTTTTTTAAGTTAAACCTTTAAAACAATTTTTATTTAAAAGAAAATATGAAATATAAAATATTCTTGGACTCCATAAATCTCAAATAATTGTTTTTCAATACCATTTACCTATATTCCATTTATAAATTAATTCAGAAAAATTAATTAACTTGTGTTCCAAAATCTAGTTAAAAGAAAAACTGGATTGCTTGCTGTTTGATGACTAACCCGAACCTTCCTCGATTCATACCCGAGGAAAAACACCCCCAACTTCGAGTTTTCCCCAGATTTACCCGTGTTTCCCTTCCTTTGCAAAAATTTGTTAAGTTTTTAAATTCAACCCGAAACGACCCCCAACCAACCCGAGCCCATCTTCGAGTACCTACGTGGATTCACACGAGTAGCTCTTCGAGTCCCTCTCCCTCTTCCCAAAACCGGAATGGCCAGAAATCAAAACGTGCACGTGCACGTTGCACAATGCCCTGACAACCTCCGGTCAGTCCTACGACTGTCGACAAGTCATCGGCAGCCAACTCTACCTACCAGACTACCCAACACCATGAGTCAGCGACCAATTCGAAGTTTAGCCGATCAACTCTTGCCTAGAACCCACACTGGAATCGACTTTACCCACTAATTCACCTCGCCCCGCCACCTGACGCCACCAGAACCCAACCAACTTCGTCCATAGTTGCCACAATGACCCCTGAACCCTTCCCCCCAAGACCGATCATCTCAGACCCCTCGATGATGACGCGGTTTGCTTAAGAACGCGAGCACCTCAAACATGCCCACAAACCCTAAATCCTTGTCGTATAGCTTCTCCGATGATCTAAAAATGTTGTGTCCATTTTTCTGATGATCATCAGCGCTCATGCTAACCCTGACGCCAAGCTCAAGATCATACGATCTCGAAGTCACCGGAATTTTTCACAATTTGAATTCCCATTCAACTCCCAATTGCTCGTGATTTTCTAACTTAAAAATCATGAATTTTATTTTAAAAATCATGGTTTACAATGTTGAACACAATGATGTATGTGAATCAATATATTTCGAGATTTGAATTTATCATGTTTTTAAGATTTCTCTGTAAATTTTCCCTTCCCAGTAAATTATCTTGCTTAATTTTACTTATAAATATTTTTTTTAAATAGCATTAGATTAACACGAACAAACTTTCTTTAAAAAAAATCATGGCATAACACTAATCATCTGAAGAGATATTTGATTTTTCTTTTTCTGATTAGGATCCTGTTGTTAAGAACAGAGCAGATATGCACACCAGCAATGCATATATACAACCTGTAGGTATTTTATTCTTCCCAGACAAAACTTCAACATACATCCTGATCATAACAAATTCAAGGTAAAAGTTCATTCGCAAGCAACAATAGGTAAAAGAGGGATTTGGTTTAGGAGTTTGCTCACATCCAAAAATGATTGAGATACCCTAGATCTATTTGAGTTTAAATCTTCAAATTGATTTTTCTTCTACCTAAATTTTCAGGTTGGAAATTTGAAAGCTACTGATTTGGTTTTATTTTAGTTTCTTTCACACAAGTATTTAGTGCAATTCAAACTACAACCCAGTGAAAACCCCATGCAACCCAACATTCACAACTGAAACCAAGAATCTTCATACTTATATTCAGAGGAAATTAAGCATGCAAACCAAAGAAAAAATGGGATTTAGAGTTGCTCACCTTGGAGTTTAGAAAGAACAGAGGACAGAGAGGACACTGGAACTTTCATTTCTGTTTAGCCTGCCTGACTTTCTTGTTTCTCCTTTAATCTTAGAGTTTAGATAGTTTGAATGTACATAACAGAGAAGCCCTTTTTAATTTTTTTTTCTTTTCTGCAGTTTGAAAACTAGAAATGGTTTTGTCTTTGATCTTCAATTTTCCTGCAACTTTATTTATTTCCAGATTTCTTTTTTGTTTTTCTGAACTTGTTTTGCTTGATCCTTTGTATTCTTCTGAATTTGTTTTTGAACTTGCATGCTTTGGTTGATCGCTTTCTTTGATTTGTTACCTGCCTGTGAAAATTGCTCTTGCTTTGTTTTCGATCAGGTTTGCAGTTTGAAATATTTTTTTTCTCTTCTCTAGTTTCCAGATTTGTAATTGAAGATGGTTCTGAATTCTTTTGTGTTGAGATTTGTGATACCCCAAATCTAAGTTACTGTTCTTTTCAGATTTTGTTGAGACTAAATAAATTCGAAATGAAAGTTGAAAGATTTTCTAAAATTTTTAAATTGAATATTTTAATTAAGCAATGATGTTTTCATGCCATTTGTTAAATTATAATCATAAGATGTAGATTTTGTTAAGTACCCTACTCCAAACCATGTGCATGTATATTTCATTGTTTACATTTAAATTTTTAAAGACAAAAGAATGTTTATTTTTATTTTTATATCATATTTATTTTATAAATGAATGTACCTTTTATTCATTAGCATATACATATATACAATGTTGAAAGAAAATTGTGTTTTAACCAATATTCATATATATACACATTTTGTTTTATTAATTTTAAAGAAAGAAATGATTTTAACTAATTATGTTTTTAATAAATAAACACATATATAATAGTTTTTAGTTCTAAACAATTGTTCTAAAATCATTTGTGTCCAATTCAAAATACAACTTTTAAATCCAGCTAATTTGATAAAAATATTAATCATTGAATTTTCAATTAAAAGTTCCATTTTAAAATACATTTTTTTTATTAATCTCTAAGCCTTTAAATTCTATGTACAATATATTTTAATCTTAGAATCTCCAAATTTCAAGTCAATTCAATTTTTATTTACTTGTAGTCGAATTTCTATTTAAAATCTAAAATTTTAAGTTTATTCTGAAAATCTCTAATTAATTCACAAATAATCCCACAATTTCATTTTAAAATTAAATTAAATATTGAATTATTTCGGCTAATATTCCTGGAATGTTACTGCGTGGTCTTATGAGATACCATTCTTTCCAATGATTTTGATGCCATCTTCATGATCTATGCATTTAAAATTTCGAGTATCTCACGATGGTTTATCAAGCCTGGTCCGGGTATTTTTAATACTCGGGTCAGATCCGAGTAGTTTTAGGTTGAGTTGAAGATAGTTGGAGTTTCCAAAGGAGAGCTTGAGATCTTCATCATCGTATGGGCTTATTCTATTATCTGTTGCATCTATTGCATTTATTTTGTTGTTTTCAGCATTTGTAAGGACATGGGTTTATTGCTGTCCAGGCTGAATGTAACGACCCGTAATTTCGCTACTTCGAAAATGAGAGATTTTGTTTATTTTAAATTTAAAAGGAATTTAAAACTTAAAATAAAAATGTTATATATAATATATAATAATAAAGAAATTATTTATTCTTATAGCTAATAGATTAAAAAGTATAAATTTGGATTTTAGAACAAATCAACAAAAATTAAGTTTTGCTAATGATAAATAAAGGCTAAAATAAATGGATTTAAATATTTATTTAAAAATATAAATCTTATTTAAAACATATAATAAAGATAATAAAAGTATATTTAGAGATTTAAAAGTACGTTAATAATCATTTTACAAAAATAACAAAAATTTGTCGCATTTTGTCGGTTTTGCGTACGCTGTAAAATTAGAGATTTTGATATTAATTAAATAAGATTTTAAAATATAAAGGGACATGTTTTAATTTATTTGAAGAAGTAAATTTTTTATTTTAAAGTTTGGTTTACTTCAATATATAGCTTAACAAAAACTTAAAATTTTGACTGTAAAATTTGTCGACAAAAACACCATTTTCAACCGAAACAAGTTATCATCAAGTTGTTGCAACTTGATATATTTTCAAACATATAAATACAACTTAACAAACTATGTTACATATTATATTTAGCAAATGCACTTGGAAAAGTCAAAGTTTACAAATAATTTAAAAAGTAAACACAAAAGGACAAAATATGTCAAAGCAAATCAAATATAATTACTCCTTTACTTTTCTTACTCCTTAAGTGAAAGTTACATAAAGCATGATTTGAAATGTGATGTTAAGTGTTGAAAAAAATAAGGTTTCTTAAAAATTAAGTAAAGGGCATTTTGGTCATTTTACATAATAATATTTTATTCCAAACTTTTTCCTATAAATAGTCATGCATACCTCTTCCTTTTTCACACAAATCTTTCTCCTCTTCTTCTTCCTTTAAGCTATTTTAATGGCTTCTCTCTTTGAGAGAGGTAGGAGGGTTAAAAATAGTGGAGTGCTTAAGCACTAATCCACTTGTTACTCTCTAACCTCTTCTTAATTCACTTCTTCTTCTCTTCTTAAAAAATGACGCTTGGCCATGAGAAATATGGAGGTGGGGAGGCATGGTCGAGATCAAAAAAAGGTAGAAGCGATGGCCGACCCGCATATTTAACGATTTTTTATTTAAATGTTTAATTTAAATATAGCGTCGTTAGTCGGATTTAGGTCCGAAAAATTATATTTTGCAAACGGCCGAATTGGAGCTCGAAACCACTTCCATTGAGTCCAAAATGGCGTTTGCGATCTTTTTGAGTATAATCTTTGATATGTTTGGAGTTTGTGAAATTTTGACCCTTTTCCTATTGGGTTTTGGGTTTGGGTTTGGGTTCAGCCCACTAGCTTAACTAATACTCTAACTCAGCCCCTTCTCTTCATTCATCTTCATTTCATTTTCATTTCTTAAGCTAAAACTGAAAATGGTGGAAGGGAAGAGGAAATAGAAATTTGCGAGCCTTAGTTTCAATTTTCAACATGCTTTCTTGCTCCAAAATCAAAGTAAAGCCATTGGTAAGCCTCCTCTTCATCTTCTCTATCTCTTTCTCTCTTCAATCTCAGAATTTTCTAAACCTAACTTAGGAAGTACTTGTTTTATTCTTAGATTGAAGCTAGTAGAGTTGAAGTGAAGAGTAGTTAGTCTCCTTCTTGTGTTTGAGCTTCTTCTCCTTTGTTTTGTGATATAAGGTGAGATTTTTATCTCACATCTATGACTATAAGTATCTTTGGTTGTTAGGTATGAATTCCTAACAATTATTCATGTACAATTGCTTTTGATTTGGATTGGTTTTGTGAACATTGCAATTTTTGGTGTTTTGAAGTCAAAAGTTCTAAAAATCATAACTTTGATGTTTTAATCATATTTTTGGAGGTGTATAAAAGAGCCAATAGTGCTGGGTTGTCGTATGGCATAAACCCATAACATCAATCGCTCGTTCGTTTGCAATTCATTTGGATTTTTGCCTTTATGGGCTTGGCTGATTTTTGCCTACAGGGGGATTTCAGACGTCTGAACTCTAATTTCAGATGTCTGGTTTCAAGTTTAGACGTATGGTTTGGAAATTCAGACGTCTGGAATTGGTCCTTGGAAGATGCAAAAAGGCAGAGACAAAATCCAGACGTCTGGAAATCCATTCAGACATTTGGTAGTGGTTCAGACGTCTGGAAGGTAATTTCAGACATCTGAAATGCGCAGTTTTGCATATTTTGGCTAATTTTGAGTTAATTTCCAACTTTTATCGTTTCGTGTCGATTCCAATTTGTTGTTATTGCATATTTGACTTTGATGACTTGTTTTTGACTTCATTCACGGGTTTTATAAATAATCCCTCTAAATCGTATTAAAAGCTCCCTTCTCCAAATTATAAATTCGATTTATAATGCACACACACAATTTCGCACTTCGAGCGAAGTGGAAGGAAGATTAAATGGTTAGGTAAAACACGGACCATGAATCCGTGCGTTTATCTTCCCGGTTAGTCCTCGACCTATTCGATTGATTGTTTTGACCTTCGGGTTTGGTTTATCGATGACATGAGGTAAACTTTGTACTGCTTTGAGTGTGGAAGTGACTGACGGATAGTAAACCGTTTAGTGCAAACGAGTAGTTATGGGACATACGTTAACACTTTTCAGATTCCTTTTCGAGAGTTGTGACACATTCTTCCAGTTAGTGGTGTCCAGTACTGGGCCTCCGGACCTTCACCACTACGGTTTGTTGCCTTCGGGTATGTTGCCTTCGGGTATGTTGCCTTCGAGTTTGTACCTTCGGGTTTGTGCCTTCATGTTTGTTGCCCTTTAGTATCGCTTCCGATGTTGGTCGTTATGAGCCGCATGGGTGATATTGGGTTGCCCTTTAGTATCACTTCTGATGTTGGTCGTTATGAGCCGCATGGGTGATATTGGGTTTGGAGTCTTCGGGCTCATGGATCCTTGTTTATACAGTACTGAGCTCGAGCAATTTTATGATGTTTCATTGTTATGTATATTCCCTTGGTATCGCCCTTCGATGTTGGTCATTTTGAGCCGCATGAAGTATAGCGATTACCTTGTGGAACTTGTATACCTTATGGGTATTTGTTATTTGCCTTTTGGCTCGATTTGGGATAATTGTATCCTTTGTTTATCTATGTCGCCGATGATATGAGGCTTGTTCTATATGATTCATCTTTTGTTGATGATTGTGTTATCTCTTTTAGAAATATTTGTTATACTTTGTAACCTTGCAGGTTTATTGTTGTTGAGTTTATCTAACTGATTTGTTTAGCTAGACCGACCCGTGTATTTTATACTCGGGTCAGACCGAGATGTTTCAGGTTAGGTACTTTGGACTTAGCCTATTTTGCTTCCGCATGGACTACTTTGCTAGCTTCTTTTTGTCATAGCTTTTGTGTAGTCCTATTATGTTGAAACTCTGATATTTATTCTTCTGGATTTGTCTGTATATTGTGGTTGGCTATACCACTTGACATGTATTATTTTGTATACTCTGCTATGTATCGGTATATATGTATATGATGGTTTACTGTTCTGTGATATTTCCTATGTTTGAGTTGTTATATTCTGTTCTGATAGATCCTCTAGCCACCTATGGTTTTGTTTTAAGTATTCATTAGATATGTCAATCAGTTTGGTGTGATTATTGTCGATGTATTTAATAGATAGTTAAAGCAAGACTATAGATGGTCGCTCCTATCCAGCCTTATTCTTCGTGTTAGCAGACGGTATTATCTATTAATACTCTTTGCTAGCGTGGGTATAGAGGTGGGGCGTCACAGCTTGGTATCAGAGCTGATTTCAGAACAAAATATGATAAACACAGAATAGAAGCACATATTACGATACATCAAAGTGTATAAGTGATACAAATCTTTGAATCATCGTGTCTCTCTATTCCATCAAGGTTATATAGAATTTGGGAATACGTCTAGGAATGAATTTTATTCCGTAGTATTCCATATTGTAATATCTACCTTGTGAATAATCTCGTTCTTATCTTACTTTCAGCGTATGGCTGGAAGAGGCAGGGGACAACGTTCGGATGCTGGGCAATCCAGTGGCACACATCCGAATGGCGTTTATATGTCTGCCGGTCAGTTTATGGAGTTGTTTAGGAGCACTCAGCCTCCAGTTCCTCCTCGAGTGTCTCCACCTCGCAAGTCTGCCTTTGCACGTCAGTGCAGTGATTTTGCTCATCTTGGAGGAAAGCCGTTTAAAGGCTCTAAATCCGTTCTTGAAGTCCAAGCTTGGTTTCGTACATGCGAGCGTATCTTTTCTCGTATGGATCTTTCTGACCATGATAGAGTTCTTGTAACTTCTAGCTTATTACAAGAGGATGCCCTTGATTGGTATGAGCTTCTTATAACCGAAATTGATGAGTCTACTCTTTCTTGGACTCAGTTTCGGGAGAGATTTGAACTCAAGTTCGTTCCTGAATCTGAAAAAGTTTTATTGACCCGTCGCTTCCTGGAGTTGAAGCAAGGGAAGTTTTCTGTTTCTGAGTATGTTGCATCATTCGAGGCTTTATCTAAGTATGGTCTTGAATTTATTAGCACTTCTTATAAGAAGAATTTAAAGTTCGTCTCTGGTCTTAAGAAATATCTTAAGAAGTCTTTGTTGCTCCATCTTAAGCTTTCTTTTGAAGAATTAGTAGATTCGGCACTTCATCTCGAAGCTGTCGAGAAGGAGTGTGATAGTGGTGAGGTTGTTGAGGTTTCTAAGAACCCCAACAAGAAGCAGTTTTTGTTTCAGAAGAGGTCTTTTCCTTCTAAGAAGAAGAAGACTGGTGGTTCTAGTTCTCAGACTCAGCCTTCTGGAACACCTTTTATTCGGAAGTGTTTCAATTGTGGTTCTTCGGATCATATTATTCGAGCTTGTCCTAAGCCTCTCTTCTGCCGCTATTGCAAGAAGGAAGGTCATCATGTTTAAATTTGCCCTACTGTTCCTGGTGGTGCCAAGTTTGGCAAGCTTAGTGCTGCCAAGGCTTCTGAAGGTCCTTCTCAATCCAAAGGTATATCTCCATCTATTTTGGAAGGTTCTGTTTTATTTCATGATCATAGTATTCGAGTTCTTTTCGATACAGGTGCTTCGCATTCCTTCATATCGAAAAAGCTCGTCGATGATTTATCTTTGGATGTTTCTTGTATGGTTACTTCTTTAAGAATTGCGAATCCTATTGTGGGATCCGCGACCCTTAGCTTGTTTTGTGAAGATGTCGAGATTGTTTTATTCGGTTTTTCTTTTCCTGCGAATCTGCACGTTATCTCTTGTCTGGGATTTGATATGATTTTGGGTATCGACTGGCTAGTGAGATATGATGCCAGGATTATTTGTTCGGAGAGAATTATATATCTTCGACATCCGGATTCGCTTACTCAGTCATCTCTTGTTCTTGGGGATGTGGATAATTCCGAGATGGCTTTATATTCTCTTGACTCGCGAGATGATGATGATATATCTCATATTCCTATTGCTTGTGACTTTTCTGATGTTTTTGAGCCTGTATCGGGTTTGCCACCCAAGCGGGCAATTGAGTTCCGCATTGATCTAATTCCAGGTGTGCAGCAGTTAGTCGTCCTCCTACGAGGATGTCTACAAAGGAAAATGAGGAACTCAAGAAGCAGCTCTTAGAGCTTGAGTCCAAGCAGTTGATTCAGTCCAGTTTTTCTCCATGGGGGTCCGCGGTCG
Organism: Allium cepa; assembly: GCA_030765085.1. NCBI lineage: Eukaryota > Viridiplantae > Streptophyta > Magnoliopsida > Asparagales > Amaryllidaceae > Allium > Allium cepa. The sequence goes on from CM060937.1 coordinate 310,828,307, forward strand.
TCTTCGTGAAGAAATCTGATGGAACTCTTAGGCTTTGCATTGACTATCGCAAGCTTAACGAGTTAACCATCAAAAATAGGTATCCATTGCCTAGGATCGATGATATGTTCGATTTATTAAGTGGTGCTAAGGTCTTTTCTCAACTCGACCTTGCCACAGGTTTTCATCAATTACGAGTCGCGGAGGATAACATACCTCTTACCGCTTTCCACACTCGATATGGTTCTTTCGAGTGGCTCGTTATGCCATTCGGTTTGACGAACGCTCCTGCTTTCTTTGTAGATCTAATGAATCGAGTATTCCGGGAATATCTCGACAAGTTCGTCCTTGTATTCATTGATGATATCCTTATTTATTCTAAGTCTGAAGCCGAGCATGCTAATCACTTGAGTATTGTCTTGAGTACCCTCCGTCACCATCAGCTTAAAGCCAAATTCTCCAAGTGCCACTTTTGGGAGAATAAAGTTAAGTTCTTAGGCCATGTTGTATCTTCTGACGGCATTTCGGTCGATCCCTCAAAGATCGAAGCCATCCAGAATTGGAAGAGGCCTGAGAATGTGCATGAGATCCGTAGTTTCCTTGGATTGGCGGGTTATTACCGTCGGTTCATTAAGGACTTTTCCCGTGTTGTGCTTCCTCTCACCAGCCTTACTCGGAAAGGCATTCGTTATGTTTGGTCCGACAAGTCTGAAGCTTCCTTTCAGACATTGAAGGAACTTCTCACAAATGCTCCTATTCTTGTGGTTCCCGGAGGGAATCATGATCTTGTTGTCTACACCGATGCTTGTGGTAGTGGTATCGGTGTTGTTCTTATGCAGAAGGATCGGGTAGTGGCGTATGCTTCTAGGCAACTGCATCCGAATGAAGTTCGCTATGCCACTCATGATCTTGAGTTAGCCGCCATTGTCTTCGCCTTGAAGATTTGGCGACATTATTTATTAGGCAAGCGTTTCATTCTCTATACCGATCATAAATCCTTAAAGTATTTGTTTACTCAAAAGGAACTCAATATGAGACAACAACGTTGGCTTGAGTTTCTTGCCTCCTATGACTTTGATATCCAGATTACCCCTGGTAAGGGTAATCGTGTTGCAGATGCGCTTAGTCGCAAACATTCAGTTGTTGTTTCTATGATGCTTGTCGAATGGGATGTTCTTGAGATTCTATCTTTTTGTGAAATTCATGATCGAGGTTCATCTTCTGATTCTCCTATTCTATTATTTAGTTTGGCAGCTCGACCTATTTTATTGGATCGTATTGGCGATGCTCAGCGGCGTGATCCTGATTTGTTGCATCTTATTTAGCTTTATGAGTCTGGATCTTGTGTTGAGGCGTTGCAAGATTTTAGCATTGATTCTCATGGGTGTCTTCGTAAGAAGAACCGTCTTTTTGTGCCTTCTGATTTCGCACTTAGGCGTGACATTCTTGATGATTGTCACCGTTCTAAGTATACTATTCATCCTAGTGGTAGCAAGATGTATGCCGATATGCGTCGCCTTTATTATTGGGAAGGCATGAAGCGCGATGTAGCGAGTTATGTGAGTAATTGCATAACTTGTCAGCGTATTAAGGCCGAACATCAGCGTCCTTCTGGTCTTCTTCAGCCTCTTGAGATTCCATTGTGGAAATGGGATCAGATATCTATGGATTTCATTGACGGTCTACCTCGCTCGAGATCTGGCCATTCTAGCATTTAGGTTATTGTTGATCGCCTCACTAAGTCTGCTCATTTTGTCCCTATTAAGTCTAATATGACTGCTTCGCATTTGGCTAAGTTATATGTCAAGGAAATCGTGAGACTTCACGGTGTTCCTAGTTCTATTGTGAGTGACCGTGATCCTTTATTCACGAGTCATTTTTGGAAGAGTCTTTAGCAAGCTTTGGGGACAAAGTTTAATTTTAGTACAGCTTATCATCCGCAGTCTGACAGATAGACTGAACGAGTGAATCGTATCTTGGAAGATCTTCTCCGTATTTGTATTTTTGATTTTGGTGGTAGTTGGGAAGATCACCTACCTCTTGTAGAATTCTCCTACAACAATAGTTTTCAGTCTAGTATCGGTATGGCTCCTTTCGAAGCCTTATACGGAAGGCCTTGTCAATCACCTTCATGTTGGTTGGAATCTGGGGAGAAGCTTATTCTTGGCCTAGATTTTTTTCGCGATTCTTCTGAGAAGATTGATCTTATCCGATTGAGAATGAAAGAGGCACAGAGTCGCCAGAAATCCTATGCGGACAACCGTAGGAAGCCTCTCGAGTTCTCGATCGGCGATCTTGTTTTTATTCGTGTTTCTCCTTTAAAATGGGTTATGCATTTCAATACGATTGGGAAATTGGCTCCTCGTTATATAGGACTATTTTCTATTACTGAACGTATTGGCCCTTTGGCTTATAGAGTTTCACTTCCTGCTCATTTATCTGGTATTCATGACGTGTTTCACGTCTCGCAACTTCGGAAGTGTCTTCGGTAGTCGGACTCTGTTATTGCTTCTCCTGATTTGCAAGGGCTTGAGATCTCACCGGATTTATCTATTGTACAGCAGCCTATTCGCGTACTTGACACGGAGGTGCGACACCTTCGAAACAAGGACGTGCCGCTCGTTAAAGTTCAATGGTCCGCTAATCCCAATTGTAACGACCCGGAATTTTGGACAATATAAATTTAATAATCTGGGTTTAAATTTATATTGAATTGATAATTTTGATTAATAAATTTGATTTGATTTAAATAATCTTCTTTATTTAGATAATTAATTTGTGAAATTATTGTAATGTGTTAATAAATTGTTTTCTATTTAATAATGTATATGTATTTATGTATATATTTTTAAATAGATAAGTTGTTTTTAGTTAAATTAGTATAGCATCTTTTTAATGTTTTAAAAATAGAAATTGTGATTTATTTTGGATTTAAGCTTTTCAAAATATTTAATAAAATACTATATGATTTTAAATATGAGATAAATGTTTTAATTAGTTTAAAATTCATTTTAATTCAAGTTGTATATTAAAATATGTTACAAACTCTTTTATAAAATTTTTTAGAAGTTTCTTTTCAAATGAACTACTTGTATATTGTAATAATACTTTGCTTATTTCTTTAGAGAATTATTTATATTCATAATTATGTATAATAATTAATTAACTAGGCTTAATACTTATTTAACTCTAATTATAAACACTAATTAATCATAAAGACATGTGTACATATATTAAAGCTTAAACTAACAAGTGTCACATTTTAAAAAGACAAGTGTCAATGTTTTATTTTAATTTTCTTTTAATTCATTTAAATCTGAAAATTTACATTCATATCATCTTGCTCTTCATTCATATTCATTTTTTTCTCATCCCTTAATAAAAGAAAACCAAACTTCATTCTCACAACCATATTCAAGTCTGCATTCCAATATACAAACCTGCATCAACATGAAAGCAAACACCTGCATTTCAACTAAAAATCTCATTTACAAACAAAGCTGCAACTCCTCTTTTCCAAATTACTACCTGCATTTCTTTGATCTGAAAACATATAAGGCTACTGCAAAATACAAATCTTCATCCTTCAACATATACAAATCTACATGCATTACAAAATTCAAACCTGCACAACAATTAGAAGACTGCATTCATGAAATCTTCAATTTGGGAGCAAGTTTATCTGGAACATGCATTCATTTTCAAACCCTGGAACATGCATGTTAAATCAAGAAGCCTGCATGTTTTAAAAAGCAACATTCAAGATTTTAAAAGCATCTGAAACAAAGGAGCCTGCATTTCAAAATCTGGTACTCTGCAAATTGGAAATGTGCTCTGCATTTTGCATACAGGTGAGTAACTCACTCATAATTTATTTAATAGGTAAAGTTGTTTATGTTTTTTTAAAAAAAAATTGATATGAACTTATATGAAATGGCCGTGAATTTTATACCTTTGATATATGCCTGTATACATGATGATGAAAGTTTCATATCTGTGCCTCAAAATTCCAAACTCATGTTTAATCTCTGAGTTCTTTCCTTTGACTTGTTTTTTTGTTGTTGTTATTACTTAGCTTTGAATAAATCATGATGTTCTAGAATAGCATAAGTTTGCTAATAGAATCATTATGTAAATTCAAGGATTTTAAAACTAAAATTAAATTTTACAGTGATAAGAATAAAATGCAGTTTCATGTTAACTGTATTTTACATTTTTATCAAGATCAGTTGATCCTTGCATTTGATTTGAGTGGATTTGTTTTCTGGAGGTAGTCATCTATCATAGATCATAGGAAATTTACAGAATTGATTTGCATTTCAGTTTTGAGACTTTAATTTGGGATTTTAGTTGAGGAACCCTAGTTTATTTGGGATACTGTTTTGTGGTCGATTTTGTACTCCTCAGTGCATCGAGTTCGAAGCTGTTTTGGGAAATGATGGATGGTGTAGTGATGAAGCTAAAACCAGAGTTTGGGTGTTAATGATGGTCGAGAAGTGGAGGAATCGACGTTGTCAGGTTTTAGGTGGTATTGGGTATAGGCTGTTACAGGTTGTAGTTAAAAAACTTGAATTCAAATTCAAGATTGATCTCAGGGGATCTGGGGTTTTGAAGTTGTAGTGTGGTCTCCGATAGTTAGGAGATGGTCGGAGATGAAGATTAGAGGTGGCTGGAGATGGATGAAGGTTACATAGGGGTGTGTGCATGTTTGAGATGGTGGTGGGTTTGTGATGTTGTTGGTTGCAGGGATTTATGCCTCGGGTAGGTCTCGGGTTAATTAGGGAAAAACTCGAAGAAAGTGGGTTACTGACTCGAAGTAGAATATCGGCATCTCGGGTTTGTGTCATGTTCAGATTTAACAAACACACTTGTTCTGTTTTAAGAATTTTTAAAGTAAAGTTTAAATATAAATCTGGAAATTTAACTTAGGATTAAACTTGAATCTAAAAATGAATTCAAATTGTTTGAATTCTTATTTTGTAATAATTTAAATGCAGAATTCAAATTTGGTTTGATAAAAAAAAGAACAGGAAACTGTTTTAGTTTTATAAGATTTGAACTTAATGCAGACTAAAGCTTTAACTTAGGATGTTAAAACTGAATTTAAATATGAATTCAAATAAGTTTGAATTATATTCTTTTGAAATTATTTAAATTTAGGAAAATTTTAAAGTCTGGGTTTTTTTTATAAAACAGAAATTGGTTTATGTTTTTAAATGTAAAGATAAAGTTTGAATTGAAGGTGGAAATTTAAACTTAGTTTTTAATCTCAAATTTTAAAATGAATTCAATTTTTGATTGTTTGAAATTTAAAACCATTTATGTTTTTAAATTTAAATTTGATTTTAAACTCTCAAGTGTAAATGCATTGTTGTTTTGCATATTGAATTGGAAAGGTTAAGTATTTAAATTAGAAATTCAAGTGAATTCAAATCTGAGTTTTTAAATCTATTTTTAAACTTCAGTTTTAAAATAAAGATTTAAATTTAAATTGCTTTCAAATGATTTTCATTTGAATTGAAGGTGTAAATTATAGAAAGAATTTAAAGAATTAAAACTAAAATGAAAATGGAAGTTATATTTCAATTTTGAGATTTTAAAGAAATTTTAAAATTGATTTGAATTTGATTTTAAATTGAAATTTAAATCTTTTTGAACTTATCAATTAAGTAGATGTTTCTTTTAAACATATAAGATTAAGTTTTGTATTGTTTTAAAAATCTTATTTAAGACAAATGTGAGTCTTAAGTTTAAAAGAAATGTTAAGTAGAATTTAAAATAAATTTGAAAACATTTTGTTTTTAAATGCATGATTTAATAAGAAATGTTTATCTAAAGATAAATAAAGGTGTAATGATTGGATTCATTAATTGTTAAGGTAATTAAGACGAATATTAATTATTTAATTAATTGATAATGTGGATATTTAATTAAATAATTAATGATTCTTAATTTAATTTGAGATTAATTAATTAAGTTTAATTAATCTATAATTAAGGGTGATTAATTAAATTTTAATTTATGATTAAGATTTATTTAATCAAGTGATTAATGATAATTTAGATTTTAATTAACACTTAGTTAATTAATAATTAGAGATTAATTAAATAGTAATTAAATATTAATTACTTAATAACTAATGATGATTAAATTAAGTTAATTCTTAATTAAGTAATTAAGAAATGTTAATGAAGTCAATAACTTAAGATATTAACAATTAATTAATGTGATTAATTTTTGATAATTAATTAGATTAATTAATTAATAATAATCAATTATTTAGGTTTAATTACTTAATGAAGGTAATTAGTGAATTAATTACTTAATGTAATTAATTAAGGTTAATGTGACTTGTTTAGATTAATTAATTAAGTTTAATTGATTTAAAAAAAATTTGATTGTTGATAATTACTTTATGTAATTTATGAATTTGTAATTACTTAAGGAAGTAATTAATTTAATAATTACTGAGTGTAATTAAAGATATTTGATATAGAAGTAATTTGGATTTGAATTACTTTGAAATTAATCAAGGGAATTAATTTAGATAATTAATTAAGAATAATTAATTTATGGGTTGATTAATTAATGTAGTTAATTACTGAATGGTTATTAATCAAGGGTGATTAATATATATGTAGGGATTGATTTTAGATTAATTACTTATGTAATTAATTAAATATAGTTAGGAATCATTAATTAATTAATTAAGCAATTCCAACTTAATTAATTGCAAGGGTTTAATATAATTAACTTGTGTAATTAATTTATAAGCTAATTACTTATTGTAATTAGAGATGGTTAATCAATAATGATTAATTTAAATGAATATTGAAATGATGATTTATAAATTGATTTGAAATCAATAGATGGTTAAGTTAAGCAGGATTTTGATGATGAAGTAATTAATTTAATTCATTTTAAATTAATTAGAAATTGAGTAATTAATTTAATTTATTTTAAATTAATTATAGAAGGTGTGATCATTTGATCATTGCTTATGTTTGATGAATGGTATTGGCTGCTTGATATGAGTTGTAATCTCAGTTATGAGATGAGTAGTATATGTGATATGGATGCATTGGTTGCTTTTGGTTGATAATATGGATTATCTGATTATGGTATGATTATCTGTTGATAATGATAAGGTTGATTATCTGTTGTGTTGTGAATTATCTATCTGTGTATATTTAGATAATGAATTGAATTGTTTTAAACTTAAAAACAACTTGGACATAAAAGACACGCTTTGGATTTCGATGAGACCGGGATCAGGTTTTCATATTTGGACATCCAAAAACCACATCGATTCCAATTAACGTTAGGTCGTTAATCCAAGTGGAGCGAGTGAAGACTCGAGGTGTAAGGGCTATACGTCAGTATAACTCTGTGGGTGATTCCGTAATGAGTTTGACGGAATAGATCTTATAGATTCGAGATGGTGATTCAGAGTGCAAGGGTTATTGTCGTTAACTCTGAGGGTGATTCCAAAATGAGTGTAACGAGATAATGCCTTCGGTTTCGTTCGAACCCGGAACGAACTTGTATGGATTGAATGCTTTCAGAACATCGTCAGGTGGACGATGAGCATTCTAAGTGATATGTCCTATAAAGGTAAATCGTAGCCTCAAGCCTCATCAACCGGGAATGGCTAAAACAGGGGAGGTGCAGCAAAGCTTCATGGGTAGCCCCCACTTGAGAGTAAGATTTACCCCTGTCTAGAGGTCCCTTTATATTTCGGCTGTGTGGACGGTTGATCATGACAATCGTCGGGGTTGTCTTATTCGGAACTGTTCAGTAAGGAACGGGTCCGGCTTTGTGTTGCAGGGGATGAAGGGAGTAATCCTCGGTACGGTGATCTAGGCCACGTACTGTGACGGGCGGTACCCCGGTAGCCCTGCCATTGTATGGAATCCAAAATCCAATAAGTGCCAATGGTTTTGATTGTATTACCCACTTTTGTGGCTAGTAGCTGGAATTTAATGAATGTAACAATTTCGCATATTTCTTATTTATTTGAAAACCCTAGACACTATTATAATATCATCGGATTTCCTATCAAATGTTTTGGTTAGCGTAAGGTAAAAACTTTTCCATGTTTATGTGTGGGAAGTCTTACGTGATACCTTTTCTTTTCAAAGGGTTTTCAAAGTTAAGCAACTTTGACTTGTTACTCACACCAGACCCATGTCTGACCCGGAGTTATTTCTGTTTTCTTTAACTCTTGGGTACTCAAATTTTTATGAGTAGTCAAGAGAATTGAGGTTAGGATTCAGGATTAGCTTTGACGAATTGTGGAGGAGCATATGGAGCAGGAGGCTTCTGCATATAGTTATGTAGTTCCGCGTGTTTGGTATCTCTGAGTGTTCAATTTTGTATTGAGTTGTAATAGCTAGACAGGTGTTTATAACTGTCTAGTATGTGTTGTATATGACTGTGTACTCTGATATTTGATGTATACTATGTTATACTTTGTGATTAATATAATTTATTCGTTCCGCTGTTGAGATTCTTGTGTTGTTTCTTCTTTCTCTTCTTTCTTTTCTTCTTCTATCCCTTTCTTTCTTAGTTCATGACGCGATTTTATGGGAGTGGGAAGTCGGGTCGTGACAGCTTGGTATCAGAGCATTAGGTTGAGTGAATACCTAGGCTCTGGAGTGGTGTCTTTCTTGAGAGTGCGTATTTGTATTTTTAATATATATATATATATATATATATAATTGGTTCTACCTATTTGTTGGATTACCTGTTTAGGTTTTTCCAAATAAGTTATAAAGGTAGATGAGGTAGAAGTGTGTGTAACACGACTACCATTGGTTGGAGTTTGATAGATGAGGTTGGAAGTGTATTTGTCGAGACTGTAGACCTAATACCGTCTCGAGTGAGTTTTGTTTGGTTTAAGGACTTCATCGATCTCTGAAGGTAACCTGTTAAGGTTCGGAGTTCATCTTTGAAGTGCAGAATTGAGTTTTGATCTGTCGGTTGGGCAGAAGCAAGTGAGTGATGGTATCTTGATATCTTAGGAAGTAGTAGCTGCGTGATGAGATGCAGTGACTATGGATATTTCCGAAGATGTTTCTTTGGAACAAGAGTAAGAAGTGAGTCTGCTCGGTGATGTGGCTGAGTGTTCTGAGTTGGTAAGGAGTCTTCCGGCTGAGTAGTTTTTCTGAAGTGGAGTTCAGAAGCAGTAGAGTGGATCCGTTTCTCTGGTTAGTTGGCTAAGCCAGCATAAGCTGTTCTGTTTTGTTAAGAGAGAGAGCAGTTTTCTTTGGATTAGGCTGAGTTGATCGCAAAAGTGACTTGCGATAGTATGTTCTTTAGATTTGTTGGTGATTGTCTGGATGTCTTCTGGAAACCAGAGTTTGTCTGCATCTGGAGATCGAGTTTTCTTTCCAGGATTGGAACGGGTGGTTCAGTTAGAAGCTGGATGGTTCCTTGAGATGGAAGTTGGTGAAGTAACTCAGGTTTAGGAGGAACATCTGAGTTTTCTTATGGATATATGGAACCATATTTTTGTGCTGGGTTGTCTGGTCTGTGCTTGTGCTCTTCGCCAGCATTTTCTTTTGATTCGGATCAGAGTTGTGCAGCGGAAGCAGTTTGGGAGTGTTTCTGTTTTCTTTTCCGGATAGAAGAAGTTTGTTCTGTCTTCTGTTGTTGAGAAGCAGGTTGTGTGTTCTGGGTTTTTGAGTGATCTTGAGGAGATCATTGGATTGTTTTGATTCAGTCTGTTTCTGATGGGATCAGCAAGAGTTAAGCTGATCAGGATGGATGTTGATAGCCCAGGATCGTCCGAAGAGTTTTATGGATAAGAGATAGAGAAATTTAGATTCTGGAATTGGACATTTGATTTTGGTTAAGTTTTTCTCCGATCCAGGGAGCTATAAGTTTGGGAAGCTAGCTCCGAAGTGTTTTGGTTTCTTCTGATTAGCTAGATCAGCGTTTGGTTTTCTAGAGTTGAATTGCCAGTTTGGATAACTAGGATTCAGGGTGTTTCACGTATCTTTGAGGGAGTACGTGTTTGATATTTCTGGTTGTAGAACCAGCAGTGTAGGATGGTTTGTTTTATGAGTCAGACTCGTTTGTAGTCTGATGTTCTGTATAGAATTGTTGTTAGAAGCTCTATAGTTTAGTAGTATTGGTTGATTGGATTTTATAGAGCGAGTATCCCGATATATATATATACCGGGGAAACTCGTGAAGGTTTTATCCAAAATTCTTTTGGATAGTTGGATCTGTTCTGATTGTGTGAATTGGTTGCTTTGGTTGTTGGCATATGTTTAACATATGATGTCTTAAAATAAAATTTGTAAATAGATTATTAAATTGAATTTGTTTTAAATTTCGGGGACGAAATTCTTTTAAGGGGGAAGGATTGTAACGACCCGGAATTTTGGACAATATAAATTTAATAATCTGGGTTTAAATTTATATTGAATTGATAATTTTTATTAATAATTTTGATTTGATTTAAATAATCTTCTTTATTTAGATAATTAATTTGTGAAATTATTGTAATGAGTTAATAAATTGTTTTCTATTTAATAATGTATATGTATTTATGTATATATTTTTAAATAGATAAGTTGTTTTTAGTTAAATTAGTATAGAATCTTTTTAATGTTTTAAAAATAGAAATTGTGATTTATTTTGGATTTAAGCTTTTCAAAATATTTAATAAAATACTATATGATTTTAAATATGAGATAAATGTTTTAATTGGTTTAAAATTCATTTTAATTCAAGTTGTATATTAAAATATGTTACAAACTCTTTTATAAATTGTTTTAAAAGTTTCTTTTCAAATGAACTACTTGTATATTGTAATAATACTTTGCTTATTTCTTTAGAGAATTATTTATATTCATAATTATGTATAATAATTAATTAACTAGGCTTAATACTTATTTAACTCTAATTATAAACACTAGTTAATCATAAAGACACGTGTACATATATTAAAGCTTAAACTAACAAGTGTCACATTTTAAAAAGACAAGTGTCAATGTTTTATTTTAATTTTCTTTTAATTCATTTAAATCTGAAAATTTACATTCATATCATCTTGCTCTCCATTCATATTCATTTTTTTCTCATCCCTTAATAAAAGAAAACCAAACTTCATTCTCACAACCATATTCAAGTCTGCATTCCAATATACAAACCTACATCAACATGAAAGCAAACACCTGCATTTCAACTAAAAATCTCATTTACAAACAAACCTGCAACTCCTCTTTTCCAAATTACTACCTGCATTTCTTTGATCTGAAAACATATAAGGCTACTGCAAAATACAAATCTGCATCCTTCAACATATACAAATCTACATGCATTACAAAATTCAAACCTGCACAACAATTAGAAGACTGCATTCATGAAATCTTCAATTTGGGAGCAAGTTTATCTGGAACATGCATTCATTTTCAAACCCTGGAACATGCATGTTAAATCAAGAAGACTGCTTGTTTTAAAAAGCAACATTCAAGATTTTAGAAGCATCTGAAACAAAGGAGCCTGCATTTCAAAATCTAGTACTCTGCAAATTGGAAATGTGCTCTGCATTTTGCATACAGGTGAGTAACTCACTTATAATTTATTTAATAGGTAAAGTTGTTTATGTTATTTTAAAAAAAAAATTGATATGAACTTATATGAAAAGGCTGTGAATTTTATACCTGTGATATATGCCTGTATACATGATGATGAAAGTTTCATGTCTGTGCCTCAAAATTCCTAACTCATATTTAATCTCTGAGTTCTTTCCTTTGACTTGTTTTTTTGTTGTTGTTATTACTTAGCTTTGAATAAATCATGATGTTCTAGAATAGCATAAGTTTACTAATAGAATCATTAAGTAAATTCAAGGATTTTAAAACTAAAATTAAATTTTACAGTGATAAGAATAAAATGCAGTTTCATATTAACTGTATTTTACATTTTTATCAAGATCAGTTGATCCTTGCATTTGATTTGATAGAATTTGTTTTCTGGAGGTAGTCATCTATCATAGATCATAGGAAATTTACAGAATTAATTTGCATTTCAGTTTTGAGACTTTAATTTGGGATTTTAGTTGAGGAACCCTAGTTTATTTGGGATACTGTTTTGTGGTCGATTGTGTACTCCTTAGTGCATCGAGTTCGAAGCTGTTTTGGGAAATGGTGGATGGTGTAGTGATGAAGCTAACACTGGAGTTTGGGTGTTGATGATGGTCGAGAAGTGGAGGAATCGGTGTTGTCAGGTTTTAGGTGGTATTGGGTATAGGCTGTTACAGGTTGTAGTTAAAAAACTTGAATTCAAATTCAAGATTGATCTCAGGGGATCTGGGGTTTTGAAGTTGTAGTGTGGTCTCCGATAGTTAGGAGATGGTCGAAGATGAAGATCAGAGGTGGCTGGAGATGGATGAAGGTTGCACAGGGGTGTGTGCATGTTTGAGATGGTGGTGGGTTTGTGATGTTGTTGGTTGCAGGGATTTATGCCTCGGGTAGGTCTCGGGTTAATTGGGGAAAAACTCGAAGGAAGTGGGTACTGACTCGAAGTAGAATATTGGCATCTCGGGTTTGTGTCATGTTCAGGTTTAACAAACAGACTTGTTCTGTTTTAAGAATTTTTAAAGTAGAGTTTAAATATAAATCTGGAAATTTAACTTAGGATTAAACTTGAATCTAAAAATGAATTCAAATTGTTTGAATTCTTATTTTGTAATAATTTAAATGCAGAATTCAAATTTGGTTTGATAAAAAAAAAGAACAGGAAACTGTTTTAGTTTTGTAAGATTTGAACTTAATGCAAACTAAAGCTTTAACTTAGGATGTTAAAACTGAATTCAAATATGAATTCAAATAAGTTTGAATTCTATTCTTTTGAAATTATTTAAATTCAGGAAAATTTTAAAGTTTGGGTTTTTTTTATAAAACAGAAACTGGTTTATGTTTTTAAATGTAAAGATAAAGTTTGAATTGAAGGTGGAAATTTAAACTTAGTTTTTAATCTGAAATTTTAAAATGAATTCAAATTTTGATTTTCTGAAATTAGAAACCATTTATGTTTTTAAATTTAAATTTGATTTTAAACTCTTAAGTGTAAATGCATTGTTGTTTTGCATATTGAATTGGAAGGTTAAGTATTTAAATTAGAAATTCAAGTGAATTCAAATCTGAGTTTTTAAATCTATTTTTAAACTTCGGTTTTAAAATAAATATTTAAATTTAAATTGCTTTCAAATGATTTTCATTTGAATTGAAGGTGTAAATTAAAGAAAGAGTTTAAACAATTAAAACTAAAATGAAAATGGAAGTTATATTTCAATTTCGAGATTTTAAAGAAATTTTAAAATTGATTTGAATTTGATTTTAAATTGAAATTTAAATCTTTTTGAACTTATCAATTAAGTAGATGTTTCTTTTAAACATATAAGATTAAGTTTTGTATTGTTTTAAAAATCTTATTTAATACAAATGTGAGTCTTAAGTTTAAAAGAAATGTTAAGTAGAATTTAAAATAAATTTAAAAACATTTTGTTTTTAAATGCATGATTTAATAAGAAATGTTTATCTAAAGATAAATAAAGGTGTAATGATTGGATTCGTTAATTATTAAGGTAATTAAGATGAATATTAATTATTTAATTAATTAATAATGTGGATGTTTAATTAAATAATTAATGATTCTTAATTTAATTTGAGATTAATTAATTAAGTTTAATTAATCTATAATTAAGGGTGATTAATTAAATTTTAATTTATGATTAAGATTTATTTAATCAAATGATTAATGATAATTTAGATTTTGATTAACACATAGTTAATTAATAATTAGAGATTAATTAAATAGTAATTAAATATTAATTACTTAATAACTAATGATGATTAATTTAAGTTAAATCTTAATTAAGTAATTAAGAAATGTTAATGAAGTCATTAACTTAAGATATTAACAATTAATTAATGTGATTAATTTTTGATAATTAATTAGATTAATTAATTAATAATAATCAATTATTTAGGTTTAATTACTTAATGAAGGTAATTAGTGAATTAATTACTTAATGTAATTAATTAAGGTTAATGTTAAAAGGATACAATAGTACAAATTCATCCCCTAAAGCGATGATGAAACTAGACATCATGAAAGCCTTTGATATGTTGCAATGGGATAGCATCATTCGCATAATGGGTTATATGAATTTCCCACCGCATTTTGTTGCATGGGTTTACGAATGTATGTCAACTCCTACTTATTCGATCAACATCAGTGGTGTGATGAAAGGATTTTTTGGAAGCGAACAAGGAATTAGGCAAGGGGATCCATTATTTGCATACATTTTCATCCTGGTAATGGAGTTGCTAACTAGGATGATTAATGAAGCAATACAACATGGAAAATTTAAGCTCCATCCGAAGTGTAAAGATCCCCAAATATCAACCCTCATGTTCGCTGATGATCTTGTTTTGTTCAGTGCTCCAGAACTTAACACTATTCAGAACATAATGAATATTCTCAAGCATTTTTATACTACGACAGGCCTTAAAGTTAACATCCAAAAATCTGCTATCTCTGTTGCTGGATTGAATATGCAGCAGATTTCTCAAATAGCAAATATCACTGGATTAACTCTTAACCTATCCAATGCCTCGTACCTTGGTCTGCCTCTAACATCTTCCAAGATTACTACTAATCAGTGTCTACCTTTGTTTCAGAAAATTACTTCTAGAATGACTAATTGGACCACCAGGATGCTGAGCCAAGCTGGTAGGCTAACTCTTATCAAGTCTATCATCTTTGCTATGCAAGTGTACTGGGCCAGAACCTTTGTTCTCCCCTTCAAATTAATTAAGATGATCAGAAGTGCCATTATGAGATTCTTTTGGACTGGCTGAACCATGGGCAGATACCTTGCTCCTATTAAATTCAGTTCTCTTGAGATTCCTTTTAATATGGGAGGGCTTGGTCTTTTCAATCTCAAGCAATGGAACAAAACTGCCTTTGCAAAACATATTGATACACTGTTCAATTACCCAGATAGCTTATGGGCTAAGTGGTCTGAAATGAATGTGCTTAAGGGTAAAAATTTATGGAATATGAATAAGCCTCAGAAATTAAGCTGGACATGGCAGTGCATATTCAAACTTAAGGAGTATGTTCTCCCTCTTATACAAATGAATACTGACCCTATATTCAGAGTTAATTTCTGGGATGATCCCTGGCTCGATAGGGGTTATATTATTAGACGTAAACTTTCATACAACGAAATTATTCAAACTGGAATTCATCTATCTACGAAAGTCATGGATGTTCTTTACATTTTTCAGGGAGTAGGCAAATATTCTTCCAATCAGCGTGTTCAGATTATTTGGGATAAGATAAGAAATTTTACCCCTTTACATTCTACTTCTGCTAGAATTATATGGGGAGAGAAGAAAGCTGCATATAAAATTGGTGAAGCTTATGAGTATATGCAACGAAACAGTGACGTTCCAGCTTGGACTTGGTGGAAGAGTGTTTGGACTACTGACAGTAGTATGCGTGAAAATTTATTACTGTGGAAGGTACTGAAGCGTGCTATATTAACTAAGGCGAAATTAGCTATTATGGGAATGAATATGGATGTGTTATGCCCATTCTGCAGAGAGTATGTTGAAACTGCTGAACACTTATTTTTTGAGTGTGATTTAATTATGCAAATCTGGACTGATACCATGGTGAGCATTGATGGTAACAGTCCTTCTCTTGACAACATTGTCGAGTGGGATCGTATCCAATCTACGACAGGGGGTAAGCTAAAGCATAATAGAATCTTCACTGTGGTTCTGAAAAGCTTCATATATGAAGTTTGGAAAGAACGTAATACAAGAATTTTTGATGCAATTAATGGAAAGTCTGATGCTACTTTCAAACTTTGGATAAAGCATGAAGTCAAATGCTCCCTGGAAATGTTGTTCGTTCATGATCTTGGGATAGCCATGATAATGCAACTGTAGTGTCTTTTATTCCCTTCTGTCTTTGTATTTTTTTTCTGTGTCTTCATGTGTGTGTGCTGCTCTATGTTCCTATGTTTTCTTTATGCTTGCTCCTGTTCTGTAAGTGTTTGTTCTCTTCTGTGTTTTAATAAATTGGTCGGGGACCAATTAACCCCGTCGGCCTTGCCAAAAAATTAAGGTTAATGTGATTTATTTATTTTAAATTAATTATAGAAGGTGTGATCATTTGATCATTGCTTATGTTTGATGAATGGTATTGGTTGCTTGGTATGAGTTGTAATCTCAGTTATGAGATGAGTAGTATATGTGATATGGATGCATTGGTTGCTTTTGGTTGATAATATGGATTATCTGATTATGGTATGATTATCTATTGATAATGATAAGGTTGATTATCTGTTGTGTTATGAATTATCTATCTGTGTATATTTAGATAATGAATTGAATTGTTTTAAACTTAAAAACAACTTGGACATAAAAGACACGCTTTGGATTTCGATGAGACCGGGATCGGGTTTTCATATTTGTACATCCGAAAACCACATCGATTCCAATTAACGTTAGGTCGTTAATCCAAGTGGAGCGAGTGAAGGCTCGAGGCGTAAGGGCTATACGTCAGTATAACTCTGTGGGTGATTCCGTAATGAGTTTGACGGAATAGATCTTATAGATTCGAGATGGTGATTCAGAGTGCAAGGGTTATTATCGTTAACTCTGAGGGTGATTCCAAAATGAGTGTAACGAGATAATGCCTTCGGTTTCGTTCGAACCCGGAACGAACTTGTATGGATTGAATTCTTTCAGAACAACGTCAGGTGGACGATGAGCATTCTAAGTTATATGTCCTATAAAGGTAAATCGTAGCCTCAAGCCTCATCAACCGGGAATGGCTAAAACAGGGGAGGTGCAGCAAAGCTTCATGGGTAGCCCCCACTTGAGAGTAAGATTTACCCCTGTCTAGAGGTCCCTTTATATTTCGGCTGTGTGGACGGTTGATCATGAAAATCGTCGGGGCTGTCTTATTCGGAACTGTTCAGTAAGGAATGGGTCCGGCTTTGTGTTGCAGGGGATGAAGGGAGTAATCCTCGGTACGGTGATCTAGGCCACGTTCTATGACGGGCGGTACCCCGGTAGCCCTGCCATTGTATGGAATCCAAAATCCAATAAGTGCCAACGGTTTTGATTGTATTACACACTTTTGTGGCTAGTAGCTGGAATTTAATGAATGTAACAATTTCGGCTATTTCTTATTTATTTGAAAACCCTAGACACTATTATAATATCATCGGATTTCCTATCAAATGTTTTGGTTAGCGTAAGGTAAAAACTTTTCCATGTTTATGTGTGGGAAGTCTTACGTGATACCTTTTCTTTTCAAAGGTTTTTCAAAGTTAAAGCAACTTTAACCTGTTACTCACACCAGACCCATGTCTGACCCGGAGTTATTTCTGTTTTCTTTAACTCTTGGGTACTCAAATTTTTATGAGTAGTCGAGAGAATTCAGGTTAGGATTCAGGATTAGCTTTGACGAATTGTGGAGGAGCATATGGAGCAAGAGGCTTCTGCGTATAGTTATGTAGTTCCGCTGTGTTTGGTATCTCTGAGTGTTCTGTTTTGTATTGAGTTGTAATAGCTAGACAGGTGTTTATAACTGTCTAGTATGTGTTGTATATGACAATGTACTCTAATATTTGATGTATACTATGTTATACTTTGTTATTAATATAATTTATTCTTTCCGCGGTTGAGATTCTTGTGTTGTTTCTTCTTTCTCTTCTTTCTTTTCTTCTTCTATCCCTTTCTTTCTTAATTCATGACGCGATTTTCTGGGAGTGGGAAGTCGGGTCGTGACACCAATGATTGTACTTTGGAAACCAGAGAATTTATTGAGTGATCTTATCCGGGTTTTTTTCTTCGCTTTGAAACGGTGAGTATGTCTCTTGATCTCAAGCTTATTTCCTTTACTTTTGGATGTTGTATGTTTGTAGTTGTTACAAATATCGTCTCTAGGAATTGCGAGGACGCAATTTTGTAAGGAGGGTAGATCTGTAATAACCCGCATATTTAACGATTTTTTATTTAAATGTTTAATTTAAATATAGCGTCGTTAGTCTGATTTAGGTCTGAAAAGCTGCTTTTTGCAAACAGCCGAATTGGAGCTCGAAACCACTTCCATTGAGTCCAAAATGGCGTTTGCGATCTTTTTGAGTATAATCTTTGATATGTTTGGAGTTTGTGAAATTTTGACCCTTTTTCTATTGGGTTTTGGGTTTGGGTTCAGCCCACTAGCTTAACTAATACTCTAACTTAGCCCCTTCTCTTCATTCATCTTCATTTCATTTTCATTTCTTAAGCTAAAACTAAAAATGGTGGAAGGGAAGAGGAAATAGAAATTTGCAAGCCCTAGTTTCAACTTCCAACTTGATTTCTTGCTCCAAAATCAAAGTAAAGCCATTGGTAAGCCTCCTCTTCTTCTTCTCTATCTCTTTCTCTCTTCAATGTCAGAATTTCCTAAACCTAACTTAGGAAATACTTGTTTTATTCTTAGATTGAAGCTAGTAGAGTTGAAGTGAAGAGTAGTTAGTCTCCTTCTTGTGTTTGAGCTTCTTCTCCTTTGTTTTGTGATATAAGGTGAGATTTTTATCTCACATCTATGACTATAAGTATCTTTGGTTGTTAGGTATGAATTCCTAACAATTATTCATGTACAATTGCTTTTGATTTGGATTGGTTTTGTGAACATTGCAATTTTTGGTGTTTTGAAGTCAAAAGTTCTAAAAATCATAACTTTGATGTTTTAATCATGTTTTTGGAGGTGTATAAAAGAGCCAATAGTGTTGGGTTGTCGTATGGCATAAACCCATAGCATCCATCGCTCGTTCGTTTGCAATTCATTTGGATTTTTGCCTTTATGGGCTTGGCTGATTTTTGCCTACAGGGGGATTTCTGACGTCTGAACTCTAATTTCAGACGTCTGGTTTCAAATTCAGACGTCTGGTTTGGAAATTCAGACATCTGGAATTGGTCCCTGGAAGACGCAAAAAGGCAGAGACAAAATCCAGACGTCTGGAAATCCATTCGGACGTCTGGTAGTGGTTCAGATGTCTGGAAGGTAATTTCAGACGTCTGAAATGCGCAGTTTTGCCTATTTTGGCTAATTTTGAGTTAATTTCCAACTTTTATCGATTCAGTCGATTCCAATTTGTTGTTATTACATATTTGACTTTGATGACTTGTTTTTGACTTCATTCACGGGTTTTATAAATAATCCCTCTAAATCGTATTAAAAGCTCCCTTCCCCAAATTATAAATTCTATTTATAATGCACACACACAATTTCGCACTTCGAGTGAAGTGGAAGGAAGATTAAATGGTTAGGTAAAACACAGACCATGAATCCATGCGTTTGTCTTCCCGGTTAGTCCCCGACCTATTCGATTGATTGTTTTGACCTTCGGGTATGGTTTATCGATGATATGAGGTAAACTTTGTACTGCTTTGAGTGTGGAAGTGACTGATGGATAGTAAACCGTTTAGTGTGAATGAGTGGTTATGGGATATACGTTAACACTTTTCAGATTCCTTTTCGAGAGTTGTGACACATTCTGCCAGTTAGTGGTGTCCAGTACTGGGCCTCCGGACCTTCACCACTACGGTTTGTTGCCTTCGGGTATATTGCCTTCGGGTATGTTGCCTTCGGGTTTGTGCCTTCGAGTTTGTGCCTTCAGGTTTGTTGCCCTTTAGTATCGCTTCCGATGTTGGTCGTTATGAGCCGCATGGCTGATATTGGGTTGCCCTTTAGTATCGCTTCCGATGTTGGTTGTTATGAGCCGCATGGGTGATATTGGGTTTGGAGTCTTCGGGCTCATGGATCCTTGTTTATACAGTACCGAGCTCGAGAAATTTTATGATGTTTCATTGATATGTTTATTCCCTTGGTATCGCCCTTCGATGTTTGTCATTTTGATCCGCATGAAGTATAGCGATTACCTTGTGGAACTTGTATACCTTATGGGTATTTGTTATTTTCCTTTTGGCTTGATATGGGATAATTGTATCCTTTGTTTATCTATGTTGCTGATGATATGAGGCTTGTTCTATATGATTCATCTTTTGTTGATGATTTTGTTATCTCTTTTAGAGATATTTGTTATACTTTGTAACCTTGCAGGTTTATTGTTGTTCAGTTTATCTAACTGATTTGTTTAGCTAGACTGACCCGTGTATTTTATACTCGGGTAAGACCGAGATGTTTCAGGTTAGGTACTTTGAACTTAGCCTATTTTCTTCCGCATGGACTACTTCGCTAGCTTCTTTTTGCCACAGCTTTTGTGTAGTCCTATTATGTTGAAACTCTGATATTTATTCTTCTAGATTTGTCTGTATATTGTGGTTGGCTATACCACTTGACATGTATTATTTTGTATACTCTGCTATGTATCGGTATATATCTATATGATGGTTACTGTTCTGTGATGTTTCCTACGTTTGAGTTGTTATATTCTATTCTGATAGATCCTCCAGCCACCTATGGTTTTGTTTTAAGTATTCATTGGATATGTCGATCGGTTTGGTGTGATTATTGTCGACATATTTAATAAATAGTTAAAGCAAGACTATAGATGGTCGCTCCTATCCAGCCTTATTCTCCGTGTTAGCAGACGGTATTATCTATTTATACTCTTTGCTAGCGTGGGTATAGAGGTGGGGCGTCACAGCCGAGCACTTGGAAAAGGTGGAAGAATGTTTAGGTGGTGGTTTATTGAAGCGTTGAATTAAACGAATGTTGGTAGGAAGTTAAACATTTTGGGTAAAGGTGAGAAATTCTCATCGCTTTTGAATTTTTATTTTGGTTATGTTGAAACAATCATATTTATACCCTTATGTCCTCTGAATGTTTATTTGATTGTTAATATGGATGATGATAGTTTGGTTAGATAATTGAATTATGATAATGTATTTCATTATGGTATAAATAGTGAATGTTGAATTTGAAATCGTATGTTATGTTAGGATAACGATTGATATTGGTTATGTTCATTTTGATTAAGTAATCACCTTTATCAATAAGACCAAATTTTAGTGATATGAGATATTTTGGAAAAATAAGTCTCTTTTCAATTAGAAGTGAAACTAAAGTAAAAATAAAAGAGAATTTGAAATTTGGAGTAAAACGGATTTAAAAAGGATAGTTAATTTGAAATTGAAATTGAGGTGAATAGTGAAATTGAAATTGAAATCGATTTTGAAAATTGAAGTTTAGTTTGAGATTGAATTGAAGTTTAAATTGAAATTAGATTTGAAATCTAAGTTTTAAATGTGTTTAATATGAAGTTAGAATTGAAATTGAAATTTAAAATTTAATATTACTATAATGGGGATATAATAATATTACAATATGGTAATAGTGAAAATATATTTTAAATACTTTAAAAAGTGAAAATATTAATTTAAAATGATTTGTAATGATTTTATAAGTGTTAAAATCCAATTTGAATAGATTATTTCAAGTATTGAAAAATAAGTTAAAACTAGGTGCGTCGCGCATTCGTAGTTCGCGATTTCGCGCCGAAAAGTCAAAAATAATATGTAGAGTGCAATATAGCTCAGAATTCTTCGAGATAAGAAAATTCCGGACTACTATATCCATATCTTTGAAATAAAGAAAGAAAATCAAAGTTTGGTTGAGTAGATTTTGAATTAAGTCCAAATCAGTTTTCTAGAAAAATTGCGCTAATGCATTTAAGTGACCATAACAGGAAATCTGTTTAAATGAACATTTTTAATGGAAAAATATGGAATAAACTTGATAAATCTATTTAAATAATTTAAAAGAGATTTGGATTGAAAAATATGAATTATCGAATATTTAAAAGTTGTTTAAATCAAAGAAGCTTACATAGCACTTTCCGCAACACTTTTATGTTGCGAATTCTATAACTTTTGGAATATGAGTTTAAACGTAACGACATTTCTCAGAATCAATTGTGAATGTTTTTAAAAGGAAAATTAAGCGTTTTGAAAGATAATTTGGAATATTTATAAGTATTTCCAAAATAAAGTTGAAAATCTGAGTATGCGGAAACGACTAGTACATTTGTCCCGCTTGTGAGATCTGGGAATATAAAACAAGTTGTTTAACTAAGGTTAGGGATGGAGCAACCAGTTCCCTGAACTTACCTAGCCTATGTTTTCTTTTCTTAAGCGAGGGGTGGAACAAATCGAAAGGAAAGCCCGGATGCTCTTAAATAAAAAGATTCTATTAAGTTTTCCAAAATTGGTATTATCCAAATTTTAAGCAATCTTCAAAATGAATGATTTCTATGATCCTATTTACTCAAAAATGTTTGCTAAGATTGATTTACGTTTTATCGTAAATGATGTCTTTAATAACATTCTTTTTGATCCGCCTAAAAGTTAAGGAATTTGGATCGAGAGTTAAGTGAGAAATTTTGAGATACTTTCCAAAGCAAAAGAATGAATTACTTAGAATTATTCTAAGTCAAAAGAAAGAGGTTTTGAAATCATCCGAAAAGAATTAAAGTGAAAAGAGACTTAATAAATCCTGTATACTCATATTCACTTTTTATCGATAATTGGATTTCGAAGGAACCGGGGTAGGATTTGGGTACTTCCTATCCGAAAACCACTTCGAACCAATGTATACATTCAAATGTGAAGATATGTTGAAGATGGTGATTATTGAAGACCGTGGATCTTCATAGCGTGAAGACTACTTGTTGAACATGCTCTGGGTTAGCCGCCTTTACAAGGTTATTTATAGTAGTGGTCTCCTTGTGATGGTGATTTTTCGGATTGCAAGGACTACTCACTACTAGTGGTAGCAGGAGAGTGCCTTCGGTTTGTCCTTTTCCTAGACAACTTGTATGGACGTTTGTCTGACATTACATTTCTAAAGATTACGTACATTGTTTTTTACAAGCGTACATCAGTGGTGGCGGAGAAGGAATCTTCTCTTAGCTTAACACCCTCCTTGAGACGTACGAGCTCAATGGTTGTATTTTTATGGAAGACAATTAGTAGTTAAAAGGAAATGGCAATGTGGCATTCAAAGATGTGATATGTACTATGTGAAAAGGTAATCGTTACCTCAAGCCTCATCAAACCAGAAATGACCGAAATAGGATTAGATGCAGCAAGGCTAAGTAGGTCATTCCCAAGTAGGGTATGATCATCCCCTTCTAGATATATTTCTTCCCGCTATGACGTTCGAGATGTAAATTAATGTGGCGCATGGAAAATGAGTGCTCGGTTAAAGGTCGTTAACGACCGGGGGATGACATATTCGGTACTATCTAGTTACAGAGGTAGGACCGTCTTGTGTTGGTAGAGGATCCTTTATGATGGTCCTCGGGGCATCCATCTAGAGTTATACCCATTTCGAAAGGTATATCCTTTACCTGGTCATTTGTATGGAAATTCATTCTCCAATAAGAACCTACGGATTTGATTGTAAACCTATTATGCTGGAAGTTAATCAATGTAACAATTTCGGCTAAGATTAATAAGTTTATTTGCAAATGTTTTCAAAGAGATGTCATTAAGAATAATATCAAATGTTTTGATATAAAAGTGTTTTAGTTATCATAAGGTAAAAACCCGTCCGTATTTATGTGTGGGCGTGGTCTTAGGAGATACTCTTTATTTCAAAGGATTTTATTCAAAGGCTGATATATGACACTGTCATTTAGTATTGAGTTTTTCTCATGCTGGTTTATCAAGCCTGATCTGGGTACTTTCAATACTCGGGTCAGACTCGAGTAGTTTCAGGTTTTGTCGAAGACGGTTGGAGTTTCTAGAGGAGAGCTGGAGATATTCATCTACGTATGGACATATTCTATTATCCGCTGTAGTTAGTTTGTTTTATTTGATGTTTGTCAGCAATTGTAAGGACAGATGTTTATAACTGTCCAAACTGAATTTAGGTTAGACTCTGATATATGTATTTAAAAATTTTCTGCGGTAAAGATATTTGTTCAATATTATATGTTATTCCATTCGTGTGAGATTCTGTTTTGTCTTATTTTCTTTATTACCATTCATGTTTCGTATTTTCGTGCAATTTGAGTTGGACGTGTGTGGGTTTTTGTAAATTCAAAAGGTACAGAGAAATGGGCCTTGACACTGAATCTAGGTTAGACTTTGATATTGTATTTTAAAATTTTCGCTGAAAAGATTATTATTGAAATAATATATGTTATTCCATTCGTGTGAGATTCCGTTCTGTCTTTATTTTCTTTCTACCCTTAATGATCTGCTTATTCATACAATTTGAGTTGGACATGTGTGGTTTATTGTCGATTCAAGGGGTACAGAAAAACCCGTTCGTTACAACTCTCTAGTCGTCTAAACTGTGTAAATTAGTCAAATAGATATTTTTTTCTTGACCTTAGTTATATTAACCAATAGAAAACTATCTAGTGAGTCATTCCGTAGTTGTCCACTAACTATCAATACGTAACCCCCTGGTATCCCCAGCAATCATAAGTAATACACTACCCAAAATTTGAAGAGCATTATGTACTCTAGTCTCAACAAATGTATCGATATCGAGTCTCGATATATCTTGACTAAGAATATTTAAAATGATATATTTATTTTTTATTGTGATAACTTACATACGGTTACAACACTTTGTAGTACTATCACAGTACTTTATGAATTTTCTATTAAATATACTTTTACTTAATTAATTAATATGACATATTATATCAAGTTTATAATAGAGAGAAAACACTTTTAGTTCGAATAAGATTGGTCAACGAATTAGATATACGTAGTAAATTACATAGTTGCCTGTATGATATACCCTAACTCTATCAATCTCCCACTTGCAATTAGGTGGTCAATTATGGAATCTTATTCCTACTACTTTAACTGGTTTTCTCAAAACTAATCGGGTTAGTCCCTCAATGAACGGGTATGCTATTACGCTTTAATCATCTACTCCATTAATTAACTCCCTCCAGAGTTGATAAACTACCTTTATCATGTGGAACAATTCAGAGTATGTTTCTTATATTTCAATGGGCTCTAAGTTTTGTTAGAACTATATAGCGACATTGTTATCCTACAACAATGCTATAGGATTCTCAACATTTGGAATCACCCTCAGCTTAGTTATAAAGTTGCTCATTTATATTTATACACATTACCTTTATTATGGAACTATTCAAGGCGATGTACTTAGCCTTTTTCATTGAATCTACCATAGTTTTCCATTTAGAATATTTTGAATTTAAAGATTCTTTACTTGAATTTATTATTGACATGTTATATTTAATATCACTCACGAAAATTTGATTCCGAACATTCCTTCTTAATAAGTTTATTGTTTTAGAAAACAATTTTCTAGTATTTTGTAATTATACAAGGAAGTCTCATACAACCATCTAGTGATATCAATTTGAATTTGGTATTTGGTTCATGTATCAAATAAAAAAACAAATCATAATATCATAGCCACATAAAATGAATGATAATTCCTATTGTCGGTACATAAGGAATCCTTCTTACATGTTTCGTATCAAACATTTGAATAAGGTGTCCTTGCATATAATTTGGGACATTCTCAATATCTTTTGTACTTACTATAAAAGACATCATTTACAAATCCAAAGTCAAGTCTCAAAACAACTAAGGTTTAATTTAACATAGGTACATTGTTAAAATATCAATGACGTGTTGTTTATTTAGAGTTTAGAAATATCAGCGTACCTTTTAACGCTCTTTCTTATGGACACACGCTTCCTCTGTATTTTGGTTGATAATCACACTATCTTTCAAATCCCTTGTTCAATTTTGATGCTTTTCTGAATGATACTTCCGTATCTGTTCTTGAATTAAATCAAAAAACTCACGAACTCAATTTGTTTCCACTGACTTCCAAACACATTTATAATTATTAGTTTAATCTAAAATCATTATTTTGAATTTTCTGTTTCAACACATACATATCAAAACATATAGTCAGACCATGTGATAATTTTGTGAGTAAAATTTGAACCTACCAGAGCACATCAAATGATGAATTTGTTACAGTAATTTCAACAGTTAAAATTATTGATATTATTCTTATTAATATGACTCACTGTATCGCAACTGCATTTATCTTTCTATCAAAGACATACTTGCGGCCAATTGATCATATCCTTTTGGGTACAACTTCCAAAATATTTTGATAATTTACTTTGAGTCTATTTATATTTTTGCATCATACCATATTGTAGAGTCAATACGGTTTAAATGACTGCAAAGGATTATTTATTCTCGACATTAATAGGAAACCCATATTTTTCTCTTCAATGTACAAAAATACTTGTTAGACATTCAAATACATTATGTTCAATTAGGTTTGGTTAATTTCATTCTATCCCTTGCAATCACTTTTATCCTTGGATCATATCCAAGTCCATTTTATACCAATAAATTTCTTAAAGAAATTCCTTCGCGACGAAGTTGGTATTTCTTGAAATAATAGTTGTTTGTTAGTATAATGGAATAGACATTAACATTTTATGAATTGCTTTATATAAAATTGATTTTTCATTTGTTCACAATATGTTTATGTTCACAACATAAATTAGTCATTTAATGACTATAGTTCACAAAATTATCTTGGGATGATTCATACAGGATCCGTTACATACAATTATTTTGTGTAGGTTTTCGATTCTCACAATTTTCCAACTCATTGGCTTAGGATATATAAGGATTTCTTATAAAACCTTCTCATATATGGTTAGTGAAATATTATTTGGATAATATTATTTTTGGCATTGTGTACTACTCTTAAGTATACACCTTATAGAAATAATTTTAACTCAACTTCACTCAATATTAATCGTGCGTTGTCCAACAAAGTTCAATTGCTCGTCACTAATACATTAGTATGTATTATAGATACAAGTGGCATTTTGGGACAGAATGTTTATTCATGTTAGGTACATACAGAATCCTTCCGATGTACTACCTATTCGATCAAATCGAATTATTTCTATCGTATGTTACATTATTTACTTCTATTTTATATTCTATGAGTTTATCGTAGATTTATACATGTGTATTAGTACACATGTCCATGTCTGTGATAACTAATCGGTGAATATAATGAAGTACATGGAACTATTTTGTTATTAATAGACTTATAGTTGCATACATCTAAATGTATCAATATGAAGAGTTTATCAACTCTTATCATGATCCCACTAATTGAGTGCATAATTTATTAATTATTTGAGATATAATTAACTAGTATTATATGATTCATTTATATAATGAAAATTATTTATCAAAATTATGACTTAGTCTATAATTCCAAAATAATTGTAAATAATTTTTTATACATCTATATTTTCCAACGCATCACTTTTGTTGTGTAAACAAATTCCACATTATGGTTTTATTTCATAATAAATATTCATAATATTCACATGAAATATAACTATGTCTATTTTTCAATAGATACAGGAAAATTGTCATTATTTCATAATAAATAATGTTTGCTATTTCTGTAAATCATTTTCATAATTTGATTCAATCAATAAGTGTTATATGGCATGCTCCAACTGTTTCTCCCATTATTATAATAGTGTACTGGATTTGGAATTCAATTATTCACTTAATATAGATTATTTATTTTATATACTGTAGCTAGTTTGCAGCGGAGAGTTCCTTGATCAAATATTTTGAACTCAAAGAAATAAATTGTAACAACGCGGAAAATTTGATCGTTAAATTTGAACATTTAATTTATTTTAAATGTTGAATGTGGATTGTTAATTGATTTTGAAATAAGAAATTTTGGTTAAATCGATAAGATTAGTTATAATTTCAAATATGGCAAATTTAATTGGATTTGGATAATAATAATTTAATATTTGAAATTAGGATAATTTGTGAATCTGGGTGTATATAGATATGGAAATGGTTTCTAAAAATTATTTAAAGTATAGTTGAATTTGGATTATAGTATTTGACTTTCGGATGGAATCAAAAGTCGATGAATTAAAATTGAAAATTTTATATTAATTTAATAATGGGATTTAATATAATAACAATGTAAATAATCAGATTTTGATTTAAGATGAATCAGGATGATTTCTAATATGAATATAAATTCTATATGATTTATAATTAAGTTAGTAAAGCTTTAAAAGTGAAATTTTAAATGATTTCGATGATTTTGAAAATCACTCGATTTAATCAACGAGTTAAAATAGCCTTCCGGGGCATAGTCTCGGAATTCAACGAAACCAGTTCCATTAGATCCGTAATAGTTAATTATTATCAATTTAAGATTTCGTAACATTTGGAGTTACCGTTTGTTCGTACGGGTGAGGAACGAGTTGAAATTAAAATAAAAAATTTAACATTTTAAATCGATTCAAAATGCTATCATCCACATATGATCAAATTAGCCTCCGAAACACGTTCCATTGTGTTCAAAATACGGGTAAAACCTTATAAACGCCAGGCGGCATGTGTTGTTTGGAGTTTGTTTGTATAGATTTGTTAAATTGGAAATAATATTAAAATAATATTATTAAACGTTTATATAAATACGTTTTTTGAGGCCGAAACCCTAATATTCTTTCTCAGCAGTCACGAATATATTCAATGGCCGAGGCTTGCTTTCGTTTCCCCTCTATTTCCTCTGTATCCATCGATTTTTAGGAGGATCTTCCAACTGGGAAGTCATAGAGCACTCCGAGCTCTACGATACCAATATTGGTGATCATGTCTCGAGCGATGACGAAGGAGTTATCGAAGCCTTTACCGTCGCCGTTCATTCTCATTTTGTATGCTTATGAGGTGACCGAGTTCGACGATTTTCTAGCCACGGGTGGGGTTTTCGATGGGCTTCAGTGTGGAGGCGTTTGATCATCGCCAATCGCAACGAGTTAGGGAGCAACATCGGTCAAACATGGGCACGATGGGTTACTTTTCGCCTACGTGAAGAACGAAGAAGAAGGATTTTTCTACGGCCTTGATTTCGTTCTCTAAATAAACGGCCGATGGTAAAAATAAAAATAAAAGTAAAGTAAAGTAAATTAGTTTATATAATTGTTATTCAAATGTTTAAAATCGCATATCTATTGCATGCATTACCAGAATTCGACAAAACAGGAAGCGCCTGAATCGCAGCGACGTGATCTGCGCGCTGCAGCAGATCCAGAGGCGATTGGAGCTCGTGAAAATTTTAGATTAAATCGAAGGCGCTCGATTTAATTTAAAATTTGGAACGCTCAATGAAACCGCAAGGTGAGTTAATCTCACTCGCATATGGTTGACTAGTTAATTTAAATAGTTTAAATTTAAATTATTGGTTGATTGATTGAATGTGGATATTATTACCAGTTTGGATATGATATTATATATAGTATATATATATATTGAAGTGATTGATTTTCCGTATTATATAGCGGATGAGACCCTATGCGCCCCGCATAATAGCGGATGACCCCATATACCTCGAAGTGGAATCAACATTTCTATATTGTGCTAACATCTGTGGATGCAGAAAGACAGGTTGGAGGGATCCAACTGGATTCCTCAAAATATTGTAATTATTTTCATATCTGTGATATGATATGTGATAGATTATAATGGAATTAAATTATTCGATGCTATGGTTTGGATGAATAATTAAATTGGTATTTTAAAATATAAAGTAGGATAAATGGGGGTTTAAAAGAAATGAAAGAAAATTTTGAAGTAAATAATTATTGGGAATTTGAATAAATTGAGTAATAAATTTAAAAGGGAATTTAAACCAAGATATCAGTTTGAAATTGATTAAGTGTTTTGGAAAACTGTGTTTTTAAAAGGAAAAGATAGATGGAAATTTTTAAACTGGGTTTATAAATGATGTGGAATATTTATCAGTTGATAAATTTGGAAGTACAGATTCCGGTGGGAATTTATAAGGAAGGTTGTAATTCACTTTCAGAAATAAAAGGTGATTTAATTTAAAAGTTGGAAAATATATTTTCCTGGAAAACTAAGTATATTTTAAAGAAATGATTTCAAAGTATAAACAAGAAGTTTTAAAATGATTTTAAAAATGTTTCAAGAAATTTATTATTTTAATTATTTTTAAGTGAAAAGTAAATATTTATTTAAGTTAATTATCGTGGTTAATTATTTTTAAAGTAAATTAGTATTATGATTTTAGAAGGAAATTTAACATAAATATTTGATATAATAACTTTATTTTTAGGGAAATTTTGGTTTAAGTTTACTTGGAAACTCTTGTAGAATTTCTTAAGTATTATTTTTATTTAAGTAATTTTGGTAGCCTTATTTTAAATAATTTAATTATATATTTTTGAAAGTGATTATAAGGAGATGGAATGTGTTTTAAAAATAAAAGTGATTTTATTTTTAAAGTACTGAAAGAATTTACGGGATTGGGACGTAAATTAAATTGGGATAAATCGAGCAGGATTTACAAAGGATTATATGGGTTATATTGAAATGGAAGTGTATTTTCTGGAAAGCCAAGTATGTTTTCAAAGTATCTTTTAAGTATAAATTAAAGTTTTAAAGTTGGTTTTAAAAAAGTGCTTTGGAGAATTTATTTTCATAAATTGTTTTAAAATTTTTAAATGCAAATATTTATTTAACTAGTTATTGTAGTAATGATTTTAAAAGGATTAAATTGGTATTATGATTTGAAAAAATTATTAAATAGTTATATTTTATAGAGTAGCTTTATTTTTGAAAAAGTAGTTTTGGCTTAAGTTATATTTGGAAATTTTAAAGATTTTCATAACTATCATTTTGAATAAAGTGTTTTAAGTAGTTTTATTTTTAAACGTTTTAAGTATATAATTTTGAGTACAGTGATTTAAATTATTAAAAATCTAATTTAATAAGATTTGGAGCTTTTCAATGGAAATAACATAATAGGTTGAATTGATTGTTTATTTGATAGTTAAATAACCGATTATCAAATCTGGACCCAAATATAACTTTGAAATGCCTAGAAGAGGTATGAGAATTATATGGTACATCTACTGTTTGAGGTGCTATTCTGTACGTATAAACTCGTTCGTTCTTCTAGGACGTTTATAAGGAAATCCGTCCACAAATGGTTAGGACGTGAACATCGATCTTATTCTCGTCTGAGTATTCCTAAAGAACCGGGGTTGAGTTTACCGGGAAATAGCGTACGTTGTTTCGAAGAGACCGGGATCGGATTTAAGATCCGAAAACCACTTCGATCCAACGAGTACATTTTCGTGATGAAAACAAGAGATTGGAGTCGAAGATGGAGTAGTGAGTACAAGGGCTAATCGCTACTAATCCTATGGGTGATTCCAGAATGGATGTAGTAAGAATAGTGCCTTCGATTCCATTTGAACCTGGAACAGACTTGTATGAATGAATGCTTTCAGAATATCGTAAGGAGGACGATGAGCATTCTAAGTGAGATGTGTTCTAAAAAGGTAACGCCGAGCCTCGAGCCTCATCAATCGGGAATTACTGAAAATCAAGGGTTATGCAGCAAGGCTAAGTGGGTAGCACCCAGTTAGGGAAAGGTCATCCCTGTCTAGAGGTCCCTTTTTATTCGACTGTATGGGCGGTTGCTGATCCCAACCGCTGGGTGATCTTAGTCAGGCTATCCAGTAAGGGGTAGTCCAGTCTTGTGTTGCAGAGGAACGGAGAGGTCCTTGTTATGCTGATCTAGACCAGATACGTGACAGATGGTACCCCTGTTCCTAGTCATTAGTTGGAAATCCATTCTCCCTACATGCCTTTACGGTTTTGATTGTAGAACCCACTTTGTGGCTAGTATTGCTGGAATTTAATTAATGTAACAATTTTGGCTATTTGAGTAACTATTTGTACTTAGACACTATTATAATATCAGAGGATTTTATAAGAAATGCTTTGGTCAACGTAAGGTAAAAACCCGACGTGTTTATTTGTGGCATGGTCTTACGAGATACCTTTGTTTTCAAAAGATTTTTGAAACTTTAATAATTAAGTTGAGTGTATTTTCTCACGACGGTTTTTCAGACTGACTCGGGTGTTATTTTATTATAATTCTCGGGTCAGACCGAGTATTATAAATAAAGAATAGAATGCTGTGGAGCTCAGAAGACGAGCTGGATGGCGAGACGTATCACTCATACTTGATGAATTTTCCGCTGTGCTGTATTACTTGTATAATCAGTTGTTGTGTGGACATGTTAATATAATTGTCCAGTAATTATTTTGATTGTGTTGTATTCTGATGATGTAATGCATAAACGGATATAGTTTCTTTTTGTGTAAAGATCAGTTATTATCTATTATATTTTATTCTGCTGCGATTGTGAGATTCTGATGTTGTTTTGTTTTTCTCTTCTTCAACCTCCTTCTTTCTTTCCAGGGCAATCTGTCATTTCCGACACTCGATCGTCGGCATATTATACAGTGTCGTATTTGTGTCGATTTAGAGGGTCGTGAAGGGCGGGTCGTTACATTGGTATCAGAGCTTTGGTTGGCGATAACCTTGCCTCTGGTGGGGATTACTCATTAATGATAGAGTCAATAGTACTCTAGAATATGTTAAGTGTTATAGCTACGAGCGCATAATTGTTAGTTAATATAATTTTTTTTTATACTTTGTTGACTTGTCGGTTGAGTGTTTATGAATTCTGGTCAGCACGGGAAGTACAACCGTATCGATATGGATTTCTAAAGTCTTAAACAAGATAAACCGACATAGTATTGTTTTTAAAATAGGTAAATGAAATAATTTTACCCAAAATTATATTTTGATATAAAAGAAATAATTTTCTGAAATAATTATATATATATTGGGATATTTGGTTGTTAATATTATAATCAAATAAGCATCTAAATTTGAAATGGTCTATAATTGTAACAGAATAGAATTATGTAAGTATGAAATAATACAATGGAACACAACCAAAATTTGATTTAAACTAGAATTTAAATCCCAGAATTTTGGAAAATATTTTTATATGAATTTGAACAAAAAATTTGGGAATTTTAAATCTTGGGAATTTTTGAAATGTTTTCCAAAGTGTTTAAAGGAAATAATGGAGTATTATTTTAGGAAATATTTTTGAATAGAAATTGTTTTAAAATGAATTTTTGGAAGTAAGAAAGAACTGAACTCACTTTAGTCGCTGGAAAATAATCCTGGTGATGATTGCCACATCATCAGTATTCATTTTTGAGTTTCTGAGTGATGGATTGCTACCGAATGATTTGGTATAAATTTTGTTTGGACTTGGTTGATAAATGAGTTGTTTTAGAAATTTCAAAAAGAGAAATTGTTTGGTGAAACCAAGTTGTTTTGGAAATCCGGAGGTTTGATTTGATATACCAAGAGGGTATGTATTATTTATGATTTCAAAATGGTTTTGAAATTGTAAAGACCCGTAAATTTTGATAATTAAATTTGTTAATTTAACAAGATTTTGTTAATTTGATATTGAAGGAAGTAAAATTTTGGAATTTAATAATGTAATGAATACTAAAAATGAAATGTAACAATGGTAATTAAAACTAATTATTGACAATTGAATGAAATTACAAAATTGAAATATTGTAAATTGTTATAATTGGTTTTAAATTGATATAAGAAAACAAATGCAAACATTAAATTAATAAATGAAATAGTATGGAACAAATGATCATTGAATACAAAATTGGGTTATATAAGAATTGCAACAATTGTTTGTGAATAGTGAATTCATAAGTGTAATTAAAAGTTATAGTAACGGTTGCAAGTTACTATTTAATTAGTCTATTAATTTAGTTGTAAATGTTATATTTGGGTATGAAATTTGAATAAGTAAATAAATGTAGGTGTGTATAAATAATTGAATTTGTATATAATTAATGGTTACCGAATGAATTCAGCGTGATGTATGTAATTATAATAATTGGTTGAAAATAATAAACTTAATTGTAACATTGGCTTGTAAATAATTATTATAAGTTACCTGTTTAATTAGTTAATTTAATTGAAATTGGAAATAAATTTTTAATTAATGTAAATAAATGTTACATTAATGAGAATTGTAATACAATGTTTAGGAGTTGTTAAATTGGAGTATATTGAGGTAATGAAAGGTAAAGCAAAGGTAACTAGGTTTATAGAGTAGCAATGAACTTAATAAAAAGATTGGAAGAAACAAATCAATTTATTGAAATTCAATTAATAATAAATGGATTTATTATAGCGAATGAAATTAAATACTACGTTGATTGAATAAAGATGGAATGGGAAGTATTAATGTAATAAACACAAACCAAGTTAATTGTAACTATGAGATGACAACTTAGTGAATAACCGGATTGAAAACCAAATTAATCAATTTATTGGGAATTTAAATTTATAATTACTAGATTAATTTAAATTTAAATTAAATACTGTAAATTGGGAAATATTCAATGATAAATTGATATAGAAATTTGTTAAAGGATTCTGAATTTACCAAAAAATCCAAACTGATAAAATTTGTAAATAATTAAATTTGAATTGTAAAATAGATTTAATTAACATATTATTAAATTATGTAACCAATGTGAAAATAGCCATTTTGGCTACTGACTCAGATTTCGACTAAACCAGTTTCTTCGGATTTTTAACAGTGAATTATTGTAGAATTTCAAGTTTCGTAGCAATCGGACTTGTCGTTTGATCGTACGGGCTCGAAACGCCTAGGAATTAAATAATTGAAATCAATTGAAATCAATTTGAAATAAAATGAATTTAACATATCTTTCTTCATATGATGGAATTTGGAATTGAAACCTGTTCCATTAAGTCTAAAATATTTGAAAACATCTATTTTGATATATGGATTGACCCATTTACGTTCTTCAGTCGAAACGGGCTTTTCGGGTTGTGTATCGTTCAATTAATCTAGTCGACTCTTTCTATTTCAACCTTGCCTAAAAATACCTTGTTATAAACCCTAGCCTATTTCTTATTCCTCCTTTCTATACGTACAATTCAATTTGCTTCTCTTCTTTCAATGGCAGACAAAACCCTAAATCCCAAACTGTAAATTCAAATCAAAAATTAAATTGAAAATTCAAACTCCTCAAATAACATCAAATTATATATCGATCTGAAGCTCTCGACGAGCGCATCTCAGATTTGAAATTCGTTTTTTGATTTGAAACTCTGTTTTTCTGGAAATCGAAGAACTGTTCACGGCCATTCATCACGCGTCGATGAACTACGTTGGATCGTCAATTTGAGGATAGGGTTTGGTGGAGATCGACGAGAGAAGTTCATCTATATGGTTTATTTCGCGAATTTACGGCTGGATCGAGCTATAAACTTCAATTAGGTTAAGCTTTTTACGGCGGCGGCTATTGGAGTCTTCGCGAAAGCGACTTAGTCGCTTAGGGGGCCGGAGGCCTGAGGGTTGGCGGCGGACTCAGGGAGGCGGCGGCATGGCCCGCGACATGCGGCGGCGAGGTTGATCGAGTTGTGAGGGTGGCGGTGTACACTTATTCACGTTCGAAAGTTTCTGCAGGCGGTTTGGGTTTCGTTGAGTTGGACGATGACGTAGCCCTGGATGAACGTGAGTTGTTTTGTTTATTTTATTTTATTTAAACTCTAAAATTGAAGTGTTCTAATTAATATAACTTTTGCATATGAAACTGGTTTTGGATGCAGTTTGCTTTGTTGGGATCATATCGGAATTCCGGAGACTCTAACACTGGTTTGGACGAATTCTGAGACCGTTCTAATTTTGGGCTTATTTTGAATTTAAATTCAATTTAAATTCAAAGGTGATAGTTTTAACCCACTCACAACTTCTAATTTTCTTATATTTGTTAAATTTAATTCATGATGTGATTAGGAATTTATTTATGATTGTTTGGCATATTTTTAATCATCATCACAGCTAAATCAAATTTATTTTAATTAAATTGTTATTTAAGTTATTATTGCATATAAACTGCCAGTTAAATACCTGTTATTTATTATCAGGTTCTATATTGAAACGACCCGCCTTTCTCTCCACAGAAAGACTGTAACGACCCGCAATTTTCACTCCAGAAAATTCCAGATAGTTATGAAAAAGAAGAAAGAGATAGAAGGAGAAGAACAAAAACATCTCACATTCGCAGCGGATAAAATATAATAATAAATAATAACTGTTACAAAAGAATACTATTTCTGTCGATTACATTTAATATACATCAGAGTTTCACATACATTCAGTCACCGAATATATACAATTATCAAGTCTCAGATTAATAATAATATAAATACAGCGGAAAAACTATACACTATTGCCATCCAGCTCGCCTCCTGAGCTCCAGAACGTACCTACCTGAAAATCTATAATACTCGGTCTGACCCGAGCATTACACCAAAGTAACACCCCTGTCAGGCTGGAAACCAGCGTGAGTAAACCCAACTAATATGGAATACCAAAGCAATCATCTTTTATAAAAACCCGGATAACTCATTTTAATTTACAAGCCACAATTTTATTATAGCCATCACAAATTCCACACATCCATTTCCTAAGTACCAAACCTAGATAAAATAATCCAATTCACTCAAATCATTTCATTCCAGTCATATTGATTTCACGAATCAATTTATAAAAATTCGAAGTGGCTTCAGGTATCTAAAGCCCGACCCCGGTCTCTTCGAAACTCATGTTATCCTAACGTTTTATATCAGTGATATCAACTCATTCAAAACATCCAATACCATTCAATCATCCATAAGAAAACTTAATCACATACAAATTAATTCAATTGATTCTAATTGAATTTCAAACCTCAATCACTTAGATTCCTTCATTCAACTTTAATTAATTTCAAATCAATAAATTAATTAACCCTTCATTATTCATCTTAATTAATCACACTGGATAAATTATCTTTCAATTGCATCCAAGTAATTATCTTTAATTAATTATCACTATATTAATTATTCTTAACCAAAATCAATGAGTAATCTTTAATTACCTCATTAATTAACTATATTAATTTCATTAATCCTTAATTACTTATTTTCATTAACTTCACATAAGTCACTTATTACTGATTAATTCATCTTAATTAATCAATCTTTAATTACGTCGTTAATTTATTAATTACTTACTTCCAATTATATATTTTAATTTGTTCCAATCTAAATTAATTATTTTAATTCAACCACAATATTAATCACTCTCGATTAATCAAATAAATCAATTAATTTTTAATCATTTTAATCTTGTTTACTTGACAATAATTAATTACAATCCATTAATTTATCATTCCCAAATTATCCATCTTTCATTTATCACTTGGTGCAATTGTTCAAAGGGTAGTTAATTATCTCTAATTAATTCCCTGGTGAATTATCCTTCGATTATGTTTACCAAGTAATTATCTTCCTTATCAATTTCACCAGGTAATTTAAATCCAAATTACATCCTTTCATTAATCGTCTATTAATTTATTACATCCAACAATTATCACTAATTGCTTCACTAAGTAGTTATACTTTCATTAAGTAATTTTACCTACCAAAATTTCACGATTGATTAACCATAATTAATTAATAAAATTAATTACCTTTAATTAATCATATTAATAAATCATTTAATAACCCTTAACCAATATTCTTTCATTTGACATATTCTTTAACCAACCCTTTAATTACTTCTCGAAGTACTTAATTTTAATTAATCATTTAATTACAAATTAATTAGTCAATTAAATCTTATTACAAACTATTTAATTTCTAAATTTTAACTAAATTTATCTAAATTACTCGATTAACTAATTCATAATCATCGATTATCAATCCAAACTTATTTAATTAACAATCCTAATTACAAATTATTTTGACCCTATATTAAAAATCTTAATCCAAATTATTAATTTAGAAACCTTAATAACTTAATTGAATAATTAAACCATATCATTAATTCATCAATTTATTTATTTAACCCTTAACTTACTTTAACAAATTTTTAATTCATCTACTAAATTCATTTTCTTATGTTATTTCAAATTTAAATTCATACTGAATACAATCTCTTTAGCAATAAAGTAAACATTTAGAGTCACCTCTAAAATTTAAGACCAACACCGATATGCATATATGTATATAGGTCGAGAATTACTCACCTTTGATATTAACTTGCAGTCTATTCCATTCAGTCCCATTCCAGCTTGTTCCTCGATTTAAGACCATCATTCACTGGCACTGCCTCAACGAATACAGAGCCAACACTTTCCTTTACGAAGAATAAACACGGCATTGCCGATCCCGGAGACGAGCAGCGTCTCCATCTACCTCCCAAGCTGCCCGACTTTACGAATTCGACTACCTGCGTCGCTTGAACCATCATACTACTGAATCCCTCCTTCCACGCTGCTTCGAAAAACCCTTCATCGCGAACCCCATGAACCCGAGCTTTACCCAAGACGTGCGCCATGCCAAGACCAATCGCCAAGCCCAAATCGCGACTTCGATTGCGGTGCCGACTTGCCTCTAACCACGCTTGCATCTAGGCTTTGACATAAATCGAATTCGATCTGAAGACAAACGACTCAAAATATCGACTTCGAAGAATTCGAACGAAAAGGAATTTTTGAGAAGGGGAGTCGCGATTTTCAGCTGCCTCGTCCTGAATTTTTTTTTTGTTTTCGAATTAACTGGAAACAGAGGAGATTCGCTCGGCCATTTTTTCATTCTTTTTTTTTCGTTTGATTTTTTTCTCTCTCTCTCTGGAAGCTTAGGGAGACGAAGACGTATATAGCTTGGAATTGGCTTCCTGCATACGATTGATGACTTATAAAAATATCTGGTGTATTTAAAAATATCTCGCTAAATTACTTTAAATTTTGTTATATTATAAAATTTCCAAACATCTCGTTAAGCATAACGCGAAATCCCAAACCCCAAATCAGACATGCCGATAGGCATTTACAAGGTTTACCCACGTTCCGAATACAATGAAACGTGTTTCGGTGGCTAGTTTGATCGTATGCGCAAGTTACGGAAGTAAACGATTAATTTTAAATTAAATCGATTAAAACAATTTCTGAGCGTTTTGAGCTGCCAGGGTCAAATGACAACTCCAATTGCTACGAAAATTGAAATCCGATAATCGCTAACTATTACGGATCCAATGGAACTGGTTTTGTCGAATTCCGAGACTGTGCCTCGAAAGGCTATTTTTAAGTTCAATTTAAACGATATGTTTTCAAAACGGAACAAAACACTTCCAAATTCGATTTTAACACCTTTACGATATTCAGTATCATCATTATAAATTTTATAAGCCTTCAAATTAGTTTCAAACAGGCTTAGAAATTTCTAATTCAACAATTTACCAAATTTCAATTATTAAATTCAATATTTAAACTACATAATTCAATGATTTAATTATCCAGTAAATATTGTTACCTGGAATTCGAGTTAAAATTAACTTTTAACTATTTTAAAAACAATTAATTATTCCAATTTAACTGGTTAAAATTTCTGGGTCGTCACAAAGAGGAATCAATTTTAAGAAAGAAAGGGATAGAAAAGAGAAAGACGGAGAAGAAAGAATGGAACAACATCGGAATCTAAACAGCGAAACGAACAAATTATATTAATCATATAATATAACACATTGTATCATATACATCAGAGTTACACAGCTTAAACAACACATACTAGACAGTTATAAACACTTGTCTAGTTATACAACTCAATATACAATACAGACAAACGACTCAGAGAACACACATTGGGATACTATATATCTACACGTTGAAGCCTCCTGCTCCATTGCACCTCCAGAGTTCGTCAAACCTAACCTGAATCCCTTAGCTACCTGTAAAAATTTGAGTACCCAAGAGTTTAAGAAAAACAGAATAAACTCCGGGTCAGACATGGGTCTGGTGTGAGTAAACGGTTAAAGTTGCTTAACTTTAAAAATCTTTTGAAAGAAAAGGTATCACGTAAGACTTCCCACACATAAACATGGGTAAGTTTTTACCTTATGCTAATCAAACATATGATAGGAAATCCAGTGATATTATAATAGGGTCTAGGGTTTTCAAATAAATATGAAATAGCCGAAATTGTTACATTTATTAAATTCCAGCCACTAGCCACAAAAGTGGGTAATACAATCAAATCCGAGGGCGCTTATTGGAGTTTGGATTCCATACAATGGCAAGGCTACTGGGGTACCGCCCGTCACAGTACGCGGCCTAGATCAGCGTACTGAGGATCACTCCCAATCCCCTGCAACACAAAGCCTGAACCATTCCTTACTGAACAGTTTCGAATAAGACAACCCCGACGGTTGTAGCTCTTCAACCGCCCACACAGCCGAAATAAAAGGGACTCTAGACAGGGGTTCATCTCATCCTACTTGGGCATGACCCACTTAGCCTTGCTGCACCTCCCCTGTTTTAGCCATTCCCGGTTGATGAGGCTTGAGGCTACGATTATCTTTATGGAACACATCACTTAGAATGCTCATCGTCCTCCTCATGATGTGTTGAAAGCATTCAATCCATACAAGTTCGTTCCGGGTTCGAACGAAACCGAAGGCATTATCTCGTTACACTCAATTTGGAATCACCATCAGAGTTAACGACGATAACTCTTGCACTCTGAATCTTCGTCTTCACTTGAGATTCACGACCTATTGTAAATTTGGATCGATGTGGTTTTCAGATATCCAAATATGGAAACCCGATCCCGGTCTCATCGAAATCCAAAACGTATCTTTTAGGTCCAAGTTGTTTAAGGTTAAACAATTAAATGCTATTATATATATACACACAGATAGATAACTCACAATATCACAATAGATAATCTACATTGTCATCACAACAGATAATTCATGCTATCTTCTCAAATATATAACTCATACTATCATCTCAATGCAACCAAAGCATCCATATCATATATCACACATATCTCAACAGAGATATCAAGCAACTAAGCCATTCAATATAAATCAGCCATCCATAAGCAATGATCTATCAATCACACCATCTATAATTAATTTAAAATGGATTAAATTAATTACTTCATCTCTAATTAATTTTAAATTAATTAAATTAATTACCTTCATCGCAATAAATTTTTCTTACATAATCATTAATTAAACCAATTAATTAATCATCATCTTAATTAATCAACCTTGATTAATTATATTTAATTACATTAAGTAATTTACCCTTAATTAATTACACAAATTAATTGTCTTCAAACCATTAAGTAATTAACCTTAAATACTCTATTAATTATAATTAATGACATTAATCCTTAATTAATCACAATTAATTACCTTATAATAACTTATTATGGATTAATTAATCCTAATTAATCAATTCTAAATTATTCTCATTAATCACATTTAATTAATGAACCTTAATTAATTACTTCCTTAAATACTCTATTAATTATAATTAATGACATTAATCCTTAATTAATCACAATTAATTACCTTATAATAACTTATTATAGATTAATTAATCCTAATTAATCAATTCTAAATTATTCTCATTAATCACATTTAATTAATGAACCTTAATTAATTACTTCCATTAATTAATTAATAAACCTTAATTATTATTCAATCTTTTAATACAAAGTAATCAATCCCTAATTACCTTTATAATTAATTAATTAACCTTAATTAACTTATTAATTATCTCTTAATCATTAATTAACAAAACTTAATTATTAATCAAAAACCTTAATTACAAATTTATAAACCTATAATTATTGTTAATCAATCCTTAATTAGAATTAATTAACCTTCAATAATAGTTAATTAATTCTTAATTAACTTGAATTATAGATTAATAACCTCTTAATTATTAATCAAGAAACCCAATTATTACTTAATAAAACTTTATTAAGTATTTTTTAATTACTTAATCGAGATGACTGGAACTCACGACACTCGCCACGCCACTATCCCTTGCCTCGCGATCCACTCCGATCCACTGAAGCCAACACCATCACCTCGTAAACACTCTCGACCAAAACACAAAGCAAAACCCTACACCGCCGTCCCTCGACCATCACAATCACCAGAAAAATCCTTACCCATTTTTCCTGTGATCCTTACTCCACTGGGCACCTCTAGACCCAACCTCACCGCGAACTTTGACGCCAATCATCGGTAATCGACTAAAATGTCGATTCTGATCAACATAGATTATCACAACAATTACCTAACTAAAAATTATGATATTCACGTTAAAATTCAACATTTGTAAATACAAATCAAATCCTATAATCACTAATTTAGTTTAGCATAATTGATTCTACTCATGTTCTTGATTAGCCCTGTTAATTATAATTTTTGAGATGAATACTTAATATAAATTTTTGAAACTAATTTTAAAATTTACAATACACTGCTAAAATAATTCTTTATTCAAAGATCAGAACCTAAGTTTGGTTGTATTAGGTGATATGAATTTTGTCGTGTGAGCTTGAGACTACATATTCCAGAGCAGATTTTGTTTATTAAGAGACATATATTTACAGGCATGTCACAG
Source organism: Allium cepa (assembly GCA_030765085.1). Taxonomy (NCBI): domain Eukaryota; kingdom Viridiplantae; phylum Streptophyta; class Magnoliopsida; order Asparagales; family Amaryllidaceae; genus Allium; species Allium cepa. Next base: position 310,870,810 of record CM060937.1, read on the forward strand.
ACATCTCACATATATATACATGCATTCATATCCATAAACTAAGCAACTAAATCATTCATCACATACATCCATAACAGCATAATTTTAAAACTGTTTTTAAGTTAAAATGTTTACTCACCTTTTTTAATGAAATGCAGAGAGTTTGTAGTTCCCTGGAAACTGAATACAGGTTGCTTGCTTTCCTAGAAACTGGAATTGCTATGAACACTTTGATTACTTTGAAAACTTTTTGCTTTTACCCAGATTTACTTGCATGTACTTGAAGATGTTATAGACTTGAAAAATGCATGGTTACAGCTTTTGATTGATAACAGAGCTTGATGTAGATTTGTTTTTGAGGAGTGTTTATAGACTTTGCATTTGAAATGGTTAACAGGTTTTGGTATAAGGAGGTTACAGGAAAATAAACATTGCAGATTTGATTTTAATTTGATTTCAGGCTGAAGATTCTAGAGTTTGGAAATGTTAACAACTTTGGCCTTGAATTTGTGAAAGGTTTTACAGAGTTTTGAAAGAAAAACTGTAGATTTGTTTGAGAGATTTCTGGTTTGAAGAAAATTTATAGGATGAATTTGCATTGTATAAATTTGAAATTGATTTGAGGAAAATTTCAGATTTTGGAAAAGTGAAGATTGCATGGAAAATTTCTGGTTTTCTTTTAGAAATGAACATAGACTCGAAAGAAAAAAATGAAGAGGAAGAATAGTGGTTTATATAAGTTAATTTCAGATTTTAATAAAAATAAAAGAAAATAAAATAAATTTGACACTTGTCTCTAACTTTCATTATTATGTAAACACAAGTTACTAAAAAGGTTTAAAGTTTAACACTTGTCCTAATTTATTTTTATATTATTTATAAATGATTTAAAAGGCTTTTTAAATTAATTTCCTAATTAACTAATATGTTTTCTTAATTTATAAATGCTTTTCTAATTAAATTTCTAATAAACAAATACATTTATAAATTTATAAATGTTTTCTAAATTTATATAAATACAATCTTTAAAGAAAATAGAATATAAACTAATTATAATTTAAATAAAAATCACATAAAATATTTTAAACTCGTTTTTAAATGCTAATTCAAAAACTTTTGTATTTATTCCTATTGAAAAAATACTTTTCCAATTTCCTATAAATAAATTTCTTTAAAGAGAATAATATAAAACAAATCTTATTTTTAAATAAAAACATTATCTATATAATTTAAATCCAAACTATATTATGTTTTTAAGATATATATATTCCTTTAAATTCCATTTTTAAATTCAAATTCAAAGTTAGTTTAAAAATCCAAATTTAAAGTCAATTTAAATAAATACAGATATCAATTTTAAATAAACACATTATTAATTGTAAATAATATCCTATTTAAAATTGATTTAAATACACTCACACACACACACACACACACACATATATATATATATATATATATTTAAACACACTTATTAATTTTGAAAATAATAAGTCAATTTAGAATTTATTTATACAATAACACAAACTAAATAATTATTCTTATTTAAAAATCAATCTATAATCATAATTTAAAACATCACATTATTAATACTTGGTTATTTATTTTTGAAAATAACAATTTTATCAAATTTGAACAATTTAATTTAAGAGATTATCACATTTTAAATTCCTTGAAACTCCGGGATATTACATTCCTTCCCCCTTAAAAGAATTTCGTCCTCGAAATTTTAAAAAAAGATAATCCAAAGTTTTATTTTATTATTTTAACCAATTCAGGCATTCATAACAGCCATACATTATCAATCAAACAAACAATTTCATCCAAACAACCAATTCAATCAAATAAACTAGCTATCCGGACACAGATCCGGTTAATCTTCCTAAAATTATCTCGAGTTTCCCAGGCACGGACACAGGGATACTCACTCTACTAAATCCAAACTAGCTATACTACTAAGCTACCGAGATCCTACTCAGCTAGATCTATAATCTATACAAGATATTAGACCCCAGACAAGACTGATCAACAACTAAATCCTTCTGAACTACTGGTTACAAAACCAGTGATGGACAAGACACTTACTCCCTTAGAGACACGTGAAATACCTTGAAGCCCAGTCTCCCAAATTGGCAATTCAACTCTTTAGACCAAGCACTGATCCTTACAAAAATTTAGAAGAATCTAATAAACTCGGAGCCAACTTTCCAGTCTTACCCAATCTTTTTGCTCCCTTTACCAGAGAAAACCTCAACAACAATGAAGTTTCCAACTTCGAATTCCAAATTCCTCCGTCTATTAACCTCAAAACTCTACTTACGATCCTGGCTGTCTACAGATCCTTTCTGATCAGCTCAACCTCCGCCGATCCTTCTACAAACAAACTGGATCAAAACAACTCAACAAACTGATCCTCACAAGATCTATCCAAAATCAAAACCATAAACTCCACAATCATCAGAAGATTACAACCTACTTCTCCTATCTAGAAAAGACAAAACAATATCACTCGCCAACTTGCCTCAGATCCTGAAAAATTCCAGTAGAAACTCTCTAATCCAAAACACTGTAACTTCCAGTTTCTTCCACTCTAGAACAGCTGCCACCTTGCTTCTTCTGCGCAACTTTGATCTAGAGCAGATGAGAATGTAGTTGGTGAACCCAGACACAGACTAAACGGCACATCCCATAAAATAAGGTTCAACAAAAATTCTAAGAAATACACAGCCGCTTCACCCAAAACCCCATCCTAGGAGACATCCTTCTACCCAGCTGAATTACCAGTAGCTTCATAAACCAAGCCAATTCGTAACTCAATCCTCAATGCGAGCAAATTTCTAACTTCTCTGAAGATATCCGGAAAATCTTCGACAACTCCTTATGTGACGACTGCCCATGACTCCCGCACCAAAACAAGGAAATAATGCGCTGAAAGGCGTGCCAGGCAGCCATGGACGATAGTCAGGGTAAAATAAAACAACAAACTCTATCGTACAACTCACAGCGCATGGATAAAATACAATAGAGAAATATAATATAGTGAAGCTCCATAGAACAGAACACCATCGTATAAGCATCATAGTAGTTTGATACAAACATATGAATCATCCATACATCAAAGCCTCACTACATAACACTCAAACAAATACAGCAGCGGAACACCCAGTACATATAATATGAAATAATATGCAAAAGCCTCCTGCTCGTCTTCGTCATCATCAGCGTAGATCTCCAAGAACAGCACCTGTCACCTGTTACCTAGTCTGCCCATCCCAACATGGATGAACAGCCCAAGGTAATAAGAGGAGACATAAAACCTTGAGTCAGACAAAGTCTTAGTGAGTAGTAAATCAACTATCAAGCATACCAAAAGAGCATAAGGGATAAAAGGAATAGGAACCAAACCATCCCACTCCACCTCTTTCTACAGTGATAGCCCCAGACACACACTAAGGAGAAGTAAGCATAACATATCAGATAATTAAGGTAAAGCAATAATCACTCGAGTCAAGGTCGATGTTTTCCAAATACAAACCCCCAAGGCCTAAACCAAGATTAGATAAGCACCCAGAAAGCACCGCTCTTGAGATCGGATGATGATACAACCAAACGTCCAAACATCCATGACTCTGGCTATCACTGTTATCATTGCCTTGATTTCACCGTTAGTTGAATGACCACCTGTCAAGGGCTAATGGTAACCCTGGTTTTAGACATTACTCCGCACGTCATCGTGACCCGTGCCTAAGCCGAACGCATCAGCCCAGAGTACTAGCACGTCATCGTGACCCGTGCTTGGAACGTCATCGTGACCCGTTCCAACGTACCCTTGCTTTGAGTATGCTAGAACCTTCAACAACGATGAGATCTTAGCCTCCTAGTCATCCTCCTCGACGACTATTTCCATACTAGCTCAAGCGCCCCTCAAGCTAACCATTATCCATACAAACTCGGACCGCATCACCGAGTTATAGCTTCGCACGTCGTCATGACCCGTGCTTGGAACGTCATCACGACCCGTCCCATCTCAACATCATACTTTGCCTCATCATAGCAAAGTCCCATCTCGATATCATGCTTTGCCTCCTCGCATCATGGCAAAGTCCCATCTCGATATCATGCTTTGCCTCCTCACATCATGGCAAAGTCCATCATCGTCGAATCCATCCATATGAGCTTCCACATCCGCTTCATATGCCACAGGCAGCTTTTCCTTATTCAAGAGCCTTTCCACTTGGCTTTTGAATCACCATCAACCATACTTGTCCAAGTCAAGCAATCGATCAACTAATCAATCAAATCAAACATTAATCCAAGCAATCAATCATTCAACAAGATCTAAATAGACAATCAAGTAATCAAACATGATCTAAATAGGCATTTATAATTACAATGGCAATTTCATAAATAAATGAGCATAGATCTAACATACATGAATCATGGGTTTTTATCTCTACAACTTGGTAAATGAACTTGCAAAAGTAAACATCTTCATAAATAATGGATCTACATTTGGATCTAAGGAAAAATGCATAAAAATCACTATCTACAACATTCCAACAAACCACCAAACCAATATACTCCTTTGGGTCTGCGTGAGAGATAACTACCACTCACCAAATCACCCAAACACTTCAAAAACTAACAACTTCAGAGCTGGACAGCGAAGATTCAAGCTTGATTCGTCGAAATCCCGCTTGAAACGATGAAATCTAGCTTCGTTGGATGAAGGTCTTCAACTTTGGCTCTTCAATCTTCAACCTTGATCCTCGATCTTGGATGGATGTTAGAACTAGATTGAAATGGAGAAAAGGAGATGAAGAAATGCTGTAGTCGAGCTCTCAAAATGGCAGCACTTCGTCGCTTCAAAATCCGGTGCCAAAAAGTGAGCCAAAGCCCTCTATTTATAGCCAGAAAATCCCCTGACTCGGCCGCCCTTAAGTCGTCCCCCTCTGACTTGCCGCTGACTTATCCATGAGTCGTCCACGACTCAAGCTAACCTACCGACACATGCTCAACACAGACACGCACACGGCAGCACTAACTCTAAGTCGCTCACGCGACTTAACCTAAGGCCGACCAAACGACTTATCTACCACACGACTCAACTATGCTACGACTTACAACTTAGTAGGGCCACACGACCTAAGACACACACAACTCAACTAAGGCGCGACTCAACACAACAACGCTCACGCGACCTAACGCCCAGCCTAAGTTCCAACGACTTACGACTCAAGACCCTACCGACTCAGCTACCCACGACCTAAGCCTTAACCCCTAAAGCCGCTTACCCATGAGTCGGCATCCCTTAAGCCGTTGGTCCCTTAAGTCGCTCCACCTATAGGTCGGTCAGGTTTTTCCTAAGTCGTTATACCTTAAGTCGGCAACATCACTAAGTCGCAACCTACTGAGTCGCATACTATCTTAACTCGGCCAAACACTATAAGCCGTGACTCGCACAACCCTTAAGCCACTGCCCTTCTTAACTTGCTAACACGCTAACTCGTTAGCTATGCTAACTCACTAACCCACTAGCTCGCACACGACCTATCCCTTAACTCGTGCAACCGAGTTAACTTCCCATACGACTTAGGCTAAGGAGAACATAAACAACACAAATGACATGGGAATTCTACGATGTCGACACGTAAAATACGGGTCGTTACATTCTCTCCCCCTTAGGAATTTCGCCCCCGAAATTCCAAGCAAACAACAGTAATCAAAACTATTCTGCATGCCTACCATCCATAGCAATCAACAAACCATGCATCCAATTCTAACCTAGCATGCAGAATTCTAAGATTAGAACAAGTTACAAATTCATGAGATGTCACGACACCTTAGGGCCATACCTCAAAGAGTTCAGGATGAGCTGCCTTCATCCTCTCTTCCTCTTCCCATGTACAGTCGTCAACATCATCATTCCATTGTACCTTGAGCAACGTAATCGTCTTCCTCCTAAGCTGTTTCGTGTCAGTTTCCACAACACGAAGCGGCTTACGAGGTCTCAAAACAACTGGATCAACCTCCAAGTCTTCATAGTTATCAGCAGTAACCACCGTAGTTGGGTCGTGCACATACTTCCGTAGATACGATACATGAAAGACATTGTGCACACCTGCCATCTTTTCCGGTAGCTCCAATCTATAAGCGAGCTTTCCAATTCGCTCGATAATCGGGAATGGTCCAACAAATCTCGGAGTCAACTTTCCTTTCTTCCCGAATCTAATAACACTCTTCAGAGGAGAAATCTTCACAAAAACCATATCACCTATGTCGAATTCCAAATCCTTACGACGATTATCGGCATAACTTTTCTGACGATCTTGGGCTGCCTTCATTCGTTGCCGAATGATCTCTATACAACCCGAAGTCTGACGAATCATTTCTGGCCCAAGTATCAGCTTTTCTCCAGTTTCCAACCAACATGTCGGAGAGTTACACGGTCTTCCATATAATGCCTCATATGGTGCCATACCAATACTCGACTGATAACTGTTATTGTATGCAAATTCCACCAAATGAAGGTGATCTTCCCATGATCCTCCGAAGTCCATAACACAAGCTCTGAGAAGATCTTCCAAAACTCGGTTGACTCTCTCAGTCTGACCATCTGTTTGAGGGTGGTAAGCTGTACTCAAACACAACTCAGTTCCCAAAACCTCCTGGAAGCTCTTCCAAAATCCACTAGTGAACAAAGGATCTCGGTCGCTCACTATACTCTTCGGAACACCATGGAATCGAACTATCCACTTAACATAAAGCTTAGCCAACTTCGATGCAGTCCTAGTCGATCGAACAGGAATGAATCTTGCACTCTTGGTCAATCGATCTACGATAACCCAAATCCCTTCATTCCCTGTCCTGGTTCTAGGTAGACCATCAATAAAATCCATCGATATTTGCTCCCACTTCCATGTAGGAACCTCTAATGGCTGAAGTAATCCACTGGGCTTCTTCTGCTCAGCTTTCACCAACTGGAAGTTCATACACTTGGAAATAAAATTTCTAACATCCTTCTTCATACCTTCCCAATAATAGGTTCTCTTCATATCCTGATACATCTTATTTCCACCTGTATGAATTGTCAACTTCGAGTGATGATTTTCCCTCAGAACTTCATCTCTCAATCCGTCTATATCAGGAACAACCAGTCGCCCTTGTTTCCGAAGCCAACCCTCTCGATCGACCTCATATCCTTTATCCTTTTCTGGATTCAATCTAGATTCCAAATCTCGGATAATCTTGACAAGCTTATCATCTCGCTTTTGGCTCTCGCCAATCCTTTCCATAAGAGTAGGTCTTATCGATAAGTTTGCCAACATCTCAGGTTCCAATTCACATCTAGGCCTGAAATCAAATCCAGCCAAATACTCAAGACTCATCCACTCCGAAAACATGACTCCCAGTCCTGCATGTCTTCGACTCAACGCGTCAGCCACTGCGTTACCTTTTCCCGGAGTATAGGCTATACCAAAATCATACGATGCTAAGAACTCTAGCCACCGTTGCTGCCGAAGATTCAAATCCTTTTGGGAGAACAGATACTTCAACGACTTATGATCCGTAAACAACTCGAATCGAACTCCCAACAGATAATGTCTCCACATCTTCAAAGCAAACACAATCGCCGCTAACTCCAAATCATGAGTCGGATAATTCCTTTCATGCGGCTTCAGTTGTCGACTTGCATACGCAACAACTTTATCCTTCTGCATTAGCACTGCTCCCAGTCCAGTACCACATGCATCGGTGTAAACCACCATCTCATCATTCCCACTTGGAATAGTCAAAACAGGAGCACTTGTTAGTCGCTCTTTCAGGTTTACGAAGGCTTGCTCACACTTATCATCCCATCTGAACACTTTGTTCTTTTTCGTCAATCCTGTTAACGGTGCCGCTATCTTGGAAAAGTCTTTGATAAACCGACGATAATATCCTGCTAATCCAAGAAAACTTCTCACATCAGATGCATTCTTAGGTCTAACCCAATCCTGGATTGCTACCACCTTAGTGGGATCAACTGCTATTCCATTTCCAGAAATAACATGGCCTAAGAACCTCACTTCACTCTTCCAGAAGTGACACTTCGAAAACTTAGCCTTCAGCTGATGTTTCCGCAAGATTTCCAAAACAATACGCAAGTGTGTCTTGTGTTCCTCCTCAGTTCTGGAATAAATCAGAATATCATCCACGAACACAAGCACGAACTTATTCAACTGATCTCTGAACACTCTATTCATAAGATCCACAAAATATGCTGGTGCGTTAGTCAATCCAACGGCATTACCAGCCACTCATAAAAACCGGATGGTGTCCTAAAAGCAGTCTTCGGCACACTATCCTTAGCCACTCTCAACTGGTGAAATCCCGTTGCCAAATCCATCTGAGAAAACACCTTAGCCTCGTAAAGCTGATCAAACAAGTCATCTATTCTCGGCAATGGATACTTGTTCTTCTTAGTCACTTTATTCAGCTCACGATAATCGACACACAACCTCAACGATCCATCCGCTTTGGTTGCGAACACAACTGGTGCACCCCATTCGGACACACTATGCCGAATGAATCCTTTCTGCAAAAGGTCATCAACTTGCACCTTCAACTCTTGCTGCTCCCTAGGCGCCATCCGCCTAAGAGGCATCACAACAGGTCTGGCTCCCTCAACTAGATCGATACGAAACTCGATCTCCCTATGCGGCGGTAACCCTTTGACCTCGTCAAAGACATCCTCAAATCCATTCACAATAGGCACCGATGACAGTCCATCCCGTGGAACAACCAGCGAATACATGAAGCTCATGAAGACGCCTTCTTCATGCTTACATCGTATCACAACCTTTCGCCCTTCCACATTCCCGACTGTCACCTCCAGCCTCTCACAATCAATCCTTGCCGCATACTTCCTAAGCCAGTCCATACCCAAAATAATTCCGAACCCCGCAAAGTTCAGGACAAAGCAATTACAAACAAACGAGCAATCATGACTCGACACAACTAGACCACGGCATATCATACACAAACATGACGAATCCCCAACTGGATTTGTCACAACCAATGGCCTATCAACAATATCCGGTTTCAAACCTAACCGGCCTACCAAATCATCACAAACAAAAGAATGCGACGCTCCAGTATCAAACAACACTCTAACTGGAACACCACAAATGGAAAGAGTACCTTGAGCCACCACACTCTTCCCTTTCTCTTCAGCAGTAGGAGCTTTTGAAGACGACGGCACTGCTCCCAAAGCATTAGCTTGCACAATCTGCCTATCTTTCCTCGGTTCTGGACAGTCCTTCTTGATATGTCCCAGCTTATCACAGTTGTGGCACTTCAACTGCACCTTTGGATTCTTGCAATCCCGGGAAAGATGACCCTTCTGTCGGCAGTTGTAGCAGGTCACTTCGCCCTTTGGCTTCTTCTGGCCATCCTTACCCTTCTTTTGTTGCTGCTTCCTTTTCTTGTTCCCACCCTGCTGCGGTTTAGACTCTTCCCTGGTTACACCAACGACAGAACTTTCCTTAGGAAACAAACTCTCATGCCTAAGAGCTTTCTCCACAAGCTTCTCAAATGGGTCATCCAAATGATCCACCAACTGCCTTCCAAGATAAGCGTCCAAGCCTGTCACAAACTTCTCGTTCTTCTGGTAGGGAGAATCAATATACGATCTGGCATACTTGGACAAAGCCTCAAACTCAGAAACATACTCAAGAACCGATCTCCCACCTTGCTTGAGCTCTATAAACTTCTTGAACAAAACAGATTTTTGAGCTGTAGAGATGAACTTAGCTTCAAATCTAGCTTGGAATTGCTCCCAAGTAATCTCTTCTTCTGGAGTATCGATAGTGATAGAGTTCCACCAATCCAAAGCTCTCCCTTGAAGCTGTCTCGATGCAAGCTTCCTCTTAGTTGCATCCTCAATTCCCTAATCACCAAAAATCCTTCGACAAGCATCAATCCATCTCTGCACTTCAATGGTCGATTCTGTTCCCAAGAAAACCTTTCCTCCTAGAGAAGTATAGTCCTTGCAAAGCTTGGCAAAATCCACTGGTCTTGGAGCTTGAACTTGAACTCCCACATCCACTGATGATCCTGAAGCTGGTATTCTCCTCATGATCGAAGTCATCATGGCCTCAAACATAGAAGCATAATCAACAGCTTCCCTAGCAGCACGGCTTTCCCTCGCAGCTTGTCTCTCGCTTCGACTCATCCTTATTATCTACAAAAAGGAATGATTTAGAACACCTTGAGAAACAACTGCATAAGGAGTTCAAATCCATCTAAACTACTATATTATATATAGTAATCATCCATCAAAATACAATTACGTCTCTCTTTACGTAGTTACGTCAGCGAGCGTTGGCTAAAATCGATTAACCAAAGCTCTGATATCAAATGTGACGACCGCCCATGACTCCCACACCAAAACAAGGAAATAATACGCTGAAAGGCGTGCCAGGAAGCCATGGACGATAGTCAGGGTAAAATAAAACAACAAACTCTATCGTACAACTCACAGCGCATGGATAAAATACAATAGAGAAATATAATATAGTGAAGCTCCATAGAACAGAATACCATCGTATAAGCATCATAGTAGTTTGATACAAACATATGAATCATCCATACATCAAAGCCTCACTACATAACACTCAAACAAATACAGCAGCGGAACACCCAGTACATATAATATGAAATAATATGCAAAAGCCTCCTGCTCGTCTTCGTCATCATCAACGTAGATCTCCAAGAACAGCACCTGTCACCTGTTACCTAGTCTGCCCATCCCAACATGGATGAACAACCCAAGGTAATAAGAGGAGACATAAAACCTTAAGTCAGACAAAGTCTTAGTGAGTAGTAAATCAACTATCAAGCATACCAAAAGAGCATAAGGGATAAAAGGAATAGGAACCAAACCATCCCACTCCACCTCTTTCTACAGTGATAGCCCCAGACACACACTAAGGAGAAGTAAGCATAACATAGCAGATAATTAAGGTAAAGCAATAATCACTCGAGTCAAGGTCGATGTTTTCCAAATACAAACCCCCAAGGCCTAAACCAAGATCAGATAAGCACCCAGAAAACACCGCTCTTGAGATCGGATGATGATACAACCAAACGTCGAAACATCCATGACTCTGGCTATCACTGTTATCATTGCCTTGATTTCACCGTTAGTTGAATGACCACCTGTCAAGGGCTAATGGTAACCCCGGTTTTAGACATAACTCCACACGTCATCGTGACCCGTGCCTAAGCCGAACGCATCAGCCCAGAGTACTAGCACGTCATCGTGACCCGTGCTTGGAACGTCATCGTGACCCGTTCCAACGTACCCTTGCTTTGAGTATGCTAGAACCTTCAACAACGATGAGATCTTAGCCTCCTAGTCATCCTCCTCGACGACTATTTCCATACTAGCTCAAGCGCCCCTCAAGCTAACCATTATCCACAAAAACTCAGACCGCATCACCGAGTTATAGCTTCGCACGTCGTCATGACCCATGCTTGGAACGTCATCACTACCCGTCCCATCTCAACATCATACTTTGCCTCATCATAGCAAAGTCCCATCTCGATATCATGCTTTGCCTCCTCGCATCATGGCAAAGTCCCATCTCGATATCATGCTTTGCCTCCTCACATCATGGCAAAGTCCATCATCGTCGAATCCATCCATATGAGCTTCCACATCCGCTTCATATGCCACAGGCAGATTTTCCTTATTCAAGAGCCTTTCCACTTGGCTTTTGAATCACCATCAACCATACTTGTCCAAGTCAAGTAATCGATCAACTAATCAATCAAATCAAACATTAATCCAAGCAATCAATCATTCAACAAGATCTAAATAGACAATCAAGTAATCAAACATGATCTAAATAGGCATTTATAATTACAATGGAAATTTCGTAAATAAATGAGCATATATCTAACATACATGAATCATGGGTTTTTATCTCTACAACTTGGTAAATGAACTTGCAAAAGTAAACATCTTCATAAATAATGGATCTACATTTGGATCTAAGGAAAAATGCATAAAAATCACTATCTACAGCACTCCAACAAACCACCAAACCAATATACTCCTTTGGGTCTGCATGAGAGATAACTACCACTCACCAAATCACCCAAACACTTCAAAAACTAACAACTTCAGATCTGGACAGCGAAGATTCAAGCTTGATTCGTCGAAATCCCGCTTGAAACGATGAAATCTAGCTTCGCTGGATGAAGGTCTTCAACTTTGGCTCTTCAATCTTCAACCTTGATCCTCGATCTTGGATGGATGTTAGAACTAGATTGAAATGGAGAAAAGGAGATGAAGAAATGCTGTAGTCGAGCTCTCAAAATGGCAGCACTTCGTCGCTTCAAAATCCGGTGCCAAAAAGTGAGCCAAAGCCCTCTATTTATAGGCAGAAAATCCCCTGACTCGGCCGCCCTTAAGTCGTCCCCCTCTGACTCGCCGCCGACTTATCCATGAGTCGTCCATGACTCAAGCTAACCTACTGACACATGCTCAACACAGACACGCACACGGCAGCACTAACTCTAAGTCACTCACGCGACTTAACCTAAGGCCGACCAAACGACTTATCTACCACACGACTCAACTAAGCTACGACTTACGACTTAGTAGGGCCACACGACCTAAGACACACACAACTCAACTAAGGCGCGACTCAACACAACAACGCTCACGCAACCTAACGCCCAGCCTAAGTTCCAACGACTTACGACTCAAGACCCTACCGACTCAGCTACCCACGAACTAAGCCTTAACCCCTTAAGCCGCTAACCCATGAGTCGGCATCCCTTAAGCCGTTGGTCCCTTAAGTCGCTCCACCTATAGGTCGGTCAGGTTTTTCCTAAGTCGCTATACCTTAAGTCGGCAACATCACTAAGTCGCAACCTACTGAGTCGCATACTATCTTAACTCGGCCAAACACTATAAGCCGTGACTCGCACAACCCTTAAGCCACTGCCCTTCTTAACTTGCTAACACGCTAACTCGTTAGCTATGCTAACTCACTAACCCACTAGCTCGCACACGACCTATCCCTTAACTCGTGCAACCGAGTTAACTTCCCATACGACTTAGGCTAAGGAGAACATAAACAACACGAATGACATGGGAATTCTACGATGTCGACACGTAAAATACGGGTCGTTACACCTTAACTTCTACATCCTCTATAGATGCTTCAAACCCTAGCAAAAGATTATCCAAGAGAATCAGCCAAACTATCGCAAGTCACTTTTGCGATCAACCCAACCTAAATTCCAAAAATACCGTTCTCTCTTCACAAATCAGAACAGCTTATCCTTTACCATCTAGTCCATCGAAGAAACAGGTCCACTATGCTGCTTCTGATTTCCACCTCTAGGAAACTGCTAATCCAAAGATCTCTGCTGGAATACAGAACACTCCAGAGGTGCAACGCTGCCACAGATGCCAAAGACTTCTATCCAAAGCTCTTTGATCATCAAAATCATATCAACCAATCCAAACAGAACCTTGAGATTTGCAGACATCTCCTCAAGAAATTTGGGCCCCAAACCAAACACAAACATCCTACTGAACTCAGCTACAATACCGAAGCAGACACACTTCCTTAAACTTGCGCCAAAAGAAAACATATTCGGAGACATCCATGGTCTCTGCGTCTCATCCCGCAGCTACTACTTCCTGAGGTTTCCAAGATACCATCACTTGCTTCTGCCTAATCGACGGATCCGAATTCTCAAAAATTCGCTCACACGAGCACGATCAAACTTACACTTCAATGATAGACTCCGAACCTTAACAGGTTTCCTTCAGAGATCAATGAAATCCTTACACCAAACTGCAAAGATTACTCAAGACGGTATTAGTTCAACAATCTCGACAAACACTCTTCCAACCTCAAACATTCAAACTCCAACCATTGGTACTCGTGCTATACACCACTACCCTACCTACCATTATAACTCATATTGGAAAACCCGAACAGGTAACCCAACGGATAGGTAGAAATAGATATATATATATATATATATATATATATATATATATATAGTTATATATAAAAATTACAAGTACGCTCTCTCAAGAAAGACACCACTACAGAGCCTAGGTATTCACTCAACCTATGCTCTGATACCAAGTGAAACGACCCACTTTTCTCCCCACAGAAAGACGCATCATTTTTAAGAAAAAAGGGATAGAAAAGAGAAAGGCAGAGAAGAAAGAAAGGAACAACATCAAAATCTAAACAGTGGAACGAATAAATTATATTAATCACATAATATAATACATTGTATCGTATACATCAGAGTTACCCAGCTTAAACAACACATACTAGACAGTTATAAACACCTGTCTAGTTATACAACTTAATATATAATACAGACAAACGACTCAAAGAACACACATCGGAATACTATATATCTACACATTGAAGCCTCATGCTCCATTGCTCCTCCAAAATTCGTCAAACCTAACCTGAATCCCTTGGCTACTCGTAATATTTGAGTACTCAAGAATTTAAGAAAAATAGAATAAACTCCGGGTCAGACATGGGCCTGGTGTGAGTAAACGGTTAAAGTTGCTTAACTTTAAAAATCTTTTGAAAGAAAAGGTATCACGTAAGACTTCCCATACATAAACATGGGTACGTTTTTACGTTACACTAACCAAACATTTGATAGGAAATCCAGTGATATTATAATAGGGTCTAGGGTTTTCAAATAAATATGAAATAGACGAAATTGTTACATTTATTAAATTCCAGCTACTAGCATCAAAAGTGGGTAATACAATCAAATCCGAGGGCGCTTATTGGAGTTTGGATTTCATACAATGGTAGGGCTACTAGGGTACCGCCCGTCACAGTATGGGGCCTAGATCACCGTACCGAGGATCACTCTCAATCCCCTGCAACACAAAGCTGGAACCATTCCTTACCGAACAGCTTCGAATAAGACAACCTCGGCGGTTATAGCTATTCAACCGCCCACACAGCCGAAATAAAAGGGACTCTAGACAGGGGTTCATCTCGTCCTACTTGGGCATGACCTACTTAGCCTTGCTGCACCTCCCGTGTTTCAGCCATTCCCGGTTGATGAGGCTTGAGGCTATGATTACCTTTATGGAACACATCACTTAGAATGCTCATCGTCCTCCTGACGATGTGTTGAAAGCATTCAATCCATACAAGTTCGTTCCGGGTTCGAACGAAACCGAAGGCATTATCTCGTTACACTCAATTTGGAATCACCCATAGACTTAACGACGCTAACCCTTGCACACTGAATCTTCATCTTCACTTGAGATTCACGACCTATTGTAAATTTGAATCGATGTGGTTTTCGGATATCCAAATATGGAAACCCTATCCCGGTCTCATCGAAATCTAAAACGTATCTTTTAGGTCCAAGTTGTTTAAGGTTAAACAATTAAATGCTATTATCTATATACACACAGATAGATAATTCACAATATCAAAATAGATAATCTACATTATCATTACAACAGATAATTCATGTTATCATCATAAATAGATAACTCATACTATCATCTCAATGCAACCAAAGCATCCATATCATATGTCACACATATCTCATCAGAGATATCAAGCAACTAAGCCATTTAATATAAATCAGCCATCCATAAGCAATGATCTATCAATCACACCATCTATAATTAATTTAAAATGGATTAAATTAATTACTTCATCTCTAATTAATTTTAAATTAATTAAATTAATTACCTTCATCGCAATAAATTTTGCTTACATAATCATTCATTAAACCAATTAATTAATCATCATCTTAATTAATCAACCTTGATTAATTATCTTTAATTGCATTAAGTAATTTACCCTTAATTAATTACACAAATTAATTATCTTCAAACCATTAAGTAATTAACCTTAATTAGTCTATTAATTATAATTAATGACATTAATCCTTAATTAATTACAATTAATTACCTTATAATAACTTATTATGGATTAATTAATACTAATTAATCAATCCTTAATTATTCTCATTAATAACATTTAATTAATGAACCTTAATTAATTACTTCCGTTAATTAATTAACTATAATTATTTACATTATTCCTTAATTAATTATATTAATTAATCATGCTTAAATTAATTAAATTAACTTTAATAATTATAAATAGTAACAAATTACTCTTAATTACTTTTAATTACATTTATAAATCCTTTGATTTATTACACCAAGTAATAAATCCTTAATTACTTTACCAAGTAATTATTCATTTAAAATTACTTCCTATTAAGTAATTTCCCTTATCTCGATTACCTCCAATAATTTATTCATCAATTACTTACCTTAAGTAATTACTCTTATCAAATCTCATTAAGTAAGCATACTTGATCAATTGCCTTGCGACTATCTTTAGTTAATTAACAAATTAATTAACTTAACTTAATCACATTCACCTCATGAATCATAACCGAGTAATTCATCCCTTAATTACTCTTTAACCAAATTAATCATTAATTACAAATTAATTATCCTTCAACTATTAATTAATAAACCTTAATTATTAATCAATCTTTTAATATAAAGTAATCAATCCCTAATTACTTTTATAATTAATTAACTAACCTTAATTACCTCATTAATTATCTCTTAATCGTTAATTAATAAAACTAAATTATTAATTAACAACCTTAATTACAAATTTATTAACCTATAATTATAGTTAATCAATCCTTAATTACAATTAATTAACCTTTAATAATAGTTAATTAATTCTTAATTACCTTGAATTATAGATTAATAACCTCTTAATTATTAATCAAGAAAACCCAATTTTTACTTAATAAAACTTTATTAAGTATTTCTTAATTACTAGTTTAATTAACCCTTGATTACTTAATTAATTAATCAATAATTACAAATTAATTAATCTCTAATCGTTAATTAATCCATCATAATTATTAGTTAATTAAATTAATAATTATCCTTAATTAATTACTTAATTAACCCTTTTTAATAATTAATTTAATTAATTAATTAAACTTAAAATTTCTTAATTAACTTAATTAATTATAACACATTAAAACTTAATTATCCTTAAGATAAAACATTATCTTTAATTATCCTTGAAAACTTTACTTAATTTAATTCATTAATTAAGTTTAAAATATAAAGTAATCATTAATTACTTACCTTTATTTATTAATTAACAATCCTAAATTTCAAGTTAATAAATCACTTTGAAAACTTTAGTTGCTAACTTATAAATCATTAATCATTAACTAATTCAATTAATAAATCACTCTTTAATTATTCCATTTATTATCAACTTATATTAAGATTTTAAGATAAAACATACCCTTATTAATTTCCTTTTATATTCAAATTAAGTTTGAAAATAATTTTAAGGATTTAACTTAAAACTTTTAAAACAATTCATACAAATTTATTTACAAACAATTCATTTCAAAGAAATGAATTTTAAGAAATTTATTTAGCTTAATTATTTAAAATTAAAACTTACTTTATTTTAAATTTAAAAATTGGTTAAACAATTTACTTTGGGTTTAACCAATGTGTACTTGAACTAAAACCAAGTACATCATCTTTTCTTTTTAAAACAGTTTAACTTAAATTTTAAAAACTGTTTTTAGTTTAAAATCTTAAACTGTTAAAAACTTTAATAGTCTTCCTATATTCTCGAATAAGCTCCCACTCGAGAAACATAACCCAAAACTCGATGCCTCCCTCGAGTCACTCACACGAAAAACTCTAGCAACGACCCAAACTCCCTCTTCTCTTCCAAATAATATGCCCAAACGTGAGCGTGCACGTGTACAGTAGTTCCGGCCATCACTGGCCAACGTCGCAACCCTTCCCTAGTCGACGACCACCTTCATTGACGAATCCACCACCCAGATCGCCAATACCTCCATCAAAACACAATCGAGCCAATTAATCGAAAAAATGGAACAAAAAAAATCGAAGAAATCACTCGCCGCCAATGATCGAGATGACTGGAACTCACGGCACTCAACCCAGAGCACCACCTCATCGCCACGCCGTTATCCCTTGCCTCGCGATCCACTCCGATCCACTGAACCTAACACCATCACCTCGCAAACACCCTCGACCAAAACACACAACAAAACCCTACACCACCGTTCCTCGACCACCACAGTCACTAGAAAAATCCTTACCCATTTTTCCTGTGATCCTTAATCCACTTGGCACCTCTAGACCCAAGCTCACCACGAACTTTGACGCCAACCATCGACAATCGACTAAAATATCGATTCTGATCAACATAGATTATCACAACAATTACCTAACTAAAAATTGTGATATTCACATTAAAATTCATCATTTGTAAATACAAATCAAATCCTATAATCACTAATTTAGTTTAGCATTACTGATTCTACTCATGTTCATGATTAGCCCTGTTAATTATAATTTTTGAGACGAATACTTAATATAAATTTCTGAAACTAATTTTAAAATTTACAATACACTGCTAAAATAATTCTTTATTCAAAGATCAGAACCTAAGTTTGGTTGTATTAGGTGATATGAATTTTGTTGTGTGAGCTTGAGACTACATATTCCAGAGCAGATTTTGTTTATTCAGAGACATATGTTTACAGGCATATCATAGACATCTCACATATATATAGATGCATTCATATCTATAAACTAAGCAACACAAACTACTAAATCATTCATCACATACATCCATAACAACAAATTTTTAAAACTGTTTTTAAGTTAAAATGTTTACTCACCTTTATTAATGAAATGCAGAGAGTTTGTAGTTGCCTGGAATCTAAATACAGGTTGCTTGCTTTACTGGAAACTGGAATTGCTATGAACACTTTGATTACTTTGAAAACTTTTTGCTTTGACCTAGATTTACTTGCATGTACTTGAAGGTGTTACAGACTTGAAAAAATGCAAGGTTACAGGTTTTGATTAATAACAGGGCTTGATGCAAGTTTGTTTTTGAGGAGTGTTTATAGACTTTGCATTTAAAAAGGTTAACAGGTTTTGGTATAAGGAGGTTACAGGAAAATAAACATTGCAGATTTGATTTTAATTTGACTTTAGGCTGAAGATTCTAGAGTTTGGTATGTTAACAACTTTGGCCTTGAATTTATGAAAGGTTTTATAGGGTTTTGAAAGAAAAACTGCAGATTTGTTTGAGAGATTTCTGGTTTGATAATTTTCTGGTTTGAAGAAAATTTACAGGATGAATTTGCATTGTATAAATTTGAACTGAGAATTGTTTTTCAGATTTGATTTGAGGAAAATTTCAGATTTTGGAAAAGTGAAGATTGCATGGAAAAATTCTGGCTTTCTTTTAGAAATGAAGATAGACTTGAAAGAAAAAGAAAATAAAGAGGAAGAATAGTGGTTTATATAAGTTAATTTCAAATTTTAATAAAAATAAAAGAAAATAAAATAAATTTGACACTTGTCTCTAACTTTCATTATTATGTTAAGACATGTTACTAAACAGGTTTAAAGTTTTAACACTTGTCCTAATTTTTTTTATATTATTTATAAATGATTTTAAAGGCTTTTTAAATTAATTTCATAATTAACTAATATGTTTTCTTAATTTATAAATGCTTTTCTAGTTAAATACCTAATAAACAAATACATTTATAAATTTATAAATGTTTTCTAAATTTATATAAATACAATCTTTAAAGAAAATAGAATATAAACTAATTATAATTTAAATAAAAATCACATAAAATATTTTAAACTCATTTTTAAATGCTAATTCAAAAACTTTTATATTTATTCCTATTAAATAAATACTTTTCCAATTTCCTATAAATAAATTTCTTTAAAGAGAATAATATAAAACAAATCTTATGTTTAAATAAAAACATTATCTATATAATTTAAATCCAAACTTTATTATATTTTTAAGATATATATTCCTTTAAATTCCATTTTTAAATTCAAATTTAAAGTTAGTTTAAAAATCCAAATTTAAAGTCAATTCAAATAAATATAGATATCAATTTTAAATAAACACATTATTAATTGTAAATAATTATCCTATTTAAAATTGATTTAAATACACTCATATATATATTTAAACACACTTATTAATTTTGAAAACAATAAGTCAATTTAGAATTTATTTATATAATAACACAAACTAAATAATTATTCTTATTAAAAAATCAACCTATAATCATAATTTAAAACATCGCATTATTATTACTTGGTTATTTATTTTTGAAAATTACAATTTTATCAAATTTAAACAATTTAATTTAAGAGATTATCACATTTTAAATTCGTCGAAATTCCAGGATATTACATATATTGGTGTTTATGGATTGTTTTGGATGATGATTGTGATGGATGTTGATTGTTGATATTGGCTGAATGGATGTTTAGTTTATATCGTCATAAATAGCAAGTTCGTTATGGTGGATTATTGATTCAGGATTGTGGTTTGAAATGATATACCACTGTAAAATATTAAATTGCGGACTGAAATGATAAATATCCGTATCACTTGACCATAATGTAGAAAATTATATACAGACACCACGGTCTATACATATAAAAATGTTTTGAAATGATTTCTATAGTTTCGTAAAGAAATATTTGGTTTTATAAAATATTGATTTTTGATATTATATAAATATTATTTTGTATATAGTTAAATTATTAAATTTAAGCTATGTATAAATTTGTTTAATATAATAAAGTTTGATTTTATTAAAATATAATATGGTTAAATATTTATTTAAATTATATTTTAATATAGATTCTATAATGTTTTAAATAAATTGAGGATGGAAGATAAATTTGAAATTGATTTGAAATTATATTTATTTAAGAACTATACTTAAATAAATTTTATTTGAAATTTAATAAAATTGAGATTTTAAAGGATGTGATTTTTATAACTTGATTTTGGTTTAAAGTGATTTAAATGAATATATCAAGTTGATTTGAATGAATATATCAAGTTTAAATAAATTGAAAGAATATTCAGTATTTGAAGTTTAAAGGTTTTACTTAAGTGATATTGGGTTTATTAAGTAAACATTTCAAATCTAAGTAATAGTAACTGAATTATATATATATGGAATTATCAAAATTTAGTTTTGTGATTTGGAAGATTTAAAGCTTTGAAATATACAGAATTTGAAATGTTTTATTTGAGGTTCAAATCAGTATTTGGAATTGATATAAATTGAAACGGATTATTGAAACTGAATTGAGATTTAATATAAAATTGAATTTTTGGATTCAAGTTGATTTGAATCAATTTGTAAAGTTTAGGAAATTATTTTATTTTATAAAGTAATTTTAAAATTTAAGAATATTTTATTATATATATTATTTGAATATCTAAACAGTCTAAGTGGTGAAAGTTATGGTTTCGAAGCTATGAATTTCAAAGTATTATGTTTTGAAAATGTTATATTTTCAAGCGTACGATTTCGAAAGTGTTATAACCTTGAAAATGCTATGATTCTGAAAATGGATATATTTGGAACGGAAATGATATCGTATTTGGTTTTGAAATGGAAATGATATCATATTGATATGGTTTTGAAATGACAATGATATTTTGGTTTTGAAGTACAAACTATTTTGAAATGACCGCGTGTCATAATAACGTTTGGTTGTCAAAGAGACTGGGATCAGAAGTTGTCATACTCTCTGCCAACTCCGAAAACCACTTTAACAACCATGTACGCGGTGGAGATTCCAGAATGAAGTAGGATGGTGGCAATGTTCTATTGAGGTTTATACGTGGACCCGACTCCCGTGAGTTGGCATAAAGTGGCTAAAACAGGAGCGATTGACGGGCTAATGAAGTAGCTCCTTTGATCGGACACACTCTTTCGATACCATTCTATTACTTTGTGATTGATTGGGTGAACCTTTGATTTTGGGAGTGTGGCTCGAGGTGGGCGGCAGTGGCCGCTACGCGTTACCACCGGTCCAGAATCGCCATTGGTATATATACCATGGCATTGCCTAGTTGTGCCGTGTCACCAACCCTAGCACGCCTTGTACGATTTTGGTTTCGTGCTGTAGCCTATGGAGTATCCTCTGGTGGCTTCCCGCTCAAGAGGGACTATGATACTGGATAGACTACTGGGACTATTTATGTGTTAAGGGGATATTGGGTAACTCCTTAACGCTATTGTCAAGTAAGTTTACTTTACTATTAGACATTATTATAATAGCATATATTACTACATAGTAGATCGTTTAACGGATCCTTATGAGATGTGAATCCTGAACATCTCTTAAGTTACTACACTCACGTTAGACATTGGATAGAAGATGTCAAACCCCGTAAACATCTCTGACGCCTTTCCACTCATATTTTACCGTTGATTCAACTTACATAAGATCTTTTAGTTCTGACTCGAGTGTTTTGTCTTTTCAATTCGCTCGGGTCAGCCTAAGCATTTCAGGATTTGAAGACCTTATTGCTGGAGGACGAAGACAAAGATTGTATTATTATTATTTATTATATTTCACTGCATCATGTATTCGGCTGCATTATTTACTATTCTCTTGTATGTGTAACTATGATTTGTGTTGTATAAGTATAAGCAAATGTTTTGTAAAACAGCTTCATGAACTGTTATGTGATTATTATTGTTAACCGGCATTTTGGCCCGGCTATAAAACGACAGTTGAATTTATTATTATTAGCACTAGACAAGGTTCTGACCAAGAAGAGCCTGGTAGCATACGGGTTTGATGCGGTCAACATGTTTGGCATTTAGGCAGGGTTCGGCAAGAATGGCTCGGCACACGTCGCTTGGTCCAGATCACTCGGCAAGCTTCGTTCGGCAAGCTTCGTTCGTCACAAGCCTCATTCGACAAGCCTCGTTCGGCATATAGGAGCACTCGGCACCGAGAACGTTTGGCGTACAAGGAACATCCGGCATCCATGGACGTTCGGCACTATAAGGTACGTTCGGCACGACAGGGTCAACTGGTATTAAAGAGCGTTCGGCTCCTGGAGCGCTCGACATTCATGCTTCACTTGACATTCCTGGACTGTTCGGCATTCCAACCTCGTTCGGCCTGCACCCCTCACTTAACACCTCACCCCGTCCGGCACAAATCTCATTCGGCCATCACCTATCGTTCGTCATCCAAAGTCGTTCGGCACCAATGGGTGGTCGGCATGTAGAGCGTCCGGCCTCACTTCGTTCGACATAATGATGGAGGTTCGGCATTAGGCTGTTCGGCATGTTAAAGTCGGCACACAGGGCTTATTCCATTTGGACCAAGATATTTAGCCACCAAGCCCATTAGAGAAGTCCAACCCATCTTCGTCTATAAATAAAGAGGCAGGGGCACAGTAAAATGGACCTTTTTTGGGAAACACTGGGGAGACTCTGCCATTTTCTATACTCTCCTCTTTTTACTTCAAACTTGTATTCAAGTGATTGATTTACGGATTGTATCTGTATTCAAGTAATTGGGAAAGCAATAAAGATTAAACTCAAAGTGGACGTAGGCAGTTACGCCGAACCACTATAAATCCGGTGTTCTTGTTTTTGTTGTTCTCTGCATTTAAATTTATACTCTGTTCTCTATTTTAATTTATTCTCTTCATTAATCTCTCTACATAACTCTACTCAAGGGTGTTAGTGACCAATTTTGGTGCTAACATTTTGGTGCTTTCACTGAGAGTTGAATTCTCAACTTGATTGGATCTCATCATCTACTAGTGGATTTCTATATTCGTGAGATAGATCCAGTTGTTTGCTAGAAAACTTCCTATTCTACTCAGATTTGAAAAAAAAATCGAAAGGAAGCTGATGGCCATAAGTGTGTTCATGTTCATGTGAAAGGAGTGGATTCACTGATGTATGCAAGATCTAAGGATTGGACGTTGAAGTTTGCACTCAAGTTGAATGAAGGCCGACCCTCCTCTGAAGGCAATTCAGCCGACGCCCTAAAAAAGGCGTATGCCGAACGCCCAAGAAAGCATGCGCCGAACGCTCCAGAAAAGGTCTATGCCGACCGCTGCAGAAAAGGTGTATGCCGATCCACCTTGGCCGACCACTTTGGCCGACCCACCTTAGCCGAACAATCTTGTGTGCCGAGCAACTTTTTCATGCCGATCCAACTTGACCGAGCCACTCTTGGCCGATCCATCTTGGCCGATCCACCTTGGCCGATCCACTCTTGACCGATCAATCTTGGCCGACCCACCTTGGCCGACCACTTTGGCCGACCCACCTTAGCCGAACAATCTTGTATGCCGAGCGACTTTTTCATGCCGATCCAACTTGACCGAGCCACTCTTGGCCGACCCATCTTGGCCGACCCACCTTGGCCGATCCACTTTGGCCGATCCACCTCAGCCGAACAATCTTGTATGCCGAGCAACTTTTTCATGCCGACCGAAACTTAAGTTACACCGGTCTCTTATACGACCCCTATTTTTTTTTTAAAAAAATATTTTCGGGTACGACCCAAACTTTCAAAAAAGAGGCTAAAAAAAATTTCGGGGGGGAACCCCCCCGAACCCTAGCCGCAATGCAGTGCCTCCAAGCAGTGAATTCAAAACTCAACTTAATAAAGGAACATTCTATCTACTTCCCTTGCATCCCCTGATCGACCCGGGCATAGAGGATCTAGCGACAGCTTCTAAACAGCAACAAGGGAACGGACAAACAACCGCTACTCAAATGATACTCTTAGAGGGGTATCATACCGATCACCCTTGAGGAGAAGTGACCTCCATATATATTTTGGCAGCCAATTAGCTGGAGAGCCTCCTACGACCATGGATGGTTTCTAGGTAAAGGGAATCTAAACCAAAGTGTGGAGGAGTGGAACAGACTAAGAAAAATAACAATGAAGGCCCGTTGGCTAAGGATGCAGATCCCAGTAGCCAAAACAAGACCTCAAAATTCGGCTCATATGCTCTTTGAAATATTCTATTGACAACTCTACCTGAAGACTCGCGACTCAGAGTGGTATTGGCAACCAACCTCGAGAAGTACACCAAGTCTAAAGAAAATCAGGGGAATGTTGTATATTTTCCCAGATGCTCACCGATCCTAACGCGAGCGTATATTCCCAGATGCTCACCGATCCTAACGCGAGCGATTACAAACACCTCCGAGGCGTGACCGAAAAGCCGATCTGGAAAGGAAGGCTTAAATAGTATGTACAAGTCCTGTAGAATGGCGGGGCAACGAACATCCAATGCCTATTAATAAAGGGCTATGATTATCAATTGGACTGTTGGCGGCCTATATCCCTTTGAAAGGAGCCAGGGGCAAAAGTCGAATAGCGACCACCCGATGCTGCTTCACTTATCAATGAGATTTATCATAATCTTCTTTGAATTAATTCCATTTCCATTTCTCTTTCAATTGTTCTATGAACTACGAATAACTTGAACTAAACTACTTTCAAAACGATGTAGGTGACCAGGTACTCGGATTTGGTTGCCAACCAATCCACACAGACCATGATCGGACGTGTGGAGTTACATCCAGACGAGCATAATTCAATCGCTCATCATCAATCATGTGCCTTTAATTTGGGGCCAAGTGCTAGAGATTGAAAAGCTCATCACGATTAGATCCCAAATACAAAGTCAACATGACTGACCATCCATTCATTGACCTCTACGTTTGACTTAGAGACCTGAACAAGGCTTGGAATGAGTATGGCCCGATCGTCCACTCAAATCAAGTCATAGAACAAAGTTCGACAAAATACAGAGGCCACTTCTGAAGCTCAGTGATGCCAAGATCTGCCTAGAGTGGACGTGATTTGATCATCTACACATCAAATCCTACCTTCAACACAAAAGGTTATTCGAAAGCCCGACTTGAAGTAGTTGTGGTGGACTGCCTACTCATTAACCATCGCTATCAATGCATAGGCATGACTGCACCTTGGAACATATGCAACTTACTCTGTCTACTGAACAATCTATCATCCTTATTTTCTAGAAGGAGATACGGAGCAAGTTGTAAGATATTTTGCTATCTAACCCAACATGGATGTGATCCAACCATCTGTCATATACCTCCTTCCTTGACTTGATTGGAAGAGCTATATTCACCAAGTGGACGAGAATCGATCGTCCATTTTTCAAATTTCGTCACTCATGCTGGGGGCAGAATCCCATTCCATGAGCAAACGTGGTTCGATTGTTTATTCGACAACATTAGCCTCGATACGGTAGATGAATAAAAATTAAAGAGTGGAAATACGACTGCTCTCAACTTAAACCTCCATGTCCACAAAGCGCGGACTGGAGTACTCTAAGTCCCCAGAGTGCGGACTCGAGTATAAACGACTTAAACCTCCAAGTCCCCAGAGCGCGGACTGGAGTACTCTAAGTCCCCAGAGTGCGGACTCGAGTATAAACGACTTAAACCTCCAAGTCCCCAGAGCGCGGACTGGAGTACTCTAAGTCCCCAGAGTGCGGACTCGAGTATAAACGACTTGAACCTCCAAGTCCACAGAGCGCGGACTGTAGTACTCTAAGTCCCAAGAGTGCGGACTCGAGTATAAGCGACTTGAACCTCCAAGTCCCCAGAGCGCGGACTGGAGTACTCTAAGTCCCCAGAGTGCGGACTCGAGTATAAATGACTTGAACCTCCAAGTCCCCAGAGCGCGGACTGGAGTACTCTAAGTCCCCAGAGTGCGGACTCGAGTATAAATGACTTGAACCTCCAAGTCCCTAGAGCGCGGACTGGAGTACTCTAAGTCCCCAGAATGCGGACTCAAGTATAAACGAATTGAACCTCCAAGTCCCCAGAGCGCGGACTGGAGTACTCTAAGTCCCCAGAGTGCGGACTCGAGTATAAACGACTTGAACCTCCAAGTCTCCAGAGCGTGGACTGGAGTACTCTAAGTCCCCAGAGTGCGGACTCGAGTATAAACGACTTGAACCTCCAAGTCCCCAGAGCGCGGACTGGAGTACTCTAAGTCCCCAGAGTGCGGACTCGAGTATAAACGACTTGAACCTCCAAGTCCCCAGAGCGCGGACTGGAGTAATCTAAGTCCCCAGAGTGCGGACTCGAGTATAAACGACTTGAACCTCCAAGTCCCCAGAGCGCGGACTGGAGTACTCTAAGTCCCTAGAGTACGGACTCGAGAATAAACGACTTCAACCTCCAAGTTACCAGAGTGCGGACTGGAGTACTCTAAGTCCCCAGAGTGCGGACTCGAGTATAAACGACACAAAACCTCCAAGTCCCCAGAGTGTGGACTGGAGTACTCTAAGTCCCCAGAGCGCGTACTCGAGTATAAATGGCTTGAATCTCTAACTCCCCAGAGCGCGGACTCCAATATAAACGATTCGGATCTCCAAGTTCCCTGAATATGAACTATGACATAGGTGACTTGAATTTGTCAAATCCCTGACATATGGGCTAGAAAGTATTCTAAAGTGCTCTAAGCATAGAATGGAAGTTCAACAACTCCCGAAGAGTTTCGGAGTTATATGAAGATGGACCGAGAAGTCTATGTTGCTCACAACTGCTTGGATTAAAATCACAATCACAAAGAAAACTAAACAATAAGAGTCTTTTGTAAGACAGAATAAGGAACTAAACTATATTCAGAAATAAGTTCCTATTACAACCCCTCCAAAGTTCGGAGTCAACATTCTATTTACAAGGACTAAGGAAATAGATGAAAATAATTACATTACTTAAACTAACTCTCGTCGAACGAGGATAGTAATCACTTCTTGTGCTTCTTAAACTCCTTTCCAGATGGCTCCTCTCCAGAGCATTTACCCTTGGTACTCTTCTTTTATAGAGGGGTAGCAACTGAAGAAGTACGGGGAACTTCCATGCGCTTGGACCCGCCAGGGAGGATGACCTTCAACGGTTGTTCAAAGGATCGTCCAAGTCCACAACTCGAGGCTCGACTTTGACCTTGACTGACTCCTCCTTCTCTTTCTCGAGCCGCTCCTTCATGCTCAATTCGGATGTGTGCTTAGAGGCGCCTGTAATTTCTACTTCATAACCCCTGTCGGTAGGAGAGGAGGTTCCGGACTTGTCTTCATCAAGCACTCCAATAACCTGAGCATGGACGGGAGTACTCTATGTCCCCAGAGTGTGGACTAGAGTATAAACGACTTAAACCTCCAAGTCCCCAGAGTGCGGACTGGAGTACTCTAAGTCCCTAGAGTGCTGACTAGAGTATGAACGACTTAAACTTCCAAGTACCCAGAGTGCAGACCAGGATACTCTAAGTCCCCAAAGTGCAGATTGGAGTACTCTAAGTCCCCAGAGTGCGGACTAGAGTGTAAACGACTTAAACCTCCAAGTCCCCAGAGTGCGGACTGGAGTACTCTAAGTCCCCAGAGTGCGGACTAGAGTATGAACGACTTAAACCTCCAAGTCCCTAGAGTGCGGACCGGAGTACTCTAAGTCCCAAGAGTGCAGACTGGAGTACTCTAAGTCCCCAGAGTGCGGACTAGAGTATGAACGACTTAAACCTCCAAGTCCCCAGAGTGCGGATTGGAGTACTCTAAGTCCCCAGAGTACGGACTCGAGTATAAACAACTCAAAATCCTCTACGTCCCCAGTGTGCGGACTAAAGTGCTTCAAGTCCCCTGAGTGCGGATTAGAGTATAAACGACTTAAGAACCTCTACGTCCCCAGAGTGCGGACTACGGTGCTCTAAGTCCCCTGAGTGCGGACTAGAGTATAAACGGCTTAAAAAACCTCTACATCCCCAGAGTGCGGACTACGGTACTCTCAGTCCCCAGAGCACGGACTAGATTATAGAAGGCTTGAGAAAAATCACTAAATCCCAAAAGCGGACTAGATTACTCTAAGTTCCCAAAATGCGGACTGGAGTATAAGCGAGTTGACGAAAATCTCTGCGTCTCGAACTATGGACTAAAGCATAAACCGTTCGACAAATGTCTAAGTCCTCGGAGCTTGGACTGAAGCATGAACACAAATTTGGCGCGAGTCAATCGGGGGGAGAATAACACTAAGTCACCAGAATGCAGAATGGTGTATAAACATCGATAAATAAACGAGTGGATTCCGACCATTCTCCATTCCGCAAACTTCGGCATGGAATCAACCGAAGGATTATTAACCCACTAAGGATGGAGTTCGACCATCCAACTAGTGGTCTGGCCAAATCAATGCTGGGACCATAGGTACAAATCACTAAAAAGCTGAATACGACAGCTTACTATAGCTCTAGCGTGGCGTTCTTTATAACTTGAAGCAACGACTGTAGGGAGGTCTCAATACAGAACCAATCGAAATGGCATCCAAAGCTACGAGCAATCGACTATATCATACCTCAGATCGAGGGTCAATACCGATTCGCACCAAGCACAAACGAATGTGACTCAGATGTTTCTTGAAAAACTATGACCTCCAAAGTGTGGAAAGGAGGGTAAACCACGAATACTTGGTCAAAAATTCTCCAGCACCCTCATTCGATTCGTCGGGAGGAGAATGAAACTGGATGAGCATAACCCGACTGCATTTGTAGCCAACTTTACCCCGAGACCTGATTACATAACATGAACCAAAGTGGACGTAGATGGCACTGTCCAAATTACGCCCTGAAACTGACGTGGCATCGAAATGTTCCTCTTGGAATGAAAAATCACGATAAAATCCAAGATAGGCGAGATCTAGTCTCCCATCGACTGACATGATCCCACGATTCAATGGGAAAAAGAGTAAAGCTAAAGTGAGCGTGGCTGGCCTTCCTACTTATCGGTATATGCCCCAGACCTGGGGGCACGAGCGAGAAGCAAAGTGAATGTGAAACGACTATTCACCAATCACCTCTATGTCTTTGGAGTTTAGGTGAAAACATAAACATAGCTAGGATGAGACTCAACCGGCCATGCAGTTCGTTTATCAACCCGAGACTGGGAGAAGATGCATTGTCATCCAAAGACTGGCTATGATAGCTCAGTACTAAAATTTATATATTGTGCTTACAGCTACTCAAGGCTACGACCGAAAGGATGCCTAGAGAAAGAATCATTAAATCGAAACCTCAGCTCATGGGCAATTGACTTTCACTCCAACCCGAAGGATGGATAAAGGATCATGAATGCATTGAATAGAAAGTGCGTTACTCGAATATACAAGCAAATTCAAACTCATAGCAAGATCCAGCTATACAGTTGCACGCCACTCGAGGATGACCCCCACTCGACATTTCCATCAGTACATTTTTAAGCCTGATCTGTGGCCATTTGCTGATAATCTATTAGAGCCTTCAGAGCCCTTCACCATTAGACTTAATAACTCAAGACAAGACTCTAGGATTCGACTAGAGTAACCATCAACATTGGTCATCCCAACCATATTTCACATTGAATGTTATGAAAAATAGTTACATCTGAACTCAAAGAATCTGGGATGGCACCTGCTAAGCTAACGGTCGACATTACAGCCAGCCATAGCGACCCTTTTCGAGTGCTGAGTATCGAATCACAGCTCGGGGCAATGATGATAAAAGAATTAGTTGGATTTTTATGAATAAACGATGATATGTTCCCTTGGACCCATTTTGACATGCATGTGTGATTTCACTAACTATCGGGAGCCATGCATTGGATATCAACTCGAAGCTACAAAAGCTCGCACAATATCTATTGATTTCATCATGAAATCTCCACTCTTACTTTTAGGCTCACCCCATCAACGTCTATGCCTACCAGCCATTGCGACATGGCATACAATGACCTGAGACTTCTGAAAGACTACTTAAATAGAATATCGGACTAAGTTATTTCGATATCACTTACTTCCCTCGAAGGGCTATTCAGGGACGGAAATTAGCAGACCTCATACCCAAATTCACTACATCAGATGACTACTCGAAGGGTAGTAGAGAACCAACTGACCGATGGAAGGTGAATACCGATGGGGCATCTAGCGACGGTTGTTCGAGGGATGGCATAGTTCTTGTAACTCCTAAAAACCGATCGGTTTGCTACGCTTTGAAGCCCGAATTCACAACGATGAATAATGAAGCCGAATGTGAGGCATTGATTGTCGGCTTAAGACTCATCAAAGAACCGGGAGTAAGATCGGTTGAAATCTTTTGTGACTCGCAACTGGTGGTGTACCAAGTGCGCGGAGACTACCAAGCAAGGGGCCAAAGACTTGCCCTGTATTTGGTCCAAGTTCAAGAGCTGCTAGGGAATCTCGAGTATTATGATATTTCACATGTCCCGCGTAAGCGAAACAGAGCAGCTGATTCATTGGCAAAATTTACAAGGAATGGCGATGCACAACAGATGGGATTGTTGCCCGTTGAAACCTTACATGCTTCGAGTATAAATGTGATGGAGGTAGATTTCATGTTAGAAACCGAAATCGATAAGGAATCATGGATGACCCCATTTAAGCAATATTTACTACATGGGGTCTTACCCGAAAGAAGGAGCAAAAAAAATGACAAGTCATTCGTAAGGCTTCGCGATATGTAATGAAGAGTAGAACAATGTATCGAAGGGGATTCTTGACCCCCTTACTCCGGTGCATAGCCCATGATGAGATAAAACGAGTCTTGAAGGAAGCCCATGAAGGAGAGTACGATGACCATACCGGGGGGCAGATGTTAACAAAGAAAATCCTCCGCTATGGATACTATTGGCCAACTGTAAATCGGGATGCCGCAGACTATGTAAGGAGATGTGACAAATGCCAGAAACATACAAAAGTCCCGAGAGCTCCGTCGACGGAACTCGCACAAATGGTTAGTCCCTATCCATTTGCAATGTGGGGGATTGACATAGTCGGTTCCTTACCCACATCCAAAGGTGGTGCAAAATACGCGATAATTGCGGTCGGTTACTTTACTAAGTGGGCAGAAGCAGAGCCTTTGGCCACTATCACCACCAAAAAGGTCATTAATTTCATTGTACGAAATATTATATGCCGTTTTGGCCTTCCACAAACTATCATTGTAGACAATGGAACTCAATTCGAAAGCAAGGAGTTCAAAGAATTTTGCCAAAAATATGGCATTGAGAAAAAGTTTGCAGTAGTTGCTCATCCGAAAGCCAACGGACAAGTTGAAGCCGTGAACAAAATAATCAAATCCATATTGAAAAAGCATTTGGAAAAGGCTAGAGGCAAGTGGGTGGATGAACTTCAAACAGCATTATAGGGTTATAGAACTACCCATAAGTCCATGACTGACCGTACTCCATTCGCCCTTGCTTATTGCTCGGAGGTCATCATCCATGTAAAAGTTGAAGTCCCCTCTCATCAAGTGGCTTATTACAACCCTTATTTAAAAAAATATACAAA
The DNA here is from genome assembly GCA_030765085.1 of Allium cepa. NCBI lineage: Eukaryota > Viridiplantae > Streptophyta > Magnoliopsida > Asparagales > Amaryllidaceae > Allium > Allium cepa. The sequence goes on from CM060937.1 coordinate 310,903,111, forward strand.
TCAAGAATCGCAATTGAATTGCAATTGAATTGCAATTAAACTGGATGGAATTGGCAATGACTTATGAGCATATAAAACGCATCCGACAGCCAATGGCAAGAACGTGTACCTGCATGTGTACATCCGAAAAAAGTTCGACTTTTTGAAATCAACAGGGAATTGAATTCTCACTTAAGGTTATTAAGAAAAGACTAGATCAGATAGCCGAAGCTTACAGGCCCTATAGAACCAGACACGGATGGCCACTGATGAACTACAACCCTGGATTTATAATATTAGGAACTGACCAAGCGTCATGACGACCAAAGAAGGATACGCCATATTGGGAGGATAAAATTGAAGGATAATGACAATTCAAGAAACATGATGGATTTCTTTCTGGAGACATGGAATACTCGCTGATTCAAAGCGTGTCATGTTGCTTCACACGACACACTTTGGGGGGAAAGTGTTAACCGGTATTTTGGCCCGGCTACAAAACGACAGTTGAAGATATTATTATTAGCACTAGACAAGGTTCTGACCAAGAGGAGCCTGGTAGCATACGGGTTTGATGTGGTCAACATGTTTGGCATTTAGGTAGAGTTCGGCAAGAATGGCTCGGCACATGTCGCTCGGTCCAGATCACTCGGCAAGCTTCGTTCGGCAAGCTTCATTCGGCACAAGCCTCATTCTGCAAGCCTCGTTTGGTATATAGGAGCACTCGGTACCGAGAACGTTTGGCGTACAAGGAACATCCGGCATCCATGGACGTTCGACACTATAAGGTACGTTCGGCACGACAGGGTCAACTGGTATTAAAGAGCGTTCGGCTCCTGAAGCGCTCAGCATTCATGCTTCACTCGACATTCCTGGACTGTTCGACATTCCAACCTCGTTCGGCCTGCACCCCTCACTTAACACCTCACCCCGTCCGGCACAAATCTCATTCGGCCATCACCTATCGTTCGTCATCCAAAGTCGTTCGGCACCAATGGGTGGTCGGCATGTAGAGTGTCCGGCCTCACTTCGTTCGACATAAAGATGGAGGTTCAGCATTAGGCTGTTCGGCATGTTAAGGTCGGCACACAGGGCTTATTCCATTTGGACCAAGATATTTAGCCACCAAGCCCATTAGGGAAGTCCAACCCATCTTCGTCTATAAATAGAGAGGCAGGGGCACAGTGAAATGCACCTTTTTTCGAAAACACTGGGGAGACTCTGCCATTTTCTATACTCTCCTCTTTTTAATTCAAACTTGTATTCAAGTGATTGATTTACGGATTGTATCTGTATTCAAGTAATTGGGAAAGCAATAAAGATTAAACTCAAAGTGGACGTAGGCAGTTACGCCGAACCACTATAAATCTGGTGTTCTCGTTTTTGTTGTTCTTTGCATTTATATTTATACTCTGTTCTCTATTTTAATTTATTCTCTTCATTAATCTCTCTACATAACTCTACTCAAGGGTGTTAGTGACCAATTTTGGTGCTAACAATTATATTTTGTCATTCCGCTACGAGATTCTGTTTTGTATTTTTTTCTCCGCTTTTTCTTGTTCACCCCAATAACAATCCACCATTCTGTATGGTTTGAGTCGGCATGTGTGTCTGCCTAAATGTACAAAAAGGCGGGATGTTACAGTTGGTATCAGAGCTTTGGTTTTGCGATAAACCTTAGCTTTGTGGGGTCTGATTCTTTATTAATAGGGTAGTAATACCCTAGAATGAGTCATTGAGAGTATATATATAAGAAAATGTACTTGTTAGTGTTATAAAAGGTTTTTATATTGTTATAATCTATTCCGTTTTGTATTTATAATTTTGGTTGGTGCATAGGACGCTATGACATCGATAGGGATTTCTAAACACTTAATAGGACAGATCGACACAATATTTACTTTGAAATATAGGTAAATGAAATAATTTTGCCTATTATATTTTTATATATATAATAAATTTATAAATGATATATTTGGTCGCAAAATATTGGTTGTTAGGTAGTGAAATTTATAAATATTGGTTGGAAATAAGATCTAAAATAAAATAAATGAAAATTGGAATTTTAGAACTTAAGTTCTGGGGCATTTGAAAATTTCTTTCAAATGATTTTGGAATATAATAATAACATTATTTAGAAATATTTTTTGATATAAACATTTCAATATGATTTGAAAGAATTGCTTTAAAGGAATTTTGAAAAGAAATAAGTTCTGTACTCCCCTCTATATCGCTGGAAAATAATTTCGGCGATGAGTGCACACATCATCGACATTCATTTTCCAGTTTCTAAGTGGGAAGGCCATTGTAGTAGTTTATGGTAGATTTATTTCGATAAACAAATGTAAATTTTAAATTGTTTTAAATATAATTGGATATATAAGTTGTAAGTATATATATTTATCTATTATTTTATTGATTTGAAATTAAACCTGGTATTTAGTTCTTAAGCTTCCGTTAATTAATAGTTAAAATGGAATGTAACTAATTAATAATCGGAACCTTTAATTAAAATAAGAGTTAAATGCTAGGATATAAATGAAATATCAAGAAAGTTGAAATTTGTAACCTACAAAAACAAAAGATGTGATTTTTGAACATTAAATTAATTTAAAAGAAATGAGATAAACTTGTATATATTTCAATTGCATTCTAAAAAAAGGCATATATATAACTTACCAAAATATTTAAAAGTTGAGATGTCTAATAATAAAATGTAATGGAAAAATTTACAAGTAGACTTATGTGATGAAAGCGTTCAATGAATTATTTTTACAAATAAGAAACTTAGTGTTATAGCTGTTATAAACTTAAGTTATAATTAAAATGTTACTACAATAAAATGAGATAGAAAGTAATTAGTGTAAATGAGTAACTAGAAACTTAAATAAATATATTGAAATGCTAAATAATTGAATTACACATGAATATTGTAAATAAATGAAATTAAGTAATGAATAAATGAATGTAATGCAAACAGAAGAAATTTGCATTATATGGGTAAATGAAAATGAATTTGTAATTAGTGGATAGAAATAAATGAAAATAAGATTGGATGAATGAATGTGAAATTATTTACAAAGAAGCTTATATAGTACTCTGAGAATATGCGTACATATGTTTAAATTAAATTGTATACGAGTAACATATGTAAAAAATGAAGATAACGTATGAAAATAAAAAAATGAAAATGAAAATTGTAAGAAATAAAATGTAAATTAAAAAGATAAATTATTATATGAATGAAAAGGAAGTGAAGCAATAAATGTTGTGAAATGAAATTAATAAGTATGAACTTAATTTATGCTTGGGGTCATTGTTTGTTTGGTTTATGGTTGTTTGGGCAAGGATACTTTAAAATTGTTCGGATATATGAATAATCTATCTAGTTTCATCTAAGACTGTTGAGTAAATGGTGCACTTAGTAGTTTATTTTTCATTATGTACAATTTAAAGTTTTTCATCCTGAACAACTATTTGTTTTGTTTGATATGAATGGATAATTGATTTGTGTTGATTTTATATGATGATTATATATTGGTTGCAAGTGATTGTTGTTTATATTGATTTGGTTGTTAGTGGTTGAAACAACTTTAAATGTTTCATTTCATATAATTATTGACTCTTTTTGGATTATATAAGTGAAATAAAGGTTATGGAAGCAATTGCTACTGCTTTTGATTTCATAAAATAAGCATTAATTACACGACAAATAGGTATGTTCTCGGATTACGATTTTTTAGCGATATTATATTGTTTTTCCCGTTGTTGGGACATGTTATCTTGGAAAATATATGTTATATATTGTTTTATTGATATTACAATTTCTCTTAGAACTCTCCGGACAAAGGGGTCTCAGTCGAAAATTTTCAAAATTTTTGGACTTAGGGAAATTTTGAAAGAAGATTTCCAAACTTTATTAATTTGAGTATAAAAAAATTTAATGGTTATAAAATGGTATATTTTATTTAAATTAAGTAATTTTGTAAATTTATTTGTTTATAAAGTTAATATTTTGAATAAAATGTATTGTTTACTTAATTCTTTCTTTTCCCTTCTTTTTCCTTTTTCGGTGACGAAAAGTTTTGAGTAGGGGAGAGTGTAACGACCCGTAAATTTTGATAATTAAATTTGTCAATTTAATAAGATTTTGTTAATTTAATATTGAAAGGAAGTAAAATTTTTGAATTTAATAATGTGATGAATACTAAAAATGAAATGTAACAATGGTAATTAAAACTAATTATTGACAGCTGAATGAAATTACAGAATTGAAATATTGTAAATTGTTATAATTGGTTTTAAATTGATGTAAGAAAGCAAATGCAAACATTAAATTAATAAATAAAATAGTATGGAATAAATGACCATTGAATACAAAATTGGGATATATAAGAATTGTAACAATTGTTTGTGAATAATGAATTCATAAGTGTAATTAAAAGTTATAGTAACGGTCGTAAGTTACTATTTAATTGGTCTATTAATTTAGTTATAAATGTTATATTTGGGTATGAAATTTGAATAAGTAAATAAATGTAAGTGTGTATAAATAAAGGAATTTGTATATAATTAATGGTAACTGAATGAATTCTGTATTATGTATGTAATTATAATAACTGGTTGAAAATAATAAACTTATGTGTAACATTGGCTTGTAAACAATTATTATAAGTTACCTGTTTAATTAGTTAATTGAATTGAAATCGAAAATAAATTTTTAATAAATGTAAATAAATCTTACATTAATGAGAATTGTAATACAATGTTTAGGAGTTGTTAAATTGGAGTGTATTAAGGTAATGAAAGGTAAAACAAAGGTGACTAGGTTTATAGAGTAGTAATGAACTTAATAAAAAGATTGGAAGAAACAAATAAATTTGTTGAAATTCAATTTATAATAAATGGATTTATTGTAGCAAATGAAATTAAATACTACGTTGATTGAATAAAGATGAAATGGGAGGTATTAACGTAATAAATACAAACCAAGTTAATTGTAACCATGAGATGACAATTTAGTGAATAACCGGATTGAAAACCAAATAAATCAATTTATTGGGAATTTAAATTTATAATTACTGGATTAATTGAAATTGAAATTAAATGCCGTAAATTGGGAAATATTCAATGATAAATTGATATAGAAATTTGTTTAAAGGATTCCAAATTTACCAAGAAATCCAAACTGATAAAATTTGTAAATAATTAAATTCGAATTGTAAAATTGATTTAATTAACATATTATTAAATTACTTAACTAATGTGAAAATAGCCATTTTGGCCACTGACTCGGATTTCGACGAAACCAGTTTCATCTGATTCGTAATAGTGAATTATTGTATGATTTAAAGATCGGACATGTCGTTTGATCGTACGGCCTCAAAATGCCTAGGAATCAATTAATTCAAATCTATTTGAAATAAACTGAATTTAACATAACATCTTCATACGATGGAATTTGAACTTGAAACCTGTTCCATTGAGTTTAAAATATTTGAAAACGTCTATTTTGATACATGGATTGACCCATTTGCGTTTCAGAGTCGAAACGTGCTTTTCGGGTCGTGTATCGTTCAGTTGATCTAATCCACTCTTTCTGTTTCAGCCTTGCCTATAAATACCTTGTTATAAACCCTAGCCTATTTCTTATTCCTCATTTCTGTACGTACAATTCTATTTGCTTCTCCTCTTTCAATGGCAGACAAAACCCTAAATCCCAAACTGCTAGTTCAAATCAAAAATCAAATTGAAAATTCAAATTCCTCAAATAACATCAAATTATATATCGATCTTAAGCTCTCAACGAGCGCATCTCAGATTTGAAATTCTTTTTTCGAATTGAAGTTATGTTTGTCCAGAAATTGAAGAACTGTTCAAGGTCGTTCATCATGCGTCGATGAACTACGTCGGATCGTCAACTTGAGGGTAAAGTTTGGTGGAGATCAACGAGAGGAGTTCATCTATATGGTTTATTTCATGAATTTACGGCTGGATCGAGCTGTAAAATTCAATTAGGTCAAGCTTTTTACAGCGGCAGCTGTTGGTGTTTTCGCGAACGTGACTTAGTCGCGTGGGGGCCGAAGGCCTGGGGGTCGGCGGCGCACTCAGGGAGGCGGCGGCCTGGCCCGCGACGTGCGACGGTGAGGTTGATCGAGTTATGAGGGTGGTGGCGTACATCTATTCGCGTTTGGAAGTTTCTGTAGGTGGTTAGGGTTTCGTTGAGTTGGATGATGATGTGTCCCTGGATGAACATGAGTTGTTTTGTTTTATTTTATTTTATTTAAACTTTGAAATTCAATTGTTCTAATCTATATAACTTTGGCAAATGAAATCGATTTTGGACGCGGTTTGCTTTGTTGGGATCGTATTGGAATTCAGGAGACTTTGTCGCTAGTTTGGACGAATTCTGAGACCGTTCAAATTTTGGGCTTATTTTGAATTTAAATTCAATTTAAATTCAAAGGTGAGAGTTTTAACCCACTCACAACTTCTAAATTTCTTATTTTAGTTAAATTTAATTCATGATGTTATTAGGAATTTATTTATGATTGTTTGGTATATTTTTAATCATCAACTCAGTTAAATCGAATTTATTTGAATTAAATTGTTATTTAATTTATTATTGCATATAAAATACCAGTTAAATACCTATTATTTGTTATCAGTTTCTATATTGATATTTATGGGTTGTTTTGGATGATGACTGTGATGGATGTTGATTGTTGATATTGGTTGAATAGATGCTTAGTTTATATCGTTATAAACTGCAAGTTCATTATGGATTATTATTAATTCGAGATTGCGGTTTGAAATGATATACAACTGTAAAATATTAAATTGCAAATTGAAATGATAAATATCCGTATCACTTGACCATAGGATTGAAAATTATATACAAACACTATGGTCTATATATATAAAAATGTTTTGAAATGATTTCTATAGTTTTGTAAAGAAATATATGGTTTTGCAAAATATTGATTTTTGATATTATATAAATATTATTTTATATATAGTTAAATTATTAAATTTAAGCTATGTATATAACTTTTGAATATAATAAAGTTTGATTTTATTAAAATATAATATGGTTAAGTATCTATTTAAATTATATTTTAATCTAGAGTTTAAAATGTTTTAAATAAATTGAGGATGGAAGATAAACTTTAAATCGATTTGAAATTATATTTATTTAAGAACTATACCTAAATAATTTTGATTTTAAATTTAATAAAATTGATATTTTAAAGGATATGATTTTTGTAACTTGTTTTTGGTTTAAAGCGATTTAAATGAATATATCAAGTTGATCTAATTGAATATATCAAGTTTAAATAAATTGAAAGAATATTCAGTATTTGAAGTTTAAAGGTTTTACTTAAGTGATATTGGGTTTATTCAGTGAACATTTCAAATCTAAATAATAGTAATTGAATTGGATATATATGGAATTATCAAAATTTAGTTTTGAGATTTGGAAGATTTAAAGCTTTGAAATATACAAAATTTGAAATGGTCTATTTGAGGTTCAAATCTGCATTTGGAATTGATTTAAATTGAAATGAATTATTGAAACTGAATTGAGTTGAAATTTATGAACTGAGATTTAATTTAAAATTGACTTTTTGGATTCAGGTTGATTTGAATCAATTTGTGAAGTTGAGGAAATTATTTTATTTTATAAAGTAATTTTAAAATTTAAGACTATTTTTTTTATATATACTATTTTAATATCTAAACTGTTTAAGTGGTGAAAGTTATGGTTTCGAAGCTATGAATTTCAAAATATTATGTTTTGAAAATGTTATATTTTCAAGTGTTTTGTTTCGAAAGTGTTATAACCTTGAAAATGCTATGATTCTGAAAATGGATATATTTGGAACGGAAATGATATCATATTGATATGGGTTTGAAATGACAATGATATTTTGGTTTTGAAGTATAAACTATTTTGAAATGACCACGGTATTATAATAATGTTTGGTTGTTAAAGAGGCCGGGATCAGAAGTTGTCATACTCTCTACTAACTCCGAAAACCACTTTGACAATCGTATAAGCGGTGGAGAATCTAGAATGAAGTAGGATGGTGGCGACGTTCTATTGAGGTATTTACGTGGACCCGACTCCCGTGAGTTGGCATAAGGCGGCTAAAACAGGAGCGATTGACAGGCTAATGAGGTAGCTCATCTGATTGGACACACTCCTTCGATACCATTTTATTACATTGTGATTGATTGGGTGCACCTTTGATTTTGGGAGTGTGGCTCGAGGTGGGCGGTAGTGGCTGCTACGCGTTACCACCGGTCCGGAAGCATAATTGGTATATCTACCCTGACATTGTCTAGTTATGCCGTGTTACCTACCCTAGCGTGCCTTGTACGATTTTGGTTTTGTGTTGGAGCCTATGGAGTATCCTCTGGTGGCTTCCCAATCAGGAGGGACTATGATACTAGATAGACCACCAGGACTATGTATGTGTTAAAGGGGATATTAGGTAACTCCTTAACGCTATTTTCAAGTAAGTTTACTTTACTACTAGACATTATTATGATAGCGTATATTATTACATAGTAGATAGTTTAACATATCCTTAGGAGATGTAAATCCCGAACATCTGTTAAGTTACTACACTCACGTTAGACACTGGATAGGAGATGTCAAACCCCGTAAACATCTCTGACGTCGTTCCACTCATATTTTATCGTTGATTCAACTTACATAAGATCTTTTAGTTCTAACTCGAGTGTTTTGTCTTTTCACTTCGCTCGGGTCAGCTTGAGCATTTCAATATTTGAAGACCTTATTACTGGAGGACGAAGACGCAGATTATATTATTATTATTTATTATATTTCACTGCATCATGTATTCCACTGCATTATTTATTATTGTCTGGTATGTGTAACTCTGATCTATGTTGTATAAGTATAATCAAGTGTTTTGTAAAACATCTTCATAAACTGTTATTTGATTGTTATATTTTGTCATTCTTCTGCGAGATTCTGTTTTTTTCCCTGCTTTTTCTTATTGACCTCAATGACAATCCGTCATTCTGTATGGTTTGAGTCGGCATGTGTGTCTGCCTAAACGCATAAAAAGGCGGGATGTTATAGAAATAAAACCAGAAATTGAATTCTGAAATTCAATTTGAATGATGTGAAAAGTCAATGGGGATCAGTATTGAATTTATATGATCTAAATAAGAAAGGAAAGTGAAAATTTTAATCCTGGAATTAAAATTTAACTTGAGTAAATTAAAGGGAATAAGATATATAGGAATTTAACTTAAGATAAGTCAAATAAAATTAAATTTAGATTAGAAATGAATTGGAAGAACTTTTAATTAAGTTGGAAATGATATTGAAATAAAAATCAAATGTTGATTTAAGATTTGGAAGTGAACTAATTTGATAACTAACTAGTTAATGAAATAAGTTGAATTAAATTTTAGAATGGACTTAACTAAGTAAATAAGTTTTTAACTTATAAGTTGGGAGATGAAATAACAAACCAAGATGAAGAAGGTTTGGTAATAAAGTAAAGAATTGGAAAAGTAAAAGTTTGAATTTGTAAATAGAGAGTGAATTGGACTTGTGTAAGTTGAATATAAAAATGAATGGTTAAATATTTATGTAACTATATGTTATAAATATTTAATGTGGGTAAAGTTAAGTTTTAAAGCTGGTAATAACTTAAGCAGTGATACGGATACTGATAATAAACCATAGAAGTAATTCTGTAAAGTGGTTTACAAATAAATTAGCTAACAAAGTGGTGAATAACTTTAATAAGAATTAAATAAAAGTTGATAAATTTAATCAGATAAGAATTAAATTAAAAAGGAAATGGAATTGATGCAAGAAGAAATGAATTGTGATGGAATTGTAGTAATTTAGGTAAGTTGTGAGATGTTATTGTCGATCTTTATGAATGGTCTGGAATGAAACCTGTTTGGATAATGAAATGCAAGTGGAAGGATTTAAATTAATAATGTGATAAAAATGAGAATATTGGGTTGTGAATAATTTAGAATGGAATAAAAATTTATAATTTGAGTTGGAATTAATTTAAAAAGGTTATAAGATTAAGAAATTATTATTTGTTTGAATAACAGCAAATTTGCATAAAATCTGTCGTTTTGTCGTAAACAAAGTAAATGAATTAAAAGAAGTGAATAAAATTGGATTTTGAATCAACTAGAATAGATTGAAATTTAATTAAGTGGGATTGCATATAAGTGGAGGTGAATCATAAAAGAGATGCAAATAAATCAAATTGAAAATAAAATTGATGGTGAATCAGTTTGGAATTGAATAGAAGTAAATTTATATTAGTAAGGCACATGTTAATCATATTGAAGGGAATATGAGTTGGTCGTGGTAAATAGGAATTGAGTATAGTAAAATTTGGTTGTAAACCATTTCGAGTGGAATAAATAAAATCTGGATTTATGAATGGAACTATAAATAGTGGTGAAACCTTATGATTTCTTATAATATATGGATAACATGTTGGATTATGAAGTTTGTCGTACAGGCTATGTAATTGATGTGTTTGGCTAGTAGGTAAATTGAATGTTGTTAAAAATTTCATATTGTTGAAACTTATGTGTTTGTTTGAGAAAGTATAGGTACGGAAGACAATCCGATAGAGTTTGGAGCACGTAAATGCGTAATAAATTAGTCGTTTGCCTATATAACGCTAATGTGAGGTACACCTACGAATAAAGTTAAAAATGATAATATATTGTGATATATTTTGTTTTTCGACCGTGTGGGTCGATGTATATATATTTGTCATCTTTGTGATATTATAAAACGCTCTCCATACAAAGGAGATGCTGTCAAATTTTTTTGAAAATTTTGAGAGTTAGAAATTTTTTGAAAGTTTTGAAAATTTTGGATTAAATAGAAAAGTTGATTTTTTGGAACGATGTGAAGAATCCAAGTTTTGAGTTAGAATGTAAGCTAATGGTTTTGGGATTAAACTAAAGGTATTTGAAAAGTGAGTGTAAGTTTTAATTTAGTGGGTTTTGGGAAAGTTAAAATGGGTTTAGGAGCATTTTTCCTACCTTAGCAAGTTTCGGGGATGAAATTTTTATAAAGGGGGAGGAATGCAACAACCTAGAAAATTTGATCGTTAATTTTTAACATTTAGTTTATTTTAAATGTTTAATGTGGATTGTTAATTGATTTTGAAATAAGAAATATTTGTTAAATCAATAAGATTAGTTATAATTTCAAATATGGCAAATTTAATTGGATTTGGATAATAATAATTTAATATTTGAAATTAGGATAATTTATGAATCTGGGTGTATATAGATATGGAAATGGTTTCTAAAATTTATTTAAAGTATAGTTGGATTTGGATTATAGTATTTGACTTTTAAATGGAATCAAAAGTCGATGAATTAAAATTGATTTTTTTTTATTAATTTAATAATGGGATTTAATATAATAACAATGTAAATGTAACGACCCGTAAAATTCGGTAATTAAATTTCATAACTTAAGAAGATTTTGGTAACTTAATGTTGAAGGAAATAAAAATTTAGTGAATTATTAATGTAAATAATAACTTGGATAAGATTGGTAAGTTAATTGTTAATAACTTGGATGTAATTCCAATAAGTGAAACAATGTAAATGTTAATTATATTCTTATTGTAATAAAAGAATGTTACCAAGATGAAATGATTAATTTAATTTAAAATATTAACTTACTAATAAAATAATGTATAATGAATGGAAATGGAAGGAATTAGGGTATGAACTAATGGTAGCACTTGTTGTAAGCTAATAAGTAAATTAAAACATAACAGTGCTAATTTAGGTTAATAATTAATAGGTTGAATGAAATGACAATTAATGAATCTATAAAAATTGTAAAGTTATAATATAATAGATGGTAGTGGGTTAGGAGGAAGGAACATACAAGTACTAAAAGGTATAATGGTGACAAATGGTTGTTACCAGTAATTCACCAATTACGATAAAGAAAATTAAACATACTTAATGATAATTAATATAATAACGGAAAGTGTGAATGTAAATTAAAAAGGAAGCGTAAAATTTATTTATAAGATAGTAATTGGTGTAATAGGAAGCTAAATAAATTTATTGGGAATATTAATTGTAATTGGATATAGATTAATGTAATAACGTTAATGCAAGTTGATAGATAACTAATTTAGCGCAATCACTATTAATTGGAACCTATTGCAATAAATGGAATTAAATATTACATTAGTGAAGATAAGGTAATATTTGGTAATAAGGTATGGTTAGTGGTTTATGAATGAATTGATAATTAAAATTAAAGGTAGTGATGTTAATATAAGTTGACTATAAACAAATTGAATGAAATTCAAATCAATGGAAATAATGTAGATGTATACTTAGCTACAAATTGAATATATGAAAACAAAATGTAAGCATTGAATTAGGTTAATGAATTTAAATTACAATAAATGGTCATTGATTAAAATCAATGTTCTAGAAGTAATTATAATATTTGTTTGAAGGAAGTAAACTTAAAGGTAACTAGAGTTTAATGGTTACAATTGTTATAAATTACCTGTTTGCTTTATTCATAGGATTTAATTTGATAACGATTGTAGTTATTACACAATAAGTGGAAATAAAGTAGTTAATACGAATAAAGGTGAAATGGAAAGTATCAGTATAATGAAACATAACCAAATGTTAAATATGTTTATAGGATAATGATTGTTTGAATAATAAGAATGTGAATTTAGATTTATTTATTTATTTGAATTTAAATTATGGTAATTGGGTTTATTTCAATTAATTGGATTTAAATATTTAAATATTGAGTTAATGCAGATTAAAGATGAAATTTGAGAATAACAATGTAATAAACCATGAACCAATGTTAATTTTATCTATTTAGTGATAATGGATTGAATAACAAGATTTAAAATCAAATAAATGGATTTATATGAAACTTCAATTGATAATTTGTGAATTTATTTGAAATTGAAATTAATACTGTAATGGGTAAATTAATTTAACTTAAAATTTATGTCTGAACTTATCTGAATTACCGTAAGTGATTAATAAATCCAAAACGGGATGAAATTTGTCAATTAAAGAATTGAAATTTGAAAATTTGATTTAATCAGTTGAATTATAATTTATTTAATTAATGTAAAAATAGCCATTTTGGCCACTGACTCGGATTTCGACGAAACGAGTTTCATCGGATCAGTAACGGTGAATTATTGTAGGATTTCAATTTTCGTAGCGATCGGGCTTGTCGGTTGATCGTACGGACTCCAAACGCCTTGAAATAAATTAAATTGAAATCAATAGATATCAATTTGAAAAATATTGATTTTAGCATAACTTCTTCACTACGATGGAATTTGGACGTGAAACCTGTTCCATTGTGTTTAAAGTATTTTATAACATCTATTTTGATATGCGGGTTGACCCAATTTCGTTCCGGAGTCAAAACGGGCTTTTCAGGCCACTTTATCGTTTAACACGTATACCAATCTGATCCATCTATTCTTTTTCAACCTCGTCTATAAATACCCGGTTATAAACCCTAGCCTACTTCTATTTCTTATTTATCTGTACGTACATGTTGTAACGACCCGCTATTTTGGACTATTCGCATCCGCACATGTCGGACTTGAATAATTCAAAATACTGAATTGTTAATTTAAATTTGGCAAAACTGAATATACACAACAAATAAATAATCACAGAATCACAAACACAGAGTAATAATATGCAGTGGAAGCAAAAGATAATAGTTCATGAAGCTACTATATATAATAGAGTTAAATAAGGTACAACAGATGTCTCGAATACAATAGTCAAATACAATATCAGAATACATCACTGGAATCAACCAGATATCTGAAAGCTGGATAGATAGCTGGATCTCCAAGCGAAGCTCCAACTCCAAAGGTGAGTCTCAAATACTGGTACACTCAGTCTGACCCGAGCGTAAAACAAAACACAAAACACTCGAGTCAAAATTAACATTCTTATACCAATAAATCCAACTCAAGTGAAATCACAATTGGAATACAATAACTCAAAGGATGTTGGAATAACCATCCTTTAAGGATCCGTTAAACTGTAACGTCCCGCCTTTTCGCACGCTTTAAATCGACATACGCGCCAATTCAAACCATATGGAAGGGTGGATATTTATGGGGTAAATAAGAAAAACAAGAAGGAAGAAAACAAAACAGAATCTCACAGCGGAAGGATAAAATATAATAATCAAATATTCAGTTCATGAAGCTGTTTTATAAAAACATTTGATTATATTTACATAAATATCAGAGTTACACATACCAATAACAATGCAGCGGAATTAAATGGTGTAGTTGAATAATATACTAGATAATAGTAATACAAATCTTCATCTTCGTCCTCCAGAGCTAAATCTTCAAATCCTGAAATGCTCGGACTGACCCGAGCGAATTTGAAAAGACAAAAACACTCGAGTCAGAATTAAAAGATCTTATGTGAGTTAAATTAACAGAAATAAATATGAGTGCAGTAACTCAAGAGATGCTCAGGATTTACATCTCCTAAGGATTCGTTAAACCATTTACTATGTAGTATATTGCGCTATTATAATAGTGTCTATTAGTAAAATAAACTTACTTTTAAATAGCATTAAGGTTTTACATTTTCCACCTTCACACATAATATATTCTCATAGTCTATACAGTATCGTAATCTCCTCCGTACTGGGCGTATTCAGAGGACACTCCATAGGTATGGTACAAAACCAAAATCGTAGCACAACTAGGCAATGCCAGGGTAGATATACCAATTACGCATTCGGGCTGGTGGTAACGCATAGCCGCAGCTACCGCCCACCTCGAACAAACTCCCCCTAAAATCAAAAGTAAAGGTGGTCACCGAATCAATCCAAAGTCAGAGTATAGTATCGAAGAGGAGTGTCCGATAAAGGGCGCTAACCCCCTTGGCCCGAGAATCGCTCCTGTTTTAGCCACCTTATGCCAACTCACGGGAGTCGGGTCCACATATTTACCTTAAAGGAAACGACGCCACCAACCTACTTCATTCTGGAATCTCCACCGTGTACACGGTGTTAAAGTGGTTTTCGGAGTTGGCAGAAAGCATGACAACTTCCGATCCCGGTCTCTTTAACAACCAACGTTATTATAACACCGCGGTTATTTAAAATAATTTAAACTTTAAAATCAGAATAAAATATCCATTTTAAATCCATATAATTACGAAATCATTTATATTTTTAAAATCCCAAATCAATACGATATCATTTAGACCCAAAATTATATAATGTCATTTTTATTTTCCAATATATATTCTTTTACAAAATCATAGGGTTTTCAAAGTAAAATATTTAGAAATCAAAACTCCTTAATATAATATTTTCAAATCATACCACCTTGAAAATCATAACTTCGAAACAAATTTCCATCTCTCAAATGGTTAAATATTAAATTACTTTATAAAACACAATAGTTTCTTTAGATATCACAAATCAATTTTCGAATATCGATTTAAACTTCCAAATAACATTTCAATTCTTATGTTTCAAAGCTTTAAATATTTCACCATTTCAAAACAAACTCATTTGACAATCCTATATATATTAAATTCAATTACTTATTATTTAGACTTGAAATATTTACTTAATGAATTCAATATAATTTAGGAAAAACCTTTAACTTCACATAACTGGAAAATCATTCAATTTATTATATATTCATTTAAATCAACCCGATATTCATTTAGATCACTCTACACAAAAAATCAAGTTATAAAATCATATCCTTTAAAAATTCTAACTTTTTATTTAATTCCAATTTAACTTAATATTCATCTTCCAACCTTATTCTCATTTAAGTCAATGAAACTCCAGAAATTAAATTTAAATAAATGCTTAATCATATTTGATCTTAAAATCAAACTCTTTTTTAAACTTCAAATAAAATTTATACAAAGCTTAAAAACCGGAAATTACCATATATATAATAACCTTTGTCAATAACCAAATCAGTGTCCCATAAACCATATATATATAACTTTACAAAACCATAGAAAATCATTTCAAAATATTTATATATATATATACCACGGTGCCTGTATAAAATTTTCTACCCTATGGTCAAGTGATACGGATGTTTATCATTTCAATCCGCAATTTAAAAATAAAAATGCGGTTGTATATCATTTCAAACCGCAATCCCGAATGAAAAGAAATGCATGATAACTTGCAGATTATATAAGATAGAACACATCATCCATTCACCCAATATCAATCATCAACCAATTTAATTCAATCATCATCAATTTAAACAACATCAATATATATAGCATATAAAATATAACAGGTAATAAATGACTATTATTAACTAACAATTTATATTTAAAAATAAATTAATAACTGTTAAACTGGAAGTTTATATGCAATTTAAATAAATTTTCAACTGTCAATTTATATGCAATAATAATATTAATTAACAGTTAAGTTAAATGAATGCGGTTTAACAGAGATGATGAATAAAACATGCCAAACAATCATAAATAAATTTCTACTCATATCGTATGTCAAATTAACAAACATAAGAAATTCTAGAAGTTGTGAGTGGGTTAAAACACTCACCTTTTGAATTTAAATCGAATTTAAATTCGATTTAAACCCAAAATTTTGACGATCTCAGAATTTGTCCAAACTTGTGTCAACAGATCTAGAATTTTATTACGATCCTAACAAAAAAAATCTCGCGTGAAAACGAGGTCGTATGAGAAAGTTATAGCGATAAAACGATTTGAATTTCAAAAATTAAATTAAAACAAAACAAACTCACCCAAAAAAATAAGCCACGTCAGCAACCCTCTCTCACCCTCATACCTGCACGCGACCGAACAACACAGGGAACTTCACGAAACAGAAACCCAACAACAACCGTTGACACCAATTTTGACCATCGATCGCCACGCCTCTCCCCAGAGTTTCGATCCCCGAGTACCACCATCCTCCTCCACAGGCTGAGGCGCGCCTATGGCCAGGAGGCCGCCCCCCCCCCCCCAAAACCTTGCAGCCACTGGTAAAATCCAACCCTAATTGAATTTATCTACTCGATCCAGCCATCAATCGACAAGATGAACGACACCGATGCACTCCACTCGTCCCCCTCCACGCGACTGTAACCTTGATTTAACAATCAGACGACGATCAAAAACCACCAATGGACGACCGAAAATCAATTGCAAATTCCAGGACGAATGATGACTCAAGTCGAAAAGTAATTACACCATTGAATTTTGCTCGTCGAAGGCTTCAACATATTTTTTTTTTTTTGAGATTTTTTTGAGGACTTGAATTTTTGGCTTTTGATTTGGATTGGAATTGGATCTAGGGTTTGCAGCCACTGGAAAAGAGGAGTTGAGGGAAATGAACGCACAAAGAAATGAAGGTAGATGGAGGCTAGGGTTTATAACTGGGTTTATATATAGGTGGGTTAGAAATAGAGTAGATGGATCCGATAAACAAACGTGCTGAACGATAATTGGCCCAAAAAGCCCGTTCTGACTCGGGACGAAATTGGGTAAATACATATATCAAAATAGGTATTTTAAAATATTCTGAACGCGATGGAAAAAGTTTCACGTCCAAATTCGATCGTATGCAGAAGTTATGCTGAGATCAATATTTTCAAATTGATTTCAAATTAATTTCAATTAAATCGATTTCAAGGCGTTTCGCGTTCGTACGATCAAACGACAAGTCCGATCGCTACGAAACTTGAAACCCTATAATAATTCATTATTACGTATCCGATGAAACTGGTTTCGTCGAAATCCAAGTCAGTGACAAAAATAGCTATTTTTATATTAATTAAATGAATTTAAAATAAAAAAATTAAACAAATTTTATATTTAGATTCTAGAATTTGACCCATTTTATCACTCTTAAACTTTCTTAATCATTTACAAAATTTCAAACAAGTTTAGATGCCAAATTAAAGAAGGTAAATTTATAAAGTTCAATATAAATCCTTAATTTCATTAAATTCAAAAATTAAAATTTTACTTTCTAAAAATTTATATTCAATCAAAGAAATCAATTGTTATTCCATTCATATATTTCAAATAGATGGATTTAATATTAGATTCAAATTTTATTATCCTAACATTCTTCGATTACACTTAAATCCCTATAAATGTAATATTTAGATTTTAAATTTTCATTTATTTCGATTAAACCTATTATCATATATTACTTTAAATATACTGACATGCTTACTTTTGCACCCTTTCATTTACCCAACTGCCATTTTAAAATCAATAGATTCATACTCTATTACATAAATGCATACCCTTTTATCTAAATTAAAATCTTCGTAAATTCAAACATTTAATCCATTTAATTCCAATTACTCCTTTCATTGAATTTTGGATTCAAATCAATTTATAAAGCTTTACCTCCATTCTTTATATACACTAACCTTCATTTAATGAAGAATTTATTTACGTTATTCCCCATTTATTACCTTAATTTATTTATCGTAACATTTAATTTTATAATTATTGAAATGATTTCCGATTTAATTGAAGGAACTAAGTATATAACTCAAACTCTTAATCCTACATTTATAAGTATATCCATATCCGTTATATCTATAAATTAAATAAATTCCATTTTTAAGTCCTTTAAATTTATCACTAAATATCCATTTACCTTTTCCATCAAATTTGAATTCCATCAAATTAATATAACAAATCAGATTTCCATTCACACTTTAATATAAACCTAAAATTTGCAATTTATTATCTTGTATTGATTTTATACAATTATCATTAACTTTACATTAAATTACTATTCAATGCATATTTATTCATCAATCAATTCGATATTTACTTTTCTTTACTTCTATTTGATAAATAACCTAGTATACATTTACATACATTCATTTCATTCCATTCATTTATGGGTATTGCATCGAAATTTAATTTATTAACTAATACCAACATTATTACCATTAGTTACAATTGAATCCTTAATTTTATTCAATATCCTGAATAAATAACATATATTAATCAAATCCTTACATTTGTTTTTCTCATATTCCATTAAAAATCAAATCATAACATTTAAAAGATTTTAATGAATTGGAATTTCATTCAAGTCGTAAATTATTAACTTGCAATAACATGATTCCTTAATTTATTCCAATTACCGTTTACACTCTTTTATTGCATTTAAATCAATTTAATATTTTCATTAATTTCTCATATTAAATTTTATATCCAGGTAAGAATCCTTTTTCTACTTAATTAAATTTGGATTTTATTCAAATTTCTATAAATAGGTTTTAAGTCACTATTCACATAATTTATTTTAGCCTTCACTTTAACATTTATTTATCCCCTTTACTGTTTCTACTAAAATAAATTACAAAAATCCTACTAAATAAACAAATTAAATTGTCGAAATTAACGGGTCGTTACACACTCCCCCACTCAAAACTTTCGTCCCCAAAAAGGAATAGAAGGGAAAAGAAGAAATAAGAAAACAATATATCTTCCTTAATTAATTTATAAACAAATAAGTTTACAAAATAAAAAAAATTAACATAACATATACCAATTTATACCTATTTAAATCCTTTGTACATAAATTGTTAAAGTTTGTAAACAATTACAAATTTTTTCTAAGTCCAAAATTTACGGAAAATTTTGGCGGAGTCTCCTTTATACGGAGAAGCTCGGAAGAAAATATAATATAACTATAACAATATACACAAATATTTTCCAAAATAATATATATTCCTACACGGGAAAATATATAAAATAGCGCTATAAACCGTAATCCGAAAACGTACCTATTTGTCGGGCAACTTACGCTAAATTTATGGAACCAAAAGCAGTAGCAATTGCTTCCATAACCTGCATTTCACTTATAAAATCCCAAAGGGTCAACAATTTATATAAAGTGAAATATTTAAGTGGCTTCAATCACTAACAACAAATCAATCCAACCACCACAGTTTCAACAACAGCATACGCAACAATTTCAAAACAACCATTTAACCAAACAACAAATAGTTGTTCGGGTTCAAACTTTTAATTTATACGGAATGAAGAATAACTACTAGCGTATCATTTAGTCAACAGTCTTAGATAAATCTAAATAGGTTATTCACACATCCATATAAATCTAAAGTATCCTTACCCCAACAACCATAAATCAAACAACACAATTCAAATCAACTTTTCTCATTATTAATTTTATTTCATACATTAGTTGTTTAATGCCTTCATTCATTCATTTCAGTGATTTTTTTTTCGTTTATATAACGGTTTATCCTTTTATTTTCATTTATTTCTTTAAATTTTATTTAGAATAACTTCAACCCCTTCTCTTAAGTTTATAATTTCTCTTTATTATATTACATTCATTTATAATTGCATGACCTCATCTATTTACACTTTAATTACGTAAGTTTATAATCATTTATTTGTCATGCTTACCTTTAATTATATTTACTTGGTAAAATTTTAATTATAACTTAAGTTTATAACATTAAATTCTCATTTAATAGCAATTTCATTAAATACTTCATTACCTACTTTTACTTGTACAATTTTCGTTACATTTCCTATTAAACATTTCAACTTTTTACATTTGGTAAGTTATATATGTTAAAGAAAAAATGCAGATGAACTTATACAAGTTTTCTCAATTCTTTTTAATTCATTCATGGTTCAATAAACCTTGACCCTTTTTCTCATAAGTTACAAAATTTCAATTTTATCTTTAATTCCTTTTATTTATAATAACATTTTAATTATGCTTAAATTTAATCAATTCTTATATATAAAGAATTTCATCAATTCATTTACTAAGGTTTACAATCCTTTATTTTCATTACTTATCTCCCTATTATACTAATTTTTTTACTTAAAGTAAAGGTTCCAACTTTTAATTACTAACCTTTCATCTCACTACAATAATTGAACAATTTATTACTCAAAATTTAAGAATTAAATACCGGGTTAAATTTGAAATTATTTTAAAATAATAGATAAATATATTCTTATAACATATATACCTCTAATTATATATAAAACAATTCAAATTTATAGATTTTTCTCAAAATAAAACTGCAGTAGAACTACTACAGTGGCTTTTCCCCTTCGAAACTCGAAAATGAAAGTCGATGATGCGGCCGCCATCACCGAAACTATTTTCCAGCGACAGAGAGGAAAGTACAATACCTTTTTTCTTCAAAATCTTCTTTAAAACAATTTTTCCGAATTATATTAAATTTTTATATCAGAAAATACTTATGACCACATTATTATATTCCAAAATTTATTTGAAAGAAATTTCAAAACCCCGGATCTTGAGTTCTAAATTTCCAAATTTCTTTTATTTTAAATTTTCAATCTTATTTCTATTACTATTTACACTTTATTACCTAACAACCAATCTATTACAGGCAAATATAGATATTATTTGAAAAATTATTTTATAGAAAATATAATAGGTAAAATTATTTCATTCACCTATATTAAAACAAATATTATGTCGGTCTGTCCTATTAAGTGTTTAGAAATCCCTATTGATGTCATAGCATCCCATGCATCAATCAGAATTTATAAACACAAAACGCAACAGATTAACACAATATTAAAACCTTTTTTTAAAACACTAACAAATACGCTCTCTCATATATATACTCTCAGCGACTCCCATAGGGTATTACTACCCTATTAATAAAGAGTCAGACCCCACGAAGCTATGGTTTATCGCTAAACAATGATACCAGATGTAACATCCCGCCTTTTCGCACGCTTTAAATCGACATACATGCCAATTCAAACCATACGGAAGGGCGGATTTTTATGGGGTAAATAAGAAAAACAAGAAGGAAGAAAACAAAACAGAATCTCACAGCGGAAGGATAAAATATAATAATCAAATATACAGTTCATGAAGCTGTTTTATAAAAACATTTGATTATATATACATAAATATCAGTGTTACACATACCAATAACAATGCAGCGGAATTAAATGGTGTAGTTGAATAATATACTAGATAATAGTAATACAAATCTTTGTCTTCGTCCTCCAGAGCTAAATCTTCAAATCCTGAAATGCTCGGACTGACCCGAGCGAATTTGAAAAGACAAAACACTCGAGTCAAAACTAAAAGATCTTATGTGAGTTAAATTAACAGAAATAAATATGAGTGCAGTAACTCAAGAGATGCTCGGGATTTACATCTCCTAAGGATCCGTTAAACTATTTACTATGTAGTATATTGCGCTATTATAATAGTGTCTATTAGTAAAATAAACTTAATTTTAAATAGCATTAAGGTTTTACATTTTCCACCTTAACACATAATATATTCCCATAGTCTATACAGTACCAAAGTCTCCTCCGTACTGGGCATCGTCAGAGGGCACTCCATAGGTATGGTACAGAACCAAAATCGTATAAGGCACGATAGGGTAGGTGACACGACACAACTAGGCAATGGCAGGGTAGATATACCAATTACGCATTCCGGCTGGTGGTAACGCATAGCCACAGCTACCGCCCACCTCGAACAAACTCCCCCTAAAATCAAAAGTAAAGGTGGCCACCGAATCAATCCAAAGTCAGAGTATAGTATCGAAGAGGAGTGTCCGATAAAGGACGCTAACCCCCTTGGCCCGAGAATCGCTTCTGTTTTAGCCACCTTATGCCAACTCACGGGAGTCGGGTCCATGTATTTACTTAAAGGAAACGCCGCCACCAACCTACTTCATTCTGGAATCTCCACCACGTACACGGTTGTTAAAGTGGTTTTCGGAGTTGGCAGAGAGTATGACAACTTCCGATCCCGGTCTCTTTAACAACCAACGTTGTTATAACACCGCGGTTATTTAAAATAATTTAAACTTTAAAATCAGAATAAAATATCCATTTTAAATCCATATAAATACGATATCATTTATATTTTTAAAACCCCAAATCAATACAATATCATTTAGACCCAAAATCATATAATGTCATTTTTATTTTCCAATATATATTCTTTTACAAAATCATAGGGTTTTCAAAGTAAAATATTTAGAAATCAAAACTCCTTAATATAATATTTTCAAATCATACCACCTTGAAAATCATAACTTCGAAACAAATTTCCATCTCTCAAATGGTTAAATATTAAATTACTTTATAAAACACAATATTTTCTTTAGATTTCACAAATCAATTTTCGAATATCGATTTAAACTTCCAAATAACATTTCAATTCTTATGTTTCAATGCTTTAAATATTTCACCATTTCAAAACAAACTCATTTGACGATCCCATATATATTAAATTCAATTACTTATTATTTAGACTTGAAATATTTACTTAATGAATTAAATATAATTTAGGAAAAACCTTTAACTTCACATAACTGGAAAATCTTTCAATTTATTATATATTCATTTAAATCAACCCGATATTCATTTAGATCACTCTACACAAAAAAATCAAGTTAAAAAATCATATCCTTTAAAAATTCTAACTTTTTATTTAATTCCAATTTAACTTAATATTCATCTTCCAACCTTATTCTCGTTTAAGTCAATGAAACTACAGAAATTAAATTTTAAATAAATGCTTAATCTTATTTGATCTTAAAATCAAACTTTATTTTAAACTTCAAATCAAATTTATACAAAGCTTAAAAACCGGAAATTACCATATATATAATAACCTTTATCAATAACCAAATCAATATCCCATCAACCATATATATATATAACTTTACAAAACCATAGAAAATCATTTCAATATATATATATATATATATATATATATATATATATATATATATATACCGCGGTGCCTGTATAAAATTTTCTACCCTATGGTCAAGTGATACGGATGTTTATCATTTCAATCCGCAATTTAAAAATAAAAATGCTGTTGTATATCATTTCAAACCACAATCCCGAATGAAAAGAAATGCATGATAACTTGCAGATTATATAAGATAGAACACATCATCCATTCACCCAATCTCAATCATCAACCAATTTAATTCAATCATCATCAATTTAAACAACATCAATATATATAGCATATAAAATATAACAGGTAATAAATGACTGTTATTAACTATAAATTTATATTCAAAAATAAATTAGTAACTGTTAAACTGGAAGTTTAAATGCAATTTAAATAAATTTTCAACTATCAATTTATATGCAATAATAATATTAATTAACAGTTAAGTTAAATGAATGCGGTTTAACAGAGATGATGAATAAAACATGCCAAACAATCATAAATAAATTTCTACTCATATAATATGTCAAATTAACAAACATAAGAAATTCCAGAAGTTGTGAGTGGGTTAAAACACTCACCTTTTGAATTTAAATCGAATTTAAATTCGATTTAAACCCAAAATTTTGACGGTCTCAGAATTTGTCCAAACCAGTGTCAACAGATCCAGAATTTTATTACGATCGTAACAAAAAAATCTCGTGTGAAAAGGAGGTCGTATGAGAAAGTTATAGCGATAAAACGATTTGAATTTCAAAAATTAAATTAAAACAAAACAAACTCACCTAAAAAAAAATAAGCCACGTTACTAACCCTCTCTCACCCTCATACCTACACGCGACCGAACAACACAGGGAACTTCACGAAACCGAAACCCAATAACAACCGTTGACCCCAATTTTGACCACCGATCGCCATGCCTCTCCCCAGAGTTTCGACCCCCGAGTACCACCATCCTCCTCCACAGGCCGAGGCACGCCTATGTCCCGGAGGCCGCCTCCCCAAAACCTTGCTGTCGCCAGTAAAATCCAACCCTAATTGAATTTATCTACTCGATCCAGCCATCAATCGACAAGATGAACGGCCCCGATGCACTCCACTCGTCCCCCTCCACACGACTGTAAACTTGATTTAACGATCAGACGACGATCAAAAACCAGCAATGGACAACCGAGAATCAATTGCAAATTCCAGGACGAACGATGACTTAAGTCGAAAATGAATTACACCATTGAATTTTGCTCGTCGAAGGCTTCAACATATATTTTTTTGAGATTTTTCTGAGGACTTGAATTTTTGGCTTTTGATTTGGATTGAAATTGGATCTAGGGTTTGCAGCTACTGGAAAAGAGGAGTTGAGGGAAATGAACGCATAAAGAAATGAAGGTAGATGGAGGCTAGGGTTTATAACTGGGTTTATATATAGGTGGGTTAGAAATAGAGTAGATGGATCCGATAAACAAACGTGCTGAACAATAATTGGCCCAAAAAGCCCGTTCTGACCCCGGGACGAAATTAGGTAAACCCATATATCAAAATAGGTATTTTAAAATATTCTGAACACGATGGAAAAAGTTTCACATCCAAATTCGATCGTATGTAGAAGTTATGCTGAGATCAATATTTTCAAATTGATTTCAAATTAATTTCAATTAAATCGATTTCAAGGCGTTTCGCGTTCGTACGATCAAACGACAAGTCCGATCGCTACGAAACTTGAAACCCTACAATAATTCATTGTAACGTATCTGATGAAACTGGTTTCGTCGAAATCCGAGTCCGTGACAAAAATAGCTATTTTTATATTAATTAAATGAATTTAAAATAAATAAATTAAACAAATTTTATATTTAGATTCTAGAATTTGACCCATTTTATCACTCTTAAACTTTCTTAATCATTTACAAAATTTCAAACAAGTTTAGATGTCAAATTAAAGAAGGTAAATTTATAAATTTCAATACAAATCCTTAATTTCATTAAATTCACAAATTAAAATTTTACTTTCTAAACATTTATATTCAATCAAAGAAATGAATGGTTATTCCATTCATATATTTCAAATAGATGGATTTAATATTAGATTCAAAATTTATTATCCTAACATTCTTCGATTACACTTAAATCCCTATAAATGTAATATTTAGATTTTAAATTTTCATTTATTTCGATTAAACCTATTATCATATATTACTTTAAATATACTGACATGCTTACTTTTGCACCCTTTCATTTACCCAACTGCCATTTTAAAATCAATAGATTCATACTCTATTACATAAATGCATACCCTTTTATCTAAATTAAAATCTTCGTAACTTCAAACATTTAATCCATTTAATTCCAATTACTCCTTTCATTGAATTTTGGATTCAAATCAATTTATAAAGCTTTACCTCCATTCTTTATATACACTAACCATCATTTAATGAAGAATTTATTTACGTTATTCCCCATTTATTACTTTAATTTATTTATCGTAACATTTAATTTTATAATTATTGAAATGATTTCCGATTTAATTGAAGGAACTAAGTATATAACTCAAACTCTTAATCCTACATTTATAAGTATATCCTTATCAGTTATATCTATAAATTAAATAATTCCATTTTTATGTCCTTTAAATTTATCACTAAATATCCATTTACCTTTTCCATCAAATTTGAATTCCACCAAATTAATATAACAAATCAGATTTCCATTCACACTTTAATATAAACCTAAAATTTGCAATTTATTTTCTTGTATTGATTTTATACAATTACCTTTAACTTTACATTAAATTGTTGTTCAATGCATATTTATTCATCAATCAATTCGATATTTACTTTTCTTTACTTCTATTTGATAAATAACCTGGTATACATTTACATACATTCATTTCATTCCATTCATTTATGGGTATTGCATTGAAACTTAGTTTATTAACTAATACCAACATTATTACCATTAATTACAATTGAATTCCCAATTTTATTCAATATCATTAATAAATAACATATATTAATCAAATCCTTACATTTGTTTTTCCCATATTCCATTTAAAATCAAGTCATAACATTTAAAAGATTTTAATGAATTGGAATTTCATTCAAGTCGTAAATTATTAACTTGCAATAACATGATTCCTTAATTTATTCCAATTATCGTTTACACTCTTTTATTGCATTTAAATCAATTTAATATTTTCATTAATTTCTCATATTAAATTTTATATCTAGGTAAGAATCCTTTTTCTACTTAATTAAATTTGGATTTTATTCAAATTTCTATAAATAGGTTTTAAGTCACCATTCACAAAATTTATTTTAGCCTTCACTTTAACATTTATTTATCCCTTTTGTTGTTTCTACTAAAATAAATTACAAAAATCCTATTAAATAAACAAATTAAATTGTCGAAATTAACGGGTCGTTACATAAACTATCTACTATGTAATAGTGTATGCTAAGTAGATAATGTCTATCAGTAATATAAAGTATCAAAATAGCGTTAAGGGGTTACCATTATCCCCCTTAACACATTTTATATAAGCGTTATGGTCTATACAGCACTGTAAACTCCACCGTAAACTAGTGGGATATAAGGGAGTACTCCATAGGTATAACACAAAACAAATTCGTAGTGGTCGCGTATATAGGGATACAAGTATGACAAGGCACATGAGGCAATACCCAAGGTAGTGAAACTACCGTTTTCCTGATTCGGACTGGTGAAAACGCATCGCCGCAACGATGGCAACACTACGAAACAACACTCCCAGAAGTACAAGGGTGCACC
The DNA here is from genome assembly GCA_030765085.1 of Allium cepa. Lineage (NCBI taxonomy): Eukaryota > Viridiplantae > Streptophyta > Magnoliopsida > Asparagales > Amaryllidaceae > Allium > Allium cepa. The sequence continues at coordinate 310,930,706 of CM060937.1, forward strand.
AATCAATAACAGGGAATGAATAGTTTATGAAGAAGTGTGTTCGCTCGAGGTGGCTAACCCTATTTGGCCCGACACGGCTCCTGTTTTAGTCATTTCCAATTTGACACAAGTGTCAAGGCTATCCATTATCGTTCTATTTCTTCAGTCAACACGTACATCATTCCAACCACTTCATTCTGGATCACACTCCGCGTATAGTTATTAAAGTGGTTTTCGGTTTAGACAGAGAGTATGTCCATAACCGATTCCGATCTCTTTAATAACTTTCGTATTTGTTACACCGATTGGTCGTTTTATAAATTTCAAAAACCAAAATAATTTCAATTTCAATTAGAATTTGAAAATCAACATTTAATTTTCTTTCTATATCAATTTCCATAATTTACGTTTCAAAACTTTCAAATTACAATTTCAAAATCTTATAATTCAATTTCATTTTTATTTAAATAATTCAAATATCGATTTAAGTTCGTATATAAGTTTCATTTCATAATCATTAAATAAATTCAATTTAACATTCAAATCAATTTTAAATTCATTTATAGATTTCATTCAATATTCGTTAAATTACTTTATCATTGAAAGCAATTTCTATTAAATTTACCATTCATTAAATCAATTTAAGTTTTCCTTCGTTATATCAAAACTTACAAATTTTATTAAATTAAATTCGTCAAATCAATTCTTTAAATTGCAAGTCTTACATCAATTCCAATAAATCACATTTTATTTCTTGTTAAAGAAATTCAGTTTCACTTACTTATTTACTTAGTTACAAATTCAAAACTCAATTAATAAAGAAACTAAATTTCACATATTCAAGGAGTTCAATTTCACTTATTAACTTACTTAAATAATTTTCCAAAACTTAATAAATAAAGAAACCCTATTTTATTTATTAACGAGGTTTCAAATTCACTTATTCAAAAGTTAAATTTTTCTTATCAAAGAATTCAAATTTTTATTCAATTATCAAATAATTCAATTTTATTTAATTATTACATAATTTCAAAACTTAATTAATAATTTCAAACTTAATTATTAATCAATTTAAATTTTAGACAATGTTCTTTCGTCAATCTACGTTAATATTTTGTTCAGATTTCCAATATTCACATTTTCCTTTCATTTAAATTCAAATTCCAATTATTCCAAAACCTTATTATTATTCAAATAAAACCTTTAATTTATTTAAATCAAATTATTGCCCAATCGGGTTTAATTAAATTTCTATCCTAGGTCAAGTTTATTTGGGTATTTATCATTTCAACCCGATTCCGTTCCAATTCAAAAATCAAAGCATAGCAAAAGGGAACTTGCAGTGTGATAACTGGGATGGTGTCAAAGTAAATAAACAAGCAATATCATCCATATATAACAATTCAATAATTTATTTAAATAATCCTAAAATAATCGTATTAATTTACATTTATTATTTATGCAAATTAGTATAATTATTTCTAGAATCTATACTATCATTTAATGTAGATTATAGATTATTACGCTAATTATTCTATGTAATTCTACACTTGATATCAATTATTCAATTTCATACTTCATCAATTAATACAACGTAAATTCAATGGTTCAAGGGTAATTAACCATTTTTCTACGTGTCAAATTATTAAACATTTAAAAGGGTCATATTATACCAATCAAATTCAACACATATGTCGATTCAAATTTTTAACTATCCTACGTCAAATTCAATTGCATAATATTTATCACTTTAAATAGTTAACAATTTAACGTCCAATTTCCACATCAATCAATCAATCCATCAACTGGATATTTATCGTATAAATAACAGATAAAGATGGCAGGTGTCACAGGTGAACTGATACAGGTAATAACATATAACAGTGCAAATAACTAACAACCGTATATTTCAATTTTCGTTTCAATTGAAATCAAATTTAATAAATAAAATAACATTAATCGTGAGTGATTGCTCACCTTTCTGAGGTTGGAGAGAGATTCGACGATAGAATGAGTTACGATTCCAAGCACAGATTCCAAAGTAAAGCACGACGCGACGATCGAAGCTGATAGATAAGAAATTGATGAGAACGGATATATATAAAAAAATTAAATCCAATATTACCCGTAAAAAAAATCTTTAATATATATTAAAAATCAACATTTAACTTTCGTACATTTCATTTTCCTTTATACATTAAAAAATTTAAAATAACATATGTTCGCAAGGAAACACTCATGTAGACTTATAGACAATTATATACAATATACTAAAGGCATGGTCGTTGAATATCAAAATATCTATATAAGCTGCATACCTCAAAACTTTTACAACCACTATTACATTATACAGTATACATATAAACCACTACAGTATAATATAATGTAATATAAAATCATATTGTATACATATGAAACTGCACAAAAAGGAGGCTCGGCTGTGCTTTCAATTCTTAAAGGTGAAACTTACTTTTATAGTAAATATACGGTACAGTATACTTTCTATATAAACTCATATAGTTCCAACAAATCTTATATGAAACAGTCTATAAACATATAAATTTACTATTTAAAATCAACATACCATACATTATAAAGACTAGAATACTGTAGCATATAAGCTGTATATATAAAACATACGTAGACTCTACTATTATACTAAATAAATAGATCTCTGTTTTAAATAAACTAACAAAGAACCACAGCTATAACCTGAATAATCCTCATTCTACGACCTCATAGCAAACAGAGTTTAAATTTTTTAAAGTATGTATGTACGTTTATCACTCAAAATAAAAAGCTACAGCTTTGAACAGTTTATAAAAATATAAATACACACCTACTCATGCCTACATCACAATATAAAACAGTTTATATATTAATATATCATCAGTATTTTATAAGTATCCTTAGTAAAAGCTTACATCTTACATTCACGGGAGAGGCGAAGTTGTGGAGGGCGGTTATTTGTGAAGTTCAGCATGAGAGAGAGGGTGTCAGGCATGGGTTGAGCGACGGTCAGCGCAAGACAAAGCAGAGCAACTCTCGTCCATGCTTGTGGTCGAGGATGGGTTGCACGGCGTCGTGCACGTAAGGGATTGATGGTGCAAGGGGCCGAGCTCGGTTAGGCCGAGTGCAGTTGGTGGCAACTGGGAAGGCGAGGGCTTTGGCCAGGGATGATGGCGAAGATGTTGTGGTGGTAGGCTTGGTGATGGGTCGTGGGATCAGAGGTTGAGGCGGATGTGCTTGAGGACGTGGGAGGTGGATCTGGTTGTGATTTCGGTGGTTAGTGCTAAGGTGGCGGAGTAAAACATTGAGGCAGAAGGTAAAGAGAGGAGGAGATGTGCGTTGCATGGGAAAGAGGGTGGATGCTAGGTGAAGAACCTTCGTTTTATAAACTATTAAAAGTAGAGGAGAAGGTTTCAAAAGCTTTGCCTAATATAATTTTCTCTCTCCAAAAAGTAACAATAGAAAGAAGAGAAACAGGGATATAGGAAGTAGAGAGAAGAAGTTGGGAAAAGTTGGAAGGAAAAAATGGGCAGACAAAACGAGCAAGCAAATAAATGAAAAGTGAAACTAATCAATAGTCAGCTACGTGAATTACAAGGAGTAATAAAAGCTGATGGCCATTAGTATCTGAACGGTGGAAAATAAATGGACACAAGGAAACAAAAGGCGGACCGTTACGGTTTACTGCTTTACGGTTTTCGACGCGTACCGGATTCCAAAATACACAAATGAATACACCGTTGAGATCAGCACGACGAGACGATCAAATCGGTATACAAATATCAGTGGTACGATTGAATTATAAAATTTTGAATTTTCTACAAGCGGAAAATGCAAGAAAAAACACAGAAAATAAGATCGACGGAGCTAAAGAAGTCAGAATTTTGAAAAACGAAAATGACATCTTGCTCAGAAGACGGTTTAGAATTTTTGTATGTAAAAATATTTAGGTTTCGAAAATGTTTTATTTTCATCGTTTTTAACTGATTAAATTGAAGTAAATTTACGCACGAAATAAACTTCATATTTTTTTCTGACGAAAATTACTAGTTGCTATGTTTAACTAGACTCATTTCAAATATAAATTTTTATTTCAAAATTTTATCGTTTAGAATTCCATAAAATTTTAGTTAATTAAATTAATTAAAATCATTAAAATATCCGGGATGTTACACTCTCCCCCACTCAAAACTTTTCGTCCTCGAAAAGAAAGTGGTAGGAGATAGAAACAATCAAAAGAAAATAGGCTTGAATTACATAATAAACAATTAATTTAAACCATAAAAATTTCGATTTAAATAAATTTATATTCAAAAATTTGTTTTTAAATTCAAGGTTTTCATTAAATTGATTTGATTTCACATTTATTAACGTTGGGTACAAAAGGTTTCTTTCAAATGAAATTCAATTTAAATTCAATTAATTCAAGGTACAACCTAAAGTTGATTTAATTCATTTTATTAGCTTTTAAACAAATTTTTCTTCTATTAATATCAACTATTATTTAACTTATTATTCTATTTATCTCCATAAACATTTTATAATTAAAATTTAAGTGAATAATATTTATTATACGCACTCACATTCATTTACAAAGACAGTTTATATTATATACTGTCCAATTTTCTTAAATTACAATTTCAAAGATCATAAATTTGAATAGTCATTTATTATAATCATACTTTATTCGACAAATTTAATTCTTCTTCATTCCAAATTATTAGTAAATTTATTCCACTTAATATATCTTATCACATATATATTAAGTATATTTACATTTATAATAACTACTCAAATTTGTTTAAAATTCCTTGATATCATTTTCTACTGTATAATATTCAATTACATAGTAAACTTTTGAGCAATTTAGGTAAGTTATATATAATGCAATTGAGTATTATATAAGTAAATTTCTCATTTAATTATTTAGGTTTAAATTTTTATTCAAAATTTCGATTTCATTTTATAACTGAAATTACCCTTTAACATAAATTTAAGAATTAAATTTCCGAGTAACTTCAAATTTATTTAGAGACAAATAAATATATATATATATATATATATATATATATAACATCAAATCAGATTTAAATCATATCTCAGTTCAAACTACCGAACTGTAACTCTTTCATATATAAATCATTATATATATATATATATATATATATATTACAAATCAAATCATACTTTAAGAAATTCAAATCAATTTATTTTTCAAAACAAACCGTAGCAAAGCTACAGAATAGTCTCTCCACTTCGAAACTCGAAAATGAATGTCGATGATGCGGCCGTCATCATCGAAATTATTTTCCAGCGACAAAAGAGAAGAGCTCTAATTTAAACAGTTAAAATTCTTTGAAACGGTTTCTATTTGAAAATATTTAAATTGTATACACTTTAAAACTTCAAATCAAAGTTTGAAATCACCGGATATGAAATTCTCAAATTCTTGATTTAAATTCATTTCAAATTCCAAATCAAATTATAACCAAGTTATGTAAATTCAATATATTATGCAATGGACAACGGTTTACGAAACAATAAATGAAAATCAAATATTATCATTTTTGACAATAAATTCATTAACAATTTAATTTCATAGAAATTTATAATTACATATAGTATAATCATTTTTTTATTTTACCAAATTTGAAAACTATTTTGTGTCAGTTTGCTCTGCTCAAGTGTTTTGGAAATTATATCGATAGCGTTGATCAGAGGGATCGATCGAAATCCAAATCAACATCGACAACTCAAATAGCACAATACATACATATATATATATATATAAAGCATTTTTAACATTAATTTACAAATACACTTCCTCGCTCGACGATACAAGAATGGATTTAAAGCAAGGATAGAGGTTCAAATTTGATGAACTCAAATTAAAGAGAATTTCGATTCGAAGGTAGATTCGAAACAAAGATAAAATGATTAAATAATCAAAATTTGGAAATGGATAAGTTTATATAAATCACGAGCAACCTTAACCGGGTTAACCGTGACTTCAAGAATAGATCGATGTAGAATTTCAAGGTAAATTGACATCAGATCTCAAGAAATAGGATTCAGGCATAGCAGGAGATAGATAGCATCGTAAACCGAGGATACAGAAATCTCCGGTAAATCAATGCCTATTGTAAAGGAGTTTCACCCATTTACAAATAATTCGAAGATTGGCTAGACCGCTGATTCATTATAAAGATCATTCGAAATGGAGTAATGGGATACCCCGGAATTAAAAGAAGACGAATAGTGAGGAACACGAATGAACTTTGGAACCATAGGGAACTTTCCAAAATTCAAAGGAATCGAGTCAAAACAAAGAGATTGAAACACGAATGAGAGTGATTATGTAAATACATTTACCATATATGCTAAGTTTTGCCTAGAGCTACCAAAGCTCTGATACCAACTGTAATGACCCACTATTTTTGACTATTCGCATCCGCACATGTCGGGCTTGAATAATTCAAAATATTGAATTGTTAATTTAAATTTGGCAAAATTGAATATACACAGCAAATAAATAATCACAGAATCACAGACACAGAGTAATAATATGTAGCAGAAGCAAAATATAATAGTTCATGAAGCTACTATATATATAACAGAGTTAAATAAGGTACAACAGATGTCTCGAATACAATACTCAAATACAATATCAGAATACATCACTCGAATCAACCAGATACCTGAAAGCTGGATAGATAGCTGGATCTCCAAGCGGAGCTCCAACTCCAAAGGTGAGTCTCGAATACTGGTACACTCAATCTGACCCGAGCGTAAAACAAAACACAAAACACTCGAGTCAGGATTAACATTCTTATATCAATAAATCCAACTCAAGTGAAATAACAACTGAAATACAATAACTCAAAGGACGTTGGAGTAACCATCCTTTAAGGATTCGTTAAACTATCTACTATGTAATAGTGTAGCTAAGTAGATAATGTCTATCAGTAATATAAGGTATCAAAATAACGTTAAGGGGTTACCATTATCACCCTTAACACATTTTATATAAGCGTTATAGTCCATACAACACTGTAAACTCCACCGTAAACTAGTGGGATATCATGGAGTACTCCATAGGTATAACACAAAACAAATTCGTAGTGGTCGCGTATATAGGGATACAAGTATGACAAGACACATGAGGCAATACCCAAGGTAGTGAAACTACCGTTTGCCTGATCTGGGCTGGTGAGAACGCATCGCCGCAACGATCGCAACACCGCGAAACAACACTCCCAAAAGTACGAGTGTGCACCAATCAATAACAGGTAATGAATAGTTTACGAAGATGTGTGTTCGCTCGAGGTAGCTAACCCCATTTGGCCCGGCACGGCTCCTGTTTTAGTCATTTCCAATTTGACACAAGTGTCAAGGCTATCCATTATCGTTCTCTTTCTTCAGTCAACACGTACATCATTCCAACCACTTCATTCTGGATCACACTCCGCGTATAGTTATTAAAGTGGTTTTCAGTTTAGACAGAGAGTATGTCCATAACCAATTCCGGTCTCTTTAATAACTTTTGTATTTGTTACACCGATTGGTCATTTGATAAATTTCAAAAACCAAAACAATTTCAATTTCAATTAGAATTTGAAAATCAACATTTCATTTGTCTTTCTATATCAATTTTCATAATTTACGTTTCAAAACTTTCAAATTACAATTTCAAAATCTTATAATTCAATTTCATTTTTATTTAAACAATTCAAATATCGATTTAAGTTCGTATATAAGTTTCATTTCGTACTCATTAAAATTCAATTTAACATTAAAATCAATTTTAAATTCATTTATTGATTTCATTCAATATTCGTTAAATTACTTTATCTTTCAAAGCAATTTCTATTAAATTTACCATTCATTAAATCAATTTAAGTTTTCCTTCGTTATATCAAAACTTACAAATTTGATTAAATTAAATTCGTCAAATCAATTCTTTAAATTGCAAGTCTTACATTAATTCCAATAAATCACATTTTATTTCTTGTTAAAGAAATTCAATTTCACTTACTTATTTACTTAGTTACAAATTCAAAACTCAATTAATAAAGAAACTAAATTTCACATATTCAAGGAGTTCAATTTCACTTATTAACTTACTTAAATAATTTTCCAAAACTTAATAAAGAAAGAAACCCTATTTTATTTATTAACGAGGTTTCAAATTCACTTATTCAAAAGTTAAATTTATCTTGTCAAAGAATTCAAATTTTTATTCAATTATCAAATAATTCAATTTTATTTAATTATTGCATAATTTCAAAACTTAATTAATAATTTCAAACTTAATTATTAATCAATTTAAATTTTAAACAATGTTCTTTCGTCAATCTACTTAATATTTTGTTCAGATTTCCAATATTCACATTTTCCTTTCATTTAAATTCAAATTCCAATTATTCCAATACCTTATTATTATTCAAATAAAACCTTTAATTTATTTAAATCAAATTATTGACTAATCGGGTTTAATTAAATTTCTATCCTAGGTCAAGTTTATTTGGGTATTTATCATTTCAACCCAATTCCATTCCAATTCAAAAATCAAAGCATAGCAAAAGGGAACTTGCAGTGTGATAAATCGGATGGTGTCAAAGTAAATAAACAAGCAATAACATCCATACATAACAATTTAATAATATATTTAAATGATCCTGAAATAATCGTATAATTTACATTTATTATTTGTGCAAATTAATATAATTATTTCTAGAATCTTCACATCATTTCATGTAGATTAAAGATTATTACACTAATTATTCTATGCAATTCTACACTTGACATCAATTATTCAATTTCATACTTCATCTATTAATACAATGTAAATTCAATGGTTCAAGGGTAATTAACCATTTTTCTACATGTCAAATAAGTAAACATTTAAAGGGGTCATATTATACTAATAAAATTCAACACATATGTCGATTCAAATTTTTAACTATCCTACGTCAAATTCAATTGCATAATATTTATCACTTTAAACAGTTAACAATTTAACATCCAATTTCCACATCAATCAATCAATCCATCAACTGGATTTTTATTCTATAAATAACAGATAAAGATGTCAGGGGTCACAGGTGAATTGATACAGGTAATAACATATAACAGAGCAAATAACTAACAACCGTATATTTCAATTGTTGTTTCAATTGAAATCAAATATAATAAATAAAAGAACGTTAATCATGAGTGATTGCTCACCTTTTCGAGCTTAGAGAGAGATTCGACGATAGAATGAGTTACGATTCCAAGCACAGATTCCAAAGTAAAGCATGACGCGACGACCGAAGCTGATAGATAAGAAATTGATTAAAACTGATATATATATAAAAAAATTAAATCCAATATTACCCGTAAAAAAATCTTTAATATATGTTAAAAATCAACATTTAACTTTCGTACATTTCTTTTTTCTTTATACATTCAAAAATTTAAAATAACATATGTTGCAAGGATCCACTCATGTAGACTTATAGACAGTTATATACAATATACTAAAAGGCACAACCATTGAATATCAAAATATCTATATAAGCTGCATACCTCAAAACTTTTACAACCACTATTACATTATACAGTATACATATAAACCAGTACAGTATAATATAATGTAATATAGAATCATACTGTATACATATGAAACTGCACAAAAAGGAGGCTCGGCTGTGCTTTCATTTCATAAAGGTGAAACTTACTTTTATAGTAAATATAGAGTACAATATACTTTCTATATAAACTCATATAGTTTCAACAAATCTTATATAAAACAGTCTATAAACATATAAATTTACTATTTAAAATCAACATACCATACATTATAAAGACTAGAATACTGTAGCATATAAGCTGTATATATAAAACATATGTAGACTCTACTATTATACTAAATAAATAGATCTCTGTTTTAAATAAACTAACAAAGAACCACAGTTATAACCTGAATACTCCTTATTCTACGACCTCATAGCAAACAGAGTTTAAATTTCTTAAAGTATGTATGTACGTTTATCACTCAAAATACAAAGCTACAGCTTTGAACAGTTTATAAAATTATAAATACACACCTACTCATGCCTACATCACAATATAAAACAGTTTATATATTAATATACATCAGTATTTTATAAGTATACTTAGTAAAAGCTTACATCTTACATTCACGGGAGAGGCGAAGTTGTGGAGGCCGGTTGTTTGTGAAGTTCAACACGAGAGAGAGGGTGTCAGGCATGGGTTTAGCGGCGGTCAGCGCAAGACAAAGTGGAGCAACTCTCGGCCGGGCTTGTGGTCAAGGATCGGTTGCACGGCGTCGCACGCGTGAGGGGTTGATGGTGCAAGGGGCTGAGCTCGGTTAGGCCGAGTGCAGTTGGTGGCGACCGGGAAGGTGAGGGCTTTGGCCACGGATGATGGTGACGATGTTGTGGTGGTAGGCTCGGTGATGGGTCGTGGGCTCGGAGGTTGAGGCGGATGTGCTTGAGGACGTGGGAGGTGGATCTGGTTGTGATTTCGGTTGTTAGTGCTAAGGTGGCGGAGTAAAACGTGGAGGCAGAAGACAAAGAGAGGAGGAGATGTGCGTTGCATGGGAAAGAGTGTGGATGCCAGGTGAATAACCTTCATTTTCTAAACTATTAAAAGTAGAGGAGCAGGTTTCAAAAGCTTTGCCTAATATAGTTTTTTTTCTTCGAAAAGTAACAATAGAAAGAAGAGAAACAGGGATATAGGAAGTAGAGAGAAGACGTTGGGAAAAGTGGGAATGAAAAAATGGGCAGACAAAACGAGCAAGCAAATAAATGAAAGGAGAAAATAATCAATAGTCAGCTATGTGAACTACAAGGAGTAATAAAAGCTGATGGCCATTGGTTTCTGAACGGTGGAAAATAAATGGTCACAAGGAAACAAAAGACGAACCGTTACGGCTTACCGCTTTACGGTTTTCGACGCGTACCGGATTCCAAAATACACAAATGAATACACCGTTGAGATCAGCACGACGAGACGATCAAATCGGTATACAGATATTAGTGGTACGATTGAATTATAAAATTTTGAATTTTCTACAAGCGGAAAATGCAATAAAAAATGCGGAAAATAAGATCGACGGAGCTAAAGAAGTCCGAATTTTGAAAAACAAAAAATGGCTTCTTGCTCAGAAGACGACTTAGAATTTTTCTATGTAAAAACATTTAGGTTTCGAAAATGTTTTATTTTCATCGCTTTTAGCTGATTAAATTGAAGTAAATTTACGCACAAAATAAACTTCATATTTTTTCGGGCGTAAATTTATCAGTTGCAATGTTTAACTAGACGCATTTCAAACATAAATTTTTATTTCAAAATTTTATCGTTTAGAATTCCACAAAATTTTAGTTAATTAAATTAATTAAAATCATTAAAATATCCGGGTTGTTACACATTTCAACCTTCTCTCCTCCTCAATGGCAGATAAAAAATTCTAGATCCAAAAACAAATCAAATTTCAATCCGAATCAAAAAAATTCAAACTCCTCAAAAAAATTCAGAAAAATTATAAATCGAAGCCCTCGACGAGTGCATCTCAGATCCATGATTCGTTTTTCATTTTGTTTTATCGTCTGATCAGTAAAAATCGAAGAACTTTCGGCCATTCATCGCTCGACGACGAACCTCGTCTGGTCGGGAAATCACTTCTGGGTATTGAAGAGAGCACCGAGGAGATTGCATCGGCATCGTTTTTTGACATTTCATCGGCTGGATCGGGCGAATAAATCCAGTTAGGGTTTCGAAACCCTTAGGAAACGATGGCGGCTGCAACAAATTTGGGGTTGCGGTCAGAGACGAGGTGGATCGTTGTGGGGCAGGCGCGTGGCGCGCGGTGGCCAGAGGCGTTCGTGGTCGTTGATTTGAACGTGGGTGGTGGCGGCGCTGTTCGATTTGAAGACAGGCTAGGGTTTCGGTTTCAATAACCTGGTAGCGTGCGTTTCGTGTAGATCGTGAAGTTGTTGATGACGTGGCTTGTGAGTGGTTTCTTTTGTTTTATTTTCTATTTTATTTAATTCAGATTTCAATTATTCTAATTTCAATAACTCTTACATACGAACTCCAATTCACGCGTGGTTTTCTCCGCTAGGTTCGTCTTGGAATTCCAGACATTTTGGCGCTGGTTTAGATAAATTTAGAGACTGTTTAACTTTTGGGTTTAAATTGGATTTAAATTCAATTTAATTTCAAAAGGTAAGTGTTTTAACCACGCACAACTTCTAAAAATTTTATGTTTGGTAAATTAATTTATGTTGTGATTATGCATTTATTTATGGTTGTTTCGTATATTTTTGATCATTATCTCAGTTAATTGCATTTATTGAAATTAAATCTTTATTTAATTTATTGTTTAATATAACTGCCAATTAATTACCTGTTATATATTACCAATTATATATTGATATTGATTGATTGTTTTGATGATTTTGATGGATGTATGATTTTATGATGGATGAATGGATGTTTATTTATATCATCATAATCTGCAAGTTGTTATGCATTTATTTTGATTCAGGATTGCGGTTTAAAATGATATACAACCGCATTTTTATTTTTAAATTGCGGATTGAAATGATAAATATCCATATCACTTGACCATAGGATAGAAAATTATATACAGCCACCGCGATATATATATATATATATAAATTATTTTTTAAATGATTTTTATGGTTTTGTAAAGAAATATATGGGCTATACAGATATTTATTTTAGATGTTATGTAAATGCTATTTTATTATTGATTTAGCTATGTATAAATTTGTTTTGAATTATAAAATAAGCTAAATAATAAAGCTTGAATTTCTTTTATATAATATGGTTAAGTATATATTTAAATTCTATTGTATATAGAGTATATAATGACTCAAATAAAATTAAGGTTGGAAGATAAACATGAATTTGATTTGAATTTAAGATTTAAGGATTATCCTCGAAAAAATTAATTTGAAATATAAACAAATTGAGATTTAAAAGGTATGATTTTATAACTTGATTTTTGTTTAGAGGATTTAAATGAATATCAAATTGATTTAATTGAATGTTATCAAGTTAATGTAATTGAAAGAATATCCAGTTATTTGAAGTCTAAAGGTTTTACTAAAATAATATTTGATTTATTAAGTAAACATTTCAAATCTAGATAATAGTGGTTGAAATTGATATATATGAAATTATCAAAGAATAATTTTTGAAATGGTGGAATAATTAAAGCTTTGAAATATATGAAAATTATATTGGTTTATTTGGGAATTTAAAATCCATATTGGAATTGATTTGTGAAGGTGAAGAAGCTATTTTACTATATAAAGTAATTAAATATTTAAACCATTTAAGTGGTGTAGTATGTTTCAAGTTATGAAATTCAAGTTTTTTTGTTTTGGAAGGCTATATTTCAAGTTTTGGTTCCGAAATATTATAACTTTAAAATGTTATAGTTTTAGAAAATGATATATTCGAAAATGATATCAAATTTGATATGTGTTTTAAAAAGAGGAAATGATATCGTATTTATATGGATTTGAAATGGATATTATATTCTGGTTTTATAAGGATAAACTATTTTGATAAAACCGCGGTGTTATAATAATGTTTGGTTGTTGAACAAACCGGGATCAGAAGTAGTCATACTCTCTGCCAACTCCGAAAACCACTTTGACAACCATGTACGCGGTGGAGATTCCAGAATGAAGTTGGATGGTGGCGGCATTTCGTTTAAGGTAACTACGTGGACCCGACTTCCATGAGTTGGCATAAGATGGCTAAAATGGGAGCGATTGACGGGCTAATGAGGTAGCACCTTTGATCGGACACATCCCTTCGATATTATACTTTGATTTTTGGATTTATTCGGTGGCCGCTTCTGATTTCTTTGATTTGGGGGTGTGGCTCGAGGTGGGCGGTAGCTACGGCTATGCGTTACCACAGGCCCGGAAGAGTAATTGGTATATCTACCCTGGCATTGCCTAGTTGTGTCGTGTCATCTACCCTAGCACGCCCTGTACGAGTTTCTATTTGTGTCGTACCTATGGAGTATCCTTTGGTAGCATACCGATCAGGAGATATTACGGTACTGTATAGACTATTGGCATTATTTATGTTAAGGGGAATAGTAGGTCACTCCTTAATGCTATTTAAAAGTAAGTTTATTTTACTATTAGACACTATTATTATAGCGAAATATTACTGCATAGTAAATAGTTTAACGGATCCTTAGGAGATGTGAATCCCGAGCATCTCTTAAGTTACTACACTCACGTTAGACATTGGATAGGAGATGTCAAATCCCTTAAACATCTCTGACGCCATTTCACTCATATTTATTCCTGTTGATTTAACTTACATAAGATATTTTAGTTCTGACTCGAGTGTTTTGTCTTTCAATTCGCTTGGGTCAGTCCGAGCGTTTCAAGATTTGAAGATTTTATTCTAGAGGACGAAGACGAAGATTTGTAGTAATATTATCTACTATATTATTCCACTACACCATTTAATTCCGCTGCATTAATTGTTATTCTCTGGTATGTGTACTCTGATATGTATTGTATAATATAATCAAATGTTTTGTAAAACAGCTTCATGAACTGTATATTTGATTATTATATTTTATCGTTCCGCTGCAAGATTCTATTTTGTGTTTTTTTTCTTTTCCTACTTTTCCTTATTTACCCCTTAACAATCCGCCCTTTTGTATGATTTAAAACTGACGTGTGTGGTTTATTGTAGATTTAAACCGTGCGGAAAGGCGGGACGTTACATCTGGTATCAGAGATTTGGTTTAGCGATAAACCTTAGCTTTATGGGGTCTGATTCTTTATTAATAGGGTGGTAATACCCTATTGATGAGTCGCTAAGTGTATGTATATGAGAGAGCATATTTGTTAGTGTTATAAAAAGGTTTTAATATTGTGGTAATTTGTTACGTTTTGTATTTATAAATTCTGCTTGATGCATGGAACACTATGACATCAATAGGGATTTCTAAACACTTAATAGGACATACCGACACAATATTTGTTTTTAATATAGGTGAATGAAATAATTTTACCTATTATATTTTCTATATATATGAAATAAATTTTTATAAATGATACTTATTCGGTTGCAATGTATTGGTTGTTAGGTGATGAAATTTATAAATAATATTTGAAATAAGAATGAAAATAAAATAAAAAAATAAGTTGGAAATTTAGAACTTAAGTCCCGGGGTTTCGAAATTTCTTTCAATGATTTTGGAATATAATAATAATACTATTTAGAAGTATTTTATGATATAAATATTTCAATATAATTTGAAAGAATTGTTTTAAAGAAATTTTGGAAAAAGAAATAAGTTCTGTACTCCCCTCTCTGTCGTTGGAAAATAATTTCGGTGATGACGGCCGCATCATCGACCTTCATTTTCGAGTTTCAAAGTGGGAAGGCCACTATAGTAGTTTTACTGTAGATTTATTTTTATAAACAAATATAAATTTTAATTTTTTTAAATATAATTGGATATATAAACTAGAAATATATATACATTTATCTATTATTTTAAAATGATTTGAAAAATTAAACCCGGTATTTAAATTCTTAAGTTTCCGTTAATTAATAGTTTCAATTATTATAGTGAAATGGAATGTAACTATTAATAATTGGACCTTTAATAAAAATAAGAGATAAATGCTAAGTTATAAATAAAATTTAAAGAAAGTTGAAATTGTAACTTATAAAACAAAGATGTAATTATTGAACATTAAATTAGATTAAAAGATGAGGTAAAACTTGTATAAGTTTCATTTGCATTTTCTTTAACATATATATAACTTACCAAATAATAAAAGTTGAAATGTTTAATAAGAAAATGTAATGGAAATTGTACAAGTAAAAGTATGTAGTGAAATGTTCAATAAATTACTTTTATAAATAAGAATTGAGGTTATAATTGTTATATACTTAAGTAAGTAATTATAGACTTAAGTAAATGATTGAAGTTATTTATTTTGAAATAAGCAAAAAGATGAATAATGTAATAAATGAAATTAAGCAGTGAATAAATGAATGTAACATAATAAAAGGAAAATTTCATGATATGAATAAGTGAAAATGAGATTTTATTAGAAATGAATAAAAGTAAATGAAACTGTAAGAAATAATATGTAAAATAAAGATAAAATCATTTTATGAATGAAAAAGAAATCAAACAACAAATATATGAATGAAATTAATAAGAATAAACTTAATCTGTTGTTTGAAATCACTGTTTGTTTTGGTTTATGGTTGTTTGGGTAAGGATACTTTAAAATTGTTTAGATGAATAATCTATTTAATTTCATCTAAGACTGTTGAGTAATTGATGCACTTAGTAGTTTATTTTCATTCTGTACAATTTAAAGTTTTAAAACCCGAACAACTATTTGTTTTGTTTGATATGAATGAATGATTGATGTGGTTTGATTTTATGTGGTGGTTGTTTGCTTGTTGCAAGTGATTGATGTTTGTGTTGATTTGTTTATTTATGGTTGAAACCACTTTAAATATTTCATTTTATATAAATGTTAACTCTTTTGGATTATATAAGTGAGATACAGGTTATGGAAGCAATTGCTACTGCTTTTGGTTTCATACTATAAGCGTAAATCGCCCGACAAATAGGTACGTTTTCGGATTACGGTTTATAGCGCTATTATATTATTTTCCCAGGTTGGGATCTATATTATTTTGGAAAATATATGTTGTATTTTGTTATATTTGATATTATATTTTTCTCCCGAGCCTTCCTGTACAAAGGAGACTCTTCCGAAATTTTCCGTAAATTCTGGACGTAGAATATTTTAAAAAGTGTTTTTCCAAAATTTATTAAATTTGAGTATAAAAAGAATTGATAGTTATAAAAATTGGTATATTTTATTTAAAATAATTTATTTTCTAAATTTATTTGTTTATAAATTAAGTATTTTAAGTAAGATATATTGATTTCCTAATTCTTCTTTTCCCTTCTTTTTCCTTTTCGGGGACGAAAAGTTTTGAATGGAGGAGAGTGTAACGACCCGTAAAATTCGATAATTAAATTTCTTAAATTAAGAATATTTTTGGTAACTTAATGTTGAAGGAAATAAAAATTTAGTGAATTATTAATGTAAATAATAACTTAGATAAGATTGGTAAGTTAATTGTTAATAACTTGGATGTGATTCAAATAAGTGAAACAATGTAAATGTTAATTACATTCTTATTCTATTAAAAAAATGCTACCAAGATGAAATGATTAATTTAATTTAAAATGTTAACTTACTAATAAAATATTGTATAATGAATGGAAATCGAAGGAATTAGGGTATGAACTAATGGTAGCACTTGTTATAAGCTAATAAGCAAATTAAAACGTAACAGTGCTAATTTAGGTTAATAATTAATAAGTCGAATGAAATGACAATTAATGAATCTATAAAAATTGTAAAGTTATAATATAATAGGTGGTAGTGGGTTGGGGGAAGGAACATACAAGTACTAAAAGGTATAATGGTGACAAATGGTTGTTACTAGTAATTTGCCAATTACGATAAAGAAAATAAAATGTATTTAATGATAATTAATATAATAACGGAAAGTGTGAATGTAAATTAAAAAGGAAGCGTAAAATTGTTTATAAGATAGTAATTGGTGTAATAGGAAGCTACATAAATTTATTGGGAATATTAATTGTAATTGGATATAGATTAATGTAATAACGTTAATGCAAGTTGATAAATATCTAATTTTGCGCAATCACTATTAATTGGAACCTATTGCAATAAATGGAATTAAATATTACATTAGTGAAGATTTAAGGTAATATTTGGTAATAATGTATGGTTAGTGGTTTATGAATGAGTTGATAATTAAATTAAAGGTAGTGATGTTAATATAAGTTGACTATAAACAAATTGAATGAAATTCAAATCAATGGAAATAATGTTGATGTATACTTAGCTACAAATTGAATATATGAAAACAAAATGTAAGAATTGAATTAGATTAATGAATTTAAATTATAATAAATGGTCATTGAATAAAATCAATGTTTTGGAAGTAATTATAATATTTGTTTGAAGGTTGTAAACTTAAAGGTAACTAGAGTTTAATAGTTACAATTGTTATAAATTAGCTATTTGCTTTATTCATAGGATTTAATTTGATAACGATTGTAGTTATTACACAATAAGTGGAAATAAAATAGTTAATACGAATAAAGGTGAAACGGAAAGTATCAGTATAATGAAACATAACCAAATGTTAAATACGGTTATAGGATAATGAATGTTTGAATAATAAGAATGGGAATCTAGATTTATTTATTTATTTGAATTTAAATTATGGTAATTGGGTTTATTTCAATTAATTGGATTTAAATATTTAAATATTACGTTAATGGAGATTAAAGATGAAATTTGAGAATAACAATGTAATAAACCATGAACAATGTTAATTTTATCTATTTAGTGACAATGGATTGAATAACAAGATTTAAAATCAAATAAATGGATTTATATGAAACTTCAATTGATAATTTGTGAATTTATTTGAAAGTGAAATTAATACGGCAATGGGTAAATTAATTTAACTTAAAATTTATGTCTGAACTTATCTGAATTATCGTAAGTGATTAAGAAATCCAAAAAGGGATGAAATTTGTCAATTAAAGAATTGAAATTTGAAAATTTGATTTAATAAGTTAAACTATTAATTTATTTAATTAATGTAAAAACTTTGGCTACTGACTCGGATTTCGATGAAACCAATTTCATCAGATCCGTAACGGTGAATTATTGTAGGATTTCAAGTTTCGTAGCGATCGGACTTGTCGGTTGATCGTACGGACTCGAAATGCCTTGAAATAAATTAAATTGAAATCACTTGAACTCAATTTGAAAAATATTGATTTTATCATAACTTTATACGATGGAATTTGGATGTGAAACATGTTCCATTGCGTTTAAAATATTTCAAAACATGTATTTTGATATACGGTTTTACCCAATTTCGTTCTGGAGTCAAAACGGGCTTTTTGGGCCACTTTACGTTTAACACGTATGCCAATCTGATCCATCTATTCTTTTTCAACCTCGTCTATAAATACCCGGTTATAAACCCTAGCCTACTTCTATTTCTCATTTGTCTGTACATACATTTCAACTATCTCTCCTCCTCAATGGCAGACAAACAAATTCTAGATCCAAACACAAATCAAATTTCAGTCCAAATAAAATATATTCAAACTCCTCAAAAAAATTTAGGAAAATTATATCGAAGCCCTCGACGAGCGCATCTCAGATCCATGATTCGTTTTTCATTTTGTTTCATCGTCTCATCAGTAAAAATCGAAGAAGTTTCGGTCGTTCATCGCTCGACGACGAACCTCGTATGATCGGGAAATCACTTCTGGGTATTGAAGATAGCACTTAGGGGATTGCATCGGCATCATTTGTTCGACGTTTCAACGGCTGGATCGGGTGAATAAATTCAGTTAGGGTTTCGAAACCCTTAGGAAATGATGGCGGCTGCGGCAAATTTGGGGTCGCGATCAGAGACGAGGTGGATCGTCGTGGGCAGGTGCGTGGTGGCCAGAGGCGTTCGAGGTTGTTGATTTGAACATGGGGGTGGCGGCACTGTTCGATTTGAAGACAATGCTAGGGTTTTGGTTTCAATAACCTGGTAGCGTGCGTTTCCTATAGATCGTGAAGTTGTTGGTGACGTGGCTTGTGAGTGGTTTCTTTTGTTTTATTTTCTATTTTATTTAATTTAGATTTCAATTGTTCTAATTTCAATAACTCTTACATAATAGCTCCAATTCATGCGCGGTTTTCTCCACTAGGTTCGTATTGGAATTCCGGACATTTTGGCGCTGGTTTGGATGAATTTGGAGACTGCTCAATTTTTGGGTTTAAATTGGATTTAAATTAAATTTAAATTCAAAAGGTGAGTGTTTTAACCCACTCACAACTTCTAAAATTTCTTATGTTTGGTAAATTAATTTATGTTGTGATTATGCATTTATTTATGGTTGTTTCGTATATTTTTAATCATCATCTCAGTTAATTGCATTTATTGAAATTAAATCATTATTTAATTTATTATTGAATATAACTGCCAGTTAATTGCCTGTTATATATTATCAGTTATATATTGATATTAATTGATTGTTTTGATGATTTTGATGGATGTATGAATTTATGATGGATGAATGGATGTTCATTTATATCATCGTAATCTGCAAGTTGTTATGCATTTATTTTGATTCGGGATTGCGGTTTGAAATGATATACAACCGCATTTTTATTTTTAAATTGCAGATTGAAATGATAAATATCTGTATCACTTGACCATAGGATAGAAAATTATGTACAAGCACGGCGGTATATATAAAAATTATTTTTAAAATGATTTTTATGGTTTTGTAAAGAAATATATGGGCTATACAGATATTTATTTTAGATGTTATGTAAATGCCATTTTATTACTGATTTAAGTATGTATAAATTTGTTTTGAATTATAAAATAAGCTAAATAATAAAGTTTGAATTTCTTTTATATAATATGGTTAAGTATCTATTTAAATTCTATTCTATATAGAGTTTATAATGACTCAAATAAAATTAAGGTTGGAAGATAAATGTGAATTTGATTTGAATTTAAGATTTAAGGATTATCCTCGAAAAATTTGATTTGAAATATGAATAAATTGAGATTTAAAAGGTATGATTTTATAACTTGATTTTTGTTTAGAGGATTTAAATGAATATCCAATTGATTTAATCGAATATTATCAAGTTAATGTAATTGAAAGAATATCCAGCTATTTGAAGTCTAAAGGTTTTACTAAAATAATATTTGATTTATTAAGTAAACATTTCAAATCTAAATAATAGTAGTTGAAATTGATATATATGAAATTATCAAAGAATAAGTTTTGAAATGGTGGAATAATTAAAGCTTTGAAATATATGAAAATTATATTGGTTTATTTAGGAATTTAAAATCCATATTGGAATTGATTTGTGAATGTGAAGAAGCTATTTTACAATATAAAGTAATTAAATATTTAAACCATTTAAGTGGTGTAGTCTGTTTCAAGTTATGAAATTCAAGGTTTTATGTTTTGAAAGGCTATATTTCAAGTTTTGGTTCCGAAATATTATAACTTTGAAATGTTATAGTTTTAGAAAAGGATATATTTGAAAATGATATCAAATTTGATTTGGGTGTTAAAAAGAGGAAATGATATCGTATTTATATGGATTTGAAATGGATATTATATTCTGGTTTTATAAGGATAAACTATTTTGATAAGACCTCGGTGTTATAATAATGTTTGGTTGTTGAAGAGACCGGGATCGGAAGTTGTCATACTCTCTGCCAATTCCGAAAACCAGTTTAACAACCATGTACGCGGTGGAGATTCCAGAATGAAGTAGGATGGCGGCGGCGTTTCCTTTAAGGTAAATACGTGGTCCCAACTCCCGTGAGTTGGCATAAGGTGACTAAAACAGGAGCGATTGACGGGATAATGAGGTATCACCTTTGATCGGACACATCCCATCGATATTATACTTTGACTTTTTGATTATTCGGTGTCCACTTTTGATTTCTTTGATTTGGCGGTATGGCTCGAGGTGGGCGGTAGTTGCGGCTATGCGTTACCACCGGCCCGAAAGCGTAATTGGTATATCTACCCTGGCATTGCCTAGTTGTGCCGTGTCACCTACCCTAGCGCGCCTTGTACGAGTTTCTATTTGTGTCGTACCTATGGAGTATCCTCTGGTAGCCTCCCGATCAGGAGGTATTACGATACTGTATAGAATATTGGCATTATTTATGTTAAGGGGAATATTGGGTCACTCCTTAACGCTATTTCAAAGTAAGTTTATTTTACTATTAAACACTATTATTATAGCGAAATATTACTACGTAGTAAATATTTTAACGGATCCTTAGGAGATGTGAATCCCGAGCATCTCTTAAGTTACTGCACTCACGTTAGACACTGGATAGGAGATGTCAAATCCCGTAAACATCTCTGACGCCGTTTCACTCATATTTATTCCTTATGATTTAACTTACATAAGACATTTTAGTTCTGACTCGAGTGTTTTGTCTTTCAATTCGTTCGGGTCAGTCCGAGCGTTTCAGGATTTGAAGATTTTATTCTGGTGGACGAAGACGAAGATTTGTAGTAATATTATCTACTATATTATTCCACTATACCATTTAATTCCACTGCATTAATTATTATTCTCTGGTATGTGTGCTCTGATATGTATTGTATAAATATAATCAAATGTTTTGTAAAACAGCTTTATGAATTGTATATTTGATTATAATATTTTATCGTTCCACTGCAAGATTCTATTTTGTGTTTTTTTCCTTTCCCTGCCTTTTCTTATTTACCCCATAACAATCCGCCCTTTTGTATGGTTTAAGTCTGACGTGTGTGGTTTATTGTCGATTTGAACCGTGCGGAAAGGCGGGACGTTACAGTAAATAATCAGATTTTGATTTAAGATGAATCAGGATGATTTCTAATATGAATATAAATTCTATATGATTTATAATTAAGTTTGTAACAACCCAAATATTTAACGATTTTATATTTAAATATTTTATTTAAATTAGCGTCATTAGTCGGATTTTTGGTCCGAAATGTTACTTTTTGCAAATCGTCGAATTAGGACTCGAAACCATTTCCATTGAGTCCAAAATGGCATTTGCGACCATTATGAGTATAAGCTTTGATATGTTTGGAGTAAGTTGAATTTTGCAACATTTTCTAGTTGGGTTTGGGTTGGGTTCAGCCACTAACTATCTAATAAACCCCTAACTCAGCCCTCTCCTCTCCATTCACCCTCATTTCATTTCTTAAGCTTAAGAAAACTGAAAATGGTGGAAGGGAAATGAAAATAGAAATTGCAAGCCCTAGTTTCTTCTTGTAAACTTAATTTCTTGCTCCAAAATCATAGAGAAGCCATAGGTAAGCTTCTTCTTCATCTTCTCTATCTCTTTCTCTCTTCTGTCTCAGGTTTCCTAAAACCTAACTTTGGGAAATATGTGTTTTATTCTTAGATTGAAGCTAGTAGAGTTGAAGTGGAGATTTTTTGGTCTTCTCCTTGCAAATTGAACTCCTTCTTCTTTGTTTTGGGATAAAAGGTGAGATTTTTATCTCACGCCTTCTACCTCTCTTGATTTCATTGATGTTGGGTATGAATTCCTAGCACTTGTTCTTATGCACTTGCTTTTGGTTTGGATTGAATTGGAGAATATCCAAATTTTTAGTGTTTGGGTTCAATACTTTAAAGATCCTAATTTTTATGTTTGAGCATGTTTTTGGTGGCGAATCGGGGAGCTAATGGAGCTGGGGTATCTATTGGCTAAGGCTCCATAGGTCCATTGCTCGACCGATTGCGTTTTGGAAGAGTTGGCAATTCGATGAGAAAAGGCAGGAACTGCAGAAATTTGCAGTTCGGCCGACCGAGCCTTGTAGCCGGTCGACCGACCTGCTATCCCGAGCTTTTTTTTATTTTCTGCATCTGTCCAGCCGACCAAGCCCTGTAATCCGGTGGACCGACCTACTCCTATTTTGCTGTTTTGCCTATTTTTACTCATTTTGATTGGTTTTCCAAATTTTATCGATTCAAGTTGGTTTTTGGTGGTTGTCATTGCATCTTTGGCTTTGATAACTTATTTTTGACTTCAGTCATGGGTTTTCATAAATAATCCCTCTAAATCGTATTAAAAGTTTCCTTCTTCGATTTATAAATTCTATTTAAAACACACGCACAATTTCGCACTTCGAGCGAAGTGGAAGGGTGATTAAATGGTTGGGCAAAACACGGACCATGAATCTGTGCGTTTATCCTTCCGATTAATCCTCGACCTATTCAATTGATCATTTTGACCTTCGGGTTTAGTTTACCGATGATATGAGGTGAACTTTGTACTGCTTTGAGTGTGAAATTAACTAACGGATAGCAAACCGTTTAGTGCGAACGAGTGGTTATGGGACTCACGTTACCACTTTTCAGATTCCTTTTTGAGAGTTATGACACATTCCGCCAGTTAGTGGTGTTCAGTACTGGGTCTCCGACCTTCACCACTACGGTATGTTGCCTTCGGGTATGTTGCCTTCGGGTTTGTGCTTTCCGGTTTGTTGCCCTTTAGTATCGCTTCCGATGTTGGCCGTTATGAGCCGCATGGGTGATATTGGGTTGCCCTTTAGTATCGCTTCCGATGTTGGTCGTTATGAGCCGCATGGGTGATATTGGGTTTGGAGTCTTAGGGCTCATGGATCCTTGTTTGTACAGTACTGAGCTCGAGCAAATTTTCTGATGTTTTCATTCATATGTATATTCACTAGGTATCGCCCTTCGGTGTTGGTCTTTTTGAGCCGCTCGATATGTGGCGATTACCTTGTGGAACTTGTGTTACCTTCATTGGTATTTGTTATTTGCCTTTATGGCTTGATTTGGGATATTTGTATCCTTTGTTTCTCTATGTTGCCTATGATATGAGGCTTGCTTTGTTATGATATGATTCATCTTTTTGTTAGATGATTGTGTTATCTCTTTTAGAGATATTTATTATACCTTGTAACCTTGCAGGTTTATTGTTGTTCAGTTTATCTAACTGATTTGTTTAGCTAGACTGACCTGTGTATTTTATACTCGGGTCAGACTGAGATGTTTCAGGTTAGGAGCTTTTGGACTTAGCCTATTTTGCTTCCGCATGGACTATTCAGCTTGTTCCTTTTCATTAAAGCTTTTTGTGTAGTCCTTTTTATGTAACTCTGATATGTATTCTTTTGGTTCGTCTGTATATTATGGTTTGCTATACCACTTGACGTGTATTAGTTTGTATACTCTAGTATGTATTTGTATATGTGTATATGATGACATTCTTTTTTGTGATGTATATTACATTTGAGTTGTTATATTCTGTTCTGATAGATCCTTCAACCACCTATGGTTTTGTTTTAATTATTCATTGGATATGTCGATCTGTTTGGTGTGATTATTGTCGATGTATTCAATAGATAGTTAGAGCAAGGCTATAGATGGTCGCTCCTAACCAGCCTTATTCTCCGTGTTAGTTGACGGCATTACCTTGTAGTGTCCTTGGCTAGCGTGGGTATAGAGGTGGGGCGTCACAGTGTGGTATCAGAGCTAGATTCAGAACAAAATATGATAAACACACAATAGATGCACATATTCTGGTACATCAAAGTATATAAGTGATACCAATCTTTGAACCATCGTGTCTCTCTTTTGCTTCTTCCATCAAGGGTTAGATAGAATGTGGGAATACGTCTAGGAATGCATTTAAATTCCGTAGTATTCCATATTGAATTATCTACCTTGTGAATAATCTTGTTCTTATCATACTTTCAGCGTATGGCTGGAAGAGGCAAGGGACGACGTTCGGATGTTGGGCAATCCAGTGGCTCACATCCGGATGGCGTTTATATGTCTGCCTATCAGTTTTTGGAATTGTTTAGGAGCACTCAGCCTCCAGTTCCTCCTCGAGTGTCTCCACCTCGCAAGTCTGCCTTTGCACGTCAGTGCAGTGATTTTGCTCATCTTGGAGGAAAGCCGTTTAAAGGCTCCGAGTCTGTTCTTGAAGTCCAAGCTTGGTTTCGCTCGTGCGAGCGTATCTTCTCTCGCATGGATCTTTCTGACCATGATAGAGTTCTTGTAACTTTTAGCTTATTACAAGAGCGTGCCCTTGATTGGTATGAGCTTCTTGTAGCCGAAATTGATGAGTCTACTCTCTCTTGGACTCAGTTTTGGGAGCGATTTGAACTCAAGTTCGTTCCTGAATCTGAAAAAGTTTTATTGACCCGTCGCTTCCTTGAGTTGAAGCAAGGGTAATCTTCTGTTTCTGAGTATGTTGCATCATTCGAGGCTTTATCTAAGTATGGTCTTGAATTCATTAGAGCTTCTTATAAGAAGAATTTGAAGTTTGTTTCTGGTCTTAATAAATATCTTAAGAAGTCTTTGTTGCTCCATCTTAAGCTTTCTTTTGAGGAGTTAGTTGATACTGCGCTTCATCCCGAGACCGTCGAGAAGGAGTGTGATAGTGATGTTGGTGTTGAGGTTTTCAAGAACCCCAACAAGAGGCCGATTCCATTTCAGAAGAAGCCTTTTCCTTCTAAGAAGAAGAAGACTGGTAGTTCTAGTTCTCAGCCTCAGTCTGTTGGAACACCTTTCATTCGGAAGTGTTTCAATTGTGGTTCTCCTTATCATATTATTCGAGCTTGTCCTAAGCCTCTCTTCTGCCGCTATTGCAAGAATGAAGGTCATCATGTTTCAACTTGCCCTACTGTTCCGGCTGGTGCCAAGTCTAGCAAGCTTTATGCTGCTAAGGCTTCTGATGGTCCCTCTCAGCCCAAAGGTATATCTTCACCTATATGGAAGGTTCTATTTTATTTCATAATCATAGTATACGAGTTCTTTTCGATACGGGTGCTTCACATTCCTTCGTATCAAAGAAGCTCGTTGATGATTTATCCTTGGATGTTTCTTGTTTGGTTACTTCCTTAAGGATTGCGAATCCTATTGGGGGATCCACGACCCTTAGTATGTTTTGTGATGATGTTGAGATTGTTTTATGTGTCTTTTCTTTTCGTGCGAATCTGCACGTTATTTCTTGTCTAGGATTTGATTTGATTATAGGAATGGACTGGCTAGAGAGATATGATGCCAGGATTATTTGTTCGGAGAGAATTTTGTATCTTCGACATCCGGATTCGCCAACTCAGTTATCTCTTGTTCTTCAAAATGTGGATAATTCTGAAATGGCTTTAGGTTCTCTTGATTCGCGAGACGACGACGATGATATATCTCGTATTCCTATTGCTTGTGACTTTTCTGATGTTTTTGAGCCTGTCTCGGGTTTGCCACCAAAGCAGGCAATTAAGTTTAGCATTGATCTCATTCCAGGCGCGTAGCCAATTAGTCGCCCTCCCACGAGGATGTCTACAAGGGAAAATGAGGAACTCAAGAAGCAGCTTTTAGAGCTTGAGTCCAAGCAGTTGATTCAGTCCAGTTTTTCTCCGTGGGGATCCGCGGTCGTCTTCGTTAAGAAGTCCGATGGAACTCTTAGGCTTTGCATTGACTATCGCAAGCTTAACGGGTTAACCATCAAGAGTAGGTATCCATTGCCTAGGATCGATGATATGTTCGATCTATTGAGTGGTGCTAAGGTCTTTTCTCAGCTTGACCTTGCCACGGGTTTTCATCAGTTACGAATCGCGAAGGATAGCGTACCTCTTACCGCTTTCCGTACTCGGTATGGTTCTTTTGAGTGGCTCGTTATGTCGTTCGGTTTGACGAACGCTCCTGCTTTCTTTGTTGATCTCATGAATCGGGTATTCCGGGAATATCTCGATAAGTTCGTTCTTGTCTTCATTGACGATATCCTTATTTATTCTAAGTCTGAAGCCGAGCTTGCTAATCACTTGAGAATTGTCTTGAGTACTCTCCGTCATCATCATCTTAGAGCCAAATTCTCCAAGTGCTATTTTTAGGAGAATAGGGTTAAGTTCTTAGGCCATGTTGTTTCTTCCGATGGCATTTCTGTCGATCCCTCAAAGATCGAAGCCATCCAGAATTGGAAGAGGCCTGAGAATGTTCATGAGATTCGTAGTTTCCTTGGATTGGTGGGTTATTATCGTCGGTTCATTAAGGATTTTTCTCGGGTTGTGCTTCCTCTTACTTGCCTTACTCGGAAAGGCATTCGTTTTATTTGGTCTGACAAGTGTGAAGCTTCCTTTCAAACATTGAAGGAACTTCTCACTAATGCTCCTATTTTGGTGGTTCCCGAGGGGAATCATGATCTTGTTGTCTACACCGATGCTTGTGGTAGTGGTCTCGGTGTTGTTCTTATGCAGAAGGATCGGGTAGTTGCTTATGCTTCTAGGCAACTATGTCCAAATGAAGTTCGCTATGCCACTCATGATCTTGAGTTAGCCACCATTGTGTTTTCCTTGAAGATTTGGCGACACTATTTATTGGGCGAGCGCTTCATTCTCTATACCCATCATAAATCCTTGAAGTATTTGTTCACTTAGAAGGAACTCAATATGAGACAACAACGTTGGCTCGAGTTTCTTGCTTCATATGACTTTGATATCCAGTATACCCCTGGAAAGGGTAATCGTGTTGCTGATGCGCTTAGTCGCAAACATTCGGCTGTTATTTCTATGATGCTTGTCGAAAGGGATATTCTTGAGACTCTATCTTTTTGTGAAATTCGTGATCGAGGTTCATTTTTTGATGCTCCTATTCTATTATTTAGTTTGTAAGCTCGACCTATTTTATTGCATCGTATTGCCGATGCCCAGCGGCGTGATCCTGATTTGTTGCATCTTATTCAGCTTTTTGAGTCTGGATCCTGTGATGAGGCGTTGCGGGATTTCAGCATTGATCCTCATGGGTGTCTTCGCAAGAAGAACCGTCTTTTTGTGCCTTCTGATTTTGCACTTAGGCATGACATTCTTGATGATTGTCACCGCTCTAAGTATACCATTCATCCTGGTAGTAGTAAGATGTATGCCGATATGCATCGTTTTTATTATTGGGAAGGCATGAAGCGCGATGTGGCGGGTTATGTGAGTAATTGCATAACTTGTCAGCGTGTTAAGGCCGAACATCAACATCCATCGGGTCTTCTTCAGCCTCTAGAGATTCCATTGTGGAAATGGGATCAGATTTCTATGGATTTCGTTGACAGCCTACCTCGTTCGAGATCGGGCCATTCTAGCATTTGGGTTATTGTTGATCGCCTCTCCAAGTCTGCTCATTTTGTCCCTATTAAGTCGAATAGAACTGCTTCGCATTTGGCTAAGTTCTATGTCAAGGAAATTGTGAGACTTCATGGTGTTCCTAGTTCTATTGTGAGTGATCGTGATCCTTTATTCACGAGTCATTTTTGGAAGAGTCTTCAGCAAGCTTTGGGAACAAAGCTTAATTTTAGCACAGCTCATCATCCGCAGTCTGACGGACAGACTGAACGGGTGAATCGTATCTTGGAAGATCTTCTCCGTATTTGTATTTTTGATTTCGGTGGTAGTTGGGAGGATCAACTACCTCTTGTAGAGTTCTCCTACAACAATAGTTTTCAGTCTAGTACCGGTATGGCTCCTTTCGAAGCCTTATACGGAAGGCCATGTCGATCATCTTCTTGTTGGTTGGAATCTGGAGAGAAGCTTATTCTTGGTCCAGATTTTGTTCGTGATTCTTCAGAGAAGATCGATCTTATTCGGTTTAGAATGAAAGAGGCACAGAGCCTCCAGAAGTCCTACGCTGATAGCCGTAGGAAGCCTCTCGAGTTCTCGATTGGTGACCTTGTTTTTATTCGTGTTTCTCCTTTGAAAGGGGTTATGCGTTTCAGTATGACTGGGAAATTGGCTCCTCGCTTTATAGGACCATTTTCTATTACTGGACATATTGGCCTTGTGGCTTATAGAGTTTCACTTTCTGCTCATTTATCTGGCATTCATGACGTGTTTCACGTCTCTCAACTTCGGAAGTGTCTTCGGGAGTCGGATTCTGTTATCGCTTCTCCTGATTTGCAAGAGCTTGAGGTCTCACCGGACTTATCTATTGTACAGCAACCTATTCGCGTACTTGACATGGAGTTGCGACACCTTTGGAACAAGGATATGCCGCTCGTTAAAGTTCAGTGGTCCGCTAGTCCCAATGACTGTACTTGGGAAACCAGAGAGTATATCGAGCGATCTTATCCGGGTTTTCTATCTTTGCTTAGGAACGGTGAGTTTATCTTTTCGTCTCAAGCTTATTTTCTTTTCTTTTGAATGTTGTATGTATGTAGTTGTTACAAATATCATATCTAGGAATTGCGGGGACGCAATTTTGTAAGGATGGGAGATCTGTAACAACCCGAATATTTAACGATTTTATATTTAAATATTTTATTTAAATATAGCGTCGCTAGTCGGATTTTTGGTCCGAAATGTTACTTTTTGCAAATGGCCGAATTAGGACTCGAAACCATTTCCATTGAGTCCAAAATGGCGTTTGCGACCTTTTTGAGTATAAGCTTTGATATGTTTGGAGTAAGTTGAGTTTTGCAACTTTTTCTAGTTGGGTTTGGGTTGGGTTCAGCCCACTAACTATCTAATAAACCCCTACCTCAGCCCTCTCCTCTCCATTCACCCTCATTTCATTTCTTAAGCTTAAGAAAACTGAAAATGGTGGAAGGGAAAGGAAAATAGAAATTGCAAGCCCTAGTTTCTTCTTGTAAACTTGATTTCTTGCTCCAAAATCATAGAGAAGCCATAAGTAAGCTTCTTCTTCATCTTGTCTATCTTTTTCCCTCTTCAATCTCAGGTTTCCTAAAACCTAACTTTGGGAAATATGTGTTTTATTCTTAGATTGAAGCTAGTAGAGTTGAAGTGGAAATTTGTTGGTCTTCTCCTTGCAAATTGAACTCCTTCTTCTTTGTTTTGGGATAAACGGTGACATTTTTATCTCACATCTTCTACCTCTCTTGATTTCATTGATGTTGGATATGAATTCCTAGCACTTGTTCTTATGCACTTGCTTTTGGTTTGGATTGAATTGAAGAATATCCAAATTTTTAGTGTTTGGGTTCAATACTTTAAAGATCCTAACTTTGATGTTTGAGCATGTTTTTGGTGGCGAATCGGAGAGCTAATGGAGCTGGGGTATCTATTGGCTAAGGCTCCTTAGGTCCATTGCTAGACCGATTGCATTTTGGAAGAGTTGGCAATTCGATGAGAAAAGGCAGGAACTGCAGAAATTTGCAGTTCGGCCGACCGAGCCCTGTAGCCGGTCGACCGACCTGCTATCCCGAGCTTTTTTTTATTTTCTACATCTGGCCTGCCGACCGAGCCCTATAGCCCAATCGACCGACCTGCTCCTATTTTGTTGTTTTGCCTATTTTGCCTCATTTTGATTGGTTTTCCAAATTTTATCGATTGAAGTTGCTTTTTGGTGGTTGTCATTGCATCTTTGGCTTTGATAACTTATTTTTGACTTCATTCACGGGTTTTCATAAATAATCCCTCAAAATCGTATTAAAAGTTTCCTTCTCCGATTTATAAATTCTATTTAAAACACACGCACAATTCACACTTCGAGCGAAGTGGAAGGGTGATTAAATGGTTGGGCAAAACACGGACCATGAATCTGTGCGTTTATCCTTCTGATTAATCCTCGACCTATTCAATTGATCGTTTTGACCTTCGGGTTTGGTTTACCGATGATATGAGGTGAACTTTGTACTGCTTTGAGTGTGAAATTAACTAACGGATAGTAAACCGTTTTGTGCGAACGAGTGGTTATGGGACTCACGTTACCACTTTTCGGATTCCTTTTTGAGAGTTATGACACATTCCGCTAGTTAGTGGTGTTCAGTACTGGGTCTCCGACCTTCACCACTACGGTATGTTGCCTTCGGGTATGTTGCCTTCGGGTTTGTGCCTTCGGGTTTGTGCCTTTGGGTTTGTTGCCCTTTAGTATCGCTTTCGATGTTGGTCGTTATGATCCGCATGGGTGATATTGGGTTGCCCTTTAGTATCGCTTTCGATGTTGGTCGTTAATAGCCGCATGGCTGATATTGGGTTTGGAGTCTTCGGGCTTATGGATCCTTGTTTGTACAGTACCGAGCTCGAGCAAATTTTCTGATGATTTCATTCATATGTATATTACCTAGGTATCGCCCTTCGGTGTTGGTCTTTTTGAGCCGCTCGATATATGGCGATTACCTTGTGGAACTTGTGTTACCTTCGTTGGTATTTGTTATTTGCCTTTATGGCTTGATTTGTGATATTTGTATCCTTTGTTTCTCGATGTTGCCTATGATATGAGGCTTGCTTTGTTATGATATGATTCATCTTTTTGTTAGACGATTGTGTTATCTCTTTTAGAGATATTTGTTATACCTTGTAACCTTGCAGGTTTATTGTTGTTCAGTTTATCTAACTGATTTGTTTAGCTAGACTGACCCGTGTATTTTATACTCGGGTTAGACCGAGATGTTTCATGTTAGGTGCTTTTCGACTTAGCCTATTTTTGCTTCCGCATGGACTATTCAGCTTGTTCCTTTTCGTTAAGGCTTTTGTGTAGTCCTTTTTATGTAACTCTATTATGTATTCTTTTGGTTCGTCTGTATATTGTGGTTTGCTATACCACTTGACGTGTATTAGTTTGTATACTCTGGTATGTATTTGTATATGTGTATATGATGACATTCTGTTCTGTGATGTATATTACATTTGAGTTGTTATATTCTGTTCTGATAGATCCTTCAACCAACTATGGTTTTGTTTTAAGTATTCATGGGATATGTCGATCTGTTTGGTGTGATTATTGTCGATGTATTCAATAGATAGTTAGAGCAAGGCTATAGATGGTCGCTCCTAACCAGCCTTATTCTCCGTGTTAGTTGACGGCATTACCCTGTAGTGTCCTTGGCTAGCGTGGGTATAGAGGTGGGGCATCAAAAAGTTAGTAAAGTTTTAAAAGTGAAATTTGAAATGATTTCGACGATTTCGAAAATCGTTCGATTTAGAAAATCGTTCGATTTAATCGATGAGTTAAAATAGCCTTCTAAGGCACAGTCTTGGAATACAACAAAACCAGTTCCGTTAGATCCGTAATAGTTAATTATTATTGGATTTCAAATTCCATAACATTTAGAGTTACCATTTATTCGTACGGGTAAGGAACGCGATGAAATTAAATTTTTTAAATCGATTCAAAAAGCTATCTTCCACATATGATCAAATTAGCCTCCGAAACACGTTCCATTGTGTTCGGAACACAGGCGGCATGTGTTGTTTGGAGTTCGTTTGTAAGGATTTGTTAAATTGGAAATAATATAAAAATAATATTATTAAACGTTTATATAAATACGTTTTTTGAGGCCGAAACCCTAATATTCTTTCTCAGCCGCCATGAATATATTTAATGGCCGGGGCTTGCTTTCGTTTCCCCTTGATTTCCTCTCGATCTATCGATTTTTAGGAGGATCTTCCAACTAGGATGTCATAGAGCACTCTGAACTCTACGATACCAACGGTGGTGATCGTGTCTCGAGCGATGACAAAGAAGTTATCGAAGCCTATACCGCCGCCGTTCGTTCGCGTTTTGCATGCTTATGGGGTGACTAAGTTCGATGATTTTCTGGCCACAGGTGCGGTTTTCGATGGGCTTCGGCGTGTAGGCATTGGATCGTCTCCATTCACAACGAGTTATGGAGCAACATCGGTCAAACGTGGGCATGATGGGTTACTTTTCACGTGCGTGAAGAACGAAGAAGAAGGATTTTTCTATGACCTTGATTTCTTTCTCTAAATGAACGGCCGATTGTAAAAATAAAATGAAAGTAAAGTAAATTTGTTTATATAATTGTTATTCAAATGTTTAAAATTGCATATCTATTATATGCATTACCAGAATTCGATGAAACAGGAAGCGCCAGAATCGCAACGTCGCGATCTACACACTACAGCAGATCCAGAGGCAATTGGAGCTTGTGAAAATTTTAGATTAAGTCGAAGGCACTCGATTTAATTTAAAATTTGAAACGCTCACGAAACCGTAAGGTGAGTTAATCTCACTCACATCTGGTTGACTAGTTAATTTAAATAGTTTAAATTTAAATTATTGATTGATTGGTTGAATGTGAATATTATTATCAGTTTGGATATGATATTATATATAGTAGTACATATATTGGAGTGATTGATTTTCCGCATTATATAGTGGAGACCTTATGCGCCCTGCATAATAGCGGATGACCACATATACCACGATATTCCACCTCGAAGTGGAATTGGTATTTTTATATTGTGCCAACATCTATGGATGCAGAAAGATAGGTTGGAGGGATCCAACTGGATTCCTCAAAATATTGTAATTATTTTCATATCTGTGACATGTTATGTGATTGATTGTATTGGAATTAAATTATTCGATGCCATGGTTTGGATGAATAAATAATTTGGTATTTTAAAATATAAAATAGAACAAATAGGGTTTTAAAGGAAATGAAAGAAATTTTTTAGGTAAATGATTATTGGGAATTTGAATAAATTGAATAATAAATTTAAAAGGGAATTTAAATCAAGATATCAGTTTGAAATTGATTAAGTGTTTTGGAAAACTGTGTTTTTTAAAGGAAAAGAGGGATGGAAATTTGTAAAATGGGTTTATAAATGATGTGGAATATTTGTCAGTTGATAAATTTTGGAAGTATAGATTCCGGTGGGAATTTATAAGAAAGGTTGCAATTCACTTTCAAAAATAAAAGGTGATTTTATTTAAAAAGTTGGAAAATATATTTTCTTGGAAAACTAAGTATATTTTAAAGAAATGATTTCAAAGTATAAACAAGAAGTTTTAAAATGTTTTTAAAAATGTTTCAGGAAATTTATTATTTTAATTATTTTAAAGTGAAAAGTAAATATTTATTTAAGTTAATTATGGTGGTTAATTATTTTTAAAGTAAATTAGTATTATGATTTTAGAAGGAAATTTAACATAAATATTTGATATAATAACTTTATTTTAAGGGAAATTTTGGTTTAAGTTTACTTGGAAACTCTTACATAATTTCTTAAGTATTATTTTTAGTTAAGTAATTTTAGTAGCCTTATTTTAAATAATTTAAGTATATAGTTTTGAAAGCGATTATAAGGAGATGGAAATGTGTTTTAAAAATAAAAGTGATTTTATTTTTAAAGTACTGAAAGAATTTACGGGATTGGGACGTAAATTAAATTGGGATAAATCGAGCAGGATTTACAAAGGATTATATGGGTTATATTGAAATGGAAGTGTATTTCCTGGAAAGCCAAGTATGTTTTCAAAGTAGCTTTTAAGTATAAATTAAAGTTTTAAAGTTGGTTTTAAAAAAAAGTGTTTTGGAGAAATTATTTTCTTAAATTGTTTTAAAATTTTTAAAATTAAATATTTATTTAATAGTTATAGTAGTAATGATTTTAAAAGGATTAAATTACTATTATGATTTTAAAAATTATTAAATAGTTATATTTTATAGATTAACTTTATTTCTGAAAAAGTAGTTTTGGCTTAAGTTGAATCTGGAAATTTTAAAGATTTTGATAACTATCATTTTGAATAAAGTTTTTTACGTAGTTTTATTTTTAAATGTTTTAAGTATATAATTTTGAGAAAAGTGATTTAAAGTATTAAAAATCTAATTTAATAAGATTTGGAGATTTTCAGTGGAAATAAAATAATTGGTTGAAATGATTGTTTATTTGATAGTTAAATAACTGTAACGACTGCGATTTTTCGTTGCCGAAAAACCGAAATGTTATGGGTTTAAGAAAGAAGAAAGAGGTAGAAGAGAGAAGAAAGAAAACAGAACAGAAACAACACAATAGAACAACATCAGAATCTCACAATTCGCAGCGGAACAACATATGATAATAAATGAATAATCTTTAAACAAAGAACTATATCAGTTATTACATCAAATTATATTACATTACATCAAATCATCAGAGTGTACAACAACATACAACAACGAACAGCGGAAAAGAAATACTATATACTAGTAATACGCCATGCCATCCAGCCTGCCTCCAGCAACTCCTGAATATCAAGAATATCCTGATAGACCTTAACTCTTGACTGCCCGTGTGGAAATTGGTGGGCACCCAGAGTTTAGGAAGGAAAACAATAAACTCCGAGTCAGTCATGTGACTGGTGCGAGAACTCAAAACAGTTTATTTTTCTTTAAAATCAAAATAGAGGAATATTTTTAAAATAGATTCGCAATGCTTTTTAAAAATGAGACTACCATAAGGCCTCCCGCACACACACACATGCAAACGCAGAATCGGAGGAGATTTCTCCTTATGATAGTCAAAGATGCTTGATACGCATTAAAAAGAAACATTTGATATTATTACTAGTGCATAGTGTAGAAATTATTTCGAAAATAAAGATATAAATCTTAGCCAGCATAGGCATTTCGCATTTATGCCTACTATAGCTACCATTCAAACAGTGGGGCGCCACCATAAGTGAATGATAGGTTCTACTACTAAAACCGTACAAGTTTCGTATTGTTTCTTTGGATTTCCAACAAATGGTCAAGCCAAGGAACTTCCCATTGCCACATGAGAATGCCTCTGGATGGACATCCCCGAGAACCAAACCGGATCTCTACCAACACAAGGTCGGGTTACCCCTAACTGAGTAACAACTGACCGAATATGCCATCCCCCGGTCCTTTGGGACCTTTATCACCGAGCGCTCGTAATCAATTCACACAATCATAAAGTGTTTTCAACATGAGTAAGTATCTGGGCTCCATACCATGATACCACCCTTTTCCAGAAGGAAATGCACATATCCTAAAGGGCGCTACCCCTCATAACCTTGCT
This sequence comes from Allium cepa, assembly GCA_030765085.1. Taxonomy (NCBI): domain Eukaryota; kingdom Viridiplantae; phylum Streptophyta; class Magnoliopsida; order Asparagales; family Amaryllidaceae; genus Allium; species Allium cepa. The sequence continues at coordinate 310,967,154 of CM060937.1, forward strand.
GCTTCTTTCCTTTTTTGACCATTTCCGGGGTGTGAGGCTCGACGAAGTCTCGTCCACAAAAACATACTTTATACAAAAGCCATGCTTTGGGTCAACAAATGATCATAGAAATGATCACCAAGATAGACGATCAAACAAATGATCCTATCACAAATAATCAACACAATGATCATTTCACAGCAACACTCAGTATGTCACATTACCAAATTGGGAATATATTGCTAATAACTTCAAATATATAACCTCTGAGCTCGTACGTCTCAGAGAAGGGTGTTAAGCTAAGAGAATAAATTCTCCGCCACCAACAGAAATATATTTGAAAGAAATCGGCTTTATATCTCAACTTGTAATGTCAGACATACAATCCATACAAGTCTGTTCCGGGATCGAACAGAACCGAAGGCACTTCCAAAGAAGTCCTTGCAATCCGAATAATTTCTAATCACGTTCGGATTTCCCATCACTTATGGAGATCTCTATACCGGGGATCAGCCAGTGCAGAGACAATCAACAAGAAACCCTTTCGTTTTCGAAAATATCCAGTCTTCAACACCGGTCTTCGAATGCAATTCATACGACGTATCACATATTCGGAATGGGTTATACGACCCCATGGTCCTTTCCCGGTTAACCCGAATAGTGAGCGCTTATTCAAAAATAAGTGTGGCATTCAATTTTCAAGCAATCACAACAAATACCATTCAAAGGTAAATATCGATAGTCGGTTATTGAACTATCAATGGGCATGCTCAACATCACCAAATCCAAATAATTTTCCAAATTATTTATTCCCAAAAATATCTTTAGAAGATATGAACTTTCGCTACTTCAAAAATAAATCAATATTTATTTTTAAACTCATTTCCCAAATTTCATTTATAAATTCCATATTGAATTTACATTCCAAAATATTTATGAATATACGATTTCCATTCGTTTTCAAATATTCATTTTCAATTTATCTTCAAAAAGATAAATTCAAAATATTCACTTAGTATTGGAAAAATATTTCCATACTTATTTATTTATAAGTAATTCACAAGCCTTTTTATTTTCTACGCTTAGAAAATGTTTAATATACTCTAATCGAAATTAAGTATATATTTCATTCTTTAAGGAAATCATTCACTTAACCATATTTATTTGGGCCAAAACGAATGTTGCGTAAAACAACGTTGCGACAACCCAAAATCACTAGTATAGGAATTCGAAATTAAAATAGATATATAAATCCCAATACTATACAAAACATTTCCTTTCGGAAATCATCTATTATAACAACAGTGTTATAATCTACTATTTCCTTTTATTTCTTGAAAACATCTATTTCAACAATAAATGTTGAAATCTATGGTTTCGAATCTCAGCACCTTTTAAAACATCTTTAGATCGTTTTAATTCTATTTCAAACATCACTTCCAAAATAATTTCTTTAACATAATATTCACTATTCAAAAACGTGAATATACCTTGTTAATAAATTTCATCACTTCTATTCATTTTATTTTAAGGAATTATTCACTGTCTAAAACATGAATATAACTCCATAAATAAATTAGAACAATTTACTTATCAAAATAAGTCGTTTGCGAATTTATAAACAACGTTTATAAATTCTATTTCTATTTATTTTATATCAACTCCTTTTATAAATTCCTTGATTAACCTATCTCAATTCATATCACAATGATATATTAAAAATTCATATTATAAGTCAAATACTTATAATTTATTTATTTACAAAATCATTCCTTTAAACTTCATAAATTTTATAAATCTTATAACTTATAAGATTCATTCATTTATCCAAACCCATTTCTTTAAATAACTTTACAAATTTTATAAACCTACTGTTTATAAAATTCTATTTATAACTTCACCGTTATAATTCTATAATTCCAATTTATTTACAATTCTTTCTAACACTTAGAAAGGTTCGTTTTACACTTCTAATATTTTTAATTTATAAATATCAATTTATAAATCTTTTAATGTAAAACAATTTATATTACTATTTTTAAAACGTCTTTAAATTCTTTTATAATATCATCCTTTGTTCTATAAAAAATCCAATTTTATAAATCCTATTTTTAGACTTTTTATAATAGATTCAAAAATCCAGTTTAAGTTATTTTATAAAATCATAAATCCCATATTTTCTAAAATCAACATTTAACTATATTTCTCAAAAATATAATTTTTATAACATTAAGATTTATAACGTTTATTTATTTATAATGGATCAATTCCAAAAATATTTTATAAACGTATATTTTCAAAAATCACTTTAGAAATTCCTTAAAAATCAAAATTATTATTTTTAAACTTCCAAAAATTGGATCCGACGATGCAGCACATCAATAGTCAATCACGACTTTCAAACATCATATATCATCCATGATAAACAATCAAATATCACAATATATGAAATCAAATAAATATTTGTGAGGAATCCAGTTGGATCCCTCCAACCTGTTTCCCTGCATCCACAGACATTAGCACAATACCAATTCCGTTTCAAGACGGAATATCGCGGTATATGGGATTTTATAAAATATATCCGCTTACTAACGGTGCATAGGGTCTCATCCGCTAAAAGAAAATGCGGGAAATCAATCAACTTCAATATATACATATGCCAATATATATATATTGCTATATATGTAATATAATACCAATTCCACTTCGAGGTGGAATATCGCGGTATATGTGTGTAATAAATAACCTCCGCTTACTAACGGCGTATAGGGTCTATTCACATCCAATATATATATCAATCATCATTAAATCATTCAATCAACACAGTCAAACAATTTTAAATCTAACTTTTTAAAATTTAAATAAATCCTTTTGAGTGAGAAGTTCTCACCTTTATTCCCGTTTGCAATCCACTTCCCATTCAACTTGTTTTCTTCATTTATACCTTGTATAAATAATTATACAGTTTGTTAATATTTGAATTAATCGAACTGTTAATTTTCATTTGATAATTTCGATTCATCGGTGCTTTTATTTTAATAGTTAAATTAACTGATGGTTTTATTTAAACCAATTTCTTCTTTTAAAATTTTATTTAACTAAAATTTAAATTTCCTTTTATAAATTTCTCCTACTTATTACATCAAACTAACTCCTTTTAATTTCAAACATATTACTCTTAACAATTTGTCTAATTCAAATTTAATTTCAACTAAATTTACTTAAATAAATTAAATTAACAAATTTTCCTTTTAAATAATTCTATTCGACTACAATTTAATTTTAAAACTAAATTTTCTTCTTAAATAGATTTAATTAACTTACCCTTAAATTGAATTTATTCAACTAATTATTTCAATCTCAAGTTAATGATTTTTATTTCAAACTAAAAATTAAAAATTCAAACTGATATTCTTTAATTAAATTCGTTTAACAAAATATTGAATTAAAACTAAACTTCCTTTTTATTTTAATAAATTTGATTAACTAAAAATTATATTTTAAACTAAAATTTTAAATTTAATTAACCAAACTCTCTTTTAATAACTTAATCAAACTAAAAATTTATTTTTACTTTAAATTAATATCTTTAAATCGATTGCTTTGAATAAATTTGTTTAACCCCAAATTTAAATTTAAAAACTAAATTCCTTTTTAACAAATATCTTTTTAGTTGCTAAAATAAATTTAATAACTTAGTTAAACAAATAAATCACTTCTATTCATTTTATTTTTATTTTCTGAAATTACACACACATATATATATAAGTTGAAAACTGTTTATACATATATTTTCTTTTTTTTTACTGACAATACATTTCCTGCATATATCTTCATATATTTTTTTCTATTCCATTACTGCAAACATTTAAAATATCACAATACATTTTTAAATTGAACTAAAGACAATTAAAATTGCTACCTTACTGCAATAAAAAAAATTTAATTAAATAAATTATAAAAACCAAAATCAATACCTTACTGTGAAAATCAACAGCTCGTACTCGAGCTTCTCGTCGCCGCCGCCGCTTCACCATCGCCTCCATCCCTAAATCGACCTCGCGCTGCCAATATCGCGCGCGCCGCCGTCGCGACTCCCACGCGAGTCGCCTCGACCCCAAAATTGATGCCGCGACCTTCTCCCCCCCTTGCGTGCTACTGTCGTCGATGCTTCACCGCACATCAGCTACTATCGTGGAGGATTATTGGAGCGTGGTTGAGAGCCGGCGTGTCGAGTTCCTCAATAAGGAGGCGACGCCATTGTTTTTTTCTTTTTCTTTTTTATCACGTTCGATTTTGATTTCGAATGATAAAGGAAAGGGGGAAGGACGAGGTTTTCATTTAACTATACGCGGCCATTAATTTTTCTCTGAATTGATTTGAATATTGAAGAGAGGAAGGGGTATCAGCCATGTATAAAAAGAGAAAGGGGAGACGTGCTTTGGCGTGGTTTAGGGCGTAAATAATGGCGTGAGAAAAGGAGAGTAACGTGATGTGTTTGACTAAATATTTAAATTAAAATTTAAATTGAATTCGATTTTATTTCAATGCGTCTACGTGTCGTATGCTCACATATAAACTCCGAAAAATACGAAATTTGAAATCCGGTAATAATTCAATATTACGGACCCAATGGAACTGGTTTCGTCGAATTCCGAGACTGTGCCTCGGACGGCTATTTTTAAATATCGATTCAAACGATTTAATTTCAAAACTGAACAAAGCAGTTTCAAATTAAATTCTGAAGCTTCTATTATCTTCAATATTATCAATACGAATTTTACAAGCCTTTGAAATATTTTTAATCGGCTTAAAAATTGAAGATTCAAATTTTTATTCAACTTCAATAGATTAAATTCTATAATTTAATCATCAAATTCAAAATTATATTGAAAATTCAATCCAAACCACCATTCAAATATTAAAAATTAATTAAATATTTGCAAATTAAATTATTCAAAATTCTGGGTCGTTACAATCTTTCCCCCTTGAAAGAATTTCGTCCCGAAATTACAAGTTAAGAAGAATGTCCCTAATCCGTCTACTATTTTTCACAATCCAAATAGTTTTATCAACTCACTAACACAAATCTTTTTACTAGAGATTCACTGTCATTTCAACTAGCTTTCCAACTTCAATTATAGGTTTCAAACAATATTGTTTTTCTAACCATTCAAATTTAAATTCAAATTCAAATTTCAAACTTTCAAATTTTTTCTCAAAAATTTTCTAACACCCTAAATTTTCGAAAAATTTCGCCAGCGTTTCCTTTGCGCGGCTCGATCGGTACGACTACAAAATGGCACCACGGCCCCTCAGAATCAAAAAGAAAAGAGAAAAGCCAAGTGGCTGGAGAAGAAAATCATCAAATTTCATACTGAAATTGAAATACGTACCTTTTTGTCGAGCAATTCAATTTTAATCTTTGAAATCAAAATCTCAATTCCTTTATACACCTGTATAACCTGCTAGTAGTAGCATCCAAATCCAACATTCAAACCATTTTGCCAATTTCATTACAAAATTTCCAATATATGCTTCTTATACATTTTTACTTCACTATTGAAGTTACATATTCATTTTTATACAATTTTATATTTCAATTCAATTCACAATTTCAATTCTATTTGAATTCAATTCTCAATTTAAAATCTTGAATTCTAACGATTAACTTTCATTTAGTAATTCATTTTACTACCTTAAATTAGTTTCATTCACTAATTCCTTTCAATTTTCAATTTCCATATTCAATTCATCTCGAATTTACTTAATTACTCAATTCAATTTTATTGCTTACGACCAATTCACATACCATATTCATATTCATTTTTATTTAATTCCATATACTAATGATAATAATTCACTATTATCACTTCCTAACAATCATGCAACCATATACTATAATAATTCATAGAAAATCATTTCTTTTTTTTATACAAAATAGTTTTGGGCAAAATTATCTTATTTACCCGATTCAAAAACAATTTTATATTCACTAACAAATACGCGCTCATATCTATTATTACACTCAAACTCATTTTAGAGTACTGCTGACTCTATCTCTAACGAGTAATACCCTACAGAACCATGGTTGTCGCTTAACCAACAGCTCTGATACCAAATGTAACGACTGCGATTTTTCGTTGCCGAAAAACCGAAATGTTATGGGTTTAAGAAAGAAGAAAGAGGTAGAAGAGAGAAGAAAGAAAACAGAACAGAAACAACACAATATAACAACATCAGAATCTCACAATTCGCAGCGGAACAACATATGATAATAAATGAATAATCTTTAAACAAAGAACTATATCAGTTATTACATCAAATTATATTACATTACATCAAATCATCAGAGTGTACAACAACATACAACAACGAACAGCGGAAAAGAAATACTATATACTAGTAATACGCCATGCCATCCAGCCTGCCTCCAGCAACTCCTGAATATCCAGAATATCCTGATAAACCTTAACTCTTGACTGCCCGTATGGAAATTGGTGGGCACCCAGAGTTTAGGAAGGAAAACAATAAACTCCGAGTCAGTCATGTGACTGGTGCGAGAACTCAAAACAGTTTATTTTTCTTTAAAATCAAAATAGAGGAATATTTTTAAAATAGATTCGCAATGCTTTTTAAAAATGAGACTACCATAAGGCCTCCCGCACACACACACATGCAAACGCAGAATCGGAGGAGATTTCTCCTTATGATAGTCAAAGATGCTTGATACGCATTAAAAAGAAACATTTGATATTATTACTAGTGCATAGTGTAGAAATTATTTCGAAAATAAAGATATAAATCTTAGCCAGCATAGGCATTTCGCATTTATGCCTACTATAGCTACCATTCAAACAGTGGGGCGCCACCATAAGTGAATGATAGGTTCTACAACTAAAACCGTACAAGTTTCGTATTGTTTCTTTGGATTTCCAACAAATGGTCAGGCCAAGGAACTTCCCATTGCCACATGAGAATGCCTCTGGATGGACATCCCCGAGAACCAAACCGGATCTCTACCAACACAAGGCCGGGTTACCCCTAACTGTGTAACAACTGACCGAATATGCCATCCCCCGGTCCTTTGGGACCTTTATCACCGAGCGCTCGTAATCAATTCACACAATCATAAAGTGTTTTCAACATGAGTAAGTATCTGGGCTCCATACCATGATACCACCCTTTTCCAGAAGGAAATGCACATATCCTAAAGGGCGCTACCCCTCATAACCTTGCTGCTTCTTTCCTGTTTTGACCATTTCCGGGGTGTGAGGCTCGACGAAGTCTCGTCCACAAAAACATACTTTATACAAAAGCCATGCTTTGGGTCAACAAATGATCATAGAAATGAACGATCAAACAAATGATGCTATCACAAATAATCAACACAATGATCATTTCACAGCAACACTCAGTATGTCACATTACCAAATTGGGAATATATTGCTGATAACTTCAACTATATAACCTCTGAGCTCGTACGTCTCAGAGAAGGGTGTTAAGCTAAGAGAATAAATTCTCCGCCACCAACAGAAATATATTTGAAAGAAATCGGCTTTATATCTCAACTTGTAATGTCAGACATACAATCCATACAAGTCTGTTCCGGGATCGAACAGAACCGAAGGCACTTCCAAAGAAGTCCTTGCAATCCAAATAATTTCTAATCACGTTCGGATTTCCCATCACTTATGGAGATCTCTATACCGGGGATCAGCCAGTGCAGAGACAATCAACAAGAAACCCTTTCGTTTTCGAAAATATCCGGTCTTCAACACCGGTCTTCGAATGCAATTCATACGACGTATCACATATTCGGAATGGGTTATACGACCCCATGGTCCTTTCCCGGTTAACTCGAATAGTGAGCGCTTATTCAAAAATAAGTGTGGCATTCAATTTTCAAGCAATCACAACAAATACCATTCAAAGGTAAATATCGATAGTCGGTTATTGAACTATCAATGGGCATGCTCAACATCACCAAATCCAAATAATTTTCCAAATTATTTATTCCCAAAAATATCTTTAGAAGATATGAACTTTCGCTACTTCAAAAATAAATCAATATTTATTTTTAAACTCATTTCTCAAATTTCATTTATAAATTCCATATTGAATTTACATTCCAAAATATTTATGAATATACGATTTCCATTCGTTTTCAAATATTCATTTTCAATTTATCTTCAAAAAGATAAATTCAAAATATTCACTTAGTATTGGAAAAATATTTCCATACTTATTTATTTATAAGTAATTCACAAGCCTTTTTATTTTCTACGCTTAGAAAATATTTAATATACTCTAATCGAAATTAAGTATATATTTCATTCTTTAAGGAAATCATTCACTTAACCATATTTATTTGGGCCAAAACGAATGTTGCGTAAAACATCGTTGCGACAACCCAAAATCACTAGTATAGGAATTCGAAATTAAAATAGATATATAAATCCCAATACTATACAAAGCATTTCCTTTCGGAAACCATCTATTATAACAACAGTGTTATAATCTACTATTTCCTTTTATTTCTTGAAAACATCTATTTCAACAATAAATGTTGAAATCTACGGTTTCGAATCACAGCACCTTTTAAAACATCTTTAGATCGTTTTAATTCTATTTCAAACATCACTTCCAAAATAATTTCTTTAACATAATATTCACTATTCAAAAATGTGAATATACCTTGTTAATAAATTTCATCACTTCTATTCATTTTATTTTAAGGAATTATTCACTGTCTAAAACATGAATATAACTCCATAAATAAATTAGAACAATTTACTTATCAAAATAAGTCGTTTGCGAATTTATAAACAACGTTTATAAATTCTATTTCTATTTATTTTATATCAACTCCTTTTATAAATTCCTTGATTAACCTATCTCAATTCATATCACAATGATATATTAAAAATTCATATTATAAGTCAAATACTTATAATTTATTTATTTACAAAATCATTCCTTTAAACTTCATAAATTTTATAAATCTTATAACTTATAAGATTCATTCATTTATCCAAACCCATTTCTTTAAATAACTTTACAAATTTTATAAACCTACTGTTTATAAAATTATATTTATAAGTTCATCGTTATAATTCTATAATTCCAATTTATTTACAATTCTTTCTAACACTTAGAAATGTTCGTTTTACACTTCTAATATTTTTAATTTATAAATATCAATTTATATTACTATTTTTAAAACGTCTTTAAATTCTTTTATAATATCATCCTTTGATCTACAAAAAAATCCAATTTTATAAGTCCAATTTTTAGACTTTTTATAATAGATTCAAAAATCCCAGTTTAAGTTATTTTATAAAATCATAAATCCCATATTTTCTAAAATCAACCTTTAACTATATTTCTCAAAAATATAATTTTTATAACATTAAGATTTATAACGTTTATTTATTTATAATGGATCAATTCCAAAAATATTTTATAAACGTATATTTTCAAAAATCACTTTAGAAATTCCTTAAAAATCAAAATTATTATTTTTAAACTTCCAAAAATTGGATCCGACGATGCAGCACATCAATAGTCAATCACGACTTTCAAACATCATATATTATCCATGATAAACAATCAAATATCACAATATATGAAATCAAATAAATATTTGTGAGGAATCCAGCTGGATCCCTCCAACCTGTTTCCCTGCATCCACAGACATTAGCACAATACCAATTCCGTTTCAAGACGGAATATCGCGGTATATGGGATTTTATAAAATATATCCGCTTACTAACGGCGCATAGGGTCTCATCCGCTAAAAGAAAATGCGGGAAATCAATCAACTGCAATATATACATATGCCAATATATATATATTGCTATATATGTAATATAATACCAATTCCACTTCGAGGTGGAATATCGCGGTATATGTGTGTAATAAATAACCTCCGCTTACTAACGGCGTATAGGGTCTATTAACATCCAATATATATATCAATCATCATTAAATCATTCAATCAACACAGTCAAACAATTTTAAATCTAACTTTTTAAAATTTAAATAAATCCTTTTGAGTGAGAAGTTCTCACCTTTATTCCCGTTTGCAATCCACTTCCCATTCAACTTGTTTTCTTCATTTATACCTTGTATAAATAATTATACAGTTTGTTAATATTTGAATTAATCGAACTGTTAATTTTCATTTGATAATTTCGATTCATCGGTGCTTTTATTTTAATAGTTAAATTAACTGATGGTTTTATTTAAACCAATTTCTTCTTTTAAAATTTTATTTAACTAAAATTTAAATTTCCTTTTATAAATTTCTCCTATTTATTACATCAAACTAACTCCTTTTAATTTCAAACATATTACCCTTAACAATTTGTCTAATTCAAATTTAATTTCAACTAAATTTACTTAAATAAATTAAATTAACAAATTTTCCTTTTAAATAATTCTATTCGACTACAATTTAATTTTAAAACTAAATTTTCTTCTTAAATAGATTTAATTAACTTACCCTTAAATTGAATTTATTCAACTAATTATTTCAATCTCAAGTTAATGATTTTTATTTTAAACTAAAAATTAAAAAATCAAACTGATTTTCTTTAACTAAATTCGTTTAACAAAATATTGAATTAAAACTAAACTTCCATTTTATTTTAATAAATTTGATTAAATAAAAATTATATTTTAAACTAAAATTTTAAATTTAATTAACCAAACTCTCTTTTAATAACTTAATCAAACTAAAAATTTATTTTTACTTTAAATTAATATCTTTAAATCGATTGCTTTGAATAAATTTGTTTAACCCCAAATTTAAATTTAAAAACTAAATTCCTTTTTAACAAATATCTTTTTAGTTGCTAAAATAAATTTAATAACTTAGTTAAACAAATAAATCACTTCTATTCATTTTATTTTTATTTTCTGAAATTACACACATATATATATAAGTTGAAAACTGTTTATACATATATATATATTTTTTTTACGGACAATACATTTCCTGCATATTTCTTCATATTATTTTCTTTTTCTATTCCATTACTGCAAACATTTAAAATACCACAATACATTTTTAAATTGAACTAAAGACAATTAAAATTGCTACCTTACTGCAATAAAAAAAAATTAATTAAATAAATTATAAAAACCAAAATCAATACCTTACTGTGAAAATCAACAGCTCGTACTCGAGCTTCTCGTCGCCGCCGCCGCTTCACCATCGCCTCCATCCCTAAATCGACCTCGCGCTGCCAATATCGCGTGCGACGCCGTCCCGACTCCTACGCGAGTCGCCTCGACCCCAAAATTGATGCCGCGACCTTCTCCCCCCCTTGCGTGCTACTGTCGTTGATGCTTCACCGCACATCAGCTACTATCGTGGAGGATTGTTGGAGCGTGGTTGAGAGCCGGCGTGTCGAGTTCCTCAATAAGGAGGCGACGTCATTGTTTTTTTTCTCTTTTTTATCACGTTCGATTTTGATTTCGAATGATAAAGGAAAGGGGAAGGACGAGGTTTTCATTTAACTTTACGCGGCCATTAATTTTTCTCTGAATTGATTTGAATACTGAAGAGAGGAAGGGGTATCGGCCATGTATAAAAAGAGAAAGGGGAGACGTGCTTTGGCGTGGTTTAGGGCGTGAATAATGGCGTGAGAAAAGGAGAGTAACGTGATGTGTTTGACTAAATATTTAAATTAAAATTTAAATTGAATTCGATTTTATTTCAATGCGTCTACGTGTCGTATGCTCACATATAAACTCCGAAAAATACGAAATTTGAAATCCGGTAATAATTCAATATTACGGACCCAATGGAACTGGTTTCGTCGAATTCCGAGACTGTGCCTCGGACGGCTATTTTTAAATATCGATTCAAACGATTTAATTTCAAAACTAAACAAAGCAGTTTCAAATTAAATTCTGAAGCTTCTATTATCTTCAATATTATCAATACGAATTTTACAAGCCTTTGAAATATTTTTAATCGGCTTAAAAATTGAAGATTCAAATTTTTATTCAACTTCAATAGATTAAATTCTATAATTTAATCGTCAAATTCAAAATTATATTGAAAATTCAATCCAAACCACGATTCAAATATTAAAAATTAATTAAATATTTGCAAATTAAATTATTTAAAATTCTGGGTCGTTACAATCTTTCCCCCTTAAAAGAATTTCGTCCCGAAATTACAAGTTAAGAAGAATGTCCCTAATCCGTCTACTATTTTTCATAATCCAAATAGTTTTATCAACTCACTAACACAAATCTTTTTACTAGAGATTCACTATCATTTCAACTAGCTTTCCAACTTCAATTATAGGTTTCAAACAATATTGTTTTTCTAACCATTCAAATTTAAATTCAAATTCAAATTTCAAACTTTCAAATTTTTTCTCAAAAATTTTCTAACACCCTAAATTTTCGAAAAATTTCGCCAGCGTTTCCTTTGCGTGGCTCGATCAGTACGACTACAAAATGGCACCACGGCCCCTCAGAATCAAAAAGAAAAGAGAAAAGCCAAGTGGCTGGAGAAGAAAATCATCAAATTTCATACTGAAATTGAAATACGTACCTTTTTGTCGAGCAATTCAATTTTTATCTTTGAAATCAAAATGTCAATTCCTTTATACACCTGTATAACCTGCTAGTAGTAGCATCCAAATCCAACATTCAAACCATTTTGCCAATTTCATTACAAAATTTCCAATATATGCTTCTTATACGTTTTTACTTCACTATTGAAGTTACATATTCATTTTTATACAATTTTATATCTCAATTCAATTCACAATTTCAATTCTATTTGAATTCAATTCTCAATTTAAAATCTTGAATTCTAACGATTAACTTTCATTTAGTAATTCATATTACTACCTTAAATTAGTTTCATTCACTAATTCCTTACAATTTTCAATTTCCATATTCAATTCATCTCGAATTTACTTAATTACTCAATTCAATTTTATTGCTTACGACCAATTCACATACCATATTCATATTCATTTTTATTTAATTCCATATACTAATGATAATAATTCACTATTATCACTTCCTAACAATCATGCAACCATATACTATAATAATTCATAGAAAATCATTTCTTTTTTTTATACAAAATAGTTTTGGGCAAAATTATCTTATTTACCTGATTCAAAAACAATTTTATATTCACTAACAAATACGCGCTCATATCTATTATTACACTCAAACACATTCTAGAGTACTGCTGACTCTATCTCTAACGAGTAATACCCTACAGAACCATGGTTGTCGCTTAACCAACAGCTCTGATACCAAATGTAACGACTGCGATTTTTCATTGCCGAAAAACCGAAATGTTATGGGTTTAAGAAAGAAGAAAGAGGTAGAAGAGAGAAGAAAGAAAACAGAACAGAAACAACACAATAGAACAACATCAGAATCTCACAATTCGCAGCGGAACAACATATGATAATAAATGAATAATCTTTAAACAAAGAACTATATCAGTTATTACATCAAATTATATTACATTACATCAAATCATCAGAGTGTACAACAACATACAACAACGAACAGCGGAAAAGAAATACTATATACTAGTAATACGTCATGCCATCCAGCCTGCCTCCAGCAACTCCTGAATATCCAGAATATCCTGATAAACCTTAACTCTTGACTGCCCGTGTGGAAATTGGTGGGCACCCAGAGTTTAGGAAGGAAAACAATAAACTCCGAGTCAGTCATGTGACTGGTGCGAGAACTCAAAACAGTTTATTTTTCTTTAAAATCAAAATAGAGGAATATTTTTAAAATAGATTCGCAATGCTTTTTAAAAATTAGACTACCATAAGGCCTCCCGCACACACACACATGCAAACGCAGAATCGGAGGAGATTTCTCCTTATGATAGTCAAAGATGCTTGATACGCATTAAAAAGAAACATTTGATATTATTACTAGTGCATAGTGTAGAAATTATTTCGAAAATAAAGATATAAATCTTAGCCAGCATAGGCATTTCGCATTTATGCCTACTATAGCTACCATTCAAACAGTGGGGCGCCACCATAAGTGAATGATAGGTTCTACAACTAAAACCGTACAAGTTTCGTATTGTTTCTTTGGATTTCCAACAAATGGTCAGGCCAAGGAACTTCCCATTGCCACATGAGAATGCCTCTGGATGGACATCCCCGAGAACCAAACCGGATCTCTACCAACACAAGGCCGGGTTACCCCTAACTGAGTAACAACTGACCGAATATGCCATCCCCCGGTCCTTTGGGACCTTTATCACCGAGCGCTCGTAATCAATTCACACAATCATAAAGTGTTTTCAACATGAGTAAGTATCTGGGCTCCATACCATGATTCCACCCTTTTCCAGAAGGAAATGCACATATCCTAAAGGGCGCTACCCCTCATAACCTTGCTGCTTCTTTCCTGTTTTGACCATTTCCGGGGTGTGAGGCTCGACGAAGTCTCGTCCACAAAAACATACTTTATACAAAAGCCATGCTTTGGGTCAACAAATGATCATAGAAATGATCACCAAGATAGACGATCAAACAAATGATCCTATCACAAATAATCAACACAATGATCATTTCACAGCAACACTCAGTATGTCACATTACCAAATTGGGAATATATTGCTGATAACTTCAACTATATAACCTCTGAGCTCGTACGTCTCAGAGAAGGGTGTTAAGCTAAGAGAATAAATTCTCCGCCACCAACAGAAATATATTTGAAAGAAATCGGCTTTATATCTCAACTTGTAATGTCAGACATACAATCATACAAGTCTGTTCCGGGATCGAACAGAACCGAAGGCACTTCCAAAGAAGTCCTTGCAATCCGAATAATTTCTAATCACGTTCGGATTTCCCATCACTTATGAAGATCTCTATACCGGGGATCAGCCAGTGCAGAGACAATCAACAAGAAACCCTTTCGTTTTCGAAAATATCCGGTCTTCAACACCGGTCTTCGAATGCAATTCATACGACGTATCACATATTCGGAATGGGTTATACGACCCCATGGTCCTTTCCCGGTTAACCCGAATAGTGAGCGCTTATTCAAAAATAAGTGTGGCATTCAATTTTCAAGCAATCACAACAAATACCATTCAAAGGTAAATATCGATAGTCGGTTATTGAACTATCAATGGGCATGCTCAACATCACCAAATCCAAATAATTTTCCAAATTATTTATTCCCAAAAATATCTTTAGAAGATATGAACTTTCGCTACTTCAAAAATAAATCAATATTTATTTTTAAACTCATTTCCCAAATTTCATTTATAAATTCCATATTGAATTTACATTCCAAAATATTTATGAATATACGATTTCCATTCGTTTTCAAATATTCATTTTCAATTTATCTTCAAAAAGATAAATTCAAAATATTCACTTAGTATTGGAAAAATATTTCCATACTTATTTATTTATAAGTAATTCACAAGCCTTTTTATTTTCTACGCTTAGAAAATGTTTAATATACTCTAATCGAAATTAAGTATATATTTCATTCTTTAAGGAAATCATTCACTTAACCATATTTATTTGGGCCAAAACGAATGTTGCGTAAAACATCGTTGCGACAACCCAAAATCACTAGTATAGGAATTCGAAATTAAAATAGATATATAAATCCCAATACTATACAAAACATTTCCTTTCGGAAATCATCTATTATAACAACAGTGTTATAATCTACTATTTCCTTTTATTTCTTGAAAACATCTATTTCAACAATAAATGTTGAAATCTATGGTTTCGAATCTCAGCACCTTTTAAAACATCTTTAGATCGTTTTAATTCTATTTCAAACATCACTTCCAAAATAATTTCTTTAACATAATATTCACTATTCAAAAACGTGAATATACCTTGTTAATAAATTTCATCACTTCTATTCATTTTATTTTAAGGAATTATTCACTGTCTAAAACATGAATATAACTCCATAAATAAATTAGAACAATTTACTTATCAAAATAAGTTGTTTGCGAATTTATAAACAACGTTTATCAATTCTATTTCTATTTATTTTATATCAACTCCTTTTATAAATTCCTTGATTAACCTATCTCAATTCATATCACAATGATATATTAAAAATTCATATTATAAGTCAAATACTTATAATTTATTTATTTACAAAATCATTCCTTTAAACTTCATAAATTTTATAAATCTTATAACTTATAAGATTCATTCATTTATCCAAACCCATTTCTTTAAATAACTTTACAAATTTTATAAACCTACTGTTTATAAAATTCTATTTATAACTTCACCGTTATAATTCTATAATTCCAATTTATTTACAATTCTTTCTAACACTTAGAAAGGTTCGTTTTACACTTCTAATATTTTTAATTTATAAATATCAATTTATAAATCTTTTAATGTAAAACAATTTATATTACTATTTTTAAAACGTCTTTAAATTCTTTTATAATATCATCCTTTGTTCTATAAAAAATCCAATTTTATAAATCCTATTTTTAGACTTTTTATAATAGATTCAAAAATCCCAGTTTAAGTTATTTTATAAAATCATAAATCCCATATTTTCTAAAATCAACCTTTAACTATATTTCTCAAAAATATAATTTTTATAACATTAAGATTTATAACGTTTATTTATTTATAATGGATCAATTCCAAAAATATTTTATAAACGTATATTTTCAAAAATCACTTTAGAAATTCCTTAAAAATCAAAATTATTATTTTTAAACTTCCAAAAATTGGATCCGACGATGCAGCACATCAATAGTCAATCACGACTTTCAAACATCATATATTATCCATGATAAACAATCAAATATCACAATATATGAAATCAAATAAATATTTGTGAGGAATCCAGTTGGATCCCTCCAACCTTTTTTCCCTGCATCCACAGACATTAGCACAATACCAATTCCGTTTCAAGACGGAATATCGCGGTATATGAGATTTTATAAAATATATCCGCTTACTAACGGCGCATAGGGTCTCATCCGCTAAAAGAAAATGCGGGAAATCAATCAACTGCAATATATACATATGCCAATATATATATATTGCTATATATGTAATATAATACCAATTCCACTTCGAGGTGGAATATCGCGGTATATGTGTGTAATAAATAACCTCCGCTTACTAACGGCGTATAGGGTCTATTAACATCCAATATATATATCAATCATCATTAAATCATTCAATCAACACAGTCAAACAATTTTAAATCTAACTATTTAAAATTTAAATAAATCCTTTTGAGTGAGAAGTTCTCACCTTTATTCCCGTTTGCAATCCACTTCCCATTCAACTTGTTTTCTTCATTTATACCTTGTATAAATAATTATACAGTTTGTTAATATTTGAATTAATCGAACTGTTAATTTTCATTTGATAATTTTGATTCATCGGCGCTTTTATTTTAATAGTTAAATTAACTGATGGTTTTATTTAAACCAATTTCTTCTTTTAAAATTTTATTTAACTAAAATTTAAATTTCCTTTTATAAATTTCTCCTATTTATTACATCAAACTAACTCCTTTTAATTTCAAACATATTACTCTTAACAATTTGTCTAATTCAAATTTAATTTCAACTAAATTTACTTAAGTAAATTAAATTAACAAATTTTCCTTTTAAATAATTCTATTCGACTACAATTTAATTTTAAAACTAAATTTTCTTCTTAAATAGATTTAATTAACTTACCCTTAAATTGAATTTATTCAACTAATTATTTCAATCTCAAGTTAATGATTTTTATTTTAAACTAAAAATTAAAAATTCAAACTGATTTTCTTTAATTAAATTCGTTTAACAAAATATTGAATTAAAACTAAACTTCCTTTTTATTTTAATAAATTTGATTAACTAAAAATTATATTTTAAACTAAAATTTTAAATTTAATTAACCAAACTCTCTTTTAATAACTTAATCAAACTAAAAATTTATTTTTACTTTAAATTAATATCTTTAAATCGATTGCTTTGAATAAATTTGTTTAACCCCAAATTTAAATTTAAAAACTAAATTCCTTTTTAACAAATATCTTTTTAGTTGCTAAAATAAATTTAATAACTTAGTTAAACAAATAAATCACTTCTATTCATTTTATTTTTATTTTCTGAAATTACACACACATATATATATAAGTTGAAAACTGTTTATACATTTTTTTTTTTTTCTGATAATACATTTCCTTCATATATCTTCATATTATTATTTTTTTCTATTCCATTACTGCAAACATTTAAAATACCACAATACATTTTTAAATTGAACTAAAGACAATTAAAATTGCTACCTTACTGCAATAAAAAAAATTTAATTAAATAAATTATAAAAACCAAAATCAATACCTTACTGTGAAAATCAACTGCTCGTACTCGAGCTTCTCGTCGCCGCCGCCGCTTCACCATCGCCTCCATCCCTAAATCGACCTCGCGCTGCCAATATCGCGCGCGCCGCCGTCGCGACTCCCACGCGAGTCGCCTCGACCCCAAAATTGATGCCGCGACCTTCTCCCCCCCTTGCGTGCTACTGTCGTCGATGCTTCACCGCACATCAGCTACTATCATGGAGGATTGTTGGAGCGTGGTTGAGAGCCGGCGTGTCGAGTTCCTCAAATAGGAGGCGACGCCATTGTTTTTTTTCTTTTTTATCACGTTCGATTTTGATTTCGAATGATAAAGGAAAGGGGGAAGGACGAGGTTTTCATTTAACTATACGCGGCCATTAATTTTTCTCTGAATTGATTTGAATACTGAAGAGAGGAAGGGGTATCGGCCATGTATAAAAAGAGAAAGGGGAGACGTGCTTTGGCATGGTTTAGGGCGTAAATATTGGCGTGAGAAAAGGAGAGTAACGTGATGTGTTTGACTAAATATTTAAATTAAAATTTAAATTGAATTCGATTTTATTTCAATGCGTCTACGTGTCGTATGCTCACATATAAACTCCAAAAAATACGAAATTTGAAATCCGGTAATAATTCAATATTACGGACCCAATGGAACTGGTTTCGTCGAATTCCGAAACTGTGCCTCGGACGGCTATTTTTAAATATCGATTCAAACGATTTAATTTCAAAACTGAACAAAGCAGTTTCAAATTAAATTCTGAAGCTTCTATTATCTTCAATATTATCAATACGAATTTTACAAGCCTTTGAAATATTTTTAATCGGCTTAAAAATTGAAGATTCAAATTTTTATTCAACTTCAATAGATTAAATTCTATAATTTAATCGTCAAATTCAAAATTATATTGAAAATTCAATCCAAACCACCATTCAAATATTAAAAATTAATTAAATATTTGCAAATTAAATTATTCAAAATTCTGGGTCGTTACAATAACCGACTATCAAATCTGGACCCAAATATAAGTTTGGAATACCTAGAAGAGGTATGAGAATTATATGGTATATTTACCGTTCGAGGTGCTGTACTATACGTACAAACTCGTTCGTTCTTCTAGGATGTTTATAAGGAAATCCGTCCACAAACGTTTACGATGTGAACTCCGATCTTATTATCGTCCGAGTATTCCTAAAGAACCGGGGTTGAGTTTACCGGGAAATAGCGAACGTTGTTTTGAAGAGACACGGGATTGAATTTGAGATCCGAAAACCACTTCAATCCAACGAGTGCATTTTCATGATGAAGACAAGAGATTTGGAGTCGAAGATGGAGTAGTGAAGTGCAAGGGCTAATTGCTACTAATCCTGAGGGTGATTCCAAATGAATGTATTAGGAATAGTGCCTTCGTTTCTGTTCCAACCCGGACCGGACTTGTATGGATGAATGCTTTCAGAACATCGTCAGGAGGACGATGAGCATTCAAAGTGAGATGTGTCCTAAAAAGATAATGCCGAGCCTCGAGCCTCATCAATCAGGAATGGCTAAAAATCAAGGGTTATGCAACAAGGGTAAGTGGGTAGCACCCAATTAGGGTAAGGTCATTCCTGTCTAGAGGTCCTTTTTATTCGGTTGTGTGGGCGGTTGCTGATCCCAATCGCGGAGTGATCTTACTCGGGCTATCCAGTAAGGGGTAGTCCGGTCTTGTGTTGCAGAGGAATGAAGGGGTCCTCGGTATGCTGATCTAGACCAGGTACCGTGACAGGTGGTACCCCAGTGCCTACTCATTAGTTGGAAATCCATTCTCCCTATGTGCCTTTACAGTTCTGATTGTAGAACCCACTTTATGGCTAGTATTGCTCGAATTTAATTAATGTAACAATTTTGGATATTTGAATAAGTATCTGTACATAGACCTACTGTAATATCAGAGGATTTTATAAGAAATGTTTTGGTTATTGTAAGGTAAAAACCTGGCATGTTTATTTGTGGCGTGGTCTTACGAGATACCTTTGTTTTCAAAAGATTTTTGAAACTTTAATAATTAAATTGAGTGTATTTTATCACGCTGATTTTCCAGACTGACTCGGGTGTTATTTTATGATAATGCTCGGGTCAGACCGAGTATTATAAATATAGGATAGAATGTTATGGAGCTCAGAATGCGAGCTGGATGGCGAGACGTATTACTCGTACTTTATGAATTTACCATTGTGCTGTGTTAGTTGTATAATCAGTTGTTGTGTGTAACTTTCCATTAATTGTTTTGATTGTGTTGTATTCTGATGATGTAATGTATACACAGATATAGTTTCTTTTTGTGTAAAGATCGGTTATTACATATTATATTTTATTCCGCTGCGATTGTGAGATTCTGATGTTGTCTTGTTTTTATCTTCTTTTACCTCCTTCTTTCGTTCCTCGGCAATCTTTCTTTTCGGCACACGATCGTCGGCATATTATACAGTGGCATATTTGTGTCGATTTCGAAGGTCATGAAGGATGGGTCATTACATACACTACAACAAAACAGCCAGTTTACAACGGGCAATTCCCGTTGTAATATGGGTTTCGCAACGGGCATGTGCCCGTTGTATTAGGCCCCGTTGTAATAGGTCGACCGTATTTTCCAACGGGCAATGAACGTTGTAATACACCTTTTTACAACAGTCATCGGCCCTTGCAACAGGCTCTATGACAACAATTGAAGCCCACTGTTAAATATTATAATACAACTGGCATAGCCCGTTGTAATGCATGATATTGCAACGGTTTCTGACCGTTGTAAAATAAATGCAAATTTTAAAAAAATTACAGCAGCATCCATGCACTACATCCATACCAATAATGAATAATTTAATGAGTAATAAATATTATCATAAAACAACCAAAATCACATATGAAAGGACTAAAAGCTGGAGTCATAAAATTCCAACACATTCCAAAAAGTTAGATAAGTTTACATCTACATACTTCTAATATACACATGACAACTAGCTACGTAACGGCCCAATACTTCATAATTACTTCATTTATAATTACGTAACAGCCCAATATCACTTCCTCCCAACTACTGCAACCTCCTCCATCAACTGTTCCATTACAATTACCCCTCTGCAACCCTTCTCTATACATCAATCTGCTACCACCAGCTACCTCCTTTACCAATCACTACCTCAAACATCCACTTGCACGTCAAAATCCTTACTACCAAACTTCATACAACAATTGCTACCTTGCGCTTCATCACCACTGCCACTGTCTCCACATCCACCACAACCTCATCAAAACAACCACTTCAATCCCCTACAAGTCACCACCCCCAACATCCTAACCAACCACACAAACTGCTTGCCCATACCATCCATCTACTCATACCACAACTATCCACATCATCCAAAATACTGTATACAATACTTCATTCACTCACAAATTTCCTACATTCTACGACAAGCGTACGTACATCACATTCCCATCTCCTTTGGCAATAATTCATCCACACTGTTGCAACTCCCTGTATCATAACTACATTTCATATCCCTTATGCATCCTCTACATATCTTTGCCATATACTAATCAATCATTACCTAAACCTCCACCATTAAACAAAACTGCATTGCCACTTCTTCATCCCTGATCACCACAACCACTACCCTACATTATGCATTCCATTGATTAAAACCCAATTCTTCGGTATAGTTAGATTGTTGCAAATACTATTTGATTTTAATATCAATAAAAATATTAACTTGTTAATTCTATTTACCTTCATTGGTGCACTGAATGAATTCTCATCCATCAAATTACCTGAGGTAAGAACTGTTTTGGTCGCACTAGATGAGCTAATGATAGCATTTTGTAATCCAGACACCGTTGTGTTAAGATTAACAACATCGCTTCCATAGTTCACAATCTGTATATTTAACATATTTTTATTCAAAATAGATGGACTTTAATTTACACCAAATTAAAACATACTATTAAATTAAAACATACCTTAATCCCATCATCTGTTCGGATGTGGTCAGTGTATTCTTTAATGAGTGTGTTATAATACCTAACCTGCATGGTTAATAATAGTATCTGAGTATAATTTGTACCATACTAAATTTCAGTTGTTAGTTTCAGAAACTAGCATTTTAGGTTTAGCAACTCTGAAATGAACTTTTTATATATTCATAAGATCAAACACTTGCACCCGTGTTAAGATTGTGTGATCGTCTGTTGTGTTCGCTGTAATAAAGTGCAGTCTAGTTGTTTGAATTTATGTCTAAGTGAATATCAGAGTAGGAATAGGTACGCTGGTGCTTTGATCAACTCTTGTTCAGTGTATAAACATACGCAAATACAAGTACTGATGACATTTACTCGGTAGCATAAGCATGTTCTTTAGAAATGTAATCTTTGAATGAACACATTAGCAAATACATTAAAATACAGCCAATGAACTAACTTGAATCTGCAAACCCAAATCAGTGGTTTTAAACAAGAACTCCTTAGAAATATCCAATTCACCTTTCCCAATCAAAATATTAAATATAAAGATAGCAACTTTAATTGATTTCGAATGCTTAAAAACCAAATAAACAGCTTTTATACAATCACCATCATTGCAGAGCCCAGTAATAACAGGAACAAGTAAAGTAGGCCCAGGAGTGATGCCTTCTCTTCGCCGCATGATGTACTGCATAATTTGCCTCTTTTATTTTGTTTTTATCCATGCTTAATTGTAGTGTAATGAACTAATTTCTCCTTTTGTTTCCCATTAGAATTTCAACATCCAACATTCATACTAATTACATGTAACATGCAAACAATAATATGTCTGTGTGTGTATTATAATTACGTTTATTTCACAAAATTTAACATTACACAAATAATTTCCAAATTTCAAAGCCAATGGTATTTTTGTCTATATAGTATATTGGTTTTGTTTTACAAAATTTAAAGGATTAGTCAAGTACTAGCATAACAACTTAGTAATAAATGAAGATGCATATAAGGCTACATGCATTCTCACTGAACTAATTTTGTATATTACATGCATGTAGAATTTGTTCTTTTATCAAATTTGGCAAACCAATAAGAAGAATACAAATACGAAATGAAAACATAAACATAAAGTGGCAATAGCAAAACATGAAACTAGCCTGTGAAAGAAGACCATTAACACTAACTACCGACCAAAAACTATAATTTTTTCAATAATGAAACTGAATATATTATATTTCCTCGTGATATAAAAGCATGCTATCCAAGCTTGGATAGGAGACCATGGAAGGCGGAGCATGACATAGTCTTACCAAAAGTTATCCTAAAGTACACATTTAACAAATTTTCGTGCACTGTCTGTTTTGTAGTTTGAATTTGTTTTCACCTTATATGCATTTAGTTTATATCTCTACTGATGGTGGTGGTGGTATGCATTCAGTATGCTATCCAAGCTTGGGTTCAATTAGCTTTTTTCCCAAGCCAGGGGTATATTTTTATGCAGCTGTCTGTTGCTTTTTTCAAACTATTAGTGCATAATGCTAGGATGCTGTAGTGTTATATGATTCACATTTTTGACTTATCTGACTTGGCACCATTCCATAGTCTTTGTTGATTTTTAATTAAGTTAGATTGTTAATTTCTACAACATACTAGTCTTGCCAGCCAGAACTAGTAATCGTTGGGCTGATTTTTGATTAAGTTGGATTGTTAATTTCTACAACTTACTAGTCTTGCCAGCCAGAATTAGTAATCGTTGGTTTATTGTTAATTGTAGATTATATTTCAATAAAATGTGCAAGTACAGTCCCATTCTTTGCAATGAACCTAGTTTTATTGGCATAAAGCTTATCAGCACAAGCATAGTGATCAACCAATGCCTAGTGAAACTCAACTAGTAATAGACACTTAGATAGTAACTTCTGGGAGACTAGAAAACTAATATTATATGGAGTTTATACTAAAATCCCAATTCATTATTTTATGCAATGCTCAAGTCAATTAAAGCCACATAATTAAGAACAATAAGGTACTCCAAAAAATACTAATCATGATCAATTAATATCTAACCAAATGATAGTTGTAAAAACTCCAAAATAATACCTCTATAGATTAGATCACCTTCACAATCCCTTAATTGTATAACCTCAAGGTGGTTGGTTTCATGGTGTGGAAGCATCGCACTTTCATAATCCCTCGACTACTATCTCAAATCTCAAAACCCACGACCACCCAGATCTGATTCGCATCCAACTCACAACCCGCGACCAAATAAACGCTATTTTGAAACCGCGACTAACATTAGGCTCCGTGCTATGTCATGGAGTCCGTCCAGGAAACCCAAAGACTAATCCATCCCCAACCATACTCGAACTCCTCACCAATCGCCGAATTAAACAGATAATCACCTACAACTTGCATCCAAATCCTCATCGCCACTACCCGCACCCAAGCTTCGAATACCCAAGACCAGGCAAATTGAATCTGGGAAATGTGAAACGAGTAAAACAATTTCTAGAATTGAACTCGAATCAAAGGTCGAGCAGAATCAATATCGAAAAAAAGAAAAAATCGCATACCTTTTTTGACAATCGAACTCAACCCAATTGAGGCAATCGTAGGCAATCACTGATAGAGGAAAATATTCGAAGCATCATTGACAAATTCAAGCGGTGCCACAAAACCCTAATTTATTGAAGAGGAACGCATGAAGAGCAAAGCTGCCACTTTTGCCATAGGAATCAGGCCGAAGATAATATAAAAATTAACAGGGGAATAATTTTTGGACCGGTCGGCTCCTTTATATTATAAATAGTGCTTCTAGTTTTATATATTATAACGGGTGTAATATGCGTTGTAAAATTGGCACCTCTTACAACGGGCATTTTGTGACTGTTGTAAAGTTGGCATCTATTACAACGGGCCTGAATGGACCATTGTAATAGCCTTCTATTACAACGGGCAACCAACGCCCGTTGTAGAAAGGGCATTGTATATGGCATCTTTTACAATGGGCCTGAATGGACCGTTCTAATAGCCTTATATTACAACGGGCAACCAATACCCGTTGTAAAAAGGGCGTTGTAATAGGGTATTTTTTTTGTAGTGATAAATCCTATAAACACAATTTTCTATATGAAAATATATTTCCAAATAGAAATTATATGTCTTATTCTAATTTTAAGTATCAATTATTACTATTACAATTCTCATTTTCGATGTTTTTTTATGAAGCAGAAATGACTATTTACTCTCTTCATCCCAATTGTACCTTAAATCACACACTCTTGTACATTTTTTTTTCTTTCTAAATGGTCGAACCATTCAAAAGAATGCCCTTACTACAATATCATAACGAACTCTTTATAAAATTGCATTTGATTTCCTTTAACATATAAGGACGTCATTTATATTGCATTTTACAGAAACTGATCACACTGATATTTCAATGATTGAATTCTTAGTTTTTCCATTAGTTTTGATCTAGTGTTACATTTAACACTACATTCCTTTTGTAATCAATTGAATTGAATACTCGATCTCACAGTACTATTTATCATCTTATTTCGAATGAGCTAACTTTATCAAATTATCGTACACTATGAACTATGACTATCCCCATATAACACTTATATGCGATAGTATATGGATCAAATATCTATAGTCTGGTATTGCTTTAGAGTTTGAAACTTATATAATGCAATACAAGGTCTCGACCAAATTAACACATAAGCGACCAAATTACGAACTTATTAATTATTTGCAAGATTAGGAACTTGCGTGGTTATAGAAACACACACATGCAATATTCATTTATTAATAAGTATATGTTAAATTTTTGTTTGTTAATTTTTCAATTCAGTCCGTTTTTTATCTTAATTGATAAACATTTTATCAATCACTTTAAATGCATAAATTTATCAATATATATTATTATAACATTGTATGTCATATGTTATTACAATATTACAAAGGTTAAATGTTGTCATTTTATTTTTCCAGAAAGGATTCCGCTTGTCTTTTATGTTTCGCCAAACAATAAATCTAAAAATAAAAATCTTTTGACTTCACTAGTGGGTGTTAGGACTCATATGTCTTGCGATTCTAACCTTGAGGAAAGCTTAACCAATCCTAGGCCTACATATATGGATAACTCCCTATCAATTGTATCGCATACAACTGCTTCCATATTTTCTTTCCCTAGTCCCGCCTTTACCTTGAGGAAAGCTCAACAAGTAAAGTTGGGCTATTCACTCGACTTATCATTTTGTAAGGACCTAAGTATAATGCACGTAACTTGAGGAAAGCTGAACATAAACTTGCACTTATCTTACCTCGTCTAATAATATGTTAATAATACTACGCATAGCGTCCCTAGCTTGAGGAAAGATCAACAACTGAAGAGTATACATGTAATCTATTAATATATAAATGACAGATGGTAACTTTATATTAAAGATTCATAATCTTCGATATATTAAATCGAGTGATATCGACTTATGGAATAATATGTTTCTTATGAAATACCCTCGTTATCAAAGTATGAAAATCTAATCATGGTATACTACTATACATGTTTATTTATTCCCTAAGTCAACTTAGAGTTTCTTAATATTCCCCCTTTAATTCATCCAGTCATATTATATAAGCTTCAATATTATAAAACTTTTATATTTTAATTAACTTATACGATAATCTTTTGTGTACCATTATATTAAATAAATCTTATTTAGTTAATTTTAATCGACTAAATCTTTAATTAATTTTAATTAATTAACTCTTTAATTAATTTTATATCGGTATAACAATATAACATTTATATTGGACGCATCTATTGTAACCTTTATAGTATACTATAACCTTTATAACATATATTATAACTTTTATAGTATAACATATATATCTTATATATATTTATTTTTATTTAATTAATCTTTAATTCATTTATTTAATTAAACAACTGTAATTAAATTATATTAATTTCAAAATTTTATCTTATATACATACATGTATACTTATGTTTTCTTGTATATTTTAAAATAACATAACATATATCAATATATAATGTATGCATATAAGTATTAATTAATTAACTTATTTATTTAATTTATATTATTAATAAATTTTAAATTTTGAAATTATTATTTAAATATTCTCAAACATTTTGAAAATATAACTATCTTGTCAAACATTTTACGGACTCATATTGTATTATAACTTTTATAATAAACATATTTTTATTTTTATATTTAACTTTTAAATCTAAAATATTTTATTTTAACCCAAGGCCAAATCCGAATTTGGCCATTTCTATTAGTGGCAAGCTTTGGTGCTCACTTCACCTTTCAAGCCAAGCGGGTAACCAAGCAGGACGTGGCACTTGATTACCCAATTCCAATCTTAGACATTAACATTCTAGACGCTGTACTAAGTGGGCAAGCTTAATTAGCTAGTCCTAACATGACTAATTTATACCGTATAGGTGTGCTCTAATACCTCTCTTTGAATTGGGTTAGCTATTAGTGGAGTTACAGGATAAATTTCCAAAAATTAACCATTCTAGATCTTTAATGGGCCTATGAAGTTCAATTCATTTAGAACATTGTTAAGTTTCATTTAAGTAAAATCAGTATTTTATTATATTTCATAAATAAAGTTTTACTTTAATTAAATGTGTATATAAATTAGTGTAAATCAAATATACTATTATATACATATTATGTGAGACAGATACTTATTTAATTTTGTTCAGAGAAGGTGACTATTCATTTTCTTCTCTTAACTTATTCAACTAATGAGGGGGAATATGATTTATTTGGAGAAAGAAAACTTCCCATTTCTTTCCCTTAATTAAATTAATTGATTGATTAGTTAAATGACATTAATGATCAATTTAAATATGGCATGAATGTAGGTATATCCAAACATATTCATAGTGAATATTATGCAAGTGCAACATATATGAAATGTGCATAGTCGGTGATTTCCTTCATATATATGCCTATGTTGTCCAATTTTATTTTTTAACAAAGAAATGTTTATTATATATAATTACACAAACATACACACACACACATATTCCTATATATGTTCTTATTTACATAAAATTCGCTTTGGTTGTTAGAGAAAATAAGTTATGACTAGGTCTAATTATTGGATAGTTTGAATACAAAATTATAATTTTCATAAAAGTCCAATTTATTAAACTTGAATTATGCACATTTGCATATAGGCATATCCACACACAGATACACAAACACATATATTTATACAATAATTGAATAAAAAATTTAAATGCAAAAACAAAGTGTTACATATGTATTCAATTAATTTGTAGTTTAAAACACATATATATATACAGTTAAAATAACAACATCAGATCTAATTTTTAACTTTCCATAAATAAATTGTAGGATGAATTAACCTTTGTTCTAATGTAAATAATGACCAAAGTTGTTCCAAAATAACTTTAACAACATATTCAATTGCCCAAATTATAACATAACTTTGAACAAATTAATCAAAATAATTTTTAGAACAAAATATTGTTCAAACAATTACTTCTAAAATAGAAAATAATTAGAAAACTAAGGAACATTTAAATTAATGGAAATAAGATTTAAATCCGAGTTAAACATACAATATGAACAAAAGAGTAAAATGGGCAATGGATTTAACAATATTAACAAAAATTAACATAAATAAATAAGGGATAACATACATGTGCATATCTGTGCTAAATCAAATAATGTATATACTTTTAATTGCGATAAAAGGGTTTTGTTTCACATGTTAAAATTAATCAACTAAGCACATAATCAACCATTTATATCCAAACATAAGAATGATAAAACATATAAATAAATAGACTAGAGAATCACCTTAGGATGTTGCTTGGAAGTCACACATTGGATAATGATATCTTCTCATATCTTTAAGATCCATATCTTATCTTTACAAGAGATGGATGGCCCCATCAAATGACATAAAATTTCCATATATCACTCCATGAAATTACTAGTTTTTTATTTAAATTATATCGATATCGTGTATCAATTCGCCCAGATATAACTTTTAAAACGCATTCAAATAATTACAAGCAACTCCCAACATAAACTAAATTAAATAACAATTAATATTTATTAAAGAATTATTAGTTTAATCTATTATAACATTTTATGGATTAATTAAATCATGTGGTTTTTTTAGAGAATTCATCATTACGGTTGGGCGACTCAAATGTGTAAATTCAGTCAGCGAATAATATCGAAAAATTTAAATATTAACGTTCATATGTCATCTTAGCCAATGGTGTGACATTTTGGTTGAATTTATCGCTTGCACTCTTTTGGTAAAATTCAATTTACTTATTATAAGCAGTATCAAATCATTTACACCAATTCTCTTCATCAAAACTATATCACTTTAGACTTATGGAATTTGATAGTGATCAAAATTCCAATATCGTCCACATTTAACTTTATAATCCAAACACAAAATCCTTAGTAATACCAGTTATTATTAATCGAATTGCTCTGGCAAGACACTTTAACTTTGAATTTGAGTTGACATTAGTTGACCTGATACTAACCTCATATAACTAAGGAGACAAATCCTTTCTTGAATAGTGTTTAACTTCAAATTCTTCCATTGCACCCAATTATAGTTGTTCGATGGATGTCATACCACAATTTAATTATAATCAAAGCAGAGCTTCCACATTGAAGATCAACAGTATTATTATATTGAGAGAACTATGTAAATATCAAGTTAATATTTACTACTTTAACTTAGTCATACTAACCAATAGAAAACTATCGAGTGATTCATTCCCTAGTTATCCAATAACTATCAGCACGTTAGCCCTTGGTGCCCCAGCAGTTGTAAGTAATACACTGCCCAACATTTGTAGAGCATTACATAATCTAGTCTCAATGGATATATCGAAATCCAGACTCGATATATCTTGACTAGGAATATTTAAAATAGGAAAATAGTGTCAAGGACAAAATTTCTCAATATTTTAGCCTCAAGGACCGGCCTTCAGTATTTTAGCGTGAAGGAAAACTTTTGAATTTCAATCTGGAGGATGGACAAAAAATTAACGACCCGGACAAACACGAAAATTAGTCTGGAGCGGCGTCAAGCTTAGATAGTGTTATCGATGGGGGTGGTTGCTACGATGGAATTGGCTGTGAAGGTGGTTGGTTCGACGATTGATGGTAACAGCTAGGATTTTGAAGTAGCTCGATTTGAAGTTATCCGATGTTGGAAAATTGATGGCTTTGGTGGCAGGGACACAATGGGGAAGTGGTGTTTTAGAAGAAACAATAATCTGAGGAAGAAGAAGAGCAAGTCGAGGAAGAAGTAGAGTAAGCCATGGAAGAATTAGGGGTAAAGAAGTGGTATCAGCTGTTAGGTATCAGTTTTTCAGTTTTATGTATCATTTTTGAAAATATTTGTTACTTTTGAGTTTGTGATTTTTGACGTATAACAAAATTATTATATTGTAATAAATTCGCATATTGAAGCCAAATTTGTTTAATTATTATTTTTGTTTTTTTGGATTCACATTAGTTTGATT
Organism: Allium cepa; assembly: GCA_030765085.1. Classification (NCBI taxonomy): domain Eukaryota; kingdom Viridiplantae; phylum Streptophyta; class Magnoliopsida; order Asparagales; family Amaryllidaceae; genus Allium; species Allium cepa. Next base: position 310,998,083 of record CM060937.1, read on the forward strand.
TACAATGTATTGTAATAAATTCACAAAATGTATTATATTGTTTCATTTGTCTGATTATATAAAAAATGAAGTTGTTACATAGTAAATATGATGATAATTGAGTTGAATCAGTGTTTCGCTAATATTGAATTTTGTTTGAGTATCAGCTTTACTCTTAATTTGAGGATCAGTTTTTAGGGATTAGTTTTAGTGACAGTAGGTATCATTTTTGTAAAAACTATTTTCACTGCCGTGCTCGCCATTGTACATACTACCTTAGTTGAATGGAATCCATATTTATGTTGGAGTGGAGCCACTCGATCTGGCCTGCATCAGAGAATGAAGATACTTGAGTCAAAGAATCATTATATAAGATAACGATGCAATTTCATGAGCTTGATAGATGTTGATTATGGGCGGTCTATTTGTGTTTTAAATATGACGATGAACTGTTTTTCTACGAGGATTATTGTTATGATTGAAATGCTTGCTCAAGAATGAACTGTAAAATTAAATGATGGTGATCGAATTTGATACATTTGAGAAACTAGAAGACTGTGGGTGGTTTATTCGAGTATCAGCTGTTAGGTATTAGTTTTAGTTGTCGATAGTAGTGTTTAGGTATCATTTTTTAGGTAGCATTTTTTAGGTAGCAGTTTTTAGATATCAGTTTTTAGTTACTGGTATTAGTTTTTAGGCATTGGTTTTAAGTTAAGAGTTATCGGTAGCATGTGATGGGGGCGACGGTGAGGCTGATTATGTAGGTGAAGGCGGTTGGTGGTGATGTGATGAGTGGTGGTTGATAATTTTGGCAGTTTGTCATTATGGCCAATTTTGAAAGAATGTTTGTCCTTATCACTAATCATGGGAGAATGTTTGTCCTTGTGGCTAAAATATTGAGGTTGTGTCCTTGAGGCTAAAAAATATAAATTTTTGTCCTTTATAAAAAAACCCTATTTAAAATGGTATATTTATTTTTATCGTGATAAATTACTCACAGTTACAACACTTTATAGCTACTATCATAAAACATACTTGTTTGCACAAAAAATGGGCAAACACCTCCAAGTCGTATGATCTAGTTGATTATATGTGGTTCTTAGTGATTTGGGGTGATTTATGCAAATATATAAAAAAAAGATGGTCTAAACTGTAAAAGACACACAGATTTATAGTGGTTCGGCCAGAATGTGCCTACGTCCACTTTATATGTTATTCTTCTTTTCTATTCAGATTACAAGTGCAAAGCTTTGATTACAAGTAACTGAAAGTTGTTTGAAAGTTCTATCCGTGCTTGAGCTCTCAAACTTCTCCGCCATTGTTGTACCCCTGCCCCTCTATTTATAGAGTGAGGCTGGAGGCAGGGGTCCTGGATGTGTATAACTGCTGATGGGCCTGGGCTGATGCAGTCTGGCCTAGTAGAGTTGGTTCGGCAGCGTCTCGGTTCGGTGATGGTTGGAATAACTTCTTGGTTCGGCCTTACCTTGATCCGGTGGCTGAGGAGGAGTGTTGGTTCGGGGGTACCTTCCTTCTCTTTGGTTCGGTAGAGAGAGGGACGTGGGTTGGTTCGGTAGAGAGGAGGACGTGGGTTGGTTCGGCAGTGAGGAGGACGTGGGTTGGTTTGGCTAGGTACCGATCCGGTAATGCTTCGGTCCGGTTGTGGATAAGTGAAGTTGGTTCGGTGGGTTGATTAGGCAGAGAGGAGGACGTGGGTTGATGGTTCGGTAGTAGGCTGGTTCGGTGGATGAGGAGGAGCGTCTTTGGTTCGGCATGCATGACAGGTGGTTGGTCCGGCCGAATCTCATCCAACACTTGCCACCCAAAGTCGGGCAGGTGTATACACATGGCATGCTTTGTTTTAGCTAGGATATCTTCACTCGGCCCTACGTGCCGAACCAACTGGTCCGGTCGTTCGTAATTGCCTATAAGTATAGGCTTCAGGCCTTCGTTCAACCTCCATCATTTGAGACAACCGAACCACATAAATTCCGAATCACCTAGTGCTGAATCATCCTAGTGCCGAATCATCTTAGTGCCGAATCATCTTAGTGCCGAATCAGGTGTGTTTCTTTCGCCGAATGAGGTTTCTTCGTTTCACCGAATGAGAATAAAGACACTCAGTACCGAATGAACTAAAAAACTTTTCAACGCCAAATGGACTCGGAAATCTTTTAGTACCGAATGAGTCCAGGGACCTAATGTGCCGAATGATCCTGAAAACCTTTATCTTTTGAGTTTTGAATTCGAGTGAAGTTGCAGACTATATACACTCGTTTGTTTACATCCTCTGTTCTAATGATGTACTTTCTTGTGTTGCAGATAAAATGTCTCACAAAGTTGAAAATCGATCAGAAAAGCGAAAATCTACGGACCGAAATGAGCCTCCCGTTGTGCCCCCTGCCCAGCCAGGACCAACGCGACAGGGACCTGCCCCGAGGTCATTAGTGGACAGGTATGGCCCCCAAGAGCTTCTGGACTCTCCTCCTGATTGCTTTCCGAGCTCCCTCAAAGAAGGGCAACTTGATGTCATCGCTCGCTCCTTTGGGATTGACAGGGCGAGTATGCTGTTGCCGGGAGATGGTGTGATGCCATATGATCCTCCTGAAGGATATTTCGCCTATAGCCGATACCATTGCATGTGCGGGGCCATTCCTCCGATCAATGCGTGGATAGTCAGCTTCGTTACCTACCTGAAGGTGGCTCCTTTCCAGCTTCAGCCCAACTCTTACGCCATCTTAGTGTGTCTATTCGTTATCTTCCAGAGGAGGTATGGGCACCCCCTTCTAACCGGGAAATCCGATATTTGTATAATCTGAGAGGTTACAAGAAGGGGTCTCCATACATCAGTTTGGAATCGGCCGTGTCCTTCAAGCCGGTCCTGGACTTGTATTCAAAGTTCACCATGTTCAAGAAGGAATGGTTCTTCGTCCGGGATGATACCGTTTCGATCCACCGCTTCACCTTTGGCTGTAAGTTGAAACTTATTTATAATTTCCGTTATAACCGAGATGCTTCTTCTTATGTGCTTTTATCTCTTGCTAGCGATAGGTGGCTTTGCGGTCGTGGAGAATGATCATCTGGTTCAGATGGCCGCGGAGATAGAGGCCATTTCGGGAAGGGATAGGTCAGCTTCTTACCTAATCAGGAATGCCACCCTCCTGGAACACAACTTAATCCTACCACATTAGTCTGTTGTAAAGCAGAGGGATACGGCTGAGGAAAGAGCTGCCAATGCCAAAGGAGGGGCCACGACAAAGAGTTGCAAGAGGAGGCCCTTCTTGATACCTCCAGTCGTCGGGGGGAAGAAGCTTAAGAAATCTGATGGACCCTCTCCCAGCACATGCCCAGATATTCCAGTGGAGGAAAGTGGAGAGGAGGAAAGAGGCGAGGAGGAGAGTGGAGGTGATGGAGAAGGTTGCGGCGGTAACGGTGGCGAAGGGTAGAGTGGCGTTGGTGCCTTGACTTCTGGGCAAGCGGGTGAGATTCAAGAGTGGACGGATGATGCTTTCCGTCAAGCCTATGAGGGGTTGGAGGAAGGGCCGGCCTTGGTGGAGAAATCGAAGAAGTCTGATAAGGCCGGGACAGGTGCCAGTCAATCTTCTGAAAGTATTTCAGCTAAGGCAATTCCGGCGGTTCAAGGTGAATTCTTATCTCCTTTTTAACTTCATATGTTCCTTGAATTATAGTCTCATGCATGCTTGTAACACTTGGTTTTTATTCTAGGAACGGTTGAGGCGGCCAAGACATCAGACATTCGGCACCGCCTTGAGCAATTCAAACTCTTCAAGGCTTCTGCTAAATAGAAGCCCTCGACTGACCGTTCCGGGAGTGTAGTCAGTTACCGTCCTCTCTCGGAGTTATCGAAGAGGATATTCAAAAGAGAAAGAGGGGGCGTTCCATGTTCGAACCTTCACTTGGACCTCAGCCCCCAACCCAGCCTATTCATGACATCACGGAGGAAAATACTGAGTCCATACCATCTTCGCTTCCATCAGAGAATCCTTCCGTTACTCATATTGATCGTCCCGACTTGGCTCGTAACCCATTTGCGGGTCATCCAGATTTGGAACCGAGTTCTCATGATATTTCCTTCGATGAGGTTACCGGTGAGCACCTCCTGCCCCGCAATCCTATGGTAAGGGTGCTTGACGAGGCTAAATCTTTGGATCTCGACTTGCTGACCACTCGGATTGTGACAATGGGGGAAGAGGCCAGGGCAAACATCGATCGGGTGGCTGAAGAGACCAAGAAGTTGATGAAGCATCACGCCCGACTGGTCAAGGCTGGAGAGGAAATCGAAAGTGCTAACATTCGCCTGCGGCTAATGGTTTTCGATCAGGCCAAACAGCTTGCCGACAAGGCCATTCAGATCTCCCAGCATGAGGCAGCCTCCAGACGGTTAAAGAAAACTATGGAGGAGGCTAGTAGAGCCGAGCTGCGAAAGATGGAGGATACCTGCAAGGAACGAATCGATATGGCCATTGCCACGGTGGATGAAGTTCGGAGAGCGGATCTTGAGCAGATAGAGGAGTTATCTGGGAGGCTTGAGGCCGCAGAGCTTGCTCAAGCTGAGCTGAAGGAGGAGATGGAGGCGATGCAGAAATCCCTTCAGGCTGACTGGTCGAGATACCGATTGGAGAGAGATGCTGCCGTCGCAATGCTTTCGGCTTCCGAGGCCCGGATGAGAGAGTTTGAGGAGAACGAGGGGATGATGGATGAGATGCTCCAGGACATGTACTTCCGTACTTGGAAGCAGGGCAACCTATCCTGAATGGACGATCATCCCCGGGTCATGGCTAGGATATATCTCCGGGCTTTGGAGGAGGCCAAGGCTGAGGCGGATAAAGAGGGTGGCGCGGCCTTTAGAATGAATGTGGTTACCTAACAGTTCACTAAGGAGGAGAAGGTGGCGGTGAAGGAGGGCATGCGGCTGCTTACCGCCGAGGAAGTAGGTGTGCAATTGGAGGATGATGATCAAGGAGTAGACGGTGGTAAGTCTTCCCTTTTAATCTTTTCTTAACTTGATTGCTTATCATTTGTCTAATAGATTCTTCTCCTGAATTGGACAGGTGGGACCTCTGGTCAGCATGCTAGGAGTTCTGATCTTGCGGTCAAGTAGATCTTGGGGGGTTGGAAGGACAGAGATGAAGTTTCGATGCTGCCGACTATTTTGGCTTGATCCGGCCATTTTCGGTTTTACTTGACATTCCTGTACATACTAGTTCAAAACATTAATGTACTTTTAGGCTGTAATTATGTAATTATGTCATTGCAGCGAATGATTTTGTTCTCATATAATTTTACAACATAAGCTGATTCTGTCATATTTGAATGCTATCGTTATTTTGATGTGTTGTATAAGAAATATAGCTGTGTATATGCATGTGCTTTAATCGTGTTTGATGCTAAGCTCTTGCTTAAAATGTAAATTCATGTCTCGCAATGTTAGTGTGATGTGTGAATAGGCTATAGTTACAAGTGTATGTACAAGAAAAGGAAGTACCTCCCTTCATGTTTTAGTTGTAGACGGTAGCTTTGAATGTCTTGTGTGACTGAGAATGGAATGCAGCTGAGTGACCTGTTATCCAGTCGTGAGTTCTCATTTCCACTAGCGAGTGTCTCCCATTTTGTGTCCTGTACTTTAGTGATCGTTATAAAGGATAGGAGGAGAGTTTTTATAAATAAAATAGAAATATAAGAAATAGTAAAACTTCCAATCACGGAAGGCCTTCGATGTGCTTAAGTTCGTGGCAAACGGGTTTTGTAGTTACTTTCCCTAGCTGTGGGTCTTGGAGACATTCGTCACCCATCTTACGCCTCCGCGAGGAGTTTTCTTTTTTACCACAGCCATACTTAAGATACATCGGAGCCGAGATCGCGCACAGCAAGTACCCGATCCATTATGGCCCGTAACGTGGGTATTATTCGATTTACCGTAGCCGGCTAGCGTGGGTACCGATTGTCAACTGTGAACTGCCCCTGGCTGGCCACACCTTATGTTGGGGCTTATAATCGTTTCATAGTCGCCGGCGAGCAGAATGCCATAATGAGCTGCCTTGGCTATAGTCGGCCTTCTTGGTGGCTTATGATCGGCTCATTACAGTTGGCTTTGAGGGCCATCGCAAGCAATGAGTTAACCCGCAGCAGAGGGATGCCGGAGCAAAAGTGTCTCATTGACGAGGGCATAGATTTGTATAGTACCTGTTAGGTCTTGTCCAGGTGTGGTTGTGCCGTGAAGTGTCCAGAATGGAAATGCCGTTATACAGGATTTTGTTCAACAGAAAAGGATAAAGCTTAACAAGCAGCCAAGATATAAAGGAACAAGTTAAGAAGAGACAAGATTTTTAAAGTGGTTCAGCATGAAAATGCCTACGTCCACTGATTCTTCTTGTTAATTCACTTCATATGGGCAGTACAAGTTAAGAAAAGTATCGACGAAGATGTTGGGTGTTCCATGCCCTCTGGAACACCTCTCCGTCTACTGTTGACAAAATATAAGCTCCGTTGTGGAGATCTTTATGAATTACATAGGGTCCGTCCCAGATTGGACCTAGTGCTCCGGGGCACAGAAAGATCCCTTTAAGGACAAGTTCTCCTTCTTGTAAGCTGCGATGTTTGATCTTGGAGTTGTATTGTGCTGCCACTTTTTGCTTGTGAGCTGCCGCCTTGAGCGCTGCATCATTTCTTCTTTCTTCAAATAGGTCCAAAGACATGTGTAGGAGTTCTTCATTTTCTTCTGGGTTGTAGTGGATCCTACGGAGGTAGGGCACTACAGTTTCAACTGGGAGCATGGCTTCTGATCCGTATGCCAAAGAGAAAGGAGTATGTCCTGTTGATGTTCTATAAGATGTGCGGTAGGCCCAAAGTGCCGTAGGAAGTTCATCCACCCAAGCGCCTTTTGACTTTTCAAGTTTCTTCTTGATTAGAGTTTTGAGGATTTTGTTGACAGCTTCGACTTGTCCGTTTGCCTGGGGATAAGCTACAGATGAGAAGCTTTTGTGAATTCCGTGCTCTCGGCACCAGTCGGTGAATTCCACGCTGTCGAATTGAAGTCCATTGTCCGATATGATTTTGAGTGGAACCCCGTACCTGCATAAAACATTTTTGATCAAGAAGTTAATAACTTTTGCCGAAGATATTTTATTTAAAGGTTCCGCTTCCACCCATTTGGTGAAGTAGTCGACTGCCACTATAGCATATTTGGCTCCGCCTCGGCCCGTCGGCAATTCGCCAATCAAATCAATACCCCATACTGCAAAGGGCCAAGGGCCGGTCATTTGAGTAATCTCATTTGTTGGTAGTTGAGGAATCTTAGCAAAATTCTGGCATCTGTCACGTCTTTTGACGAAGTCTAAGGTGTCTTTGTTTAAAGTGGGCCAGTAATACCCGTATCGTAGTATTTTCTTTGCTAGAGTCTACCCTCCAGTGTGATCTCCGCAACTTCCTTGATGGATGTTGGACAAGACTTCCTTGGCTTCCCTTCCAGCGACACACCTTAATAAGGGGTTAGAGAAGCCGTGCCGATAGAGGATGCCTTCTTATATCGTGTAGCGGGAAGCTTTCCTCAGAATTTTCTTAACTTCGCTACGTCCGTCGAGTAGTGTGCCATCTTGCAAGTATTTCAGGATAGGAGTCATCCAAGTTTCTTCTTCGATTGCAGCTATCAAATCCTCTTGTTCGAAACTTGGGGCTAGTTGTTTTGAGATGGCTACCGTTCCGGAAGTGGTGCCGTCCTTCATGCTAGCTTGTTTTGCCAGCTCGTCGGCCTCCTGATTCTCTCCTCGAGGAATGTGTTTGATTAAATAGTGATCCAATTGATTGAGCAGCAGCTTGGTCTTCTTTAGATATGTTGTGATTCGTTTTCCTCGAGTCTGGAATTGTCCCAGTATTTGATTTACAATAAGTTGAGCATCACTATGGAGACATAAAGAACCGGCTCCAATCTCTAGGGCAAGTTCTAATCCGGCTATCACTGCTTCGTATTCTGCGTCGTTGTTGGTGGCAGCGAATTCCAATCTTAGGGCATAGTGCAGCTTCCTTCCCCTGGTGGTGATTATCACAATACCTGCCCCCGAGCCTTGTTCGTTTGATGCTCCATCTACAAAGAGATTCCACTTGATATCTTTTGCTATTTCAGATTGGTCCTTACCTTCGTTGGTAGTGAATTCGGCAATAAAATCAGCCATGGCTTGTCCCTTGATGGCGGTGTGAGGATGGTAGGTGATATCATACTGACTCAGTTCAATACACCATTTAAGTAGTTGCCCAGAAGTGTCGGAGCGATGGAGTACCTGCCTTAGCGGTTGATCGGTTAAAACTCTAATGGAATGAGATTGGAAATAGTGTCGCAGTTTCCATGACGTTATTAGCAAAGAGTATGCTAGCTTTTCAAGTTTAGGGTATTTGGCTTTTGCCCCTGTAAATCTCTTGCTTACAAAGTATACAGGCCGCTGCGCGCGGTTGTCTTCTCTTACCAGAGCGGCGCTTAAAGATGGGATGATACGACAATATATAGGTATAGTTCTTCGCCTTCATTTGGGGTTGAGAGTACTGGCGGTCTCTGAAGGTGTTCGATTAGGTTAAGGAAGGCTGCCGAGCATTCGTCAGTCCATTCGAACTTTCCTTTGTCTTTCTTAAGAGCTTCGAAGAAAGGGATGCATTTGTCGGTTGCTTTAGAGATGAACCTACTTAGGGCAGCCACCTTCCCATTTAGGCTTTGCATCTATCTTCGAGTGGATGGTATCTTGATATCTTGCGAAGCCCGGACTTGTTCGGGGTTTGCTTCAATCCCCCTGGCATGGACGATGAATCCCAAGAACTTTCCCGACGGTACTTCGAAGGAGCACTTTAGAGGATTCAGCTTCATTCCATATTGGCGAAGTACTTGAAACATCTCGTCCAGGTGATTTATATGATTGTTGGCTTTCCTCGATTTTACCAGCATGTCATCCACATAAACTTCCATAGTTCGTCCTATTAATTCCGCAAACATCTTGTTGACGAGGCGCTGATAAGTAGCTCTGGCGTTTTTAAGTCCAAAAGGCATTACTTTGTAGCAGTACAATCCCCGGTCAGTGATGAAACTAGTGTGGTCTTGATCGGGGGCGCGCATAGGGATCTGGTTATATCCTGAGTATGCGTCCATAAAGGATAAGAGTTCGTGTCCGGCTGTGCTGTCCACGAGTTGGTCGATTCGGGGGAGTGGGAAGCAGTCCTTCGGGCAAGCGTCATTTAAGTTGGAGAAATCGATGCATGTTCGCCACTTCCCATTAGCTTTCTTTACCAGCACCGAGTTGGCGATCCATTCTGGGTAGATGGCTTCACGTATGAAGTCATTGGCAAGTAAGTTCTTTACTTCTTCCTCGAGGGCTGCTGATCGTTCTGCCCCCATGCTCCTCTTTTTCTGCTTCACTGGCACCTTGGTGGGATCGATGTTCACTATGTGGCATGCTACGTCTGGGGAGATTCCTGTCATGTCGGCGTGCGTCCATGCAAATAAATCCATGCTGTGGCGAAGAAAATCGACGAGTTGATCCTTCAACTCCGCTCTTAACTGAGACCCGACTCTCGGCAGTCTACTTGGGTCGTGTTTGTCTACAGATACAAATTCCATAGCCTCTGCAGGCTCGGTGGTGGCCTCCTCCTCTTTGTCCATGGGGTCTAATTCATTGAAAGGATCGCTAATATATCGAAGAGGAGGGGCTTTCTTTAATTGCTATGCTTCCAAGTTTTTCTTGCAGAGAGAAGTCTCTGCATCCTTCCCTTTATCCTTCCCATGGTTATTGCGAAGTTCAGTCACATAGCAATCTCGAGCGGCGTCTTGATCTCCCTCTATTTCTCCTACTCCGTTATATGTTGGGAATTTCATTTTCATGCACCATGGGGCTAGGACAATTTGGAAGTCAGACAAGGCTGGTCTTCCCAAAAAGGCATTGTAGGCCGAGTGGCTTTCCATTAGCACAAATGTCTGTTTTCGCACAACGGAGCGGGGATGACTTCCTATCTCGAGAAAGAGGTCCAGTTGCCCGAGGGGCATTTTTGCATCTCCAGTGAAGCCATGTAGCGGTTTGCTGCAGGGAGACACATCCTTCATTGATAGCTTCATCTTGTCGAAATCATGCTTGAATAGGATATTTACTGAGCTTCCAGTGTCTATTAGGATTCGAAAAACCTTGGCTGGGCCGAACCAGGCGGAGATGACCATAGGATCCATGTGAGGGTACTGCCTTCCTTCTAGATCACGTCGACTGAATGTAATATCATCATTCTCTTTCCGTTTTGGGTGGCGTTCTTCTATTACAAAGTTAACACAATCTTCATTGTTTCTAAGCGACTTTCCATATCTCTCCATTTCTGCCCAGCTTCTGTCAGGGATATGTGGTCCTCCTGATACGTTATGGACCACTATCTTTTCCTGACTGGAGCCACTGGTGTTGCGATTTTCTCTGCCCATCTCTTGGGGAGGTAGCCTTGGATTTTCATTGGCAGGAGTCGGAGTCCTGTTCTGACTTTTCACATAGTGTTCCAATTTCTTCCTTCGGATGTGTTCCTCAATTAAGTCCCAGAGATGATGACATTCATTAGTATCATGCCCATGAGATTCGTGGAAACGGCAGAATTTTCCTGACTTAATTGCGTTATCTAATTCCTTCTTGTGCGGGGGGCGTTTGTATCTAACTTCATCCTGGGTGGCCAAGAAGATGTTTTCGATTGTTTCATTTAGAGGAGTGTAAGAGTCAAATCTCGGTCCTGGCCTATATAGGCGCTTTTCCCCCTTCTTGCCCCCATCACTATCTCTGGAGTCATTTCTTCGAACGTCCTTTGCTACTGCGGATGTGTTGCCATGAGCTGTCTTGGTTTGTTGCCCTGCCTGCCTTTCTATGGCAGCGTCTTCAAGTCTAATATATTTCCCGGCTTCGTGGAAGAAATCGGGTAAGGTAGCTGGCTTTTCTTTCATTAGTCTCCTAGAAAACTTAGTATCTGGATGCACACCACTGTAGAGGGCCATTAGGATAAGTTTCTCGTCGGCATCTTGGACTGCGGCTGTTGCGGCATTGAATCGGGTTAAATATTGTTGCACTGTCTCTCCAAGCTTCTGTTTGATATTAGATAGGGAATAAGCGTCCTTGGGTTGTTCCACATGAATGCGGAAATGGCTGATGAACTTTTCTTTCAACATTTCCCATGAGCTGATGGATCCTTGGGGAAGATGGCAGAACCAGGAGGTAGCTAGATCTGCCAAGAATAGTGGAAAGCATTTACACAACGCTCCCTCTGTTGCTCCGCTCATTAGCATATGCTGTGTGTATCTCTGCAAGTGTACAACGGGGTCATAGATTCCCTTGTAAGGTTCCATTGTTGGCATTTTCCATTCCCGGGGGGTGATGGCACTTTCGATATTGCGGGTGAAGGGGCTGGTTACCCTAGCACCGATCCCCCGATCCCTTTGTTCCCGTTGGACGCACTCTTTGAACAATCGCGCCATCCTTTCATCAGAAGTTAGAGCGGATAGAAATGAGTTTGGTTCTTCCCTGCGGGATTGATTCCGTCCTGATGACCTGTAGGGATGGTATCGTCTATCACTCCTAACATTCTCCAACGGCTGCCTCTGGTCTTCTAGGGGCATGCTGGGGTCAGCCACAGTTGGTCCTTGCCTTGATCTTTCCCTGTTGGGTTCTCTTCTCAGCACTCCCTCGGGTCCAACTTCGGGTCGGACTCCAGCTCAGCCCCATCCCTTGGTGTTTCCATGGTTAGGTAGCATGGCGGGCTCAGCTACATCCGACCCTTGCCTGGTACCTCCCCTATTGGGTTCGGTTCTGAGCGTTTCCTCGGGTCGGAATTCAGGCTAAGTCCGGGCTTGGCTCCTACCATAGCTGTTTCTGTTATCGGCCTCTTCGAAGAAGAAAGACCTTTGTCGTCTCCTAGATCCTCCAGACCGGGACTCACCCCATGATTCAGTGTTGCGGTTGGTTTCTTCAACATCCCTTAAGCGTGACATGAGTTGATCCACCAAGGCTCCTTGTTGAGATGCGAAGCGGTTATTTACTTCAGCCACAACCTTGTCCAGATCCGCCCTTGTAATTGGTTGTTCCGTAGCAGGGGCTGTCGGATTTGCCTGATTTACATTTGCTGTTGGAACCGGACGATTGTCTTGGTCTCTGATCATTGGATCTGGGATACTGCCAGTTGCGATGTTCTTTCCTTTGTTAGCATCTTTCTTCCGTCCGGGAGGCATGTTTTTCCAAGTAATGAACGATGTTGATAGAAAAAAGGGTTAAGTGGGAGAAGCTGAAGCTTCGAGCTCCTGCTCTCAGTGAAAGCACCAAAAATGTTTGCACAAAAAATGGGCAAACACCTCCAAGTCGTATGATCTAGTTGATTATATGTGGTTCTTAGTGATTTGGGGTGATTTATGCAAATATATAAAAAAAGATGGACTAAACTGTAAAAGACACACAGATTTATAGTGGTTCGGCCAGAATGTGCCTACGTCCACTTTATATGTTATTCTCCTTTTCTATTCAGATTACAAGTGCAAAGCTTTGATTACAAGTAACTGAAAGTTGTTTGAAAGTTCTATCCATGCTTGAGCTCCCAAACTTCTCCGCCATTATTGTACCCCTGCCCCTCTATTTATAGAGTGAGGCTGGGGACAGGGGTCCTGGATGTGTATAGCTGTTGGTGGGCCTAGGCTGATGCAGTCTGGCCTAGGATAGTTGGTTCGGCAGCGCCTCGGTTCGGTGATGGTTGGAATAACTTCTTGGTTCGGCCTTACCTTGATCCGGTGGCTGAGGAGGAGTGTTGGTTCGGGGGTACCTTCCTTCTCTTTGGTTCGGTAGAGAGAGGGACGTGGGTTGGTTTGGCAGAGAGGAGGACGTGGGTTGGTTCGGCAGAGACGAGGACGTGGGTTGGTTCGGCTAGGTACCGATCCGGTAATTCTTCGGTCCGATTGTGGATGGGTGAAGTTGGTTCGGTGGGTTGATTCGGCAGAGAGGAGGACGTGGGTTGATGGTTCGGTAGTAGGCTGGTTCGGTGGATGAGGAGGAGCGTCTTTGGTTCGGCATGCATGAGAGGGGGTTGGTCCGGTCGAATCTCATCCAACAATACAACCTATCGATTTCTATTGAATATACATTTTGTTAAATTAATTAATTATTATAATACATTAGGTCAAGTATATAATAGAAAGAAAACATCTTCTAGTTCAAACTAGATTGGTCAACGAGTTAGATATATGTAACAAATTACATAATTGCCCTTAGGACATACCTCTATCTCTATTAGTTAGGACATTTATCTCAAAGTGTATGAACTTTTAGTTGGTAAAGACAGAACAAAAGAAGCTAAGTGGATTGATGCAACCACAGGATGTCCTCGAATGGAAGTGGGAGCAGGTTTCGATGTATTTTATTGATGGGTTGTCGAGGACTAGAGGAGGGTATGATAAAATTTGGGCCATAGTTGACAAGTCGACAATGTGTTCTCAATCTAGACCCAACAAATCTAATAGAAAGGAACTTACATTGGACGATTTGTATGTTAAATGGGTGGTGCGATTCCATGGTGTGTGGATGGCATTGTAAGTGACCAAGACCCGTTATTCACTACTGGGATCTAGAAGAGCTTACAAGAGGCATTGGGGACCGAGCTACATCTCATTATAGCTTATTACCCACAAACTGATGAGTAGATCGAACGAGTGAATCATACATTAGAGGATCTCTTGTGAGGTTGCATACTCGATTTGGAAGGTTCGTGGGATAATAACTTGCATTAGTTAGAGTTCCCTTACAACAATAGTTATCAGTATATTATCGATATGTCACCGTATGAAGCGTTATATAGCCTACCCTCACAAGCTCCTTCATGTTGGTGGGTAGCAGGAAAGAACTGATACTTTGGCTTGAAATGATCAAAGTGACCTTGGAGAATATTGAATCATTCGACAACGAGCGAAAGCTGATCCGGATAGGCAAAAGAGCTACATTGATAAGGGATATAGATATTTAGAGTTAGTTCTCAATCAGCGTTGTGGTGTTTGTGAAGATTTCTCCATGGAAGAATGTTATTTGATTCTATAAGAAGGGTAAGTTGGCATTAAATTCATAGGTCCCTTTCTAATTGTAGAGAGGATTGGGAACCTATCATATAGGGCCGAATTTCCCCATAAAATGGCATGCGTGCACAAAGTATTCCACATCCCCCACTTGCGAAAATTTGTGCACGACTCAGGCATAACAATTACACCAGCACGACTTGGTGATATCGAGATTAAGCTAGAAGCTTCGAGGCATCATATGTCGATTCATGTTGTTTGATGCGATACACAATAGCTTTGGAGGAAGACGATGGAGTTAGTAAATGTTAGATGGAGGAGAAGTGTATGTGATTGCACATGGGAAATCAAGGAAGGCATAAGGGTTGCATATTCAAAGCCTTCACTTGGTAAAGTTCACTAACTTTCATACTTACTTCCTCTTTCAAGATCATGTAGGATAGTTTAGTATCTTATATGCTAGGATAGGTTTATTTACGCTACTAATTGCACGGTTGCTTGTTTGATGTAGTTGATGATTTCGTATGATTGTCAGGCATGTGGGGTAAATATGTTTGACTCGTCTTTGAATTGTTGTAGGATATCGGGGGCGAAATTCCTAGAGGGGGAGAGTGTCATCCGTATTTTATGTATTAGAGGATCATAAAATATTTTTATTTAATTCACTTGAGCTCGTACAACTTTAAATTTTTGGAATTGGCTGTTAGGGATTTTTTCACCATTAGAATTTTGAGTTTTGACCTATAAATTCTTATAAAGTCTATAAATTTTGGTAGGAAAGAAATTAGGGTCTAAAACCACTCCATTAGGCAGGCTTGTAGTTTCTCTCTCTATAGAGTAGTCATATTAGGAAAAAACTTAACATCAAGGAGTTATGGCTATTTTAAGTTCTTCCTGACTATAGATAGCAAAATGTGAAATTAAAGAGGGTTATAGGCTAAGCCTAAGGCCCAACAAGGGATTTAGGCCAACATTGGATGAAACAAAAACCCCCAAATCATTTCCTTTCTTCCCAAATTATATAGAAACCTCCATTAATCCCGTATCCATTAAAAATACATCTTTTCCTTACTATTTTTGGCTAAATCATTATTAAAAAGCTAATTAACAAAGGATATTGTAAATCTATCATTTTTGCTGCCTTGGGATCTGAATTACTACTGTCTACTTTAGATTTGAGGAGATTAGATTGGTAAGTTGGATAGAAAATGAGTGATTGTTGATCACTCACTATTCTATGCTTGTTCATATACTAAAAATAGCCGTTTTAACATGATTTTGACATAAACGTTTTCTAACTAATTACATCATTAAAAGAGATTATTTCTGAAATAAAATGATTAAATTTGACTTTAGATGATTTTACAACCTCTATTGGACTATATTGTCATGTCAATGATATTAACCTATTTTTTAGCAAAGCAAATTTCAATTGGACTTGGAGAATTCTCATAATGAGTTATGGACTTCCCATTGAATTTTTGGATTTACGAATTTTCTGATTAAATTTCAAGATTTTGTATTAAGGTTTATTTGAAAATTTAATGTCTCCACACTAGTATTAGATAGGAATTCCAAATAAGAGTTTCTTGATATCAAAAAGAATTTTATTCTTTTTATTAAAAGAAAATGGTAAAAGGAAGTAAGAACTCTCTAATTTTTATATTAACAAGCAACATCAATGCCTAATTATCTACCAATTATTAACGAATGAGTGAAAATCACACGTACACAGTGTGGGGATGAAAATAAAATTATAATAAGGAAACAAGATAAAACCGCCTAAAGCGAGGAATTAATCCCCAATGGCCGCAGAAGACATAAGCAAAGAACAGAGGGTTTGGAGTATGCAATGGCCTTTTGGGGAAAGTTTATTTACTTAAATTAAAAACAGCAGACCAAGTGATAACATTTCATATTTCTATTGTTGGTATAAAAAGGATTTGATCATATATTTATTTGGATGCTCTGCCTAATAATACTATCAGATAGTGCCTTGAATTATGAAGTTACCCAACAAGGTCTCATCACAAAGTTATGATCCTAATAGAAGTTATTATCTGTTTTTCAGGAAGCAAAGAAAGAAATTCTTTGAAATTTTTGTCCTAAAGAGAAAAAGCTTCTTTCATACTTGGAGAGGGGAGGGATGCTAAATGTTATCCATAAAATATTCTCAAGAGTGGAAGTATGAAAGAAGGAGAAAGAGTGTTTATGAGGATCAGAAGGCATTAGAAGTGGTCTCTGAAAACAATAAATTAGAGCTTTCGGTCGAAGACGATGAATGATACTTTTTGCATTCGTGTCAAACCATTCAAAACGATTGATTTCACCTTCATTTACCTCTATAAGAAGAATGTTCAGCCAAATCAACCCATTTAAAGGCATATATTAGCCTTTCGAATTGGCTAAAGCCATTCTCACTAGTGAAGGGAGAAATATATGAGTTCAATATAACATCCTCAAGCATACTACAATATAAGGTTTCGCACCAGTCAGATAGAGCACTTTCAAATGATGTCATATGCAGCTAATTTTGCAACTGCGTTTTGACTCATTCGAAACCCATAAAGCACATGTTTCCACAACATTAAAAGCCTATATCCTTTCCAATTTGTACGACATATTAAAGCAAAGTGAAGAGCACACCCATCTGCATTTCGATGAAGTCGAAAGCGACCATGCAATACTCCTTTCGACAAAGTCGAAAGCAATAAAGTAAGATTGAAGGAAGCCGGTCTTCGGCAGCAGCGGAAGGTCGGCCATATAATCCTTTCGACTAGATCGAAAGCTATGATTCAAGAGATGCGCACGAAAGGAGAAAAGCATACATTTCGACAGTATTGAAAGCACGTATAAATAAGACCGTAAGGGTATGGTTTGTTGGGGGATTTCATTCACTTCTTACTTGTATTGTCGAAAGCTTGTAATCCCCAATTTCCAAATCGACTTGGGGATTTGGTCAATTTGTACATCTTAGTTAAATAAAAAGTAGATTATGATAATTTTGATTATATAGCTATCTGAAGATTCTTATTTCATATGGTTATGTCCACCAGGCGTCCACCTAATTGAAAGGATACCCTTCAACTGAGTCGAAACCCCTAGTGCGCACGCGCGCGCACACACACACACACATATATACACCTTTCTGTTTTCGCTCAAAACCATAAGATAATTAGAGCTCACTCTTTCGACAAAGTCAAAACCCACTCAATATAACCAATTTCCCTAAGCTGTCAAGTCCTAATCTTAATCCACTTTGATTGCTTCGAAAAGATGGTCCGAATAGAGTCACGAACTAAATCATTCGAAAGGAATATTTGAAGAGGAGTTAACCTTTCGACTGAGTCAAAAGATATTGAAGAGGCATTTTCAACCTTCTTTATTTACACGAAGAGTGTAAGCTACTTTCACCTGTTCGAAAGGAGGTTTCGAAGGAATCACTTAAACTTCAAACTCCACTTTAAGGTGTTGATAAGTTTTCATGTTAACAGATTCCCTTACCCTGACTTTAAATAAATGATGCAATATAACTCTTAGGTCACTTACATGTGTACGGGATCCCGCTTAGACCTTAAGCATGCCCTATATCGGATGCTTGAGTTGACTACTTAAGACGATAATAACCTTGGACTGGTTACAGGTGTACGAGAACTAGAATGGTCTCTGGACACGCTCTGATTTAGATGTCTGGGATGAACAATTAGGATTTCTTCTTGTTTGCTTTGAATTGTTTTGAATATTTGAATTTAAAAAATCTATGTTGAATATGATGACCATTATTGATCGCTTTAAATCTCATCTAAAGAGATGGGACCAGAGTGCACAATGCAAGTCCCCTCCTTAGAGAGAAAGTAAATGGACTTATACGATAATGATCGCTTTAATTCCCAACTGGAGGGACGAGATTAGAGTGCGACGTGCAGGTCCCCTTGCAAGAGAGAGAGTGGATGGGCTTGTATGAAAAGTAAGTCCACTCACCAAAGAGTGAGTAGATAGGCTTGTTTGGTCATTGAGTTCCTTTGCTGGAGAGCAATCGTACTTATTAAGGATCTAAGAGGTCAAACCTTATATCGGAAGTTAAAACAGTCTGGAGTGATTAAAACTTCATATTGAATGTAAACGATCTATAGAATCAAACCTTAGAACATATATAGATTTGATAAAGGATCTGAACGCCTTATAATTAGAATAAAATATATAAGTCCCAGATGAACACATGACAATTTTGATATGTGATGTAATAACTTTGAATGAAATCAGAATGATTATGACGTATGAACAATGTCTTAGAAAGAGCTAGAGTCCTTAGCTCTAATGAGTTCAGAACAACCTGTGATTTGCATGAGAATGCGGACTAACGGGATGATTCATCAAGATTATGATCAAGAGATAGTCGGTGAGCTCAATTATCAAAGACTGATTACCAAAACTTGCTCTTGGGCAAAGCACACATTACATTTGGAAGGCATACTCTGGAGGGAAAGTGTTAAACCGCTTTTTAGCTGTGAATATTTTAATTAGACTCAGAAGATTCAAATGATGATGAAATAACATAAAATATGGAAGGCATACGCAAATGAACTAAGGGAATAGCTTGAGAAAATTCCAGCCAGAAATATGCTAAGTCCATAACTCGTTATCGAGTTATCACCATAGGTTGGTACGGTGCCGAGTTATCCTACTCCACTATCAGCCCCTCCAACTTTACACAATTTATTCTCTACCCTTTCCCTATGTACCCTAGAGATTTGCTAAAGTTCTTGATGACCTATCCTAAGAATGAAAGAGTTAGTAGCTGAAACTGCATGACAACCTAAGTAATCAAGCAACAATCACGAAAACTAGTCATCGATCTATAAAGAAACATAAAACACATCAAAATGAAGCAAGGAGCATGATGCAAAAGAATTGGGCATGTTTCCCGCTAAGGGGATAACTCGGTAACAAGTTATAACTTAGCTCATGGGATCCTATGAATTTTCACACTACTTCGGGCTGACATCTCGACTACACTACAAGTGGGCTTTTGATCCATCATGCCCATTTCTCTATAAATACAGGCCATAAGAGCAACAAAAATAGGAGCTCCCTCCCTTGATCTTCAACTCTTTACTCAGGTCCTGATCTCTTTGCAATTAGGGTTTCTTCCTCTTCTTCATCCCTATCCTCTACCTTACAAGCAACCTAGAAAATCTATTGTAAATCTGATATCCACTTGGTAGTGGTTAAATCTGATATAACTAGTTGTAATCTACATGGAGAAAAACTAATAAAAGATATTAAAGTGGACGTAGGCCAGAAACTATGCCAAACCACTATAAAAATTCATGCATATTTTTTTTACTTCTTTACTATTCTTATTTGCTTGATTTGGGATTTATACTTCATTTACAATTATTTTAAAAGAATTGTTGCTTTCATTTGATTTCTACGTGTAGATCCAATTTTTGGGTTAACAAATGAAAAATTAGATCTAGACTAGGATTTGGAAAATAATATTGTTTGAACTGATTGAAAATGTCAGGTGAATGCTTACATATGATATGTATGCTTGGATGAATTGTTTTGATATGGTTGCTAGTAATTTTGTGAAGATAGGAAGAGAGATTGTCGAATTGGGGAAGAATAAAGGAAAAACAATTAAAAATTAAATAAAACTTGGTGGTGGGGCTTTGTCGGATATGGGGAGGTCTTACTTTATGTCACAATTGGTTTGGGTTGAGGAATTCATGTCGATGGTGACCTAAATCAGTTTGGTGGAGTCAGTTTTGTACAAGGATCAGAGGCTTTGGGTTTTGCTTCGGGAAAAGCACTAGAATTCATGGAGTGTGCTTTAGGCTAGAAGATGGAAAGGACTTTAGATGTAGGTGAAGGAAATTGAGATCAGGGTGGACAGTAACTTTAGGCAAAGAGGAGTGAAAATTCATGGAGAGTTATTTCTGGCCAGGAGGAGTGAAACTTTAGGAATCTCTTTTCTAACATAGTGGAGTGAATCGCTGGAGAAAGGAAGCTAAAATTGGCAATGTATTGAGCTCGATACCAATTACTTAGATCAGTACAGGCCACTTTTCCCAATGATGGTGAGCGTTTGGAAATTTGGAAGTTCGATCATTAGAGGAAAAGGGCTTTGTGGAGACAGAATAACCCAAAGTTGGGTAAGTTTTCAGTTTGGCACCTACAACCTTAGATCATACTGGCCTAATTGTTTAGGTCAAGTAGTGTTAAGACTTCCAAGGAACCGCTAAAGGGTTTTTTTTACATGAGGTTCGATGGCGATGTGCCTGCAGAATGAAGGATGAGAATGAAAATTTTGGATCGAGGATGATGGAGTTATGTTCCGGTAAGGATGATTCAATGGTGAAGGGAGTCATGAAATGATATCACAAGGGAGGGTTCATGGAAGGGTGACCTATGAATAAAATGTTTAATGGTTCAGACGTGGAAAGAATAGAATGTGGAATGGTTCATTGGGACGAATGTATACTAGATAGAGGATGGAAGGCGCTTGGAAACGCATGTCAAGGGACCGTTGATACTTGAAGTTTTGCTACTGTACTAAAAAACTAAGGTATTATGAGGACGCTTACGTTGTATGTGGAATGGTGACCCTGAATCGGTGGAATGGGTAATATACCTTGAACCAATGGAATGGGTCTATTGTTAACTTTGGGCTATGGGCGAGCATACTGAAAACCTAGTTTTGTCTATTAATCTCTAGTAGAGTGATGGTCATATGAGTTATCATATATCTAGGGCACATCTAGTGACAAAGAGGATTGTTCGGTTGATGTTATGTTTGTTTTGATTGTTTTCTTTCATAGTTTATTGCTCTTGGGATGTCACTTAAGATAGGTAAATACTTGGACACCTGTAATTTTACTTGGGGTTGCAACACACCTTGATGGTGTTTGTAGAGTAGCATATTATGCTCGTTATATGCAAACTCTTCGTTGCAAGGACAGGTCATGTATGGTTCATGTACCCTTGTTCCTTACTATATCGACCTATATAGTATATTGAGATTTCTTCTCGCTTAGACTATTATTTGCTCGAGGTTTTATGATTTTCTTCTTATTATCTTTGGTACTCTTAAATAAGTAGACTAGATAATAGGTCTAGGTGTAAGTGGTGGTAGTATAGAGGACAAGCAGAATGGGGCTTTCTCGTATTATATATGGATACTTATGCTTATTCTTTTATTCAACACCGTGGAGCCTAGACAATGCTTGTTTTACTTTTGTGAGACAATATATTTGAGCTTATTTCCACATTTTATAAACTTTGCTGTCAACTCTTACAACTTCATGAACCTGTATACTCTAACACTGTGGTTTGTTTTAGTTATTACTGTCTCGCTTGTTTTATACTCTATTGTATATTATATTTTATTCAATATGTAACGACTCGATTTTTTGACGCTCGAAAATCGACATCAATACGTCCATAGTATCAAATGTAGAACAATCAAATGTCGGAAAACCAAACCATTAGGGTTAAATAAGAAGGAGGTAGAAGAAGGAGGTAGAAGAAGAAATAGAAATAGTATCAGAATCTGACAATCGCAGCAGAACAATATATAATAGATAAATGACTAATCTTTAAACAAAGGACTATAGCTGTTTATACGTTACATCATCAGAGTACAAAAAAATCTATAGCACACAACTAGCCAGTTATATTAACCTATCCTCACAAAAATAACCATGCAGTTAATCAGGCACAGCGGAATATACATCAAATACGTGTGATACGTCTCGCTATTCGGCTCGTCTCCTGAGCTCCACAACATCCTTACCTATATTCTATAATACCCGGTCTGACCCGAGCATTATAATAAAACAATACTCGAGTCAGTCTGGAAAACCAGCGTGAGAAAACACACTCAATAAGATTAGTAAAGTTTCAAAATCCTTTTGAAATCAAAGATATCTCGCAAGATCACGCCACAAACAAACATGCCGGGTTTTTACCTTACGATAACCAAAACAATTTTTATAAAATCCTCCGATATTATGGTAGTGTCTATATACAAATACTTATTCAAATAGTCGAAATTGTTACCATTATTAAATTCCAGCAATACTAGGTTCTACAATCAAAACCATAAAGGAACGTAGGGAGAATGGATTCCATCAATGGCAAGGCTACTGGGGTACCGCCCGTCACAGTACGTGGTCTAGATCACCGTACCGAGGATCCATCTTTGATCCCCTGCTACACAAGACCGGACTACCCCTTATTGGATAGCGCGAATAAGACCACCCCGCGGTTGGGATCAGCAATCGCCCACACAGCCCCAGAAAAGGAACCTCTAGACAGGGATGATCTTATCCTAATTGGTTGCTAGCCACTTAGCCTTGCTGCATCTCCCTTATTTTAGCCATTCCCGGCTGATGAGGCTCGAGGCTATGCGTTACCTTTTTAGCACATATTCACTTAGAACGCTCACCGTGCTCCTGAAGCTGTTCTGAAAGCATTCATCCATACAAGTCCGTTCCGGGTCCGAACGAAACCGAAGGCACTACTCATACTACATCCATTTTGGAATCACCCTCAGGATTAGTAGTGATTAGCCCTTGCACTTCACTACACCATCTTCAACTCCCAGCTCTTGTCTTCCTCACAAAACGTTCAAACCGGATCGAAGTGATTTTCGGGAAATTAAGCCCGATCCTGGTCTGTTCGAAAAGATCAGCGCATTGGCCAATATTGAAAGTCGGTTATGTAACTATCATATAACAACCACAAACAAACATCATGTCTTAAGAATTCTCCAAATTATTTATTTCAAAATATCTTCGCAAGCTATCTACCATACTTCAACCCCTTGAAAATAGTTTTCAAATCACTTTCCTCTCACAATATAAATTCCCAAATGTTGTTTATTTCTATTGAAAATTACCAAGTCTAAATACTTTAGATTTAAAATAATTTAAAATCACTTTACCCAAAAATATATATATAATTTAAAACATTTAAAATAAAAATCACTTAAAAGACTTTACTTAAATTACTAGTTATGAAATTTAATAATAACTTCTCATGTAAAACTGAAGCCAAAACAAATTTTAAAATAAAAGTAGGAAATTCTATACACGTTTTCAAATTAAAACTTTAGCCAAACTATCTTTAAAATAAAACTACTTTATAAAATATAAATATTAATAATTATCTTTTTTAAACCATAATACCAATTAACGTTTTACAATAATTACTATTATAACTAATTTAATAAATATTTATCTTTAAAATTTTAAACAACTTAAATAATAATTTCTCTAATAACATTCTTTTAAAACAACTTTAAAACTTTTAACTTATACTTAAAAAAATCTGCTTTGAAAACATACTTGGCTTTTTAGGGAAATACACTTTTCTTTCACACCTTTTTTAAAAAATAAACCACTATTTATTTTTAAAACAAATTACCAATTCCTTTATACATTCCCACCGTGAATTTATACTTCCAAATATCCACTGATATCTTATTTCACTTTATAAACCCAGTTTATAAATTCCATAGTCTCATTCTCCTTTCAAAACATAGTTTCAACATTAAATCAACTTTTAAATCAACTTCCAAATCTATTCCATTTAAAAATAAATTCTTTTACTTACCCAAATTTGTTTTAAAACCCATTAATTCCATATTCTCTCTTTTATTTAGATTTAAACTCTTATTTAAAATTCAAAATATTAGTTTCAAACTTAATTTTGAAAATTCTTCTTTTTATTTCTCCCAAACCATTTTAAATCCTGAATTTAAAATAAATTCTTAAATTCTTAAATAATACTACTTAAGTTTTCAAAATTCATTTATTTTCATTTATTAAAATTCTCTTTCCCCCTTCTTGGAAATTTTTCGTTAAGATTTCAATAATCAACTTTTATCCTTTTCCAAATTTCTTCTTTTAATTTATCCAATTCTCTAAAATTATTTTACTTAAAATTATCTACTTTAATTTCCTTCCAAAGATCCAATTTTTTATATTTCTGATATCTTAAAATACCAAAATATATTCAGCCAAACCGTAGCATTCAATATTTTCAATTACCAATATAATCAATCATAGATTATCAATAAATCATATCACATAATATAAAATAAATTCAAACATTTAAGGAATCCAGTTGGATCCTTCCAACATGTTTCCCTGCATCCACAGATGTTAGCACAATATAAAATACCAATCCCACTTCGAGGGGGATATCGCGGTGTAAAGGGTCATCCGCTATTATGCGGCGCAAAGGGTCGCATCCGCTATATAGTGCGGGAAATCAATCACTCCAGTGTATATATATATATATATATATATATATATATATATATATATATAACATTTCACATCCAATCAATTCAATCATTTAACCAATAATTTAAATTTAACTATTTAAATTAAAAAGGAAATCCAAATGAGTGAGATTAACTCACCTTTGATTTTTGTTTGCACTCCATTTCCATCTTGACTATTCTTTACATAATTTTGGACCTTGTATAAACGTCATACGATTTAATAACATTTGAATTCATCGAATAATTAATTACTATTTATTTAACTTGATTTGAACTAAAAATATGGTTTTAAATTAAAAATCTTAATGTAAACTAATTTCCTAAATATTTTTTAGCAACCATAATAATTAAATAGTTTAACCACCATAATATATTATTATGAAATAAACTAGTGATAAAAAAATATGTATTTTTATTTCTTTTCACTTGAAACTACACACACATATATATATATATATATATATATATATATATATTTTATAAAATAAGCTATATAGATTTCATAAAAATCTAATTTATATATATATATATATAAATCTTCAAACATTTTAAATATTCCTATGTATATTCAAAATCTTTTCTATATAAAATTTCTTATTTTCCTATATATATACATATATTTATAAATTAAATCAAACTAATAAAAATTGAACCTCATCGTCGAAACCAAACTGCAACAACCCACCATGATCTCGACCACGAAACCACCCTCCCCCAAGCCCTAGCTTCGACTTCGGCAACTCCAACAGTTGAGCACTTCGACCCTACAAACCTAGTCCCAATCGAATGCCTCCACTACCGGTCGCTACCCACACGAAAGACCCACCACCGCACGCAAGGGCCGAGAAACTCCCTTGGGTCGCCCCGCATCGACATGCCAGTCAAGCTCGCACGTCCTCAATCGAGTTCCCCCTTCGACGCTGAGCTTAAAGAGAAATCACGACCCTGATTCGATACGAAATAGGAAGGCTCGGCCATGATTTCAGGATTTATTATTATTTTTCATATGTGAATATGATTTGAGGAGGAAGAGTATTCGCGCCCATTATTATTTTATCTGATGTGGGTTCGATTTGAACGAAAATAGCTTTCGTTTGCAAATAAAATTTGATTTTCCTTTAAAATACTTGGCTATGATTTAAAAAACAATGAGACACGTGTTTCACTACGAAGGACATGTGTTTAAAATTTCACTACGTGTCTATTTGCTACAGTATTTTAATTATATTATTTATACTCAAATTTAAATCGTCTCGATCGTCACAACTCATAATCTCGATCTCCTATTGAGGCGTGCCTCCAAGCGTTTATAATGTTAAACCCCTATTCCGAATGCAATGGAAAAGGTTTCGAGTCCTAAATTGATCATATGGAAAAGATAGCTTTTTGGACTCAGTTATTATATTAAATTTTCGATATAGTTTTCAACGCGTTTACTTACCGTACGGCCAAAAAATCACTCCAAACACAACAAAAATTGAAACCAGACAATAATACACTATTACGGATCTAGTGGAATAGGTTTCGTCGAATTCCAAGACTGTGCCCCGGAAGGTTATTTTTAAATATCGATTTAAACTATATATTTTTAAAACTGAAAAAAAACATTCCCGATTTCAAATTTAAAACTTCTATTATCTCCAGTATTATAAATATAAATTATCCAAGCCTTTGAAATATTTTTAACCAACTTAAAATCCAAGATTCACTATTTAAACTAATTTCAAATTATTAAATTTAATAGTTTAATTGCCAAATAAACAGTGATATTTGAAATTCAAGTTAAGCTAACTTTCAAATATTGAAAATCAATTAAATATTCCAATTTCAAATATCTAGAAAATTCAGGGTCGTCACATGATGCGTCGTGAGATATATGATAGGTTCCATGATGTTTTACTTCTTTTCAACCCTTTAAAATCACCCAATATTGGCAGAACATTGTAATAATGCACTACACATATATATTAGTTGTCAGTGGTGTAAGGCTATCGTCATAGAATAAGTGGAGGAACAAAGACATTGTGTTGGAATTTTTGAATGATAGCCTGAAGTTTTCTCAAGAAAGGGTGAAGAATATGATGATTTTAGAAGGTCTGATAGGGAATTAGAAAGTAGGAGATTGAATGTTTCTAAAACTTAAGCCTTATAGACATATAACTCCTAGAACTCAGAAACCACATGAGCTCAGCCCTAAATTTTTTGAACCTTGTAAAGTAGAAGAGCTAATTGGGAAGGTTGCATGTAGATTGCAACTGCATAGTTAGGCAAAGATACGCCATGTTTTCCATGTTTCTTAGTTAAAAAGGAGAATATGCAATGGTGTTGTAATACAAGAGGATTCCCCTAGTTGTGAAAAGTGATTATTGAATAAAAGAGATGATTCCATATAAGAGAATGGTACCCATAAACAATGATATTGTTTTGCAAATCTTGGCAAAACGTAAAGATATGCAAGAAGAAGAAGCAAATAAGAAGAAAATTAGCCACCGATTCAAAGATTCCCTACGTTGGACCTAGGGACAGGGCCTCTACTTGAAAAAGAGGGGAGATGTAACAACTAAGCTTTGAAAGAAGATGGTTGTTAAACCGAAGATCTCCAAAAAAGGAAAAAATTCGGCAAAATTCACTAGTGGTGGTGTTAGATCATCGGAGGTGGCGGCTGATGGCGTCGAAGGTGAAGCGGGTGCTTGAGTGGCAATCACAAGGGCCGAAGGAGAAAAATATCAGAGTGTATCATTACGTGCATGTGTGTGCATGTCATGCATAGTGATACATGCCATTTTGAGTTTATTTTGTTGATTCATGGGTTTTTGATTCATGACACAAGCTTCAGAGATCATGAGATGAATTACAAAGAGAATACTATACAAAGGCGACAAAAAGAGAATAAAAGTATATTGTGCACTACAAAGGAGACAAGACTACAATCCAGAGATTAGTATTAATATTTTATTATATTGAGTCTTAGAATATTGTTAAAATCATTCCTCAAGTAGTCACACGAACATTCAAATAGTTGTATATTGTTTTATACTTGAAAAAATATGATCTGTGCACATAACATCAGGTCGGTCGACCGACCAGAATTTTCGGCTGACTGAACCTGTTGTTAGTGTACAGATATGCTCTGTTTTCTGCACGATTTTAAACTCGGCTGACCGGCCAGAATTTTCAGTCAACCGACCTGGAAAAAATGACTATTTTTCTGAAGAGTTGCGATCGTTCGTGAAGAGGAATCACCTTCAATCCAAGAGATATGGTTACGATTGAAACTCTTCATGAAAGATTGTAACTGTTCTACAACTTTATAAACTTGTTTAATTCATTCCTACAATCACCAATTCTTGTTTATAATTCTGAAATCTATTCTCTATTTATTTCTACAAATAAAAGCATTCATTCTCATTCAATATTGCTAGAATCTTGTAATTAATTTATAAACTTCGATTCTACGAGATTATCCTCCTTTTAAATCTTCACATACACTACATATTCTTGAGGATTTGATTGTAGGAAAATTGTACTATCAAAAGACAATCCGTGTTATTCAGAACACACTCGTCAACAAATTATTTGTATTAAGCTGAAGTCCTCTTCGGCTATTGAGGCAGAAATATTCCTATTCGGGTGCTCAGGTGTGGTATACTTATTCCACCGGGTTAAGTGAGGGGTTTAGTCTAAATCCAGAGGATATTCTGGGAATGGACGTAGAACGAGAAGTTCGAACCAGTATAAAAATTCCTAGTGTGCTTACTTTAATTCTTATTTTAATACTATTATCAATTTCTGCATTTATATATTATATTACACGATCCTTAGTACTGCACGTACACTTTCATTTGGTATCAGAGCAAGGTTATCCTATAACCGTCAAAAAGTTATTTGATATTTATTTCTAGTAATATGGCAACGACACAAACTAACTATTTGGTAATAACACTAATACTAGTTTCACAGAGGGTCAATCAACTTCACGAACTCCTATTTTTAATGGTATAAATTATAATTATTGGTCAACTAGAATGGGAATCTATATGCAATCTAGTGGTTTTGATATCTGGAATGTTATACAATGAGAGTACACAACTCCTACTGGGGAATACTCAACTTGGAGTAACACACAAAAACTAGATGCTACATCAAATGCAAAGGCTATGAATATTTTATTTTGTGCATTAGATAGAAATGAATTCAATAGAGTTAGCATGTGCACTTCTGGTTATGAAGTACATAGAACACTTAAAGTAACACATGAAGGAACGAACAAAGTTAAATTAAGCAAAATATCTATGTTGAAAAATCAATTTGAAAATTTCAAAATGAGGCCAAATGAATCTATAAATGATATGTACTCTAGATTCCAGGGTATTTATCATGATCTACTATCATTAGAACAAACATTTACTGATTTTGATGATGTCACAAAAATCTTAAATTCTTTAACTGACAAATGGGAAAGAAAAGTCCTAGCCATTGAAGAAGCAAGTGATTTGTCAACATTAAAACCAGAAGCATTGATAGGTAATTTAATGTCCTACGAAGTAAATTTACAGGCAAAGAGAAATGTAGCATAAGAAAAGAAGAACGTGGCATTTCAAGCAGAAAAAGATGATTCCGACTCAGAGAATGAAGATATGGCAATGATTGCTAAAAATTTCAAAAAGTTTCTGAAATTTAAAAGAAGTAAATTCAGGGGAAACAAAAATAATTCCAACAACAATACCAACAGTAGCAAACCATCATCTTCAGCAATGGAATGTTATGAATGTCACAAGAAAGGTCACATGAAGAAGGATTGTCCAGAACATAAAATGTAATGACCCGTATTTTTACGTGTCGATAAATCGTAGAATTTACAGGTCATTAGTGTTGTGGTGTCATCCATAGCGTAAGTCGTATGGGAGGTTAACTCGTGTGTTGTTTGGGTCGTAAGGAGGTTAGATAGGGAAGCTAACTCATATAGGGATAGGTCGTGTACGGGTTACGAGTTAATGGGTTAGCCTAGGTCATAGTTGACGACTTAAGGAATTACGAGTTGGCTGTTATGACCTAAGTGTTTTGAGCGACCTTAATTAGCTAGTGGCACGAGTTAACGACCTAAGAGTCAGCAGGTTAGAGGAGTTA
Organism: Allium cepa; assembly: GCA_030765085.1. Taxonomy (NCBI): domain Eukaryota; kingdom Viridiplantae; phylum Streptophyta; class Magnoliopsida; order Asparagales; family Amaryllidaceae; genus Allium; species Allium cepa. The sequence continues at coordinate 311,027,542 of CM060937.1, forward strand.
GCGAGTTAGAGGCTGGAACGAGTTAACGACTTAAGGGTTTTCGAGTTATAGAAGTTTCGACCTATAGAAGTTAAGCCGTGTGATGGCTTAGGTCGTGTGTTGATTTAAGTTGTGTGGCCGAGTTTAGGTAGTCAGCCGACTTAAGAGTTGACGACTCATAGGGTTAGAACGACCTAGAGTTAGCTTGTGTGGAAGTTAGGTCGGTGGAACGACTTAGTAATGTGAGCCGAGATAAGAGATGGGCCGACTTAGTGGTTAACGGCTTAGGGGAGTAACCGACTTAACAAGGTAAGCGACCTAGGAGTCAACGACTTAAGGATGATAGGCTAGGTCGTATATGAGTTAGGCCGTTGAGTCGTGTCTATATTGAGTCGCTTGGGTTAATTAGGTCGCACGTAGGTTGAGTCGTGGGAAGGGCTAAGTTGTTAAGTCAGTCATATGGATAAGTCGTAAGTCGCTGCCGACTTATGGAAGGTTGTTGGGTCGGCAAGAGTTAGGTGTTACCCAGTATGGTTAAGTGTTAAGTCGCGTGCACTTATTAGGTCGTGAGTCGCATCTGGTTTAGTTGTTAAGTCGTGCGCGTGCTAAGCCGTGTGTGTATTGTGTTGTTGGGTCGGCAGGGGGTGTTAGGTCGTAAGTCGGCTAGGAGACGAGTCGGTGACGACTCATGGGGGGCGGCCGACTCATAGGATTTCCAGCCTATAAATAGAGGGGTTTGGCTCACTTTTTGGCACCGGATTTTGAAGCGACGAAGTGCTGCCATTTTGAGAACTCGACTACAACACTTCTTCACTTCTTTTCTCCTCTCTAATCTAGTGATTCCTTCCATCTAGATTGAAGATCAAATCGAAGATCCAAGAGCCAAAGTTGAAGATCTTCATCCATTGAAGAGAGATTTCATCGATTGAAGCGAAATTTTGCCAGTTCAAGCTTAGATCTTTGCTGTCCAGATCTGGAGTTAGTTGATTTTTAAGGTGTTTAGGTGATTCGGTGAGTGGTAGTTATCTCTCACACGGACCCAAAGGAGTATATTGGATCGGTGTTTTGTTTATGTGTTAAAGGGAGTGATTTCGTGCATTTTCCTTAAGTCTGCATGTAGATCTATTGTTCATGATGATTTGACACCTATTTTACTACATGTTCACTTATGCAAGTTTGTTCATCAAGTTGTAGAGATATTGTTCATGATTCATGTGTGTTAGAATGCATGTTATATTTGGACACTTTATTTACGAAATTTCCATTATTGTTGTAATTGTTTATTTAGATCTTGTTTGAATGATTGATTTCTTGGATTAATGTTTGATTTGATTGATTAGTTGATTGATAAGTTGATTTGGACGAGTTGGTCGAAGATGATTCAAAAGCTAAGTGGAAAGGCTCTTGAATGGTGAAAGCTGCTTGTGGCATTTGAAGCGAGTGATGAAGCTCATATGGATAGATTCGATGATGATGGACTTTGCTATGATGCGATAAGGCGAAGTATGATGTTGAGATGGGACTTTGCTATGATGTGATGAAGCAAAGCATGATGTGAGATAGCCTTGGTTTAATCCAGACGGGATCATCCCAAGCATGTTGATAACTCAATGATGCGATGCGAGTTGGTTGATAATGGTGGGCTCGAGAGGCGCTTGGGCTAGTATGAGAATAGTCGTCGAGGAGGATGACTAGGAGGCTTGGGTTTCATCGTTATTGAAGGTTCTAGCATGCTCAAAGCAAGAGTACATTGGGACGGGCTGCGATGACGTTCCAAGCACGGGCTGCAACGTCGTGCTAGTACTCTGGGTAGTTGCGAAAATTCCTAGGCACGGGCTGCGACGACGTGCGGAGTTATGTCTAGAACCGGGGTTACCATTAGCCCTTGACGGATGAATGAAAGAATGAGATAGTCATTCAATTAACGGTGAAATCGAGGCAATGATAACAGTGATAGCCAGAGTCATGGATGTTGGTTGTATCGTCATTCGGACACAAGAGCGATGTTTTCTGGGTGCTTATCTGATTTTGGTTTAGGCCTTGGGGGTTTGTATTCGGAAAACACCGACCTTGACTCGAGTGATAATTGCTTTACTTTGAATGTCTGCTTTGCTATGTTTGTTTCTCCTTAATATGTGTCTGGGGGCTATCACTGTAGAAAGAGGTGGAGTGGGATGGTTGGGTTCCTATTCCTTTTACCCTTTATGCTCTTTTGGTATGTTTGATAGTTAATTTACTGCTCACTAAGACTTTTGTCTGACTCAAGGTTTTATGTTCAACTCTTATTACCTTGGGCTGTTCATCCATGTTGGGATGGGCAGACTAGGTAGCAGGTGACAGGTGCTGTTCTTAAGGATCTACGATGTTGATGACAAAGACGAGCTGGAGGCTAGCATATTAGTTTTCTTACTATATGTACTGGATGTTCCGCTGCTTGTATATGCTTTGAGTGTTATGTAGTGAGGCTTGATGTATTGTATTTCCAGATGCTTGTATCAAACCTTTATGAAGTTTATATGATGATATTCTGTTATGGAGCTTCACTATATATATATTTCTCTATTGTATTTTATCCATGCGCTGTGAGTTGTGCGAAATAGTTTACTGTTTTATCTTATCCTGACTATCGTCCATGGCTGCCTGGTATACCCTTTTAGCGCATAATCTCCTTGTTTTGGTACGGGAGTCATGGGCGGTTGTCACATTTGGTATTAGAGCTTTGGTTAATCGATTTTAGCCAACGCTCGCTGACGTAACTACGTATGAGAGACGTAATTGTATTTTGATGGATGATTACTATATATAATATAGTAGTTTAGAAGGATTTGAACTCCTTATGCAGTTGTTTCTCAAGGTGTTCTAAATCATTCCTTTTTGTAGATATTAAGGATGAGTCGAAGAGAGAGACAAGCTGCTAGGGAAGGCCGTGCTTCTGGGGGAGCTACTGATTATGCTGCTATGTTTGAGGCTATGATGACTTCGATCATGAGAAGGATACCAGCTCCAAGTCCATCAGTAGATGTTGGAGTTCAAGTTCAAGCTCCAAAACCAGTGGATTTTGCTAAGTTGTGCAAAGACTATACTTCTCTTGGAGGAAAGGTTTTCTTGGGAACAGAATCAACCGTTGATGTTCAGAGATGGATTGATGCTTGTAGAAGGATCTTTAGTGATTTGGGAATTGAGGATGCAACTAAGAGGAAGCTTGCATCAAGACAGCTTCAAGGGAGAGCTTCGGATTGGTGGAATTCTATCACCATTGATACTCCAGAGGAAGAGATTACTTAGGAGCAATTCCAAGTTAGATTTGAAGCTAAGTTCATTTCTACAGCTCAGAAATCTGTTCTGTTTAAGAAGTTTGTGGAGCTCAAGCAAGGTGGAAGACCAGTTCTTGAGTATATTTCTGAGTTTGAAGCTTTGTCCAAGTATGCTCGGTCATATATTGATTCTCCCTATCAGAAGAATGAGAAGTCCGTGACAGGCTTGGACACTTATCTAGGGAGACAGTTGGTGGATCATTTGGACGATCCATTTGAGAAGCTTGTGGAGAAAGCTCTCAGGCATGAGAGTCTGTTTCCTAAGGAAGGATCTGTTGTTGCTGTGACCAAGGAGCATAATGGAAACAAGAAGAGGAAGCAACAGCAGCAGAAGGGTAAAGATGGCTAGAAGAAACCGAAGGGCGAAGCAATCTGCTACAACTGTCAGCAGAAGGGTCATCTCTCCAGGGATTGCAAGAAACCGAGAGTGCCGGCGAAGTGTCACAACTGTGACAAACCGGGACATTTCAAGAGGGATTGTCCAGAACTGAGGAAAGACAAGCAGATTGTGCAAGCTTATGCTTTGGGGGCTATTCCGTCGTCTTTGAAAGCTCCTACTGCTGAAGAGAAGGGGAAGAGTGTGGTGGTTCAAGGTACTCTTTCCATTTGTGGTGTTCCAGTTAGAGTGTTGTTTAATACTGGAGCGTCGCATTCTTTTGTTTGTAATGAACTTGTAGGCCGGTTGGGTTTGGAACCGGATATTGTTGATAGACTATTAGTTGTGACTAATCCAGTTGGGGGTTCGTCTTGTTTGTGTATGTTATGCCGTGGTCTAGTTGTGTCGAGTCATGATTGCTCTTTTGTTTGTGATTGCTTTGTTCTGAACTTTGCGGGGTTCGGAATTATTTTGGGTATGGACTGGCTTAGGAAGTATGCGGCAAGGATTGATTGTGAGAGGCTGGAGGTGGCAGTCGAGAATGTGGAGAGGCGAAAGGTTGTGATACGATGTAAGCATGAGGAAGGCGTCTTCATCAGCTTCATGTATTCGCTGGTTGTTCCACGGGATGGACTGTCATCGGTGCCTATTGTGAATGGATTTGAGGATGTCTTTGACAAAGTCAAAGGATTACCGCCGCATAGGGAGATCGAGTTTTGTATCGATCTAGTTGAGGGAGCCATATCTGTTGTAATGCCTCTTAGGCGGATGGCGCCTAGGGAACAGCAAGAGTTGAAGGTGCAGGTTGATGACCTTTTACGGAAAGGATTCATTCGGCGTAGCGTGTCCGAATGGGGTGCACCAGTTGTGTTCGCAACCAAAGCGGATGGATCGTTAAGGTTGTGTGTGGATTATCGTGAGCTGAATAAAGTGACTAGGAAGAACAAGTATCCATTGCCGAGAATAGATGACTTGTTTGATCAGCTTCACGAAGCTAGGGTGTTTTCTCAGATGGATTTGGCAACGGGATTTCACCAGTTGAGAGTGGCAAAGGATAGTGTGCCGAAGATTGCTTTTAGGACACCATCCGGATTTTATGAGTGGCCGGTAATGCCGTTTGGATTGACCAATGCACCAGCATATTTTGTGGATCTTATGAATAGAGTGTTCAGAGATCAGTTGAACAAGTACGTACTTGTGTTCGTGGATGATATTTTGGTTTATTCCAGGACTGAAGAAGAGCACAAGACGCACTTGCGGATTGTTTTGGAAATCTTGCGAAAACATCAGCTAAAGGCTAAGTTTTCGAAGTGTCACTTCTGGAAGAGTGAAGTGAGGTTCTTAGGCCATGTTATTTCTGGAAATGGAATAGCGATTGATCCCGCTAAGGTGGCAGCAATCCAGGATTGGGTTAGACCTAAGAATGCATCTGATGTGAGAAGTTTTCTTGGATTAGCAGGATACTATCGTCGGTTTATCAAAGACTTTTCCAAGATAGCTGCACCGTTAACAGGATTGACGAAAAACAACCAAGGGTTCAAATGGGATGTTAAGTGTGAGCAAGCTTTGGAATCCTGAAAGAGCAACTGACAAGTGCTCCTGTTTTGACTATTCTGAGTGGGAATGATGAGATGGTGGTTTATACCGATGCATGTGGTACTGGACTTGGAGCAGTGCTAATGCAGAAGGATAAAGTTGTTGTATATGCAAGTCAACAACTAAAGCCGCATGAAAGGAATTATCCGACTCATGATTTGGAGTTAGCGGCGATCGTATTTGCTTTGAAGATGTGGAGACATTACCTATTAGGAGTTTGATTCGAGTTTTTTACGGATCATAAGTCGTTGAAGTATCTGTTCTCCCAAAAGGATTTGAATCTTCGACAGCAACAATGGCTAGAGTTCTTAGCATCATATGATTTTGGTATAGTCTATACTCCGGGAAAAGGTAACGCAGTGGCAGATGCGTTAAGTCGAAGACATGCAGGATTGGGAGCCATGTTTTCGGAATGGAGGAGTCTTGAGTATTTGGCTGGATTTGACTTCAGGCCTAGATGTGAATTGGAACCTGAGATGTTGGCAAACTTATCGATAAGACCTACTCTAGTGGAAAGAATTGGCGAGAGCCAAAAGCGAGACGATAAGCTTGTCAAGATTATCCGTGATTTGGAATCTGGATTGAATCCAGAAAAGGATAAAGGATTTGAAGTCGATCGAGAGGGTTGGCTTCGGAAACAAGGACGATTAGTTGTTCCCGATATAGATGAATTGAGAGATGAAGTTCTAAGGGAAAGTCATCACTCGAAGTTGACAATTCATCCAGGTGGAAATAAGATGTATCGGGATATGAAGAGAATCTACTACTGGGAAGGAATGAAGAAGGATGTTGGAAATTTTATTTCCAAGTGTATGAACTTCCAGCTGGTAAAAGCCGAACAGAAGAAGCCAAGTGGATTGCTTCAGCCGTTGGAAATTCCTACGTGGAAGTGGGAGCAAATATCGATGGATTTTATCGATGGTCTACCTAGAACCAGGGCAGGGAATGAAGGGATTTGGGTCATTGTAGATCGTTTGACGAAGAGTGCAAGATTCATTCCTGTTCGATCAACTAGGACTGTATCGAAGTTGGCTGAGTTGTATGTTAAGTGGATAGTTCGATTCCATGGTATTCCGAAGAGTATAGTGAGCGATCGAGACCCATTGTTCACTAGTGGATTTTGGAAGAGCTTCCAGGAAGTTTTGGGAACTGAGTTGTTTTGGAGTACAGCTTATCATCCCCAAACGGATGGTCAGACTGAGAGAGTCAACCGAGTTTTGGAAGATCTCCTGAGGGCATGTGTTTTGGATTTCGGAGGATCATGGGAAGATCACCTTCATTTGGTGGAATTTGCGTATAATAATAGTTATCAGTCTAGTATTGGTATGGCACCATATGAGGCATTGTACGGAAGACCGTGTAACTCTCCGGCATGTTGGTTGGAAACTGGAGAAAAACTGATACATGGGCCAGAAATGATTCGACAGACTTCAGATTGTATAGAGATCATTCGGCAACGAATGAAGGCAGCCCAAGATCGTCAGGAAAGTTATGTCGATAATCGTCGTAAGGATTTGGAATTCGACGTAGGAGATATGGTTTTTGTGAAGATTTCTCCATTGAAGAATGTTATTAGATTCGGGAAGAAAGGAAAATTGACTCCAAGATTTGTTGGACCATTCCCGATTGTCGAGCGAATTGGAAAGCTCGCCTATAAATTGGAATTACCGGAAAAGATGTCGGGTGTGCACAATGTTTTTCACGTATTGTATCTACGGAGATATGTGCACGACCCAAGTACAGTGGTTTCTACTGATAGCTGTGAAGATTTAGAGGTTGATCCAGTTGTTAGAAGACCTCGCAGGCCGCTTCGTGTTGTTGAAACCGACACGAAACTGCTTAGGAGGAAGACGATTACGTTGCTCAAGGTACAATGGAGTGATGATGTTAACGACTGTACGTGGGAGGTGGAAGAGAGGATGAAGGCAGCTCATCCTAAACTCTTCAAGGTATGGCCCTAAGGTGTCGTGACATCTCACCAATTTGTAGCTTGTTCTAAGTCTTAGAATTCTGCATGCTAGGCTAGAAATTGGATGCATGGTTTGTTGGTTGCTATGGATGGTAGGCATGCGGAATAGTTTGGGATGCTTTTGTTTGTTTGGAATTTCGGGGGCGAAATTCCTAAGGGGGAGAGAATGTAATGACCCGTATTTTTACGTGTCGATAAATCGTAGATTTTACAGGTCATTAGTGTTGTGGTGTCATCCATAGCGTAAGTCGTATGGGAGGTTAACTCGTGTGTTGTTTGGGTCGTAAGGAGGTTAGATAGGGAAGCTAACTCGTATAGGGATAGGTCGTGTACGGGTTACGAGTTAATGGGTTAGCCTAGGTCGTAGTTGACGACTTAAGGAATTACGAGTTGGCTGTTATGACCTAAGTGTTTTGAGCGACCTTAATTAGCTAGTGGCACGAGTTAACGACCTAAGAGTCAGCGGGTTAGAGGAGTTACCGAGCTACGGGCTAGAACGAGTTAACGACTTAAGGGGTTTCGAGTTATAGAAGTTTCGACCTATAGAAGTTAAGTCGTGTGATGGCTTAGGTCGTGTGTTGATTTAAGTCGTGTGGCCGAGTTTAGGTAGTCAGCCGACTTAAGAGTTGACGACTCATAGGGTTAGAACGACCTAGAGTTAGCTTGTGTGGAAGTTAGGTCGGTGGAACGACTTAGTAATGTGAGCCGAGATAAGAGATGGGCCGACTTAGTGGTTAACGGCTTAGGGGAGTAACCGACTTAACAAGGTAAGCGACCTAGGAGTCAACGACTTAAGGATGATAGGCTAGGTCGTATATGAGTTAGGCCTTTGAGTCGTGTCTATGTTGAGTCGCTTGGGTTAATTAGGTCGCACGTAGGTTGAGTCGTGGGAAGGGCTAAGTTGATAAGTCGGTCATATGGATAAGTTGTAAGTCGCTGCCGACTTATGGAAGGTTGTTAGGTCGGCAAGAGTTAGGTTGTACCCAGTATGGTTAAGTGTTAAGTCGCGTGCACTTGTTAGGTCATGAGTCGCATCTGGTTTAGTTGCTAAGTCGTGCGCGTGCTAAGCCGTGTGTGTGTATTGTGTTGTTGGGTCGGCAGGGGGTGTTAGTTCGTAAGTCGGCTAGGAGATGAGTCGGTGACGACTCATGGGGGGCGGCCGACTCATAGGATTTCCAGCCTATAAATAGAGGGGTTTGGCTCACTTTTTGGCACCGAATTTTGAAGCGACGTAGTGCTGCCATTTTGAGAACTCGACTACAACACTTCTTCACTTCTTTTCTCCTCTCTAATCTAGTGATTCCTTCCATCTAGATTGAAGATCAAATCGAAGATCCAAGAGCCAAAGTTGAAGATCTTTATCCATTGAAGAGAGATTTCATCGATTGAAGCGAAATTTTGCCGGTTCAAGCTTAGATCTTTGCTGTCCAGATCTGGAGTAAGTTGATTTTTGAGTTGTTTAGGTGATTCGGTGAGTGGTAGTTATCTCTCACACGGACCCAAAGGAGTATATTGGATCGGTGGTTTGTTTATGTGTTAAAGAGAGTGATTTCGTGCATTTTCCTTAAGTTTGCATGTAGATCTATTGTTCATGATGATTTGACACCTATTTTACTACATGTTCACTTATGCAAGTTTGTTCATCAAGTTGTAGAGATATTGTTCATGATTCGTGTGTGTTAGAATGCATGTTAGATTTGGACACTTTATTTACGAAATTTCCATTATTGTTGTAATTGTTTATTTAGATCTTGTTTGAATGATTGATTTCTTGGATTAATGTTAGATTTGATTGATTAGTTGATTGATAAGTTGATTTGGACGAGTTGGTCGAAGATGATTCAAAAGCTAAGTGGAAAGGCTCTTGAATGGTGAAAGCTGCTTGTGGCATATGAAGCGAGTGATGAAGCTCATATGGATAGATTCGATGATGATGGACTTTGCTATGATGCGATAAGGCGAAGTATGATGTTAAGATGGGACTTTGCTATGATGTGATGAAGCAAAGCATGATGTGAGATAGCCTTGGTTTAATCCAGACGGGATCATCCCAAGCATGTTGATAACTCGATGATGCGATGCGAGTTGGTTGATAATGGTGGGCTCGAGAGGCGCTTGGGCTAGTATGAGAATAGTCGTCGAGGAGGATGACTAGGAGGCTTGGGTTTCATCGTTATTGAAGGTTCTAGCATGCTCAAAGCAAGAGTACGCTGGGACGGGCTGCGACGACTTTCCAAGCACGGGCTGCGACGACGTGCTAGTACTCTGGGTAGTTGCGAAAATTCCTAGGCACGGGCTGCGACGACGTGCGGAGTTATGTCTAGAACCGGGGTTACCATTAGCCCTTGACGGATGAATGAAAGAATGAGATAGTCATTCAATTAACGGTGAAATCGAGGCAATGATAACAGTGATAGCTAGAGTCATGGATGTTGGTTGTATCGTCATTCGGACTCAAGAGCGATGTTTTCTGGGTGCTTATCTGATCTTGGTTTAGGCCTTGGGGGTTTGTATTCGGAAAACACCGACCTTGACTCGAGTGATAATTGCTTTACTTTGATTGTCTGCTTTGCTATGTTTGTTTCTCCTTAATATGTGTCTGGGGGCTATCACTGTAGAAAGAGGTGGAGTGGGATGGTTGGGTTCCTATTCCTTTTACCCTTTATGCTCTTTTGGTATGTTTGATAGTTAATTTACTGCTCACTATGACTTTTGTCTGACTCAAGGTTTTATGTTCAACTCTTATTACCTTGGGCTGTTCATCCATGTTGGGATGGGCAGACTAGGTAGCAGGTGACAGGTGTTGTTCTTAAGGATCTACGATGTTGATGACAAAGACGAGCTGGAGGCTAGCATATTAGTTTCCTTACTATATGCACTGGATGTTCCGCTGCTTGTATATGCTTTGAGTGTTATGTAGTGAGGATTGATGTATTGTATTTCCAGATGCTTGTATCAAACCTTTATGAAGTTTATATGATGATATTCTGTTATGGAGCTTCACTATATATATATTTCTCTATTGTATTTTATCCATGCGCTGTGAGTTGTGCGAAATAGTTTACTGTTTTATCTTATCCTGACTATCGTCCATGGCTACCTGGCATACCTTTTTAGCGCATAATCTCCTTGTTTTGGTACGGGAGTCATGGGCGGTCGTCACACAAAAAGAGCAATTTTAAGAAGGACAGATCCAAACGAAGAGCTTTTTTAGTCATTTGGACGACACAGACTCATCATCCTCATCAGAAAGTGAAAGTGACAATGAAAATGAGCAAGCAAATGTATGCTTCATGGCTTCATCAGACGATGTAAGTCATCTTAGTTTTGAATATTTAATTGAAATTATTTCTGAATTAGTATACTTAGCAAAGCAACTTAAAAAGAAAAATAAAGATTTACAAAGAAAATTAGATAGGACAGTCTTAGAAGTAGATACGCTGAAGGATGAGAAGAAAATATTAGAAGAAGAACTTGAAATTTCTCAACAATCAAATTCTAACTTATCTTCTCAAATTTCTTCAATATCTGAAGAACTAGAAATTCAGAAAAATAAAAATGATGTTTTATTTTTTGAAAATAATAGCTTACATTCTAAAATTAAAGACTTAGATTTAGAAAAATTTAGTCTCAAAATAAATTTTTATGACATCTCTAAAAATGTCTCGAATTTCATTAATGGAAGAGAGAATCTTTCCAAAATACTAGAAAGTTCTCGATCCACTAACAATAAATCTGGACTAGGATTTAAGAAACAAAACAATTTTGCTAAAAGTAGGATTAATAATAATATCAAAAAGGATATTAAAAAAACAGTTTGTTCAAACACTAAAACCATTACGATATGGATTCCAAAATCAAATAATGTTTTGATAAGAAATAAACATATCAGAATGTTCATAGAAACTGTTCATAATAACAAAAACTATGTTTATAAAGGGAATTCTAAACCCGTATGGGTTTGGCTTCCTAAGATCTAACTCTTAGGACCCTAAAAAGAAACGGGTACCAACCTTTTATAAATTTTTGCAGGTACCACATAAAAGGAGAGGAAAATGGATTTTAGATAGCGGTTGCTCAAAACATATGACTGGAAACAAAGAAATGTTGTCAAATATTATCTACTCAAATGGAGGATCAGTCACTTTTGGAGATAACTCTAAAGGATATATCATCGGAAAAGGCGATGTCAGCAGCAACGGTACCACTAATTTACCTCTCATTACCGATGTTTTATTAGTCAAAAATTTAAAACATAATTTATTGAGTATTACTCAGTTATGTGATAAAGGTTTTAATATAACCTTTTCAAAAAATAAATGTAATATTTTCGATAAAAATCATAACACTATTTGTGAAGGAATATGGGATAAAAACATTTATATTTTAAATATGAACGTTAAAAATGATTCAAATTTGTGTTTAATAGTTAAGGAAAATGATTCCTATCTTTGGCACAGAAGATTTTGTCACATCAATTTTAATACCATCAGCAAATTAGCTAAAAATAAATTAGTTAAAGGATTACCTGACATGAAATTCAAAACGAATATATTTTGTGATGCATGTAAATTAGGAAAATTAACAAAATATTCTTTTAAATTAAAAAAGTAATTTCTACAGAACGACCACTTGAACTTTTACACATGGATCTTTTTGGTCCAACTCAAGTTCGGTCTATTAATCATAATAGATATGTGTTTGTTATTATAGATGATTTTTTTAGATACACTTGGATTTTCTTTTTCAAAAATAAAAGTGATACTTTTTATAATTTTAAAGTGTTTGTTAAAAGAATACAAAATATTAAAACTTCGAAAATTAAAAATATCAGAAGTGATCATGGAGGAGAATTTGAAAATGAAGTTTTTGAACAATTTTGTAACAAGAAAGGTATTAACCATAATTTTACATTTCCTAAAACACCACAACAAAATGGCGTTGTAGAAAGAAAAAATAGAATGTTACAAGAATGTGCAAGAACTTTATTAAATGAAACCACTTTATCAAAAAAAATTGGGCAGAAGCTGTAGCTACCGCTTGTTATGTATTGAATCGTGTTTCCATTCGACCATTAACTAATAATACTCCATATGAACTTCTAAATGGAAGAAAACCAAATATTTTATATCTTAGAGTTTTTAGTTCTAAATGTTTTATTTTGAATACTAAAGACAGCTAGGCAAATTGGATCCAAAATCCGATGTATGAATATTCTTAGGATATTCGGAACGAAGTAAAGCTTATCGAATTTTTAATAAAAGAACTCAGATTATTGAAGAAAGTTTACATGTTTCATTTGACGAAAATTTTAAAAATATAAATCTAAATATTACTGTCGATTCTGATGATGAAACTATTCAGAATAAAAACAATTATACTAGTGAAAATTTTGATAATATTAATGAAATTACCGAAAATACAAACATTACTACTAATATAATAAAATCTCCACCTAGAATTTTACGAGATCATCCTGTACAAAATATAATTGGAGAAGTAAATACGAACGTTTAAACCAGACATCAATTAAATTAAGTTGGTCATGTAGCTTTTCTCTCTAACATAGAACCTAAGAATATAAAAGAAGCCTCAACTGATGACTACTGGATTCTTTCCATGCAAGAAGAAATAAATCAATTTGAGCGAAATGAAGTTTGAGAACTTGTTCCTAGACCAAGTGATCAATCAGTCATTGGTACTAAACGGGTCTTCAAAAATAAAGCAGATGAACTAGGAGATATAACTAGGAATAAAGCTAGATTAGCTGCACAAGGATATGATCAAGAAGAGGGAATTTACTACAAAGAAATGTTTGCTCCAGTCGCCCGACTTGAAGCAATACGAATTTTATTGGTGTTTGCATGTCTTCGTAATTTTAAACTTTATCAAATGGATGTTAAAAGTGCATTTTTAAATGGTCGCATAAAAGAAAATGTTTTTGTTGAACAACCACCTCTTTTTTATCATGAAAAATTTCCGGATCATGTTTATAAACTCAAAAAGGCTTTATACGGTTTAAAGCAAGCACCTCGCGCTTGGTATGATCATCTTAAAAGCTATTTATTAGAATCTGGTTTTGAAAATGGTAAAGTAGATCAAACTCTTTTTATTAAGAAAACTAAGAAAGATATTTTGATAATTCAAATTTATGTTGATGATATTATCTTTGGATCGACAAATGATAAGTTATGTCAGGAATTTTCAACTATAATGACAAATGAATTTGAAATGCCTCATATGGGAGAATTGTCATATTTTCTTGGATTACAAAATAAACAAATTAAAAATGGAATTTTTATTAATCAAGAAAAATATTGTTATACTTTAATTAAACGATTTGGTCTGGAAAACACTTCTGCCAAACCAACTCCCATGAGCACAACGATTCATCTCGATAGAGACGAGGAGGGCAAAAGTGTTGATCAAAAACTGTATCGTAGTATAATTGGATCTTTATTATATTTAACAGCTAGTCGACCTGATATAATGATGAGTGTTTGTTTATGTGCTAGATTTTAAGAAAATCCCAAATTCGCATATGCGAGCAGTTAAACGCATTTTTCGTTATCTAACTAAAACCAAAGATTTTGGACTATTCTATCCAAAAGAATGTCCTTTCGAATTAGTTTCCCATAGCGACGCTGATTTTGGACGAAGTTGGACGAATAGAAAAAGTACTAGCGGAACATGTCACTTCATTGGACGTTCCTTAGTCTCTTGGTTCAGTAAAAAACAAAACTACATTTCTTTATCGACATGTGAAGCAGAATATATATCTGCTGCTTTGGCATGTGCATAAGTCATTTACATGCAACAAACACTTCAGGATTTTAATTGTCATCTTGAAAAGTCTATAATTTATTGTGATAATACTAGTGCAATAAATCTTTCTAAAAATCCTGTCAATCACTCACGAACAAAATATATAGATATTCGTCATCATTTTCTTCGTGATTGTTTGGAAAAAGGATTGATAAATTTAGAGTTTATTAATACTGAAAATCTGATTGCTGACATTTTCACTAAACCATTAAATGAAAATAGTTTTATCAAACTTAGACGAGATTTAGGAATAATGTCTCTAAAAGAATTATAACTAAAAATATGCAAAATGTTTAAAACAATTTTTTTTTTCTGACCAAAGTGAGATTTGAACCCATGACCTCTTACTTGCTTGTCATATGGTGTATTGTAGCCACTTGAGCTATAGTTGTTTCTCGTCTCAGTCACCTTTTTAGTTTAAACTGTATTTTCATAACACTTTCATTATAGTCGTTAGATAACACTATTTTTACAAATTATTTTGCTATTAACCACGTGTGATGATAATTAAATAATAATTCTTAACCACTTGTTTTTAAGTAAACAAATACTTATATAAACTATGTTCAGTTTTCAAACAAATACTAAGAAAAGTTTATATTCAAAATTATTTGAAAATGTCATCTAACAATGATTCTTACAATTCCGAAAACTCTCGTTTATCGTATACATCTCCGGACGATGATTCCGATCGTATTCCTGAAAACAGACCCTATCCTATTTTTCCCTTACCTAACCGTGCCCTTAAATTCTCTCCTTCCCCGGCTAAAGACCCCCGACATGGCAGGAAACTATGGGAGAACACTCATACCGGTTATACACCGAAATAGAAGAAAGGCAAGAATGCTATGGTCGTATCTCCTTCAACTAAACAGAAAATAGATGAGATACACCACTATCAGCAGCAACAAATGGATCTACAAAAGGAGTTATACTATGAACAAAAAGTTACGATAAGACGTTTGAGCTTCCTAGAACAGATTGCCATAAAAATATGTTCGTCGAAAAAGGAAGACATTGTTAAACCCACATCTAGACCCTCAACCTCCTCAAATCCTGCTCAATCACCAGTAGCTCCTACGTGGTCACCTATAGAGAATGTTCAATCTACGAATTCTTAGGAACGTCGATATTAACAACCGGTGGCTAAGCATTCTTTAATATATATATATATATATATATATATATATATATATATATATGTTGCTGATTTTCTATAAGTTGTATTAATATCATTCAAAAGTAATAAAATTTCTCTTTGTACATTTTTGTTTTTAAAACCACAACAAGCATATCTGGGCAGAACAACAGGGTCGATCGACCGAAATCCTGAGTCGGTCGGCCGAATCCTTCCCGAAAGTTTCTTTTGTTCATTTAACAGAGTCGGTCCGCCGACCAGACATTTCGGTCGACCGGACGACATAAAACAGGTGCTACCGGTTACAAATTTTTAACCCACCCATTCATTTTTTCACCTACCTCTTCATTTTCACTTTCCCAATTTCAGATTTTTACCTAAGGTTCCATTGAAATTTTATCAAATTTAAATGCCTCCTAGAAAGAAATCTAAATCTACCGGTGCTTCTTCATCAACTCCAGTGGATTCTAAAATAGCCTCATCGCTTGTGAGTGATAAAGCACTCGAAAGATGGATAAAACTTCAAGATGCCAAGATCTTAGAGGAATCCTTCGTAAGTTATAACGATTTCTCTTCTTACAGCATTGAAAATGCCGCAATTGAAAGTGGGCTTGATACTTTTCTTGACCATAGAAAGAACATTTTGAAAATTAACCACATTATGGTCAAATTATTTCTTGCTAACCTAAACCTTGTTAATCCTCCTAGAAACACCGAAAATTGTGTTTGGACGTCGGTATGTGGTATGGAAATTTTCCTTTCACTAGATAGAATAAATCATATTTTGAATGCTCGACCGGGTCGAATACTGTTACATGATGTGGATTGCAATGTAATGAGACGCGACCAAATAAGCCATCTCTTTTTTGAAGATGCTATAGATTTCAGACAAACATCATCTCTTCGACCAAAAGCTAGACTTTTTTAACGTTTCATGATGAAATCCATTGTTCCAAGAGGCGGATCCTACCACTTAGTGTATCCTGGAAATTTTAAAGCTGTATATGCTATATGTGGGAATATACGAGTCAGTTGGGCACAATTACTTATGGATGAGTTTCTCTCATTTAATCAAGGCAAGATGCTTTATATTTATTATGGAGAATATATAATGAGATTAATCAACAACTCAGTCTCACATGCTCCAGAATCCAAAACTACCAAAGTTCATCATTTTGATTCAAGGACCATTAAATTAATGAAGTTGCCGGATGCTCCACCAAGATTTATAAAATTTGATCAATGGCGTGCTACTTCTAGAGCAACTACGCCGTAGCCATTCCACACCACATCCAACAACTCATTCTACGAAACGCTTAATTCGCCAGTCCACAATTCAAAGACCAACACCCGGACTTGGTATAGAAGCTGCTATTGATCTTCTGGCTCAAAATCAATTAGTTTTAGATGCCCGTCTACGGAAAATAGACGGAAGATTCAAGAAAATCAAAGGATTCTTTGTTAATCTTTGGGATGCGTTATCATGAACTTCTGAAGCCAGTGCCTCTCATCTTGCTCCTGGAAAAAGAATAGCACCTAATTTTTCCTGGTCAACTTCGAAAAATACAAGTTCAGGTACATCAGGAACTCATACTTCTCATACTCAGCGTCGTGGTAAAGAACAAGCTCCACCTGATGAAAATATTCGTCCTGAATTTTGGGATACCGACGACGGTGAGGAATGATCATGTTGGATTATTTCTATTCTGTTTTTAATGTGAACAATATTTCTATTTTATGTTGTGTTAAGTAATGTATCATTAACATTTTATTTGTTTTCGGTATGTAAGTTTAACTCTATGTTCCTAAATTTGATACATGATTTCGTATATTTTTTACATTTTATGCATCATAAGTATTCCTTTTTGTCGATGACAAAGGGGGAGAAATATATGGAAGCTAACATGTTTTTGCAGAAAAGTCGCCATATATTCGGGGGAGAATTACAATATATGCTACTTCGTCACATAAGCATTGTCATCAATCAAAAAGGGGGAGAATGTTGATTCATGGGTTTTTGATTCATGACACAAGCTTCAGAGATCATGAGACGAACTACAAAGAGAATACTATACAAAGGCGACAAAAAGAGAATAAAAGTATATTGTGCACTATAAAGGAGACAAGACTACAATCCAGAGATTAGTATTAATATTTTATTATATTGTGTCTTAGAATATTGTTAAAATCATTCCTCAAGTAGTCACACAAACATACAAATAGTTGTATATTGTTTTATACTTGAAAAATTATGATCTGTGCACATAACATCAGGCCGGTCATTCGGGCAGAATTTTCGGCCGACCGTACCTGTTGTTAGTGCACAGATATGCTCTGTTTTCTGTATGATTTTAAGCTCAGCTGACCGGCCAGAATTTTCAGTCAACCGATCTGGAAATAACGGCTATTTTTCTGAAGAGTTGCAATCGTTCGTGAAGCGGAATCACCTTCAATCCAAGAGATATGGTCACAACCTTTGATTGAAACTCTTCATGAAAGATTGTAACTATTCTACAACTATATAAACATGTTTAATTCATTCCTACAATCACCAATTCTTGTTTATAATTCTAAAATCTATTCTCTATTTATTTCTACAAATAAAAGCATTCATTCTCATTCAATATCACTATAATCTTGTAATTAATTTATATACTTCGATTCTACGAGATTATCCTTCTTCTAAATCTTTATTCTTGAGGATTTGATTATAGGAAAATTTTACTACCAAAAGACAATCCATGTTATTCAGAACACACTCGTCAACAAATTATTTGTATTAAGTTGAAGTCCTCTTCGACTATTGAGGGGGGAAAATTCATGTTCGGTTGCTCAGGTGTGGTATACCTATTCCTTCGGGTTAAGTGAGGGGTTTAGTCTAAATCCAGAGGAAATTCTGGGAATGGACGTAGAACGGAAAGTTCAAACCAGTATAAAAATTCCTCATGTGCTTAATTTAATTCTTATTTTACTGCTATTATCAGTTTCCGCATTTATATAGTATATTACACGATCCTTAGTACTGCATGTACAATTTCATATTTTGCTATCGGTTCGAGTGGTTTTAATTCCTACGAAATATGTTGAATGTAGGAGTTTGTATAAGGGTCAAACCAGTGTGGCTTGAGCATGGCTGGGTCAAGTGATTTGAGTGCGTGGTTGTCTATATATAGTTGAAAATTTATGCAATGTAAAGCGTGTGAAATAAATAAATTACTTCTTTTGCATTTGTTTCTTGTTCTTTGATACTGCAATTATCATTTCTTGTCTATATTCTCCATAAACCCTAGTTTTGATCATCTTCTTTGATCGTCTACCACACTATTTCTCCTTCTAAATTCTCTCTCACCTAATACATCTACTTTGAACTCTCCTTGCTAGTACATTATCATCATATTCTCCTCTAAAACACAACACTATCCCTATGTCAAAGGCATTAGACCCACCAAATTATTCCAATTTGGTATTAAAGCCTTCAACTGGGGACGCTTCAAACCCTCAGTCTGATCCCAATATCACCAGCAACATCTCTCAAACCTTGCACCAGAACCAAGAACAAGATCAAGCATGGTCTAGATAAGCGGAAATAAACAATAGACCTAATTACTCTCTCAGAAATTTGGACCATGCCACTCATTTAATACCAAATTTGAAGGAATACACAATGTACTCACCAAATTTGTTCAATAATTTCAATGATTTAAGAACCAAATCCCAGTCATCCCTCAGCCACCCATAGTACATTCTCAAGAATCACTATTACCTAACCCCTTCACCACCCATGCAACAACTCCTATGATATTAACTCCACCACTAGGCCTAAGAATCTATCTTACTGCTTCAAGAACTCCTCATTGCCCTCCTAACCACCATCAAGAATGTAATACACCATATTTTAGAAGGTCCATTACAAGGAAATCAAATTAAAATTAATAATAATAAGATATTATTACAGAAACTAATAAAGTGATTTAATGCAAGAATTACCTAAGGGAAATTTGAGTAATTAGGTATGTTGCACTTTAAAAGGTTATTAAATGGACCAAGGGTAATTAGAGCACTTAAGGGTGACCTTCTTAGTGAAAATAAATAATTTAAAATTTTTGAATGGGAAGGATTAATGTTTGGGTAATGAATTAGTGAGACTAGGCCACATGAGATGAAAGCCAAGCTAAAACCACTAGTCCATTTTCCTTAGCTATATTATCCCATACTACTTTATTCACAAAATAAATCCCTTAAACCTAAAATCAGGGTCGATCATCATTTGAATCATCTTGTTCCTTTGGATTCCTTCCCAATTACAGATTCTTCCAAACCTATCATAGTGTTAGACTCTAGACTATTCTCAAGTGTAATCTATACCTCTTCAGCATTCTGATTTCATTCAAAGTTATTGCATCACATATCAAAATCGTCCCATATTCATGCGGGATTTGTCAATTCAATTTCGATTATAAGGCATTCAAATCCTTTTATCAAAATTAAATCCATTTTTATTCTTAGGTTCGATCTCTTTGGATCATTTCATATTTAGTTTAACATATGATCTTTTCAGATCGCTTGATGTTTAATTTAATGTGTGATCTTTCTAGATCGTTAATTTAGGTTATGGACATTTGAGGTTGGCTAATAAATCAATTGTCTCATCGGACAGTTAATCAATTTCACAGCCATCTAGAGCTGATAATCAAATTTGGGATCGATAATTAAATCCTTAGTCATAGGACCGATAATCAAATCCATGGTCATTGGGGGCTGATGGCTATTTGAGGCTAATAGTCAAATCCATAGCCGCTCGAGGAAGATGACCAAATCCATAGCCGTTAGAGGCCAAAGATCAAATCGATGGCCATTTAGTGTTGAAAATCAAATCCATTATCTTTCGGGACAATTGTTGAGCCCAATCCGCTTGCTCTTCAACGAGAGGACTCAACGACAAGCAAGCCCATCCGCTCATGCTCTGGTGGGTAACTTACTTCTCGCATATTGGTCCCGTCTTTCCATATGGGACTTAACGGGATTCAAGTATATGGTCTCTCTGGACCCTTGCTGAGCCCAATCTGCTCGCTCTTCGACGATAAGAATCAATGACATGCAAGCCCGTCTGGTCATGATTCAGTGATGGGACTTGCTTCTTTCACTTTTGTCCCGTCTTTTCGGATAAGACTTCAAGTGGTTCATATCAGTCACCATGTTCGAGTGGGTTTCAATAATAAAGGATTTATCAAGTGGAATCCAGTTCAAATACCAAGAAACATAAAATCAAACATTATGATACATGCCTCTTCGGGCATTAAAACCAAGCATCGAGCTCAGAGCATGCATAGGGACCGTTTGGGATACCATCCACAAATAAGTGGTAAGATTATATTATTGCATGGTTTATTGGAAATGAGATATAGGGTGTGAGAAAAAAACCCGATTTCGTGCAATCTCGATCAAGAGATGACTATCCTTGAACTAGATCTAGGGCCATTTTCATTTGCTGTGGTTGATGACAACTCTCGTTCCACCACCGTAGCTCGCCTTCTCATATATTTCAATAATCGGTTATTTCTAATTTTTTCCTCTATTAGATCCCACATGTGCTTACAATCATTTGTGTTATGCCCATCCAGCTCACATATTTCTATATTTCTTTGATCAACCAAGGGGCATCTTCATATGTCTCTCTTGGTGTATTTTTGTAATGATTATAATTGATCTTTACTTGGGAAACAATATGGGATTATGTAACTTGGATATGAATTTATTTTGAAGTGTAATCAGTAAAATGTTGTTTTTGGAAATATGTGATTTTGTTCATATTCAAGTGCTTCTGATATTATGGATACCATTATCATTACCATATTTTGTCATCAGAAGTTAATATTATGGATGACTGCAACATTTGTAGCTCTTAGCATTTGGCCTCTAGATATGTGATGTTACATCTCCGACCCTCTACTTCATGCTTGCTAATATCATTACATTATTGGTTCCTGAGACATGGACCTAGAAATGCTTCACAAATCTATCCACTAACTCAGCCCATGTGCTAATGAAACCATTCTCTAGCTGTCTAAATTATAATGCTGCTAAAAATACCAAATGCAAAGGGAAACACCATCCCTAACCTCTTCGGATGTACCCAACACCTCCATGCGTTGGAAGTACCTCATCAAATGAACCATTAGATCCGTCTTCATGTCGTATGTTTCTATGTATGTGACTTGAAATCAGGTGTATTTCTAACGTACCAAATATTTGGAGTAAAAGGAATCATACTCACATTTTCCAAGCTCTGGTTAGGCAATCCACCCGCATAGCTCATCTCACCAAGTCAGCAAGTCCTTTATTGTCATTGAGAGGAACTCTAAGATTAATATTCTTAGTCTATCACCCGACTCTATGATGGTATTTTGGTACATACTCCTTCAGTTGTACTTCTACATTCTGATCCGTGCTTAAGCACTCTACTTCGGCTCTAAAATGTAAATCATTCCTTCTAAGCTCAGGACAACCCATGGCCTCGAGCCCTTAGGGATTGGTACTGATCTGTGCTTGTGAGTCAGTATCAATCCGTGCTTATGGGTCTGTTATCGACCCGTAAATTTGGCTCGGAATTTGACTTGGGTTATTTTACACAACTCTTAGGTAGCTGTGCTCTGCTTCACATCCCTAATTCTGATGTGCATTGACTCCGACTATTCCTATTTATCCCATTCCTCTGAAGAAATTCTCTATTATCTCTTCCTAATGTGCTATTATCCTTTCCTATATTTGATTCATCATAGCTTCCATCTCATCCTTGTTTATGTAGATTGATGGGTGATTAGCTCCCCAGGATGCTTCCTAGGTGCCCCTTAGTAGATTTCCTCCAACAATAGTCCTTCTAGTTAACTGTCTAGCCATTTAGTATCTTCCCAAGTCTTAAATTAGCGAGTTCAAGTGGTTCTCATTGAAATCACCAAAATATTTAAACAAAAATTACACAAACACCCAAGGAAGGTAAGTAGAAAAATAAATGAAAAATTAGTAAGAAAGAAGACACAGAGTTTAGAGTGGTTTGGCGTACTTTAGCCTACGTCCATTTAATGATTTTTATTGCTTATCTTCCTAATTACATGCAAAAGTCCTTATAGGTTAGAAAACTCCCACTATGGGTTGGTACAACTCTAATACAAATTATCAAAAAAATAGAGTAAGAACAATAAAAGCCCAAAAGATCCTAAAAAATGATCCTTAACTCTCTATTTATAAAGACAGGAGGCCTAAATCTCACACAAATGAACTCCAAACCATTATCCTTGCTATAGACCATCTTTCTATGTGAATAGGGTGCCACATCACTAGGTTGTATGGGTCAGTACAACTCCAAGGGTTGGGGTAAGTTTCGACCAATAAGACAGCCAATATGGCCATTTTCAACACTTCGTTTCGTCTCGTCTTGTGGTTATCTTTCATGATTCCATAGTTGTTTGCACGAATACTAGCTTGTCTCTAAGTCCAAATGATGGTGTTGAAGAAGAACATAGTTGCAGATTCAAGAGTTCGTGGAGATCGACACCAAAACAACATTGGAAATAGGTTATTAACCTCATGTAAGGTAGATAAGTAGTAGATGGGAAGGTTTTGGTGGAGGTTTTATGGGTCGGTGTCGACTCTTAGGTTTGGGTCGGTACCGACCCCATAATAAGGAGTTTAGGTTGTTGAATTTTTATTGTGGATTTATGTTTGTGTTGTGATCTTGGATGTGCTTGGGTTTTGGACTTTGTGTTCATCTCTCCAAATGTCTAGCTTTGGTGACTTTGTGGTTTATCTCGTTGGGTTTTTCCATATACTACCTTGTCAAAAGGTAGGATAATACTTTCCCCAAAGCATGCCTTGTGAATGGAAGATGTGCTTTACTAAGGAAAAAACATAAAAGTCCATAAGATGTTAGCAGTTGAATTTCCTAGTTTTTAGCCGATCAAGACATTGTGAATCATCCTATTTCTTTCGATTCCCTTGCCAGTTATGGGTTATTCCAGACCTGTCATAGCCTAGACATTGAACTTTTCTTAAGTGTAATCTATACATCGTCATCATTCCAGTTTAATATGGAGTTAGCACATCATATATCAAAATTACCCTATCTTTATTTGGGATTTTTCAAATCTATTCCGATTATAAGGCGTTCAAATCCTTTTATCAAAATCAAATCTATTTTCATTTTTAGGTACGATCTTTCTAGATCGTTTCATGTTCGATTTAACATATGGTCTCTACGGATCGTTTGATGTTTAGTTTAAATACAATCTCTCCGGATCGATTGTTGAGGTTATGGTCATTCGATACTGGTAAATAAGTCTGTGGTCTTATGGAACCGTTAGTCAAAACCATGACCATTCAAGGCCAATAATCAATTTTATGGTTTTCTAACACTGATAATCAAATCCTTGGTCATTCGGGACCGATATTCAAATCCATGGTCGTAGGTGAATTGTGGCTGTTCGAGGCTTATAGTCAAATAGATAGCCATTCGGGGCTAATGATCAAATCCTTGCCATTCGGGGTCGATAAATAAATCTATGGATATTCAAGGTCAATAATCGAATCCATCATCTCTTTGGACCCTTATTGAGCCCAATTCACTCACTTTTCCAACGAAGGGACTCAATGACATGCAATCCCATCTACTCATGCTTCGGTGAGGTGACTTACTTCTTGCATTCCGGTCCCGTCTTTCTAGATGGAACTTAAAGCGATTCAAGTCCATGGTCTCTCCGGATCCTTGTTGAGCCCAATCCGATCGATCTCCAACGAAGGGATTCAATAAAAAGCAAGTCTATCCGCTCACGCTCCTATGAGGGAACTTGCTTCTTGCCCACCAGTCCTATCTTTCCAAATAGGATTAAAGCTATTCATTTTAGTCCCCACGTTCGAGTAAGTTTCAATAACCAAGAATTTATCTAGTGGAATCAAATTCAAATACTAAAAACATAAACCAAACATTATGGTACCTGCCTCTTTGGGCATTACAACCTAGCATCCAGCTAAGACCATGACTAGGGAGCACTTCAGATCCCATACACGAGTAAGTGGCAACACTGTATTATTGCATGGTTTATTGGAAAGGGGAAATGGGGTGCGAGAATCAAACCTGATTCTCTGCCTTCCCGATCAAGAGATGACAAACCTTGACCTTGATCCAAGGCCATCTCCATTCGATGTGGTTGATGGCTGCTCTCATTTCACAACCACAGCTCGGCTACTCACATATTGCTATAATCGGTTATCTCTAACCTATTCCTTGATTAGATCTAGTAGATGCCTGCAATCATTTTAATTAGGCCCATCCAACTCATGGAAAAGGCAGTATTTTCTAGATTCCCTTTCACACTCGATGGGTGCTCTTCTTATGGGCTTTGGATAGGGATCTTCTCCTTAGTATCCAAATAAATATGCTATGTGGTTTCATTTTAAGTTCGTATAAGAAGAGAATTTTTATTTTCTCATTTGTCGCTTTGATCCGTCAAAGCTGTCATCCATCTTTCACTTTCCATTGCCTTTGTTGGATCCTTCTCCCTATGGTCCTCCACTATCCATGGTATTGATATCTTCCTTCAAACTATGTGTTCTCTTGACGCAAATATCTCTTAGCCTTATGATAAAATTATACGAGATCCCTAGGAGGATCCTATTCCAAAGCCACCTTAAAATCCATCTTTACGACCATCCCTGAAACCAATGCCACTAAAATAAAAGGGTCTGGCTTGTCAACTACAGCTGCCATCGCATTGAATCTTGTTAAAAAAAACACCCACGGGTCTATTCGGCCCTCTGCTTTATGCGTGATAACTGTAGGATCTAGATTAACTCTAGAGGGGGGTGAATAGGGTTATAGAAAATTTTCTTGAATTAAACACAAAAACAAACTGCAGAAAAGTAAATATGTTGAACAGTAAATCACACACAAAATTTACCCAGCTTCGGCAACCCCTGCCTACTGCTGCATTCCTAGATTTCTATTAGAATTAAACAGTCTCCCCTTACAAACTCTCTAACAGACTCGCAACCCCTACTACCGCCTATAGAGTTTTGCAAACTCGTAAACCCTGCTCACTGAACTAATCCTAACTAGATAATCTGACACAACCTAAATCCTAGGTGGTGATTTACCAAGATTTGACAACCTTAAAAGAGAATTTAAATTTAAAACAAATTTAAAAACAATTTTAAAACTAAAACCCTAATTAAAAATAAAACAAAACACCGGCCCCCTTTTATTTCTCTAGACCGTTCTCATTTCTCTGGCTTGTGAAGAAAATGGCGGCCTCGTTAATCTTCGTCCGTTCTTTGTCCAAATTAGGGCTTTTAGAAAATATAGACAATCGCGACTATTAATGCTCGATTGAACTTGGTTCTCTTGCTTTATTTGTCGATCGTCTCTTGAGAGTATGTCGGCCGCTCTCGTTCCTTTGCTTTGCTTGCCATTAGGGTTTGTGAAATTTAGGGCTTCTGGAGTTCGACTTCAATTTGGTATGTGACTTTCCTTTTTGCTTTTCTGTTATGCTAGATTGAACTCCGATTGATCGATGATTTTACCGATGATGATTGTGGGTTTATATTTGGATTTGATTGAATTTTCCACCCCTGCCGTTGATGATTTGGGGTTGTATTTATATGGATTTCGTCACTTTCCTATTTCTCAGTTTCCTGATATTGTGACAACTTGATACACACGGCTTTGATTTTGTAGCGTTCGATTTACCTTGAATGATACAGCAAAAACTTTCCTCCTTTGATTTTTGACTTTTTCAATTTACACACACTTTATTTCTGACTTGGTCATCTCTGTACTGTTGAATTTTGTTCATCCCTGCAGCATTGATTTACTCGGCATTGACTTCTTTGGCACTTGACTTTTTAAACATGTATTTTATCACTTGACTTTGAGTTGTTTATCATCTGCATTGAATTCGAACTTGTTTTACTACAGGCTTTGACTTTGTTATCATTGCGATATTGTAGTTCACTATTTGCATCACTGTCTAGTTCATCTTTTAACTTCCTACTGAACTTGGTTACTTCTGCTTTGACTTCGAACTTGTCAACTGATCTTTGGTACATTGTTTCTCGGCTTCAATTACTGTCTTCATTGAATTTCCTTGTGGACTTCTATATGCTTCCATGATTTCAATTACCGTCTTCTCTGATTGGTTTAACCTGAACTCCACTTGAGCATTGCATTCGTGAATTTTGATGTTGTCTGGTTGTTCGAACTTGTTCATGTGATTCCATGGTAGCATTTGGTATTGCTTCGACCACTGTCTTGCATTCACTCCAAATATTGTTGATACTGGGTTGTATTGAGCTCGACATGCTTCATGTTGCCTTCATGTGCTGTTGACATGTGCATTTGTCTTTGTGGTCTGCACTTGCACACTGCTGCTTGTTGCACTTGTGTACTTCATATACATGTGTGTCTGTGCTTGTTGTAGTTCGGTTACTTGTGACTGCTGCTACACATTGTTGTATTTGGACTTGTACTCTTGATCATTCACTGTTGCCTTGTATCAATGCTCAGCCATGTCTTGATTCACTGTTTGTTATTTGAACTTGATGTTGTGTACACCAATACTCCTCCCTGATTTTGCTTTGGTCATGACACTGTAGTTGTATACTTAGGCTTCACTGAGTTTGTTGTTGCATTCATGTCTGCTGTCATTACTATATTGAGATCACTGTTGCATTGTGTTGGTCTGGCTTGAACTTGATTGTTACAGTATTCATGTTGTTGTGCATTGATTCTGGTTTGAGCTTCTGTTTCACTAGTATTAGTGATGTTGCAACTGGTTTGGGTCTGATTTTGTTTTAGCATACTTGGTGGTCATTTTGTACTTCTGGTCTTTGTTTGGTTATTGATCATTTCATGTTGATTTTTGAAATTTCACTTGAGTTGAATCCAGTTTCAAAAACTCGGGTTTGACCTTGTGCTGAAGTCGAGATTCTATGTATATTGCACCTGAGTTGAACCCGTCTTTTTATTTGGGTTTGACCTTGTGCTCACATGTCCCTATAACATTATCAAGTGTATATCGGTGTGCACGGCCTTGTGGCATGTACAGTGATACACTGTGCATGTCACATTGTTCGTGTATGAAGAATTCAAATATGAATGATGACGAACATCCCAAATAACCGAGGCAAATAATATTTTCAAAAACCATCTTTTATTTTATATTGCAAATATATTTCTTTTTCAATTTTACCGCGTTAGTGAATATTTTTGCAGATTGCTCAGATGCTGGATTCTAACTGGAATGAAGTTGATGATAAACTACGAGTGTGAGTGATATGTAGTGAGGAATTTATGTAAATTGAATTGTGATGTTATTAGAATTAAAATTGTATATGTATAGTGAGAGCTTGAATTTGTACTATTCAAAATTGTAATAAATATTTGTTTGAATAAAATTTCTGTTTGAATTCAAATTCTGTGTAATTTATTTTATTCAACAAATATTTATTTTATCTATGAAAAATAAAATAGTATATTAACAAATACAGTTAAATGAGTATATATATATATATATATGTTTATTATCATCAAACAAAAATCATATAAGCGCATATTCAACAATCTCCCCCTTTTGATGATAACAAACATATATTTAAGATTTTGACTGTGTTAAATGTATTTGATCAATGATATACTCTAATTGCTCCCCCTATGTTAGTGCTTCCTCTCTACACGATGCTCCCCCTACATATATGCATACAAATAGAAATATACAAATGAGCCTAGATGCAATTGGAAAATTATTTGACCTTTGGTTGATTTTATTTGACAAAATCTTAACTTTTCTCTCCCCCTTTTGTTATCAGCAAAAGAATAATAGTGTTAGAGAAAATAGAGCTAAAGTGATCGATATTAATTCAACATTAAAAATCAATTGAATATACATATTAAATTTCAATAAGAAAATCAAACAAAAATCATAGCTACCCTCGATAGGCGCATATTCCACTTTTAAAAGTAATGGAAATGATGTCATCATATAAAACCTACAGTTGTATCTGTTTGTGGTACACTTATATCAGGAATTTGAATATCTACTAATCATGCATAACCGTTAGGACTTTTAAGTGAGATTAGTAGTATTCCAATTTAATTTTAAAAATGAATTCAAGTATCTTCTAATCACGCATAACCGTGAGGACTTTTAAATGGGATTAGAATCAACTTGTTTATTTAATAAATCAATTTTGATATGCGTTCCATACATGCATAACCGTAAGGACTTTTAAATGAGCATGGAAGCACATAACAAATTCCAAGTAATTCATTTATGCATAACCGTGAGGACTTTTAAATGAGAGCGAATACTTTGGATTTTATTTTGTTTTATAAAATGAAAAACGAATGATTCCTGTTTAAAGTACCACATATCGACAAACTATATTGAATTTTTGATGAGCGATGGTCGATAGAAATATGATAGACATGAAATGGTTATGGAATCTTTACCCAACAAAAAGTTTTATAACTCTTGTTTGAATTTCTAAAGAAATTTTTCTAAAATATACTGTCTTGAGTAATGTATGAAAAATATCAACACTCAGCACTTATTTTCAATCACTATTTATCTTTTCGATAATTACTAGGGAGTTAGACTAGTTAAAATTGTCATTTAAATCAAATTCAAAAATAATTATGAAATCAATTTTTCACAATGACTAATCTGAAAATATGGTTAAAAATGATTTTCTCGAGAGGGATATATGAGAAAATTTTCAGCTATTTGAAAATTATTTAAAATGAAAAATATGCAAATATTTTCTTTGAAAAACGATGTAGTTACTAAATGTCTCAAAAATCATGTTCAACTAGTAATTTTTCTATCAACTAGATTACCAGTGTAATCTGCATCTGAATTTCTTTTTCACTCAAAAATTATCATCAATTGAATTTGATCGACCAAACCATGTAGTGTGCATCAAAAATTTCAAACTCAATTTTAACAACAATTTAAATGACATTCTTTGAATTTGAATTGAAGCCATGTAAATAATCAGAAATTGTGAATATAGAGTTAGCCGTATTACAACCTAATGTATTATCATCCAACAAAACACTATGTTTAATCCAAATGAATATGTATGAAGTAATTCAAAGAATAGTGTTTTTAGCATAAATATAATTGGCCAACTATGTTGAACAAGTCAGAATCAAAATCATCATCTCAACATCTCAATATTGGCTGATTTCATTCAGAATACGGTGCAGATTATCACATTTAATATATCGATCCAATAAATATACCTTCACCAGTTTTACCTTTACGATAATTTTTCGTGGTTGCCCATTGTGATTCTGTCACCTTTGTACTGGGCTAAGGAACTTTTGCTTTGTTGCCCGTTGTGTTTCTAGAACAGGCCAAATAAAGAGAACACTATTGTTGTTCCTTAGTCTGCCACCGTACCTACACAATGAAAGATTTTTGTAACCTATTTGTTTTTATAGGTCCATGATTGTTAGTGGTAGAAGCATTGTGAATAAACAATCCCTTTGGAACCCAAACTTGTTTAGTCCTTTTATTCTTGTTCCAATAGACATGAAATTTGTTTGTAGAATTCTTAGGAGCCCAAACTTGTATAAATTTTGTGTTCTTGTTCCTATAACTACAATTTTCAACATGATGCCCAATTATTTCACATCTAGCAAAGACACTCTTACCTTTTGCATTATCATCAGCTTGTGTTTTCCCAATGCCTAGTCCTTTTCTGTTGTTAGCAAAAATTTGATTTCCCAATAACATGTTGAATGATTTTTCTCCTCTGGAAATGTTATTCAGAGATTTCTCAAGATTTTGGACTTTGGTTTTTAGTGTTGTGTTTTCAGTTACAAGTGAGGTGCATCTATTTATAAAATCCTTTTTCCTAGTGTCAATGGTTTCCTTAAGACTCAAGTTTTCTTTTTCAAGATTCTCAAAGCTATTCTTAACTCTTGATAATTCTGAATCTAAAATTTTACATTTTTTACAGTCTAGGTTTTGAATATTTTCAAGTTTAGTTTCTAACCTATAATTTTCATGGACAAGTTCTCTCCTATCAGATTTCTGTTTTTCAATTTTAGATTCAAGAGTATCAACTATTTTAGTAAGATCGCAACACATCAAAGCAAGTTCTTTATAAGAATAGTCACCTACCTCACTAGATTCCCCTGAGCTTGCTTCTGAATCTGATTTTGCCACAAGACAGAAATTAGCCTCCTTTGAGCTATTATTCGAAACTTCCTCTCCTTCTTCATCATCCCAAGTTGCTGCAAAGGCCTTCTTCTTCTTTTTCTTTCCTTTGTTGTTTTTGAGAAGTGGGCATTCTTGTTTGAAGTGGGCAGGTTTCTTGCGGTTAAAGCACGTCAGTTCATTATCGGAATTGTCAGAATCTTTTGACCTATTACCACTTGTTTTCTTCTTGCGTGGTCTGAATCTTGACCATTTTCTAAGATTATTGACAGCCATTGCAAGCTCTTCAATTGGAACTTCTTCTTCATCGCTCTCTTCTTTGCTCTTTAAGGCAATCATCTTCTTCTTTGATTCGGAGTTGTTGCGTTCCTCCTTTGCTTTTAGCTCAAGCTCATATGTCATCAAGTTGCCGATCAACTCCTTCATGCTTAGTTTACTCAGATCTTTCGATTCTTGTATTGCCGTGACTTTTGCCTCAAAGCTCATCGGTAAGACTCGTAGCACCTTCCTCACAAGCTCTACCTCAGTGAATACCTTCCCAAGCGCTCTAGCATTGTACACCAAAGTTGAAAAGCGTCCAAACATGTCCTTTATGCTCTCGCCTTTGTCCATCACAAAGTTCTCGTATTCAATGCTGAATAGGGCTAGACGAGACTCCTTGACTTGAGAAGTTCCTTCATGTGTCACCTCCAAAGTATGCCAAATTTCCTGTGCAGTTTTACAATGAGAAATTCTATTAAATTCAGTCTTATCAAGAGCACAGATCAAATCATTCATGGCTTTAGCATTTGTAGTTTTTAATTTCTTATCGTTAGCATCCCACCTATCCTTAGGTTTAGGAATCTCAATATCACCAACATGTATAGTGGGAGATTTATAGCCAGTTTCAATAATGTCCCAAACATCATAATCAACAGAACTAAGATAAATACCCATCCTAACTTTCCAATAAGCATAATCATCCCATTGAACATGGGTGGCCTAGCAATAGATTGCCCCTCAAAAAAAAGCATTATTTGGTAGATTCATGACTCTAGAGTTAAAGAAAAATACCGGGCTCTAATACCACTTGTAGGATCTAGATTAACCCTGGAGGGGGGTGAATAGGGTTATAGCAAATTTTCTCGAATTAAACACAAAAACAAACTGCAGAAAAGTAAATAGGTTGAACAGTAAATCACACACAAAATTTACCCAGCTTCGGAAACCTCTGCCTACTGCTGCATTCCCAGATTTCTATTAGAATTAAACAGTCTCCCGCTTACAAACACTCTAACAGACTCGCAACCCCTGCTACCGCCTATAGAGTTTTGCAAACTCGCAAACCCTGCTCACTGAACTAATCCTAACTAGACAATCTGACACAACCTAAATCCTAGGTGGTGATTTACCAAGATTTGACAACCTCAAAAGAGAATTTAAATTTAAAACAAATTTAAAAACAATTTTAAAAATAAAACCCTAATTAAAAATAAAACAAAACACCGGCCTCCTTTTATTTCTCTAGCCCGTTCTCTTTTCTCTGGCTTGTGAAGAAATGGCGGCCTCGTTAATCTTCGTCCGTTCTTTTTCCAAATTAGGGCTTTCAGAAAATATAGACCATCGCGACTATTAATGCTCGATTGAACTTGGTTCTCTTGCTTTATTTGTTGATCATCCCTTGAGATGATGTCGGCCGCTCTCGTTCCTTTGCTTTGCTTGCAATTAGGGTTTGTGAAATTTACGGCTTCTGGAGTTCGACTTCAATTTGGTGTGTGACTTTCCTTTTTTCTTTTCTGTTATGCTCGATTAAACTCCGATTGATCGATGATTTTACCGATGATGATTGTGGGTTTATATTTGGATTTGATTGAATTTTCCACCCCTGCCGATGATGATTTGGGGTTGTATTTATATGGATTTCGTCACTTTCCTATTTCACAGTTTCCTGATATTGCGACAACTTGATTCATACGGCTTAGATTTTGTAGTGTTCGATTTACCTTGAATGATACGGCAAAAACTTTCCTCTTTTGATTTTTGACTTTTTCAATTTACACACACTTGATTTCTGACTTGGTCATCTCTGTACTGTTGAATTTTGTTCATCCCTGTAGCATTAATTTACACGGCATTGACTTATTTGGCACTTGACTTTTTAAACATGAATTTTATCACTTGACTTTGAGTTGTTTATCATCTGTATTGAATTCGAACTTGTTTTACTGCAGGCTTTAGCTTTGTTATCATTGCGATATTGTAGTTAACTATTTGCATCACCGTCAAGTTCATCTTTTAACTTCCTATCGAACTTGGTTACTTCTTCTTTGACTTCGAACTTGTCACCTGATCTTTGGTACATTGTTTCTCGGCTTCAATTACTGTCTTCATTGAATTTCCTTATTGACTTCTGTATGCTTCCATGATTTGAATTACTGTCTTCTCTGGTCGGTTTAACCTAAACTCCACTTGAGCATTGCATTCATGAATTTTGATGTTGTCTGGTTGTTCGAACTTGTTCATGTGATTCCATGGTAGCATTTGGTATTGCTTCGGCCACTGTCTTGCATTCACTCCAAATATTGTTGATACTGGGTTGTATTGAGCTCGACATGCTTCATGTTGCCTTCATGTGCTGTTGACATGTGCATTTGTCTTTGTGGTCTGCACTTGCACGCTGCTGCTTGTTGCACTTTTGTACTTCATATACATGTGTGTCTGTGCTTGTTGTAGTTCGGTTACTTGTGACTGCTGCTACACATTGTTGTATTTGGACTTGTACTCTTCATCATTCATTGTTGCCTTGTATCAATGCTCAGCCATGTCTTGATTCACTGTTTGTTATTTGAACTTGATGTTGTGTACACTGATACTCCTCTCTGATTTTGCTTTGGTCATGACACTGTAGTTGTATAATTGGGTTTCACTGAGTTTGTTGTTGCATTCATGTCTGCTGTCATTACTATGGTGAGATCACTGTTACATTGTGTTGGTCTGGCTTGAACTTGATTGTTACAGTATTCATGTTGTTGTGCACTGATTCTGGTTTGAGCTTCTGTTTCACTAGTATTAGTGATGTTGCAACTGGTTTGGGTCTGATTTTGTTTTAGCATACTTGGTGGTCATTTTGTACTTCTGGTCTTTTTTTGGTTATTGATCATTTCATGTTGATTTTTGAAATTTCACTTGAGTTGAATCCAGTTTCAAAAACTCGAGTTTGACCTTGTGCTGAAGTCGAGATTCTATGTATATTGCACCTGAGTTGAACATGTCTTTTTATTTGGGTTTGACCTTGTGCTCATCTGTCCCTGTAACATTATCAAGTGTATATCGGTGTGCACGACCTTATGGCATGTACAATGATACACTGTGCATGTCACATTGTTCGTGTATGAAGAATTCAAATATGAATGATGACGAACATCCCAAATAACTGAGGCAAATAATTTTTTCAAAAACCATCTTTTATTTTATATTGCAAATATATTTCTTTTTCAATTTTACCGCGTTAGTGAATATTTTTGCAGATTGCTCAGATGCTGGATTCTAACTGGAATGAAGTTGAAGATAAACTACGAGTGTGAGTGATATGTAGTGAGGAATTTATGTAAATTGAATTGTGATGTTATTAGAATTAAAATTGTATATGTATAGTGAGAGATTGAATTTGTACTATTCAAAATTGTAATAAATATTTGTTTGAATGAAATTTCTGTTTGAATTCAAATTCTGTGTAATTTATTTTATTCAACAAATATTTATTTAATCTGTGAAAAATAAAATAGTACATTAACAAATACATTTAAACGAATATATATATATATATATATATATATTTATTATCATCAAACAAAAATCATCTAAGCGCATATTCAACAATCTCCCCCTTTTGATGATAACAAACATATATTTAAGATTTTGACTGTGTTAAATGTATTTGATCAATGATATACTCTAATTTCTCCCCCTATTTAAGTGCTTCCTCTCTACACGATGCTCCCCCTACATATATGCATACAAATAGAAATATACAAATGAGCCTAGATGCAAATGGAAAATTATTTGACCTTTGCTTGATTTTATTTGACAAAATTTAACTTTTATCTCCCCCTTTTGTTATCAGCAAAAGAATAATAGTGTTAGAGAAAATAGAGCTAAAGTGATCGATATTAATCCAACATTAAAACTCCATTGAATATACATATTAAATTTCAATAAGAAAATCAAACAAAAATCATAGCTACCCTCGTTAGGCGCATATTCCACTTTTAGAAGTAATGGAAATGATGTCATCATATAAAACCATACAGTTGTATTTGTTTGTGGTACACTTATATCAGGAATTTGAATATCTACTAATCGTGCATAACCATTAGGACTTTTAAATGAGATTAGTCGTATTCCAATTTAATTTTAAAAATAAATTCAAGTATCTTCTAATCACGCATAACCGTGAGGACTTTTAAATGGGATTAGAATCAACTTGTTTATTTAATAAATCAATTTTGATATACGTTCCATACATGCATAACCGTGAGGGCTTTTAAATGAGAGCGAATACTTTGGATTTTATTTTGTTTTATAAAATGAAAAACGAATGATTCCTGTTTAAAGTACCACATATCGACAAACTATATTGAATTTTTGATGAGTGATGTGCACGTAAATGTGCATATTTTTACCACCATATTTAATTTATTTGAATTAAATAAATGATCATATCGGGTATTTTAACTTGTTTAGACCAAAAATTCAAATTATTCCAAATTGTCACATATTCATCTTCATATATGGGCAAAACGGTTATTTGTGTGTATATATTTCTTTGAGAAAAATTAATTGGAAATTTATATATATTTTTGTAGGAAAATGGTCTCAAATAGGAGTGGTTTCATGAAGGAATATGCATGCACAAAGAATATAAAGGAATGAAGATGGAAATAATTCAAAGTGAAGATCATGGAGGACCCCACCTACCCACCACTTTAATGTACAAACTAAAGGCTAATGCACATGCTTATGGAGTTAACGGTTTCATGTACACTTAATGGGGGATAAAGACATGCTAATGATTACTTGGTCTCCACACTTCCTAAGGGGCATTTTGGGCATTCCCCAAAAAGTGAATTAGGGTTTTAAAACTTGTATATATACCCCTTATGTTTCATGTAATGAATCTCCCCTCTTAGTCTCTCTTAGGCCTCCTTCTCTTTAGTTTAGTTTAGATCAAAAATAAAAGAAAGCTCTCTTTCTCTTTTCATGGCTACTTAGCCATTTTTATTTTATGTAATTTTCTTTTTATTTTATGCAATATTAATTAGTGTTTCCTTTTACTTACATGCTAATTTTCTTTCATGCTAGTAGTGTAGATTTACTTTTACGCAAGTAGAATAATTTTTCCTTTTATTTTGCTCTCTTTTTCTCTTCTTGTTTAATGTTTTTTTCTACATTTGTTCATATGATAACAAATATGAAAGCTTAATCCCTTCAATTTAGGGGTAATGAAGCTCTCTAGTATGTAGATCCAACATTTTGTTGTTTATGCTCTCTTTTGTGCTTAAATGAAATGTTTTGAAGTGGTTTAACTTGTTGTTTTAGCTTTGAATTTGATAGTCTATGTTGCTCATAACAAATAGGCTATGCTTAAACAAACATAACACAAATTGCCTCTTCATCTAAATATGATTATGGCAAAGAAGTGAATGTTGAAATTGAAATTTGATAGCCTATATTTCTAAACAATAGTTAATAGGCTATGCTTAAAATAGATTTTTATTTCAACTTTGTGGTCATATTTCATGAGAGTTAAATGTGTATTAGTGGTTGTGTTATAGTTTGATGGTTTATATTGAGCTAATTAATAGAACAAATATACCATACTTATGATAAGCACATCAACTAATTCACTAATGACAAGAAAATAGAGATCATAACTTCATTTTGTTGATTTATATGATCTAGAGAGTGGATTTATCTCTAAATTGTTCTTTTAACTCTCATATTTTTATCCATTTTTCTTTTGCTAGTTTTTGTTAGTTTCTTACATTTTTAGCTAATCACACTTTCAAGTTTGGTTAATTTGATTGAATAGAATTTTAAAATCATCAATTCCCTGCGGATCGACCCGTATTCGCCGCGTGCTACATTCGTACACCGTGCGCTTGCGGTATAAATTTTATTTCTAAATTCGTTCGACGGTTTTCTAATCCGATAGAATTTCTGTCCACGAACAATGAGCGATTGTCGATAGAAATATGATAGACATGAAATGGTTATGGAATCTTTACCCAACAAAAAGTTTTATAACTCTTGTTTGAATTTCTAAAGAAACTTTTCTAAAATATGCTGTCTTGAGTAATGTATGAAAAATATCAACACTCGTCACTTTTTATTCAATCACTATTTATCTTTTCGATAATTATTAGGGAGTTAGACTAGTTAAAATTGTCATTTAAATCAAATTCAAAAATAATTATGAAATCAAATTTTCACAATGACTAATCTGAAAATATTATTAAAAATGATTTTCTCGAGGGGGATATAAGAGAAAATTTTCTTCTATTTGAAAATTATTTAAAATGAAAAATATGCAACCCCTGCCTACTGCTTCGGCAACCCCTACCTACTGGTGCATTCCTAGATTTCTATTAGAATTAAACAGTCTCCCGCTTACAAACACTCTAACAGACTCGCAACCCCTGCTACCGCCTATAGAGTTTTGCAAACTCGCAAACCCTGCTCACTGAACTAATCCTAACTAGACAATCTGACACAACCTAAATCCTAGGTGGTGATTTACCAAGATTTGACAACCTTAAAAGAGAATTTAAATTTAATACAGATTTAAAAACAATTTTAAAACTAGAACCCTAATTAAAAATAAAACAAAACACCAGCCCCCTTTTATTTCTCTAGCCCGTTCTCTTTTCTCTAGCTTGTGAAGAAAATGGCGGCCTCGTTAATCTTCGTCCGTTCTTTGTCCAAATTAGGGCTTTCAAAAAATATAGACGATCGCGACTATTAATGCTCGATTGAACTTGGTTCTCTTGCTTTATTTGTTGATCGTCTCTTGAGATGATGTCGGCCGCTCTCGTTCATATGCTTTGCTTGCAATTAGGGTTTGTGAAATTTAGGGCTTTTGGAGTTCGACTTCAATTTGGTATGTGACTTTCCCTTTTGCTTTTCTGTTATGCTAGATTGAACTCCGATTGATCGATGATTTTACCGATGATGATTGTGGGTTTATATTTGGATTTGATTGAATTTTCCACCCCTGCCGATGATGATTTGGGGTTGTATTTATATGGATTTCGTCACTTTCCTATTTCTCAGTTACCTGATATTGTGACAACTTGATACACACAACTTTGATTTTGTAGCGTTCGATTTACCTTGAATGATACGGCAAAAACTTTCCTCTTTTGATTTTTGACTTTTTCAATTTACATGCACTTGATTTCTGACTTGGTCATCTCTGTACTATCGAATTTTGTTCGTCCCTGTAGCATTGATTTACACGACATTGACTTCTTTGGCACATTATTCGTCCCTGTAGAATTTTGAATTCAAATTCTGTGTAATTTATTTTATTCAACAAATATTTATTTAATCTATGAAAAATAAAATAGTACATTAACAAATACATTTAAATGAATATATATATACATATATATATATATATGTTTATTATCATCAAACAAAAACCATATAAGCGCATATTCAACACTAACGTCATTACATTCTTGGGTAATGAGATATGGACCCTGAACTGCTTCACAAATCCATTCACCAACTTGGCCTATTTGCCAATTGAACAATTTTCCAGCTATTTAAACCATAATGCCACCAAACACATCAAATATAAAGGGAAACACCATCCCATAACCTCTTCAGGTCCACCAAATATCTCAATGTATCGGGTGTACCTCATTAAATAAACCTTTGGATTTGTCTTCCTATTGTATGTTTCCAGCATAGGTAACTTTAAATCAAGTGAATTTCTAGCATAGCGAATGTTTGGAGTGAATCGACCTTCGCTCACATCTTCCAAGCTCTGGTTAGGCAATGCACTCTTTATAGCTCGTCTCACCAACTTAGAAAATCCATCATCATCATAAAAAGGAACTCTAAGTTTAGCATTATAATCCCATCCCCTGAATCTACAAGGGAATTCTGGTACATACTATTTCGGTTGTGCTTCTGTATTCTGATTCGCGTTCAAACGCTCCACTTTAGCTCCAAAATGTACATCATTCCTTCCAAGGCTAGGACAATCCATGCTCCCAAGCCCTTAGGGTTTGGTACCAACCCGTGCTTATAGGTCATTACTGACCCATATATTTGATTTAGGGTTTGTCTCGGGTCGTTCAACCCCATACCCTGGTAGCCATGCTCCGGCTTTAGGTCCTTGATTCTGATGTGTAGCAACTCCGACTGTTCCCAATTGTCCCATTCTTATGAAGAAATTCTCTACCATCTCTTCTTAACATGATGTAATCCTTTTTGTATACCATTCATCATAGTTTCCATCTCATCCCTAGTTATGTAAATTTATAAATAAGTGAGTTCCCGAGGACGCCTCCGGGCTGCCCCTGATTGATTTCCTCCAACAGAAGTCCTTCTAGTTAATTGTCTATCCATTTAGAATCTTCCCAAGTTTAAATCAGCTAATTCAAGTGGTATTTAGTGTTAGCACCAAAACGTTTGAACAAAAAATGGCATAAACACCTAAGGAAAGTAAATAAAGAAATAAAAGTAAAGAAAATAAATGAAAAATGAGCAGAAAAGTACACATAAAGTTTACAGTTGTTTAGCGTACTCCATCCTATGACGACTTATTGATTTTTATTGCTTATCATGCTGATTACAGGCAAAATTTCTTACTGGTCGGTACAACTAACACAATGGGTCGACACAACTCCGAACCAAAGTTAATAATGGGAATGAAGTAGCATAAACCTCCCTCAACAAGATGTTGTTACTAGAGGAGTACTTAATGAGATTATCAATTAACTTAGCCAAAAATTTATCGATAATTAGAAAGCTATCAGGAAAAGATGAATGCATTACTGCTATCCGGTCTTTTGGCCCGGTTATATTTAGACCGACTAGATAAGTTAGACTAGACAATTTTTGAGAAAGACACCCCAAAGAGATGATTATTAGGCTCAAGGATCAAGCATAGGAAAAAATACGAAGCGAGATCAATCGATAATAGGAAATAGACTCTCCAGAATATTCTAAGTATGGAATAATGCCTTCCCTAGGCGGGGGATCAGTGCCTATCGCTTTCCCTAAGGGATCAGTATATATGCTCAATTTTGTCCTAAACTTGGTAAGATCTTTATTTTGTGACAAGGAAGGCCCCATGAGGGTGGATTTCAATTTTCAAGTCATTTGGAGCTCGTATGCTCAAGTTATTGAAAAATGACTCCACCTATTAAAAGGAATCAATATAAAAGGGATCGGTAACAAAGGGATCATCCATATTCCAATTTCATTATATATTGCTATAATGATCGGTCAATAAATCAAAATCTACAAATCCCATCAACATGAAACTTGGAGTATAAGCTAATAAGATCATGTGTAACACCCCATATGGATCGCATGGCATTTGGAGCAAGTTGGAAGTATCGATACCCATCCCTCGATAGGGATCGGCTATAATCAGCCTTCATAACATATTGCAACAAAGATTGATCAATAACATGAGTTATACTAATCCAATTGGCATGAAACTTGAGGCTAAGCATAATACAATTTTGGAGAGGCTCACCTAGGGATCGCATGGCATTTGGAAGAGATTGGAGGGATCAGTACCTATCCCTCTAGAGGGATTGTTACCTATCCCTCTAGCGGGATCGGCAGATGTCAGAATTGAAGCCACACCACTTCATGGAAAATGCTATATCTCACAAACCGTACATCGGAATTGCAAAAAATTTGGAGAGTAAGTAGCTAACACATAGGGCATTGCTCCTAAGGGTCGCAGTCCATTTGGAAGCATTAATAGGGATCGGTATCGATCCTTATTATGGGCCTCGATGGGCCGTCAAATTTTTAGGTATCCTCCTCTTAGTCTCCCGAACCTTCTTCCAAAATTTCAGTCCGATTTGTGTATGTCTTCTTCTATAAATATAGAAGGCATGACATTAAAAAAGGGTTCTCGCTTTCTCGACCGGGGCTCTGCCATTTTATTCTTCACTTTTGTACTAATGGATCCCAGCTGTTCCAAGCATTCTTATAATCATTATCAAGTGGAAGATCAACTAAAATATAAATTGGACGTAGGCCAACATTGAGGAACCACTATAAAAATCTATGTGTTTATTTGTTATTTTTGCTCTGTTTTAATGTCGTTCTTCATTTAATCTCTATTAGATTCTATTGGGTGCCGATGCCCATTTTTGGCGTCAACATTTTTGTGCTTTCATTTAGAGTTGAACTCTCAACTTGATTGGATCTCATCATCTACTTATGGATTCTCATAGCTTTCGACCGACAAACTTCCTATTCTACTCAGATTTAAAGGACATCTAAAGGAAGCTGACAGCATGGCTAGATAAACTAAATCTACTTCCTATGTTGTTGGAAGAACTGATGATGCTAGTTTTCGATAAGATGAGCAGAATGTTCAAACAACTTTCACATTGATGGTTATGGATTTTACATAGGCTCTGGGATTGGAAATCGACATATTGAAATATGAAGTTCACTGTTAAAGCCCATATGCAAATTTATAATTCATATTCAAGTTTCAAGAAATAAGTGTGACTGTTCGATTTCAAGTCCAGTATCGAGTATGCAACTTACATTGCCCATGGTGGTCCATATATTCAACATCTGTGAGATAGGGTTGGCCAAGATTAAAAGGATTGGTTGTATGAAATTTACAGGTCTTGAAGTTATACGTACTCTGGCCCTTCTCTCGGTTTAGTTCCCATAGTTGATCCCTCGTCCACTTACATAACTGATCCCTCCTCTATCTAGTATTGATCCCTCACCATTCCATTGTGATTGACCCCTATATATGCTTTGTCTTCTCTAGCTCATAACAATTGGATTTGAAATTGATCCTCACTAATCCATCCAGATACTTCGTATGTCGATCCCTCCATACTCCGTATGCCCGATACCTCCATACTTCGTATGCCGATCCCTCAATACTTCGTATGTTGATCCCTTCAAACTATGTATGTTGATCCCTCCACAAACTTCATATGCCAATCCCTCCATACTCCGTATGGTCGATCTCTACATACTTCGTATGTCGATCCCTTCATACTCCGTGTGGCCGATCCCTCCATACATCGTATGCCGATCCCTCAATACTTCTTATGCCAATACCTCCATACTTCATATGATCCCTCCACATACGTCATATGCCGATCCCTCTGTACTTTTTATACCGATCCCTCCATATAATCGACCCCTATCCTACTGTCCCTCTCTCAAAGCCCATATGATCGACCCTTATACTACCGATCCCTTTCTTAAAGCCCATTTTAGCACTTTCATTGAGAACTAAAAATTAGTTCTCAAACCTTGAAGCATAAATCTAAGATTTAGAGAAGATGAAGAGATCGAACGCCATATCTAAAACTGGGGCAAGTTAATAAGAGCATAGGAATATCCTCAAATTATCATTAATCCATCTATGTGACCAAAGGTGGGACGGAGAGGTTGATGAAGGAGAGGCAAGATGGAGTGATAATTTAGGCACAAAAAATTTAGAAGGGTTCTTTCAAAGAACGGGATAACAAGGAATTGCTACAACTGTAGGAGTTTAGAACCAAGGTCAATGAGCTATTACAGGAGCATCTGAAGTTAGAGCAAAGCAAACTTAAGAAATGCCCCCCCCCACGACTTAAGTGCACGATGGATTATGATTTAAGATGAGCTTTATTATCAGGAATGGGCGATATTAGAGCACGAGTTTTAAACTGGAATACAAATGCATGACAGCAGGAGTTGGAACTAGAAGCTCACCGTTGGAACAAGGGGTCATATGAAGTAATAAATCAAAGAGTACCATCGGATAACAACTTCGTGATCGGGATAGATTGGGGTCAAGCTCGATTCTGTTGTCGATAAAATAATCTCAAGAGTGAAAATATGAAAGAAGGAGAATGAGCGTTGATGAGGATCAGAATGCGTTGGATGTAGTCTCTGAAAACATCAAATAAGAGCTTTCGATGAGGTCGGAAGCTACCTCTCGAAGGCGATGAATACCATACTTTCTACATTTGCACCAAACCATTCGAAACAATTGGTTTCGCCTTCATTTACCTCTATTGGAAGAATGTTCAGGCAAATCAACCCTTTCGAAAGCATATATTAGCCTTCCGAATTGGTTAAAGCCATTCTCACTAATGAAAGGAGAAATATATGAGTTCAATATGACATCCTCAAGTATAATAAAATATAAAGTTTCACATCAGTATGATAGAGCGCTTTCAAATGATGTCATCTGTAGCTAATTGCTTAATAGTGTTTCGACTCATTCAGAATCCACAAAGCACATGTTTCAACAGCATCAAAAGCTTACGTCATTTCCAATTTATACAAAATATTAATGCTAAGTGAAGAGCGCGCCCATCTACCTTTTGATGAAGTTGAAAGCGACCAAGCAACATTCCTTTCGACGAAGTCGAAAGCAATAAAGCAAGATTGAAGGAAGCCTAGTCTTTAGCGGCAATGGAAGGTCATCCATACAATCCTTTCGACTTAGTCAAAAGCTATGATTCAAGAGATGTGCACGAAATGAGAAAAGCAGACCTTTTGACCATGTCGAAAGGATGGGGTTGAAAGGTGCCAACTCACACCTATAAATAAGACCCTATCGATCTATTTTATGGGGGATTTCATACACTTCTTACTTGTACTTTTGAATGCTTGTAAACCCTAATTTCAAAATCGAATTGGGGATTTTCAATTTGTACAACTTAGCTTAATAAAAAAGGAGATTATGATAATTTTGATTATATAGATATCCTAAGATTCTTAATTCATATGGGTATGTCCATCAAACGTCAATCTAATCGAAAGTATACCCTTCAATCGAGTCGAAACCCCTAGCACACATATATCCTTTGTGTTTAGCTCAAAACCACAAGATAATTAGAGCTCGCCCTTACAATGAAGTTGAAGCCCACTCAATATAACCAATTTCCCTAAACCGTCAAGTCCTAACCTTAAACCACTTTGATTGCTTCGAAAGGTGGTCCTGACAGAGTTGAAAGCTAAATCATTCAGAAGGAATATTTAAAGAGGAGCATTAACCTTTCGATTGATTCAAAAGGTATTGAAGAGGCATTTTCAACCATCTTTATCTACACGAAGTGTGTGAGCTACTTTCATTTGTTCGAAAGGATGTTTCGAAGGAATCACTTAAACTACAAACTCCATTTTAGGGTGTAGACATGTTTTCTTGTTAACAATTTTGGCACCAGAAGGAGGGCCTGAACCTCCGATTCCCATAGCTTTCATCACAAATTAATTACATAGAGTTCTCCATTCAAAAGAATAAAATGGTACACTTAAACTACGAACTCCACTTTAGGGTGTAGACAAGTTTTCTTATTAACATTTTTGGCACTAGAAGGAGGGCCTGAACCTCCGATTCCAATAACTTTCATCACAAATTAATTACATAGAATTCTCCATTCAAAAGAATAAAATGGTAAGAGCAAAGGGTAATGAAGAAGCTGCGTCACAATCAACTCTGGAAGATAACGTCGTTCGAAACTTTAACTTAGAGAATATGGAAAATGGACAATATTCAACCCTAATAAGATTGGAAAACAATGAGATTAAAGTCCAGAATGTACAACAACAAATGGTAGCAATGCAAGAATCCCTTAAAAGGGCTTCATCTTAACAATCACTAAGGATTGTGGAAGGAGAAGTTGAAGCATAATCTCCAAATAAGGAGAAAGATGAAGAATTAAACCAAGGAAGTCGGGCTAAAAGGTCCCTCGAGCCATCAAATAGTCCAATCCAAAGAAATAGTAAAAGTTTCCACAAAAATGAAGCTAACCAAGAAGACATCCTACATCAAATGATAATGAATATGCTTGAGAAAAAAGGAATTCCTGACCTAGAGAAATATGTTATCCTGCAAAAGGATCCTTTTCCAAAAGAAATAATGGCAGTCAGCATCCCTCTTATATTCAAATTCCCCCACTAAAGTATGATGGAACAACTGATCTAGATGATCACCTTGCAGCTTTAGAAAACTGGATGAACTTATATTATGCTCCTGGACC
Source organism: Allium cepa (assembly GCA_030765085.1). Taxonomy (NCBI): domain Eukaryota; kingdom Viridiplantae; phylum Streptophyta; class Magnoliopsida; order Asparagales; family Amaryllidaceae; genus Allium; species Allium cepa. The sequence goes on from CM060937.1 coordinate 311,072,203, forward strand.
AATTGGCTACAAACTTTTCCCTGTTACTTTTCAAGGAGTCGCTATCAAATGGTACAAGAATCACCAAGTGGAAACCATCTGTTCCTGGGGACAATTTACTTATGTCTTCGTGACACAATTCTTTATGTTTAGAGATTCAACTACGGGCTTTAGCTTGTTGGCTACTATCAAAAAAATACATAGGAGAACTACTTGGCGAATACTTGAATAGATTTAGTATAAAAGCATTAAAGGCAGAGAGTATAACTGATAGAGAAAAGCTTATGGAAGTTTGATCATGATTGATCGAATAAACCGCTTTTTGGAATCACCTTCATATTAATGGATGTAAGGATCTTCAACATTTCTTTCTTCAAGCTGAAAAGTTTATTCAAATGGATGAAATGCATCAGGCTATGAGAGAATTTCATAGAGAAAGCAAAAAAGTAAAACCTAGTTTTAGGCATCCAAACAAGAGACCAAGGAAAAGTGGAAATCAAAAGAGGAGTCAAAAAGAGATTCTCGAATCCAATTACGCAGTCCTAAACAAGCCCCTTTCCCACATATTACCATAGTGAAGGATAGTGAAAATTTTCCTATTCCTTATAAGATTTGGAACTTTCTTGAACCAAATAAAGGAGGCAGTTACTGCGATAACCATAAAGCAAATGGACATGAAACTGACAAATGACGCGTTTTAGAAGAAGCAATTCAAGGCATGATTAGGTCAGGATTCCTTAAGGAGTTCATTGAAGAAACTTCTTATTTAAGCTTAGAAGAAAGCAGCTTAGCAACTTTAAAAAGCGGACCCCTTTCAAATCATGAAGTCTTGCAGTATTAGTCCAACTATGAATTCTCTTATTTTCATAACTTTTCACTTTGATTTATACTTTGATTTATGCTAAAAATTATTCATGTATTAATACAAAATTCGAGTATCTTTACAGATAGAGAATAAAAACATTCCATCGCATCCAATACTGACTCTTAAAGCACAACAAATTTCTAGCTACTTACGAGAGACTACTCAAATGACTAGAATGAATGACTCATTCTTACCTCAAAGCACGAATCAATGAGAGGAAAACAACTACTCCCATGGAACATTGGATTACCTTCAAATCTTCAAATATAAACTCAAGAAAGGTAAATGTCTATAAATCACCCAAAAGAAGGGGTTCTTCGGGAAAGTATGGCTTTAATCATGAAATCCTATCAGACCATGTATTATGGATTTTCAAACTCGCGGACAAGACATCTCTTTTTGCTGAGTAAAACCTTAGAAAGCATAACGAAACATACTATATATATTGATTTTATTGATTATTCCGTTGTTTAGAGAAAATGTTCTTAAGCATATTTTCAAGAAAGTTGATTTCGAAAGCTGAGAGGGATTATCTCTAATTTCCCTGTAAATAAGGGAAATTAAGTATCTATTTATTTTAAACATAAACTTGTACAATCTTTAAAGAACATTATTTAGAATTAGTGAATGCACACCCAAGATTTCAAACTAAGAAATTGTAATATTTGGAAGTTTTTGAAACGATTGGCGAGGTAAAGCCTATTCATACTTTTTAAGGAAATGTTTTAAAGCTATCAAAAATTTATTCACAAAAAATCAGATAAGAGAATCCTATTCTCAACTAAAAGTCTATTAGTTCATGAATCATGACCTCCCAGTCTCCTACTTGAGATCTATGTCTCTATCATTAGAACAACAAGAGAACCCTTGCAAAAAGAAAAATTAAGAAAAGATTCTTTTGTCAGAAGGATTCATGTATCCAAACTCTTTTTCAAAAAAGGTAACCGCTCAATATGCTAGAAGTGTTCGATTACAAAACTTCTTTCTCTCAAAAGCGACTCTAGTTTGATCGGTCAACAATGATTTTCATATAAAAATGATTTTCTTATACAAATATTAAAGCCTATGATGCTATTCTGTAGCAGCTCATAGAGGAGGGACAAAAGCATTCGACGCTCTTTGGTAGCACCTCCTAGCAGGAGGGACAAAAACCTACGATGCTTTACCATAGCACCTCCTACGGGGTGGGATAAAAGCCTATGACGATCTTTCGTAGCACCTTCTAGAGGGAGGGTCAAAAACCCTAATGTCCAATTCACCTCTTAGGGGGAGGGTCAGATCAAGCACCCACTAAAAACCTTTTAGAAGAAGATCAACCTAACATATACTACATCCCTTATAACCAAGTAAAGCCCAGATGAGGCACCAAACAGATAAAGAAAGACAAAGATGTCTGCAACTCAAAACAAAGTCGCGACCCCAAAAAAAAGGTTAAAGAAAGAAATCTATCCACCATCTCAAGACAATAATGAAACCTGAGAAATGGGTATAAACAAAGGCAAAAGGATGAAGACATCCAAGACCATAATTAGAAGGGACAAAGCATGAGCTAGCAAATTTAAGTACATCCAATACCTGAACGGTGATTCTTAGGTCAAGAAATTTAGAGACTTGCATTCTTGAAGGAGACACGAAACAAGAAAATAGATAAAGAAATCTGTAACATGAGATGGAAAGCAAAGATCTATACAAAAGCTAAAGGAATGGAACATTTAATAAATTTTTACTGCATAGATAAATGTAACTTCCTTCGAAGAATAGATTAAGTAAATCACTCCTGAATCCTTAAAAATAAGGTGACCCTTTTGGATAGAAGAGTCTATTATATATATATATATATATATATTAATAAATTATTTGGACCACTGCACTGTTGAATGGCCAAGGAATAGTATGGAACTTGCACTGTTGAACGAATGATTAGTCAAACAGAGCTTCACTACCGAATGGCCAGTCAACTGAATGGAACTACTTGCTGAATGATTGTGGCTGAGAAGCTGGACAATCGAACAGAACTATCTGCTGAACGGTTGGCTGATCTTATGGAACTACTACTCCGAATGGCTGGCTAGTAATGCTTAACTACTATGTCGAATGATTGCATGGCTTTACGGAACTGCTCGACTCCAATATAAGAATAATACTATTAACTTATACGCACTTTAGGAATTCCTTTGAATAACAAGAATCCTTATCACTATTCGAGGCATAAGTTTTAAATAAATCTCTGACATATTATTTTAGGAATAACTTAAGAATTAAGGTCAGATGGGCTTAGGGACCTTTTGCTTATACCTACTAAGTCAACCATTACAAGATAGTTCTCTTACTTTGTACTTACATTGAATGAAATCTTGAGTAGTTTAATCATTAGATGAGATCTTGACAAATTGTTGACTTTATGAACTTTCAATTTCTTGGTTCCTTTACATAAAGATTTCATGTAGATTTTTTGAATTTTAAATTTCCTTATTGATTTTTACGATGATTTGTAGATTTCATGTTCATAATTTCCTTATCACGCGTTCATAATGATTCCTTATTGAATTTCTAGTTTCGTGAATTCTAAATTATGTCATTTACAATATGATGATTTGCTGATTTCGTATACTTGATTTCCTTGTTGGATTTTCATAATGATTTTTTTTAATCTCTTGTGTCTATGAATTCTTGATTTCTTAAGTTCTTTATGATGATCTGTAGACTTCTTATTGAATTTCTAACTTTATATTGGTATTAGATAAAGCAAATAGCAGTTTATTTGACTGGTTAGATCCTAGCAGATTTCTGATTACTTTCTTGAATTCATTCATTTTTGGTACCTTTTCGTAATGATTTTATAGTTTTATGAATTCTTGATTTCTTTTTTGAATTCTCATGATGAGTTATAGACTTCCCATTGAATTTTGGATTTATGAATTTTCTAATTAAATTTCAAGATTTTGTATTAAGGTTTATTTGAAAATTTAATGTCTCCATACTTGTATTAGATAGGAATTCTGGATAAGAGTTTATTGGTATCAAATAGACTTTATTCTTTTTGTTAAAAGATAATGGTAAAAGGAAGTAACAACTATTTAACTTTTATATTATCAAACAACATCAATGCCTAACTGTCTGCCAATTTGTTAACAAACGAATGAAAATCACAAGTATATAATGCAGGGATGAAAACAAAATTATAATGCGGAAACAAGATAAAACCACATAAAGCAAGGAATTAATCCCCAATGGCCAAAGAAAACATAACCCAAGAAAAGAGGGTTTGGAGTATGCAATGGCCTTTTGAGGAAGGTTTATTTACTTAAATTTAAAATGGCGGACTAGGTGATATCCTTTCATATTCTATTATTGGTATTAAACATATATTCATTTGGATGCTCCGCCGAATAATAATATCAGATAGTGCCTTGAATTATGAAGTTACCCATCAAGGTCTTATAACAAAATTATTATCCTAATAGAAGTCAATATATGTTTTCTAGGAAACAAAGAAAGAAATTCTTTGTAGTTTTTGTCCTAAAGAAAAAAAGCTTCTTTCATATTGGCGGGAGGGTGCTAAATATTATCCGTAAAATATTCTTAAGAGTGAAAGTATGAAACGGAGCAAGAGCGTTGATGAGGATCAGAAGGCGTTAGAACTGGTCTCTAAATACAATAAGTAAGAGCTTCGATGAGGTTTGAAGTACCTTTTGAAGGTGATTAATAGCATACTTTTTGCATTCGCGCCAAACCATTCAAAACAATTGGTTCGCCTTCATTTACCTCTACCAAAAGAATGTTCAGTAAAATCAACCCTTTCAAAAGCATATATTAGCTTTTTGAATTGGTTAAAGAAATTCTCACTAATGAAGGAAGAAATATATGAGTTTAATATAACATCCTCAAGCATAACAAAATATGAGGTACCGCACCAGTCAGATAGAGCGCTTTCAAATGATGTCATTTACAGCTAACTTCGTAACAGTATTTCGACTCGGTCAAAACCCATAAATCACAAATTTCAACAACATCAAAAGCTTACGTCCTTTCCAATTTATACAACATGTTAAAGTTAAGTGAAGGGCGCACCCATCTACCTTTCGATGAAGTCGAAAGTAACCAAACAACATTCCTTTCGATGAAGTCAAAAACAATAAAGCATGATTGAAGGAAGCCCAGTCTTTAGCGGTAGTGGAACGTCAACCATGTAATCCTTTCGACTAGGGCGAAATCTATGATTCAAGAGATGCGCCTGAAAGGAGAAAAGCAGAACTTTCGACCATTTGATAAGCAAGGGATCGAAAGCTTCCGACCCGCACCTATAAATATGACCCTAAGGGTCTGGTTTATTGGAGGATTTCACTCACTTTTTACTTGTATTTTCGAAAACTTGTAAATCCTAATTTCAAAATCAAATTGGGGATTCGGTCAATTTGTACATCTTAGTTCAATAAAAAAGGAGATTATGATAATTTTGATTATATAGCTATCTTGAGATTCTTATTTCATAAGGTTATGTCCATTAAACGTCGATCTAATTGAAAGGATACCCTTTGAATCGGTCGAAACCCCTAGCACGCACGCACGCACACACACACACACACACATCTTTGTGTTTTAGCTCAAAACTATAAGATAATTAGAGCTCACCCTTTCGACGAAGTCGAAACCCACTCAATATAACAAATTCCCTTAAACCGTCAAGTCCTAACCTTAAACCATTTTGACTGCTTCGAAAAATGGTCCCGACAGAGTCGCAAATTAAATCATTCGAAATGAATATTTGAAAATAAGTTAACCTTTCGATTGAGTCGAAAGATATCGAAAAGGAATTTTAAACCATCTTTATCTGCATAATGAGTGTGACCTATTTTCACTTGGTCGAAAGGAGGTTTCGAAGAAATAGGTTAAACTTCAAACTCCACTTTGAGATGTTGATAAGTTTTCCCATTAATAGATTCCCTTACCCTGACTTTAAATAAATGATGCAATATAACTCTTAGGCCACTTTCATGTGTACAAGATCCCGAATAGTCCCTAAGCACATCCTAAATCGGATACTTGAGATGACTACTTAAGATGGTAATAACCTTCGACTGATTACAGGTGTACGAGACCTAGATTGGTCTCAAGACATGCTCTAATTCAGATGTCTATGATGAAAAATTATGATTTCTGCTTGTTTTCTTTGATTTGTTTTGAATATTTGAATTTTAAAAAATCCAAATTTAATGGCGTGACGATATTGATTGCTTTAAGTCCCATCTAGAGAGATGGGACCAGAGTGCACAGTGCAACTCCCCTCCTTGGAAGTAAGCAAATGGACATATACGATAATGATCGCTTTAAGTCCAGTCTGGAGAGATGGGATTAGAGTGCACGGTGCAAGTCCCCTTGCCAGAGAGTGACTGGATGGGCTTGTACAAAAAATAAGTCCACTCACCGAAGAGTGAGTACATGGGCTTGTTTGGTCATTGAGTTCCTTTGATGGAGAGCAATTGAACCTTAGAACATGTATAGATTTGATAAAAAGATCTGAATGCCTTATAATTGGAATAAAATTGATAAATCCTAGATAAACACAAGATAATTTTGATATTTTATGTAATAACTCTAAATGAAATAAGAACAATTATGATGTATGAACAATGTCTAAGAAAGAGCTAGAGTCCTTAGCTCTAATGATCCGGAACGACATTTGATTTGCTTGAGAAAGTGAATTAACAAGATGATTCATCAAGATTAAGATCAAGATATAGTCGGAGAGCTGAAATATTGAAGACTGATTACCAAAACATGTTGTTGAGCAAAGCGTACATTACATTCGAAAGACATACTTTGGATGGAAAGTGCTAACCCGCTTTTTAGCAAAGAACATTTCAATTAGACTAGAAGATTCAAATGAGGATGAAATGACATAAAATTTGGAAGGCACATGAAAATGAACTAAGGAAACAGCTCACGAAAATTCCACCCAATAATATGCTAAGTCCATAACTCGGTACTGAGTTATCACCATAGGTCTGTATGGTAACGGTTATCCGACTCCACCGTCAGCCCTTCCAACTTCACACAATTATTCTCTACCTCTTTCCTATATGCCCTAGAGGTTTCCTAAAGTTCAAGATGACCTATCCCAAGAATCGAAGAGTTAGTTGCTAAAACTGCACAGCAATCCAAGTAATCAAACAATGATCATCAAAACTAGCATCGATCTACAAAAAATCATAAGACACATCAAAACGAAGCAGGAAGCATGATGCAAAAGAATTTGGCGAGTATCCCACTATGGGGACAACTCGGTACTGAGTTATAACTATGGCTCGCGGGACCCTGTGAATTTTCGCACTACTTAGGGCTGACATCTCGACTACAGTACAAGTGGGCTTTTGATCCTTCATGCCTACTTCTCTTTAAATACAGGCTATAAGAGCAACCAAAATTGGATCTCCCTCCGTCGATCTTCAACTCTTTACTCAGGTCCTGATCTCTTTGCCATTAGGGACTTCTTCCTCTTCTTCACCCCTATCCTCAACCTTACAAGCAACCTAGAAAATCTACTGTAAATTTTAGATCCACTTGATAGTGGTTACATCTGATATAACTAGTTGTAATCTACATAGAGAACAACTGATACAAGAGATTAAAATGGACGTAGGTTGGAAATTATGTCGAACCACTATTAATATTCTTGTGTATTCTTTACTTTTCCGCTATTCTTACTTGATTAATTTGTGATTTCTACTTCAACTACATTTATTTCAAAAGAACTAGAGCTTTTACCTAATTTCTAGGCGTTGATCCTTTTTTTGGGTTAACAAATGAAAAATTAGATCTAGACTAGGATTTGCAAAATAATGTCGTTTGAATTAATTGAAAATGTTAGGTGAATGCTTAAGTATGATATGTATGCTTGAATGAATTGTTTTGATATGGTTCTTAGTGATTTAGTGAAGATAGGAAGAGAGATCGTCGAATTGGGGAAGAAGAAAGGCAAAACAATTCCAAATTAGATAAAACTTGGTGGTGGCTTTTTGGAGGATATGGGGTGCTTATACTTCGGGTCGCAAGTGGTTAGGTTGAGGAATCCATGTCGGTGGCGACTTAAATCAAGTCAGTGGTGTCGGTTTTTCTCAAGGATCAAAGGCATTGGGTTTTGCTTCGAGCAAAGCACTGGAATTCCTAGAGTGTGCTTCGGGCTAGAAAAGGGAAAGGGCTTTAGATGGAGGTGAAGGAAATTTAGATCGGGGTGAACAGTAACTTTGGGCTAAGAAGAGTGAAAATTCATGGAGTGTGTTGCTTTGAGCTAGAAAGAGTGAAACTTTGGGAATCACTCTACGAACATGGTAGAGTGAAGCGCTGAAGGAAGGAAGCTAAAATTAGCTAGGTGTTGAGCTCAATACTGATCACTTAGATCGTCGACCACTTTTCCCAATGATGGCGAGCATTTGGCAAGTTGGAAGTTCGAGCATTAGAGGAAAAGGGCTTCATGGAGGCAGAATAACCCAAAGTTGGCTAAGTTTTCAGTTTGGCATCTACAATTTTAGGTCATACCAGCCTGAATGTTTGGGTTAAGTAGTGTTAAGACTTCCAAGGAATGATGTAGGAACTCTGCAGATCCTATTGAAGGTGTTTGTTTGTTTGCATGAGGTTCAGTGGTGATGTTCCTGCACAATAAAGGATGAGAATGAAAATTTTAACTCGAGGGTGATGGAGTTGTATTCTTATGAGGATGACTCAATGGTGAATGGAGTCATGAATTGATATCCATAAGGGCGGGTTTGTGGAAGGGTGACCCATGGGTAAAATGTTGAATGGTTCAATCGTGGAAAGAATAGAATACGGAATGGTTCACGGAGATGAATGTAAACTGGATAGAGGATGGATATGGCTTGGAAATGCATGTTAAGAGACAGATGGAATGGATCTGTATTTAACTTTGGGCTATGAGAAAGTATACTAAAAACCTATATTTCTCCATTAATCTCTGGTAGAGTAATGGTCATATGAGTTATCATATATCCGTGGCACATCTAGTGACAAGGAGGATGCTCGGTTGATGGTATGTTTGCTTTGATTATTTTCTCCTATAGTTTATTGCTCTGGGGATGTCACTTAAGATAGGTATTATGGATAAAAATATATGGACACCTACCATTGTACTTAAGGTTGAAGCACACCTTGTGGTGTTTGTAGAGTAGCATATTATCTTCGTTATGTGCTAACTCTTTGGTTGTAGGGACATGTCATGTATGGTTCAAATACCCTTGTTCCTTACGATATCGACTTGGATAGTATGTTGAGATTTCCTCCCACTCACACCATACTGTTATTTGCTTAAGGTTTTATGCTTTTCTTCTTACTATTTCAGGTACTCTTAAATGAGTAAACTAGATAACAAGTCTACGTGTACGTGTGATAGTTTAGAGGACAAGCAGAATGTAGCTTTCTCGTATTATATATAGATACTTAAGCTTATTCTGTTATTTAGCACCATGGAGCTTAGATAGTGATTGTTTTACTTTTATGAGACAATACATTTAGACTTATTTTTGCTTTGTGTAAACTTTATTATCAATTCGTTTAACTACATGAACCCATATAATCTGATATAGTGGTTCGTTTTTGTTATTATTGTCTTGCTTGTTTTATACCTTGATGTATATCATATTTTATTTGATGCACTATGAGATATATGATAGGTTCATGGTGTTTTACTTCTTTTCAACTCTTGAAAATCACCCGATATTGGCAGGGCATTGTAATAATGCGCTACACATATATATTAGGTGTCAGTGGTGGAAGGTAGTTGTTAAAGAACAAGTGGAGGAACCGAGACATTGTGTTGGAATTTTGGAATGATAGCTTGGAATCAGCTCAAGAAAGGGTGAAGAAATATGTTGATTTTAGAAGGTCTAATAGAGAATTAAAAATTAGGAGATTGAATGTTTCTAAAACTTCAACCTTATAGACATATAACTGCAAGAAATCAGAAACCGCACGAGCTCTCCCCTAAATTTTATGAACCTTATAAAGTAGAAGAGTTATATGGGAAGGTAGCATATAGTCTACAACTGCCTAGTTAGGCAAAGATACACCCCTTTTTCCATGTTTCTTGATTAAAAAGAAGAACATGCAATGGTGTTGTAATATATGAAGATTCCCCTAGTCTTGGAGAGAAGATTATTGAGTAAAAGAGAAGATTCTAGACGAGAATGGTACCCAGAAACAATGATGTTGTGGTGAAAATCTTGGTCAAATGTAAAGATAAGCAAGAAGAAGAAGAAAATCGAAAGACAATTAGCAACCAATTAGAAGACTTCCCAGCTTGGACCTTGATACAAGGTCTCTACTTGAAGAGGAGGGGAGATGTAACAACTAAGCTTTGAAAAGATGGTTGTTAAATCGAAGATCTATATAAAAAGTGAAAATTCCGACCAAATTCACTAGTGGTTGATATTAGATCGTCAGAGGTGGTGGCTAATGGTGTCGGAGATGAAGCGGATGCTTGAGTTGCAATCACTAGGGCCAAAGGAGAAAAATATTAGAGTATATCATTATGTGCACGTGTGTGCATGTCATGCACATGAATAGTGGTGCGTACTATTTTGAGTTTTTTCGCTATCTATTTGACTGGTTTTAATTCCTAAGTAATAAGTTGAATGTATGAGTTTGTACAAGGGTCGAACCAATGTGGTTTGAGCATGGCCGAGTCAAGTGAATTGAGTGTGTGGTTGTGTATATATAGTGAAATTTCATGCAATGTAAAGTGTGTGAAATCTTTTGCATTTGTTTCTTGTTCTTTCTACTACAATTATCATTTCTTGTCTCTATTCTACATAAATTCTACTTTTGATAATCTTTTATGATCATCTACCACGCTATTTCTCCTTCTGAAATCTCTCTCACCTGCTAAATCTACTTTAAACTCTCCATGCTAGTACAATATCATCGTATTCTCCTCTAAAAAACAACACCATCCCCATGTCAAAAGCATTACACCTACCAAGTTTTCCAATTTGGTATGGGAGCCTTCAACTAGGGATGCTTCAAACCCTCAGTCTGATCCTAGTATCACCAGTAACACCTCTTAAACCATGCACTAGATCAAGCATGGTTTAGATAAGCGAAAATAAACAGTAGACCTAATTACTCTCTCAGAAATTTGGAGCATTCCACTCATTCCTCGAACACCAAATTTGAAGAATACACAATGTACTCACCACTCTTTTTCATGAATTTCAACGACTTTAGAACCAAACCCCAGTCATCCCTCAACCACCCGCAGTACATCCTCAAGAGTCACTATTATCAAACCCTATCATGATCATGCAGCAACTCCTATGCTAGTAATTCCACCACTAGTCCTAAGAATCTATCTTATTGCTTCAAGAACCCCTCATAGCCCTCCTAACCACCATCAAGAATTTAACACACTACATTTTAGAAGGTTCATAATAAGAAAATCAAATTAAAATTAATAATAAGAATATATTATTAAAGTGATTTAATTGTAAGAATTACTTATGGGAAATTTGACTAATTAAATATGTGACACTTTAAAAGGTTATTTAATGGACCATGGGTAACTAGAGAAGTTAAGGTTGACCTTCGTAGTGAAAATAAGTAATTAAAAATTTTGAATGGGAAGGATTAATATTAAGGTAATGAATTATTGAGACTAGGCTACATGGGATGTTAGCCCATGCTAAAACCACCAGTTCATTTTCCTTAGCCATATTATCCCATACTACTTCGTTCACAAAATAAATCCCTAAAACCTAAAATCAGTTTCGATCATTATTTGAAGAAGAGGAAAATTAATGGAAGAAGATCAAGTTGTCAACTTTGAGGAACAAGCGAGATTAAACAATGATTTTCTTAATTAAAGGTGAGTAAAAACTTTCCTTAAAACCTATCATATCTATTTGGGTTCGAACTTGAGCTTAAATGAATTCTTTTCGAGTCAAAGACTTTACCTTCACCAGTTTTCTTATTCTTCAACTAGAAGTTTAAAATAACATGGAAAAGCAAAAAGTCTAATAAACGACATTTGTTCTGGAAGAAGCACGATGATTTATTTGTATAAGGCAAGATGATAAAGTAGATTGTTTATGGATGGGGTTTGGATCGTGTAAATTGAATTCGAGAGAATAAAATTAGAGTAAACTGCATATTATTATGCTTTACAAGATAACTAGGGAACGAAGTTATTGATTTGAATTGAGAAAAATAATAAACCTATTTGCACCAAAAAGAACACAAACACTCAAGGAAAGGAAGCAGAGAATTAAAAGTGAAGAAAATAAATGAAAAATGAGAAAGAAAGAACACACAGACTTTATATTGGTTTGGCGTGCTCCAACTTACATCCACTTAATAATTTTTATTACTCATCTTGTCGATTAAAGGAAAAGGTTCTTACGAGTAGGTACAACTCCATTGTGGGTTGGTATAACTCCGATAGAGATTATCATAAAATAGAGTAAGAAGAGTAAGAGCCCAAACAATCCTAGAAATAAGCTCTACCACTCTATATGTAGAGGTAGTGAAACATCCCATATTTGGAGGCCAAAAGCTAAGTTTAATGGATGCTGCAGTCTTCCACAGTATTAACTACTGGTGATGAAATACGGTAGTGTTAATGGTATCCATAATAACGGAAGAACTTGAATATGAAAAAAAATCATAGATTTCCAATAACGATGGTTTTAGTGATTATATTTCAAATAAATCATATCTAAGTTACAAAATTCCCAAACGTAATTCCAGTCATTGATCAAATATAATTTAAAACAATACGCCAAGAGTGACATATGAAGATGCCCCTTTAGATGATCAAAGCAATATAAACATATCTGTCTATACACAACAGATTTTTTTTTAAACAAAATCCCTAAGTTAGCTATCCGTCAGCCACTTGCTCGTCTTCAGATGCTTTATTCGCTAAAATTTGCTAAAACCTAAAAACTTAAATCCTCAGCCTACTCAAATCAAATTTTGAGTACCTGAGAGATTAAGGGGAAATAGAAACTTCGAGTCAGACTTAAAGCCTTGTATGAATAATTTCTGTTACATCTCAGTTTACTGATAACTAGTGAGACCATGCCGCTTAGCGAATGGGTTTCCTGTCACTAATATCTCTTTCTAAAACATATATTTTGCAAATCCTTTGCTACAACCAAACTGGCTACTCAACTGATTATAATAATATAGCAATATCCATTATTCTAAAGATAGGAAATAAAATAGACTATCTGTCTAAATCTAAACATTCTATTCTTTACCGGACTATCTGTCCTAGATTTGATTATAGCAATATCTTTTGTGCTTGATAATGAGCTATCTACCAAAAACAGGTAAAAAGAGGTGGGCTAACTATCTTGAAAATTTTAACAAGTTCTATTATGCTAATAAATGAACTATCTGTTCATATCAGAGCTAACTACTCTTTCTGGACTAACTGTCCTCTGGGCTGGCTGCCCTCAAATTGGACTGACTGTCTGACTTTAAATTGAGCAGACTGTGCGAATTTTTCTTTTAGGTTAACTACCCTTCAAAATATCTAAGCCAATTGCTCTACACAATTTCTGAGCTAACTGCTCTTCAAAATTTTCCTTGAAAACCTTTTTCAAATGATTTAGTCCATCAAATCATATATATAAAAGGAAAATATCTTTAGCTTTACTCTAAGCTATTTTTGCCATGTTATATATACTTTACTCAAAATAATGTTGATGATGATCAATAAGGATTGGCTATCCTTTAAAATAATTTAAATTCCTTTATAACTTAAAAAACTTAGGCTATCTGCCTAATTTTTTTTATATTCAAAATCTTTGTTTAAAACCTTCAAACAACCTTTCGAAAACATGGAAAGTAACTCCTTCAAAATCATTCATAAAACCCTTCGAAAGTATTAAAGGTAACTCCTTCATATCATTTAATAAAACTTTCGAAAACATAGAAGGTAACTCCTTCTAAACCTTTTAAAAGCTTTCTTTTCATAAGCTTTTAAACATATGACACCCGCTCTAAATCCTTTAAACCTTAGCATTTTGAAAACATAGCTAAACTATACCTTTCAGAATCAATGTACCTCAAAACCTTTTGAAGATATTGTGTTCAATGTAAAATAGGTGAAAAACCTTTCAAAACCAATCAAAGTTAACTACTTTGAAACTTTAAAATGTTTCGACTTAAAACATTTGGATTATGGGAAGGGATCTGAAAAAATTTGGAGTCGAAAGCAACTGCTTTGAAACCTTCATAAAACCTTTTGAAATCAAAATCTTACGAAATCAAACCTTTTGAAATCAAAACCTTTTGAAATGAAACCTTTCGAAATTAATATCTTTCAAAATCAATGGAGAGAGGCGGCAAGTTCTAGAAAACAAAAGATAACCTTTGACTCCATCTTTGTTGAAAGGTTATGAAGCGGCAAATATGGTTCTGGCTTGGTGAAAAGCTATACCTTTCGACTTTGCCAAAAGGTATCAATTAAAACAAGAAAGCAAACCAATCGAAGCCTTTTCCTTTTAAACCATCTGGAAATTTCAAAAGCTCTTTGTTGAAAGCTAGTAGGTGTATTTTTCTTTTAAACCAGAACAAAACTTCATCTCTTCCGAAAGCTATAACCCTTCGTCCCCAACCTTTCGGCTTCCTCCATTTCACTACATACCAGTTTCCTAATACCTTATCATTGGTATTTAATCTAATCAGAAGGTTTGATACTCTTCGAACTTGTCAAAAAATCTCGAATTAAGGTGGAAGCTCTTGTCGAAAGAGTTGAAGCAGTGAAAATATTGTTTGAAATATTTCTTTTGTACCTCACCTGCCTTGTTTGTCTAAATTTAATTGGTTGCTTGAATTTTATACTCAAAAGTGCTGCCGACTTCCTTATTTGGAAATTTGAATAATTTTAAAAAAGCCCCTTTCTCCTTCATAATTATATAAAGCATTTAAGTCCCATACCTCAAATAATTTTATATAATCACCAAAACACCTTAAAAAATTCTGGAAAAATTCCAGAAAGTAAATTAATATGTTCTTTTTGACATATAAATTTTTTGGATCCAAAAAATAATTAGTTAACTCATAAATAATTTTTATAATCCAAATTAACATTTTCTTTTTAATAAAATTATAACAAATCCACAAAATTCAAAAAATTGAAACCCATCTCTAAAATAACTTTTTACATCATCATAAAAATTGACAAGGCTAATAGATGTCATTTAACAGGGTTTCATCTTAAAACATGTCATAAAATCTGTATGTACATACAAAAATCATCAACATGTATACATAATCTTTTGTCATTCGAAAACATGTTAAACATTTGCAAAATCATTCGGAATTAACCTTAAAACCGAAACCGAAGTTAATTAGAGATGCAGTTATTCACCTTTGCTCTAGTGATTAAGGAGCTTGAGATTCGAATGAGTTTGATTTGAATTTTCTTTCCTTAAGCTTCTCTTTTGTTTCCTCCTCTTCTACCTTCGTTGATAGTGGCCGACCAAGCTTTTAATTTTTAAAAATGAGAATGAACGTGTGTTTGGAATACATGGCCTAAGGAACACAGTATAGGAATGGCCTCTTTCCATAATACCCCTCTTCTAATTCATTTTAACCCTTTATTAAGTTTATTAGTTTGAAAAGGCACTGCTACTTTAAATAAAACAAATCTCAATCCCCTCATCGACACATTATTTTATTTAGTTTATCTAACTAAATCTCCTGTATAACGTTATCAAAAATCTGGGGTGTTACAGACTCCCCTCCTTAAAGAATTTCATCCTCGAAATTACAATAAGGCTCAAAACAAATAAGAAGGTAAACGTACCATCAAAACAAGTCAGGGTAAGTATCTATAATCCTGCTCTCAACCTCACAAGTACAGTCCCTATCATCATCACCACACTGGACTTTGAATAATCTGACCATCTTGGTTCTAAGCCTCTTCTCATCTCTCGCAACAATGCAAACCGACTTCCTCACTATGGTCAAGTCCGGTTCTACCACTAAATCATGTAGCACTATCGGTGCAATTGCAGTCTTCGGGTCTCTAACACACTTTCTGAGATGAGAAATATGAAAAAAAATCATGGATACCTGCTAAACTACTCGGTAACTCAAGTTTATACACGAGCTTTCCGATCCTCTCAAGAATAGGAAAAGGTCTAATGAACCTAGGAAATAACTTCCCCGACTTCCCAAATCTAAGCACACCATTCACCGGTGATACATTGACTAAAACCTGGTCCCTAACTGAGTACTCTAAATCTTTCCGTCTTTTATCTGAATATCTTTTCTGCCTAGACTGAGCCTCCTTAATCCTATCTTAAATGACCTTTATCTTTTTTGCATCTTCTCTAACCAAGTATAGACCAAGAACCAACCTATTCCCGGTCTCTAACCAACAAAAGGGATATTTGCATAGCCTTCCATACAAAGCTTCAAATGGTGCCATCCTAATACTAGTCCGATAAATGTTGTTATACGAAAACTCGACCAGATGCAGATGGTCCTCCCGTGATCCCCTAAAGTCCAGAACACAAGCTCTCAACAGATCTTCCAAGATCTTGTTAACTCTTTCTGTTTGCCCATCTGTCTGCGGATGGTAAGCGGTACATGTTATCCTACATTTTGGCAAGGCCATAACACCAAGGAATTGGCTGGAAATAAATGACAATCATTCGAAGAACAAATGTACATAGGTTCGCTATAGATACTGGAAAATTTTCCCGAGTCTGGATTGAGCTACAATTAACATGACATGACAAGCAAAGCCATGAAAGCAAATGTTTCAAATTTCAAGTCAATCATAGTTCGTATGCTTAATATATAATCGATACAGCTCAAGTGATCAACTTGTTCGTATCCATAAAGCAATCAGAGAGAGACCTCCTTTGCATCGATCCTGTTTGAATCCATCAGCTGCGCATGGATTCATATCGATCAATAGCAAGTGAGTCCACTTCCTATCCATCTGGGTATCTCTTTTCGTACACATCAAATACCACCTATCTTCGTATCTATCAAGCTCATTCTCATTCGTATCCATCAATGTTCATCTTTTCATCGATTCCTTTTTCATACACTTCGTATCGATCCTCCCATCCACACATTTCATATCGATCAGACAATAATCGATACGAAGAACGCATGATAGATCGATATAAAGGACGCTACTTTCCATCGATACGAAGCAACCTACAATTGTCAGTACGGAGCCAACGATGAATACCGATACGAAGCAGCCTCTGAAGCACCGGTACGAAAAGAGTTGTCCAGGTCGAGATGAACAATAATTCCAGGTTGATACAAACAAAGCACGATTCAAATGGTAGAAACAGTTACTCGCTGAAAAGTGGATCGATCCAAGAAGCTAGCGCGACGTCAACTAGCAAGCATGTGCTCAGAAGTGATACGAACAAAGTGATGCGAAGTGGATCAATGCGAACTCAGCAGCCTTCAATAAATCGAAACTTTCATCGATCATAACTCAAAATCTACAAGTCCAAATGCCACCAAATTTTCACAGGAGCTTGCTTACATCCTCAAGAACGTTTATGATCGATCTCGACTTGATTGGACGAAATATTGGTCGGTAAGAAGTTCGTTCATATCGATCAAAGATCGAATGCAAACGGCATGGGACGTGTAGGCCCACCCACATGAGAGAAGAGGTCTTTCGAGATTCGAGCGAGATATTTGCAGCCTACACCTTTAAATAGCAGCCCAGGACCTATAGAAAAGGGACTTTTTTGGCTTTTGTACGTCCAGACACTGCTGAAATCACTGTTGTACTCGAGTTTTACTGCTGTAATTGATTGTAACTGTAACGACCCTAGATTTTTATTTAATTTAAATTGATAATTAAATGAAAACTTTGAATAAAAATTTATAAAATTGATTTTTAATGTTGCGAGTTTCCCCGATTCAATATATAAAATATATTAAGTCAAATTGATTTGCATATATGTGTATATATGAGAATATATATATGTATATGTTGGATTTGAAAATATAATCTTAAATAAATGAGTCAAAGACTAATTATAATAATAACAATTAAAATATAAACTAGAAATACAAGACAATAAATGTCGAGTTAAACAAATGAATAAATATAAGAGTAAAACACGTTTAACAAATTCTAACAACAAATTTAAATATAGAACTACATCCAAATAAATAAGTAAAGTAATAAACAAAAGCATGTATACTTACAAACTGATAAAACAAGACAAAGTAATATAAGTGTGTAGACTATAAAATATAAATTGAACACATTGAACAAAAATAATAACATTTAATGTCATTCATATTACAAAACAAGAAGATAAGAAGAATATACATAAGCATGAATAAACAAATGCATGAAAAAAAAGAAGAAACAAAACCACATAAAGCTGCAGCCACCAAAGCAATGTATAAAGTAAAGGAAACAATGAACAAAAATATAAACAAAGTATACAAGGGAAATCTAAGTACATATAAAATATAAAACAAGAACTTTAGCACAGAAAAGAATGTATATATGCAACTGAACATATGAAGTAACACAAAGAAAACAAATACATTCAAGTATGAAACAAAAGAAGGGTTATGCAGGCAAAACAAAAAGCAAAGTATTCCAAAACAAAAATACATACAAGTATGTAGCTTGCAAAAGAAAGAAACCAAAATATGAAGTGTAGTATTAACAACAGTAAGCATGTAAATATGCAGGCAAGAAAAATGCAGGCTGAAATAAACAAATCTAAAGTAAATCTCATCTCAAAAAGCTGTAAACAAAAGATACAACATTGTGTAAGCTAGGCTAGGCTAGAAATAATAAGAAGACTAAGAACTAAAATATACTTTAACCTGGAAAATAACACAGAAACAAGTACTGGAGTAAGGCAAGCATGGGAACAAAGGTCATGCATTTAATGAAAGCATCCTCAACCATGACTTGTTGTACAAAATATAATATCACTAGTAAGTTTCTTTTTTATACATCAAACTCTTCATTTTTGTTCGTCCATTCAAAGTTGAGAAATAACTAAAGTAAACATTATCTTAAAAATATTAAATCAATGAAAACCAGAGAAGCAAAGATCTCAGCAAGCATGCAAGTTCAACAATAAGTAGCTCTGTTCTTCCTTTCCTGTAAATCAAGGTGAGTGACATCATAAAATTTAAAAAGTTAAATATATATTTACGTTGCCTGATCATCTATGAAAACAAGTGTGATCTGTGAATGAATTTATCAGTTAGCTTTGTATATGAAAATATTGTTGTGCATATATCAGTATTCTTCTCTGACATTAGTTCTAGGCTTAAGTACTCATCCAAATTCATTTGTTCTTGATCCAAGCTTTGACAAGGCTTAAGTTTTGAACCCAAAATGATCGTTATAACCTATATTAAAGAATTAGCAATTGATATAAAATGAAACCTCTTGGAAATATCACTGGACTTGAAGAAGACTGAACAAAACTATAACTTAGTCAAAATTTAAACATTTTATTTTACAATTTCAAGCATATAAACTGAATTCTCTTACTTAAACTTGATTTTTAAGACAAACATCATGATTTTTAGGGCTAAGATAAAAGAGCAGTTGCGAGATGAACGAGATATGGTTTTGGGGGAAAATCTGATGATCGGCGTGTTAATTTTTGGCAAAATTTGGCGTGGAGGTACTAGTATGATCGTAGATTATAGGAAAAATACTGAAAAAAATTTCGAATGAGTAAATTTTTGGGTTGGATCGAAACTAGGGTTTAAGAGGGGTAATGGGTTTGGCTCGGTTGTCGAGGCAATGCGAGGGCATCAGGGAATTAGAGGCGATCAGACTAGGTGGGTTAGAGGCGTTGGGTGGTGGCGAAGCTTCGGACCAAGTTTCGAGGTGGCCGGTGGTCGTGGGTGATGGTACGATGGGTTTTGGGTGGTCGAGTTTTTGGGTCAGTGGGTTCGAATAGGTCAAATTTGATCTGATCGAAATTTTCTTCGATCTGGATAATGCTTTGGGGTCTCGCGTGTTCGTGTGTGTGTGTGGGATGGACGCGGTGCCCATCGGTGGCCGGAGGAGCGTGGGTAGGTGCACGGTGCACGTGTGTGCACTGGGGAGGAAGGAAAGTTTGGGCCTGGGGAAGAGGGGGAAAGACTCGAAAGAATGCTCGAGCATGAGATGTTTTGGCTCGAGTTTTTGTTTTGTTTTGGGTTTGCGTGAGCAACTTGTATTTTCAGATTTGAAAAAAAATAAAAAAAATAAAAAAAGAAGAAGAAGGAGGATGCGACAGGGAGGGAAGAACGACTCGGGGGGGAACTGGGAAGGAATGTAGGCTTTCTCGGGTAAACGAGCAGCTTGCCTCGAGTCCACTTCCTGATGAATTTGCCTAAAACACTAAGTATTTTGTTGTACAAAATTTAATATCAATTTGATAAATATTGTTAGTTAATGTTGAGTTAAGATTTGATCTAAAATTTATTAAAAGAAAGTTTTTAAAATTATTAATTAAGATAATTTAATTATAAATTAAGTGTTTTAAAAGTTATTAAGAATGATTTATTTATAATGGTAAGTAAAGCTTGATTTATTGAATTTATAATTGTAATTCATTAGAGGTTTATCAATTTGCAATTAATAAATTGGTAAATAAATAATTAAGTGTTTAAATTATTTGTAATTAATAATTGTTAATGATAATTAATTATGAAGATAGTTAATTACAGATTTTAAATAAGTTAAGGGAAATTAATCAAAAGAATAATTGAATGATTAAAGGTTATTAAATAAATAAATAAATAAATCAATGTAATTAATTTTAACAGTAAATTTGGATTTATTTAAATTAATAACAATCATTGTGTAATTGTTAAGTATGATTACTTAATATAAGTAATTGAGGAATGAATTGTTCAGTGTAAATAAGTGTGTTAATCAGATTAGTTTAAGTTAATTACCTGAGTTAATAATCTGGAACAATCAGTTTACAAATTGAGAAAAATATGATTACTTAGAAAGTAAATCATAGGTAATTGGTGGATGTAGTGAATTGAATGATAATTAGAAATTGAGTATAATTATTTATGAATAATAAAAGAATTAATTAACAATTGTGATAAATTAAGATTAATTTAAAAATTAAAGATTAATTGATTCATTGATTTAAGAATGATTAGTTAATAATTAAGGGTTAACTAATAGATTTGAAAGAAAGATTTATTTCAAATAATTTGTGATTAAATTATGATGATTAACCCGGATTAATAATTGATACATTTGATTTAAATTAATAAGTTGATTAATAAATTCACATGTGAATGTTTGAACTTGACTGAATAATTAATTTGTCTGATATCCCTGATATTGATGCTTTGTGACATATCCTAATTTGTGTTATGATGTGAGATGTAATTTATTTATCTGAGATAAATGTAATTATTATCTGTGATATATATATTTGTGTTCTGTGAATAAAAGATAAGCGTTATGGGTTATATCGCTTATCAAATATAAGCGTTATAGTTTATACCGCTTATCAACTATATTTCTGTGTTTAATTTGTGATGATTGAAATGATGTTGCACTATTGTGTTAAACCCCTGGACCACACCATACACACACAAATTATGGATTTCACGAGGAAATCGATTAAGTCGTAGAATTTTGAAATAGTTTTAAATTTGAATTTTTAAATTCAAATGTTTTGGAAATGGAATCGGAATAAATGTAAAAAGCTTTTGGAATGGAATTTCAAAACAAAAATTTATTTTTAAATTACTTGATTAAGTTTTGGAATTTAAATAATTTGATTGAAAATTAAATTCAATACTTGAAATTGAATTCTATGATTTGAAATCAGGGATTAAAGATATTATAAATATGTTGTATGAATTTAACCCAAGGATTTCAACTCGTATAAATGAATCAGATTTCCAAAATGAAAACTGTTGTTTTCAAATGATAAACACTTTTAGATAAGAACTGAGATTCCAGTTAAGTAGGGGAATTTCAAGATTGAATAGAGAAATGATTTTCCTAAGTTATGAATGAATTCTTTTTGAATGCTATGAATTAAATCTGTTTATTTTTAACAGATTTAAATTGATGATTTAGTTAAATCAAATTGAAATGAAATTGTTTTGAAGGCTATAAGTTAAATCTTTGATTTGAAGATTTAACGAGTTAAATTGAAATGAAAATGGATTTGGAAAATCTGTGAATGAATCTTTTGTTGTAAAAGATTAAAATGTGAAAATTGTTTAAATCGTTAAAGGTTGTGAAAATGGATCTTTTTGTTTAAAGATTGAAATGGTAATTGGATTAAACCATTTGAAAGAAAGTTTTGAATTATTAAGTTGTGACTTAATTGAAATCCCATTATCCATTTGTTTTTGAAATATTGCGCTCACTATTCGGGTTAGCCGGGAAAAGACCTTTGGGTCGTATAACCCATTCCGAATATGTGATACGTCGTTATGGATAGCATTTGAAGACCGGTGATGAAGACCGGGTATTTGCGAAAGCGATAGGATGACCTATCGATTGTTTCTGCACCGAGTCGCGCCGGTATAGAGACTCCCTAAGTGATGGGAAATCCGATCGGGATTGTGAATATCCGGATTATAAGGACTTCTTTGTAAGTGCCTTCGGTTTTGTTCGATCCCGGAACAGACTTGTATGGATTGTATGTCTGACATTACAAATTGAGATATAAAGCCGATTTCTTTCAAATATATTTCTGTTGGTGGCGGAGAATTTATTCTTTTAGCTTAACACCCTTCTCTGAGACGTACGAGCTCAGAGGTTATATAGTTGAAGTTATCAGCGATATATTCCCAATTTGGTAATGTGACATGCTGAGTGTTGCTGAAATGATCATTGTGTTGATCATTTGTGATAGGATCATTTGTTTGATCGTCTATCTTGGTGATCATTTCTATGATCATTTGTTGACCCAAAACATGGCTTTTGTATAAAGTATGTTTTTGTGGACGTGACTTCGTCGAGCCTCACACCCCGGAAATGGTCAAAACAGGAAAGAAGCAGCAAGGTTATGAGGGGTAGCGCCCTTTAGGATATGTGCATTTCCTTTTGGAAAAGGGTGGTATCATGGTATAGAGCCCAGATACTTACTCATGTTGAAACACTTTGTTATTATGATTGTGTGAATTGATTAGAGAGCTCTCGGATAAAGGTCCCAAAGGACCGGGGGATGGCATATTCGGTCAGTTGTTACTCAGTTAGGGGTAACCCGGCCTTGTGTTGGTAGAGATCCGGTTTGGTTCTCGGGGATGTCCATCCAGAGGCATTCTCATGTGGCAATGGGAAGTTCCTTGGCCTGACCATTTGTTGGAAATCCAAAGAAACAATACGAAACTTGTACGGTTTTAGTTGTATAACCTGCCATGGAATGTGGCGGTAACCTGCTATTGAACATGGTAGCTATAGTAGGCATAAGTGCGGAATGTCTATGCTGGCTAAGATTTATATTCTACTTTCAAAATATTTCCCTACACTATGCACTAGTCATAATATCAAATGTTATTTTAAAGGCGTATCAAGCATCTTTGACTATCATAAGGAGAAATCTCCTCCGATTCTGCGTTTGCATGTGTGTGTGCGGGAGGTCTTATGGTAGTCTCATTTTTAAAAGCATTGCGAATTGAATTTAAAAATATTCTCTATTTGATTTTAAAGATAGATAAACTGTTTTTGTTGCTCACACCAGTCCCACGACTGATCCGGAGTTTATTGTTTTCTTTCCTAAACTCTGGGTGCTCATTATTTTCTACACGAGCAGTCTAGAGTTGGGTTTTTCAGATAGTCAGATTTAGTAGATTATCTGGAGTTAGTTTAGTCTTTGGATCGCACCAGTCTTGGTTATCTTGGTGCATCGTTATTGGGAGTTCAAGCTACTGTTGGATTGATTTTTGGAAATGGAGTTGCAGTTATTTTTGGAGTTCTCCTTTGAAGACTATATTGGAGTTATGTTGCTCCGCTGCTAGTTGATATCTATTTTTCTTTCCGCTGCTATTTTATTGTATCATATCTCTGATGTATATTGATATCTATTGTATCACTATGTTGTATTAGATATTGTATCAAAGCTGTATATCAATGTATTATTCTTTTATTCCGCTGTGTTGTTTACTTAGTGATTGTTATAAGCTCCGGCGAATCGGATTTGAACGGTCGAATCTATGGCACGATTTGATGTATGGATGTCGATTTTCGAGCGGGCAAATTCCGTCTCGTTACATTTAGTATCAGAGCTAAGGTGAAACTTTAGCTCAGGAGTATAACACATTAAGTAGCTCATTAGAGATAGGATGAAGTAAATCCTAGAATGAGTTATCCCTAAGATATCCGTTTGAATGTCTCAGTAAAATCTCTTACTATCCACTGATAGTGAGTATGAGTATAAGAAGAGAACGAGATAGGGGACAGGAAATACGACTATAATTAGTCAAAAACTCTGTAACAACAGTGGAAATAACTTTCTTATCAATTTCCTTTGATTCGTTCCAAATTCTTTTGATTTCTTCGTGACAGCTCCAGAAAGAAGTTTCGGTGCGGGGAGGCCCTACGAATCATAATAGGAAAATTCTTACTTCGTATTTCATCGATTTCGTATCAGTTTTGGATTTAAACCTTAATGAATTTGTAATTTGAATTAAATTGGAAATTTTAAATTGAGTTAAAATTGATTAATAGAATATGAGGATAAATTGAATTAAATCAGTAAAACGATTTCGTTTAAAACCAAATTTGAAATTCTGTTGTAATTTCGTGGGTTGGTCGAAGTCCGAAGAGGGACAAATTGGTATGTATTCTGAGATATTCCGACTTGAGTTTGGAATCCATATCTTGAGTTTGAGGAATTATAGGAGATCGAATCTGTCTATCTCTGTGTTGTTTTCGTGCCTGTGAATTTCGAGGACGAAATTCTTTTAAGGGGGGAAGTTTGTAACGACCCTAGATTTTTATTTAATTTAAATTGATAATTAAATGAAAACTTTGAATAAAAATTTATAAAATTGATTTTTAATGTTGCGAGTTTCCCCGATTCAATATATAAAATATATTAAGTCAAATTGATTTGCATATATGTGTATATATGAGAATATATATATGTATATGTTGGATTTGAAAATATAATCTTAAATAAATGAGTCAAAGACTAATTATAATAATAACAATTAAAATATAAACTAGAAATACAAGACAATAAATGTCGAGTTAAACAAATGAATAAATATAAGAGTAAAACACGTTTAACAAATTCTAACAACAAATTTAAATATAGAACTACATCCAAATAAATAAGTAAAGTAATAAACAAAAGCATGTATACTTACAAACTGATAAAACAAGACAAAGTAATATAAGTGTGTAGACTATAAAATATAAATTGAACACATTGAACAAAAATAATAACATTTAATGTCATTCATATTACAAAACAAGAAGATAAGAAGAATATACATAAGCATGAATAAACAAATGCATGAAAAAAAGAAGAAACAAAACCACATAAAGCTGCAACCACCAAAGCAATGTATAAAGTAAAGGAAATAATGAACAAAAATATAAACAAAGTATACAAGGGAAATCTAAGTACATATAAAATATAAAACAAGAACTTTAGCACAGCAAAGAATGTATATATGCAA
This sequence comes from Allium cepa, assembly GCA_030765085.1. NCBI lineage: Eukaryota > Viridiplantae > Streptophyta > Magnoliopsida > Asparagales > Amaryllidaceae > Allium > Allium cepa. The sequence continues at coordinate 311,097,704 of CM060937.1, forward strand.
CTGAACATATGAAGTAACACAAAGAAAACAAATACATTCAAGTATGAAACAAAAGAAGGGTTATGCAGGCAAAACAAAAAGCAAAGTATTCCAAAACAAAAATACATACAAGTATGTAGCTTGCAAAAGAAAGAAACCAAAATATGAAGTGTAGTATTAACAACAGTAAGCATGTAAATATGCAGGCAAGAAAAATGCAGGCTGAAATAAACAAATCTAAAGTAAATCTCATCTCAAAAAGCTGTAAACAAAAGATACAACATTGTGTAAGCTAGGCTAGGCTAGAAATAATAAGAAGACTAAGAACTAAAATATACTTTAACCTGGAAAATAACACAGAAACAAGTACTGGAGTAAGGCAAGCATGGGAACAAAGGTCATGCATTTAATGAAAGCATCCTCAACCATGACTTGTTGTACAAAATATAATATCACTGGTAAGTTTCTTTTTTATACATCAAACTCTTCATTTTTGTTCGTCCATTCAAAGTTGAGAAACAACTAAAGTAAACATTATCTTAAAAACATTAAATCAATGAAAACCAGAGAAGCAAAGATCTCAGCAAGCATGCAAGTTCAACAATAAGTAGCTCTGTTCTTCCTTTCCTGTAAATCAAGGTGAGTGACATCATAAAATTTAAAAAGTTAAATATATATGTATGTTGCCTGATCATCTATGAAAACAAGTGTGATCTGTGAATGAATTTATCAGTTAGCTTTGTATATGAAAATATTGTTGTGCATATATCAGTATTCTTCTCTGACATTAGTTCTAGGCTTAAGTACTCATCCAAATTCATTTGTTCTTGATCCAAGCTTAGACAAGGCTTAAGTTTTGAACCCAAAATGATCGTTATAACCTATATTAAAGAATTAACAATTGATATAAAATGAAACCTCTTGGAAATATCACTGGACTTGAAGAAGACTGAACAAAACTATAACTTAGTCAAAATTTAAACATTTTATTTTACAATTTCAAGCATATAAACTGAATTCTCTTACTTAAACTTGATTTTTAAAACAAACATCATGATTTTTAGGGCTAAGATAAAAGAGCAGTTGCGAGATGAACGAGATATGGTTTTGGGGGAAAATCTGATGATCGGCGTGTTAATTTTTGGCAAAATTTGGCGTGGAGGTACTAGTATGATCGTAGATTATAGGAAAAATACTGAAAAAAATTTCGAATGAGTAAATTTTTGGGTTGGATCGAAACTAGGGTTTAAGAGGGGTAATGGGTTTGGCTCGGTTGTCGAGGCAATGCGAGGGCATCAGGGAATTAGAGGCGATCAGACTAGGTGGGTTAGAGGCGTTGGGTGGTGGCGAAGCTTCGGACCAAGTTTCGAGGTGGCCAGTGGTCGTGGGTGATGGTACGATGGGTTTTGGGTGGTCGAGTTTTTGGGTCAGTGGGTTCGAATGGGTCAAATTTGATCTGATCGAAATTTTCTTCGATCTGGATAATGCTTTGGGGTCTCGCGTGTTCGTGTGTGTGTGTGGGATGGACGCGGTGTCCATCGGTGGCCGGAGGAGCGTGGGTAGGTGCACGGTGCACGTGTGTGCACTGGGGAGGAAGGAAAGTTTGGGCCTGGGGAAGAGGGGGAAAGACTCGAAAGAATGCTCGAGCATGAGATGTTTTGGCTCGAGTTTTTGTTTTGTTTTGGGTTTGCGTGAGCAACTTGTATTTTCAGATTTGAAAAAAAATAAAAAAAAAAAAAAGAAGAAGAAGGAGGATGCGACAGGGAGGGAAGAACGACTCGGGGGGGAACTGGGAAGGAATGTAGGCTTTCTCGGGTAAACGAGCAGCTTGCCTCGAGTCCACTTCCTGATGAATTTGCCTAAAACACTAAGTATTTTGTTGTACAAAATTTAATATCAATTTGATAAATATTGTTAGTTAATGTTGAGTTAAGATTTGATCTAAAATTTATTAAAAGAAAGTTTTTAAAATTATTAATTAAGATAATTTAATTATAAATTAAGTGTTTTAAAAGTTATTAAGAATGATTTATTTATAATGGTAAGTAAAGCTTGATTTATTGAATTTATAATTGTAATTCATTAGAGGTTTATCAATTTGCAATTAATAAATTGGTAAATAAATAATTAAGTGTTTAAATTATTTGTAATTAATAATTGTTAATGATAATTAATTATGAAGATAGTTAATTACAGATTTTAAATAAGTTAAGGGAAATTAATCAAAAGAATAATTGAATGATTAAAGGTTATTAAATAAATAAATAAATAAATCAATGTAATTAATTTTAACAGTAAATTTGGATTTATTTAAATTAATAACAATCATTGTGTAATTGTTAAGTATGATTACTTAATATAAGTAATTGAGGAATGAATTGTTCAGTGTAAATAAGTGTGTTAATCAGATTAGTTTAAGTTAATTACCTGAGTTAATAATCTGGAACAATCAGTTTACAAATTGAGAAAAATATGATTACTTAGAAAGTAAATCATAGGTAATTGGTGGATGTAGTGAATTGAATGATAATTAGAAATTGAGTATAATTATTTATGAATAATAAAAGAATTAATTAACAATTGTGATAAATTAAGATTAATTTAAAAATTAAAGATTAATTGATTCATTGATTTAAGAATGATTAGTTAATAATTAAGGGTTAACTAATAGATTTGAAAGAAAGATTTATTTCAAATAATTTGTGATTAAATTATGATGATTAACCCGGATTAATAATTGATACATTTGATTTAAATTAATAAGTTGATTAATAAATTCACATGTGAATGTTTGAACTTGACTGAATAATTAATTTGTCTGATATCCCTGATATTGATGCTTTGTGACATATCCTAATTTGTGTTATGATGTGAGATGTAATTTATTTATCTGAGATAAATGTAATTATTATCTGTGATATATATATTTGTGTTCTGTGAATAAAAGATAAGCGTTATGGGTTATATCGCTTATCAAATATAAGCGTTATAGTTTATACCGCTTATCAACTATATTTCTGTGTTTAATTTGTGATGATTGAAATGATGTTGCACTATTGTGTTAAACCCCTGGACCACACCATACACACACAAATTATGGATTTCACGAGGAAATCGATTAAGTCGTAGAATTTTGAAATAGTTTTAAATTTGAATTTTTAAATTCAAATGTTTTGGAAATGGAATCGGAATAAATGTAAAAAGCTTTTGGAATGGAATTTCAAAACAAAAATTTATTTTTAAATTACTTGATTAAGTTTTGGAATTTAAATAATTTGATTGAAAATTAAATTCAATACTTGAAATTGAATTCTATGATTTGAAATCAGGGATTAAAGATATTATAAATATGTTGTATGAATTTAACCCAAGGATTTCAACTCGTATAAATGAATCAGATTTCCAAAATGAAAACTGTTGTTTTCAAATGATAAACACTTTTAGATAAGAACTGAGATTCCAGTTAAGTAGGGGAATTTCAAGATTGAATAGAGAAATGATTTTCCTAAGTTATGAATGAATTCTTTTTGAATGCTATGAATTAAATCTGTTTATTTTTAACAGATTTAAATTGATGATTTAGTTAAATCAAATTGAAATGAAATTGTTTTGAAGGCTATAAGTTAAATCTTTGATTTGAAGATTTAACGAGTTAAATTGAAATGAAAATGGATTTGGAAAATCTGTGAATGAATCTTTTGTTGTAAAAGATTAAAATGTGAAAATTGTTTAAATCGTTAAAGGTTGTGAAAATGGATCCTTTTGTTTAAAGATTGAAATGGTAATTGGATTAAACCATTTGAAAGAAAGTTTTGAATTATTAAGTTGTGACTTAATTGAAATCCCATTATCCATTTGTTTTTGAAATATTGCGCTCACTATTCGGGTTAGCCGGGAAAAGACCTTTGGGTCGTATAACCCATTCCGAATATGTGATACGTCGTTATGGATAGCATTTGAAGACCGGTGATGAAGACCGGGTATTTGCGAAAGCGATAGGATGACCTATCGATTGTTTCTGCACCGAGTCGCGCCGGTATAGAGACTCCCTAAGTGATGGGAAATCCGATCGGGATTGTGAATATCCGGATTGCAAGGACTTCTTTGTAAGTGCCTTCGGTTTTGTTCGATCCCGGAACAGACTTGTATGGATTGTATGTCTGACATTACAAATTGAGATATAAAGCCGATTTCTTTCAAATATATTTCTGTTGGTGGCGGAGAATTTATTCTTTTAGCTTAACACCCTTCTCTGAGACGTACGAGCTCAGAGGTTATATAGTTGAAGTTATCGGCGATATATTCCCAATTTGGTAATGTGACATGCTGAGTGTTGCTGAAATGATCATTGTGTTGATCATTTGTGATAGGATCATTTGTTTGATCGTCTATCTTGGTGATCATTTCTATGATCATTTGTTGACCCAAAACATGGCTTTTGTATAAAGTATGTTTTTGTGGACGTGACTTCGTCGAGCCTCACACCCCGAAAATGGTCAAAACAGGAAAGAAGCAGCAAGGTTATGAGGGGTAGCGCCCTTTAGGATATGTGCATTTCCTTTTGAAAAAGGGTGGTATCATGGTATAGAGCCCAGATACTTACTCATGTTGAAACACTTTGTTATTATGATTGTGTGAATTGATTAGAGAGCTCTCGGATAAAGGTCCCAAAGGACCGGGGGATGGCATATTCGGTCAGTTGTTACTCAGTTAGGGGTAACCCGGCCTTGTGTTGGTAGAGATCCGGTTTGGTTCTCGGGGATGTCCATCCAGAGGCATTCTCATGTGGCAATGGGAAGTTCCTTGGCCTGACCATTTGTTGGAAATCCAAAGAAACAATACGAAACTTGTACGGTTTTAGTTGTATAACCTGCCATGGAATGTGGCGGTAACCTGCTATTGAACATGGTAGCTATAGTAGGCATAAGTGCGGAATGTCTATGCTGGCTAAGATTTATATTCTACTTTCAAAATATTTCCCTACACTATGCACTAGTCATAATATCAAATGTTATTTTAAAGGCGTATCAAGCATCTTTGACTATCATAAGGAGAAATCTCCTCCGATTCTGCGTTTGCATGTGTGTGTGCGGGAGGTCTTATGGTAGTCTCATTTTTAAAAGCATTGCGAATTGAATTTAAAAATATTCTCTATTTGATTTTAAAGATAGATAAACTGTTTTTGTTGCTCACACCAGTCCCACGACTGATCCGGAGTTTATTGTTTTCTTTCCTAAACTCTGGGTGCTCATTATTTTCTACACGAGCAGTCTAGAGTTGGGTTTTTCAGATAGTCAAATTTAGTAGATTATCTGGAGTTAGTTTAGTCTTTGGATCGCACCAGTCTTGGTTATCTTGGTGCATCGTTATTGGGAGTTCAAGCTACTGTTGGATTGATTTTTGGAAATGGAGTTGCAGTTATTTTTGGAGTTCTCCTTTGAAGACTATATTGGAGTTATGTTGCTCCGCTGCTAGTTGATATATATTTTTCTTTCCGCTGCTATTTTATTGTATCATATCTCTGATGTATATTGATATCTATTGTATCACTATGTTTTATCAGATATTGTATCAAAGCTGTATATCAATGTATTATTCTTTTATTCCGCTGTGTTGTTTACTTAGTGATTGTTATAAGCTCCGGCGAATCGGATTTGAACGGTCGAATCTATGGCATTCAAATACGATTTGATGTATGGATGTCGATTTTCGAGCGGGCAAATTCTGTCTCGTTACATTTAGTATCAGAGCTAAGGTGAAACTTTAGCTCAGGAGTATAACACATTAAGTAGCTCATTAGAGATAGGATGAAGTAAATCCTAGAATGAGTTATCCCTAAGATATCCGTTTGAATGTCTAAGTAAAATCTCTTACTATCCACTGATAGTGAGTATGAGTATAAGAAGAGAACGAGATAGGGGACAGGAAATACGACTATAATTAGTCAAAAACTCTGTAACAACAGTGGAAATAACTTTCTTATCAATTTCCTTTGATTCGTTCCAAATTCTTTCGATTTCTTCGTGACAGCTCCAGAAAGAAGTTTCGGTGCGGGGAGGCCCTACGAATCATAATAGGAAAATTCTTACTTCGTATTTCATCGATTTCGTATCAGTTTTGGATTTAAACCTTAATGAATTTGTAATTTGAATTAAATTGGAAATTTTAAATTGAGTTAAAATTGATTAATAGAATATGAGGATAAATTGAATTAAATCAGTAAAACGATTTCGTTTAAAACCAAATTTGAAATTCTGTTGTAATTTCGTGGGTTGGTCGAAGTCCGAAGAGGGACAAATTGGTATGTATTCTGAGATATTCCGACTTGAGTTTGGAATCCATATCTTGAGTTTGAGGAATTATAGGAGATCGAATCTGTCTATCTCTGTGTTGTTTTCGTGCCTGTGAATTTCGAGGACGAAATTCTTTTAAGGGGGGAAGTTTGTAACGACCCTAGATTTTTATTTAATTTAAATTGATAATTAAATGAAAACTTTGAACAAAAATTTATAAAATTGATTTTTAATGTTGCGAGTTTCCCCGATTCAATATATAAAATATATTAAGTCAAATTGATTTGCATATATGTGTATATATGAGAATATATATATGTATATGTTGGATTTGAAAATATAATCTTAAATAAATGAGTCAAAGACTAATTATAATAATAACAATTAAAATATAAACTAGAAATACAAGACAATAAATGTCGAGTTAAACAAATGAATAAATATAAGAGTAAAACACGTTTAACAAATTCTAACAACAAATTTAAATATAGAACTACATCCAAATAAATAAGTAAAGTAATAAACAAAAGCATGTATACTTACAAACTGATAAAACAAGACAAAGTAATATAAGTGTGTAGACTATAAAATATAAATTGAACACATTGAACAAAAATAATAACATTTAATGTCATTCATATTACAAAACAAGAAGATAAGAAGAATATACATAAGCATGAATAAACAAATGCATGAAAAAAAAGAAGAAACAAAACCACATAAAGCTGCAACCACCAAAGCAATGTATAAAGTAAAGGAAATAATGAACAAAAATATAAACAAAGTATACAAGGGAAATCTAAGTACATATAAAATATAAAACAAGAACTTTAGCACAGCAAAGAATGTATATATGCAACTGAACATATGAAGTAACACAAAGAAAACAAATACATTCAAGTATGAAACAAAAGAAGGGTTATGCAGGCAAAACAAAAAGCAAAGTATTCCAAAACAAAAATACATACAAGTATGTAGCTTGCAAAAGAAAGAAACCAAAATATGAAGTGTAGTATTAACAACAGTAAGCATGTAAATATGCAGGCAAGAAAAATGCAGGCTGAAATAAACAAATCTAAAGTAAATCTCATCTCAAAAAGCTGTAAACAAAAGATACAACATTGTGTAAGCTAGGCTAGGCTAGAAATAATAAGAAGACTAAGAACTAAAATATACTTTAACCTGGAAAATAACACAGAAACAAGTACTGGAGTAAGGCAAGCATGGGAACAAAGGTCATGCATTTAATGAAAGCATCCTCAACCATGACTTGTTGTACAAAATATAATATCACTGGTAAGTTTCTTTTTTATACATCAAACTCTTCATTTTTGTTCGTCCATTCAAAGTTGAGAAACAACTAAAGTAAACATTATCTTAAAAACATTAAATCAATGAAAACCAGAGAAGCAAAGATCTCAGCAAGCATGCAAGTTCAACAATAAGTAGCTCTGTTCTTCCTTTCCTGTAAATCAAGGTGAGTGACATCATAAAATTTAAAAAGTTAAATATATATGTATGTTGCCTGATCATCTATGAAAACAAGTGTGATCTGTGAATGAATTTATCAGTTAGCTTTGTATATGAAAATATTGTTGTGCATATATCAGTATTCTTCTCTGACATTAGTTCTAGGCTTAAGTACTCATCCAAATTCATTTGTTCTTGATCCAAGCTTTGACAAGGCTTAAGTTTTGAACCCAAAATGATCGTTATAACCTATATTAAAGAATTAACAATTGATATAAAATGAAACCTCTTGGAAATATCACTGGACTTGAAGAAGACTGAACAAAACTATAACTTAGTCAAAATTTAAACATTTTATTTTACAATTTCAAGCATATAAACTGAATTCTCTTACTTAAACTTGATTTTTAAAACAAACATCATGATTTTTAGGGCTAAGATAAAAGAGCAGTTGCGAGATGAACGAGATATGGTTTTGGGGGAAAATCTGATGATCGGCGTGTTAATTTTTGGCAAAATTTGGCGTGGAGGTACTAGTATGATCGTAGATTATAGGAAAAATACTGAAAAAAATTTCGAATGAGTAAATTTTTGGGTTGGATCGAAACTAGGGTTTAAGAGGGGTAATGGGTTTGGCTCGGTTGTCGAGGCAATGCGAGGGCATCAGGGAATTAGAGGCGATCAGACTAGGTGGGTTAGAGGCGTTGGGTGGTGGCGAAGCTTCGGACCAAGTTTCGAGGTGGCCGGTGGTCGTGGGTGATGGTACGATGGGTTTTGGGTGGTCGAGTTTTTGGGTCAGTGGGTTCGAATGGGTCAAATTTGATCTGATCGAAATTTTCTTCGATCTGGATAATGCTTTGGGGTCTCGCGTGTTCGTGTGTGTGTGTGGGATGGACGCGGTGCCCATCGGTGGCCGGAGGAGCGTGGGTAGGTGCACGGTGCACGTGTGTGCACTGGGGAGGAAGGAAAGTTTGGGCCTGGGGAAGAGGGGGAAAGACTCGAAAGAATGCTCGAGCACGAGATGTTTTGGCTCGAGTTTTTGTTTTGTTTTGGGTTTGCGTGAGCAACTTGTATTTTCAGATTTGAAAAAAAATAAAAAAAATAAAAAGAAGAAGGAGGAGGATGCGACAGGGAGGGAAGAACGACTCGGGGGGGAACTGGGAAGGAACGTGGGCTTTCTCGGGTAAACGAGCAGCTTGCCTCGAGTCCACTTCCTGATGAATTTGCCTAAAACACTAAGTATTTTGTTGTACAAAATTTAATATCAATTTGATAAATATTGTTAGTTAATGTTGAGTTAAGATTGGATCTAAAATTTATTAAAAGAAAGTTTTTAAAATGATTAATTAAGATAATTTAATTATAAATTAAGTGTTTTAAAAGTTATTAAGAATGATTTATTTATAATGGTAAGTAAAGCTTGATTTATTGAATTTATAATTGTAATTCATTAGAGGTTTATCAATTTGCAATTAATAAATTGGTAAATAAATAATTAAGTGTTTAAATTATTTGTAATTAATAATTGTTAATGATAATTAATTATGAAGATAGTTAATTACAGATTTTAAATAAGTTAAGGGAAATTAATCAAAAGAATAATTGAATGATTAAAGGTTATTAAATAAATAAATAAATAAATCAATGTAATTAATTTTAACAGTAAATTTGGATTTATTTAAATTAATAACAATCATTGTGTAATTGTTAAGTATGATTACTAATATAAGTAATTGAGGAATGAATTGTTCAGTGTAAATAAGTGTGTTAATCAGATTAGTTTAAGTTAATTACATGAGTTAATAATCTGGAACAATCAGTTTACAAATTGAGAAAAATATGATTACTTAGAAAGTAAATCATAGGTAATTGGTGGATGTAGTGAATTGAATGATAATTAGAAATTGAGTATAATTATTTATTAATAATAAAAGAATTAATTAAAAATTGTGATAAATTAAGATTAATTTAAAAATTAAAGATTAATTGATTCATTGATTTAAGAATGATTAGTTAATAATTAAGGGTTAACTAATAGATTTGAAAGAAAGATTTATTTCAAATAATTTGTGATTAAATTATGATGATTAACCCGGATTAATAATTGATACATCTGATTTAAATTAATAAGTTGATTAATAAATTCACATGTGAATGTTTGAACTTGACTGAATAATTAATTTGTCTGATATCCTTGATATTGATGCTTTGTGACATATCCTAATTTGTGTTATGATGTGAGATGTAATTTATTTATCTGAGATAAATGTAATTATTATCTGTGATATATATATTTGTGTTCTTTGAATAAAAGATAAGCGTTATGGGTTATATCGCTTATCAAATATAAGCGTTATAGTTTATACCGCTTATCAACTATATTTCTGTGTTTAATTTGTGATGATTGAAATGATGTTGCACTATTGTGTTAAACCCCTGGACCACACCATACACACACAAATTATGGATTTCACGAGGAAATCGATTAAGTCGCAGAATTTTGAAATAGTTTTAAATTTGAATTTTTAAATTCAAATGTTTTGGAAATGGAATCGGAATAAATGTAAAAAGCTTTTGGAATGGAATTTCAAAACAAAAATTTATTTTTAAATTACTTGATTAAGTTTTGGAATTTAAATAATTTGATTTAAAATTAAATTCAATACTTGAAATTGAATTCTATGATTTGAAATCAGGGATTAAAGATATTATAAATATGTTGTATGAATTTAACCCAAGGATTTCAACTCGTATAAATGAATCAGATTTCCAAAATGAAAACTGTTGTTTTCAAATGATAAACACTTTTAGATAAGAACTGAGATTCCAGTTAAGTAGGGGAATTTCAAGATTGAATAGAGAAATGATTTTCCTAAGTTATGAATGAATTCTTTTTGAAAGCTATGAATTAAATCTGTTTATTTTTAACAGATTTAAATTGATGATTTAGTTAAATCAAATTGAAATGAAATTGTTTTGAAGGCTATAAGTTAAATCTTTGATTTGAAGATTTAACGAGTTAAATTGAAATGAAAATGGATTTGGAAAATCTGTGAATGAATCTTTTGTTGTAAAAGATTAAAATGTGAAAATTGTTTAAACCGTTAAAGGTTGTGAAAATGGATCTTTTTGTTTAAAGATTGAAATGGTAATTGGATTAAACCATTTGAAAGAAAGTTTTGAATTATTAAGTTGTGACTTAATTGAAATCCCATTATACATTTGTTTTTGAAATATTGCGCTCACTATTCGGGTTAGCCGGGAAAAGACCTTTGGGTCGTATAACCCATTCCGAATATGTGATACGTCGTTATGGATAGCATTTGAAGACCGGTGATGAAGACCGGGTATTTGCGAAAGCGATAGGATGACCTATCGATTGTTTCTGCACCGAGTCGCGCCGGTATAGAGACTCCCTAGGTGATGGGAAATCCGATCGGGATTGTGAATATCCGGATTGCAAGGACTTCTTTGTAAGTGCCTTCGGTTTTGTTCGATCCCGGAACAGACTTGTATGGACTGTATGTCTGACATTACAAATTGAGATATAAAGCCGATTTCTTTCAAATATATTTCTGTTGGTGGCGGAGAATTTATTCTTTTAGCTTAACACCCTTCTCTGAGACGTACGAGCTCAGAGGTTATATAGTTGAAGTTATCAGCGATATATTCCCAATTTGGTAATGTGACATGCTGAGTGTTGTTGAAATGATCATTGTGTTGATCATTTGTGATAGGATCATTTGTTTGATCGTCTATCTTGGTGATCATTTCTATGATCATTTGTTGACCCAAAACATGGCTTTTGTATAAAGTATATTTTTGTGGACGTGACTTCGTCGAGCCTCACACCCCGGAAATGGTCAAAACAGGAAAGAAGCAGCAAGGTTATGAGGGGTAGCGCCCTTTAGGATATGTGCATTTCCTTCTGGAAAAGGGTGGTATCATGGTATAGAGCCCAGATACTTACTCATGTTGAAACACTTTGTTATTATGATTGTGTGAATTGATTAGAGAGCTCTCGGATAAAGGTCCCAAAGGACCGGGGGATGGCATATTCGGTCAGTTGTTACTCAGTTAGGGGTAACCCGGCCTTGTGTTGGTATAGATCCGGTTTGGTTCTCGGGGATGTCCATCCAGAGGCATTCTCATGTGGCAATGGGAAGTTCCTTGGCCTGACCATTTGTTGGAAATCCAAAGAAACAATACGAAACTTGTACGGTTTTAGTTGTATAACCTGCCATGGAATGTGGCGGTAACCTGCTATTGAACATGGTAGCTATAGTAGGCATAAGTGCGGAATGTCTATGCTGGCTAAGATTTATATTCTACATTCGAAATATTTCCCTACATATGCACTAGTCATAGTATCAAATGTTATTTTAAAGGCGTATCAAGCATCTTTGACTATCATAAGGAGAAATCTCCTCCGATTCTGCGTTTGCCTGTGTGTGCGTGCGGGAGGTCTTATGGTAGTCTCATTTTTAAAAGCATTGCGAATTGAATTTAAAAATATTCTCTATTTGATTTTAAAGATAGATAAACTATTTTTGTTGCTCACACCAGTCCCACGACTGATCCGGAGTTTATTGTTTTCTTTCCTAAACTCTGGGTGCTCATTATTTTCTACACGAGCAGTCTAGAGTTGGGTTTTTCAGATAGTCAGATTTAGTAGATTATCTGGAGTTAGTTTAGTCTTTGGATCGCACCAGTCTTGGTTATCTTTGTGCATCGTTATTGGGAGTTCAAGCTACTGTTGGATTGATTTTTGGAAATGGAGTTGCAGTTATTTTTGGAGTTCTCCTTTGAAGACTATATTGGAGTTATGTTGCTCCGCTGCTAGTTGATATCTATTTTTCTTTCCGCTGCTATTTTATTGTATCATATCTCTGATGTATATTGATATCTATTGTATCACTATGTTGTATCAGATATTGTATCAAAGCTGTATATCAATGTATTATTCTTTTATTCCGCTGTGTTGTTTACTTAATGATTGTTATAAGCTCCGGCGATTCGGATTTGAACGGTCGAATCTATGGCATTCGAACACGATTTGATGTATGGATGTCGATTTTCGAGCGGGCAAATTCCGTCTCGTTACAGTAACCAGCAAGCAAAAGTTTATAAAAGTCAATCATTTCATAGTAGACATATGCTATACGCTAAACCACTCTAAATCCTTGTGTTTCTGCGCGTTTTTCTTACTTATTATTAGTGTGTTTGTTAGATCTTTCTCTTTTTCCATTTATATTCTTCATTTTATCTCTTCAAACATATCCAAAGAGTGGGTTTCTCAATTTTGGTACAAACACTTTAGTGCTTTCACTGAGAACACCCAGTTTTTCTCCCGCTCGTTGGATCTACTATTGATAATGGATTGTGTAAATCTAAGAAGAAGATCCAAATTTCAGGTTAAAGTTCTCCCATCCTATTCACATTTGCATCAAGTCTAGGAAAGAGCTTCGCTATCCATCATGGTTAACATTAGGACTACTACAACAGCTGTAGATCCAAAAGAATGGGACAGACAGAACCCCGTACCACTACCACCTACCGATCAGAATGCTACCGGACCATCAGATTCGCAAGGTCCTGTTAATAGGGAAGAATTTCAATTGCTAATGCAAGAACTGATGCAAAGCCACCAACCGCTTACTCAACAACTCCATGCCAATGCAGAATTGACCTACAAACTAAATCGTCAAAGACGAAGGAGATCTAGGAGGGATCAGGCTTCTTATTCATCCACTAAGAGTTTAGCCTCTTCTGACAATCACCATAGATCCACGTGCCCACGGTTAGACGGAAGCTATACACAAGCTACTGGATAGCAGTGCACCTTGTGTCTTCTTGGGCAACGAGGGTTGGCCCATCAATTAGCCATCAGACTGGACCATCCTCCCGAGGAGGTACTGTTCCTTATCATGTTATGGACAACTGCACTGCCACCACTGCTACTGAATTGGGAGTTGATGCCCGAAGTCGAACAGATCCGAACCGTCGCCAACATGAATATACTCCAGAACCTTATGTCCCAGAAGGCCAAGAACCAAGTAGGCGAGACATAGACCGTCAGCAGCGTCTGGCCCATCCTCGCATTGTTGAACCCGACCACACCTTGGCTCAGTAGGCCTAGAACGTCCAGATGCCAGACATCCCGATGATGATCCATCCGATGATCCGTGAAAGTCAGGGTCTCACCAATGACGACTAGGGAATCTCCCGAAGTCATACTCCTTTTACTGATGATATACTTTACGTTGAACCACCTCGACGATTCAAGATGCCAACTCTACCCGTTTATTAAGGAAGCTCTAATCCTAATCAGCATATCTTAAAGTATGAATGGTTGATGAATGCTGCACAAGCCGATGATGCGGTCAAGTGCCGAAGTTTCCCGATCTCTATAGGGGACATAGCAACTATGTGTTTTACCCGTTTATCACCTCGATCTATCATGTGTTTTGACCAGTTGGCAACAAAGTTTGTTGAACAATTCTTCATGCATGTCCCAAGGCCGAAGGATGTTAATACCTTATCTAATGTCACTCAAGCTCCTGGAGAGACACTTAGACGCTATTTGGAGAGGTTTCACGCTGCATGCGCCGAGATTAGTAACCCCAATGATAGCTCAATTCTGATGGCATTAACTAAGTGTATCGATCCTGATTTTGAATTTGGCAACTGGTTAGCCAGAAAATCTCCTACGTCATTGGACCGTTTCTATTCCAAGGCAGCCCAATTCTTGAGAAGGGAGGATGTGAAACAGTCAAGGAAAAAGGATGAGGTAGGGCCTAGTATGGAAGGAATTCAGAGCAATGTTGTTGTTAAACAAACCGAAGAGACTGTCGGTAAAGAGCAATTGAACATATAGAATAAAAAGAATCAATAGAAAGATAATGGAAATCAGAACAGGAAAGGAGATCAGAATCATGGGCCATAAAGGCTCGTATGTTTGACAATTATACTCCTTTGAATACGTCGCTGGAAAATGTGTATTTACAGACCTGCAATACTATTCAGTATAAGAAACCTGCTTCGAAACAATCAATGGAAAAATAGTTTCAGAGGGTGAAGTTTTGTAGATTCCACCAAGGCAAAGGCCATAACACAAATGAGTGCTGTCATTTGCAAGATCTCGTTGAGAAGTTGATATGTGAGAAAAAGCTAGAGCAGCTTGTGCGGGCGTTGCGGTCAGGAGGTGCAGGCCCATCGAATCAGAACCATATACAATTCAGGCAAGACAGGGGGAACCCGCTCGTACTGGCAGGAGGTTGGTGATAAATACTGTTTGTGATGGTCCTCATGTAGCAGACCGAAGCTGGAAGGAAATGGAGTCGCATTCCAGTTCTATTAGGCATGCGAGCTTCATATGTTGTACTAGTTTGGAAGACGGGGCTCCGGCCAAGCAACAGAAAACGTTGAAATATGACATCATATGTCGAGACAGAGATGCTGATAGGGTTGAAGCCCCAACCATTAATCCATTTGACATGTCAGCTCAAGTAGGTCCTGCTTGGTTAAAGAGGATCTTAGTAGAAAGTGAAAGTTCTGTAAACATATTGTTTAAGCGAGCCTATGAAAACAGATGAAAATGGAAACCAAATATTTGAAGCCTTAACAGTCCCGTATCTATGGCTTCAATGGGAGCATAACAATACCCGCTGAGTGGTGGAACTGCCAGTGGAATTGGGGATTGGAGAACGCCGGAGAGTCCGGATATTGTAGTTTGTTGTGTTAGATATAGACTCGCCATACAATGCTTTCTTGGGCCGACCGACCCTAGCTGAATATAGGGCTGCCATTGCCCCTTGGTGCTTGACTTTAAAATTCCCTACCGACAATGGAGTTGGAGTCGTTC
Source organism: Allium cepa (assembly GCA_030765085.1). NCBI lineage: Eukaryota > Viridiplantae > Streptophyta > Magnoliopsida > Asparagales > Amaryllidaceae > Allium > Allium cepa. The sequence goes on from CM060937.1 coordinate 311,113,310, forward strand.
AGCGAGACTAGGTTGTTGGACGAGCTTGTTATGTTGTAGAGCTACGAGAGGCGCAGCGAAAAGACAAAGGAAAGGGCGTAAAGGAATCTCTCTGCATCTGCTTAGTTGAGAATTGACAGCTAACGCCAGGGCCTAGGCCTGGGCACCCCAACCGATTCCCAAGGGAACTTGACCGAGAGATGCCTAAAGGAAAGAAAAAAGTAAAGATAGTTAAGCTTCCCTAGCCAAGCTGACGATCGATGTTCCGATCGACCGTGATGACGATTCTAAAATTATAAAATTGGATCTCAGCTAAGCCAACGGATGCAAGAGGAATTGGTTGAATTTCTTCGGGAAAACCTCGACATATTTGCGTAGACACATTCTGATATGTATGGAATCTCCCCGGACATCGCGAGCCACACATTGAATATTGACCAGCGGCATGTCCCGGTCAAGCAAAAAAGGCGTGCTATGGATCCAGAGAGATCTGCCGCCCTTAAGGAAGAGGTAGACAAGCTTAAGTCGAACGGGTTTATTCACGATGCATTATACTCGAAATGGATGTCAAATCTTGTACTCGTCCGAAAGCCAAACAGGAAATGGAGAACATGCATTGATTACTCAGACTTGAATATGGCTTGCCGTAAAGACAGTTTTCCATTACCCTGAATCGATCATCTCGTAGACTCAACAACTGGACATGAACTCTTATCCTTCATCAATGCGTCTTCTGGTTATAACCAGATACCCATGCACTTACCTGAACAGGAACATACCAGCTTTGTAACGGACCTGGGACTTTACTGTTATAAAATCATGCCGTTCGAACTCAAGAATGCCAGAGTAACTTACCAACGATTGGTTAATCGAACGTTCGCCAACCAGATTGGAAAAACCATGGACGTATATGTGGATGACATGCTCGTAAAGTCATAATTATTCACTTACCATATCAAGGACCTGGAATCAACGTTTAACATCCTCCGATAATATAGAATGAAGCTCAATCCATTGAAATGCAATTTTAGGGTTGCATCCGGAAAATTCTTTGGGTTTATCGTCAACGCTCGAGGAATCGAAGCTAATCCCGAAATAATATTGGCAATCAGAAATCTTGAGACTCCAAGAACTATAAAGCAAGTCCAAAGTCTAAAGGGTAAAGTAGCAGCACTGAGCAGGTTCATCTCAAAATCTACTAATAAATGCATTTCCTTCTTAGACCTAATCAGAAAAGGGAAACAAAACTTTGAATAGACTACGTAATGTGAGGGTGCATTCCGAGCATGGATTCAACATATCTCCACATCGCCTATCTGTCAAAGCCCATTGATCGCGAGAGATTGTAAATTGGCGGTGTTAGAAAACGCAATCAGTGCTGCTCTATTTCGGGAAGAAGACCGGATACAACAGCCAGTGTATTAAATTAGCAAATGACTGACCGGAGCAGAGAGAAATTATCCAAAGCTGGAAAAGTTGGCTTATTGCCTTGTCATCACAGAAGCTTCGTTCGTATTTCCAGGCTCATCGTATCACCATTTTCACCGACCACTATTACGATAGGTCCTTAGGCGGACTGAGATGTCAGGTAGGTTACTTAAGTGGAATGTCAAGTTAAGTCGGTTTGACATTACTTACACTCTAAGGAGGTCCATTCAAGGACAAGTCCTAGCAGATTTCATAGCTGAATTTACTATCCTAGAGGGCTTGCCCAAAACCAGTGTATCTCCCAAGTATATCTGGAAGCTGCATATTGATGGTGCATCGAATGACCATTGCTCAAGTGTTGGGGTCATACTTGAAACTCCATAAGGTCGGTCTATATGCTATGCTTTGAAGTTTGATTTTCGTGAGACCAACAACGAAGCTGAATATGAAGCCCTACTTGCTGGATTGAGACTAGTTAGAGATTTAAGAATTATTGCCCTGGAGATTTACTGTGACTCGTAGTTGGTCGTGTGTCAAGTTCAGGGAGAATACCAGGCCAAAGACCGAACGCTAGCTGCATACATAGATCGGGTCCAAAAGATATTGAATCAGTTCGATTATTATGTCATCTATTGCATCTCCCGAGAGCACAATCAAAAAGCTGATTCATTAGCAAAGTTGGGCAATACAAGTGAGGCACAACAAATGAGAATCATTCCCATGGTAACATTATCTTCCCTGAGCATCGATCAAGTGGAAATAGATTAGGCATTTGAGGTCATTCTCGGTAAGGAGTCATGGACGACTCCGTATAGAAATTATCTCGAGCATGGGACCCTACCGGAGCACAAGAGTGAAAAGAGACAATTTCTTTGGAAAGCTTCGCGGTTCACAATCCAGAATGGAGTCATGTGTAGAAGAGGTTATTGTGTTCCTTTACTCCGGTGTATCGCTCATGATGAAATCAAACGAGTATTGCATGATGTACACGAAGGAGAATGTAGCGATCACACCAGGGGGCAAGCTCTCGCCAAGAAAGTGCTTCGATACAGATACTATTGGCCGAATATAAATCGCGATGCATCGGATTATGCCAGAAAATGTGACAGATGTCAAAAAAACGCTTGGATTCCTAGAACCCCAGCTACTGAAATGACTCAAATGGTCAGTCCATGGCCATTTGCAGTATGGGGCATTGACATTATTGTTCTCAACCTTTAGCAAAAGGTGGTGCGAAGTACGCCATCGTCATAGTTGATTACTTTACCAAATGGCGAAAGCTGAACCCCTTGCTACAATCACAACAAAGAAAGTGATCAACTCTATAGAACGCAAAATTATCTGCCGATATTGTCTCCCACATACCATCGCCACATACAACGGAGCCCAATTCGACAGTGTTGACTTTAAGAATTTCTATCAACGGTTCTACATCCAGAAGAAGTTCTCTGCAGGTGCACACCCTCAAGCGAATGGACAGGTTGAAGCTGTTAACAAAGTTATAAAGTCTATCCTGAAGAAATGACTGGAAAAGGCTAGGGGCAAATGGGTCGACGAACTTCCTATGGCTTTATAGGCTTATCAGACAACCCACAAATCTACGACCAGCCACACTCCATCTTTCTTTCTTGCGGTTCCGAAGCCGTTATTCTAGTCGAGATGGAAGTACCTTCTCATCATGTGACTTATTATGATCCGAAAATGAATGTTATATTACTTGCTGAATCTTTGGATTTTTTTGGATAAGAAGTGTGAAGAGGCTGATTTGAGGGCAGAAGCATATCGATGTCGAGTCGCCAAAATATACAATGCGAAGGTCCGACCTTGAAACTTCGAACTCGACGATCTCGTCCTCAAGAGAATTTACCTAGCTCCTTCACATATGAAACCAACGTGGGAAGGACCGTATGTCATTGAACGAAAGCTCGGAGATGGTACATTCAAATTACCGACCGTTGACGATCTCATTTTGCCAAGAGCCTGGAACAGTGAAAGTTGCTATTACACATAACAGGCTTTGTTTATTTATTCAGTCTATTTTACATTGGAATTTGTTTATGTATTTAAAAATTTGAATTTGTAATAAGGCAACTGACTTTGCCGTATTTTCTTATTTTAGCAATAAAATGCAATCTCTTTGAGCCAGAGCTGTGATTTTTTGAAATGCATCAAACCACCATCACTATGCATGGAGAGCTAAGTTCCACCATACAGTGGGATTTATTCACATAGGGAGTGATGGTGATGCGACTGGTCACTTGCTAAGTGAAACCCGAGCTCGGAGACAAGTCATCACACTAAAGCCAAAAAGGATTGATACACAATAATCCTCTAACTAACTCCAGATTCCTAGAGTGCAAATTGGAGTATAAACCTGCAAATGCGCTTTCAAAGAGGGTGGATCCGTCCACCTAATTCGCTCGTATCTTAACTAAGTTTTAGGAGGATGGATCGGTCAATCTAATCACCTCGCTTGTTAACTCAATGTGGATGTGAACCAACCATCCATGATCCCGATAGATTCGTCGTTCCAAGAGTGAAAATGAAATCCTAAAGCCTAAATAGATGTGACTGAGCATCTATCGGCCAACCTAAGATTCCAGAAGTGTGAACTGGAGTACAAATATAAAAACCGAGTGGGTGTGGTTCGACCACCCATCAACTAACTTCGGATTCCCAGAGTGCGAACTGGAGTATAAAACATTTACTAACTCTAAGTCCCCAGAGCATGGACTGGAGTACAAACACTAGCTAACTCTAATCCCTTGAGTACGGATTGGAGTTCAAACACAAACCGAATACGAATCGACCATCCGTAAGATAACTCTGAGTCCCCGGAGAGCGGCTGGAGCATAAATGTAAACTAGGTGTGACTGAACACCCATGAATCAATCTATGTCTCCAGAGTGTGAACTAAGTTTTAAATATCAAACGGGTATGACTGACCTCCCCTAAAATAACTTAAGTCCCCGGAACGTGGATGTATCTCCAAACCTTGTGCGGGTGTGATAGACCATCGATCTATAAGTTCGATCCCCAGAGTGTGGATGTGATCACCAATAGATGAGCAAGTCGGATATGGCCTCCAGAACTCGTCTTGTTTCAATTTTGCTTCGGCTAAGTTAAGCTCGATACATTAAAGGCAATCAACGATTGTTAACCAATCTTTTCGTTTTATCCTTGGGACTAGGGGCAGAACTTAAGTGCCGACCACTGATTAAGACAAAGCAATACCGGAATTCGACTTAGCGCTCGATCGCGACTCGAAACTGCGACTCCAGAACTTAGCAACTAAAACCTTGTCTGATTTAAAGACTAAAACTCCACAAGTGTATTAAATGAAAGTTTGAATGCTGAAGCACTTTAACAAATGAACACAAATTGAGCTAGAGGCAAAATGAAATATTATTTCAATCATTCTTTGAAAGAAAAAGGTTAAGTACAAAACTATACCAAAAGTCCTACTAGCGGCGGCCAAACTCGCATCTATTCATGGCTTACAAAAATAAAGCAAAAGTAGATTCCTATCTATCACCAAAAATAAGTCGAGAAGGAATATCTATTCTTTCTTTTTCCTCGGCTTCTTCTTCGGCGTTAACCCATTGGAGCTGCCACTTGGCTTCCTCTTTGACCTTTGCCTTTTGGCGGCTGATCTCCAATCGGGAGCATTATATTAACTTCCTCCTTCGAACTCACATGTATTGGAATGCTTCCTGAAGGCGAAGTTGGAGGGATAAGATCAACAGTGGGAGACGAGAGAGGCACACTGGTGTCCACGACCATACCACCAGGAGAAATCATTCGTAATGGGGCTGGACCAGGGCCTGCCATTCCACCTCCAAAGCTACTAGACCGGGCAGCTGCTTCCATTTCGACATTAATTTTGGCTATTATTTCTTCTACGTGAATTGTCTGAGCCTCGTCGAAAACGTTAGCAGTTGGGCCCGAGGGGCTAGTCACAGGTGCGCTTCCACTCATGACAAACGACAGATCAGCAAAGGGGTCACTATGATGACCGAGAAGTTCCTCCATCATCTGTTCATCGAAGGTAAGTGTGCTCCTCTGTACTCCATCCGTAGATGCAGTAGCAGCTGTCGTGGGCGCTTCCGCAATGATGGACTCCTGCTCGTGATGCAACTCTTGGGTTGTAGGAGGCATAGCAGATGTTACTCCAATCATTGTATAGAGACAAAGAAAAAACTATTAGTAATTACTTCAAGTAGCACTTTCGATTATGAGCAAACATGGGAAATGTGCAGAGTACCTTCCTCAGTTTGACTCGCAGCAGGCGTAGCATCTTTACAGACGTGCTCGCGAACTGGAGATAACCATGGTTGATCAGGATTATAAGCGGGAACAGACTGAGGATCAACTGCGGGTATAGAATCAGGTTGAGCTGGCGCAAGAGTTCTAGAACTTATATCATGGTGCTCAATACCAGAACCTTCTCCAACTTTCGAATGCTGAGTGCCAAGTTTCTCCTTTTCGTATGTGATCATGATATCGTAGAGAACTTTCCTTTCATCTTCACTCAACACCCGTTTCTCGAGCAAAAATTTATCGATCGATTCATCTTGGTGTTCGGCCTTTTCATCTTCTAACAATCGGCCCAAAGCATTATACAAATGTGTTGCATAATTATCGAGCCAGGTCATGTTTCTGTGCTTCAAGACACTGGCATTGTATATGATTAGAAGGTCTTCAATATCGGCCTCTAACCTGGCTTTCGCCGTTTTAACTTCATCCTCAACCTTGGCCTCTGCCTCCCGAATTTTGAGTGCTGCCGCATCCCTTTCACCACGGAACGCCACAGCTTGTTTGCATGCCTCTTGTGCTGCTTTATTTGCATCATCCTTTTCTTTAACAATTTCAAAGAGTTTGGCTTTAAGCTCATTAAGTTCCTTCAAAGCAGCATCCCTCTCTGCCATAACAGTGGTGTTTCGGTGGCACTTCTCCCCGACCAAAGCAAATGTGTCTATCGCAACCTTTCCATGGATTGATTAGCCTCATCGGTTTTCTTGGCGGCCTCTATTTCGTATTTTCGAGAAGACTCATCTTCGTTATTTAGCACTTGAACTATACGGTCTTTTTGGGCGAGGTCGGTTTCTAACTTCTCAATTGTTCTTGCTCGCTCAAAAGCCACCGTTGATGCTTTACGACTTTCATCCACTCCTTGTATTGGATATTAGATATCGTGGATGTAGTCATGCATCATTTGTTGCATCTCGGTTGGAATTTTCTTTAAGTGTGGAAGGACGATAAAGCTGTCGAAAAACATGTTCGAAAAGTCTCTTCTTAACTGGGTGATTTTGATCGCTCCTTCCCCAATAGGCTCGGTGATCGCTTGTTCAGTAATAGTGGAAGCTTCAGCCTCAGACCTGCGACGTTGCGAATCAGACCTGGGAACTTGAGAAGATGGTTTTTGGCATAGAGGCTGTAAGGGTTGTCTGTCATGGCCAGAGGGTTGTGTTGGAGCTCGAGGAGGTGGAGATCATGATTGGGAGCGATATCTATATTCTCTATCCCTATCCCTCTCGTAATGTTCTTAACTAGAATAACCACGATCACAGTCTCTGTCCGCTTTCCTCCTATGGGACTCATAGTATGAACTAGACGACTGGCGTGTGGAGCGGAGGCTTCCCAGCATTCTCCCCTAGTCATCATGTCTGCGAAATAGAAAGAAAAGAAGGATCGGTAATCTCCAAAAATGAATAACTTGTGATTGGAAATTGTGTAGTGCCGTGAAGTGTATGTATGCATGTGTTAAACCCCCCCGACCAATCAGATATATCGGCCACACTTGTAGGAAGTGACTCACTTAAATCTAAGGCACTTTGAAGCCCTTCTAATCTGGTGTCATGTTGGAGCGACACATAGTCCGAAATTGGAATGTCGGCAAGCCCTTCAAAAGCATTCTCTATTTGAGAGGGAGGAGCCTCCGAGATTCTAACACTAGAGACTGACAAAGACACAATCACGGATTTCCATCTCATGGACTTATGACGCTTATGTGCTGCTTCCTTGCCTTTCCTCCTTCCCTCTAAGTTCTGAAAACTGCCAGAAGGCCTAACTAAAGGTTCATCGTCGGTGGTCGTGTTCCCTTCATCGCCCTCCTTGGCAATTATGATTCCGGGCGCTCTATGTTTAGCCCGTCTCACCAGGGTCGCCCTAAGCGATCACTCCTGTCTTATGCTTTGGTTTCAATCGATTAACCCGACAATCCTCAAATTTCTATCTGTGAGCATCGAGTCCATGTCTCTTATCCCGTCTGGGTCTTCCTGAAGAATCCGTACTATTTCTTTGAAACGGGCACCTTCGATTCGTGGAATTACGGCTGTAAAGGAAAGAGAATATTAGTTTCAATGTCAGTTATGACCATCTCGTTGGCTTCTGGAAAAGTTGCAGCACTTATGTCTGATTAACCATCTACTGGCGAACCCTTGAAAGCATCGAACGTTAAACCTTTCCATCTTAAAATAACTAAGCCTAGTCCAACACCCCGTCACCACTTGGCAATTCCAAACTGCCTCAAGAAATGTGAAGAAAGGATTGTCTCCCTAACTCTTGACATTAAACAGGTATCTGACTTCCTCCGGAGTTGGGGGTTGAAAATGATATTCCATGAAAATGATGAATACACTATTCAACGGTGCATATCCATTTGGATGTAATTGCGACGGAGCGATATTGAAGAAAGCTAACACTTTTCGAATATACTGGTTGAATGGAGGAAGTGTTCCAACTGTGCACGAATGTCGATTAAAGGCCGTGAATCCTTCTATGGGAGCGTGTGGCCTGTCATTTGGTCCAGGTAGTAGAACTTCATCTAATGGTAGATCGTGCCTTAAGCATATTCGCCCCAACATATCTTCGGAGACATTAGACGGCATAGAATCTTGAGGATTTGCGATAAAAGTTGCTCCTGGGAGCTCGTTCGAAGCTGGACCTATTGCTTCGGCTGCAATGGCCGACGTCTCTATTATCGAAGAAGACGAACTTTGAGGCTCTTGCTGCTGTGAATTTGTAGATTCCATAACTAATCAACTCATCAAAAGCCATTATTAGATGATAATAAGCCCGTGTGTTTCCCAGTATGATGTGCATGAATGTGTTGTGTGTTGCAGTGCTATATAGTGCTAAAAAGATTCTACAGAATTTAAGAAATGTTTAAACAACAAGACTTCAGAATTCAACTGGAGTGACCATCATTGCTGGTCGTCAAAACCGTGCCATCTAAAATTTAGAGACTGATCCAAGTTAAAGTTTGTTAAATTTAGTCAAGTTACAACTCCATTGACGAGCTTCGAAGGGCAGTCGAATGTGCAACAAAAAGATTAAGTCCGGTTATGCAAGGCATAAGCTCGTCGGAGTCAAATGTTCGAGTGTGCATGAGTTTTATAACCATCAAAGTTTGAGTTTGTATCAATCACCACAAGCCTATTTTGTATCAACCAGGAGCCTACATTCATATCGATCGTTCTTCAGGGTTTCGTATTAGTCACCTAGTACTTATTCGTATCGATCGCATTGCCATCACTTCGTATCGTGGCTTTGGGTCGATACGAAGCTCTGTAGCTCCAAACCGATACGAATTTCCTACTTATATCCATTGGTTACAGATCGATGCAAAGCTCCCTCCCTAAAATCGATACGAATGTGTGATCTCCTTCTCCTTTCCATCGATACGAAGTCGAGGATGAGCTCTTTTTCCATAAACACTTCGTATACCCATACTTCTTAGTCTCCAAACCCATCCAGGCATTACCTACATCATCCTCGACCTTGCTTTAACCAGATTCTGGCATCAACAACGCCGGAATCGGCCATGAAAATAGATGAAACGACATCGAGCCTAAAGTCTTATTGTTTTGAAGTTGATTCAATTAGTCAATTACGTAGTTTAAAGAATTAGTTTGGAGATTAAAAAATTTGTTGCTTTGGAGACGAAGACTTCACAGTTCTTTTCTATTTCCAATCAATACGAAGCGGATATGAATGTAAGAGCAAGTGGGAAAATTTGGCTAAGTACGAAAAGCTATTTATATAGGCTCAAATCCAAGGGAGAAAACGCTTCGTATCCCTGTCGCCAAAATAGATTGAAGTGGTCAGAAATTCTATCGATATGAAGAGACTCATTCGCATCCATCAACTCATAGCGGTGTGGAAATTCGCATTTCATATCCATCATTGACCGGCTATTATCTTCGTATCCATCGGTAAGAATCCCATTGATACGAAGGATACAGTAGGATCACACTTGAGCAACTCAACTCAATCGATACAAAATATCAGTTTTGTATCCGTCCATTCAAATACCCTAAGACCTCGTATTCATCGATATGAAGCATCTTCAAGGACTATCCATTTCTCATCGATAGCCATCAGTACATAGCATGCATTCCAACGTCTCAAATCAATCTAGGAGGGGATCGATACGAAGGGGTGACCCAAAATAACCACCAAGCGTTGGTATAACTCGAATTTCACATCGATTCAAGAGAGGATCGATACAAAATTCAATAAAAAAGAACTGACAATGACTCGTGAATGTACGAACGTTAACGAGAGTCAGGTTAACATATGCATATTTGTCAGACTAATATTCAATTTTCAAAATTCACAGGAGTTGAATGCTTACCTGGTGACAATTACAACTTTGAACAACTATTTTCTATCATTCAAAACTCAGTTACAATAGTGAACAGTACAGCAATGGGCAACAAACCATTCATGATTTATATTACTAAAGATCAATCAAAATTTACACCTTTCGACGAGAAGACAATAACCGTTCAGACAAGTCGGATAATACTGTTCGGAATGAAGATTGCAACTTTTCAAAGCACGTCATGTTCTCACAAGACGTACTTTGAGGGGCAAATGTTATACCGCCTTTTGGCAAGGCTGTGACACCAAGGAATTGGCCGAAAATCAAAGATAGATCATCCCCAAGAACGAATGTACGCATATTCGCTATGGATAGTGGTAAATTTTTCCTGAGTTCGGATCAAGCTACAATTAACATGACACGATAGGAAAAGCCATGAAAGACAACGTTTCAAATTTCAAGTCAATCGGAGTTCGTATGCTCAAGATATAATCGATGCAGCTTAAGTGATCGCCTTGCTCGTATCCATGAAGTAATCAGAGAGAGACCTCCTTTGCATCGATCCTGTTCGAATCCATCAACTGCACACGGTTTCATATCGATCAATAGCAAGTCAGTCCACTTCGTATCCGTCCCTGTAGCTCTCTTCCTACCCATTAAATACCACCTCTCTTTGTATCTGTCAAGCTCGTTCTCTTTTGTATCCGTCAATGATCATTGTTTCGTATCGATTTCATTTCCACACACTTCGTATTGATCCTTCCATCCACACATTTCAGACTTTTCCAAAATTACTGATGTACTCGAATTCTACTCTTGTAGTTTATTGTAACCAGCAAGCAAAAGTTAATAAAAGTTAATCTTTCATAGTGGACGTACGCTATACACTGAACCACTCTAAATCCGTGTGTTTGTTAGATCTTCCTCTTTTTTCATATATATTCTTCATTTTATCTCTTCAAACACATCCAAAGAGTGTTGTGTCCAATTTTGGTACAAACAGTACTTTCATAAGCTTGGTTCCTAAAAATTCCTGCAGACTCTTCCAAAACTCGCCAGTGAACAAGGAATCTCTATCACTAACCATGCTGCTAGGAACTCCATGCAGTCTAATCTCATTCTTCATGAACAACCTTGCTAAAACAGGTGCCGCACTGGTTGACTTAACTAAAATGAAATGGGCACTCTTGGTCAATGTGTCCACTATAACCAATATACTTTCATTTCACTTGTTCGACCTTGGCAACCCATCTATGAAGTCCATAGAAATAGAATCCCACTTCCATACTAGAATATCTAACGGCTTGAGCAAACCACTCGGTTTTTGGTGTTTGGCTTTTGCCTGTTGGCAATTCAAGCATTGCCCTACACATAACCCAATATCTCGCTTCATTCCTTCCCAGATTAAAGTTCTCTTCATATCTTGATACATCTTGGTACCTCCGGGATGTATAGTGAACTTTGAATGATGACCTTCATCTAAGACTTCCTTTCTTATGTTTTCTACACTCAGAACACATAATCTTCCTTTCTTTCTTAACCACCCATTATGCTCAAGGCTAAAATCTTTCAAGTCATCACTCTTGGTTCCTTCCTTTAGCTTACTGATCCGTTCACTTAACACTAGATCCTCCATTTTCTTAGAAGCAATTCATTTGATCAAAACCGACCAAACTTCCAAACAAGACAATACAACTGTATCACCACTAGACCCTGCCTCGAATCTCCACTGCACTTTGCAATCTGCTAATGCTTTTAAATTTTTCCACTTAACTATCATTTCCAACACTGCATTCTGATGCTTCTTGCTAAGCGCATCGTCAACCTGGTTGCATTTCTCTAGTGTGTACTCAATCCCAAAATCATAAGCGGCTATGAACTCTAACCATCTCTACTGTCTCATGTTTAGCTCCTTCTGAGAGAACAAATACTTCAGCAACTTATGATCTGTAAACATCTCAAACCATTCTCCCAAAAGGTAATGGATCCACACCTTCAAAGAAAAAATCACAGCAGCCAACTTTAAATCATGTGTTGGATATCCGACCTCATGCGGTCTAAGCTGTCTAGAAGCATAGGCAATCACTTTACCTTCTGCATTAGCACAGCTCCTAATCCTGTTCCACATGCATTGGTACAAACTACCAGGTCCTGATTCCCCTTTGGAACTACGAACATAGGTGCATCGGTCAATAAGTGTCTCAAACTATGGAATTCTTCCTCACACTTATCGGTCCACACAAACTTCACATCCTTCCTTGTTAGCCTGGTCATCGATATTGCTATCCACGAGAAATCCTTAATGAATCTCTGATAATAACTAGCCAACCCAAGGAAATTCTTAATTTCGGTTACAGTCTCGGGTTTCTTCCAACTATTCACTACCTTGATCTTAGTTGGATCTACCGATAACCCTTCCTTCGAGACGACATGACCAAGAAACTTCACCTCCTTCTTCCAGAAGTGACACTTCAAAAACTTCGCTTTTAGCCGATGCTTCCTCAGCGTTCAAGCACTACTCTAAGATATACTTCATGATCTTATTCATCCTTAGAGTAAATCATGGTATCATCTATGAAAACTAGCACGAACCTATCTAAGTGCTCTTGGAAAATCTGGTTCATCAAATGCACAAAGAAAGCTGGAGCTTTCGTTGGTCCGAATGGCATAACTAACCATTGATCCATATCTGATCCTGAATGCTGTCAAAGGTATACTATCATCTGCTACCCTGAGATGATTGAAACCTGTTGCTAAATCCAACTGAGAAAATACCTTCGCTCCTGTAATATCTCGGAATTTTTAACAATATCAATTTAATAATCTGTATTAAAAATTAAATTGATATTGATATTCTGTTAATAATTATTCAAATAGATTTAATAATCTTCTTCAATAAATATTTAAATTGGTTATTTTATCTTTTTAAAAATAATAAATTTATTTCTATTTACAATATAAATATATGGTTTATATTTAAATAGATTGGTATTGTTTTAAATTTAATAAGTAAAGCATATTTTCTAGTTTTAATATTTGTAATAATTTGGAAAATTTGTTTTATTTAATATTTAAGTTTTTCAAAGTTATTGAATAAATGATTTTGGTTTAAATTTAATAAATGAATCATTTTTTAAAATTCTAATATATACATTATAAATTGGAAATTTTGATTTTAATTAGTATTGAGTTTTCACAGACTATTTCATAAATAAATATATGATTATAAATGTGATAAGAAAAATATTAAATGTTTAAATTAAATTGGATTGAGTTCTAAATTTAGAATAAATTCAATAAAAGGTTCTATGGTTTAACAAAATAGATATTTTATTGATAAAAATATAATTTCTTGTAAAATGATTTTTAATTTAATAATAAGAGATTTATAAAAACAATATTGATATTGTATTGTCTTTATAAATAAGTTTTGAACTGAATTTGTAATTTTTATTTCAAATTGAATTTATGTATATAACTTGATTTGAAAATATTTGATTTTGAATTTAGTTTGAATTTAAGTTCAAAAGTATAAATTTTAAATTGTTTTATTGTTTTATTTTTTAATATATATAAGTTTATTTATAAACATGATTTGTTTTTATTTCTTTTGTAAATTTATACACATATTTTAAAATAAACAAACAACTTAAACTAAGCTAACACATACATTAACTTGTAAATTAGTACTAATTATTATAAGAAACAAGTATTGCATTCTTTTAACAAGTGTTTCATCCATTTAACATGTGTTTAAAAATTAGCATAACAATTTGACAAGTGTTAAATTTTGTTTTAATTTTTCTTTTATTTCATTAAATCTGAAAATACATTAGTTTAGCTTGCATCTTCATTCGTGCATATATTTTTTCATTTCCTTAATCAAATACATCACCTCTAAAATCAGTAATTCCTACATATTCAACACCAAATCTAGATCACCTCTTCAAAAACCTGCATATTCAAAATCAATAACCTAAAAGCAAATTGCAATCCATTTCTGCATTTCCAAACCTGCATGCAATTGAAGATCTTTGCATCTCTGTTTGAAAACTCCTTCAAGCCTGCATTATTTCCTCGAAATCAAGCATGCAAATGATGTCTGCATGCACCTGCAAGTTTCAAATCTACATGCCTTAAAAAAAAAGGGCCTGCATTCTGTTCTTAAAGCCTGGAAATGAAATAATCTGCATTCAAGTGATCTAAGTCAGGAAATCATAAGCAATCTGCATTCTTGTCACTGGGATCATCTGCATATCATTTCAAACATGGAGTAAATCAAGATCTAGCAAAAGCACCTGCACCATTTTCCCTACAAATTCAAAACAGAGGGTCTGCATCTTTTAAATAAAGGTGAGTAACTTTTAACTTTTTTTTAAAAAAAAGGTTGCGTGCTAAAATGTTTAACATAGATAAACATTTCCTGTGTGATGATAAAGTTGCTGTGATATGTATTTGTTTGCATGCAGTAATTTTCTGTTGTCTCTGTTGTTCAAGAAACTGTGACAAATCTTTATCTTTTAATTTAATTCCTGATGTAAGGAAATTTATAAAGAAATGTTGTTTGATTCTCTTAAGTCAATACTTAAATTTAAGTAAGAAAAAAATATATAATAAGTGTTTGTCACTGGAAAACACAAAGAAGATCAGTATAAGATAATTTTAACCAAAATTAAAATAGGTTAAACTTGTAATGCAGTTTCACAAATATAAAGCATTAACTATCACTTGATTTTTAGATCAAGAATTAGGATTTTAAAGTGATAGATGAAGTTACAGTTGGGGTTTTATCTATTATTGAATTTTTAAGCAAAATCTGATGTTTTTTGAATTTGGAAACCTTGAGTTACTTCTGGGTGATTGTGTAGGGATAGGAGATGTTGGAAAAAAATCTTGAATGTTGATAAAATTGTCAGAGTAATTGCAGATTTGGGAATTCTACTTTTAAACCCTAGCTTTGCTGGGTGTTAAGAAATCGGTCATATTGGCTTGTATGATTGACCGAGTGTTACAAGCTTTTGAGGATTGAATATTTGGCCGTAGTTGAGGGCGAGGGCGGGGTAGTTGATCATCAGGTGGTCTGAGGTGAGAGAAGTTGCCGTTGACAGGTTTTGAAGGGGGAAAACCTGTTTCTGTTTCCAGGTTTCGGGTTTAGGAATCTCGAACTTGAATTCGAGAGTTGAATCTTGAATTGATGTTTGTGGTGGGTAGCTAGGTCGGTTTCTGATGAGATGCGATCATCGTTGGCGATCTTCAATGGCCAGAGTCACCGTGCATATGCACGGTGAAGTAAGGGTACAGGTGATGTTTGGTTAGCTGAAAGGTGACTCGGGTAAACCCTTGTTTTGACTCGAAGTGACGGAGTGATTTCCTCGGAGATGATGGGTTGAGAACTCGAAGCAGTTTTGTGGGGATCAGGTGTTCTGTTTTACAGGTTTTAATAACCTGTAGCATCTGGGTTTAAAAATTTGTAAACCCTGATTTTTTTTAAATGATTAAGAAAATTTAAGTCATATTTGAATTCCAATTTTGAATTTATTTGAATTCAAGTTAATTTAAAATCTCAGTTTAAATAAAGTGAAGTTTAGAAGAAAATTTAGCTTAAGTTACTACTTTATTTTGATGAAGTAGTTTAATCTTTTAAAAATGAGGTTCTCTTGAAAATTTGAGAAGGATTTGAAATTCAAATTTAAAATCTGGAAATGAATTGCAGTTTTTAAAAATTAAAGAAGGTTTAAATTTGACAAAAATTTTACTAAATATAAACTAAGGTATTGAAAGATTAAAAGTTATAAATAGTTTAAACTTTGATAAGTTTAAATTATTTTCATTTTTAAACTTATATTTAAATTTAAATTTGAAGGTAATTTCAAAGGTACTTTGTTTCAAAACAAAATTTAAGTTTTAAACATAATTTAGAAATGCTTTATTTTAAAATTAAGTTAAGAATGAATGTTTTGAAATAAATTTATTAAAAAGGTAATTAAGAAATAATTTATTTATTTATTTAATTAATTTATTATAATTTAATGAATAGTGATTAGGGGTTAATCAATTTGAAATTTAGATCATTAATTAGATTATTAATTAATGATAAATAAATTATTAATTAAGTAATTAAGTTTTAATCAAGGTTAATTTATTTAAATTAGACTTTAAATTATAGACAATTAAAGATAATTAAATTTGTAATTAATCTCAGTTAATTACTTAATAAATAATTAGAGAAAGGTTAATGAAGGTCATTAACCAGGATTATTTAAATAATTAATTAATGTGATTAATTTTTTATAATTAATCAGATTAATTAATTTAATAATAATCAATTGTAAATGGTTTGAGTGTGATTACTTGATAAAGTAATTAAGAAATTAATTACTTAATGTAATTAATTTAGTTTAATGAGATTGTTTATTTTAATTAATTAAGATTAATTAATTTTAAACACTTGGGTTTTATAAATAATTACTGTATGTAATTAAGGATTTGAAAATTATTTAGTTAAGTAATTGATTAATAATTACAGAATGTAATTAAACGAAGATGTTAAGAATGAAGTAATTTGGATTAAATTACTTATTAATTAATCAAGGGATTAAGTAAGAAATTAATTAAGGATAATTAATTTGGTTTAATAAAGTAATTAAGTTAGTTAATTACTAAATGTAATTAATCTGGGATGATTAATAATTATGAGTTAATCACTTAAGATAATTAATTTGGGGAATAATTAAAGATCATTAATTATTTTAATGATGTAATTAAAAGATGATTAATTATGATTAATTAATCAATGATAAGTAATTAAAGATAATTAATTAATGTAATTAATTAATGTAATTAATTAAGGATAAATGTAATTAATTATGATTAATTAATTGATTAAAGTAATTAAAGGTTAATTACTGTTTGGTTGAGAATAATTAATTTGTAATTAATTAAAGATAATTACATGAATGTAATTAAGAGTAATTAATAAAGAGTGATTAATTAGGATGATTTATTTTGAATAATTAATTGATTGTAATCAATTAATTGATCGAGTAAGCAAGATATATATTGGTGAAGTAATCAATTTAATTTATTTTAAATTAATTAAAGATGGGGTAATTAATTTAATTCAGTTTAAATTAATTAGTGATAGAGATAGTTAAATTAATTCATTTTAAATTAATTATATTATGGTATGAGTAAATCATTGCTTATGGATGAATGGTTGAACTTGATTGTCTTGGATGCTTTGTGATCTCAGTAATGAGATAAATGATATTGTGTGGTATGAATGCCTTGATTGTATTGTGATGATAACATAAGTTATCTATTGTGATGGTGATATATGGAATATCTATTTGATATTGATAATGTGGATTACCTGTTATGTGATAATGTTGATTATCAGTTATGATTTATGAATTATCTGTCTGTGTGTATATAGATACTGTAATGAATTGATTTAAACCTTTAAAACAACTTGGACCTAAAAGACACGCCTGGATTTCGATGAGACCGGGATCGGGTTTCCATATTTGGATATCCGAAAACCACATCGATTCCAAATAACGTTAGGTCGTGTATCAAAGTAGAGCTTTGTGAAGACTGGAGGTGTAAGGACTATACGTCAATATAACTCTGTGGGTGATTCTGTGATATCCCGGAATTTTAGACAATATCAATTTAATAATCTTTATATAAAATTAAATTGATACTGACAATATTGATTAATAAAATATGTTTTAGTTTAATAATCAAATTTAAATAAATATTTAATTTGTGATTTGTCTTTTAAAAGCTAAAATAAATGTTTAAATTATAATGTGAATATATATATTTGTATATATATTATAGTTTATTTTTGTTTTGGAATTTAATAAATAAATAAAGTTTTGTTTTTAAATTCTAATAAATATTGAGTAAATAGGAAATTATGTTTTAATTAATATTTAACTTTTAAAAATCTATTTAAAATAATAACTTTATGGTTGGATTATATTTATAATAAGTGTAAAATTGTTTAAAATTAGTCTTAGTTTAATTTTTGTTTTAAATTTAAATAAAAATTGATTTTATTTCTTTTTAAAATATTATTGGATTAAATATGAATTGAGACTCTTTTATATAAGTTTAAAATATAAGATAACATATGATTTAAATTCATTTAAATATAAAAGTGATTTATAATTTCTTTATAAATCATATAAAATTTGTAAATTGTTATTTTAAACCTTATTTATAAATATTCTATTTTCATAAATATAAAAGTAAAATAGAATCTTCATTTTAATTTGAATAGATTGATTTTTAATTTTTATTTCAAAGAATTTATTTGAATTTGGAAATTTTATTTTGAAACCCAAATTAATAGATTCTTTAAAATAGTTGTATAAGTTTTAATTTATAAATTGTTTATTTACATTTTCTTAAAATAAGTAAATCATATATATTCATATAAACATAAATTAAATTTAAGAAAACCCTTTTATAAACATTTAAATATATAACATAATTAAACAAGATAAGTGTTATCATATTAACAAATCAAACTACATGTGTTAAATGGTGAATCAAGCACAATGACAAGTGTCATTTGTTTTTATTCTTTTTTTTTATTTAAATATTTTCAGCCTTTTATAACATTTTCCACTTTCCTTTATTATTATTTTTTGAATCAAATGCTAGTTGAAACAAAAGAAAATACTTCACTTAAAAATCTGAAGTAAATCATCTACTCAAACCCAAATATGAATCACTACAACCTATAGTTCAGTTTCAAAAATCAAATAAGAAAGCATTCAAAACTGCATTCTCACAAACCTGGAAATTTCTGCAATCTCAAGTCTGTAATCTTTCAAATATCTGCATTTCTTTTCAACCTGGAAATCAATTCTTGCATGATCAAAAGCCTGCATTTTTATCATGGCCTGCATGCATAAAATGGGTCAGAGTTTTAAAATTTCAAGCCTGCATTCATGAATGATATCAAAAGTAGGCTCTGTTCTTCAATTTCTGGTGAGTAACATTTTTAATAAATTACTTAAGTTACATGGTTGCAAGATTTTTTCCAGTGATAAGTATGATACATATAGATAAGCAAGTTTGTATATTTGAATGTGAAATATCTATGAATATTTGTATGAATGTGTGCATGACTGTAAATAAAAAAATATATACCTCTGTTCTTACTCTTTAGGATCCAGATTTCACACATAGTCCTATCTTTTGGATTTAAGATCTGTTAGAATTTAGTATATAAACAATATTGTTTGTTTAGTTATGTAGTAAGCTTTAAAATTTATTTAAGTTAAAATAAGTTGAAAATCTTACTGAGACACTTCAAGAACAGTGCAAGCTTCATTAATGTTAACATTTACACACATTGATTCACTGATTTATGTACAGAATCTGAAAACTTATTTAAAATCTTGATTTTTAAAATTTAAAACAAACTTTCTAGATTGGGTAGGAATGTACATTACTGTTTTGACCCAAAGTGGAATTTTGGACCATCTCTGGTGATTAAAGTTGATTTGGAGGTTGTGTATTTGTATGGAGGAAGATGGATGATCGGGGCATCTTGGAAAATTGGTTGTATGGTGAATTAATTCATGATTTGCCAAGAGGTGTGAAGAATTGTTCTGTAGCCCTAGGTTTTTAACATAGCAAGAATTTGATCATCACTACCTCTAGGGTTGTTCGAGTGTTGAGCTGTTTGGTGGAATGGTAGATGGGTCCCTGACTAAGTAGTGGTTGGAGTTTCAACTGCATCGATGGTCGGAGGGAGGTGAAACTATCGTTGACAGGTTTGAGAAGTTATGGTTTAGTGTGTTCCAGGTTTTGGAAAATTGAGGGCTGCTCTGTTTGAATTTGGGAAATGGAAGATCACTGATGCTTAGGTGATCATGTTGGGTTAAAGGATGGATGATGGAGGTGGGTGATCATCACTGATGATCGGGAAGTTGGCCATAGTTATGTGCATGTGCACAGAGTCATTTTGAAAGGGGTTTGGTTTTCTATAAGTTGAAGGGGAAAACTCGAGTAGCTTGGAGATATGACTCGAAGTTAAGGTAGAGATGACTCGAAGTGAAATGGCATTGGACTCGGGTATTTTAGTTGCAGGGTGGATTTTGTAACCAGAACAGTTTCAGGTTTCAAATTTTAAACTAAATTCAAATAATAATAAAAAAGAAGAAGGGAAAAGCAAGTTTAAATCTAAACTGAAGCAAGATTAAAACATGAATTCAAGTAGATTTTGAATTTTAGGTTGAATAAACAAGATTTGCAGTGTTTTGATTTTTGAAACCTGAACTGTTTTAGGTTTTCAAATTTTAAACTAAATTAAATCTAAAAAGAAACTAAGCAAGTTTAAATCTAAACTTAAGGCAGGATTTAAACTATGAATTCGAATAGATTTGAATTTCAGATTAAACAAGATTTGCAGTTTTGTTCCTGTAGCCTGAACAGTTTCAGGTTTTTGAATTTCAAAACCAAATTTAAGTAGTAAAGCAAGTTTAAATATAAACTTAA
This sequence comes from Allium cepa, assembly GCA_030765085.1. Classification (NCBI taxonomy): domain Eukaryota; kingdom Viridiplantae; phylum Streptophyta; class Magnoliopsida; order Asparagales; family Amaryllidaceae; genus Allium; species Allium cepa. The sequence goes on from CM060937.1 coordinate 311,133,846, forward strand.
AGTATACTTTAAACTATGAATTCAAATAAATTTGAATTCCATATTTTTAATAAATTTATAGAATAGAAAAAAGTATTTAAATAAAATTTGATACCTGCACAGTTTGATATTGAGTGATTTTTAAATCTGAAAGTAAGTTTTTAAAAGAAGATTTAAATTCTAAGTTAAATCTGAATTTGAAATCCTGGATTCAAATTTGAATTTGAATCTGAAAGTTTCAAAAAGATAATAGGTTGGAAAATTCAAATGTTATAATTTAGTTTGAATATTTAGTATGTATACTATGTGTTTTATAAAATCTGAAATAAAGATTTAAAACAGAGTTTTAAATCTTAATCTGTGTATTTAAATCTGAAAACATGATTTAAATTTTGGGTTTTAATAAAAAAAAATAAGATTGAATTTATATGTTTCGATATCTTTTGAAATATTTAAGGTAATTTTATTAAATTGAATATAGGCTTAGCCTAAAATTACCTTAAGAGTTAAGTGAATCTATAAAATGAAAACAAAAGAGTTTTTAATATTTTAAATCTTGTTTAAGTTTGAATTTCATTTTAATTTTAATTTAAAATGGAGTTTAGAAAAATTAAAAGCAATTTGTTTTTAATCTATTTTGATAATGATAATAAAATCATTAATGAAATTAATGATTATCATTAAGTTGATTTGAACTTAATGATTTATTAATTAATCTAGGTAATGAAGATTTTAATTATTTAATTTAATTTAATAATTTAATAATTAGGATATTAATTAAATAATTAAGGGTTTATTTAATTAATTAAATGTTTTAAGTAAGTTAATTAAATTTGATTAAAGTATGATTTAGAAATCAATTCAAATAAGATTTGATTAGTTTAATTAATGGATTGGATTATTAATCAAGTAATTAATAATTAATTAAGTTTTTAATTATCACTTGATTAATTTAAGATTAAATAATGAGTTTCTTTAAATAAATTAAGAATTAATATTTATTAATTCAGTTAATTACTTTGGAGAAGTAATTAAAGAATTTGTTATTGGTCATTAACTTAATATTATTTTATAATTAAATAATGTAATTAATTTTAATAATTAATTGGATTAATTAATTTAAGATAATCCTTTGAATTGCTTAAGTAAATTACTTTATGAATGTAATTAAGGAAATTAATTACTAATTGTAATTAATTAAGTTATTTTTGATTAATTAAGTTAATTAATTAAGTTTAATTAATTTAATTTAATCATTGATTGATTTGAGAAGTAATTACTAATGCAATTAAAAATGGATAATTACTTAGTGAAGTAATTAAGGAAATAAATTACTAGATATAATTTAATGGAGGAGATTTGGAAATTAATTACTTTGTGTAATTAATATGTAGTTGGTATGTTGAATAATTACTTAAGTAAGTAATTAATTTGGGTTTTCATAAATAAGTTAATCAAGTATGATTAATCAATAGAGATAATTGATAATTAATTTAATGGAGTTATTTAAAATAATTTGAGATCATTAATTTATATAATTAATGTTAGGATCAAGGATCGATTAATTAAGGAAATTAATCAATGAAGGTATTAGTTAATTAATTAAGGTTTAATTAATGAAGTAATTACAGGTTAATTACAGGATTTGATTTGGATTAATTAATTTGCGGAATTAATTGAAGGATGATTACTTAAAGGTAATTAAAGAATAATTAATCAAGATGATTAATTTGGGTAAATTGTTAAGAGTAATTAATTAATTGATTTACCATTAATTGATGTGTAAGCAAGATTTGTATGGATGAGTAATTAATTTAATTTATTTTAAATTAATTAAGGAGGAAGTAATTAATTTAATTCATTTTAAATTAATTATGGAATGATGATTTATAAGTCATTGCTTATGAATGATGATTGATATTTATTACCCTGGATGGTTGAGATCTCAATCATGAGATAAATGTTATTGTGTGATTTGGATGCTATGGTTGCATTGAGTTGATAATAGGAATTATCTGTTTAAGTTGATAATATAGATTACCTGATGTGATGATAATATTGATTATCTATTATGATGTTAAGAATTATCAATCTGTGTGTATATAGATAATATTGAATTGAATTGTTTTAAACCTTTAAAAACAACTTGGATCTAAAAGACACGCTTTGGTTTTCGATGAGACCAGGATCGGGTTTCCATATTTGGATATCCGAAAACCACATCGATTCCAAACAACGTTAGGTCGTGAATACAAATGGAGCTGTGTGAAGACTCGAGGTGTAAGAACTATGAGTCGGTATAACTCTGTGGGTGATTCCGTAATGAGTTTGATGGAATAATACTTATAGGTTCGAGATGAAGATTCATAGTGCAAGGGTTATTATCGTTGACTCTGAGGGTGATTCCAAAATGAGTGTAACGAGATAATGCCTTCGGTTTCGTTCAAACCCGGAACGAACTTGTATGGATTGAATGCTTTCAGAACATCGTCAGGTGGACGATGAGCATTATAAGGGGTGTGTTCTCTAAAGGTAATCGTAGCCTCAAGCCTCATCAACCGGGAATGGCTAAAACAGGGGAGGTGCAGCAAGGCTTCGTGGGTAGCTCCCACTGGAGAGCAAGATTGATCCCTGTCTAGAGGTCCCTTTTTATTTCGGCTGTGTGGGCAGTTGGATGTACACCAACTGCGGGGTTGTCTTGTTCGGAACTGTTCAGTAAGGAATGGGTCCGGCTTTGTGTTGCAGTGGAGTGGGAGTACTCCTCGGTACGTTGATCTAGGCCACATACTGTGATGGGCGGTACCCTAGTAGCCCTGCCATTGTATGGAATCCACAATCCAATAAGTGCCAACGGTTTTGATTGTATTACCCACTTTTGTGGCTAGTAGCTGGAATTTAATCATGTAACAATTTCGGCTATTTCTTATTTATTTGAAAACCCTAGACACTATTATAATATCATCGGATTTCCTATCAAATGTTTTGGTTAGCGTAAGGTAAAAACTTTTCCATGTTTATGTGTGGGAAGTCTTACGTGATACCTTTCTTTCAATGGTTTTTAAAGTTAAGCAACCATAACCTGTTACTCACACCAGACCCATGTCTGACCTGGAGTTTATCTTTGTTTTCTTAAACTCTTGGGTACTCAAATTTTTACGAGTAGTCAAGAGATTCAGGTTAGCTTAGACGAAAAATGGAGGAGCAATGGAGCAGGAGGCTTCTGCGTGGTAGATATATAGTTCCACTGTGTTTTCTCTGTGTTTTGTTTGTACTGAGTTATAAATACTAGACAGGTGTTTATAACTGTCTAGTATATGTGATGTGTATGCTGTGTATCTCTGATTGGTATTGTATATTATGTAAATACTATGTTATTAATATAATTTATTCGTTCCGCTGTTGAGATTCTAGTGTTGTTTCTTCTTTCTCTTCTTTCTATTCTTCTTATATCCCTTTCTTTCTTAATTGATGATGCGATTTTCTGGGAGAAGAAAGTCGGGTCATCACAGGTGGTATCAGAGCGTTAGGTTGAGTGAATACCTAGGCTTTGGAGTGGTGTCTATCTTGAGTGAGCGTATTTGTAATTTTTAAATATATTTATATGTATTTATTTTATTTCTACCTATCTGTTGGGTTACATGTTCAGGTTTTCCAATATAAATTTAAAGGTAGATTGAGGTAGTGATGTGTGTAACGCGACTACCATTGGTTAGAGTTTGAATGTTTGAGGTTGGAAGTGTATCTGTCGAGACTGTAGACCTAATACTGTCTCAAGTGAGTTTGAAGTGATGCAAGGACTTCATTGGTCTCTGAAGGTAACCTATTAAGGTTTGGAGTTCATCTTTGAAGTTGGATGAGTAGAGTTTGGATCTGTTGACCGAACAGAAGTGAGTGATGATATCTTGATATCTCAAGGAATAGTAGCTGCGTGATGAGATGCAGTGACTATAGATGTTTCCGAAGATAATTTCTTTGGAACAAGTTTAAGGAAGTAGGTCTGCTTCGGTGCTGTGGCTGAGTTCAGCAGGGTGTTTTGTGTGGTTTGAAGTCCGAGTTTTTCGAAGAGTTTTGGATTGACAATTCTTTGGCATTGGTGTCAGCAGTGCAGCTCAGAGTGTTTGGTGTGTCAGTGTAGTTTTCTGGCTTAGCAGTTTTCTTGAGATGGAGTTTGTTGAAGCAACTCAGGTTTGAGGAACTTCTGAGTTTTCTCTGGGTTATCGGAGATCTTCTTGGTTTTGCTGTCCAGTTGTACTTGTGTTCTTCATCAGCATTCTTTTCTACTCCAGATCAGAGTTGTGCAGCGGAAGCAGTTTGGGAGTGCATCTGCTTTTCTTTTCCGGATAAGAGATGTTGTTTTCTTCTGAAGATTGTGAGTGGAGTTGTTCATGATCTTGATTGATCGTGGAGGATCATTTTAGTGGATTGGGATTGGTCTAGTTTGTTTCTTGAGACATCAGCAAGGATTGAGCTCATCAGGTAGGAGATAGGCAGTAGAAGATCTGATTTTGGATAAGTTTCTCAGTTTTTAGGAGCTATAAATTTTGGGTAAGATTGGGTAAGCTAGCTCTGAGATGTTTTGGATTTCTTCTGTGTTTTGTTTTTGGATAAGTATTTGATTATCTGGATTGAATTGCCAGTTTGGACAACTGGAATTCGATATGTTTCACGTATCTCTAAGGGAATAAGTGTATATCTATTTCTACTTTTGGAATCAGCTGTTTTGGGAGATTTTGGTTGTTGAGTCAGACTTGCCTATAGTCTGATATCTTATTTAGTTGTAGATATAGATGAGTAGGAGTTTTGTAACTCGGTAGTGTTGATTTTTTGAGTTTTATAGGGCGAGTAACCCGGTGTTTACTTGGGAAACTCGAGGAAACTCTATCCAGAATTTTGTCTGGGTAGTTAATTTTGTTTGACTGGATGAATTGATTGTTATGGTTGTTAACATATGTTTGATATATGCTTGGTTTTAAAATTTAAAATCTAAAATAGGTTATTAAATTACCTTTGTTTTAAATTTCAGGGACGAAATTTCTTTAAGGGGGAAGGAATGTGATATCCCGGAATTTTAGACAATATCAATTTAATAATCTTTATATAAAATTAAATTGAAACTGACAATATTGATTAATAAAATATGTTTTGGTTTAATAATCAAATTTAAATAAATATTTAATTTGTGATTTTTCTTTTAAAAGCTAAAATAAATGTTTAAATTATAACGTGAATATATATATTTGTATATATATTATAGTTTATTTTTGTTTTGGAATTTAATAAATAAATAAAGTTTTGTTTTTAAATTCTAATAATATTGAGTAAATAGGAAATTATGTTTTAATTAATATTTAACTTTTAAAAATTTATTTAAAATAATAACTTTATGGTTTGATTATATTTATAATAAGTGTTAAATTGTTTAAAATTAGTCTTAGTTTAATTTTTGTTTTAAATTTAAATAAAAATTGATTTTATTTCTTTTTAAAATATTATTGGATTAAATATGAATTGAGACTCTTTTATATAAGTTTAAAATATAAGATAACATATGACTTAAATTCATTTAAATATAAAAGTGATTTATAATTTCTTTATAAATCATATAAAATTTGTAAATTGTTATTTTAAACCTTATTTATAAATGTTCTATTTTCATAAATATATAAGGAAAATAGAATCTTCATTTTAATTTGAATAGATTGATTTTTAATTTTGATTTCAAAGAATTTATTTGAATTTGGAAATTTTATTTTGAAACCCAAATTAATAGATTCTTTAAAATATTTGTATAAGTTTTAATTTATAAATTGTATATTTACATTTTCTTAAAATAAGTAAATCATATATATTCATATAAACATAAATTAAATTTAAGAAAACCCTTTTATAAACATTTAAATATATAACATAATTAAAAAGACAAGTGTTATCATATTAACAAATCAAACTACATGTGTTAAATGGTGAATCAAGCACAATGACAAGTGTCATTTGTTTTTATTCTTTTCTTTATTTTTATTTAAATATTTTCAGCCTTTTATAACATTTTCCACTTTCCTTTATTATTATTTTTTTGAATCAAAGGCTAGTTGACACAAAAGAAAATACTTTACTTAAAAATCTGAAGTAAATCATCTCCTCAAACCCAAATATGAATCACTACAACCTGTTGTTCAGTTTCAAAAATCAAATAAGAAAGCATTCAAAACTGCATTCTTACAAACCTGGAAATTTCTGCAATCTCAAGTCTGTAATCTTTCAAATATCTGCAATTTTTTACAACCTGGAAATCAATTCTTGCATGATCAAAAGCCTGCATTTTTATCATGGCCTGCATGCATAAAATGGGTCAGAGTTTTAAAATTTCAAGCCTGCATTCATGAATGATATCAAAAGTAGGCTCTGTTCTTCAAGTTTCTGGTGAGTAACATTTTTAATAAATTACTTAAGTTACATGGTTGCAAGATTTTTTCCTGTGATAAGTATGATACCTATAGATAAGCAAGTTTGTATATTTGAATGTGAAATATCTGTGAATATTTGTATGAATGTATGCATGAATGTAAATTAAAAAAAAATATACCTCTGTTCTTACTCTTTAGGATCCAGATTTCACACATAGTCCTATCTTTTGGATTTAAGATCTGTTAGAATTTAGAATATAAACAATATTGTTTGTTTAGTTATGCAGTAAGCTTTAAAATTTATTTAAGTTAAAATAAGTTGAAAATCTTACTGAAACACTTCAAGAACAGTGCAAGCTTCATTAATGTTAACATTTACAAACATTGATTCACTGATTTATGTATAGAATCTGAAAACTTATATAAAATCTTGATTTTTAAAATTTAAAACAAAGTTTCTAGATTGGGTAGGAATGTACATTACTATTTTGACCCAAAGTGGAATTTTGGATCATCTCTGGTGATTAAAGTTGATTTGGAGGTCGTGTATTTATATGGAGGAAGATGGATGATCGGGGCATCTTGAAAAATTGGTTGTATGGTGAATTAATTCATGATTTGCCAAGAGGTGTGAAGAATTGTTCTGTAGCCCTAGGTTTTTAACACAGCAAGAATTTGATCATCACTGCCTCTAGGGTTGTTCGAGTGTCTAGCTGTTTGGTGGAATGGTAGATGGGTCCCTGACTAAGTAGTGGTTGGAGTTTCAACTGCATCAATAGTCGGAGGGAGGTGAAACTGTCATTGACAGGTTTGAGAAGTTATGGTGTAGTGTGTTCCAGGTTTTGGAAAATTGAGGGCTGCTCTGTTTGAATTTGGGAAATGGAAGATCACTGATGCTTAGGTGATCGTGTTGGGTTTAAGGGCGGATGATGGAGGTGGGTCATCATCACTGATGATCGGGATGTTGGCCATAGTTATGTGCATGTGCACAGAGTCATTTTGAAAGGGGTTTGGTTTTCTATAAGTTGAAGGGGAAAACTCGAGTAGCTTGGAGATAGGACTCGATGTTAAGGCAGAGATGACTCGAAGTGAAATGGCATTTGACTTGGGTAGTTTAGTTGCAGGGTGGATTTTGTAACCAGAACAGTTTCAGGTTTCAAATTTTAAACTAAATTCAAAAAAAAAAAAGGGCAAAGCAAGTTTAAATTTAAACCGAAGCAAGATTAAAACATGAATTCATGTAGATTTTGAATTTCAGGTTGAATAAACAAGATTTGCAGTGTTTTGATTTTTAAAACCTGAACTGTTTCAGGTTTTCAAATTTTAAACTAAATTAAATCTAAAAAGAAACTAAGCAAGTTTAAATCTAAACTTAATGCAGTATTTAAACTATGAATTTAAATAGATTTGAATTTCAGATTAAACAAGATTTGCAGTTTTGTTCCTATAGCCTGAACAGTTTCAGGTTTTTGAATTTCAAAACCAAATTTAAATAGTAAAGCAAGTTTAAATATAAACATAAAGTAAAGTTTAAACTATGAATTCATATAAATTTGAATTCCAGATTTTTAATAAGTTTACAGAATAGAATAAAGTATTTTAATAAAATTTGAAACCTGCACGTTTGATATTGAGTGTTTTTTAAATCTGAAAGTAAGTTTTTAAAACAAGATTTAAATTCTAAGTTAAATCTGAATTTGAAATTCTGGATTCAAATTTAAATTTGAATCTGAAAGTTTCAAAAAGAAAATAGGTTGGCAAATTCAAATGTTATAATTTAGTTTTAATATTTAGTATGTACACTATGTGTTTTATAAAATCTGAAATAAAGATTTAAAACAGAGTTTTAAATCTTAATCTGTGTATTTAAATGTGAAAACATGATTTAAATTTTGGGTTTTAATAAAAATAAAAATAAGATTGAATTTATATGTTTTAATATCATTTGAAATATTTAAGGTAATTTTATTAAATTGAATATAGGCTTAGCCTAAAATTACCTTAAGAGTTAAGTGAATCTATAAAATGAAAACAAAAGAGTTTTTAATATTTTAAATCTTGTTTAAGTTTGAATTTCATTTTAATTTTAATTTAAAATGGAGTTTAGAAAAATTAAAAGCAATTTGTTTTTAATCTATTTTGATAATGATAATAAAATCATTAATGAAATTAATGATTATCATTAAGTTGATTTGAACTTAATGATTTATTAATTAATCTAGGTAATGAAGATTTTAATTATTTAATTTAATTTAATAATTTAATAATTAGGATATTAATTAAATAATTAAGGGTTTATTTAATTAATTAAAAGTTTTAAGTAAGTTAATTAAATTTGATTAAAGTATGATTTAGAAATTAATTCAAATAAGATTTGATTAGTTTAATTAATGGATTGGATTATTAATCAAGTAATTAATAATTAATTAAGTTTTTAATTATCACTTGATTAATTTAAGATTAAATAATGAGTTTCTTTAAATAAATTAAGAATTAATATTTATTAATTCAGTTAATTACTTTGGAGAAGTAATTAAAGAATTTGTTATTGGTCATTAACTTAATATTATTTTATAATTAATTAATGTAATTAATTTTAATAATTAATTGGATTAATTAATTTAAGATAATCCTTTGAATTGCTTAAGTAAATTACTTTATGAAAGTAATTAAGGAAATTAATTACTAATTGTAATTAATTAAGTTATTTTTGATTAATTAAGTTAATTAATTAAGTTTAATTAATTTAATTTAATCATTGATTGATTTGAGAAGTAATTACTAATGCAATTAAAAATGGATAATTACTTAGTGAAGTAATTAAGGAAATAAATTACTAGATGTAATTTAATGGAGGAGATTTGGAAATTAATTACTTTGTGTAATTAATATGTAGTTGGTATGTTGAATAATTACTTAAGTAAGTAATTAATTTGGGTTTTGATAAATAAGTTAATCAAGTATGATTAATCAACAGAGATAATTGATAATTAATTTAATGGAGTTATTTAAAATAATTTGAGATCATTAATTTATATAATTAATGACATGATTAAGGATTGATTAATTAAGGAAATTAATCAATGAAGGTATTAGTTAATTAATTAAGGTTTAATTAATGGAGTAATTACAGGTTAATTACAGGATTTGGTCCGGATTAATTAATTTGTGAAATTAATTGAAGGAGAATTACTTAAAGGTAATTAAAGAATAATTAATCAAGATGATTAATTTGGGTAAATTGTTAAGAGTAATTAATTAATTGATTTATAATTAATTGATGTGTAAGCAAGATTTATATGGATGAGTAATTAATTTAATTTATTTTAAATTAATTAAGGAAGAAATAATTAATTTAATTCATTTTAAATTAATTATAGAATGATGATTTATAAGTCATTGCTTATGAATGATGACTGATATTTATTACCCTGGATGGTTGAGATCTCAATCATGAGATAAATGTTATTGTGTGATTTGGATGCTATGGTTGCATTGAGTTGATAATAGGAATTATCTGTTTAAGTTGATAATATAGATTATCTGATGTGATGATAATATTGATTATCTATTATGATGTTAAGAATTATCTATCTGTGTGTATATAGATAATATTGAATTGAATTGTTTTAAACCTCTAAAAACAACTTAGACCTAAAAGACACGCTTTGGTTTTCGATGAGACCGGGATCGGGTTTCCATATTTGGATATCCGAAAACCACATCGATTCCAAATAACGTTAGGTCGTGAATACTAATGGAGCTGTGTGAAGACTCGAGGTGTAAGGACTATGAGTCAGTATAACTCTGTGGGTGATTCCGTAATGAGTTTGACGGATTAGTACTTATAGGTTCGAGATGAAGATTCAGAGTGCAAGGGTTATTGTCGTTGACTCTGAGGGTGATTCCAAAATGAGTGTAACGAGATAATGCCTTCGGTTTCGTTCGAACCCGAAACAAACTTGTATGGATTGAATGCTTTCAGAACATCGTCAGGTGGACGATGAGCATTATAAGGGATGTGTTCTCTAAAGGTAATCGTAGCCTCAAGCCTCATCAACCGGGAATGGCTAAAACAGGGGAGGTGCAGCAAGGCTTCGTGGGTAGCTCCCACTGGAGAGCAAGATTGATCCCTGTCTAGAGGTCCCTTTTTATTTCGGCTGTGTGGGAAGTTGGATGTACACCAACTGCGGGGTTGTCTTGTTCGGAACTGTTCAGTAAGGAATGGGTCCGGCTTTGTGTTGCAGGGGAGTGGGAGTACTCCTCGGTACGTTGATCTAGGCCACGTACTGTGACGGGCGGTACCCCAGTAGCCCTGCCATTGTATTGAATCCACAATCCAATAAGTGCCAACGGTTTTGATTGTATTACCCACTTTTGTGGCTAGTAGCTGGAATTTAATCATGTAACAATTTCGGCTATTTCTTATTTATTTGAAAACCCTAGACACTATTATAATATCATCGGATTTCCTTTCAAATGTTTTGGTTAGCGTAAGGTAAAAACTTTTCCATGTTTATGTGTGGGAAGTCTTACATGATACCTTTCTTTCAATGGTTTTTAAAGTTAAGCAACCTTAACCTGTTACTCACACCAGACCCATGTCTGACCCGGAGTTTATCTTCGTTTTCTTAAACTCTTGGGCACTCAAATTTTTACGAGTAGTCAAGAGATTCAGGTTAGCTTAGACGAAAAATGGAGGAGCAATGGAGCAGGAGGCTTCTACATGGTAGATATATAGTTCCACTGTGTTTTCTCAGTGTTTTGTTTGTACTGAGTTGTAAATACTAGACAGGTGTTTATAACTGTCCAGTATATGTGATGTGTATGCTGTGTATCTCTGATTGGTATTGTATATTATGTAAATACTTATGTTATTAATATAATTTATTCGTTCCGCTGTTGAGATTCTAGTTTTGTTTCTTCTTTCACTTCTTTCTATTCTTCTTCTATCCCTTTCTTTCTTAATTGATGATGCGATTTTCTGGGAGAAGAAAGTCGGGTCGTCACAGATTCCGTAATGTGTTGATGGAATTAGTACTTATAGATTCGAGATGGTGATTCAGAGTGCAAGGATTATCGTCGTTAACTCTGAGGATGATTCCAAAATAAGTGTAACGAGATAATGCCTTCGGTTTCGTTCGAACCCGGAATGAACTTATATGGATTGAATGCTTTCAGAACATCGTCAGGTGGACGATGAGCATTCTAAGTGATGTGTTCACTAAAGGTAATCGTAGCCTCAAGCCTCATCAACCGGGAATGGCTAAAACAGGGGAGGTGCAGCAAGGCTTCATGGGTAGCCCCCACTTGAGAGTGAGATTTACCCCTATCTAGAGGTCCCTTTTTATTTCGGCTGTGTGGACGGTTTTGAGCTCCAACCGTCGGGGTTATCTTGTTCGGAACTGTTCAGTAAGGAATGGGTCCGGCCTTATGTTGCAGGGGAGTTAGGGTGGCTCCTCGGTACGGTGATCTAGGCCACGTACTGTGACGGGCGGTACCCCAGTAGCCTTGCCATTGTATGGAATCCAAAATCCAATAAGTGCCTTCGGTTTTGATTGTATTACCCACTTTTGTGGCTAGTAGCTGGAATTTAATCATGTAACAATTTCGGCTATTTCTTATTTATTTGAAAACCCTAGACCCTATTATAATATCACTGAATTTCCTATCAAAAGTTTTGGTTAGCATAAGGTAAAAACTTTTCCAAGTTTATGTGTGGGAAGTCTTACGTGATACCTTTCTTTTCAAGAGGTTTTTGAAAGTTAAGCAACTTTAACCTGTTACTCACACCAGACCCATGTCTAATCTGGAGTTTATTTTTGTTTTTCATAAACTCTTGGGTACTCAAATTTTTACGAGTAGCCAAGGGATTCAGGTTAGGATTCAGGTTTACTTTGACGAATTATGGAGGAGCAATGGAGCAGGAGACTTCTGCATGTAGATATATAGTTTTTCGCTGTGTAGTTTTCTCTGAGTTGTTTCTTGTACTGTTTTGAGTTGTATAACTAGACGGATGTTTATAACTGTATAGTATGTGATGTATATCTGTGAACTCTGATAATGATTGTAAACTATGTAATGTTTATGTTATTAATATAATTTATCCGTTCCGCTGTTTAGATTCTGATGTTGTTTCTTTCTTCTCTTCTTTCTATTCTCTTTTATATCCCTTTCTTTCTTAAAAATGATGCGATTTTCTGTGGTAAGAAAGTCGGGTCGTTTCAGTTGGTATCAGAGCATTAGGTTGAGTGAATACCTAGGCTCTATAGTGGTGTTTATCTTGAAAGAGCGTACTTGTAATTTGTATATATATATGTATATATATATATATATATGTATATATATATATATATATTTCTACCTATCTGTTGGGTTACCTGTTCAGGTTTTTCCAATATAAGTTATAAGGTAGATGGGGTAGTAGTGTGTGTAACACAACTACCATTGGTTGGAGTTTGAATATTTGAGGTTGGAAGTGTAATTGTCGAGACTGTAGACCTAATACCGTCTCGAGGGAGTTCTGTTGTGATGAACTTCATCGATCTCTGAAGGAAACTTGTTAAGGTTCGGAGTTTGTTTCTGAAGTTGATGAGTAGAATGTGGATCTGTCGGTTGGGCAAAAGCGAGTGATGGTATTTTGATACCTCAGGAAGTAGTAGCTGCGTGATGAGATGCAGTGACTATGGACGTTCCCGAAGATGTTTTCTTTGGAACAAGTTAAGGAGGTGAGTCTGCTTAGGTGTTGTGGCTGTGTTTAGCCGATGTTTCTGTTGCTTTGAGGTTTGAGTTTCTCGAAGAGCTTTGTTCTGAAATTCTTTGGCATCTGTGGCAGCAGTGCAGTTTGGAATGTTCTCAGTGTTGGGGTGTGATCTTCTGGCTTAGCAGTTTTTCTGAAGTGGAGTTCAGAAGCAGCTGAGTGGACCCGTTTCTTCGATGGGTTGGCTAGTTAAGTTTAAGCTGTTCCGTTTGGTTAAGGAAGAATGGTTTTCCTTGGATTTGGTTAGGTGGATCGCAAAAGTGACTTGCGATGGTTTGAGTTTCTCTTGGGTTATCTGAGTTTTTCTGGATGTCTTCAAAGAAGCCGGAGTTTTGTTCACATATGGAGATTAAGCTTTTTTATCGACCAGGATTCCAGGAGTGGTACGGGTGGTTCAGCTTAATAGTAAAGTGGTTTCAAGAAGATTTAGTTGATGTAGCAGCTCAGAGTTTTGGAGGAACTTCTAAATTTTTTCTTATGGATTAGTTGAACCGTATTCTGTGATGTGTTGTCCAGTTTGTTCTCGTGCTCTTCTTCAGCATTCTCTTCTATGTTGGATCTGAGTTGAGCAGCGGAAGCAGTTTGGAAGTGCATCTGCTTTTCTTTGCTGGATAGAAGAAGTTGTTGTCTTCTGATGTTGAGGAGTAGAGTTTGAGTTTTTGGTTTTGGTTGATTTTGAGGAGATCATTTTGTTATGTTGATTGGTATTATTTGTTTCTAGGAACATCAGCAAGGGATGAGCTGATCAGTAAGATTGTAGACAGCCCAAGATCGTCTGAAGAGTTTTATGAATTGAGACGAAGGAATTTGGACTCTGAAGTCGGAGATTTAATTTTGGATAAGTTTTCTCCGATCAAAAGTGAGCTATGAGTTTGGGTAAGTCTGAGAAGCTAGCTCTGAAATGTTTTGGATCTTTTCTGTATCTAGGAGATTAAGTGATTGATCTACAGGATTGAATTACCAGTTTGGATAACTGGGATTCGATGAGTTTCACGTATCTTTGAGAGAGTACGTGTGTGATCTATCTCTGGTTGTGGAACTAGCAGTTCTGGAGTTTTGATTGTTGAGTCAGACTCATTTGTAGTCTGATATTTTGTCTAGTGTTATAGATATAGTTGAATAGGAGCTTTGTAACTTCATAGTATTGATTGTTTGGATTCTCTAGAGCGAGTATCCCGGTATACATATATATACCTGGGGAAACTCGATAAAATTCTATCCAGAATTTGTCTGGATAATTAGATTTGTTTGATTGGTTATTTTTTGTTGTTAGCATATGTTTGATATATGCTTGTGTTTTTAAATTAAAATTTAATGAGATTATTAAATTACCTTTGTTTTAAATTTCGAGGACGAAATTCTTTTAAGGGGGAAGGATTGTAATATCCCGGAATTTTTAACAATATCAATTTAATAATCTGTATTAAAAATTAAATTGATATTGATATTCTGTTAATAATTATTCAAATTGATTTAATAATCTTCTTCAATAAATATTTAAATTGGTTATTTTATCTATTTAAAATCAATAAATTGATTTCTATTTACAATATAAATATATGGTTTGTATTTAAATAGATTGGTATTGTTTTAATTTTGATAAGTAAAGCATATTTTCTAGTTTTAATATTTGTAGTAATTTGGAAAATTTGTTTTATTTAATATTTAAGTTTTTCAAAGTTACTGAATAAATGATTTTGGTTTAAATTTAATAAATGAATCATGTTTTAAAATTCTAATATATACATTATAAATTGGAAATTTTTTATTTTAATTAGTATTGAGTTTTCAAATACTATTTCATAAATAAATATATGATTTTAAATGTGATAAGAAAAATATTAAATGTTTAAATTAAATTGGATTGGGTTTTGAATTTAGAATAAATTCAACAAAAGGTTCTATGGTTTAACAAAATGGATACTTTATTGATAAAAATTTAATTTCTTGTAAAATGATTTTTAATTTAATAATAAGAGATTTATAAAAACAATATTGATATTGTATTGTCTTTATAAATAAGTTTTGAACTGAATTTGTAATTTTTATTTCAAATTGAATTTATGTGTATAACTTGATTTGAAAATATTTGATTTTGAATTTATTTTGAATTTAAGTTCAAAAGTATAAATTTTAAATTGTTTAATTGTTTTAATTTTTAATATGTATAAGTTTATTTATAAACATGATTTGTTTTTATTTATTTTGTAAATTTATACACATATTTTAAAATAAACTAACAACTTAAACTAAGCTAACACGTACATTAACTTGTAAATTAGTACTAATTATTATAAGAAACAAGTATTGCATTCTTTTAACAAGTGTTTCATCCATTTAACATGTGTTTAAAAATTAGCATAACAATTTGACAAGTGTTAAATTTTGTTTTAATTTTTCTTTTATTTCATTAAATCTGAAAATACATTAGTTTAGCTTGCATCTTCATTCATGCATATTTTTTTTAATTTCCTTAATCAAATACATCACCTCTAAAATCAGTAATTCCTACATATTCAACACCAAATCTAGATCGCCTCTTCAAAAACCTGCATATTCAAAATCAATAACCTGAAAGCAAATTGCAATCCATTTCTGCATTTCCAAACTTGCATGCAATTGAAGATCTTTGCATCTCTGTTTGAAAACTCCTTCAAGCCTACATTATTTCCTGGAAATCAAGCATGCAAATGATGTCTGCATGCACCTGCAAGTTTCAAATCTGCATGTCATAAAAAAAAAGGGGCCTGCATCCTGTTCTTAAAGTCTGGAAATGAAATAATCTGCATTCAAGTGATTTAAGTCAGGAAATCATAAGCAATCTGCATTCTTGTCTCTGGGATCATCTGCATATCATTTCAAACATGGAGTAAATCAAGATCTAGCAAAAGCACCTGCACCATTTTCCCTGCAAATTCAAAACAGAGGGTCTACATCTTTTAAATAAAGGTGAGTAACTTTTAACTTTTTTATAAAAAAAAGGTTGCATGCTAAAATGTTTAACATAGATAAACATTTCCTGTGTGATAATAAAGTTGCTGTGATATGTATTTGTTTGCATGTAGTAATTTTCTGTTGTCTCTATTGTTCAAGAAACTGTGACAAATCTTTATCTTTTAATTTAATTCCTGATGTAAGGAAATTTATAAAGAAATGTTGTTTGATTCTCTTAAGTCAATACTTAAATTTAAGTAAGAAAAAAATTTAATAATAAGTGTTTGTCACTGGAAAACACAAAGAAGGTCAGTATAAGATAATTTTAACCAAAAGTAAAATAGGTTAAAATTGTAACGCAGTTTCACAAATATAAAGCATTAACTATCACTTGATTTTTAGATCAAGAATTAGGATTTTAAAGTGATAGATGTAGTTACAGTTGGGGTTTTATCTGTTATTATTTTTTTTAGCAAAATCTGATGATTTTTGAATTTGGAAACCTTGAGTTACTTCTGGGTGATTATGTAGGGATAGGAGATGTTGGAAAAAAATCTTGAATGTTGATAAAATTGTCAGAGTAATTGCAGATTTGGGAATTCTACTTTTAAACCCAAGTTTTGCTAGGTGTTAAGAAATCAGTCATATTGGCTTGTACGATTGACCGAGTGTTACAAGCTTTTGAGGATTGAAAGTTTGGCCGTAGTTGAAGGCGAGGGAGGGGTAGTTGATCATCGGGTGGTCGGAGGTGAGAGAAGTTGCCGTTAATAGGTTTTCAAGGGGGAAAACCTGTTTCTGTTTCCAGGTTTGGGGTTTAAGAATCTCGAACTTGAATTCGAGATTTGAATCTTGAATTGATGTTTGTGGTGGGTAGCTAGGTCGGTTTTTGATGAGATGCGATCATCGTTGGCGATCTTCAATGGCCGGAGTCACCGTGCATATGCACGGTGAAGTAAGGGTACAGGTGACGTTTGGTTAGCTGAAAGGTGACTCGGGTAAACCCTTGTTTTGACTCGAAGTGATGGAGTGATTACCTCGGATATGATGGGTTGAGAATTCGAAGCAGTTTTGTGGGGATCAGGTGTTCTGTTTTACAGGTTTTAATAACCTGTAGCATTTGGGTTTTAAAATTTGTAAACCCTGATTTTTTTTAAATGATTAAGAAAATTTAAATCATTTTTGAATTCCAATTTTGAATTTATTTGAATTCAAGTTAATTTAAAATCCCAGTTTAAATAAAATGAAGTTTAAAAGAAAATTTAGCTTAAGTTACTACTTTATTTTGATGAAGTAGTTTAATCTTTTAAAAATGAGGTTCTGTTGAAAATCCGAGAAGGATTAGAAATTCAAATTTGAAATCTGGAAATGAAATGCAGTTTTTAAAAATTAAAGAAGGTTTAAATTTGACATAAAATTTACTAAATATAAATTAAGGTATTGAAAGATTAAAAGTTATAAATAGATTAAACTTTGATAAGTTTAAATTATTTTCATTTTTAAATTTAAATTTGAAGGTAATTTCAAAGGTACTTTGTTTCAAAACAAAATTTGAGTTTTAAACATAATTTAGAAATGTTTTATTTTAAAATTAAGTTAAGAATGAATGTTTTGAAATAAATTAATTAAAAAGGTAATTAAGAAATAATTAATTAATTTAATTAATTAATTAATTATAATTTAATGAATAGTGATTAGGGGTTAATCAATTTGAAATTTAGATCATTAATTAGATTATTAATTAATGATAAATAAATTATTAATTAAGTAATTAAGTTTTAATCAAGGTTAATTTATTTAAATTAGACTTTAAATTATAGATAATTAAATTTGTAATTAATCTCAGTTAATTACTTAATAAATAATTAGAGAAAGGTTAATGAAGGTCATTAACTAGGATTATTTAAATAATTAATTAATGTGATTAATTTTTTATAATTAATCAGATTAATTAATTTAATAATAATTAATTGTAAATGGTTTGAGTGTAATTACTTGATAAAGTAATTAAGAAATTAATTACTTAATGTAATTAATTTAGTTTAATGAGATTGTTTATTTTAATTAATTAAGTTTAATTAATTTTAAACACTTGGGTTTCGTAAATAATTACTCTATGTATTTAAGGATTTGTAAATTACTTAGTTAAGTAATTGATTAATAATTACAGAATGTAATTAAATGAAGATGTTAAGAATCAAGTAATTTGGATTAAATTAATTATTAATTAATCAAGGGATTAATTAAGAAATTAATTAAGGATAATTAATTTGGTTTAATAAAGTAATTAAGTTAGTTAATTACTAGATGTAATTAATCTGGGATGATTAATAATTATGAGTTAATCACTTAAGATAATTAATTTAGGGAATAATTAAAGATCCTTAATTATTTTAATGATTTAATTAAAAGATGATTAATTATGATTAATTAATCAATGATAAGTAATTAAAGATAATTAATTAATGTAATTAATTAAGGATAAATGTAATTAATTATGATTAATTAATTAATTAAAGTAATTAAAGGTTAATTACTGTTTGGTTGAGAACAATTAATTTGTAATTAATTAAGGATAATTACATGAATGTAATTAAGAGTAATTAATCAAGAGTGATTAATTAGGATGATTTATTTTGAATAATTAATTGATTGTAATCAATTAATTGATTGAGTAAGCAAGATATATATTGGTGAAGTAATTAATTTAATTTATTTTAAATTAATTAAAGATGGGGTAATTAATTTAATTCATTTTAAATTAATTAGTGATAGAGATAGTTAAATTATTTCATTTTAAATTAATTATATTATGGTATGAGTAAATCATTGCTTATGGATGAATGGTTGAACTTGATTGTCTTGGATGCTTTGTGATCTCAGTAATGAGATAAATGATATTGTGTGGTATGAATGCCTTGATTGTATTGTGATGATAACATAAGTTATCTATTGTGATGGTGATATATGGAATATCTATTTGATATTGATAATGTGGATTACATGTTATGTGATAATGTTGATTATCAGTTATGATTTATGAGTTATCTGTCTGTGTGTATATAGATACTGTAATGAATTGATTTAAACCTTTAAAACAACTTGGACCTAAAAGACACGCTTGGATTTCGATGAGACCGGGATCGGGTTTCCATATTTGGATATCCGAAAACCACATCGATTCCAAATAACGTTAGGTCGTGTATCAAAGTAGAGCTTTGTGAAGACTGGAGGTGTAAGGACTATACGTCAATATAACTCTGTGGGTGATTCCGTAATGAGTTGACGGAATTAGTACTTATAGATTCGAGATGGTGATTCAGAGTGCAAGGATTATCATCATTAACTCTAAGGGTGATTCCAAAATAAGTGTAACGAGAAAATGCCTTCGGTTTCGTTCGAACTCGGAACGAACTTATATGGATTGAATGCTTTCAGAACATCGTCAGGTGGACGATGAGCATTCTAAATGATGTGTTCACTAAAGGTAATCGTAGCCTCAAGCCTCATCAACCGGGAATGGCTAAAACAGGGGAGGAGCAGCAAGGCTTCGTGGGTAGCCCCCACTTGAGAGTGAGATTTACCCCTATCTAGAGGTCCTTTTTTATTTCAGCTGTGTGGACGGTTTAGAGCTCCAACCGTCGGGGTTATCTTGTTCGGAACTGTTCAGTAAGGAATGGGTTCGACCATGTGTTACAGGGGAGTTAGGGTGGATCCTCGGTACGGTGATCTTGGCCACGTACTGTGACGGGCGGTACCCCAGTAGCCATGCCATTGTATGGAATCCAAAATCCAATAAGTGCCTACGGTTTTGATTGTATTATCCACTTTTGTGGCTAGTAGCTGGAATTTAATCATGTAACAATTTCGGCTATTTCTTATTTATTTGAAAACCCTAGACCCTATTATAATATCACTGAGTTTCCTATCAAATGTTTGGGTTAGCGTAAGGTAAGAACTTTTCCATGTTTATGTGTGGGAAGTCTTACGTGATACCTTTCTTTTCAAAAGGTTTTTGAAAGTTAAGCAACTTTAACCTGTTACTCACACCAGACCCATGTCTGACCCGGAGTTTATTTTTATTTTTCATAAACTCTTGGGTACTCAATTTTTTACGAGTAGCCAAGGGATTCAGGTTAGGATTCAAGTTTGCTTTGACGAATTATGGAGGCGCAATGGAGCAGGAGGCTTCTGCGTGTAGATATATAGTTTTCCGCTGTGTAGTTTTCTCTGAGTTGTTTCTTGTACTGTTTTGAGTTGTATAACTAGACGGGTGTTTATAACTGTATAGTATGTGTGTATATCTGTGAACTCTGGTAATGATTGTAAACTATGTAATGTTTATGTTATTAATATAATTTATCTGTTCCGCTGTTTAGATTCTGATGTTGTTTATTTCTTCTCTTATTTCTATTCTCTTTTCTATCCCTTTCTTTCTTAAAAATGATGCGATTTTCTGTGGTAAGAAAGTCGGGTCGTTTCAGCTCCACTTAGCTGGTCGAACAAATCGTCAATTTTAGGTAATGGATATCG
This sequence comes from Allium cepa, assembly GCA_030765085.1. Lineage (NCBI taxonomy): Eukaryota > Viridiplantae > Streptophyta > Magnoliopsida > Asparagales > Amaryllidaceae > Allium > Allium cepa. The sequence goes on from CM060937.1 coordinate 311,154,453, forward strand.
ATTCTTTAGCGTCTTCTCATTCAACGTAAGATAATCGATACATAACCTCAACGATTCGTCAAGCTTCTTAGCAAACACTTTCGCTGCAACCCACGACAAACTGCTCGGCCAGATAAAACTCTTTCCCTCTAAGTCCACCAACTGCACCTTCAACTCTCTCATCACTGAGGGATCATCCTGCCTGGTGGTCTACTCACTAGTTCTTCTCCTAGAACCAATCTATCCGGAACTCACTGGCTTATTTCAGTGGCAATCCAACTACAAGTGTGACGACCCGTAATTTTTGAGCATTTGAAATGGGAATACTTAATTCATTTTAAATATTTGAAAGGTTAATTTTAACTTGAATTCCGAATATCATTATTTATTTATTGAATTTAAATAATTGGAAATTGGGTAAAATGTTGAATTTGGAGTTTTAAGCATGTTAAAAATAATTTGAAGACTTATAAAATTTATATTGAGGATACTGAAGAGAATAGAAGTGTTGAAATTGAATTTGGGGATGATTTGTTAAGTTTCAAAAATATATCGTTTAAATTGAATTTAAAAATAGCCTTCCAAGGCACATTCTCGGATTTTGACGAAACCAGTTCCATTGGATCCGTAATATTGAATAATTATCGGATTTCAATTTTCGTAGCATTTAGAGTTGTTGTGTGAGTGTACGATATATAAATGCGCTGAAATATATATCGGAAATTAACATTATAACTGGGTTCAAAATGCTATCTTCTCCATACGATCGAGATAAGACTAGAAACATTTTCCATTGTGTCCGAAATAAGGGTATAACATTATAAATGTCTAGCGGCACACCTCCATAGGAGGTCGAGATTTTGAGCTTTGATATCGAGACGATTCAAATTTAAATTCAAATATATTGGTTGACCAGTCAATTTTCTTCAGTTGAAATTCTTTCCCATCAGACCTTTTCATTTCTCCATCACTGTAATAGACTAAGCTTTCTCATTCCTTCTCCAACACGCTTTCCGTTCTTTTAAGTTTGCCTTCCCCTCTTTCCTTTCAAAGGATGAGAGAGAAAAGAAAAAAAATCAATCGTCTCGGCCTTAATGAAAATTAAGGGAAAACCTAAATTAATGGCCGCTACTTTTAATTCCTCTTCCCTCAAATTCAAAATTTACCGAAATCGAGGAGCTCAACCAAATGAACGGCGACTGAGATTCGCGTGGTATTAGGAAGCTCGCGAGTGATGAGCGATGGCGATGACTCGATTGTGGTGGCATCGAAGTCGAACTGCTCGAATCTTGAGTCCTGGACGCGAGTGCTTCAATGACATTGGGGTGGCGATCGACGAAGTGATGCTCATGGGTTCAAGGGCCGTTGATGGTCTGGTGCAGGTAGCTCGAGTCGCAATTGATCAAAGATGGGTTCAACGACGGTTGGTTTAGGGCATGATGTTGTGGAGTCGGCAGCTAGGGCATTCGCGATTTTGGGCTTGGTTATCGGTCGAATTTCGAGCTCGATGGAGTTTGGTGGCTCCAATGAAGTATCGAGAGCAGTAAGGTATTCCTTATTGATTGTTTCATTTAACTGTATATAATCTAAGATAAGAATGTATAACAATATGGTAAAATAAAAAAAATTAAAATAAAATACCAGCATGTGGAATTTATATACAAGTATGAAAATATATATACACTTGCATGCTATAGTATACTTAGGTAAATGGAAGTTTTATATAGATAAGAGCTTGGGAAAAGCGAAATTTTAAAATGTTGAATATTTATAAAAAAAATTAATAATATTTTTATAAATCTATGAATTATTAGTATATGGGTTTCAAAAGAAAAGAAATATTATTTATTTTTAGAATGTTGGTTTGGATAAAATAATTGGTAAATCAGATTTTATTAAATGGTAATTGATAATTTAATTGTTTCAAATATTTATAAACCGTAAATGTTTATACAAGGTGTAAAATCAAGGGAACAAGCCAGTTTGGAATGGATTGCAAACAGTAAAATCAAAGGTGAGTTAATCTTACACATTTGGTAATAATTTAGATTTAAATGATTAAATTTAAATAATTGGTTGAATGATTGAATTTATTTGATGTGCTATATTATATATAGTAGTATATATAGTATATATTGGAGTGATTGATTTCCGGCATTTTATAGCGGATGAGACCCTACGCGCCGCATAATAGCGGATGATATTATATTTAAATCCCATATACCGCAATATTCCACCTCAAAGTGGAATTGGTATTGTGCTAACATCTGTTGATGCAGGGAAACAAGTTGGAGGGATCCAACTGGATTCCGCAACATTTATTTAGATTATTTAATATTCTCTATTATGATTATTTGATCTTTTGTGATGAATTATATTGGAATATTGAATGCTATAGTTTGCTTGAATATTTTGGTACCCTGGGTTATTTAATATATATAATTGGATTTTTGAAAAGAAAATAAATGAGTGAATTTGTAAGTAAAATAATTATAGAGAATTTGAATAAATTGAAGGATAAAGTAGAAAAGAATAAAAGTGATTTAAAATTCTAATAAATAAATTTCGAGTATAGATAGGAGATTTTGAATAAACGGAGAAATAATGAATTTTAAACCTTAAGTGACATTATTTAAAGGAATAAAGAATTTATTTCAAAAATCCAAGTTTTAAATTTATTGAAATAGACAAAGAAGAAATTTATTTCAAAATGGAGTAAATTGGAAATCAATTTGTAAATTGATTTAAGTGTTTGAAATTGGAAATTTAAAGGAGAATGTGACTATGGAATGTATAAACTGGGTTTATAAAAGTGAAGTAATATATCAGCGGATATTTTGGAGAATAAATTAACGGCGCAAATTCATTAAGGAAATGAGAAAATTTGTTTAATAATAAATAGTGATTTAGTTTTAAAGGATGTGAAGAGAAGTATATTTCCCTGGATAGCCAAGTACGTTTCAAAGTAAATTTTTTAAAATCTTTAATGTTGTTTTAAAAAGCATGTTCTAGAAAATTTATTATTTCTAAATGTTCAAATTCTGAAGTAAGTATTTTTCAAATTTATTATAGTATTAATTATTAAAAGAGACTTAGTGTTTTGATTTTAAAAGGATAAAAAATTAGTTTTATATTTTATAAGTAGCCTTGTTTTAAATATTCTTAAAGTATATATATTTTTGAATAAGTATAAAAGTTTAATTTAATAGCATTAGAGGATATTTGATAATAAAGTGTATCAAATTATTTTAAAAATCTAAGGTATTGTACTTGGCGCCTTCGGTGGAAATAAATAATTAGGAATTCATTCTATGAGAAAATGTGATTTGGAAACTGTTTTCAAAAGGGTTTGAAAATGGAAATATATCTTGTGAAGATATTTTGGGATTAATAAATAATTTGGTGAAATTATTTATGTTGGATGGATGTTTATAAATATTAATTGATAGTTAAATAACCGACTATCAATATTAGCCAATGCTTTAATCGTTTCGAAGAGACTGGGATCGGGATTTATTTCTCGAAAACCACTTCGATCCGGTTTGTACGTTTTCGTTGAAAAATGAGTTCAGAGTCGAAGATGGAGCAATGAAGTGCAAGGACTAGTCGCCACTAATCCTGAGGATATTTCCAAAATGGATATAGCAGGACTAGTGCCTTCGGATCCGTTCGAACCCAGGACGGACTTGTATGGATGAATGCTTCAGAACATCGTCAGGTTGACGATGGGCATTCTAAGTGAAACGTTCTAAAAGGTAACGCTTAGCCTCAAGCCTCATCAATCGGGAATGATTGAAAATTAGGGGTTATGCAGCAAGGCTAGGTGGGTAGCACTCATTTCAAGGTGAGGTCATCCCTGTCTAGATGTCCTTTTGTTTCGGCTTAGTGGTGTGGTTGCTGATCACAACCGTGGGGTGATCTTGCTAGGGATTATCCAGTAAGGAGTAGTCCCGGTCTTGTGTTGCGGGGGGTCGGGAGTGATCCTCGGTACAGTGATCTAAGCCACGTACCGTGATAGGTGGTACCCCAGTGCCTTGTCATTAGTTGGAAATCCATTCTCCCTATGCGCCTTGTACGATTTTTGTTTGTATTACCCACTTTGTGGCTAGTAGCTGGAATTTAATAGATGTAACAATTTCGACTATTTTCATAAGTATTTGTAAATAGACCTTATTATAATATCAGAGAATTTTAATAAAAAGTGCTTTAGCTATCGTAAGGTAAAAACCCAACATGTTTATTTGTGGCATGGTCTTACGAGATGCTTTTGATTTCCAAAGGATTTTTGAAACTTTAATAATCAATTTGAGTGTGATTTCTCACACTGGTATTTCAGACTGACTCGGGTGTTATTTAACTATAATGCTCAGGTCAGACCGAGTATTGTAGAATACAGGAAAGGATGCTGTGGAGCTCAGGAGATGAGCTGGATGGCGATATGTACTTCCGTATTTGATTATTATTCCGTTATGTATCCAGTTGTATGTTAAGCATGTGGAACTCTGATGATGTATGTATAAACAGATATAGTATTTGTTTTTGGTGTAAAGATCTGTGATTATCTATTATATTTTATTCCGCTGCGATGGTTAGATTCTGATGTTGTTTTCTATTTTCTTCTTCTACCTCTTCTTCTTTAACCCAAATGGTTCGTATTTCTGTACATCTTAATTTGATTGATGGAGAATAGTGTTGACTCAAGGGGTACGGATTTGCGGGTCGTTACAACAAGCTCAAATACATCTACGAATTCTCTAACCACGAAATCTCAGCTCAACTCATCATCTGAATCCAAAGCACGCAATAAAGAAAACACTGCACCGCTAGTACCACCTACGTGAAAATAATCTGATCCCTACAATCCGGGTGACTAAGAGATATCTTCCTACCCTGGCAAAATATCTCAGCATTGTGCTTACTTAACCAATCCATGCCTAGGATGATCCCAAACCCCACAAAATAAAACACATGCAAACTGCACTCAAAAGTATGAACTAACAGGTCAAACTCAAACTTGTCATACCTCAATCCTAGAGTTGTATACCCTCCTATTGGATTCGCAACCCTTAAGGAAGTAACTAAATATGCGGGTTCAAGGTTAAGCTTAATTATCAAACATCTAGATATAAAAGAATGCGATGCACCAGTATAAAATAAAACGTTAATAGACATACCATGAATCTAGAGCGTTCCCCCAAGAACTAACTTTCCTTTCTCCTGGGCTGTTGGCTTGGAAGCAGCAGACTCCAATGCATACACCTTTCCTTTTCCATCTCTAATGGGCTCCTTGCACTGGTTCTTATAATGGCCTATCTGGTCACAATTAAAACACTTGACATTCTTCCACTTAGCCATATCCTTTTATTTCCCTGAGTGACACTTGTTAGCAAAGTACCCTTTCCTGTCTCATTTATAGCAGACAACTTCAGACTTCACTTTCTTGGCTATTCCACCCTTCTGAGCACCCTTCTTGGGAAAGAACTTCCTCTTCTGGCTTTTCCCAACCTGGACACTTTTTCCTTGCTCTTCTCCAGAGACTCAAGGACTTCTTCCTACCTCAAAGCCATCTCAATAACAATATTAGAAGGATCTCTAAGATGAGACAAAGTAGCACTAGCTAATTCTGGCTTCAATCTTTTGATAAACTTCTCATTCCATTTCAACACGGTATCTATAGAAACATACCCATACCGGGCCAACTCTTCAAAATTTCTAACATACTCAGCAACATAAATTTCTCCCTACACCAGCTCTGCAAACTACCTAATCAAAACTGACTGTGCCATTACTGCCATAAACCTCTCCTGAAATTTTCCTTAGTTTCCTTCCAGGCTACTATCTCCTCATCAAATATTGCTGATACACTGTTCCGCTAGAATATTGCAGTCCCCTAAAGCTGTCTAGATGCCAACCTCCTCTTCTGCTTGTCATTGAGCCCTAAATCTGTGAAAATCCTTTCGCAGTGCAACAACCAATTCTCCGCTTCAACACCATCCTCTGTTCCCATAAACAGCTTCCCTCCTAGCTTTACATAATCACCACTCATCTTAGCGAAATGATTAACTACCAGAACTTCTGGAACCCCTGCTTTTGCGGCATTTCCTCCTACTACTCTAGCTGCAACTCCTATCTACATCATATTGCTGAAAAACTGATACATGGCTTCCATTCCGACCTGCGGGACTTCAGCACCAACATTCTCTGCCTGACCTTGGCCTCTCAATGCATTAGGTCCGGCGTTCCTTTTGGTGCTTCCCCTTCCTTGGTTAACTTTGCTTCTACCATCCATATCTATACCTCATGAGATACAGAAAGATAACCTAATCAAAGATAGATGAATGCAGATAAAGCGCATACTTATATATAACAAATACAAGTATGTTACTATAGCGTTAACACAACCCCAAACCTTACTCCAATTTCCTCGAATTTTTGTTTTCAGAACAAATTTTTAGTTCAATTTTTCATAAACCTATGCTCTGATGCCAAGCCGTAACATCCCGTATCAGGAGGCCAAAAGCTAAGTGCTATAGATGTTGTAGTCATGCACATTATCAACTTCTCGTGATGAAATATGGTAATGTTAACGATATCCATAGTATCAAAAGCACTTGAAGATGAATAAAATCACAGATTTCCAAAATCAATGATTTTAGTGATTATATATCAAATAAATCGTATCCAAGTTACAAAAATCCCAAACGTAATCCTAAGCATTGATTAAATATAATTTACAACAATACACCTAGAGCGACATATGAAGATGCCTTCTTAGATGATCAAAGAAATATAGACATAACTGTCTTAATACATAGCAGAAACAATTTTTAAACAGAATCCCTAAATGAGCTACATGTCAGCCACCTGCTCGTCTTCGGATACTTAATTCGCCAAAATCTACTAAAATATGAAAACTTAAACCCACAACTGACTCAAATCAAATTATGAGCACTCAATAGTTTAAGGGGAAACAAAAACTTCGAGTTAGACTTAAAGCTTGGTATGAATAATTTCTGTTACATCTCAGTTTAGTGATAACTAGTGAGAGCACGCCGCTTAGTGGAAGGGGTTTCCTCTCTCTAATATCTCTTTTCAAAACATATATTTTGATGTGCCCTTCCTGCAACCAAATTGGTTAATCAACCGATTATAATAATATAACGATATCCATTATGATAAAAACAGGAAATATAATAAACTATCTGTCTAAATCTAAATTTTATGTTCTTTACTAGACTATCTGTCCTAAATTTAATTATAACAATATCTTTTATGCTAAATAATGAGATATATGCCCAAAATAGGTAAAAATGGGTGGATTCACTGTCTTTAAATACTGAGCAAGGCCTGTTATGCTAATAAAGGAACTATCTGTTAATATCAAAGTCGACTGTTCTTTCTGGACTAACCGTCGTCTGTGCTGACTGCCCTCAAAATGGACTGATTGTCTGAATTAAAAATGAGCTGACTACCCTAATTTTTCTTTTGGGTTAACTACCCTTCAAAATTTTTGAGCTAAATGCTCTTCAAAATTGTCCATGAAAACCTTTTAAAAATGATTTAGTCCGCCAAATCATATATACACGTAAAATATCTTTAACTTTACTCCAAGCTATTTTTTCCATGTTATATAAAATTTACTCAAAATAATGTTGATGACGTTAAATAAGGATTAGCTATCCTTTAAAATAAGTTAAACTCCCTTATAACTTAAAACACTTAGGCTATCTGCCTAAATTTTTTTATATTCGAAATCTTTGTTTAAAACCTTCAAACAACCTTTTGAAAACATAGAAGGTAACTTCTTCAAAATCATTCATAAAACCCTTCGAAAGTATTAAAGGTAACTCCTTCATATTATTTAATAAACCTTTCGAAAACATAGAAGGTAACTCCTTCTAAACCTTTTAAAATCTATCTTTTCATAAGCTTTAAAACATATGACCCCGCCTTTAAATCCTTTAAACCATAGCATTTCGAAAACATAGCTAAACTATACGTTTTGAAATCAATGTACCTCAAAACCTTTCGAAGACATTGGGTTCAATTTAAAACAAGTGGAAAACCTTTCGAAACCAATCAAAGTTAACTACTTTGAAACCTTTAAAATGTTTCGACTTAAAACATTTGGATTATGCGAAGGGATCAGAAAAATATTGGAGTTGAAAGACTCTGCTTTGAAACCTTCATAAGACCTTTCGAAATCAAACCTTTCGAAATCAAACCTCGATTTCGAACGAAATCAAACCTTTCAAAATCAAAACCTTTCAAAATCAAACCTTTTAAAATCAAAACATTTCGAAATTAATGGAGAGAGGCGGCAAGTTTTAGAAAACAAAAGATAACCTTTGACTCCATCTATGTTGAAAGGTTAGGAAGCGGCAAATATGCTTCCGACCTGGCGGAAAGCTATGCCTTTCGACTTTGCCGAAAGGTTTCAATTAAAACAAGAAGGCAAACCAATCGAAACCTTTTCCTTTTAAAACTTTTAGCAATTTTGAAAGCTCTTTGTCGAAAGCTAGCAAGTGTATTTTTCTTTATAACCAAAACAAAACATCATCTCTTCTGAAAGCTTTAACCCTTGTCCCCAACCTTTCGACTTCCTCCAATTCACTACATACCAGTTTCCTAATATCATGTGCATTGGTATTTAATCTAATCGGAAGGTTTGATACCCTTCGACCTTGTCGAAAGATGTGGAATAAAGGTCGAAGCTCTTGTCGAAAGAGTTGTAAGAGTGAAAATACTATTTGAAAAAGTTCCTTTGTGCCCCTCCCTCCTTATTTGTCTAAATTTGATTGGTTGCCAGAATTTTATATTCAAAAGTGCTGTCGACTTCCTTATTGGGAAATTTGAATAATTTTAAAAAAGCCACTTTTTCCTTTATAATTATATAAAGCAATTAAATCCCATACCTTAACTTATTTTATACAATCATCAAAACACCTGGAAAAATTCTGGAGAAATTCCAGAAAGTAAATTAATATATTCTCTTTAACCTATAAAAATTTTGGATTACCAATACAATAAATTTATAATCCAAATTAACCCTTTCTTCTTCATAAAATTATAACAAATCCACGAAAATTCAAAAAATTCTTAAAATTGAAACCCATCTCTAAAATAACAATTTAGGTCATCATAAAAATTTGCAAGGTTATAGGATGTCATTTAATACGGATTTTGTTTGTACCATAAGTGGGCACAACGCTTTTTGGAAGTTTTTAAAGAGATAAAAATGAAGAATTAAAATGAAAAATGTGGATTATCTTACAAAAACTCTAAAAACAAATTAGTAAACGCATAGACACAAGCTATTTATAGTGGTTCGGCATGTCCCCTACGTCCACCATGAAGTTTTATGATTTTATTGATATTCTCTTAGTGATTACACCTGATTACAGCAAGCTACAGTGGATTAGAACACTGAAATTCAAGTGCAACAGTAGGAATAAGATGCAAAGTTCAATCCGATAGAGTCTGGGCGCTTGAGAATCCAAAAGATCCCTCTTCTGTAGGCCCTGGGGCTCTATTTATAGGCGTAGGAGGCTGATATTTAACTCAAATCTCAGGATACTTCATCTGGCATGTGGGTGGGCACACGCGATCGATCCCGTGATGTTTCGACTCGATCCGTTGTCGATACGAACGTAATTCGTATCGATCAAGATCTAGTCTAATGGAGTCGAAAGTTGGTATGAACACTCTTTGGCTTGTATGTAAGCTCCTGTGAAAATTTCATAGCATTTGGACTTATGGATCTCGAGTTATGATCAATATGAGATGGAGTTTTTTGCCAAGAAGTTTCGTTCTAATCAATCAATTCGAATGGACCTGTTCGAATCGATGAGAGCACATGCCCTCGTGATGACGTGGCGCGCACTCTTCGGATCGACCCACCTTTTATGCTGAGTTGACCGAGTCCTGCCTTAAACTTCTCCTCATTCGTATCAAAGGCCGTTGCCTATTCGTATCGATGGAGGTGTACAGTTTGTATCGATAGATGTGGCTCTGTTCGCATCCATCAGGCTGGCCCTTTTTCGTATCGATGGAATGAACTCTGTTCGTATCGATGGAAAATACATGGATACGTTGACTATTTGGCTTTGTTCGTATCGGTCAGAATAGACTCCAGTTGATCGATACGAAGTTGAAATGGCAGAATGGATACGAACAAAAGGGAGCTCGATGGATTCGAATAGCAACAACATGATGTTTACGAAAGAGGGAGCCACTATGGATTCGAACAAAGCCCACCAGGATGGATACGAACTAGACCTCCGTGATGGATACGATCGATGTTCACCGGTGGATATGAAGTAGGCATAAGCCGATCGTTATGAAATGCACTACCCACTGATGGATATGAAAACGATCGATGCGAAATGATGGGTTGCGACTCTGATCGATTCGAAATGATGGATACTAATGGATGGGTTTTCTTGACTTGCTTCGATCATAACTTGAGCATATGAACTCGGATTGACTTGAAATTTGGAATGCAGGTTTTCATGGCTTCGCTTGTCGTGCCTTGTCAATTGTAGCCTGATCTGCACTATGGCAAAATTCATCGATATTCATAGCGAAGCTGCGCATACTCGATATCTGGGATGAGCGATCCTTGGTTTTCGGTCAATTCCTTGATATCTCGGCGTTGCCAAAAGGCGGGATGACATTTGCCCCCCAAAGTACGTCTTATGGAAACATGACATGCTTTGAAAAGGTGCAATCCTCTTTTTGAACAGTTATCGTCTTTTCGTTGAAGGTTGTATTCTTTGACTGATTTCTTCAGTAATGCAAACTGTTGATGGTCGACTATTGTACCCTGTATTGCTATAACTGACTGTTGTGTGATAGTGATTAGCAGTTTGTCTCCGTAGTCATTATCAGATAAGTACTCAATTCCTTGGATATTGAAAATTGAATATTAGTCCGACATATTTGCATATACGTTAACCTGACTCTCGTTAACGTTGCACGTTCATGAGTTGTTGTCATTTTTCTCATATCGAATTCCATATCGATCCTCTCTGAACCGATGTGAAATATGAGTTGCTTCAACGCTTGTGTTTCTGGATGTTCCTTCGCATCGATCCTCTCTTGAATAGATATAAAAGGTTGAAATATTGCTCTCGCATCAATATACTTTGCATTGATGGATACGAAATAAGCATTTCGTATCGATGGATATGAACTTTGATGGATACGGAATATACGTTCGTATCGATGAATATGTGCTGTTGTGGATCGAGCGCCGATGGATATGAATCAACAGTTTTGAATCGATGGAGTTCAATGCCTTTAGAACTGCCTTCATTGTGTACTTCGTATCGATGGACTCTGTGTCATTAGGTACGAATAGATAATTCACAATTCGCATCGATGAATATTGGCCTCTGGAAGCTGTGTTCTGATGGATTCGAACTACGTAGTTTTAGTCGCTACACCGTGGATGGAGTCGAAAATAACCAACATGAACAATGGCTTCGAATCGATGGTCCTTGGTGACAGTCTCGTATCGATGAAGGCTTGGGCTTATGGGTTCGAATACATCATTCGAATCGATTCTGGTAGTTGACCTGCTGTGACCGGTCGCATTTGACTAGGAGATGAATCGTTTCTCTTTCTATCCTCGGGTCCATATAAATACTTTTGGACTTAGCCATTTTTCACCTTTTACCTTTTCTTTGCTTCCTGCCTTCGTATCGCTTCGAAAAGAAACCGACCTACAGGAATCTTCGTCTCCAAATCACTTCGCCACATCATTTCTTTGAACCGATACTTTGAAATTAGGTAATTGGACAGCTAATCCACGTTATAGCAATGAAATTCGAAATCAATTACCAATCTGTTTACGTATACGATCGATCTCCAAGGATGCCAAGGCCAGAGTCGATTCAAAGAGATTGGCCATGGTGTTTGAGTAGCTTTGGGGAAGAAGGATGGCAGAGGGATACGAGTGAAGAGCTCACACCAATCGATGGAGGAGATGATTTTTCTGTATCGATCTGGGAATGATAGGATTTTGTATCAATTTGTAGCTGAGAGAATATCATATGAAGGGATGGAATGGCTTCATATCAATGAACGATGGTTGGAGTTCGCATCGATCCATACTGACCAGTGAAAATGCCTAATTACTCGATCGGTACGAAGGATCGGCTCTACCGATCGATACGAAGTAGACCTTTGACGATCGATCCGTAGTTGATTACTTGGCATCGATAAGAAATGGGCTTTATAAGTTGGTTCGAAGTTACTGACGCTGATCGATACGAAGCGACGGCCTATGATCGATGCGAAATATACTCCCATGATCGATACGAAACGTATAGATTCGAACTTAATCGATACGAAGCGTATCGATTCGAACATGATCGATACAAAAATTGTAACGACCCGAAAATTTCAATCCCGAAATTTCCAGATAGTTAGAGAAAAGAAGAAAGAGATAGAAGAAGAACAGATAAGAAACACACAATCTCACATTCGCAGCGGATAAAATATAATATCAATAATAGTTATACCAAGAAAACTGTATCTATCAATTTACATCGATATATCATAGTTACAACAATTTTATACAACATTGGATAGATTCAATTTAACATGTCTCAGATATATACAATATCATTGTAGAAACTCTCCATACGTTTCTGCCATCCTGCTCGCCTCCTGAGCTCCAGAACGTCCTTGCCTGAAAATCTGTAATACTCGGTCTGACCCGAGCATTACTCAAAGTAACACCCGGGTCAGGCTGGAAACCAGCGTGAGTAAACATATAATACAAAATTAAACAACTCACACAAACCCGGGGTACGTATATCAATTAACAACTTCCCAAGTTGTTATAGACGTCACTATATCACATATCAATTTATAAAGAATCGAAGTGGTTTCGGTTATGTACTAATTCCCGACTCCGGTCTCTTCGAATTGAATACCATCTTAACCCAAGTTATTCAAGTGAAATACAATTTGACTTCAGATAGGATGTCACTCCTTACACTGCAATTTATCATCGATAGACAACCATACTATCTCTTTTAAACCAATCATCTCATAGCATCACAAATCACTTATCAGAGATATCCCCTAATCTCCGGCATACAATATTATTCAATCATTTATGAACAAGATAAATCAGTTATACCATTCCAATTAACTCTAACAAACTTAATTAATTACCCAATCATCCTTAATCCTGCTTATAAATTAATTTCAATCATTAATTTATCATCCCTTAATTATTCTATCTAATTACATTCAGTAATTAGCCTTTTCACAATGAAAACAAACCGTCCTTTATTTAATAATTAGCCTTAAATTTATCACATTCATTAATCAATCTTGAGAAATCACATTTAGTAATTAACTATTCTTAATTACTTCCATTAATTATTTAACCGTTTAATTAATTAATAAATCCTTTAATTAATTACACTGAGTAATTATCACTTTGTTCCTTTCACCAAGTAATTATTCTTTAACTACCTCCCATCGAGTAATTTCCTTTTTATTAAATACATTTAGTAATTATTCCTCATTACTTTACTAAGTAATTACACCTCATTAATTATCCTATGTAATCATACTTAATCTTTAATTAATTTTATTTATTAATTCCTTGATTAATCTCATTCTGTAATTAATTATTCTTAGTTAATTACAATTTCTTAATTTACTTCCCACCCTTTTTATTACTCAATTCTTAAATTAATTATACTAAATAATTAATTATTAATTACTTATACTAAGTAATCATTCTTCATATTTATTACACCAGGTAATTAACCCAGAAGTACCTCAAATTTACAATTAATCAACTTTAAATTAATTTATAACTCTCAGATGTAACAAATAAATTAATCCAAAATCATTAATTAATTAATCCCTTTTTTAACACTTCATTAATTTAATAAATTATATAGGTCCTTAATTACCCTTAAGGTAACCATTTACCTTACTAATTATTTAATTACTCCATAAACTTAAACACTTTATATTTTTTTCATTCCTTCTCATTTACTTAAAATTAAGTTAAGAATAATTTAAAATTTTAACTTGATACGTTTAAGTTAAACAAACTTACCATATCTTAAATCAAAATAGAACATTGAAAATGTATTTAAGAAAACTCAAACTAGATGCATTTAAATTTTACAACTTACCTTATTTAGATTTAGAGGTGTTATAAACTCACGAGTTCCCACCGTACAACACAACAAAATTCTCGAGCATCACCCTGCGCGCTTCACAACTTACCTTGCTGCGAGTCAACTCATAATCATCTCGAGATTTACCCGATACATCTCCTTCTCCCTCCCATCAAACAGCAACCCAGGTAACCCAAATTCACATGTGCACGTGCACGATAATTCCAGCCACCTCCGACCATCCCCTTCGACTCAAGGAAGTCACCAATGACTCCCATGATACGCCAAACCACCCAGAAATGTAGATCACACTATCAATCAAAAATTGAATATCCAGTTGAAAACTGGAACTTGAATCCATGACCAGAACCACCTCGATCTCGCACCTCCTTCCACCAGTGCCTTCCAAACTTCGGCCACATCTCCATGATTCATCCTCGAAGCTATCTTTCAATTTCCAGGCAACTCGATACTTTAGAAATGATTCAGCGTCCATTAATATATAGTTGACCAAAACTAGGGTTTTAAACTTCTACTACCCACCGCCGCCGCCTCGATGGTCCAGTCACCCACCAACCATTTTTCCCATATTTACGGATGCCACCTCCACATTTACTGAAAATCCCGACCAAAATCCACGAGATCAACAGATAATTCTCAAGATCCCATTCCCAGTAAATTTCAAAGTTCTCATTCATATCAATATTAAAATTTGAGATTTGTGTTTTAAAAATCCTAATTTTTATAGGTGATTCAAGATATTGAATTGAATTAACAATTTGTGACATTTCAAATTTAACAAAAATCTAAGTTTTGTTCTGTAAAACTAAATTTACATCAGTGACATTCCACTAACATGCTTAATTCAAATTTTAGCCTAAGATTTGAGTTTAAACCAATTTATTTTGTTTAAACTGAACACCTATAAATGGTTGAATTTAAGATGGTTTTAAAATTTTGATCTTACTATTAAATCTGTGACTAAACACAGAGAAGAACAGGTCAGGTAATTTTTTTTTAGAACAACACCAAAGATATACAGAGTTACATCAAAATATACATACCAACACTATATTCTTCATGAATCAGAGGCTCAGAATTTTATTTTAAATGATGTTATTCACAAGCACTTCAAATCAAATCAGGGAAAAGTTTGGACTACTCACAAATAGAAATTTCAAACAGATATAAGCATTTAACAAGAGAAGTGGATTTCTCACATGTAAGCAAGATGAACAGAGCATAAAAAAAAATTTGAACTCTTAAACTGGAAAATTTCTTTGGTTAAAACTTGAATTGCTTGATTCAGGCTTGAAAATTATCTATTGCTGTTAGCATTGATTTTTTTTCTTTTTTTCTTTTCTGTTTCTAGATATATTTTGTTTTCTTCTCACTTGACTTAAGTGACAGGCTCTTTCTCTAACACATATATAAACATAAGGACTGATTCATTATTCATTTTTGAGAATAGAGAACCTATCTGAGTTCCATAAACATGCAATGGTGTATAAGATTTTCAAATAAAGGTTAAAGCTTTTTATTTTCACAGATTTCACTAATAAGAACAACTACGGCCTTTTCATCAATTTATATCTTTAGTAAAGCTAAAACATGTGATTTACTCACCTTAGTAATGTCGAACAGAGGACACAAGCTCTGAAACTAGAAATCTTGTTTTGCTTTTGAAATTAAACTTTAGTTTACTTTAAAAATTTCCAACTTGTTTGTATTTGCTCCTTGCTTTAACAATTGCATGCATCCAAGAAAAGGAAATGCAGGCCTAGAAGTTGTTTCCAAACAGAGATATAGAGATCTCTAATTGCATGCAGGCTTTTGTATTTTGGTTTGAAAAATGAGTTATGTAAAGACCCAGAATTTTTATTAACAAAAATTTGAATATTTAATTAATTTTAAATATTAATAAGTGAAATTATAAGTCGAATAAATTTTTATTTGAATTATTGGATTTAATTGGATAATTAAATCGATAAATTTAATATGTTAAATTATGGTAATAATTGAAAATCGAGTTAAATATGATTGAAAATGATTTGTAAAATTTTATTTTATCATGTTGAAGTTAGAATGATATTTTAGAACTTTTAAAATCGAATTTAAAGTTAATTTGTGAAAATTGAATATTTTAATATTTAATAATCGACTGTAAAATAGCCAATTTTTGAACAGTCTCAGAATTGAACGAAACAAGTTTCATTGGATCCGTCATAGTTAGTTATTACCGGATTTCAATTTTCGTGTCAATCGGAGTTATCGTTTGATCGTGGCAGCTCGAAACGCATCGGATTATTTTTAATTTAAATTTGGCGAGTCAAAATAGCCATTTTTCAAAAAGTCTTGGATTTCGACGAAACTAGTTTCATCGGATCCGTAATGTGATATTATTGTAAGGTTTCAAATTTCAAGTCAATTGGATTTACCGTTTGTCCTGTACGAATTAAAACGCCTAGAAATCGATTTAAATCGGTTTAATTTAAATTGAGCGTTTGTAGCCATAACTCGCACAGATGTCTGAATTAGCTTCCGAAACCTATTCCATTGTGTCCGAAACGCGGGGTAAACCTTAGAAACGCTGGTTACGGCGCCTAAATCGGAGTTCGGAATTTCCGGATGAATAGTGTTCGATTTTCTTCTATAAATAGCACCACCATCTTCATAATTTAGAAAAAAAAAAAAAACCTAATAAAACTGCAGCCGGCCCAAAGGCATGAATGGCCAGTATTTCTTCTTCTTCCCCCTCTCTTTTCTTTCAATCCGTGCAATATTACAACAAACTTTCAACATGAAAGATGTAGAGGGCAACGAGAGCTTGGAGATCAATGGTTGTGATGTAAAACGGAGCGATGTGGTGGCGTCTAGGGGGGGCCGACCGTGCTTACTTGCACACGAAATTCAAGATAAACCATAGGGCCGAGCTCCACGTTCATATGGCCGAGTATTGAGGTCGTGAAGGCCTTCGATTTGGCGCGTCTTGATCGAGTTCTAGTCGTGTGTGTTTGCAGCAAGATTTAACCCTAATTTGGTGATGTGGGTTCTTATGCGTGCGTATTATACTGGAGAGGGTGATTTGCGTGAAGAAGAGAAGGAGAGGGGGGGGGGGGGGGGCTGCGCACGGATCTGAAGTGGATGGACGGCTAAGATGTAGCATAGGTTAATATTTAATAAATTGTTGTAATTTATGTTATATAAATTCGTGTAAGTTCAAATATTCATAACTTTTTCATACGAGGTCGAAAAAATGCAAACTCAGTTGCGTTGGAATCGTATGGACGAGCACTACGCGATGGAGTTGGATTGGAGTCGTTTGGAGTTAGTGAGAATTTTGGGTAAAATTAAAAGCGCGTTTAATTTTATTCGAAATAAATCGCTAAAACGGAAATAAAATCAAGGTGAGAACTTCTCACTCAATCGAATCGGTTTCGATTTTATTTTAAATAGTTAGATTTAAAATATTTGAATGCATGTTTGAATGGTGATTGATATTTATTGATTGTTAAAATAGACATTATACGCCGTTAGTAAGCGGATGTTATTTATTAAAAACATATACCGCGAATATTTCATAAACAGTGAAATTGGTATTATATATAATATCAATATATATATATATTGGCATATGTATATACTGCAATTGATTGATTTCCCATATTTTAGCGGATGAGACCCTATTACGCCGTTAGTAAGCGGATAATATTTAATAAGAACATATACCGCGATAATTTCGTACTGGAGCGAAATTGGTATTGTGCTAATGTTTTTGGATGCAGGAAAACAGGTTGGAGGGATCCAACAGGATTCCTCAACAGTTTTTAATTTATTTCAGATATTTTAATATTTGATGGATTTTCATATTGATATATGATGTCGTTGTAGTCGTGATTGACTATTTGGTGTGTAGCATCATTGGACCCAGATTTTGGGATTTTAAAATGATTTTAAAAGTGATTTTGAAAATATACTATATTTTTGGAATTGATCCATTATAAATAAATAAACGATATAATTTTTAAAGTTATAAAAATTATGATTTTTGAGAAATATAGTTAAAAGCTGATTTTTGAAAATATGGGATTAATGATTATATAAAATAGTTTAGATTGGATTTTTGAATATATTATAAAAGTTTAAGAATAGGATTTATAAAATTTGATTATTTTATAAATCGAAGTGGTGAAGTTTTAAAGGAGTTTAAAGACGTTTTAAAGAATAATATAAATTGATTTATGTTAAGAGATTTATAAATGGATATTTATAAATTGAAATATAGACATTATAAAACGAGTTTTTATAAGGGTTTGAATGAAGTGAAAATGAATTTCATTAAAGAATGAAATTAATAGAATTATAAACGATGAAGTTATAAATGGAGTTTTATAAATAGTAGGTTTATAAAATTTGTAAAGTTATTAAAAGAATAGACTTGGGTAAATAATTGAATCTCATAAATTATAAGATTTTTAATTATGAAATTCTAAGGAACGATTTTGTAAAATAATCGTTTTATAAGTAATTAACTTATAATATGAACTTGTAGTTTATAATTGAGTTATAAACTGAAATAGGTTAATAAAAGAATTTATAAAAAGGAAGTTTTTATAAATAAATAGAAATGGAATTTATAAACGTTGTTTTATAAATTCGCAAATGACTTATTTTGATAAGAAAATTGTTATAACCTATTAATGGAGTTATATTCACATTTTTGAATAGTGAATAATCCTTTAAAATAAATTGAATAGAAGTGATGAATTTGTTAACATAATATATTCACGTTTTTGAATTGTGAATAATATGTTAAAGAAAAATGTTTGAATGTGATGTTTTAAATAGAATTAAAACGATCCAACGATGTTTTAAAATGTGTTGAGATTCGAAATCATAGATTTCAACGTTCATTGTTGAAATAGACGTTTTCGAGAAATAAAAGGAAATGGTAGACTATAACACTGTTGTTATAGTAAATGATTTCCGAAAGGAAATGTTTTGGAATAGTATTGGGATTTATATATCTATTTTAATTTCGAATCCCTATACTAGTGATTTTGGGTTATCGTAACGATGTTTTACGCAACATTCGTTTTGGCCCAAATAAATATGTTTAAGAGAATGATTTCCTTAAAAAAAATGAAATATATACTTAATTTAGATTTAATTATATTAAATATTTTCTAAGTGTTGAAAATAAATAAAATTTGTGAATTACTTATAATTAAATAAGTATGGAAATGTTTTCCAATATGAAGTGAATAATTAGAATTTATCTTTTTGAAGATAAATTGAAATGGATAATTGAAATCGTATATGCATGGATATTTTGAAATATAAATTCATTATGGAATTTATATGTGAAAGTGTAATTTTTAAAAAAATAAATATTGATTTATTTTTAAAGTGTTGAAATTATATATCTTGTAAAGATATTTTTGGAAAATAAATAATTTGGAAAATTATTTGGAATCTGGTGATGTGTGCATATCCATTGATAGTTCAATAGCCGACTATCAATATTTCCCTTTGAATGGGTATTTGATGTGATTTGTTTGAATTTGAATGCCACACTTAATTTTGAAAAAGCGCTCACTATTCGGGTTAACCGGGAAAGGACCATGGGGTCGTATAACCCATTCCGAATATGTGATACGTCGTTGTGAATTGCATTTGAAGATCGGTGTTGAAGACCGATATTTGCGAGAGCGATAGGATGACCTATCGATTGTCTCTGCACTGGGTAGCTCCTGGTATAGAGATTCCATAAGTGATGGGAAATCCGATCAGGATTGTGGATATCCGGATTGTTCGATCCTTGCTTTAACAATTGCATGCATCCAAGAAAAGGAAATGCAGGCCTAGAAGTTGTTTCCAAACAGAGATATAGAGATCTCTAATTGCATGCAGGCTTTTGTATTTTGGTTTGAAAAATGAGTTATGTAACGACCCAGAATTTTTATTAATAAAAATTTGAATATTTAATTCATTTTAAATATTAATAAGTGAAATTATAAGTCGAATAAATTTTTATTTGAATTATTGGATTTAATTGGATAATAAAATCGATAAATTTAATATGTCAAATTATGGTAATAATTGAAAATCGAGTTAAATATGATTGAAAATGATTTGTAAAATTTTATTTTATCATGTTGAAGTTAGAATGATATTTTCGAACTTTTAAAATCGAATTTAAAGTTAATTTGTGAAAATTGAATATTTTAATATTTAATAATCGACTGTAAAATAGCCAATTTTTGAACAGTCTCAAAATTGAACGAAACCAGTTTCATTGGATCCGTAATAGTTAGTTATTATCGGATTTCAATTTTCGTGTCAATCGGAGTTATCGTTTGATCGTGGCAGCTCGAAACGCATCGGATTATTTTTAATTTAAATTTGGCGAGTCAAAATAGCCATTTTTCAAAAAGTCTCGGATTTCGACGAAACTAGTTTCATCAGATCCGTAATGTGATATTATTGTAAGGTTTCAAATTTCAAGTCAATTGGATTTACCGTTTGTCCTGTACGAATTAAAACGCCTAGAAATCGATTTAAATCGGTTTAATTTAAATTGAGCGTTTGTAGCCATAACTCGCACAGATGTCCGAATTAGCTTCCGAAACCTATTCCATTGTGTCCGGAACGCGGGGTAAACCTTAGAAACGCTGGTTACGGCGCCTAAATCGGAGTTCGGAATTTCCGGATGAATAGTGTTCGATTTTCTTCTATAAATAGCACCACCATCTTCATAATTTAGAAAAAAAAAACCTAATAAAACTACAGCCGGCCCAAAGGCATGAATGGCCAGTATTTCTTCTTCTTCCCCCTCTCTTTTCTTTCAATCCGTGCAATATTACAACAAACTTTCAACATGAAAGATGTAGAGGGCAACGAGAGCTTGGAGATCAACGGTTGTGATGTAAAACGGAGCGATGTGGTGGCGTCTAGGGGGGGCCGACCGTGCTTACTTGCGCACGAAATTCAAGATAAACCATAGGGCCGAGCTCCACGTGCATATGGCCGAGTATTGAGGTCGTGAAGGCCTTCGATTTGGCGCGTCTTGATCGAGTTCTAGTCGTGTGTGTTTGCAGCAAGATTTAACCCTAATTTGGTGATGTGGGTTCTTATGCGTGCATATTATACTGGAGAGGGTGATTTGCGTGAAGAAGAGAAGGAGAAGGGGGGGGGGGGGGGCTGCGCACAGATCTGAAGTGGATGGACGGCTAAGATGTAGCATAGGTTAAAATTTAATAAATTGTTGTAATTTATGTTATATAAATTCGTGTAAGTTCAAATATTCATAACTTTTTCATACGAGGTCGAAAAAATGCAAACTCAGTTGCATTGGAATCGTATGGACGAGCACTACGCGATGGAGTTGGATTGGAGTCGTTTGGAGTTAGTGAGAATTTCGGGTAAAATTAAACGCGCGTTTAATTTTATTCGAAATAAATCGCTAAAACGGAAATAAAATCAAGGTGAGAACTTCTCACTCAATCGAATCGGTTTCGATTTTATTTTAAATAGTTAGATTTAAAATATTTGAATGCATGTTTGAATGGTGATTGATATTTATTGATTGTTAAAATAGACATTATACGCCGTTAGTAAGCGGATGTTATTTATTAAAAACATATACCGCGAATATTTCATAAACAGTGAAATTGGTATTATATATAATATCAATATATATATATATTGGCATATGTATATATTGCAGTTGATTGATTTCCCGTATTTTTAGTGGATGAGACCCTATTACGCCGTTAGTAAGCGGATAATATTTAATAAGAACATATACCACGATAATTTCGTACTGGAGCGAAATTGGTATTGTGCTAATGTTTTTGGATGCAGGAAAACAGGTTGGAGGGATCCAACAGGATTCCTCAACAGTTTTTAATTTATTTCAGATATTTTGATATTTGATGGATTTTCATATTGATATATGATGTCGTTGTAGTCGTGATTGACTATTTGGTGTGTAGCATCATTGGACCCAGATTTTGGGATTTTAAAATGATTTTAAAAGTGATTTTGAAAATATACTATATTTTTGGAATTGATCCATTATAAATAAATAAACGATATAATTTTTAAAGTTATAAAAATTATGATTTTTGAGAAATATAGTTAAAAGCTGATTTTTGAAAATATGGGATTAATGATTATATAAAATAGTTTAGATTGGATTTTTGAATATATTATAAAAGTTTAAGAATAGGATTTATAAAATTTGATTATTTTATAAATCGAAGTGGTGAAGTTTTAAAGGAGTTTAAAGACGTTTTAAAAGAATAATATAAATTGATTTATACTAAGAGATTTATAAATGGATATTTATAAATTGAAATATAGACATTATAAAACGAGTTTTTATAAGGGTTTGAATGAAGTGAAAATGAATTTCATTAAAGAATGAAATTAATAGAATTATAAACGATGAAGTTATAAATGGAATTTTATAAACAGTAGGTTTATAAAATTTGTAAAGTTATTAAAAGAATAGACTTGGGTAAATAATTGAATCTCATAAATTATAAGAATTTTAATTATGAAATTCTAAGGAACGATTTTGTAAAATAATCGTTTTATAAGTAATTAACTTATAATATGAACTTGTAGTCTATAATTGAGTTATAAACTGAAATAGGTTAATAAAAGAATTTATAAAAAGGAAGTTTTTATAAATAAATAGAAATGGAATTTATAAACGTTGTTTTATAAATTCGCAAATGACTTATTTTGATAAGAAAATTGTTATAACCTATTAATGGAGTTATATTCACATTTTTGAATAGTGAATAATCCTTTAAAATAAATTGAATAGAACTGATGAATTTGTTAACATAATATATTCACGTTTTTGAATTGTGAATAATATGTTAAAGAAAAATGTTTGAATGTGATGTTTTAAATAGAATTAAAACGATGTAACGATGTTTTAAAATGTGTTGAGATTCGAAATCATAGATTTCAACGTTCATTGTTGAAATAGACGTTTTCGAGAAATAAAAGGAAATGGTAGACTATAACACCGTTGTTATAGTAAATGATTTCCGAAAGGAAATGTTTTGGAATAGTATTGGGATTTATATATCTATTTTAATTTCGAATCCCTATACTAGTGATTTTGGGTTGTCGTAACGATGTTTTACGCAACATTCGTTTTGGCCCAAATAAATATGTTTAAGAGAATGATTTCCTTAAAAAAATGAAATATATACTTAATTTCGATTTAAGTATATTAAATATTTTCTAAGTGTTGAAAATAAATAAAATTTGTGAATTACTTATAATTAAATAAGTATGGAAATGTTTTCCAATATGAAGTGAATAATTAGAATTTATCTTTTTGAAGATAAATTGAAATGGATAATTGAAATCGTATATGCATGGATATTTTGAAATATAAATTCATTATGGAATTTATATGTGAAAATGTAATTTGTTTAAAAATAAATATTGATTTATTTTTAAAGTGTTGAAATTATATATCTTGTAAAGATATTTTTGGAAAATAAATAATTTGGAAAATTATTTGGAATCTGGTGATGTGTGCATATCCATTGATAGTTCAATAGCCGACTATCAATATTTCCCTTTGAATGGGTATTTGATGTGATTTGTTTGAATTTGAATGCCACACTTATTTTTGAATAAGCGCTCACTATTCGGGTTAACCAGGAAAGGACCATGGGGTCGTATAACCCATTCCGAATATGTGATACGTTGTTGTGAATTGCATTTGAAGATCGGTGTTGAAGACCGGTATTTGCGAGAGCGATAGTATGACCTATCGATTGTCTCTGCACTGGGTAGCTCCTGGTATAGAGATTCCATAAGTGATGGGAAATCCGATCAGGATTGTGGATATCCGGATTGCAAGGACTTCTTTGTAATCGGTTTTGTTCGATCCCGGAACAGACTTGTATGGATTGTATGCCTGACATTACAAGTTGAGATATAAAGCCGATTTCTTTCAAATATATTTCTGTTGGTGGCGGAGAATTTATTCTTTTAGCTTAACACCCTTCTCTGAGACGTACGAGCTCAGAGGTTATATAGTTGAAGTTATCAGCGATATATTCCCAATTTGGTAATGTGACATGCTGAGTGATGCTGAAATGATCATTGTGTTGATTATTTGTGATAGGATCATTTGTTTGATCGTCTATCTTGGTGATCATTGTGTTGATCATTTGTTGACCCAAAGCATGGCTTTTGTATAAAGTATGTTTTTGTGGACGTGAATTCGTCGAGCCTCACATCCCGGAATGGTCAAAACAGGAAAGATGCGGCAAGGTTATGAGGGGTAGCTCCCTTTAGGGTATGTGCATTTCCTTCTGGAAAGGGTGATATCATGGTATGGAGCCCAGATACTTACTCATGTTGAAACGCTATATTTTTTACTGTGTGGTGTTGTTGATGACGAGCGCTCGGTTAAAAGGTCCAATGGGACCGGGGGATGTCATACTCTTGTAGTAGTTACCTAGTGATAAAGGTAACCCGGCCTTGTGTTGGCAGAGAGCTGGTTAAGTTCTCGGGGACGTCCAGCCAGAGGCGTTTCCATGTGGCAATGGGAAGTTCCTTGGCCTGACCATTTGTTGTAAATCCAAAGAAACAATACGAAACTTGTACGGTATTAGTTGTATAACCTGCCATGGAATGTGGCGGTAACCTGCTATTGAACATGGTAGCTATAGTAGGCATAAGTGCGGAATGTCTATGCTGGCTAAGATTTATATCTTTATTTTCGAAATGATTTTCCTCTACACTATGCACTAATAATAATATCAAATGTTATTTTAAATGCGTATCAAGCATTTTTGGCTATCATAAGGAGAAATCTCCTCCGATTCTGCGTTTGCATGTGTGTGTGTGCGGGAGGCCTTATGGTAGTCTCATTTTTAAAAGCATTGCGAATTGAGTTTAAAAATATTCCTCTATTTGATTTTAAAGATAAATAAACTGTTTTGAGTTCTCACACCAGTCACATGACTGACTCGGAGTTTATTGTTTTCCTTCCTAAACTCTGGGTGCCCACCAATTTCTACACGGGCAGTCAAGAGTTAAGGTTTATCAGGATATTCAGGAGTTGCTGGAGGCAAGCTGGATGGCATGGCGTATTATTAGTATATAGTATCTCTTTTTCCGCTGTTGTTATTGTTTGTTGTTGTATGATGTTGTACACTCTGATGATATGATGTAATGTAATGAAATGAAATGTAATAACTGATATAGTTCTTTGTTTAAAGATTATTCATTTATTATTATATGTTGTTCCGCTGCGAATTGTGAGATTCTGTTGTTGTTCTGTTGTTTCCTTTCTGTCCATTCTCTTTTTTAAAATTTTCTATTTTTCTGTTTTCTTTTTTTCCTCTATTTTCTATCTTTCTTCTCTCTTTTTCTTTTCTTAAATTCTTTTTAAAAACCCATAACCTTTCGGTTTTTCGGCAACGAAAATCCGCAATGTTACAAGTTACAGGGCTTTTAAATCATTTCTGGATTGCATTTGTCTTTGAGGGGAAGAAGTTTCAGGTTATCAATTTGGTTACAGATCTGAAAGTTGTTTCAGAAGAGATGATATCAAGTTTTTTTTAGTTTAGTTTGCACTTGTTGATGGGGAATGAATTCAGATTTGAACTGAGAAGGTTCTTGCATGTTCAGGTTTTGGACAAGTGAAGATTGCACGTAAATTCTAGTTTTGGTTTGAATTTGCAAAGGTAAAATGAACAAAGAAAATGGAAGGAGAAAAGAATGAAGGTAATATAAGCTAATTTAGATTTTATTAAAATTTAATGAGATAAATTTAACACTTGTCAAAGAATGTAACATTTGTCATACACCTTACTTAATTATCTAACATATGTTATTACAAAGCCTAAGAAGATTACACTTGTCTTTACATTTAATTAGTTATTATTAAATGTTAATTTGTATTTAGTTAATAGATTAATATAAGATAAATATAAACTTATGTTTTAAATAGTTAGTTAATATGTATTTATTTATATGTAGGAAATATTGAAATGGATAAATCTAATTATATTTATAAGATAAAGGTTCATACAAATATTTTAAAATTCAAAACAAATTAAAAATATTTATACTTTAGTTTTTTTTAAAGGCTTTAAAATCAAATACAAATTAGATTCTAAAATTAAAATTTGAGATCAAGTTATATATATATATATATATATATATATATACACATATATAACTACATAATTCACTTTAAAAAAAACAATTATTTTTATTAAAAATCTATGTGTTAAAAACAATGTATCATTTCCAGATATCTATTCCAATATCATCATAGTTTCAAATATATTCAGATATCTTTTATTACCAGGATTTTATCTGTTCACTAAATAAGGTCAAAACTTATCCAATTATCAGATGCCGAAATTCCGAGTTATCACATTCCTTCCCCCTTTAAATCTTTTCGTCCTCGAAAAGGAACGAAGCTAGAATTTATAAAAATGCTTATTATCAGAAAATTATTCTTTGATCATTTTTAAAATACTTTAAAAATATATTTTATATTATAAAATATTTTTTATAAAAATACTTTTTATAACTCGTTGTCTCAACAAGTCCATCCTCGTTCTCATAGAAATTCGGTCATACGTTGATCAGGCGTAAGACTGAAAAATCTACAAGTGCTTGGCAGACCCGTTTTCAACATCCAGTGAAAATACTTTGAAAATAATTTTTTTGTAAATATAGAAAACAGTTTTTGAAAATAGAGGATACATCTTTGGTGAAAATGCTCTGGAAATCATCACCCCCATCCATGGTCACAGTTACATTCCAGGGTTACGTTGCCGTCGCAACAAAAGTCCATGTAACTGCAGGCTCTCCGCGGCCTCTCATTTACGCCATGGAACCCACACAATAGATCACAGTTACATCCAGGGTTACGTTGTCGTCGCAACAAAAGTCCATGTAACCGCATGCTCTCAGCGGCCTCTGATTTTCGCTGCCGAAATGAAACCTCCCCACTCCTACATAGGTCGCAGTCTGCCGATATAAAATCAAACGCAGACTGTTGGCTCTCAGCGGCACACCCGACTTTCGCTACGTTATACCATAGGTCGCAGTCTACCGATATAAAATCAAACGCAGACCGTTGGCTCTCAGCGACACACACGACTTTCGCTATGGTATATTCTACTCAAAATCCCCAGGAACTAGTTTTGTCCGGACTCCTCACAGGATCAACTTTAGAACCCCCCTTGGGTTCAAGGCAGCACCACCCAGTGGTACTCCTGAGAAGTTCATTTCAAGGGAGCGCCTTTTTCCCCAGAGCCATCATCAAAACATTTTTATACTATACACATATAGTATCTTCAAATCATACACCTAGTATGATCTCATACAAAGCTCCTTTACAAAATCGATTATTCCAAAATCGATAATTCTCAAACTAGGCTTTCCAAATTCAATATTGATTTTACCCAAAAATCAAAAGCCTTTCCAAATCCAAAGGTTCCCAAAATCTTTTTCCAAAATCCTCATATGATCCTTTATATATATAGATATATATAAAATCCTTGATAAAAATCTTTGGATCATTTTAAACTTGTATAAAACTCATTTTATACTTCAAAACACCATCAAAATCCTTTTCTTCCGGCAATAGATTTAACAAGGGAAGTTTCATTTTATAAAACAAAGATTTTTAAAACCTTGTTTACACAAAATCAAACATTCAAATTTGATTACTCTTTTCAATATTATTTTCATTCGAATTCGTACGATGTACACATATCATCCGTACGTTATACCAATCTGATCGCTCACTCGACCACACAATTTCACTTCCGAACTAGTATCGTCCACCCAACTTCCTAGTGCAGACACAGATCTGGTTTCTTGATCAGAAACCGTCATTCTCCTTACATAGTCATAACTATGATAGAGAATATCCAAAATCAGTCAACAATCCATATCCAGGTTCGCCGTCGAAAATCGAGTGAAAAATCCCACTCGGATCAATATATCTATCTCGAAATTATGTGCTCGAATCTGGATCAAATCACTATGCGAATAGAATAACATACGTACACCCTACGTATTTATCTTTATTGGTTATTAGCCAAATCAATTCTATTTCTATTCACATTCACTTTAATTTTCAATCACTTACTCACAATTGCTTCAATTTATTAGGATTATCACTTCTATTCTTATCTTGATTGGGTATTTAACCAATAACAGTTTAAACTCCGACAAGTTTATCTAGAAAATAGCTTGAAATATTTAAAAATAGATAAGTAGTTGGAAAATAATTACTTGTTTGTAAAATAGGTGTAAAATAATTAGGTAGTTGTAAAATAGTTGGAAAATAGTCAAATAATTATAGAAATTTTAAATACTTGCAAAATAATAGTAAGACAGTAATTAATTTTTTAAAATAGTTGAAATATAGTAATTAGTTTACAACACAGTTGGAAAATTGTTAAACAGTTTCAAAAATAATTGTAAAACAAGTATAAGATAGTTTGGCTTTTTAAAACAAAGGTCGTATAAAAAATGAATAGCTTGGAAAAATAGGTTTATATTAAAAATAGTCCAGAGTCAAAACTGCTCACTTCCCAATCTCCATTCTCATCAATCCAATTTAAATTTCTTCTTCCATTTAAATGGACCCAATTCCAATTTAAATAACTTCAATTTCTATTGAAATTGATTCAACCCCAATTCAAATTGAATTAACCACAGTTTCTTTCCAAATTTAACTATATTCAACCTTGATCTCAAATTCTACTAATTCAAATAAATTTTAATTGAACTAGTTCCAATTTCAATTCATTTCAACCCCAGGTTGAATTAATCCCAATTTAAAACTCCATTTCCAAATCAAGTTGTATTATCCTTGATTTCTTTCCAAATTCAATTCAAATTCCATTTGAATTTAAAAATTATTCAACTTTAATTACAATTTCAAATTATTCAAATCAATCCAGTTCAAATTTTCCATTTGAATCTTATAGTCATACATCTTCAATCACCATTTTAATTAATTCAAATCAAACTCAATTTGAACCAACTTCAAATTCCAGTTCACTATGAACCATCTCGAATTACATAAATTCGAGTTAATACTTCAATTGTTGATTTTAATTCCTTTAAATCAATTTACCTTTTTATCCCAACAATGGATTACCATACTCCATTTCTCATTCATTTAAACAAATCCAAATTCAAAACTCACCATTTAGAGTTTATTTCCAATCACCTTTCCACATGTATACATATTAATTTCTTTTACATACCAAGTTATACTTTAAAATTTTTAACCACCTTTGGTTTTAATTCAAAACTAATTTCCTTTAAATTTTCAAACAACTCTTGTTTGAAATAGGACCATTTCATTCAATTGCATTAAATAATATTATTTACTATTTTTTTTAAATTAAAAACATCATTAATTAATCATATTCGGTAATTAACTTATTTCTTAATTATCTTTATTAAGTAATTGTCCTTTAAATTACTTACCTCTAGTTACTTCATTAAGTAACTCCCTCTATATTTATCATTTCCAATTATTATCCATTAACTAATCTCATTAAATAAAGTTTAATTAATTACATATATTAATTTATTATCCTGAACCCTTTCCCAATTTCAAGATTTAATTCCAGTTTGAATCCATTTCAAACTTGTCTTTAATTTAATTTCAATTTGGTTGTAATTCTATTACCACTTAATTCTTACTATTACTTTTAGTTTAATTAATACTACAACCAATTTCCTTAATATAATAGATAATCTATTTCTTATATAAGATTCATTTACTTTTGAAATCATTTAAAAACCTTTATATAAGAAATAACAAGTACGCTCTCTCATATTTATACACTCAACTCATTATAGGGTACCACTTACCCTATCCTTAATGAGTAATCCCCAACAGAGCCAAGGTTCTTTCTTAACCTTCAGCTCTGATACCAAATGTAACGACCCGAAAATTTCAATCCCGAAATTTCCAGATAGTTAGAGAAAAGAAGAAAGAGATAGAAGAAGAACAGAGAAGAAACACACAATCTCACATTCGCAGCGGATAAAATATAATATCAATAATAGTTATACCAATAAAACTGTATCTTTTAATTTACATCGATATATCAGAGTTACAACAATTTTATGCAACATTGGATAGATTCAATTTAACATATCTCAGATATATACAATATCATTGTAGAAACTCTCCATACGTCTCTGCCATCCTGCTCGCCTCCAGAGCTCCAGAACGTCCTTGCCTGAAAATCTGTAATACTCGGTCTGACCCGAGCATTACATCAAAGTAACACCCGGGTCAGGCTGGTAACCAGCGTGAGTAAACATATAATACAAAAGTAAACAACTCACATAAACTCGGGGTACGTATATCAATTTACAACTTCGCAAGTTGTTATAGACGTCACTATATCACATATCAATTTATAAAGAATCGAAGTGGTTTTGGGTATGTACTAATTCCCGACTCCGGTCTCTTTGAATTGAATACCATCTTAACCCAAGTTATTCAAGTGAAATACAATTTAACTTCAGATAGGATGTCACTCCTTACACTGCAATTTATCATCGATAGACAACCATACTATCTCCTTTAAACCAATCATCTCATAGCATCACAAATCACTTATCAGAGATATCCCCTAATCTCCGGCATACAATATTATTCAATCATTTATGAACAAGATAAATCAGTTATACCATTCCAATTAACTCTAACAAACTTAATTAATTACCCAATCATCCTTAATCCTGCTTATAAATTAATTTCAATCATTAATTTATCATCCCTTAATTATTCTATCTAATTACATTCAGTAATTAGCCTTTTCACAATGAAAACAAACCGTCCTTTATTTAATAATCAGCCTTAAATTTATCACATTCATTAATCAATCTTGAGAAATCACATTAAGTAATTAACTATCCTTAATTACTTCCATTAATTATTTAACCTTTTAATTAATTAATAAATCCTTTAATTAATTACACTGAGTAATTATCACTTTGTTCCTTTCACCAAGTAATTATTCTTTAACTACCTCCCATCGAGTAATTTCCTTTTTATTAATTACATTTAGTAATTATTCCTCATTACTTTACTAAGTAATTACACCTCATTAATTATCCCAAGTAATCATACTTAATCTTTAATTAATTTTATTTATTAATTCCCTTGATTAATCTCATTCTGTAATTAATTATTCTTAGTTAATTACAATTTCTTAATTTACTTCCCACCCTTTTTATTACTCAATTCTTAAATTAATTATACTAAATAATTAATTATTAATTACTTATACTAAGTAATCATTCTTCATATTTATTACACCAGGTAATTAACCTAGAAGTACCTCAAATTTACAATTAATCACCTTTAAATTAATTTATAACTCTCGGATGTAACAAATAAATTAATCCAAAATCATTAATTAATTAATCCCTTTTTTAACACTTCATTAATTTAATAAATTATCTTGGTCCTTAATTACCCTTAAGGTAACCATTTATCTTACTAATTATTTAATTACTCCATAAACTTAAACACTTTATATTTTTTTCATCCCTTCTCATTTACTTAACTTATATTAAAATTAAGTTAAGAATAATTTAAAATTTTAACTTGATATGTTTAAGTTAAACAAACTTACCATATCTTAAATCAAAATAGAACATTGAAAATGTATTTAAGAAAACTCGAACTAGATGCATTTAAATTTTACAACTTAACTTATTTAGATTTAGAGCTGTTATAAATTCACGAGTTCCCACCGTACCACACAACAAATTCTCGAGCATCACCCCGCGCGCTTCACAACTTACCTTGCTCCGAGTCAACTCATAATCATCTCGAGATTTACCCGATACATCACCTTCTCCCTCCCACCAAACAGCAACCCAGGTAACCCAAATTCATGTGTGCACGTGCACGATAATTCCAGCGACCTCCTACCATCCCCTCCGGCTCCAGGAAGTCACCAATGACTCCCATGATACTCCAGACCACCCAGAAATGTAGATCACACTATAAATTAAAAATTGATTATCTAGTTGAAAAATGGAACTTGAATCCATGACCGGAACCACCTCGATCTCGCACCTCCTTCCACCAGTGCCTTCCAAACTTCGGCCACATCTCCATGATTCATCCTCGAAGCTATCTTTCAATTTCCAGGCAACTCGATGCTTTAGAAATGATTCAGCGTCCATTAATATAAAGTCGACCAAAACTAGGGTTTTAAACTTCTACAACCCACCGCCGCCGCCTCGATGGTCCAGTCACCCACCAACCATTTTTCCCATATTTACCGATGCCACCTCCACCTTTACTGAAAATCCCGACCACCAAAATCCACGAGATCAACAAATAATGCTCAAGATCCCATTCCCAGTAAATTTCAAAGTTCTCAATCATATCAATATTAAAATTTGAGATTTGTGTTTTAAAAATCCTAATTTTTAAAGGTGATTCAAGATATTGAATTGGATTAACAATTTGTGACATTTCAAATTTAACAAAAATCTAAGTTTTGTTCTGTAAAACTAAATTTACAGCAGTGACATTCCACTAACATGCTTAATTCAAATTTTAGCCTAAGATTTGAGTTTAAACCAATTTATTTTGTTTAAAACTGAACACCTATAAATGGTTGAATTTAAGATGGTTTTAAAATTTTGATCTTACTATTAAATCTGTGACTAAACACAGTGAAGAACAGGTCAGGTATTTTTTTTTTAGAACAACACCAAAGATATACAGAGTTACATCAAAATATACATAGCAACACTATATTCTTAATGAATCCGAGGCTTAGAATTTTATTTTAAATGATGTTATTCACAAGCACTTCAAATCAAATCAGGGAAAAGTTTGGACTACTCACAAACAGAAATTTCAAACAGATATAAGCATTTAACAAGAGAAGTGGATTTCTCACATGTAAGCAAGATGAACAGAGCATAAAAAATAACTTTGAACTCTTAAACTGGAAATTTTCTTTGCTTAAAACTTGAATTGCTTGATTCAGGCTTGTAAATTATCTGTTGCTGTTAGCATTGATTTTTTTTCTTTTTTTCTTTTCTGTTTCTAGATATATTTTGTTTTCTTCTCACTTGACTTAAGTGACAGGTTCTTTCTCTAACACATATATAAGCATAAGGACTGATTCGTTATTCATTTTTGAGAATAGAGAACCTATCTGAGTTCCATAAACACGCAGTGGTGTATAAGATTTTCAAATAAAGGTTAAAGCTTTTTATTTTAACAGATTTCACTAATAAGAACAACTACGGCCTTTTCATCAATTTATATCTTTAGTAAAGCTAAAACATGTGATTTACTCACCTTAGTAATGTCGAACAGAGGACACAAGCTCTGAAACTAGAAATCTTGTTTTGCTTTTGAAATTAAACTTCAGTTTACTTTAAAAACTTCCATCTCGTTTGTATTTGCTCCTTGCTTTAACAATTGCATGCATCCAAGAAAAGGAAATGCAGGCCAGGAAGTTGTTTCCAAACAGAGATACAGAGATCTTTAATTGCATGCAGGCCTTTGTATTTTGGTTTGAAAAATGAGTTACAGGGCTTTTAAATCATTTCTGGATTGCATTTGTCTTTGAGCGGAAGAAGTTTCAGGTTATCAATTTGGTTACAGATCTGAAAGTTGTTTCAGAGGAGATGATATCATGTTTTTTTTTAGTTTAGTTTGCACTTGTTGATGGGGAATGAGTTCAGATTTGAATTGAGAAGGTTCTTGCATTTTCAGGTTCTGGAGAAGTGAAGATTGCATGTAAATTCTAGTTTTGGTTTGAATTTGCAAAGGTGAAATGAACAAAGAAAATGGAAGGAGAAAAAAATGAAGGTAATATAAGCTAATTTAAATTTTATTAAAATTTAATGAAATAAATTTGACACTTGTCAAAGAATGTAACATTTGTCATACACCTTACTTAATTATCTAACATATATTATTACAAAGCCTAAGAAGATTACACTTGTCTTTAAATTTAATTGGTTATTATTAAATGTTAATTTGTATTTAGTTAATAGATTAATATAAGATAAATATAAACTTATGTTTTAAATAGTTAGTTGATATGTATTTATTTATATGTAGGAAATATTGAAATGGATAAATCTAATTATATTTATAAGATAAAGGTTCATACAAATATTTTAAAATTCAAAACAAATTAAAAATATTTATACTTTAGGTTTTTTTTAAAGGCTTTAAACTCAAATAAAAATTAGATTCTAAAATTAAAATTTGAGATCAAGTTATTTATATACATATATAACTACATAATTCACTTTAAAAAAACAATTATTTTTATTAAAAATCTATGTGTTAAAAACAATGTATCATTTCCAGATATCTATTCCAATATCATCATAGTTTCAAATATATTCAGATATCTTTTATTACCAGGATTTTATCTGTTCACTAAATAAGGTCAAAACTTATCCAGTTATAAGATGCGGAAATTTCAACTTATCACAAAAATGAGGCTCCCTCGATCGATACGAACTGTTGCATTCTTAACCGTTATGACTTGCATCTCTGGTGATCGATCTATGTCTAAACCCTGTTGGATGTGATACCTTATACCATCGATCACATAACTCCGACGAGCTTCATTCTTGCATATTTGGACTTAACTGTTAAGCAGCATATCTGACTGCCTTTCTAAGCTCGTCGATGGAACTATAACTTAACAAATTGATAACAAATTTTTACTCGGATCGATTGCTAATATTTGGATGGCACGGTTGTGACGGTCAACGATGACGGTCACTCTGACTGAATTTTTAAGTCTTGTCGTTTGCACGCTTTCTTTAACTCTGTAGAACCTTTTCGAGTACTTCACAGCTCTGTATAGCACAACACATTCACACACTTCACACTGGGGGATGCACGGGCTTATTATCGTCTAATGATGATTTCTCATAAGTTAGTTAGTTATGGAAACCTTAAGCTCACTGCAATAGGTAACTAATAGTTTAATTCTTCCAATAATCAAGATATCGGCCATTGAGGCTGTAGTCATTGATCCAACCCCGGATGAGGCACCTGGTGCATCTTTCATTGCTATCCGATAGATTCTGTTCCCTCCAATGTCTCTGAAGACATGTTGGGACGAATATGCCTGAGGCATGGCCTGTCATTCATAGACGTGTTATTACTGGGACCTAATGATAGACCGCACTGCCCACCAAAAGGATATACCGCGTTCAATCGCCATGCTTGCGCAGCTGGGATGCTTCCTCCGTTTAACCAGCACATTAGGGAGGTGTTATCTTTTTCGGGGATCGCTCCGTCTCAGCTACACTCGAATGGATATGCTTTTTTGAGTAGTTTGTTCATCGTATTCATCGAGCACCTCTTTCGACCACTGCTCCCGACTGAGATCAGATATCTATTCAACTTCAAGAGTCGGGGAGATAGCCCATCTTTCACATTCTTGGAGGCGGTAAGAGTCTTTCAAGTAGTTACGGGATCTTGGACTAGGCTGAGTTACTTCAAGACGGAGTGGTTTTGTGTCTGATGTCCCTCGGGGTTTGCTAGTCGATGGCTATTCCGACATAAGTATTGCAGTCCTCTCAAATAGTTGATAAGACGGTTATAAATGAAGTCAAACTTATATCTCTTTTTCTTTACAAGGGTAATTCAACAACCCGAAGGCGTTCATTATAGGGAGATAGTTCGGTCATTCGAAGAAATCCCGAGGGAAGAGAGAAACATTGATTCGGTTCCGACGAATAGGAACCTGAGAATTCTTGGGCTGATTGAGCAAAGACAAAGCATAAGGCTCGAGGGGACGCTAAGAACTAGCTCGAAGAAACGGGCTAAGCGCAAGATGCCCTGACTTGTTATAACCAAGGAGATTGATTCGTAGAGAACACACACTGACGACGAACCTTCAACTTGGCCTTCGGATGCAATCCGGGATTCCGAAGGAAAGAGAAAAGGCAAGGAAGCTGCTTTTAAACATTCCAAATCCAGGAGATGGAAGACTGTGGTCATGTCTTCGCTCATTCCCAGAGTTCGAATTTTGGACGCTTCTCCCCTGCGAGTGAAAAATCTCTTCGAAGGGCTCGCCAATATCCCAATTCCGGACGTCATTCCAACATGATGCCGGATTAGAAGAACTTCAACCGCTTTAGATTTAATCGAGTCTCTTCCCACTAGCGTGGTCGGCACTTTCGGTTGGCCGGGGGGTTGCACATGCATACACACTTCACGACGCTACACGATTACTGACCGTAAGCTGCCTACTTTGGAAGATTACTAACTCTATTCTTGTTTTAATTTGCAAATACCGTGTATGGCCGAGGCTCTATGATAGGTAGCTTACGAAATGCTTGCCAATCTTTGACATATTACAAGTCGCACAGAAGAGAAGGAGATAGGGATTACGATCAGGGGTACTCCAGCCAAGAACGATATGACAGAGATAGGGAGTTCAGGCATCGGTCTCGATGTCATTATCCCCCTCCTAGAATCCCTGTACAGCCTCTGTTTCACATCACACGTCCCCCTGAAACTTCATGGCATAAGCCATCCTCTCATGCTCCAAGGTCTGACTCTCATCAACGCAGAACTGAAGTGGCAGCTCCCGTACGTGCAGAGCAGGCCCTCGCTATTCCTTCGGGGGGAAGGAGCGATAAAACTTGCTCAACTGAAAAAAGACTTTCCCGACGTCTGCTTCGATGGCTATATTTTTCCTCCTCACCTGAAGAGAATTCCAACGGAGGCCGAAAACACTATGCACGACTATGTTGTAGACATATATTTCCAATATAAGGAGTGGGCGAAAGCCAGGGAAAAATCGTCGAAAGTGGCTTTCGAGTGGGCTGTTATACTTGAAAAGTTAGAGAAAGAGCTCCCGTAGAAAGACCAGATTATTCAGGTGCTCAATGCCGAAGCCGAGTCTTCTTGAAAATCTAAAATAGAAGCTCTAAAAAGGGCCGATGATGCTAACTCGACCATGGATAGGATGTGACAAGAGCATTAATCCATGATGGAGGACATGGGCCATAGGAACACCACCGTCACTACTGAGCGTGACGCGGCCCTCAAAGAGCTCAACTAACTTAAGTCCAAGTTTTTTGAAATTATAAAAGAGAGACACGCAGCCAATACTTCCACGCAAGAGGCATGTGATCAGCCAGTGGCGCTTCAGGGTGAAAGAGATGCGGCCATGGCTAGAATCTGCTTGGTGGAGGCTGAGGTTGAAGAGAAAGTTCAGCTGGCGGAGACCAGGCTAGAGGCTGACGTAGAGGAACTTCTCATCACCTATAACGCCAACGTGTTGAGACATAGAAACCCGGCTTAGCTTGAGAATTATTCAACACATCCCTATAATGCTTGGTACCTATTGGTCGAAGAGGAGAAGGTGGTGCACCTAGGTGGAGCATTTGATGAGTTCGAACTGGTGAACCGTATATTGAATGAGGATAAAAGGAAAGTTCTCCAAGATTCAAATGCTCTAGCACCGAGAGATTGGGGAAGGATCAGGCGTCGAGCATCATGCCACAAGTTGTGAGATTACTGCTCCATCTCGATTTGAGCCTATTTCAGTGATCGAGCATCAGTTTGTCTCGGCTTACGACCTAGAACTGCCACATCTATCCCCTATTAAGGAGCACACCTCCGAAGCTGCTCAGCCGACTGTGAACCAAACAGAGGAAGGTATTTTGAACATATCTCAAGTGTGTTCAAAATAAGAATCTTGTTCTAAAGCATTTACTAACAATTTCTCTTCTTTCTTTGTTCAGTGATCGGAGCTGCACTCACAGTACCTCCTTCAATACAAGAAATACATCAAGCGCAGGAGGCCATTATTACTGAAGCGACCACTACGTCGACGACCGCGCCAATCGAAGGGACGCAAGGGTGCTCACTTTCTTTCGATGAACAGATGATGAACGAGCTTCTAGGTCGACACAGTGACCCCTTCGCGGACTTACCATTTTTCATTAGTGGACTCGCGCATGCTTCTGGAGATTCGACATAGGCCTTTGTTGCCCCCAGCGAAGCCTTTTCTATTCGCAAAGAAGAGATACTGACTGAAATCAACGCTGAGTTGGAGGCAGCAGCACACAGTGGTAGTTCTGGGGGTGGAATGGAGGCGCCCAGCCCAGCTCCGCTTAGAATGATATCACCTAAGGGTACACTAGTTGATACCAGTGTGTCCATTCCGTCCTCAGTTGTACATCCGACTCCACCGACTCCTCCTGCAGGGAGCATTTCTTTAGTTTCAGGTTTGGAGGAGGATGTTGAAATCATGCCCCGACTGGAGATAGCCTGCCAAAAGGCAAAAGTTCAAAAATAAAGATCACTAGCGGCTCCAGCGGGTTTATGCCGAAGAATAAGCCAAGGAAGAAGAAAGAGTAGATAGGCCTCTTCAGGACATTTTTGTAGTTAAAAACTTGTTTTTTCTTTTCTTTCATAGGC
Organism: Allium cepa; assembly: GCA_030765085.1. NCBI lineage: Eukaryota > Viridiplantae > Streptophyta > Magnoliopsida > Asparagales > Amaryllidaceae > Allium > Allium cepa. Next base: position 311,193,084 of record CM060937.1, read on the forward strand.
CGTGTATAGATGCGGGTTCGGCCCTTGCTGGTAGGAATTTTGGAAGAACTTGTATATGTATCTTCACTTACAATTAGTTGAAATGCACTTTTTGTTTTCTTGCTTCAACTGTTATTCTTGTCTCTTATGCTTAAGTGTTACAGCGTTTGAATATCAGTGCAGTGTACTCGTGGAGTTTCAACTCTTGAACTGAGTTTGTTTTATTCGCCAAGTCTGAAAATCACAAACACAAGTTGTAACTGGAGATCGATTTAGACTTCTGACGTTGCGCTGCTTCGGTCAATGATTGACACTTAAGCTTTGCCCCTGATTCCGAGGATTGGTCGTAAAGATCGGCTAGCGATCGACATTTGTCTTTATCTTTTCGAGTTTAACATCGTCGGATCGATGCTAAAACAAGTAAGAATCGAGCAGTCGAATCACACTCACTTACTCATAGTAGTCACATCCACACTGCGGGGATCTGCATTTGTATTTTGGCGATTAGTCACGCCTATTGAAGTTTTTAAGCACATGTCCACACTTTGGAGACTTAGGTTGGTTTATGAGTGGTCGTTTGCACTCGAGTTACCTTTATACTCTGACCACACTCTGGGGAATCACAGTTATTTACGATCGATAATCTTGTTCGTACTCCGGGAATCCAGAGACTATCGACGTTTGTAATCTAGTCCGCACTCCAGGGACTTGGACTTAGCATTTATACTCCAATTCACAGTTTGGGAATTTGGAGTTAGTGTTTGTACTCTGTTCACACTCTGGGAACATATAGATGATGTTTATACTCCAATTCACACTGTGGGAATTCGGAGCCAACCGGCAGATGGTCAATCACATCTGTTTAGGCTTTTAGGACTTCATTCACACTTTGGGAACGATGGATTCATCGGGATCGTGGATGGTCGGTTCACATCCACCCCGAGTTAACAAGTGAGGTCGTTAGATGGACAGATCCATTCTCCTCGAACTTGGTTAGGATACGGTCGAAGTCGTCAGGTGGACGGGTCCACCCTCTCCAAAACCCCATTTATTAGTTTTATGCTCAACCTCGCGCTTTAGGAGTTTGGAGCTGGTCGACAAACGGTCGGTCACGTTCGTTTGGGCGTTTGGACTGCATTCGCACTCTGGGAACAACGAAATTATCAGGATCACGGATGGTCAACTCACATCCACCCTGAGTCCACAAGCAAGGTCGTTAGATGGACGGATCCATCCTCCTCGAACTTGTTTTAAGTACGGTTGAAGTCGTTAGGTGGACAGATCCACCCACTTCGAAACTGCGTTTATAAGTTTGTACTCCAGTTCGCACTCTGGGAACTCGGAGTTAGTTAACAGACTGTCGTGTATCGATCCAATTTAGTCTTTAGTGCGATGGCTTGCCCCCGAGCTAGGGTTTCACTTAGAGAGTGGCCGGTCATATCACGGTCGCTCCCAATTTGAATAAATTCCACCGTATGATGGAACTTAACTCTTCTTGCGTCGGGATTGTTGCATGTTGCATTCAATAAATTATAGCTCTGACTTGAAGAGATGGCATTTTATTGCTGAAAGGGAAAATACGGCAAAGTCAATTGCCTTATTATAAATTCAACTTTCAAAATGCTGAAACAAACCGTGAATGACTAATAAACAAAATCAGGGGAGCCTATCATGTGAAACAGCGACGAAGACCTCGCCGCTCTAGGCTCCTAACAAAGCAGAGCCGCCAACGGTTGATAACTTGAACGTGTCATTTTTGAGCTTTCGTTCAATCACATATGGCCCTTCCCACTTTTAGTCTTGTCTACGAAGGCACTGGGTGTACTTTTTTGTGGATGAAGTTATGGAGTTTGAAAGTTTGGGGTTGGACTTTGATCTTATTCAATTGGGGGGCCCGACTTCGATATGCAATTGCTATTAAGTCAACTTGATCCCCCTGGACAACTCCAACCCCGTTGGCGGTAGGGAATTTCAAAGTTAAGCACCACGGGGCAATAACATCCCTGAATTCAACAAGGGCCGGTCGTCCTAAGAAGGCGTTGTATGACGGATCTATATTCAATACAACAAACTGCAATGTCCGGACTCTCCAGTGCTCTCCAACTCCCAATTCCACTGGCAATGTTACCACTCCAGTGGGTGTGGTTGCATTCCCGTCGAAGCTATGAATACAGAGTTGACAATGTTTCAAATCTTTGGCCTCCATCTTCATCTGATCGTAGGCCCGCTAAAATATTATATTCACAGAACTTCCACTATCGAATAGAATTCTCTTCATCCAAACATGGCCTACTTGAGCCGATATGACCAGTGGATCAGTAGTCGGGGTTCCGACCCTTTCGGCATCTCTATTCCTAAACACGATGTCGTTAGTCATCGTTTTCCGTCGCTTGGTAGGAGTTCTGTCTTCCAAAGTACTATAACACTCGAAATCCGCATGCTTGATGGAGTTGGCATACGATTTCATTTCCTTCCAGCTTCGGTCTGCTGGATGAGGACCACCACTAACAATATTTATCACTAACCCCCCGCCGGTACGAGCGGGTTCTTCCTCTCTTGCCTGATTGGGCGTATTATTCTGATTCGATGAGCCCGCGCCTCCGGATGGCAGTGCCCATACAAACTGTTCCAACTTTCTCTATCTAATCAACTTCTCAATGAGATCTTGTAAATGATGACATTCATTTGTATTGTGGCCGTAGCTTTCGTGAAACCTACAAAACTTTCCCATCTAGATTTTCCTCTCTAACGATGGTTTTGGTGCAGGCTTCTTATATTGAATGGTGTTACAAGTTTGTAAATACGCATTCTCCAGTGATGTATTCAAAGGAGTGTAATTATCAAACATAGGAGTTTTACGCTGTGAGCCACGATTCTGATCTTGCTTTCGATTTTGATTCACATTCTCCCTTTACTGAGTCTGTTTGTTTTGAATGTTCAACTTAACCTTTTCGGAACTCTCCCCAGACTGCTTGACAGCAACATTACTTGGGATTCCTTACAACTGGGTCCCACGTCGTCCTTCTTCCTTGACTATTTCACATCCTCCCTTCTTAGGAATTGGGCTGCCTTGGCGTAGAAACGGTCGAATGACGCAGGTGGTTTTCCGGCCAACCAGTTGCCGAATTCAGAATCGGGGTCAATTCCTTTAGTCAAAACCATGAGAATGGAGTTATCGTTTGGATTTCTGATCTCAGCACAAGCAGCATGGAATCTTTCTATATAACACCGAAGTGTTTCCCCGGGAGCTTGAGTGACACTAGACAGGGTGTTAACATCCTTCGGCCTTGCAACGTGCATGCAGATTTGTTTGACAAATTTAGTGGCCAATTGGTCGAAACAGGAAATGGATCGAGGTGGTAATCGAGTGAACCACATAGTACCGATACCCCTCAAGGAGATTGGGAATCTTATGCATTTTACTATATCATCATCTCTAGCTACACTCATTGACCATTCATACTTCACGAAATGTCAATTGGGATCTGAATTCCCTTCGTAGATTGGTAAAGTCGCCATCCTAAATTGTCATGGTGGTTCAACATGAAATATCTCATCTGTGAAAGGGGTATAACTCCGAGAGATTCCCCAGTCATCGTTAGTAAGACCCCGACTCTCATGGATCATCTGACGTATCATGGCTGGAATATCTGGCATTTGGATGTTCTAGGCACGGTGAGCCAAAGTGCGGTCGGATTCCACAATGCGAGGTTGGACCGGACGCTGTCGACAATCCACGTCTCGCCTCCTTGGCTCCACGTCCTTAGGGACGTATGGTTTTGGAGTGTGTCCATGCTGATGTTGGTTCAGTTCTAGCTGATTCCGGGCACTAACCCCTGGTTCTACAGCTGCGGTGTAGTATGGTTTTCCGTGGTATAGTGTGGAACTTTACCTCCCCGAGTGGAGGGTCCAGTCTGAAAGCTAGTCAATGGGCCAACTCTCAATTGTCCAACGGTCATTGCAGGTTGATGTCTCGTGGCTTGTGTGTAACTCCCGTCTAATCGGGGATGTGTAGCTCTGTGATGATAGTTAGATGAGGTAGAACTTCCTATGGAGGAATGAGAAGCACGATCCCTTCTAGATCTTTTGCACCTTTGGCGATTCAATTGATTAGTTAGCTAAAGGTTGGCGCGTAGCTGTTCAGTTAGCTGTTGCCGACTCTAGGTAAACTCTTGGAGCAACATCTGGAACTCTGATCTGGTAACTAGGCCTGATGGATCTGAAGATCTGGCAGCATCTTGGTTGGAGGAAGGCAATTGTGCGGAATTCTATCTATCCCGTCCTTCTTGGTCTGCAATAGTGGAGGCGGTCCTCGTGCTAACCATTGCGATAGATGAAGTCCTTTCCTAGATTTTATGCAAATCTGAATAGGGGAAAGGATTCTGGATTTGAGATCTAAATCTCCTTCTTGGATTTATGCAATCCGGCATCGGCAGTAGATCCAAGGAGCAGGAGAAAAACTATGTTTTCTCAATGAAAGCACCAAAATGTTTGTACCAAAAATGGGCACAACACTCTTTGGATGTTTTTGAAGAGATAAAAATGAAGAATTGAAAAGAAAAATGTAGATTATCTAACAAAAACTCCAAAGACACAAGCAATTTAGAGTGGTTCGGCGTGTTGCCTACGTCCATTATGAAGTTCTATGATTTTATTGATATTCTCTTGGTGATTACACTTGATTACAGCAAGCTATAGCAGATTACAACACTGAAATTCGAGTACAACGGCAGGAATAGGATGCAAAGTTCAATCTAGCAGAGTCTGGGCGCATGAGAATCCAAAAGATCCCTCTTCTATAGGCCCTGGGGCTCTATTTATAGGCGTAGGAGGATGATATTTTGCTTAAATCTCGAGGGACTTCTTCTGGCACATGGGTGTGCCCACACGATCGATCCCATGAAGTTTCGACTCGATCCGTGATCAATACGATGTAATTCCTATCGATCAAGATCTAGTCCAATGGAGTCGAAACTTGGTATGAACATTCTTTGGCTTGTACGTAAGCTCTTGTGAAAATTTCATAGCATTTGGACTTGTCGATCTCGAGTTATGATCGATACGAGATGGAGTTTTTGGGCAAGCAGTTTCGTTCGAATCGATCAATTCGAATCGACCTGTTCGAATCGATGATAGCATGTGCCCTCGTGATGACGTGGCGCGCACTCTTTGGATCGATCTACCTTTTACGCTGAGTTGACCGAGTCTTCCCTTAAACATCACTTCATTCGTATCAAAGGTCGTTGTCTATTCGTATCGATGGAGGTGTGCAGTTCGTATCGAGAGATGTGGCTCTGTTCGCATCCATCAGGCCAGCCCTTTTTCATATCGATGGAATGAACTCTATTCGTGTCGATGGAAAATACATGGATATGTTGACTGTTTGGCTTTGTTCATATCGATCAGAATAAACTCCAATTGATCGATATGAAGTTGAAACAGCAGAAGGGATATAAACAAAAGGGAGCTCGATGGATTCGAATAGTAGCAACATGATGGATACGAAAGAGGGAGCCTCGATGGATTTGAACAAGGCCTTCCAGGATGGATATGAACTAGACTTTTGTGATGGATACGAACAGATGTTCACCGATGGATACGAAGTAGGCATAAGCCAATCATTACGAAGTGCACTACCCGCTGATGGATATGAAGACCATCGATGTGAAATGATGGGTTGCGACTCTGATCGATTCGAAATGATGGATACAAATGGATGGGTTTTCTTGACTTGCATCGATAATAACTTGAGCATATGAACTCGGATTGACTTGAAATTTAGAATGCTGGCTTTCATGGCTTCACTAGTCGTGCCTTGTCAATAATAGCCTGATCTGGATTCAGACAAAATTCATCGATATCCATAGCGAACCTGCGCATACTCGATATCTGGGATGAGCGATCCTTGGTTTTCGGTTAGTTCCTTGATATTTCGGCCTTGCCAAAAGGCGGGATAACAGTTTCAACCTTAAAACATGTCATAAAATCTATATGTACATACAAAAATCATCAACATGTATATATAATCTCTTATCATTCGAAAACATGGCGAACATTTTCAAAATGATTTGGAATTAACCTTAAAACTGAAACCAAAAATATTTAGAGATGTAAGCGTTATTTTCCTTTGCTTTAATGATTAAGGAGCTTGAGATTTGAATGAAATTGATTTGAATTTACTTTTCGTAAGCTTCTCTTTTGTTTCCTCTTCTTCTTCTTTCGTTAATGGTGGCCGACCAAGCTTTTAATTTTTAAAAATGAGAATGAACGTGTGTTTGGAATACATGGCCTAAGAAAGACAATATAGGAATGGCCTCTTTCCCATAATACCCCTCCTCTAATTCATTTTAACCATTTATTAAGTTTATTAGTTTCAAAAGGCATGGCTACCTTAGATAAATCAAATCTCAATCCCCTTATCAATATACTATTTTATTTAGTTTATCTAACTAAATCTCCTTAATAATGTTATCAAAAATCTAGGGTGTTACATGTAGGGGGCTAAAATCTTTCAAAAAATATCTCCAGACTGTTCCCATTTGTTGTAGACCGGCTCATGGAAATTGGGTGCTACATCATAAGGTTTTATGGGTAGATACAATTTCATGTGTACGGGTCGGTATCGACCCAAAAGATTGCACATATGGTTTTATGGGTAGATACAATTTCATGTGTACGGGTCGGTATCGACCTAAAAGATTGCACATATGGCCATCTTCAACCCTTTTCTACAGCCAGTCTTGTGGTTAGCTTCATGATTACATAGTTGTTTGCACCTATATTATCTTGTCTCTGTGTCCAAATTTCAAGAGTTCATGGAGATCGATAGAGAATTACGTTAGAACAACAAAACAACTTTTGAAATTGGTTTCTAACATCATGTAGGGTAGAAAGGCAATGATTGGCAGGTTTAGTGTTTGTTTTATGGGTTGGTATCGACCAAAAGGATTGGATTGTTACCGAACCCATACTTTTGGAGTCTAGGTCCTTGAAATTTTATAATGGATTTGTGTTTGTATTGTGATCTTGGATGTACTTGGGTTTTGGACTTCGTTGTCATCCCTCCGGACATCTCACCTTGATAACTTCGAAGTTTAGCTCATCGGGTTCGTCTATATACTACCTAGCCAAAAGGCTGGATAACACTTGCCTTCCAAAGCATGCCTTATGAATGGAATGTATCCTTTTCTCAAGAACAAACATTGAAGTTGAAGAAATGTTAGCTGCTGAATTTCCTTGTATCAACCGATTAAGCCATTGTGAGTCAACTTATTCCTTTGGATTCCCTTCCTAATTACGGGTTATTCCAGACCTATCATAGCTTTAGACTATTCTCAAGTGTAATCTATACATCATCGGCATTCCGATTTCATTCAGCGTTATTGCATCATATATCAAAATCATCCCATGTTCATTTGGGATTTGTAAATTTTATTACGATTATAAGGCGTTCAATTTTTTATCAAAATAAAATCCTTTTTCATTCTTAAGTTTGATCTCCCTGGAACGTTTCATATTTAGTTTAACATATGGTCTCTTCGGATCGTTTGATGTTTAGTTTAATGTGCGATCTCTCTGGATCGTTAATTTAGGTTACAACCATTCAAGGTTGGTTAATAAATCCATGGTCTCATTGGATACTTGATCAATTTCACAGCCATTTGGGGTTGATAATCAAAATCTATGGTCGTTCGGGATCGATAATTAAATCCTTAGTCATTCAAGACAGATAACCAAATCCATGGTCGTTGGGGACTAACGGCTATTAAAGGCTAATAGTCAAATCCATAGTCGCTCGAGGTAGATGACCAAATCCATAGCCATTTGGGGCCAATAATTAAATCCATGTCTTTTAAGGGTTGATAATCAAATTTATTGTCTCTTGGGACACTTTTTGAGCCCAATCCGCTCGCTCTTTGATGAGGGGACCTAACGACAAGCAAGCCCATCCGCTCATGCTCTGGTGGGTAACTTACTTCTTGCATACTGGTCCCGTCTTTCCATATGAGACTTAAAGCAATTCAAGTCTATGGTCTCTCCAGACCCTTGCTGAGCTTAATCCGCTCGTTCTTCGAAAATGGGACTCAATGACATTCATGCCCATCTACTCACGCTCTTGTAAGGGGACTTTATACTAGCACTCTTATCCCATCCTTTTGGACGAGACTTAAAGCGATTCATATCAGTCAACAGGCTCGAGTGGATTTCAATAATAAAGGATTTGTCTAATGGAATCAAATTCAAATACTAAGAAACATGAAATCAAACATTATGATAACTGCCTCTTCAGGCATTATAACCTAGCATCTAGCTCAGAGTATGCTTAGGGACCGTTTGGGATCTTATACATGAGTAAGTGGCTGAACTGTATTATTGCATGGTTTAGGAAAGTAGAAATAGGGTGCGAGAACAGAACATGATTATGTGCCATCTCGAAGAGACTACTATCCTTGACCTAGATCCAGAGCCATTTTCATTTGCTGCGGTTGATGACTACTCTCATTCCACTGCCGTAGCTCGGCTTCTCACATATTGCAATAATTGGTTATTTCTGATTTTTTTCTTCCATTAGATCCTGTAGGTGCTTACAATCATTTTTGTTATGCCCATCCAGCTCATAAAATATGCAGTATTTCTAAATGCCCATTCATGCTACATGGATTCTCTTTTTATAGGCTTCCATAGGATATCTTCCCCTTAGTATCTAGTTAAATCCGCTCTGGGGTTCCATTTAAGTCCATGTAAGAAGAGAATTTCGATTCCCTCCTTTGTCACTTTGATCTAGCAAAGCTGTCATCCATCTTTCACTTTCCTTTGCCTTTGTTAGATCCTTCTTCGGGCAGTCCTCCCCTATCCACATTATTGATTTCTTCCCAATCAGCCTCGGCATCCGAAAATATCTCTCATCCTCATGATAAAATTCTACAAGATCCTTAGGAGGATCCCATTCCAAAGCCACTACAAAATCCTTCTACGTGGCTATCCCTAAAACTGCCTCCACCCGAACCAAAGGATTTAGGTTATTAACTACAGCTGCCACCACATTGAATCTTGTTAGAAAACTCCTGAGGGTCTCTTCGGCCCACTACTTCATGCTTGCTAATGTCATTACATTATTGGTTCATGAGACATGGACTCAAAAATGCTTCACAAATCTATTCACTAACTCGGCCATGTGCTAATGGAATCGTTCTCTAGCTGTCTAAATCGTAATGCTACCAATCCTATCAAATATAAAGGAAAACACCATCCATAACCTCTTTAGATGTACCCAACACCTCCATGTGTTGGAAGTACCTCGTCAAATGAACCGTTGGATCCGTTTTCCCGTTGTATGTTTCTGTGTAGGTAACTTGAAATTAGGAAGATTCCTAGCCTACCAAATATTTGGAGTAAATGGAATCCTAGTAACATTTTCGAAGCTCTGGTTTGGAAATCCTCCCCTCGTAGCTCATCTCACCAACTCATCAAGTCCATCATTGTCTTTTAAAGGAACTCTAAGGTTAGCATTCTTAGCCTGTCGCCCGACTCTTCGAGGGTATTTTGGTACATACTCCACCAACCGTGCTTCTGCATTCTGATCCGTGTTCAAAGACTCCACTTCAACTCCAAAATGTACAACATTCCTTCTAAGGTCATGACGACCCATGGCCTTGAGCCATTAGGGGTCGGTACCGATCCGTACTTGTGAGTCAGTACCAATCCATGCTTATGGGTCGCTATCGACTCGTATATTTGGCTCGGGGTTTGTCCCAAGTCATTTTACTCCACTCCCAAGTAGCTATGCTTTGGCTTCATGTCCTTGATTCTAACGTGCATGGACTCCGACTGTTCCCATTTTTCTCATTCTACTAAGGAAATTATCCATTATATCTTCCTAGTACGCTATTATCCTTTCCTATAGTTAATTCATCATAGCTTCCGTCTCATCCCTGGTTATGTAGATTTATGAGGGGTTAGCTCCCCAAGATGCTTCCTAGTTTCCCCTGGTAGATTTCGTCCAACGGAAGTCCTTCTAGTTGATTGTCTAGCCATTTAGAATCTTCTAAATTCTTAAATTAGCGAGTTCAATTAGTTCTCACTGAAGTCACCAAAAAATTTGAAACAAAATTACACAAACACCCATGAAAGTAAGTAGAGAAATAAAAGTGAAGAATATAAATGAAAAACTAGTAAGAAAGAAGACATAGAGTTTTTAGTGGTTCGGCGTACTCTGGCCTACGTCCACTTAATGATTTTTATTGCTTATCTTCCTAATTACATGCAAAAGTTCTTACAGGTCAGTAAAACTCCCACTATGGGTTGGTAAAACTTCGTTAGAGATTCTCAAAAAACATGGAGTTAAGAATAGTAGAAGCCCAAAAGATCCTAAAAATGATCCTTAGCTCTCTATATAGAAAGATAGGAGGCCTAAAATATCGCACAAAAGACCTCCAAACCATTTTCCTTGCTTACACCAACTCTGCATGAAAATAGGGTGCCACAACATTAGGTTGTATGGGTCAGTACAACTCCATGGGTAAGGGTCGATCCTGACCCATAAGACAACCAATATGGCCATCTTAAACACTTTGTTTTGGATCGTCTTGTGGTTATCTTCCCTGATTCCATCGTTGTTTGTACCAATAGTAGCTTGGCTCTAAGTCTAAATAACAGAGTTGTAGAAAACAAAGTTGCATATTCAAGAGTTCATGGAGATCGATAGAGAATTGTGTTCGAATAACATAACAACATTGGAAATAGGTTTTTAACATCCTGTAGGGTAGATAGGCAGAAGATGGGTAGTTTTGCTGGAGGTTTTATGGGTCAGTATCGACCCTTAGGTTTAAGTAGGTACCGACCCCATACTAAGGAGTTTAGGTTCATGAATTTTTATCATGGATTTCTGTTCGTGTTGTGATCTTTGATGTACGTGCTTGGGTTTTGGACTTTGTGTTCATCTCTTTGGACTTCTAGCCTTGATAACTTCAAATTTATCTCATTGGGTTCGTCCATATACTGCCTTGTCAAAGGCAGGATAATACTTGCCCCCAAAGCATGCCTTGTGAATGGAAGGTGTGCTTTGCTAAGGAACGAGCATTGAAGTCGATGAGATGTTCGTAGTTGAATTTCCTTATTTTCAGCCGATCAAGGCATTGTGAATCATCATATTTCTTTGGATTCCCTTGCCAATTACAGGTCATTCCAAACCTATCATACCCTAAAACTTTGGACATTTCTTAAGTGTAATCTATACATCATCATCATTCCAAATTCAATTGGATCTATCACACCTATATCAAAATTGTCCTATATACATCTAGGATTTGTCAATTCTATTTCGATTATAAGGCGTTCTAATCCTTTTATCAAAATGAAATGTATTTTCATTCTTAGGTACGATCTCTCCAGATCGTTTCATGTTCAGTTTAGCAAATGGTCTCTCCGGGTTGTTTGATGTTTAGTTTAATGTGTGATCTCTCTGGATCGATAGTTGAGGTTATGGTCGTTCGAGGTTGGTAAATAAATCCATGGTCTAGCGAAACCGTTAATCAATACCATGGCCATTCGAGGCCAATAATCAATTCTATGGTTTTTTAAGACTGATAATAAAATCATTGGTCATTCGAGACCGATAATCAAATCCATGGTTACTCAAGAATGATGGTTGTTCAAGGCTTATAGTCAAATAGATAGCCGTTCGGGGCTAATGATCAAATCCTTGTCATTCGAGATCGATAATCAAAATACATGGCTATTCGAGACTGATAATCAAATCCGTCATCTCTTCAGACCCTTGTTGAGCACAATTTTCTTGCTTTTCGATGAAGGGACTCAATGATAAGCAAGCCCAACTTCTCGTGCTTTAATGAGGTGACTTACTTCTTGCATACCGGTCCCATCTTTCCAAAATGGACTTAAAGCGATTCAAGTCCATGGTTTCTCTGGATCCTTATTGAGCCTAATCCACTCGATCTCCAACGAGGGGATTCGATGACAAGCAAGCCCATCTTCTCATGCCTTGGTGAAGGAACTTGCTTGTTAAACTCCAATCCCATCTTTCCAGATGGGATTTAAAGCGATTCATATCAGTCACCACGTTTGAATAGGTTTCAATAATCAAGAATTTATCCAATGGAATCAAATTCAAACACTAAGAAACATAAAACCAAACATTATGATACCCACCTCTTTGTGCATTATAACCTAGAAATTAGCTTAGAGCGTGACTAGGGAGCATTACGAATCCATACACGAGTAAGTGGCTAGACTGTTTTATTGCATGGTTAATTGAAACGGGGAAACGGGGTACGAGAACCAAACAAGATTCTTTTCCTTCTCGATCAAGGAATGACTACCATTTACTTTGATCTCAACCCATTTCCGTTCGCTGTGGTTGATGGCTGCTCTTGTTCAGCAACCATAGCTCGGCTCCTTACATATTGTTGTAATCGGTTATCTATGGCCTATTCCTTGGTCAGATCCATTAGGTGCCTCCAATCATTTTTGTTATGTCCATCCAACTCATGGAACAGGTAGTATTTTCCAGATGCCTTTTCATGCTCCATGGGTTCTCTTCTTACTGGCTTTCGACAAGGGATCTTCTCCCCAGTATCCATATAAATATGGTCTGTGGTTTCATTTAAATCCATGTATGAAGAGAATTTGGATTCTATTGTCACTTTGATCGATCAAAGTTATCATCCATCTTTCACTTTCCTTTACGTTTGCTGGATCCTTCTCCCTGCAGTCCTCCACCATCCACGGTATTGATTTCTTCCTTCAAAATCTACGTCCTCCCGATGAAAATATCTCTAAACCTTATGATAAAGTTTTACGAGATCCCTGGGAGGATCTTATTCCAAGGCTACCTTAAAATCCATCTTTGGGGCCATCCCTAAAACTGCTGCCATTAAAATCATCAAAGGGTCTGGCTTATCAACTGTAGTTGCCACCGCATTGAATCTTGTTAGAAAACTCCAAATGGTCTATCCAGCCCTCTGCTTTATGCTTGCTAGCTTCATTACATTCTTGGTTTGTGAGATATGAACCCGAAACTGCTTCCCCAATCTATTCACTAACTTAGTCCATATGGTGATTGAACCATTTTCCAGCCGTTTAAAACATAATGTCACCAAACCCATCAAATATAAGGGGAAACACCGTCCCATAACCTCTTCATATTCACCCAACATTTTCATGTATTGGATGTACCTCATTGAATGAACCATTGGATCTGTCTTCCCATCTTATGTTTCCAGCATAGGTAACTTGAAATCATGCAGATTCCTATCATTCTGAATGTTTGGAGTGATTGGACTCTCACTTACATCTTCCAAACCCTGACTAGGCAATGCATCATTTATAGCTCGTCTCACCAACTCAGCAAACCCATCATCATTATTCAAAGGAACTCTAAGGTTAGAATTATTAGCTTCTCCACCGACTCTACAAGTGAATTCTGGTACATATTCTTTCGGCTGTGCTTCTGAATTCTGATCCGCGTTCACACGCTCGACTTTAGCTTCAAAATGTACATCATTCATTCCAAGGTGAAGCGTTACCTGCTGGGAATCGGGGACTTTAATTGAGGCCGAGGAAGACTTATCTTTTGCAAGGTTCAAGGAAGTTTTTGAGGAAAAATATATACCTGAAGTAGGGAAAGCCCGAATGTACCAGAACTTCATCGATATTACTCAGGGAGAACTTTCAGTTAAGGAATACAACACCAAATTTGATGAACTTTCCCATTTTGGCCTCGAATTGATAGGAACACCATTGAAGAAAAATGTGATATACATCGAAGGGATGAAAAGGCAATACCAAAGTCGAATGATCGGGCTTATCAATGAGACCTTCGTAGAGTTAGTCGATATGGCTTACTGATACGAGACCTTAGACAAGGAAGTTGCCACAGTAGTGCAGAAGAACAACGACTACAAAGGTCCGAATAAAAAGAAAAGACAATTAGTTGCACAAGAAAGGAAGAAGGGTGGAGAACTCTATAACTATGGAGAAAAAGGTCACTGTGCAAGAAGTTGCAAAAAACCAAAGGTACCAAAGCAACAACATGGCCAAATTGCACAGCGGTCAAATAGAATCTCTACTACAACTGCCATCAACCAGGACATTTTAAGGATAAGTACCCACTGTTGCAGAGATGAGAGCAGATGAATATATACGCGATTGAAGACAAACCTTCTACATCCAGGGAGGAAAAAAAAGGCATTCTGGAAGGTAAAATTCTCGTTAATGATGAACTAGTAAGAGTTTTATTTGATACAGAAGCCACCCATAATTTTATTTCTGAAGCATTAGTAAAAAGATTAACTATGACCACAATGCAAATAGATATCATTGTTAGAATATCTAATCCGATAAGAGGACCGATTGATATTTGTTTGATATGTGAGAAAGACTGAATTTCTGTCTTTCCCAATCCTTTCCGTGCGATCTTATGGTTTTAGATTTTATTAGATTTGACATGATACTTGGTATGGAGTGGTTGACCAAGTATAAAGCGAATCTAAGTTTCACTAAGAGAATAATGGAATTCGAGAGTAAGCTGGGGAAGAACTATAAATTGTTGTGTAGGGGATCCTGCTCGATAAGAGATAGTTTCTTATATGCACTATATCTATTACAAAAGAGCCAAGAAGAAATACCGGTGGTGAAAAATTTTCAGATGTGTTTGAAGAGGTGAAAACTCTACCATCACATTGGGACATCAAGTTTCAAATTAATTTTGTTCAGGAAGCAAGAGTAGTTGTGCACCGTATGTGAAAGATGGCTCCGAGGCAGAAAGACAAGGCATGGAAGGCAGTGCCCAGGGTATGATTCTACCGTTTGGCACTCTTGGATTGGTGGTAACGCATAGTAGCTACTACCGCCCACCTCAAGACACACTCATTGATCAAATCGAGGGTGGCCACCAATCAACCACATAGCAACAAATATGTTGTCGAAGAAGTGTGTTCGATCGGAGGAGCGACCTCACTTGGCCCGGTGTAGCTCCTGTTTTAGTCATATCAAGCTGACCCAAGGATGAGGACTACGTTCTTACCACATACCAGTAGTGTTCGCCAAACCATTCGACTTCGTTCTTGATTCTCCACCATGTGCAAAGTAGTTAAAGTGGTTCGAGAATTGGCGGAGAGTGTGACAATATCCAACCACGGTCTCTTTAACAACCAAATGCTTATTTCACACCATGGTCATTTTATTAAACATTTTTAATAATAAATCCAAAAAATAGTTTATACCTTCATACCAAGATATCCATATACTTATTCCAAAAGTATAAATATTTTCATAAATGTCGAGGATGATTTCTTTCAACCAATTTCGAAAATAATTTATAAATCTCTCTTAAACCATTGACAAACTATTTATATGCTTTAAAACAATTTGTAAAGCTATTTATAAATTCCAAAACAATTTACAACTCTCTCTTTTCATAAACCTCTATGGAAATTTCTTTAAAACGCTTCCAAATCCCTTTATACAAATTCTTTTATAAAACCTTTTATAAAATCCTTTGAACCTTTATAAACTCCTTTATAAAACCATTATAAATTCCTTTCTAAAAATCTCTTATAAAAAATCATTTATAAAATCCATTATAAAATCTCTTACAAAACCTTTATAAATTCCTTACCAAACCTTTTACAAAATTCTAAAATCTTTGACAAAAAAATCGTTTATCTATTAAAGTTATTATAGAAGTCTATATTTATTATCTTAATTCAAAACTATATTTATTATATTAAATTAAATTTAAAATATATATATTAAAACTATATTAAATTTTTTATAAATTAAATTTTAAACTATATAAAATATATATTTAAAACTAAATAAAATTATAAGTTGAAATCTTAAATTTACATATGAAACCATATAATAGCTTAAAATTTAAAGCTTTAAAACATATAAAATAAACTATTTTCCAAATATAATTTTTTAAATAAAATCATTAAATTAAATTTAAAAAATCAAATTTATAAATCTAACGTACTTTACTATTTAGAAAATAATTTAAAACTGAGTAACGGTATCCGTATATAATTTTCTAGCCTATGGTCAAGTAATAGGGTATGTATCATTTCAACCAAAAATAGGTAAATTTCGCGGGTATATATCATTTCAACCCGTATCCCAAATCAATAAAATTTCTCGGGTATGTATCATTTCAACCCATAACAATTTTTCCTAATCTATAAGATCATTTGTGTATGTATCATTTCAACCCATAGTGATAACAGGGATATAAACATCCAATCATCCAAAATGTCAACAAATAAACATCCATCACAATCAACACCAAAATCGGCCAATAAATCACAACAATTAACAGGTTATTATTATCAGGTATTTAATTAACAATTTAAATTCAATATTAATTTAAATGGAAATTTAATTCAATATAAATTCAAATTAAATTTAAATGACAATTTAAATTACCACACAGCAACCAATAAAATTCGTCTCAATTCATAAATTTAATTCAACTAATATAAGAAGGTTTATTATTTCATGAGTGGGTTAAATCACTCACCTTTGATTTGTAGCCGATTTAAAATCCAAATAAAGCCCAAAATTTAAACAATCTCCAAATTCGACCAAACTAGTTCCATATCAAAATATCGATATGATCCCAATGGAAGAACCCGTGTCCAAATCCAAGCCCGTTTGAAAAAGATATACAAGTTAGAATGTTGGAAATTAAAATTTAAATAAAACTAAAACAAGGGATTTTTGTAAGTAACCTAACCATCACAAATCCTAGCTCACATACACGCATGCTTGAAACCATCATGCCGCCAAGTAGATCAACTCGTCGTGCCAACCACAGGCCGCTATCACCAGATCGAAGCCTGCAACTACTTTCGTCGCATCTAGCAGCACCCACCTTGGCCTCGCGCACCTCTCCACTGTCCCCAATCAATCTCCACTGCTGCCTCCTATTTATGCCATTTCTGGCGAACTCAAGCCAATCCACTATGAATGAACACCATGGATGAACACTGCTTTGTCTCCTCTTTCAGACGCCACTCCCTGATCGTCGAATGGTCGACAATCCACCGTTGATCGTGAAACCTTAGCAATGGACGGTTGAGAAAGATCACCAAATTCTGGCCAAATCAAGATTCAATTGCAAAAACGAACAACAGATGTAGATTGCATTCATCAAGGGCTTTCCAACTATATATAATTTGATATCGTTTGGACAAATTAAATTTTCAGATTTGATTTGGAATTGTAATTAGGGTTTTGGAATTGTCTGACATTGGGAAGGAAGAAAGGAACAGATGAGAATAAGAAGTACGTATAGGAAAATGAAGATATGAAGCTGCTAGGGTTTATAATAGCCTATATATAGGTAGAGCTGAAATAGAAATGGATAGACCAGATTGAATTGGGTCGAAGGGATACCCAGACCCGAAAAGCCCATTCCGTCCTCGAAACGAAAATAGGCTATCCCATATATCAAAATATAAGATTTTGATATTTTTAAACTCATTTGAACTAGTTTCAAACCTTAATTCCATTGTATATAGAAGTTAGCCTTCAAAATCAAACTATTTTCATTTTAAATTCTTTTAGTTGATTTTACGCGTTTCAAGCCCGCATGATCAAACGATAAGTCTAATCACTATGAAACTTGAAATCCTGTAATAATTCATTGTTACGGATTCAATGAAACTGGTTTCGTCGAAATCCAAGAAAGTGGCCAAAAACCAAATTTTACACGTTAATTAAATAAATTATTAATTTAAAATCAATTTAATCACTTTTAAATTCTAAATTAGAAGTTAACAGTTTTCATCATTCTTGATTACACGGAAATTAATAATTTATTAAAATAAATTTTCCATGTTAAATCCACTATTTAAATATATGACACTAAATTCAACGTTTAATTACAATTATAATAAAACCTAGTTAATTATATTTTAATTTCAATCAAATTCTTTTATTTCATTTTACACTCTTATTATTGAATCAACTATTACCTATGAATATAATTTACATTAATTTACATATTATTACATTCATATTCTGCAGTTATCATCTTAACTCATATTGACGACAATATTTAATTATATTAAATTCATATTGATTTCCAAATTATTTCATCGGATTAAATAATAAAATAATAATTAAAAAAATATTACACATTAATAATCCGAACACATTTCTAAGTTTACTATTTACAAACAAACGCTAATAAATTTACGTACAAATTAATTGATTTCATATTCTATAATACACCTATTTCAATTAATAACAGATAATTTCAACATTGAATCCAACATTTAATTTATTCCTTATTTAAAGTTATAACCAAATTAACTTTACAATTATTTCAATTGACTGTAATTACATTAAAATAGTTGTCAATAACATTCAAACAACATAATTAAATCACATTCTAATTATTTTTCTCATTAATAAATCATAATTTTAGTTTCTAACAATATTAAATTTCAAAATCTTATTTAATTTAATATTTTTAATTATCAAAATACGGGTCGTTACATTTGAGATTTAAGTCATCATGGTATATCATGTGTCGGGTAATTAAAAGTCAATAATTATGAAATTTCGTGCTATCGATTGGAACGTTATTTATAAATCATCTAGTATCGCCTAATATCCCCTTATAAGAACGACCAGCCGAATTGAACCATTGAATTTCATCAATCTTTTGGTTACATAAATTATGGACGAACATAGCGCATTGCAATTGATCGAAGCATCGTTTACAAATTGTCAAAAAAATTCCAACATCCAATCATAAACGAGTCTGACCGAATCGAAGGAATGATGTAGCTTGGAAATCATCATCAAATCATCCCAAAGTGATGTGGCGTTCAAATCCAAAGTTTAGTTTTCGATCATTTTAGATCGTTCTCTTAGGGTTTGATCTCTCGAGATCACGTATGATCGATATTTAATTCAATTTCTAATCTCTCTGGATCGTTAGTTGGTGTTAATTCCAATGTTCTCGCTCTCCTACGAGGGGACCCAACGACTGTTCGAGTCTATTCACCACTCTCCGGTAAAGGGACCTACTATCATGTACATGTCCAATCCACTCACTCTATGGCATGGGAACTCGCACCTTATGTTTCGTCGCCCTGTTCTTTGGTAGAGAAAACCATGTTTTATCTTTTCGAAAATCGATATCAAGTAGTAATCAATCCCCATTGCTGTTTCACATTCAATATCAGTCATCATATTCGAATGATTTTCAAAATTAGATATTCATGCATAAAATCTGCATCACAAAAAACAAGTATCCAAAGCATCCATCCTATCGGATGTAACAACCTACCCCAAAATAGAAATAAATCTCGACCCAGAAAAGGCCTACCGAGACTAAGACCAATTCCAAAACTGTCGTTGGTTGGTAAAAAGAAAAATATAAAGCTATTTATCTATCCATTTAGAACTCAAAGTGAAAGGATAAAATATAATAGCATAAACAATACCCATTTTATTAAAAGTTCTATACGCCATAAAATGATAAATGTGAACAACATCTGTTACATAATCATGTTTAAAAATACGTTACACCATAAAATAGCATAAATAGATAAATAGACAATTGCCATAAGCTTCTCTCACTGCCATCTCCTTCTTGATCATCATCTCCTTCCCTAACTTGTAATATAATGAGGAGAGAGTCATAACAACAATGTATGGTGATAGAGATATCGAGCCTTTGTATATCAGTACTTAGGAAGTGTGTCTTTTGCATTTAAATAATATACAAAACTATTTAATACTTCATATAAAGGAAAGAGGCGGGCCCTAAAACAATCACTTAATACGTTTAATCCTAGAAGCAGGTCCTTCTATTATCCATCCCGTAACCATCGTTATTATTGTCAACCAATGCAAGAGATGGTACCTAAGCCACTTAATACCTTTTAATGGAAAATAGGAATGTTCTGACCATTTAATACTTCAATTGAGGTAGACCCCATCATTTAATACGTATTCTCAAGGCGGACTCCAATAGGAATTTATCCAGCTGACATTGAACGGAAATCTCTTCGAACACAAAATACTTCCATTGAAGCAGACCTTTCAAAGATATCCTCAGTCGTGCCTAAACCCAACCCGACCATTTAATACTTTATATAAGGGAAAGAGCGGGCCCTCAAAAAACAACTTAATACCTTCAATCCTTGAAATAGTTCTTTCATATTATAACTCGTACCCATGGAGACATCTTAAATTAATCCAACTATTCATAGGAATTGATAGAGAGATTAGCTGGGTAGATTCACCCTACATAATTAGGACTAACCTCACATCATCTATAGTTACTTATGACAGACATCGTCTCACATCAACCCCAAAATCACACTATTGTACCTAGATTAGCTGAGCAGGCTTCTGTGTGCTTTTAATTGAACTTGTATTCCTATAACTTAGTCATATTTCAAAACCCTCTCTAATAATATTATCACACATTTCACTGTATTAATTATTTTAGTCTTTTAACCTTTTATTTCGCCTCTATAATTAATTACTTTATTAAGGGTGATTTAAATGATAATTATTAACCTATTTAGCTATTCCAACTAATAAGTTATAATTGTATGTTATTTACTCTACTTTGTATATATATAAACATACATTTATTGATTTTTATGTGTGCGGATATTACATCCTAAAGTAATGTTTTAATTGTCAAATCTTCCAAAATTATACAAGTCTCATTTCCATAATAACATATATACCATAAATCAAGTATTCCAAAATCAAAACGATAGATTTGTAGATAGAACCCAAATCCAACTTATTTCATATTAAAAAAATATAATAAATTAATAATAAAAATTTACAATTTAATTAATTTTTCGCTCTCTTCAGCTTCTTTTACATGAAATTAGATAAGGCATTTTCTATTCAATTTTTAGAAATCGGCAATGCAAACAACGAATATAAATTCATACATTACACACCATTTCTTAATCAAATCCTTGATCAGATCTAAAGAAAAAGAATAAGAAGTGGAATAGAAGGTAAAACACATAAATCGCAAAATCCACACAATTTCCACTATTTTAATACAAAACGATTAAGATTCCAACCTAAGAATTAACATTTCACCTTGTGGGGTTTCTAGGGATTTTCATTGTGTTGTTTTCATAATCCAAAACTCCTTAAGGTATATATCAAATCCAAACTGCACTATTCAATTACTAAAATAGAAAAATTAAGATTTCCACCATAGAGGTCCTTAGATTTTCCTTCTTTTAGATTTGATATGCCTTTAATTAACTCTTTTGGATCTCTTTTTTTTTATATATATAGCAAGGGATTTGTACATATGTTAGATTCAAAAAATTAGTGGTTTGAGGAGAAGAAGTTTAGAAAATATCCAATAAACAGATGTTGATACATAGGAATTCTTACCTAAAACCCTAATAAAGTTCTTTGAATCTATGAAGAGATGAACTAACGGAGCTTCTTTAAAAACCCTGCCTTTATACCCATATTATGCAAAAGTATTATTAAGTAATAGTGTTAGATAATACGGAGAATTAGGCTATATGGGGTACACATGTGAATTTTTTCTTTTGTTTAACACCGTTACATGTTAAAATATCAAATAAATTACTCATCTGTACATAATCGATACAAAGTAGTAAAAACATGTACCTCCAAGAAAGAACAATACATAATATACAGTGAATTACAAAGAATGCAGATTCAATCGCAACGATAACATATAATATAATGCATAATATATGATATTGTTCAGATATAGATATCTCAAATGTCAACTATCTTAATATAATGAGTTAAACAGTAAATTTACAACTCAGTGCCAAATATAAACAGTAAATCAATGTCATAGAAGTATTATACAAAAATCCTAATATAGTTCTCCTCTAAGCCTACTAAACAAACGTTAGCCATATTTTAGTTGTACTTGAAATGTCTCAGAATGACCCAAGTACTACATAAATAACACGCGGGTCAGACTGTAATCAATGGAATATAATAAGGTAACGCAATGTAAATATGAAATAATAATACGATAACTTAATACTGGTATTCAAATCATCAAAAGAATATATGCTACTACTATAAATAATCATCAAAGCATCACATTACTCAAATTGCTCAAATCTATATGAAATTGTCAACATTAATATCAAAAGATGTCATCACCCAAATAGAAACACATCAAATCAAGAATCACTAAATCAAAATAAGTGGGTGAAACATTCATATGCAATAATCATCATTAAATCTAGAAATATCAGTAGATGAGATATAATTAGGTATAATCAGGCTTGCATGAAGCATTGCCAAAATATATTTCTCAATCTTGATACATTAAACATCACCATTAATGCACATAAAATAAGATAGGGTGCCTATCAATATAGTGAGAATGCGCTATACACTAGATATGTATTTATGTATAATCTCGTCTTCTCATGTATATACTATCTGAAAGTATTATGATGGGAAATGACTATACGATGGATAAGAAGTCCCATGTAGAGTAGTATATATATAATAATATGCGGCACCCGGCCCATATCAATGTTAATGTGTGGTGTATCAATCGTATATTCCAATATGCTACTCCATCAGTACCAGATGGGAGACTTATAGCACTAATCAAGCTTTAAAGACACTAAGCCTCTACAGTCTTTAGTTATCTCTTGGTCATCATGATAATAATCCACCAGTGTGCTCATCAATACGAAGACCTCATGTCACGACACTATAAATGCCCCTACAGTTAACAGTCCGCCGACCAAGGTGACACATGGGGCTAATGCATGCATAAGGGTAATATAGAGCCAAAGCACTAAGCTAAAAGCACTAAAATATAAAAATAAGGTGTCAGGATTCGGACCCTAAGGTGGGTAGTGGCCATCTGGTCCTCTCTAACAGACATAATAGGAGTACATCGTAATATTGGCATATAGAATCAATACATATAGACAAGAAGTCATGGTCATCGTTAGGCACAAAGCCATGCTCGCTAAATATAGGCACAAAGCTACACTACTGTATCACCTCACACTATCCACTTTATTCCCGTCACATGAATGTACCTACTTAAAATGAGTAGCCGAATATATATCACAATAACATCCTATATCAATATGTGATACTCAAACGTTTATTCATTGCTTATAGACTACACTCAATGTACTCAATATTCTATATAATGAATCCAAAGAAAAATGAAAAAATATCACCAAAAGTCCAATAGCAGATGGTGTTATAACTTCGTTTATTCAGATTTCTCATCACATAGAATTATAACACAAAATCATATAAAAGATGTCATCACTGTGTCATATCCAAATCAACATCAAACCAACTTCAATGGTGAATCAACCATGACGTCACAACCTAGAATTGAGAAAATGAGAAATAAAATAACCAAAAAATCTAACAAGAGTGTGTATGTGTGTGTCTATATATATATATGTATATATATATATATAAAGTTCAAGTTATTATTACCTAAGTAATTATATATATATAGAAATTCCATAAATTATACTTTAAATTCTCTTAAATAATAGTAATTGTATAGTTTTTAAATATTTTTACATATACATCTTTAAGTAAACAATATAACCCAAAAAACTATTTCTAAACAAATTAACAGTCTATAAACATAATAATTAGTATCTCCAGATACAGAATAAACATTTCTTCATATACTCCCAAACCAATGTATAAAAAAAGACCGAATAGGAAAACTATGAAGTAGATTGTCCGAATAAATATAATTATAAAACCACAAATCAATATCTAATTAGTAGCATTCACATCATTTACAAAAAAAACAAGAAAAGCAAGATAAAATAGATAAACTAAGTATTAATGAATATATATAAAACAACAATTCATTATTCAAAATAATTAATTTATACATGTATTATGTCTGAAACGTAATAATAATTTTACTATTTAAAGAAAACATTATTTATTGACTAGTATAAGGTAATATTCGATTAAATAGAGATTTATGCTTTAGAAATTTCTATTTAAATTCTATAATTTCATTTATATAATCTTCATAATCTTTATAGATACATTAATTAATTATACGTAAAAGTTTATTATCCAATTTAATTTTCCATTGAACCATACAATAAAATTTTCTTCATTGTTTCATTAAACATTAATATATATAAATACATATCTGTATATAATAATGTTTAAATGTATTTATTGAAATATATTTACTTAGTTTAAAAATCATAAACAAATACACGTACGCCATCATATGCACATATGCATAAATACTATTACACACAAACATAGAGAACTCACGTACATATAAAAACTGAACACAAATACACACACTGCACCAGTACGCGGTGCACAAGTACACACTGCACCAGTTACACATACGAAAATGCACACGGTACAACAAATACACATACAGAAAATAATCAAAAACACCTGATAGAATATAATAGCAACAGTTTTGCATGAACACTATAACAAGCTAATAAGGTTGAAATCAAACAAATGCACGGCAAAATAGAGCCAATTACTCAAAACATTTTCAGCACCAAAACAGTTAGTAGAAGGATGCACACATGCGAGTTTACACACATATCTACTCACACAGACATAATCTGGAACTCGCACTCAATCACAACAGGAAGGTTGGGTTAACTGTCGACCTAGGTTCATCATCGGTCGACTCATCACAGGCAATCGATGGACCTAATAAATTGATCGGTTGAAGGCAGATTCAGGCGAACTCGATCGCCTACTTATGGCTTTTCTTCCATTATCAAAGATTTCACTAGGGTTTGATGCATAAAAAATTACTCAAATATAGCAAGAAGATGTGTGTGTGTGTGTGTATAATGATTTAAGTGATTAGAACATAGGTATGTGAGTGGCAATCACTCACCTGTATGTGAGATCTCCCACTTCCTCCTCCTTGTGAAAGCATGCACGCAACTCCCAATAAAGCAATTAAAAATCAATTTTCTTCAAACATCGATGGATATGTATATCAAGATTAATAAGCTTAGATTTGATGATTTACAATAATTTATACGATATAAAATGAAGGGCGCGTTGGAATGCTTGCAACGGGAGGAAAGTATTGAAATAATATTGTGTACATGAATGTTTTTTGGGAGAAGGAAATAATTTTGGATGGAAGATTGGGCTAGGGTTATAGGGGCTTAGGCAACACAATTTGTAAATATAAAAGTATATTTTATTTTCCTTTTTATTTCTAAAACTAAGTTTCTATTACATTTTAATCAGCACACTTTATATTTAAAATTATTTCACTATTAAATCTAAATTATATTTCAAACACATCATTTTTATAGAATATTATCTCATATTTTTATATTGTTTTTAATTTAATCCTATACATTTATAATTTAAACCCATTTATTAAACTAATTACAATAAATATCGTCTTTTAACACTTAAAATTCGGTTTTAATCCATCAATTGCTGTCATTAATATTAATTTCTTAATTATTACTTATAAATCGGGTTGTTACAGTTCTTCCTTCACAAAATTACATTCTTGTAATTTTCCATAAAGAAAAACTATAACAAACTAGTTCTATTAACCTCAATAATTTCATTTAGTTTTCATTTTTATACATCAAACCTTTTCTAATGTAAAACTTACTTTTCAAATTTACAAAATTCTTTATTTAAACAATTCACTTTTAAACAATAAGTAATAATTTTCTAAGATTTCCTTTTCATTTAATTCAAACATGATTAAAATTCAAGATTTTCTATCAAACAACTTTAAATGATACAAACAACCCTAAATTTTACCAGCTATATTACTAGTAAAATCTCCTCTTCTTTATTTAATGAAAATTCTTCAATATATAGTTTAATTCCAAGTGGCTTATTATAAATATTTTTTTTTTCAAATACTATTTTGCAACCGCTTTCTATAGATTTATACAAGTATTTAACGATTTTAATATATGGAGGGAGGTTTTAAATTTTATTTGCAAAATTAACATTTCAAAGATAATTCTATTGTACTTATCAAAATAAATCTCAATTAAATAACTTATAAAATCGTTTATATATTTTAAAATTCGTCTTTACGAGAATACTTTGATTTATTTAAAAGTACCAGTACACATATGCAAAAATGCACACACATAATACAACTCACATACCAAAAAACATCACAACACGAGTTCTAATATAATAGTAGCATTTTTGCATTGATAATATAACAAGCTAACAAGGCTAAAACCAAACAAATGCACAATAAAATAGAGCAAAGTACTCAAAACATTTCCAGCACTAAAAAAGTTAGCAGAAGGATGTGCACACACGAGTTTACACACACATCTACACACATAGATGCACTCTCAAACTTGCACTTAAACACAGCAGGATGGTTAGGTTAAAAGTCGACCTAGGTTCACCACCAGTCGACTGGTCACAGTCGAATGGTGGACCTAATGGGGTAATCGGTTGAAGATAGATCTAAGCAAATTTGTTTGCCAGCTAATGGCGTTTCTTCTCCAATGTCGACGATTTCATTAGTTTGATGGATAAAATAATTAGTCAAACACAACAATACAATATGTACGCATATTATGATATAAGCAATTAGAACATAGGTATGCAAGTGGTAATCACTCACATGTATGCGACATCATCCACTTCCTCCTCCTTGTGAATGCATGCATGCTACTCCCAATAAAGCAATCAGAAATCAATTTGCTTCGAACCATAGATGGATATGTATATTGACCAAGCAGAAGTCAACAGAAGTTAAAGCATCAACGCAAAGATGAAGCGGCTAGAAAAAAATGGAATCACACTTAGGAGGAATGAAGAAATAACTAGGAAGAGTTTGGAAGTGATTGGGGCACGAGACATAACTTAGTATCGAGCTATCATAGATCGGTACAGACCTCTGTTTTCACCCCAAATCACTTCCCATATTCCATGAATCCTATATTTCTCCAATAGCTCGTGATCAAGTGGTATTCCTAAAGTATTGATGTCCAATTCCAAGGTTGATGAAGAGAAGGACAAGAATGCAAGATAATTCAAGTGGTAGAGGGAAGATTGCTAGAATCAACCAACAAATTAATGAAAAACAAGTTTAAACGCATCAACATTGAGATAGAAGGGAAAAGCAAGTAATGGAAAATCATCAATATTAACAGCTCGGCTCTAACCTATTTTCTTAGGTCATGGGATGCTGATATTACTTGTGTGACATCGGACCCCAGTGTGGGATCCGGTGCAAGCAGGCCTTTGACCCATTACCTCTATTATCCTATAAATAAAAACCTTTGTGTGCAACTAAAGACGAGTCTAGTTTTCGCTGACTCCATATGAAGAAGCTCTGCCTCTTCTTCATCTTCTATCTCTATAAAAGAGTCACCAAGGCAACTACTGTAGGCAATTCTAGGACCTAGAACTTGTCTAACTATTGTAATAGTGACTCGGTCTCCCTCTAGTCTTCTGTAATCTGAACTATCAACTCTACAATAAACAAAGTTATAAAGTAGATGTAGGCTAGAGGTTGCTTAACCATTATAAAATTCTTGTGCCTCTCTACTTATTTAGGTTATTTTTCTTCTATTCCAACTTTTATCAATTAGACTTAGGTCTCATAGGATACATACAACATATTCTTTGGCATTTATCCATTATTGGCATCAATATTTTCGTGCTTTCATTAAGAAAACTGAATCTAGGCTTAGATCTAGCTTGCTATTGTGGATTTGAAGAGATCCAAAGGTTTGATCTAGAAGTTCTACTTGAAGAATTTGGAGATTCGCTATTCCAGTAGCTCCTAGGAAAGGAAAATTTACATCTAGAAGGTCCGTCGGAGCAATAGTTGGTGGTGATGAAGCAAACAACCACCGAACTGAAGTTAATAATGCAAATGAAATAGCAGAATCCTCTACTATGCAAGATGTTGTTACTAGAAAAGAACTTAACAAGATTATCAATAAACTTATCCAAAAATTTATAGATAATTAGAAAGCTATCATGGATAAGATGGATGCAATGCTATTATCCAGCCTTTTGGTCCTGCTATATTCAAACTGACTGGACGTAGACTAGACGATCATTGAGGAAGAAATCCCAAAGAGATTATTATTAAGCCCAAAGATCAAGTGTAGGCAATGATATGAAGCGACAATCAACCAAGGCTAAGAGATAGACTCTCCAGAATATTCTAAGTATGAAATAAGGCCTTCCCTAGACGGGGGATCAGTGCCTATCCCTTTCCTTAAGGGATCGGTACACATCCTCAATTTTTGTCCCAAATTTGGTAAGCTCATTATTAAGTGACAAGGAAGGCCTTATGAGGTTACATTTCAATTTTAAAGGCACTTGGAGCTCGTATGCTCAAGTTATGGGCAAATTACTTCACCTATTAAAAGGGATCAGTAAAAAAGTGATTATTCTAAAAGGGATCGTCCATATTCAGCTTTCGCTATATATTGCAATAATGATCGGTCAATTACTCAAAATCTAAAGATGTTATCAGCTTGAAACTTAGACTATAAGCTAATAATAACAAATGGAATACCTCATAGGGATCGCATGGCATTTTGGAGCAACTTGGAGGGATCGGGACCTATCCCTTCATAGGTATCAGCTATAATCAGCCTTCACAACATATTGCAACCATGATTGATCAATAACTCGAGTTTTACTAATCTAATTGGCGTGAAACTTGGAGGCTAAGCATTAAACAACATGAAGAAGCTCCCTTAAAGATCGCATGGCATTTGAAAGAGATTGGAGGGATTGAGACCTATCCCAGTAGAGAGATCGACAGAAGTTAGAATTCAAGCAACACTACTTCACGGAAAATGCTATATCTCTCAAACCGTATGTCAAAATTGCACAAAATTTGTGGACCAAGTTGTTAACACATGAGGCATCCCTCTAGAGTTCGTAGTCCATTTGGATGCATTAATAGCGATTAGTACTTATCCTTATTGTGGCCCTAATGGGCCTGTAAATTTTGGTTAGCCTCATCTTGGTCTCCCAAACCTTCTGCAAAAATTTCAGTCCAAGACATGCACGTCTTCCTCTATTAATATATCAGGCATGGCATCAGAAAAAGGTTCATGCTTTCTCTATTGAGGCTCTCCCATTTTATTCTTTACTTTTTTACTAATGAATCCCAGCCATTCCAAACATTCTTGTAATCATAATTAAGTGGAAGATCAATAAGAATATAAATTCGATGTAGGCCAAGATTGCAGAACCACTTTAAAAATCTATGTATTCATGTATGATTTCTGCTCTGTGTTAATTTCATTCTTCATTTGATCTCTACTAGATTCTATTGGGTGTTGATGCCCATTTTTGCCATCAACATTTTGGAGCTTTCACTAGAAATTGAACTCTCAACTTGATTGGATCTCATCATCTACTTGTGGATTCCCATAGCTTCAATTGATAAACTTTCTATTCTACTCAGATTTTAAGGACATCTGAAGGAAGTTGATAGCATGGCAAGAGGAACTAAATCTACTTTCCATTTGTTGTAGGAACTAATGATAATAGTATTTGACAAGACGAGAAGAATGTTCAAATAGCTTTCACGTCGATGGATGTGGATTTTACATAAGCGTAGGGATTGGAAATCGTCATATTGAAATACGAAGTTCACCGTTAAAGTCAAAATGCAAATTTATAATTCATATTCAAGTTTCAATAAAAAAGTGTGACTGTTCATTTTCAAGTACGTTATCGAGTATGCAACTTACATTACCCATGGTAGTCCATATGTTCAACTTTTTTGAGATATGGTTGTCATGATTAAATGGATTAGTTGTATGAAATTAAGAAGTCTTGAAGTTATATGTACCTTGACGATTGCTCGATTAAGTTCCCTTAGCCGATCTCTCATCCACTTACATGACCGATCCCTCCTCTATCTAGTACATTATGATCCCTTACTATTGCATTGTGACTGGCCCTTATATATGCTTTGTCCTCTCCAACTCATCACAACTGAATTTGCAGTTGGTTCCTCACTAATCCCTCCAGATACTTCGTATGTCGATCCCTTCATACTTCATAGGGTCGATCCCCACATACTTTGTATGCTCATCCCTCCATAATCCGTATGGCTGATCCCTCCATACTTCGAATGTTGATCCCTCAATACTGCTATAACACTCCTAAATTTTTATAAAATTATTCAGTCGATTTAATTAGATAAATTTAATATAATAATGTAAATGTTAAGTGATAAGGGGATTGAGACTTAAATTAATTTAATTAAGGCTGAGCCTAATATAATAATTGATGGGCTAAAGAATTGGTTTTTGGTTAATTAAATAACATAAGATTATATTAGGAATTGTTGCCCATAACCTTTACCCTTATATATTTTTGTTGCTATCATTTCACCACCAATTCACGTCATTTTGAAAACTAAACGTTAGAGAGAGGCTGGTCTTTAACAAGAAGAATTCAAATTAAAAGCTAGAGAATCAATCTTAGAGGAAATCGATCTCAAATCAATCTCCTTCTCTAAACCAAGGTGAATAATAATTCCATCTCTATTTTGTTTTTGGATCATATATTTTCTAATTTAAGGGTAAATTCATTTTTATAATATATTGGATGATGATATGTTTGATTTATAATTTATATGGTTTAAACAAGATTGTTTAAAAGAGGTTATGAACGGTTTTATGGCAAAACAGAGATTTGGTGATGTTTAAATGCCATGGAAAAATTTTATGTTTCAAAAAGCATGATTTTGGAGCTGGGTCCAATTTTGATAATTTTCCAAGCTATCGAAACATTGTTATGAATTTTCAAAGGAAAATATGGTTGTTAGGGTTTATAAAATTATTTTCGAAAATATATTAAGAATTTGGGTCTGGAATTTTGATATGTTAGGTAACATGATTAAAGTGTATTTCTGGAAATTTTTGGGGATTTTTCCAAAGTGATTTTCTATGCAAATTAATTATTTTAGAATAGGGACATCTTTGTAAAATTGGATTTGCTTATTAGAAGGGCTTAATTGATTAACTTAACCATGGTTTAGATCTGGAATTAGCGATAGTTATTTTGGTAAAAAAATTGAAAAAGTTAAGGTAATCAATCTGTTGTTGACATGTAGCGGTTTAGTTAGAGAAAAGTTTGCTTTAAGTAGAGTTAACCTAGAATTACTTAGAAAAGAGGGTTCGGCCTACTTTGGGGGGTACTTTTCAACAGAGAAGCTTTTGCCTACAACTTAGTCGAAACCAACGATGCTGAAACCAATACACAAGCTATCACAATGATGGTACATAGTGGATTAAAGACATGCGAAAGGTTAAGTGTCGAAAGCACGGCTTGTGAAGGAGCCAAAACCTTAGTTTATTTTTAAAAGAAAAGCACTTGCCTTAGTTTTGTTTTAGCCTTCGACGGAGTCAAAGCATATGGTTTCGAAAGAGGTTTTAAAAGATTTCGAAAGGGTTGCCATAACATAAGTTTTGCTTTCGAATGGGTTATGAAAGTATGTTTTGAAAGAAGGGGTTCCAACCTAAACTCTATTGCCGCTCTTTAGCCTTTCGATGGTATTGAAGATATCAATGCTGTTGAAAGGTACTTTGTTTTATAAATTTAAGCCACTTCCTGTAGCTTTCGAAAGGGGTTAGGGGTTTCGCAAGGCGATGGTTTTGACGCCAACCTTCCATTATTTTACCCAGATGTTTTATGCGTTCGAAAGAGATGGTGCCGACGCCATCATGTTTCCCTAATATTTTTGTGTATTAAAAAGGATGGTTTTGAAAGAGTTGCTTTCGTCTATATTCACTTTGACCCAAATAATGTTTTAAGTATAAATCCAATGATCTCGAAATGGGGACTTGCAATGATTTCAGAAGGGTTACTTCCAATAGTGTTGAAAGGGGTATTTTCAACTGGTTTCGAAGCTTTGCTTCTAAAGTTAAATATTAATACATTACATGATCGAAAGGTTTTGAATGGAAGATTTTAAAGTATTGAAATGCAACAACCTAATGTTTTGAAGATAGAATTTAATGCTTTTGAAGGAGGTCATCCTACGAAGTCAAAAGCCAAGTTACAAAGGTTTCGAAAGGTTATATAACCCAAATTCTATTTTCAAAAGGAAAAACCCATGGCTAAATTAAAGGAGTATTTGTAATGATTTTGAGAAGAACCTTTCTTTAAATAAAAGGTTAAAAGGATTAACTATGTTTTATATTAAACCCACAGGAGCGGTATTGCTATGTGATGTGTACGTAAATGTGCATATTTTTACCACCATATTTAATCTATTTAAATTAAATAAATGATCATATTGGGTATTTTAACTTGTTTTAACCAAAATTCACATTAATTCCAAATTGTCACACATTCATCTTCATACAAGGGTGAAATGGTCATTTTTGTGCATTTATTAAATTGGGAAAATTTACTTAGAATTTTCTATGTTTTTTGTAGGAAATTTGGTGACTTTTACAAGTGGTTTCATGAAGATATGCATGCACAAAATCAATACAAAGGAATGAAGATGGAAATAATTCAAAGTGAAGATCATGGAGGACCCCACCTACCCACCTACCTTAATGTACAAATTAAAGGCTAATGCACATGCTTATGGATTTAATGGCTTCATGTACATTTTATTGGGGATTAAAACATGCTAATGATAACTTGGCCTCCACACTTTCTCATGGGCATTTTGGGCATTCCCAAAAATAGGAATTAGGGTTTTAAACTTGTATATATACCCCTTATGTTTCATGTAACATTCTCCTCTTCTCTTAGTCTCTCTTTAGTTTAGTTTTAGATCAAATAAAAGAAAGCTCTCTTCTCTTTTCCATGGCTACTTAGCCATTTCTCTTTTATGTAATTTTTTTATGCAATTTCAATACATGTTCTTTTTCTTTTCATGCTTATTTACTTTCATGTTGTAGTGTAGATTTACTTTCATGCAAGTAGAATAGTTTTTTCATTTAATTTTGCTCTCTTTTTCTTTTCTTATTCTTTCATGTTGAAAGCTACCTTTGTTGTTTTGATAACAAATATGAGAGGCTAAACCCCTTTAATTTAGGGGTAATGAAGCTCTCTAATCATGTAGCTTCAACTTAATTTGATGTTTATGCTCTCTTTTTATGCTTAATGAGAATGATTGAAGTGGTTTGATGATGTTGTTTAGCTTTGAATTTGATAGTCTATGTTGTTCATAACAAATAGGCTATGCTTAAACAAACAAAACACAAATTGCCTCTTCATCTACATATGATTATGGCAAAGAAGTGATTGTTGAAATTAAAATTTGATGGCTTATATTTCTAATTAATAGTTAATAGGCCATACTTAAAATAGATTTTGCTTTCAACTTAGTTGTCATATTTTGTGTGATTTAAAAGTGTATTAGTGGTTGTGTTATAGTTTGATGGTTTATATTGAGCTAATTAATAGCGCAAATATACCATACTTATGATAAGCACATCAACTAATTCACTAATGACAAGAAAAGAGAGATCATAACTTCATTTTGTTGATTTATGTGATCTAGAGAGTGGAAATTGCCTCTAAATTGTCATTTAACTCTCATATTTTTATCCATTTTTCTTTTGCTAGTTTTTGTTAGTTTCTTACATTTTTAGCTAATCACAGTTTCAAGTTTGGTTAATTTGATTGAATAGAATTTTAAAATCATCAATTCCCTGTGGATCGACCCGTATTCGCCACGTGCTACATTCGTACACCGTGCGCTTGCGGTTATTTTTATCTCTAAATTCCTTCGACGGTTTTCTAAACCGATAGAATTTTCGTCGACGAACAAGTTTTTGGCGCCGTTGCCGGGGAATTGTTTTGATTTTGAATTTTTATTCTTCGGATTATTTTTCTTTGTTTGATTTTTGTGTGATTTTTATTTTGTGTGTTTGCATTCGATAAAAAAATTGTGTGTTCGGTTGGTTTTTGTGTGCATTTGTTTGTGTGCTTGTTTCTAGTTTCCTCTCCCATTTGCATTTTCATTTATAAAAAAAAACTGCATTTTATTCTCTTTGCATTTACAATTTTCTCTCTCTGTGTACTGTTGCATTGCTGTGCAATTACACTGTGCACTATACTTCTTCTCTGTACACTTCTATCTCTGTGCATTTCAATTTCCTGTTACCACTCATTCCATCATCCCAAAAACCCCATACTACAACTACACTCAACATACTTTTTTTCATTCCATCAACCATCAATACCTCACCATCAGTAAACTTCATTGCAACCCCCAGTCATCACTGCAGAACCAACAGCCACCAGAAACCACCACTTCTGACATTCCCACTTCCACGGCCAAAAACAGTACATCACCACTGCACACACATCTCACCAAACTCCACTGTTCCAACAACCCCCCTCCACAACACCTTCAATTTCCCATAACAGTTCTACCCCTACAACAAGCCTGCAACCGCCTGCAGCGACCACAACCAAACAACTCTTCCGCTCGAAAATCAAACCAGCAACCACACTACATCTACTGTCGTGCAAAAGACCATATTGCCAAGAACTTCCACAAGCAACCACATACTTGCATTAACACACTACCTCAAAACCCCATCAACAAAGTGCCCACCAGCAAACTGTCAGTCACCATATTACAACACGAATCGAACTTCAACCACACGTCTCCTTCAAATCCCATTACTGCCTCCTTCAACAGACCGCAACCCACAGACCACATCCATTCAACACAAACTTCATTCACCACTGACAACAAACAATTGAGCCAACCCCCTTCCTACAGCCCATCTACATCATCAACAAATCATCGCACTTCACCAATTGTAGAAACCACCCATCTGCAATATCTCCTTCCGCCTCTCACATTCACAACCATAACCTTCACCACCAAGTCACTGACCTGTTTGCCTCTGCCTTCCTACATCAACACACAGCCATTAACCACAAAACATCACAGCAATCCTCCATATAACATCCACTGACATTCAACCGAGCAAACAACACATCCCTACATCACCAAATCACACATCACTGACAACCACCTCCACAACCATCCTTCTCCCTTCAACCTCGAATTCACAATCGAACCATCAATCTCCTCAAACCATCTCCTCGAGAATCCCTAACACCACTCAGAACTCGCGGCCTCCTTAAATCCCACCAGAACTGCAAATACCACCTCCGCCCCAATCGAACAACCCATCACAAATCACTATCCTCTTCACTAAACTCCGCTGCTGTACTTCACGCAATCCAAAACCCCACAATCGAAACTTCAGCAACCCGAACTTGCAAGCCCTACTCTATCCTGATTAAGGAATTTAAGTGGGATTCGGCAAAACCTTGAACGCGAACTTGCGAGCAATTTTTGATTTGATTAAGTAATTTAAGTGGGATTGTGGATTATTAGGAAAGATTGTTTGTTTACTTGCTTACGGTCCCATTTTAATTGAGACTGGATTATTAATGGATCAAGGGGGCTTATAGGATTGTCACTAAAAAAAACAGCAGATTATTTATTGCTGTGTTGTGTCTAGTTTAGTTTTTCTTTACTTTTCTCATTTTTTTTAGCTTGCTTTAGTGTCTAATTTAAATCAATTTTTTTTTAAGTAGAATCTTTTGTTTTTTTTGTGTTAAGGGTTTTATTCTATCTAAAAAGAAACAAGTTGTTTTTAATTGTTTTTGTTTAATTTGTTGTTTTTTTTTCTTTGTCATAATTTTTTTTTAAGTAAAACCCTACTTTTAAGTTTCCTTTAAAAAAAAAACCAAAAAAATTTTTTGAATATATCTTAGTTTTTAATTTTCAGGTTGCCAAAGCAGGAAATAAAGGAAGAATAGCTTGCTGAAAATTGCTTCCTTAGCTAGCCAAAATAAATTGCTCTGCTTGCTAAAAAATTCTGCTTTCATTTCTAGTTTTATTTGAATTGAATTGTTGGTTGCTTGCATTTGCATTTTAAAAAATAAAAAAATTCATTCGTAGTTGCATTGTTAATACACGTTTAGTTTCTGCTCTGTATTTCATCTTAGATTTTGATTAATAATAACGGTTAGACATCGATAACACTTAATTGTATATTGACAATTTGTCTTTTTTTTGAACAATTTAAATTCTTGGTGTCTAGGATACGGCAGAGTAATAACCATTTATAAATATTACGGTGATTCGTAAATATTATAGTGGTTGTTCCTCTGAAGGTACTTAAACCTTCGGCTGCATTGCTACGGTGATTCGTGGTGCACCGATAAATCCTGCCCGTTACCTGGCTGAGAACTATCTTGTTTATCTAAGACAATTTGTGAATATACAATTTTAAGTTAACTTAGGATAAATCATTTGTAATTAACCCTTGCATTCATTTAGTTGCATTTGTTCATGCATGTTTAAAAAAAAAAATTCAAAATCCAAAACTAAATTTTTTTAAATATTCCTTTTCTTTTTCTTTGAAATTTTTAAATCCTTTTCCTTTGAAATTTCAAAAATCCAGAAAAATTAGAAAAACAAAAATCCAAAAAAAAATTATAAAATCTTTTCAAAAGCCAAAAAAAATTGAAAATTCAAAAACAAAACAAAAATCAATTTCCATTTTGAAAAATAATTTCTACTTGTAATATTTTTCTTTATAAAAAAAAAAACCAAAAAAAAAAATCTTGAAAATGTCCGAGTTTCCTTTTTCTTACTCACTTGATTTTAGTTGTGAAAATCAATATAATCCATATGAGTTCACTCCAAATTCGTATGGATATTTTAACAACAACTATTGTGTAAATAATTCAAATTTCGAACAACAAAATTTTCAAAACGATGACCAACGTTCGACTCTTGAAAATAGCATTGAAATGATTTCATCTTTACTTGAACTTTCTACACGACAAAATCAAGAGATAAATGATTTATGTAATTCTGATTTGTGTAACAACTCGAGTCAAGGATTTCAAAATTTGAATTCAATTCAAGATTCAAACGATTACGATTATAACCCATGCCAATTTAATTTCGAACTCCAAAATGAATTCCAAACTCAACATGAAAATGGGAACAACTTTTCAAACGAATTTGGCAATGGGAATAATCTTAACCATGTTACGAGTGAAAATTTTTGTTCTCAACAAATCCAAATCGAAAATTCTCAATTTAATAACTATAAATTGGATTTTTTTGAACAAATGAATGAAATTTACGATGATCATACGGATTTGTTGTTTGAAACTTATATAAAACAACGTGAACAACAAAATCAAATCTCAACGTGTGATGATTCAAGTGATAATCCACCCTTTACCCAAATCGACAATTTTCAAATAACAACTTTTGAATTTGATAATGACGATCTTAATCAAGTTGTTGAAAATAGGTTAATTAAGTTGGATTTCAATTCTTTTGAGGGTGCGAAACTCGATTTAAACTTCGATCTTCCTTTTTCTGAAAATATGAATACGACAACTTTGAATTTTAAACTCGATTTACATGATGAAGTTATTGATAATCCAATGAAGGAAGTCGAATTTAACGAACATGAGTTTTATGGACTTTTTGAAAATGAGTTGCTAAATTCTGTAGGGGACGATTTGAACCACCATTTCGATTTTGAAATCGATGATAAACTTGAATTTGGTGAAAATAAATTTCAAGCAATTGTTTTATCAACCCAGAAAATCATTGAAAATAAAACAACTCATACGGTTCTCAATAAAACGACATTCGTTTTTCCAAATCGACAATCAACTTCGGCATCTTATACGAATTGGTTTTTCGAGCTTAAGCCGTGTCTTGTATACTTGACGAGACAAATGAATTGGTCTTTGGAAGACCGCTTCATTTATTTTTTGACGATATACTTTCTGATCTCGTGTAAATACATTTCATTTTCATGGAAATAATAATAAACGTTCCTTTCACTTGGGTTGACTGCGGGGACACAGTCAAAATCAAGTGTGGGGGGAGAATCATCTTAATTTTTTTTTCATGGTTTATTTTTGCTTTAAAATCACAAAAAAAAATTTAAAAAAAATCCCTAAAACAAATTTTCTTTTGATTTATTTTTAAAGAAACACTATAGGATAAATATATAGTTTTGGTTTATTAAATTGAAATTATTGAAAATTTATTTGTCTTAACAAAAATAAAAATGAAGTTTGATTATAAATAACAATGGTTTAACTAGTATATAGGAAGATTCATACGTGTTAATTATGAAATACATCCTAATTGAAAATCTTTGTTTTAAAAGTGGTTAATTTAAAGTAAAGGATATAACATTTTTTTTGTCTTCTAGGTTAAATGGTGCTAAGATGATTTTGCAAAACTCTCTCTCTCTTAAAAAAAAATAAAAAACAATAAAAAATAATAATACATCCAAAGTATTCACTCTCATTTAAAAGTCCTCACAGTTATGCATGGGTGAATTACTTGGAATTTTTGATTATGTGCTTTCATACTCATTTAAAAGTCCTCACGGTTATGATGTATGGAACACATGAAATAAAAAGACTTAACAAAAACCACCTACGGTCGATAGTGTATGCATGAAAGTGTGTGCACTCGCCATGCTCTGTGCTCCCCTCACATAAGCCCGAAAGGCAGTGCATGGGTGGTATATCTGGCCTCAGTTTACCTGAGCAAGGTGTGTAATTTTTCTTGCAAATAATGAGAGAGCAAGCAATTGAAATCCTAGCACTATTTTTACTTATTTGATTTGATTTGTTATTGAAAAGAAATGAAAATACCACTTTGATAAAATTTGATAATCAACTAAGGATCCATTTCATAGTTACACTTTGTTATTAACCAAAACAACGAGTTAAACTATAGTCTATTTGATATGATAACTTGATTTTTGTTGGAAATTTTGACGAGTAAATGACATAAATTTTCAAGATAATAGCCAAAACCTATATTTAACTTATTCGTGTCAATTTAAAAATAAATCCTTCATTTGTAAATATTTTCAAAATTTTGCTTTCATCTCTTTGTAAATAAATCTTGCATTTTGTAAATATTTTCATCCTGCATTTGGATTTTGTGGGTAGTATCCGTTGAAAACCCTCACGAGACAACACTCGTCCTACTGGGGACACCCAGAGGTTTAACAGCTTGTTGCATATGCTCAATGCAATCGTGCTCCCTACGAAAACGGATTTATCTTGGTTTTCCTTTATTCGAGGACGAATAAAAAGATAAGTGTGGGGGTATTTGATGTGTACGTAAATGTGCATATTTTTACCACCATATTTAATCTATTTAAATTAAATAAATGATCATATTGGGTATTTTAACTTGTTTTAACCAAAATTCACATTAATTCCAAATTGTCACACATTCATCTTCATACAAGGGTGAAATGGTCATTTTTGTGCATTTATTAAATTGTGAAAATTTACTTAGAATTTTCTATGTTTTTTGTAGGAAATTTGGTGACTTTTACAAGTGGTTTCATGAAGATATGCATGCACAAAATCAATACAAATGAATGAAG
The DNA here is from genome assembly GCA_030765085.1 of Allium cepa. Taxonomy (NCBI): domain Eukaryota; kingdom Viridiplantae; phylum Streptophyta; class Magnoliopsida; order Asparagales; family Amaryllidaceae; genus Allium; species Allium cepa. The sequence continues at coordinate 311,232,524 of CM060937.1, forward strand.
ATGGAAATAATTCAAAGTGAAGATCATGGAGGACCCCACCTACCCACCTACCTTAATGTACAAATTAAAGGCTAATGCACATGCTTATGGATTTAATGGCTTCATGTACATCTAAGTGGGGATTAAAACATGCTAATGATAACTTGGCCTCCACACTTTCTCATGGGCATTTTGGGCATTCCCCAAAAATAGGAATTAGGGTTTTAAACTGTATATATACCCCTTATGTTTCATGTAACATTCTCCTCTTCTCTTAGTCTCTCTTTAGTTTAGTTTTAGATCAAATAAAAGAAAGCTCTCTTCTCTTTTCCATGGCTACTTAGCCATTTCTCTTTTATGTAATTTTTTTATGCAACTTCAATACATGTTCTTTTTCTTTTCATGCTTATTTACTTTCATGTTGTAGTGTAGATTTACTTTCATGCAAGTAGAATAGTTTTTTCATTTAATTTTGCTCTCTTTTTCTTTTCTTATTCTTTCATGTTGAAAGCTACATTTGTTGTTTTGATAACAAATATGAGAGGCTAAACCCCTTCAATTTAGGGGTAATGAAGCTCTCTAATCATGTAGCTTCAACTTAATTTGATGTTTATGCTCTCTTTTTATGCTTAATGAGAATGATTGAAGTGGTTTGATGATGTTGTTTAGCTTTGAATTTGATAGTCTATGTTGTTCATAACAAATAGGCTATGCTTAAACAAACAAAACACAAATCGCCTCTTCATCTACATATGATTATGGCAAAGAAGTGATTGTTGAAATTAAAATTTGATGGCTTATATTTCTAATTAATAGTTAATAGGCCATGCTTAAAATAGATTTTGCTTTCAACTTAGTTGTCATATTTTGTGTGATTTAAAAGTGTATTAGTGGTTGTGTTATAGTTTGATGGTTTATATTGAGCTAATTAATAGCGCAAATATACCATACTTATGATAAGCACATCAACTAATTCACTAATGACAAGAAAAGAGAGATCATAACTTTATTTTGTTGATTTATGTGATCTAGAGAGTGGAAATTGCCTCTAAATTGTCATTTAACTCTCATATTTTTATCCATTTTTCTTTTTCTAGTTTTTGTTAGTTTCTTACATTTTTAGCTAATCACAGTTTCAAGTTTGGTTAATTTGATTGAATAGAATTTTAAAATCATCAATTCCCTGTGGATCGACCCGTATTCGCCACGTGCTGCATTCGTACACCGTGCGCTTGCGGTTATTTTTATCTCTAAATTCGTTCGACAGTTTTCTAAACCAATTGAATTTCCGTCGACGAACACTATGTTGTTATGTTCGTGTCATCAAATATAAATATATTCACTTTATAATTGTGACGACCCAGTATTTTCAACCATTCGCATCCGCACATGTCGGACTTGAATTGTTCAAAATACTGCGTTGTAAAATAAATTTGACAAAACTCAGAATATACAGTAAATAAATCACAGAATCACATACACAAATATCAGAATCTCGCAGCGGAATATAAAATAATACAGTGGTTCATGAAGCCACTGATATAACTTTTACAAAACAGAACTTACATAGTTTAGAATCTGCAATATAACTTCAGACATGATAGAAATAGAGTCTTCCAAGTCTTGATTGCAAATAAGATAAAGACTGAAAAGCTTCCGGCAGCACGAATGATCTACAGGATGTCCTAGCTCCGGAAAGAAAACCGAGGCTGCAACTCAGGCTGACCCGAGCGTAAAATAAAACATAACACTCGAGTCAGGACATACATACTTATATAATGTAAGCTAATTCAAGTGTACTGTAATATAGAGCAAGTAACTCAAAGGATGCTTGGGATCGCCCATCCTCTAAGGATCCGTTAAACTATTTACTATGTAGTATATTGCGCTATTATAATAGTGTCTATTTATAAAATAAACTTACTTTTTTTTCTTAGCATTAAGGGGTTACCCATATAGCCCTTAACACGTAATAGTCCCAGTAGTCCGTCCAATATCATAGCTCCTCCTGATCGGGAAGCAACTAGAGGATACCACACGGGCTACGGGAGAAATCTAAACTCGTACAAGGCTCGGTATGGTAGATGACACGGCACAACTAGGCAATGCCAGGGTAGATATACCAATTGCTATCCAGGCTGGTGGAAACGCGTAGCCGCAGTTACCGCCCACCTCGGACTAACTCCCCAAAATCAAAATATAGAGGTGGCCACCGAATCAATCCAAAATCGTAGTATAATATCGAAGAGGAGCGTCCGATCAGAGGAATGACCTCATTGGCCTGGAATTGCTCCTGTTTTAGCCACCCTATGCCAACTCACGGGAGTCGGGTCCACGTATATACCTTGCAGGAAACGCCACCACCGACCACTTCATTCTGGAATCTCCACCGCGTACACGGTTAGTCAAAGTGGTTTTCGGTATCGACAGAGAGTATGTCCATATCCGATCCCGGTCTCTTTGCCAACCAAACGTTATTATAACCCGTGGTCATTTAAAAACAGTTTATTCTTTAAAACCAGAATAATTATTTCTATTTCAAAACTGTAAATACGATATCATTTTAAAACCCAAAACAATAGGGTATCGTTATATTCGAATATAATTCTTTTCCAAAACAATACTGCTTAAAATTATAATATCTGGAAACCAAATATTTGAATTATATCTTCAAAACATAATATTTTGGAAATTTTACCTTAAAATCCATAACTCCCAAACACAATGGTTTGGACATTCAACAGTATATAGAATAAATGATTTAACTTTATGGTTACTTTGTAAAGAAGATAATTTACATAGCTTTACAAATATATTTCTTTATTTAAAGTTTTAAACCATAATTTAAATATCACTTTATGTTCCTAAAACCATTTCAATTTCTATATATATATTCAATTTGGAGTATTTACTGTTCAAACTAAGTTTGGGTTTTATTCTTTCAACAAGTCAATGTTTTATTATTTAGTCTTGAATATTCCCATAAATTCTATAAATAAAACTCCAAATTTTAGCCATTAAATATCTTCAAAATTTACTTAATACCAGAATATTCATCTTAAATTTATTAAGGAAAATCTAGTTATAAATATCTTATCTTAAGAATTCCAAACTTAAATATAAAATAAAATTTATCAAATCCCATAAATTTTAAAACAATCAAATTCTAGATTCTATAGCACTTAGGAAATGTTACCTAAAGTTATGGGTAAAACTAGTCCAATTTCAAAAAGACAGCATTTAAATGCTGCAGTAGATCGTTTGACTTAATAAATATTTCTAAATATAACTTATTTATTTATTTATTTATTAACTGCAATCTTAATCTTTCAAAATCCAGAATTTCCAAACTAAGTTATATTTCAAATTTTTATTCAAATATTTATTTATTTATTTCATTTAAAATTTGTTCAAAAAAACAAATAAAATCCTTTAAAGATAATAAATCAAATATTTAACTTCCAAAATAATTTTAAATATTTCAGAAAAATATTATAAGGACCATGGGCCTGTATATAGTTTTCTAGCCTAGGTCAAGTGATACGGATTTCTATCATTTCAATCCATAATTTATAAACTCCGGGTTCTATCATTTCAAACCCGCAATCCCAAGTTGTCAGATAAGCAGTTAACAACATAGATGAACAATAATAATCAATTAGGCCTATCGTCTCAGCCCATAACAATCTAAATATAACAGGGAACATGCAGTGTGATTTAAGCAGTAAATAAACAATAATAAAATATAACTGCAGAATATCATACAACAGATAATAACTGATGAGGTGTCCATTTAAATGGGGTTCATCATTTTATACAACATTACAGACAGATAGTAGTGAATTAAATTTCTACACATACACTTGCAAAAATTTACGAAATATAAATACGTATGTCTGGTGAGAAATACTCACCTGTATGTTGCAGAAAATTTGAATTCAAAACGGCTATTCACCGGTAAAGAACGACAGAGGATAATGGTCAAATTCCTTCTGATGTCGCCTAGATTCAAATCTAGAATAAAATTCAAATATTTTGAAACGCGACTTTAGAATTTTACGGTCAAAGAAAGAAAAAAAAAATAATAAAATAAAATAGAACGAGAATGGTTTGACTTGCTCGACCACTCCACCGTGTAAATAGGCCAAAATGTTCCCGAACACATGAATTGAGCTAACACAAAACTAAGATAAAATTTCTTAAAGACAACTAAGGCAAAAGGGAAACTTTTCCTACTAGATGTCGTAGTACATACTGGTGCACGTGCACGCCTTCTCCTTTTTGCTCACGCACACGTACACACACACCAACCATTTCACTTTACTGCCTAATTTTCCTTCTCTATGTCATATTCTTTTATCTATGCAAAATATGAATGTATACAACTAATATTCTCTAATTTTTAAAACTCAGATTTCATCTCCCATCACATTCTATTTGTTTAGTTTTAAAACATTTTACAGTCTAATTTTCTCAGATTTAAAACTTCCCAGTGCTAAACTGAAACATTGCTAACTACCCGAGCCATATTTATTTTACTTCGAGAAATAAAATGCAAAACTTCGGGTCAACATGCAATTTGCTTCGAGTCAGATATGTCTGTGCTTCGAGTAAACATTTCCACCCACTTGCTTCTGAAAATCAGTTCTTACCTATCTCAACCCTGAACTTCACCATCTCTATTCCTATCATCACCCACTCCAGTCTGCATCCACACCAGTCAGGGCAAAATGAAAATCTTCTTACCGACCATCCCAAACCAACTGATGCTTCAACCCACCTACCTATCTACCCTACAATTTCAGTTATGTAAACCACTTAACCACCCAGACTTCAACTAACAGCCTCAGACAATCACATGCCTCTTGCAGTTCTATGCTTCACGAATGCATTCTTTTTATTGCTTAGCATCTTTTTAAAACCTTATACTCTATTTACTTACAATGTACTCCCAGACTTCCAACTTAAACACTTAGGCTAGAGGGGATATGCAAACTGCTAAAAATCTCCACACTATAGTCCTAGCCTACCCACCTCTGTACTTTATACAATCTCTGAAATAAAACATGCAGACTTCCCCTTAGGCATGAATGAAATCTAAAGCTCATACCTTAGTCCCAATCTGCTCTGTAAATGGATACATCATCTACTGTCTCTTCCTTTTGTTTAACATCACATTTCAATCCTCACCTTTTCTCTCTCTCAGTCCAGATAACATGCACACTGATACTGTGTGTACATGCATCCTCATTCCCATTCCTCTCCCCTGTTATCCTTCCTATCCAATATCCTCTTCCTCTTTCACCTGTATCTGACTTAGTTCAGGTGTATATTGCTTCCATCCTTCAAACTACAACATGCAAATATTTACACTACCCTGGGTACACTTCTTATTGCCATAAAGGAAATCTGGACAACCCACTGATACATGTGCATACTTAGTGATGCCAAGTTATGCACGGCTACAAATTTCATACATGCAGACTATACTTAAAGTATGAATGCAGACCAAAAGAAAACTCACATACTATATGCAAAGATATGTGTACTTACTTATCTAACATTTTAACTCTGATCCCTCTCTTAATTTGGATCTACCCAAATCAGATCAGATGCCCATCAAAACACCCCCTAATACATATGTCAACTATATGCAGACATACGTGCTTCCCTTGTCAGTTTCCAATATATACAGCCTACAATAATCTTTTTGTAAATGCAGACTTTACCCCCTGGTGACATGAATGCAACTGGAAACCCACGTCCCCTGTGTACCATGTTTTACTTAATCTATGCATCACTGCTTCACCCTTAATTCATCTCACTAGACTCACACAAAGATTCTCAGCATCAAAAGTCACTGTATGGATATTTTAAATCCTAAATACTCAACTCTCTGTTCTTTAAGGCAACTTGTTCACCACACTAAACAGGACATAAACACAAGTGGAGTTGGCCGAGCAAGACATCAAAGAAAAGAAAACAAAAAGGCTGAAGAAGTAAAAGAGAAATTTACCTGATGGCTAGAGGAAGCAAGGCAGAAAATGAGATGCAGAGGAGAAAGGGTATACTTATAGGTTGCGAGATCAAGGAAAAAGAAAAATAAAGCATACCAACAGAAGGCACTGAGATCTCTACTAGTTCGAACGTTACAAATGAGAATTTACATATGCATTGATTATGGGAAACAAATGGTTGCGTGATCAGTTAAAGGAAAATGGAAAGATTTCGAAAGTTGCAACCTAAAGAATTGGAACTGCTGCAAGATCAAGGGAAGAGAAAGCTCAATCAGTGGAGGGGAATTGTATCAGTTATAAATATAAACATGCAAATGAAGGCGTGATTCAATGCTGATGAGATCGAGTCAGAGGGAAAATGCACATTACTTTCTAAACTTTTGAAGCTTGCGTGACTTAAGCAACTGATTTGCTTGCAACCAGAGAAAAGTATAGGTCGAACGTTACACGTATCATGTGTGATTCAATTTGAGTTTATAAACTTGATGATAAATATGTCAGTTTTTTTTTTTCAGTTTTGAAAACAAAAATGAAATGGCAAATATTTATGTTGGCTACAGGAATGGAAAAACGTATACAAGTTTATACAAACTCAGACTGTTAGTTAACAAAGTGCCGGTTACCATAAAATTACTGACTGATATTTTTTTTTCTTCAGAAAAATTTGAAAACACGATTTTTACACTACGTTAAACAGACGCAGTCAAAAACATCAAAAATTTTCATAAAATAACATTTTAAAAACACACGTTTTATTACGTTGTTTATACCCTAAAATTTGACGCGTCTTTCAAACGCGAAATTTCCCAGTTCAAACATAGCTTAAATTTTCACAGTTATTATTTAATTTTATTGACATACACAATTATATAAAATATATCTCCAAATTAAATAATTATTGTTAGACACAATTTTAAAAATATATTTCAAAACAAAATAATTAAGATAGAATAAATAGCTAAAATTTAGGGTTGTTACACTCTCCCCCACTTAAGAACTTTTCGTCCTCGAAAAGGAACGGAAGAAGAGAAACAAAAGAAGATCAGCTAGATAAACAAAACCTTAACCGAATAGTTCCGAATTTGAAGCACGAATAAGATCCATTAGAAGCGGATTTACCCTTCAGTTTGATCGTCAGTCTATGGGTGATAAGCGGTGCTCAGGTCCCGATGAGTAACCAAGATTTCAGAGATTATAGAAAAGATTTCTAAATAGACTGGTAAAAGCAATAGCCTCCCCATTCTGTAGCAGATAGGGAACCCAAGGACACTCAAAGATAGTTTGAAAATAAGATAATAAATTTGAAATCATAATGCCTTTGAAATCATAATACTTTAAAAGTCATTAAAATTTATAGATATTATCATTTGGAAATCACACTACAAAAATCATAACACTTTTAAAATAGTCTTCATTTATTCAATTATAAATTTCCCAAACATTTTATTTTTAGAACAGCAGCACTTATCATATGCTATAGTAGATATGATAGTATTCCTAATCAGTTCATTATTTTCTTAACTCTTGATTTAACAAATAACCTAGCTCTTTATTTGAAATACCTATTTTATGAATAAGATATTTCTTCAATGAGTCATAATTGAAATTTCCATTTGAAAATCAATTCTCATTTATCAAATTTAGTGATATTAAAATATGTCTTTAACTATTTAAATCATAATTATTCATTTTCAAGACATGTCTATTTCATAAATAAATATTCAATCTAACAATCAAATTCCTTTACATAATATTTCCCTTAGACATTAATTAACTATGATTTTAAGATAAACAATCCTTATTACAAAATATCCCTTCCAAATATTTTTCTTATTCAAAGATACATTGTTTATTACACACCTATTCATTTCAGGGAATAACCTTTATTAAAATTTCTTGGTTGATTTAAGGTCCCATATTAAATCAAATTTGATTATCCGGTTATAAAATTTCCTAAAATCCTTTTTCCTTATTTACCTCTATTAATCTTTTATAACTAAAATTTAAGTATATAACATTTATTATAACCACTCAAACTTTATTTATAAAAAATCCTTTTTATATTGTATAGTATCACTTTCATTGTTAACTTTTGAAAATCAAGGTAAGTTATATTGAAATGAAATTGAGTATTATACAACTAAAACTTTCAAATTCAATTATTTCTAATTGGAACTTTTTATTCAAATCTTATTATTAATAATGTACTTCTAAAATTCAAGATAAACTTTAAAAATTAAATTCCTGATTCCCTTCAAACCATTTAGAGATGACTAAATATATATATAATATGTCAAAGCAAGTTTAAATTATATATCTATATATATTAAGTCATACTTTAGAAATTCAAATCAATTTAAATCTCAAGGAAACACTGTAGCCAGACTACATGATGGTCTTTTCACTTCGAAACTCGAAAATGAATGTCGATGATGCTGCAGTCATCACCGAAATTATTTTCCAGCGACAAAGAGAAAAGCACTAATTTTAAGTCCTTTGAAAACAATTTCTATTCGAAAATACTTCAAATAATATCCTTTTAACCTTTAAACCCAAGGTTTGGAATCATCAGAAATTGAATTCTCAAGTTCTTGTTTAAATTCATTTCTGTTTCCAAATTACTTTATAACCATTGTTTTATATTCAATTATTTATCTTAGCCAAAACACATGGTTTACAAAATCAAAATATATCAAACTATTATCTCTTGACAAATAGTTAAATTAATTTTAAAATTCTGAAAATTATACTTATATATATTATTAGATGTATTTTTAAATATAGGCATAAAATTTCCAAAACAAGGGTAGACTCTCAAATTTGATGAACTCAAATCAAATAGTATTCAAGATAAGTTGAAATCAGAAGATCCGATGATTAAATAACAAAATAAGGACTTGGGTAAGTTTATATCAATCGCGGACAACTTGACCTAGTCATCCGTGACTAAAAGCGTCAGATCGATGTGATTGAGTAAATCTACATTTGATCTGAAGAGATAGAGTTCAGAATAATCAAAGGTACTAACATGTAAACCGAGGATAAATATAAATCTCCGGTGAATCAATGCTAATTGTAAAGGAGTTTCACCTCTTTATTAAAATAATGGCGAGACCGCCAATTCACTATAAAGATCATCCGAAGTGGAGTTATGGGATACTCCCGAATCTAAAGAAGATGAAAAGTGAGGGACACGAATGAACTTTGGAACCACAGGGAATGTTCCAAAATTCGAAAAGAAAGTGGTTCAATCTCGTATGAAAGTGATTCTGTAAATCAAATTTACCATACATTCTAAGTTTTGCCAAGAACCAAAGCTCTGATACCAGCTGTGACGACCCAGTATTTTCAACCATTCGCATCCGCACATGTCGGACTTGAATTGTTCAAAATACTGCGTTGTAAAATAAATTTGACAAAACTCAGAATATACAGTAAATAAATCACAGAATCACATACACAAATATCAGAATCTCGCAGCGGAATATAAAATAATACAGTGGTTCATGAAGCCACTGATATAACTTTTACAAAACAGAACTTACATAGTTTAGAATCTGCAATATAACTTCAGACATGATAGAAATAGAGTCTTCCAAGTCTTGATTGCAAATAAGATAAAGACTGAAAAGCTTCCGGCAGCACGAATGATCTACAGGATGTCCTAGCTCCAGAAAGAAAACCGAGGCTGCAACTCAGGCTGACCCGAGCGTAAAATAAAACATAACACTCGAGTCAGGACATACATACTTATATAATGTAAGCTAATTCAAGTGTACTGTAATATAGAGCAAGTAACTCAAAGGATGCTTGGGATCGCCCATCCTCTAAGGATCCGTTAAACTATTTACTATGTAGTATATTGCGCTATTATAATAGTGTCTATTTATAAAATAAACTTACTTTTTTTTCTTAGCATTAAGGGGTTACCCATATAGCCCTTAACACGTAATAGTCCCAGTAGTCCGTCCAATATCATAGCTCCTCCTGATCGGGAAGCAACTAGAGGATACCACACGGGCTACGGGAGAAATCTAAACTCGTACAAGGCTCGGTATGGTAGATGACACGGCACAACTAGGCAATGCCAGGGTAGATATACCAATTGCTATCCAGGCTGGTGGAAACGCGTAGCCGCAGTTACCGCCCACCTCGGACTAACTCCCCAAAATCAAAATATAGAGGTGGCCACCGAATCAATCCAAAATCGTAGTATAATATCGAAGAGGAGCGTCCGATCAGAGGAATGACCTCATTGGCCTGGAATTGCTCCTGTTTTAGCCACCCTATGCCAACTCACGGGAGTCGGGTCCACGTATATACCTTGCAGGAAACGCCACCACCGACCACTTCATTCTGGAATCTCCACCGCGTACACGGTTAGTCAAAGTGGTTTTCGGTATCGACAGAGAGTATGTTCATATCCGATCCCGGTCTCTTTGCCAACCAAACGTTATTATAACCCGTGGTCATTTAAAAACAGTTTATTCTTTAAAACCAGAATAATTATTTCTATTTCAAAACTGTAAATACGATATCATTTTAAAACCCAAAACAATAGGGTATCGTTATATTCGAATATAATTCTTTTCCAAAACAATACTGCTTAAAATTATAATATCTGGAAACCAAATATTTGAATTATATCTTCAAAACATAATATTTTGGAAATTTTACCTTAAAATCCATAACTCCCAAACACAATGGTTTGGACATTCAACAGTATATAGAATAAATGATTTAACTTTATGGTTACTTTGTAAAGAAGATAATTTACATAGCTTTACAAATATATTTCTTTATTTAAAGTTTTAAACCATAATTTAAATATCACTTTATGTTCCTAAAACCATTTCAATTTCTATATATATATTCAATTTGGAGTATTTACTGTTCAAACTAAGTTTGGGTTTTATTCTTTCAACAAGTCAATGTTTTATTATTTAGTCTTGAATATTCCCATAAATTCTATAAATAAAACTCCAAATTTTAGCCATTAAATATCTTCAAAATTTACTTAATACCAGAATATTCATCTTAAATTTATTAAGGAAAATCTAGTTATAAATATCTTATCTTAAGAATTCCAAACTTAAATATAAAATAAAATTTATCAAATCCCATAAATTTTAAAACAATCAAATTCTAGATTCTATAGCACTTAGGAAATGTTACCTAAAGTTATGGGTAAAACTAGTCCAATTTCAAAAAGACAGCATTTAAATGCTGCAGTAGATCGTTTGACTTAATAAATATTTCTAAATATAACTTATTTATTTATTTATTTATTAACTGCAATCTTAATCTTTCAAAATCCAGAATTTCCAAACTAAGTTATATTTCAAATTTTTATTCAAATATTTATTTATTTATTTCATTTAAAATTTGTTCAAAAAAACAAATAAAATCCTTTAAAGATAATAAATCAAATATTTAACTTCCAAAATAATTTTAAATATTTCAGAAAAATATTATAAGGACCATGGGCCTGTATATAGTTTTCTAGCCTAGGTCAAGTGATACGGATTTCTATCATTTCAATCCATAATTTATAAACTCCGGGTTCTATCATTTCAAACCCGCAATCCCAAGTTGTCAGATAAGCAGTTAACAACATAGATGAACAATAATAATCAATTAGGCCTATCGTCTCAGCCCATAACAATCTAAATATAACAGGGAACTTGCAGTGTGATTTAAGCAGTAAATAAACAATAATAAAATATAACTGCAGAATATCATACAACAGATAATAACTGATGAGGTGTCCATTTAAATGGGGTTCATCATTTTATACAACATTACAGACAGATAGTAGTGAATTAAATTTCTACACATACACTTGCAAAAATTTACGAAATATAAATACGTATGTCTGGTGAGAAATACTCACCTGTATGTTGCAGAAAATTTGAATTCAAAACGGCTATTCACCGGTAAAGAACGACAGAGGATAATGGTCAAATTCCTTCTGATGTCGCCTAGATTCAAATCTAGAATAAAATTCAAATATTTTGAAACGCGACTTTAGAATTTTACGGTCAAAGAAAGAAAAAAATAATAATAATAAAATAAAATAGAACGAGAATGGTTTGACTTGCTCGACCACTCCACCGTGTAAATAGGCCAAAATGTTCCCGAACACATGAATTGAGCTAACACAAAACTAAGATAAAATTTCTTAAAGACAACTAAGGCAAAAGGGAAACTTTTCCTACTAGATGTCGTAGTACATACTGGTGCACGTGCACGCCTTCTCCTTTTTGCTCACGCACACGTACACACACACCAACCATTTCACTTTACTGCCTAATTTTCCTTCTCTATGTCATATTCTTTTATCTATGCAAAATATGAATGTATACAACTAATATTCTCTAATTTTTAAAACTCAGATTTCATCTCCCATCACATTCTATTTGTTTAGTTTTAAAACATTTTACAGTCTAATTTTCTCAGATTTAAAACTTCCCAGTGCTAAACTGAAACATTGCTAACTACCCGAGCCATATTTATTTTACTTCGAGAAATAAAATGCAAAACTTCGGGTCAACATGCAATTTGCTTCGAGTCAGATATGTCTGTGCTTCGAGTAAACATTTCCACCCACTTGCTTCTGAAAATCAGTTCTTACCTATCTCAACCCTGAACTTCACCATCTCTATTCCTATCATCACCCACTCCAGTCTGCATCCACACCAGTCAGGGCAAAATGAAAATCTTCTTACCGACCATCCCAAACCAACTGATGCTTCAACCCACCTACCTATCTACCCTACAATTTCAGTTATGTAAACCACTTAACCACCCAGACTTCAACTAACAGCCTCAGACAATCACATGCCTCTTGCAGTTCTATGCTTCACGAATGCATTCTTTTTATTGCTTAGCATCTTTTTAAAACCTTATACTCTATTTACTTACAATGTACTCCCAGACTTCCAACTTAAACACTTAGGCTAGAGGGGATATGCAAACTGCTAAAAATCTCCACACTATAGTCCTAGCCTACCCACCTCTGTACTTTATACAATCTCTGAAATAAAACATGCAGACTTCCCCTTAGGCATGAATGAAATCTAAAGCTCATACCTTAGTCCCAATCTGCTCTGTAAATGGATACATCATCTACTGTCTCTTCCTTTTGTTTAACATCACATTTCAATCCTCACCTTTTCTCTCTCTCAGTCCAGATAACATGCACACTGATACTGTGTGTACATGCATCCTCATTCCCATTCCTCTCCCCTGTTATCCTTCCTATCCAATATCCTCTTCCTCTTTCACCTGTATCTGACTTAGTTCAGGTGTATATTGCTTCCATCCTTCAAACTACAACATGCAAATATTTACACTACCCTGGGTACACTTCTTATTGCCATAAAGGAAATCTGGACAACCCACTGATACATGTGCATACTTAGTGATGCCAAGTTATGCACGGCTACAAATTTCATACATGCAGACTATACTTAAAGTATGAATGCAGACCAAAAGAAAACTCACATACTATATGCAAAGATATGTGTACTTACTTATCTAACATTTTAACTCTGATCCCTCTCTTAATTTGGATCTACCCAAATCAGATCAGATGCCCATCAAAACACCCCCTAATACATATGTCAACTATATGCAGACATACGTGCTTCCCTTGTCAGTTTCCAATATATACAGCCTACAATAATCTTTTTGTAAATGCAGACTTTACCCCCTGGTGACATGAATGCAACTGGAAACCCACGTCCCCTGTGTACCATGTTTTACTTAATCTATGCATCACTGCTTCACCCTTAATTCATCTCACTAGACTCACACAAAGATTCTCAGCATCAAAAGTCACTGTATGGATATTTTAAATCCTAAATACTCAACTCTCTGTTCTTTAAGGCAACTTGTTCACCACACTAAACAGGACATAAACACAAGTGGAGTTGGCCGAGCAAGACATCAAAGAAAAGAAAACAAAAAGGCTGAAGAAGTAAAAGAGAAATTTACCTGATGGCTAGAGGAAGCAAGGCAGAAAATGAGATGCAGAGGAGAAAGGATATACTTATAGGTTGCGAGATCAAGGAAAAAGAAAAATAAAGCATACCAACAGAAGGCACTGAGATCTCTACTAGTTCGAACGTTACAAATGAGAATTTACATATGCATTGATTATGGGAAACAAATGGTTGCGTGATCAGTTAAAGGAAAATGGAAAGATTTCGAAAGTTGCAACCTAAAGAATTGGAACTGCTGCAAGATCAAGGGAAGAGAAAGCTCAATCAGTGGAGGGGAATTGTATCAGTTATAAATATAAACATGCAAATGAAGGCGTGATTCAATGCTGATGAGATCGAGTCAGAGGGAAAATGCACATTACTTTCTAAACTTTTGAAGCTTGCGTGACTTAAGCAACTGATTTGCTTGCAACCAGAGAAAAGTATAGGTCGAACGTTACACGTATCATGTGTGATTCAATTTGAGTTTATAAACTTGATGATAAATATGTCAGTTTTTTTTTTTTTTCAGTTTTGAAAACAAAAATGAAATGGCAAATATTTATGTTGGCTACAGGAATGGAAAAACGTATACAAGTTTATACAAACTCAGACTGTTAGTTAACAAAGTGCCGGTTACCATAAAATTACTGACTGATATTTTTTTTTCTTCAGAAAAATTTGAAAACACGATTTTTACACTACGTTAAACAGACGCAGTCAAAAACATCAAAAATTTTCATAAAATAACATTTTAAAAACACACGTTTTATTACGTTGTTTATACCCTAAAATTTGACGCGTCTTTCAAACGCGAAATTTCCCAGTTCAAACATAGCTTAAATTTTCACAGTTATTATTTAATTTTATTGACATACACAATTATATAAAATATATCTCCAAATTAAATAATTATTGTTAGACACAATTTTAAAAATATATTTCAAAACAAAATAATTAAGATAGAATAAATAGCTAAAATTTAGGGTTGTTACAATAATGGACCCGTAACTACATTTTGGGAATAAAGGGTAGAAGAACCAACTAGGTTAACCCGGTACTGAATATAAATTTATTAAACTCCTAAATGAGTAGAATTATATAAATTAGATCAGAAAGACCAAAACATAGGATGCTAAAATGTAAAAGAAAGACATTTGTAGGGGCCAATAGATTCTCAGTATGCCCATGAAAACTGTGTATAGGAATAGATATTAGTAGGGGCCAATAGGTTTATAGTTAGCCTATGAGAACTATATACAACTGAAGATGTCAGAAAGACAGGTTCATAGTTAGCCCATGAAAACTATGATTTGATACTGGTAGGGTCCAGTAGGTTTGTAGTTAGCCCATGAAAACTATATCCGGATTAAGATATTGACAGATTTAAATATGTTCCGAATTAGCCCATGAAAACTAGAATAAAAAGAGAAGATATTGGAGTCACCAGTAGGTTCCTAGTCAAACCATGAAATCTAGGATAAGAATATATATATTGGAGTTACCAATATGTTCATAGTGATCATATGAAAACTATGTAATTGGATAAGGAGTCCTTAAATATTTTTTCGGTTATTAGTCAGCCCATGAAAACTAATTGGTTAGTAGTAATCCTAGAAACTATAATTAAGACAGATAGTAAAAAAGAATGGGGATGGGTAATCCAAAATTGATTCATTTGTTTTGCATATTATCATATTATACCGTTTTGAATTGTCTTAACCATTGTTGATGCAGGAGAACAATATATGGTTTTATAAAGTTTTAGTGGTCTTACTAGATATCTAGTTATTTGAGATGGAGGAATATTATTCATACCAGACTTTATGTCTGACTCGAAGTTTATGTTTTCCTTTAAACTCTCGGGTACTCAATTACTTTTGAATAGTTTAAGAGTTGAGGTTTTTAGGTACCTCTTAAGACGAATAAGCTTTCGAAGACATGTAGAAGGCATGATAGCTATTTAGAATTTTGTTTCTTTTGATTCCGGTGTGTTGATTGTACTGGAAAATTAGTTATATTGCCTGTATATACTTTGATCATCCAAGGCGGCATCTTCATATGTCGCACTTGGCGCATGTTGTAATAAATATATTTTCTCTGACTTGATTTGCGATAGTGGGATTATGTAATAAATTGGAAATATTTTGAAAAGGAACGTGATTTGTTTTGAAGTTTAAAAGTTTTCTTCGTATTCGTGTGTTTCTTCATATTAATAAATTTAATACCGCCGTATTTGGTCACCGAGGATTAATAACTATGGATGACTGCAACATCCGTAACCGTCAGTTTTAGGCCTCCAAGTAGGGCGATGGTACAAGTTGGTATCAGAGCATAGGTTTGTGCAAGTTGAAAAGAATGTTAAACCTAAAAGGTTTTTCAAACATAATTCAATGAACCAGAAATATGATCGGGGTTCAGGATAATGCTATAGTAATGTACTTGTATTTGATGTATATATATAACTACATGTTCCCTTCTCTCTTAGACCATTCTTTTGTATCTTACTAAGTCTCGTATGAAGTACGAGAAAGAAGATATGGAAGTAGGAATTGAATGAGGAAATATAGGTGGAGCAAGCAACAAAACCAATGGAAATGCTCGACCAAATACCAGAAGGAACCAATGTCGATCAACTAATGCTAAACAAAATGCTAAAACCAATGTTGGTGCTGAAAATCCGCCAGTAGATGTGGGGATGGTATATAGGTTGTTAGCCAATCTTTTGCAAGATAGAGTTGCTGGTAATGTTGGAGGAGCTAATCGTGTGACTCTAGTTAGGAATAACTATGCTTAGCTAAGCAGTGACTACACTAGTCTGGGTGGAAAGCCGTTTTTTGGAATGGAGGATGCTGTTGAAGGTTATAATTGGCTATTGCATTATGGAATGATCTTTACTGATCTTGGCTTGGATGATGGGCAAAAGAGGAGGTGACCTCTAGGAAGTTGCAAGGGGCAGTGCTTAACTGATGGAATAGTGTGACTGCCAGAGTATCAGAAGAAGAGCTGACATGGGCTGATTTCTAAAGGAGGTTTGAACAGAGGGAGCTAAGTAGGAATTGATGAGGAAGTTCATGGATCTTGTCTAGCGAAATATGTTAGCAATCGAGTGCTCAGCTAAGTTCGATGAGCTGTCTTGATATGGATATGCTGTAATCAAAATGTAGTGCCAAACTATATCAAATGTTTCAATTGTGACAAACCGAGCCATATCAAAAGAGAGTGTCCGCATCCAGATAGGCAAAATCTTCCTATAAACAATGATTCCGCAAAGAAACAAAAACGTGCATTTACTGCTACTCTAGATGACTCAAACTCATCCTTAAGCGATGATGATCGGAAGACAGATAATTCAAATATGTGTTTTACGGCAGTTCACGACTCCAACGAATTCAGAGAAACGAACTCAGAAAAAGGTACACATTTATAATACATTGGTTGAAATTGCATGCTTAGAATTGGATGCTTGATTTGTTGATTTTGAATCAGTGTGTTTTTGAATTTTAATTTTTTTACTATTATTTTATTATTATTCTTATTTTTTAGTAGTATCATAAAATTTTATGGAATATACTATAGTTCTAGTAATATTCCAAATATATATAGACATTAAAAATAATATACATACATACATACATACATACATACATACATATATATATATATGTATGTATGTATATATATATATTAGAATATTTAAGAAAAATAAATCATGGAAATTCAGAGACACTTGTCGACAAGGGTCCCCCCACGTTGTCGACAAGGGTATAGAATTTTGAAATTCAAAATTTGAATTCAAACGTTGAATTTTCCTCCATCTTTTCACTTCATTCAATTCTCTGAAAAGTCATCTTTTGACCAGAGAACATGTCCTTTGAGAATCTATTTATTTACTATCTCTTATCACAACTTTTCACTTTCTTTTTCAAATTCAAACTCTTATTTCAAAATATCGAGCTCTCTACACTCTACTGTAATGGCTTCTTCAGGCAACCCTTCCACAATTAGAATTTTCAGAAAGATAAAAGAGCAACTTTTCAATGATCCGGAGGCTATAAAAGCATATATCAACTATGCTAACTATGGAAAAGTCCATCCTCGAAAGTTTTCTTTATTTCAAGATTTCTTTACTTATGAAATCGATTCTCTTTTTGCAAACAACCAAGTTCTTAGTCTTGTTGATGCTTCACAAAATGATTTTGTTTGTTATCCAAATCTTGTTAAAATTTTCTATGCAAATCACAACCATGGACTTTATAATGGAAATGATGATGAAATTTGGAGTAGTGTCAAAGGCACTAGAATCATCTTAAATTGTTATCTTTTGGGTACCATTCTCAATTGCAAGAGCATAGGAATGTATATTTCTAGTTTTAATATCGATGAATATGATCGTGAGACATTTCATCACATTTTTGAAGGAAATGATAACTTTGAATTCAAGAATCGAAATTTTCGACCAAAAGATAGAATTGTTAATCTTCTTTTACAACATACTTTGACCGCATGATCGGGAAGTTTTAACAATCCAACTTCAAAAGTTTGCAAAACACTTTTTTCTATTTTTGGAAATTATGATATTAATTGGGCGCAAGTTATTTTGGATGAATTTCGTCCCAAAAATCTTGAAATGGGTGAAAATACTTTGTATCATGGAATCTATCTCACTCGGATTTTTAATTATTTTGGAGTAGATTTCAAAAAGGAAGAATTTGTTACAAGATAGGTTTTTAATCACTCAAACATTTCTCTGATGAAAATTCCATTTCTTTTTCAACCATATGAGACTCTCGCTGAAAAGGAAGAGCGTTTGGCTCATGAGGAGATGGAAGAGGAGGAAGAAGAAGAAGAAGAATGGGATGAAATGGAAATAGAAGAAGAAGAAGAAGGTGAAACATCCCTGGAAAGTATTGACTATCCTCCTTATCCAACCAACAAAACCTTGCTCAAAAATCAAAAGACCATTTTGAGAATCGGCGGATTCTTAAACGGTTCGTTAGTAAGAAATTGGATAAAATGTCATCCAGGATGAAAAAGTTTATCTCCAAAATCAGAAAGAAGCTTGGATTATCTTCATCTTCGTCATCCTCCAACTAGTTCTATCTTTTCATGTCAAGTTGTACTGGTTTCAGTTTGCTTTGATTTGAATGTTCATGTAGTTCTTAATGTTTAATCATTGTATCGTTCTATTATGAAATGAAATTGAATTGCTTTTCTGTCTCTAGTTTATCCTATCTCCAGAATAAATATTAGTATATTATATATATATGTATACACACACATATAATTATTCATAAAATCAAAATAAGTCATTAAAATTAACTGACCTTTGTCGACAACCCCCCTAGACCATGTCGACAAGTACTGGTCAGAAATAACTTTTCACTTTAAATTTCAAATTTTAATAACTACCTTGTGTCTGTTCATTTCAAACGAATTTATACACCTATAAATGCATATTTCTTCTAGAAATCATCGCTCAAAATTATTTCTTATCTACTTTATCTCTATTTCTTCTCACAAACTCAACTATGGCCAATCCAATTCATAGTTTGACCAAGAATCTTGAAGAAACCCTTAACTGTTTCAAAAAAATATTCTTTCTTTCATTCTTCGTAATCAGCGACACTTAGAGTTGAGTGAAATGTAGATGATCAAGGAGCAATAAAAGCATTTCGATAAGATACAATGGATGATTTCCTCCCTGCATAAAGATGATAATGAAGCACATCCTCCAGTCTCTCTCACCATTGAAAATGAAAATTGGGATGCCATTAAAGCAGACCCTATATTTGGAGAAGAAGGATGGGTGGAAGTTCCTCGTAATGTTTAATTTTATTTGATTGCTTTGTTTGATTTGAATTGTTTTCTTGGATTGATTTGATTTAATTTGGTTTGGTGTGGATTGATAATTGGTGTGCAATACATAATATGTATAAATACACATTAATATTTGTGTGATCTTTGATTAGTTATCATGACTATCAGTATAATTATTTCTTAATCGATCTATTATATACTCCATTGTATATTTTATTAATGCAGGTACTTTAGTACAAGAATGAGGGGGAGTTATATAGTTTGGAGTTAGTTTTTGTCGATGACAAAGGGGGAGAAGTATAAAATAAGGGTAGTTAGGCATGGAGTTATTAGTTTTAAGGGGAGTTATTAGGATAGAAGTAATATTTTATAAACAAAGGTTGTCATCATCAAAAAGGGGTAGATTGTTAGTCCCTGAGAAATTGGTTTTAATGACAATAACCTTAGAATAAGATTATAAAATATAATTACTAACAATATAGTTTAGATATATATGTATATGTAGGATTTAACCATGCAGGTACCAAGAATGAAGACTATAGAGTATAGAGCTTCAAGAACTAATAAACTCAAGATCGAAGAACAAGACTCATGAGTATCAAGATTATCAAGATTATCAAGAGTTCAAGATTTCAATATAAGTAATTTAATTAGGAATTTTGTTAAAACTCCTAGAAAAGCACTGACATATTAAAATCCATTTTATTCGTGGAATGGAATCCACTTCAAGCCCGTTAAAGGGATGGAACACTAAGTAGGATGGAACCTACGAAAAATCTAGTGGAACCTTGTTTTGTATCCACTAACTTTTATTCAAATGTTTTACAAATTATATCTTGTTTTCAAAATGATTTTAAAATCTTCCTTTTCTAAAATCAAAAAACATCTATCCTGGTTTTTAAATACTTTTAGCCTCAAAATAATCTTTATTATCAATATCAAATTATCCTTGGTTTTAAACAATCTTTTAATTATAAAATATTTAACTTTTAATATTTATACTTAGATTTAAATATAAAATTATATTTAAATTTATATATACAAAAATATTATTCTCTATACTTATTTATGTATTTTAACTATAGTTAAATATATTTATGAAGTTTAAAATTGTTTTAATAAAAGATAGAAGTTATTTTCAAAGAAAAACAGATTACCAAAAATCACTTAGGCTTGTCGACAACCTCAAGGACCCCTTGTCGACAAGGTGGCAGTTTATTTCAAAATTTTGAATTTCAAAGGAAGTGTCTATTCATCATATCCTTTCATGAATGGACATGGCTGTTGTTATACTATAAATAGGGGTCGTTTTAAACGAATTTACAAATATAATTTCTCTGATTTCACTCCTCTTCTTCTTCCATATTTCTTTATATACATTTTTACCATTACTCTGTCGAAATCACCATTGAATCTGACTATGTCATTTCTGGTTTGATTCTCTATCACTATCTCAATAGGATCCCAGTGCTATTTAGAGTTATAGACTTCTTTGTAATTAATTAAGCGAGAAAAGGTGGGGTTGTAGCCTATGAAATCAATCAAGCGAGAAAAGGTGTGAATGTAGCCTGGGAAATCAATTGGGCGAACTTGTTGCCCGTAAAATCAAGTATCTCTACCCAGAGGATTGTGAATCTAGATAGTGTGCCTCGTGGCCTTGAAATCGAGGGTGTAATTGTAAGAATTGATTTTGAAAGGAAATCCGTACTTGTGTTGTGGGACTGGATGTTGGGTAACTCCGAACTAGTATAAAACCCGGTGTGTTCTATCCTTTGTTGCTTTTACTTTATATCTGCATCTGTGTTTGATTCTGTGATCATATCCGTGTCTGAATGTTGCATACATTAATGTTCAAATTAATATAAACTAAAAAAGAATTAGTAATTCCTTCGAACACTATTCACCCTCCTCTAGTGTTTTTTTCTAGCCTTAAGATCCGTAATCCGCATTTCTCAAACTACCCTTATATTTTTTCATTCCTATCATTTCACCAATCATTCACATCATTTTAAAAACTAAATGCATGAGTAGGGCCGACCATTAACAAGAAGAATTCAAATTAAAAGCTAGAGAATCAAGCATAAGGGAAATCAATCTCAATCCAATCTCCTTATCTAAATCAAGGTGAATAATAATTCCATTTCACTACAATAGTTTATGGGTTCATAGCGTTTGAAAAACGCTATAACAAGCTACTATAGCGTTTCAGAGAACGCCGTGGAACGACAAGCTATGGTAGGCCGGCAGCATTACATAGCAGGAAGGAAAACGCTATAATAGCTAATAGCGTTTACAAAAGGGCATAACGTTTGCAACCTACCATAGCGTTTTTTCTCTGTTATTAAACTTAAACGCTATAGAGAATATAATCCTTCATTTAACTTCTATAGCGTTTTCGAGCACATTTTATAGCGTTTCATCAAACCATGTTATAGTGTTACAATGTTTTTCGATAGCATTTCTTGTCATGCTTGTATAGCGTTTTTATTTTCTACTATAGCGTTTTTCATTCTATTATAGCGTTTTTTATGCATAAATCTTACATCTCATATAGAGTTGCGATAGCGTTTGATGAATCAATAGCGTTTTTCAAACGCTATTCTATATAATATTAATTTTCAGCATTTGTTTCAATTTTCTTTTTACTATATTATATTATATATATATATATATATGCACACTAATAGATATATGTATACACATTACACACACATACAGATATATATGTATATATATTAAAATGTGGATCACAAAAATAACAAATCGAGAAGATGACAACAACTATATGTATCAATGATAACGTTGCAGTGAATTCTAATTTGGAAACACACAATCAAACTAGTGGAAAAGTTTCAAATAGTTCTGCTAATATTTCAAATACTACAAGACATGGTCGCATGATAATAGTTCAAAATAGTCTAACAGATGAACACAAATACTACAAGACATGGTCACATGAAAATAGCTCAAAATAGTCTAACAAATGGACACAAATACTCAGTTATGGAGACGATGATACGAAAATGGCTGCCACAGAAGATTCTTGCAAGGATCTAAACATTGCTCCAGGTTGCTTCAGTGTTAACCAAGTTCCTGCATTAAATGACAAAGTAGACAATGACAGTTCCAGGTTGAATATACTAAATTTGTAGACAATAAATGACAAAATAGACAATGACTTGTAGGCAATGGAGTAAATGACTTGGAGGCCTAACATAAAAATCTATCATTATTATTGTCTAACTTTGTTTGCATCATGAATATCATATTAATACATGTACTAACATCCAAATTTTCAATATTTCATTCAACGTCTTCAATTCCACACATCCAATACTTCAAGGCAAAAAAGATGAGTTCTTTTGATATCAGTTACAACAGTTTCAGTGGCAGTATTAAAACTAGCATTTGCAATGATTGGGATTCAATAAAAGTTATTCGATTTAAAGTAATCATTCACCTCTACAACATAAACCACTTGCCTTACTGCAATCATTCACCTCTACAACAAACTGACAATACCATCACTTGCACTACTACAACAAAAACCATTCATCCTCGTACCCCTGCTTGCCGTCACTGCTCCTCCTTCCTCAACCCATACATCATTACAACTTGCTCCATCCCTCACTATCATACATAAAATTTCAACAAACCCCACTGCTCCTCCTTGAATCACTTCTGATTATCATACACAATTATTACAACTTGAACCACATTCATCACCCCAATATCCTACTTAAACCATCAATATACAAATTGCCTACAACTGAGCACTGCATATCTTCACAATGCGACCTGCACATTCAAATTGCATGCATTTGCAAGCCATCTACAATTCAACCACTGACCATATTACCACTGTAAAACCCCCTTCATCAAACAACTCTGTTCATACTAACATCATCAAACTCCTTGCCACACACTCCAACATCACCTCACTATGCAACTTCACTGCAGACCACAAGCTACAACAACCTGCTACAACAATTTCACCATCTGCTTCATCACTCCTGTAACTTGCAACTCCACAGAACACATTACATCCACAACCTCACTGCCTTGCTTCAAATAGCAACTCCTCCTCCTAACAGTCACTACAATTCACAATTCCATCACTGCGCATCCTCATAACTGCACTTCCATACATCATCCAACTTCCACTACAAAATATCGAACCAAACTATAGCCTAGGACCATGCAGCACCATCACCCAGCAACCTAACTTCCATCTCCTGCCGTCAACTAATATCCTTGTCTCCACAACTTAAACCGTCACTACATCAAACATACATTCATCACATTGATCAAACCACTTCCTTAAACCTCCACTGCCTTCAAATGGCACTTCATCTGTCATCCCACTCCATTATCCACCTGGTTCCTTCCTTGATCAGCATCACCTACCTGCTACTTCAACACAATCACAAAACTGCACCACTCCAAATACTACCTCATCAAACATTCATATACAACCACTTCCAAACATCATCACTATTGTCTGCATTTCTTTTTACTCTTTTAACATATGTTTAGATTTTTAGCATTGTGCAAAAAAGTGTTTTAGTTTTTTATCACCCTTTTGCATTTTCCAAAAGAAGAAAAAACTGCTACAACTCATTCACATTTGCACTTCTACATTTACAGTTTTTACAACTCATTTACATTCACATGCACATTTGCACCAAACTGTTACAGTGAATTCACAAAACATTCACTCGTTTGCCCTCACCAGTTCAACAACATCACCTGCCTCTCCTTCCAACCTTCTTCCTCTGCTAACTCAAACAAAACAGCCTCTGCCTTACTTGCCTGCAACTACACGTCAAACTTCTAGTCCATTACCTTGTTGCTCTACCTTGCATCAACTTCAATACTCAAACACTACCACTCAGTAATATCAACTTCTGTCACTTCTCCTTCTATACCCATTACCTTGCCACATTACCTTCTACCATCAACTTTACCTTGCCACATTGCCTCCACAACTTAAACCACCACAAATCAACCTGAAACAAACCATAGTCATCACAATACATCACCATAAACACATTACTCCCTACATCACTTCATTTCACAACAACCCCTCAACACCAACTTTCGGCAAACTGCTGGTTCTCTACTGTAACCATTCATTACAACCCATATATAAAAATTCACTTCTCTACTCACTTATGCAAATTCTAAAAATTACTTCCTTGCCCCTACAATCACACATCTCGTCGAAATTTTCACAAAACATTCATCTGCCAAAGCACTGCATCACTTCACCTTCCCATCCAAGCAAAGTGCACACAGTATCATCTCTTCTTACAACTACCCTTCCACTTCTTCCTCCCTGCAAAGTGCACACAACACCTTCAACCACCACCACCTACCTGAACCTCAGCTAATCCACTACCTTCATACAAAAAGTATAAAGCATAAAGTAACAAAGAAAATCCACCTAAACAGACGCATACTGGAGTAGATTTGCAAGCAGAAACCATGTCAGAGTACAAAAACAAGTGGGACCTACTATTTATAATAAAGTGAAAGAGGTGTAATAATTTAGGCAAAAATGGTCGTAGTTGTAGATGTCGTAGTAAAATTCACCATGTTAGGCATAAAATAAAGAGGGAAAATAGGCGATTGAGAACGCGTTCATTTTAGTAAAACCAGCAATGCAAAGCACAAGTAGGTACAGTCAAATATGCAGATCGGTTATTTTGAAATTTTTCTACAATGCCGTGCTGAGTTTCTTATCAGTGTATTCTTTTATCTTTCATCTTATTGAAATATGTTATTTAACTCTTAATAGTTATGCAAAATTCAAAACCACTTATTGACAGTGCTCAATATAGAGTTTTATGCGGAATAAACAAAGCCTTAGCATCAATTTAAATCATGATGGTTATAAACAAATAACTATAATAACATTTGTTAACTTTATTTTAGAAAAGAGGAAAAAAAGAGTTCCTCAATAAATATAAAATACCTCGGGAAACATGTCAACATCTCGATATAATCCATCATGTATAGGCCTAGGATAACTGGACACCACTTCAACAAGTATAATAAATTTCACAACATCTGTCTTTGGATCTTTTGAAATTTCATAAAGATAGCCATCAATCAAGTTTACCACGACTAATTTTGAGCTATCAGACATAGAAACAAGATCGCTATCTGCTAGAAGTTCTTCAGAAATCTCTTGGTTGGTTTTATCACTTCCCTTCTCTTGCATTGAAAGCTCTTCAACTATACTTATAACCACGTCAATATCATATATTATTAAAAGATCAGAAACAAAAGCTTCGTTTAACTGTATTCCTATCCTCTTCACCAATTCCTTCTTATATCTATCGCTAAAATCAAACAAGATTGCACCTTTCAGTAGCTTTGTCAAGAAACTACGCGAAACAAAACCTTTTTCTCTTAGTAGCAAGCAACATCTCTCGCTTTCTAGTAACATCCTCATAACTTAACCAAGATAACTGATGTTTAAGTTCACCAAACTGAAATCTAATAAATTTATTCATGATTCAAAATTATTTGCGTTCACGTATTTGTCCAAAGCGTTATATATGAAAGACCAATGTTGGACTAAAAATGCTGATACAGATTTATAACTTGTTTAGCAAATGTGTCATGACTCATAACTTGGAGTTGAACTCGAAGGCTACATTTATTTACCATTATGACAGCATATAGTAATAGCCTCGCTTGCTAGGTAACTATTATAACTATGGTAGATCACCAGCTCTCCTACTTTACCAGAGTAAGGACACGTCTAGTGTTGTGTGAACCACCACACTTAATGCTTAAGATATGCTCATGTTGCTAAGATACACCAAACGTGGCGGCCTATACACAAAAGAGTGTATTGCTCTGTTTATGTGTTATCGATTCCCCTTGACACAAATAATTTTGTCTTAAAAATCAGGACTCAAAAAAATTAGAGACAGCAAAGATGAGTTATAAAAACATTAAAACCTAAATAATGGTTTCAAATAAGTCTTTGAGTTGGAGTCTTATTAGATAAAATTTTGGATCTCTAGACTAATAATAAAGACAAGAGGTAAGATCTCAAATCAATCTTAAACAGCAATTATTAAAAAGCAATTGTACAATAAATACACTATATATTATTTCACTTTCATCATAAAATAGTGACATTATAGTCTGTAACATCAGTTTGTATAAAATATAACCTGGTGACTAATTTGGATGATTACAAATTTAGTAGGTTCCAATTTCTACAACAGAATTTTATATAAGCTATGCCTTAAATATGAATGCTTTATCAATTAAAACTTCCATCTGTTTCGGCAATAAGAGCTGTTTCTATCCACCAGGATCTCAGAGTTAAGCAGGAGAACAACTGGTGGAACAGAAAAAACATTGATGGAGTCATACACTTTAATTGAGTTGTTTAAGCTAAACAGCAAAAAACACAGCATGTCATATACATGGTCTCCAACAACACAATATACTATATTTGTAGATTTCTGGTTAATCGCCCTTAATTATACAGTTTCTTGTAACTCTGACCCTAGAAAAAAACAAAAAAAAATGAACTCATTTTTTATACTTTAAGAAAGAAAAGGATTTTGGAAGTAATATGGAGTCCTTGGTAAGCAAGTATATGCATGCTAAAATGATACAAGCAATTATGCATAAGAAAATTATCTTATTTGTTTGTTTAATATCCAACTTCTTGTATAGATCTACCTACATGCAAAATATCAGAAAATGAAATACTAAATACGATACTAAAAATGCATAATCTATTACAGCTATTAACTCTACAAAGAAAATGAATTCAATAAATTTATAACCATAGAATTTTATAACAAATTGAATTCAACAAAGCACCAAATACATTATAAAATTTTATGAAGAATAACACCATTGTTGTTCACAACTACACACTGGACTCCTTAACAAGAATTTCCTTTTATTAGGACACACAATAGGACCCCTTCACCTATATTCTCCCTCAACCTATATAAATAATCATATGTAAAACCTTTGCAAATCCAACATTGACAATGTCTTCTACCATCAGCATAACCTTTCTCATAACCTTCTCCCTAACCAATCTCACCACCCCCTCCACCATCCTCCATGCAAAAGAAAACGAACCTAAAATCCAATTCTATTACCGTGAAATTCTTGTTGGGCCAAAAAAGACATTACTAATAGCCGTGCATCAAAACAACACTGTCTTAGGCTCCTAAGGGATGTATCTGTGTACTATGGTAACTTAAGGGCAGGACATGAGCGAAATTCAAAGGTCATTGGTTATGCTCAGGGCACTACTGTACATGCAGCCCAGCACGGAGGTTACGTTCATACTCACATGAACACATTAATCTAAAATATATGACTATTAACTAAAACTTAACATACATCAAAAACGTGAACTGTAAAGAAAATAATTTAGGGTTCGAGGCACTTAGTTAAAATACAAACTATGAATCATATAACAACCATAAAGCAACAAGAGGAAAAAGAAATACCATTAAAGCTTCCTAAAAATCAATAATCCATAAATAGAAATATATCAGAAGGATAAATCACCTTTGTGGGCTCGAGACTCGCACAACCACATGCTTTTGTTTTAACACCACAATAGTTGTGTTATACAGTAATGATTCCAATGAAATCCAGACGAGGCTATGCAATAAAATGGAGGAATTACTTCACCAGAAAATTACAACAAAGATTAATTAAATTTAGAACTTTGAAATAAAAGAATGCACAAAAGCAAGATTGAAAGAAGAATCAACCTTCATTCTAACCATATACACCCAGTTGATGGCAGTTCTAGTCTCCTTGGACAGGCACTCAGCCATCATCTCCTCAGCTATTGCGAGTAGACTATATAGAAAAAAAAATCAGCTATTAAGCATTATATATATAAACACACACACGCACAAGAACAAAATTACATATCACACCCTCCAAAATACTAAAACTCGGAACAAACAAAATCTGAACTAAGTTATTAAAAAATAAATAAAACATTACAATTAAATAAATATAATATTACAATTAAACTACCTAGAATGCAACTCATATTTCAGTTACTTTTCCAGGAGATGATGAAAATTGCAAGAAAGCATAGAGAAGGATGTTTCTATTGAATATAGCAGTTGGAAAAATTAGGGGAAATTGAGTTATGGACAAGATATAAGATCTTCTAACTATTGAAAGAGATTGAACGATGTAAGAAATAAATTAATCAATATGCAGAAAAGCATGATATTTCTGAAAGAGATCAAAATTAATGACTAAATGAATATAAATTGGAAGAAGAGGAAAGGAATATAAACAGGTACAGTTTCGAAAATCATACCTGATTGAGTTCGAAATGAAGGAATATGCTGGAGACGACTAGCGGAAACAAGAGTGCGAGCATCGTATGTGATTGAGTTTTTTTTAGGTTTTAAATTTTCTATAGAAGAAGGAGAAGGACATTTGAAGTGCGAAAAGTAGAATTGCGGGAATAATAAAAAAAGGCGGCCTTTGGATCAAATTAGAAGCCCGCATTATACAGCGTTGATGTTTTCTTCGTACTGTTTGTCACGAGACTAAAAGAGCGTTGTGCCTTCAAACGCTATTCTAAGATGCTACAGATTAGTAGTTTTCTTGTAGTGTCTTTATTTTGTTTTGGATTATATATTTTTGAATTTAAGGGTAAATTCATTTTTATGATATATTTAATGAAAACATGCTTGGTTTATAATTTATATGGTTTAAAAAAGATTGGTTAAAAGAGGTTATGCACGGTTTTAGGGAAAAACCGAGATTTAATGATGCTTAAATGCCATGGGAAAATTTTATGTTATGAAAACATGGTTTTGGAGTTGGGTCTAATTTTAATTAATTTTCCAAGCTATGGAAATATTATTATGAATTTTCAAACAAAAATATGGTTGTCTGGATTTATAAATTTATTTTGGAAAATATATTGAGAATTTGGGTCTGGAATTTTGATATGTTAAATAGCATGATTAAAGTGAATTTCTGGAATTTTTGGGGATTTTTCCAAAGTGATTTTGCAAATTAAATTATTTTAGAAGAGGGATTTCTTTGTCAAGTTGGAATTGCTTAATGGAAGGGCATAATTGATTAACTTAACCATGGTTTAGATCTGAAATTAGCGACAGTTATTTTGTTAAAGAATTTGAAAAGGTTAAGGCTACCAATTTGTTGTAGATACGTGGTGGGTTAGTTAGAGAAAAATTTGCTTTAAGTAGAATTAGACTAGAACAAATCAAAAAAGAGGGTTCGGCCAACTTTAGGAAGTAGCTTTCGAGATAGAAGCTTTCGCCTTTAACGTAGTTGAAACATACAAGCCAAAACCAATACATAAGGAATCACAATGATGATAGTGGATTGGGGACAAGCGAAAGGTTAAGTGTCGAAAGCATGACGTCCAAAGGAGTCGTAACCTTGGTTTGTTTTTAAAAGAAAAGCGCATGCCTTAGTTTTGTTTTTGTCCTTCAATAGAGTCGAACAATAGTTTCGAAAGAGATTTTAAAAAGTAGCGGAAGGATTGTAATAACCTAAGTTTTGCTTTCAAATGGGTTATGAAAGTATGTTTCGAAAGAAGGGGTTTCGACCAAGTCAAAACCCTATTGACGTTCTTTAGCCTTTCGGTGGTATTTAAAATATCAATGTCATCAAAAGATATTTTTTTTATAAGTTTAAGCCACTTCCTATAGCTTTCAAAAGAGGTTAGGGGTTTTTAAGGCATTGGTTTCGGAAGAGGTATCGACGCCAACCTTCCATTATTTTAACCTGATGTTTTATGCTTTCGAAAGAGATGGTGCTGACGCCATAATGTTTCCCTAATATTTTAATGTATGAAAAAGGATGGTTTCAAAGGAGTTGCTTTCGCCTATATTCATTTTGAACCAAATAATGTTTGAAGTATAAATCCAATGGTTTCGAAAGAGGGACTTTCAATGATTTCAGAAGGATTACTTTCAACAATGTCGATAGGGGTACTTTCAACTGGTTTCAAAGCTTTTCTTCTAAAGTTAAATATTAATACTTTACATAATTGAAAGGTTTCGAAAGGAAGATTTAAAGCATTAAAAGGCAGGTGCCTAATGTTCTGATGATAGAATTGATGCTTTTAAAGAAGGTCATCCTATAAAGTCGAAAGCCAGGTTTCAAAGGTTTCAAAAGGTTATATAACCCAAACTCTATTTTCAAAAGGAAAAACCCATGGCTAAATTAAAGGAGTTTTTGAAATGATTTTGAGAAGAACCTTTCTTTAAATAAAAGGTTAAAGGGATTAACTATGTTTTATATTAAACCCACAGGAGTGGTATTGCTATGTTGTTATGTTCGTGTCATCAAATATAAATATATTCACTTTATAATGGACCCATAGCTGCATTTTGGAGATAAAGTGTAAAAGTGCCAGCTAGGTTAACCCAATAGTAAATATAAATTTATTAAACTCTTGAATGAGTAGAATTTCATCCAGGTGGTCAGGAAGACCATAATACAGGAAGCTAACATATAAAAGAAAAATATTGGCAGGAGCCAATAGTTTCTCAGTAAGCCTAAGAAAATTGTGTATAGGAAAAGAAATTAGCAGGGGCTAATAGGTTCATGTTAGCCGATGAAAACTATGTATAAAGCAAGATGTCAGAAAGACAAGTTCATAGTAAGCCCATGAAAACTATGATTTGATACTGGCAAGGGCTAGTAGGTTTGTAGTTATCCTATGAAAACTATATCCGGATTAAGATATTGGTAGATGTCAATACGTTCCTAGTCAGCCCATGAAAACTCGGATAATAAGAGAAGATATTGGAGTCACCAGTGGGTTCCTAGTCAACCCATGAAAAGTAGAATAAGAGTATGGCTATTGGAGTTACCGATAGGTTCATAGCAATCCCATGAAAACTATGTAATTGGACAAGGAGTTCTTAAATATTTTACTAGTTATTAGTCGGCGCATGAAAACCAATAGGTTAATAGTAATCCTAGAAACTATAATTGAGACAAATAGTCAAAATGAATGGGGATGGGTAATCCAAAATTGATTCATCTGTTTTGCATATCATCATATTATACCATTTAAATTGTTTTAACCATTGTGGATGCAGGAGCACAGTATATGGTTTTATAAGTTTTTAAGATACTGGTGAGGGGAAACCTGTTTCGCTAAGCGGCGTGATCACACTATATATCTAACTTATTTGGGATGGTAGATTATCATTCATACCAGACTTTATGTCTGACTCAAAGTTTATGTTTTTCCATTAAACTCTCGAGTACTCAATTATTTTGAGTAGTTTGAGAGTTGAGGTTTTCAGGTAATTCTTAAGATGATTAAGCTTATGGAGACGTGCAAAAGGCAAGATAACTATTTAGAGTTCTCTTTTCTTTTGATTCCGCTATGTTTTTTGTAATGGAAAAGTTGTTATATTGCTTGTATATACGCTGATCATCCAAGGCAGCATCTTCATATGTCACTCTTGGTGTATGTTGTAATGAATATATTTTCTCTGAACTTGATTTGCAATTATGGGATTATGTAATGAATTGAAATTTTTTTGAAATGGAATGTGATTACGTTTGAAGTTTATTTTTTTTTTTCCATATTCATGTGTTTCTGTGTATCAATGAATCAATGACCGCTGTATTTAGTCACTAAGGATTAATAACTATGGATGACTGCAGCATTCGTAGCCATTAGTTTTGAGCCTCCAAGTAGGGGGATGTTACAACTTTGTATGACGATCTCTCCATACTTTGTATGACGATCCCTCCATAATTTATATGGTCGATCCCCACATACTTTGTTTGTCGATCCCTCTATACTCCGTATGGCCGATCCATCCATATTTCATATGTCGATCCCTAAATACTCCCTATGTTGATCCATCCATACTTCGTACGATCCCTCTACATACTTTGTATGTCGATCCCTTCATACATCGCATACCGATCCCTCCAACATATATGTATATCGATCCCTCCATATGACCGACCTTTATACTACTGATTCCTCTCTCAAAGCCCATATGACTGCCCCTATATTACTAGCCCTCTCTCAAGCCATGTGACTAATCCTTATACTATCGATCGCTATACCAGAATATATATATATGAATCGGGTACGATCCATTTTTTTCAAATTATGAATTGGGTACGATCCATTTTTAAAAAACAGCTCTAAATTTGTTTTTGGGTGCTAGGCACCCGAACCCGTGCCGCAGCGCAGTGCTACCCATTTTTGATTCAGAACTCAGCTTTAAGACGATACATTATAACCACTTCCCTTACATCCTGTGGCTGACCGGGGCATAGAGGATTAAGCGAGAGCTGATGAATTGCAGCCAAGGAATGACAACGAAATGTTATTCAAATGGTACACCTAGAGGCAGGAGAACTAAGACTATGTGATGTAACCAAGTATCAGTAACAGGGTCAAGCTCCCAGTGTAGATTGCGACTATCCTCTGCTTACCAGCTTCCAAACACTGACTTAGCAGCTATGGTACGACGGCTTGTTATAGAGAGCCAAGACCAGACTAACGACGATCGGAGCATCCCTTCCCATTGTAACTGTTTCATTAAAGCCATTTTATAAGTAGAATATTCAAGGATGCAATGTCACTATCCAAATTATTCTAAATGCCATGCAAGATGTTTAAAGATTTGTTGCATGAATTTAACATCGCCGTCACTATAGTGAGCACTCCCTACGAGGATAACAAACTAATGACATTGATAAAGGGAATCGACCCAAATTGG
This sequence comes from Allium cepa, assembly GCA_030765085.1. NCBI lineage: Eukaryota > Viridiplantae > Streptophyta > Magnoliopsida > Asparagales > Amaryllidaceae > Allium > Allium cepa. The sequence continues at coordinate 311,266,094 of CM060937.1, forward strand.
GATTTCAACGATTAGTTAGCTAGAAATCCTCCTACGACTATGGATCACTTCTATTACAAAGAAAATCAATGTTTACACCAGGAGGATGTGAGGCTAACATTGATAGGAAACAATGCAGGCCCGATGGCTGTAGAGGTTTAAAATAAGAGAAATGATAATGCCCTAAATGAGGACTCGAATTCTTGAAGACGACCCAAGATCTTAAAATTCGACTCATATACTCCTTTGAACGACTCAATCAAAAACATCTGCTTAGAGACTCATGAATTGGATCAGTACTGGAAATCATCCTTAGCAGAGTCCATCAAAACGCAGAATAAATCCAAAAACATTGTATATTTAAAGATACATATAGTCATAACACCAGCGATTGCAGACACCTTCAAGATGTGATTCGAAAAGAAAGCTTCAACAATATATGCAAGCCCAGTGGAATGGCTGGCATGGAACATCCAATCGATAAAAACATTAATTACCAATTGCACCACTTACGCTCGACTTCTAGTTGAGAGTGGCTGGTGTGAAGTAGAATAGAGAGCATATGACACTGCTTCACTTGTCAATAAAATTTGTTTCAATTTCAATAATGTTGTGAACTACTACCAACTTGAACTAAACTACTTTCAAATAATGCAGGTGACCGAGTACTTAAAATTTAGCGTCAACCAACCTCCACATACCATGATCAGACCCTTGAAGGATCATTAGGATGAGTGTGATTCAACTGCTCATCAGCTACCATATGCCCTTGACTAAGACCAAGGACTCAAAATGGAAGAGCATGACAAGGTTAGGATCCAATACAAAGTGGACACGATACACCATCCACTCATCAACCTCCACACTTGAATTAAAGACCAAAGAAAGACTTGGATCGGATGTGACCGGATCATCTACTCCTCGGATCATACTTATAGTTTGCCAAAATACGTATGCCTCTCCCGAAGCTCTATAATGCTTGGTTCTAACTAAAGTGGACGTGATTTGATCATCTACACATCGACACCTACCATGGACACAGAGGGCTGTTCGGAAGCTCGACTAAAACTAGGCATGACTGATTGCAAACTCTTCAACCACCACCCTCAATACGTGCACATAAATGTAGCTTGGGTGGATGTGACTTGATCATCCACCTGACAACTCTCCCCATCGACTTTCTAGGAGGAGTACTAAGCATATTGGATGAGCCCAGACTACCCAACACAGGCATGGATGTGATCTAGCCATCCATCACTAACTCCCTTCCTCGAGCTGATTGGATGAGCTACAATCACCAAGTGGACGTGAATTGACCATCCATTTATCAAGTTTTGTCCTTGATGCTGGGAGCGGAATTCCATTCATTGGATGAACGTGGTTCGACCATTCATTCGAAAACTCTTACCTTGACTTGACAGCTAGAGTATAAATCATAAATAGGTGTGACTGACCACCCATTGACTAATTCTGGTCCCCAGAGTATGGACCGAAGTATAAACACAATAAAGATGGATGTGATACGACTGTCCATTGACCAACTTTGGTCCTCAGAGCGTGGACTGGAGTATAAACATCAAATGGGTGTGATTAACCTCCCATCGACCAACTCTGGTCCCTAGAGCATGGATTGGAGTATAAATGTCAAACGGGTGTGACTCACCATCCATCGACCAAGTCTAGTCCCCATAGCGTGGACTGGAGTATAAACATGAATAAATAGATGAGTGATTTTGACCACTCTCTATTCCGTAAAATAACTCTAAGTCCCTAGAGTGTTGACTGGAGTATGAACATGAATGAAAAGATGAGCCGATTTTGACCATTCTTTATATCACAAAATAACTGTAAGTCTCCGGAGTGTGGACTGGATTATACACATGAAGGAATAGATGAGTGGATTTCGACCATTCTCTATTTTGCAAAATAACTCTAAGTCCCCAAAGTGTGGACTGGAATATAAACATGAATGAATAGATGAGCGGATTTTGCCCATTCTCTATTCTACGAGATAACTCTGAGTTCCCAGAGTATGGACTAGAGTATAATCATAAATTGGGTTCGAACCAACCACCCATCAACTTAACCTTATTCCCAGAGCATGGCTATAAACATGAATGAATAGATGAGAGGATTTCGACTGTTCCCTTTTCCACAAACTCTGGCCTGAAACTGACAGGAGGAGTATAAACTCTCTAAAGATGGAATTCGATCATCCGACTTTTGACTTTGCTAATTAAGGCAGTAGTACAAGTCACTAAAAGCTAAATACGATAGCTCACTATAGCTCCGGCTTGGTGTTCTTTAAGACTTAAAGCAATGACTGCAAGGAGGCCTTAATACAAAACTAGTCAGAACGACATTCGATGTTACGTGTGATTGAAAATATTATGTCGTTGGGTCGACGATCAATATCAATTCACAATAAACACAAACAGATGTGACCCAGATGACTTCGAGAAACCATGATCACTAAAGTGCAGATAGGAGAATAAACCACAAAGACATGATCATTAATTCTCTAGCACCCTCCTTAGATTCGTCAAGAGGAGTATGAAACCGGATAAGCATGACCCAACTGGACCTCAACCAACTCTACCCCTAGATCTAATTAGACAATATGAATCAAAGTGTGGTTGACCATCTAGTATCAAGCTCATGCTCAAAATCCGATGGATCTTCGAAGTTTTATCCTTAGAAGGAAAAACCAAAATACAATCGAGGATAGGCAAGACTTTGCCTTCCATCAGCTAACCTGATCCCGCGATTCAATTGAAAAGAGTGTCAAGCTAAAGTGGACATGGCTTACCTTACTACTTATCGATGTATGCCTAGACTTGGGGGCATGAGCGAGAAACCAAATGAATGTGAATCGACCATTCATCGATCAACTCTATGTTTTTGGAGCTTAGTTGGGAGTATAAATATAGCTACAACGAGACTTGACCATCCATGCAGTACATTTATCAACCCTAAACTAGAAGCACAAGCGTGTTCATCCAAAGACTGGCTGTGATAGCTCAATATCGTGACTTCATGTACACTGTTTACAACAACTCAAGTCTACAACCAAAAGGATGCCTAAGGATAGAATCATCAAATCGATGCCCAAGCTCATGGGCAACAGACTTTCATTCCAACCAAAATAACGAGCAACAGATCGCAAGTACATTGAATGGAAAGCACGTTGCTTGAACACATAAGCATATTTAAACTCAAAGAAAGAGCCAGCTATGAAGTTATACGCAACTCGAGGCCGACCCCTATTAGACATTTGCTTTAATATGCTTCTAAGCATGGTCTTTGGCCATTTGCAGATAATTGCTCAAACCGTTCAGAGCCCTTCACTATCTGACATAATAACTCATGAAAAAACTCTGGGATTCAACCAAAGTAACCATTGTCATTGACCGTAAAACAAAATTTCATGTTGATTGTTACGCGAAATAGATACATTTGAACTCAAAGAATCCAAAACTGCGCCCGCTGAGCTGACTGTCGACATTACAGTTAGCCATGGCAACCCATCATAGGTACTTAAGATCGAATCATAGCACAGTGCAAAGATGATGAAGCAATTAGTTGGTTTTCTCCGAATGAATCTTGATATGTTCGCTTAGACCCATTTTGACATGCATGTGATCTCACTGACTCACATGAGCCATGCATTGAATATGGACCTAAGGCATGTCCCAATTAGAAAAAAGCAACGCGTCATGGATCTGGAGAGATCTACTGCACTTAAAGTGGAAGTGGATAAACTAAAAAACAACAAGTTTACCCATGACACCCTCTACCGGAAATGGGTATCCAATCCAGTTATTATGAGAAAAGGCTATGGAATGTGGTAGATATACATCAACTGCTCTTACTTGAACAAGGCATGCCTAAAAGCTAGCTTTCCACTTTGGAGGATCGACATGCTGATAGACTCGGCTAGATATGAACTGCTTTCATTTATGCCAGTGTACCCCAAATACAACCAGATCCTTATGCACATCCTCGACCAAAAGCACACAAACTTCGTTACCGATCTTGGGCTATATTAGTATGTTATGATGTCATCTAAACTAAATAATTCTAAAGCTACATACTAGAGACTGGTCAACATCATGTTCAAAGATCGGATCGGACGATAAATGGAAGTATATGTGGATGATACGCTTGCGAAGTCACGACGATCAAATGACCACATCGATGACTTAGCGGAGACGTTCAGTTTTATCTAAAGGTATTGAACTAAAACCCACCCTTAGAAATGTTCATTTGGTGTTGCGTCAGGAAAATTCTTGGGCTTTATTGTCAATGCTCGTATTCAGGCTATTCGAGTTATTCAAGCGCAGAGAACTATTAAACAAGTGTAGAGTTTGAATGGTAAGGTAGCCGCCTTAAGTCGATTTAACTCCAGAGCAATCGACAAGTGTATTCTTTTTTTGGTCTAACTAGGAAGGGAAAAAGGAACTTTGAATGGACGCGGGATTGTAATGATGCATTTTAAGCTCTGGTGAATCATTTGGAGAGACCACTTATTTTATCAAAGCCGGTAGATTACAAAGATTTGTACATTTATTTGACAGTATTAGCACACTCTATAAGTGCCCCTTAATTTGTGAGGATAATCAGATCCAAAGGCCGTTGTATTACGTCAGTAAATGATTAACATAAGAGGAAAGGAACTATCCGAAATAGAGAAATTTGCGTACTTCTTACTAGTTATGTCATGGAAGCATCGCCCTTACTTCCAGGAACATCTGATCAATGTTTACACCGACTAGCCATTACAACAGGTCCTACAGGGACCTAAGACATTTGGAAGGTTGCTAAAATGGGGCATTAAGCTCAGCTAGTTTGACATCACTTATCTCCCTTGAAGAGCTATCCAGGGTCAGGCATTGGAGGACTTTATAGCAGAGTTTACTATGCAAGACGATCTTCTTGAAGGTTGTTAAATCCCTACCGTGCGATAAAAATTGTGTACTAATGGAGTATCTAATGATCATTGTCTAGAGTTCTGATTGTGCTGGTAACCTCTAAAAACTGGTCAATTTGTTATGCTTTTAAGCTTGATTTCCCAACGACAGACAACGAGGCTGAGCACGTGGCGTTGATTGCTAGACTTAAACTCACTAAAGAACTTGGAGTTAAATCTCGTGAAATCTTTTGCGATTCGCAGTTTCTTGTGTATCAAGTTAAGGGAGACTATCAGGCTAAGGGACAACGGGTTGCCCCATACCTTATCTGAGTTCAGGAGTTGTTGACCGAATTTGACTATTATGACATTTCACATATTCCATACGATCAAAACAAAGAAGCTAATTTGTTAGCAGTGTTTGCTAATACCGACATTGCGCAACGGATGGGGTTGGTTCCGGTCGAATTATTAGATACCCCAAGCATAAACATGATGGAAATCGATCAAACACTTTTGGAAAAATCTAAAAGGGAATCAAGGATGACTCAAATTAAAGACTATTTATTGCATCGAGTCTTGCCTTATAAAAGAAATAAAAAGTGACAGGTCCTTTGCAGAGCTTCACAGACTATGCAATAAGGAATTATGTATAGGAAGGGTTTCTTAGTTCCTCAACTCTGGTGTATCACTCATGATGAGATAAATCATGTGCTAAAGCAAGTTCATGAAGGAGAATGCGGCGATCACGGTGGGGGAAAACTATGGCAGTGAAGATACTCCATTATGGATATTATTGGCTAATAGTAATTTGGACGCTGTTGATTATGTAAGACGATGTGATAAATGCCAGATATACACAAAAGTCCCAGAGCTTTATCAACAGAAATCATGCAAATGGTCTGCCCATGGTCGTTCGCTATGTGGGATATAAACATTATTGGTTCTTTACCAATCTCTAAAGGTCGTGCAAAATACGCTATTATTGTAGTTGATTACTTTACAAAATGGGCCGTGGCAGAACCATTAGCACGATCACTACCAAGAAAGTAATCAACTTTATTGTCAAAAACATCATATGTCGCTTCGATCTCCTACGAACTATCGTATTAGATAATGGAACTTAATTAGACAATGCTAAATTTAAAGAATTCAACCATTGGCATCATATTGAAAAGAGATTTGCGACAGTTGCTCGCCCTCAAGAAAATGGACAGGTTGAAGCTATGAACAAAATCATAAAGTCCACTCTGAAGAAATGCTTCGAAAAGGCTAGAGTTAAATGGGCGCATGATCCCCCAACAGCATTATGGGCTTAGAGAACCACCCATGAGTATGTACTAGCCATACTCCATTCAACCTTACTTACGGCTACGAGGTCGTCATCCCTATAGAACTTGAAGTCCCCTCTTATCATGTGGCTGATTACAACCCTTATTTCATAAAAAATATAAACAAGGAATTGCAATCGAATTGCAATTAAACTAGAAGGAATTGGTTAAGACTCGTGAGCATATAAAACGCATATGGGAGCCAATGACAAAGAATGTGTACCTGAATGTGCACGTGTATATTCAAAAATTTTGATTTCTTGAAATCAACATAAATTTAATTTCTTCCTGTAGTTATTAATGAAAAGACTGCACTAAATTGCCAAAACCTACAAGCCCTGTAGAACCGGACACAATTTGCAACTAATGGAATACAATTCTGAATTTATACAAATGGAAATCGACCAAACAGCATGACGATCAAAGAGTGATACGACACTTTGGGAAGATAATTCAACGGAAGGATAGCGACTATTCAGGAAACTAAATGGGTTTCTTACCAGTGGCGCTTACTTGCTTCAATTCAAAAAGCTTCATGTATGTAACAAAATGTATGTTGGGGGGTAAGTGTTATCCGGCCTGATGTGCACGTAAATGTGCATATTTTTACCACCATATTTAATCTATTTAAATTATATAAATGATCATATTGGGTATTTTAACTTGTTTAAACCAAAATTCATATTATTTGAAATTGTCTCATATTCATCTTCATCTAGGGGAAAATGGTCATTTTTGTGCATATATTAATTTGAGAAAATTTAATTGAATTTTTTTTTATTATTTTATAGGAAATTAAACTCAATTACAAGTGGGTTCATGAAGGAATATGCATGCACAAAATGAATATAAAGGAATGAAGATGGAAATAATTCAAAGTGAAGAACATGGAGGACCCCACCTACCCACTATCTTAATGTACAAATTAGAGGCTAATGCACATGCTTATGGAATTAATGGCTTCATGTACACTTAAATGATGATTAGTAGAAGCTGTTGATTACTTGGCCTCCACACTTTCTCAAGAGTAGTTTGGTCATTCTCCAAATTGTGGATTAGGGTTTCATGCTTGTATAAATATCCCCTTATGTTTCATGTAACCCTCCTTTTCCTCTTAATTAGTTTAGGCTCAAAATAAAAGCAAACTCTCTTTCTCTTTTTATGACTACTTAGCCATTTTTATTTTATGTAATTTTCTTTTCGTTTTATAAAATGTTAATTATTGTTTCTTTTTAATTACATGATCATTTCGTTTTATGCAAGTAGTGTAGATCTCTCTTATTTCATGCAAGTAGATTAGTTTTGTTTCTTTACTTTGCTCTCCTTTTCTTTTTCTTTTCCTTTAATGTTGCAAGCTATATTTGTTATTTTGATAACAAATATGAGAGGCTAATCCCTTCAATTTAGGAATAATGAAGCCTCTAATTATGTAGCTTCAACATTTTGATAATTATAGCTCTCTTTTTGTGCTTAATGACAATGGTTGAAGTGGTTTTATTTGTTGTTTTTGCTTTGAATTTGATAGCCTATGTTTTTGACACCAAATAGGCTATGCTTAAACAATCACTAACACAAATGCCTCTTTATCAAGTTATGATTATGGCATAAGAAAGTGATTTGAAAATTAAATTTGATGGTCTATATTTCTAATTAATATTTAATTGGCCATACTTAAAATAGATTTCATTTTCAACTTTGTTGTCATTTTCATGAGAGTTAGTAAGTGATTTAAAGGTTGTGTTATAGTTTGATGGCTTATGTTGAGCTAATTAATAGCACAAATGAGTCATACTTATGATAAACACATCATTTAAATTCACTTATGACCAAAAATAGAGGGACCATAATTTCATAATTTGTTGAACTATATGATCTAGAGAGTGGAATTATTTCTAAATTGTCATTTAACTCTCATATTTTTATCATTTTCTTTTGCTTGTTTTTGTTAGTTTCTTACATTTCTGGCTATTCACTCTCGACTTCTGTATAATTTGATTGAATAGAATTTTAAAATCATCAATTCCCTACGGATCGACCTATATTCGCCACGTGCTACATTCGTGCGCCATGCGCTTACGGTAATATTTTTAATTTGAAATTTTTTGATATTTCTAACTAAATAGAAATTCCGCTGTTAAACAAGTTTTTGGCATCGTTTCCTGGGAATTGTATTGATTTTATTTTTCTATTCATCGAATTAATTTCGTTTGATTTTTGTGTGATTTTATTTTGTTTGTTTGTTTGCGTTAAAAAAATTGTGTGCATGTTTGTTGTATGATTTTATTTTGTGTGCTTGCTTCTTGCCATTTCAATTAGCATTTGCATTTCTAGTTCTATTTGAAAAAAAAAATTATTCCATTTCTTTATCACATTTTACATTGTCATTTACATTTTCATTTGTACATACATTTTCATCCTCTCTTCCCTTATTATAATTTTTTCTCTGATTAAAATTTTTGTTTACATTTTCTGTTCCACACTTCAAACTGCCATAACAACTTACTGCCTCTCTGTCACAGTGCAACTCTTCTTCACCAACATCTCCTATCCATATCTCCTACAACTAACAGTTCACCCCTATTTCCTTGACATCTTACTGTCATCCTACAGCTCTGCTCATCAGAACCTCCTCACCATATTGCTTACAACTCCTAGATCATCACGTTTCTATAGCTTCCCTCAAAACTACAGTATCAAAACTTATTTGCCTACCGCACAACAAATCCACTGGGCCATATCACTCCTCATCTCTACAAACCCCCGCTTAATCACCATACCCATTGTTCCACCACTTCAAGCAACTACAATCATCAATTACTTCATTCCCCTATACATACATCACTGCTTGTAACGACCCGCCTTTTTGGACAGTTTAAACCGACGATCAAATACACATGCCGATTCCAAACCATTCAAAAGGGCAGATGGTTATTGGGGTAAATAAGAAAAGAAAAGAAAGAGAAATAAAGGAAATGAAGCAACACAGAATCTCGCAGCGGAACGATAAAATATAATAGTCAAATAAACAGTTCATGAAGCTGTTTACTATACTTTGACAATTATTTGTACAACATTTATCAGAGTTATACATATACAACAGAACAATTAAAATAATGCAGCAGATAGCATGATGCAAGGGTAATAATAGTAATAGTATACCAAATCTTCGTCTTCATCCCCCAGAATAGATCTTCAAAAATCTGAAAAAACTCAGGACTGACCCGAGCGTAATGAAAAGACAAAACACTCGAGTCAGGACTAAAATATCCTTATGAAAGTTAAATCAATCGTAAATAAATATGAGTGTAACGGCGTTAGAGATGTTTACGGGATTTGACATCTCATATCCAGTGTCAACGTGCGTGCAATAACTTAAGAGATGTTACGGGATTTTCCATCTCTCAAGGATCCGTGAAACTATCTACTATGTAGTAATATACGCTAAGTAGATAATGCCTATCAGTAATATAAAGTATCAAAATAGCGTTAAGGCGTTACCATAATCCCCCTTAACACATTTTTATATTCCCAAAAGCATATACAAGACCGTAGTTTCCCCAAAACCGGAAGTCACCAGAGGGCAATCCATATACTCAAGGTACAAATCAAAACGTAGTGGTCGCGAATAGGATAATCAGTATGACAAGGTACATGAGGCGATACCAACTAGGATACTAGTAGTTGCGTGATCCGGACTGATGTTGGGCATAGCCAGCAGCTACCCCAACACCGCGAAACAACACTCCCAAATCAAGGGGTGCACCCAAATCGCATCACAAATCTAATAGATATGGTATCGAAGAAGTGTGTCCGCTAGAGGTGGCGAACCTCAATGGCCCGGCGCGGCTCCTGTTTTAGTCATGTCAGGGGTCATCCAATATCGTTCTCTTTCTTCAGTCAACGCATTCACCAAACCATCCACTTCATTCTGGATCAACACTTCGCGTATAATAGTTATTAAAGTGGTGTTCGGTATCGACAGAGAGTATGTCCATATCCGATCCCGGTCTCTTTAATAACTACGTATTATTACACCGTTGGCTCTTTTACATTTCAAATCGATTCATAATTGATATCAAAATATCATATTCGTTTCAAAAATCAAATCCATTTCAAATATCATCGTATCTATTCAAATGTAAGATTCTGTTTCAAAAATCATTTTCGCATCAATATCTCATTTCGTTTTCAAAATCATTTCGAATTTCAATTTAGGTTGCAACTTCATTTAACTCAATTCGTATTTACATAATTAAAATACTTAAAATACTTAAACTCTTAAAATGGATGTGAAATAGATAAACTTAGTTTAAAATAATTTATATTGGGTTAAGTAGATTTAAAATAGTTTAAGTATTCAAAATGGTTTATACAACTGAGTAATTTGGAAAACAAAATATAATAGGTTCAAAACCAATCTATTTCAATTTATAACTTCTCAATTCAAATCAATTTCAATTTCCATTCTACCGATTCAATTTCGATTTCAATTCAAACAACGTCAACTTTAACTTCAAATCAATTCAATTCTACATTCACCTTCAATTTATTCAATTTCAATTTTTATCGATTTTTAGCTTGATTTTCAAAATATCAATTTTTAACACTTAACAAAATTATCCATCAATATTCAACTTTAAATCCCAATTATAAATATGATTCAATTTTAAGCTCCATTTCAACTATCATTTTATATCGCTTTTACATGGTAATATTCAAAGCCCGAATTAAGGTTAAATCTTTAAACAAACCAATTTTCGAATTTCAATCAAATCCCAATTTTTAAATTTCGAAGTCTCGACTTATATTATTTAACAATTTCTTTTAACCAAATTTATTTCAACATTCCAAACCCAAATTTCGATAAATTCGATTTCTATAAATTTATGTCTATTTATAACTTTTAAATCAAAACATTTAAATAAATTTCAAATCGACGATTTTAAAAATTATTAATTTAGCCAATTCGGTGTCCGTATATAATTTTCTATCCTATGGCCAAGTAATTATTTATTTCAATTAAATGTCAGGGATGAGCATATATTACTTAAATTAAATCACAGTATCATATGTATGCATGACAGGATATATATAAGCAAATAAACATCCAAACATTCAAACATCAACCAATAGCATGCATCGAAATACATCATCCAATAGGCAATACAATTCAAGACAATTTCATAGTTATCGATGTCAGGTGATTAAATTGCAATTCAATTTCAATTTCAATTTAACTGTCAAATTTAAACTTCAACGATTAATTCGAATGACAATCTACATGACCATTAAATTTTTATCAAACAACGACAAATAAAATCATAACACTACATAATGACAAATTTAACTAGCATAAAGATATTTAGTACGGTGTGAGCGTTATAAAACACTCACCTTGATTTTTACGATTTTAAATCAAATCGAACGACTTTCGATTTAACTCAAGATTTTCTCTAGCTCCAAATGATTCCAATCCAGTTGCATCACGTAGAGCTCGTCCATACGATTCCAACGCAAAAATTTTCGCGCGTTTTCGACCTCGTATGAAAAAGTTATGAATTTTAGAAGTTACACGATTTTATATTCATAATTTTACAACATAATTTAATTTTTCTCAACCTAAATCAATCTAAGCCGTGAGATCCATCACCCTGCAATCCAGCCCGTCCCTTTGCTTCTCCCCCAAACTCACGTTACTTCTACAGGAAACGCACGCATGAGAACCCATCAAGCTTCAAACTAGGGTTCCATTTTGCGACCACCACAAGCGTCGGGAAGTTGATCAGAGACCATCGTTGCGAAGCCCCGCTCGAGAGCCACCATCGGCTGCCACCATGTTGAACTCGGCCTCCCCTATCACCTCGATTTGCGTGAAAAACGCAGCTGCTTCCATCGCGTTTTGCCGTCAATCCGTGGCTCCGTTTCCGATCTCCACCGTTGGATAGCTAGATCTTGATGCCCTCTACAACTTTGTAGTTGAGAGTTTTTGCTAATTGTTGATGGATTGAGAGGAAAATGAGGAGGAAGTTTCGAAATTTTCAGGCCATTGAAATGAAAGTGGCGGCTGGTCAAAAAGAGTTAGGGTTTGGAGCAAATGGAAGAGGATGGGTCCTTTTATAGAAAATTGCAAAAACACTATTCACCGAAAAATTTTCGAACTCCAAACGAAGCGTGCCGGCAGGCGTTTCTGAGGTTTACCCCACGTTCCGGACACAATGGAATAGGTTTCGGAGGCTAACTCGCTCATATGTGTGAGTTACGGCAATAAACGATCAAATTTAAATTAAACCGATTCAACTAATTTCTACGCGTTTTGGCTTGCCCCGGACAAACGGTAAATCCAATTGACACGAAATTTGAAACCTTACAATAATATAACATTACGGATCCGATGAAACTGGTTTCGTCGAAATCCGAGACCGTTTGAAAAATGACTATTTTTAACTCGCCAAATTAATATTAAACAATTTCAACGCGTTTCGAGCTGCCACGGTCAAACGACAACTCCGATTGCTACGAAAATTGAAATCCGATAATAACTAACTATTAAGGATCCAATAGAACTAGTTTCGCCCAATTATGAGACTGTTCAAAAATTGGCTATTTTTCAGGCGATAATTAAATATTAAAATATTCAATTTTCACAAATAAATTTTAAATTCAGTTTTAAAAGTTCTATAACATCATTCTACCTTTAATATGATAAAATAAATTTTAAAAATCATTTTTAATCATATTAAACTCGTTATTCAATTATCCAATAAATTCCAATTTCAAAATCTTATTAACTCTATTATAATCCCAATAGATTCAACATTTATTATTATTCCAAACGACTTACAATTTTTTTCTAACACTAAATCACGAAATCTTATTAAATTAGCTATTAATTATAGAAAATTTACGGGTCGTTACACTCTCACCCACTCAAAACTTTTCGTCCCCGAAAAGGAAAAAGAAGGGAAAAGAAACTAAGTAAAGAATTCAACATTTGATATATTTTATTAAAAATTATCCACTTATAAAACAATGAAATTCCATTTATAAAGTCATAGCTACGCTTCCACTAAGTTACTCCAAACGGCTTCCTAACTTTAAAAGTTAGTAATCAAAACAAGTTATAAAAATTTTAAAACTTGAAAAATTTTCTAACACCCGGATTTTACGAAAAATTTCGGCAGAGTCTCCTTTGCGCGGCTCGATCGAAAAAAATATAATAGCATATATATCACAAATATACATCTCATCTCAATGATGAGGCATCCCATATGTGGGAAAACAACATATAAATATCACCAATATCATATAAAACCGTAAGCGTACCTTTTATTTAGTATTTATAAGCATTTTACTTACATTATGCGTTTAGCGTAGAAGCGAGCTCCACAACGAAGCACAACCCCTTTGCTACCTACTAAAATGCTCAATAACTAAGTTAGAACCATGCATATAAAGATAGATCGCTATACTTAGCCTACACCACATATATATAACATATTTAGCTTCAAAACTGAGATTTCAATTTCTAGACAGCAAACAAATCTTAAATTTAGGTCACCTAAACTGTAAAATTAGACAACAGAATCTAAATAAAAGTTGTTGCATTCATTTCAGGCTTTCCGGAATGTCCAAAATCAACGAATTCGGATCATCCGTTCAAAAGTTATGGCCGTTTTACTTAGGCGATACGCTTCAGCCTGGGCAGTGTTTGCGCAGGTCTGCGACGTTCACCCACATTTCCGACCTTCTAAACCACATCAAAACACAAAACACTTAAAACAAAAGTTTTAGCTTAAGTTCTTATCTTTCCAGAAAGGGTAAGATCATCAAAATCTGATAAACCAGTCAAAAGATATGGCGAAAATACTAAGTTTGTATGCTTCAGATTTTACTTATTTTTTTACACAGGACAGCGAGTAACATTCAAGTTTTTTAACCTAGTAGACGAAGGAATTTCTCATGACACTCTTAATAAAAGTGGTGCTATAGTTTCTAAGCTTTTCGGAAAGTCCAAAATCGTCGAATTCCGTTCAGCCATTTAAAAGTTATTGTTGTTTTCGCTTCAGCATGTATTGGACCATTTTGGATTTTTTTTTTTCTTCCAAAATTTTGCTTTTATTATTTCAAAGTACAAACCATCAAAACATCAAATTTTCTAAAGAAAAATCATAAGCACAAAGCCATTATTCATCCACACAATAGGTTTACATTCAATTTGTTTCCAATTTATTCAAGTTTGTTTCATTCACATTTTTAATTCAAGTCAATTTGCTTCAGTTTAAATTGAATTCAATTATATTTAATTTCACTTTGCTTCAAATTTGAAGTTAATTATTTTTTAAATTTTATTCCGTTTATTCAATTCCATTAACACTAATGAATTCTACTTAATCAATTATCATCCATCTAACAACCAACGCATATCAAACATTGACATCCATCCAAAATCTACACTAAATCCATTATACATTTCCATGTCAATTTTAATTTCATACACTTCCAAGCTTATAGACATTTAGTTATATTCAAATTTAATTAGTTTCCATTTACCAATTCTATATTTCATTAAGTTTAAATTTTATTCATTCACTTATATATATCATTCATTTTACGCTTAAATTTCTTTTATATTTACAACTATCAATTAGATCTTCACATTTTATTTTTCACTCTCTCACTGGTATATTATTTCTCTACTTATCCTTATTAGCATTTTAAATCTTTTAAGTATTTGGTAAGTTATAGTTATGCAAATAGAATGTAGTTAAACAACATACAACTTCTTTCCATTCAAAGTTGAATTTTCAATTTATTAATTCTTAAGTCATTACTTAAATTTCACTATAATTTTTTCACATTTACATTCACATATAGTATTTCCATTTTATATTAACAAAATTGTGAATCACCTTTAAATGTTAATTTAAATTCCAATTATTTACTAACAATTTTATTTATATTTGCAAACCATTGATTAAATGCATATTCCATTATTCAAACCTATACTTGTATATTATCCAATTAACAATTCATATAACATTTTTGAACTTCTTAAATATTTTGGTAAGTTATATCTATGCTATAGAATGAATTTTAATACTACGCGAGTTTTATAGTTTCACTTTTATTTTAAGTTCATAATTTCCTAATTCTAAGGATTTCTACTTCAATTGATATTTTCACTTAGCTCTTAGGTTCATTTCTCATTTCATAATTCAGGAGTTCCTTAATGATTCAAGTCTAAATTCATTTCAATCATTTAAAAAAAATCATTAATTATTAAAGGACTTAAGAATTCCAATCCCGGTTTCATTTCAAATCAAGTTTTGAAATAATATATACTTATATAATTTTTATATCAAATCATACTATAAAGAATACAAAATAAAATAAAATTTTAATCAAAACAAGGTTTAGACAAGCTATTAAGTGGTCTCCCCCACTCGGACTCTCGAAAATAAACGCCGATGATGCGTGCACTCATCACCGAAATCATTTTCTAGCGTCAAGAGAAGGGAATATAACACTTATCATAAAAAACAAACTTCGAAAACAATTTCAGCTCAATTATACTATCATATAATACCCATATTATATTTTTTCAAATTCTTGTAAGTCAATTTCAAACACCGGAATTTAAATTCCCAAATCTAAGTTAAAATTCATTTATATTCATTATCAATTGTGTTTACAAGATTTCATTTTCCTAAATCCATTGTTATTTAATCAATTGTTGTAAATATTGACTGATCAAACAATAACGATAATAATCTAATATTATCATCTCCTAACAATCAATTCAATCAAAATGAATAAATATTCAAATAATTCTTTATATAAAAATATATTCCAAAACGATATTGTGTTGGTTTGTCCTATTCGAGTGTTTAGAAATTCCTATCGACGCCTTAGCGTCCCAAGTATCGACCAGAATTCATAAATACTCAACGGAACAAAATTAACACAATATAAAACCATTTTATATCAAATAACAAGTACGCTCTCTCATATACACTCAACTCATTCATATAGTTTACCTCTATTTCAATGAGTTATTCCCCACTAGAGCCAAGGTTTATCGCTAAACCAAAGCTCTGATACCAACTGTAACGACCCGCCTTTTTGGACAGTTTAAACCGACGATCAAATACACATGCCGATTCCAAACCATTCAAAAGGGCAGATGGTTATTGGGGTAAATAAGAAAAGAAAAGAAAGAGAAATAAAGGAAATGAAGCAACACAGAATCTCGCAGCGGAACGATAAAATATAATAGTCAAATAAACAGTTCATGAAGCTGTTTACTATACTTTGACAATTATTTATACAACATTTATCAGAGTTATACATATACAACAGAACAATTAAAATAATGCAGCAGATAGCATGATGCAAGGGTAATAATAGTAATAGTATACCAAATCTTCGTCTTCATCCCCCAGAATAGATCTTCAAAAATCTGAAAAAACTCAGGACTGACCCGAGCGTAATGAAAAGACAAAACACTCGAGTCAGGACTAAAATATCCTTATGAAAGTTAAATCAATCGTAAATAAATATGAGTGTAACGGCGTCAGAGATGTTTACGGGATTTGACATCTCATATCCAGTGTCAACGTGCGTGCAATAACTTAAGAGATGTTACGGGATTTTCCATCTCTCAAGGATCCGTGAAACTATCTACTATGTAGTAATATACGCTAAGTAGATAATGCCTATCAGTAATATAAAGTATCAAAATAGCGTTAAGGCATTACCATAATCCCCCTTAACACATTTTTATATTCCCAAAAGCATATACAAGACCGTAGTTTCCCCAAAACCGGAAGTCACCAGAGGGCAATCCATATACTCAAGGTACAAATCAAAACGTAGTGGTCGCGAATAGGATAATCAGTATGACAAGGTACATGAGGCGATACCAACTAGGATACTAGTAGTTGCGTGATCCGGACTGATGTTGGGCATAGCCAGCAGCTACCCCAACACCGCGAAACAACACTCCCAAATCAAGGGGTGCACCCAAATCGCATCACAAATGTAATAGATATGGTATCGAAGAAGTGTGTCCGCTAGAGGTGGCGAACCTCAATGGCCCGGCGCGGCTCCTGTTTTAGTCATGTCAGGGGTCATCCAATATCGTTCTCTTTCTTCAGTCAACGCATTCACCAAACCATCCACTTCATTCTGGATCAACACTTCGCGTATAATAGTTATTAAAGTGGTGTTCGGTATCGACAGAGAGTATGTCCATATCCGATCCCGGTCTCTTTAATAACTACGTATTATTACACCGTTGGCTCTTTTACATTTCAAATCGATTCATAATTGATATCAAAATATCATATTCGTTTCAAAAATCAAATCCATTTCAAATATCATCGTATCTATTCAAATGTAAGATTCTGTTTCAAAAATCATTTTCGCATCAATATCTCATTTCGTTTTCAAAATCATTTCGAATTTCAATTTAGGTTGCAACTTCATTTAACTCAATTTGTATTTACATAATTAAAATACTTAAAATACTTAAACTCTTAAAATGGATGTGAAATAGATAAACTTAGTTTAAAATAATTTATATTGGGTTAAGTAGATTTAAAATAGTTTAAGTATTCAAAATGGTTTATACAACTGAGTAATTTGGAAAACAAAATAAAATACCTTCAAAACCAATCTATTTCAATTTATAACTTCTCAATTCAAATCAATTTCAATTTCCATTCTGCCGATTCAATTTCGATTTCAATTCAAACAACGTCAACTTTAACTTCAAATCAATTCAATTCTACATTCACCTTCAATTTATTCAATTTCAATTTTTATCGATTTTTAGCTTGATTTTCAAAATATCAATTTTTAACACTTAACAAAATTATCCATCAATATTCAACTTTAAATCCCAATTATAAATATGATTCAATTTTAAGCTCCATTTCAACTATCATTTTATATCGCTTTTACATGGTAATATTCAAAGCCCGAATTAAGGTTAAATCTTTAAACAAATCAATTTTCGAATTTCAATCAAATCCTAATTTTTAAATTTCAAAGTCTCGACTTATATTATTTAACAATTTCTTTTAACCAAATTTATTTCAACATTCCAAACCCAAATTTCGATAAATTTGATTTCTATAAATTTATGTCTATTTATAACTTTTAAATCAAAACATTTAAATAAATTTCAAATCGACGATTTTAAAAATTATTAATTTAGCCAATTCGGTGTCCGTATATAATTTTCTATCCTGTGGCCAAGTAATTATTTATTTCAATTAAATGTCAGGGATGAGCATATATTACTTAAATTAAATCACAGTATCATATGTATGCATAACAGGATATATATAAGCAAATAAACATCCAAACATTCAAACATCAACCAATAGCATCCATCGAAATACATCATCCAATAGGCAATACAATTCAAGACAATTTCATAGTTATCGATGTCAGGTGATTAAATTGCAATTCAATTTCAATTTCAATTTAACTGTCAAATTTAAACTTCAACGATTAATTCGAATGACAATCTACATGACCATTAAATTTTTATCAAACAACGACAAATAAAATCATAACACTACATAATGACAAATTTAACTAGCATAAAGATATTTAGTACGGTGTGAGCGTTATAAAACACTCACCTTGATTTTACGATTTTAAATCAAATCGAACGACTTTCGATTTAACTCAAGATTTTCTCTAGCTCCAAATGATTCCAATCCAGTTGCATCACGTAGAGCTCGTCTATACGATTCCAACGCAAAAAGTTTCGCGCGTTTTCGACCTCGTATGAAAAAGTTATGAATTTTAGAAGTTACACGATTTTATATTCATAATTTTACAACATAATTTAATTTTTCTCAACCTAAATCAATCTAAGCCGTGAGATCCATCACCCTGCAATCCAGCCCGTCCCTTTGCTTCTCCCCCAAACTCACGTTACTTCTACAGGAAACGCACGCATGAGAACCCATCAAGCTTCAAACTAGGGTTCCATTTTGCGACCACCACAAGCGTCGGGAAGTTGATCAGAGACCATCGTTGCGAAGCCCCGCTCGAGAGCCACCATCGGCTGCCACCATGTTGAACTCGGCCTCCCCTATCACCTCGATTTGCGTGAAAAACGCAGCTGCTTCCATCGCGTTTTGCCGTCAATCCGTGGCTCCGTTTCCGATCTCCACCGTTGGATAGCTAGATCTTGATGCCTTCTACAACTTTGTAGTTGAGAGTTTTTGCTAATTGTTGATGGATTGAGAGGAAAATGAGGAGGAAGTTTCGAAATTTTCAGGCCATTGAAATGAAAGTGGCGGCTGGTCAAAAAGAGTTAGGGTTTGGAGCAAATGGAAGAGGATGGGTCCTTTTATAGAAAATTGCAAAAACACTATTCACCGAAAAATTTTCGAACTCCAAACGAAGCGTGCCGGCAGGCGTTTCTAAGGTTTACCCCACGTTCCGGACACAATGGAATAGGTTTCGGAGGCTAACTCGATCATATGTGTGAGTTACGGCAATAAACGATCAAATTTAAATTAAACCGATTCAACTAATTTCTACGCGTTTTGGCTTGCCCCGGACAAACGGTAAATCCAATTGACACGAAATTTGAAACCTTACAATAATATAAAATTACGGATCCGATGAAACTGGTTTCGTCGAAATCCGAGACCGTTTGAAAAATGACTATTTTTAACTCGCCAAATTAATATTAAACAATTTCAACGCGTTTCGAGCTGCCACGGTCAAACGACAACTCCGATTGCTACGAAAATTGAAATCCGATAATAACTAACTATTACGGATCCAATAGAACTAGTTTCGCCCAATTCTGAGACTGTTCAAAAATTGGCTATTTTTCAGGCGATAATTAAATATTAAAATATTCAATTTTCACAAATAAATTTTAAATTCAGTTTTAAAAGTTCTATAACATCATTCTAACTTTAATATGATAAAATAAATTTTAAAAATCATTTTTAATCATATTAAACTCGTTATTCAATTATCCAATAAATTCCAATTTCAAAATCTTATTAACTCTATTATAATCCCAATAGATTCAACATTTATTATTATTCCAAACGACTTACAATTTTTTTCTAACACTAAATCACGAAATCTTATTAAATTAGCTATTAATTATAGAAAATTTACGGGTCGTTACACTGCTCCTCCTTTAACTTTTGTCCAAACAAACCATCAACATGCCTACATCCCTGACATTTCTTCCATCAACCATTAATACTGACGGTCATTTCAGCCATTAACACTGCATCCCCACTTCATTGCTTCAAACTCCATCCTATTCCACTAACATACTTCAACATTCAAGTACACACCATCTTAATCACCTTCCCCGACATTCACAACCAATACAACATAGAACTGCCTCTGCCGACATCTGCCTTTGCTCCTCCTCAAACACCTATAACCCTTCTGACCAAATACTTCTGTTTGCCACAATTCTGTTACTACTGCCCCCATTACCACCTCTTATCATCGCAATTTCGACTGCGGCATCGATCGAGTCGAACCCCATAAATCACGACGCAATCAAGCCAATTCAAAAAATTAGCCACTGCTTCCAACAGCATGCGAATCACCACTGCTCGCAGTCGAGCTCCAACCTTCATCGCAACTCCTCCTCACGAAATCGAACAAACTCCGACCGCCACCTAATTCACAACCGAATTAAACAATTGGTTTTTGATTTGGTTTGAAGTTCAAAATTGTTTCGAGGATTTCGATTTGGGAAGAAGTGCTAATTTGGTTTGAAGTTTCATAGTTTAATTTGGTTTGAAGTCTTTTAATGGAACAAATAAAAAAAGAGCTACTTTTGCCTGTTCCTTAATGGGTTTGGGTTGGAGATAATTTGCTTTTGTTTGCCCTTTTTTTATTTGTTTAATGTTCATTAGCTTGTTCTTCTTAAAAAAAGAAAGAAATCAAATAAATCGATAAAAAAAATCTTTTAATTTGTTTTGTTTTCAGTTGTTCAGTTTGGTTTATGTGATTTCAATTGATTTGTTTTGTGTACCTGGTCTTAAAAAAAAACCCTTTCAATTTTTTTACTTTGTTAAAAAATAAAAAAAATAAAAAATATTGTATATATCTTGTTTTCATTTCAGGTTGCAAAAGCAGATTTGAATAGTTGGTTGCTATAACTGCCGTGTTGCTGCCAAAAATAAATTGCTTGATTTGCTGATCTTGCCAAAAAAATAACTGCTTGCTTATTTATAATTTTCTTTTTATTTGCCTTGCATTGTATATATCTACTATTATTTTCCTTACATTGTTGTTTTCTTGAATATATTTATAAAAAATCATACATAAAAAAAACAGAAAATCCATTCGTAGCTGCATTGTTAATACACGTTTATTTTCTGCTTTGCATTTCATCCTAGGTTTTGATTAATAAAAACGGTTATACATCGACAACACTTAATTGTATACCGACAATTTGTCTTCTTTGAACAATTTAATTTCTTGGTGTCTAGGCTACAGCAGAGTAATAACCATTTATAAATATTTTGGTGATTCGTAAATATTATAGTGGTTGTTCCTCTGAAGGTACTTAAACCTTCGGCTGCATTGCTACGGTGATTCGTGGTGCACCGATAAATCCTGCCCATTACCTGGCCGAGAACTATCTTGTTGATTAAAGACAATTTGTGATTATACAATTTTGGGTTAAGTTAAGATAAATCATTTGTAATTAAACCTTGCATTCATTTAGTTGCATTAGTTCATGCATATTGAAAAAAAATTCAAAATCCAAAACTAAAAAAACTGTAAATATTTATTTTACCTTGAAATTTTTAAATCATTTTTCCTTTGAAATTTCAAAAATCCAAAAAAATTAGAAACCAAAATCCAAAAAAAAATTATTATAAAACATATTCAAAAACAAAGAAAAAATTTGAAAAAAATAAAAAATCAATTTCTCTTTTGAAAAATAAATTTTATTTGTAAATATTTTTCCTTTATGTAAAAAAATCAAACATATTCTTGAAAATGTCTGAATTTTCATATTCACTTGAATTTTACAATAGTTGTGAAAATTAATATAATCCATATGATTACACTTCAAATTCTTATGGATGTTTTAACGACAACTATTCTTTAAACAATTCGAATTTTGAACAACAAACTTTTCAAAACGATGAGCAACCCTCAAATCTCGAAAATAGCATTTTATCTTTACTTGAACTCTCTACACAGCAAAATCAAAGTATAAATGATTTGTGTAACTCATATTTGTGCAATAGTTCAAGTCAAAATAATCAAAATTTGAATTCGCTTCAAAATTAAAATGATTTCGAGTATAACTCATGCACATTCAATTTCGAGCTTCAAAATGAATTTCAAAATCAAGATGAAAATGTGAAACAATTTTCAAATAATTTTGGCAATGGAAGTAGTTTCAATAAAGATACGATTGAAAACTTTGGTTATCAACAAATTCAAAATGAATATTTTCAAATTAACAATCATGAATTTGATTTTGTTGACCAAATGGAAAAAGATAATGGGGATTTATTACTTGAAAAATACAAAACTTATCGTGAAAATCATAGTCAAATCTCAACTTGAAAAGAATCAAATAATAATCTACCGTTTATCGAAATTGACAATTCTTGTTCTTAATGAGTCCAAATCAAAAAAATTCAATTTAATAATTACAAATTTGACTTTGTTGAGCAAATGAATGAAATTTACGATGATCACACGAATTTTTTGTTTGAAACAT
Organism: Allium cepa; assembly: GCA_030765085.1. NCBI lineage: Eukaryota > Viridiplantae > Streptophyta > Magnoliopsida > Asparagales > Amaryllidaceae > Allium > Allium cepa. The sequence goes on from CM060937.1 coordinate 311,289,069, forward strand.
ATATGAAACAACGTGATAAACCAAATCAAATCTCACTATGTGACGAGTTAAATGAAAATCCATCTTTTACCCAAATCGATGATTTTCAAACAACAACTTTTGAAACTGAAAATAACAATTTTAATGAAGTTGTTGAAAACACGGTAATTGAGTTGGATTTCAATTCTTTTGAGGGTGTGGAAACAAATGTAAAATTCGATCTTTCTTTTCTTGATTTCAAAAATTTGAATGCAAAAACTTTGGATTATGAACTTGATACATGTAGTAAAGTTGTTGATAATCCAATAAAGGAAGACGAATTTAATGAACACGAATTTTATGGAACTTTCGAAGGCGAGTTATTAAATTCCGAAGGGGTAGATTTAAATCAACATTTTGATTTTGAAATCAATAATTTTTAAGAAGTTTTCAATGACAAATTCGAATTTCAATTTGGTGAAAATAAACTTGAATTTCAACCAATTATTTTATCTACCCTAAAAATCATCGACAATAAAACAACTTGTACGATTTTTAATAAAACGAAGTTCGTTTTTCCAGATCAACGTTCAACTTTGAAATCTTCTATGGTTTGGTTTTTCGAGCTTAAGCTGTGTCTCGCATACTTGACGAGACAAATGAATCGGTCTTTGGAAGACCGTTTCATTTACTTTTTGATGATATACTTTCTGATCTCGTGTAAATACCATTAATTTCATTTAAATAAATGTCATGTTTTTGTTATTATTTTTCTCCTTCCACTTGGGTTGATTGTGGGGAGACATTCAACATCAAGAGTGGGGGAGACTTATCTTCATTTTTTTAATTTTTCATGGTTTATTTTTGCCTATTTCTTTTAAAATCTAAAAAAATCCCAAAAACAAATTTTCTTTTGATTTATTTTAAAAGAAACGCTATAGGATAAATATATGGTTTTGGTTTTACTAAATTGAAATTTTTGTAAATTTATTCGACTTAACAAAAATAAAAATGAAGTTTTATTACAAATAATAATGGTTTAACTGGTATATATGAAGATTCATACGTGTTAATTATGAAGTACATCCTAATTGAAAATCTTTGTTTAAAAAGTGGTTGATTTAAAGTAAAGGATATAACATTTTTTGTCTTCTAAGTTAAATGGTATTAAGATGATTTTGCAAAACTCTCTCTCCCTCTTAAAAAATTATAAAAATAAAAAATAATAACATCCAAGTATTCACTCTCATTTAAAAGTCCTTACGGTTATGCATGGGTGAATTACTTGGAATCTTTGATTATGTGCTTTCATACTCATTTAAAAGTCCTCACGGTAATGCATGTATGGAACACCTGTAAAAAACAGACTTAATAAAAACCATCTACGGTCGATAGGTGTATACACGAAAGTGTGAGCACTCGCCATGCTCTGTACTCCCCTCACATAAGCCTGAAAGGCAGTGCATGGGTGGTATATCTGGCCTCAGTTTACCTGAGCTAGGTGTGTAATTTTTCTTGCAAACAATGAGAGAGTAAGCAATTGAAGTCCTAGCACAATTTTTACTTATTGATTTGATTTGTTATTGAAAAGAAATTAAAATACCATTTTGATAAACTTTGATAGTCAACGAAGGATCCTTTTCATAATTACACTTTGTTATCAACCGAAATAATGAGTTAAACTATAGTCTATTTGTTATGATAACTTGATTTTTGTTGGAAATTTTGACGAGTAAATGACTTAAATTTTCAAGATACTGACAAAAACCTATATTTAAATTATTTGTGTCAATTTAAAAATAAATCCTTCATTTGTAAATATTCAAAAATTCGCATTCATCTCCTTGTAAATAAACGTTGCATTTTGTAAATATTTTCATCCTGCATTTGGATTTTATGGGTAGTATACGCTGAAAACCCTCATAAGACAACATTCGTCCTATTGGGGACACCTAGAGGTTTAACATTTGTTTCATGCGCTCAATGCAATCGTGCTCCCTACGAAAATGGATTTATCTTAGTTTTTTTATTCGAGGACGAATAAAAAGACAAGTGTGGGGGTATTTGATGTGCACGTAAATGTGCATATTTTTACCATCATATTTAATCCATTTAAATTAAATAAATTATCATATTGGGTATTTTAACTTGTTTAAACCAAAATTCTTATTATTTGAAATTGTCACGTATTCATCTTCATCCAGGGGAAAAATGGTCATTTTGTGCATATATTAATTTGAGAAAATTTAATCGGAAATTTTTATATTATTTTGTAGGAAATTAAAATCCATTACAAATGGGTTCATGAAGGAATATGCATGCACAAAATGAATACAAAGGAATGAAGATGAAAATAATTCAAAGTGAAGAACATGGAGGACCCCACCTACCCACCACCTTAATGTAAAAATTAGAGGCCGATACACATGCTTATGGAATTAATAGCTTCATGTACACTTAAATGATGATTAGTAGAAGCTAATGATTACTTGGCCTCCACGCTTACTCAAGGGTAGTTTGGTCATTCTCTATATTATGGATTAGGGTTTTATGCTTGTATAAATAACCCCTTATGTTTCATGTAACCCTCCTCTTCCTCTTAATTAGTTTAGGCTCAAAATAAAAGAAAGCCCTCTTTCTCTTTTCGTGGCTACTTAGCCATTTCTGTTTTATGTAATTTTCTTTTCATTTTATACAATGTTAATTATTGTTTCTTTTTAATTACATGTTCATTTCCTTTTATGCAAGTAGTATAGATCTCTCTTATTTCATGCAAGTAGATTAGTTTTGTTTCTTTGCTTTGCCCTCTTTTTCTTTTTCTTTTTCTTTTCCTTTAATGTTGCAATCTATATTTGTTGTTTTGATAACAAATATGAGAGGCTAATCCCTTCAATTTAGGGGTAATGAAGCCTATAATCATGTAGCTTTAACATTTTGATAATTATAGCTCTCTTTTTGTGCTTAATGACAATGCTTGAAGTGGTTTTATTTGTTGTTTTTGCTTTGAATTTGATAGCCTATATTGTTGACACCAAGTAGGCTATGCTTGAACAATCACTAACACAAATGCCTCTTCATCAAATAATGATTATGGCATAAGAAAGTGATTTGAAATTAAAATTTGATGGTCTATATTTCTAATTAATAGTTAATTGGCCATACTTAAAATACATTTCATTTTCAACTTTGTTGTCATTTTCATGAGAGTTAGTAAGTGATTTAAAGGTTGTGTTATAGTTTGATGGCTTATGTTGAGCTAATTAATAGCACAAATGAGTCATACTTATGATAAATACATCATTTAAATTCACTTATGACAAAAAAAAAGAGATCATAATTTCATAATTTGCTGAACTATATGATCTAGAGAGTGGAATTATCTCTAAATTGTCATTTAACTCTCATATTTTTATCATTTTCTTTTGCTTGTTTTTGTTAGTTTCTTACATTTCTGGCTATTCACTCTCGACTTCTGTATAATTTGATTGAATAGAATTTTAAAATCATCAATTCCCTACGGATCGACCTATATTCGCCACGTGCAACATTATACGTCGTGCACTTGCGGTAATATTTTTAATTTAAAAATTTTCGACGGTTTTCTAACTCAATAGAAATTCCGCCGTTAAACACGGACTTTTGGCCCGGCTATATTCAGACCGACTGGACAAGTTAGACTAGATGGTCATCAAGGAAGACAGCCGTAGAGATGATTATTAGGCTTAGAGATCAAGCGCACATAGTGACATGAAGCGACGGTCAACCGAGGCTAAGAGATAGACTCCTCATAATTTTCCATGTACGGAATAATGCCTTCCTTGGGTGGGGGATCAGTGTCTACCCTTTCCCCAAGGGATCAGTACATATCCTCAATTTTTGCCTCAAATTTGGTAAGATCGTCATTGAGGGACATGTGCCACATGAGACTACATTTCAAGTTTCAAGTCGTTAGAGTTCTTATGCTCAAGTTATGGGCAAATTACTTCACCTATTAAAAGGGATCGGTATAAAAGGGATCATCCATATTCAGCTTTGACTACATATTGCAACAATGGTCGGTCAATGACTCAAAATCTACAGATGCAATCAACATGAAATTTGGAATATAAGCTAATAAGAACATGTGGAACATCCCACATGGATTACATGGCATTTGAAGCAAGTTGGAGGGATCAGTACTTATCCCTCTATATCGATCGGCTATAATCTGCCTTCACAACATAATGCAACAAAGATTGATCAATAACTCGAGTTCTACTAATCCAATTAGCATGAAACTTGGAGCCTAAGAATAATAAAATTTAGAGAAGCTCCCCTAAGAATTGCATGGCATTTGGAAGAGACTGGGGATTCAATACCTATCCCTCTAGAGGGAGCAGCACAAATTAGAATTCAAGCAACACTACTTCATGAAAAATGCAATATCTCATAACCGTACGTCAAAACTGCATGAAATTTTTGGGAACAATTGGCTAACATCATGGGGCATCCTACATAGGGATCACAGCCCAACTGGATGCATTAATAGGGATTAGTACCAATTCCTATTGTGGGCCCATTGGGCCTGCGAATTTTTGGGTGGCCTCATGTTGGTCTCCCATAACTTCTACCAAAATTTCAGTCTGATCTGTGCACGTTTTCCACTATAAATATAGCTGGTATATAGTCAAAAAGGGATCCTTCTTTCTCGGTCGAGGCTCTGCCATTTTTATTCTTCACATTTATACTAATGGTTCCTAGCTGATCCAAACATACTTATAATCATAATCAAGTGGAAAATCAATAAAAATATAAAGTGGATGTAGGCTAAGATTGTTGAACCACTATAAAAATCTGTGTGTTCATATATGATTTCTACTCTGTTTTAATTTCATTCTTCATTTAATCTTTACTAGATTCAATTGGGTGTTGATGCCCATTTTTGGCCTCAACAATTTCTAACTATGCAACCATTAATAACAAAAAGAGTTGGAAGAAAAACTTCTCCTAGAACAAGTGAACTCTTCAATTTCAGGCTTAAACACTAGACATGGATAGCAAATGCAGAAGGAAATAACTGCCGAAGTTGCAAGAAATGTTGTAGAATGAAGTAGGATGCTCCCCCCGTAAGAAGACAACCTTAACCCGATCTAAATCTTAGGGTGAAGACTCCATAAGAAAATGACGAGATGCATGTTTTTGACTCTAAAGACGACGTGTGACTTGATAGTGAAGACTTGGAATTGAATATTGATCTTATTGACAAAACATAAAAAATAGGGTTAAAAATGCCACAGTAAGGCCAACCGCACACCAATGAAAATTTGTTGGAGTGGTTCTCCCAAATAATGAAGAACTTAGGCTTCAGTCGGGAAAATATGATCGTTTTGCAGAGTCAATCACTCGATGTTGCCCTTGACAATCGCCCTGCATATCGCAAGTGACAAATACATCGTTGACAGGGTCAAATGGTTAGTGAAGGATAGCAGGGGAAAGAAAAATGAAGACTTGAGTTTTGTACAAAACCAAACTCCCTACACCGAATGTTCTAAGAGAAGAGTATCTTCGAAATTTACCATGCCAACCCTGCCTTCATACAATGGAACTACAAACCCTAGGCAGCACTTGCTCAAGTATGAATAGCATATGGATAGATAGAGCTATGGATGTTGTTCACTGATTATATTTCCCTATTTTCTTGGAAGGAGTCGTTTCCATGTGGTTTACTAGACTTGCACCATAGTCTATTTCTACTTTTGATGAATTGGCAATGAAATTCCTGGAATAGTTCAGAATCTACACTACACGACCGAAGGATGTGATGTCTCTATTTGGCTTTTCTCAAGGGCTTAAAGGGTCTTTGAAAGCTTTTCTAAAATGATTTAACATTGCTGTTATGGAGGTTAGCAACCCGAATGATGATCTAGTCTTCATGGCACTTGCTAGAGGCATTCACCCGAATACAGATTTTGGTAGATGAATAAAAACGAAGCAACCAACTACCATGGAGAAATTCACCAAAAGGCAAACACCTTTTAAGGATGGAAGATGAAGATATGATTGAAGGCAAAATCATTGATGAGCAACCGAAAGATTTGATCCAGAGTAACGTTGCAGTTAAACAAGGTAGAAATAGTTCTTGAACTGCTATAAAAAATGCCGGGAAATTGCTAATCAAAAGAAGAGAAATCAAAGTTCTCGTAGGTGTGACTAAAAAAGGAAAGACTATGGAATTTGAGACCCGATGACTACATGTTGTTGAATGACAATTAGAGAATATCTATCTTGCCATTCAGGGAACCGAGCGGTATAACTAACCACCCAAGTGGGAAGTGATGGAGCAATAAAGAGACCGAGAAGTTTTATCGCCTTATAAATGTTGATGCTAGAAAGGAGCAACATCTAAATAGTATGTGAAATCACCAATTATCCAATATTGCAATCCACGAAAAGTGATATAGAGTAATGAATATGAAGAAAATAAAATTAAAACAATCAGAAAGTAAGAGAACAAGAGACTTTATAGTGGTTCGGCTGACTCCGGCCTTTGTCCACTCCAAAAATTTTCCTTTTATCGATTTATACTACTATTTATAGTTACAATCCATGTGAATCAAGAGACAAAATGGCAGAGTAGAGCCTAGGTAGAAGAAGAGATCTATAATAAAGATCCCTTTCCTTGAGCCATGCCGATTGTATTTATAGGGGAAGCCGATGAAATATCTCGCTCAAAATCAGCATGAAGCTTCTCCAGATCAAGGCAAACCTATCTAGGAAGTACGAGACCAATCACACCCATTAGAAAGGTTTATCCTCGATCATTATAGAATGCTACGTTGCGGCATGCGATCCCTAGAGTGGGTCCCCCTCCATCTCTACTTCATGTTTCCAAAGTTTTTTCCTGAGTTGGTGCGGTGTTCATTGAGTTATTGAGCAATTATAGTTGAGTTTGAATTGCCAATCCAACTGATCCATATCCATATTAATCCTATTCGATGCGTACTCCATTGTAGTGATCCAACCAGATCCACTGCATAGGGGAAGTAACTATTCCATACTTAGCCAATTCTATGTTGTTATCCATCCAAACCTGCTTGACTATCATCCATAGTCTTGAATACATTCGATCCTCGAAATTGATAATCATCTTTGCGTGCTTCCTGCCTTGACTGATCATGAAATCTATTTTTCCCACTCCATGGTGTCATGGCCATGCCAAAAGCCAGGATAATAGTAAAGACCCGTATTTTACGCATTGAAGGATCGTAAAATATTAATTGGGCTGTATGACTCTATAACTTTGGAGACTGTCGAGTATTGTCATTTTCGACCTAAAGTAATTTTACTGGATGATTTTGAACCTGATTTATTTTCTTGCATTTTTGATAATTACACGTACTATGTCGACACATATGTGCGAATGCACCAAAGGATTTGGATGGATGAAAAATGTCTTAAGTTAAATGGAAACTGTATGAGCTGCACAGTTGACTTTTTTGTGATCAGACGTTCCGACAGCCCGTACAATATAAAAACATCCAAAAATAGCATTCTAGGGCATAGTCTCGGATTTTGATGAAACTTATGCCGTTGGAACAGGAAAAATACAATGATTCATATGCTCAATGAATCATCACAATTAGACATTCCTACAAGTCATACAAGCATAAAACATACATTGAAATTTCAAAAATTGTAGAAAATGAATTTACAAAAACACTAGCACTATATGTACCTTATAAATACTTCATCACTACTATAGCCACATATTTTATCATCCATTCCCTTTACTCCTCCTTCCTTACAACTCCAATCCTCTATCCCCCTCTTCCATGTCCTCATGTGCCACATGTATCTCAATGTTTTATTTTTTGTTATCAGCCATATAGTAAAAATGGCAGGTCCCACTGATTTATTAATTTGTTGTGGTGGATGGCTATGATTGTTTGTGGCAATGGGAACATGCAATAGAGGGTAAGAGGAATTAATCCCCTTCCCCATGAAACCTACCCCTTTATAATTGTTTCATCTCCTCTTACTCCAACAAAAGACCATCGTTTCACGTGAAATTAAAGTTGGGCCCCTTTATTTTTCCATGAGCTATGCAACCTTGGTCTCGATTCGACCCAACTTGGGACTGTGGTAGTTGGAAAATGCAGATCCAAAGGATGGTGGTTTTAGGAGGAGGGATAGGTTTTGATGATATGGGTTTGTTTATATCGACGAAGGGAGTTTGGAAATGTAAAAGACTTGGCTTGGAGATGTATGTGGTGGTGGGGATTTATTTGAAAAGTTTATGGATTTCATGTTTCTCTTGGTCGTGGAACATGGTGGTTGTTAGTTGGCTAAGGTTGCATGGCATTGATGGTAGTGTAGGCAATGTCCTTTGATGTTGGGTAGTTATGGTGTGTGGTGTTGGCAGGGAGCACGGAAGGAAAAATTAAGGAAAGGAGAAAATGTGGTAGTAGATGGTTCACTGATTGGATATGTGTGACATGGCTGGTGGCATATTAGTGGGTTATCGGTGCCAGTGCAGGCAGAAAAGGCTGGTGCAGTGGTGCTATGGCCCTGCATGGAGCGGTGAAGTACCTGACAATGCGTGCATGCTATAGAGGAGTCGGATCATGGAAATGGGCTATGGGCCATAGGGAATAATGTGAACGGGTGGAAATGGTGACATGGCATAGGAAATGGAATTTACATGACTTTGTACAAGTAACATCTAATTATGAAAGTAGCACTAGGTAATAGTTATTAATTTAGTTAATTAATTAATATTTTATCCAAATTCTTATATTGCCAATATCTTTTGCATGAGTTCCATTTTAGATGCAGTTTCTTATGTTACATTTATGATGGAGAGCTCTACAAACTAGCATGTGATTTGATGGCTTTTGTTGAGGTGAGTGATATTATCTCTCACCATGCTATGATTGTTAGTATAGTATTAAAATGACGATTTAAGATGTTTTCTAACTTTAAATAGTGATTTTATTATATTTTTACCGACATCTTGTTTCATAAAAGAATATAAAAATGTTCTAGAATGTTTTAAATTAAATATTACTTTTTTCCATTAACGCATTATTTTGATGAAATTGATAAACTTAGTTTGGTTGTTAATCCCACACTAGTTGTTGTAGATGTATTGTATGTTTTATATGTGTATGTAGGCCATTAACGATGTTTGTATGATGGTTGCATGTGTGCTTGTTTGCTTAGTTTGGTTGAAAATACCGTTCGTAGGCGATAGAGTAGCAGAAAATATCCTATAGGATAGGATTTCGTGCATAGAGTTTTGTGCATGCCATTTGGTCCGAAGACGAAAGATGTGCTTAGGATTTTAGGATAGAAGCTGGACATTTTAGTTTGGTTTGTGCTTTGCCATTTTTGGCTAAGTACACTACCAAAGTGATCATTATCAACTGCTCTAGAGTGGTTGATATTTACTACTTTTAATGATGGCAAATTTGGCCAATTTGACTTGGATGATGGTGATTGTTCGTAGGGCAAGATGCGATGGTTCATTAATTCGTTCGATGTTAAATTTTAATGTTATGGATCTTCGACGAGTGGTTTTGCGATGAAGTGAAGATGTGACGCTTTGACTTGATGAATTTAGGATTCGACGACGATAACTCTATAATGAAAAGTAACGGCTTCAACGATGGATAGCTACACTTCACGATGCAGAGTAGTCAAATGGAAGGAATTATTTAAGGAAGTTTATAGGACGCGTGAGGACATTTTGTGACTAACAGCGACGACATATCCAAAGTGACCTAGGATAGTTTCTGACCGCGATGACTTCAGGCGTGAGTTGTGTTGATACGCGAAGATTTTGATCAATGACAATGTGCTTCAACAAACAAGGTAGAAATATATGCAACGCTAAAGGACGATCGATGAAGACCAAACAAACATAAGTATGTTTTTTATATAGGTCTTAAGTTTTCACTATGCATATTTTATAAGTTCAGTCGACTGAACAGCAACAGCCAATCGACTGAAACTGGAACAAATATACAAACATGCACAGTTTCAGTCGACTGAATTTCCTGCACAGTCGACTGAATTTGCTCCCGAAAATTTTACTTCATATTTTCAGTTGACTAAATTCCCTGCTTAGTCGACTGAATTTGAACCTGCGAATTTTCTCTGAAAAGACACCTTCTTCCTCCCAAGAGTTGCAACCGTTCATCAATGGAAATGGAAGCATCTCTTGTTTGCAACCTTTGACAACAAATGCACCTCTTCTACAAGTATATATACATGATTCTAATATCATTTAATTTACCGAATTCTCTTGCTTTAATCTTACTATTCTCTTGTTCATATTCTCTAGATATTCTCAAAGCAATCACTAATCTATTGCTTGAATCACTGTTTTTGGTTATAGCATTCTTTTGATTCATAGCAATTCACATTTCCTAAATCTTCACAAACACATTGCATACTCTCGAGGATAAGATTATAGGAATATTGTACTACATTAGACTCATTAGTGTTGACAAGAACACAACAAGTCGAATATTGTATTTTAGTAATTGAGTTGAAGTCCTCTTCGGAAGTTGAGGCAAGAAATCCCGTTCGGTTGTTCGGGTAAGTTGTAAACCTATTCCTCCGGGTGAAGTGAGGGTGTTAGCCAGTGAAATTCCTAAGTGAAGCTTAGGGACTGGACGTAGGACTAGAGGTCCGAACCAGAATAAAATCCTGGTGTCTCCTTGCATTTACCTACTTTATCTACCTAGACTATTCCGTTATTCCATATTACACGATCCTACCGCATTGCATCTTTCAATTGGTATCAGAGCAAGGCCGTCCTATAACCATAACACCGTTATTAGACATATTGATAATATGGAAAATAACGCAAGTACAAGCACAACATCTGCCTATAGTTCTACATTTGCGGAAGGACAATCTACCCAAAGACCCCCCTATTCAATGGACTAAACTACAACTATTGGGCTACAAGGATGAGGATTTATATGCAAGCAACAAGTTTCGAAGCCTGGAATGCTACTCAAGCAGATTTTATTGTACCCACAACCGATTATCCTACATGGACACAAACTCAGAAGAATGAAGCTAGTGCAAATGCCAAAGCTATGAATATGCTATTTTGCGCCCTGGATAGAAATGAATTCAACCGTGTTAGCATATGTTCTAGTTCATATCAGATATGGGAAACACTTAAAGTCATACATGAAGGCACAAATAAGGCTAAACAAACAAAGATATCCATGCTGAATAATCAATTTCAAAACTTTAGAATGCGACAAAATGAATCCATCAATGACATGTACTCAAGATTTCAAGACATTCATCATGCTCTAATCGGACTAGGAGAAAGATACACGGATTTTGACAATGTGTCTAAAGTTCTAAATTCACTCACTGATGAATAGGAGAGAAAAGTACTAGCAATCGAGGAAGCAAATGATCTATCTACAATGAAACCAGAAGAATTGATTGGAAATCTTATGTCGTATGAAGTAAATATGCAAGCTAAGAAAGATCAAGCTCAAGAAAGAAAGAATGTTGCTTTTCATGCAGAAAAGGAAGAATCAGAGTCTGAAGATGAGGATTTAGCATTTATAGCCAAAAATTTCAAAAAATTCTTAAACTATAGAAAAGGAAACAAAAATGGATTCAAAAAGAATTTCTTAAACAAACCTTCATCGTCAAATATAGAATGCTTCAATTGTCACAAGAAAGGACACATGCAAAGAGATTGTCAAGAACAAATGAAGGAAAATCAGAAAAGCTTCAACAACAAAAACAAGAAGGATAAATTCAAAAAGAAGGCATTTTCTGTAACATGGGACGATTCAGATTCATCATCATCCGAAAATGATAGTGATAGCGACCATGAACAGGCAAATCTATGCTTCATGGCTCAAGATTCTGAGGTAAGTAATTTAACTTTCGATGATTTAATTGAAGTAAACATTGAACTTTTAAGCACAATAAAAATTCTTAAAATGAAAATTAAGGAAATTTATGAAAATCAAAACAAAGCTGAGTTTGAGGGAGATATGTTAAATGATGAAAAGAAATTTCTTGAAGAAGAACTTGAAAAAGTTCAAGAATCTTATTCAAATTTGGAAATTCAATTATCACTTTTAAGTCAAGAAATTGAAACTCAAAAGAAAAAGAATGATGTACTTGTTTCTGAAAATCACGAGTTAAAAATTAAGATTAAACATGTTGAATTAGAAAATAATAGTCTTCAAGCTAAATTAGATGACATCACTAAAAATATTTCTAACTTTAACAAAGGAAGAGAAAATTTATCTAAGATATTAGAAAATTCTCAAGCATCTTCAAATAAACAAGGTTTAGGTTATAAAAAAGAGTCAAAAATTCCTAATAAGAAAAATATAAAACTTAACAGGAATGTTGATTCAAAACAACAAATATTGCTAAAGAAACCTATTAAAACAAAAGTAGAAAACAAGTTAATTAAAATTTGGGTACCAAAGACTAACAATGTATTAATAAGAAATAAATATATTAAAACATTTATGGATAATGTTCATCATAATGAAAACTATATTTATAAAAAGGATACTAAACCAAATTGGGTTTGGTTTCCTAAACTCTAACTTTTTAGGACCCTATTAAAAGGTGGGTACCAATAATTTCATATTAATTTTCAGGTCCCACTCAAAAAGAAGAAATGGATATTAGACAGTGGTTGTCCAAAACACATGACCAAAGACAAAGATATGCTTACAAACATCACATACTTTGATGGTGGCTCGGTTACCTTCGGAGACAATTCAAAGGGCTATATCATTGGCAAAGGAGATGTGAACAATTACGGTACATCAAATTTACCTTTTATAACAAATGTTTCATTAGTTGAAAATTTAAAACATAATTTATTTAGCATAAGTCAATTGTGTGACAAAGGTTTTAAAATAACTTTCTCGGATAATAAATGTAGTATTTTTGATCAAAACCAAAATCTTGTTTTTGAAGGAAATAGAGATAGAAATATTGATGTTTCAAATATGAATATTAATCATAATACGAGTATGTGTTTACTAGCCAAAGATAATGATCCTTGGTTATGGCACAAAAGATTTTGTCATATAAATTTTAAAACTATTAGAAACTTTCTAAAAATGAATTAGTAAGAGGTTTACCCAAAATAAACTTTAAAATAAATAATCTTTGTGATGGTTGTCAAAAAGGAAAATTAAAGAAATCATCTTTTAAATCTAAGAAAAATATTTCAACTTTACAACCATTAGAATTACTACATATGGATTTATTTGGACCAACACAAGTTCAATCCATTAATCATAATCGATACGTATTTGTAATAGTTGATGATTTTTCAAGATAAACATGGACTATTTTTATGAAAAATAAAAGTGACACTTTTGAACATTTTAAAACATTTGTCAAAAGAATTCAAAACACTAAAGATTTGAAAATTAAAAATATTCGAAGCGATCATGGAGGCGAATTCGAAAATGAAGCTTTTGAAACTTTTTGTAAAAAGAAAGGAATAAATCATAACTTTTCATTTCCGAGAACTCCTCAACAAAATGGAGTTGTAGAAAGAAAGAATAGAACATTACAAGAATGCGCAAGAACATTATTAAATGGACGTTCTCTACCAAAACATTTTTGGGCAGAAGCCGTTGCTACTGCATGTTATGTATTAAATAGAATATCAATTAGACCATTAACTAAAAATACTTCTTAGGAACTATTTAATAATAAAAAGCCAAATATATCTTATTTTAAAATATTTGGATCAAAATGTTTCATTTTAAATACAAAAGATCAACTAGGAAAATTCGATCCAAAAGCCGACGAAGGAATTTTCGTAGGATACTCAGAACGAAGTAAAGCATATCGAGTATTTAATAAACGAAAAAACTTAATTGAAGTAACTTTGCATATATCCTTTGATGAAAATTTTAATAAAAATTTTAATATAAAAGATGATGAAGAAGTGATAAATATAGAAGAAACAAACCTTGAAAATAGTAATAATGAACTAAGATCTCCTCTTAGAATATTACGAGATCATCCAACTCAAAATATAATAGGAGAAATAAATTATCGAGTTAGGACAAGAAGTCAACTAAATCAAATGGGTCATGTAGCTTTCATTTCATCAATAGAACGTAAAAATCCTAAAGAAGCATCAACAGATGATTGTTGGATTATCGCAATGCAAGATGAATTAAATCAGTTTGAAAGTAACGATGTTTGAGAATTAGTTCCCCGTCCTAATAATCAATCAGTAATAGGAACAAAATGGATTTATAAAAATAAAGTAGACGAACAAGGTAATATAACAAGGAATAAAGCAAGACTAGTAGCACAAAGGTATAATCAAGAAGAAGGTATTGATTTTGAAGAAAACCTTGCTCCCGTTGCAAGACTTGAAGCAATACGTATACTATTAGCTTTTGCATGTTTTCACAATTTTAAACTTTATCAAATGGATGTTAAAAGTGCATTTTTAAATGGTTTTATTAAAGAAAATGTATATGTAGAACAACCTCCTTTATTTATACATGAAAAATATCCAGATCAAGTATTTAAATTAAAGAAAGCACTATATGGTCATAAACAAGCACCTCGTGCTTGGTATGAAAGACTTAAAAGCTATTTATTAAATTCGGGATTTAAAATTGAAAAGTAGATCAAATGCCTTTTATGAAAAATACTACCAAAGATATTTTAATAATTCAAATATACGTAGACGATATTATTTTTGGTTCAACAAATGAAAATTTATGTAAAGAATTTTCAAATATAATGACTAATGAGTTTGAAATGTCTCATATGGGAGAATTATCATATTTTCTCGGACTTCAATTCAAACAGTTAACAAATGGAATTTTTATAAACCAAGAAAAATATTGTGCTAATTTAATTAAATGGTTTGGCATGGAAAACACTTCTACTAAACCTACTCCTATGAGTACCACTACACATCTCGATCGAGATGAAAATGGCAAAAGTATAGATCAAAAATTGTTTAGAAGTATGATAGGTTCCTTACTTTACTTAACCGCTAGTAGACCTGACATTATGATGAGTGTTTGTTTATGTGCACGTTTTCAATCTAATCCTAAAGAATCACACTTAAGAGCGGTAAAACGAATTATACGATATCTTAACAATGCTAAAGATTTCGGTCTTTTCTATCCAAAGGAGTGTCCATTTGAGTTAGTATCATTCAGTGATGTTGATTTTGGTGGATCTCGAACAGATAGAAAAAGTAAAAGTGGTACTTGCCATTTCATTGGACAATCACTTGTATCTTTGTTTAGTAAGAAACAAAATTGTGTCTCACTTTCCACCTGCGAAGCAGAGTATATATCAGCTGCTTTAGCTTGCACTCAAGTTATATACATGCAACAAACTCTTAAAGATTTTAATATAAATTTAATAAATTCTACAATATACTGTGATAATACAAGTACAATAAACTTATCTAAAAATCTGGTTAATCACTCTTGTACAAAACATATAGATATTTGTCACCATTTTCTACGTGACAATATCTAAAAAGGAATAATTAATTTAGAACATATTTCTACCGAAAATCAAATTGCCGATATATTTACTAAACCTCTATTAGAAAACTCCTTTATAAAATTACGACGAGAGTTAGGAATAATTTCTTTTAAAGATATCATATAGCGAAAAATCTACACAATTCAGTCGACTAACACTATCCGTTCAGTCGACTGAATAAAAAAAATGGGATTTTCAATTAATTTTTCAAATATGTTACATAATATATTATAAAATAATTGTCATTTATAAACCATACATTTTTAACTGAATTATGGTAACCATTAAATGATTAAGTTGATGAAAAACTTTGAAGAATTATAACCACTATATATTTAGAAAATTCCTACTATTAATATATCTAAAAAATATTATTTTTTTCACAATTCATTCTCACAAATAAAATCTTGAAAGATTCATTATAAAAATGTCATCAAACAACTCTCTTTCCCCGATCAACATCACCTCTTCATTCGATAACACTCCAACGTCTCCAAAACTTCCCACTCCAACACCGACACATGAGCCAGTTTACAAATGGAACAATTATCGTACTGGCTACACACCAGAATCCAAGAAAGCAAAATGCAGACTCTTTATTTCTCCAGACACAAAAAGAAAGATTGATGAAATTCATCACTTTCAACAATAACAAATAGATCTTCAACGAGAATTATACTTCAAACAAAAGGTTACGGCTAGACGATTAATCTTCCTTGAGCAAATCGGTTTACGCTTTTGGGGATCAAAAAAGAACGAAGTGGCTGAACCCCTACCTCGCCCCGTTAGCTCACTTGATCCGTCTTCATCTTATCGTACACCATTCGATCATGTGAATCCTTGGATGTCTCCTAAGACTCCTCAATATAGTCCAAATTCATGAGATATAAATTATATGAAGAATGAAAGGGAAAAAGAATCCAAGTCCTTCCCCTAAGAAATAGTTAGTTTTGAAATCTATTCATGATATTACATCTATATAATTGTAATTATTTCCTTGAATAAAGAGTTTACCTTCAAAATTAACAAAGAACAACAAAATACATAAGTTAGTCGACTGAAACCCCCTGTTCAGTCGACTGAACTCAAGATAGAATGCAAAAAAATTTACAATTCAGTCGACTGAATCATCTGCTCAGTCGACTGAAACACTAATAGAAACTTTCAGGCAAACATTCAGTTGACTAAAAACCCTGTTCAGTCGACTGAACGCCAATTCCCAGGCAACTTTCCCTTTTTAACCATCAAATTTTACCCTATCAATTCACTTTTTACTTCCAAATCAGTTTTCTTCCCCAATAAATTTCGAAACCCTTGCCCCTAATTCCTCAAAATCCACTCAAATCTCACCCAAATGGCACCAAAGAGATCAAGAGCTTCATCTTCTTCATCCTCTGAGCCAATTGATGCTCAAATAGCGCAATGACTTTACGATGGAACCGCTGTCATTAGATGGAATAAGATGAAGAATTCCCGAATTTTCGAGCATTCCTTCGTTGATTTCCAAAGCTTTCAAACCTACAACATCCAAGCGTTAACCAATCAAGCAGGTTTAACTTCTCTTTTGGATTTGAAAAGAAATGACCATGCCATTAATCATGTAATGGTCAAATTATTTTATGCTAACCTTAATCTTGGACACCAAACTCCAAGAAATCCAAACAATAGTGTTTGGAGTATGGTATGTGGAAAGAAAGTTTGGTTTTCCTTGGATAGAATAGCACACATTTTAGAATCACCAAATGTCGGGAGAAAGCTAGAGGAGATAGAATTCAATCCACATATTCGCGACAACATAAACCATCGATTTATGGATGATAATATCAACTTTAGAGATTTTAAGTCCACCTCTCTTCGACTTATGGCAAGAATCCTTCACAAAGCCCTAATGAGAACAATTACTCCTCGCACGGGCTCGTATGAAATTGTCTACCCAAATAACTATCGAGCTCTATATGCTATTTTTGGCAATATACAAGTCAATTGGGTACAACTTATTCTTCATGAGTTTCTCACTTTTAATAATGGAAAAACGCGCACTATCTATTTTGGAGAGTACATCATGTGACTTCTCCTCAATGTCGGTACGCCATTACTTGAGTCAGAGAATACAATGGTCCATCAAATTAACCACCGGACCATAAGCCTAATGCAACTCCCATCTCGACCTCCTCACATAATATCTCTCGCCGAATGGGAAGCAAGGCATCAAGAACAACAACAACAACAATAACAACCTCCACAACCTCACCACGAAGAACATTTCGAGCAAGATGATGAAATTCGTCTTGTTGACCCAAGCTTTACTACCAACCATTCTTTGGTGATATTGTCAAGAAATCAACAAATTCTTGACACTCGTCTTAAAAAGGTAGATCATAAGCTTGACAAAATCAAAGGATTCTTCAACAAGCTATGGGATGCAATCTCATGCTCAAGCACCACTACTGCTTCGACATCTCGCGACAAAATTCCGGCACCTACATTTACATGGACGACATCCGAAAAGCATACAAGTAGCAGCGCAAGCGGAGCTAGTTGTGGCCAAGGAGGAAGAGCATACAGACCACCTACAGGAGGACCCGTCATACGTGAACCAACAGGAGGAAGAGAAGGTTCATATGACTGGGATAAAGATGAGTAATTTTAGTATGGTTTGATGTTTATTTATAACATTCTAGTGGCTTGTATAAATAGCCATTTTATGCTTGTTCGTCGCAACATTTTTAACTTTTCTTAAGCCATGGTTATGCAAATATTCTATTCTCTATGCTTTGGTGAGTGTTTTGATAAAATATTTCTACTGTTCGTTCTTCCTTTATGTCGATGACAAAGGGGGAGAAAATCTATGGTACTAACTCTGTTTTGTAGGAAAGATAGTGCATACATTCAGGGGGAGAAAATAAGTAAATAAATCTCTAGAATAAATCAGTATTGTCATCAATCAAAAAGAGAGGGAATGTTGATACGCGAAGATTTTGATCAATGACAATGTGCTTCAACAAACAAGGAAGAAATATATGCAACGCTAAAGGACGATCGATGAAGACCAAACAAACATAAGTATGTTTTTTATATAGTTCTTAGTCTAGATTTATTGTTAAAATCTATCCTCAAGAGGCTTGCACGAACACTAGAAAACATTTTATAAACTTCATTTTTATTTAAGTTTTCACTATGCATATTTTATAAGTTCAGTCGACTGAACAGGAACAGCCAGTCGACTGAAACTGGAACAAATATATAAACATGCACAGTTTTAGTCGGTTGAATTTCCTGCACAGTCGACTGAATTTGCTCCCGGAAATTTTACTTCATATTTTCAATTGACTGAATTCCCTGCTCAGTCGACTGAATTTGAACCTGCGAATTTTCTCTGAAAAGACACCTTCTTCCTCCCAGGTGTTGCAACCATTCATCAATGGAAATAGAAGCATCTCTTGTTTGCAACCTTTGACAACAAATGCACCTCTTCTACAGGTATATATACATGATTCTAACATCATTTAATTTACCGAATTCTCTTGCTTTAATCTTACTATTCTCTTGTTCATATTCTCTAGATATTCTCACAGCAATCACTAATCTATTGCTTGAATCACTGTTTTTGGTTATAACATTCTTTTGATTCATAGCAATTCACATTTTCTAAATCTTCACAAACACATTGCATACTCTCGAGGATAAGATTATAGGAATATTGTACTACATTAGACTCATTAGTGTTGACAAGAACACAACAAGTCGAATATTGTATTTTATTAATTGAGTTGAAGTCCTCTTCGGTAGTTGAGGGAAAAAATCCCGTTCGGTTGTTCGGGTAAGTTATAAACCTATTCCTCTGGGTGAAGTGAGGGTGTTAGCTAGTGAAATTCCTAAGTGAAGCTTAGCGACTGGACGTAGGACTAGAGGTCCAAACCAGTATAAAATTCTGGTGTCTCCTTGCATTTTCCTACTTTATCTACCTAGACTATTCCGTTATTCCATATTACACGATCCTACCGCGTAGCATCTTTCAAGTTGTAGTGATAGTTTCGAGATGAGCTCTATATGGACGACATATCCAAAGTGGTCATTGATATTTATTGGTTTTGATGTGTACTCGTAAAATAGGGTAATATGTACCGATATCCATTGGGTTATAGAGTATGCCATGGATACATCATATGACGTTACGTAGTATGCCCCAGATCACATGATGTTTCTATCTGTTGACCATGGACTATTGGTGTGCACATAAATGTGCATATTTTTACTTCCATATTTAATCTAATTTAATTAAATAAATGAGCATATATGATATTTTAACATGTTTAAACCAAAATTTAAATTACCATCAAATCATCATTCATTTATCTTTATTTAGGGGCAAAATGGTAATTTTGTATATGTATTAATTTTGAGAATATATATTTTCACATTTTATTTTTATTCGTAGGACATTGGATGAAAAATAAAAGAAGTCTTCGTGGAAATATGCATACATAAGAGAAGAAGGCAAATGAAGATGAAAATAAATCAATTCATGCAATCTGGAGGACCACACCTACCCATTTAATATGATCTATAATTAGAAGCTAATGCACATGTTAGTGGACATTAAAAGCACATGCACATTTAATGGAAGATTAATTACATGCTAATGATAACTTGATGGCCACACTTCCTAAAAGGAAATTTGGGTAGTCCTCTAAAATGTGCATTAGGGTTTTAGGCATATATAAATAACCCTTATGTTTTATGTAATAAAGCTCTTCGCACCACCTTCTTTAGTTTAGTTTAGTGGTAGCAATAAATTATATTAGAAATAAAATGCCTTCCTAAACTTCTTTTTCTTCTTTTTCTTCTTTTGTTGTATTTTATTTTCGTGCTCATTTTTATTTATATGTTATTTTTCCTTCATGTTAGTAGTTAGCTTTAATTTATGCAAGCAGTTTAGCTCTCATTTTAAGTAGCTTGCACTTCTTGTTTTTTCTATGTTGAAATCTACATTTATTGAAATGATAACAAATATGAGAAGTTATACCTTTTAATATAGGGGTAATGAAGCTCTTGTAATCATGTAGATTCAACATATTTGCTAATTTATGATCTCCTTTTGTGCTTAATTGAATGTTTGATGTGGTAAAAAATTTGTTGTTTAACATTGAATTTGATAGCCTATGTTGTTGACACCAAATAAGCTATGCTTAAACAAACATGAAGACAAATTATCTCTTCATCTATATATGATTTTGGTAACGAAGTGGTTTTTAGAATCAAAATTTGATGGTCTATATTACTAATCAATAGTAAATAGATCATGCTTCGAATAGATTTTATTTTTGATTTTATTATCATTTTCATGGGAGTTAACAAGTGGCTTAGGTAGTGCGTTAAAGTTTGATGGTTTATGTTGGGCTAATTAATAGCACAAAAAGGCCATATTTATGATAAACACATCAACTAAATTAAATAATGACTGAAAAAGAGAGATCGTAATTTATTATGTTGATTTATGTGACGACGAGAAGGAATTGCCTCTAAGTCGCCTTCAACTCTCTTATTCTTGTTCACTTTCTTTTGTTAGTTTTTGTTTACATTTTGTTAGCTTAAACAACTTCAAGTTCTTGGTTAGTTTGATTGAGTAAAATTTTAAATCACTTCAATTCCCTACGGATCGACCCATACCCACCACGTACTAAAATTCTACGTTGTGCACTTGCGGTTATTTTTATTACAATTTTTATTTTCTAACCGATAGAAAAATTGTCGATTCAACAACTATTACAGTGTATGCAGTCTAGTTCCTAGCCTACTAAGTGGCATGGATTGAGTACTGAGCTACCAAGACATTGAGTAGTCCTTGACTATACGGGGGTGGTCATATGAGTAGCCAAATTCTTTATAAGCTACCTGTAGTTATGTCTTTCAGGCATATTATTCCCAAAGAGCATAGGAAGTTAAAAGTGCAAGTAGATGACCTATTAAGAGGAGGGTTCATTCGTAGGAGCACATTTGATTAGGATGTATCTATATTATTCATCACTAAGACGGATGCCTCTTTGAGGTTGTATGTTGATTGCCATGAGCTGAATGAGATGATGAACAAGTATTCACTTCTACTTATTGATGATTTATTCAATCAGCTCTATTGCATGAATGTGTACTCTTAGTTGGACTTTACGATGGAGTTTCATAAACTGAGAGTAGCTACAGAGAGTGTGTTGATTGCAGCGTTTCACACACTACCTTGAGTTTTGATAGGTTGGTTATGCCACTTGAGCTAACCAATGAGTCGACATGCTTTATTTCTCTAATAGATCGTGTTTTGAGAGGTCACTTGAGTATGTCCGTGTTGGTTCTTATTGTGATACTTTCATCTACTAATGGATGAAAAAGGAGCACACAACACGATTGATGATTGTATTGGTGGTGTTGAGAAAACACCAATTGATGATGAAGTCTTAGAAGTATCACTTCTGGAGGAGGGAAATGAGTTGCGTGGGTCACGTTGTTTAAGAGTAGGAAATTGCTATGGATCTTGATATTTATGTTGAGCAGAACTAAGAGTGCTATAGACGAGAAGTTCATTAGATTGGTGAGATGTTATATATGTTTCACCAAGGACTTCTCAATGGTTGGCTCAGTGTTAATCGATTTGGAGGGAAGGTTTAGCCCTTTTATTTAGGATGTGAGGTGTGGACAAGCGTTAGTGAGCTAACAAAAAGGTTGACGAGTGCACCAATGTCACTTATTCTGAGTAGGAATGACGAGTCGGTAGTACACACACATGCTTGAGGTACTTGACTTGTTGTGGTATTGATGTAGAAAGGTAAGTTTGTCGGATATGCTATTGGCAACTGAAACCACGCGATTGGAAGTATCCGACACATGATTTAGAGTTAGCAAGGATAGTGTTCGCTTCAGAGATTTGGATACTCTATCTATTAGGAGATGGATTCTAGATGTTGACTGATCCACCATCATTGAAGTATCTCTTCTCCAAGAAAGATCTTAAATAGCAATGGCTAGAGATCTTGGCTTCTTATGACTTTGACATTTCATATGCGTCCGTAATGGAAATGTAGACATTGATGCTTTAAGTGAAATACATACTAGTTTGGAGCGATAATCCTAGACTGGGCATTGCTTGAGTTGACTTCAGAACTAAATATGAGCAAGTGCCAAAGATGATGACCAGTTTGACCAACAAACCTACTTTGATTTAGCGGTTCGGTACTAGTCAGAGGCATGAAGCTAGACTAGCGGAGATCATGGCTAAAATTAGAAGAAAGAGGAGCATCTATAGAGGTGATGCAATGCGGACTCAACCAATATAGTTGGATCTGAAAGGATGAGACATTGTTATTCCTGATGTCGATCGGTTAAGGGAGAGAGACCATAAGAGTGCTCTCGTTTGAGATTGGCTATATGTCCTAGTGATAATAAAATGCATAGTGATAAGAGATAGGCATTTTATTGGGAAGTGATGAAGTAGGACGTCGGGCCATTCATTTCGAGATGAATGAATTGTCAGCTAGTAAATGCTGAACAAAACATACTGAGTGGTTACTCCAGCTGCTTGAGATGCCTATGTGGAAATGGTAACATACATTGATGGACTTCATCGATGGATTGTAAAGGACAAGAGGAGAGTATGATAGCGATTAGGCCACAGTTGATAGATTGATGAAGAATGCTAGATTTATATATATTAAGTCTAGTGGAATGACATCTAAATTAGTCGAGTTATATGTGAATTGGATTATCTGATTCAAAGGTTTGCCAACGAGCATTATAATTCGCTTAAACCCATCGTCCACTAGTGGATTTTGGGAGAATTATAAGTAGTGTTGGGAAATTTTGCATCAAATCAGCTACATGATATCAAGTCTGAACCTAGAGCTTTGATAACTCATAAACATATTCTGTAACACCCCATATTTTAATAACATTATTTAGGAAATTTAATTAACTAACTTAAATAAAATAATGTATTGATTATAGGACTGAGATTTGATTTTAAATAATGGGTTGTCGTGCCATATAAAAATGAACTAAAGAATTAAAATGATATGGTAAATATGTGAGGGCAAAATAGAAAAAAGGATATTCTTATACCCTAAAACCTTAGCCGTGTATCCTCACATTCAATTCATTAGCTAAAATTTAAAAGTAGAGGCCGACCACCATTTTTAAAGAACTAGAGGAAGAAAGCTAAAGGAATGAGCTTAATCAACACCAATTTATTCAAACCTCAAACTCTTTAATCTCAAAGCTGAGGTGAATAATGACCACGTCTCATTTTTCTAAATGTTTTCATTTTAAGTTGAATCAGATACGTTTTGCAATGTTATGCCATGATTTTAAAGGATTAAATGCTTATATATGTTTGTTGATGATTAATGTTTGTTCATATACATTTTATGATATGTTTTAATGTAAAAACCCTATTAAATGATATCCAAATGCCTTGCGAATTTAGATTTAAATCAGAAATGATGTTTAGAGATGGGTTTTGATTTTTCATAATTTTCGAAATTAATGTGGATTTTATTTTAATTTTCTTGTAAATAAAATGATTATTTGAGTTTTAAACTATTTATGGCTGAATAATTGTTATCTCGGCCTGAAATCAATATATATTAGAAAACATATTAAAAGTGATTTTCTGGAATTTTTGTAGAATTTTCCTAAATGTTTTGGTGAATATATAAAATTATTTAAGGTACGTGACTTAAATATTTTATATATTTTTATAAGGAGAAGGGGTATTTTGTGAATAATTAAACTATCTATTTCTGAAATCTTGGTAGCACTTTTAGAAAAGAGAATTAGCAACCAATAATAATTTGACAAAGATAGCAGGTTTGGAAAGTATTTCTCATTTAAGTTAAAACAATTTTTACATAGTTTTAGCATGTTTCACCTCTTTCAACATAGGGGTATCGACCTAGGTGTTCTGGCACTATCGGTTTTGAAACCAATGTGCATGGTATTAATACACTTAGTACATAGTGAATTGGATAAAGGCAGAAGTAACTGGATCGAAATGTTGGGTTCCGATAGGGTTGAAGCATGTCTTTTTTTTAAATGAAATAGCACCTACTTCACTTTCGAAGAAATTGCTTTCGACTTTGTTGGCTTCCGACCTGGTCAAATGTTTTCAAAGGAGTGGTTTCGAATGGATTGCGCCTTTTTGTTTTAAGTAATGCTTTCAAAGGGGTCGAAACCCTTAGCTGCTGCTTTTCTTACCTTTCAAAGTTAATGTTTTCGAAAGGCGTACTTTGCTTTAAAAAACTTGGCCACTTCTCCAATGCATTCGGAAGGGTGGTTTCGAATTCATCACTTCTTTATTTAGGAAATGTTTTAAAAAGAATGGCTTTCGACTTAAATGGTTTTAATGACCCTTTTTGCCCTATTGAAGTACAACCTAAAAGGTTTCAAATGAGATGGTTTATATAGTTTCGAAAGTTGTTTTCCACATGTTTTAAATTTAACCCAAATGCTTTCAAAAGGTTTGTGGTTTACAAAGGTTTTGATGCTTTCGATAGGTTTTAAAGATAGTTTTCAAAGAGTTGGTTCCACAAGGGTTTCAAATCGTTTTGTAGGAAAGGTTTCCAATGGTTTCGAAAGATTTGAAAGGAAAGGTTTTCCAAAGGTTTCGAAAGGCAATGTTTAAAGGTTTTAAAAGAAAGATGTCTAAGGTTTAAAGCTTTTGAAGGGAAGGTATTTCAATGATTCGAAAAGAAGATTTTTGTTGGTTTCGAAAGGAAGGTATTGGCCTTTTGGTCTAGGTTAAATAAAGGGTTTTACTTGGTTTCGAAAAGGGTACCTTCAATGGTTTCAAAAGGTATACTTTCAAAGGATTTAAAGTGGCACTTTTAAAGGTTTAAGTGTTTTCATCAACAAATATTTAAGTAAAGTGTGTGTGTGTGTGTGTGTTTAACATGGCAAGGTGATTTTTAGTAAAGCATGGAGTGTTTGTATTTTCCTTGTTTAAGTTTGATTTAAAGGTTGTAAATCAGTTTTAAAAGGATTTCAAGGAAAATTTAAGGAAAGGTTTTTCTAAGTAAAATGACTTAGATATTAGAATACCAGATGGGATTGGTATAAGGTCGTGCCCTATACATTAGCTATTAGCCCCAACTAATTTAGTCCAAAATTCCAATTTGTATGGCTTTGTCACAGGTAAGACAAAAATTATGATTGCAAACAGAAAGTAATATATATTTATGTATAGATAGGTTATTGGTGAGCCCACAAAACCATTAGGATTAGGTGACTCTGGGAGAAGTTAATTTAGAGACAGCCCCTCCAAAAGAGGTGCATTTAATAGATAGTTAATGAAAGACCGTCCAAAAGTGGAGTGTCTAATGTTAGATTATTTTGATTATGTTGTCTGGTAGGCCCGAGTCAGTGAAAGGTTAGTAGTTAGCCAAACAAAACTATAGTGTTCGAATAGATAGTTCACTTATTACCTGATATGTACGTTTACATAATGATACCTTACAGTTTTTAACCAGTTTTGGTTGCAGGAAAAGATTTTCTAAAGGTATGTTTTAAAAGGATGTTAGTGAGGTGAAACCCGTTCTGCTAAGCTGCATGGTCTCACTTAACACCAAATAACCGAGATGTATAGTATTATTCATACAAGGCTTATGTCTGACTCGAAGTTTATGTTTTCCCCTTAAACTCTCGGATGCTCAAAATTGATTTGAGTAGGCTGAGGTTGAGGTTTACAAGTTTTAGTAGGATGACGAATAAAGCTACCAAAGACGAGCAGAAGGCTGATGGATAGCTATTTAGGAGTTGCGGTTCTATTTGTTTATTTTTGTTGTGTGTATTAAGTCGGTTATTACTATATATTACTCTTGTCAACCAAGGGGCATCATCATATGTCATCCTTGGCGTATTTATGTAATAATTGTATTTGATCTTTACCTTGGAAACGTTATGGAATTGTGTAATTTGAGTATGGAACATGTTTTGGAAATGTAATGGAAAATGTTGATTTTAAATCTGTGGTTTTTTTCATATTCAAGTCCTTATGATGTTAGATACCATTAACATGGCCGTACTTAGTCGTCAGAAGTTAATACTATAGATGACTACGACATCTGTAGTGCTTACCATTGGGCCTCTGATAGGGAATGTTACAACTTGGTATCAGAGCATATGTTTATGGAAAAAATTTAAACTAAAATGATTTTTGAATACTTAATCCTAAGGAATTAGAGTAAGATCAGAGTATGGGATAATGCTATGGTAACATACCTGTATTTTATATATATAAGTATACGCTATATCTTTATTCTCCTATTTCTCTTAGACTATTCCTATGTATCTCACGAGGCTTGAATACATATATGGAAGCTAGAAGAGGAAGAGTTAACCTAGGAGGAGCCAGCACCACAACAAATGGAAACATCCGACGAAATACAAGAAGGAACCAAGGTCAGGCTCAAGCTAAAAATATTGGTGCTGGAGTCCCACAAGTGTATACGGGGGATATGTATCAGTTTTTCATGAATATGATGTAATCTGGAATTGCATCTAGAGTGTAGGAGGAAATGCAGGCATAGGAGTTCAGGAAGCTCCCGTGGTCAACATTATGCTAGCTTGAGAAGAGATTATGCAAGGCTTGGAGGGAAGCCATTTATTGGTACTAAAGATGATATATACTAATGGAGAGCTGGTTTTTGCATTGTGAAAGGATATTTGCAGACTTAGGTCTCAATGATGAGTAGAAGAGAAGGCTTGCTTCGAGATAGCTTCAAGGGGCATTTTTATTCTGGTGGAATAGTGTGACAGCTGGTGTGGATGAAGAAACGATGACATAAACCGAATTTAAAAGGATGTTCCAGGAGAGGTTCATGTCAGTGATGGCGCAGTCTATTTTGATCAAAAAGTTCACTGGGCTAGAGCAGGGAGAAATGTCTATTTTGGAGTATGCTAACAGGTTTGAGGAGTTAGCAGGGTATTGTTATGCAATGGTGGATACCGTGATGAAGAGGAATGAGAAGTTTATTAGAGGTTGATGCTTGAGTTGGCTAGGGCTACATTACCTCATATTAGAGATCCTTGTGATGTGGTTGTAGAGATGGCTTTAAGGCATGAGAAGATGCTTGCTTTCTGAGAGAAGAATAAGGCTAAGGAGGTCCAGGTGGGGCAGAGCCAAAATAAGAAATTCTTTCACAAGAAGGGTACTCAGAAGGGAGAAGCAGTAAAGAAAGGAAAGTCTGAGGTGGTTCGCTTCAAGTGCGACAAGAAGGGGCATTTTGCTAACGAGTGTTATACTGGAAAAGCGAAAGAATTGATCGGGAAGAAGAACATTAGATGCTTCAATTATGACTAGGCAGGCCATTATAAGAATAAATGCAAAGAGCCTGCTAAGGATGGGAAAGGCAAGGGTTATGCATTGGAGCCCGCTACTTCGAAACCAATGGCTCAGAAGAAAGGAAAGGCAGTGTTGGGAAATATGCTTCAAATCCATAATATGTCTATTAAGGTTCTGTTTGATACTGATGCATCGCATTCTTTTATATCTTGATGTTTGGTAGATAAGATTAACCTAAAACCCTCATACTTAGTTACTTCCTTAAGGGTTGAAAATTCGATAGGAGGGTATGCGACACTAAGGATAAATTGTGATCACCTAGATTTTGATTTGTTAGGTCATACCTTTGTTAGCCGTTTGCATACGTTTGACTTTGTTGGGATTGAAATTATATTGGGTAAGGATTGGTTAAGTGAGTATGATTCTAGGATATTTTTCCATGATAAAAAAATATCTCTTAGACACCCTAACTGTAGTTATCGCATATTTATACCGTAGAAAACCCTTGCTGTGAGGTGAATGCTTTATTGGGTGTTGTGGAGGTGGAAGATGAGTTGAATCGATTTTTCATGGTTAGAGAATTCGCAGATGTTTTTTAACCTTTAGTAGGATTACCACCGAAATAAGCCATTGAGTTTCAGATAGATTTGGTGCCTGGAGGAAAACCAGTGAGTAGGCCGCCAAGCAGGATGTCACCTACAGAGATGAGAGAGTTAAAGGTGCAGTTGGTGGATTTGAAAGACAAGAGTTTTATTAGACCTAGTAGTTCACCTTGGGGAGTAGCCGTGGTGTTTGCTAAGAAGCCAGATAGATCGTTGAGACTATGTATAAATTATCGTAAGTTGAATGAGAGGACAATAAAGAATGGATATCTAGTACAAGGAATTGACGATTTGTTCGATCAGTTGAGTGGAGCCAAGGTATTTTCTCAGTTGGATTTAGAAACATGATTTCATCATCTTAGAGTACCAAAAGACAGTATTCCTTTGACGACGTTTAATACAAGATATGGATTGTACGAATGGTTAATTATGTCATTTGGACCAACTAATGCGCCGTCATTTTTCATGAATTTGATGAATCCAGTCTTTTGAGAGCACTTAGATAGGTTCATGTTTATTTTCATAGATGATATCTTGATATACTCTAAGGATGAGAAGGAGCATAAATTTCGTCTTAGAGTTGTGTTTGAGGCACTGAGGCAGCATCAGCTGAAGCGAAGTTTTTGAAGTGCCATTTCTGGAAATAGGAAGTAAAGTTTCTTGGTCATGTAGTCTTAGAGAAAGGGTTGTCAGTAGATCTGACAAAGATTAAAGCAATGAATATTTGGAAGAGAGATAGTGACTGAGATGAAGAGTTTTCTTGGATTGGCTGGATATTATCGATGGTTTATAAAGGATATTTCGCGGATTGCAGCACCGATGACCAAGCTAATGTGTATGGATGTGGAGTTTGTGTGGACCGAAAAGTGTGAGGTAGCATTCCAGAGCTTGAAACACTTATTGACCCATGCACATGTGTTGGTTGTTTCGAAGAGGAATCATGATTTGGTAGTTTATACAAATGCGTGTGGAACGGGATTATAGTTTTGTTGACGCGGAGAGGTGAAGTAAATGCCTATGCTTCTAGACAGCTTAAACTACAAGAGGTTAGATATCCAATGCATGATTTAGTGTTAGTTGCAGTGATCTTTGCGTTGAAGGTGTGGAGATATTACCTTTTAGGAGAGAAATTTGAGTTATGTACATATCATAAGTCATTGAAGTATTTATTCTCTCAAAAGGAGCTGAACATGAGACATCGGAGGTGATTAGAGTTTATTGCTGCTTATGATTTTGGGATTGAGTACATTGGGATTGATTACATGCCAGGGAAAGGTAATAAGGTGGCAGATGCACTTAGTAGGGAGCATCTGAATGCAGTGTTGGCGATGATTGCTGAGTGGAAGGATTTGGAAGCATTGTCAGCTTGTAGGTTGTAGTGTTGATCCAAGGTTAGGTCTAGTGAAGAAACCATTGTGATGACTTGTTTAGAAGTTCAACCAATAATGATTGAGAAGATAGCTTCTAAATAGGAGGAGAATCCAAAATTAGTTGAACGGATCAGGAAGTTAAAGGAGGAAATAGAAAGAGATGACTTGAAGGATTTTAGTCTTAACCAGAATGGGTGGTTAAGAAAGAAAGGAAAGTTATGTGTTCCGAATATAAGAGACATAAGGAAAGAAGTTTTGTAGGAATGCCATCGTTCGAAGTTCACTATTCATCCAGGAGGAACTAAGATATATCATGATATAAATAGAAGTTTCTTCTAGGAAGGAATGAAGAGGGATGTTGGCTTATGGGTGAAGTAGTGCTTGAACTGCCAACAGGTAAAGGCTGAACAACAGAAGCAAATTGGGTTGCTTTAGCCGTTGGATATTCCATATGAAAGTGGGATTATATTTCTATGGATTTTATTGAGGGATTGCCAAGATCTAGAAGAGGAAATGAAAGTATATGGTTCATAGTGGATAGGCTGACCAAGATGCCAATTTCATTCCAGTTAAGTCAACTAGGATGGCACCTGCTTTTGGGAAGTTGTTTATGAAGAATGTAGTTAGACCGCATGGAATTCCTAGTAGTATTGTTAGCGATAGAGTTCTTTGTTCACTAGCAAGTTTGGAAGAGTTTACATGAGATTTTAGTAGCCAAACTTAAGATGAGTACCACTTACCATCCACAGACAGAAGGGAAAACAGAAAGAATTAACAAAGCCTTAGAGGATTTGTTAAGAGCTTATGTATTATATTTTAGTGGATCATGGAAAGACCATTTACATATAGTCGAGTTTTAGTATAACAACATTTATCAGGCTAGTATTGGGATGGAGCCGTTTGAAGCTTTGCAAGGAAGGCCATGCAAATCTCTTGTTTGTTGGTTAGAGACCCAGGATAGGTTGTTTCTTGGTCTAGATTTAATTAGAGAAGCCGGAGAGATAATTAAGTTGGTTTGAGCTAGAATGAAGGACGCTCAGTCTAAGCAGAAGAGTTATGCAGATAGAAGAAGGAAAGATAGAGTTCTCTGTTGGAGATCATGTTTTTATTAAGGTGTCACCATGAAGGGTATGGTCAGACTCGGAAGATCGAAAAAGTTGGCACCGAGATTTGTTGGACCTTTTTTTATTGCAGAGAGGATTGCGCATATAGAGTTGAGTTACCAAGTAATTTGGCAGGAATCCATGATGTTTTCCATGTTTCTCATATAAGGAAGTGTGTTAGAGACTTGGTCACTACAATTGCACCGACTGAGCTAGATGATTCCACAGTAGAGCCAGACTTGACAATAGTTAGAAAGCCGATTTTCATAATTGCAGGAGATGAGAAGAGGCTAAGGAACACGACAGTCACATTAGTGAAAGTCTAGTGGAGTAACGATGGAGAGACTGCACTTGGGAGAGTGAGAGCAAGATTAGAGACTCTTATTCAGACTTGTTTGATTGTGTACCTTATCCTAACTTCGAGGATGAAACTTTTTAAGGGGGTCTGTAACACCGCATATTTTTAGTAACATTATTTAGGAAATTTAATTAGCTAAATAAAATAAAATAATGTGTTGATTAGGGGATTTAGATTTGATTTTAATTATGGGGTAACCGTGCCATATACAAATGAACTAAAGAATTAAAATGGTAAGGTAAATAAGTGAGGGAAAAATAGGAAAAAGGATATTCTTATATCCTAAACCCATAGTCGTGTATCCTTACATTCATTTCATTTCCTAAAATTAAAATTACAAGCCGACCACCATTATTAAAGAACTAGAGGAAGAAAGCTAAATAAATGAGCTTAATCAACACCAATTTATTCAAACCCCAAACTCTTTAATCTCAAAGCTAAGGTGAATAATGACTACATCTATCTAAAGGTTTCTGGTTCTAAGTTGAATCTAATGTGTTTTGTAATGTTATACCATGATTTCAAAGGATTAAATGCTTATATATGCTTGTTGATGATTTATGTTTGTTCACATACATTTTATGATATGTTTTGATATAAAAACCCTATTAAATGACATCCAAATGCCTTGCGAATATAGATTTAGATCAGAAATGATATTTTAGAGATGGGTTTCTATTTTCATAATTTTTTGAATTAATGTGGATTTTATATTAGTTTTCTAGTGAAGAAAATGATTGTTTGGGTTTTAAATTATTTACGGCAAAATAATTATCATTTCGGGTCTGAAATTAATATGTGTTAGGAAACATATTGAAAGTGTTTTCAAGAATTTTTTTAGAATTTTCCTGAGTGTTTTAGTGAATACATAAAATTATTTAAGGTATGAGACAT
The DNA here is from genome assembly GCA_030765085.1 of Allium cepa. Classification (NCBI taxonomy): domain Eukaryota; kingdom Viridiplantae; phylum Streptophyta; class Magnoliopsida; order Asparagales; family Amaryllidaceae; genus Allium; species Allium cepa. The sequence goes on from CM060937.1 coordinate 311,321,213, forward strand.
AAATGTTTTATATATTTTAATAAGGAAGGGGTATTTTGTAAATAAAATAAATTGTTTGTTTCTGAAATCTTGGCAGCACTTTTAGAAAAGATAATTAGCAATCAATACGAATTTGACAAGCATAGTAGGTTAGTTGAAAAGTATTTCTCTTTTAAGTTAAAAACGGTTTTGACATACGTTTAGCACGATTTACCTCTTTCGGCATAAAGGTTCCAACATAGATGTTCCATCACCATCAGTTTTGAAACCAATGCATATGATATCAATACAGTTGGTATGTAGTGAATTGGATAAAGGTGGAAGTAACTGTGTCGAAATGTTGGGTTCCGATAGGGTTGAAGCTTGTCTTTGTTTTTAAATGAAACAGCTCCTACTTTGCTTTTGAAGGAAGTGCTTTCGACTTGGTTGGCTTCCGACTTGGTCAAATGTTTTCAAAGGAATGGTTTCGAATGGGTTGCGTCTTTTTGTTTTAAGTAATGCTTTCGAAGGGGTCGAAACCCCTTGCTGCCGCTTTTCTTACCTTTCGAAGACAATGGTTTCAGAAGGCATACTTTGCTTTTAAAAACAGGGCCACTTCTCTAATACTTTCAGAAGGGTGGTTTCGAAACCATCACTTCTTTACTTAGGAATTGTTTTTGAATGAAAGGCTTTGTCCTTAAATGGTTTTAATAACCCTTTTTGGTATGTTGAAGTATAACCCAAAAGGTTTCGAAGAGATGGTTTTATGTTGTTTCAAAAAATGTTTTTCACATGTTTTAAATTGAACCCAAATGCTTTCGAAGGGTTTGTTGATTACAAAGGTTTTGATGCTTTCGAAATGTTTCAAAGAATGGTTTCGAAGTGGTGGTTCGGGTTTCGAAAGGTTTTGTAGGAAAGGTTTCCAATGGTTTTGAAAGGTTTGAAAGGAAAGGTTTTCCAAAGAATTCAAAAGGCGATGTTTAAAGGTTTTAAAAGAAAGATTTCTAAGGTTTAAAGCTTTCGAAGGAAAGGTTTTTCAATGGTTTCGAAAGGAAAATTTTGAATGGTCTTGAAAGGAAGGTTTGGTCTTTCAGCCTAGGTTAAATAAAGGGTTTTACTTGGTTCTGAAAGGGGTACTTTTAATGGTTTCGAAAGGGAGAATATCAATGGATTCGAAAGGGGTACTTTCAAAGGTTTAAATATTTTCATCAACAAAGTTTTGAGTAAAGTGTGTGTGTGTGTGTGTGCGCGTATAACATAGCAAGGTGATTTTGAATAAAGCATAGAGTGTATGTATTTTCCTTATTTAAGTTTGATTTAAAGGTTTTCGATCAGTTTTAAAAGGTTTTCAAGGAAAATTTAAGGGAAGGTTTCCCTAAGTAAAATGACTTAGATATTAAAATACCATATGGGATTGGTATAGGATCGCGCCCTATACATTAGCTATAAGCCCTAGCTAATTTAGTCCAAAATTCCAGTTTGTAGGGCTTTGTCACAGGTAAGACTAAAATTATGATTACACACGAAAGGGAATATATATTTGTATACAAATAGGTTATTGGTTAGCCCGTGGAACCATTAGGATCAGGTGACCCTGGAAGAAGTTAAGTTAGGGACAGATCGTCCAGAAGATGAGTATTTAACAGATACTTAAGGACAGACCGTCCAGAAGTGGAGTGTCTAACAGATGTTAGATTATATTGATTATAATGTCTGGTGGGCCCGAGTTAGCCAAATGTTAACAATTAGCCAAACAAAACTATAGTGTTCGAACAGATAGTTCATTTATTACTTGATATTTATGTTTACATAATGATGCTTTATAGTTTTTAACTAGTTTTGGTTATAGGAAAAGATCTGCTAAAGATATGTTTTGAAAATGATGTTAGTTAGGGGAAACCCGTTCCGCTAAGCGTTGTTGTCTCGCTTAACATCAAATAACCGAGATGTATAATATTATTCGAACGAGGCTCTATGTTTGACTCGAAGTTTATGTTTCCCCTTAAACTCTCGGATGCTCAAAATTGAATTGGGTAGGCTGAAGTTTGAGATTTACAGGACTTAATAGGATGACGAATAAAGCCACCAAAGATGAGCAGGAGGCAGACGGATAGCTATTTAGGAGTTCTAGTTTTATTTTTGATTTTCGCTATGTTTATTTGGTTTTTTATGAATTTATATTACTCTAGTCAACCAAGGCGGCATCATCATATGTCTCTGTTGGCGTATTTATGCAATAGTTATATTTGATCTTTACCTGGAAAACGTTATGGGATCATGTAATTTGAATATGAACATGTTTTGGAAATGTAATGAGAAATGTTGCTTTGAAATCTATGATTTGTTTCATATTCAACTGCTTCTTATATTATGAATATCATTAACATAACCGTATTTAACCGTCAGAAGTTAATACTATAAAAGAATGCAACACCTATTGCGCTTACTTTTGGGCCTCTAGATAGAGGAAGTTACATATTCATATCATGAGATGTGATATGAAATAAGTTAGGAGGAAGGCGATGAAGTACTAAAGGTTCAATTTAGTGATGCTTGTTTGAAGCTCTTCACTTGGTGAGATTTCCATTTTATCATCAATTTTCATATTAGATATCATATTTGATGCTTTATATTAGATAGTTTAGTATCCTACATGCCAGGATAGGCATGAATGTTATTTTTGGACGTTTAATTTTATATGTGCTGGTTTGATGTTCGATAGTTGGCATTAAATACGATTACTTATGGTTATATGGTTGTTAGGAATGCGGGATGGTTATGATTGATATTGGCTTGTTCAATATGGGATTTTAGGCACGAAATTTTAAAGAGGGGGAGCGTGTAACGACCCATATTTTATGTATCGGAGGTTCGTAAAATATTCTTTTTAAATTCATATTCTACCGTATAACTTTATAATTTTGGACACTACCAAGCATTGACATTTTTTACCCATAGTAATTTTAACGGGCAATTTTGCACCTGATTTATTTTCGGCAATTTCAGTAGTTACATGTATTACACCGATATAAATTCATTGATGCACCAAAGGATTTGGACAGACGAAAAATGTCTTGGGTTAAAGAGAAAGTGTATGGGCTACGCAGTTAAATTTTTTTGAGATCAGACGCTCTTCCAGTTCATACAACATAAAATCGTTCAAGAATAGCGTCTCGAGGCACAGTTTGGGATTTTGACAAAATTTATGCCGTTGGAATGAAAAATTCAACAATTCATGTGCTTGAAGAATCGTCGCGATTGGACATTCCTAAAAAGACATACGAGCATAAAACGTTAGTTGAAATTTTAAAAAATGGAGAGAACGGGTTTACATAGACCCCAACACTAGCAATACCCTACAAATACTTCACCACTACTATAGCTACACATTTTATCCTCCATTCCCAATACTCCTCCTTCCCCACATCACAAGTCCTTTATCCCCTCTTCCCTATCCCTGTATGTCACATGTATCTCAACTTTTCATTTTTTATTATTAACCCTACATTAAACATGGTGGGTCCAACTAATTTATCAATTTGTTTTGATGAATGGTTACGATTATTTGTGGCATATATGGATAGGAAATAAAGGGACAGAGGAATTAAGCCCTCTTCCTCATCAAACCCGCCCCTATATAATTCTTTCTTTTCCTTTTTCTCCATCAAATGACCACCGTATTAAGTAAAAGTTGGGTTGCTCCATTTTTCTAGGAGCTACGCAACCAAAGCCTCGGTTCAACCCGAATTGGACTGTGGTGGTTGGAAATTGCAGATCCGATAGAACGGTGGTTATTGGAGGAATTCCAAGATGGATTTTGATAATATGGGTTTATTCGTATCAACGTGGGGAGTTTGGAAATGTAAAAGGCGGGGGATATAGATGGACGTGGTGGTATCGGTTTGTTTGAGAAGTTTGGAAATTTTATATGGTTTTCACATTTTTTTCTAAGCCGTAGATCATGGTTATGGCCGTTGTTTGTTAAGGTAATGTGGCATCGATGGAAGTGCATGCAGTGGCCTCTAGATTTTGGTAGTTACGACACGTGGTGTTGGTAGGGAGCATGGAAGAAAAAAACTAAGAAACTGAAAAAATATGGTACCAGCATGTTTGCTGATTGGCTGTAGGTGACCAGGCTAGTGGCACATTGGTGTGTTGTCAGAGGTAGTGCAAGCGAAGATGGCGGGTGCGGTGGTGCTATAGTCACGTGTGGAGGGGTGAAGTGGTGGAGTATGTGTTGGTGCTGGAGAGGAATTGGATCATGATAATGGGCTATGGGCTACAGAGAATAAAGTGAATGAGTGGAAATGGTGACATGGCATAAGAAATGGAATTTGCATGACTTTTTTACAGGTAACGTCTAATTAGGAAAGTGGCATTAGATAATAGTCGATAATTTAGTTAATTAATTAATATTTTTATCCGAATTCTTATATTGCCCATATCTTTTACATACGAGGTCCATTTTGGATGTGGTTTCTTGCGTTACACTCATGGCGGTGAGCTCTATGATTTGGCCTAGGATTGGATGACTTTTATTTGAGATGAGTGATATTACCTCTCACTATACTATGTTTGTTTGTATAGTATTAAAATGACGTTTTGAGATGATTTCTTATTTTGAAAGGTGATTTTTATTAGATTCCAACCTACATCTTAGTTCATAAAAGAATATAAAAGTGTTTTAAATGATTTTAAATCAAATATCACAATTTTTCATGAATACACTATTTTGACAAAATTGCTAGACTTAGGCTATTTTGGGTACTAATCCCACATTGGTTGTTTTAGATGTGTTATATGCATGTTATTGTAAATGTACGTAGGCCAGTATAGATGTTTGTATGCTTTTGGCTGCATGTGTGCTTGTTTGCTTACTTTGGTTGAAAATGCTTTTCTTGGAATATCCAATAGGATAGGATTTTGTGCATTGAGTTTTGTGGATGTCGTTTGGTCTTAAGACAAAAGATAGACTTGGGGATGTGCTTTGGATTTTGGGATAGAAGCTGGACATTTTAGTTTAGTTTGTACTTTGCCATTTTTGGGTGAGTACACTGCTAAAGTTTTCATTATCGACTATTATTGAGTGGTCAATATTTATTACTATCGATGATGGTCAATTTTGGCGAATTTTGATGTGGACAACAGTAAATCTTCTAGGAACAAGATGTGCTAGTCCGCTCACTCGTTCGACGTTCGATTTTGATGTTATGACTCTTCGATGAGTGGTTTTGTGGTGAAGCAAAGATGTGACGTTTTGACATGATGACTTCAAGATTCGACGTTGATGATTCCCTGATGGAAGCCGATAGCTTCGATGATGGATGGATACACTTCGCAATGCATAGAAGTCTATTGGAAGGAATTGTTGGAAGAAGGTTATGAGATGCACGATGGCATTCTCTGACTAATGATGGATGTCTAGGATAGTTTCCAACCACCATAACTTTAGATGGGGTTGTAGGGACATTCCGAGATGAACTCTACTATGGATGACATGTGCAAAAGGATTGTCGATATTCATAGGCTTCAACATTTTAATGATCCTAATTTTAGCAAACATTATTTAGAGATTTAATTAGAAAAAATAAATAAAATAATGTAAAGGGCTCGAGGAATTGAGATTTGATAATTAAACTTGAGTCGTTCCTTAATCAATATATTAATGAAGAGAATTAGACATAGGTTAGAAGGAGAGTTATGATAAGGGTAAAACAGGAAGAGTCTTTATCCCTATACCCTAATCCTTCCATTCTCTCCACTTCCTCATTCATTTTACATCGATAAACTAAAAAAACAATACTAAGTTTGGCCGGCTATTACTAGGAAGGAAAACAAGAGATCAAAGCCTAGAGATTAAAGGGAAAAGCTTAAGAAATCAATCTTAATTCAAGTCTCAACACCTTAATCCAAATCAAGGTGAATATTTAGTTACATCTCCATTTTGATGAGTAATGTTAGTTTAAAGGTAAACCTGTTTTCTTTTGCAAGTATATGTCATGTTTTCTGTTTAAAAGTGATTGTATACTATGTTGATGGTTTATGGTTTAAATATGATTTATTGTGTTATGTTTGAGTTAGAAAGCAATTTATATGACATCAGACATGAGATTTTGATATGATATGAGAATAATTATTTTAGAAGTGAGTCTAAAGTTTTATAATTTTCTAAGTGAATATGGATTTATGGTGAATTTTTTAAGTTTAAAAAATGAATAATTTGGTTTTAAATATTTCAGATGGTTAGAATATGTTTTCGGCCAATTATTGAATATAGGAAGAAAATGATTAAATTGATTTAATTTGATTTTGTGAATTTTTTCTAAGATTTTAGGAGATTTAAATAAATTATTTTAAGTAAAAAGGGCTTGTTTACTTAAGTAAAATGGGTTTAAAATGGATTAAAATGTAAAATTGTTTAACATTTAAATTTCTGACATGTGATAGTATATTTTAGAAAGAAATAAGTAAGGCAACTGTCAAACAATCACGTTTTGACAAATAATGAAAGTTAAGTGAAAACGAGTTACTTCATAAAATCAGTCTGCGCTAATTTACAATTTTGCCACTTCCATATGCCTACTTAGGCCACCATAGAACCGCTTTTACCATTTCAATGCCGTCAAAACCTATACACAAGTTAACAACAGTATAGTGTATTGAGTTTGGATGGAAGAAAATTGGGCATCGAAGGCATGCTCACGGAGGGAAGAAATCTGCTTTTTTCCAATGCTTTCGACTCTATGGTTTCGCCTTGTTTAAAATAATGGTTGTGAAGAGGCATATTGTCGCACGTATCCCATCGTCACTTTGTTAGTTACCGCAATAATATCTTTCGTCTTAGTTAGAGGCTAATTTTTTCAACCTTTAAACAATGCATGCGAAAGGGAAGACTTTCATCTTCGTACCTTCTACTAATATTGATGCCGCCTTCCCTAATATTTTTGAAAGGATTGACTTAACCGCATTTACTAATAGTTTTGGAGGCAATGGTTTTGAAGGGATAGTTTCTAAGCTACCCTCTTCTTCAAATCTTTTACTTGAGACCAATGCTTTTGAAAGTGATGCTTTCTCCCCTATTCACTTTGACCCTATAGTTTTATTAAATATTGAACTCAATGATTTTGAAAGGACGCTTTCAATGATTTCTAAAGAGGTTGTGTAAGGTTTTAACCAATGGTTTCAAAGGTATTGTTTTGGCTTTATGGCCTAATATTTTCAAAGTTAAAAAGGGCTTAATTTTTTTTTAATGGGATGGATAACCCTATTGATTTTAGGTTTTCATCAACATTGTTTTGCATAAAGCATATATATCATGGCATAAGTATTTTGAGTAAAGCAAAGAGTATAATTTTCTTGTTTTAAAAAGTTATGATTTCAAGGGTTAAATCATTTATAAAGATTGTTTTCAAGGAAATGAAATTTAAATTGGGTGGTCAGTCCAGATATTTTCTAAAAGAATGACTCAGATATTAGAAAACCAAAGGGGACTGGTGTGGGGTTGTGCCTTATACTTTAGCTAGCAGCCCCTTGCTAATATAATTCCAATAATCTAGTATGTAGGGCTTTGTCATAGGTAAGACTAAAATGATGTTACACACAGAAAGGAATACATAGAGTAGAGGTAGGTTATCAGTGAGATGCAAAACCATTATTATCGGTTGACCCTAGGAGAAGTAAGTTAAGGACAGACCGTCAAGTATTGTGTCTAATAGAAATTAGAATATTTATTATGTCTGGTTGGCCCGAATCAGCCGGTGGTTAATATTCAGCCCGATAAAATTATAATGTTCAGATGGATAGTCCATTGATTACCAAATTTATATGAATATAAGTTATTGTTGTTGTTGTTATAATCATTTTGATTTGCAAAAGATATGCTTGAAAAAGGATATAGGTGAGGGGACACCTGTATCGCTAAGCGGCATAAAACCAAGATGTAATGGAATTATTCACACCAGGCTTTATGTAAGACTCAATGTTTATGTTTTCCCCTTAAACTCTCAGGTGCTCCAAATTTAATATGAGTAGATTGAGATTCAAGGTATCTTAGGTTTTAGTAGGTGACGAATAAAGCTTCCAAAGTCGTGTAGGAGGCAAGGATTAGCTATTTATAAGTCTATCTATTATTGTTTCCATTATGATGTATTTATTGACTGATATGTCTATTTAGTACTCTGATCGTCTAAGGGGACATCTTCATATGTTGCTCTTGGTAGATTTTATAATAATCGTATTTATCTGAACCTAGGAATCGTTTTGGGATTATGTAATTAAATATAAAATATTGATTTGAAATGCAATCAGAAAAGATATTTTGAAATCTCTACTAATTTTCTTTCATATTCATGCGCTTCTGATATTATGCATACCATTAACATTATTTTATTTTGTCACCAGAAGTTAATACTATAAATGATTGTAGAATCTATAGCAGTTAGCTTTAGGCCTCAACAGAGGGGTTGCTACAGATTTTTACTCATAATGCAAGGTTATGTGTGATGATATTCATTGGTTACAACGTATGCCCTAGATACATAACATGTGGTTACGGATTATGCATTAGATCACAAGATGTTTTGATCTGTTTACCCTAGACAATTATGGAGTATGCTGTCTAGTTCTTGGCTTACTGGGTGACATGGATTCGAGTATCGAGAAACTAGGACGTTGAGTAGTTCTTAACTTTATAAGGGTGGTCATACGAGTATCATATATCCAGCGCGCTGAGTGGGTTATTGTGAGGATGGATGATGGATATTGCTGACGAATTTCTTTGCTAACCTCAAAAAGTGTGAGGAAAGTGAGAAGTGGTCGAGCAGAGTCTTTAATAGTCCTAGGCTAATTTACTAGGAAGGAACATGCTCCATGGTTAGTTCATGCTAGTCTTGAAGTCATGAGTGTTTTGGGAATTCAAAATAAATTATGATTTCAATCATAAATACTTGAGAATTCAGAAAACAAGCCACGGTTCAAGGAATCAACTTGTTGGTCATATGCCCTTTCGATGGCGAAGTTTTGTGTAAAAATTATAAGAATCACAAATCGTAATTCTAATTTCTTTATTCATATGCAATGCGATTGTAAAAGTCCAAGTCCTTATTTGCAAAAACGGTCACAAGATTATAATTAGCACTAAAATATCCATATTAACTTAGAGTTATAAAGTTTAAAAGCAAGAAATGAGAAATAATTAACCACCCCTCCTCCATTCCCCTAGTGCAACAATCGGTATTTTACGTATCTGTTGATCATAACAATTTTTTATTTTATTTGTGTAAGGTCGTATGATTCAATAATTTTGGGATATGACTCTCAGGGACATTTTACATACTTCTGATATTTCCCAAATTTCTTTCTGATAATTTTGACCCTAAAAACCTTGTTTTTTCTATAACTTTTGGTAGGTGTCGTGGTCTCAGACCAGTTCCACTACTTCAGGATGGTAGTTTCCCTTTTGCAATGTGCTCATAATAAAAAACGGACTTACAATTAGGAAGTTATGCTTATTTTAAGTTTTAAAACCTATTGGTCAGAATTAGAATATAATTAATTAAGTTTATTCGTAAACCTATCATCTACTTTGAAAACCACTATAAACAGAGGGATGAAGGGTCGAATTTAAACTTTTCCCTCTCATTTCAAATCAAGTCTAAAGCCTAAATAGCGCTAAATCCATCGCAATTCATCCAAATTTCTCTCTAAATCAAATTAGATTGTTGATTAGTGATTAAATCATCAATTAGAAGGTCGAGATCATCAATTTGCTTGACTTGGAGTGCTTTTCTTGACTATCTGGATTAGATCTATATAGAAATTGGTTGAATTTGGTAATTAGTGAGTGGTCTATGCCTTCTCACTATACTATGCACGTTTATATGTTAGATTTATAGGATTTAACATTTTTTGAATTGAATTTTGGCCATAAAACCTTATCTAACTCTAATTACATATTAATCCAAGCGTGTGGTATAGATTGATTAGAACTTACCTTTGCTTATGTTTTTATATTCATGCAATATGTAGATCTATGTTAGAGATTGACCTGTTTATCTTATTTCTAGGGAATGCATGTTTGAATAGATGAAATTTCTTGTTGTTCTATGTTTAAATGATGTGATTTGATGTTGTTTATTAGTGTTTCTAATGTTTAGAAAGACTGGTAGGAGAATTGAGCATATCAGAGACAAAGATGGTCGGAATTGGATAAAACTTGAAGGTGAGGCTTTAGAGTATGGAAAGAGCATAAGCTTTAAGTCGCGAGCTCCAATTCATGAAGCACACATGTTGGCACTGACATGAGGAGCTCGGCTCCGATTTGACTATGTTGGTTCTATGGGCTATCGATTTTGTAGAGAGTGAGATTAAGACTAATGGAGGTTGCCCAAGGAGATGGATTGGTGATTGCTAAGTGGTGGAGGCTATGCCGAATTATTTCTAGATCATGATGTGTATTGCTTTGAAGAGGAGACTTATTTCTATACCAAGATGTTTGGGATGGATAGGTTGAGTTCAAAGCATCTAGGCATAGGGTACTAGAAGCAAGGAAGAAGCGAAAGAAAATTCAGCCATTAGTTAGCTAAGTAGAGAGATCGACACTGACATTAGTATCAAATTGTCATGATGAGTCCAATAGGAGTGGAACTTCTGGGGAATAGTGTAGAAACTCTAGACATCATTTTCGAGGTGCTGGCTCATTAGCATTAGGTTTGGATGACGACATAACAACATGATGAATAGATAAAATCTTTGGATGTTGGCTCGTATTAGGCAAAGATGGCGACTCGGTAATGGAGGGAGACAATGGATTGGGGAATGTATTAGGATTCCTCGTGAATAATGGAAACTTGATTCAGCAAGAAGGGCTCAGTATCCAAAAGGAGCAAAGAAGGGCTCGAATATGTATGTGCTAAGGAATCGTTGATGCTCGGAATGTTTTCTTGTACACTCGAAGTAAGGGTATTATAAGTAGGGTTGCACACGGAGTGGTAGCGAGGATCTGAATACCCTTGTAACATTCTCGAATTTTAGCCATGTTTAATTTGACAATTAATTTAATTTTGAAATTAAATTGTGAATTAAATTGAGTTTTTCTAAAATAAAATGAAATATTAGTTGTTTATATATATATGCATTGATTTTTTTAGTCGAATATTAAGTTTGGAAAACTCAGTAATAAATATATTGGAAATAAATTGGATTTGAATTTTTTTTATTAATAAGAATTTGTTTCTGATTTTATTAAATATGCATTTTGATTTAAAAATGATATTTTGAATTTAATGTGATAAATTTTTCAAATGACTAATTAAGAATGAAATTCTAATATATTAATTCATGTGTAGTTAAATTGTAAAATCAGCTTTTGCTTTAAAAGATTATATAAATGATTAATACATAAAATGTATTTATTTAAATAGGAAGTATGATATAAAGTTATATTTTAAATATTATTTAGTGTTTAAATTATATGTCGTAGGTTATAAAAGTTTAAAGGTTATTTAAAAGTTAAATTTTATAATTTACATATGTGTGATTATTTATTAAAGTATAATTTGTTTTAAAATTCAATTTTTCTTAAGATTTTATAAAAGAGAATGCGTTTGTTGAATAATAGAAATTGTATATATAAAAACATTTTTTTTAAACAAGTGTAAACAAAATAAAATACATATGTTAAAAATAAGTACTTAAGGGTTAAAATACAATTTTTAAATTAATTAGGATAAAGGACTTAAACACAATTTTAATTACATATAAGCATTTTTTAAAGGAATTAACAAGTGTTAAGTAAGAATTATCATGTGGTAACAAGTGGCATTAATTTTGTTTAAAATGAATTAAATTTTATATTGAAGAATAAAAACAAAACTACATTACTTTCTCATATCTTTAACATCAGATCTGAAATAAGAAAAGAAAACAAAATCATCTCAAGATCAAAACCTAAGGCAAATCAGGTTATAAATCCAATTCAAAAACCTGTAAATCAACTATTCTTCAAACCTGGGAAAGATGAAGATTCAAAGCAACTAAGTCAGGAATCAAACAAATACAAACTTGAAAACAAAAACTGGAAAAAAACAGAATGCAAATCAAAATCTAAATCTAGAATCAAAATTTTAGCGTTCAACCTAGGATCAAGCTTCAGATCTAAAACAACAACATCAAGCAACTAAGCCTGTAATCAAGCAGGGATCAAGTCTGGAAACTAAGCCAGGCTTCAAAGCAAAACAATATCAAACAGTAAAAAGATCAGATCAATTTTTAAGTCCAAAACAAAATTCCAGTTCTCTGCTTTCAAGCTATCTAGGTGAGCAAACCTTTAAACCCTTATATATACTTGAAGTTGTTTGTTTGTTTGTGAATGTGCATGCATAACTGTGTGAATATTTGTTTATATTGGCATGTGCATGTCTGGAAACTAGAAAAATTAGCCTCTGTTCTTTGTGATAGGCATAAGTTAATTTCAAAAAAAATTCAAATCTCTCATTCGAGTCAATATTAACCTTTGATGTTTAAATAAAAGTTGTTTGTTGAAGTATAATGATGATTATAAAAATAGTTTCAGGATGTTAAAATCAGCAAATAATTATAAAAATGAAAAAACACGGTAGAAATCAAAGTTATGTTGAAAATCAATATCAATAACTTCATCTCTGTATCATAGGGTCTAGTTTACATAAGTGAATCATGAATTTTAAGACAATTTTTGTGATTTTTAATTGAGTATTTGATGTGAATTCGAAAATTGTTCGAATTTGGGTTTCTGATCAATTGCCTTTGATCGAGAACAATTGGGATCTCGGAATTTGGCATGGAGGATGCCAGGGTTTCAGGCATCGCTGGAAAAATATGGAGGCATTTTTCTAATGGCCGTGGTGGCCGTGAATTGGCGTAGTAGGGTTTATGTTGCAGTTTTGGTCAAGGGGCTTTCTGGGTTAATTCCACTGTCAATATTTGATCGAAGCCGATCGGACCCCAGAGGATTGTTGCGTTGTCGTATGGTGTTGCCGTGGACTTGTTGGAGGTGCATCAGGCGGTTAAAGTTGGTGTGACGAAGCAGATTTAGATGATAAGGTCAGGTTCCAGTTTGAATCGAGAAGCTCGATTTCGTTTTGCTACTGCGTTCGATGATCTATGGGTTCGAGTTCGTCGGCAAGATCAACGTCGAAGCGTTGGTGATCGGAATGATGGCTGGAAGTGTTCAGGCCTTATGTGCATGTGCACATTGATGTGGTGGTGTCAGGGATTGTTACTAGAGGAAGAAGAGGATGTTGCTCGAAGTGAATTTCGGGGAAATGATGGATTGGCTCGAGTGTATTTGCGTTGTATTGGGTCTTTTCAAAAACTTAACCAAATTTTTAAAGTTGAAAAGCATTCGGGTGAGATTGGGAGGAAACCCGAGGTGAAGGGCTTGTTGACTCGGGGATGGACTTGAGTGAGTCTCGGAGTTGATATAAAAACAGTCTTTTTTTACTTTAAAACAAAAATTCAAATTTTTAAACATTCTTAAATCCATGTTTTAGATAGTGCTTTGAACTTAGGTATTGGATTAATAAAAGTTTTAAGTAAGATATTATTAAAGGTAATCAAGTTTAAATTATTTAATTTATGGCATTATTTAATTAATCATTTTAAATAAATAATGTAATTAAAAGTAAATTGAGATGAAATATTAATCTGTAATTCTTAATTAAACTTAATCTCTTATGTTAATGTTGATTAATCATGAGGCTAATTAATTAAAGATTTTGATAATGATTTAATGATAAATCAAGATAGATGATTTATAATTACTTAAATAATTAATAAATAGTTAATTAAAGGTTAATTAATTATTAATTTAAGATAATTAGTTTATAATTAAGAATTAATTAATCAAGGTAATTAATTAAAGGATAATAAATTAAGGGCTAACTAATGTAATTAATTAAGGATAATTAACTAAAGAATAATTAAATAATTAAGGATTAATTATTTAAAGATTAAAGATTTACTCATTTTTTAATTAAGGTTGATTAATTAAAAATTTAAAGTTAATTAATTTATAATTGGTTAATTAACCCGGATTAGTGATTAATATGGTTTCAATTAATCAAATGATCAATTAATCTTACTTATGGATGACTGTATTCTATTGAATGCTGTGAATTGTTTGTTATCTCTACTGTGTGATGCTTTGTGATATGAATTGTTTTAATTAAAGCTATGATGAATGTAATTTATTTTAACTGTGATAAATGTATATTGTTATCTGTGAATCTGTGTATGGAAGATAAGCATTATAGAGATATACTGCTTATCTATAATTACTGTGCTTGAATCTGTGATGATTGACGATGTTGCACTATTGTGTAAAAACCCTGGACTGCGCTATACACAAACAAATATGGATTGAACGAGGAAATTGGTTAAGTCACAAATTTTTGAAATGGTTTTAAAAATTGAATTTTGAATCCAAAAGGTTTTGGAAATGGAATTGGGTTAAATGTGAAAAGCTTTTGAAAAGGAGTTTTAAAAGATAAAATTTATTTTGAATAACTTGATAAAGTTTTATAATTTGATTTAAATTTGAATTCAAAGTTTGAAATTGAATTCTATGTTTGGAAACTATTGTTTAAAAATGTTGTACAAGTTATTAATGTGTTTATATAGGTTTAAAACCATTCTAAAAGGATTATTTTAGAATTTGAATATAACCCAAGGGCTTTAACTTGTACAAATGAAATTCGATTTTTTTTCTAAATGAAAACTATTTATTTTCAAATAATTAAATCTTTCATATATGAAAAGAATTTCCAATTTGTGTTAAAAGGATTTCAAGTTTGAAATGAAAATGGTTTCCCAAGTTATGAATGAATCTTTGGAAATTGTTTTGAAAGCTTTGAATTAAATCTTTGATTTAAAGATTGGATGAGTTAATCCGATTTGAAATGAAAATTGTTTTGAAATCTGTGAATAAATCTTTGTGAAAGATGGGTGAACTTTGTGAAATGAATCTTTTTGTTTAAAGATTTGAAAATGGTAATTTGCTTAAACCATTTGAAAGGAAAGTTTGGGTTTTAAAGTCGTTACTTAATTGAAATCCCAATATCCATATGGATTTTAAATATTGCGCTCATTATTCGGTTTAGCTGAGAGAGGACCTTGTGTCATATAACCTATTCCGAATAATGATACGACGTTATGGATAGCATTTGAAGACCAGTGGTGAAGACCGGATATTTTTGAAAGCGAAAGGATAACTCGTCGAATGTCTTTGCACCGACTGGTCCCCGGTATAGAGAGATCTCTATATGTGATGGAGAGTCCGAACGTGATTAGGGATTATCCGAATTTGCAACGGCTTCTTTGGAATAGCCTTCGGTTCTGTTCGAACCTGGAACAGACTTGTATGGATGTGTGTCTGACGTTACACTTTGAGATGTAAAGCTGGTTTCTATCAAATGCATTTCTTTTTTGTAGCAGAGATTTATTCTCTTAGCTTAACACCCTTCTCTGAGACATATGAGCTAAAAGGTTATGTAGTTGATGGTTACTAGCGATACATTCCCAATTTGGTAATGTGGCATACGAAGTGTTGCTCATCATTTGTTGATCGAAGCATAGCTTTGCGAAAAAGCGTAGCTTTGTGGACGAGACTGCATCAGGACCTCACACCCCTGAAATGGTCGAAACAGGAAAGATGCGGCAAGGTTGCAGGGGTCGCGCCCCTAGGTATGTCTATTTCTTCTAGAAAAGGGTGGTATCATGGTATGGAGCCCAGATACTAACTCATGTGGACACTGTAAATTTATTACTGTGTGATGTTGCTTTATGGTTGAGGATCCTTGGATAAAGGCCACAAACGACCGAGGATGGTATATCTTAGGTGTTACTCCCAGGTAGGGAGTAAACCGACCTTGTGTTGGCAGAGATCCGGGTGGGTTCTCGGGGCATCCCTTCAGAGGCGTTCCTATGTGGCAATAGGAAGTTCCTTAGCCTGACCATTTGTTGGAAATCCAAACATCCAATACGCCTGTATAACCTGCCACCTCAGGTGGTAGCTATAGCAGGCATAATATAATGGTACATATGCTGGCTAAGATTAATATTATACTTTTGAAATGTTTTTCACTATGCACTAATAATAATATCAAAAAGGATTTTGTGTAGTAAGCATGTTTGACTATCATAAGGAGAAATCTCCCTCAAGTGTGTGATTGCATGGTGTGTGCCGGGAGGCCTTACGGTAGTATCATTTTCCAAAAAGCATTGTGAATTTCATTTTAATTTATTTTGTTCAAACCAAATATTTTTGTTTGCTCATACCAGTCGCATGACTGACCTAGACTTTATTGTTCCTTTCCTAACTCTGGATGCCCACAAATTTCCACACGGGCAGTCTAGAGTTGGCTTTTTCAGATAATCAAATAGCACGGGTAGATTCGATAGCCTTCGAAGTTTTTGGTTTGGTAGCATTTGGAAATCTTCTTCAGTCTTTGGATCTTTGAAGTTTTTTGGCTTGGCAATCGCATTTGGGATCGGATTTGCTATGAGTTCAGCTTTATGGTGGTTCGAGCTTGAAATTTAGAGCTTTGGCTTTGGAGTTTTGGTTTGGAGTTGCAGTATTGGATTCTCTTGAAGACTTTGCTCATGTCAATATATTCCGCTATGGTGTTGTGTTGTAAATATTCTCTGTGGTGTTGGATATGTTGTACCATGATGTATCTAACATTGTATCTATGTTGTATATCAATGTTATCTTCTTTTGTTTCCATTGTGTTGTTTTTCATCTAATTTTGTTGCAAGCTCCGGCGATGCGGATTTCAATGTCGTTTGTCGGGCATCGAGTTCATGTCGTCACAACCCTGGGCCAACAGCTTTGGTCTAACTAGCTTTGAAGCTACGAGACACATATCGAGCTTTCGGCTGCAAGAGACGAGAGTACATAGAAAATCTATATTTCCATCGGTCCTCTGTAGTAAGGAGGCCGTACAAGTTATCATATGTTCAGAGCATAGTGACGAGTGATAGTGAGTCTTGTTCGATGGATGCTATGGTTGGTTTGGTTGTTTTCCTTTATTAGGCTATCACTTGAGGGTATCATTAGGAGTGGGTACTAGAGATAAGGATATATGGACATCCACTATGGTATTTTCTATTGTACCTTAGTGGTATCCTAGAGTAGCATATTATACTATTATGTGCTAACTCTTTAGTTGTAGGAACAGGTCAGGTATGGTTCGTGCACTTTTGTTTCTTACCATATTTACCTGTATAGTATTTCGAGATTTATTTATTGCTTGCACCAGACTATTATCTGACTCAATGTTTTATGTTTTTCTTCTTATTATCAAGGTACTCTTAAATTAGTAGAGTATATAATAGGTCTATGTGACGCATTAGCTATTCAGAGGACAAGATAGATGGAGCTATATTGTATTATGTGCATATATGCAGTCTATGCTTATTCAAATGTGTAGTAGTGGGGCGCCTTAGCACTGAATGCTTACTATTTGTATTTGGGACAGTTGTTGAGTTTGTTTCTGTTGTATAAACACTACTGTTGATGTATAACTTGTTGGGTATTATACTCTGATGGTGATTTTTTTACATTGTCATTACTATCTCTTCTATTGTATATGTGAGATTATAATTTTTCCATGCGCCATGAGATATATGATAGACTATATGCTGCATTTATTCATTCTAACCCTAATGATCATCCTATATTGGTCTGGCACGACTACAACGCACTATTTATAATCTATTGGTGCCGATGGTATAGCGTACTCGTCACATTTGGTATCAAAGCATTGGTTACATGATTAACCTCAGTTGATAGAGCAATCTAGTAGAGATAAGGAAGGAGTTGTCGCCTTAGGCTGGATCTAGACTGTATATATACATGGGAGAGTGCGTACTTGTTATAAGTTTGGTTTTCAAAATCATATAGTATTATAGTATAAGTTGCATGCGTATGAGCACTATAGAAATAATGTTTTTTTATGAGAGACTGATCATTCTTGTTATAAAAAAGGATGAGCCAGTATATGGGAAATATCGTGAGATTGGCTTCAAGGGTGGAGGAAAGAGTGGGATCCTGCTATGCCTGATTTCCAAGCTACATTCAATGCTATAATGGCTAATATAATGAGAAATACTTCTTGAGTTGTGATGGGAGAAGGTGCTCCAGTGCAAGCGCCTAGGGCTTATTTCCCTAAGTTAAGCAAAATTTACACCATTTTGGGAGGGAACAATTCAATCGAACAGAATCAGCCATTGAAGTACGAGATTTGTTGGATACCTGTGAGGGAATCTTCGATATGGATGTGGAAAATGCTATGAAATGAAAGTTGGCTTCGAGGAAGCATCAGGGTCGAGCTATGAATTGGTGGAATGTTGTCACTGTTGCTACTCCTAAAGACCAGTTTCCATGGGATTGATTTAAGATGAGGTTGGAGAGAAGTTCATTGAGGCTGCTTAGAATTTGGTATTGTTTAGGAAATTCATTGATCTCAAATAAGGTGGGATGACGATTTCTGAATATGTGGTATAATTTGATGCTTTGTCTAAGTATGGGATGTCATTCTACCCCCTTAAAGAAGAATGAAAATTTCATCATAGGATTGGATGACTATATTAAGGAGAAGCTAGTGGAGTATATTTATGAGCCATTTGAGAAGCCGATAGAGAAGCTGTTTCGCCATAAGAACCTATACCCCAAAGCTGGTACTTCTATTTATTGTTTCTATTGAGGAGGAGGAGCCAAAGCCGCATCAATGCAGCGAAGGCAGGAAAAAGTGGAATGGAAAGAGGAAGCAGCCCCATGGCAAGGGTGGCAAGAAGAAAGGTAAATAGGATCCCATTTGTTATGGATGTAAATGAAAGGTTAATTTGTACAAGTTGAGTGATAAGAAGTGCTACAACTACAATAAACTGGGGCATTTGAAGAAAAATTGTCCAGAACCGGTGAAGGATGAGTGGATAGCGAAGGCCTATCCTTGGGACATACTCTTGACTTTGTCAAACGCTTCCTTGGCAATGGAGAAAGGGAAAGGAGTTGTCATTCAAGGTATGCTTTCTATTGGTGATGTTCTTGTTTGAATTTTGTTTGGTATTGGTGTTTCACATTCATTCATATGTAGTGGCCTAGTAGACAGATTGGGATTGAGACTTGAGATTATAGACCAGCCCTTGATCGTGACAAACCCTGTTGGAGGCTCGACTAGCCTGTTCATGGTTTTCACCAGTTTAGTTTTATCGAGCTATGGATGATCTTTCGTTTGTGATTGCTTTGTTCTGACTTTCTATGTGTTCGGGATTATCTTAAGAATGGATTGGCTAATGAAGTATGCAGCTATAGTAGACTGCGAGAAGATACTGGTAATAATCGGAGATGTTGATGGGCAAACTATAGTGATTAGCTGCCTACCAAATGATGGGGTGATGGTTAGTTTTCTATATTCACTTGAGATTCTACAGTAGTGGTTGTCATCTATGTCGATTGCTAGAGAGTAACTGATTATCATTGAGGAAGAGACTGGACTATCGCTGCATAGGGAGAGGAGTTTTGGACAGACTTAGTAAAGGAAGCTAGACCGATAGTTATGCCTTTGAGGTGTATGGAACCAAGTGAGCAAAAGGAATTAATGGTTCAAGTGAATGACATATTATGGAAGGGGTTCATTCGAAGAAGCATATCTGAGTGTGGTGCACCTTTTGTATTCGCAGCTAAGGGAAATGGCTCTTAAAGGTTATGTATGGATTATTGTAAGCTGAATAAAGTGGTGAAGAGAACAAGTACCTACTTCCACGTATTGATGACTTTTTCAATCAGCTGGTGGGAAGCTGTTCTCTCAAATAGATTTAGCAACAAGATTTCACCAGCTTAGAGTAGCGAAGGAGATTGTGCCTATTACTGCATTTCGTGCACTATTAGGTTTTTATGAGTGGTTAGTGATTCCATTTGGTTGACCAACGCTATAGCATACTTTATAGATCTCATGAATCGGGTTTTCAAAGACTAGTTGAATAATTTTATGTTTATATCTGTGGATGATATTCTATCTACTCTAGAACAGAAGAGGAGCACAAGACACAATTAAGAATTGTGCTAGAGATATTGAGGAAGCACAAGTTAAGAGCAATGTTCTCTCAGTGTCACTTCTGGAGGGAAGAAGTGAGATTTTAAGGTCATGTATTTTTGGGACGGCGTATAGCATTGGATCCTACGAAGGTGACAATGGTCCAAGATTGAAATTAGCCCAAGAATGCTTTGAATGTGAGGAGTTATTTAGGATTAGAGGGATATTATAGACACTTCATTAAGGAATTCTCAAAGATAGTAGCACGGTTAGACAATTTGATGAAGTTAAATAAAACTTTTGTTTTGGATGCAAAGTGCGAGCATGGGTATGTGAATCTGAAATAGAGGTTGATGAGTGCACCAGTGCTAACCATTCCAAGTGGAAATGAAGATTTAACGGTATACAATGATGCATGTGGTACTAGATTGGGTGCGGTGTTAGTATAGAAGGGAATGGTTGTTGCGTATGCCAATCGATAGATAATGCTGGCCGAAAGTGATATCTAACTCATGTTTTGGAGCGGCGGTGATTTTTTTGCTTTAAAGATATGCAGGCGCTATCTATTGGAAAACAGGGTTGAGCTATTTATGGATCTTAAATCCTTGAAGTATCTTTTCCCTCAGAAGGATCTCAATCATCATCAGCAACGATAGTTAGAATTCTTAGCCTATTATGATTTCGATATTTCCTATACATTGGGTAAAGGGAATGCGGTCGTTGATGCATTAAGTAGAAGACATGCTGGGTTGGGAACAATGTTTTTAGAATGCAAGTAAATAAAGCATATTGTCGAATTGGATTTTAGGCCTCACTACAAGCTAGAACCTGTATTGTTAGCCAGCTTATCGACCTAACCTACTCTTGTAGAAAGGATTGATACTAGTTAGAAGCATGATGTTTAGCTAGCAGAGATCACAACGAAGATAAAGGAAGGTGTAGAATCTGAAAATATGAAGCACTATGAAATCGACCGAGAAGGTTGGCTTCATAAGACTGGAGGTTGTTTATTTCCAATGTTGATGGCTTGCAAGGTAAAGTGCTAAGAGAGTGTCACCATTCCAGGTTCACCATTCATCCCCACGGTAACATACCAAGATAGGAAGCGAACCTATTGTTGGGAAAATATAAAGAGGGATGTTGGGTATTCATCTCAGAGTGTATGAACTGCTAATTAGTAAAGGCAGAGTAGAAGAAACTAAGTGGATTGTTGCAACCATTAGAGATTCCTGAGTGGAAATGAGAGCAAGTATCGGCGTATTTTAAAGATGGTATGTCGAGGATTTGAGCAGGGCACGATTGCATTTGGGTCATAATAGATCGTTTGACCAAGAGTGCGAGGTTTATACCCATCAAGTCAAGTAGAACGATATCCAAGCTGGCTGAGTTGTATGTAAAGTGGATAGTACGATCTCACAGTGTTCCAAAGAGCATTGTAAGTGACTCAGACCCGCTATTCAGTAGTGGGTTTTGGAAGAGGCTTACAAGAGGCGTTAGGGACTGAGCTGCAACTTAGTACTGTTAATCACCCGCAAGTGGATGGACAAACCGAGAGAGAAAACTGTATATTAGAAAATCTCTTGCGAGCTTGCATTATAGACTATGTTGGATCATGGGACGATCATTTGCGTTTGGTAGAGTTTGCATACAGCAATAGTTAGCAGTCCAGTACTTGATTGGCCCCATATGAAGCATTGTATGGAAGATCATGTAACGCTCCTTTACGTTGGTTGGAAGCAGGCAAGAAATCAATACTTAGACCAGAAATGATTAGAGAGGCATCGAAGAAGATTGAGATGATTTGGAAATGAATGAAAGCTACTCAGGGTCGATAGAAAAGCTATGCGGATAAAAGATAAAGAGATTTGGAATTTTCTATCCAAGATATGGTATTTGTGAAGTTTTCTTCTTTAAAGAATGTAGTTCGATTCGGTAGAAAAGTAAAGTTGGCATCAAAGTTCACAGGTCCTTTTTCGATAATCGAGAGGATAAGGAAGCTGGCATATATAGTCGAATTGCTTTAGAAGATGGCAAGCTTGCACAACGTTTTTCATGTCTCTTATCTACAAAAGTTTGTGCACGATCTGGGCCTGATGATTACACCGAATCAGCTAGAAAATGTCATGGTAGAACAAGAAGTTTCTACATCTCATAAGCCAACTTGTATTGTTGGGTACAATATGAAATAGCTTTGGACAAAAACGGTGAAACTAGTTAAGGTATAATGGAGTGGAAGCGATGACGATTGTACATGAAAGACAGAGGAGATCATGAGGACCAGGTTTCCTGAGTTCTTTGAATAGTAAGACCCAACATTTATCATATCTACTACCACTATTGCATATTATATTAGACAGGTTAGTATTCTACATGCTCTGGTAGATCACTTGTGCTGTTGATTGCATGGTTGCTTGTTTGATATGTGTGATGGCTATTTATGATTGGTAGGCATGTGAAACAATTATGGTTGCTTATACTTTGGCTTGTTTGGGGATATCAAAGGAGAAATTCCCAAGGGTAGAAAATGTAACGACCCATATTTTTCGTTTGAAAGATTGTAAAATATTTTTATTTTATTTGTTTGAGGTCGCATGATTATATAATTTTGGGATATGACTCATAGCGACATTTTACACATTTACGAATTTTTCTCAAATTTCTATGTGACCATTTTGACCTAGA
The DNA here is from genome assembly GCA_030765085.1 of Allium cepa. NCBI lineage: Eukaryota > Viridiplantae > Streptophyta > Magnoliopsida > Asparagales > Amaryllidaceae > Allium > Allium cepa. The sequence goes on from CM060937.1 coordinate 311,343,925, forward strand.
AAAACTTGTTTGTGCTATAATTTGGGTAGGAGTAGAATTAGGTTCTCAAACGAATTCCATTGCTTTAAGATGATGGTTAGAGTGGTCATAATAGAAAAATGGACCTATCTTAAGCAATTCTATCTCTTTTAAATTTAAAAACTGCTATCCAGAATTAGTGTGTAAATAATTAAGTCCATTAGTCTAATTTGAGAACCACTATAATAGAGGGCTAAAGAGTCAAACAAAATCTTTTCCTCTGATTCCAAATCAAGTCTAAACCCTAATTAGCCCTAAATCTATACTAATTCATCAAAATTTCTTTGTAAACCAAAACTAGATAGTTGATTAGTGGTTAGATCGCTAATTAGAAGACGGTGATCATCGCTTAGCTTGACGTGGAGTGCTTTTCTTCGCTGTTCGGATTAAGACTACACACAAATTGAATGAATTTGGTAATTGACGAGTGGTTTATGCCTTCTTACTATACTATGCATGTCTATATGGCAGAATTATAGGATTTAACATGTTTTATTGATTTTTTGCCATAAAACATTTTCTAACTCTAATTAGATGTTGACCCATGCATATGATATAAATTGATTAGAAATCACCTTTTTTATTTTCATATATTCATGCAATATGTAGATCTAAGTTAGAGATTGATTTGTTTATCTTATTTTTGTGGACTGCATGTTTGAATGGACAAAATTGCCTGGTTTCGATGTTTGCATGATGTGATCATATGTTGCTTGTTAGTATTTAGGATTTAGAAAGATAGGTAGGAGAATTGAGCATATCGGAGGAAAAGTTAGTTGGAATTGGAGGAAACTTGGAATGAAAGCTATACAGTATGAGAAGAGCATTGGGTTCAATTCATGAGTTCCAATTCATGAAGTCAGGTCGACATCGATATGAAGAGCTCAACATCGACGTGTTTTGGTTTGTTCTATAGATTATCGGTATTGGTGAGAGTGAGAGTAAGACTAGCGGAGGTTGCCCATGGTAATGGATTGGTGATTGGCTACATGGTGAAGGTGATGCCGACTTGTTTCTAGATTGTGAAGTGGAGTGGTATGAAGAGGAGAACTATTTCTGTACTGAAATTTTTGGGGTGGGTAGTTTGGGGTCAATGCATATAGGCATATAGTACTAGAAGGAAGGAAGGAGTGGAAGAAAACTCAGCCATTAATTGGCTAAGTAGAGAGATCAAAATGGATATGAAGAGGTTGGTATCAACTTGTCATGGTGAGTCTAATGGGAGTGGAACTTCCGAGGAATGGGGTAAAGGTTTTATAGATCATGGTGGAGGTGTTGGATCATTCGCATCAGGGTTGGATGATGACATAACAGCATGATGAAAAACTAAACTCTTCGGATGTGACATTATTGGGTGTAGGTTTAGAAGATTATGGCGCATTAATGGAGAGAGCCTAGGATCAAAAAATGTGGAAGGATTCCTCTTGAAAAATGGAAATTAGATTAAGCAAGAAGGGCTTGGTGTCCAAAAAGAAGTAAAGGAGGGCTCGAAAATGTATGTGCTAACGAAACATTGATGCCCAGAGTGTTTTCTTGTGTAGTCGAAGCAAGGGTATTATAAGTAGGGAAGCCGATGGATTGGTAGCAAGGATCTGAATACCTTGAACTAATGGCTTTGGATCTAGTGTCTAGCTTTACGGATACATGATATGTATCTAGCTCTGGGCTACATGATATGAGAGTATGCATAAAATCAAGATTTCCATTAGCCCTTAGCAATAAGGAGGCCATATGAGTTATCAAATATTTGGGGCATAAAGCCGAGTGATAACGAGTCTTGTTTGATGGATGTTATGGTTGCTTTGGTTGTTTTCCTTTAGTGGGCTATCACTCGAAGGTATCATTGGGAGTAGGTACTGGAGTTAGGGATGTTTGGACATCTGCTATGGCGTTTTGTATAGTACATTTATGATATTGTAGACTAGAATATTATAATATTATATGCTAATTCTTTTGTTGCAGGAATAGGTGAAGTACAGTGCATGTACTCTTGTTCCTTACCATGTTTACTGATATAGTATTTTGAGGTTCATTTAGTGCTCACACCAAGCTATTGTCCAACTCGATGTCTTTATACTTTGCTTCTTATTTTCTTGGGTACTTTTAAATGAGTAGAGGAGATAATAGGCCTAGCAGATATAGTAGCTGTCCAGAGGATGAGCTGGATGGAGCTATCTTGCATTATATACATATATAGAGTCTTCGCTTATTCTGCTGTGTAGCATTGGGGAGCCTTAGCTGTGACTGCTTACTTGTTTAATTTGCGACATTTGTCGAATTTGTTATCATTGTGTAAACTCTTCTATTGATGTATAACTCTATGGATATTATACTCTGATAATGATTTTTTCATATAGTAATTACTACATCTTCTGCTGTATATGTGAAATTATATTTTATCCATGCGTTGTGAGATATACGACAGGTTAGATTTTGCATTTGTTCATTTTAAAGCCTGATAATCATCTTATATCGCTTGGACCTGACTGCAGCGTACTTTTCATATTCTATTGGTGTCGATGGTATAAGGTGGTCGTCAAACTGAAGTCCATGTTATTACATGTAGAAAGGTATGACATGGATGTCATGTGTCAATGCGGCATGCTCAACCTTCGTCATCAATGTCCATCTCGATGGTGCTTGGGATATTGCTTTGATTTGATGATTGACGACATCCTTTGGTGTATGATATGCCATATGCTCTTGTATATTGTTGGCATGCGGTGACCTTCATTTGTTTTCTACAAATTAAGTGCCGTGTGGACAATAAGCCGCATTAAAGAGACGGGGCATTGAATTGAGGTGGTATTGATCAGTAATGGCATCAACCTCATGCGGCATCATTACTAGTGATATGCGATATGGATGAGTCATGACATCGAAGATATATGATAGCTCCAATTATATTGATGACATACGACAACCTTTGAACTTTTCGCACCAAGCAATTGATATTGACGATATGTGACATTAATGGGATGCGGCATCAATAATATATAGTGCCTTCATCACATTAATGGCTTACAATATGCTATCTTCTGATATTACAACCTTGATGAAATATATTGATTTATTGATAGGCGGCATCAACAGTATGAGACATCATTGTAGGCCTTCGCCATTGGCTTTGATGACATGCTTTTCTTTAATCTAACACTTCCTTTGTCTACAAAATCCTTCGACTCCGAAATTCTTCTTGTCGTCGTTCCTTCAAAATCAATAATGGTAGTAAAATTTTCCACCTAGTATGAAGGAAACATTGATCAATAATATCATGAAAATGGCGTTGGCCGCCCATTTGTCTTCTCCTTCATATCTGACCGCTCATTTAAATATAATCCAATAGTGACCGCTTGTCTTCTTATGCCCTATAAATAATAGAGATTCTTCTTCATTTTCATTTTACTTGCGATTCAGAATTCAAGAAAAAAGAAATTTTTTTAAATTCTCAAAATCATTCCAAACATTCGATCCTCAGGCATTCGAGCTAACATCAAGGTACGATCTTCATTTTAATTACATTGATAACTTGAAATTTTATATTAAAATCCTTATTAGGGTTTCACTTAGGGATTTTTGAATTCGAATCAACAGTAGGGTTTAGATTCTAATTTTTCATATTAGTAATTGAAATAACTACTTGTAATGCTTACGAATGGAATTAATTTTGAATTACTATATCGGTGGAGGATTTACTGAGTTAATTGGATTCTTGTGACATCAATACTAGGAGCATCTAGTTTATTTGCGAAGCTAATAGCTTTATTAAACCCAAACCCGATATTGACTTGTTTGATTCCGAAATTGTTTCCTTATGACATCAAATTGATGTTTGACATCAAACATTTTTTCTCCTTTTTATTATGTTTCGAGAACTAGTTTGAAACTTAGAAATTTTCAAAATGTGAGATCCATATAATGTTAGTAACTAAAGAAAGGTGCGGCATTCATTCATGAATGCGACATCAATTTAAGGGGTTATCATTTCAGTCGATAACCTTAATTATGCATCATTATTCTTTTTTGACAATTTTTTGTGATGTTTTGGTTTAAATTTCATGCGAAATCAATTATTTATATCGTAGTTATCATATGGTAAATTCATGAACTACTCATATACTTGATATTTTAATAAAAATATTATTAGAGCATATCGGCATCATCCATTGTTTCGGTTACTAGTTATTACGACATTGAGTCATCATCAGGACATCGTTATTACGACGTAAGTTTAATGGTTTTCCCTGTCCACCATGGATCTAACAATCACGTATAAATTTTTAGCTGAAAAAAAACCTTAAGCACTTTAAAAATTCAACATGGTTTGTTTAATTGTCAAAATCTTATTGTAAGTGCAACGGTTAACTTGCTATCCTTTTGATTTAGCATATAATTGACAATTTTATATTTTAAGCAATCTAAATTTCAAAATTATTTAATGCTTCCCTAATTTTATGTAATATAACCTGGCAGACAAATAGAAGGTAAGAAGGCAAGCAAGAAAGCCAGTAAGAGCTCTAAACCATTTTCCACTATCAAGAAAGGGGAATACCTTCTCAACCGATCATATATTACCAGCAAAGAAGAAGTGGACACTATACTTAAGGAATTCGGGATTATAAACATAGAGGCCACTCCCACCGGTCCTTTTGGCGGAATTGACAACCCTCGAGAAGGGTTCTTTGCCTTCACACCAATCCAGACCTAGCAGTTTGGGTGCCTGCCTTTTCCAGATTTTCTTTTCGCTTCTTCGAGAACCTAAATATTACTCCTATTCAATTAATTTCCATCACGTACACCGTTTTTAGCTACTTGGAAGTTCTTTCTTAGGAAGCTAAACTTCCCTCTTCGAGTGTTAAATTTCTTCATATCTTAGCTAGCCATGTGAGATTAAATGAGTAGTTGGATAACATGCTGTATAGTATTCGATCATTCCCGAAGAGCTTAGTCACCAATACTTTTAAAAAGATGAAGGAAATGGAGAACCAATTCTTCTATGTTAGATGCTATTACACTAAGATTAGAGGAACTTTCACTATTTTCAGCAAGCTTCCATTTTCTATCATTTATGTTATATATATTATTCTCTTATAATGAATGGTTTCCTTCAGGTCCTGCTTCTCAACAACTAAGCTTTTCTATTGAAAACAATCCAATCTTTGACTCAATCTTCTAAGAGCGTGGCGACAGGCTTGCACATTTGACGAAAGCAAATCTCCATAAATACTCCTTGGTTTTAGATAGCCACATATTACTTGGAGAACTTCCGTTGATTAAGGCGAATGTCCGAGGGAAACAATCGTTGGTTACCGATAATCAAAATACTTCTTTCGCTTATTCTCTAGTTTAACTCGAATCTTCTGGTAAGTTTTAATTAGTACTTGGATATAATCTCTTATGGTATTATCTTACAAGCTTTTTTCTATTTTTAGGACCTTTGCACCAATTATTCCTTCTAAGAAAAAGAAGACCAAGGATTATGCCCATGCCCTTACCGAAACGGGTAAAAGATTCCATATTTATGGTGGTTGAAGCACTTAAAAGAAAAGAGAGCACTGTAGCTCTGTTGATACTTCACCTCCTTCCTCGAGTAAAAGACTTAAGCACATAGGTGATTTACCCCATTTGCTATGGATGAGTGGAAACATGTGAATATTGACTCAAACCTTGATGTTGCAAATCTGGATTCCCTTGGGTATATAGTTTAAATCTACTGAGGTGGCTCACTCTTTGGATCCACTTCTCAACAGTTCACTTCCTGATTCTCCAAAGGCTCTTCACTGTATATGTGATAAGCACAGACTATTTCCTTCTCCAAATGATTCTCTTGCTTCGTAGGCGCAGGCCCCGTCTCTTGTGATGAGTTTTGATTATCTCTTTTGATTGGCTGATCACTTTCCTTCTTTAGCTTCTCTTAGGAAACCGCAGTCTTTGAATTATTGTAAAGATCATCTTTTCATCATTATTAAACTTCTCTTATCGGCATGCATTTCCTTTTGTTAAGTTAGTCTAGGATTTTTGCTCAGCATTTCCTGTTCTAACTTAGGCTTGTTATTTATTACAGGTGGCCATACATATGTTCTTCCTCCCATAGGCTTCTCAAGGGCCCTCTAATGAAGTGGTTGACCTCAAAGAAAAAATCTCTTTGCTTAACAATGGCGGAATTGGCATCACTACAGCAAAGGATGAGGCTATTTCTAAAAAAAGATAAACTCGCTTCTTCTCTTGATGGGGAAAAGAAATCTTAACAGTTATTGGAGAAAGAAGTGAAAGAACCGAAGGAGAATCTTATAAGAGCACTAAAGAGAAGGACAAGCTACTGACAAGAATAAATCTTTAAAGGATAGGTTGAAAAGGAAGAACGATATCCTGATTTATTCGAAGAAAATTTGTAACGACTGCCTTATACCTATGGTGCAAAATGGTAGTCAAAGGAAAGAAATGAAATAAGATGAAGAAATAGAAGATAAAAGAATCGAAAAAGAATAAAAAGGAAGCATTAACTTAGCAAATTGACTATCACATATCTCACATCGCATTAGCATAAATATAATAATCAATACATGTATAAAACAATAGTGACAATAATAATAATGTGAAATAGTCATCTGAATAAAGATAAACAAAGTTATGCAGCACTATAATAGAGTTTACAAAATAGGAAAGTAAACTCAAACCCGTACACTGTCTCATAATAGTAAATCAACACTGTCAAGGCTCCACAATGTCACACAGTGGAAATATAATAACAAATGCACATATAGTTATAGATAACCATCACCTTCTGTCGGTTCCCCTATAGAACTCCACAATCATTCACCTACTCTCAAGCTGCTAATTTAAAAATACCCAAGATAATAAGAAGCAAAGCGTAAAACCTTAGATCAGACCACAGCCTAGCATGAGCGATATCAAATCACAAAATACTATAAACTCGATAATATACGTAACATAGGTTATATAAACCATACCTGACCTGCCTCTACAACCACAGGGTCAGCACATAAACATAAGTAATACGGTACTCTATAATATCGAAAAAAGGGTACACCATACTCAGTATCTATAAGGGTGACAGGTTATCTCCACCACAGTCCCTACTCCATACTAAGTAAACTTCAGGCATCTAGGTTTCTACATCCATACCTACTCCACACTAAGTTAAGTCAGGGTATCTAGGTATCCCTATCACAATACCTACCTAGTGTGACATCCCTAAGGTGACAGGTGACTAGTGAGCAAGCATAACAAACATAACATCTATCAAACAATACCAAATGTCACCCAAAGTGCCAGATATGTGATGACTCACATGACCCTCTACAACTGTCAAGGACTGGTGAAAATCCATCTTCTCTGTTGTGTTCCACCGTACTTTCAGGTCCGAAACCTCACATAGTTGTCTTTTAAAGTACCTCCATACTGTCTAACACTAGACTCCCTCGGGGTGGTACAGGGTACATGAACATCGCTACCAGCCCTCGGATGTCACCCACATATAGTACCCCTACTCTAAACACGACAAAAAACACCGAGTAATCAACGACACAAACATATCCATTGATCCCTACTCATTCGATACGGATTCGAACCCTACTGGTTCACTACAGTTTCTGGCACTACCCCTAACACTCAACCCAGTTCATTATCTACAGTCTCACTCCAATTGTAATGCCCCACTATTTTGGACCATTCTCATCTGCACGTGTCGGACTTGATTTGCTCAAAATACCGCGTCGTAAATAAAATTTGGCAAATCTCAGAATATACATTAATTAAATAATCACAGATCACAGACACAGAGTATTTAATAATGCAGCGGAAGTAAAAGAGATAGTAGTTCATGAAGCTACTATATATTTATAAGATACATCAGAGTTAAACAAGGTATAACAGAAGAGTAACAAGATACATCAGGTACAAATCAGAATACATCACTAGAATCAATGGATATTGAAAGCAAAATAGATGGCTGGATCTTCAAGCAAAGCCCCAACTTCGAAGGTGAGTCTTGAATGCTGAGTCACTCAGTCTTACTCGAGCGTAAAGCAAAACACAAAACACTCGAGTCAGGACATACATACTTATGAACTGTAAATCAACTCAAGTGAACTGTAATGAAAGGTGCAAATAACTCAAAGGATGCATGGGACCTTCCATCCTCTAAGGATCCGTTAAACTATTTACTATGTAGTAACATTTCGCTATTATAATAGTGTCTATAGTAAAATAAACTAACTTTTAAATAGCGTTAAGGAGTTACCCAATCTCCCACTTTACACAATAATAGTCCCAGTAGTCCATCCAGTATCAGCGCATCTCAAGATCGGAAGACTACCCTAAATACTCCATGGGCTACGGCAGAAAACCAAACTCGTACAAGGCTTGCTAGGGTAGGTGACACGGCACAACTAGGCAATGCCATGGTAGATATACCAATTACGCTTCCGGATCGGTAGTAGCGCGTAGCAGCTACTACCGCCCACCTCGAATCACACTCCCAAAATCAAAGGTGCGCACCAAACAATCACAATGTAATAGAATGGCATATGAAGAAGTGCGTCCGATAAGGGGTGCTACCTTCTTATCCCGTCAATCGCTCCTGTTTTAGCCACCTTATGCCAACTCATGGGAGTTGGCTCCACGTAACCTCAACAGAACGTCGCTAACATCCTACTTCATTCTGGAATCTCCACCGCGTACACGGTTGTTAAAGTGGTTTTCGGAGTTGGCAGAGAGTATGACAACTTCCGATCCCGATCTCTTTAACAACCAATCGTTATTACAACACCAGGTCATTTCAAAATAGTTTATACTTCAAAAATCAAATCATTTCATTTCAAAACTATATCCCTTTGAAAATAGTATATACTTCTAAACCAGAACCATTTTTATTTCAAAACTATATTCAAATCAAAATAGTTTATACTTCGAACCCAAAACTATTTTTATTTCAAAGCAATATCCAAATTGATACGATATCATTCCCATTTCAAACATATATTCACCATTCAATAATCATAATACTTTCAAAGTTATAACTCTTTCGAAACCAAAATACTTGAAATCATTACACTTTGAAAATCATAACATTTCGAAATAATACATTTGAAATCATGAAACATTCTTTTAATTCGTTATTTTATACAAATTTATCAATTAAACCCAAATTTTCAAATTTTCAATTTAATTCAATTCAAACCATCAGTTTCGATTCAATTCAGTTTCCCAACAAACCATTTCAAATCTTATCGATTTCAAATATGGATTTGATCCACAAAATAAGCTATTCATTTTTTAATATATTTCAAAGCTTTAATATTCCACATTTCAAAACTAAATTTTATAATTTCATGTATCTCTTAATTTAACTTCATTATTACTTAGTTTTACAATATTCACTTCATAAATCCAATATCATTTAAATAAACCCAAATTACAAGTAAAACAAATAACCTTTCATATTCATATAAACATCAAATATTCCTTTATCAAATATATCGAATAAATCAAAATCAAAAATCATTCCAAATTCACATTCTTTATCAAAATAAAGATCATGTCATTCAAAACTATTTCAATCATTAAAATATCATATCCTTTCAAACCTCATTATCAAATCATTTTTTTAAAATACCATTCCAAATCACATTTCAAAATGGTTTATATTTCAAATCAAAATACTCCATTTAAACTGTTTAAAAGTGAAGTCATTATACTCACAAATTAAATATTCGATTCTCAAAAAAATAGCCTTTTCTGAGTTCATTTATTTAGTTAAAATCTACAAAATATTTAAAGTTCGGCCTTTCACAGCACTTAGAAAATGCTGCGGAAAGTTATATTTGAAAACAATTCATTTCAGCAAAGACGGCATTTATAACTGTTGTAGTAGTTAAGTTCATTTGAAAAATCTCATTTCAGCAAACTGCAGCACTTATCAAGTGCTACTGTAGCCCTTTTATTAGTTTCAGATTTTAGTTTTCTTTCTGCAACCACAGCACTTACCAAGTGCTGTAGTATCTCTTAGTTAAATTTCAGCCATAGTTTATTTGCATCAAACACATCACTTACAAAGTGATGTAGTATGCTTTACTTCAGATTTTAAGTTAACTTCAGAAATGATAGCATTTCTGAAGTGCTATTATTTCAATTTCCAGATTTTCAATAAAATTTCAGAAACAAATAAACTTTGATTTTAACCCTTTTAACTCATAAAAATCATATTCTAGGCTTTAAAATTTCACATTTAAATAGTTTTAACATGTGATTTATCATAACAAAATTTTATAACTAAATATCCAATCTAAAACTCAATTCATTTGTTAAGTCAAAATTTCACTGTTTTCTTAACTTATTAATTTAACAAAACTTTAACATTTTACTTCAAATATCTTTTCAAAACTTTAAATTTAATTTCCATTATTTACTTACATTTTAAAAATATAATTTAAAGTCAAAAATCATATTTACTTCAAAATTACATACTTAAATTCACAATTCAAATCTTAATATTTAGCTTTCTTAAAACCATAAAATATATAAAATCAAAATTTCATACTTTTAAAAATACATATTTTAAGAAAAATCATTTAAAAATATACCACAGGGTCTGTATATAATTTTCTGACCTAGGTCAAGTGATACTGATATGTATCATTTCAATCCGTAGTTTAAAAAGAAAACCCGAGTTCTATCATTTCAAACCCGCAATCCCAAGTCAAATATAATACAATAAAAATAACTTGAGCCTATCATTTCAGCTCATAATGATTTTTCCCCATTCTAATGTCCGTTCAGGTATCATTCATTTCAACGCATAGTGATTCTATTCTAACAGAAAACTTACAGTGTGAACATATGCATAAACAATATAAACAATTATACTAACATGTCAATGTCACAATATACTGTCATATATCATATGTCGGGTGATAATTAACAAAGTTAACATGGTAATAACATGAAATAACATATCATATAATCAAAATTAACTTGCATAAACATTTTAATTACTAATCACTTGTCATCCATTCACCATTTCATAAGTAACAATGTCAGAGTGAGAAGGACTCTCTTTTATCAAAGCTAGAGACCAAAACAACACACACAAGAGCGATTCCAAAAGCACGACAAGCGCGATTAGATTTGAATGAATGAAGAGCCTTGATATTGATCTTGTATACAACAAATAAACAAGACCATGTAAACATATATATTCAACATAAAACATTATTGAAACAATTGGAAATAAGAAGTAACAAAGAACAAGATGGTTTGACCTTGCTTTAACCACTCAAGTGCTCGGCCTAGGGAATCATTTGCTTGGTCATAGTGGTTCTTGGGCTCAACCACGATCAGGTCTAGACCTGAAATGTTCGGCCAATGGTCAGCAAAAAAAAGAAGGCAAAACAACGGGATGTGAAGAGGTAGGAGTTACAGGTGGAGGAATACAAAGGGACAAGGGCAATAGGTGGAGTTTTTGTGCACATAGGCTCGGCCTATGCAATGTTGGGCTCGGCCATGCACTGGTTCAGGTTAGGAAAAAGGTCATGCTGGTGGTCAGAGGTCAGGTCATGATGGTGGTGGAGCTAGGAGTGGCGGCCAAGGCAAGATATGGAAGTGGTGGTGACATATAGGTCGGCTAGCATGGTTTTCATGGAATTTTAGCCAAGTTTTGTGATGTTTTGGTCATGGAGAAAGGCATGGCCAGATCTGGCCTGAGGTGGAGATGTTTGGAAGTGGATGTTGAGGAGGAGGAGATGGTGGTGGTGGTCGGAGAAGATGGTGGTGGTTGTGGCTAAGCTTGACAAGAGGAAGCAAGGCAAAACAATGGGAAAATGAAGAAGAAAAGTAGAAAGAAGAAGCCATTACTTACCAAATTCCTTTGGCCGTGAGAAATGAAACTGGTGAGAGGTTTTCTCACGTGAATTACAATGAGAAATACACGGCTGCAAGATAGGAATGTATGGGCAAAACAAAAAATGAAAAGTCAAAGGAAAATGAAAAGGCAAGGCTAATTTAAAGTCACAAGAAATGAAAATGCATGTCTCTTGGAATTTCCACTTTTAATATTTCACTTTAAACAAATAAAAATCAAGTAAATAAAATAAAAATTTGAAAAAAAATAAAGTGGAAATGAAAATAAAATAATGTCTTAGGAAAATAGAAATAAATAAAGAAAATACTTTATTTAATTGAAACTAGAATTTAAAATTGTAGACAAAATACAACTAACATTAGAAAATTTCTACTACACTTTTCAAATGTTTTAAAAATAAAATATATATCCATAACATGTAATTTTGCACATGTAAACATAAATTAGAACATGAAATGACAACCGAAATATAATTTATATAAATTAAAATAAACAATTTTGTAAAATAAAACAATTTACATACAATAGTGTAAAAAGCATAACTTTCACAATATTAATCAGATTTCAACGAAACGAAAAGAAGTATACTTAAAATTTTATTTAATTTCATAAAATAAAGATAAATTTCAAAATTCCAAATTTTTAATTTTTAAATTAAAGTCAAAGTTTGACTATATGGACAAAAATTCGCATTTCTGGAAAATATTCTATTTATTCATGTTTGAAATTCTAATTTACATCAAAATCAAAATTTATATTTAAAATAATTTTTTTTATCCATTTTAATTAATAAAATAAAGTTTTAAATCATAAATTCAATTAAAATAATTAAAATATACAATTTAAAATAATCACAAAATACAGGGCTGTTAAACTCTCCCCCACTCAAAACTTTTCGTCCCCGAAAAGAAATGAGGTACGACAAAACACAAAAAAAGATAGAATGAAATAGGATTAAGATAAGATGACAAGAAGATTGAAATTATACCTAATAACTGTGGTTATAGGTAAGTTTAACAAGGTGGAGATGGTCTTCCAAGATCCTCCAGAATCAAGAACACAAGCACGGAAAAAAATCTTCTAGAATCTGATTCACCCTTTCCGCTTGACCGACGGTCTGTGGATGGCAAGCAGCGCTCAGATTCAAAATAAGTATCAAAGATTTTAGAAAAGTTTCCAAACAGACTGGTATGAGTAATAGTTTCCCCATTCTGTAGCAAGATAAGGGAAACAAGGACAACCAAAAGATAGTTTGAAAAACAAAATAAGATAATAAATTTAAAACCATGAAAATTTCAACTTAAATTGAAAATTAATTTACATAAGTTAAATAATTCTTATCTATCTCTAATTTCATTATCTTATCATCCAATTATCATAAATTAATAATCTCTAAAATCATGTATTTGCAAAAAAATCATTTATTATACTCAAAATGTACTCAATAAATTTAATTCTACTTTATTCCTAGTTATAATTAAATTTATTCCTCTCAATATATTTTATCACCTATGTTAAATATATTTATACTTATTATAATTGCTTTAAATTTATTCTTAGTTCCTTTAACATCATTTTATATTGTAAATTATTCCATTACTCTTTTCCCCTATTTACCTTTGTTATTCTTTTTATGACTAAAATTTAAGTGTATAACATTTATTATAACCTCTCAAATTTTATTTATAAAATCTTTTCATATTGTATATTATCCAATTACATATTCAAATTCTGTATAATTTAAGTAAGTTATATTAGAATGAAATTGTGCATTATACAAATAAAACTTTCTAATTCAATCATTTCAAGCTTGAATATTTATTCAAATCTTGAAATTATACTTGAAATTATCCTTCAAGATAAAATTTAGGAAATAAATTTTCGATAAATTCCAAACTATTTAGAGATAAATAAATGCACATATACTATATGTATATCCATTCAAATTTAAATCATATATCAGCATATGTTATAAATCCAGTCTTATTTTAGAAATTCAAATCAATTAAATTCCACAAAACAAAACTATAGCAAGACTACACAGCGTTCTCTTCACTTCGAAACTCGAAAATGAATGTCGATGATGCTACAGTCATTACCGAAGTTATTTTCCAGCGATAAAGAGAAGTGCACTAGTTTTAAACTTTAAAATTCTTTGGAAACAAATTTCTATTCGAAAATACTTTAAATAATATATCCTTTAAAACTTTAAGCACAAGGTTTGAAATCCATCGGAAATTAAATTCTCAAATTCTTGTTTTAAATTCATTTTAAATTTCCATATAATTTATAACCAAGTTTAATAGTTCAATTATTTATATATGAAACAAGAGATAATGATATATAAAATCAATTATTTTCTAAACAACCAATTCAATAAAATCCTGATCAACATCAACAACACAATATATAAAACATTTTAAATATTAGTTTACAATACACTTCAAGAATGATTTGAAGATAAGATGGAAACAAAGAAGAGATGATTAAATAATAGTTCAGGAAGATGGATAAGCTTACATAAATCGCGGGCAACCTTAATCGGGTCAACCGTAACTTAAAGAATAAGATCGATGTGGATTTCTTGGGTAAATCTACATTCGATCTCAAGAGATAGAGTTTGGAATTATAACAGATACAAGCATCTAAATCGAGGATATAAAAATGTTCGGTGAATCGATGCTATTGTAAAGGAGTTTCACCCCTTTACAAATCAATTTAAGATTGGCGGGACTACCGACTCATTATAAAGATCATTCGAAGCGGAGTTATAGGATACTCTAAAATTAAAAGAAGACGAATAGCAAAGGACATGAATGGATTTTGGAACCGCAGGGAACGTTCCAAAATTCAAAGGAATCGAGTCAAAAAGGAAGAGATTCAAACTCGATTGAAAGTGATTCTTTAAATACATTTACCATACATGCTACGTTTTGCCCAGAGCCAAAGCTCTGATACCAACTGTAACGACCCACTATTTTGGACCATTCTCATCCGCACGTGTCAGACTTGAATTGCTCAAAATACCGCGTCGTAAATGAAATTTGGCAAATCTCAGAATATACAGTAAATAAATAATCACAGAAACAGAGTATTCAATATTGCAGCGGAAGTAAAAAATGATAGTAGTTCATGAAGCTACTATATATATATATATATATAAGATATATCAGAGTTAAATAAGATACAACAAAAGAGTAACAAGATACATCAGGTACAAACCGGAATACATCACTGGAATCACTGGATACTGTAAGCAAAATAGATGGCTGGATCTTCAAGCAAAGCTCCAACTTCGAAGGTGAGTCTTGAATACTGAATCACTCAGTCTGAACCGAGCGTAAAGCAATACACAAAGCACTCGAGTCAGGACATACATACTTATGAACTGTAAATCAACTCAAGTGAACTGTAATGAAAGGTGCAAGTAACTCAAAGGATGCTTGGGACCACCCATCCACTAAGGACCCGTTAAACTATTTACTATGTAGTAATATTTCGCTATTATAATAGTATCTATAGTAAAATAAACTTACTTTTAAATAGCATTGATGAGTTACCCAATCTCCCCCTTTAAAAAATAATAGTCCCAGTAGTCCATCCAGTGTCAGCGCATCTCTTGATCGAGAGACTACCGTAAATACTCCATGGGGTACGGGAGAAAACCAAACTCGTACAAGGCTCGCTAGGGTAGGTGACATGGCACAACATGGCAATGCCAGGGTAGATATATCAATTACGCTTCCGGACCGGTGGTAGCGCGTAGCAGCTACTACCGCCTAGCTCGAACCATGCTCCCAAAATCAAAGGTGCACACCAAACAATCACAAAGTAAAAGAATGGCATACGAAGAAGTGCATCCGATAAGAGGTGCTACCTCCTTAGCCCGTCAATCGCTCATGTTTTAGCCACCTTATGCCAACTCACGGGAGTTGGGTCCACATACATACCTCAATAGAAAGTCGCCACCATTCTACTTTATTCTGGAATCTCCACCGCGTACACGGTTGTTAAAGTGGTTTTCGGAGTTGGCAGAGAGTATGACAACTTCCTATCCCAGTCTCTTTAACAAACAATCGTTATTATAACGGCGTGGTCATTTCAAAATAGTTTATACTTCAAAAATCAAATCATTTCATTTCAAAACTATATCCCATTCAAAATAGTTTATACTTCGAAACCAGAACCATTTTTATTTCAAAACTATATTCAAATCAAAATAGATTATACTTCGAACCCAAAACTATTTTTATTTCAAAACAATATCCAAATCGATAGGATATCATTCCCATTTCAAACATATATTCACCTTTCAAAAATCATAATACTTTCAAAGTTATA
The DNA here is from genome assembly GCA_030765085.1 of Allium cepa. Taxonomy (NCBI): domain Eukaryota; kingdom Viridiplantae; phylum Streptophyta; class Magnoliopsida; order Asparagales; family Amaryllidaceae; genus Allium; species Allium cepa. The sequence goes on from CM060937.1 coordinate 311,360,165, forward strand.
ACTCTTTCGAAACCAAAATACTTGAAATCATTACACTTTCAAAATCATAACATTTCGAAATCGTACATTTGAAATCATGAATCGTTCCTTTAATTCTTTACATTTTAAAATTTATACAATTAAACCCAAATTTTCAAATTTCCAATTTAATTCAATTCAAACCATCAGTTTCAATTCAATTCAGTTTCCCAACAAACCATTTCAAAACTTATTAATTTCGAATATGGATTTGATCCACAAAATAAGCTATTCAATTTTTAATATATTTCAAAGCTTTAATATTCCACATTTCAAAAATAAATTTTATAATTTCATATATCTCTTAATTTAACTTCATTGTTACTTAGTTTTACAATATTCACTTCATAAATCCAATATCATTTAAATAAAACCAAATTACAAGTAAACCAAATATCCTTTCATACTAATATAGACATCAAATATTCCTTTATCAAATATATCGAATAAATCAAAATCAAATATCATTCCAAATTCACATTCTTTATCAAAACAAAAATCATGACATTCAAAATTACTTCAATCATTAAAATATCACATCCTTTCAAAACCTCATTATCAAATCATTTTTTTATTTTAAATACCATTCCAAATTAAATTTCAAAATGGTTTATATTTCAAATCAAAATACTCTATTTAAACTATTTAAAAGTGAAGTCGTTATACTTACAAATTAAATATTCAATTCCAAAAAATTTAGCCTTTTTTGAGCTTATTTATTCAGTTAAAATCTACATAACATTTAAATTTCAGCCTTTCACAGCACTTAGAAAATGCTGCGGTAAGTTATAATCGAAAACAATTCATTTCAGCAAAGATATCATTTATAATTGCTGTAGTAGTTCAGTTCATTTGAAAAATCACATTTCAGCAAACTGCAGCACTTATCAAGTGCTACTGTAGCCCTTTTATTAGTTTCAGATTTTAGTTTTCTTTCTGCAACCACGGCACTTACCAAGTGTTGTAGTATCTCTTAGTTAAATTTCAGTCATAGCTTATTTGCATCAACCATAGCACTTACAAAGTGCTGTAGTATCCTTTACTTCAGATTTTAAGTTAACTTCAGAAATGATAGCATTTCTGAAGTGCTACTACTTCAATTTCTAGATTTCTAATTGAATTTCAGAAACAAATAAACTTTGATTTTAACCCTTTTAACTCATAAAAATCATATTCTAGGCTTTAAAATTTCACATTTAAATAGTTTTAACATGTGATTTATCATAACAAAATTTTATAATTAAATATCCAATCTAAAACTCAATTCATTTGTTAAGCCAATATTTCATTGTTTTCTTAACTTATTAATTTAACAAAACTTTAACATTTTACTTCAAATATCTTTTCAAAACTTTAAATTTAATTTCCATTATTTACTTACATTTTAAAAATATAATTTAATGTCAAAAATCATATTTACTTCAAATTTACATACTTAAATTCACAATTCAAATCTTAATATTTAACTTTCTTAAAACCATAAAATATATAATTTAAATCAAAATTTCATACTTTTAAAAATACATATCTTAAGAAAAATAATTTAAAAATATACTACGGGGTCTGTATATAATTTTCTAACCTAGGTCAAGTGATATGGATATGTATCATTTCAATCCGCAGTTTAAAAAGAAAACACAGGTTCTATCATTGCAAACCCGCAATCCCAAGTCAAATAAAATACAATAAAAATCACTTAAGCCTATCATTTCAGCTCATAATGATTTTTTCCTGTTCTAATGTCCATTCGAGTATCATTCATTTCAACCCATATTGATTCTATTCTAACAGGAAACTTACAGTGTGAACATATGCATAAACAATATAAACAATTATACTAACATGTCAATGTCACAATATACTGTCATATATCATATGTCGGGTGATAATTAACAAAGTTAACATGGTAATAGCATGAAACAACATATCATATAATCATCATTAACTTGCATAAACATTTTAATTACTAATCACTTATCATCCATTCACCATTTCATAAGTAACAATGTCAGAGTGAGAAGGACTCACATTTATCAAAGCTAGAGACCAAAACAACACACACAAGAGCGATTCCAAAAGCACGACAAGCACGATTAGATTTGAATGAATGGAGAGCCTTGATATTGATCTTGTATACAACAAATAAACAAGACCATATAAACATATATATTCAACATAAAATATTATTGAAACAATTGGAAATAAGATGTAACAAAGAACAAGATGGTTTGACCTTGCTTTAACCACTCAAGTGCTCGGCCTAGGGAATCGTATGCTCGGCCATAGCGGTTCTTGGGCTCAGCCATGATCAGGTCTAGACCTGAAATGCTTGACCAATGGTCAGCAAAAAAAGAAGGCAAAACAATGGGGTGTGAAGAGGTAGGTGTTACAAGTGGAGGAATACAAAGGGACAAGTGCAATAGGTGGAGTTTTTGTGCACATAGGCTCGGCCTATGCAATGTTGGGCTTAGCCATGCACTGGTTCAGGTCAGGACAGAAGTCATGCTAGTGTCAAAGGTCAGGTCATGATGGTGGTGGAGCTAGGGGTGGCGGCCAAGGCAAGATATGGAAGTGGTGGTGACATATAGGTCTGCTAGCATGGTTTTCATGGAATTTTAGCTAAGTTTTGTGATGTTTTGGTCATGGAGAAAGGCATGACAAGATCAGGTCTGAGGTGGAGATGTTTGGCAGTGGATGTTGAGGAGTAGGAGATGGTGGTGGTGGTCGGAGAAGATGGTGGTGGTTGTGGCCAAGCTAGACAAGAGGAAGTATGGCAAAACAATGGCAAAATGAAGAAGAAAAGTAGAAAGAAGAAGCCATTACTTACCAAATTCTTTTGGTCGTGAGAAATGAAAGTGATGAGAAGTTTTCTTACATGAATTACAATGAGAAACACATGGCTATAAGATAGGAATGTACAGCCAAAACAAAAAATGAAAAGTCAAAGGAAAATGAAAAGGCAAGGCTAACGATAAGTCACAAGAAATGAAAAGGCTTATCTCTTGGAATTTCCACTTTTAATAATTCACTTTAAAGAAATAAAAATCAAGTAAATAAAATAAAGCAACGAACAAAATAAAGTGGAAATGAAAATAAAATAATGTCTTAACAAAATAGAAAATAAATAAAGAAACCACTTTATTTAATTGAAACTAGAATTTAAAATTGTCGACAAAATACAACTAACATTGGAAAATTTCAACTACACTTTTAAAATGTTTTAAAAATAAAATATATATCCATAACATGTCATGTTACACATGTAAACATAAATTAGAACATGACATGACTACCAAAATATAATTTATATAAATTAAAATAAACAATTTTGTTAAATAAAACAATTTGCAAACAATGGTGTAAAAAGCATAACTTTCACAATATTAATCAGATTTCAACGAAACGAAAAGCAGTATACTTAGAATTTTATTTACTTTCATAAAATAAAGATAAATTTCAATAGTTCAAATTTTAAATTTTTAAATTAAAAGTCAAAGTTTGACTATATTGAAAAAATTCACATTTCTGGAAAATATTCTATTTATTCATGTCTGAGATTCTAATTTACATCAAAATCAAAATTTATATTTAAAATAAAAAATTTATCCATTTTAATAAATAAAATATAGTTTTTAAATTAGAGATTCAATTAAAATAATTATGTATACAATTTAAAATAATCACAAAATACAGGGTTGTTACACCAATCCGAGCTACTATCCTTGATACAGCTCTCCATTTGATCTCTCAATCAAAGAACCCTACTAACATGCCATCCGAAGCCCTAGGTCCAGTATGATTCATACAGTCGTAATACTATCAACCCGAGGCCTACTCCATACATCATTGAGTCACTATTCGTAGTATCAGACTACTAATTCGAAGCACCACATCCCTGCCTCACCATCAAAATCACTAGGTCGAAACATCACGTTCCTACCTCACCATTAATATGACTCGTGCTAGGGTAGTAACATCCAATCTCAAAGCTAGTCGCACGAATAAACCATCACATTGTGCACCATGATATATCTTCAACGTCCAAGCTATAGATTGGCCAGATCGCCAATCAACAACAGCGATGGACAGTGACCACTGCACTATGGTCAATACCATCCACCCTGATCTTGTACTTAACCGAGTGGTTAAGTACAGACCAAATGGAGCCTTCGGTATGCACTCTAAAATCCAAATCTGTCGGCACGTATCCCAAACCCTCTTCTATACCTCATCTCATTTATTAGATTTCCATATATGCGGAACTCCAACGTACAAGATGCTACCTAGTCAAATCATCGTTAATCTGCATTTTCTACTAAAACAGACAAATAACAAACAAACCAAGCAATCAAACATTCGTCTAAAAATCCATACATCTGAACAACCATACATCCATCCAAAACAACGTACATACAACATAGCAATCCATCCATATCAATTAATATGCAAAAATAACACCAATAATAATTCTAATCTAATAATTCCCAAACTATGGAAAATATGTGATATTCTTTATATATCATTTAAAAATAATGATATATTCTTTTATAAAAATATAGCTACTACATAAATATAACAATATCACGTTTTAAAACCAAAAATCAATCCCGAGCTTGAATATAACAGTAAAAAAACCAATTATAGTAAAGTGAGAGATAATATCACTCACCTAATGAAAATCTGTCCGAACCAGTGCCATTGTGTAGATCTTGCAATCACGAGCGCAACAAAAGAAACCACATCCAAAATGAGCCCAGCATGCAAAAAATATGGTTGAAATGAGATAAGATACTAATTAGAAAATTAATTAATCAAATCAAACCACTATTTTCCTTATTAAGTCATCTTTCCCAAATCATTATATAGCAAACGTGAATGAGAATGGCCATGCACATCAATCCCATAGCCCCCAACTTCAAACTCCAATTTCTAGTTTGTTTCTTGACGAAATTGCGATCCGTCTTCGCCAATGAGTCTCTCTACTTATGCTCTTTGATCTACACATAAAAAATAAACAACTTAATCACTCCTTGGTAAGACCGACTAGATTCCATGCGTCTCAACATGGTGAACGAAGCATTTTGCATGGAAGGCTCGGCTATGCTAAAATTAAAGGTGATGGTGCGTGTCTTCGAGAGCTTCCAATGGTTCTTACTATTTCTCATATCTCCTCCCCGATCATCGATGATCTCTAACCCTAGGTCGGCCAAGAAGAGGTAATCTTGGCCAATGATGACCAATCAAAATTCCACCATGGTCATTGCGTATCTCTCATCAATACGATCTCAACGAATCCAGTCTCGTGATTCTAGATGGAGCGGACTTGGAGATATTATTTTTTGAAAGAGAAGATATGATTTTAGCCTTGGATTTTCTTGTCCAAGTGATGAATAGTGAACGAAATTCAGAAAATGGAGGGAGATCCAAATTTGGGTCCCTTCATTTATTAAATTCTCAAATAAATTGTCATGTGTTTCAAGCCCCTACGATCACACGACGGGTCTGATCGCCGCTAAACTCATCTGCGTACATCAAATCATATTTCCAAATCCAACAGGTATTAATCTCATCGCAATCTGTGACTATGCCCTAGGATGCCAATTTCGCATATTTCGAGACCGTTTTGGCCAACGGATCTATCTTTATACTCATTTTAATTTGCAACACTAATTTAAAATCAACATAAGTGGTCTCGAGTCTTGATATGGCCTTATGCGAAAAATCACATTTTCAGGCCCTTATTTAATTAACGATTAAACATTTAAATACACTAATTAAATATTTGGTCGTTAAAAATACGGGTCGTTACATTCTCCCCCCTTAAATAATTTTATCCCCGAAATCACAAAGCAAAGATAATGTCTCCTAACCCATCAACCCTCAAAAATCTTTCAAATTCAAGAAAAATTTGGTAGAACCTACTTTGGACGACCAAGTTCGAAAAACTCTATTATAGTTATACAACTCATATCTTTAACTATACACGATCATCTATAGTAATCATCAAACAAGAATGTTATATCAAATAATAACTATGTGCATGCTTAACAACCATACGACATAAACTATCTTCTCTATTGCTAATAATCAAATCAAACTTTCATACATAAGATCTAAGATCTAAAAATAACATACATGCCCATCCTAGCATGCAGAATACTAAACCATATAGTATAAACATCTAATATGATATCCATAATGAAACTCGGTTATAAAAATATAATCCTACCATTTAAAAAGCTCCAGACTAAAGGTCCCCATGCTTCCCATAGTCCACCTTACCCTATCGCCTTTTCTTTCATTCTACTGAACACCTACCTCTCAACTGTCTTCTTTCCAACTTGACTTTATCATATCTATCGATACGAATAGGCCTACGAGATCTTGAAGTCTGTGGTTCAATCTCGATATAATCTAATTCATTTAGTCCCAAATATCCAAACGCCTCATATAAGTTCTTCCAAAATACATTATAGAACAATGGGTCTTGGCCACTTACAATGCTCTTGGCACACAATCGAATCACCCCAACCACCTCTCAAACAACACAATAAAAAGGGACGCCGTACTTTTGAACTTAAGGAATACAAATCTAGCATCATCTGTGAACCAATCGACTGTGAGTAAAATGCTATCTCTCTATCCTTAGTCATCAGCAGTCCTTTGATGCAGTTCTAAAACATTTGTTCTCACTACTCGATAACAAACAGTCTCTATGGAACAAATAGCCTCGTTTTGGACTGCACTGCATCATCTCTCCAGGCACTACTTACTCGTTTAATTCAGCTACGATCTCCACTAGTCTAATTTAATCTCTCTAACTTGTTCAAATTAGCTAAATAAAAGTAGGTCTAACGGTCAAACTAGCCATCACACTCGGCCAAAGATCATCAAGTCTTAGAGTCATAACCAATTATAAGCTTATGCAATACCTACTCTAAGAATATCGCTCCCAAACTGGTATGTTCCCCACTCGAATACCAATCAACATAATTCACTTCAAACGTCTAGGAAATTTCAAAACCATAGGAGGCTAAGAAGTCTAACCATTGCTATAGGCGTAGGTCAAGATCCTTTCAAAGAAGAGATACTACAATAATGTGGAATCACTAAAAATCTTGAACTCCTCTCCTAACCAATAGTTCCTCCATATTCCCAAAGCGAACTCTATCACCTCCAAATCTAGGCCAAGAGTTAGATATTACATCTAAACATAACTACCGTGCCTAGTTAAGTACCACAGGCAAGTGCGTACTATTGTCTCTTCATTCCGGCTGGAATATGTACCATCAATGTACTCGTCAACTTCTCGGATAGACTCACTAATGCATGTCTACACCTCACATCTCAAACAAAAGTATGATCCTCTCCTATAAATTAGGTCAACGATATAGCTATATTAGGTCCATCCATATTTTGAACTACTGCAACTAAAGGATCCATAGTGACGTCCTACTCTGAAAAAACATGCCTAAGCATCTCACTCCCCTCCTTCAAGAGTGATAGCATCATAATACCATCACTAATCATGTCTTGTGCTCCTCTCCTATCCATGGGTAGACGAAAGTATCATCAACAAACACAAGCGCAACCTACTCAAGTGATCGCTCTAATCATGGCCCATGAGATCCACAACATATGCTGACAAATTGGTTGGCCCAAACGACATAACCATACTAAAATCAAGGTAGTGTGTGAAACACTATAATCAGCACACTCACCCAAATTACCCTCCGTTGGTGTAGCCACATCGTAGGGTCCAGCTAAGAGAACATACTTATGCTATAGAGTTGATTGAACAAGTCATCAACAAATTGGATTACGAACATGTTTGTCATCACATCCAGCTCATAACAACCAACAAATAACTCCAAAGAGCCATCTGTCCTACTGACGAACATAACAGGTGCATCCTACCCAAAATATAAACCTATGAATAAACGATCACCTAAACAGGTCATCTGCTTGCACCTTTAATCTCCTAAGTTCATTTCATACCCTATGCCTTAAAGGCATAACAACTGATCCAAATCCTCTGATCAAATCAATACGAAACTCTACCTTTATATAGTGGTACTCTAGTCACATCCTCTACTATGTCTGGAAACTATTCGGCTACAACTATAAGCAAAGATGACATCCTATCATGTGGAATATTGAGCGAATATATAAGGTTCCCTTAGTGGTAGCCAATGAAAACCATTCGCTCCTCCACAACCCTGATTGTCATCAACGACCTCTATCACCACTACTTCGTATTCCCTTCAACAGTCCATTCTTAAACTATAATATTGACCCAACTAAACCCTAAACAGTCAATGCCTAACAAACAATCAACCAAGTCTTGAATCATGAATAGGTTGGCTGAGCCCTTAACTAAGTCTGTCATGATCAAAGATCGGTAATTATCTCAAGTCTCTATCCCAATATTCCTATTGATTCTAGATATAAAGGAATAGAACCTCGATGTCAAATAAAATAAGTATTTAAACACCATATGCGGAAAAATATCTCCAATGGTGACGCCATTTCCTTTCTCTTTCGTTGATGAAGCAATCGATGAAACCAGAATGGCAATCAATACATATGCTTCTTGATCTATCTCTGCTCAACTATATAGGATAACTCTTCAATACTAGGTACTTCTCGATCATCTCTTGAAGCCCACATCAATGTGATGAATCAATCGACCTCTAAGATGACCTCTCTACCCAATGATAACTTCAATCCTTTCTATGTAGAGTATCAACAGGAATAGATGGTACCTATATATCATATCGAATCCAACCACATACCCCAACACTGACATATCGACGTACTTCAGATTGGCGGCTACCTAACCATCCCGAACTTCATAAAAGTCAAGACAAATCTACATTGAAGCAAACTATGAACTAGTCCTAAAGAAATTGGTCCTTAGGAGTCAAAGCTACATAAACACCCCATTAGTTCATCGTCCATCCTTGGAGTCATCTAGAGGTTAACTTCTACCTCATGCACAATCTAACTCCAAGTTATCGAAGATTCTTCTACAAGAAACCAACCAAACTGTCAATATCTGACTCCATTCCAAGGAACAGCTTGCTTCCTAGACTCTCATGGTCTATATAAAAGCTCAGTAAAGTCAACTCTTGCCAATCGCACTTGAGCACCACAACATCTAAAAACAAACTAGGCATCCAAGAAATAATCTATACCAGCTTTGCAACATATCCTATCAATAGGGATAGCGGTTTTGATTCTTCCTAATCCTTAACTCTAAATAAAGAGTCAATAGTAGCTTTTCTTTCATGCCAGATCATTCCTATTCCATAATAAGCATGATATGTCTCTCACAAAGTAAACTACATCAGTACTGCTCATGTTTGCACCCAACTTGTACACTATATGTAATATAATATAGTTTTGAAAACCAAAATATATAACAAATAAGAACTCTCTTCTATATATACACTCTCTAGATCCAGTCTTAGGCAATAACTCCTACACTATCTCTAATGGATTGTGCTATCAACTAAGGTTAATTGGGTAACCTTTGCTTCGATACCAAATATGACGAATGCCCAACAAATACGGTGTAGAACGGTAGTGAATGGAAGAAAATGAAATAAGATAAAGAAATAGAAGAGAAAAGAATGAAAAGGGAAGAAAAAGGAAGCATCAAGTAACCAAATTACCTATCGCATATCTCACATCGCAACAGAGCAAATATAATAATCAATACAGGTGTAAAAAAATAGAGACAGTAATAATAATGTGAAATAGCGATCTTAATAAAGGTCTACAAAATTATACAACAACATAATAAAGTTTATACAATGGGAAGGTAAACTCAACTGGTACATTGTCTCATAATAGTAAATCAACACTTTCAAGGCTCCACAGTGTCACAGAGTGGAAATATAATAACCAATGCATATATAAGTATAGATAACTGCCACTATCTATCAGTCCACTTGTAGAACTCCACATTCATCCACCTGCTCTTAATCTACTCATTTAAGAGTATCCAAGATAATAAGAAGCAAAGTATAAAATCTTGAGTCAGACAACAATATGGTGTGAGCGATATCAAATCTCAAAATACTATAAAACTCGATAACATATCAAATAGAGGGTATATAAACCATATCAAACCTGTCCCTGCAACTATAGATCGACACATAAACATAAGTAATATGCTACTCTATAATATCATAAAAAGGGTACACTATACTCTATATCTATAAGGATTCCTAGGTTTCTCCACTTGTAATCCCTACTCCATTCTAAGAAAACTTCAGTTATCTAGGTATCTCCATCCATACCTACTCCACACTAAGATAATTCAGGGTATCTAGGTATCCCTACCACAATACCTACCTAGTATGACATCCCTAGGGTGACAAGTGACTAGTGACCAACCATAACAAACATAGCATCCATCAAACAATACTAATTGTCAACCAATGTGCCAGATATATGATGACTCAGATGACCCTCTACAACAGTCAAGGACTAGTGGAAATCCTGTTTCTCTATTGTGTTCCGCCGTACTTTCAAGTCCGAAGCCCAACACGGTTGTCTCTTATAGTGCCTCCATACTGCCTAATACTACTCCCCCTCGAGGAGGTCCAGGGTACACGATCGTCGCAACTAGCCCTTAGGTATTGCCCGCATATAGTACCCCAGCTCTGAACACTAGAGATGACACAATGAGTCATCCATGATCCTTAGGGAATAACACATCCATTGAGCCATACTCACTCGATACAGATTCGAACCATACTAGTTCACTACAATTTCTTGGCATGAGCCCTAACACTAAACCCATTCCACTATATACAGCCTCACTCCAATCCAAGCTGCCATCCTTGGTCCTGCTCTCTACCCAACCTCTCGATCGAAGAACCCTACTACCATACCATCCAAAGCCCTAGGTCCAGCGTGATCCATACGGTCTTGATACTATCATCCCGCAGCCAACTCCATTCATCATCAAGTCAATATCCACGGTATCAGACTACCAAGTCAAAGCAACACATCGTTGCCTCACCATCTAAGTCACTAGGCTGAAGCATCATATCCTTACCTCACCATCAATAAGACTCATTATAGGGTAATAACATCCTATCTCTAAACCGATCGCACAAACCATTGCGTCGCATACCATAATATCTCGTCAATGTCCAAACCAAGATTGGCCAAATCATTAGTCGACAATAGTGACAGACATTGACCACTCTACTATGGTCAATACCATCTACCTATGTCTTGTACTTAACCGAATGATTAAGTATAGACCAAATGGAAAACGTCCGTTATCCACTTTGAAATCTAGATCCATCGACACATATCCCAAACCCTCTTCCATAGCTCATCTCGTTCATTAGATTTCTAGATGTGCGGAACTTCAATGTAAAAGAAGATACATAAAATAAAATCATCACTAATCTGCGTTTTCAACCAAAAAAGAAAAATAACAAACAAACCAAACAATCAAACGTACATCCAAACATCCATACATCCAAACGACTATACGTCTATCCAAAACAATATACATACAATATAACAATCCATCTATATCAATTAATGTGGGAAAATATATTCATAATAGATCTAATCAAATAATTCCCTAACTATGGCATGATGATGTAAAATATGTGACGTTCTTTATAAATCAATTAAAAATAAATTATAAAAATATAGTTGCTTTTATATAATTATATCAAGTTTTAGAACGAAAAATTATTTCCTAGCGTCAATATAACAATAGACAACTAATTATAGTAAATTGAGAGACAATATCATTACCTCATCCAGTTCTATTTATACTAGTGCCATTGTGTAAATCTCGCCATCACGAGCGCAATGCAAGAAACCATATTCAAAAGGGACTTCATATGCAAAAGATATGGCTAAAATAAGATATGAGATTAACAAGATAATTAATTAATCAAATCAAACCACTAATTACATAATTATTTCATCTTCCCTAAATCAAGATGTAGCAAACGTGCATGAAAATGGCAGTGCACATCAAACTTATAGCCACCTGCTTTAAACTCTAATTTCTCCTTTGTTTCTTGATGAAATTGCAATCCATCTTCGCCAACGAGTCTCCCTACTCGTGTTCTTTTATCTGCAAAAAATATATACAATTCGATCATGCCTTACCAAAACCGACCTGATGACATGTGTCTCGACATGACGAATGACGCATTTTTCAAGGAAGGCTCATCCATGCTCAAATTACAAGTGAAGATATGCATCGTTGAGGAGATTCCATTGGTGCTTCATATTTCCTATCTCCTTCCCGATCTTTGATGATCTGTAACCAAAGATCGGCCAAGAAGTGGTCGACCTTGGCCAACAATGACCCATCAGAATTCTACAACGGTCATCGCGTAGCTCTTGTCCATACATTCTCCATAAATCCGGTCTTGTGATTTTAAGTGGAGCGGATTTGGAGATATTATTTTGTAAAGGAGAAGATATGATTTCGGCCATGAATTTTCTTTTCCAAGCAACGAACAGTGAATGGATTTGAGAAAATGGAGGGAATCCAAATTTGGGGACATACATTATGTTTTATTCCTCTATTTATTTAATTTCTCAAATAAATGGTCATGCATTTCAAGCCTCTATGATCACGTAATGCGTCTGATCGCCACTAGACTCGTCTACGTAAATAAATTCATTTTTCAGAATTCAACGTAACGCCATCTGAGAGTGCATCCCGAGATGCTAATTTCGCATATTTCAAAACCATTTTGGCTATCGGATCATTTGATCTCGAAATATAGCGATCCATATACTCATTTTAATTCGCAACATCAATCTAAACTTAACGGAAGTGGTCTTGAGTCCTGATTCGACCGTATGCAAAAAATCACATTTTTGGGCCTTCATTTAATTGATGATTAAATACTCAAATAAGCTACTTAGATATCCGACCTTTAAAAATACGGACCATTGCAACATTATTAGGGACACCAAGGATAAGGTCTACGAAAATGCTTTATTCCTAGCATGTGGCGATAACATCTAAAAGTTTCCAGATTAATCTTTCCTTCCCTCCTAAATTGGAATGAAAGTCTCAAAGGAAATTTTAGCCTCATATTGGGGAGAACTCAAGGGTCGCATCAAGAAGAGTTTCCCACCAAAGAGAAGGTTAATGCTAAAAAGTTGCTATCATCTGACGACCCCCACTTGATGAGGAGACAAAAGCAATGAAAGGGACGGTGATGATGATCATGAAGGTAATGATGGCCATAATGACGATGATAATGAAGATGATGGCAATGACAAGGGTCCTTTAGGACCAAAAGATAAGGAAGACGGATCAGGAGGTCTTAACTTAGATTCAACTGCCCATAATGTGGGCATTGCTAAATTTTCTTATCCTTTAGGTTATATAAGAAATGATATCCCTTCAAAAGACAGTGCTCCCCTGAGTCATGACCTAGAGGAAAAACTTAAGTTCCAACTTCCTAGTTCCCATCTCTCAAGTATGGAATTCACTACTTAAATGTTTAAAGTTGTCAAGTGGCTTTAGTTAATAAACTTTTTATTTTAGTTAAGGGAAAAGACTAAGTATTTTTATGTGACTTTATATGAAAAGAGCCAAATGGAGATGTGTCAATTGCACAGGGAAGTTGATAGATTTGTTGATGAACTTAACAAACTTTCTAACAAATACAAGCGCCTCTATATTAGTGTAGCGTGGTTAATGTTCTTTAAGGAAAAGCAAGTTGCCCTCATTTGAAATGAGCTCATCCTCACCAGGACAAAATTATGAGAGAGAAAGCAAAGTTAATGATAAGGAGGGCCTAGAATGTTCCTCTATTAAATTTATTCTAGGAATGTTTTCACCGACTTTCCATTCTTAGAAGAAAAAAGATGGGGCTTGATGTAACGACCCTTATTCTGAGTAACATTATTTAGAACATTTAATTGGATCAATTAAATAAAATAATGTTAATAGTTAAGGGATTGAGACTTGATAGTTAGTAAGTGGTCGTGCCTTAAAGAACGTATAAGCGAAGAGAAAAGAAAATAAGTAGGTAGGAGGAATATGATAAGGGTAAAATGGAAACATCCTTCATTATAATACCCTAAACCCTTTCATTCTCCATTCCTTATTCATTCTATTCACAAACAAAATTAAAACACCAAAGAGCTCGGCCAGCCACCATTAAGAGGAATCGAAAAGAAGATAAGCAAGGAATCAAGTAGAAGGCTTGAAGATATTAATAAAAGGGCAAATCTCAACCTTCTTAACACCAAGTGTGACGACCCGGATTTTTAACGTTTGTTAACTGGGTCATTAACTGAATTAAATCATTGGAAATACTGATTTTATAATCGAACGAATAAATTTCTGATAATTAAAATATTAGGATATATATATATACATATATTGGCTTAAAAACTATATAGGATATTAATTATAAAATCTCTGGAATATGACAAAGCTTTTGAAAAAAAGGTAAATTATATGTATGTATATAATGAATGCAAGCTTTATCATGTTAATAATATCTATATATGAGTATATAAATGTATACACATGTGTACATGCTCATATGAAATATCATACATGAGAAGTTTGTGAAAAAAATGAGAAAATATATATATACACACACACACATATAAGGACAAATGTACATAAGTAATAAAAGATATGTATAAACATAAAAGCATGTATATATGTAATAAAAGCAACACTTATGAAATAATATTATATCTATACATGTATATAAGCATGTGTAAACTCAAATATATAAAATAAAAGGTAAAGCATGTACAAGTAAATAAGTATGAAAAAGTAAGGCAAGAACTATGTATGCAGAATATGTAGGCATGCTATGGTGTGTGTGTCTATATATATATAGATATGCACTTATAAACATGCAAAGAGACAACATTTTGAATACATATCAAATCAAGCATATAAAATGGCAAATCAACATGAAAAAAATAAACTGAACAAAGTTAAAAAGCCTGTACAAATGCCTCATCCCTAGCACACACTTCCACTTCCTATATATTCCTAAATATATACCACTACCTTGTGTTCTCAGTGTAAAGATCTCCTAAAGCAAACAACTCAAACAAGATATATAAAGGCTCTTCCTTGTTTATGCTTTTGCATACAAAACATAAAATCAATGTCAACAGAAAAATCAAATCAAAGCAAACATCGAAACTTTTGCACATGAAATCAAATCTAGTCAAAAGAAACCTCTGACCAAAGTAAAAAATAATAGTATAAGAATTAAAAGAAAAACAAAACAGCAACTTACTGTAGAACTGCAGCCTATACTCTTATATATCTCCACCATGTCTCCTTTATTTCATTCATTCAAACAAAGGAAAGGATATAAAATACAAGCTTCCATTTACAACTAAAAAAACGAATCAAGACAGTAGAAGCAAGGCAAGAGTAGAGGAAGCAACAGAACATCATTAACGGTGAGTAAACATACTTTTACTTTTATATTCTATAAATTTGGATTGTGTCGGGATATATTACTTAGTAGTATTGTCATCAACTATGCTTTGAAAAAAATTATACAAGTATACATATATGTGAATATATGTCAAGATTAGCCAGAAGAACCTAAAGCCTGTACAGTGTTTTCACCTCTGTTCTGTTTATATTTAAGAAGATGTCATGTTTTTCTTAAAGAAATTTTCTTATCTCTCAATTCAATTAGCTTTAGTCTATAAGGTTAAAAAGGAAATCTGCTTTTTTTCGATTGTACCTCATTTTGAATATTGTTTTATTTAAGGTTACGAAGTATAAAAGGCTGAAAGATATATCTTCAGGAAATCAAACTTTAAATGTCAAAATCCAACCATCATAATTTAACACTTCATTTACATTCTCGTGTTCCTCATCAAAAAGGATGAATTTTGATGGTGGTTACGAGATTTTTAGTTGAGTAGGGAGGTAGGAATGGAAGATGACCGAAAATTAGGCGAGACGGCAAATTCGGGCGGATGGGTTGTTTCGGAGGCGTGGCACTTGGCGTGGAGGAGGGGTAGAGTATGGGGAATTTGAGAAAAATGAAGCGGGAATTTTTAGAGGGTCATGGAAGCATGACGTGGGAGAAGTTGGGTTTAAGTGGCGTTTCGAGTAGGTTCGGTTATCATGGGAGGGTGGAGACGAGAGGAAAATGGAGAGGTAAGGACCAAGGGGAAATGAAAGGGGTGGATGTGGTGGAGCTCGGGATTGAGTCTAGTGGTGAGCGACGTACTGGAGTGGCGAGGCAAGGAGGTTTTGGAAGTTTCGATTTCAATCAGGCTAGGGTAAAAGGGTTCAATTTTGAATCCGTGAAGCTAAAGCAGTTTTGGGGGGGGGTAGACGTAATGCGAGGGTCGTAGGCGACTCGCGAGGGGAGTCAGCACCAAGTATAGGGTCGCCGGCATCGTGTACACGTGCACGACATAGGTTTCAGAAGACGGAATGTCTAATGTTTTTTCGCCTGGAGAATTAATCGGATTGCTGTGCACGTTGGGAAAGAAATGAGAAGGAAGAAAGAACAAAGAAGATAAGGAAAAGGAAGAGGGGTGGAAAGAAGAGTGGTAGGCCGGAAAGGTTTGGGTCAGTGCGCCATTAGAAGTAAAAGAAAAAAAGAAAAAAAAGCAAAGGATAGGAAAAAGAAAAAATTGAAAAAAAAATGTTCTTGGTATTTCAAAAATCAATAACCTTTAAAAACCATTTGCTTTTATACTTTAACACCCTATTTTATTAAATTTAGGAGCCGAGCATCTTATCTCCTTAACTTGTTAACAAACTTATTTAATAATAAATTTGAAAAGTAATTAGTTGATGGCTAATATAGGTGAAATGATTTAAGACTTTAAATTAAGTAAAACCATTGATTAAATTTATACATGTTAAATTACTAACTAATTCCAAGAGTTATTAAAGTAAATAAATAGTTGTAATTAGTTAATGGTTAAAGATAAAATAAAATGATCTAACCTTTAATTAGTTAAAACTCTTAAGTTAATTATACTTGTTGTTTATTAATTAATTTCAGATATGTAATTAGAATAAAATGGTTTGTATTTAGTTTAATGATAATTAAACATGATTTGAAAATAATTAATTAACTCTATTTTAAAGTAAATTAAATGATTTGTGTTACTAGTTAATCCACTCTATGAATAGTTTAAATTGGATCAAGTACATTGGATTTCTTGTTTCTCTTGTATGTTGTTTCTAGATATTCTATGATATGGAATAACCTGAAACGAACAGTTAAATATAACATGTGAGACGTTTTATTTAAATAGATACTGTGATGGAATTTTTATGTGAATGTTGACATTCCGTAATTGAATTATTTTGTTAAAGACAACTAGGCTTAAAGGATGGCCTTTGGATTCGAAGCGACCAGGATCATATATCTGCGTTATCTAGAACCACTTCAATTTAATAACTACTACAATCTTTACGGATTTGATTTGTAGAATCCAATAGGTTGGAATTCAATAAATTAAGTAAAATCCGACTATTTTGAATAAGTAACTGCACTCAGATATTCTTTTAAATAATGGATTTAGCAACAAGTGTTGGTTATAACAGGATAAGAACTCGTAATGTTGTACGAGTTACCCTGGTTTTCAATGAAATTACATAACTTAAGTACTTCATATTATATGGGTTTACTCACGTTGGTTCCAGCCTGACTCGGGTGTTAATTTATTGTAATGCTCAGGTCAGACCGAGTATTATAGATTTTCAGGTTAGGACGTTCTGGAGCTGAGGAGACGAGCTGGATGGCGGAGACGTATTGAGTATATTATGCTGTCTTGTATTGACTGTATAGACAGTATTCAGGGACAAGTTATCAAACTGTCCAGATTATTTTATTGATGATTGTACTCTGATATCTTGAATGTATATGGGCAGTTACAGGTTTCCTTGTACAAATGCTATTATTTTATATTACATGTAGTTCCGCTGTGATTGTGGGATTATCTACTATTGTTTTCTATTTATTCTTTTATCTCTTTTCTTCTTAACCCTAACAGTCTTGGATTTCCGGCACTCGATTGCTCGGCACTCTATACAGTGAATGTATTAGTGTCGATTTTCGGGGTCGAAAATCGTTTGGGCCGTTACATTTGGTATCTGACCTAGAGGTTAAATGAGAACCTTGGCTCTGATGGGGATTACTCATTATAGATAGAGTCAGTGGTAACCTAGAATGAATTGAGAGGATTATAAGAGGGCGTACTTGTTATTTTCTTATATAATGATTTTAAAAACGATTTTAAAAGTAGTTTTTATATAAGCCTATATTTTGATATATATATATATAGCAATAATTTTTCAAATTATTATAGTGGATTAAGGAAATTGGTTGTTGTTGTTGAAATTAAATATGATTATAAAATTTAAATGGTAATTTATATAACCAAATAGAAATTTGGTAAGGATTAACTATACAAATAAGTTAAGCTAAAAATGAATTCAAACCTGAATTTAAATTCTGGAAAATTCAAAATAATTTTCAAAGTATTTGAAATGAAATTTTTTACCTTAATTATATTTTTCCAGTAAATTATGTTTTAATATATAGCGCGTTGGGTTCTGGATATGATAATCCAGGTATTATCATATATGGGGTGTCATGCCTTAATAAAGAATGTTTATTACATAATAAACAATGATAAAGCAGAATGAAATGTTTTAAGGAAGTAAAAATTTATATAAGTATGACTTATAAATTAAAATGGATTTAAATTGTGAAGTCTTAAATCTCCAGACAATTTTGGAATTGTTTCAAAGTGTTAAAAGAAACAATAAATAATATTATTCATAATGTCTTTAAATGTAGGAATCTTGTTTTTAAATAAGAGTGTTTTGGAAATTTCAAAGGAAATTGTTTTGAATTAAAAACCAAGAACGGTTTAAATTTCAAAAGTATGACTTGGTGTGTAAATGGGATATGGTTTTCAAGCGTGATAAATAATTGGATGTTTAAGTTCTGAGATCCCCCTAAAATGGAAATATAACCCAAAGAGAAATAAGTTTTTGAACTTATAAGTAGGAAGGGATATTAATAAGAATTTAAATTTGGGACTGGAAATTTAAATTTAGTGGGCTTAAATGGATTGAATGGATTGAAATTTAACCTAGGGAAAGTTAAATAAGTTTGGACCTATAATCTGAAATCGAAAAAAAAAAATCAGGATGAAACTGAGATTTAAATTAGGGAAGTTAAATGAGTTAAATTGAAAAGGGAGTTATGTATGGTCTCGAAACGGGTTTCAAATTTTGGAAATGTGTATTGGATGATATTGATTGGTGTTTTAGATAATTTGGATATTTATTTATTTTGACATATCCTGCTATCATCCTTTTTGTTATCGACCGTATATATAAAACTGTAAACTGGATTACTTCAACAAAGTTGAGAAGTGGAGTGAAATGATATATATATATATATATATATATATATATATATATGACGTTAAATAGAAGTAAGACCTTATCCTGAATTTATTTAAATGATTTTGATTTTAAGAAATAAAGATTGAACTTATGAAAATGGAATCACTTTGAACTTAAGGTTTAAACGTTAAAAATGAACTTGCCAGCTGAAATTGTTTAAGAATTGGTTTCAAAGTTTGAAGTTAAAATTGGGTAATAAATTAGATTCCGAAGATTAAATTGTTTAAAAAGATTTGAACTCTTATCCGAACCTTGGAATAAGTTGAGTAAAGATACTTTAAATGAATATTAGAAATTTGGACTCAAGATTAAATTGTTTAAAGACTTGGGCTGTTAAATTAATATTAAAGGTTAATTTGATTTAAGTGATTAAATCAACATTTTGCAAACCGAACCCGAATTTATATAAATCAAGATGGTTGGAAATTGAGGATGGAATTGGGATTGATTCAAATTGAAATTGAATTGAATTAATTAGGAATGAAATCAAAGTTGAATTAGTTCAAATTCAAAAAAGGAATTGATTTAAATTGGAATGGGAATTGAAGATAATCCGAATTAAAGTCGGAATTAAATCAATTAAATGGAAATGGAAATTGAAATTGGTTGAGGTGTAGTTTGGAAACTGAACTAGTCTGACTTTGAAACTATTTTCAAACAAATTGTTTTAATATAAACTACCTTAGATCTTTTTTTCCAAGCTTGTTACTATACAGACCATTCTTTTTAATATTCAAGCTATCTTATACTTACTATTTAACTATGTTACAACAATCTAACTATTTTAAACTTTGTAAGATATCTTTTAAAATTAAACCGGCCAGAGTGAAAATTACTTATATCTAAATTAAGGATTTAAATACGAGTAGGAATAAATTGAAGTATAATCCAAATGGTTGAATGAGACAATTCTAAATTGGAACCGAAATTGAAAATTGAAGTAGAAATGATTTTAAAGTACAATAATATATTGAGAAAACATGATGATTTAAAAATAAAAGATTGGATAGTATTATAACTAAAACTTAGTAAGTAATGGTAGAAATGACTTTGGAAAATAAATCGAACTTGAAACCTTGATTTGGTATTAATGAGATTTATAACCAGAAGAAATGTCCTTTGAAAGATATTTGAAATATAAAGTGGAATTTATATAAGTATGAAGTGATCCAGAAATTTTTCAAGTTGAAAGAATAAACTTATACATATATATATAAGAATGATTTTATGAGAATGGAACTAAAAAGGTTTTTGGAAACCATTGATTTTGAAAGGTTTTGGTTTTGGCGAAAAGCAAATTTTTAAAATTTGGAAAGCAAATTTTGAAAATTTGGAAAGCAAAGTTTGAGAACTACCGATTTTGAAGTTTATATGCGATACATATAAAGAGTATGGTTTGAAAGATACTATATGTGTATAGCATAAAATGTTTTGAGAATGCTATGGGGGAAAAAGGCGCTCCCATTTAGAGTTGAAACTTATAGTAGGAGATCCGCGGGGTGGTTCTGCCTTAAGCTCTAAGGGTGGTTCTAAATTTTGATCCCAGAGGACATCGAGACTAAACTGCAGTTCCTGTGGATTGTGATTGGGGTAGCGAAAGTCGAGGGTGCTGATGCCTACAAATATATTGGGGGTATGCTGTGACGGCAGTGTAACTCTGGTGTAACTGCGATCTACTACGTTTCCATAGCATAAGTCGAGGGGCAGTGATTGCCTAAGTTCTATGTTTGATTTTGCTGGGAGAGCGACATAACATCGGTAGATTGCGATCTATGTGGTCCACAGCGAATGTCGTGTGGCAGTGAGTGCCTACAGGCGAAATTGGGACTCGGCTGGTGTAGTCTGCGATCTATGTGGTGAAGTTTCATTTGGCAGCGAAATTCGAGGGCGTTGATGCCTACAGTTACATGGTTTTTGTCGTGATGGCAACGTAACCCTGGGTTTAGCTACAATCTGTGGTGTTCCATGATGTAATCGAGGGGTGCAGATGCCTACAGTTTTCTCACAAATGTTTTTTTGAAGTATTTTCACTGGGTGTTGAAAACGGGTTTACTAAGTACTTATAGATTTTCAGTCCTGCGCTTGATCGACATTTGACTGAATTTCTATGAAAACAAGGATGGACTTGCTGAGACATCGAGTTATAAAATGTATTTTTATAAAACTGGTTTGGTAATATTATGTAATTTTTAAAAATATTTCAAAGTATTAAAATAAAAATAGTAAGGATGTTAAAATGATTAAAGAATGATTAAATTGATAATAAACATTAAAAATTAAAATTCTTGATTCGTTCCTTTTCGAGGTCAAAAAATTCTAAAGGGGGGAAGAATGTGACGACCCTGATTTTTAACTATTTGTTAATCGGGTCATTAACTGAATTAAATCATTGGAAATTATGATTTATAGTCAAACAAATAAATTTATGATAATTAAAATATCAGGATATATATAAATTGGCTTAAAATCTATATAGGATATTAATTATGAAATCTTTGTAATATGATAAAGCTTTTGAAAAAAAAGGTAAATTATATGTATGTATATAATGAATGCAAGCTTTATGATGTTAATAATATCTATATATGAGTATAAATATGTATATACATGTGTATGGTCATATGAAATAATATACATGGGAAGTTTGTGAAAAAAATGTGAATATATAAATATATACACATATAAGGACAAATGTACATAAGCAATAAAAGATATGTATAAACATAAAGTATGTAATAAAAGCAACACTTATGAAATAATAATATATCTATACATGTATATAAGCACGTGCATGCTCAAGTATATAAGATAAAGGTAAAGCATGTACAAGTAAATAAGTATAAAAAAGTAAGGCAAGAACTATGTATGTAGAATATATGTAGGCATGCTATGGTGTGTATACATATATGCACTTGTAAACATGCTAGGAGACAACATTTTGAATACATATCAAATCAAGCATATAAAATAGCAAAACAACATGAAAAAAATAAAAACAAAGTTAAAAAGCCTGTACAAATGCCTCAGCCCTAGCACACACTTCCACTTCCTATATATGTCTAAATACATACCACTACCTTCTGTTCTTAGGGTAAACATCTCCTCAAGCAAACAACTCAAACAAGATATATAAAGTCTTTGCCTTGTTCATACTTTTGCATACAAAACATAAAATCAATCTTAACAGAAAAATCAAATCAAAGCAAACATTAAAATTTTTGCATATGAAATCAAATCTGGTCAAAAGAAGCCTCTGACCAAGGAAAAAAAGAGTATAAGAATTAAAAGAAAAACAAAACAACAACTTACTATAGAACTGCAGCCTACTCATATATATACCTCCACCATGTCTCCTTTATTTCATTCATTCGAACAAAGGTAAGGAAATAAAATACAAGCTTCCATTTACAACTAAAAAAAGAATTAAGACGGCAGAAGCAAGGCAAGAGCAGAGGAAGCAGCAGAACATCATTAACGGTGAGTACACTTACTTTTACTTTTATATTCTGTAAATTTGGATTGTGTCGGGATATATTACTTTGTAGTATTGTCGTCAAGTATGCTTGGAAAAAAATATATACAAGTATACATATATGTGAATATATATCAAGATTAGCCAGAAGAACCTAAAGTCTGTACAGTGTTTTCACCTCTATTCTGTATATATATTTAAGAAGATGTCATGTTTTTCTTAAAGAAATTTTCTTATCTCTCAATTCAATTAGCTTTAGGCTATAAGGTTAGAAAGGAAATCTGCTTGTTTTTTATTGTACCTCGTTTTGAAAATTGTTTTATTTAAGGTTATGAGGTATAAAAGGCTGAAGGGTATATCTTCAGGAAATCAAACTTTAAATGTCCAAAATCCAACCATCATAATTTAGCACTTCATTTACATTCCCGTGTTCGTCATCAAAAAGGATGAATGTTGATGGTGGTTGCGAGATTTTTAGTTAAGTAGGGAGGTAGGAATGGAAGATGACTGGAAATTGGGCGAGACGGCAAATTAGGTGGCTGGTTTGTTTTGGAGGCATGGCATTTGGCGTAGAGGATGGGTAGAGTATGGGGAATTCGAGAAAAATGAAGCAGGAATTTTTAGAGGGTCGTGGAAGCATGACGTGGGAGAAGTAGGGTTTAAGTGGCATTTCGAGTGGGTTCGGTTATCATGGTAGGGTGGAGACGAGAGGAAAAAGGAGAGGTGCGGACCAAGGGGGAATGAAAGGGGCGGATGTGGCAGAGCTCAGGACAGTCTGGTGGTGAGTGACGTACTGAAGTGGCGAGGCAAGGAGGTTTTGGAAGTTTCGGTTTCAATTAGGTTAGGGTGGAAGGGTTCGATTTCGAATCCATGAAGCTAAAGCAGTGCCGGGGGCAGACGTGATGTGGGGGTCGTAGGCGACTCGCAAGGGGAGTCGGCGACAAGTCTGGGTTCGTCGGTATCGTGTACAGCGCACGGCATAGCGTGTGCACGTTGGGAAAGAAATGAGTAGGAAGAAAGAACAGAGAAGATAAGGAAAAGGAAGAAGAGGGGAAAGAAAAGTGGTGGGCCGGAAAGGTTTGGGTCAGTGGGCCGTAAGAAGTAAAAGAAAAAAAAAGAAAAGGATAAGAAAATGAAAAAAATAAAATAAAAATAAAATGTTCTTGGTATTTCAAAAATCAATAACCTTTAAAAACCATTTGCTTTTATATTTTAACGCCCTGTTTTATAAAATTTAGGAGCCGAGCATCTTATCTCCTTAACTTGTTAACAAACTTATTTAATAATAAATTTGAAAAGTAATTAGTTGATGGCTAATATAGGTGAAATGATTTAATACCTTAAATTAAGTAAAACCATTGGTTAAATTTATACATGTTAAATTACTAACTAATTCCAAGAGTTATTAAAGTAAATAAATAGTTGTAATTAGTTAATAGTTAATGATAAAATAAAATGATCTAACCTTTAATTAGTTAAAACTCTTAAGTTAATTATGCCTGTTGATTATTAATTAATTCCAAATATTAATTAGAATAAAATGGTTTGTAATTAGTTTAATGATAATTAAACATGATTTGAAAATAATTAATTAACTCTATTTTAAAGTAAATTACATGATTTGTTTGACTAGTTAATCCACTCTATGAATTGTTTAAACTGGATTAAGTACATTGGATTGCTTTATTTCTCCCGTATGTTGTTTCCAGATATTCTGTGATATGGAATAACCTGAAACGAACAGTTAAATATAACATGTGAGACGTTTTATTTGAATAGATATTGTGATGGAATTTTTATGTGAATGTTGACATCCTGTAATTGAATTGTTTTGTTAAAGACAACTGGGCTTAAAGGATGGCGTTTGGATTCCAAGCAACCGGGATCAGATATCAGCGTTATCCGAAACCACTTCGATTTAGTAACTACTACTATCTTTACGGGTTTGATTTGTAGAATCAAATAGGCTAGAATTCAATAAATTAAGTAAAATCCGACTATTTTGGTTAAGTAAGTGCACTCAGATATTATTATAAATAATGGATTTAGCAACAAGTGTTGGTTATAACATGATAAGAACTCGTAATGTTGGACGAGTTACCCTAGTTTTCAAAGAAGTTTCATAATTTAAGTATTTCATATTATATGGGTTTACACACGCTGGTTTCCAGCCTGACTCGGGTGTTACTTTATTGTAATGCTCGGGTCAGATCGAGTATTACAGATTTTCTGGTTAGGACATTTTGGAGCTCAGGAGACGAGCTGGATGGCAGAAACGTATTGATTACATTCCGCTGTGTAATATTGACTGTATAGACAGTATTCAGGGACAAGTTATTATAACTGTCTAGATTATTTTGTTGATGATAGTACTCTGATACCATGAATGTATATGGGCAGTTACAGCTTTCCTTGTATAAATGCTGTTATTTTGTATTATATGTTGTTCCGCTGCAATTGTGAGATTCTGTGTTATTTTTTTCTATTTCTTCTTCTACCCCTTTTCTTCTTAACCATAACAGTCTGGGATTTCCGGCACTCTATACAGTGAACGTATTGGTGTCGATTTTCGCGGTCGAAAATCATTCGGGCTGTTACACCAAGCGAAGGTGAATAATTTGATTTACATCAAATTTTTGATAATGATTTCGGTTTCACGATTATGTCTGAATTATTTTGCAAGTAACATGCCATGTTTGGTTGTTTAAGCAGATATATGATTGTTGATGATTTATATGATTTTATACGGATTTTATTATATGTTTAGATTAGAAAACCTATTAAATGACATTCAAATGAGTAGCGTTTTTGATATATGACCAAAAACATTATTTAGAAGTGTGTTTCAAGTTTCAAAATTTCTAAGTAGTTATGGACTTATTATGGATTTTCTATAAGAGAAAATAGTTTAAATTGTGTTCAAATTATTTAAGGCAATTATATAATTATTTTTGGTCTAAAATTTGTATATGTTAGAAAACATAGTAAAAGTGAACTGTTGTTATTTTTGAGGAATTTTCCTAAGTATTTTACTATGGTCATAAAATTATATAAATTAAGGGACTTAAATGTTTTATACGTTATATCAAAGAGAAGGGCTTATTTGGTTAAAATGCTTTGAACTGTAAATTTTGAATTCGACAGCCATTTTAGAAAAGAATCTTGATAAAGTAATGGCAACAAATTATATTTAACAAATTAGGCATGTTAGGTGAAAAGAAATTACTTTGAAAGGCATAAAATCGGTTTTTTTTCAAATTACAACTTTGCCACTTCCTTTTGCTTGCTTCCATCACCATGCTCAAAAGGCTTTTCGAACCCATTCGGAACCAATGCATATGATATCAAGATATTAGTATGTAGTGCATTGGAGAAGGATGAAAGGGTCTGTGTTGAAGGCATGTATTCGAAGGGGTTGAAGCATTCTAATTAGCTTTCGAATCAATCAGCTTACCATTTTTAAAAAGAAGCTCTCGAATAAGTTGCCACTTGCCTTTGTCTTTAGAAAGGTGCTTTCAAAAGAATTGCCGCTTGCTTTTGCTTTAAAAGATGCTTTCTAAAGGATTGTCGCATTTTAACCTATTCGATACCTAACTGTCGAATTCATACCTTTCAAATCACAATATATTTCAAGGGGGGCTTTAGCCTTAAACTTTGAAGATGCTTTCTCAATGCTTTCTAAAGAGTCATATAGCCTCTTTTAATCGTTTAAGAGAAACGCTTTCGAAAGGGTCGATTTCATAGCCATCCTCTTCTCCAACTCTTTTCATTGGACTAAATTTTTCAAAAGGAATACTTTCGCTTCTGTTTTCTTTGAATCGATGGTTGTATTAAAGGTTAAACGTAATGGTTTCGAAGGGAATAATTTTAAATGGTTTTGAAGCAATGTTTCCATACCCTTTACTTGAGCCCATTGCTTTCGAAAGGTATATTGTGAATGTTTCGAAAGATAGGTTTTAAATATTTCGAAAGAAAGTGTTTTATGCTTTCAAAAAATAAGTTGAAATGGATTTGAAGGAGGATGTCTAAGGTTTTAAGTAATACTTTTGAAAGGGTTGTTTTCAATGATTTGAAAGGTATTGTTTAAGGTTTCAAACAAGGGTTTCGAAGGTATAGCTTTGGCTTCATGGCCTAAATGTAACTTCTCTAATTTTTAATAACATTATTTAGGAGATTAAATTAGTTAAATTAAATAGAATAATGTAAATATTAGTATGATAAGGGGATTGAGATTTGAAAATTTATTTACAGGCTATGCTACTTAAACAAGAATAATGGGCTTAAGAACAGTGTTACATGTTAATTAGTGAGAACATAACGTATGGACTTAATGCGTAATTGTCGCACCATAATCCCATTTGCCTTAAAATTTCGTTACCATTTCTTTGCATGTTCATTTTGTCCAAATGCAAAAAAGTAAATCAAAGAAAAGCAAGCCGGTCATAAACTAAGGGAAAGGAGGAGAGAAATCCATCAAAAGCTAAGGAATCAAGCAAGGAGAATAAATCTAAATAAGATCTCAAGTTCTGTAACGACCCGTATTTTACGTGTCGATAAATCGTGGAATTTACCGGTCGTTAGTGTTGTTTATGTTGTCTCTAGCCTGAGTCGTATGGAGAGTAACACGTGTGTTGAAGGGTTGAGTCGTGACCGACTCATAGGTTGGAACGAGTTATGGAGTTAACTCGTGACCGAGTCATAGAGTTGCCGACTTAGTGTCTTAGGTCGTGTGGGCGAGTTAGGGAAGCCAGCGACTCAGGAGTAGACGACTTAGAGTGTGACCGAGTCATGGGAGAATCTGACCGACCCATGGGATAAGTCGTGACCGACTTATAGAAGCAGCGACCTAAAGGTTAGACGACTTAGTGTTGGACCGACCTAAGAAGTGACCGACTCATGGGTTAGCGACTTAAGGGGTTAAGGCTTAGGTCGTGGGGTCTTGAGTTGGTAGGGGCTTGGGTCGGCAGGGTGTTATCTCGTTAGGAGGTTGAGTCGTTAGGGGCTTAGGTCGTTGAGTCGGCTAGGAGTTAGGTCGTATGACCCTGTGTTCTGTTAGGTCGGCGGGAAGTTAAGTCGGCAGCGACCTAAATTAGGTCGCTAGGGAAGATAGGTCGGCAGGGTTTTTAGGTCGTGTGAGTTAGGACTGAACATACTAAGTTGGTAGCGACTTAGTGATGAGTCGTAGGTCGTTAATGTTATAAGTCGTTAGATTGTTAGGTCGTTAGGCTGCACTGTTGTGATGAGTCGTGAGCCGTTGGGTCTTGCATGCGCTTGTGTTTTAGGTCGTAGGTCGGGGTAGTTGAGTCGTGCATTGGGTTGGACATGCGCGTACTAGGTCGCAGGATGGCATGGGTCGGCAGCGACCTATGTTAGGTCGGAGATTTCTTAGGTCGGCGACGACCTAAAACTGAGCCTACGAGTTACGACCTAAGGAGTTTTCAGCCTATAAATAGAGGGGTTTGGCTCACTTTTTGGCACCGGTTTTTGAAGCGACGAAGTGCTGCCATTTTGAGAGCTCGACTACAACATTTCTTCATCTCCTTTTCTCCATTCCAATCTAGTTCTAACATCCATCCAAGATTGAAGATCAAGATCAAAGATCAAGAGCCAAAGTTGAAGATTTTCATCCGAAGAAGCTAGATTTCACCGTTTCAAGTGAAATTTCTCCGGATCAAGCTCAAGTCCTTGCTGTCCAGATCTGAAGTTGATTGATTTTAGGTTGCTTTGGTGATTTGGTGAGTGGTAGTTATCTCTCACGCGGATCCAAAGGAGTATATTGGATTGGTGGCATGTTTGGGTGTTAAAGTTAGAGATTTCATGCATTTTTCTTAGATCGAAGTCTAGATCCATGGTTTTTGAAGATGTTTACTTATGCAAGTTTGTTTAATAAGCATTAGAGACAAAACCCATGTTTTATAATTGATAGATCTATGCTAAAAACCATGATTTCACATATGTTGGACTTTTGCTCGTTTATTTACGAAATTCCCATTATAGTTGATATTGCTTAAATTGCTTAATAGATCTTGTTTGAATGATTGATTATTTGAATGTATGATTGATTTGATTGTTTCCAAGTTAGCTAGTAGTTGATTTGGAACAAGATGATGAAAGAGGATTCAAAAGCTATGGAAGAAGGCTCTTGAATGGTGAAAGCTGCTTAAGGCATATGTAGCGGATGTTGAAGCTCATATGTATAGATTGGATGATGTTGAGATGGGACTTTGCCATGATTTGATGAGGCAAACCATGTTGTTGAGTTGAGACTTTGCTTTGATGCGATGAAGCGAAGTATGATGTGAGTCTTGGCTTAATCCAAGCAGGGATCATTCCAAGCATGTTGATAACTTGAAGAGTAGTTCAAGTTGGTTGATAATGGATTGTTCAAGAGGTAGCTTGAGCTTGTATGAGGATAGTCGTCAAGAAGGATGGCTAGGAGGCTTGGATCTCGTCGTTGTTGAAGGTTCTAGCATGCTCAAAAGCAAGAGTACATGGGCCGCCCATAACGACTACAGGTAGGTAGTCGGGACACCCAAAAGACTACAGGTAGGTAGTTGAGTACTCTGGGCAAAGTAGATAAGTCCTAGGCACAAGGCAGTGTGCGGAGTTATGGTTAGAACCGGGGTTACCATTAGCCCTTGACAGATGGTCATTCAACTAACGGTGAAATCAAGGCAAAGTTAACAGTGATAGCCAGAGTCATGGATGTTTGGTTGTATCATCATTCGGTCTCAAGAGCGGTGTTTTCTGGGTGCTTATCTGATCTTGGTTTAGGCCTTGGGGGTTTGTATTTGGAAAACATCGACCTTGACTCGAGTGATAATTACTTTACTTTAATTGCCTGCTGTGTTATGCCTGCTTCTCCTTAGTGTGTGTCTGGGGGCTATCACTGTAGAAAGAGGTGGAGTGGGATGGTTTGGTTCCTATTCCTTTTATCCTTTATGCTCTTTTGGTATGCTTGATAGTTGATTTACTGCTCACTAAGACTTTGTCTGACTCAAGGTTTTATGTCTCCTCTTATTACCTTGGGCTGTTCATCCATGTTTGGGATGGGCAGACTAGGTAGCAGGTGACAGGTGCTGTGCTAGGAGTTCTACGCTGAAGATGACGAAGACGAGCAGGAGGCTTTGCATATTAGTTTTCTTACTATATGTACTGGGTATCCGCTGCTGTATTTGGTTGAGTGATTTGTAGTGAGGCTTTCATGTATGGATTTGAGTAGATGATTGTATGAAACTACTGTGATGCTTATATGATGATGTTCTGTTCTATGGAGCTTCACTATATTATATTTCTCTATTGTATTTTATCCATGCGCTGTGAGTTATGCGATAGAGATTCTTCTGTTTTGTTTTACCCTGACTATCGTCCATGGCTGCCTGGCACACCTTTTAGCGCATTATTTCCTTGATTTGGTGCGGGAGTCATGGGCGGTCGTCACAAGTTCGTTATTCTAATCAAAGTGAATAATAATCAAAACCATCTTTATTTTCATTTTTTAGATCATTTGATTTCGTGTTTTATGTTTAAACCTTGTATGATGATTTTAATGATGATATGCATGGATATCATGATATGTTTGATTCAAAAAAGATTGTTTATTAATTGTTTAATTCAGTTTTTAGGAAAAAAATCATGTTTACTGGATTTCGAATGCCATAAGGAATTTATATGTTATGTAAAACATTGTACTGGACATGGGTTTTAATTTTTATAATTTTTGAAGCTATGGAAAATTCATTATGAATTTTCAAAGGAGAATATGAATAATTAGGTTTAGAAATTAATTTCGGTAATTAAGTGAAGAATTTGGGTCTGAAATTTTTACATGTTAGATAACATAATAAAAGTTATTTTCTATGATTTTTGGGATTTTTCCTAAGTAACTACTATGGAAATTAAGTTAATTTAGTTGGAGGACTTAATTTTTTTATTTATTTTGCATAAGGATGGGCTTTGTTAAATTATTATAATTAGATCTGAAATGAATGCGACCGTTTTCTTTTGGAAAGAATTTGAAAAGTTCATGGCAACCAATATTTTTTTACAAATAGACAGTTTAGTTAAAAAGAAAGTACTTGAAAAGGCAATAAAATAGTTTTTGTACAGAAATGATGTTTCGTCACTTTTAGTAGCTACTTTTTAACCATTTGCTTCCGCCTCAACTAAGTGGAAACCAATACACAAGGTATCAATGTGATTGGTACGTGGTGGATTGGAAAATAGTGATAGGTATGAAGTAAAAACCTAGCTCTCGAAGGGGTCGAAGCTTTTCTTTTACTATGCAAAGAAATGCGCTAGCCTTGTTTCCAAAAGAATGCTTTCGAAAGGGTTTACTATAGCTTATGAAGAAGCTGCTGCCTTTTTGATTAAAGAGTAGCTTTCGAACGAGTTTCCTTGTTTTTAAATTAATGCTTTCGAAATGGTAGTTTGAACCCAGTCGAAAACATACCGCCAAACACTGCCTTTCGAATGGATTGAAGTCATCAACCAGTTCGAAAGGTAGCTTTTGTTTTATAGATGTAATAAGCCGCTTCCCAAAGCTTTCGAAAGGGCTCCAGTAAGCACATATACTAATAGTTTCGGAGGCAATGGCTTCGAAAAGGATTTCGAAGCTATCTTTCCAAACGTTTTATTAAAGCTTGTGAAAGGATGGTTCTAAAGCTATCAGTTTTTCCCCAATCACTTTTACTTAAAGGCTAATGGTTTCAAAAGGGTACTTTCTTTTATATTCACTACGACACAAAAGATATTTTCAAGGATAAACTCAATGGTCCCGAAAGAGGTACTTTCAGATGGTTTCGAAGCTATGCTTCTATGTATACTTTAATACTTTTAAAAGGATAGTTTTGACGGTTTTGAAAGGATGGTTTTGATGCTTTCGAAAGGTTTCGAAAATCATATGTTTAAGTGTTTTGAAAGGAAGAATTGAAAGATTTTGAAAAGAATGTTTTAATGGTTTCAAAAATTAAGCTCTAAGGTATCAAAGCCTTAGTTTTCAAAAAAAAAAGCCAATCTCGTTTTTAAAGGAAACCCCATAGATAAAATAAAGGAGTTTTGAATTGGCTTTTAAGTATGGACGTTTTGAAGAAGCTTTCCTTGATAAACAAGTTAAAGGGAACAACGATGTTTCATATGAAAATAATTTTAAGGATATTAAACCATAGATGTTGGTGTTTTTATGTTATTATGTTTGCTTCTTCTAATATATATATATATATATATATATATATATTCATTGTAAAATGGACCCATAACTGTATATTGGGGAGAAATGGCAGAATAACCAGTTAGGTTGACCTAGAAGTGAATATAAATTGCGTTAACTCCTGTATGAGTAGAATTGCATCTAGGAGGTCAGGAAACCAGAATATAGGATGCCTAAACACTAATTGAAGAAGTTGTCAGATAGACATGTTCATAGTGAACCCATGAAAATCATGTTTAGAAAGAGTTATTAGCAAGGGCCAATAGGTTTGTAGTGAAGAAATGAAAACTATATCCAGATAAAGATATTAATAAAAGTCAATATGTTCCTAGTCAACCCATGAAAACTATGATAAGAGGGAAATTATTTGAGAAACCAATAGGTTAAGGGCGAACTAATGAAATAATGAAGTTATTGGGAGAGGCCGACAGGTTCTTAGTGATCCCACAAAAACTATGAGACCGGACAGCTAGTCCATAAGTTTTAAATAGGTTATTAGTTTGCTTATGAAAACTAATAGGTTAATAGTGACCCTAGAAACCATAACTAAGACAGATAATTAATTAAATGGTGATGGGAAATCCAGAATTGATTTACATGTTTGCATATCATCATAATATTTTGAATTGATATGTTTTACCCATTATGGATGCAGGAAAACAATAAATGGTCATAATAAATTTTTATAGGATACTAATATAGGGAAAACCCCTTCTGCTAAGCGATGTTGTCTCACCGGATATCTAAGTGGTTTGAGATGGTAGGTTATCATTCATACTAGGCTTTAAGTCTGACTCGAAGTTTATGTTTTCCCCTTAAAATCTCGGGTGCTCAATTAACTTTGAGTAGTTTGAGAGTTGAGGTTTTCAGGTTGTCCTTAGACGAATAAACTTCCAAATATGTGTAGGAGGCAAGTTAGCTAGTAGGAGTTCTTTTCTATTTTAATCTCATTGTGTTTTGTTGCAAAGGAAAAGTTGCTTAACTGCCTATATTTTACTCTGATCATCTAAGGGGGCATCTTCATATGTTGCTCTTGGCATATATTGTAATAAATATATTTTCTCTTAACGTGGTTCTCGAATGTGGGATTATGTAATGAATTTGTAATTATTTAAAATGGAATGGGAAAGTTGTTTAATGATTTAATTTTTTTCCATATCCACGTGTTTATATTATATCAATGTATCTAACATTACTATATTTGGTTGCCGAGGATTAATAACTATGGATGACTACATCATTTATAGCTGTTAGTTTTGGACCTCCAAGCGGGGGATGTTACAAGTTGGTACCAGAGCATAGGTTTATGAAAATTTAAAAGAAATTTATACCTAAAATATGTTTCAAAACATAATCTAATGAATCTGAAAATAAGATCGAGATTTGGGATAACGCTATAGTAACGTACTTGTATTATATATATGTAAGTGCATATTCCCCTTTCTCTTTGACCGTTCATCTGTATCTTACTAAGGCTCGTCTATAGATTTACGGGAAAGAAGATATGGATGCAGGAATCGGAAGAGGAAATCTCGATGAAGAAGCACCATAACAAATGAAAATGCTCAACCCACCAAGAGAATCCCTGGTCGACAGGCAAATGCTAATCAAAATGTAGATGCCAATATTGGTGCTGGAAATCCACTAGTGGATATGGGGAAGGTGTATTAGCTCTTCGTCGACCTGATGCAAGTGGAAGCAGTTGCTAGAGTTGTTGGGAATATTGGAGGAGCTAAATTCTGTGGCTCCAATTGAAACAATTATGCTAAACTAAGATTTCACCAGTCTTGGTGGGAAGCCGTTTGTAGGAACGAAGGATGCCGTAGAAGTTGAGAATTGGTTGTTGCACTGTGAGAGAATCTTCGCTGACTTGGGATTGAATGATGAGAAAAAGTGAAGATTAGCCTCTAGGTAGTTGCATGGAGCAGCGTTCCATTGGTGGAATAGTGTTACTGCCGAAGTTCCTGAGGAAGAGTTAACTTGGGCCAAATTTCGAAGGATATTCTAGCAGAGTTTTTTTGAAGTTTCTAAGCAGGCATTTTTGAGAAATTTTATGGATTTTGAGAAGGGAGAAATTTCATTAATTGAGTATGCTACTAAGTTTGATGAATTGCCCCGATATGGATATGCTACCATAGATACCATTATTAAGAGGAATGAGAAGTTCATTCGGGGATTAAGGCCCATATGTACACATAAATGTGCATATTTTTACCACATATTTAATCTATTTAAATTAAATAAATGATCATGTTGGGTATTTTAACTTGTTTAAACCAAAAATTCAAATTATTTCAAATCGCCACATATTCATCTTCATCCAAGGGAAAAATGGTCATTTTGCGCATATATTTATTTTCTAAAATTTAATTGAAAATTTCTATGTTGTTTTGTAGGAATTTAAATTCAAATACAAGTTGCTTCATGAAGATATGCATACACAAAAGGAAACAAAGCAATTGGAGATGAAAATAATTCAAACTCATGAACATGGAGGACCCTACCTACCCACTTACCTTGATTTTCAATTAGAAGCTAATGCACATGCTAAAAGGCCATTAAAGCATCATGTACGTTTAAGTGGGGGATTATGATATGATAATGATTACTTGGTGGCCACACTACCTCAAGGGCAATTTGGGCATTCCTAAAAAATATGAATTAGGGTTTCATACATGTATAAATACCCCTATATCTTCATGTAACCCTCCTCCTCTTCCTAGTTAGTTTTTAGCTTAGAAAAAAGCTTTCTTTTCATGGCTACTTAGTCATTTCTTTCATGTAACTTTCCTTTTTTATGCAATGTTAATTAGCGCTTTCTTTTCATTTACATGCTTCTCTTCTTATGTTAGTAGTGTAGTTTATTATTAATGCAAGTATATTAGTGTTTACTTCTTTTTACTTAGCTTTTCTTTTCATTTTTCTCTCTTTTTACTTTGTTTTATTTCATACTGCAAGCTACAAGTGTTGATATGATTACACAAATGGGAGGCTAATTCCTTTAATTTAGGGTAATGAAGCCTCTAACCATGTAACTTCAACATTTTGATAATTATTGCTCCCTTTTGTGCTTAAATGAATGCTGATGTGATTTATTGTTTCATGATGAATTTGATAGTCTATGTTGTTCATAACAAATAGGCTATTTTTAAACAATCACAAACAAAAATTGTCGCTTCATCTAAATATAATTATGGCAAAGAAGTGAATGTTGAAATTGAAATTTGATGGTCTATATATCTAATTAATAGTTAATAAACCATACTAAAAATAGATTTTTCTTTCAACTTGTTGTCACTTTTCATGAGAGTTGAAAAGTAGTTTAAATGGTGTGTTATAGTTTGATGGCTTATGTTGAGATAATTAATAGCACAAACGGGCTATACTTATGATAAGTACATCAATTAAACTTACTAGTGACTAAAAAAGAAAGATAATAATTTCATGTTTTCTTGAACTATACGATAGAGAGAGTGGAATTATCTCTAAATTGTCTTTCTACTCTCATATTTTTATCCTTTTTTTATTATTTTTCTTGCATTTTTAGCTTAAAATCATCAAATCTTCGGTTAGTTTGATTTAATAGAAAATATTAAAATCTAACAATTTCCTGTGGAGCGACCCGTACTCGCATACGTGCTACAATCGTACATAGTGCGCTTGCCATATAAATTTTATTTCAAATTCGTTAGACGGTTTTCTAACTTAATAGAATCCCCGTCGCCGAACAAGTTTTTGGCACCGTTGATGGGGAATTTGATTTGATTTGATTTTCTATGCTTCGAATTATTTTCGTTTGATTTTTATGGTGTTGTTTTGTGTGTGCATTTAAAAAAAAATAGTGTGTTTGTGTGCAGGTTGTTCTAGTTTTCTATTGGCATTTGCATTTGCATATTTAAAAACAAAAACACACCACACAACTTCTTGTGAAAAAAAAATCATTTTGTTTACATTTCATATTTTTACATTTCCAATTAAATTGCACTCCATTTTTTTTTATAGTTCTTGTTTTCAATTTGCAGAGTTATATTATAATTTTGTGCACATTTCTATCACAACATTCTCTGTGCAATTACAACATTATCCGTGCACATAGCATTACAACATTTCTATTTGCCCATTGCTTCATTGCATTACAACATTCTCTATGCCTTTGTGCTTCTCCGCACACAACAATTTCCATCACTCAATTGCTCTCATATTTCAACACTGCTTCACCCCTTGCTGTCAAGCAACTTCCACCAAACATTCAACACCAGTGCAACCATCTACCTGATTTTCATACATCACCAATAACATCCACATTACAACTGCCCAAAACAATCTCCTAACCACCTGCAAATCGCCACCTCCCTCAATTCGCAGCTTTCCCAAACCAAACTTCACCTCGAACAACCACATCATCAACTTCTGCTGCTCACGCCCAAACCACAATTTCGACTTCGACACCTGAATCCTCTTCACCAACCAGCATTGCATACTTTAGCCTACCCTTCTTCTTCACAACTGTCAACTAACTCTACCATTCACTGCATATGTTGGGAGTATTTCGACCGGCTCAACATCGCCGAACCAACTCCCTTCCTATGCATAACCGAACCAACCCACACTCCATCTCCCTGCCGAACCAACTTCATCTCCATGCATTACCGGACCACCTACTACCGAAGCAACTACCGGACCACCTACTACCGAAGCAACTACCGGACCACCTACTACTGAACCAACTACCTCTCCAACATACTACCGAACCAAACACCTACCGTCCAACACCAGCCGAACCAACCAACTTCCCCTACATAGCCGAATCAACCTCCTTTCCATGTCCAACCGAATCAACCCACCTCCACACGTTGCCGAGCCAGAAGCAAGGGAGGACACGACCGGACCAACTCTGTCAAGCCAGATTGTTTCACCCCAGGCCCACCAACAGCTATATACATCCAAGACCCCTGCCCCCAACCTCACTCTATAAATAGAGGGGCAGGGGTACAACAATGGCAGACAAGTTTGAGAGCTCAAGCACGGAAGGAACTTTCAAACAACTTTTATATACTTGTAATCAAGGCTTAGTACATGTAATCAGAATAGTAAGAGGAGAATAACATATAAAGTGGACGTAGGCACGTTCTGGCCGAACCACTATAAATCTATTTGTCTTTTACAGTTTAGTCCCTGCTTTTTATATATTTGCATAACTCATCCAAATCATCGAAAACAACATAAAATCAACTAAATCACACGACTTGGAGGTGTTTCCCCATTTTTTGTGCAAACATTTTTGGTGCTTTCATTGAGAATTCGAGCTAGAAGCTACAGCTTCTCCTACTCAACCTTCTTCCTAACAGCATCGTTCCTTGCTCCGACAACATGACTTCCAGGCAGAGGAGGGATGTTAACAAAGGAAAGAACGTCACAACTAGCAGTATCCCACATCCGGTGTCTCCAAATCAAGAGAATCATCCCGTTTTAACAGCAGTATCAGATGAAAATCAGGCAAATCCAACAGCCCCCGCCACGGAACGACCAATTACTAGGGTAGATCTGGACAGGGTTGTGGCTGAAGTAACTAACCGCTTCGCATCTCAACAGGAAGCCTTGGTGGACCAACTCATGTCACGCTTAAGGGATGCTGAAGAATCCAACCACAACATCGAATCATGGGGTGAGTCCCAATCTGAAGGATCTGGGAGGCAACAAAGACCTTTCTTCTTCGAGGAGACCAACAACAGAAACAACGATGGTAGGAGCCGAGCCCGGACTCAGCCCGAATTCCGATCCAAGGATACGCTTGGAACCGAACCCAATAGGGAAGGTACCAGGCAAGGGTCGGATATAGCTGAGCCGGTCATGCTCCCTAGCCATGGAAGCGCCAATGAACGGGGCCGAGCTAGAATCCATCTCAAAGTTGGACCCGAGGAAGTGCTTGGAACAGAACCCAGCAGGGGAAGATCGAGGCAAGGGCCAACTGTGGCTGACCCTAGCATGCTCCCAGAGGACCGCAGACAGCCACCGGAGAATGCTAGGAGCAGTAGACAATACCATCCCTACAGGTTATCTGGACGGACTCAATCCCGCGGAGAAGAACCAAACTCATTTCTATCCGCTCCAAGTTATGATGAAAAGATGGCGTGATTGTTCAGAGAGTGCGCCAACGGGATCATAGGGATCGGGGGATAGGCGCAAGGATAACCAGCCCCTTCACCCGCAATATCGAAACTGCCATCACCCCCCGAGAATGGAAAATGCCAACAATGGAACCTTACAAGGGAATCTCTGACCCCGTCGTACACTTACAAAGATACACGCAGCATATGCTCATGAGTGGAGCGATAGAGGGAGTGTTGTGTAAATGCTTCCCATTACTCTTGACAGATCTAGCTACCTCCTGGTTCTGCCACCTACCCCAAGGATCCATCAATTCGTGGGAAATGTTGAAAGAAAAGTTCATCAGCCAGTTCCGCATTCATGTGGAACAACCCAAGGACGCTTATTCCCTATCTAATATCAAACAGAAGCCAGGAGAGACAGTGCAACAATATCTAACCCGGTTCAACGCTGCAGCAGCCGCAGTCCAAGATGCCGATGAGAAAATTATCCTAATGGCTCTTTGTAATGGCGTACATCCGGATACCAAGCTTGCTAGAAGACTAACGAAAGAAAAACCAACTACCTTAGCTGATTTCTTCCACGAAGCCGGAAAATATATAAGACTTGAAGACGCTGCCACTGAAAGATAAACTGGACAACAGACTAAGGCAACTTCAGATAGGGTTCCCGTTGCAGCAAAAGATGCTCGAAGAAATGAGTCTAGAGACAATGCTTGGGGCAGGAAGGGAGAAAAGCACTTATATCGGCCAGGACCAAGGTTTGACTCTTACACTCCTTTGAATGAAACAATCAAAAACATCTTCCTGGTCACCCAAGACGAAGTTAGATACAAGCGCCCCCCCCCCACAC
This sequence comes from Allium cepa, assembly GCA_030765085.1. Classification (NCBI taxonomy): domain Eukaryota; kingdom Viridiplantae; phylum Streptophyta; class Magnoliopsida; order Asparagales; family Amaryllidaceae; genus Allium; species Allium cepa. The sequence continues at coordinate 311,399,279 of CM060937.1, forward strand.
AAGAAAGAATCAGATAACGTGGTAAAGTCCGGAAAGTTCTGCCGCTTCCATGAATCGCATGGGCATGACACAAATGAATGCCGTCATCTTCAAGACTTAATTGAAGAGCACATCAGAAGGAAGAGGCTAGAACGCTATGTGAAAGGTCAGAACAGGACTCCAACTCCTGCCAATGAGAACTCAGGGCTACCCCCCTTAGGAGTAGGAGGAGGAAATCGCAACACCAGCGGCTCTAGTCTGGAGAAGATAGTGGTCCATACCATATCAGGAGGACCACACATCGCCGACAGAAGTTGGGCAGAGATGGAAAGATATGGAAGGTCGCTTAGAAACGATGAGGACTACATTCGTTCTATTATAGAAGAACGCCACCCGAAAAGGAAAGAGAATGATGACATCACATTCAGTAGACGTGATCTAGAAGGAAGGCAGTACCCTCACATGGATCCTATGGTCATCTCTGCCTGGTTCGGTCCAGCCAAAGTTTTCCGAATTCTAATAGACACAGGAAGCTCAGTAAATATCCTATTCAAGTATGCTTTCGACAAAATGAAACTGTCGATGAAGGATGTGTCTCTCTTCAACAAACCGCTACATGGTTTCACTGGAGATACGAAGATGCCCCTCGGGCAACTTGACCTCTTCGTCGAAATAGGAAGTCATCCCCGCTCCGTTGTGCGAAAACAAACATTTGTGCTGATAGAGAACCACTCGGCCTACAACGCCTTCTTGGGAAGACCAGCCTTGTCTGACTTCCAAATTGTCCTAGCCCCGTGGTGCCTGAAGATGAAATTTCCAACAGACAGTGGAATAGGGGAAGTAGAAGGAGATCAAGACGCTGCTCGAGACTGCTATGTAACTGAACTTCGCAATAACCGTAGAAGGGATAAAGGGAAAGATGCAGAGACTATTCTCTGCATGAAAAGCTTGGAAGCATAGCAACTAAAGAAACCCCCTCCTCTTCGATATACCAGTGATCCTTTCAATGAACTAGACCCCAGGGACAAAGAGGAGGAGGCCACCGCCGAGCCTGCAGAGGCTATGGAATTCGTATCTGTAGACAAACATGAGTCAAGTAGACTATTGAAAATCAGATCTCAGCTGAAAACAGAATTGAAGGATCAACTCATCGATTTTCTCCGCCACAACTTGGATGTATTTGCATGGACGCACGTTGACATGACTGGAATTTCGCCAAACATAGCATGTCACGTACTGAACATTGATCCTACCAAGGTGCCAGTAAAGAAGTAAAAGAGAAGTATGGGGGCAGAACGATCAGCGGCCCTCGATGAGGAAGTAAAAAACCTACTTGCTAATGGCTTCATACGAGAAGCCATCTACCCAGAGTGGATCGCTAACCCGGTACTAGTAAAGAAGGCCAATGGGAAGTGGCAAACATGTATTGACTTCTCCAACTTAAATGACGCTTGCCCGAAGGATTGCTTCCCACTCCCCCGAATCGATCAACTTGTGGAAAGCACAGCCGGGCACGAACTCTTATCTTTTATGGACGCATACTCCGGATATAACCAAATTCCTATGCACGCTCCCGATCAAGACCACACTAGTTTCGTCACTGACCGGGGATTATACTATTACAAAGTCATGCCTTTTGGACTCAAAAATGCCGGAGCTACTTATCAGTGCCTCGTCAACAAGATGTTCGCATAACTAATAGGACGAACTATGGAAGTTTATGTGGACGACATGCTAGTAAAATCAAGGAAAGCCGACGATCATGTAAGCCTCCTAGGCGAGATGTTTCAGGTACTTCGCCAATATGGAATGAAGCTGAATCCTCTAAAGTGCTCCTTCGGAGTATCATCGGGAAAGTTCTTAGGATTCATCGTCCATGCCAGAGGAATTGAAGCAAACCATGAACAAGTCCGGGCTCTGAAAGAAATAAGGATACCTTCCACTTGAAAAGAAATGCAAAGCCTAAATGGGAAGGTGGCCGCCCTAAGCAGATTCATCTCTAAAGCAACTAACAAGTGCGTCCCTTTCTTCGAAGCTCTAAAGAAGGACAATGGAAAGTTCGAGTGGACTGACGAGTGCTTAAAAGCCTTCCTTAACCTAATCAAACACCTCCAGATACCACTAGTACTCTCAACTCTAGATGAAGGCGAAGAGCTATACCTATACCACGTTGTATCATCTTATGCTCTAAGCGCCGCCTTGGTAAGAGAAGACGACCGCACGCAACGCCCGGTTTACTTTGTAAGCAAGAGGTTTACGGGGGCAGAAGACAGATATCCTAAACTTGAGAAATTAGCATATTGTTTATTAATCACGTCACGAAAACTGCGACACTACTTCCAGTCTCATTCCATTAGAGTTCTAACCGATCAACCGCTAAGACAGGTGATCCATCGTCCCGACACTTCTGGGCGACTCCTCAAATGGTGCATTGAACTAAGTCAATATGATATCACCTACCATCCTCCCATCGCCATCAAGGGACAAGCCATGGCCGATTTCATTGCCGAATTCACTACCAAAGAAGGTAAGGATCAATCTGAAATAGAAAAAGATATCAAGTGGAATCTCTTTGTAGATGGAGCATCAAACGAACAGGGCTTGGGGGCAGGAATTGTGATAATCACCCCCAGGGGAAGGAGGCTGTACTATGCCTTAAGGTTGGAATTCGCTGCCACCAACAACGATGCAGAATATGAGGCAGTAATAGCATGATTGGAACTTGCCTTAGAAATTGGAGTCAGTTCTTTATGTCTTCATAGTGATTCTCAACTTATCGTAAACCAAGTGATAGGAGAGTTCCAGACCCGAGGAGAGCGACTCAAAGCATATCTAAAGAAGACCAAGCTGCTGCTCGATCAATTGGATCACTATTTAATCAAACACATTCCTCGAGAAGAGAATCAAGAGGCCGACGAACTAGCAAAGCAAGCTAGTATTAAGAACAACACCGTTTCCGAAGCATTAACCATCTCAAAACAGCTAGCCCCAAGTTTCGAGCTAGTGAATCTGATAGCTGCGATCGAAGAAGAAACTTGGATGACTCCTATCCGGAAATATTTACAAGATGGCACACTACCCGACAGGCGTAACGAAGTCAAGAAAATCTTGAGGAAAGCTTCCCGCTACACAATACAAGAAGGCATCCTCGATCGGCGTGGCTTCTCTAACCCCTTATTAAGATGTGTCGCTGGAAGGGAAGCCAAGGAAATTTTATCCAACATCAACCAAGGAAGTTGCGGGGATCACACTGGAGGGCAGACTTTGGCAAAGAAGATACTCCGATATGAATATTACTGGCCCACTTTAAACAAAGACGCCTTAGACTTCGTCAAGAGATGCGATAGATGTCAGAGATTTGCTAAGATTCCTCGACTACCCACAAATGAGATTACTCAAATGGCCAGCCCTTGGCCCTTTGCAGTATGGGGAATTGACTTAATTGGCGAACTGCCAACGGGCCGAGACTGAGCCAAATATGCTATAGTGGCGATTGACTATTTCACCAAATGGGTGGAAGCGGAACCTCTAAATAAAATATCTTCGGCAAAAATTATCAACTTCTTGATCAAAACTATTCTATGCAGGTATGGAGTCCCACTCAAGATTATATCAGACAACGGACTCCAGTTTGACAGCGAAGAATTCGCCGACTGGTGCCAAGAACATGGAATTCACAAAAGCTTCTCATCTGTAGCTTATCCTCAGGCAAACGGGCAAGTCGAAGCTGTCAACAAAATTCTCAAAACCCTAATCAAGAAGAAACTTGAAAAGTCAAAAGGCGCTTGGGTGGATGAACTTCCTACAGCACTTTGGGCCTACCGCACATCCTACAGAACATCAACAGGGCATACTCCTTTCTCTTTGGCATACGGATCGGAGGCCATGCTTCCAGTTGAAACTGTAGTGCCTTCCCACCGTAGGATCCACTACAACCCTGAAGAGAATGAAGAACTCCTCCACATGTCTTTGGATCTAATTGAAGAGAGAAGAAATGATGCAGCACTTAAAGCAGCAACTCACAAGCAAAAAGTGGCAGCACAATACAACTCCAAAGTCAAGCACCGCAGCTTACAAGAGGGAGATCTTGTCCTCAAGTGGATCTTCCCGCGCCCCGGAGCGCTAGATCCAATCTGAGACGGACCCTATGTAATTCATAAAGATCTCCACAACGGAGCTTATATTTTGTCAACAGTGGACGGAGAGGTGTTCCAGAGGGCATGGAACATCCAACACCTTCATCGATACTTTTCTTAACTTGTACTGCCCATATGAAGTGAATTAACAAAGAGAATCAGTGGACGTAATCATTTTCGTGCCGAACCACTTTAAAAATCTTGTCTCTTTTTAACTTGTTCCTTTATATCTTGGCTGCTTGTTAAGCTTTATCCTTTTCTGTTGAACAAAATCCTATGGCATCTCCATTCAAGACTCATCACAGCGTGGCTTCACCTGGACAAAACCTAACAGGTACTATACGATTCTATGCACTCGCCAATGAGACACTTTTGCTCCAGCATCCCTCTGTTGCGGGTTAACTCATTGCTCGCGACTGCCCTCAAAGCCAAGTGTAATGAGCCGATTATAAGCCACCGAGGAGGCCGAAAATAGCCTTGGCATCTCATTACGGCGTTCGGCTCACCGGCAACCGTGAACCGATTATAAGCCCCAACATAAGGTGTGGACAGCCAGGGGCAGTTCACGGTTGACGATCGGCACCCACGCTAGCCGGCCACGGTAAATCGAATAATACCCAAAATTACGGGCCATAATGGTCTGGGTAGTTTCCGTGCGCGATCTCGGCTCCGGTGTGTCTTAAGCACGGCTGTGGTAAAAAAGAAAACTCCCCGCGGAGGCATAAGATGGGTGACAAATGTCTCCAAGACCCACAGCTAGGGAAAGTGACTATAAAACCCGTTTGCCACGAACTTAAGCACATCGAAGGCCTTCCGTGATTGGAAGTTTTACTTTTCCCATATTTCCATTCCATTTAAAAACTTTTTCTCCTATCCTCTATAAAGATCCCTAAAGTACAAGACACAAAATAGGAGATGCCCGCCAATGGAAATAGGAACTCACAACTGGATGGCATGATACTCACCTGCATTCTATATCCAGTTACGCAAGGCGTTCAAAGCAACCGTCTACAGCTAAAACTTGAAGGGCGGTACTTTCTTCTCTTATACATAACTATGTAACCATAATTTATTCGCACATCACATAAACATTGCAAGATATGAAATCATATTTTAAGCAAGAACTTGACATCAAACACAATTGAATCACAGGCATGTGCACAACTATATTCCTTATGCAACACATCAGAATAACAAAAGCATTCAAATATAGCAGAATCAGTTTATGTTATTAAATTACATAAAGCCGTTCATTACAAATGACATAATTACAACTCAAAAGTGCATTAATGTTTTTTGAGACTAGTATATACAGGAATGCCAAGTAGGCCAAAAAATAACCAGCTACAGCAGGGCACCGCCTCTATCCTGCTAGCCTTCCGGGATCTACTTGACCGTAGGGTCAGAACTCCCAGCATGCTGGCCAGAGGTCCCACCTGTCCAATTCAGGAGAAGAATATATTAGACAAACGATAAGCAATCGAGTTAAGAAAAGATTCAGAGGGAAGACTTACCAACATCTGCTCCCTGATCATCATCCTCCAGCTGCACGCCTACCTCCTCAGCAGCAAGCAGCCGCATGCCCTCCTTAACCGCCACCTTCTCCTCCTTGGTGAATTGGGCCGTAACCACATCCATCTTGAAAGCCTCACCAACTTCCTTATCCGCATCAGTCTTAGTCTCCTCCAAAGCCCGAAGATATATCCTAGCCATGACCCGGGGATAGTCGTCCATCCAGGACAAGTTACCCTGCTTCCAGGTACGGAAATACATGTCCTGAAGCATTTCATCCATCATCCCCTCGTTCTCCTCGAATTCCCTTATCCGGGCCTCGGAAGCTAACAGCCGTGCGACGGCAGCGTCTCTCTCCAATCGGTATCTCGAGCAGTCAGCCTGAAGGGATGCCCGCATCGCCTCCATCTCCTCCTTCAGCTTGGCCTGAGCAAGCTCAGTGGATTCAAGCCTCCCAGATAGTTCCTCTACCTGCTCGAGATCCGCATTCCGAACCTCATCCACCGTTGCAATGGCCATGTCAATCCGCCCCTTGCAGACAACCTCCATTTTTCGCAGTTCCGCCCTGCTGGCCTTTTCCATAGTCTCCTTCAACTGCCTGGAGGCTGTCTCGTGCTGAGAAATCTGAATAGCCTGATCGGTAAGTTGCTTAGCCTAGAAAGAAACTATTAACCTTAGTCAGATATTGGCACTCCCAATCTCCTCTCCAGCCTTGACCAGTCGGGCATGATGCTCCATTAACTTCTTGGTCTCTTCAGCCACCCGATCGATGTTTGCCTTGGCCTCACCCCCCATAGTCACAATCCGAGTGGTAAGCAAATCGAGATCTAAGGACTTAGCCTCATCAGGCACCCGTACCATTGGATTGCGGGGAAGAAGTTGCTCACCCATGGCCTCGTCAAAAGAAATGTCCTGAGAACTAAGGTCCAGATCCGGGTGGCCGGCAAATGGGTTGCGAACCAAACCAGGGTGGTCTATCGGGGTGACGGTTGGATTTTCGAACGGATGTGGGGAAGGCATAAACTCAATATCTTCCTCAGTAATATCATGGATAGGCTGGACTAGGGGCTGAGGGCCAGGAGAAGGTTCAAACAAAGATCGGCCCCTCTTCCTCTTTTGCATATCTTCTCCAATAACCCAGAGGAGAGAACGGTAGTCATCTACGTCCCCAGAACGAGTAGTCGGAGGCTTTGGTTTAGCAGAAGGTTTGAGGAGCTTGAATTGTTCGAGGCGGCGCCGAATATCTGAAGTCTTAGCCACCTCACCTGCTCCTAGAATAAAAAAACAAGTGTCACAAACATACACTAATCAATAATTCAAGAAATGTGTCAAGTTAAAAGAAGTAGGAAGACGCGTTTATTTTACAAACCCTGAGGAGGAGTGGGGTACTGCAATAAGTCCTGAATTTCATTCCAGGACAGGAGCTGGCCGTAAAATATTCCTAAGTCCTTATCATAAAGGGAGTCTGTAGAAGTCAAGAATTCACCTTGAGTTACCCTAGCTGGAGGACCCTTAGAAGATGGATCGGCACCAGTCCCAGCCTTGTCAGCCTTCTTCACCTTCTCCACCGAGGCTGATCCTTCCTCCAACCCCTTAAAAGCCTGGCGGAAGGCATCATCCGTCCACTCTTGGATCTCCCCGGCCTGCTCAGAAGACAAAGCCCCGGCACCACTACCACCCTGTCCTTTACCTTCTCCATCTCCTCCGCTCTCCTCCTCGCCTCTTTCCTCCACTCCACCTTCCTCCTTCGGAATATCTGGGCATGTGCTAGGGGAGGGTCCGTTAAACTTCTTAAGCTTCTTCCCCCCAACGACTGGAGGTACCGGGAAAGGTCTCCTCTTGCTACTCTTCGCGGTGGCCCCATCTTTATCTTTAGCAGCCCTCTCCTCGGTTGTATCTCTCTGCTTAACCACAGATTGACGTGGCAGAATCAAGTTGTGCTCCAGGAGAGTGGCATTCCTAATCAGATAAGAAGCCGGCCTATCCCTTCCTGAGATAGCCTCTACCTCCGCAGCCATCTGTACAAGGTGATCATTCTCCACGACCGCAAAGCCACCTGTCGCTAGCAAGAAACAAAAGCACATAAGAAGAAGCATTGCAGTCGGGAAAAAGAAATTACGAATGGAATTCAACTTACAACCAGAAGTGAAAAGGCGAAAAGAAATGGAGTCATCCTTGACGAAGAACCATTCCTTCTTAAACATGGTGAACTTCGAGTATAAGTCCAAGACCGGCTTGAAGGACACGGCCGACTCTAAACTAATGTACGGAGACCCTTTCTTGTAGCCCCTCAGATTATACAGATATCGGATTTCCCGGTTAGAAGGGGCGCCCATACCTCCTCTGAAAGATAACGAATAGACACACTAAGATGGCGTAGGAGTTGGGCTGAAGCTGAAAAGGAGCCACTTTCAGGTAAGTAATGAAGCTGACTATCCACGCATTGATCGGAGGAATGGCCACGCACATGCAATGGTATCGGCTATATGCGAAGTATCCTTTAGGGGGATTATATGGCATGACCCCTGTTATCCCGTTTTTTGGCAAAGCCGTGATACCAAAAGATTGGCCAAAAACAAAGGACAGTTCGTCTCAGAGATTGGTTGCACTTCTCTTCGCTATGGATATCGATGAATTTTGTCTGAGTCCAGATTGAGCTACAATTGATAGGACATGACCAGAAAGATCATAGAAGTCCGCGTTTCAAATTTCAAGTCAATCCGAGGTCGTATGCTCAAGGTATGATGGATTCAAGTTGAGAGAAATGAACCTTGCTCGGTTCGAATCCATCACCTCGAATCCATCCGGAACCTTCCCTAGTTCGAACCCAAGAAGCATAGCCGTGCTTCGAATCCATCCGAGCAGGCACCGTGTTCGAATCCATAGCACAGTCACGCCACATTCGAACCCATCAGGTTTGACTCCATCTAGTTCGAAACCATCCCATGGTCTTCCTTCGTACCCATCAAGAGAAAGTGCTTCGAATCGATCAATGTTCGAACCCAGCATTCCTACCTTCGAATCCATCCTCCCGGAGCCTTACCTCGAATCCATGCATTACTTCGAACCCATGAACTAAACCTCGCTTCGACTCCATTGAGCAAGCCTTAGTTCGACTCCATCCAAGTCACCTTACCTCGAATCCATGCATTACTTCGAACCCATGAACTAAACCTCGCTTCGACTCCATTGAGCAAGCCTTAGTTCGACTCCATCCAAGTCACCTTACTTCGAATCCATCAAGAGAATCTCAAGGTCGAATCCATGAGGTAAGAAACTCCATCGAATCCATCTGGTTGCAGTGCATCGAATCCATCCTGAAACTTCACTTCGATTCCATGTCACGGCGTGCCTCGAAACCATTCAGTAGGAAAGCCATGAAGACCATGGATTCGAAGCATGTATTTCTTCGAACCCTATGGATTCGAACCTATGGATTCGAACCATATGGATTCGAACCATATGGATTCGAACGAATCCATAGGATCGAGTCGAAGCAAACAGGGTACACGAAGACGCAATCTTGAATCGATCATATCTCTCAATCCCATGATCCAAATGCCATGAAATTTTCACAGAAGCTTGCATACATGTTGAAGAATGTCCACACCAAATATCGCCTCGATTGGATGCATTTTTGATCGATTCGAACTTCACTTCGTATCGATCCCAAACTGGGCACGGATTCCGAGAACGCGGGCCTATGGGCCCCCCTCACGTGCCAAGCGGCCTCCCCAGGTTTCGGGCGGGATTTCAGCCTTCCACGCCTATAAATAGAGCCCCTGGTCATTTAGAAAAGGGGTCGGAGAATTTTGAGAGTAAAAGAGCGCCCGGACTCTGCCACGTTCACTCCAGAACGCCATTACTGCCATTGCTCTCGAATTTAAGCTTATTATCTGCTGTACTTCATTATCAAAAACTTGTAATCTTCAAGTATCAAGCAATAAATTGATAAAACTTCATAGTGGACGTAGGCAACACGCTGAACCACTCTAAAAACACTGTGTTTCTATGAGTTTTCTTATATGTTTATTGGTGTGTTTGTTAGATCTGCTTCATTTTACACTTATTCTCTTCATTTTATCTCTTCAAACACACCCGAAGAGTGTTGTGCCCAATTTTGGTGCAAACATTTTGGTGCTTTCATTGAGAGAAACCCAGTTTTTCTCCCGTTCCTTGGATCTACTTTCGATATCGGATTGCATAAATCTAAGGAGAAGATCCAGATCTATGGTACAGCGGTTCTTTCTATTCTATTCAGATTGCCCCAGATCTAAGAGGAACCATATTCATCATGAAGTCCGTACCCATATTTTCGAATCCAGAAAATATGCTGTTCTTCGTAGCCATATGTTCGAATCCATGAAAATATGATCATTTTCGAACCCATGTTTTCGAATCCATAAAATATGCGGTTCTCCATAGCCATATGTTCGAATCCATGAAAATATGATCATTTTCGAACCCATATTTTCGAATCCAGAAAATGTGATGATTTTCGTATCCATGTTTTCGAACCCAGAAAATCCGGTCCTTTTCGTATCCATCAGGGAGCGCTACTTCGTATCCATCAGGGAGCGCTACTTCGTATCCATCAGGGAGCGCTACTTCGTATCCATCAGGGAGCGCTACTTCGTATCCATCAGGGAGCGCTACTTCGTATCCATCACGGAGCGCTGCTTCGTATCCATCATGGAGCGCTATTTCGTATCCATCTGCCTCCAATTCGAATCGATACTCACATGTACTTCGTATCCATCCATCTGCCTCCATTTCGCATCGATACGCACATGCAGTTCGTATCCATCTATCTGCCTTTAATTCGTTCCATCATTTATGCGCTCGAACCATTGGTGCGAATGAACATTTCGTATCCATCATTTTAAAAAAAAAAAAAATTTCGGGTACGATCCAAATTTCCTAAAAAGAGGCTAAAAAAAAAATTTCGGGGGGAAACCCCCCCGAACCCTAGCCGTAGCGCAGAGCACCCGCATAGTTAATCCAAACCTCAACTTAAATAAAGGAACATTCAGATCGTTCCATGACTGGACGAGAAGTAGGAGATTACAATAGCAATTTTTGAGTTGCAATCAAGGAATGGGTATTGAAATACTATTCAACTGGTGCTCCTAGAGGCTGGAGAACCTGGCTAATATGCCAAGAGCAAGAGTTGATTAATGTATCATGCTTCTAAAGTGGACTGCAACTTCCTCCAATTGACCAGCTATTAAAACTCCTAAACTGACAATTATGGTGCGATGGCTAGTATTACGACTACCCTGCCTTGTCTACTCTGCCAACTCCGAACATAGTTGTTCACCACTGAACCATCTTCATATGCCCGCATCTTAATCATTCCACGTCCATATGACTAAAAGCATGACATACAACTCTAAGAGGAATTCCTAACTATCCTATGCGAGCCTCCTTTATGGTGAAAATTAGAAATAATCACCAATCTATGAGCCCATATTAATCAACTCACCATCCAATCGACATTACCAACCACTCGAACATTAGGCAGTCGGGCATACATCATTCACCAGTATCACAAGACCCCGTAGCCATAAAATGGACTTGATAATGTTGATTCGAGTATCGTTCCCAGTCAGGGCCTATTCATTGAGACCATCCTACATGTAGAATTTCCAACTAAAATTCAGCATGCCGACTGTGTCCGTGTACTATGGAAATTCAACCTCGGCCACTACCTCATGAAGTGAGAATGGTGAATGGAGTCCACGAAAAGTGATGAATGCCATCAAAAGCGTTGTATCCCCTATTTCTCAAAAAAGACTGTCAATCGTAGTTAGGCATATCATTCCTACTTCTCATATTGCTAAAGGGAAAAAAGAAGCTGGCAGCCAATGAACTAATCAAAATTCACAGCCCGTTGCTGCCAACACTAATAAATGAAGTCAGCACAAAAGCTTATTTCCAGAGTTTGATAACAGAACTGGTGGATAGTCGCCGACGACTACACCAACATGTCCAGGCCAACATTACGTTGATGAATCAGACGAAGGATCAACTTGGCGACATAAAAGGGAACCTGCTCCATATTCTAAATCGGAAAGCTCCTCTTCTTTATATGACTATCATGGATGCCAACGCCATAAGGCTGCTCCAGAAAGGATAGCTCTGGCAATATGTTCAAGCCCCATAAAATGAAGAGCCGGGAATCCCCGACCTCAATCGGAACTTTGATCAAACTGAACCATTTGCGTTAGACTCCCAACTGTGAAAGGCTGGACCGAAGTGCAATAACGAGCATACGACGCCGCTTCACTTATCAATGAGATTTTATCCGATCTCTTTTGAATTATTTCTATTTCTATTTCATTTATGTTGCAAGATATAATCGACTTGAATTAAACTACTTGCAAATGATGCAGGTAACCGAGTACTTAAGGATGGGTGCAAAACAACCTCCGTGGACTATGGTAAAGTCATTTAGGTATCATCATGATGAGCATGATTCAACCACTCGCTGGCTGCTCTATGCACCTGACTTGGGGGCAGGCCATCGAAGCGGAAGAAACAGACAAGTTCAGGGTTCCGGTACGAAGTGGATGCAACCGACCATCCACTCACATGCTTATGCAATTTAATTAGGAGATTTGAGAAAGACTTGGAGTTATATGTCCCAACCATGCGCTCTCCATCTCTTACTTGAAGCTCGCCAAAATACTCATGCTTCTTTTGATGCACAGTAAAATCGAAATCACACCAAAGATGGATGTGACGTGACCGTCCATGCATCCAATCCTGCATTGGACACTTGGGTTTTTTTAAGAGCACATATTTATAGCGGATATGGTTTGACCATTCACTCCCCAGTTTTCATCAATGATTCGACAAAACAATCATGCCTCAAACCGACTTTATCAGGGGCCAACCCTCAATTTATAGTCATCAACAACCGACTGCTTACTCGCTAATCATCATGAGCCATCATTCCAACTCTCTTCCTCAACTCGACTGGAAGAGCGCAAAGTGTAAAGTGGACGTGGCTCGACCGTCTACTCTCCAACTCTTGACCCCAACTTAAGGGAAAATACACAACTTAAAGCGGATGTAGTTCAGCCATCCTCTCCTCTGCTTGAGCTCAAAGCTTGCCAGAACACTAATCTTACTCCTTAGGCTTGGCAGAAGCGGGATCCAAATGAACACGGATGCGATTCATCCGTCCATAAACTAAGTCTCCTCCTTCGTTGATGGAAGATAAGTGGAAAGTAATCGAGATCCCACCGATCATTTGCTAAGCGAAACCCACCTCTTGGGGGCAAGTCATCGCATCAATGGCCGAACTGGACCGACACACTACAGTCCTGCAATCAATTCCAGGTTCCCGGAGTATAAACACTAACTCCACTTTCCCAGAGTGTGAATTGGAGTATAAACATCAAATCCATTGTTCCCAGAGTGTGAGCGGACTCCAACTTACCAGAGTGTGAATTGGAGTATAAACATCTAATAAATCGTTCCCAGAGTGCGAACGGACTTCAACTTCCCAGAGTGTGAATTGGAGTATAAACATCCAATAAATCGTTCCCAGAGTGCGAACGGACTCCAACTTACCAGAGTGTGAATTGGAGTATAAACATCTAATAAATCGTTCCCAGAGTGTGAACGGACTCCAACTTCCCAGAGTATGAATTGGAGTATAAAAATCCAATAAATCGTTCCCAGAGTGCGAACGGACTCCAACTTCCCAGAGTGTGAATTGGAGTATAAACATCCAATAAATCGTTCCCAGAGTGTGAGCGGACTCCAAATTCCCAGAGTGCGAATTGGAGTATAAACATCAAATCCATCGTTCCCAGAGTGTGAACGAATTCCTAAAAAGCCCAAATAGGTGTGACTGACCATCTATTGGCTGACTCCAACTTCCCAGAGTGTAAATTGGAGTACAAACATCTATTCCAGGTTCCCGGAGTGCGAACCAACCCACCACTGTGAACTCCAGGTTCCCAAAGCATGAATTGGAGTATAAACATCTGTTCTAGGTTCCCAGAGTGCGAACCAAAAACACAAATGCTAACTCCAGGTTCCCAGAGTGTGAATCAGAGCATTAACATCAATTCCAGGTTCCCGGAGGGCGAACCAGAAAATACAAATGTCAACTCCGATTCCCCAGAGCGTGAAGTGGAGTATAAACATCAATTCCTGGTTCCCAGAGCGCGGACCAAAATACGAATGTCAACTCCAAATTCCCAGAGTGTGAATTTGAGTGCGAATGCCAAGTCAAAGTTGCGAACTGGAGTATAAACATTTAATAACTCTAAGTCCCCAGAGTGCGGACTGGATTATAAACACTAAAATGAGTGTGATCGACCATACATCAACTAACTCCAGATTCCCAGAGTGCGAACTGGAGTATAAACATCAATAAACTCCAGATTCCCAGAGTGTGAACTGGATTATAAACATCAACTAACTCTGGTCCCGAAAGCACAGACTGAAGTATAAAGACCTAGTGGGCGTGACATACCACCCATCAACCAACTCCAATCCTCGAAGCATGGATTGGAATATAAATACCATAAGGGATGCGATTTTATTGTCCATCTATCAATTCTAATTCCGCAGCAAGTTCTGTAGTACAAAAAGCGGATGTGGTTAGACTTTCTTCTTTCCAACTCTTCCCCTGGCATGGGGGCACACTTATCATAAAAAATCGGTTGTGATCCGACTATCTAGCACTAAGCGGGCACGACATGACCGTTCATGCATCAGCACTTATTCCCGGCACCGGACCTATAACATAATCTTTTAGGAATGCACTCCAACCCAGCAAGACAAGATTTCTTCCTCGATCCGACAGGGAGATGTAGATTCACAAAACGGACCTAGCTGAACGTCTTATTCTAAATGGATGTGACTACCCATCCTACCACAAATGAACATGACACGACCGTTCATCCGCTAACTCTAGCCAACGATCTAGCGAGTTGTGCATGCAATGTGGACGGATATGACCCAACCATCTGCCAATCAACTCCTTCCTCCAATTCAGTAGGAGAAACATCAAAATAAAGTTGCCGCAATGTGACCGACTACGCTTCGACTTTCGCCATTGACAAGTTCCAGAGGAATTAATCGAGGAAAATGCGGTTGACCATTTTCTGCTAAAATTCTTAGTCCCCAGAGTGGGGACATGGGTATGAACATCAATTAGGTGTGACTAATGGCCCTTCAACTGCCTCTAGTCCCCAGAGTGCGACTGCGACCATAGACAAATGAAGAATGTGATTCGACCATTCATTCACCAACTCCGACCTAAAGTCGACGAGAGGAGTATAAACTCGCTACAGACGCAATTGGACCGTCCACAAACTAACTCTGCTAACCCAAGGCTGGGGGCAGAAGAACAAATCATTGAAAGAAGAGAAATGAGACTCGCTACATTGCTAGCTATTCAGATTCCTTTACAATTTAAGGCAACGACTGCAAGGAGGCCTTAATGCTAACCAATCAGAATGATGCTCGAAGTTACGAGAAGCCAATTATATCGTACCGCCAGATCGACGAGAAATATCGATCTGCACCTTTCATGTCATACCAAAGGATCGATAGGCAATGAGGTCCGTACATTCTACATTGTGTTGCTAAATCGACGGCCAATATCGATCCTCTTCGACTACAATTCGATGTGACCCGAGCACCCATCGAATACCTTCGACCACCAGAGCATGGATAGAACCACGAATGAGTGTGACTTGACCGTTCATCCTCTGTCGCCTTCCATCGATCCGCCAGGAAGTGCATGACACTGGATGAGCATGACCTGACAGCATTTGAGCTGACTTTGTCCCTAGATCTGACGGGAGAACGTAAATCGAAACGGACGTAGTTGATCACCTAGCTCCAAAAGAATGCAATGCGACCATTCATTCTTTGGCTCTTAACCAAATCTGACAAAACGAGCAATTCAAAACAAGTATAAGCTAACTGTCCACGCACCGATTCTTTCCCTCGATTCGACAAGGGAAGCATCAATCCTACATTGGATCTTACTGGACGATTCACTCTTCAGTTTATGCCCAGAGTATGACGACATAAGAAGCAAAATGAATGTCGACGAGGCAATAAAGTATTCTGCCTAGAGGAAAGAACTAGGATAGAATGCAGAATACGGCACAACTCAGCCTTCCATCGGTTAACTCGATCCCATGGTTCAACGGGATATAATGCAAAATTGAAGTGAACATTATCTACCTTGCCACTTATCGAGATTCTCCCCTGACTTGGGGGTACGCACGATAAATAAGATGAAAATAATTTGATCATTCATCAAACAGCTTTGACTCTTACAGCTTGGACTACAGTATAAACACAGCAGAAGCTAGGCTCGATCATTCGCATAATACATCCATCAACCCGAGACTGGGGGCATGAATGTGATCATCCAAGAACTGGATACGACTACTCAATCCTATAGCTCGTGCCTAGTATTCATAACAACTTTAAGCTACAACCGAAAGGATGCTTAGAGATAGAATCATCAGATCGACGCCTGGACTTATGGGAAACTAATCATCATTCTGACCCTTCCGATGAGCAATGGATTGCAAGTACATTGAATGGAAAGCGCACTGCTCGGAAACACAAGTAGATTCCAACTCATAGCCGGAACCAGCTATGCTACAGCATGCGACACAAGGCTAAACTCTACTATGCCTTTAATTCCACATCCCTACGAGCTTGATCATTTACCATTGCAAATAAGCACATGAAGTGCCCACTACCAATCACAGGTATTGTAGATCAAATCACAACTCTTCACAAGGATGATGCAAGAGTCAACTGCATTACTCCAGGTGAATTTGGTATGTCCGCTTGGACTCGATCTCATATATACATATGGACCCCCACCAACTATTGAGAACCATGCATTAAATGTCAACCCGAAGCATGTCTCGGTGAATAAAAACGAAGCGACACGGATCTAGAAAATTTGCTGCACTAAAGGAGGAGGCGAATCTACTCAAAACCAATAGGTTTATCCACGACGCCCTCTACCCAAAATGAGTATCCAATCCTTTACTTACGAAAGAAACAAATGGAGAGTGGCGGATGTACGTCGGCTACTCAGATTTGCATGAGGCATGGCGAAGCATAGCTTTCCATATCCAATGATCAACCAACTAATTGACTCGATCATTTAGACATGAATTACTCTCATCCATGTACGCAAAACACCAAATAAAATCAGATATTGAAACATGTCCCCGACAAGGAATACAACTGTTTCGCTACTGACCCGAGCCTATAGTGCTATGCTGCAATCCATGGATTCAAACTTGAGAATGCTTATGCTACTTACCAAAAGACGATTAATAGATCATTCGAAAATCAGATCGGCCGATCAATGAAAGTATATGTGATTAATATGCTCGTGAGATCATGACCATCAAGCGACCGCATCGATCACTTGGCAAAGATATTCAGTGCTATCCAACAACCGCAGAATGAAATTTAATCCTTTGAAAGGCTCTTTTCAGCGTTGTGTAAAATGAATTCTCGGGTTTCGTCATCAATTCCCATGGGATTGAGGCTAATGTCAGAAAATGCTGAAGATTAGAGTCATCCGTATATGGAGGAAACCAAGCAGCTCTGATAGATCGCTCAAAGAGGCCTCCCATTTTGCCCAAGATCTTGGATCGTGAAGATCTACACTTCAATTGGGTCATGTCAACACACGCCATAAGCATTGCAATGCTATGTGAAGATAAACTAATCCAAAGACTAATATACAATGAAAGCTGGCTATTGACAAGCTTACCCTGTTAATGTTTGTACCGACCAACCGTTACGATAGGACCAATGGCAACCTTAAATGTCTACTCAAATGGAATAATAAAGCTAAGTATGAAGCCTTAGTCGCCAAGCTAAGACTTACAAAAAGAATAGGAATGGAAGCTTTACATATCTTATACGATTTCTTCTTAATGTGCCAAGTCAGGGAGGACTATCTGACTAGGGGGCAACGTCTTGCTCCTTATCTCAATTGTATCCTAGAGATACTAGCCGACTTCTAGTATTACGCCACTATCCCAATCGTTAGAGAACAAAACGAAAAGGCCGAATCATTGGCTGAGCTAGCCAACTCTGGGGATGCGCAACAAACAGACTTTATCCCAGTAGAGATATTTACTATTCCAAGCGCTGAAAGATGAAGATCCACTAGATTTTAGAGATGGATCCAAGAAAGGGGTCATGGATGACTCCTATCAAAGGCTATCTACCGTGGGGAATTCTTCTTGAATAGACGAATGAGAGATGGCATATCCTCCGCAAGCAATCACTGCACGATTATGTCTGGATCGTTCAACTCCATCAACACAAAACATTACACTTGTATCCATTAATCCAAGATCCAATATTACATATCCATCGATATGATGCATACATTCTAACATCCCAAATCGATCCAGGAGAGGATCGATACAAAAGGAAGGACATAAAACAACCATCGAACGTTGTTACAACTCAAATTTCACTTCAAATCCATTGCCTTCCTACCTTTACACGATCGAATCCATCCCAACTTTATCGGTGCGAGGCATCATCGATTCAAGGAAGCACTAAGCAAAGGCTGGATTAAAAAATCGTCGACTCGAAGACGTTCGATTCGAACAGACGTGACTTTGAATCCATCAAAGGACGTCGATGAGAGCGAACGAATCGCTATGATTTGAAAAATTACTTGTCTACCTTGTATACCGATTCAGGAGAGGATCGATACAAGAGGATAATCATAGACAACCATAAAAACAATGCTTTGACTTGAATTTAAAATCGATTCAGGAGAGAATCGATACGAAATTCAATAGCGAACAAAACCGACATGACTCGTGAACGCACGACGTTAACAAGGGTCAAACTAGTATATGTGCATACCTATCGAACTAACATTTGATTTTAGACATTTACAGGGATCAAACAGTCATCCTGTTACAACTACAACAGCCAACGGCTAAGCGCTATTATACAGCAATCAATCATATCAAGGCAAGGTTACAGTAATACAGCGTACGAGTCTCAACAAAAAGAGAGCAATGATTTTTCAGAAAGAAATGGCAGCTATTCAAAGCACGTCATGTTCCCACAAGACGTACTTTGGGGGGCAAAATGTTATCCCGCTTTTTGGCAAAGCCGTGATACCAAAAGATTGGCCAAAAACAAAGGACAGTTCGTCTTAGAGATTGGTTGCACTTCTCTTCGCTATGGATATCGATGAATTTTGTCTGAGTCCAGATTGAGCTACAATTGATAGGACATGACCAAAAAGATCATAGAAGTCCGCGTTTCAAATTTCAAGTCAATCCGAGGTCGTATGCTCAAGTTATGATGGATTCAAGTTGAGAGAAATGAACCTTGCTCGGTTCGAATCCATCACCTCGAATCCATCCGGAACCTTCCCTAGTTCGAACCCAAGAAGCATAGCCGTGCTTCGACCATCCGAGCAGGCACCGTGTTCGAATCCATAGCACAGTCACGCCACATTCGAACCCATCAGGTTCGACTCCATCTAGTTCGAAACCATCCCATGGTCTTCCTTCGTACCCATCAAGAGAAAGTGCTTCGAATCGATCAATGTTCGAACCCAGCATTCCTACCTTCGAATCCATCCTCCCGGAGCCTTACCTCGAATCCATGCATTACTTCGAACCCATGAACTAAACCTTGCTTCGACTCCATTGAGCAAGCCTTAGTTCGACTCCATCCAAGTCACCTTACCTCGAATCCATGCATTACTTCGAACCCATGAACTAAACCTCGCTTCGACTCCATTGAGCAAGCCTTAGTTCGACTCCATCCAAGTCACCTTACTTCGAATCCATCAAGAGAATCTCAAGGTCGAATCCATGAGGTAAGAAACTCCTTCGAATCCATCTGGTTGCAGTGCATCAAATCCATCCTGAAACTTCACTTCGATTCCATGTCACGGCGTGCCTCGAAACCATTCAGTAGGAAATCCACGAAGACCATGGATTCGAAGCATGTATTTCTTCGAACCCTATGGATTCGAACCTATGGATTCGAACCATATGGATTCGAACCATATGGATTCGAACGAATCCATAGGATCGAGTCGAAGCAAACAGGGTACACGAAGACGCAATCTTGAATCGATCATATCTCTCAATCCCATGATCCAAATGCCATGAAATTTTCACAGAAGCTTGCATACATGTTGAAGAATGTCCACACCAAATATCGCCTCGATTGGATGCATTTTTGATCGATTCGAACTTCACTTCGAATCGATCCCAAACTGGGCACGGATTCCGAGAACGCGGGCCTATGGGCCCCCCTCACGTGCCAAGCGGCCTCCCCAGGTTTCGGGCGGGATTTCAGCCTTCCACGCCTATAAATAGAGCCCCTGGTCATTCAGAAAAGTGGTCGGAGAATTTTGAGAGTAAAAGAGCGCCCGGACTCTGCCACGTTCACTCCAGAACGCCATTACTGCCATTGCTCTCGAATTTAAGCTTATTATCTGCTGTACTTCATTATCAAAAACTTGTAATCTTCAAGTATCAAGCAATAAATTGATAAAACTTCATAGTGGACGTAGGCAACACGCCGAACCACTCTAAAAACACTGTGTTTCTATGAGTTTTCTTATATGTTTATTGGTGTGTATGTTAGATCTGCTTCATTTTACACTTATTCTCTTCATTTTATCTCTTCAAACACACCCGAAGAGTGTTGTGCCCAATTTTGGTGCAAACAACCCCCTCCCCGGGCAACAGCATGCATGCTCTATCAATCCCAAAGGAGCGGGAGATAACGTCAAGTTGCTCCTCTCTGAGAGAGCTCGGAAAGCAATCAGGAGGAGAGTTCAGAAGCTCTTGGGGACCATACCCGTCTACTAGCGACCTCGGGGTGGGTCCATGACGTTCCGAGCCTGGCTGGGCTGGGGGCACAACGGGGGACTCTCGTCTATCCGTAGATTTTCTTTTTTCTGATCGAGTTTCCACTTTGCGAGACAATTTCCTACAAACACAAAAGAAAAACATATTGTTAGAACAGAGGATATAAACAAGCAAGTGTATATAGTCTGAAATTTCACTCATAAATCAAAACGCTCAAACTCCTAGTGTCATTCGGTAAAGCAAATGTAAAATTTCATTCGGTATTCGGAGTCTCAGGGTTCATCCGGTGATTCAAGAATGAGTTCATTCGACATTTTCCGTTCTCATTCGGTGGTTCGAGCACGAGTCTCATTCGGCATTCCTAATACCAGGGTTCATTCGACATTCTCAGTATAAGGTCCATCTGGTATTAAATCTTTAAGTTCATTCGGTAAAACGAAAAAGCCGTTCGGCAGTCACCTGATTCGGCAGCTAAGGGTTGATTCGGCAAAGTGATTGATTCCGCAGGAAATTCTAGTACGGCTATCTCATTCGGTAGGGAATAACGGAAGCCCTAGGCCCATACTTATAGGGCAAGGTTGAATAACCGGACCAGCCGGTTCGGCTCTCGGGCCGAATATGGTTGTCCAATTAAAACAAAGCACGACATATGTTAAACATATGCCCTACTTTGGGGGGCAAGTGTTGGGAGTGTTTCGACCGGCTCAACATCACCGAACCAACTCCCTTCCTATGCATAACCGAAACAACCCACACTCCATCTCCCTGCCGAACCAACTTCATCTCCATGCACTACCGGACCACCTACTACCGAAGCAACTACCGGACCACCTACTACCGAAGCAACTACCGGACCACCTACTACCGAACCAACTACCTCTCCAACATACTACCAAACCAAACACCTACCGGTCCAACACCAGCCGAACCAACCAGCTTCCCCTACATAGCCGAATCAACCTCCTTTCCATGTCCAACCGAATCAACCCACCTCCACACATTGCCGAGCCAGAAGCAAGGGAGGACACGACCGGACCAACTCTGTCAGGCCAGATTGCTTCACCCCAGGCCCACCAACAGCTATATACATCCAAGACCCCTGCCCCCAACCTCACTCTATAAATAGAGGGACAGGGGTACAACAATGGCAGACAAGTTTGAGAGCTCAAGCACGGAAGGAACTTTCAAAAAACTTTTATATACTTGTAATCAAGGCTTTGTACTTGTAATCTGAATAGTAAGAGGAGAATAGCATATAAAGTGGACGTAGACACGTTCTGGCCGAACCACTATAAATCTGTGTGTCTTTTACAGTTTAGTCCCTACTTTTTATATATTTGCATAACTCATCCAAGTCACCGAAAACAACATAAAATCAACTAAATCACACGACTTGGAGGTGTTTGCCCATTTTTTGTGCAAACAGCATACAACCCAGCAATTTGCACACACCTACCTATTCCCAGACCAACTACTATTTCGTCTGCTCAACTCTTTATAATCCCTTTGTAACCAACAACCATCAGCTTCTCAAACTCCATTCTGTCATCACAAATAGTGCACTATAAGAAACAACTGCTTATCACATACCATACATCACCAAACAGTTCATCCACTAGCGACAATAGTTACCCTTCACTTCTCTGCCTCATCCATCACCTGCTCATTCGAAACTCACAAAATCAACCCATATCCAACAACAATCACTACCACATATTATCTCTACCCAGTTTCTGCTTCACTGATTTCAAACTACAGACTACTACCCAGTTTAAACCATTGCTGACTGCTCAACACCAAAGATACAAACACCACTACTATCAATTCAACCCTCTTCCCAAACCATGGTTCATTACTTCCCCTCACAACCACCTATTTGTGCAACAGCAAACGTACTTCCTTCATCAAACTAACTGAAGTACAAACTGTCGGCCACTAAACATCAACTCTGATTGCCTTGCCTCACGTCCTCCTTATCACCTGATAACCACTACACAGTTCAACTTTACACTAACCATACAACTGCTTCCTCCACACTGACCACAAGCTACTGCCACCTCAGTTATCACGAATCTCCATCTCTGTTACCACAAAACATCTTTAATCGACAACAGCTGCTCACAAACATCTGATAGCCACACTACAATATACAATACTGTCGACGACACATTGCCATGCTATCTAAAACACCCACATCACCTCCTCTTCCAGTCATCATTAAGCTGCAACCCACACTCAACCATACACATCAGTTTGCTGCCTTCATCAACATCAACATCAATATCGAACAATTTCTTGCCTCTTGCCATAAAAACACCACTGCACATATCAAATTGTAGCTGCCTCCCTATCTACCACGCCAGAAACTTGCATCGGCCTACATACAAGCCTGCTACCACTTGCCACCACCGGCACAAGACTGCTACAAAAGAGCTCCCTGTTCCAGCCATCAACCACCAGAAGTTCACTTAAAAACTTCTTCACATCCCACGAAACATCCACTGCTAGCACCACCTTCAACTCAACCCAACACCCCCTGACTGCTGACCAATCAGCATACCCCTACATCATTTTGTCGACACCAAAACCCAGTCATGACATTACGACCACTTCGCTCCTCAACTTACCAATAGAACTCGCAACGACCTTCCTCGATCGAAACACACACAATAGCCTTCCTCGAAATCATCGAATTCACCTACGTCCCCAATGTCAAATTCGTGCTTGAAACCACTCCTGCGAACCTACTCGCAATCCTCAACACCACCTCTAACCAAAAACTCCAAACTCCCTCGAATCCACGACCGAGTCACCCTACGCACCAACCAATTCACGAACCAACCTCTAATCATCCATCTCCCTTCACTGCTTCAAAATACCAATACCAAAACGCGAACACAAAAATAAAAAATTACCAGGCGAATTTTGTGTCGTGAAATTTCATTTCGTTTTTTTTAACAAAGAGAAGGCGATTTGGGAATATGTGGAAGTTGTAGTGGTGGGCATTTGTTTTAAAGTGTGTGAGTTTGTATAGTTTTCTTTTTCTTATTTTTATGTCTCTAATTTTTTTTTTCCTTTTCGTTTGGATTTGTTAATTCGGGTTGAGTTTCCTTTAATAAAAAAAATTAAGAAGCAACAAGTGTTTGAAATTCTTTTACTTTAAGTTTTCTCATTTGATATATAAAAATAAAATAAAAAAACTTTGAAAACAAAAAAATTGTATATATCTTGTTTTTATTTCAGGTTGCCTAAGCAGAATTTCAGAAGGAGAAGAACTGCTGCCAAAAATAATTGCTTCGCTTTACTTGCCAAAATAAATTAAACTTCTTTCTTGCTATATCTACTGTTTTTATTTGCCTTGCATTTTATAAAAAATAAATTCAGAAACAAATTTCATTCATAGTTACATTGTTAATACACGTTAATATCAGTTTTGCATTTCATCCTAGAATTTTGATTAATAATAACGGTTAGACATCGATAATATTTAATTGTATATTGATAAGTTGTCTTCTTTGAACAATTTAATTTCATGGTGTCTAGGCTATGGTAGAGCAATGACCATCTATAAATATTACGGTGATTCGTGAATATTATAGTGCTTGTTTCTCTGAAGGTACTTAAACCTTCGGCTGCATTGCTACGGTGATTCGTGGTGCACCGATAACCCATGTCTATTACCTGGCTGAGAACTATCTTGTTGATTTAAGATAAAGTGTGATTATACAATTTTGAGTTAACTTAGGATAAATCATTTGTAATTAACCCTTCCATTCATTTAGTTGCATTAGTTCATGCATATTTAAAAAAAAAGAAATAAAATCCAAAATCTAAAACTAAAACTTAAAAAATTGTAAATATTCCTTAACTTTGTTTTTAAATCCTTCCTTTTGAAACTTTTTTAATCAAAAAAATTACTTAGTTTTTTTTAGAAACTCCATAAAAAATTATAGAACCTTTTCAAAAAAAAAGAAAAAATTTGAAAAACCAAAATAAAACAAAACAAAAATCAATTTCCCTTTTGAAAAATAAATTATATTTGTAAATATTTTTCTTTATAAAAAAATAAAAAACATTCTTGAAAATGTCTGAATTTCCATATTCACGTGAATTTTACGATAGCTGTGAAAATCAATATAATCCATATGATTTCACTCCAAATTCGTATGGATATTTTAACAACTTTTGTTCAAACGATTCGGATTTTGCACCACAAAGTTTTCAAAATAACGAGCAACCCTCATATTTGAAAAAAGAATTTCGTCTTTACTTGAAATCTCTACAAAACAAAATCAAATGATAAATGATTTGTATAATTCATATTTATGCGATATCTCGAGTCGAAGTTTTCAAAATATTCAAAATTTGAATTCAATTCAAGTAATTTCGAGTGTAACCCATGCCAATTCAATTTTGAACTCCAAAATGAATTTCAAAATCAAAATGAAAACGTGATCCACTTTTCAAATAATTTTGGTAATGGGAATAATCTCGACCACGATATTGAAAACTTTTGTCCTCGACAACTTCAAAGTGAAAATCCTCATGTTAATAACTATAAATTGGATTTTGTTGAGCAAATGGATGAAATTTACAATGATCACACGGATTTGTTGATTGAAACATATATGAAACAACGTGATAAACAAAATCAAATCCCAACATGTGACGAGTCAAATGATAATCCATCTTTTACCCAAATCGACGATTTTCATACAACAACTTTTGAAATTGAAAACGAAAATCTAAACGAAGTTGTTGAAAATACGGTAATTGAGTTGGATTTCAATTTTCTCAGGGTATAGAACCAAATTTAAAATTCGATCTTCCTTTTCTCGATTTCAAAATTTTGAATACAACAACTTTGGATTTTGAACTTGAGATACGCAATGAAGTTGTTGACAGTCCAACAAAGGAAGACGACTTTAACGAACATGGTTTCTATGGAATTTTTGAAGATGAGTTGTTAAATTTCAAAGGGGAAGGTTTAAATCGCCATTATGATTTTGAAATCAATAATTCTGAGGAAGTTTTCGATGGTAGGTTTGAAGTTCAATTTGGTGAATAACAAACTTGAATTCAATCAATTATTCTATCAACCCTGAAAATTATCGAAAGGGAAACAACTCGTAAGATTTTTAATAAAATGACATTTCATTTTCCCAAATCAACATTCAACTTTAAAATCATTTATGATTTGGATTTCTAAGCTTAAGCCGTGTCTCGCATACTTGACGAGGCAAATGAATGGGTGTTTGAAAGACCGTTTCATTTGCTCTTTAACTATATATTTTCTGGTCTCTTTTAAATAATAATCTTTTCATTTTCATTTAAATAAAGGTCATGTTTTTATTTTTATTTTTCTTCTTCCACTTGGGTTGACTGTGGGGATAAGGTCAAAATCAAGTGTGGGAGGAGTCTCATCTTTATTTCTAATTTTTCATGGTTTATTTTTACATTTCCTCTCCGAAACTTTAAAAAAAACAAAAACAAACAAAAACATCAAAATATAAATTAATTAATTTTAAGAATTTTTGATTTATTTTTAAAGAAACACTATAAGATAAATATATGGTTTTGGTTTACTAAATTGAAATTTTGAAAATTTATTTGTCTTAAAAAAAATAAAAATAAAGTTTGATTACAAATATTGATGGTTTAATTAGCATACAGGAAGGTACATACTGTTAATTATGAAATATTTCCAAATTGAAAATCTTTGTTTAAAAGTGGTGGATTTAAACTAAAGGATATAACATTTTTTTGTCTTCTAAGTTGAACGGCGCTAAGATGATAATGCGAAACTCTCTCTTCAAAAAAAGAAAAAAAAGATTTCTTGTATATATTTATACTTTTTAATAAACACCTAGAGTCATGTGTTCACAATTGTGTGTTCACTCGCCAAGCTCTGTACCTTCTCACGTAAGCCCGAAAGGCAGTGTAAGATCGGCATATCTAGCCTCAGCTTATCTAAGTTACGTGTGTGTGTATAAAAATTATTTTACTAATAATACTTACACTAAATAAATGTTCACACTTGTATGTTCACTCGTCACACTCCGTATTCCCCTCACATCAGTCCGCTCAATGCAATCGTCCTATTGAAAACCCTCACGAGACAACACTCGTCCTATTGGGAACACCCAAAGGTTTAACGGCTTATTACATACGCTCAATGCAATGGTGTTTCCTACGAAAACGAATTTATCTTATTTTTTTTTGTTTATTCGAGGATGAATAAAAGGATAATTGTGGGGGTATCTAATGTGCACGTAAATGTGCATATTTTTACCATCATATTTAATCTATTTAAATTAAATAAATGATCATAGTGGGTATTTTAACTTGTTTAAACCAAAAATCCAAATTATTTCAAATCTCACGTTTCATCTACATCCAAGGGAAAAATGGTCATGTTTGTGCATATATTAATTTTCTAAAATTCAATTGAAAATTTCTATGTTGTTTTGTAGGAATTACATTCAAATACAAGTGGCTTCATAAAGATATGCATGCACAAAGGAAACAAGGCAAATGGAGATGAAAATAATTCAAACTCGTGAACACGGAGGACCCCGCCTACCCACTTACCTTGATTTTTCAGTTAGGAGCTAATGCGCATGCTAAAAGGCCATTAAAGCTTCATGTACATTTAAGTGGGGGGTTATGACATGCTAATGATTACTTGGTGGCCACACTACCTCAAGGGCAATTTGGGCATTCCCCAAAAATATGATTTAGAGTTTCATACATGTATAAATACCCCTATATCTTCATGTAACCCTCCTCCTCTTCTTTGTTAGTTTTTAGCTTAGAAATAAATCTTTCTTTTCATGGCTACTTAGCCATTTCTTTCATGTAACTTTCCTTTTTATGCAATGTTAATTAGTGCTTTCTTTTCATTTACATGCTTCTCTTCTTATGTTAGTAGTGTAGTTTATTATTCATGCAAGTAGATTAGTGTTTACTTCTTTTTACTTAGCTTTTCTTTTCATTTTTCTCTCTTTTTACTTTTGTTTTATTACATGTTGCAAGCTATAAGTGTTGATATGATAATACAATCAATTTAGGGGTAATGAAACCTCTAATCATGTAGCTTCAACATTTTGATAATTATTGATCTCTTTTGTGTTGAAATGAATGTTGATGTGATTTATTGTTTCATGATGAATTTGATAGTCTATGCTGTTCATAACAAATAGGCTATGCTTAAGCAATCACAAACGAAAATTACCTCTTCATCTAAATATGATTGTGGGAAAGAAGTGAATGTTGAAATTGAAGTTTGATGGTCTATGTTTCTAATTAATACTTAATAGACCATACTTAAAACATATTTTGCTTTCAACTTGTTGTCATTGTTCATGGGTTGAATAGTAGTTAAATAGTGTGTTACAATTTGATGGCTTATGTTTAGGTAATTAATTGCACAAATGGGTCATACTTATGATAAGCACATCAATTAAACTTACTAAAGACTAAAAAAGAGAGATAATAATTTTATGTTTTGTTGAACTATATGATAGAGAGAGTGGAATTATCTCTAAATTGTCTTTATGGTCTCATATTTTTATCATTTTTTTGTTAGTTTTCTTACATTTTTAGCTTAACATCATCAAATCTTTGGTTAATTTGATTGAATAGAAAATCTTAAAATCTAACAATTCCCTGCGGATCGACCCATACTCTCATACGTGCTACAGTCGTACACCGTGCGCTTGCGGTATAAATTTTATTTCACATTTGTTAGAGAAGTGAAGGGTTATGTTCAGAACCCACATACATTGTTACTACCTTAAGGGTTGCGAATCCGATGGGAGGGTATGCAACTCTAGGGATGAGATTTGACCAATTAGAACTTGATTTGTTAGGTCATAAGTTTGCATGCGGTCTGTATGTTTTTGATTTCGTAGAATTTGGGATCATTTTGGGGATGGATTGGTTGGGTAAATATGTGGCTTGGATATTTTGCTAGGGTAGGAATATATCGTTAAGACACCCTGATAGTCATAATCGAATCATACTCTCAGTGGAGAATTCTGACTGGAGTGTTTGTGCTTTGTTAAACGATATGGAAGTGGGAAAGGAGTTAAGTCAAGTTCGAGTAGAAAGAGAGTTTGCAGATGTCTTAAAGCCGGTAACAGGACTACCACTGAAGTGAGCTATTTAGTTTCGGATAGATCTTGTGCTAAGAACTGAATCTGTCAATAGACCACCTAGCAGGATGACATCGATCGAGATGAAGGAATTGAAGGTGCAGCTAGTGGATCTAGAACGGAGTAATTTTATTAGCCCAAGCAGTTCGTCTTGGGGAGCAGTTATGGTGTTCATGAAGAAACTAGATGGGTCATAAAGGATGTTATCGACTATCATATGTTGAATGAGAGGACAATTAAGAATAAGTACACTTTGCCGAGAATAGACGATCTATTTGATCAGTTGTGTGGAGCCAGAGTATTTTCCTAATTGGATATGGCGATAGTTTTCCATCAGTTAAGAGTGGCAGAGGACAGTTTTCTATTGGCAGGATTTCAAACAAGGTATGGTTCATATGAGTGGTTAGTAATGCCATCCGGATTAACAAATGCACCTGCTTTCTTCTTGGATCTTATGAACTAAGATTTCCGAGAGTACTTGTATAGGTTCATGTTGGTGTTTATAGATCATATTTTAGTATACTCTGAGGATGAAAGAGAGCATGAAGATCACCATAGATTAGTGCTTGAGACACTGATGTAGCATCAACTGAAAGTGAATTTTTCCACATGTCATTTTTGTAAGAGAGAGGTTAAGTTTCTTGGCCACGTGGTTTTAGAGAAGGACCTGTAAGTCGGTCTAGAAAATTTCGAAGCTATTATTAATTGGAAGAGACCAGAGAAGGTGACTGAAATTAGAAGTTTCTTGGACTCGCTGGCTATTACTGGAGATTCATCAAGGATTTCTCATGAATAACAAGGCATTTGACTAAGTTAACCATGAAGGATGTGAAGTTTGTCCGGTCTGACAAATGTGAGGAAGTATTCTTTATGTTAAAGCATTTGATGACCAATGCACATGTGTTAGTAGTTCTAGAGGGAAACCAAGGGTTGGTAGTATATAACAATACTTGTAGAATGGGATTAGGAGCTGTGTTGATGTAGAAGGGTATAGCTATTGCCTACGCTTCACACAGCTTAGACCGCACGAAGTAAGATATCATACTAATGATTTGGAGTTGGATGCAATGATCTTCGCATTGAAGATTTTGAGACATTATCTCCTAAAGGAGAGATTTGAGCTATAGACAGATCTTAAGTCCTTAAGGTATTTATTCTCTTAGAAGGAGTTGATTATGAGGCAGCAGAGGTGGATGAATTTTTTAGCAGCTTATGATTTTTGTATAGAGTATACACTAGGAAAAGGAAATAAAGTAGCAGATGCTCTTAGCAGAAGACACCAGAATGTGGTGCTAGCTATATTGGTAGAATGGAAATATTTAGAAGCTTTGACTACTTATGTGCAGTTAAGATCGATTATTAGTTCTAGTCGAAGCAACGCCATATTGTCCTATTTAGATGTTCGACCGGTGTTGGTCAAAAGGATTGCTCCTAAGCAGAAGGATGGTCCATTATTAGCTAAGAATATTGGAAGGCTTTAGGTTGGAAATAAGATCGACGATATAAGAGATTTTAGTCTCAACTAGAAAGGATGGTTGAGGAAGAAGGGATGGTTGTGTGTTCTGAATGTTGAGGACATATGGAAAGAAGTTCTGGGTAATGTCATCGATCCAAATTTACAATTTATCCTGAAGGGACCAAGATGCATCAAGATATGAAGAGAAGCTTCTATTTGGAAGGTATAAAGAAGGATGTTGGCTTATGGGTTAGGCAGTGTGCAAACTGTCAAAAAGTGAAGGCCAAACATTAGAAGCTGAGTGTGTTGCTTCAACCTTTGGAGATACCAGTATGGAAATGGGATTCAATATCCATGAATTTTATATGTGGGATGCCAAGGTCGAATAGGGGAAATGAGAGTATATGGGTCATAGTGAAAAGATTTACTAAGATTGCTTATTTCATTTCAGTTAAGTCAATCAGGAAGACACCTGTTTTAGCAAAGTTGTTCATGAAGAACATAGTTAGACCGGATGGAATTCATAGTGGTATAGTCAGTGATAGAGATGCTTTGTTTCATAGTGAATTCCGAAAGAGTCTACAGGTGTGTTAGGTACCAAGCTTAAGATCGGTATTGTATATAACTCTCAGATGGATGGGCAGACAGAGAAAGTCAACAAGGTCCTCGAGGATTTATTAAGGGCTTGTGTATTGGACTATAATGGATCTTGGGAAGATCATCTACATTTAGTGGAGTTGTGCTATAATAATAGTTATCAGACTGGTATAGGAATGACGCCTTTTGAAGCTTTTTATGGAAGGCCATGCAAATCACCAGCATGTTGGTTGGAGACTAGAGACAGATTAGTTTTGGTTCCAGACCTGGTAAGAGAGGCAACAGAGAAGATTGAGCTAATTCGAGAAAGGATGAAGGATGCTCAGTACAGACAGAAGAGTTACATAGATTAGAGGTGTAAAGACCTAGAATTCTCAGTTGGAGAAAGGTTTTTCATCAAGGTATCACTGACGAAGGGTGTGGTGCAATTTGAAATGACAGGAAATCTAGCACAAGATATGTTGGTCCGTTCCTAGTCATGGAGAGGATCAGTAAGCTCACATACAGAGTAGAGTTACTGAGCAGTATGGAAAGTGTCCATAATGTGTTTCTTGTGTCTCATCTTCGAAAGTATGTGCATGATCCAGAGACTACTATTCCTCAGGCGGGGTTAGAAGTTTTGATAGTAGAAATGAATTTGACTTTTTTTAGACAACTAGTTCAGGTTATAGAAAGAGATGAGAAAAGGTTATGGAACAAGACAATCAAGTTGGTGAAAGTTAAGTGGAGCAACAATGAGAAGGACTGTACTTGGAAGACAGAAGACAGGATTAGAGATACTTATCCTAATCTACTATGAGGGTATGTTCTATATTAGCTTTATATAGACTGTTGCTGGTCATGTAGGCTAGTATGGTAGTTAGGAGCTGTTACAAATGATTGATATGTTTAGTATTTGCTCCTTACTGAATTTCGAGGATGACATTCCTTAAGGAGGGGAGCCAGTAACACCTCTAATTTTTAATAACATTATTCATGTGATTTAATTGGGTAAATTAAATTGAATAATATAAATAATTATGTGATAAGGAGATTGAGATTTGAAAATTTATTTAGAGCTTGTGCTATTTAAAAAAGAAGAATGGGTTAAGAACAATTTTATATTTTAATTAGTGAGGACATTACGCAAGGGTTAATGGGTAATCGCCGCACCATAATCCCATTACCCTTAAAATATTGCTTCTATTTCTTTGCACGTTCATTTTTCCAAAACACAAAAATGTAAATCAAAGAAGAGCAAGCCGACCATAACTTAGGGGAAAGAGGAGAAAAATCCATCAAAAGTTAAGGAATCAAGCAAGGATAATTAATCTAAATCAAATCTCAAGTTCCTTATTCTAATCTAATGAATAATAATCAAAACCATCTCTATTTTCATTATTTTATATCATTTGATTTCGAGTTTTATGATCAAACCTTGTGTGATGATTTTAATGATGGTATGCATGGATTTTACGATATGTTTGATTCAAACAAGATTGTTTAATAATTGTTTAATTCGGTTTTTAGGAAAAAATCGTGTTTATTGGATTTCAAATGCAATGAGGAATTTACTTGTTATGTAAAACATTGTTTAGGAGATGGGTTTTGATTATTTTATAATTTTCCAAGCTACAGGAAATTTATTATGAATTTTCAAAGGATAATATGAATAATTAGGTTTAGAAATTAATTTCGGTAGTTATATGAAGAATTTGGGTCTAAAATTTTTATATGTAAGATAACATATTAAAAGTGAATTTCTATTATTTTTGGGGATTTTTCCTAAGTAATTTACTATGGAAATTAAATTAAGTTAGTTGGAGGACTTAATTGTTCTATCTGTTTTGCTTAAGGATTGGCTTGTTTGCTAAATTATTTTAATTAAATCTGAAATGAGTGCGGCATTTTTCTTTTGGAAAAAATTTGAAAAGTTTATGGAAAATAATTATTTTTTACAAATAGACATGTTAGTTAAAAAGCAAGTACTTGAAAAGGCAATAAAACAGTTTTTGTACAGAAATAATGTTTTGCCACTGTTAGTAGATACCTTTCGACCATATACTTCCGCCTCAACCAAGTCGAAACTAATTCACAAAGTATCAATGCGATTGGTACATAGTGGATTGGAAAAGAGCGGAAGTATGGGTCGAAACCTAGCCTTCGAAGGGTCGAAGCATTTCATTTATAATCCAAAGAAATGCGCTTGCCTTATTTCCAAAAGAATGCTTTCGAAAGGGTTTACTATAGCTTTCGAAGAAGTTGCCACCTTTTTGTTTAAAGAGTTGCTTTCGAATGAGTTGCCTTGTTTTTAAAATTAATTCTTTTGAAAGGGTAGTTTGAACCCAGTCGAAACTATACTGCCAACCCCATGCCTTTCGAATGGATTGAAGTCATCAACCAATTCAAAAGGTAGCTTTTGTTTTATAAATGTAATAAGCCGCTTCCCAAAGATTTTGAAAGGCCTCCAATAACCGCTTATATTAATAATTTCAAAGGCAATGTCTTCGAAAGGTGTTTTTGAAGCTATCCTTCCAAATGTTTCATTAAAGCTTTCGAAAGGATGGTTCCAAAGCATTTGTTTTTCCCAATCACTTTTACATAAAGGTTAATGGATTCGAAAGGGGTATTTTCATTTATGTTCACTTTGACCCAAAAGATATTTTCAAGGATAAACCCATTGGTTTCGAAAGAGGTGCTTTAAAATGGTTTCGAAGCTATGCTTCTATATATACTTCAATATGTTCGAAAGGGTTGTTTTGATGGTTTTGAAAGGAAGGTTTTGATGCTTTCAAAAGGTTTTGAAAATCATATGTTTTGAGTGATTTGAAAGGAAGAATTGAAAGCTTTCGAAAGGAAAGTTTTAATGGTTTTGAAAGTTAAGGTCCAAGTTTTTGAAAGCCTTAGTTTTCAAAACAACGAACCCAATCTCATTTTTAAAGGAAAACCCATGGCTAAAATAATGGATTTTTGAATTGACTTTTTAAATATGGAGTTTTTAAAGAAGCTTTCCTTGATAAAATAACAGGTTAAAGGGAATAACAATGTTTCATATAAAAATGATTTAAAGGATATTAAACCATAGATGTTGGTGTTATTATGTTATTATGTTTGCTTCTTTTAGTATACACGTTCCTTTAAAATGGACTCATAACTGTATTTTAGGGAGAAAGGGCAGAATAATCAAATAGGTTGACCTGGAAGTGAATATAAATTGAATTAACTTCTGTATCAGTAGAATTGCATCCAGGAGGTCAGTTAGACCAGAATATAGGATGCCTAAACACTGATTAAAGAAACTGTCTGATAGATAGGTTCATATTTGTGATAACCCGGATTTTTGGACATTTGATAATTGGATAATTAATTGATTTTTACTATTGAGATACTAATTTTATTTAGTTAAACAAATAGTATTCTGATGATTAAAAATATCTGGATGTTTACAAATGGTTTTGAAACTATAATAAATGTTAAATTAAATATCTAAAATGATGAATCTTATAGTAAATTAATAAATATATAAATAGATATGTGTATACTTTATAATATTGAAAATTTTAAGTGTGTTCATATACAAGTATATAAGTGTGTGTACATATATATATGTTTTGTGAATAGAAAAATTGATTTAAATTCAATGTATTAAATTTTCAAAGGATATTTAAAGTTAAAATTCTATATTTTCAAAACACTAATGATACATCTTTATATATAGTTATTATTTGAAATAATAATAACTTAAGTAAAGATTAATATTTTAAGTTTAAAATAAGATTTAATAAAATGGTTAAATACCCTTTCTTTTATACTTTAAATAAAGATAGTTTGTATTTATATAAAAATATACATAATACATAAATTAATATAAAAACATAAGAGAAAATAAAATAAAGAGCTGGACATTTGTAGCTTTTGTTTAACATGCAATTAATAAGTTGCACTTGTCCTTTTAATTGAAGAGAAAAACATGTAAATAAGTTTATATTGCTTTCTTTGAATTATATACATACAAATAAAAAGAAAGTGTAAAAAATATAAATAAATATAAATACACGCATTAAGTCATTTGTAAACTAAGATAGCATGCAAAATTACAAGTGTCAAAATCCTTGTTTAAATGGTTTTCTTCATTCTCAAAATTATATAGAAGAAATGTCAGAGAAGCAAGGCTGTACAAAAATCTCTACTCTTTCTCTTTTCATTTATCTTTCATCTTTTAAAAAAAAACCTGAGAAGCCAAAACTTAAAAGAAATCAAAACTAAATAACTTCAGATTCAAGCTGTGTTAAAGCATGCAAGTAAGATTCAAAATGAACTCAAATATTTCAAAGATCAACAATCAAATTAGCAGATCCAGATCAAATCAATTCCAAGACCTGTTCTCTGTTTTTTCAAATATCAGGTGAGTAAACATTTTTAAAAAAAATATATATACAAAACTATGTTTATACTTGATGCATGGGATATATCTGTGTAGTAATGTTATAATTATGGTTTGCATGGATAAATGAATGTGGCTGCATGTATATGAGAATGAAATGCTTGTGCAAGTCTGTGTATATATACATATATAAGACTCTGTTGTGCAAACAGACTTAGGAACTATCAACTTAATTCATATCTTTTCACTTAAACCAATTCAAGCTATGATTTCTAAAGGAAAGATTATTGACACAATGTAATATCGTTGTTAAAAATAATTTCAAGTGTTTATATTAAGTAATTATTTCAAAAATAGAAAATAACAGGAAAATCTTTTCAAATCAGAAAAATCGAATGTCTTAATTTCTCGTTTTGATTATGTAAACTGATTCGTATTGAAAAATGGTGAATTTTGATAAAGATATCATGATTTTTAGATTTGTATATGTTGAGAATTCGCGAGATGATCGAATTTGGGACTTTCATCGATTCTCGACGATCGGAGGGAGGATGATCGCCATGCCACGTGTTGGAGGAAGCTTGAGGGGTGGGGATCTTAAGAAAAATGCTTAAAGAATTTTTAGGTCGCCGTGGTGGCTGATCGATGACAAACTAGGGTTTTATAACCTAGTTTTGTCGACGGTGAAGTCGGGACATTGTCGACGTCGTGGGTGCATCGTGCTTGATCGGGGTGTGGGGGATCGATGCGTATGTTGGAGGCGAAGGTTTGGGTGGACCGACAGGGTCACAGGTGGTCATAGGTGGCGGTACATGGTGGTTTTCGTCGATCGATGGGTTCCAGTAGGTACTCTTATAGCTCGTTTTCGATTTTGGGATCGATTCGAAGATCTGAGTGGTCGGAATCCATGGAGAGGCCGTCATCGACGTGCTGGAGGTGGTAGCAATGACCAGAGCAACGGAAATTGCGTGTGCACGTGCACGAGTTATCAGTTGTGTCATTAAGTTGCTGTGTTGGTGGAGCATCGGGCAAATTTGGTTTTGGCTCGTAGTCATTCCCATGCATTCTCGAGATGGAAGATTAGCTGGATGGATCAGGGTAGGCTCGAGAAAATGATGGGTTGGGCTCGGGTTCCTTTGTTATGATTTTAACCAAGGGTTAAAGCAATAATAAATTATTAACAAGTTTTTAAAGTTAAACAAAGTCTAGTTTTAACTATTTTCTTAACTAATTATTTTAAATATTAATTGTTTATTTAAGTTGGGATTAGTTAAATGTTATTAAATAAATTAAATAATGTAATTAATTAATTAATTAAAATAAATTGTTTATCGTAAATTAATTAAGGACATGATTAATTAATGGATAATTAATTAATGTGATTAATTAAAGAATAATTAATTAATGTAATTAATTAAGGATAATCACTACAAGGGGAGGGGGGATTTCCGACGGCTGAAAACCGTCGGCGGCCGTCGGAAGCCGTCGGCGGCCGTCGGAAAAAGCCGTCGGAAATGAAGGCGTCGGGGAGCAGTATTTCCGACGGCTACCGACGGGTGATGCCGTATACATTATCGACGGTTTCCGGCGGTTTCCGGCGGTTTCCGACGGTTTCCGACGGCCGTCGGAAACCGTCGGAAACCGTCGGAAATCAGGCCAATAAGCCGTCGGAACCCGTCGGAACCCGCCGGAAAATTTCGACCAATAAGCCGTCGGGAGCCGTCGGAAGCCGTCGGAAACCTGCTGTTTTTTTTTAAATCTGCTGCAAATAGAGCCTTCCAACCACATTTCTCTTCCAAACACTACAATATCAATACTGCACAATCAAATAAACAATAATCCAACCAAACATGCAAACCAATACTCCAAAATATTCAATAGACACAGAAATAAACAAAATTAGAATAAAAATAAAATACAAAATATACATAACATTCCAACATTAACAATAATACTAACAATAACTGTTCTAATCATGCATATCCTGATACAGCTACAGAACCAAGTGTATTATACATAATTATACATATCAACAATTAATTGTTCCTTCTACCAAATCATTGTAAACTAAAACTAAACATACCTGCACGAACGAATTAGAAAGCAATGAATCAATCTGCCCCAGATCCAGAGCCAGCCGATGAAGGGAAGCGGCCACCAAACTGCTGCATGTACTCAAATAGCTGTGCCGTCTGCATGGCCTGTTGGCGGTTCTGCTCCTCCAACTGCTGAACTCTAGTCTGCAATTCTTCTATACTTGCTAGCTCGCTCTGAGGTCTACTCCGCCGTCTCCTACTCTGACTACTGGACTGCAATAATTGAAAAATAAATAAAATCAAAGTTTATTGTTTTGAAAAGGTAAGAATATCATATTTTAAGTATTTTAAGAAAAATTAAATTATTTACCGCTAAATTGCCAAATCCGTATCGTCGACCATGCTCTGGTGGACTCATAACGGACTCAAAAATAACGTCCTCTTCATCGGTCGTCAGCTGCTCTCGACCCGTATCAGAAAGGAGTTTCTGTCGCTGCTCCATAAACATCTCCTGCATTGACAAATTAATAATATCATATCTTATTTCATAATAATTTGACAACTAAAACAATTACTAATACTGAATAAAATGAAATATGCTTACATGGCTTTTACTGGATTTATCGTCCTGCCATGTGTACGAAACAGTCCCGTCTGGATTAACATGCTCAACAGCATGCGTACGGGTGAACACGTCCATATAGCTGACAGGACCATGTGCCTCGGCTTCCTGAAGTTGATTGTTACATACAATTATTATACATTTAAAATCATATAGCATAAACTATTTACATTTATTATTCAGTAATTAAATTTACCAACTCCTGCCGATACTGCTGAAACGACTTCGATCCTCCGCGATGAGTAACGGGATTCTTATTTCTATTTGCAGAGTTTCTATCTGACTCTGCCTGTACATTCAAAATTTGATACATTATTTTTCAATCACGTTAAATTAATAATTGAAAAAAAATTAGTATACTTGCCTTCGCCTCGTCCGTCTCCCAGTAGCTCAACCAAGCTTGCCACACGCTCTCCCCCATCCACCGTGGTCTCTTCCCGGATTTCTTAACCTCAGATATCGTGTCTCTGTAGTTCTTTCGCATCTTCCTCATCCAGTATGCTCGTGCCAGCTGCATATCATCTGTCTGGATGTCTATCTCAGCCTGTGTTAAAAAAAGATTACACTTTAAACGATAAACGGTAGAAAAACGACAAAAACGAATTAAAAATGGAAAACATAAAAATTACACATACTAGGACATCCTGCCATATGCACTCTATGATGTGCGGAGGGATGGTATCCCACTTTGGCCAGCACGCACTCATCCTACTACGATATGCTGCTCTGGAGACGTCCAACACTACCTTAGTGGGTAGTAGCTCGAACCCCCTGTTTTTAAGTACGATACAGATAAGTACATACGTATAGTATAGAAAAAATAAGATGATGAATAAGATTTAATTTTTACCCATCTGCTTTGGGGACTAACGTAACAACTGGACGGTGTGGCGCTTGCGATGGGCCACTGCCATCGCCTCCTGAAGAACGGGAAGAGCTCCTCCCTCTATGTGACATAATGATAAACCTGTGACGTTTACACATCATTATATAAGAGAATAAAAACATGATAATGAAATATATTTCATATGAACATGACATCAATGGTATAAATTGCTTAATTATAATGACTGAAATGTAAATAGACATGTAAGTTTGTTATACCTGATTCATGATGGGTGTACTCTTCCTACGATAAGCAGAGTTCATTGCATTTTTAATAAAAATTGCTAAATAAATGACAAATTGAAATAACATAAAACAATAGTAAACGGATTTAGTTTCATAATTACATCAATTTCATAATACATCAAGAATTCAACATAGTTACATCAATTGCAAAAAAACAGATTCAAATTTATATCAGTCATCATCGTCTTCTGATTCAGATTCGGTCTCGTTTTCGATGATATTTTCCTCTGCACTGTCAAACGCTTCTACCAAAACATTTGATTCATCGATCAAAGGACCAAAATCTGTATGATCGTCTGTAATTATTATTTCGTTATTTTGCTCAAGATCTGCCTGATAAGCTTGTTCGTCCGGAATATTCTTCCCATCGAATGTGAATCTGGCCTTTGTTTTAAAAACTGCAGACCAATCTGCTTTATCTCTTTTTAGAGACGGATAAGGAGCGTAATAAACTTGCAATGCTTGTTTGGCTAGTACAAAAGGATCATACTTGTGATAGTGCGATGTATGCTTTATTTCGATAAGATTATAATCCTTATGCACATTAATTCCAGAACCTGGAACATTGCTAAACCAATTGCATCTAAATAGAAACACCTCCTCCGCGGGTCTTGAGAAATATGTCAGTTGCAAAATTTGTGTTAGAACGCCATAAAAATCATTTAAATGGTTTTCTGGATCGTCACTACCTTTAACAAATACACCAGTATTATTTGTTAATTTTTCTGCACCGTATTCTTTAGTGTTAAATTTGTATCCATTGACGAAATATATTGGATATGTCTTGACCACTCTTTTTGGTCCCATTGCAAGATGTTTCAACCCTTCGTCAACAACACAATTTTTCGGCTCATAAACGTAATTTGAAAACCAACGGGAAAATTCTTTACTGAGATCTCCGTTCGGATGTTCCCGTTCATAAACACTGTTTATATAAACAAATTATTACATTAGGTTATACACGCGCATGCATTACAGAAAAGAATAAAACAAAAATTATTATTTCAGATTACCTAACAAACGGTGCAACCTCGGCACAATTTAGAAGAATATAAGTGTGTGCTACACGAAGATCTCTATCGTCTAGCCATATTTCCACACATTTTCCAGAAGGCCGACCATGTTGTCTAAAAATAGATAACATTGCTTGAGAGGACTCTTGTTCGTCGCCTTCATCATTACGAGGAACACTTTGAAATGAAATATTCACATGGTCACTGAAATAGTGAGAGAAAAAGAACGAAGCTTCTTCTTCGATGTAAGATTTACATATCGAACCTTCAACTCGTGCTTTTTGTCTCACTTTTTTCTTCAGATGATTCAAATATCTATGCAACATTAATTTATATTAACTTCATCTTTCAAATGCAATTAAATTACGTTATAACATATTACATACCTCTCAAATGGATACATCCATCCGTATTGGACAGGACCTCGAAGTCGTGCTTCAGATGGAAGATGAACAGGTAAATGTTCCATCACATTAAAAAAACCTGGCGGAAATATTTTCTCTAATTTGCAAAGCAATATAGGAATGTCCACTTCAAGTTTACGTAAACGTTGCACTTTTAAAGTAGTCGAACAAAGCTCTTTGTAAAACATACTAAGCTCCGTTACTACCTTCCAAACTTTTAACGGCAGTAGTTCTTTAAACATAACGGGAAATAAATTTTCCATCATTATGTGACAGTCGTGAGTTTTCATTC
Organism: Allium cepa; assembly: GCA_030765085.1. Classification (NCBI taxonomy): domain Eukaryota; kingdom Viridiplantae; phylum Streptophyta; class Magnoliopsida; order Asparagales; family Amaryllidaceae; genus Allium; species Allium cepa. Next base: position 311,439,861 of record CM060937.1, read on the forward strand.
CGCTCAATCTACTATTTTTAAAGTCAACACATCTACGAAGATTTGATGATATCCCATCAGGAAATCTTAACCCTTCCACCCATTTTAACACAGCTTTAACTTGATTATTATCTAATTCGTAACAAGCTTTTGGTTTTTTACTGTCATTTGGTTTCATATGAAGCTCGGGACGTTTGCATAATTCTTCTATATCACGTCTTGATTTCAAATCATCCTTCGTCTTCCCTTTCACATTCAAAATTGTGTTAAACACATTATCAAATACATTTTTCTCATTGTGCATCACATCTATGTTATGGCGAAGTAGAAGATGTTTCCAATACGGCAACTCCCAAAAAATAGTTTGTTTGCACCAGTTATGAACAACTGATTTGCCTTCAATTTCTGTTTGCTCCCCCGTTTCATATATCTTTGGATAGTCCTTAACAAGTTCATATATGTCTTCGCTTGACCATATCGTCGGTGGTTGTCTGTTTTCTACTCTATTAGCTAAAAAGTTTTTCTTGTCTCCTCTGAAGGGATGATTTACATGGAGAAAATATCGATGACAGTCAAACCATGAAATTTTCTTACCATGAGGTAAAGAAAACGCTCGTGTTTCATCCATGCAATATGGACATGCTAGACGACCGGCAGTACTCCATCCCGAAAGCATTGCATAGGCAGGAAAATCACTTATAGTCCACAACAAAGAAGCAAACATACGAAAATTTTTCTTCTTTGACACATCGTATGTTTCTACTCCTTCGTTCCACAGTATTTTTAACTCCTCAATCAACGGTTGTAAATATACATCGATTCCTTGTGTCGGATCGTCGGGGCCAGGAACGACAACAGTAAGAAACATATATTGCGTTTTCATGCACATCCATGGAGGTAAATTATACGGTGTGACGATAATGGGCCAGGATGAATATTTAGAACCAAATTGAGAAAATGGAGAAAAACCATCCGTACATAATCCTAATCTAACATTTCGACTCTCCGCTGCAAAATTTGGATACGTTTTATCGAAATGCTTCCATGCTTCTCCATCGGCCGGATGTGTCAACGTACCCTCTTCCTCCGTTCTCACGCTATGCCACCTCATATTAGACGCAGTTACAGAAGATGCGTATAATCTTTGAAGTCTTGGAGTTATGGGTAAGTAGTGCATACGCTTGTACGGAACTTCCTTACCCTTCTTTTTTCTTGGTTTGTATCTCTCCTGGTTACAAACTTTACAATTTCTAAGGTTTGCGTCTTCTTTCCAAAACAACATGCATCCTTTTAAACATGTATCTATTTTCTGATACGGTAAACCAAAAGCCGACATAAGTTTTTTAACTTCGTAGTGATTTTCACACATTAGATTATCGGGCGGCATATGTCTTTTTGCAGCTTGTACAACAGCCGTAAACCCAGCTTCAGTGATGTTGTATTTTGACTTCATCGCAATGTATTCTGCGATTACTGACAGCTGCGTGCCGCTTTTACAACCATCCCAAATAGGTTTTTTAGCTGCATCTAGTAAATCATAAATTTTCTTAGCTTTAATATTTGGTTCTTCAACATTTACATCATCGTCGTCAACTTCAACCATAGGAAACATTGATCGTGCTGCATCTTCGACCATATTTTCTATACGGGTCGTTGAAACTATTTCGTTAACGACACTTTCAGACTCTACAGAAGTATTTGCTACAACTTCTCCATGCCGATCCCAAACATAATATTCGGGTGTGAAACCGTGTTGGCACAAATGAACTTTCACAATATCTGGTAACAAAAACTTCAAATGTCTACACCTACTACACGGACAACGAATTTCTGGATCGTTTCCGTTATTACTTAAGGCGAATTCAACAAACACGTTTATACCGTTATAAAAATCTTCTTTTATTGAGCCCCTCATTCCTTTTCTTTGGTACATCCATCTCCTTCGATCAACAAAATAATCAATCATTTTTCCTATTTGACAAAATGAGAAGTTCAAAATTTAATATTTATTTTGAAGAATACACATTCGAAAAAGATTATTTTCATGTTCGTATAATATTTTGAATTTAAAGAACAACTTCACAAATTTAAAAATATTTTCAAATAGGGCACATTTCATTTTTTAACGTACGTAACGATTAAAAATATATAATTTTTTTTCATTGGTCAGACATCCTACCTCCCATTACAAACACAGTAAGCATTTACATTTCGTATATTACTTCGTCCCAAACGATTCAATAAAATTTCGGCAGCATTTCCCTTTTGTTCCCTGCATTGTACACAAATGCGTGTACGCAGGAAACAAAAAAGAAAAGTTAGGGCGAAATTTTATGAACCGTTTGAGACGAAGTAGTATACAAAATGTAAATTCTTACTGTGTTCATAACTTGTCCAATACAGGGACAAATCCGACAAACATTGTACCAGATGAATATAAATGGTCGTTTTTCGAAAAAAACGACTATTTATACAACGATCATGTACAACACTCGTCAGACGGGGCCAAAAACTCTCTAAGGGACATTTGTCGGTTAACATGCGCGCATTTTACTCAAAAATACAGTTTTACTCACTGTTCACATTTATATATTAATTTCACACATTTATTCGACGTATTACGCATCAACTTAGGGCTGGTTTAACATTTTGTCATTTTTCAATACACACAATTATAATTTAGAGTAATGCATTTTTTTTGTGTCATAAGTAAAAACGTGCACAATATAATACTCCTAGTTCATTCAATCATTTTATCTTATTCCAAATAACGTATACAATCGTCGAATCAAGGCATACACAACAAAATACATATACATGAACATGCACAAATTATACGTGTTTATCACAATTTCACGATAAAAGATGAAATCGGTATACCATGTGATGCTATAAACCGTTATTACGCTAGTGGAAACAATTGCAATCATTAATTCGCCCTAATTTATCAATTTATGCAAATCTATAATTAGGGTAAAAACTGAATTTTTCATAAAAATAAGAGATTATACCTGAGATTAAGAGTACTGAAGCTTGATTAGAGTGCGTTGGAAGATCCGGAAGCTAAAAATTAGGGATTGGAAGCTTAGGGGTTGAATTTGGGGGGTTTTTTGGGTTTTTTTCGTATGAAATGGAGGAGGAAGAAAGGGCTCGGCTGGCTGGTATAATCGCAAATTTGCGACGGCTTCCGACGGCCGCCGACGGCCCGTCGAAAGCCGTCGGAAAATGGCCGTCGGAAGCCGTCGGTCTTGGCTGTCGGTATTCTGCCTTTTTCTTGTAGTGAATCAATTAACGTAATTAATTAAAGGATAATTAATTAATGAAAGTTATTAAGGATAATTAAGTAAGGTGGATAATTAAAGGATGATTAATTAATTAATTAATTAAAATAATAATAAATGGTTTATAATTAATTAAGGTTAATTAAGTGGGATTTAAAGGTAATTAAAAGTAATTAATATAATTTATCGAGTGATTAAATTAAATTAATTAGGAATTGTGTATCTAATCAATCTTGCTTATGAATGATAAACCTGAATTGAATGCCTTGGTTTGTTTGATATCTCTGTTATGTAATTTGTGATGAGATGTGATATGAAATGGATAGCTTGATCTGTTAATAAATGTGAATCATTTATCTATGATAGATTTCTGTGTGCATATGTTATTTAATTTAATTTAATTATTTACTTAAACAACTTGGTTTAAAGGATGTCGTTAGATTCGAAGAGACCAGAGTCGGGTATCAGCAATATCCGAAACCACTTCGATTAGTAATCTAAAATTCTTTATAGATTTGATATGTGCAATCAATAGGTTGGAATGGAATAACTTAAGTAAACTGGACCATTGAAACTAAGTAACGATACTTAGAGATTGTTTGTGAAATAAGTGTTGGCTTTAGCACGTTAAGAACTCGTAGTGAGGTACGAGTTACCCTGGGATTTCAACAAGTTTTTTATTATCTTTGTATGATAAATTATTTGTGCTTACTCACGCTGGTTTCCAGCCTGACCCAGGTGTTACTTTATTGTATTGCTCGGGGCAGACCAAGTATTACAGATTTTCAAGTTAGGACGTTCTAGGGCCTAGGAGGGGTGCTGAATGGCAGGAACGTATGGAGTTTATACCGCTGTGTATTGAAGTTATCTTGTTTGTATTTTGGGACAAGTTGTTACAGCTATCCAGTTTTCATGAACTCAGATGTATTGTATGTAAATTTAACAGATACAGCTTTTCTTTGTATAAATGCTATTATTTGATATTAAATTTTGATCCGCTGCGAATGTGAGATTCTGTATTTTGTTTTCTATTTCTTCTTCCACCTCTTTCTTCTTTACCCTAACAAATCTGGAATTTTCGGCATTCGAATGCTCGGCACTTCTACAGTGAACGTATTAGTGTCGAATTTTTGGGGTCGAAAATTTCGGGACATTACATTTGGTATCAGAGCTGAAGGTTAAGCGAGAACGTTGGCTTTAGTGGGTTTACTCCTTAAGGATAGGATCAGTAGTACCCTAGAATGAGTTGAGTGTATTATATATGAGGGCGTACTTGTTATTTTCTAGTATAAAGATTTTAAAATGGTTTTAAAGATGAATGATTCTTATATAAGCTTATATTTTGATATATAAAGCAATAATTTTTCTAAATATTAAGATAATTGGTTGTTGGTTATTAAAGTTGAATAAGATCATAAGAATTTAAGTAGTAATATATATATATATATATATATATATATATAACCAAATAGGAATTGGATAATATGAACTATATAAATAAGATAAGCTAGAAATGGATTCAAAAAAGAAAATAAAATCCTGAAATTTGTACAAATGTTTTCAGAATGCAAAATTAAGTTACCCTGATTTTATTTTCCAACAAATTATGAGATAATAAATAGTGAATTGGTTTCCAGATATGATAATCTTGGTTATTATCATAAAATGTTTGTTGTGTCTAATATTGGGATATTTGTTTTCTAATAATAAATAATGATAAGCAAAATGGAATGTTTTAAGGAAGTAACAATTTAAATAAGTATGACTTATAAATTGAAAGGATTTAAATTATAAAGTTTTAAATCTAAGTCCAGAAAATTTAAATTGTTTTAAAGTGTTAAAAGATATAATAAATAATATTTTAAAATGTAGGAATCCTATTTTAAAAACAAGAGTTGTTTTAATTTTTTTTTTTTAAAGAAATTATTTGAATTAAAAACCAAGAATGGTTTAAAATTTAAAATATGTCTTGGTGTGCAAATGAAATAAATATGTATATATATGTATACATAATATCAAAGGTGATTTGAAATAAACTCTAAGTGTTAAGTTTTGAATTTTCCCTTGAAATATGATGTAAAAACCCAAAGAGAAAAAAAATTGAACTTATAAGTTGGAAAGATATTGGTAAGAAGCTTGAAATTTGAAATGGAGGATTCAAATTGAGTAAGGATTAAATGAAATTGAGATTAAAATTAAGGAAGTTAAATTGGTTGATTCGAAAGGGAGTTATGTGTTATCTCAAAACTGTTTCGAATTCTAAGAATGTGTGATGATGGATATTTTAGATGATTTGGATGTTTATTTACTTTGACATATCCTGATATCATCATATTGCTATTAACAATCTATGAAACTATGAATTGAATTATTCTGAATAAATTAAGAAGTAGATTGAGATAATATATATCCATTACTGAAGTTAAATGGAATAAAACTTTAATTTGAAATTGTTTAAATGATTTTGATTTTTGAAATGGAATTGTAATTATGAAAATAGAATCACTTTGAATTTAAGATTTAAATGTTAAAAATGAACTTGCAAGCTGAAAATTTGTTAAGAATTGGTTTCTAAGTCAGAAGTTAAAATTGGTAATAAATTGGATTCTGAAGATTAAATTGTTTAAAAAGTTTTGAACTCTTACTACCTAGAAATAAGTTAAGTAAAAGTAATTTAAACAAATGTTAAAAATTTAGGCTCATAATTTAATTGTTTAAAGACTTGGGTTGTTAAATTAAAAATAAAGGTTAATTTGATTTAAAGGATTAAATCAACATTTAAAAATTTAACTCAAATTTATATAATTCGAGATGGTTTAAAAGTGAGATTGGAATGGAGATAAATTCAAATGGAAAATTTGAATTGAATTAATTGGAAGTGAGATAGAAGTTGAATAAGTTTAAATTCAAATGCGAATTGATTTGAATTTGGAATAGAAATTGAAGTTAATTCAAATTGAATTTGAATTGAATCAATTTAATGGGATGGGAAATTGATTGGAAATGGAGATTAGGAAATTGAACCAGTTTGACTCTAAGACTATTTTCAAATAAATTGTTTTAATCTAAACTGTTTTAAATCTATTTTTCGTAGCTATTTACTATACAACCTTTCTTTTTAAACCTAAACTATCTTATACTTATTTTACAACTATATTGAAAACTAATTATTAATTTACATCTGCTTTACAAACTGATTACTATTTTACAACTATTTTGCAACTATCTAACAATTCTACAGCTATTTAACTATTTTACAACTATTTTATAACTACTTAACTATTTACAGCTATTTTACAACTAATAACTATTTTACAACTACTTATCTATATTAAACTTTTCAAAACAAGCTGATCGGAGTAGAAACTGCTTAAAATTGAAGTGATAACCCAAATGAAAATTGATGAAATTTTTAATAAGTGAATAGAAATCAAAATGAATGTGAAGTAAACGAAAATTTATTTATTTGATAATTAATGAAGGTAAATATGTAGGATGCATGTATATTATTCTATTCGCATAATGCTTTGATCCAGATACGAGCACAGAATTAGTATATCGATCCGAGTTGGAATTTTTCACTCGATTTTCGAAGGCGAACCCCAGATATGAATTTTTGATTGGTTCTAAAAATTCTCTATCATAGTTACGGCTATGCAAGGAGAATGATGGTTTCTGATCAAGAAACCAGATCTGAGTCCGCAATAGGAAATCGGGTGGACGATATTAGTTCGGAAGTGAAATTGTGTAATCGAGTGAGCAATCTGATTTGATATTGCGTAAGGATGGTATATGTACAACGTATGTGCTTAAATGAAATAGATATTGAATTTTTGAAAAGAAATGTAAAAATGATTTTTTTGAAAGGGAAAGGTATATTTTGAAAATTATATGATAAATAAAAGTGGAAGTTGGATGTCTTTAAAATTGAAACTCTTTTTTTTAGAAAAAAGTAAGAAATGTGGAAAGTAACTTTATAAAGGAAATCAAACTTGAATATTTGATTTGGCATAATAAAAGATATATATATATATATTTGTTTTAAAAGATAAACTCTCCTTATTGAATCTATAACCAGAAGAAAAGATCTTTGAAATTGTTTGTATTCTAGTTAAAAGAATAAACTTATATATATCTATATATATAAAGGATCTTATGAGAATGATTTTGGGAAAAAGGTTTTTGGAAATCACTGATTTTAAAAGGCTTTTGATTTTTGGGAAAAATCAATTTTGGGAATTCGGAAAGCCAAATTTGGATCTATCAATTTGAGATACCGATTTTGTGTAAAGGAGATTTTTATGTGGATCATAAAAAGTATGATTTGAAAGATACTATATGTGTATAGTATAAAATGTTTTGAGATTGGCTCTGGAGAAAAGGCGCTCCCATTTAAATGAACTTCCAGTAGGAGATCCATGGGGTGGTTCTGCCATGAGCCCTAAGGGCGGTTCTAAATTTGATCCTGGGAGGAAGTTCGAACAAACTAAAGTTCTTGAGGATTATGTGTGGGTAGCGAAAGTCGAGGGCGCTGATGCCTACAGAAACATTTGGGTTATGCTGTGACGACAGTTTAACTCGATGTCACTACGATCTACTACAGACCATTGAGGAAGTCTAGGGCAGTGAGTGCCTACAGTCTATGTTTGATTTCGCCGGAAGGGTGACATAACATCGGTAGACTGCGATCTATGAAGACATAGCGAAAGTCTTGTGGCAGAGAGTGCCTACAGGCTACGTTGGGACTCGACTGACGTAGTCTGCGATCTATGTAGGAGTGGTGAAGTTTCATTAGGCAGCGAAATTCGAGGGCGTTGATTCCTACAGTTACATAGGTTTTTGTCGTGATAGCGACGTAAAATTTGGGTGTAGCTGCGATCTGTAGCGGGTTCCATGGTGTAATCGAAGGGCACGGAGTGCCTACAGTTTTCTATTGATTTTTCCGGGATGGCAACATAACCATCGGGCTAACTACGACCATGGAGGGGTGATGATTTCCAAAGCATTCTCACCAAAATGTTTTCTATATTTTACAAAAAAAATATTTTATATTTTTAAAATGTTTTCTATATTTTCACAAAAGTTTTCTAAGTATTTTCACTAGGTGTTGAAAATGGGTCTGCTAAGTACTTATAGATTTTCAGTCCTACGCCTGATCAACATATGACCGAATTTCTATGAGAACAAGAATGGACTTGTTGAGACATTGAGTTATAAAAAGTATTTTTATAAAACTATTTTGGTAATATTATGTAGATTTTAAAGTGTTTTAAAAAATTTAAATAAAAAGAGTTTATAGTTAAAAATGTTCAAAGAGTAATGTAACTAATAATAAGCTTTTGTAATATAAATTCTAGCTTCGTTCCTTTACGAGGACGAAATGATTCAAAGGGGGGAGGAATGTGGTAACCCGAAATTTTGGACATTTGATAATTGGATAATTATTGATTTATACTATTGAGATACTAATTTTATTTAGTGTAACGAATAGCATTCTGATGATTAAAAATATCTGGATGTTTATAAATGGTTTTGAAATTATAATAAATGTTAAATTAAACATTTGGAAATGATGAATCTTATAGTAAATTAATAAATATATAAATAGATATGTATAAACTTTATAATGTTGAAAATTTTAAGTGTGTTCATGTACAAGTATATATGTGTGTGTGTGTGTGTGTTTTGTGAATAGAAAACAGTGATTTGAATTCAATGTTTTAAATTTTCAAAGGATATTTAAAGTTAAAATTCTATGTTGTCAAAACACTAATGATAAATCTTTCTACATAGTTATTATTTGAAATAGTAATAACTTAAGTAAAGATTAATATTTTGAGTTTAAAATAAGATTTAATAAAAAGGTTAAATACCCTTTCTTTTATACTTTAAATAAAGATCGTTTGTATTTATATAAAAATATACATAATAAATAGATTAATATAATAACATAAGTGAAAATAAAATAAAGAGTTTGACATTTGTAGCTTTTGTTTAACACGCAATTAACAAGTGGCACATGTCCTTTTAAATGATGAGAGAAAAAATATGTAAATAAGTTATAATGTTTTCTTTGGATTATATATATACAAATAAAAAGAAAGTGTACAAAATATATAAATAAATATAAATACATGGATTAAGACATTTGTAAACTAAGATAGCATGCAAAATTACAAGTGTCAAAACCCTTGTTTAAATGGTTTTCTTCATTCTCAAAATTATATAAAAGAAATGTTAGAGAAGCAAGGCTGTACAAACATCTCTACTCTTTCTCTTTTCATTTATCTTTCGTCTATAAAAAAAACCTGATAAGCCAAAACTTAAAAGAAATCAAAATTAAACAACTTCAGATTCAAGTTGTGTTAAAGCATGCAAGTAAGATTCAAAATGAACTCAAATATTTCAAAGATCAACAATCAAATTAGCAGATCCAGATCAAATCAAGTCCAAGACCTGTTCTCTGTTTTTTCAAATATCTGGTGAGTAAACACTTTTTTTTTAAAAAACATTTACAAAACTGTGTTTATACTTGATGCATAGGATAAATCTATGTAGTAATGTTATAATTATGTTTTGCATGGATAAATGAATGTGGTTGCATGTATATGTGAATGAAATGCTTGTGCATGTCTGTGTATATATACATATATAAGACTCTGTTGTGTAAACAAGCTCACGAACTATCAATTCAATTCATATCTCTTCACTTAAACCAATTCAAGCTATGATTTCTGAAGGGAAGATGATTGAAACAATGTAATATCATTGTTAAAAATAATTTCAAGTGTTTATATTAAGAAATTATTTCAAAAATAGAAAATAACAGTAAAATCTTTTCAAATGAGAAAAATCAAATGTCTTAATTTCTCGTTTTGATTATGTAAACTAATTCGTATTGAAAAATGGTGAATTTTGATAAAGATATCATGATTTTTAGATTCGTATGTGTTGAGAATTCGTGAGATGATTGGTTTTGGGACTTTCGTCGATTCTCGACGATCGGAGGGAGGATGATCGCCGTGCCACATGCTAGAGGAAGCTTGAAGGGTGGGGATCTTAGGAAAAATGCTCGAAGAATTTTTAGGTCGCTGTGGTGGCTAGTCGACGGCAAACTAGAGTTTTTTAACCTGGTTTTTTTTATGGTGAAGTCGAGGGATTATCGACATCGTGGGTGCATCGAGCTTGATTAGGGTGTGAGGGATCGATATGTGGGTCGGAGGTGAAGGTTTGGGTAGACCAACGTGGTCACAAGTGGTCGTAAGTGGCGGTACATGGTGGTTTTGTCGATCAATGGGTTCCAGTAGGTACTCATATAGCTCGTTTTTTATTTTGGGATCGTTTCGAAGATCTGGGTGGTCGGAATCCATGAAGAAGTTGTCATCGACGTGCTGGAGGTGGAAGCAATGACCGAAGCGACGGAAATCATGTATGCACGTGCACAAGTTATCAGTTGTGTTAGGAGGCTGCTGTGTTGGTGGAGCATCGGGCAAATTTGGTTTTGGCTCGAAGTCGTTCTCGTGCATTCTTGAGAGCGCATTCTTGAGAGGGAAGACTAGCTGGATGGATCGGGCTAGGCTCGAGAAAATGATGGGCTAGACTCAGATTCCTTTGTTATGATTTTAACGAAGGGTTAAAGCAATAATAAATTATTAACAAGTTTTAAAAGTTAAACAAAGTCAAGTTTTAACTATTTTCTTAACTAATTCTTTTAAATATTAATTGTTTATTTCAGTTGGGATTATTTAAAGGTTATTAAATAAATTAAATAACATAATTAAGTAATTGATTAAAAATGAATGGTTTATCTTAAATTAATTAAGGACTTCATTAACTAATGGACAATTAATTAATGTGATTAATTAAAGAATAATTAATTAATGTAATTAATTAAGGAAATCAATTAATGTAATTAATTAAAGGATAATTAATTAATGAAAGTAATTAAGGATAATTAAGTAAGGTGGATAATTAAAGGATGATTGATTAATTAATTAATTAAAATATTAATAAATGGTTTATAATTAATTAAGGTTGATTAAGCGGGATCTAAAGGTAATTAAAAGTAATTAATTTAGTTTATTGAGTGATTAAATTAAATTAATTAGGAATTGTGTATCTAATCAATATTGCTTATGAATGTTAAACCTGAATTGAATGCCTTGGTTTGTTTGATATCTCTGTTATGTAATTTTGATGAGCTATGATATGAAATGGCTAGCTTGATCTGTTAATAAATGTGAATCATTTATCTGTGATAGATTTTTGTGTGTGTATGTTATTTAATTAAATTATTTACATAAACAACTTGGTTTAAAGGGTGTCATTACATTCGAAGAGACCGGAGTCGGGTATCAACAATATTCGAAACCACTTCGATTAGTAATCTTAAATTCTTATAGATTTGATATATGCAATCAATAGGCTAGCATGGAATAACTTAAGTAAACTGGACAATTGAAACTATGTAACAGGACTTAAAGATTGTTTGTGAAATAAGTATTGGCTTTAGCAAGATAATAACTCGTAGTGAGGTACGAGTTACCCTGGGATTTCAACAAGTTTTTTCATCTTAGTATAATAAATTAATTGAGTTTACTCACACTGGTTTCCATCCTGACCCGGGTGTTACTTTATTGTAATGCTCGGGCCAGACCGGCTATTGCTGATTTTTTGTAAGGACCCGGAATTTTGGCAATATCAATTTAATAATCTGAATAAATAATTAAATTGATTTGATAATTTTTCTTTATAATATTAATTTAAAGTGATAAATTTATTCTTTTTATGGTTAATAAATATTTAATCTAATAATTGTGATTAATATCTTTCTGACAATTTAAAATATTGATAAGATTTATTTTTCAAAGCTAATCAAATATTATTCTATTTAATATATATAAATATATATATATATATATATATATATATTTTTGATAGGGGTTTTTAGGCTGAGGGAAAAAGTTAGAGAAAAATTTAGTTTCAGGGACAAGAGGTTTGTTTTTTAGGCTGAAGGACACTTTTTCGTGTAAATCACAGAATGATAGTTGTAACTATCATTTTCAGTTTACACTAAAAAGTGTCCTTCAGACTAAAAAGCAAACTTGTTGTCCCTAAGACTAATTTTTTTTACAACTTCTTCCTTGTGCCTATTTACCTGTTTTTGATATATATTGTGAATAGAAGATCTTTTGTTTTAAATTAAAGATGAATTTTCAAATTGTAATATATATGTTTGTATATGTTATAATTTGAGTTGTTTTGAAATTTATTTAATCTACTGATAATTTATAATTGTAATTTAAAGCTTGTTTTAATTTATATTTTCAAAAATTAATTTAAAGCTTTATTCATTTGTTTTAAAATATAAGTTTTTTATTTATTTTAAATATGATGGTTTATAAAGAATTTAAACAAGCTTTGTATTTTTTCTTTTAAAAATGCTTATTATAAAATGGTTATAAATGTATGTATAAATGTTTTAGTTTTTTTTAATACATGTATAAAGATATATTTATATTATAATTTGTTTTAGAATAATTTCTTTTAAAAATAAATTATGTAAATATGTAAATATCTATTAATTAAGTAATTTATATTTACATTTAAACTAAATAAAAATTTAATTAAAAACACTTATGTACATGTGTGAACATTTTAAGCCATCTTTATAACACCTGTAATTTTTAAAACATGACTAATGACATTTGTTCAAATTGTAAACATGTGGCAAATATACTTATTTAATTTTTAATAAGTGTAAAAGAAGAAAACTTGTTTTTTTCAAACACTTTCACTCTTTTGTTTCCTTTCTTTCCTTCTTTAAAAATTTTAATGGCTATCAAAACTTTTCTTCAATATTGAAAAAAAAATTCAAATCTGAATTTGAATTAAGAGCTGCAACTTCAAATTCCAACCTGCAACTTTCAAACCTGAAGATCAAGAAGATCTGCAGTTTCAATCTTTAAAGCATGCAGATGGATTTTACAACAGTAATTAAAAGCTTTTCAAAATCTAAGACTCAAGAGTTGGAAATTCACTAATCTGCTCTGCAAACAAAATTGGCGAGTAAATTATATTTTAAAAACAGTTTTGATTTAATTTTTGATTTAATGTTGCATGCAAATGGATTTGAGTTTGATAATGTATTTTAGTCTACCTGAATGTATGTTTGTTAAATAAAAAAATATATTGAATGCCAGTATAATAATACTATTAATTTACAGGTTTGATTCGCTCTTTTAAATTCAATAGCTTGGTTTTGAATACAAACTGGATATTGATTTGTAGATGAAAGTTGTTTGTAATTTCATAATTTATCATCTAAAAATAATTATAGGGTTTAAATTTGAAAGAGTTACTCAAAATTTTCAATTTACAATAGAAAGTCAAATTTGGGCAAAAATTTGTTATTTCAATTTCTAGTTTTGAATTTATAATCGAATTACAATAGGAAAGTTATGATTTTTAGAGTTGGTATCACCATTTTTAATGTGTATTTAAGTTGAATTTTTGGTTTGAAGGATTTAGGGATTTTTATGAACTATGGATGTTATACCTGATAATTTGAGTTGATTCTTGGATCGTAGCTAGCATGTATGTCATAGATTATAGGAAAAATACCTTTGATTTTTTTAATGTGTAATTTGATCGTAATTAATCAAATTAGGGTTTAGTTTGTATTGGGATTCGGCTTGGCTGCAGGAGATATTGCGATGAACGTTGGTGGACCGTTGACGTTCGCGCTTGGGGAGGTTGACGATATGGGTTGTGGCATCATGATGGAGTGATCGGCGTAGCTCATCGGTGTCGAGAATGTTTGGCCTTGGGTGGTTTGGTTTGAGTTGTTTCTGTGGTTTTGGCTCGAACGATTGGAATTTGATTCGATCTCTTATCCTTCGATCTGAGTGGAGGAGATGGTCGTAGGGGTCGTTTGGCGTTTGTCGACGATCGACTCGATGGTCGAGGTGGGTTGGATGGTGGTGCAACGTGCACCGTGATTTCGCTGTGCACTGGGTATTTTGTACATTGGGGAAGACGAGCATCAGCTCGAAGATGGGTTCGCGTTTTCTCTGAGTCGACTCGAAGATTTTGAGAGGGTTGGGGTTTAGCTCGGTGCAGGCTCGTGATGATGCCGTGGTTTGCTCAAGTGTTTTTGGAGTTTGGGCTTTGGGTTAACTACTGTGTAATTATTAAAGGCTAATTCAACTTGTTATTGAATTGATTGAAGAGTAGTTGCAAAGGTAACTCGAGTATGAATAATTGAAAGATCAAGCTTCAATATTGTAACAAGTTTTAAAGTTAAAAATTTGTTATTTTCAAATAAAGGAAAACCAAACATTTGAAGGTGAAAATTGAATTTATAAATTCAAATTTAAATATGTTTTAAGAGGATGTTTAAAAAAAAATTATCTTAATTAAGTTTAAAATTTAAATTTAAAAGAGAAATTTGAATTTAATTATTAAATCAAAGATTTAAGTTAAAGTTTTAAAGCAATGTTTTAATAACAGAATTTTCAATTTATATTGAATTAAATAAGTTTAAAATTTGATAATTTAAAATATTTTTAAATTTGGAAATGATTTATAAATGTTTTTTATTCAAGTAAGATTATTATTATGATTTTGTAAACCAAGTTTAATAAACTTTTTTTGAATTAATAAGATTTAAATAATTCAAATAATTTATTTATGGAAATAAATAAGGTTAAATTATTTGGATAATTAATTTAAGAATACTTATTTAATATGATTTGTTAATAAGTTAAGTTTGATTAAGATTTATGGTTTTCTTAATTTATTAAAGATTTTTCTTTAATATTAGAAGTTAATTAATTGATTGTTTAATTAATTTTAAATAATTAGTTAATTTTTTATTAAATTATAAATAATCACTTAATTATGGATTAATTAAGTGTAATTACTTAATAAAGTAATTAATGGTTAATTGTTGAATGTAATTAAGGAAGTTAATTATTTATGAAAGTAATTAATGGTAATTACTCATGTAGTATTTTAAATAGAAGTGATTATTGGTTAATCACTTGATGATATCAATTAAAGAATTGATTAATATAATTGTTGAAGTTAATTAATTATGAAGTAATTAATTAATAAAAGAATTAAGGATTTGGTTAATGATGGAAGTAATTACTTGTTAAGTAATTAATTAAGAGAGTAATCAAGATTTATTAATGAAGTAATTAGAGATAATTACTTGTTAAGTAATTAAGAGTTAATTACTTAATTATTTAGTTAACTAATTAATGGGATTAATTAGTTAATGAATGAGTTTAACTTAAGATTAATTACTAAATGTAATTAATTAAAATTGTAATTAATTAATAAAGTAATTAGTTTAGGGATTTATTTATTAATTTAATTGTTTAATAATTACTTAATGAAGTAATTAAAGATTAATTAATTAGAATAATTAATCAAAGGTTAATATAATTAATTAGGAAGTTAATTAATTAAGATAAGTAATTACAAGTTATAATTACCAATTATGATAAATGAGTTGAATAATTAACAAGTAAATTATTTAATTAATTTAAAGTAATTATTAATTAATAAGGATTATTAATTAATGTGATTAATGTTATTAATCAAGGTTGATTAATATAAGTAATTAATTTAAGTGTGATTTATTAATTGTAATTAATTAAGGTTTAATATAATTAATTGATTAATGGAAGTAAATGAGGGATCATTGACTTTTGTAATTAATGATAGTAATTGAAAGTTAATTACTGAATATGGTTAAAGATAATTACTTAAATGTAATTAGGTATAATTAATCAAGGAAGATTAATTAAGGAAGATCATTAGAGATGATTAATTTATTTATTTGGAATAATAATTAATGAAGAAGAATTGTGGTAATCAAATTGATTAAGTGATAATCAATTCTGTTTTGGATGATTGATTAATATGGGTTGATTGATTAATATTGGTTAATTGATTGATATTGGATTATTAATATTTGGTGATTGATATTGGATGATTGATATTGGTTGATACTGGATATCTCTGTTATGTGATATGCTGTTGTGAGATGAATGTTGTTATGAATTATCTATTGTGATAATTATGATTCATCTATCTGTTTATATATTATCCTGAATATAAGTTAAATGTTTAAACCCTTAAGTACAACTTGGACATTAAAATGGCGTTTGGTTTCGGTGAGACCGGGATCGGGTTTCCATATTTGAATATCTGAAAACCACATCGATTCCAATTAAACGTTAGGTCGTGAATCCAAGTGGAGCTTTGTGAAGACTCGAGGTGTAAGGGCTATACGTCAGTATAACTCTGTGGGTGATTCCGTAATGAGTTTGACGGAATAGTACTTATAGTTTCGAGATGGTGATTTAGAGTGCAAGGGTAATGGTCGTTGACTCTGAGGGTGATTCCAAAATGAGTGCAACGAGATAGTGCCTTCGGTTTCGTTCGAACCCGGAACGAACTTGTATGGATTGAATACTTTCAGAACATCGTCAGGTGGACGATAAGCATTCTAAGATAGATGTGTTCTATAAAGGTAATCGTAGCCTCAAGCCTCATCAACCGGGAATGGCTAAAACAGGGGAGGTGCAGCAAGGCTTCGTGAGTAGCTCCAACTGGAGAGCAAGATTTTCCCCTGTCTAGAAGTCCCTTTTTATTCGGCTGTGTGGGCAGTTGGGTCGCGGCCAACTGCGGGGTTGTCTTGTTCGAGACTGTCCAGTAAAGGATGGTTCCGGCTTTGTATTGCAGGGGAGCGGGCATACTCCTCGGTATGTTGATTTAGGCCACGTACTGTGACGGGCGGTACCCCAGTAGCCCTGCCATTGATGGAAACCCATTCTTCCTACGAGACCCTACGGTTTAGATTGTATTACCCACTTTTGTGGCTAGTTGCTGGAATTTAATAATGTAGCAATTTCGGCCATTTCTTATTTACTTGAAAACCCTAGACACTATTATAATATCACTGAATTTCCTATCGAATTTTTTGGTTAGCGTAAGGTAAAAACTTTTCCATGTTTATGTGTGGGAAGTCTTACGTGATACCTTTTCCTTTCAAAGGATTTTCTAAAGTTAAGCAATTTTAACCCGTTTACTCACACCAGACCCCTGTCTGACCCGAGTGTTTATTTTCTGTTTTATTAAACTCTTGGGTACTCATATTATGTATGAGTAGTCAAGTGATTCATGTTTGCTTGACGAATTCTGGAGGAGATATGGAGCAAGAGGCTTCCATGTGTAGATATATTATAGTTCCGCTGTGTTTGTTTGGTATCTGTATTTGTTGTATTTGAGTTTTATAGTTAGACAGATGATTATAACTGTCTAATATCTGTTGGTTAAGTTGTGTAATCTGATGTAATGTGATACTATGTAATATTTTATGTGATATATTATATTTCATTCGTTTCGCTGTGAGTACTCTGATGTTGTTGTCTCTTTCTTTCTCTTTCTTTTCTTCTTCTATCCCTTTCTTTCTTCATTGATGACGCGATTTCTTGGAGATAGGAAGTCGGGTCATCTCATTTGGTATCAGAGCATTAGGTTGAGTGAATACCTAGGCTCTGTAATGGTGTTTTTCTTGAGAGAGCGTATTTGTAATTTTTATATATAACTATATATATATATATTTATATATATATATATCTGTATCTACCTAATTTGTTGGGTTATCTGTTCGGATTTTCCAACATAATTTTTAGAGGTAGATGGAGTAGTGGTGTATGTGTGGAACACGACTACCACTGATGGAAGAGGTCCATATGTTTGAGGTTGGAAGTATTTGTCGAGATTGTAGATCTATTACTGTCTCGAGTATGATTTGTAGTTGGAGTAAGGATTCCTCTGATATCCGAAGGAAATCTTTTTAAAGATTCGGAGTTTATCTTTGAAATGTAAGTTTGGATTTCGCTCGGGTGAGCGAATTATTCTTAAGTTTGGATCTGTCGGAAGTGCAGAAGTAAGTGATGGTATCTTGATAACTGCGTGATGAGATGCGGTATCCATGGATATTTTTTTCGAAGATGTTTCCTTTTGAAGCCAGTTTTAGTAGTAGTTGAAGAGCAGTCTTTTCCTGCTTCAGGGAAGATTCGTGAGACGACCCGACTTCCTATCTCCAAGAATCGCATCACCCTGAAGAAAGAAAGGGATAGAAGAAGAAAAGAAAGAGAAAGAAGAAACAAAACAACATCAAAGAACTCACAGCGGAACGAACAAAATATAATATATCGCATAAATATTACATAGTATCTTATTACATCAGAGTACACAACTTAAAACAACAGATATTAGACAGTTATAAACATCTGTCTAACTATACAATTCTAGTACACAAGAAACAGATACAACAAACACAGCGGAATCAATATATAACTGCATGTCGAAGCCTCCTGCTCCATATCTCCTCCAAAATTCGTCAAGCTAACCTGATCCACTTGACTACTCATACACAATATGAGTACCCAAGAGTTTAATAAAACAGAAAAATAAACACTCGGGTCAGACAGGGGTCTGGTGTGAGTAAACGGGTTAAAGTTGCTTAATTTTAGAAAAACCTTTGAAAAGAAAAGGTATCACGTAAGACTTCCCACATATAAACATGGAAAAGTTTTTACCTTACACTAACCAAAACATTTGATAGGAAATCCAGTGATATTATAATAGTGTTTAGGGTTTTCAAAATAAAATACAGAAATAGCTGGAATGCTTACATCTCACGTTCCAACATAGTTGGGCACAATCAAAACGTACGGCACTTATTGGAGATTGGATTCCATACAATGGCAGGGTTACTGGGGTATCGCCCGTCACAGTACGTGGCCTAGATCACCGTACCGAGGAGCCACCCTAACTCCCCTGCAACACAAGGCCGGAACCATCCCTTACTGGACAGTCCCGAATAAGACCACCCCGTAGTTGGCGTGACCAACCTCACACTAAGCCGAAATAGAAAGGGACCTCTAGACAGGGGTAAATCTCTCTCTCAAGTGGGGGCTAGCCATGAAGCCTTGCTGCACCTCCCCTGTTTTAGCCATTCCCGGTTGATGAGGCTTGAGGTTACGATTACCTTTATAGAACACATCTATCTTAGAATGCTCATCATCCACCTGACGATGTTCTAAAAGCACTCAATCCATACAAGTTCGTTCCGGGTTCGAACGAAACCGAAGGCACTATCTCGTTGCACTCATTATTGGAATCACCCTCAGAGTCAACGACCATAGCCCTTGTACTCTAAATGACCATCTCGAATCTATAAGTACTATTTCGTCAACTCATTACGGAATCACCCACAGAGTTATACTGACGTATAGCCCTTACACCTCGAGTCTTCACTTGCTCCACTTGGATTCACGACCTAACGTTTAATTGGAATCGATGTGCTTTTCGGATTATCCAAATATGAAAATCCGATCCCGGTCCTACAGAAACCAAATGCCATTTTAATGTCCAAATTGTACTTAAGGGTTTAAACAGTTAAACACATATTCAGGATGAAATAAACAGATAGATGAATCATATTATCACAATAGATAATTCATAACAACATTCATCTTCATAGAACAGCATATCACATAACAGAGATATCCAGTATCAACCAATATCAAACATCCAATATCAATCAACCATACAATATCAATCTCCAAATATCGATCATCCAATATCAATCAATTAACCAATATTAATCAATCAATCCATATTAATCAAACATCCAAAACAGAATTGATTATCTTTAATCAATTGAATTACCATAATACTTCTTCATTAATTATTATTCCAAATAAATTAATCATCTCTAATGATCTTTCCCAATTAATCTTCCTTGATTAATTATATTTAATTACATTCAAGCAATTATCCTTTGCCATATTCAGTAATTAAATCTTTAATTACTATCATTAATTACAATAATTAATGATCATTCATTTACTTCTATTAATTAACGATAATTAATTGCATTATACCTCAATTAATTACAATTAATTAATCATACTTAAATTAAATCACTCATATTAATCAACCTTGATTAATATCATTAATCGCATTCATTAATGATCCTTATTAATTAATAATACTTTAATTAATTAACTAATTAACTTATAATTAATCAACTCATTAATCATAATTACTAATTAACAATTTGTAATTACCTGTTTTAATTAATGAACTTCTTAATTAATTAATTTCTAATTTAATTATATTAATCCTTGATTAATTAATTCAATTAATTAATCTTTAATTACTTCATTAAGTAATTATTATTCAATTCAATTAACAAATGATCCTTAATTAATTACTTTATTAATTAATTACATTTTTAAAATTAATTACACTTAGTAATTAATCTTAACTTAATCACATTCATTAATTAATTAATCATATTAATTAATAAATTAAAATTAACTAAGTAATTAACTCTTAATTACTTACATAAGTAATTGTCTCCTAATTACTTCCATTAATAAATCTTGATTACTCTTTTAATTAATTACTTAACAAATAATTAATTCCATTATTAAATAATTCTTAATTCTTTAAATAATTAATTAATCCATAATTAATTAACTTTAAATCAATTATATTAATTAATTCCTTAATTAATAACATTAAGTGATTAACCATTAATCACTTCAACTTTAATTACTTCCATAAGTAATTATCATTCCTAATTACATTCAATAATTCATCATTGATTACTTCATTAAGTAATTACACTTAATTAATCCATAATTAAGTGATTATTAAAAATTAATGAAACAATTAACTAATTATTTAAAATTAATTAAAAAATTAATTAATTAACCTTTAATATTAAAGAAAATCTTTAATTAATTAAGAAAAGCTTAAATCTTAATTAATTTCTTGCTTATTAACAATTTACTTAATTAAGTATTCTAAAATCATATCCAAATAATTTATCCTTAATTTTCTTCATAAATACATTATTTGAATAATTCAATTTTTTTTAATTCAAAGACAAATTATTAAACTTGGTTTACAAAATCATAATAATAGCCTTACTTGGAGATAAATCATTTTCAAATTTAAAACACTTCAAATTATCAAGTTTAAACTAATTTATTTTCAATATAAATTGAAAATTTGTTATTAAAGCATTACATCAATCTTTAACTTTAAAACTTAGATTTAATAATTAAATTCAAATTTCTCTTTTAAATTTGAATCTAAAAACTTAATTAAGATAATTATTTTAAAATCACACATCTTAAAACATATTAAAACTGAAATATAAATTTAATTTACATTTAAAAATATTTGATTAACCTTATTTCAAAACATAAGTTTTAAATTTTGTTTTTTTTTTATAAAACTTGATTACACCTTACTGCTTGAACTTATTTATTTCAACAATAAGTTGAATTAGCATTAAAATATCACACAGAACAAACTACAGAGCAAGATCCTAAAAACCCGAGACAAACGTGGCAATACCCGAGCCTTCCCCGAGTTAAAACCCTAGCCTTCTCATCTTCGATTCGACTCAACAAAAACACGAGAGCAACCCAGGAAAACGCTCCACTCGAGTTCAATTCGTCTTCTCCAAAACACAGAACTTTCCCCAGTGCACACACCCTACCCCGTGCACATGTCCCATCAACTATGGCCAAGATACGTCGTCGCGACTATCGACGATGATCAGCCAACCACCCACGAACACAATCGTAAACCCAGATTCGAGAATACGTCTACGAATCAAAATTTCGTACTCGAGCTCGAAATACTGTAGATCTACTCGACCCAAAACCCCTACATCACCGAAACCAAGATGCCGTTCAACCCTCGCCGTCCTTACCATAGAATCACCACGACACAAGCTACCTTCTCCCCAAAAGCGAACGCCTCCGGTCCCACCTTCATTTCGCAAATGCTTCGACAGTCAAGCCCAGCAGAGAACAACATAAAACCCTAGTTGACCCAAATTCAATCAACACAGCCATTAGAAAAATTCTCTGGTATTTTTTCCTATATCAACAATCTACAAGCTAGCCTTGACCATAAATTCAACTCAAACCATCAACTTGATCAGTGGCAATTCACCATAATGCTAAAACTGTTCATACCCAAATTACATTTTGAATATCAATTTAAAAATTTCGCAATGCATGTTAAAAATCATAATTTTTAACAAAAAATCCAACTATATAATTCAAACAAAGAATCAAGGTTTTTGATTTCACACAGAAATTAAAATCCTACTGTAATTTCCCTTTTAAATACTATTTATATACTTAAACCTATGAAAACTATTTTTTTTAAATTTCCATCTAACAATAACTAACAACTTTTATTTAATCATCAAGCTTAAATAAGGGTGTTATTGGAAGGTTTGAAATTTTGAAGTGATATTTGTCTAAAAAAAAACAACAGAAAATAGGGTTCATGTGTACCCAGACCTAAACACATATATACACAGATCTTATGCATTCAACAATATAAATACTAAAAGAATTTCATGTAGTCACCAATAACAGTTTACAGATAACACATGCATGTAGTAACAACCAGGTCAAACTGTTTTTAAAAGAGATTTACTCACCTTATTGAAATATGCAGAGCATATTTTCTTAATTTCCAGGCTTGAACTATAATCTGGAAAATGATTTTGATTTTGCTTTTGAAATTTCCTTTGCATGCTTTCAGATTGATGATTAAAAGTTGAAACTTGCAGTTGCTCTTTAATTGAATTGCAGGAGATATGATGCTTTAATTGCTGATGAACTCCATTTGCATTGCAATTGAGTTGAAGTTGCAGATTGAAGTTGTAGTTTCAATTGTTGATAAGAACTTTATTTTGCAGATTTCACTTTACTTTTCAGTTAGCATTTTGTTTTTTTTCTACAGGTTTTTGAATTAATTTCTGGTTGCCATTAGTTTTTGAAGAATGAAGAAAGAAAACAAAGAAGGAAAGTGTTTGGGAAAAATTAGTTTTCTTCTTCAATCATTTATTAAAAATTAAAATGAATATGCCACTTGTCTTCAAGAGTTTACATTTGTCATTTACACTACTTAATTGTTTTACATGTGTTTTAAGAGGTGTTAATATGTTTACATTTGTCTTTAAGTGTTTTTAAACTTTTATTTAATTTAAATGTAAATATAAACTTACATTTTTATTTTACTTTATAAAAGAGTACTTACATATGTAAATATAAACTTCTTTTTAAAGAAAATATTCTAAAACTAAATATAACACAAATATATTTTCTTATACATGTTGTTAAAAATCTAAAACATTCATATATACATTTATAACCATTTAAATCAAACGCTTTAAAGAAAACAAAAATAAAACATTGATGAATTTCTTTATAAACTATCATATTTATAATAAACCATTATTTTATATTTTGAAACAAAGCTTTAAATTACAATTCATACCTATATAAATTATCAGTAGATTTAAATTAAATTTCAAAACAATATCAAATTATAACATATACATAAATATATATTACAATTTGCAAATTTAATCTTTATTTAAACAAAAGATATTCTGATTCACAATATCTATCAAATATATATTATAAATAGAATTAAAATTTCATTATCGTTGAAAAAAATAATTCTTATCAATAGTGCCATATTAAAAATTCATTAATCTTTAAAAGATTAAATTCACCAATTTTAAATTAAAATTATAAAGAAAATTATCAAACAAATTAAATTATTTATACAGATTATTAAATTATGTTGCCCAAAATTCCGAGTCGTTACAATCCTCCCCCCTCAAAAGAATTTCGTCCCGACAATTTAAAAGCAAAGGTAATTTAATAATCCAGTACAGATTTTAATTTCAAACAGCAATGCATTCCTATCAACCAGTTACTAACAACCATAGCAACCAATCAAACAAACAAACCTAGCTAATTATCCTGACACAAATCAGAATAAATCTCTAATACTATCTCTAGTTTCCCAAATATAAATCACCGGGAGACTCGCTCTACAAAAGCCAACAAACTGACTACACAACCAAAATCCAGAGCTCCACTCATCTCTAGATCCATCAATCTGAACAGAACATCAGACTACACTAAAATCCAGCTCAACATCCAAATCCAACTGAACTACAGATTCAATAACCAATGATGAATCATACACGTATTTCCTCAGAGATACATGATACACAATGAATTCCAGCTATCCAAACTGGCAATTCAATCATATCCTATCAAACACAGATAAGAAATCTCAAATGCCTCAGCACTAACCAACCAATCTTATCCAATTACTGCTCTCTCCTAACCACTGAATTCTTAACAACAATGAAGTCTCCAACTTCGAATTCCAATCTCCTTATCTCAAATCTTCATAACTCAACAGACAATCCTGGTGTGACGCCCCACCTCTATACCCACGCTAGCCAAGAACACTACGAAGTAATGCCGTCAACTAGCACGGAGAATAAGGCTGTTGAGGAGCGACCATCCATGTAATTTCTTTGTGCGAGCATCGATATGTCAGATAGTAAAAATATAACTTTTCATCTCAAGAGGAAATCCGACATACAGATACAAACTCAAAGCTATCACACAGTGGCTATATAAAATCTTCGGAAACAAATATAGAAATAAACATAACACAAATCAGTCACAGACAGTTCATATCACAAAGGCGGAAATAGATATGAATATTACACATAAAAGTGTATATCAGAGTAGTGGTCTGAAAGATCCACAATATCACAAAAGAACAGATACAAGTGCTAGACAAAAATATGTATACATCAAGGAGTCTATATCTTAAATGTATACAACTAAAACTACTAAACTAAAGCAGTTAGCCAAAAGATCAGATAGTGGTCCGATAAGGAGTCAAGCAGAATCACCTGTAAAAACTCAATCTGACCCGAGTATTATTTAAGAAGAAAATAATAAACGGACCAGTCTAGCTATAATTATCAATTAAAATGAGATAAAAGAAGAGATATAATAAAAAGACGTATGATAACCAAAAATGTCATACTACGATAAGTATACATTAGAAAATCCACAAAAGTCATACAATATCTCAAGAATCTCATAGCATCAAAAGAATGTCATATTCTTTATCTAATTCACCAAGCCACAAAATGACATACATATCAATGCCAACTTAAAAAGGTGGTGAAACATAAATTCCACAAATCAATAATTAGAAATCCAGAAATCATAAGAAAAGGATGGCCAATTCCACAAACTGGACATCGACACACCTAAAAAGACATGTCCCATGAACAGTCGAACATCGACGCACCTAGAAAGATATGCTCCATGCTCTAGCATCGACGCACCTAGAAAGATACGCCCCATGCATAAATAAACATCGATGCACCTAGAAAGATACACCCCATGTATAAATAAACATCGATGCACCTAGAAAGATACACCCCATGTAATGTCTAACATCGATGCATCTAGAAAGATACACCCCATGCAAAGTCGAACATCAACGCACCTAGAAAGATACGCCCAATGCATAGACGAACATCGACGCACCTAAAAAGATACGTCCCATGACCCAACTTATTGAGCTGATTGCTCCACGAAGTAAACAAACATCGATGCACCTAAAAAGGTACACCCCATGTATCAATAAACATCGACGCACCTAAAAAGGTACGACCCATGAAAGAAATGAGACGAAGCTCGATAAAATGAGGAATAGTCCTCCACATAGATAAAGAGACATCGCACATTGCTAGTCTAAACCATAAAATGATCATCATCGATCATCAAGAAGTGTCAATTACAATAAGCTAGTAAATATATGAGTTTAGCATCATGTCCCATAACCACTAGCTTAACTTAAATATTTGCGAACAAATTGTAGATCTCCACTAGAAAATTGTCACAAGAGATTCGATCAAACAAGTCCAAGAATTAACCAACGAAGTAAACGCAAGCGTTTCATACCACTTGTTTTACTAAGTCGTTTAATTAGATTTCTCATACGAGTGAGATAAAGGTTTGCATATACTAATAGATTGGAAAACGGTTCGAGAAATGAGCTTTGTACTAAAATAGAGTTGAAATCATTTGAAGAAAGAGTTTTGATATTTACTACTAGTATAGAAACCTTTATATTTTTAAAGTGACAAATCACGAAGAAGATTGCAGGAAAAATCAATCACTAAAATTCACATACGAAGATGTGAATAAAAATCCAACGAAACCGATAAAGAATCCATCAAAATGGATATTCAAAAATCCCTAAAAAGGAGTCATCAAAGTCATAACAAATGATAACAACACATAGGAAACAACACAAATCGATTAAAGTTGGAAATTCAAACAACTAAGCGAAATAGGCAAAAATACACCAGGTCGGTCGGCCGGCTACAGAGCTTGGTTGACCGGACCCTATTCTCAAAATTCCTCGGGAAGCAGGTCGGTCGACTGAGCTCTACAGTCGGTCGACCAAACCAGAGACAGAAAGGTGCTTATGCACTTGGCAGCAGGTCGGTCGACCGGCAGCAGGGCTCGGTCGACCGGACCTGTTGCCAGTCCCTTCCCAACACATCCAAATGAGTCCAACCTCGACCAAATTGCATTCTCTCGAGCAACGGCGCTAAGGGATTATGCCAATCGACTACCCAACCCTATAAGCTCTTCGATGCATCTCCAAAAACATGATCAAAGATGAAAGCTATGATTTTTAAGGAATTGAACCCAAAACACTAAAAATTGGAATATTCACCAAATCAATCCAAACCAAAAGCAAATGCACACGAATAAGTGTTAGGAATTCATACCTAACAATCGAAGATAATTATAAGCATAGATGTGAGATAAAAATCTCACCTTTGAACCCAAACGATTGAAGAAGAAGCTATAGAGCAATGGTAAGAACAATCACTCTTCAATTCCAACCCAACAAGCTTGAATCTAAGCTTAAAGGAGAAACATTTCCTAAATTAGGTTTAGGAAATTTCTAAAATTGAATGGAGAAAGAGTTGGAGAAGATGAAGGAGGTGCTTACCAATGGGTTCTCTTGAATTTGGAGCTAGAGGTTGGATTTGCAAAGCAAGCTAGGGCTTAGGAATTTCCATTTCCAATCCCTTCCACCATTTTTACTTTAGCTTGAAGTGTTAGGAATATGAAATGAAGTAATGAAGAGTTGGAGTGGAGCTAGAGTCTTAAGGTGGAACATTGGGCTGAAACCCAAACTCAAACCCAAAGTGAAAAAGTAGCAAAACTTGACTAACTCCAAACATATCGAAGCTTATACTCAAAAAGGTTGCAAATGGCATTTTGAACTCAATGGGAGGGGTCTCGAGTCCCAATTCGACTGTTTGCAAAAAGTAGGTTTTCGAACCAAAATTCGACTAACGATGAAATATTTAAATAAAATATTTAAATATACAATCGATAATTATGCGGGTTGTTACAGACTCCCCTCCTTAAAGAAATTGCGTCCTCGCAATACTTAAGAAGAAAATAAGAAGTAACAACCATAGAAGCATAACAACACAAAAGAAAATTTGAAATAGGAAGTTCACCATAAGGAGTATGAAAGAGTTAGCCTGAACGGGTTCGCACGGTGAATTCTCTGGATTCCCAAGAGCAATCCATAGGATTTGAGAACCATTGAACTCTCACAAAAAGAACATCTTTATTTCGAAGGCACTCAACCTCCGAAGCAATGATGCGAATAGAATGTTACTCAAAAGTCGAATCTGGTGAAACTTCAATTTCCTCAATATCACCGGGCTCAAGAATAAAATAGGAAACCTAAAAGCATTTCCGTAGTTAAAAGACGTAGAAAACGTCAGGATCAACTGAAAATTGAGCCAGTGCAACGGCGTAGTACAGAAACAGTACGCCCGAGAAACTTCAAACTCGAATAATTTGGAACACCGACATAGTACAAAAACGGTACGTCCAATGAATCGATAAACCGGAACAACGATGTAGTATAATAATTGTACATCCATTGATCCAGAAAAGACGGGACATCGATGTAGTATAATAATAGTACATCCGATGAACCGAACACCATAAAAGAACATCGGACGCTAGTCCATAAAAGAAATGAGATGAAACTCAATAAGACGAAGTATATCAAAACGTTCGATGAACTTGATAAAAAGATAATTCCATTCAGACATCATCAAAGAATCAACCACTTGTTGCCTATGACAAAGCGCATTGGCAACACGATTTCCCTTCCGGGGATAAAAAGAATATCAAGATCACAAGATGCCAGGAACTCGAGTCAACATGAAGTTCCTTATGGGAAAATAAATATTCCAAGGATTTATGATCGAGATGGAGAACAAATTCCTCCCCTAAAAATGATGATGCAAAACTCTAAAAGTAGAAACAATAACCGCGAGCACTAGATCACGAGTGGTATATCTAGTCTCGATAGGCTTTAATGATTTAGAAGCACAAGTGATAGCACGTTCTCCTTTGCAAGAGAACGACATCCAAACCAATACGATAAGCATTGGTACAAAAGATAAAGTCTTGGTTCCCCACGGGAATCACAAGAATAAGAGTATAGAAAAGAAAGAATTTCTTTTAAATAATCTTCTTTCCTGAAAAGTTAAAACTTTCAAAATTACATTTATCTTTATGTAATAATCTTTCTAGAAAATTTTACATTTTTACTAGTCAATTTATTGTGTCTGACTGTCTCATCAAAGCGTTTAGGAGATTCTTACCGATAACGTTGATCAAGCGCATCGACCAGAATTCTTAAAACATTAAATGGGCAATACAATCACAAAATCATGTTCTATAGGATAAGTAAGTTTCTCAAAAACTTCTAAGAATATTCTTTGTTCGTTTTAAGAACAAAAATCCAGTTTTACTTGTAAATAAATCTTATGAAAAAGATTTGCAAAATTTTAAATTACTATTTTCATCCAAAATCAATAAATACAAGAATGGTCTCATCGAAATATTCATAGAATATTCGATTTATAAAATGGATGAAATAAGCTGGACAAATTGAATGACATAATAAATCATTCATAAGAACCATAACGAGTGCGGAATGCGGTAAGTGGAATGCTAACTTCCGCAACTCGTAGCAAACGAAAACCGGTGGTAAAGTCAAACTGAAAAGACCTTAGCACCACACAAAAGATATTGCTTAGGTGATGATCCTAAGACAAGCTCAAAATACCAGAAAATTTTTCACAAATTATTTAGGTAAGAGAAATAATACCTTCCTCACCATAAGGGCTTAAAGAATAAAATGATGCCATCAAATTGGAATCAAAATCACAAAGGAAAAACAGGAATCTGCTTAACAGATAGAAAATGTCGAAGATGAATAGTCCACTCGAGAAAATAGGATATAGGCTTCATAATGATTAAGCCAATCCTATAGCACAAATCAATTCCGGAGCCTTAGCAAAATATTGGCTCGGAAAGAAAAATCATATAAAGTAATTTCGACATCTAAACAAAAACAAATTGAGTGTTGCAGATCCATCCGGATTCACAATTCTCAAAGAAGACATCAAGCTCAAAATATTCAAAGAAAAAGAATCGACAAGTTCTTTTGATATAAAATAGTGAGATGAACTCATATCAACAAGAACTTGAAAAGAATATTCACAAGACAAATAAAATCAAGGATTGAATGAGAAATACCTTGACCAAAAGAAGAGTTGTTAGGAGCTTGCACAACTTTAACCAAAAGAAGAGTTGTTAAGAGTTGTTAAAAATCTAAAACATTCATATATACATTTATAACCATTAAAATCAAACGCTTTAAAGAAAACAAAAATAAAACAATGATTAATTTCTTTATAAACTATCATATTTATAATAAACCATTATCTTATATTTTGAAACAAAGCTTTAAATTACAATTCATACCTATATAAATTATCAGTAGACTTAAATTAAATATCAAAACAATATCAAATTATAACATATACATAGGTATATATTACAATTTGCAAATTGAATCTTTATTTAAACAAAAGATATTCTTATTCACAATATATATCAAATATATATTATAAATAGAATTAAAATTTCATTAGCTTTGAAAAAAATAATTCTTATCAATATTTCCATATTAAAAATTCATTAACCTTTAAAAGATTAAATTCACCAGTTTTAAATTAAAATTATAAAGAAAATTATCAAACAAATTAAATTATTTATACAGAATACTAAATTTATATTGCCCAAAATTCCGGGTCGTTACAATCCTCCCCCCTCAAAAGAATTTCGTCCCCGAAATTTAAAAGCAAAGGTAATTTAATAACCCAGTACATATTTTAATTTCAAACAGCAAAGCATTCCTATCAACCAGTTACTAACAACCATAGCAACCAATCAAACAAACAAACCTAGCTAATTATCCTGACACAAATCAGAATAAATCTCTAATACTATCTCGAGTTTCCCTAATACAAATCACCGGGAGACTCGCTCTACAAAAGCCAACAAACTGACTACACAACCAAAATCCAGAGCTCCACTATCTCTAGATCCATCAATCTGAACAGAACATTAAACTACACTAAAATCCAGCTCAACATCCAACTCCAATTGAACTACAGATTCAATAACCAATGATGACTCATACACGTATTTCCTCAGAGATACATGATACACAATGAAATCCAGCTATCCAAACTGGCAATTCAATCATATCCTATCAAACACAAATAAGAAATCTCAAATGCCTCAGCACTAACCAACCAATCTTATCCAATTACTGCTCTCTCCTAACCACGGAATTCTTAACAACAATGAAGTCTCCAACTTCGAATTCTAATCTCCTTATCTCATATCTTCATAACTCAACAGACAATCCTGGACTGCCAATCTCTTCCTGATCAGCTCAACCTATGCTGATACTCCCAGAAAAAGCTAGACCCAAGCAAACAGTTCCTAGATCCTATTCAACAGAAAAGTCTTCCAAAATCCATCGAAATCCAGAACTCAAGCTCCACTGTCAAGTAATAGCAAACTGAACTTACTTCCTTTATTGCACAACAGCTACCTTACTTCCGCTACACAACTCTGATTCCAAAATAGATAAGAGTACTGCTGATGAACACGAATACAAACTTACAATATATCCGGAAAACTTTGTTCATCAAATCCATAAAAATCTGAGTGACTCATCTGACTCAGTCACAACCTTACAGTAGAATCCAACTCAAAACAAGATCTGACCAAATCCAAATCCAAAAATAATTCTGAGCTACTATACCATCTCTCCTTTCTCCAAGAACCATCCAACTATCAGGCTAACTACCAAAATTGCTTCCGAAACCAAATCAATATGGAATTCAACACCAGATGTAGACAAACTTCAGATTACTCCAATAGCTCCTATCCATATGAGAATCCTCAGTCTCAACAAACGATTGTCCACATAAATTCCCAAACTAATCGCAAGTCACTTTTGCGATCCAACCTAATTCGGATTCCAAAGAAACTGTCCTCTCTTTACAAATTAGAACAGCTTTAAACTTTTCCAAACAAAGCTAACCCTTCAAGAAAACATCTTCAACTGCCCGGGCTGCTGAAAGAAGAATCACAAAATTCCTGAACCATCGGAGAAACAAACCACACTGTTGCTTCCAAATTTTGCCTCGATGATACAGCAAAGCTAAAAGAACTTCTCGTCAGCACACCGAACACTTCGAACTACACTACTACCACAGCTAACCAAAGATTTCAGATCTAAAGGCTCTCCGAACCCCAAAACTATCCACAAACCACACAAAAGACCTTCAAGATGGCAAACATCCCAAAAGAAACTCAGCCTCTAAACCAAGCATCAACATCTCGCTCACCATAAGAAATAACAAATGGGACCATGCCGAAGCGAAACAACTTATAGACCTTAATCTCATATTCCAAAACAGCCAAACTCCTTGCTGAAGTTCCAAACAACTTCTACACAGACGAATCTTCCCTGCGGCAGGTAAAGACTGCTCCACAACTACTTCTAAAACCGCTTCAAGAAAAAAAAAATCAGAAAAAATATCCAAGAATACTGCATCTCATCGTGCAGTTATCAAGATATCATTACAAACTTTTGCACTTCCAACAGATCCAAACACAAGAAAAATTCCCTCACCCGAGCGAAATCCAAACTTACACTTCAAAGATAAACTCCGAAGCTTCAAAGATTTCCTTTGGATATCAGAGAAATCCTTACTCCAAACTACAAATCTCACTCGAGACAGTACCAGGTCTACAGTCTCTACTAATACTTCCAACCTCAAACATATGGACCTCTACCATCAGTGGTAGTCGTGTTACACACACACACCACTACTCCATCTACCTCTATAACTTATGTTGGAAAATCCAAACAGATAACCCAACAAATTAGGCAGACATACATACATACATACATATATATATATATAAATAAATAAATAGTTATATATAAAAATACAAGTACGCTCTCTCATGAAAGACCCAACTCCAGAGCCTATGTATTCATTCAACCTAATGCTCTGATACCAAATGAGACAACCCGACTTCCTATCTCCAGGAAATCGTATCATCCTGAAGAAAGAAAGGGATCAAAGAAGAAAAGAAAGAGAAAGAAGAAACAGAACAACATCAGAGAACTCAAAGCGGAACGAACAAAATATAATATATCACATAAATATTACATAGTATCTTATTACATCAGAGTACACAACTTAAAACAACATATATTTGACAGTTATAAACATCTGTCTAACTTTACAATTCCAGTACACAAGAAACAGATACAACAAACACAGCGGAATCAATATATTACCACACGTCGAAGCCTCCTGCTCCATATCTCCTCCAAAATTCGTCAAGCTAACCTGATCAAATTGACAACTCATACATAATATGAGTACCCAAGAGTTTAATAAAACAGAAAATAAACACTCGGCGGATCAGACAGGACTCCGGTGTGAGTAAACGGGTTAAAGCTGATTAATTTTAGAAAAACCTTTGAAAAGAAAAGGTATCACGTAAGACTTCCCACACATAAACATGGAAAAGTTTTTACCTTATGCTAACCAAAACATTTGATAGGAAATCCAGTGATATTATAATAGTGTCTAGGGTTTTCAAAATAAAATACAGAAATAGCTGGAATGCTTCCATCTCACGTTCCAACATAGTTGGGCACAATCAAAACGTACGACACTTATTGGAGATTGGTTTCCATACAATGGCAGGGCTACTGGGGTACAGCCCGTCATAGTACGTGGCCTAGATCACCGTACCGAGGAGCCACCCTAACTCCCCTGCAACACAAGGCCGGAACCATCCCTTACTGGACAGTCCCGAACAAGACCACCCCGTAGTTGGCGCGACCAACCACACACTAAGCCGAAATAGAAAGGGACCTCTAGACAGGGGTAAATCTCACTCTCAAGTGGGGGCTACCCACGAAGCCTTGCTACACCTCCCCTGTTTTAGCCATTCCCGGTTGATGAGGCTTGAGGTTACGATTACCTTTATAGAAGACATCTATCTTAGAATGCTCATCGTCCACCTGACGATGTTCTGAAAGCACTCAATCCATACAAGTTCGTTCCGGGTTCGAATGAAACCGAAGGCACTATCTCGTTGCACTCATTGTTGGAATCACCCTCAGAGTCAATGACCATAGCCCTTGTACTATAAATCACCATCTCGAATCTATAAGTACTATTCCGTCAACTCATTACGGAATCACCCACAGAGTTATACTGATGTATAGCCCTTACATCTCGAGTCTTCACTTGCTCCACTTGGATTCACGACCTAACGTTTATTTGGAATCGATGTGGTTTTCGGATTATCCAAATATGGAAATCCGATCCCGGTCTCACCGAAACCAAACGCCATTTTAATGTCCAAGTTGTACTTAAGGGTTTAAACAGTTAAACTCATATATCAGGATGAAATAAACAGATAGATGAATCATATTATCACAATATATAATTCATAACAACATTCATCTTCATAGAACAGCATATCACATAACAGAGATATCCAGTATCAACCAATATCAAACATCCAATATCAACCAACCATACAATATCAATCTCCAAATATCGATCATCCAATATCAATCAATTAACCAATATTAATCAATCAATCCATATTAATCAAACATCCAAAACAGAATTGATTATCTTTAATCAATTGAATTACCATAATCCTTCTTCATTAATTACTGTTCCAAATAAATTAATTATCTCTAATGATCTTTCCCAATTAATCTTCCTTGATTAATTATATTTAATTACATTCAAGTAATTATCCTTAGCCATATTCAGTAATTAAATCTTTAATTACTATCATTAATTACAATAATTAATGATCATTCATTTACTTCTACTAATTAACGATAATTAATTGCATTATACCTCAATTAATTACAATTAATTAATCATACTTAAATTAAATCACTCATATTAATCAACCTTGATTAATATCATTAATCACATTCATTAATGTTCCTTATTAATTAATAATACTTTAATTAATTAACTAATTGACTTATAAATAATCAACTCATTAATCATAATTAGTAATTAATAATTTGTAATTACATATTTTAATTAATGAAGTTCTTAATTAATTAATTTCTAATTTAATTATATTAATCCTTGATTAATTAATTCAATTAATTAATCTTTAATTACTTTATTAAGTAATTATTATTCAATTCAATTAACAAATAATCCTTAATTAATTACTTTATTAATTAATTACATTTTAAAATTAATTACACTTAGTAATTAATCTTAACTTAATCACATTTATTAATTAATTAATCACATTAATTAATAAATTAAAATTAACTAAGTATTTAACTCTTAATTACTTACATAAGTAATTGTCTCCTAATTACTTCCATTAATAAATCTTGATTGCTCTCTTAATTAATTACTTAACAAATAATTAATTCCATTATTAAATAATTCTTAATTCTTTAATTAATTAATTAATCCATAATTAATTAACTATAAATCAATTATATTAATCAATTACTTAATTAATAACAATAAGTGATTAACCATTAATCACTTCAACTTTAATTACTTCCATAAGTAATTATCATTCTTAATTACATTCAATAATTCATCATTGATTACTTCATTAAGTAATTACACTTAATTAATCCATAATTAAGTGATTATTAAAAATTAATTAAACAATTAACTAATTATTTAAAATTAATTAAACAATTAATTAATTAACCTTTAATATTAAAGAAAATGTTTAATTAATTAAGAAAAGCTTAAATCTTAATTAATTTCTTGCTTATTAGCAATTTATACTTAATTAAGTATTCTTAAATCATATCCAAATAATTTATCCTTAATTTTCTTCATAAATAAATTATTTGAATAATTTAAAAAAAAATAATTCAAAGACAAATTATTAAACTTGGTTTACAGAATCATAATAATAGCCTTACTTGGAGATAAATCATTTTCAAATTTAAAACACTTTAAATTATCAAGTTTAAACTAATTTATTTTCAATATAAATTGAAAATTTGTTATTAAAACATTACGTCAATCTTTAACTTTAAAGCTTTGATTTAATAATTAAATTCAAATTTCTCTTTAAAATTTGAATCTAAAAACTTAATTAAGATAATTATTTTAAAATCACACATCTTAAAACATTTTAAAACTGAAATATAAATTTAATTTACATTTAAAAATATTTGATTAACCTTATTTCAAAACACAAGTTTTAAATTTTGTTTTTTTTATAAAACTTGATTACAGCTTACTGCTTGAGCTTATTTATTTCAACAACAACTTGAATTAGCATTAAAATATCACACAGAACAAACTACAGAGCAAGATCCTAAAAACCCGAGACAAAT
Organism: Allium cepa; assembly: GCA_030765085.1. Lineage (NCBI taxonomy): Eukaryota > Viridiplantae > Streptophyta > Magnoliopsida > Asparagales > Amaryllidaceae > Allium > Allium cepa. Next base: position 311,475,947 of record CM060937.1, read on the forward strand.
GTGGCAATACCCGAGCCTTCCCCGAGTTAAAACCCTAACCCTCTCATCTTCGAGTCGACTCAACAAAAACACGAGAGCAACCCAGGAAAACGCGAGCTCCACTCGAGTTCAATTCGTCTTCTCCAAAACACAGAACTTTCCCAGTGCACACACCCAACCCCGTGCACATGTCCCATCAACTCCGGCCAAGATACGTCGTCGCGACTATCGACGATGATCACCCAACCACCCACGAGCGCAATCGTAAACCCGGATTCGAGAATACGTCTACGAATCAAAATTTCGTACTCGAGCTCAAAATACTAAAGATCTACTCGACCCAAAACCCCCACATCACCGACACCACGACGCCGTTCAACCCGCCGTCCTTGCCATAGAATCACCACAACACAAGATACCTTCTCGCCAAAAGCGAACGCCTCTGGTCCCACCTTCATTTCGCAAATGCTTCGATAGTCAAGCCCAACCGAGAATAACATAAAACCCTAGTTGACCCAAATTCAATCAACGCGGCCATTAGAAAAATTCTCTTGTATTTTTCCCTATATCAACAATCTACAAGCTAGCCTTAACCATAAATTCAACTCAAACCATCAACTTGATCAGTGGCAATTCACCATAATGCTAAAACTGTTCATACCCAAATTCCATTTTGAATATCAATTTAAAAATTTCGCAATGCATGTTAAAAATCATAATTTTTAACAACAAATCCAACTATATAATTCAAACAAAGAATCAAGGTTTTTGATTTCAGACAGAAATTAAAATCCTACTGTAATTTCCCTTTTAAATACTATTTATATACTTAAACCTACGAAAACTATTTTTTTAAAATTTCCATCTAATAATAACTAACAACTTTTATTTAATCATCAAGCTTAAATAAGGGTGCTATTGGAAGGTTTGAAATTTTGAAGTGGTATTTGTCTAAAAATAATAATAGAAAATTGGGTTCATGTGTACCCAGACCTAAACACATATATACACAGATCTTATGCATTCAACAATACAAATACTAAAAGAATTTTATTCAATCACCAATAACAGTTTACAGATAACACATGCATGTAGTAACAACAAGGTCAAACTGAAACGACCCAACTTTCCACTCCCGGAAAATCGCATCATCTTTAAGAAAGAAAGGGATAGAAAAGAGAAAGGATAGAGAAGAAGAAAGAAACAACATCAGAATCTAAACAGCGGAACGAATAAATTAATTAATCACATAATACTTTACATAGTTTACAATCATTATCAGAGATACACAGCATAATCAACTCATACTAGACAGTTATAGACACCTGTCTAGTTATACAACTCAAAGAAGAACAACACCTCAGAGAACACACAGCGGAATACTCTATAGCTATACGCAGAAGCCTCCTGCTCCATTGCTCCTCCACAATTCGTCAAGCCAACTCAAAAACCTAACCTGAATCCCTTGGCTACTCGTAAAAAATTTGAGTACCCAAGAGTTTAAGAAAAACAGAATAAACTCCGGGTCAGACATGGGTCTGGTGTGAGTAAACGATTAAAGTTGCTTAACTTTAAAAAACTTTTGAAAGAAAAGGTATCACGTAAGACTTCCCACACCTAAACATGGAAAAGTTTTTACCTTACGCTAACCAAAACATTTGATAGGAAATTCTGTGATATTATAATAGGGTCTAGGATTTTCAAATAAATAACAAATAGCCGAAATTGTTACATTTATTAAATTCCAGCTACTAGCCACAAAAGTGGGTAATACAATCAAAACCGTTGGCACTTATTGGATTTTGGATTCCATACAATGGCAGGGCTACTGGGGTACCGCCCGTCACAGTACGTGGCCAAGATCACCGTACCGAGGAGCCACCCTAACTCCCCTACAACACAAAGCCGGACCCGTTCCTTACTGAACAGTTCCGAATAAGACAACCCCGGCGATTCTAGCTATCAACCGCCCACACAACCGAATATAAAAAGGGACCTCTAGACAGGGGTAAATCTTACTCTCAAGTGGGGGCTACCCACAAAGCCTTGCTGCACCTTCCCTGTTTTAGCCATTCCCGATTGATGAGGCTTGAGGTTATGATTACATTTAGTGAACACATCACTTAGAATGCTCATCGTCCACCTGACGATGTTCTGTAAGCATTCAATCGATACAAGTTCGTTCCGGGTTCGAACGAAACCAAAGGCATTATCTCGTTACACTCATTTTGGAATCACCCTCAGAGTTAACGACAATAACCCTTGCACTCTAAATCACCATCTCGAATCTATAAGATCTATTCTGTCAAACTCATTACGGAACCACCCACAGAGTTATACTGACGTATAGCCCTTACACCTCGAGTCTTCACAAAGCTCCACTTAGATTCACGACCTAACGTTATTTGGAATCGATGTGGTTTTCGGATATCCAAATATGGAAACCCGATCCCGGTCTCATCGAAATCCAAAGCGTGTCTTTTAAGTCCAAGTTGTTTTAAAGGTTTTAAAACAATTAAATTCAACTATCTATATATACACAGAATAGATAATTCACAGGCCACAATTGATAATCAACATTATCAAATAACAGGTAATTCATATAATCCATATCCTAATAGATAATCCATATATCAACATTCCAATTGATAATCACAATTCAATCCAAGCATTCATATCACACAACCATACTTATCTCATTACTGAGATCACACGGCATTCAAGAAAATCAATGTCATCCAATCATTCATAAGCAATGATTAACTCATACCAATATAATTAATTTAAAATGAATTAAATTAATTACTTCTTAATTAATTTAAAATTAATTAAATTAATTACCTTCATCACAATAAATCTTGCTTAAATTAACATTAGTTAAATCAATTAATTAATCCTAATCAACCTTGATTAATTAACTCTAAATAAAGTAATTAATCCTTAATTATGTTCACTAATCATATCAATTAATGAACCTTAATTAATCATACTTAGATTAATTGCTTTTAATTAATCAACTTAAATACAGTAATTAATTATTCTTAATTACTTCTTAATTACTTTATAAATTCATTTATTTATTACATCAAGTAATAAACCTTTAATTACTTCAACAAGTAATCAACCCATTAAAAATTACTTCCCAAATCAGTAATTAGCTTATCTTAATTACTTTTGTAATTCATCCATTACTTACCTTAAGTAATTAGCCTTACCAAAACTTATTAAGTAATAATACTTAATCATTTATCAAGTGACTATTATTAACTAATTAACAAATTAATTAACTTACTTGATTACACTCATCTCATAAAAGAACATTGAGTAATCCATCCTTAATTACTCATTAACCCAAATTAATCTTCAATTATCAGATTAATTATCTCCAACTATTAATTAATAAACCTTAATTATTAATCAATTCTTAAACCAAAGTAATTAATCACTAATTACTTTATAATTAATTAATTAAACTTAATTAACTAATTAATTAACTCTTAATCATTAATTAATAAACTTAATTATTAATTAACAATCTTAATTACCAGTTAATTAATCCATAAATGTAATTAATTAATCCTTAATTAAAAATAGTTAATTAATTTTAATTACCTTAAATTATATTTTAATAATCTTTTAATTATTAATTAAGAAAACACAATTATAACTTAATTAAACCTTTATTAATTAATTAATCTTAATTAACTCTTAATTACTTAGTTAATAAGTAATTACAATTTAATTAATCATTTGACATTAATTAAATCATCAACTTAATTAATAGTTAATTAAATAATTAATTATACTTAATTAATTACCTAATTAAACCCTTTTAAAATAATAATTAAATGAATTAACTTAAAATTCTTTAATTAATCAACTAAATACAAATTATTAAGACTTAATTAATTATTTTAAAATAAAACATTATCTTAAATAAATCTTAAAATTTTTATTTACTTAATTAAATTAATTTATAAAGAAATCATTAATTACCTTAATTATTAATTAAAAATCCTTAATTTCAAATAAACCACTTTGAAAACTTTAATTGTTAATTTATAAATCATTAATTTTTAAATAATTTAATTAATAAACCATTTTTAATTATTACATTTATTATCAAACTTTATTAAAGTTTTTAGCATAAAATATTTCCTTATTTAATTAAATCTTAAGTTTGAAAAATAACTTAAGAATTTTACTTAAAACCTCTAAGTTTACAAATCATACAACATCATTTATTCAAATATTTATTAAAAGGAAATGAATTTCAGGAAATGATTTAACTTCATCAAAGTTTATATAAATTTACTTTCAATTAAATTTTAAAAACTGGTTTAAAACATTTTACCTCGGATTAACCAATGAGTACTTGAAACAAACTAAGTACATCTACATCTCTTCTTATTATCAAACAGTTTAATTTCATTTTTAAAAAAAAACTGCTTGATTTAAATCTCTAAAAAAAAACTGCTACAACTTAACAGTTTTACTTAAGTTTGCAATTGACCCCAGAGATAACTTGAGGCATAACATAAATCCACATGAGTCTTTCCCGAGACCTTACTCGAGAAAACGAACAATCCCAGAGCAACACAATCCACTGACCCCCAAAACAACATACACCACCCCCCTGTACACATGCACCACTGCCAGACCTACCTCCGGCCGCTGACGAACTCCCTGACACGTCACCCTATATTGCAGCAACCTTCTCCAATCCCCAAATCGCCATCCCAAACCTTGTTCCTGAATTTAGCATTCCAGTTGAAACTGGAATCATCTCCATGACCAGAACCATCTCGCAGTCGCATCTCCGATCATCAGATGACGCGTCACTACAATCATACAACCTCCGATCATCAATGAAGCCATCCCCAAAATTCCATTGAACTCGATGTACCAGAGAAGCAGTAACGATCTCATCTTCCTGTTCTACCCAATTAGGTTTAAAAACCTAAATCCTCCTGCCGCTGTTGCCGCGACCACCAGAAAGTTAACCTTTGATTTTTCTATGAACCTCCATTACCTCCTCCACCTCCCACAAGAATCCCGACCACCCCAAACCTTGTGATCATCAGATATCACCATAAAACTAAATCCCAGTCAAACCCAAAATTCTCGTTTATTTCAAATCTAAAAATTCTGATTTTTGTGTTAAAAATCATTACTTCCATAATGTATTCAAGTTATGATCTTAAATCAGTGAATTAAGATGATAGATTTTACATATTTTAAGTATCTCTATTGTTCTTTCTAGATTTTATTATAGTTTAGATCTCATAATACTTGTATCTAATTAAATTCCTAGATTAGGTTTTAAACTAAACTATATTGTTAAATTTTTTACAGTCTAACAGGAAAGACATGCAAGGATTTTGATCTTGATCAAAATCATATGTTCTGAACTAAGAACAGAGAAGCTAGAATCAACAGATAAGCCTACATCTTAAATACGCAGAGAGTTACTACATGCATAGATACAGAATAATCATCATCACATATTTCAAAATAACCATAAAATTATTAACTTTAATTTAAAAAAAAGAAAGTTTACTCACCTCTTAGAAAATGCAGAAGGCTTTGGAAAAAGAACTGGGAATTGCTTTTGAAAATTTGAAAACTTTGTATGCAGTTGTTGTTTTGATTCCAGAAAACTGAATTGCTTTAATACTTGGTTTCTTTATTGACTGAGATGATTCAACTCGAAACAGGAATGATCAAAGCATTATTTGATGTGCAGGTTGAATACTACAGATTGTTTAAAATCTGAGAATTTGTTACAGGCTCTTTGTAATGGCTTTGAGGATTTACTGACAGGTTAAGATCTTTGAATTTGGAAATTGGATTGATCACAGGGATTGATATTTGTTTTCAAGTAACACTTGCATGCATTAGAATATTTGATGCAGATAATTGAGTTTGAGGAATTTAAATGCAGATTTTTTTTTGAATATTTTCTGGTTTTGGGGAGTAGAAGTGAAAATGCATGATGGATTTAGTTTTCTTTTAGACATGAACAAAGATTTGAAAGAAAAAGAAAATGAAGAGAAAGAATGTTGGTTTATATAATGTTAATTTCAGATTTTATAAATTAAAAAGAAAAATTAGAAATAAATGGACACATGTCTTTGTTTACACAAAGTTTGTAACACTTGTTAACATGGTGTTTTTAAAACTGACATTTGTCATTTCTTATGTATTTATTTTAAAAGAAATTTAAAAGACCTTTTAAAATTATTTTCCTAATTACTAATGTGTTTCTTAATGTTTTAAAAATGCTTTTCTTATTAAATATCAAATAAACAAATATACTTACACATTTATAAATGTATGTTAATTTATATAAGTACAATCTTTGAAAAGAACATAAAGTAAAAATCAACTAAAATTTAAATAAAATTATACAACATTTCAACCTTACTTTAAAATGCTATTTTAAAAAGCCCTTTGTATTTATTCTTTATTAAATAAACACAAATCAAATTTGTATAAAAGGAATAAAACAAATCTTATGTCAATTAAGAAAAAAACATTACCTATGTAATTTAAAACCAAACCATATTATTATACTATGTTTGTATTTCTTTGAATTTCAAATTTATTTTCATTTCAAAGTCAAATTAAAAAGTCAAATCTAAAATAAATTTAAATGAATAGAAACAATTATTTTAAAATAAGCTTATTATTATTTTCAAATAATAAATCCTATCTTGAAATCAATTTAAAATACACAGATTAAATATATTCAAACATACTTATAATTTTTGAAAACAATATACCAATTTAGAATTTATTTACATAACAAAAATAATTATTCCTATTTTAAAACCAATTCATAACCATAATTAAAATATTACTTGGTTAAATATTTTTGAAAATAACAGTTTTATCAATCTCAAATAATTAATTAAAGCGATTATCAGCAATTTAAACTCCTGGAAGTTCCGGGATATTACAATCCTCCCCTCTTAACAGAATTTCGTCCTCGAAATTTAAAACAAAGATAATCCAAAGTTTATTTTATTTCAACCAATACAAACATTCATAACAGCCATACACTATTAATCAAACCAACAATTTCATCCAAACAACCAATTAAATCAAACAACACTAGCTATCCGGACACAGATCCGGATAAATTTCCTAAAACTATCTTGAGTTTCCCCGGTACAGATGCAGGGATACTCGCTCTGCTAAAACCAAACCAGCTATACTTCTAAGCTACCGAGTCTCTACTCAGCTAGATCTATAATCTACACAAGATACCAGACTAAAGACAAGTCTGATCAACTACTAAAACTTCACAGAACTATTGGTCTCACAACCAGTGATGACCAAACACGTACTTCCTCAGAGATACGTGAAATAATTTGAATTCCAGTCTTCCAATACTGGCAATTCAACCCTTTAATCCAAAGCACTGATCCTACAAAACTCAGAAGAATCCTATATACCTCGGAGATCACCTCAAAATCTCACCAAATCTTATTACTTCCTTTACCAGAGAAAAATCTCAATAACCTCTAAGTCTCCAACTTCGAATTCCAAATTCTTCCGTTACTTAACTTCAAAACTTGCCGGATGATCCGACTGCCTACAGATCCTTCCCGATCAGCTCAACCTTTACTGATGCTTCTTCAAACAAACTGGATCAAAACTACTCAACAAACTGATCCTCACAAGATCAATTCCGAAATCAAACCAAGCTTCACTATCAACAGAGGAAAACTACTTCTCCTATCCAGTTAAGACAGAACAGAATCACTTGCCAACTTGCCTCTGATTCTGAAAAATTCCAGTAGAAACTCTCAAATCCAAAATACTGAAATTCCCAGTTGCTTCTACTCAAGAATAACAGCCACCTTGCTTCCGCTGCACAACTCTGATCTGGAGCAGATAAAAATGCCGTAGAATGAACACAGGCACAGACTAAGTAACACATCCCAAAACAAGGTTCAACAGAAGTTCCAAGAGATACAGAGCTGCTACATCAAACAACCAATCTAGGAAACAACCTTCAATCCAGCTGAATCATCGGTATCACACCTAATATCAAGACGATTCAGAACTCAATCTCCAATGCGGGCAAAATTCTAACTTTCCTGAAGATATATCCAGGAAAACTCAGAGAACCCAAGAGAACACTCAAACAATCGCAAGTCACTTTTGCGATCCACCAAACCAAATCCAAGTAAAACTGTTCTCTCTTTACCAAACAGAACAGCTTATACTTAATTAGCTAACACATCAAAGAAACGGGTCCACTTATCTGCTTCTGAACTCCATTCCAGAAAAACTGCTAAGCCAGAAGATCTCTTGCCAACACCCAGAACACTCCAACTACACTGCTAACACAGATGCCAAAGACTTCTTATCCAGAGTTCTTTGAGAAACTCGGACCTCCAACCAAACACAAACATCCTGCTGAACTTATCTACACTCTGAAGCAGACACACTTCCCTAAACTTGTTCCGAAAGAAAACGTCTTCGGAGACATCCATAGTCACTGCATCTCATCACGCAGCTACTACTTCCTGAGGTATCAAAATACCATCACTCACTTATGCCTAACCAACAGATTCAATTCTCAAAAATCTGCTCATACAAGCACAAACAAACTTACACTTCCAAGATGAACTTCGAACCTTAACAGGTTTCCTTCAGAGATCAAATGAAGTCTTACACCAAACTACAAAGATTACTCGAGACAGTATTAGGTCTACAGTCTCGACAAATACACTTCCAATCTCAAACATTCAAACTCCAACCAATGGTAGTCGTATTACACACACTACTACTCATCTACCTATATAACTTATATTGGAAAACCCGAACAGGTATCCCAACAGATAGGTAGAAATATATATATAGTTATATATAAAAATTACAAGTACGCTCTCTCAAGAAAGACACCACTACAGAGCCTAGGTATTCACTCAACCTAACGCTCTGATACCAAGTGAAACGACCCAACTTTCCACTCCCGGAAAATCGCATCATCTTTAAGAAAGAAAGGGATAGAAAAGAGAAAGGATAGAGAAGAAGAAAGAAACAAAATCAGAATCTAAACAGCGGAATGAATAAATTAATTAATCACATAATACTTTACATAGTTTACAATCATTATCAGAGATACACAGCATAATCAACTCATACTAGACAGTTATAGACACCTGTCTAGTTATACAACTCAAAGACAAACAACACCTCAGAGAACACACAGCGGAATACTCTATAGCTATACGCAGAAGCCTCCTGCTCCATTGCTCCTCCACAATTCGTCAAGCCAACTCAAAAACCTAACCTGAATCCCTTGGCTATTCGTAAAAAATTTGAAAACCCAAGAGTTTAAGAAAAACAGAATAAACTCCGGGTCAGACATGGGTCTGGTGTGAGTAAACGGTTAAAGTTGCTTAACTTTAAAAAACTTTTGAATGAAAAGTTATCACGTAAGACTTCCCACACATAAACATGGAAAAGTTTTTACCTTACACTAACCAAAACATTTGATAGGAAATTCTGTGATATTATAATAGGGTCTAGGATTTTCAAATAAATAAGAAATAGCCGAAATTGTTACATTTATTAAATTCCAGCTACTAGCCACAAAAGTGGGTAATACAATCAAAACCGTTGGCACTTATTGGTTTTTGGATTCCATACAATGGCAGGGCTACTGGGGTACCGCTCGTCACAGTACGTGGCCTAGATCACCGTACCGAGGAGCCACCCTAACTCCCCTGCAACACAAAGCCGGACCCGTTCCTTACTGAACAGTTTCGAATAAGACAACCCCGGCGATTCTAGCTATCAACCGCCCACACAACCGAATATAAAAAGGGACCTCTAGACAGGGGTAAATCTTACTCTCAAGTTGGGGCTACCCACGAAGCTTTGCTGCACCTCCCCTGTTTTAGCCATTCCCGGTTGATGAGGCTTGAGGTTGCGATTACCTTTAGTGAACACATCACATAGAATGCTCATCGTCCACCTGACGATGTTATGAAAGCATTCAATCCATACAAGTTCGTTCCGGGTTCGAACGAAACCGAAGGCATTATCTCGTTACACTCATTTTGGAATCACCCTCAGAGTTAACGACAATAACCCTTGCACTCTAAATCACCATCTCGAATCTATAAGATCTATTCCGTCAAACTCATTACGAAATCACCCACAGAGTTATACTGACGTATAGCCCTTACACCTCGAGTCTTCACAAAGCTCCACTTAGATTCACGACCTAACGTTATCTGGAATCGATGTAGTTTTCGGATATCCAAATATGGAAACTCGATCCCGGTATCATCGAAATCCAAAGCGTGTCTTTTAAGTCCAAGTTGTTTTAAAGGTTTTAAAACAATTAAATTCAACTATCTATATATACACAGAATAGATAATTCACAGGCCACAATTGATAATCAACATTATCAAATAACAGGTAATTCATATAATCCATATACTAATAGATAATCCATATATCAACATTCCAATTGATAATCACAATTCAATCCAAGCATTCATATCACACAACCATACTTATCTCATTACTGAGATCACACAGCATTCAAGAAAATCAATGTCATCCAATCATTCATAAGCAATGATTAACTCATACCAATATAATTAATTTAAAATGAATTAAATTAACTATCTCTAATTAATTTAAAATGAATTGAATTAACTACTTCTTAATTAATTTAAAATTAATTAAATTAATTACCTTCATCACAATAAATCTTGCTTAAATTAACATTAGTTAAATCAATTAATTAATCCTAATCAACCTTGATTAATTAACTCTAAATAAAGTAATTAATCCTTAATTATCTTCATTAATCATATCAATTAATGAACCTTAATTAATCATATTTAGATTAATTGCTTTTAATTAATCAACTTAAATACAGTAATTAATTATTCTTAATTACTTTATAAATTCATTTATTTATTACATCAAGTAATAAACCTTTAATTACTTCAACAAGTAATCAACCCATTAAAAATTACTTCCCAAATCAGTAATTACCTTATCTTAATTACTTTTGTAATTCATCCATTACTTACCTTAAGTAATTAGCCTTACCAAAACTTATTAAGTAATAATACTTAATCATTTATCAAGTGACTATTATTAATTAATTGACAAATTAATTAACTTACTTGATTACACTCATCTCATAAAACAACATTGAGTAATCCATCCTTAATTACTCATTAACCCAAATTAATCTTCAATTATCAGATTAATTATCTCCAACTATTAATTAATAAACCTTAATTATTAATCTATTCTTAAACCAAAGTAATTAATCACTAATTACTTCATAATTAATTAATTAAACTTAATTAACTAATTAATTAACTATTAATCATTAATTAATAAACTTAATTATTAATTAACAATCTTAATTACCAATTAATTAATCCATAAATGTAATTAATTAACCCTTAATTAAAAATAGTTAATTAATTTTAATTACCTTAAAATATATTTTAATAATCCTTTAATTATTAATTAAGAAAACACAATTATAACTTAATAAAACCTTTATTAATTAATTAATTTTAATTAACTCTTAATTACTTAGTTAATAAGTAATTACAATTTAATTAATCATTTGACATTAATTAAATCATCAACTTAATTAATAGTTAATTAAATAATTAATTATACTTAATTAATTACCTAATTAAACCCTTTTAAAATAATAATTAAATGAATTAACTTAAAATTCTTTAATTAATCAACTAAATACAAATTATTAAGACTTAATTAATTATTTTAAAATAAAACATTATCTTAAATAAATCTTGAAATTTTTATTTACTTAATTAAATTAATTTATAAAGAAATCATTAATTACCTTAATTATTAATTAAAAATCCTTAATTTCAAATAAACCACTTTGAAAACTTTAATAGTTAATTTATAAATCATTAATTTTTAAATAATTTAATTAATAAACCATTTTTAATTATTACATTTATTATCAAACTTTATTAAATTTTTTAGGATAAAACATTTCCTTATTTAATTAAATCTTAAGTTTGAAAAATAACTTAAGAATTTTACTTAAAAGCTCTAAGTTTACAAGTCATACAACATCATTTATTCAAATATTTATTAAAAGGAAATGAATTTCATGAAATGATTTAACTTGATTAAAGTTTATAAAAATTTACTTTCAATTAAATTTTAAAAACTGGTTTAAAACATTTTACCTCGGATTAACCCATGAGTACTTGAAACAAACTAAGTACATCTACATCTCTTCTTATTATCAAACAGTTTAATTTCATTTTTAAAAAAAACTGCTTGATTTAAATCTCTAAAAAAAACTGCTACAACTTAACAGTTTTACTTAAGTTTGCAATTGACCCTAGAGATAACTTGAGGCATAACATAAATCCACACGAGTCTTTCCCGAGACCTTACTCGAGAAAACGAACAATCCCAGAGCAACACAATCCACTGACCCCCAAAACAACATACACCACCCCCCTGTACACATGCACCACTGCCAGACTTACCTCCGGCCGCTGACGAACTCCCTGACACGTCACCCTATACTGCAGCAACCTTCTCCAATCCCCAAATCGCCATCCCAAACCCTGTTCCAGAATTTAGCATTCTAGTTGAAACTGGAATCATCTCCATGACCAGAACCATCTCGCAGTCGCATCTCTGATCATCAGATGACGCGTCACTACAATCATACAACCTCCGATCATCAATGAAGCCATCCCCAAAATTCCATTCAACTCGATGTACCAGAGAAGCAGTAACGATCTCATCTTCCTGTTCTACCCAATTAGGTTTAAAAACCTAAATCCTCCTGCCGCTGTTGCCGCGACCAGCATAAAGTTAACCTTTGATTTTTCTATGAACCTCCATTACCTCCTCCACCTCCCACAAGAATCCCGACCACCCCGAACCTTGTGATCATCAGATATCACCATAAAACTAAATCCCGGTCAAACGCAAAATTCTAGTTTATTTCAAATCTAAAAATTCTGATTTTTGTGTTAAAAATCATAACTTCCATAACGTATTCAAGTTGTGATCTTAAATCAGTGAATTAAGATGATAGATTTTACATATTTTAAGTATCTCTACTGTTCTTTCCAGATTTTATCATAGTTTAGATCTCATAATACTTGTATCTAATTAAATTCATGGATTAGGTTTTAAACTAAACTATATTGTTAAATTTTTTACAGTCTAACAGGAAAGACATGCAAGGATTTTGATCTTGATCAAAATCATATGTTATGAACTAAGAACAGAGAAGCTAGAATCAACAAATAAGCTTACATCATAAATAAACAGAGAGTTACTACATGCATACATACAGAATAACCATCATCACAGATTTCAAAATAACCATAAAATTATTAACTTTAATTTTTTTTAAAAAAGTTTACTCACCTCTTAGAAAATGCAGAAGGCTTTGGAAAAAGAACTGGGAATTGCTTTTGAAAATTTGAAAACTTTGCATGCAGTTGTTGTTTTGATTCCAGAAAACTGAATTGCTTTAATACTTGGTTTCTTTATTGACTGAGATGATTCAACTCGAAACAGGAATGATCCAAGCATTGTTTGATGTGCAGGTTGAATACTACAGATTGTTTAAAATCTGAGAATTTGTTACAGGCTCTTTGTAATGGCTTTGAGGATTTACTGACAGGTTTAGATCTTTGAATTTGGAAATTGGATTGATCACAGGGATTGATATTTGTTTTCAGGTAACACTTGCATGCATAAGAATATTTGATGCAGATAATTGAGTTTGAGGAATTTAAATGCAGATTTTGTTTTGAATATTTTCTGGTTTTGGGAAGTAGAAGTGAAAATGCAAGATGGATTTAGTTTTCTTTTAGACATGAACAAAGATTTGAAAGAAAAAGAAAATGAAGGGAAAGAATGTTGGTTTATATAATGTTAATTTCAGATTTTATAAATTAAAAAGAAAAATTAGAAATAAATGGACACATGTCTTTGTTTACACAAAGTTTGTAACACTTGTTAACATGTTGTTTTTAAAACTAACATTTGTCATTTCTTATGTATTTATTTTAAAAGAAATTTAAAAGACTTTTTAAAATTATTTTCCTAATTACTAATGTGTTTCTTAATGTTTTAAAAATGCTTTTCTTATTAAATATCAAATAAACAAATATACTTACACATTTATAAATGTATGTTAATTTATATAAGTACAATCTTTGAAAAGAACATAAAGTAAAAATCAACTAAAATTTAAATAAAATTATACAACATTTCAACCTTACTTTAAAATGCTATTTTAAAAAGCCCTTTGTATTTATTCTTTATTAAATAAACACAAATCAAATTTGTATAAAAGGAATAAAACAAATCTTATGTCAATTAAGAAAAAAAACGTTACCTATGTAATTTAAAACCAAACCATATTATTATACTATGTATGTATTTCTTTGAATTTCAAATTTATTTTCATTTCAAAGTCATATTAAAAAGTCAAATCTAAAATAAATTTAAATGAATAGAAACAACTATTTTAAAATAAGCTTATTATTATTTTCAAATAATAAATCCTATCTTGAAATCAATTTAAAATACACAGATTAAATATATTCAAACATACTTATAATTTTTGAAAACAATATACCAATTTAGAATTTATTTACATAACAAAAATAATTATTCCTATTTTAAAACCAATTCATAACCATAATTAAAATATTACTTGGTTAAATATTTTTGAAAATAACAGTTTTATCAATCTCAAATAATTAATTTAAGCAATTATCAGCATTTTAAACTCGTGGAAATTTCGGGATATTACACAAACTGTTTTTAAAAGAGATTTACTCACCTTATTGAAATATGCAGAGCAGATTTTCTTAATTTCCAGGCTTGAACTATAATCTGGAAAAAGATTTTGATTTTGCTTTTGAAATTTCCTTTGCATGCTTTCAGATTGATGATTAAAAGTTGAAACTTGCAGTTGCTCTTTAATTGAATTGCAGGAGATATGATGCTTTAATTGCCGATGAACTCCATTTGCATTGCAATTGAGTTGAAGTTGCAGATTGAAGTTGTAGTTTCAATTGTTGATAAGAACTTTATTTTGCAGATTTCACTTTACTTTTCAGTTAGCATTTTGTTTTGTTTTTTTAAGGTTTTTGAATTAATTTCTAGTTGCCATTAGTTTTGGAAGAATGAAGAAAGAAAACAAAGAAGGAAAGTGTTTGAGAAAAATTAGTTTTCTTCTTTAATCATTTATTAAAAACTAAAATGAACATGCCACTTGTCTTCAAGAGTTTACATTTGTCATTTACACTACTTAATTGTTTTACATGTGTTTTAAGAGGTGTTAATATGTTTACATTTGTCTTTAAGTGTTTTTAAACTTTTATTTAATTTAAATGTAAATATAAACTTACATTTTTATTTTACTTTATAAATGAGTACTTACATATGTAAATATAAACTTCTTTTTAAAGAAAATATTCTAAAACTAAATATAACACAAATATATTTTCTTATACATATTGTTAAAAATCTAAAACATTCATATATACATTTATAACCATTTAAATCAAACACTTTAAAGAAAACAGAAATAAAACATTGATTAATTTCTTTATAAACTATCATATTTATAATAAACCATTATCTTATATTTTGAAACAAATCTTTAAATTACAATTCATACCTATATAAATTATCAATAGATTTAAATTAAATTTCAAAACAATATCAAATTATAACATATACATACATATATATTACAATTTGCAAATTTAATCTTTATTCAAACAAAAGATATTCTTATTCACAATATATATCAAATATATATTATAAATAGAATTAAAATTTCATTAGCTTTGAAAAAAATAATTCTTATCAATATTGCCATATTAAAAATTCATTAATCTTTAAAAGATTAAATTCACCAATTTTAAATTAAAATTATAAAGAAAATTATCAAACTAATTAAATTATTTATACAGATTATTAAATTTATATTGCCCAAAATTCCAGGTCGTTACAATTCGTCTGTGTAGAAGTTGTTTGGATCTTTAGCATGGAGGTTGGCTGTTTTGGAATATGAGACTAAGCTCTATAAGTTGTTTCACTTTGGCATGGTCTCATTGTCATTCCTTAAGGAGAGCGAGATGTTGATGCTTGGTTTGGAGCCCGAGTTTCTTTTGGGATGTCTACAATCTCGAAGGTCCGTTGTGTGGTTTGTTGACGGTTTTGGGTTTTGGAGAAGCCTTTGGATTAGAAGTCTTTAGTTAGCCGTGGTAGCAGTTTCAGCTCGAAGTGTTCAGTGTGCTAACAAGAAGGTCTTTTAGCTTCGCTGTATCATCGAGGTAGAGTTTGGAAGCAGCAGTGTGGTTGTTTCTCCGATGGTTTAGAAATCTTACGGTTCATCTTTCAGCAGTCCGGGCAGGTGGTGATGTTTTCTTGAAGGGTTAACCTTGTTTAGAGATGTTTAGAGCTGTTCTATTTGGTAAAGAGAGGACGGTTTCTTTGGAATCCGAACTAGGTAGGATCGCAAAAGTGACGTGCGATTAATTTGGGAATTTTTCTTTGAGTAATCTTTTGTTTGAGGCTGAGAATTCTCATGTGGTAGTAGGAACCACTGAGGTAATCAGAAGGTTGTCTGCATCTGGGGTTGAGTTCCATATTGTTTTAGATCCATAAGTGATTTTGGTAGTTAACCGGAAGAGAGAGTTGGTGTAGCAGCTCAGAATTTTTGAAATTTGGATTTGGTCAGATCTAGTTTTTAAATTGGATTATGTAGTAAGGTTGTGTGACCGAGTCTGATGTGTCACTCAGATGTTATGAATTTGATGAACAAAGTTTTCCGGATATAGTGGATAAGTTTGTACTCGTGTTCATCAACTGTATTCTCATCTATTTCAGAATCAGAGTTGTGCAGCGGAAGCGAGTTAGCAGCTGTGCAAGGAAGGAAGCAAATTCAGATTGCTATTGCTATGGAGTAGAGCATGTGTTCTGGAGTTCGACGGATTTTGGAAAACCTTTCTGGTGGATATGATCCAGAAACTGGTTTGCATTGGTCTAGTTATTTCTGGAAGTATCAGCATAGATTGAGCTGATCAGGAAGAGATTGGCAGTCCAGGATTGTCTGTTGAGTTATACAGATACGAGATAAAGAGTTTGGAATTCGAAGTTGGAGACTTCATTATTGTTAAGATTTCTCTGGTTAGGAGAGAGCAGTAATTGGATAAGATTGGATGACTAATGCTGAGGCATTTGAGATTTCTTATCTGTGTTTGATAGGATAGGATTGAATTTCCAATTTGGATAGCTGGAATTCATTATATTTCACGTATCTCTGAGGGAGTACGTGTATGATTCATCGTTGGTTGTTGAATCTGTAGTTCAGTTGGATTTGGAAGTTGTGTTAGACTTGAGTATAGTCTAACGTTCTATTCAGTTGATGGATCTGGAGATGAGAGGAGCTCTGGATTTTGGTAGTGTAGTTAGTTTATTAGCTTTTGAAGAGCGAGTCTCCCGGTGATTTATACTTGGGAAACTCGAGATAGCTTTAGTGAGATTTATTCTGATTTGCGTCAGGATAATTAGTTAGGTTTGTTTTTTTGATTGGTTGCTATGGCTGTTAGTAACTGGATGTTAGGTATGCTTTGCCGTTTGAAATTGAAATCTTTGCTGGGTTATTAAATTACTTTTTCTTTTAAATTTCGGGGACGAAATTCTTTTAAGGGGGGAGGATTGTAACGACCCGGAATTTTGGGCAATATCAATTTAATAATCTGCATAAATAATTAAATTGATTTGATAATTTTTCTTTATAATATTAATTTAAAGTGATAAATTTATTCTTTTTATGGTTAATAAATATTTAATTTGATAATTGTGATCAATATCTTTCTAACAATTTAAAATATTGATAAGATTTATTTTTCAAAGCTAATCAAATTTTATTCTGTTTAATATATATATATATATATATATATATATATATATATATTTGATATATATTGTGAATAGAAGATCTTTTGTTTTAAATTAAAGATGAATTTTTAAATTGTAATATATATGTTTGTATATGTTATAATTTGAGTTATTTTGAAATTTATTTAATCTATTGATAATTTATAATTGTAATTCAAAGTTTGTTTTAATTTATATTTTCAAAATTAATTTAAAGATTTATTCATTTGTTTTAAAATATAAGTTTGTTATTTATTTTAAATATGATGGTTTAAAAAGAATTTAAACAAGCTTTGTTTTGTTTTCTTTTAAAAATGCTTATTATAAAATGGTTATAAATGTATGTATAAATGTTTTAGTTTTTGTTAATACATGTATAAAGATATATTTATATTATAATTTGTTTTAGAATAGTTTCTTTTAAAAATAAATTATGTACATATGTAAATATCTATTAATTAAGTAATTTACATTTACATTTAAACTAAATAAAAGTTTAATTAAAACCACTTATGTACATGTAACAACCCGCATGTTTATCGATTTTATATTTAAATATTTTATTTAAATATATTGTCGTTAATCAGATATTGGTCCGAAAAACTACTTTTTGCAAACGGTCAAATTAGGACTCGAGACCACTTCCATTGAGTTCGAAATGCCGTTTACAACCTTTTTAAGTATAAACATTGATAGGTTTGGAGTTAGTGGAATTTCACTTACTTTTCCCGCTTTGGACTTTGGGTTAGATTAGCCGTTATAACTCAAACCCACTTCTCTCTTTCTCCTCACTCTTCATACATTTCCTAACAACCAAGCTTAAGCATTAATGGTGAGTGGTAAGAGAAATTAAAATTCCAAGCTCAAATTCTCTTGCAAATCCAACATTCAATTCCAAATTCAAGAAGAAGACATTGGATTCAAGCTTGTGATTACTTCTCCATTTCTTTCAATCTTTTCTTCATAAATTTGGTGAAAATATGAGATTTTTATCTCCCAAATCTAGTCTATAACTATATTGGACTGTTGGGAATGATTCCCTATTGCTTTTGCATGCACATTTGCCTTTGGTTTGGATTGGATTGGCGAAAAACTCCAATTTTTAGCATTTTTGGAAATTTCCTGCACTTAGCTCGTTCTGGCCACTTGACTCGTTCGGTGATAGGTCGCAAGGTCGCTGGGTCGTAGGTCGCAGGGCTTTAGGTCATTCTGGAAATATTGGCACTTCGGAGTTAGGTCGCTCGCGAGTTAAGCCTAAAGTCGTAGGTCGCTCACGAGTTAAGCCTTAAGTCGTAGGTCGCTCACGAGTTAAGCCTTAAGTCGTAGGTCGCTCGCGAGTTAAGCCTTAAGCCGTAGGTCGCTCGCGAGTTAAGCCTTAAGCAGTAGGACGTTCGTGAATTAAGCCTTAGGTCGTGAACCCTGTTAGGTCGTTAGGCCTGTAACCCGTTAAGTCGCGAATTCCTTAGGTCGTGAACCCTGTTAGGTCGTTGGGCCTATAACCCGTTAAGTCGCGAATACCTTAGGTCATTAGACCCTTGAGTCGTTAGGTCGTTTCGCCTCTTAAACCGATAGGTCGCATGACCTTTATACTTTTAGGTCGTTAGACCCTTGAGTCGTTAGGTCGTTAGACCCTTGAGTCGTTAGGTCGTTGGACCTTATCCCGATAGTTCGCTTGACCCCTTAGACCCTTAGGTCGTTAGACCTCATTTTGTCTTCACTAGGTCGAACCCCATAGCGGTGGCGTTGCCCCCGCACCCCCACCTTGGGGGGTTGCCACCCCCCCTGGACCCCCCCTCCGTAGGGGATCTTATATGAAAAACATTCAACAGAACTTGCTGAGCTGATTTCCTTGGATTTTTATCACATCTCCGAACGTGATCTTTGTGATTGATTGTTTCTACAATCGCTTCCGTGATTGGTCACTTTAAAATATAAAGGTTTCAAAACTAGTAGTTAATATCAAAACTCTTTCAATAAAAGGATTTCAACTCTATTTTTAATAACAAAGCTCTTTTCTTAATCCGTTTTCCAATCTATTAGTATATACAAACCTTTACCTCACTCGGATGAGAAATCTAATTAAACGGCCTAGTAAAACAAGTGGTATGAAACGCTTGCGTTTGCTTCGTCGGTTAATTCTTGGACTTGTTCGATTGAACCTCTTGTGACAATTTTCTAGTGAAGATTTACAGTTTGTTCGTAAATATTTAAGTTAAGCAAGTGGTTATGGGACATGAAGCTAAACTTTTATATTTACTAGCTTGGTGTAATTGACACTTCTCGTTGATCATGACGATCATTCTTATGCTTTAGACTAGCAATTGTGCGATGTCTCTTGTTTGCGAGATTAGACTAGACACCACTTGTGTGATTTCACTCACACATACCTTTTTGATTTTTGGTTAGTCTAGACCTCATCTTTGTGATTTCGACTCACACATATGGGGTAGCTCCCCATGGTCTTCGGACCGTCATGTGATAGGCCTCTTTCCCTTTTTCTGTGATTTCTGGATTTCTTGTGTTGATTTCTGGAATTTATGTCATTGACTTGTTATGAGTACAAGTTTAGGGTATGATGCCCTCTTTGGATCTTTGAGAAGATTCTCGTGATATCGATTTATCTCTTATTGATTGATCTTCTGTTGATCATCATTTGCATACTTATAGTAGTATGTCAGTATGGATATTTTATGTTATGCCATATCTTTTATTTTATACCATGTCATCTGATATTTATAGCTAGACTGATCCGTTTATTATTTTCTTAAATAATACTCGGGTCAGACCGAGATGTTACAGGTGCTTCTGCTTGACTTCTTCCCGGGATTTGCTACTCTGACTTTTGGCTAACTATTTAGATTAGCAGTTTTTGTTGTATACACTTGAGACATAGACTCATAGTTGTATTCTTTTGTATAGCACGTGTTGCTATTCTTTTGTATTATTGTGGATCTCTTTGACCACTACTCTGATGTACACTTTCATGTGTTAGTTATATATTCATATCTTCTTCCGCCTCTGTGATATGGATGCTGTGACTGATTTGTGTTATGCTTATTTCTATGTTTATTCCGAAGATTATTTATAGTCACCGTGTGATAAGAAACTACATGGATGGTCGCTCCTCAACAGCCTTATTCTCCATGCTAGTTGACAGCACTACTCCGTAGTGTTCTTGGCTAGCGTGGGCATAGAGGTGGGGCGTCACAGTACATGTATGAACATTTTAAGCCATCTTTATAATACTTGTAATTTTTAAAACATGATTAATGACATTTGTTCAAATTGTAAACATGTGGCAAATATACTTATTTAATTTTTAATAAATCTAAAAGAAGAAAATTTGTTTTTTTTCAAACTCTTTCACTCTTTTGTTTCCTTTCTTTCCTTCTTTAAAATTTTTAATGGCTATCAAAACTTTTCTTCAACATTGAAAAAAAAAATTAAATCTGGATTTGAATTAAGAGCTGTGTAATAACCCAGATTTCTGGGCATTGTAATTAATAAGATAATTGGGTTAATTAATAGAAATACTAAATTTATATATTGAACAAATGGATCTGATTAAATAAATGTTTATAATTGTAATTGTGTTGTATATATATACATAGATTTTAAACAGAATTATTATATACAAGTTAAATTTGTATTTGTTTAAAAATATGTATATGTAAAATTGACTTGAAATTTAATTTGAATTTGGATATTTAAATTGAAGTTCAAAAGTTAGATATATATATATATCTTAGATTTTACTTTGATTTTAAATTATATTTTAATTTATATACATAAATTTCTTTAAATACTCTAATATAAATGAACAAAGTTTATTTCAAAAGAAAAACAGTTTTTAAAATAAAACAAATAAATTTTTATTATAACATAATATTTGGTTCGAAAACTTTGAAATAAAATTGAATTCAACATTCTTTTTCTTTTTAAAATGTTCTCTTTTGAAAATTTAGTTTTTTTAAAAAAAAAATTATTCTTTTAAATTATTCAAATAAACATTAAGATGTGTAATTTTATATAAGAAGTTCATATGTATTCATTTAAAGGCTAAATGAAATAAAACATTTATAAACCTTTATAAAATCAAAGAAATTTCTTTTCATATTAAAAGTGTACATATGTTAAGCATTTAAATTATAAGGAAGACACTTGTAATTACTTTACAAACTTAAGTAACAAGTGGCATGCTAATTTATTTTTGAAGATAAATTATCATAGATAAGAAAATCTAGAAAATTCATTTAGTTCAAGACATTATCTTCATTTGAAAACTGATAATCAGATTTTAGAAAAGAAATGCAAACCAAAACACAAATCCATCTAAAATCTGAAGAGAAAAAAAAAACCAAATTCAAAACCAAATCTGCAAATTTGAAACTGTATGAAGTTCAATTCAACTTCAACTCTAAGCAAAGAAGTATGGAGATCAACTACAAATCTAAAACCAAAGGAAAGGGGGTCAGCTGCAAATCTAAATTAACTGCTGCAAAATTTAAAATCAACTTCAACAAAAAATTGCAAAACCCAGATTCAACTAGCACTTAACAGTTCTTGGAAATTCAATTTGCAATCAGCAGTTCCAGAAAAAAAAATGAGTTTGCATCTGGATTTGCCATCTGCTTCTTCTATAATAAAAGTGAGTAAAACTCTTTTTAAAAATTGTTTTAGATATTGCATGTGATGATTTTGTGTGATAAAGTTGGGATATTGTTTGCATGCTTTATTTCATCTGAATATTTGTATGAAAATGCTTGGTTTTATATGTGAATGTCTGTAAACATATATATTTGTACTCTGTTAGGAGTAAGAGGTTAGCAACCATCACAAATAATATCTATCTCTCTATAAAATCAAAATTAGTCTATGATTATAGAAAAGAAATTGTTAATGACAATGAGTACTTGTTTTTAGAAATAATTTTTAGTTATTTAGTTTGTTGTGTATACTGTAAGCTTAAAGATTTACAGTTAAAATAAGGAAATGGGTAAAAATCAATTATGATAATTTATATATCTAATTGTATAATCTAGATTGTGAATACGAATCATGAATTTTGAAATAAACTTTGAAATTTTTAAGGGTGTATAGGCCGAGATATTGCATGTTAATCGATTTATGGGTTTTGGCCATTTGCCGATGATCGGCGATGACCGGAGGTGCGAGCTTTGGCTCGGAGGAGGCTGAAGTATAGTAGATTGATGGAAAAATGTTGTTGGATTTTTCTTTTGGCTGTGTCGATCGATTTTCGACGAACTAGGGTTTAAGGGCCAGAGGAGACGTGGTTTGTATTTTTGTGATTTCGTTGTCGACAGAGTGTCGAGTTAGGATGGACATGGTTGGAACGTGTCTGGGTCGTGGACAGAGGTACGGACGGAGTGATGGAGTTTCAGGTGATAGGGATGGCCTGGTCGAGGCTGGTTTTTGGTGATGTTGAGTTTCCAGTCTCAACAGGGGGTGTTAAATTTTGTTTTGGACTGTGTGGCAATGGATTGAAGGTCGTAGTCGTTCGAAGTGTTGAACGTCGACATGCGGGGGAGTTCATCGGTGGTCGCGGCGGCAGGATTGGGATGTGCATGTGCACGACACTGTTGATCGTGCCTGGGTGTTCGGTTGAGTTTATCTCGAAGTGGAACTCGAGATAGTGAAGGTCAGGCTCGGGTTTTACGCGTGTTAGTTGAGTTGTGTATCAGCAGTTTTTATGTTGAACAGAGTAAAACAAATTAAGATATTGGTTTTGCTTGGGTAAGTGGGTAGAAAACTCGAAGTAGTTAGGTAGAAAACTCGAAGCTGTTTTGTTTGTTCCCAGGTTTGCTCTGTGTATCACAGGTTTACAGAAACCTGTAGGTTCTGTTTTAAAAAATAAGGAAATAAGGTTTTAAACTTAAACTTGTATAACTACATTATTTTGGGAAGTAATTTAAATCTTTTAAATTACTGTTTGTAAAATGTGAGCAAGATTTAAAATAAAATTTAAATCTGGAAATCTTAAATTTAAATATGAACTTCAGTTTTTAAATATTAAAAGAAGGTTTGAATTTGGAAGTTTTAAACTAAATTGAAGTTAGTGAAATTTTGAAATGAGTTTTTGTTTTCAAAATTCGTATGAATTTAAATTCTAAGACAATCACTTGTTTGTCTTACAATTTAAAAAGTTTTTAATTATTCAAACTTTGATAAGATTAAATTATTCTTAAAATGGAGGTTTGAAGAGTAGTTGAGGATTTAATCAAAGTTAAATCAGCATTTTTAATCTGAATTCAAATTTTGATTTGAATCTTAAGAGTGGAAATAAAGTAAAGTTTATAAATTTAATATTGTAAATAAGTTGGTAGGTTAAAGTATACTTTAATAATCTGAGACTAAAAAGGGAGTTAGTTTAAAATCTTTAAATTTCTTTTATAGTATTCTTTAACATATGATTGATAATAGTCAATTGAGAAATTGTTTAAGTTTAATTGCTTAATAAAAAAAGTAATTAAGAAATTAATTACTTAATGTAATTAATTGGGTCTAATGTGATTAGTTTAGATTAATTAATTAAGTTTAATTAATTTAAACACTTAATGATTGATGAGTAATTACTTAATGTAATTAATGGAAGCGTAATTACTTAAGGAAGTAATTAATGGTAATTACTGGATGTTATTAATCAAGAATGATTAATAATTATGATAAATAATTAATTAATGAAGTAATTAAAGATTAATTACTGTATTTGGTTAAGGATAACTAATTTGAGAAATTAGTTAAGGGCTAATTATTTAAATGTAATTAAAATAAAGAGAATGAGATTGGAAGCATTGATTAATTGTTATCCCTAATAGGTGATTCATGATACTATGTGATATGATATGTTTGATTTAAACTGTGAAGATGTGATTATCTATTGATTATGAATTACTGTGACATCCTGTATAAAAAAATAGAGTTGTATTTCACTTTGAATAATGTAAGTTAGTTGACAATGGTTTTGAAGAGACCGGAGTCGGGTATTAGTAAATACCCGAAACCACTTCGATTCTTAAAATTTGATATGTGAAACTGATAGGCTGAAGTGAAAAGACTCATGTAAATTGGACCATTTTAATTTAAGTTTTGGCACTTAGAAATTGATGTGTGAAATGGTTGATGTATAATAACTTGTGAAGTGTAGATTAATATAAGTTACCCCGGGTTTATATAAATCGTATACTTTTGTATTCCAAGTTAGATGGGTTTACTCATGCTGGTTTCCAGCCTGACCCGGGTGTTACTTTGATGTAATGCTCGGGTCAGACCGAGTATTACAGATTTTCAGGTAAGGACGTTCTGGTGCTCAGGAGACGAGCTGGATGGTAGAGTCGTAGGGAGTGTTTCCTCCCGTGTATATTATTGTTATTTATCTAGGACATGTTGTTTAAAACTGTCCAGTGTTGTGAATTGTTGTAACTCTGATGTGTAAATGTATAAGTGAATTGATAAAGTTCTTCTTTGTAAAACTATTTTTTATGTGATAGTATAATTTATCCGCTGCGAATGTGAGATTGCGTGTTTCTTTTCTTTCTTCTCTACCTCTTTCTTCTTCCTCTTTCGTCTTTTCACTAACTATCTGGAAATTTCGGGATCGAAATTTCTGGGACGTTACATTTGGTATCAGAGCAGAAGGTTAAGCGAGAACCTTGGCTCTGGTGGTATTACTCATTAAGGATAGGGTAAGTAGTACCCTATAATGAGTTGAGTGTATAAATATGAGAGAGCGTACTTGTTATTTTATTATATAAATGTTTTTAAATGATTTCAAAAGTAAATGAATCTTATATAAGAAATAGATTATCTATTATATTTAAGGAAATTGGTTGTAGTATTAATTAAATTAAAAGTAATAGTAAGAATTAAATTAAGAAGTAACAGAATGCAACCAAATTGAAATTGAAATTAAATAAATATAAGTTTGAAATGAATTCAAAGTAAAATTGAAATCCTGAATTGGAAAAGCATTTCAGAATAAGATGATAATGGATGGTTTTAGATATGATAATTTTGGTTATTATCATAAATGGTTGTTGTATAAAATAATGAAATGTTTTAAGGAAGTAACCATTTAAAAAAGAAAATAATTTGTAAATGTGAAAGGATGTAAATTAAAGTGGGTTTCAAATTGTGCAATTTTGAATTCTAAATTTAAACATTTAAATTGGTTTCAAAATGTTAAAGGAGATAATATTATTCAAACTATTATTGAATATGATCTTATTTTAAAAATAAGAAATGTTTGAAAATTTTAAAGAAAATTTGTTTGAATTTAAAACTAGGGGTGGTTTAAAATTTAAAAGTAACTAGGTGTGTAAAGGAATTAAACTCTAAGGTTGAGTTTTAAATCTGGAATGAGGTATGATGCCCAATGTGATAAGTTTTTGAACTTAGTAAGTGGGAAGATTATTTATGTGAAGTTTAAATTTGAAATGTAAGTTCAAATTGGGTAAGATTGACCGAATTAAGTGAATTGAATTTAACTTAGAGGAAGTTAAATAAGTTTGAATGAACAATCTGATTTGGAAATTTCAAGATGAAATTGAGATTTAATTTGGGGAGTTAAATGGTTAATCTGAATTGGGAGTTTGTGTGATCTCAAATGGGATTGAGATCTGGAAATTTTAAATTGATGGATGTTTTAAGATGAATTAGATGATATCATCCTATTATTGTTAAAAATCTTTAAGTTGTGAATTGGATTTGTTTAAATGAATGAGAAATGGAGTATGGTAATCTATTGTTGGGATAAAAAGGTAAATTGATTTAAAGAAATTAAATCAACAATTGAAGTATTAACTCGAATTTATGTAATTCGAGATGGTTCATAGTGAACTGGAATTTGAAGTTGGTTCAAATTGAATTTGATTTGCACAATTGAATGAGTGATTAAAGAGGTATAAGTATAAAATTCAAATGGAAAATTTGAATTGGATTAATTTGAAACAATTTTAATTAAAGTTGAATAGTTTTAAATTCAAATGAAATTTGAATTGAATTTTGGAGGAAATCAAGAATAATTCAACTTGATTTTGAAATGGAGTTTGAAATTGGGATTAATTCAATCTGAAATTGAAATGAATTAAAATTGGAACTAGTTCAACTGAAATTTATTTGAATTAGTAAAATTTGAGATGAAGGTTGAATAAAGTTAAATTTGGAAAGAACTGAGGTTCAACTTGAGTTGGGTTAAATAGATTTCAATGGAAGTTGAAGTTATTTAAACTGGAATTGGGTCAATTTAAATGGTAAGGGAAATTTAAATTGAATTGATAAGTATGGAGATTGGGAAGAGAACAGTTTTGACTCTGGACTCTTTTTAATATAAATTGTTTTTAATATAAACCTATTTTTCCAAGCTATTCATTATACATACAACTTTTCTTTTAAAAGCCAAACTATCTTATATTTGTTTACAATTATTTTTGAAACTGTTTAACAATTTTCCAACTGTTTTATAAATTAATTACTATATTTCAACTATTTTACAAAACTAATTACTATCTTACTATTATTTTGCAATTATCTATAATTTCTATAATTATTTTAACTATTTTCCAACTATTTTACAACTACCTACCTATTTTACACCAATTTTACAAACTAGTAATTATTTTCCAACTACTTATCTATTTTTAATTTTTCAAGCTATTTTCTAAATAAACTGGTAGGAGTTCAAACTGCTATTGGTTAAATACCCAAACGAGATAAGAATAGTGGTGATAATCCAAATGGGATTGAAGCAATTGTGAGTAAGTGAATGGAAATTAAAGTGAATATGAATAGAAAGAAAATTGATTTGGCTAATAACCAATAAAGATAAATACGTAGGGTGTACGTATGTTATTCTATTCGCATAGTGATTTGATCCAGATTCGAGCACAGAATTTCGAGATAGTTATATCAATCCGAGTGGGATTTTTCACTCGATTTTCGGCGGCGAACCTGGATATGGATTGTTGGTTGGTTCTGAATATTCTCTATCATAGTTATGACTATGCAAGGAGAATGACGGTTTCTGATCAAGAAAACAGATCTGTGTCTGCACTAGGAAGTCGGGTGGACGATACTAGTTCGGAAATGAAATTGTGTGATCGAGTGAGCGATCAGATTTGTATAGCGTACGGATGATATGTGTACATTGTACGGATTGGAATGAAAATGATATTGAAAGGAGTAATCAAATTTGAATATTTGATTTTGGGTAATCAAAGTTAAATATCTTTGTTTTATAAAATGAAATTCCCCTTGTTGAACCTTTTGCCAGAAGAAAAGGGTTTTTGAAAGTGTTTGAAGTATAAAAGGAGTTTTATACAAGTTTGAAATGATCCAAGGTTATTAAAAAAAAGGATCATATGAGGATTTTGGAAAAGGTTTTGGGAACCTTTGGTTTTGGAAAGGCTTTTGATTTTTGGGTAAAATCAATATTGAATTTGAAAAGCCTAGTTTGAGAATTATCGATTTTTTGGATAATCGATTTTGTGTAAAGGAACTTTGAATGAGATCATACTAGGTGTATGATTTGAAAGATACTATATGTATAGTATAAAGTGTTTTGATAATGGCTCTGGGGAAAAAGGCGCTCCCTTGAAATGAACTTCTCAGGAGTACCACCGGGTGGTGCTGCCTTGAGCCCCAGGGGGGTTCTAAAGTTGATCCTGTGAGGAGTCCGGACAAAACTAGCTCCTGAGGATTATGAGTTGAGTATACCATAGCGAAAGTCGTGTGTGCCGCTGAGAGCCAACAGTTACATGGACTTTTGCTGCGATGGCAACGTAACCCAGGATGTAACTGCGACCTATGGTATAACATAGCGAAAGTCGTGTGTGCTGCTGAGAGCCAACAGTCTGCGTCTGATTTTATATCGGCAGACTGCGACCTATGTAGGAGTGGAGATGTTTCATTTCGACAGCGAAAATCAGAGGCCGCTGAGAGCCTACAATTACATGGACTTTTGCTGCGATGGCAACGTAACCCTGGGTGTAACTGTGATCTGTTGTGTGGGTTTCATGGCATAATCGAGAGGCCGCGGAGAGCCTACAGTTACATGGACTTTTGCTGCGACGACAACGTAACCCTGGAATGTAACTGTGACCATGGATGGGGGTGATGATTTCCAGAGCATTCTCACCAAAAGATATATCCTCTATTTCCAAAAACTGTTTTCTATATTTCCAATAAAATTATTTTTCCAAGTATTTTTACTGGGTGTTGAAAATTGGGTCTGCTAAGTACTTATATAATTTCAGTCGTACGCCTGATCACCGTATGACCGAATTTCTGTAAGAACAAGGATGGACTTGTTTAAACATAGAGTTATAAAAAGTATTTTTATAAAATTATTTTGGTATTATTACAGATTTTAAAAGTGTTTTACAAATGATTAAAGAATATTTTAACTGGTTTTAAAATATTTGTAAATTCTGGCTACGTTCCTTTTCGAGGACGAAAAGATTCTAAGGGGAGAGGAATGTAATAACCCAGATTTCTGGGCATTGTAATTAATAAGATAATTGGGTTAATTAATAGAAATACTAAATTTATATATTGAACAAATGGATCTGATTAAATAAATGTTTATAATTGTAATTGTGTTGTATATATATACATAGATTTTAAACAGAATTATTATATACAAGTTAAATTTATATTTGTTTAAAAATATGTATATGTAAAATTGACTTGAAATTTAATTTGAATTTGTATATTTAAATTGAAGTTCAAAAGTTAGATATATATATATATATATATCTTAGATTTTACTTTGATTTTAAATTATATTTTAATTTATATACATAAATTTCTTTAAATGCTCTAATATAAATGAACAAAGTTTATTTCAAAAGAAAAACAGTTTTTAAAATAAAACAAATAAATTTTTATTATAACATAATATTTGGTTTGAAAACTTTGAAATAAAATTGAATTCAACATTCTTTTTCTTTTTAAAATGTTCTCTTTTGAAAATTTAGTTTTTTTTTAAAAAAAAATTATTCTTTTAAATTATTCAAATAAACATTAAGATGTGTAATTTTATATAAGAAGTTCATATGTATTCATTTAAAGGCTAAATGAAATAAAACATTTATAAACCTTTATAAAATCAAAGAAATTTCTTTTTATATTAAAAGTGTACATATGTTAAGCATTTAAATTATAAGGAAGACACTTGTAATTACTTTACAAACTTAAGTAACAAGTGGCATGCTAATTTATTTTTGAAGATAAATTATTATAGATAAGAAAATCTAGAAAATTCATTTAGTTCAAGACATTATCTTCATTTGAAAACTGATAATCAGATTTTAGAAAAGAAATGCAAACCCAAACACAAATCCATCTAAAATCTGAAGAGAAAAAAAAACAAATTCAAAACCAAATCTGCAAATTTGAAACTGTATGAAGTTCAATTCAACTTCAACTCTAAGCAAAGAAGTATGGAGATCAACTACAAATCTAAAACCAAAGGAAAGGAGGTCAGCTGCAAATCTAAATTAACTGCTGCAAAATTTAAAATCAACTTCAACAACAAATTGCGAAACCCAGATTCAACTAGCACTTAACAGTTCCAGGAAATTCAATTTGCAATCAGCAGTTCCAGAAGAAAAAAAATGAGTTTGCATCTGGATTTACCATCTGCTTCTTCTATAATAAAGTGAGTAAAACTCTTTTTAAAAATTGTTTTAGATATTGCATGTGATGATTTTGTGCGATAAAGTTGGGATATTGTTTGCATGCTTTATTTCATCTGAATATTTGTATGAAAATGCTTGGTTTTATATGTGAATGTCTGTAAACATATATATATTGGTACTCTGTTAGGAGTAATAGGTTAGCAACCATCACAAATAATACCTATCTCTCTATAAAATCAAAATTAGTCTGTGATTATAGAAAAGAAATTGTTAATGACAATGAGTACTTGTTTTTAAAAATAATTTTTAGTTATTTAGTTTGCTGTGTATACTGTAAGCATAAAGATTTACAGTTTAAATAAGGAAATGGGTAAAAATCAATTATGATAATTTATATATCTAATTGTATAATCTAGATTGTGAATACGAATCATGAATTTTGAAATAAACTTTGAAATTTTTAAGGGTGTATAGGCCGAGATATTGCATGTTAATCGATTTATGGGTTTTGGCCATTTGCCGATGCTCGGCGATGACCGGAGGTGCGAGCTTTGGCTCGGAGGAGGCTGAAGTATAGTAGATTGATGGAAAAATGTTGTTGGATTTTTCTTTTGGCTGTGTCGATCGATTTTCGACGAACTAGGGTTTAAGGGCCAGAGGAGACATGGTTTGTATTTTTGTGATTTCGTTGTCGACAGAGTGTCGAGTTAGGCTGGACATGGTTGGAACGTGTCTGGGTCGTGGACAGAGGTACGGACGGAGTGATGGAGTTTCAGGTGATAGGGATGGCTTGGTCGAGGCTGGTTTTTGGTGATGTTGAGTTTCCAGTCTCAACAGAGGGTGTTAAATTTTGTTTTGGACTGCGTGGCAATGGATTGAAGGTCGTAGTCGTTCGAAGTGTTGAACGTCGACATGCGGGGGAGTTCATCGGTGGTCGCGGCGGCAAGATTGGGATGTGCATGTGCACGGCACTGTTGATCGTGCCTGGGTGTTGGGTTGAGTTTATCTCGAAGTGGAACTCGAGACAGTGAAGGTCAGGCTCGGGTTTTTACGCGTGTTAGTTGAGTTGTGTATCAGCAGTTTTTATGTTGAACAGAGTAAAACAAATTAAGATATTGGTTTTGCTCGAGTAAGTGGGTAGAAAACTCGAAGTAGTTAGGTAGAAAACTCGAAGCAGTTTTGTTTGTTCCCAGGTTTGCTCTGTGTATCACAGGTTTACAGAAACCTGTAGGTTCTGTTTTAAAAAATAAGGAAATAAGGTTTTAAACTTAAACTTGTATAACTACATTATTTTGGGAAGTAATTTAAATCTTTTAAATTACTGTTTGTAAAATGTGAGCAAGATTTAAAATAAAATTTAAATCTGGAAATCTTAAATTTAAATATGAACTTCAGTTTTTAAATATTAAAAGAAGGTTTGAATTTGGAAGTTTTAAACTAAATTGAAGTTAGTGAAATTTTGAAATGAGTTTTTGTTTTCAAAATTCTTATGAATTTAAATTCTAAGACAATCACTTGTTTGTCTTACAATTTAAAAAGTTTTTAATTATTCAAACTTTGATAAGATTAAATTATTCTTAAAATGGAGGTTTGAAGAGTAGTTGAGGATTTAATCAAAGTTAAATCAGCATTTTTAATCTGAATTCAAATTTTGATTTGAATCTTAAGAGTGGAAATAAAGTAAAGTTTATAAATTTAATATTGTAAATAAGTTGGTAGGTTAAAGTATACTTTAATAATCTGAGACTAAAAAGGGAGTTAGTTTAAAATCTTTAAATTTCTTTTATAGTATTCTTTAACATATGATTGATAATAGTCAATTAAGAAATTGTTTAAGTTTAATTACTTAATAAAAAAAGTAATTAAGAAATTAATTACTTAATGTAATTAATTGGGTCTAATGTGATTAGTTTAGATTAATTAATTAAGTTTAATTAATTTAAACACTTAATGATTGATGAGTAATTACTTAATGTAATTAATGGAAGCGTAATTACTTAAGGAAGTAATTAATGGTAATTACTGGATGTTATTAATCAAGAATGATTAATAATTATGATAAATAATTAATTAATGAAGTAATTAAAGATTAATTACTGTATTTGGTTAAGGATAACTAATTTGAGAAATTAGTTAAGGGCTAATTATTTAAATGTAATTAAAATAAAGAGAATGAGATTGGAAGCATTGATTAATTGTTATCCCTAATAGGTGATTCATGATACTATGTGATATGATATGTTTGATTTAAACTGTGAAGATGTGATTATCTATTGATTATGAATTACTTTGACATCCTGTATAAAAAAATAGAGTTGTATTTCACTTTGAATAATGTAAGTTAGTTGACAATGGTTTTGAAGAGACCGGCGTCGGGTATTAGTAAATACCCGAAACCGCTTCGATTCTTAAAATTTAATATGTGAAACTGATAGGCTGAAGTGAAAAGACTGATGTAAATTGGACCATTTTAATTTAAGTTTTGGCACTTAGAAATTGATGTGTGAAATGGTTGATGTATAATAACTTGTGAAGTGTAGATTAATATAAGTTACCCCGGGTTTATATAAATCGTATACTTTTGTATTCCAAGTTAGATGGGTTTACTCACGCTGGTTTCCAGCCTGACCCAGGTGTTACTTTGATGTAATGCTCGGGTCAGACCGAGTATTACAGATTTTCAGGTAAGGACGTTCTGGAGCTCAGGAGACGAGCTGGATGGAAGAGTCGTATGGAGTGTTTCCTCCCGTGTATATTATTGTTATTTATCTAGGACATGTTGTTTAAAACTGTCCAGTGTTGTGAATAATTGTAACTCTGATGTGTAAATGTATAAGTGAATTGATACAGTTCTTCTTTGTAAAACTATTATTTATGTGATATTATAATTTATCCGCTGCGAATGTGAGATTGCGTGTTTCTTTTCTTTCTTCTCTACCTCTTTCTTCTTCCTATTTCTTCTTTTCACTAACTATCTGGAAATTTTGGGATCGAAATTTTCGGGACGTTGCAAGCTGCAACTTCAAATTCCAACCTGCAACTTTCAAACCTGAAGATCATGAAGATCTGCAGTTTCAATCTTTAAAGCATGCAGATGGATTTTACAACAGTAATTAAAAGCTTTTTCAAAATCTAAGATTCAAGAGCCTGGAAATTCACTAATCTGCTCTGCAATCAAAATTGGTGAGTAAATTATATTTTAAAAACAGTTTTGATTTAATTTTTGATTGAATGTTGCATGCAAATGGATTTGAGTTTGATGATGTATTTTAGTCTACCTGAATGTATGTTTGTTAAATAAAAAATATATATTGAATGCCTGTATAATAATACTGTTATTTTACAGGTTTGATTTGCTCTTTTAAATTCAATAGCTTGATTTTGAATACAAACTGGATATTGGTTTGTAGATGAAAGTTGTTTATAATTTCATAATTTATCATCTAAAAATAATTATAGGTTTAAATTTGAAAGAGTTACTCAAAATTTTCAATTTACAGTAGAAAGTCAAATTTGGGCAAAAATTTGTGATTTCAATTTCTAGTTTTGAATTTATAATCGAATTACAATAGGAAAGTTATGATTTTTAGAGTTGGTATCATAATTCTTAATTGTGTATTTAAGTTGAATTTTTGGTTTGAAGGATTTAGGGATTTTTATGAACTATGGATGTTATACCTGACAATTTGAGTTGATTCTTGGATCGTAGCTAGCATGTATGTCATAGATTATAGGAAAAATACCTTTGATTTTTTTTTAATGTGTAATTTGATCGTAATTAAACAAATTAGGGTTTAGTTTGTATTGGGTTTCGGCTTGGCTGCAGGAGATATCGCGATGAACGTTGATGGACCGTTGGCGTTCGTGCTTGGGGAGGTTGACGATATGGGTTGTGGCATCATGATGGAGTGGTCAGCATGGCTCATCGGTGTTGAGAATGGTTGGCCATGCGTGGTTTGGTTCGAGTTGTTTCTGCGGTTTTGGTTCGAACGATCGGAATTTGATTCGATCTCTTATCCTTCGATCTGAGTGGAGGAGATGGTCGTTGTGACGCCCCACCCTGAGACCCATATTAACAAAGAGAATTACAAAGTAATTCTATCTGCTAATGCGGAGAATAGGGCTGGTTAAGGGCGACCATCATAGTCTTGCATTAGATAAGAGATAAGTACGTCGACATTTATACTCTTTTTTTTTCCTTCTTTTCGTCTCGAGTATTCGACATACTTAATTCCTATCTAATACACTACTATGGTGGCTACATGATCGATTCAGAAACAAAATATAATAACTATCAATTAGAAGTCACAGAACAGCAACACAGAAATGATACATACGAATACATACATCAAATGTAATACAACATGTCACTAGTGGTATACAACCACAATACATACATACGTTCCCCACCAAAAGAATATATACATCAAAAGTTCCCAACAAAAGGCTACTACACAAAAACTATGCCATATCCCAAGTCAATGCTGAAGTCCAAAAGATAAAGCAAGCTAAGAGTCCAACTACCTAACCTGCAACTCGGTCTGACCCGAGTAATAAATACACGGGTCAGGCTAGCTAGAACTTGATATTAGTACAAGATAAGAGGAATAGAAGTGTATAAGGGAATTCATCCTTTAACTATAAAGGACGGGCACAAGTATAGGACAATCTCAATTCATGATATATGTTCACCAAGGGTTGTCACATGAATAGGTTTAATTCAACATAAGAAACTCATACTTAATGCTATTCAACTCAAATGCAAGGAATCATATGAAAGTCATAAGAGAAACTCATTAAAATTCCAATATGAATCTCATGGAACTCAAAGTAAAGTTCAAATATCATAAGAACGAAATCACTATATATAACTTCTCATGTAGCACTAGGCCATCGATGTAATAAAAATATCTCAAAATAGTGAAATCATATAAAAATCAGAAAAACTCAAAAACCCCAAATTGGCCAGATCCCTGATTAGAAAGTAGAAGCAATGCTGCACGTGCTAAACTCTTGTCCAGTGCTATTTATAATTTAGGTACCTAACTCGTGGACCCGAAGGTCATACTCAAGGTGACCGATGTCACATAACTCGTGGTGACCGAAGTCACGTAACTCATGGTGACCGAAGTCACATAACTCATGGTGACCGAAGTCACATAACTCAGATGACCCGAAGGTCTATAGCACTGGCATACTCGTGGATGTGTCACAAACTCTCGGAAAGGAACCCGAAAAGTGTTAGCGTGCGTCCCATACCACACGTTCGCACTAAACGGTTTACTAACCGCTAGTTAACTCCACATCATAAAACTAAAATCTCAAACCTCAAAATGTAATCTCAAAATTCTCATATATCTTGCCTCGTATCATCGACAAGTGCAATTAAATCTCATAATAGTTTCTCATAAACCATAATTCCCGCAAGGGGAAAATCTCATCTCAAGACTCGCCACATCTCATCAGCGAGTAACACAACATCTATAAGTAGTTCTCATCAATTATTACTCCTATAATAGGAGATCTCAAACATCTCAACTAGTCAAATATTGGCTAGAACAAATTCTAAGATCAACAATCAATGTTGCTGTCATTTTTTATCTTGGGACAGCAACAATCAAGCGCATTTTTAGTCCATAAAACTTAAAAATATCAAAAACATCAAAACAAGAAACTTCTAGAGCAAATTCTATGCTTTTCGAAACATCTAAGATTATTGAATTTGGATAAAAAATGAAAAGGTTATGCTTAAATTGGTTCAGAAGTCTAAATTCAACACTGCTGTAATTTTAGTTTCGGGATAGCAGCAAAAAAAATTACAGTTTTGATCAATTTAACTTCGGAATTTCAAAAATTGCAAAACATGAAACTTTTAGAGCAACTTCTTAGCTTTCCAGAACATCAAAGATTATTCAATTTGGATATAAATTTAAAGAGTTATGCTTAAAATGGTTCAAATGTCCAAATTAAACACTGCTGTAACTTTAGTCTCGGGATAGCAGCAAAAAAATACAGTTTTGTTCAATTTAACTTCGGAATTTCAAAAATCCTAAAACATGTAACTTTTAGATAAAATTCTTAGCTTTCCAGAACATCAAATATTATTCAATTTGGATAAAAATTGAAAGAGTTATGCATAAAATGGTTCAGATGTCCAAATTAAACACTGCTGTAACTTTAGTCTCGGGATAGCAGAAAAAAAAATGCAATTTTGTTCAATTTAACTTCAGAATTTCAAAAATCTCAAAACATAAAACTTTTAGAGCAACTTCTTAGCTTTCCAGAACATCAAAGATAATCTAATTTGGATAAAACATGAAAAAGTTATGCTTAATTTAGTTTCAGATTCAACAATAGAGCAAATAATAATTTTGCTCTCGGGATTGCAATAGAAATACTCAAATTTGAAATAGATAACTTCAAAATTCTGAAAAACACAAAACATGAAACTTGTAGCATATGATCTGTGCTTTCCAAAACATCTAAAATTTTCATATTTGGTTAAGAAACGAAAAAGTTATAGCAAAATTCGTTTCATCCACAATCACAAAACAAATATTACAGCGGTCATGTTTTTCTAGCAAATTCACCACTGTAAATCGTCATTAACCACACGAATCCAAAATAAAAAGCGTGAGGGAACCCTCACCTTAGATATACAGCAAAGTTTGGGTTGAAAGCTTCTCCGGTTTGGATCAATTTGATGATTTTGAGGCTCCTTTGTTAGCTTCAGCGGCTGAAAAAGTTGAAACAAGAACATGCAAGAACAAAAGAGAAAGTTATACACAGTTCTTATCTAATTCTAGGGTTTTGATGATATATTTCTATAGTATTGGTGGAGATTACCTTCTATTCTTGATTTAGATGAATATCTTCTTGAATTAGCAGCAAATTTGGATAGAAATTGATTTAGTTGAGAGTGGCCATTATTTTTTTTCCTTTTGGTTCTTTACTATAAGTTTTTCTTTTCTGGAAGAAGATGAACAAAATACGTACAACACTATTATTTCACCAGAAACCTCTAAAGATTAGACTAATGGATAAAATTTCTATCCAAAGAAGCCCAAAAGTGCAAATACTTAAACAAAATATAAAGATATGTATACATTTTCTCTTATTTTAACACTATATACAAACAATTTCAACATTTTTAAGTTAAATAAAATGTATACAATTATTTGTTATGAAAATGAACTTATTATGAGAAAAAAATAAACTTAATTTTAGCAATAAAAGCTATTTTTTTATCTAACAATATTTTACAATTTATACAAATTTAAGTGTAAAAACACCATTCTTAACATAACAAACTAAATAAAAATTTCTTTCTTTACAAATAAATTTGCAGTAAACAATTATAACACTTTTTAGTCATCAACTCTTATTTTTAAACCATATTTCATCTTTTATTTTAATAAAATACTTATTTTCCCCCTTTTTAAATTCAATAAAAACTTTTATATAAGCAATAACTTACAACATTATTGCATAACTCAAATTAAAAAAAATCAAAATTTGATCATTTTCTTTTCAAACTTGACAAAATAAAGCTTTAAAACTTTATTTTCAACTATAAATATTATTCCAACCATTAGATGTTGAAATAAATACTCAATTGATTTATCAACATAAAGTTAACAAAAATCCAATATTTATTCTCAAGTCACATTGTTTATTCGAAATATAAAAATTAAATAAAATTTATTTTCTCCATTTATTTTCAATATTAAATTATAACTAACGTTATAATTTAATATCATAGGTAATCACCAATACCATGGTTGTTACAAACTTCCCCCTTATAAAAATTGCGTCCTCGCAATTTCTAGAGGAAATCTGTATTGAACACAATTTATTTCATCAAGCAAAGGAAATTTGACAACTAAAGTGGAATATTTTTACCTTCGGAGTGGGAAGATAAGAAATCAGGATACGATCACTCGATGAATTTTTTGGTTTCCCAAGTGCAGTCATTGGGATTATCGGACCATTGAATCTTTAAGAGCGGAACACTCTTGTTTCGAAGACGTCTAGTCTCCGAAGCAAGAACTCTCAGAGGATGTTGCATATAAGATAGATTTGGAGAAACCTCTAACTTCTCTAAAGCACGAGAATCAAGCGTGGAATCTGGATCTCGTAGACACTTTCTCAACTGAGAAACGTGAAATACGTTGTGAATTCCAGAAAACTGATCAGGAAGTGCTACTGGATAAGCAACAGGACCGATACGCTCCAAAATTGGAAATGGCCCAATATAGCGTGGTGCCAATTTCTCGGTCTGGCTAAAGCGTACCACTCCTTTTAGAGGAGAAGCTCGAATATAAACAAGATCGCCCACTGAGAACTCAAGAGGCCTCCTACGGTTGTCCGCGTAGGATTTCTGTCGACTCTGAGCCTCTTTCATTCTCTCTCGGATAAGATGGATCTTCTCTGATGATTCTCGAATAGATTCGGGGCCTAAAATAAGCTTTTCCCTCGACTCAAGCCAACAAGATGGAGAACGACACGGCCTTCCATATAAGGCTTCAAAAGGAGCCATGCCGATAGAAGATTGGTAGCTATTATTGTAAGCAAACTCAACTAGAGGAAGATGATCCTCCCAGCTACCACCAAAATCCATGATACATGCACGAAGTAAGTCTTCCAAAATACGGTTCACCCGTTCAGTCTGTCCATCTGACTGTGGGTGATAAGCTGTGCTAAGATTAAGCTTTGTGCCTAAAGCTTGCTGGAGACTCTGCCAGAAGTGACTCGTGAAAAGAGGATCACGATCACACACAATAGATGGAGGAACACCGTGTAATCGGACGATCTCCTTAATATAAAGCTTCGATAAAAAGGAAGCCGTCCTATTCGACTTAATAGGAATTAAATGTGCGGACTTGGTGAGACGGTCCACAACAACCCAAATACTGCTATGGCCTGACCTCGAACGAGGTAAGCCATCAATGAAATCCATAGAAACTTGGTCCCACTTCCACAATGGAACCTCTAAAGGCTGAAGAAGACCACTGGGTCACAGATGCTTGGCCTTAATAAGCTGACAAGTCATGCAATTACTCACATAACTTGCCGCATCTCGCTTCAAACCTTCCCAGTAATACAAGCGGCGCATATCAGCATACATCTTGCTGCTGCCTGGATGGATAGTATACTTAGAACGGTGACATTCAGCTAGGATGTCCCACCTAAGTTCTGGAATAGGAGGCACGACTAGACGGTCCTTCTTTCGAAGACACCCATGAATATCGATGCTGAAATCCCTTATCTCAATATCATCATGGGATTCAGACTTACACTTCTGAATAAGAGAAGATATATCGGAGTCTTGCCGCTGAGCTTCGGCAATCCGATCTAAAAGAGTTGGGCGAGCTTCCATGCTATATAATAAAATAGGAGAGTTGGAAGTGGAAGCACGATCATGAATATTACACATGGAAAGAGTCTCAAGTACTTTCCATTCTGCAACCATCATGGAAACAATAGCCGAATGCTTGCGACTCAAAGCATCAGCCACTCGATTCCCCTTGCCAGGGGTATATTGAATATCAAAATCATATGAAGCTAGAAACTCGAGCCAACGCTGATGTCGCATGTTGAGCTCCTTCTGGGTGAACAAGTACTTGAGAGACTTATGATCGGTGAAAAGAGTAAAGTGCTCTCCCAACAAATAATGACGCCACATCTTTAAAGCAAAGACAATGGCGGCAAGTTCTAAATCATGGGTAGCGTACCGAACCTCGTTCGGACGTAATTGCCTTGAAGCAAAGGCAACTACCCTATCCTTCTGCATAAGAACAGCACCGAGGCCACTATGACTGGCATCGGTATAGACAATAAGATCCTGATTTCCATCGGGAACGACAAGAACATGAGCATTAGTGAGAAGCTCCTTCAATCTTTGAAAGGAAGCCTCACATTTATCTGACCATATATAGCGAACGCCTTTCTTCGTAAGGCTAGTCAATGGAAGCACAATATGGGAAAAGTCTTTGATGAAGCGGCGGTAATAACCCGCTAAGCCAAGAAAGCTACGAATCTCATGAACATTCTCGGGCCTCTTCCAATTTCTGATGGCTTCGATCTTAGAAGGATCGACCAAAATGCCTTCGGAAGAAACAACGTGGCCTAAGAATTTAACTTGCTTTTCCCAAAAATGACACTTAGAAAGTTTTGCTTTGAGTTGATGTTGTCGAAGCGTACTCAAAACAATTCTAAGATGTTTAGCATGATCCGCTTCGGACTTTGTAACGACCCGTATTTTACGTATCGATAAATCATAGATTATTAGGTCGTTAATGTTGTTTATGTCATCTATAGCCTAAGTCGTATGGTAGTTGGATCGTGTGGGGAAGCTAACTCGTGTAGGGGCGACTTAAGTTAGGTCGGTAGTTAACGAGTTACGACCTATAGGAATGACCGACCTAAGAGTTAGCGAGTTAAGGCTTAGAGCAGTTTAGGTCATGAGGGAGTTAGGTCGAGTGGAGCGACCTATAGATATGAGCGACTTAGGGTTAACGACCTAGCAGTTAGACGAGTTAATGGGTTAGAGGTAGTTAACGACCTAAGGAATTTAACCTACATAAGTATTTGACCGACCTAGGAGGATTAACGACCTAAGTTTGCTGTGTATAGATAGGTCGTAAGCGACCTAAGATATGGGGTGTGTTAGGTCGAGTGGATTTTATAGGTCGTAACCCAGTTAGGTCGTGAGCAACCTAAGTAAGTCGTTGAGTTTTTAAGACGTGTGATAAGCCTCGTCCCAGTTAGGTCGTAGGTCGTTGGGAATTGTGACGACCGCCCATGACTCCCGCACCAAATCAAGGGAATAGTGCGCTGAAAAGCATGCCAGGTAGCCATGGACGATAGTCAGGGTAAAATAAAACAGCAAACTCTATCGTACCACTCACAGCGCATGGATAAAATACAATAGGGAAATATATAGTGAAGCTCCATAACAGAAAATCATCATATAAGCATCATAGTAGTTTTATACAAACATATGAATCGTCATACATCAAAGCCTCACTACATAACACTCAATCAGATACAACAGCGGAACACCCAGTATATATAGTAAGAAAACTAATATGCAAAGCCTCCTGCTCGTCTTCGTCATCATCAGCGTAGATCTCTAAGAACAGCACCTGTCACCTG
Source organism: Allium cepa (assembly GCA_030765085.1). Taxonomy (NCBI): domain Eukaryota; kingdom Viridiplantae; phylum Streptophyta; class Magnoliopsida; order Asparagales; family Amaryllidaceae; genus Allium; species Allium cepa. The sequence continues at coordinate 311,517,719 of CM060937.1, forward strand.
CTACCTAGTCTGCCCATCCCAACATGGATGAACAGCCCAAGGTAATAAGAGGAGACATAAAACCTTGAGTCAGACGAAGTCTTAGTGAGCAGTAAATCAACTATCAAACATACCAAAAGAGCATAAGGAATAGAAGGAATAGGAACTAAACCATCCCACTCCACCTCTTTCTACAGTGATAGCCCCCAGACACATACTAAGAAGAAGCAAGCATAACATAGCAGATAATTAAGGTAAAGCAATAATCACTCGAGCCAAGGATGATGTTTTCCAAATACAAACCCCCAAGGCCTAAACCAAGATCAGATAAGCACCCAGAAAACACCGCTCTTGAGACCGAATGATAATACAACCAAACATCCATGACTCTGGCTATCACTGTTATCCTTGCCTTGATTTCACCGTTAGTTGAATGACCACCTGTCAAGGGCTAATGGTGACCCCGGTTTTAGACATAACTCCGCACGTCATCATGACCCGTGCCTAAGCCGAACGCATCAGCCCAGAGTACTAGCACGTCATCGTGACCCGTGCTTGGAACGTCATCGTGACCCGTTCCAACGTACCCTTTCTTTGAGTATGCTAGAACCTTCAACAACGATGAGATCTTAGCCTCCTATTCATCCTCCTTGACGACTCTTTCCATACTAGCTCAAGCGCCTCTCAAGCTAACCATTATCCATCCCAACTCGGACCGCATCACCGAGTTATAACTTCACACGTCGTCATGACCCGTGCTTGGAACGTCATCATGACCCGTCCCATCTCAACATATGCCTTGCCCCATCACATCATAGCAAAGTCCCATCTCAATATCATGCTTTGCCTTCTCGCATTATGGCAAGGTTCCACATCATCGAATCCATCCATATGAGCTTCCACATCCGCTTCATATGCTACAGGCAGCTTTCACCATTCAAGAGCCTTTCCACTTAGCTTTTGAATCACCATCGACCTTACTTGTCCAAGTCAAGTAATAGATCAACTAATCAATCAAATCAAACATTAATCCAAGCAATCAATCATTCAACAAGATCTACATAGAAAATCAAGTAATCAAACATGATCTAAATAGGCACTTATAATTACAATGGCAATTTCGTAAATAAATGAGCATAGATCTAACATACATGAATCATGGGTCTTTAGCATAGATCTAACAAATATAAATCATGGGTTTTGTCTCTACAACTAGATGAATGAACTTGCAAAGGTAAACATCTTCATAAGTAATGGATCTACACTTGGATCTAAGGAAAAATGCATAAAAACACTCTCTACAACACTCCAACAAACCACCAATCCAATATACTCCTTTGGGTCCGCGTGAGAGATAACTACCACTCACCAAATCACTCAAACACTTCAAAAACTATCAACTACAGATCTGGACAGCGAAGATCAAGACTTGATCCGGCAATATCTCGCTTCAATCGATGAAATCTCACTCGAACGGATGAAGATCTTCAACTTAGGCTCTTTCAATCTTCAATCTCGATCTTCGATCTTGGATGGATGTTAGAACTAGATTGGAATGGAGAAAAGAAGATGAAGAAATGTTGTGGTCGAGTTCCCAAAATGGCAGCACTTCGTCGCTTCAAAATCCGGTGCCAAAAAGTGAGGTAGGCGCCTCTATTTATAGGCAGTTTCCACCTTAAGTCGGTCGGCCTTAGGTCACCGCTGACCTATCCCCTGCCGACCTAACAACAAAACACCCTATGCCGACCTATCGACTCAACAAATGCCGACCTACGACCTAACACTCACACGGATTAACTAGTAGCCGACCTAACCAGTTAAAGACATAGCAGATTTAACGACTCAAAGACCAGCCGACCTAACCTTCATACTACCCAGTCAACTACACGACTCACGACTCAACCAACCTCTGCCGACTCAACAACATAACCTCGGACATACACACGACCTAGGACACACACGACTCAACTGTAATACGACTTACGACTTAGAACCACTCGACCTAGCCTAAGTTCCAACGACCTACGACTCAAGACCCTGCCGACTCAACTACCCACGACCTAAGCCTAAACCCCTTAAGCCGCTAACCCATGAGTCGGCATCCCCTTTAAGCCGTTGGTTCCTTAAGTCGCTATACCTTATGAGTCGGCTAACACTTAAGTCGGCCAAACCCTATAACCAGTTGACCTTATGAGTCGGTCTGAACTACTAGGTCCCTAACACTATGAGTCGGCAACTCCATGACTCGGTCACTAGTTATCTCCATGACTCGGTCAAACGACTTAAACCACTAACCTCTAAGTCGCTGACCTTAATAACTCGTTCCAACCTATGAGTCGGTCACGACTCAACACTAACCACACGAGTTAGCTTCCTATACGACTCAGGCTAGAGACAACACAAACAACACTAACGACCTGTAAATTCTACGATCTATCGATACGTAAAAATACGGGTCGTCACAGGAATGGTAGGTCGGCAATAGTTAGGTCGCTGGGTAGTTATGTGGTGCAGTTAGGTCATTAGACGACCTAAGGTAGGTTGCATAGATTGTTAGGTCGCGCGCTTATGTTTTTAGGTCACGTGCATACTGTGGGTCTTAGGTCGTAGTATAGTTAGGTCGAGACTTTTTAGGTCGGCAACGACCTAATAGCGAGCCTACGAGTTAAGATCTGGGCGACCTAAGGGGCGATTCAGCCTATAAATACGCGACCACTAGTGCACTTTTTGGGATCCGGATTTCGAAGCGACGAAGTGCTGCCATTTTGAGAGCTCGACTTCTACATTTCTTCACTTCTTTCCTCTACTCTAATCTAGTGCTAACATCCATCCAAGATTGAAGATCAAGATTGAAGATCCAAGAGCCAAAGTTGAAGACCTTCATCCAACGAAGTGAGATTTCATCGTTTCAAGCGGGATTTCGACGAATCAAGCTTGAATCTTTGCTGTCCAGATCTGAAGCGTATTGCTTTTGGGTTGTTTTGGAGATTCGGTGAGTGGTAGTTATCTCTCACGCGGACCCAAAGGAGTGTATTGGATTGGTGGTTTGTTGGAATGTTGTAGATAGTGATTTTGTGCACTTTTCCTTAGATCCAAGTGTAGATCCATTACTTATGAAGATGTTTACCTTTGCAAGCTCATTCATCTAGTGTAGAGACAAAACCCATGATTTATAATTGTTAGATCTATGCTAAAAACCCATGATTCATGTATGTTAGATCTATGCTCATTTATTTACAAAATTGCCATTGTAGTTATAAATGCCTATTTAGATCTTGATTGACTACTTATTTGTTTGGATTAATGTTTGCCTTGTTTGATTGTTGTGAATGAGTTATCTAGTTGATAGATTTGGACAAGTATGGTCAAAGACGATTCAAAAGCTACGGAAGAGGCTCTTGAATGATGAAAGCTGCTTAAGACATATGTAGCGGATGTTGAAGCTCATATGTATGGATTGGATGATGTTGAGATGGAACTTTTGTAGGATCGATTTCACCCTATATGGGGGGTGAATAGGGTGATAGTGTAAATTATAAAAATTAATCGCGGAAGCTTATAAATTAATTTCAATTCAGATCACAGAATAGCAGCACAGATATCGCAGAATATAAATAACAGAATAAAACAGAACAACACAGAATTTACCCAGCTTCGGCAAAACCCTGCCTACGTGCTGCCCCCAAGGTTTCTACTAGAAATTAGATAGTCCCTCGCTTACACACGTAAACTCGCTATACCCGCTATTGACTAATCTAACTCTACGCTCAAAACCCTGCCACAACTCAACTACCGAGTTGCGAATTCTCAAGCTACGCCACGTAGCTTGTCCCCTAGTCACACGACTAGAAATTTAAAACGGTTTAAAAAGAAAATACAATTCAAAACAATTTAAAACAAAATAACCCTAATTTAAAAACAATAACCCTTTAAATAATAAAGGCCTTTTATCAAAGCAATTGTCGGCCCGTTCCCTTCTTTAGTTTATTTTGCTCTGCAAAAACAATTGTCGGCCTGCTTCCTTTCTTAGTTCTGAAATTAGGGTTTTGCTTTCGTTCTCTCTGCTCTGGAAATTAGGGCTTGAAGTCGCCGGCTTTAATTCGATCGATCTAGTGATGTTTAGCGTGTCGCCTTGATCGATTGATTCCTCGTTGCTTACGCGGCTGCTTCGTTGTTCGATCGAGTTCGACTCCTTGCTTCGGTATGTAATTTTATCCTTTTGCTTTACTGGGTTGATGCTTGAACTCGATCATGATTCGAGTTGGATGATTTGTTCTTTGTTATGCTCGAACTCGAATATCTAAATTGCCGACGATGATTAGACTTATATAGGATTCGAAATCCTATTTTTGCGTTCGTATAAGTTAATTTGAATTTGTCTACTGATATTGCTTTGGCCATTCGATCATACTTGAATGCTCGTGATTTCAATGACTTTGTCAATTTTGTATTTTTGGTAGCTTGATTCACACGGTATTGATTTGATTTCGTGGTCAATTTGCTTGGCTATCACGGTGAACTCTTGAGTCTTGATTGACTTGTTCAACTTTGGTTTATACGGCAGAGATCTTTCTTCTTTTATTTGTTTTGACTTTGTCAAAAATTTGCACATATTTGATTATTCGACTTGGTCATCTCTTTTGATTGCCCTGTAAAATTTCATGCTGACTTCGGTAACTTTGACACGAGCTTGTACTTGGATACATGTGCTTGCTGTCTGGATATCTGCAGTGCATCACCATTGTTCTTTACATTTGTATATAATGTCATTACATGCTGCTTCACCATATCACTTGAGGTCTTGTAGTTGGTGATTTGCACTTGCACTGCTTCATAAGTTCATTTCTATCTGTTTCTTGTGTTGCACTTGTATGCTCTTGTGTATTGCCTTGTATCACTGACCCTTCCATATACTCTCTGATAAATGTTTGAACTGGTGCATACTGTTGCGGCCTGTACTTGTGTGATATTTGAACTTGACGGCTTTGGCTCGATGTTGTTATTCCATTTATGACCACTGTCTTGCATTATGTTAGTCTGACTTGTATGTTCTCACTGAGTTTGACCCTTTGTTGTTCATCTGCATGTAATTGTTGGCCTAGTTTCTGTTGGTCGTGGCTTGGTTTGTGTGAACAGTATTCATGTATCTGCTATTGCACTTTGCATATGAACTTGATATTGCAGTCTTCATTAGCTTGTGTGCTTCCAGTGTTGCCACTGTGTTTCATTTGAAGTTGTAGCTTGCATCTTGTTTGGATATTGTGGGATGCCATCTTCATGTACTCGATATTGTGGCATGTGGTCTTTGCTGTCCACTGCAGTTTGTGTTGCTGTGCACTTTTGTGCTTTGGTTTGAACTTGCAGTTGTATCACTTGATATTCATTCCTGTTGTTTGCAACTGTGTTGCACTTGCTTTTGATGTAGCTGATGGTCTTTGTGGTCACTTGTGCAGTTTGGTCTTGTTGCATGAGTTACTTGCATTGGTGCTGTTGCAATTCGTTTCGGCCTATAGTGTTCATGTAGTCTTAGATGTGTTTGCACTGTACATTGAGTTGTTGGCATTGCTTTGTCTCGACTTTATTGGTGCATTGTTGCTGTAGCTTTTTGAAGCTCGAGTTTCTGGTCTTGATACTTGCATTTGTGTTACCATATTGATGCCTCTGTTTGCTATGGCTCTGACCATCTAATTGTTGTATTGCATGTTGCTGTTTCATTTCATGCATGTTGAACTGATTTTGCTTGGTGGTCTTGTACTTGTATACTACTGGTTTGAGGCTGTGTCATGTTTGAACATAGCATTCATGTCATGTCGCCTTGTGTTGAATCCAGTTTCAAAACTCGGATTTGATCTTGTGCTTGTGTCGTGATTTTCAATGTTATTGCACGTGAGTTGAACCCGGTTTTTCATTTGGGTTTGACCTGTGCGCACCTGTCCCTGTAAAACAATCAAGTGTATATATCGGCGTGCACGGCCTTGTGGCATATACAGTAATACACTGTGTATGTCACAAGTTGTTCGTGTATGATGAATTCAAATTTAGATTATGACGAACAACCCAAATAACTGAGGCAAATCATATTTTCAAAAATTATCTTTTATTTTTGAATTGCAAAAATATTTCTTTTTCAATTTTACTGCGTTAGTTTATATTTTTGCAGATTTCTCAGAGCTGGATTCAAACTGGAATGCATTTGAAGATAAATACGAGTGTGAGTGATATGTAGTGAGGTGACCTGTAAATATGAAATGTGAAGTAATTGTAATCAAAGTTGTATAGTTATAGTGAGAGCTTGAAATTGTACTATTCAAAGTTGTAATAAATATTTATTTGAATAAAATATTCGTTTGAATTCAAATTCTGTGTTATTTATTTTATTCAGCAAATATTTATTTAATCTGTGAAAATAAATAGTATATTATCAAATACATTTAAACGAATGTATATATGTTTATTATTATCAAACAAAAATCATTTAAGCGCATATTTAACAATCTCCCCCTTTTGATGATAACAAACATATATTTAAGATTTTGAATATGTTAAATGTATTTGATCATTCATATGCTCTAATTGCTCCCCCTATTTAAATGCTCCCTCTCTACACAATACTTCCCCTACATATATGCATACAAAAAAATATGCAAATGAGCCTAGATGCAAATGGAAAATTATTTGACCTTTGCTTGATTTTATTAGACAAAATCTTAACTTTTCTCTCCCCCTTTTGTTATCAGCAAAAGAATAATAGTGTTAGAGAAAATAGAGATAAAGTAATCGATATTAATCCAACATTAAAAACTCAATTGAATATAAATATTAAATTTCAATAAAAAATCAAACAAAAATCATAAATATTTTGTTAGGCGCATATTCCACTTTTAGGATGATGGAAATGATGTCATCATATAAAACCATACAGTTGTGTCTATTTGTGGTATATTTATATCAGGAATTTGAATATCTACTAACCATGCATAACCATTAGGACTTTTAAATGAGATTAGTAGTATTCCAATTTTATTTTTAAAAAAAATGAATTCAAGTATCTTCTAACCACGCATAACCGTGAGGACTTCTAAATGGGATTAGAATCAACTTGTTTATTTTAAAAGAAAAAAAATCAACTTTTGATATGCGTTCCATACATGCATAACCGTGAGGACTTTTAAATGAGCATGGAAGCACATAACAAATTCCAAGTAATTCACCCATGCATAACCGTGAGGACTTTTAAATGAGAGTGAATACTTTGGTATTTATTTTTATTTTTTTATTTTTTTTTAAAAAAAGTGGAAATGAAAAACGAACGATTCCTGTTTAAAGTACCACATATCGACAAACTATATAGAATTTTGATGAGTGATGGTCATTAGAAATATGATAGATATAGAGATGGTCATGGAATTTTTACCAACAAAAAGTTTTATAATTCTTGTTTAAATTTCTAAAGAAATTTATTAATTATACTGTCTCAAGTCATAATATTTGATCAATATTAACACTCATCACTTTTTCAATCACTATTTTTCTTTTCGATAAACATTAGGGAGTCAGATTAGTCAAAGTAATCATTTAAAATCAAATTCAAAAATACTTATGAAATCAATTTTTCAAGATGACTAATCTGTAAATATGGTCAAAAAGATTTTCTCGAGGGGGTTTTAAAAGAAAATTTTCTGCTATTTGAAAATTATTTGAAATGAAGAATATGCAGATATTTTCTTTGAAAAACGATGCAGTTACTAAATGTAATAAAAAATCATGTTCCTAGTAATTTTTCTATCAACTAGATTGCCAGTGTAATCTACATCTGAATTTCTTTTTCACTCAAAATTATCATCAGTTGAATTTGATTGACCAAACCATGAAGTGTGCACCAAAAAAAATTTCAAATTCAATTTTAACAACAATTTAAATGACATTCTTTTGAAATTGAATCGAAGCCGTGTGAATAATCAAAAAACCATGAATATAGAGTTAGCCGTATTATAACCAATTGTATTATCCAACAAAACACTATTTTTAATTCAAACTGATATATATGAAGTAATTCAAAGAATCTAGAGATATTATAGTGTTTTTGGCATAAGAATATACTTGGCCAACAACTTTGAATAAGTCAGAAACAAAATCATCATCTTTTCATCAATCTCAATATTGGCTGATTTTAATTCAGAATACGGTGCAGATTATCACATTTAATATATCGTTTAAAACATACCATTACCTGTTTTACCTTTACGATATTTTTCGTTGTTGTCCGTTGTGATTCTGTCACCTTTATACTAGGCTATGGAACTTTGCTTTGTTGCTCGTTGTATTCTCGGAACAGCCAAAAATCCAGAGAACAATATTTTTGTTCCTTAGCCTGCCACCACACCTACACGGAAAAAGATTTATGTGACCTATTTGTTTTTATAGGTCCATGATCGTTAGTGGCAGAATATTTTGACAAACAATTTTGTAAAGACCCAAAATTATTTATAATTTTTCCCTTCGGCACCCAAATTTGTTTAACTTTGAGAGATTTTATATTTGTGCCTTTAGGAACCCAAATCGGTATAGTTTTCACATGTTTGGGTCTATACCAACAATTATTGTGACTGTGTCCATATTTTCTACAAATCGTGCACAATGAATTTTCTTGATTAATCTTGTTTTCCTCAACTTTCGAACTATTATATCCAAGTCCTTGTCTAACCGTATTAACAGTTTGCTTTCCTAATAGCATATTCAACGATTTTTCACTTTTGGAAAATTTATCTAAAGTCGTTGACAAACGTTGGACTTGTGTTTTGAGAGATTCGTTTTCATTCAACAATTGAGTGCACTTTTTGATAGAATTCTCTCTCCTTGTATTTTCACTTTCTTTTAAAATCAGAATTTCATTTTCAAGTGATTTTATATTGATTTCTGATTTTTTAATTTCGTTTTCGAATGTTGGATACTTATCACACTTAGGGATCCTACTTTGATAGGTTTTAACTAATTGGTCAAGTTGTTTATTTAAATCTATCAAAGTATCTTTTTGTGATTCAAGTTTGGCGTATTTTTCCCTAAGTCGTTCAAAACAGCCATTTACTTCGTGGAAATAAATAAATAATTCAGAGTGAGTAAGTTTTGATACCTCGCTTGGCTCGTCGTCGTCGCTATCAGTTATATTTCCATGAAGGCACATATCTGCTTTCTCACTCTTACTGCTAGTACTTTGATTACTTGTATTCCACGTGGCTGTAGCTTTTCTCCGTTTTGATTTCTTTTCAAAATTGCGTTGAACTCGGGGATAATTGGGCTTGATATCACCGGATTTGTTGCAAATGATCCCGTGTTCTTTCGAGTTGTCCAGTGCTTTGATTATTCTGCTTTTTAGTTTTTGATTCAGAGCTGGATTTCCGTATTTGCGGTTCCACCTTTTGAATTTCTTCATTATTAATGCCAGCTCGGCTGCTCCATCATCCTCATCACAACTACTATTTACCAATCCTGTTAAGCACGTTTCTTTAACTGAGTCGGTTGTGGAGGACTTCTCATTGCTGTTGACTTTTGCACCATATATTGCATCGAAAGTATTCCAGATTTCCTGTGCATTTTCACAATGAGAAATGAAATTAAAATTATCTTGATTAATATGAGAATATATTATATGCATAGCAAGAGCGTTAATCGAGAAAATTTTCTTATCTGTTATATCACACCCATTTTCAATAATATCCCAACATTTAATATTAACAGATTTTAAATAAAATTCCATTTTCAATTTCCAATTCAAAAAATCTGTTCCATCGAAAATAGAAGGAATAATATTGGAGCGACCCTCAACAGAAGTATTAATAAAAGAAGCCATTTCAAAAATTCAAAATTTTAAAACAAAAACCAATTTTTAAAACACGAATTTTTAAAACAAAAATTGATTTTTGTAAAAAAATTTAAAAACAAAAACGGCTTTTGTTCCTAGCTCTGATACCACTTGTAGGATCGATTTCACCCTAGAGGGGGGGTGAATAGGGTGATAGTGTAAATTATAAAAATTAATCGCAGAAGCTTATAAATTAATTTCAATTCAGATCACAGAATAGCAGCACAGATATCGCAGAATATAAATAACAGAATAAAACAGAACAACACAGAATTTACCCAGCTTCGGCAAAACCCTGCCTACGTGCTGCCCCCAAGGTTTCTACTAGAAATTAGATAGTCCCTCGCTTACACACGTAAACTCGCTATACCCGCTATTGACTAATCTAACTCTACGCTCAAAACCCTGCCACAACTCAACTACCGAGTTGCGAATTCTCAAGCTACGCCACGTAGCTTGTCCCCTAGTCACACGACTAGAAATTTAAAACGGTTTAAAAAGAAAATACAATTAAAAAAAATTTAAAACAAAATAACCCTAATTTAAAAACAATAACCCTTTAAATAATAAAGGCCTTTTATCAAAGCAATTGTCGGCCCGTTCCCTTCTTTACTTTATTTTTCTCTGCAAAAACAATTGTCGGCCTGCTTCCTTTCTTAGTTCTGAAATTAGGGTTTTGCTTTCGTTCTCTCTGCTCTGGATATTAGGGCTTGAAGTCGCCGGCTTTAATTCGATCGATCCAGTGATGTTTAGCGTGTCGCCTTGATCGATTGATTCCTCGTTGCTTACGCGGCTGCTTCGTTGTTCGATCGAGTTCAACTCCTTGTTTCGGTATGTAATTTTATCCTTTTGCTTTACTGGGTTGATGCTTGAACTCGATTGTGATTCGAGTTGGATGATTTGTTCTTTGTTATGCTCGAACTCTAATATCTAAATTGCCGATGATGATTAGACTTATATAGGATTCGAAATCCTATTTTTGCGTTCGTATAAGTTAATTTGAATTTGTCTACTGATATTGCTTTGGCCATTCGATCATACTTGAATGCTCGTGATTTCAATGACTTTGTCAATTTTGTATTTTTGGTAGCTTGATTCACACGGTATTGATTTGATTTCTTGGTCAATTTGCTTGGCTATCACGGTGAACTCTTGAGTCTTGATTGACTTGTTCAACTTTGGTTTATACGGCAGAGATCTTTCTTCTTTTATTTGTTTTGACTTTGTCAAAAATTTGCACATATTTGATTATTCGACTTGGTCATCTCTTTTGATTGCCCTGTAAAATTTCATGATGACTTCGGTAACTTTGACACGAGCTTGTACTTGGATACCTGTGCTTGCTGTCTGGATATCAGCAGTGCATCACCATTGTTCTTTACATTTGTATATAATGTCATTACATGCTGCTTCACCATATCACTTGAGGTCTTGTAGTTGGTGATTTTCACTTGCACTGCTTCATAAGTTCATTTCTATCTGTTTCTTGTGTTGCACTTGTATGCTCTTGTGTATTGCCTTGTATCACTGACCCTTCCATATACTCTCTGATAAATGTTTGAACTGGTGCATACTGTTGCGGCCTGTACTTGTGTGATATTTGAACTTGACGGCTTTGGCTCGATGTTGTTATTCCATTTATGACCACTGTCTTGCATTATGTTAGTCTGACTTGTATGTTCTCACTGAGTTTGACCCTTTGTTGTTCATCTGCATGTAATTGTTGGCCTAGTTTCTGTTGGTCGTGGCTTGGTTTGTGTGAACAGTATTCATGTATCTGCTATTGCACTTTGCATATGAACTTGATATTGCAGTCTTCATTAGCTTGTGTGCTTCCAGTGTTGCCACTGTGTTTCATTTGAAGTTGTAGCTTGCATCTTGTTTGGATATTGTGGGATGCCATCTTCATGTACTCGATATTGTGGCATGTGGTCTTTGCTGTCCACTGCATGTTTGTGTTGCTGTGCACTTTTGTGCTTTGGTTTGAACTTGCAGTTGTATCACTTGATATTCATTCCTGTTGTTTGCAACTGTGTTGCACTTGCTTTTGATGTAGCTGATGGTCTTTGTGGTCACTTGTGCAGTTTGGTCTTGTTGCATGAGTTACTTGCATTGGTGCTGTTGCAATTCGTTTCGGCCTATAGTGTTCATGTAGTCTTAGATGTGTTTGCACTGTACATTGAGTTGTTGGCATTGCTTTGTCTCGACTTTATTGGTGCATTGTTGCTGTAGCTTTTTGAAGCTCGAGTTTCTGGTCTTGATACTTGCATTTGTGTTACCATATTGATGCCTCTGTTTGCTATGGCTCTGACCATCTAATTGTTGTATTGCATGTTGCTGTTTCATTTCATGCATGTTGAACTGATTTTGCTTGGTGGTCTTGTACTTGTATACTACTGGTTTGAGGCTGTGTCATGTTTGAACATAGCATTCATGTCATGTCGCCTTGTGTTGAATCCAGTTTCAAAACTCGGATTTGACCTTGTGCTTGTGTCGTGATTTTCAATGTTATTGCACGTGAGTTGAACCCGGTTTTTCATTTGGGTTTGACCTGTGCGCACCTGTCCCTGTAAAACAATCAAGTGTATATATCGGCGTGCACGGCCTTGTGGCATATACAGTAATACACTGTGTATGTCACAAGTTGTTCGTGTATGATGAATTCAAATTTAAATTATGACGAACAACCCAAATAACTGAGGCAAATCATATTTTCAAAAATTATCTTTTATTTTTGAATTGCAAAAATATTTCTTTTTCAATTTTACTGCGTTAGTTTATATTTTTGCAGATTTCTCAGAGCTGGATTCAAACTGGAATGCATTTGAAGATAAATACGAGTGTGAGTGATATGTAGTGAGGTGACCTGTAAATATGAAATGTGATGTAATTGTAATCAAAGTTGTATAGTTATAGTGAGAGCTTGAAATTGTACTATTCAAAGTTGTAATAAATATTTATTTGAATAAAATATTCGTTTGAATTCAAATTCTGTGTTATTTATTTTATTCAGCAAATATTTATTTAATCTGTGAAAATAAATAGTATATTATCAACATTTAAACGAATATGTTTATTATTATCAAACAAAAATCATATAAGCGCATATTTAACAACTTTGCCATGATGTGATGAGGCAAACCATGTTGTTGAGTTGAGACTTTGCTATGGTGTGATAAAGCGAAGTATGATGTGATGTAGACTTGGCGTAATCCAGGCAGGGATCATTCCAAGCATGTTGATAACTCGAGGGATGGTTCGAGTTGGTTGATAATGGATTGCTCGAGAGGTAGCTTGAGCTAGTATGAGAATTGTCGTCAAGGAGGATGATTAGGAGGCTTGGATCTCATCGTTGTTGAAGGTTCTAGCATGCTCAAAAGCAAGAGTACATGTGGCGCCCAAAACCACTACAGGTAGGTAGTCGGGACACCCAAAAGACTACAGGTAGGTAGTTGAGTACTCTGGGCAGAGTAGGTAAGTCCTAGGCACGGGTCACGATGACGTGCGGAGTTATGTCTAGAACCGGGGTTACCATTAGCCCTTGACGGATGGTCATTCAATTAACGGTGAAATCAAGGCAAGGATAACAGTGATAGCCAGAGTCATGGATGTTTGGACGTTTGGTTGTATCATCATTCGGTCTCAAGAGCGGTATTTTCTGGGTGCTTATCTGATCTTGGTTTAGGCCTTGGGGGTTTGTATTTGGAAAACATCGCCCTTGACTCGGGTGATTATTGCTTTACTTTAATTGTCTGCTATGTTATGCTTGCTTTTCCTTAGTGTGTGTCTGGGGGCTATCACTGTAGTAAGAGGTGGAGTGGGATGGTTTGGTTCCTATTCCTTTATCCTTTATGCTCTTTTGGTGTGTTTGATAGTTGATTTACTACTCACTAAGACTTTGTCTGACTCAAGGTTTTATGTCTCCTCTTATTACCTTGGGCTGTTCATCCATGTTTGGGATGGGCAGACTAGGTAGCAGGTGACAGGTGCTGTTCTTGGAGATCTACGCTGATGATGACGAAGACGAGCAGGAGGCTTTTGCATATTATTTCTTATATGTTCTGGATGTTCCGCTGCTGTATTTGTTTGAGTGTTATGTAGTGAGGCTTTGATGTATGGATGATTCATATGCTTGTATAAAACTATTATGATGCTTATATGATGATGTTCTGTTCTATGGGGCTTCACTATATTATATTTCTCTATTGTATTTTATCCATGCGCTGTGAGTTGTACGATAGAGTTTGCTGTTTATTTTACCCTGACTATCGTCCATGGCTGCCTGGCACGCCTTTCAGCGCATTATTTCCTTGTTTTGGTGCGGGAGTCATGGGCGGTCGTCACATTTGGTATCAGAGCGAGGTTAATCGATTTTAGCCAACGCTTGCTGACGTAACTACGTATGAGAGACGTAATTGTATTTTGATGGATGATTACTATACATAATATAGTAGCTTCGAAGGATTTGAACTCCTTATGCAGTTGTTTCTCAAAGGTGTTCTAATCATTTCTTTTTCTAGATACTAAAGATGAGTCGAAGAGGGAGACCAGCTGCAAGGGAAGGTCATGCTGCTGAAGGAGTAGTTGATTATGGAACTATGTTCGAAGCGATGATGACTTCGATCATGAGGAGGATACCATCTTCAGGATCATCAGTGGATGTGGGAGTTCAAGTCCAAGCTCCAAGACCGGTGGATTTTGCTAAGCTTTGCAAGGACTATACTTCTCTTGGAGGAAAAGCTTTCTTGGGGACAGAGTCGACCATTGAAGTACAAAGGTGGATAGATGCATGTCGAAGGATCTTTGGTGACTTAGGGATTGAGGATGCAACTAAGAGGAAGCTTGCATCGAGACAGCTTCAGGGAAGAGCTGCTGATTGGTGGAATTCTATCACCATTGATACTCCAGAAGAAGAGATTACTTGGGAGCAATTCCAAGTCCGATTTGAGGCTAAGTTCATCTCTACAGCTCAGAAATCTATTTTGTTCAAGAAGTTTGTTGAGCTCAAGCAAGGTGGAAGATCGGTTCTTGAGTATGTTTCTGAGTTTGAGGCTTTGTCCAAGTATGCCAGATCGTATATTGATTCTCCCTACCAGAAGAATGAGAAGTTTGTGACCGGTTTGGACGCTTATCTTGGGAGGCAGTTGGTGGATCACTTGGACGATCCGTTTGAGAAGCTTGTGGAGAAAGCTCTTAGGCATGAGAGTTTGTTTCCTAGGGAAAATTCTGTTGTTGCTGTAACCAAGGAAGGATCTAAACCACAACAGAGTGGAAACAAGAAGAGGAAGCAGCAGCATCAGGGGGGTAAGGATAGCCAGAAGAAGCCGAAGGGCGAAGTGACCTGCTATAACTACCAGCAGAAGGGCCATCTTTACAAAGATTGTAAGAATCCCAAGGAGCCGGGAAAGTGTTACAACTGTGATAAACTGGGACATATTAAGAAGAATTGTCCAGAGCCGAGGAAGGACAAGCAGATTGTGCAAGCTTATGCTTTGGGAGCTGTGCCGTCATCCTCAAAAGCTCCTACTGCTGAAGAGAAGGGGAAGAGTGTGGTGGTTCAAGGTACTCTTTCTATTTGTGGTATTCCGGTTAGAGTGTTGTTTGATACTGGAGCGTCGCATTCTTTTGTTTGTGATGTTTTGGTAGGCCGGTTAGGTTTGAAACCGGATATTGTTGAGAGGCCATTGGTTGTGACTAATCCAGTTGGGGGTTCGTCATGTTTGTGTATGATATGCCATGGTCTAATTGTGTCGAGTCATGATTGGTCGTTTGATTGTGATTGCTTTGTTCTGAACTTTGCGGGGTTCGAAATTATTTTGGGTATGGACTGGCTTAGGAAGTATGCGGCAAGGATTGATTGCGAAAGGCTGGAGGTGACAGTCGGGAATGTGGAAGGGCGAAAGGTTGTGATACAATGTAAGCATGAAGAAGGCGTCTTCATGAGCTTCATGTATTCGCTGGTTGTTCCACAGGATGGACTGTCATCAGTGCCTATTGTGAATGGGTTTGAGGATGTCTTTGACGAAGTCAAAGGATTACCGCCGCATAGGGAGATCGAGTTTCGTATCGATCTAGTTGATAGAGCCAGACCTGTTGTGATGCCTCTTAGGCGGATGGCGCCTAGTTAGCAGCAAGAGTTGAAGGTGCAAGTTGATGACCTTTTGCAGAAAGGTTTCATTCGGCGTAGTGTGTCCGAATGGGGTGCACCAGTTGTGTTCGCAACCAAAGCGGATGGATCGTTGAGGTTGTGTGTGGATTATCGTGAGCTGAATAAGGTGACTAAGAAGAACAAGTATCCATTGCGGAGAATAGATGACTTGTTTGACCAGCTCTACGAGGCTAAGGTGTTTTCTCAGATGGATTTGGCAACGGGATTTCACCAGTTGAGAGTGGCGAAGGATAGTGTGCCGAAGACTGCTTTCAGGACACCATCCGGGTTTTATGAGTGGCTGGTAATGCCGTTTGGATTGACCAATGCACCAGCATATTTTGTGGATCTTATGAATAGAGTGTTCAGAGATCAGTTGAATAAGTTCGTGCTTGTGTTCTTGGATGATATTTTGGTTTATTCCAAAACTGAAGAAGAGCACAAGACACACTTGCGTGTTGTTTTGGAAATTCTGCGGAAACATCAGCTGAAGGCTAAGTTTTCGAAGTGTCACTTCTAGAGGAGTGAAGTGAGGTTCTTAGGCCATGTTATCTCTGGAAATGGAATAGCGGTTGATCCCGCTAAGGTGGCAGCAATCCAGGATTGGGTTAGACCTAAGAATGCATATGATGTGAGAAGTTTTCTTAGATTAGCAGGATATTATCGTCAGTTTATCAAAGACTTTTCCAAGATAGCTGCACCGTTAACAGGATTGACGAAGAAGAACCAAGTGTTCGAATGGGATGATAAGTGTGAGCAAGCTTTCGTAATCCTGAAAGAGCGACTGACGAGTGCTCCTGTTTTGACTATTCCAAGTGGGAATGATGAGATGGTGGTTTACACCGATGCATGTGGCACTGGACTTGGAGCAGTGCTAATGCAGAAGGATAAAGTTGTTGCGTATGCTAGTCGACAACTGAAGCCGCATGAAAGGAATTATCCGACTCATGATTTGGAATTAGCAGCGATTGTGTTTGCTTTGAAGATGTGGAGACATTATCTATTGGGAGTTAGATTCGAGTTGTTTACGGATCATAAGTCATTGAAGTATCTGTTCTCCCAAAAGGATTTGAATCTTTGACAGCAAAGGTGGTTAGAGTTTTTAGCATCGTATGACTTTGGTATAGCCTATACTCCGGGAAAAGGCAACGCAGTGGCAGATACGTTGAGCCGAAGGCACGCAGGATTGGGAGCCATGTTTTCGGAATGGAAGAGTCTTGAATATTTGGCTGGATTTGACTTCAGGCCTAGATGTGAATTGGAACCTGAAATGTTGGCAAACTTATCGATAAGACCTACTCTTGTGGAAAGGATTGGCGAGAGCCAAAAGCGAGACGATAAGCTTGTCAAGATTATCCGTGATTTGGAATCTGGATTGGACCCAGAGAAGGATAAATAATTTGAAGTCGATCGAGAGGGTTGGCTTCGAAAGCAAGGACGATTAGTTGTTCCCGATATAGATGGATTGAGAGATGAAGTTCTTAGGGAAAGTCATCACTCGAGGTTGACGATTCATCCAGGTGGTAATAAGATGTATCGGTACATGAAGAGAACTTATTACTGGGAAGGCATGAAGAAGGATGTTGGAAGTTTTATTTCCAAGTGTATGAACTGCCAGTTGGTGAAAGCTGAGCAGAAGAAGCCCAGTGGATTACTTCAGCCATTAGAGGTTCCTACATGGAAGTGGGAGCAAGTGTCGATGGATTTTATCGATGGTCTACCTAGAACCAGGGCAGGGAATGAAGGGATTTGGGTCATCGTAGATCGTTTGACTAAGAGTGCAAGGTTCATTCCTGTTTGATCAACTAGGACTGCATCGAAGTTGGCTGAGTTGTATGTTAAGTGGATAGTTCGATTCCATGGTATTCCGAAGAGTATAGTGAGCGATCGAGACCCATTGTTCACTAGTGGATTTTGGGAGAGCTTCCAGGAAGTTTTGGGAACCAAGTTGTGTTTGAGCACAGCTTATCACCCTCAAACAGATGGTCATACTGAGAGAGTCAACCGAGTTTTGGAAGATCTTCTCAGAGCTTGTGTTTTAGATTTCGGAGGATCATGGGAAGATCACTTTCATTTGGTGGAATTTGCATATAACAACAGTTATCAGTCAAGTATTGGTATGGCACCATTTGAGGCATTATATGGAAGACCGTGTAACTCTCCGACATGTTGGTTGGAAACTGGAGAAAAGTTGATACTTGGGCCAGAAATGATTCGACAAACTTCGGATTGTATAAAGATCATTCGGCAACAAATGAAGGCAGCCCAAGATCGTCAGAAAAGTTATGCTGATAATCGTCGTAAGGATTTGGAATTCGACGTGGGTGATATGGTTTTTGTGAAGATTTCTCCATTGAAGAATGTTATTAGATTCGGGAAGAAAGGAAAATTGACCCCGAGATTTGTTGGACCATTCCCGATCATCGAGCAAATTGGAAAGCTCGCTTATAGATTGGAGTTAACGGAGAAGATGGCGGGTGTGCACAATGTTTTTCATGTATCTTATCTACGGAAGTATGTGCACGACTCGAATACAGTGGTTTCTGCTGATAACTGTGAAGACTTGGAGGTTGATCCAGTGGTTACGAGACCTCGTAAGCCGCTTCGTGTTGTTGAAACCGACACGAAACAGCTTAGGAGGAAGATGATTACGTTGCTCAAGGTACAATGGAGTGATGATGTTAACGACTGTACATAGGAGGAGGAAGAGAGGATGAAGGTAGCTCATCCCGGACTCTTCGAGGTATGGCCCTAAGGTGTCGTGACATCTCATGAATTTGTAACTTGTTCTAATCTTAGAATTCTGCATGCTAGGCTAGAATTTGGATGCATGGTTTGTTGATTGCTATGGATGTTAGGCATGTAGAATAGTTTTGGTTGCTCTTGTTTGCTTGGAATTTCGGGGGCGAAATTCCTAAGGGGGAGAGAATGTAACGACCCGTATTTTGCGTATCGATAAATCATAGATTATTAGGTCGTTAGTGTTGTTTATGTCATCTATAGCCTAAGTCGTATGGTAGTTGGATCGTGTGGGGAAGCTAACTCGTGTAGGGGCGACTTAAGTTAGGTCGGTAGTTAATGAGTTACGACCTATAGGAATGACCGACCTAAGAGTTAGCGAGTTAAGGCTTAGAGAAGTTTAGGTCGTGAGGGAGTTAGGTCGAGTGGAGCGACCTATAGATATGAGTGACTTAGGGTTAACGACCTAGCAGTTAGACGAGTTAATGGGTTAGAGGTAGTTAACGACCTAAGGAATTTAACCTACATAAGTATTTGACCAACCTAGGAGGATTAACGACCTAAGTTTGCTGTGTATAGATAGGTCGTAAGCGACCTAAGATAGGGGGTGTGTTAGGTCGAGTGGATTTGATAGGTCGTAACCCTGTTAGGTCGTGAGCGGCCTAAGTAAGTCGTTGAGTTTTTAAGACGTGTGATAAGCCTCGTCCCAGTTAGGTCGTAGGTCGTTGGGAATGGTAGGTCGGCAATAGTTAGGTCGCTGGGTAGTTATGTGGTGCAGTTAGGTCATTAGACGACCTAAGGTAGGTTGCATAGATTGTTAGGTCGCGCGCTTATGTTTTTAGGTCGCGTGCATACTGTGGGTCTTAGGTCGTAGTATAGTTAGGTCGAGACTTTTTAGGTCGGCAATGACCTAATAGCGAGCCTACGAGTTAAGATCTGGGCGACCTAAGGGGCGATTCAGCCTATAAATACGCGACCACTAGTGCACTTTTTGGGATCCGGATTTCGAAGCGACGAAGTGCTGCCATTTTGAGAGCTCGACTTCTACATTTCTTCACTTCTTTCCTCTACTCTAATCTAGTGCTAACATCCATCCAAGATTGAAGATCAAGATTGAAGATCCAAGAGCCAAAGTTGAAGACCTTCATCCAACGAAGTAAGATTTCATCGTTTCAAGCGGGATTTCGACGAATCAAGCTTGAATCTTTGCTGTCCAGATCTGAAGCGTATTGCTTTTGGGTTGTTTTGGAGATTCGGTGAGTGGTAGTTATCACTCACGCGGACCCAAAGGAGTGTATTGGATTGGTGGTTTGTTGGAATGTTGTAGATAGTGATTTTGTGCACTTTTCCTTAGATCCAAGTGTAGATCCATTACTTATGAAGATGTTTACCTTTGCAAGCTCATTCATCTAGTGTAGAGACAAAACCCATGATTTATAATTGTTAGATCTATGTTAAAAACCCATGATTCATGTATGTTAGATCTATGCTCATTTATTTACAAAATTGCCATTGTAGTTATAAATTTCTATTTAGATCTTGATTGACTACTTATTTGTTTGGATTAATGTTTGCCTTGTTTGATTGTTGTGAATGAGTTATCTAGTTGATAGATATGGACAAGTATGGTCAAAGACGATTCAAAAGCTACGGAAGAGGCTCTTGAATGATGAAAGCTGCTTAAGACATATGTAGCGGATGTTGAAGCTCATATGTATGGATTGGATGATGTTGAGATGGAACTTTTCCATGATGTGATGAGGCAAACCATGTTGTTGAGTTGAGACTTTGCTATGGTGTGATAAAGCGAAGTATGATGTGATGTAGACTTGGCATAATCCAGGCAGGGATCATTCCAAGCATGTTGATAACTCGAGGGATGGTTCGAGTTGGTTGATTATGGATTGCTCGAGAGGTAGCTTGAGCTAGTATGAGAATTGTCGTCAAGGAGGATGATTAGGAGGCTTGGATCTCATCGTTGTTGAAGGTTCTAGCATGCTCAAAAGCAAGAGTACATGGGGCGCCAAAAACGACTACAGGTAGGTAGTCAGGACACCCAAAAGACTACAGGTAGGTAGTTGAGTACTCTGGGCAGAGTAGGTAAGTCCTAGGCACGGGTCACGATGACGTGCGGAGTTATGTCTAGAACCAGGGTTACCATTAGCCCTTGACGGATGGTCATTCAATTAACGGTGAAATCAAGGCAAGGATAACAGTGATAGCCAGAGTCATGGATGTTTGGACGTTTGGTTGTATCATCATTCGGTCTCAAGAGCGGTATTTTCTGGGTGGTTATCTGATCTTGGTTTAGGCCTTGGGGGTTTGTATTTGGAAAACATCGCCCTTGACTCGAGTGATTATTGCTTTACTTTAATTGTCTGCTATGTTATGCTTGCTTTTCCTTAGTGTGTGTCTGGGGGCTATCACTGTAGTAAGAGGTGGAGTGGGATGGTTTGGTTCCTATTCCTTTATCCTTTATGCTCTTTTGGTATGTTTGATAGTTGATTTATTGCTCACTAAGACTTTGTCTGACTCAAGGTTTTATGTCTCCTCTTATTACCTTGGGCTGTTCATCCATGTTTGGGATGGGCAGACTAGGTAGCAGGTGACAGGTGCTGTTCTTGGAGATCTACGCTGATGATGACGAAGACGAGCAGGAGGCTTTTGCATATTATTTCTTATATGTTCTGGATGTTCCGCTGCTGTATTTGTTTGAGTGTTATGTAGTGAGGCTTTGATGTATGGATGATTCATATGCTTGTATAAAACTATTATGATGCTTATATGATGATGTTCTGTTCTATGGGGCTTCACTATATTATATTTCTCTATTGTATTTTATCCATGCGCTGTGAGTTGTACGATAGTGTTTGCTGTTTATTTTACCCTGACTATCGTCCATGGCTGCCTGGCACGCCTTTCAGCGCATTATTTCCTTGTTTTGGTGCGGGAGTCATGGGCGGTCGTCACCGACTTAGAATATACAAGAATGTCGTCGATGAATACAAGAACGAACTTATCGAGGTATTCCAGGAATACTCGATTCATAAGGTCGACAAAATAAGCAGGGGCGTTCGTCAAACCGAACGGCATGACGAGCCACTCATATGAACCATAGCGAGTGCGGAAAGCTGTGAGTGGAATGCTATCTTCCGCAACTCGGAGCTGATGAAATCCTGTGGCTAGGTCAAGCT
Source organism: Allium cepa (assembly GCA_030765085.1). Taxonomy (NCBI): domain Eukaryota; kingdom Viridiplantae; phylum Streptophyta; class Magnoliopsida; order Asparagales; family Amaryllidaceae; genus Allium; species Allium cepa. The sequence continues at coordinate 311,539,638 of CM060937.1, forward strand.
GTGAGAAGACCTTAGCGCCACTTAACTGATCGAACATATCGTCAATCCTAGGTAATGGGTAGCGGTTCTTGATGGTTAACTCATTAAGCTTGCGATAATCGACGCATAACCTAAGAGTCCCATCGGATTTCCTCACAAATACCACCGTGGCTCCCCACGGTGAAGAACTAGATCGAATAAAATGCTTGGCTTCAAGCTCTAGGAGTTGCTTCTTGAGTTCCTCGTTCTCTTTGGTAGACATCCTCGTGGGAGGACGACTAACAGGCTGTGCGCCTGGAATAAGGTCGATGCGGAACTCGATGGCCCGCTTGGGTGGTAACCCTAAAACAGGCTCAAATAAGTCTGGAAAGTCACGAACAACAGGAATCCGAGACACATCATCATCATAGTCTCGAGATTCAAGAGAGAATAGACAAGCTTTGGAATCACCATCGACGTCCCGAAGTATAAGAGACAACCGAGCAGAAGAGTCGGGATGTCGAAGGTATAGGATTCTCTCTAAACATAGAATCCTGACATCATATTGAACTAGCCAGTCCATACCCAATATCATATCAAAACCAAGGGAAGGAACCACGTGCAGATTCGCACGGAAAGAAAAACCACAAATAAGGATCTCAACATCTTCACAAAGCATACTAAGGGTTTCGGATCCCCCGATAGGATTCGCAATCCTCAACGAAGTAATCAAATAAGAAACATCCAACTGTAAAGTATCAACGAGTTCCTTCGATACGAATTAATGCGACGCACCCGTATCGAAGAGCACTCTAATAGAACAATCATGGAACAATATAGAACCCTCCAAAATAGTGGGAGATATACCTCGAGACTGAGGAGCACTACTAGAAACCTTTGCCACATTTATACTACCAGAACGAGCATCCTTCTTCTTCTTATAGCAAGTAGAAATCATGTGTCCCTCTTGCTTGCAATAGAGACACTTGCGGGGATGAGGACATTCACGAGCTAGATGGTCTCGAGAATCACAGTTGAAGCAGGATAAGACCTTTGCTGAGTGAGGTGTGCCATGAGGATGAGAACTAGAATTGCCTTGCTTCTTCTTCTTCTTAGGAGGAAAAGACTTGGATCTCTGAAAAGGGAATTTCTTCTTGTGTGGGTTCTTTCGAACCTCGGCCTCATCACTACTATCCTTTTCGACAGCTTCGAGGTGAAGCGCCGAATCCACATTCTCCTCGAATGAGAGCTTAAGCCGAAGCATGAGAGATTTCTTCAAATACTTCTTAAGTCCAGATACGAACTTAAGATTCTTCTTGTATGGGGTGCTGATGAACTCAAGACCATACTTAGATAGAGATTCGAAGGATAAAACATAATCAGATACGGAGGATTTGCCCTGCTTCAAACAGAGGAAGCAACGGGCAAGAAATGCCTTCTCAGATTCTGGCGCGAACTTGAGCTCAAAGCGGTCTCTAAAATGTTGCCAAGTAAGGGTGGACTCTTCCATCTCTGCTATAAGGAGCTCGTACCAGTCTAAAGCCCGTTCTTGTAGCATACTGGATGCCACAAGAACTCGATGATGATCGGATATCTCCATGCGAGTGAAGATGCGCTCACAAGTGCGGAGCCAAGCCTGAACCTCAAGAACTGTCTCGGAGCCTTTGAACGGCTTGCCTCCAAGGTGGGTGAAGTCGCTGCACATGCGTGCAAATGCGGATTTGCGAGGAGGAGTGGACTGAGCTGGGGCAGGAGGCTGAGTGCTCCTAATAAGCTCGAGAATCTGGTCGGTCGACATATAAACTCCTTCGGGACGAGAACCACTGGACGGTCCTGCCTCCGAAGTGTGACCTCTTCCTCTTCCAGACATAGCTGAAAGTTAAGATAAGATAGAATTATTCACAGGGTAGATATTAGCAAATCAAATGTATTAAATAAAGAATACTATGGAATTTAAAATTAACATTCCTAGACATATTCCTTTTTATCTACCCCCAAAGGAACTAAAAGGGTAAGGACAAAGTCGAATTTGTTTACGATTAGGGATGATGTTTACACTTGTATTATACTTGATGTACGATAATCGTGTATATTGTTCTGTATTTATTACATTTTGCTCTGAACCTGGCTCCGATACCAAGCTGTGACGCCCCACCCTGAGACCCATATTAACAAAGAGAATTACATAGTAATTCTACCTGCTAATGCGGAGAATAGGGCTGGTTAAGGGCGACCATCATAGTCTTGCATTAGATAAGAGATAAGTACGTCGATATTTATACTCTTTTTTTTCTCCTTCTTTTCGTCTCGAGTATTCGACATACTTAATTCCTATCTAATACACTACTATGGTGGCTACATGATCGATTCAGAAACAAAATATAATAACTGTCAATTAGAAGTCACAGAACAGCAACACAGAAATGATACATACGAATACATACATCAAATGTAATACAACATGTCACTAGTGGTATACAACCACAATACATACATACGTTCCCCACCAAAAGAATATATACATCAAAAGTTCCCAACAGAAAGGCTACTACACAAAAACTATGCCATATCCCAAGTCAATGCTGAAGTCCAAAAGATAAAGCAAGCTAAGAGTCCAACTACCTAACCTGCAACTCGGTCTGACCCGAGTAATAAATACACGGGTCAGGCTAGCTAGAACTTGATATTAGTATAAGATAAGAGGAATAGAAGTGTATAAGGGAATTCATCCTTTAACTATAAAGGACGGGCACAAGTATAGGACAATCTCAATTCATGATATATGTTCACCAAGGGTTGTCACATGAATAGGTTTAATTCAACATAAGAAACTCATACTTAATGCTATTCAACTCAAATGCAAGGAATCATATGAAAGTCATAAGAGAAACTCATTAAAATTCCAATATGAATCTCATGGAACTCAAAGTAAAGTTCAAATATCATAAGAACGAAATCACTATATATAACTTCTCATGTAGCACTAGGCCATCGATGTAATAAAAATATCTCAAAATAGTGAAATCATATAAAACTCAGAAAAACTCAAAAACCCCGAATTGGCCAGATCCCTGATTGCAAAGTAGAAGCAATGCTGCACGTGCTAAACTCTTGTCCAGTGCTATTTATAATTTAGGTACCTAACTCGTGGACCCGAAGGTCATACTCATGGTGACCGATGTCACATAACTCGTGGTGACCGAAGTCACATAACTCGTGATGACCGAAGTCACATAACTCGTGGTGACCGAAGTTGTAACGATCCTGAATTTTGAACAATTTAAATTGAAAATATTTAATTAATTTTAAATATTTGAATGATGATTTAAATTGAATTCCCAATGCTATATAAAACATTTCTAAGATTTGGCAATTAAATTCTAAAATTTAATCTATGCAACGTTGAAAAAAAAATTAAAATTTGACATTGGCGTTGAAATTGAATATTGAATTTGTATTTTAAATTCAAACTAATGACTTAGAAAAATATTTTGGATTTAAGAATTTTTATTTATGTAAATTTATAAATGGATGGTTAGTTTTAAATAACATTTTTCTTTTCTTTAAAATAGAAAGGAATAAAATTTTAATCAATACAAGATAAATAAATACACATAGTTAAAATTCAAACAACATATTTATAAAACTTTGTAGAATAGAATGTAACTACATTGGAGAAATTTTAACAACATAATTTGAACAAAACAAAACAAAGCAAAGTAATAACAAAACCAATTGGAAGTAGTTGAAATTTGTTTGAAATTGATTAAATTGTCTTCGGGCTTTAAAATTTATATTGGGCCATCTTATTGGTACTGTGAGATGTATCTAAGGCCGATACCACCATCCCTCTACCCATTTTTGATTCAAACCCTAAATCTAACGAAAGAAACAATAATGGCGGCCGAATTTCGTTCGATCTGAAAATAGGGCTTCACCTCTTCAATTCCAATTGGGGCTTTGTTCAATCCGATTGATGTTGCTCTTTGCTCGCGCTTGTTTTCTGATGATTGATTTGCGTTGTTCCATTTCGCTTCAACAAAGGTGAGTTTTTTTTTCTCACGATTAATTTTTATTCAAGTTTTTAGATTTGTTTGAATTCGGTGTTTGGTTGCATGCTATGATTTGGGGGTTATTTGTTATCATTTGCTCTGATAATTTGGTTCAAACTGATGAGAACAGATGTTATAAATTTTGTTTTAAACTGATAAGAACAGATGCTTTTTGAAATTTGTTTTTAAACTGATAAATACAGATAAGTCTCTGCATGTATGTTTGTTGGGTGTATTTGCTATCACTTGCTCGATTGCTTGAATTTAAACTGTTGAGAGCAGATGCTATCGTAAAAAATCTGATAAGAACAGATGCTATATCCAAACTTTGCTTGTTTGTTGTTGCTGCATGTGATGGATCTTTAAATTTGGTTAAGGAAAATGTAGTAAGGAAACAAAAATACTTTAGTTCTGAAAATACTTGTGAGCAAACCACTTTTCTAAATTCTTTAAGTTGATATATATGAACTGCTTTATGGTGTTCTTTGATGTTTTGCTGTGTATTATGCTTGCATGCCTATATAAGAATGATCCCAGGTATAAAGGTCTGTGAACGTCCTATAATCCGAAAGTAACAAAATTTACAAGTTCAAAATAATTGTTGATGAATCTGATGCATTGCTAAAAAAAATTCTTGAATCCATTATGTGATGCTTGAATGTTTGTTTAGGTATGGAATTGAAAGTATGTATGTGAATATGTATTTATGCATATACAAGTCACTGTGAGTAAATCTATATTTAAAAACAGTTTTTACTTTTAAAATCCAAGCTATCAAGATCTGTAGAAATTAAAGTTAAATTCAAAATGTTTTTCCAACAAGAAAATCAAAACAGTGATTAGTAAAAGAAAAAATATATATACTACTCTGCTCTTTCTTTTAGTAAGCAACAATAGTATTTATAGGTTGTTTTGAATTTATCTATGCTTAAGTACTGATAGCATTGGTTATGCTTGTTGACTATTGATGTGTATGATCTGTGTTTTCTTGAATATGCATACAGATGTATGCAAATCTTCTAATTGCACTGTTTCTTTATTTAGTTAGGATTTTAAAATACAAATCCACTTATATATGATTGAATCATAGTTAGAGTTTATTGTGTGAATAAATTATGTTATTTAGCATATATTAGGGTTGTAAAATTTTAAGTTAAAAAAATAAACCTGTTACTTCTGGAAATAGGTAACAACAGATAATAGTTTCTAAAGGAAAGATTACAAAACATCTTTAAATTTGTCAAAACATGTTTTAAGCTTTAATGCATCTTTTTCAAGCTTATTACTAGTGCATATATATGAGTATATGTTGTAATGCATGCTGCAGTGTGAATGGGTTTTCTGTTTTTAAGTTCCAGGTTCTTGAATTTGCTTAAAATTCCATTTCAGATGATTTAATATGCTTTAAGTTGATTTATGGTTGTTGCCTATAAAATCTTTGTGAAGATGATGACTGCATGTGTATAAATTAGTGATTATGATTTTTATTTAAGTATGCATGCCTGGTATATCCATGTCACCCCTCTGTTTCATAGTTCAGAGTAAAAAAAAAATTTGATCAAAATTCTGTTCCTTCGTCCCTGGTCTGTGATAGGCCTTAGTTTTTAAAACAAAATAAAATAAAATTGGCTTGTTCAAGCATGAACTAGGAAGAAAAAAAAACATGTATATATATACATAGTAAATGGAAAGCAGGAGTGTATAGGCATTTATTATTATTGTTTGATTTGTCTAGTACAATAACCAAAGTTTTGTTACTTCTTGCCTGCACATTTTTCACCAAATAAGTGTATATATAAGTTTTGAAGGTTGCATGTTGAATGTGTACTTTTTTATATAGCTAGTAATTAACTCTGTCCAGAATTTGGGATTTTGGAAGCATTTAATCATATAATAGAATTCTGGAAACTAGAATTCTTCCTGGAGGTGTAAGTTTGACTGGGTTTGTCTCATTTACTCACTGCTATGACTCTGTAAACTAGATAATTACATGAAAATGTATTCACCCGAGTTGCTCCCTGTTTTTGTCTGCAGTATTCATGTTGTTGTTCCATGTTTTTTTTGGCATGTGCATTGTTGTAATATGTCTCCGAGCTGCTGTGTTGATCACTGATGCATGGTTTTCATTTTGCTTCACTTGTTGTACACTTGCTCCTGCACTTGGTCATAATTGACTGTTGCACTTGTAGTTGCATTCCATTCTGTTGCATTTGATATATATGTGTTGCCTTCCTTATGAGTTGGGCACGCTTATCTTTTCCTATGAGTTGCTGCCCAGATTTGTACTTGCTGGGTTGATATATGTGTACTCCTGTACACTTCTTATTCTCATTTGTGGGCATTTACATTATTTACACTATTTGTTGATCCAATTTGTTTTGTTATCTCTGCTGCCTGTACTGCACTATTATCCCTATTTGGGCTGTTACCTTTTTACTTCAATTCATTGCAAATTTATTTACTTGAATAAAGATTAATCCTGACTCGAGTGTTTTTGTGTTTTGCATAAAACGCTCGGGTCAGACCGAGTATTTTTACAGCTTGAAGATTTTCTCGCAGCGAAGTTAGAGAGAGGGGAAAGTACTTCACTAAAGCTTTTCAAGAAAATTTTTCTTGTACTTAATGAAAATAAATTGTTCCGCTGTATAAATTCAAATGTATTGTATAAACTCTGATATTTGTATATAAAAGAAAAGTTCATTTATGAAATATATTATTGTTTCTGTGATTCAGTGACTGATTCTGTTTAAATGTTATAAACTAAATAACAATCCGTCATTTTGAACGTTTCTAGTTGATTTAATTACCGACTAGAGGCGGTCAGAGCGGCGGGTCGTTACAGAAGTCACATAACTCAGATGACCCGAAGGTCTATAGCACTGACATACTCGTGGATGTGTCACAAACTCTCGGAAAGGAACCTGAAAAGTGTTAGCGTGCGTCCCATACCACACGTTCGCACTAAACGGTTTACTAACCGCTAGTTAACTCCACATCATAAAACTAACATCTCAAACCTCAAAATGAAATCTCAAAATGCTCATATATCTTGCCTCGTATCATCGGCAAGTGCAATTAAATCTCATAATAGTTTCTCATAAACCATAATTCCCGCAAGGGGAAAATCTCATCTCAAGACTCGCCTCATCTCATCGGCGAGTAACACAACATCTATAAGTAGTTCTCATCAATTATTACTCCTATAATAGGAGATCTCAAACATCTCAACTAGTCAAATATTGGCTAAAACAAATTCTAAGATCAACAATCAATGTTGCTGTCATTTTTTATCTCGGGACAGCAACAATCAAGCGCATTTTTAGTCCATAAAACTTAAAAATATCAAAAACATCAAAACAAGAAACTTCTAGAGCAAATTCTATGCTTTTCGAACATCTAAGATTATTGAATTTGGATAAAAAATGAAAAAGTTATGCTTAAATTGGTTCAGAAGTCTAAATTCAACACTGCTGTAATTTTAGTTTCGGGATAGCAGCAAAAAAAATTACAGTTTTGATCAATTTAACTTCGGAATTTCAAAAATCGAAAAACATGAAACTTTTAGAGAAACTTCTTAGCTTTTCAGAACATCAAAGATTATTTAATTTGGATATAAATTGAAAGAGGTATGCTTAAAATGGTTCAGATGTCCAAATTAAACACTGTTGTAACTTTAGTCTCGGGATAGCAGCAAAAAAATACAGTTTTGATCAATTTAACTTCGGAATTTCAAAAATCCTAAAACAAGAAACTTTTAGATAAAATTCTTAGCTTTCCATAACATCAAATATTATTCAATTTGGATAAAAATTGAAAGGGTTGTGCATAAAATGGTTCAGATGTCCAAATTAAACACTGCTGTAACTTTAGTCTCGGGATAGCAGCAAAAAAATGCAATTTTGTTCAATTTAACTTCAGAAATTCAAAAATCTCAAAACATAAAACTTTTAGAACAACTTCTTAGCTTTCCAGAACATCAAAGATAATCTAATTTGGATAAAAAATGAAAAAGTTATGCTTAATTTAGTTTCAGATTCAACAACAGAGCAAATAATAATTTTGCTCTCGGGATTGCAATAGAAATACTCAAATTTGAAATAGATAACTTCAAAATTATGAAAAACACAAAACATGAAACTTGTAGCATATGATCTGCGCTTTCCAAAACATCTAAAATTTTCATATTTGGTTAAGAAACGAAAAAGTTATAGCAAAATTAGTTTCAGCCACAATCACAAAACAAATATTACAGCAGTCAAGTTTTTCTAGCAAATTCACCACTGTAAATCGTCATTAACCACACGAATCCAAAATAAAAAGCGTGAGGGAACCCTCACCTTAGATATGCAGCAAAGTTTGGGTTGAAAGCTTCTCCGGTTTGGATCAATTTGATGATTTTGAGGCTCCTTTGTTAGCTTCAGCGGCTGAAAAAGTTGAAACAAGAACATGCAAGAACAAAAGAGAAAGTTATACACAATTCTTATCTAACACTAGGGTTTTGATGATATATTTCTATAGTATTGGTGGAGATTACCTTCTATTCTTGATTTAGATGAATATCTTCTTGAATTAGCAGCAAATTTGGATAGAAATTGATTTAGTTGAGAGTGGCCATTATTTTTTTTTCCTTTTAGTTCTTTACTGTAAGTTTTTCTTTTCTGGAAGAAGATGAACAAAATACGTACAACACTATTATTTCACCGGAAACCTCTAAAGATTAGACTAATGGATAAAATTTCTATCCAAATAAGCCCAAAAGTGCAAATACTTAAACAAAATATAAAGATATGTATGCATTTTCTCTTATTTTAACACTATATACAAACAATTTCAACATTTTTAAGTTAAATAAAATGTATACAATTATTTGTTATGAAAATGAACTTATTATTAGAACAAAATAAACTTAATTTTAGCAATAAAAGCTATTTTTTTTTTATTTAACAATATTTTACAATTTATACAAATTTAAGTGTAAAAACACCATTCTTAACATAACAAACTAAATAAAAATTTCTTTCTTTACAAATAAATTTGCAGTAAACAATTATAACACTTTTTAGTCATCGACTCTTATATTTAAACCATATTTCATCTTTTATTTTAATAAAATACTTATTTTCTCCCTTTTTTAATTCAATAAAAACTTTTATATAAGCAATAACTTACAACATTATTGCATAACTCAAATAAAAAAATCAAAATTTGATCATTTTCTTTTCAAACTTGACAAAATAAAGCTTTAAAACTTTATTTTCAACTATAAATATTTATTCCAACCATTAGATGTTGAAATAAATACTCAATTGATTTATTAACATAAAGTTAACAAAAACCCAATATTTATTCTCAAGTCACATTGTTTATTCGAAATATAAAAATTAAATAAAATTTATTTTCTCCATTTATTTTCAATATTAAATTATAACTAACGTTATAATTTAATATCATAGGTAATCACAAATACCAGGGTTGTTACAGTCGTAGGTGTCGTTTGGCGTTTGTCGGCGATCGACTCGATGGTCGAGGCAGGTTGGATGGTGGTGCAGCATGCACCGTGATTTGTCTGTGCACTGGGTATTTTGTACTTTGGGGAAGACGAGCTTCAGCTCGAAGATGGGTTCGCGTTTTCTCTGAGTCGACTCGAAGATTTTGATAGGGTTGGGGTTTAGCTCGGTGCAGGCTCGTGATGATGCCGTGGTTTGCTCGAGTGCTTTTAGAGTTTGGGCTTCGGGTTAACTACTGTGTAATTATTAAAGGCTAATTCAACTTGTTATTGAATAAATTGAAGTGTAGTTGCAAAGGTAACTCGAGTATGAATAATTGAAAGATCAAGCTTCAATATTGTAAACAAGTTTTAAAGTTAAAAATTTGTTATTTTCAAATAAAGGAAAACCAAACATTTAAAGGTGAAAATTGAATTTATAAATTCAAATTTAAATATGTTTTAAGATGATGTTTTTAGAAAAAAATAATTATTTAATTAATTTTAAAATTTAAATTTAAAAGAGAAATTTGAATTTAATTATTAAATCAAAGATTTAAGTTAAAGTTTTGAAGCAATGTTTTAATAACAGAATTTTCAATTTACATTGAATTAAATAAGTTTAAAATTTGATAATTTAAAATGTTTTTAAATTTGGAAATGATTTATAAATGCTTTTTATTCAAGTAATATTATTATTATGATTTTGTAAACCAAGTTTAATAATTTGTTTTTGAATTAATAAGTTTTAAATAATTCAAATAATTTATTTATGGAAATAAATGAGGTTAAATTATTTGGATAATATATTTAAGAATACTTATTTAATATGATTTGTTAATAAGTTAAGTTTGATTAAAATTTATGGTTTTCTTAATTTATTAAAGATTTTTCTTTAATATTAGAAGTTAATTAATTGATTATTTAATTAATTTTAAATAATTAGTTAATTGTTTATTTAATTATAAATCATCACTTAATTATGGATTAATTAAGTGTAATTACTTAATAAAGTAATTAATGGTTAATTATTGAATTTAATTAAGGAAGTTAATTATTTATGGAAGTAATTAATGGTAATTACTCATGTAGTATTTTAATAGAAGTGATTATTGGTTAATCACTTGATGATATCAATTAAAGAATTGATTAATATAATTGTTGAAGTTAATTATTATGAAGTAATTAATTAATAAAAGAATTAAGGATTTGGTTAATAATGGAAGTAATTACTTGTTAAGTAATTAATTAAGAGAGTAATCAAGATTTATTAATGAAGTAATTAGAGATAATTACTTGTTAAGTAATTAAGAGTTAATTACTTAATTATTTAGTTAATTAATTAATGGGATTAATTAATTAATGAATGAGTTTAACTTAAGATTAATTACTAAATGTAATTAATAAAAATTGTAATTAATTAATAAAGTAATTAATTTAGGTATTTATTTATTTATTAATTTAATTGTTTAATAATTACTTAATGAAGTAATTAAAGATTAATTAATTAGAATAATTAATCAAAGGTTATTGTTATTAATTAGGAAGTGAATCAATTAAGATAAGTAATTACAAGTTGATAATTACTAATTATGATAAATGAGTTGAATAATTAACAAGTTAATTATTTAATTTATTTAAAGTAATTATTAATTAATAAGGATCATTAATTAATGTGATTAATGATATTAATCAAGGTTGATTAATATAAGTAATTAATTTAAGCGTGATTAATTAATTGTAATTAATTAAGGTTTGATATAATTAATTGATTAATGGAAGTAAATGAGGGATCATTGATTTTTGTAATTAATGATAGCAATTGAAAGTTAATTGCTGAATATGGTTAAAGATAATTACTTAAATGTAATTAGGTATAATTAATCAAGGAAGATTAATTAAGGAAGATCATTAGAGATGATTAATTTATTTATTTGGAATAATAATTAAAGAAGAATAATTATGGTAATCAAATTGATTAAGAGATAATCAATTCTGTTTTTGATGATTAATTAATACGGGTTGATTGATTAATATTAGTTAATTGATTGATATTGGATGATCAATATTTGGTGATTGATATTGGATGATTGATACTGGTTGATACTGGATATCTCTGTTATGTGATATACTGTTGTGATATGAATTTTCTTATGAATTATCTATTGTGATAATTAAGATTCATCTATTTGTTTATATATCATCCTGAATATAAGTTAAATGTTTAAACCCTTAAGTACAACTTGGACATTAAAATGGCGTTTGGATTCGGTGAGACTGGGATCGGGTTTCCATATTTGAATATCTGAAAACCACATCGATTCCAATTAAACGTTAGGTCGTGAATCCAAGTGGATCTTTGTGAAGACTCGAGGTGTAAGGGCTATACGTCAGTATAACTCTGTGGGTGATTCCGTAATGAGTTTGACGAATAGTACTTATAGGTTCGAGATGGTGATTTAGAGTGCAAGGGCTATGGCCGTTGACTCTGAGGGTGATTCCAAAATGAGTGCAACGAGATAGTGCCTTCGATTTCGTTCGAACCCGGAACGAAATTGTATGGATTGAATGCTTTCAGAACATCGTCAGGTGGACGATGAGCATTCTAAGATAGATATGTTCTATAAAGGTAATCGTAGCCTCAAGCCTCATCAACCGGGAATGGCTAAAACAGGAGAGGTGCAGAAAGGCTTCGTGGGTAGCTCCCACTGGAGAGAAAGATTTTCCCTTATCTAGAAGTCCCTTTTTATTCAGCTATGTGGGCAATTGGGTCGCGACCAAATGCGGGGTTGTCTTGTTCGGGACTGTCCACTAATGGATGGTTCCGGCTTTGTGTTGCAGGGGAGCGGGCGTACTCCTCGGTACGTTGATCTAGGCCATGTACTATGACGGGCGATACCCCAGTAGCCCTGCCATTGATGGAAACCCATTCTTCCTACGAGACCCTACGGTTTTGATTGTATTACCCACTTTTGTGGCTAGTTGCTGGAATTTAATAACGTAGCAATTTCGGCTATTTCTTATTTACTTGAAAACCCTAGACACTATTATAATATCACTGGATTTCCTATCAAATGTTTTGGTTAGAGTAAGGTAAAAACTTTTCCATGTTTATGTGTGGGAAGTCTTACGTGATACCTTTTCCTTTCATAGGATTTTCTAAAGTTAAGCAATTTTAACCCGTTTACTCACACCAGACCCCTGTCTAACCCGAGTGTTTATTTCCTGTTTAATTAAACTCTTGGGTACTCATATTATGTATGAGTAGTCAAGTGATTCATGTTTTCTTGACGAATTCTGGAGGAGATATGGAGCAAGAGGCTTCCATGTGTAGGTATATTTTAGTTCCGCTGTGTTTGTTTGGTATCTGTATTTGTTGAATTTGAGTTGTATAGTTAGACAGATGATTATAACTGCCTAATATCTGTTGTATAAGTTGTGTACTCTGATGTAATGTGATATTATGTAATATTTTATGTGATATATTATATTTCATTCATTTCGCTGTGAGTTCTCTGATGTTGTTGTCTCTTTCTTTCTCTTTCTTTTCTTCTTCTATCCCTTTCTTTCTTCATTGATGATGCGATGTCCTAGAGATAGGAAGTTGGGTCGTCTCATTTTCAGGTTCGGACGTTCTGCAGCCCATGAGGAGTGCTGGATGGAAGGAATGTATGGAGTTTATTCCACTGTGTATTGAAGTTATCTTGTTTATATTGTGAGACAAGCTGTTACAGCTGTCCAGTTTTGATGAACTCTGATGTATTGTATGTAAGTTTAACAGATACAACTTTCCTTTGTATAAATGCTATTATTTGATATAATATTTGGATCCGCTGCGAATTTGAGATTTCACGTTTTTTTCTGTTTCTTCTTCTACCTCTTTCTTCTTTACCCTAACAAATCTGGAATTTCCGGCATTTGAAGCTCAGCACTTCTAAAGTGAACGTATTAGTGTCGAATTTTCAGGGTCGAAAATTTCGGGTCGTTACAATATTAAAGCCATAAAAACTATGTTTAGAAAGAGTTATTTGCATAGGCTACTAGATTTTAGTGAACACATGAAAACTATATCCAGATAAAGTTATTGACAGAAGTCAATAGGTTCCTAGTCAACCTATGAAAACTATGATAAGATGGAAGTTATTGGAGATACCAATAGGTTCAAGGAGAACCCATTAAATAATGAAGTTATTGGAAAGGCCTAATAGGTTCTTAGTGATCCTGTGAAAACTATTAGACCCGACAGATTGTCCATAAGTTTTAAACAGGTTATTAGTTAGATTATGAAAACTAATAGGTTAACGGTGTCCCTAGAAACTACAACTATGGCAGATAGTCAAATGAATGGGGATGGGTAATCAAGAACTGATTTACATTTCTGCATATTATCATAATATTTTGAATTGTTATGTTTAACCATTGTGGATGTAGGAGTGTAGTATATGGTTATTATAAATTTTTGAGGATACTTGTGGGCAGAAACCCATTCTGCTAAGCGATGTGGTCTCATTAGATGTCTAAATAATTTGAGATGGTAGGTTATTGTTCATACCAGGCTTTATGTCTGACTGGAAGTCTATGTTTTCGCGTTAAACTCTTGGGTGCTCAGTTAACTTTGAGTAGTTTGAGAGTTGAGGTTTCCAGGTTCTCCTTTGAGGAATAAGCTTTCGAAAATGTGCATGAGGCAAATTAGCTAGTAGGAGTTCTTAGCTATTTTGATTCCGCTATGTTTTGTTGTGAAGACAAAGTTGTTTAATTGCCTATATTATACTCTGATCATCCAAGAGGGCATCATCATATGTCGCTCTTGGCATATGTTGTAATAATTATATTTTCCCTTAACATGGTTCTCGAATGTGGGATATTTAATGAATTTGAAATGGAATGAGAAAGTTATTTTAAAATTTTAAAATTTTAAAATTTTTCCATATCCATGTGTTTCTGTTATATCAATATATCTAACATTACCATTGTGACGACCCTGACTCGACCTTCGAAAATCGACACCGAATACGACACTCGTATTCAAATGCCGCAGATCCAAACGTCGAACCTGGTTCGCCGGAGCTTATAACACATTAAGTAAATAACATAGCGGAAGGAAAAGAATATGCATATCAATATACAACATTTGATACAATAACAGATACAACATGAATGATACAACAGAATGGTACAATAGATATCAACATTATCAGAGATACAAAGAATAGCAGCGGAAATAAAAGATAACACCAGCAGCGGAACAAATCTCCAAAATAGTCCTCAAGGAAGAACTCCAGTATCGGGAATCTCCAAAGCACCACTCCAGAATAGCTCGAACTCCCAAATCAAAATGAAGAGAAGCAACTCGATCCAAATGCGATTGCCAAATCCTAAGGCTGAAAGCTATCGAATCTACACCTACTACAGATTATCTGAAAACCCCAACTCTAGACTGCCCGTGTGGGAAAATAGTGGGCACCCAGAGTTTAGGAAAGGAACGATAAACTCCAGGTCAGTCATGGGACTGGTATGAGCAAACAAAAACATTTGGTCTTTTAAAACAAACAAAAGAATTTAAATTTGAAATCCGCAATGCTTTTTGAAAATGAAACCACCATAAGGCCTCCCGCCACACACACAATGCAAACGCAGAATTGGAGGAGATTTCTCCTTATGATAGTCAAATATGCTTGATACGAGAAAATTCTTTGATATTATTATAATAAGTGCAAAGTGTAGAAAATCATTTCGAAAGTAGAATATAAATCCTAGCCAGCATAGACATTCCGAACTATGCCTACTATAGCTACCATTTAAACAGTGGTGACCACCATAAGTAAATGGCAGGTTCTACAACTAAAACCGTACAAGGCACGTATTGGATGAATGGATTTCCAACAAATGGTCAGGCTAAGGAACTTCCTACTGCCACATGGGATCGCCTCTGGTGGGACGTCCCGAGAAACTAACGTTACGGTTATCTCTCTGCCAACACAAGACCGGGTTACCTCTGTAACTAGGAAACTACTACACGAATATGCCATCCCCCGGTCCTTTGGGACCTTTATCCGAGCGCTCGCAACAACCACAAAGTATCACAAAGTAATAGATCTGCAGTATCCACATGAGTAAGTATCTGGGCTCCATACCATGATACCACCCTTTACCAGAAGGGAATGACATACCCTAAAGGGCGCGACCCTCATAACCTTGCCGCATCTTTCCTGTTTCGACCATTTCCGGGGTGTGAGGTCCTGATGCAGTCTCGTCCACAAAGCTACGCTTTGTGCAACAAAGCCATGCTTTGGGTCAACAGATGACCAAAGCAATGATCACAAAGATAAATGATCAAACAAATGATCATATCACAAATGATCAACCAATGATCATCACACAGCAGCACTCAGCATGCCACATTACCAAATTGGGAATATCACTGATAAATATCAACTACATAACCTCTGAGCTCGTACGTCTCAGAGAAGGGTGTTAAGCTAAGAGAATAAATTCTCCGCCACCAAGCAGAAATGTATTTGATAGAGATCAGTTAACATCTCAAAGTGTAATGTCGGACATACAACCATACAAGTCTGTTCCGGGTTCGAACAGAACCGAAGGCACTTCCGAAGAAGCCCTTGCAAATTCGGATAATCCCTAATCACGTCCGGACTTCCCATCACATATGAAGATCTCTATACCGGGGATCAGCCAGTGCAGAGACAATCGATGAGTTACCCTTTTGTTTTCGGAAATATCCGGTCTTCACCACCGGTCTTCAATTGCTATCCATAACGTCGTATCACTATTCGGAATGGGCTATATGACACTAGGTCCTCTCCCGGCTAAACCGAATAATGAGCGCCATATTTTAAAACATATGGATATGGGATTTTAGTTAAGTCACAACTTATAAAATCCAAAACTTTTCTTTCAAATGGTTAAACAAATTACCATTTTAAATCTTTAAACAAAAAGATTTATTTCACAAAGTTTCACCTAGTTTCACAAAGATCTATTCATAGATTCAAAACAACTTCCATTCCAATTGGATTAACTCAATAAATCTTTAAATTAAAGATTTAATTTATAGCTTTCAAAAACCCGTTCCAAAGATTTATTTATAACTTGGAATACCATTTTCATTTCAAAACTTGAATTCCTTTTAACATACATTGGAAATCCATTTCTTAAATGAAAGCTTCTATTATTTGAAAATGACAGTTTTCGTTTCAGAAAAGTCCAATTTATACAAGTTGGAATCTTGGGTTAATTTTAAATTTCAAAACATCACCTTTTAAAATGGTTTAAAAACCCCATATAAACCCATTTATAAGTTGGATAACTTTTTAAAACCCTAGTTTCCAAATCATAGAATTCAATTCAATTATTGAATTCAAATTTTAAATCAAATTATTTAAAATTTCAAAACTCAATCGAGTTATTCAAAATAACTTTTATTTTTGAAATCCATTTTTTTTTTCAAAAACTTCAATTCTAATTCCAAAACTATTTTGGATTCTAAAATTCAAATTTTAAAACAATTTCAAAATCTGTGACTTAACCCATTTCCACGTGCAATCCATATTTGTGTGTGTATAAGTGTGGTCCAGGGGTTCAACACAATAGTGCAAAACATCATCATCACAGATTCAATCATAAAGATAAGCGGTATAACCCATAACGCTTATCTATATTCATAGATTCATAGATAAAGTAAATTATCAATCACAAAAATTCACTAATATGATTCGATGTGGGTTTCGGATAACCAGCTGGGATCCGACTCCCTGTCGCATCGAAATTCAAATGTCGTTTTACGGGTCAAAGGGTTTCATATTCATACAACAGTATATTCATCACAAATATAGCAAATCAGCACAAAGTATCACATAGCATCACATCACATATCAAATATATCAATCCATCACACAACATTCAATAACAATCAGCATCTACAATTAAGATGAATAAACTGGGTGGTTTTAAATTTATTACCTGCATGATTACTTTCATTTATTATTCCTAATTAATTAACTATCCATATTTATTCAATTAATAAATCTTCAATTATTAATTTAAAATCTAATATCATTCAATTAATGATTTCTTAATTACAAATTAATTATTCTAAGAAAAATTAATCTTAAACTTTAATTAATCAAATTAAAACCCTTAATTACTTTAATTAATTATCCACTTCATTAATTAATTAATTATATTAATTATCCATTTGTACTACCTTAATAATTAAATGAATTACAAATCATTATACTTTTCTTTATCTTTAGATAAACATTCCTTATTTAAATTATGCATTTAAAAACAAAATGTTTTTAAATTTACATTAAATTCCATTTAACATTTTCTTTAAACTCAAGACTCAAATTTGTCTTAAATAAGAGTTTAAAACAATACACAACTTAATCTTATATGTTTACAAGAAACATATACTTTATAAATGAGTTTTAAAAAGAATTTAAATTTCAATTCAAATCAATTTAAAAATTACTTAAAAATTTCCAAATTGAAATACAACTTCCATTTCATTTTAGTTTTAACTCTTTAAAACTCTTTCTATAATTTACACCTACAATTCAAATGCAAATCATTTGATCATTAAAAACAATTCAATTTAAACCTTAATTTAAAACTGAAGTTTAAATTTTAAATCCAGATTTTAAAACTCAGAATGAATTCATTTTGAATTCTAATTTTAAATACTTAGCCCTTCAATTTCAAATGCCAAACACAATGCATTTATACTTGAGATTTTGAAAAATCAAATTTAAATTTAAAAGCTTAAATGATTTCAAATCTCAAATAATCTTATTTGAATTCATATTCAAATTTCAAACTTACACTCAGTTTTAAATCTCCACTAAAAAAAAATTAAACCTACCTCTTACATTTAAAAACAGAAACAGTTTTCTGTTTTATAAAAAGAAAATCAAACTTTGAATTTTCCTGAAATTAAATAATTTCAGAAGAACAGAATTCAACTTATTTGAATTCATATTTGAATTGAGTTTCAAAAACCTAAGTTAGATTGTAGTTTGCATTTAATTCAAACCTTAAAAAAACTGGAAACAGGCTCATGTTCCCCTTTCTTTTTTTTTCCTTTTATTTTAAACCAATTTAAAATTTCTGCATTTAAATTATTACAAAATAATAATTCAAACAATTTGAATTCATCCATAGGTTCAAGTTTAAATCCTAAGCTAAACTTCCAGATTTAAATTTAAACTTTACTTCAAATTTTAAAAATAACAGAACAGCTCTGTTATTAAAGCCTGCACATACACACAGAACTCCCTTATTTACTTCGAGTCACTTCTCCTACTACTCCGAGTTATTTGCCAAAAATCCCGAGATCAACCCGAGTCACAATTCCCTGCAACCCAAACATATCCACAACCTGAAACTGCACTTCACCAACCCCACCACCATCACAAACCTGCCAACACCATTATTTCACAACTCCGGCCATCATCATCGACCAAACTCCGGCAGTAACTCCATCACTACACCATCCATCAATTCCCAAAATAGCATGGAACTCGATTCACTGAGAAGTTTGAAATTTACCCAAAACTGTAACCCATATAAACTAGGATTCTTGACAGACATTCCCAAATTTCATTCTCAAATTTGAATTGCAAACAAATTCAATGATTTTCTAGTGATCTATGATATATCTACTACTATCAGAAAACAATTCATCCAATTCAAAAGCAAGGATCAACTGTTCTTGATCAAAAATGTATAATACAGTTAATTTGAAACTGCCTTTTATTCTTGACACTTTAAACTTTAATTTTTGATCTAAAATTCTTGAATTTACTTATGATTAAATTAGTAAACCTGAAACATTAATTCATGATATCTACATTTTCCAAATTTTTACAGAATTTAGTTTATGTTTTATATATTCAAACAACACAGACACTAAAAACAAATAAGAGACTTTTAAATTTTATGTTATCATGAAATAAACAAATTCCACTCAAATGCTAATCTATGATAACATCCAGATCAAGAAGGAAATCTGTTTATCAGTTTTGAACTTCAATCTAAAAAAAATCAGAACCTTGGAATCAAAGCATGCATTGCATTCATATATGCACAGGCAGTAAAAAGAAAACATGTGCAAATCTTTACTTATCAGAAAATCAAGCAAACAATCCTACTTAATTTACTTTAAATTAAGTGTTACTCACAAGCATTAACAAGAAAATAGGTTCAGGAGGGAAAGTTGCTCACCTGGATTGGATATTTGGACAAAGCAACACTGGATGTTGCTTAAGAAGGAACAAAGGAGCATCTTGAGCATGCACATTTTTTTCTTTCTTTAAATGTTTTGAAGCTTAGATCTGTAAGATGTAAATAAGAATCTTTGCTCATCTTTTATTGTATTTGTTTTACTTACTTCATCAATGACTACAAAATTTAATTTACTTACAGTATGATTTCTTATAAAACAGAGAAGCTTTCCTTTTTTTTCCTGCAACTTAAAACAGAAATCAATTTGCTTTGGACTTGATTCTTCCTGCAACTTTATTAATAAAGCTGTTTTTAAATTCTTTGTTTTTATTACTGAATACTAGCATCAAATTCAAATTTTAAAGAAAAGAAATTTCTTGCCTTAATTTGTTTTGAGAGAATTTACACTATCTTGATTCATTACAGGGATGCTTGCACTGCCCTGATCAAAAGAACTTGATTTCTACCTTGCACTCTATTTTCTTCCTGCAACTTATTAATAAAATAGTTTAAATTCTTTTGTTTTTGTTACTGATTCACAACTCAAAAATTCAATTCTTAAAAAAAAAAATGACTTGCCTTTGAAACTGTTTCCAGAAATACTTGGCAAAACTGAAGCCCCTCTCTCTTTATATTTTCTTTTTATAAACCTGCAGTTTAAATTGATGAAATTGTTTAAATATTTTTGCTCAAATACTGTTTAACAATATTTGATTCACATTTTTAAAGAAAGAATTTACTTGCCTTTTATTTATTTCCAGGTCTTCAGTTTTTTTCTTCCAGACTTCTTTTCTTGTTTTCCAAATCTGTTATGCTTGATCCTCTTTACATTGCTTCAAGTTTGTAACTTCCAGATTTGATTTTCGTATTGCAGTTTGAATTTGTTGAAGCTATTGAAAACTGCTCTTGTTCTTTTCTTATTTTTTTGTTCTGGTTTTCAGATTTTTATCAATTTTGTTTCTTTGGTGTTTGAATTTAAACTTGCTGGAAACCAATTTGAACTGAAGTTGAGTTGTTGAGATTTGAAATGCCAAATATTTGACTACCGATTTGTTCAGATTTGGTGAGATGTTTAATATGATTGCATATGGGAAAATGAAGAGTTTTTGAAATTTTTTTATCTTATTATTTTATTAAGGAAATGATGTTTTTATGCCACTTGTTAAAAACAATCTTAAGTTTTAAGATCTTGTTAATTCTTCTACTCCACCCTCATATGTATATGTATGTTCACATGGGTGATTTTTTTACAAGACAAAATAAATTTATAAACTTTATTTATCATTATTTTTTTTTATCATATATACTTTATAAATAAATGTATTTGTTTATTCATTTGTATATGTATGTACATGTTCAATGCTAAAAGAATTTAGTCAACATTTATATATATATATACATATATTATATCTTAATAATTTTTTTTTTTTTAAATGCTACTCATTTTTAAAACACTCATTTTAAATTTAAATTTCAATCTTAAGCTTGAAATACAACATTTGTATTTATTTTACTTTTACAAAATTTTAAAAAGAAATGAATTTATAACAATTTGTACACTCAACAAATAAATCACACATAAATATACATTTCTTAGTTTATGGTGCTTTTGTAAACTTATTTTATTACATCAATTTTATTACAATACATTTATTAAATTCCAAAAGGTAAGTATTTCATATTCATTCTTGTTTTTAAATTTTTTAAACTCAAGTCATCGTACCAATCATATTTTTTTATTAATTCATGAATTCTATTTTTAATGTTTAATATACAAATCATATTCAACTCCTTAGTTTAAATTATTTTATAGATTCTATTTTTAAATCTTTTAATTTAGCTCACATATTAATATAAATATATTTTATACATCTTATTTTTAAATTCAATATTTGTTTACAAAATACTTATTCATAAATCTTAAACCAATCCTACTTTATAAGCTAAATTTTTTTATTCTAGAAATTATCCAATTAATTCATAAATAAATTAGCAATTTATCTTCAAAAATTAATTTAATTGCCAATTTAAACTTGATAAATTTCAGGAATGTTACAGATTTCCCCCCTTAAAAGAATTTCGTCCTCGAAATTGCAAAGAAGACGACAAAGAATAGATAATAGATAAAGAAATGATTGAACAGATCAGATCGAAATATTTATTCTGTATTTGGTCTACCCAAATCAGAATATCAATAATATGAGAACGAACTCATACAATTATTACACAAGATATTTGGGTCCACCTGTCTACGAATATGCAAGGGCATTGATTAGTTTGAAGGAATAACTAATCATTCGTAGAATATATCGGATCCCAGAGAATAGATGGATAGATAGATTCAATCTTCATATTAGTTAACCAGTTTACTTAATTTAAAATTTCCAATTTATTTAATTTTTCAATTTCAAATTCATTAGAGTTTAGATCGAAAAGCTGATAAGAAATCGATGAAGATACAAAGTAAGAATTTTCTACAACGATTCGTAGGGCCACCATCGCATCGAAACTTCTTTCTGGAGCTGTCACGAAGCAATCAAAAGAATTTGTGAATCGAATCAAAGGAGATTGATAGAGAAAAGATATTTCCACTGTTGCAGGGTATTGACCATTTGTAGTGGTACTCCCCCGTCCCCTATCTCGTTCTCTTCTCGCACTCATACTTACTATCGGTGAATAGTAAGAGAATTTACTGAGGCGTTCGAACAGATATCTTAGGGATATACTCATTCTAGGGTTTACTTCACTCTATCTCTAATGAGTTACTTAATGTGTTATACTCCTGAGCTAAGGTTTTAACCATCAGCTCTGATACCACTTGTGACGACCCTGACTCGACCTTCGAAAATCGACACCGAATACGACACTCGTATTCAAATGCCGCAGATCCAAACGTCGAACCTGGTTCGCCGGAGCTTATAACACATTAAGTAAATAACATAGCGGAAGGAAAAGAATATGCATATCAATATACAACATTTGATACAATAACAGATACAACATGAATGATACAACAGAATGGTACAATAGATATCAACATTATCAGAGATACAAAGAATAGCAGCGGAAATAAAAGATAACACCAGCAGCGGAACAAATCTCCAAAATAGTCTTCAACGAAGAACTCCAGTATCGGGAATCTCCAAAGCACCACTCCAGAATAGCTCGAACTCCCAAATCAAAATGAAGAGAAGCAACTCGATCCAAATGCGATTGCCAAATCCTAAGGCTGAAAGCTATCGAATCTACACCTACTACAGATTATCTGAAAACCCCAACTCTAGACTGCCCGTGTGGGAAAATAGTGGGCACCCAGAGTTTAGGAAAGGAACGATAAACTCCAGGTCAGTCATGGGACTGGTATGAGCAAACAAAAACATTTGGTCTTTTAAAACAAACAAAAGAATTTAAATTTGAAATCCGCAATGCTTTTTGAAAATGAAACCACCATAAGGCCTCCCGCCACACACACAATGCAAACGCAGAATTGGAGGAGATTTCTCCTTATGATAGTCAAATATGCTTGATACGAGAAAATTCTTTGATATTATTATAATAAGTGCAAAGTGTAGAAAATCATTTCGAAAGTAGAATATAAATCCTAGCCAGCATAGACATTCCGAACTATGCCTACTATAGCTACCATTTAAACAGTGGTGACCACCATAAGTAAATGGCAGGTTCTACAACTAAAACCGTACAAGGCACGTATTGGATGAATGGATTTCCAACAAATGGTCAGGCTAAGGAACTTCCTACTGCCACATGGGATCGCCTCTGGTGGGACGTCCCGAGAAACTAACGTTACGGTTAGCTCTCTGCCAACACAAGGCCGGGTTACCTCTGTAACTAGGTAACTACTACACGAATATGCCATCCCCCGGTCCTTTGGGACCTTTATCCGAGCGCTCGCAACAACCACAAAGTATCACAAAGTAATAGATCTGCAGTATCCACATGAGTAAGTATCTGGGCTCCATACCATGATACCACCCTTTACCAGAAGGGAATGACATACCCTAAAGGGCGCGACCCTCATAACCTTGCCGCATCTTTCCTGTTTCGACCATTTCCGGGGTGTGAGGTCCTGATGCAGTCTCGTCCACAAAGCTACGCTTTGTGCAACAAAGCCATGCTTTGGGTCAACAGATGACCAAAGCAATGATCACAAAGATAAATGATCAAACAAATGATCATATCACAAATGATCAACCAATGATCATCACACAGCAGCACTCAGCATGCCACATTACCAAATTGGGAATATCACTGATAAATATCAACTACATAACCTCTGAGCTCGTACGTCTCAGAGAAGGGTGTTAAGCTAAGAGAATAAATTCTCCGCCACCAAGCAGAAATGTATTTGATAGAGATCAGTTAACATCTCAAAGTGTAATGTCGGACATACAACCATACAAGTCTGTTCCGGGTTCGAACAGAACCGAAGGCACTTCCGAAGAAGCCCTTGCAAATTCGGATAATCCCTAATCACGTCCGGACTTCCCATCACATATGAAGATCTCTATACCGGGGATCAGCCAGTGCAGAGACAATCGATGAGTTACCCTTTTGTTTTCGGAAATATCCGGTCTTCACCACCGGTCTTCAATTGCTATCCATAACGTCGTATCACTATTCGGAATGGGCTATATGACACTAGGTCCTCTCCCGGCTAAACCGAATAATGAGCGCCATATTTTAAAACATATGGATATGGGATTTTAGTTAAGTCACAACTTATAAAATCCAAAACTTTTCTTTCAAATGGTTAAACAAATTACCATTTTAAATCTTTAAACAAAAAGATTTATTTCACAAAGTTTCACCTAGTTTCACAAAGATCTATTCATAGATTCAAAACAACTTCCATTCCAATTGGATTAACTCAATAAATCTTTAAATTAAAGATTTAATTTATAGCTTTCAAAAACCCGTTCCAAAGATTTATTTATAACTTGGAATACCATTTTCATTTCAAAACTTGAATTCCTTTTAACATACATTGGAAATCCATTTCTTAAATGAAAGCTTCTATTATTTGAAAATGACAGTTTTCGTTTCAGAAAAGTCCAATTTATACAAGTTGGAATCTTGGGTTAATTTTAAATTTCAAAACATCACCTTTTAAAATGGTTTAAAAACCCCATATAAACCCATTTATAAGTTGGATAACTTTTTAAAACCCTAGTTTCCAAATCATAGAATTCAATTCAATTATTGAATTCAAATTTTAAATCAAATTATTTAAAATTTCAAAACTCAATCGAGTTATTCAAAATAACTTTTATTTTTGAAATCCATTTTTTTTTTCAAAAACTTCAATTCTAATTCCAAAACTATTTTGGATTCTAAAATTCAAATTTTAAAACAATTTCAAAATCTGTGACTTAACCCATTTCCACGTGCAATCCATATTTGTGTGTGTATAAGTGTGGTCCAGGGGTTCAACACAATAGTGCACAACATCATCATCACAGATTCAATCATAAAGATAAGCGGTATAACCCATAACGCTTATCTATATTCATAGATTCATAGATAAAGTAAATTATCAATCACAAAAATTCACTAATATGATTCGATGTGGGTTTCGGATAACCAGCTGGGATCCGACTCCCTGTCGCATCGAATTCAAATGTCGTTTTACGGGTCAAAGGGTTTCATATTCATACAACAGTATATTCATCACAAATATAGCAAATCAGCACAAAGTATCACATAGCATCACATCACATATCAAATATATCAATCCATCACACAACATTCAATAACAATCAGCATCTACAATTAAGATGAATAAACTGGGTGGTTTTAAATTTATTACCTGCATGATTACTTTCATTTATTATTCCTAATTAATTAACTATCCATATTTATTCAATTAATAAATCTTCAATTATTAATTTAAAATCTAATATCATTCAATTAATGATTTCTTAATTACAAATTAATTATTCTAAGAAAAATTAATCTTAAACTTTAATTAATCAAATTAAAACCCTTAATTACTTTAATTAATTATCCACTTCATTAATTAATTAATTATATTAATTATCCATTTGTACTACCTTAATAATTAAATGAATTACAAATCATTATACTTTTCTTTATCTTTAGATAAACATTCCTTATTTAAATTATGCATTTAAAAACAAAATGTTTTTAAATTTACATTAAATTCCATTTAACATTTTCTTTAAACTCAAGACTCAAATTTGTCTTAAATAAGAGTTTAAAACAATACACAACTTAATCTTATATGTTTACAAGAAACATATACTTTATAAATGAGTTTTAAAAAGAATTTAAATTTCAATTCAAATCAATTTAAAAATTACTTAAAAATTTCCAAATTGAAATACAACTTCCATTTCATTTTAGTTTTAACTCTTTAAAACTCTTTCTATAATTTACACCTACAATTCAAATGCAAATCATTTGATCATTAAAAACAATTCAATTTAAACCTTAATTTAAAACTGAAGTTTAAATTTTAAATCCAGATTTTAAAACTCAGATTGAATTCATTTTGAATTCTAATTTTAAATACTTAGCCCTTCAATTTCAAATGCCAAACACAATGCATTTATACTTGAGATTTTGAAAAATCAAATTTAAATTTAAAAGCTTAAATGATTTCAAATCTCAAATAATCTTATTTGAATTCATATTCAAATTTCAAACTTACACTCAGTTTTAAATCTCCACTAAAAAAAAATTTAAACCTACCTCTTACATTTAAAAACAGAAACAGTTTTCTGTTTTATAAAAAGAAAATCAAACTTTGAATTTTCCTGAAATTAAATAATTTCAGAAGAACAGAATTCAACTTATTTGAATTCATATTTGAATTGAGTTTCAAAAACCTAAGTTAGATTGTAGTTTGCATTTAATTCAAACCTTAAAAAAATGGAAACAGGCTCATGTTCCCCTTTCTTTTTTTTTTCCTTTTATTTTAAACCAATTTAAAATTTCTGCATTTAAATTATTACAAAATAATAATTCAAACAATTTGAATTCATCCATAGGTTCAAGTTTAAATCCTAAGCTAAACTTCCAGATTTAAATTTAAACTTTACTTCAAATTTTAAAAATAACAGAACAGCTCTGTTATTAAAGCCTGCACATACACACAGAACTCCCTTATTTACTTCGAGTCACTTCTCCTACTACTCCGAGTTATTTGCCAAAAATCCCGAGATCAACCCGAGTCACAATTCCCTGCAACCCAAACATATCCACAACCTGAAACTGCACTTCACCAACCCCACCACCATCACAAACCTGCCAACACCATTATTTCACAACTCCGGCCATCATCATCGACCAAACTCCGGCAGTAACTCCATCACTACACCATCCATCAATTCCCAAAATAGCATGGAACTCGATTCACTGAGAAGTTCGAAATTTACCCAAAACTGTAACCCATATAAACTAGGATTCTTGACAGACATTCCCAAATTTCATTCTCAAATTTGAATTGCAAACAAATTCAATGATTTTCTAGTGATCTATGATATATCTACTACTATCAGAAAACAATTCATCCAATTCAAAAGCAAGGATCAACTGTTCTTGATCAAAAATGTATAATACAGTTAATTTGAAACTGCCTTTTATTCTTGACACTTTAAACTTTAATTTTTGATCTAAAATTCTTGAATTTACTTATGATTAAATTAGTAAACCTGAAACATTAATTCATGATATCTACATTTTCCAAATTTTTACAGAATTTAGTTTATGTTTTATGTATTCAAACAACACAGACACTAAAAACAAATAAGAGACTTTTAAATTTTATGTTATCATGAAATAAACAAATTGCACTCAAATGCTAATCTATGATAACATCCAGATCAAGAAGGAAATCTGTTTATCAGTTTTGAACTTCAATCTAAAAAAAATCAGAACCTTGGAATCAAAGCATGCATTGCATTCATATATGCACAGGCAGTAAAAAGAAAACATGTGCAAATCTTTACTTATCAGAAAATCAAGCAAACAATCCTACTTAATTTACTTTAAATTAAGTGTTACTCACAAGCATTAACAAGAAAATAGGTTCAGGAGGGAAAGTTGCTCACCTGGATTGGATATTTGGACAAAGAAACACTGGATGTTGCTTAAGAAGGAACAGAGGAGCATCTTGAGCATGCACATTTTTTTCTTTCTTTAAATGTTTTGAAGCTTAGATCTGTAAGATGTAAATAAGAATCTTTGCTCATCTTTTATTGTATTTGTTTTACTTACTTCATCAATGACTAGAAAATTTAATTTACTTACAGTATGATTTCTTATAAAACAGAGAAGCTTTCCTTTTTTTTTCCTGTAACTTAAAACAGAAATCAATTTGCTTTGGACTTGATTCTTCCTGCAACTTTATTAATAAAGCTGTTTTTAAATTCTTTGTTTTTATTATTGAATACTAGCATCAAATTCAAATTTTAAAGAAAAGAAATTTCTTGCCTTAATTTGTTTTGAGAGAATTTACACTATCTTGATTCATTACAGGGATGCTTGCACTGCCCTGATCAAAAGAACTTGATTTCTACCTTGCACTCTATTTTCTTCCTGCAACTTATTAATAAAATAGTTTAAATTCTTTTGTTTTTGTTACTGATTCACAACTCAAAAATTCAATTCTTAAAAAAAAAATGACTTGCCTTTGAAACTGTTTCCAGAAATACTTGGCAAAACTGAAGCCCCTCTCTCTTTATATTTTCTTTTTATAAACCTCCAGTTTAAATTGATAAAATTGTTTAAATATTTTTGCTCAAATACTGTTTAACAATATTTGATTCACATTTTTAAAGAAAGAATTTACTTGCCTTTTATTTATTTCCAGGTCTTCAGTTTTTTTCTTCCAGACTTCTTTTCTTGTCTTCCAAATCTGTTATGCTTGATCCTCTTTACATTGCTTCAAGTGTGTAACTTCCAGATTTGATTTTCGTATTGCAGTTTGAATTTGTTGAAGCTATTGAAAACTGCTCTTGTTCTTTTCTTATTTTTTTGTTCTGGTTTTCAGATTTTTATCAATTTTGTTTCTTTGGTGTTTGAATTTAAACTTGCTGGAAACCAATTTGAACTGAAGTTGAGTTGTTGAGATTTGAAATGCCAAATATTTGACTACCGATTTGTTCAGATTTGGTGAGATGTTTAATATGATTGCATATGGGAAAATGAAGAGTTTTTGAAATTTTTTTATCTTATTATTTTATTAAGGAAATGATGTTTTTATGCCACTTGTTAAAAACAATCTGAAGTTTTAAGATCTTGTTAATTCTTCTACTCCACCCTCATATGTATATGTATGTTCACATGGGTGATTTTTTTACAAGACAAAATAAATTTATAAACTTTATTTATCATTATTTTTTTTATCATATATACTTTATAAATAAATGTATTTGTTTATTCATTTGTATATGTATGTACATGTTCAATGCTAAAAGAATTTAGTCAACATTTATATATATATATATACATATATTATATCTTAATAATTTTTTTTTTAAATGCTACTCATTTTTAAAACACTCATTTTAAATTTAAATTTCAATCTTAAACTTGAAATACAACATTTGTATTTATTTTACTTTTACAAAATTTTAAAAAGAAATGAATTTATAACAATTTGTACACTCAACAAATAAATCACACATAAATATACATTTCTTAGTT
Source organism: Allium cepa (assembly GCA_030765085.1). Classification (NCBI taxonomy): domain Eukaryota; kingdom Viridiplantae; phylum Streptophyta; class Magnoliopsida; order Asparagales; family Amaryllidaceae; genus Allium; species Allium cepa. The sequence goes on from CM060937.1 coordinate 311,569,068, forward strand.
TATGGTGCTTTTGTAAACTTATTTTATTACATCAATTTTATTACAATACATTTATTAAATTCCAAAAGGTAAGTATTTCATATTCATTCTTGTTTTTAAATTTTTTAAACTCAAGTCATCGTACCAATCATATTTTTTTATTAATTCATGAATTCTATTTTTAATGTTTAATATACAAATCATATTCAACTCCTTAGTTTAAATTATTTTATAGATTCTATTTTTAAATCTTTTAATTTAGCTCACATATTAATATAAATATATTTTATACATCTTATTTTTAAATTCAATATTTGTTTACAAAATACTTATTCATAAATCTTAAACCAATCCTACTTTATAAGCTAAATTTTTTTATTCTAGAAATTATCCAATTAATTCATAAATAAATTAGCAATTTATCTTCAAAAATTAATTTAATTGCCAATTTAAACTTGATAAATTTTAGGAATGTTACAACCATATTTTGTCGTCGAGGATTAATAACTACCGATGACTACAACATCCGTAGCCATTAGATTTGGGCCTCCAAGTGAGGGATGTTACACAAAAGCTTTCTAAGTTAAAATTATTTTAACTTATTTTAAAGGCATAGAAAATCCCATTAATTTATATTTCATCAACATTATTTTGTGTGAAGCATATATCATGGCATGAGAATTTTGAGTAAAGCAAAGAGCTTATTTTCCTTGTTTAATTACGACTTAAAATGTGTTAGATCATTTGAATGAAATTTTTTCAAGGAAAATTGGATGCATTAGTTAACCCCAAGTGTATGACTCAAATATTAGAAGACAAGATGGGAAAGGTTTAGGGTCGTGCCCTATGCTTTAGATAATTTCCCCGAACTAAAACAAGTCGAAAATTCCAGTGTGCAGGCTTTGTCACAGATGGCACTAAAATTACATTACAAAGAGAAGGGAATATACAGAGTAAAGATAGGTTATTGCCGAGCCTACAAAACCAATAGGATCAGTTGACCGTAGTAGAAGATAGTTAAGGGAAGATGGCCCAATATTGTGTCTAACAGAAGTTAGGTTATTGATTATGTCTGGTAGGCTCGAGTCAGCCAATGGTTAATAATTTTCCAGATAAAACTTTATTGTGGAAAAATAGTCCATTGATTACTTGATTTATATGCATATATGTCATTGCTCTTGCTGTCATAATCAGTTTGATTGCAGGATTTATATTTGCAAAAGATATGCTTTTAAAAAGATATTAGTGAGGGGAAACCCATTCTGCAACGACCCATAAATTTCGACCATTTAATTTGTTAATTTAATTTGATTTTTGTAATTTATGAAGAAAGAAAATGAAAATCTTACAATTTATATTGGAGAGAACGTTAGAAACTAAAAGTTGAAATGGTAATAAAAATCAATTCCTGACAATTGAAATGAAATTCAATTATAGAAATAGTGGAGAACATTACGGTTGGCTAATTTAATAAGATTGTGTAATTAGTACTGAAAGAAATAAAATTTTAAATGGTATAAATGAAATGATAACTGAATTGGATTGCAACGATATAAATGGAAGTAAATTTTACTAAGTGGAGGTCAATATTGAATAAATTAATTAAAATAAAATCTAAATACATGTTTGGATGGAATCAATAATTGATGGATTAAATGGTAAGTAATTAGAATTTAATTCTATAAGATTTGGAAACTAAATGTAATGTAAAGTAATGAGCTTAGTGCAATGCCCATTAATGAACGGAATGAAATGGGACTAATATAAATGTATATTAGGTTATAAATCAATTTGAATGGAAAAAAAACGTAAATACTGATTGATGAATAAATATAAAAGTATAGTAAAGGTTATAATAGTGGGTTACTAGTAAATTCGCTCATTTACCAATAAAGATAATTAGATGTGCCTTGATGATAATTAATAGCATAACGGAAAGAGTAAATGTATTCATTAGAATATTAATTGCAATTGGATAGGGATTTTAAGTAACAATGTTAATGCAAGGTAAGTAATGCAAAATTAAAGTCAATAATAATGAATAGTGATTAATTCAAAATTTGTAACATATATTATAACTTACCTGCTTATTTGTAAATGGAATTAGAATTTATAATAAGTGATAGTAAAATAAATGAATGTTACACTAATGGAAAATGAAATAATGTTCGTTTAAATGTTGAGTAATTATAGGGTCATATTTATTATAAGCGTTACTTTAATAATTATGATCAATTGTGAAATTAATATGAGAAGTATGTAAAGTGATAACTAAAAAGGTAATACGTTATAAATTGATTATAACCTAAACTTAAGTGTAAGTTAAAGGTTGAAATTGAATCTAATCCGTTAAATTAGAAGCTTATTAAAATAAATTGGATTCAATTTATAATAAATGAGTTATTTTTAGAAATTGAAATAAATTCTATAATGGATGAATTAAGTTACTTTAAAATTGTAAATGGGAATTGGTTTAAAGAATTATAAATATCAAAGGAATTAATTGAAATAAAATGGATTTAATATTTAAGAATTACGTAAATATCTATTTCGATGGAATTGAAGTTATTTATGTAATGAGTATGAACCTAATGTTAAATTTACTTATAAAATGACAGTTGATATTGAATGAAGAGAATGCAAATATAAGTGTGTCAATATATTGGAAATCTGTGAATAACAATAGGTTTTATCGAAATTTAATGAAGTCGAACATTTAAATATTTCGTTAATAGAAGTTAAATGGAATGTAAGAATATTTTGGGTAATAGTTGTAAATCCAATATTTTATCCGTTTAATGATAGTAAACTGAAAGATAGAATGAAAGTGAATTTAATAGAATTATTGGAGATTTAATTTATTAATTTGGTATTTAAGGAAACTGAGGTTAGTATTGAATTGATAAATTTTCCTTCTCTAATTTGACATTTAAATCTTGTTTAAACTTCTATAAATGATTAAGAGATATAAAAAGGGATAAAATTTTCAATTATAGGATTGAAATTTAAATATTGAATTTAATTAATTTATTTTAAATTTATTTAATTAATATAAAAATAGCCATTTTGGTAACGGACTTGGATTTCGACGAAACCAATTTCATCGGATCCGTAACAGTGAATTATTATAGGGTTTCAAGTTTCGTAGCGATCGGGCTTGTCGTTTGATCGTACGAATGCGAAATGGCTTGAAATCGATTTAATTGAAATCAAATTGAAATCAATTTAAAAATATTGATTTCAGCATAACTTCTTCATACGGTGGAATTTGGACGTGAAACTTTTTCCATCGCGTTCAGAATATTTTAAAATACCTATTTTGATATATGGGTTTACCCAATTTCGTTCCGGGGTCAGAACGGGCTTTCTGGGCCACGTTAGCGTTAGCACGTTTGTTTATCCGATCCATCTATTCAAATTTCTAACCTACCTATATAAACCCAATTATAAACCCTAGCCTCCATCTATTCTCATTTGTTTGTGCGTTCATTTCCTCAGCTCCTCCTCTTCCCAATGGCTGCAAACCCTGGATCTAAATTCAAATTTCAAAAATCAAATCCAAAGCCTAAAATTTAAAATCCTCAGAAAAATTCCAAAAAAATATATGCTGATGCTCACGACGAGCGTAATTCAATGGTGTAATTCATTTTTCGATTCGGGTTGTAGTTTGACCAAAAATTGGACGTTACAGTTTCGACCGTTCATCACTCGACGACGAACTTCGTCGGATCGAAAATTCCCTTTTGGGTTTTGTAGAGATCGGCAAGTGGAATTCATCGGTGGTAATTGAAAGGTGGATCAACGGTTAGATGTGATGGAATTTTCGATTTAGGGTTCGTTTATGGGTGGCGGACGGTCTTGATTTGGGTACGTTCGACAGCGTATTGTTGCCGCGTGGTGGTCGGGGTCGTAAGGGGAAGGCCGCGCGCGCGAGCCTAGGTGATGGTGGCGAGTCGACGGCGGCGAGCACAAGGCTGGGAAGTTGCATGCGTTAGTTGTTGTAGCATGCGTGGGTTTCTAGAGGGTGCATGTTTACTGGAGAAGGAGGAAGGTTGACGTGGCATAGAAATATGGTAAATTATTATTTATTTAAATGTCGTTTCAAAGGTTCTAACTAGCATAACTTTTACATACAATCTCGGATTTACGCACGATTTTTCTTGTTAGCTTCGTAATTAAATTCCGGAGATTTTGACACTTGTTTGGATGGATTTGGAGACTGTGAAATTTTTGGGTTTAAATTGGATTTAAATTCAATTTAAATCCAAACGGTGAGTGTTTTAACCCTCTCGCAACTTCTAAAATCTCCTATGTCTGTTAAATTGACTTAAGATATGAGTAGAAATTTATTTATGACTGTTTGGCATGTTTTATTCATCATCTCTGTTATCGCATTTATTTAATTTAACTGTTAATTAATTTTATTATTGCATATAAATTGACAGTTAAAATTTATTTATTTGCATATAAACTGATAATTAAACAGTTAATAAATTTATTATTCAATATAAACTGTTAGTTAATAACTGTTATTTATTACCTGTTATATTTTATAAGCTATATATTGACGTTTGTTTAAATTGGATGATGACTGTTATAAATGGTTGATGATTGATATTTGGATGAATGGATGCTATATTTTACATTGGATAAACTGCAAGTTATTATGCATTTTCATTTCATTCGGTATTGCGGTTTGAAATGATATACAACCGCATTTTTATTTTTAAATTGCGGATTGAAATGAAAAATATCCGTATCACTTGACCATAAGATATAAAATGATATACAAGCACCATGGTATATATATATAAAAATATTTTGAAATGATTTTTCTATGGTTTGGATAGGATACGGTTTAACAAATATTTAATTTTAATATTTTAAAAATCTTATTTTATATATACATATATAGATAATGTGACGACCCGACTTCCCACTCCCGGAAAATCGCATCATCAATTAAGAAAGAAAGGGATAGAAGAAGAAAAGAAAGAAGAGAAAGAAGAAACAATACTAGAATCTCAACAGCGGAACGAATAAATTATATTAACAACATAAGTATTTACATAATACACAATACCAATCAGAGATACACAGCATACACATCACATATACTAGACAGTTATAAACACCTGTCTAGTATTTACAACTCAATACAATCACAATCACAGAGAACACACAGCGGAACTATATATCTACAACGCAGAAGCCTCCTGCTCCATTGCTCCTCCATTATTCGTCAAAGCTAACCTGAATCCCTTGGCTACTCGTAAATATTTGAGTACCCAAGAGTTTAAGAAAACAAAGATAAACTCTGGGTCAGACATGGGTCTGGTGTGAGTAAAAGGTTAAGGTTGCTTAACTTAAAAAACTTTGAAAAGAAAAGGTATCACGTAAGACTTCCCACACATAAACATGGAAAAGCTTTTACCTTACGCTAACCAAAACATTTGATAGGAAATCCAATGATATTATAATAGTGTCTAGGGTTTTCAAGTAAAATACAGAAACAGCTGGAATGCTTACATCTCACGTTCCAACATAGTTGGGCACAACTAATACGTACGGTACTTATTTGATTTTGGATTCCATACAATGACAGGGCTACTGGGGTACCGCCCGTCACAGTACGTGGCCTAGATCACCGTACCGAGGAGTAGTCCCACTCCCCTGCAACACAAAGCCGGAACCATTCCTTACTGTATAGTTCCAAACAAGACAACACCGGCAGTTGTTGCAATCAACCGTCCACATAATCGAATATATAGGGACTTCTAGACAGGGATCAATCTCGCCCTCCAGTGGGAGCTACCCACGAAGCCTTGCTGCACCTACCCTGTTTTAGCCATTCCCGGTTGATGAGGCTTGAGGCTACGATTACATTTAGAGAACTCATCTCTCAGAATGCTCATCGTCCACCTGACGATGTTCTGAAAGCATTCAATCCATACAAGTTCGTTTCGGGTTCGAACGAAATCGAAGGCATTATCTTGTTACACTCATTTTGGAATCACCCTCAGAGTTAACGATGATAACCCTTGCACTCTAAATCACCATCTCAAATCTATAAGTACTATTCCGTCAAACTCATTACGGAATCACCCACAGAGTTATACTGACGTATAGTTCTTACACCTCGAGTCTTCACAAAGCTCCATTTGTATTCACGACCTAACGTTATTTGGAATCGATGTGGTTTTCGGATATCCAAATATGGAAACCCGATCCCGGTCTCATCGAAATCCAAAGCGAGTCTTTTAGGTCCAAGTTGTTTTAAAGGTTTAAAACAATTCAATTCAATATTATCTATATATACACAGATAGATAATTATCATAATAGATAATCTATATTATCAACTCAAACAGATAATCATATTATCAACTTAATGCAACCATAACGTCCAAATCACATAATATCATATATCTCATAACTGAGATCTCAACCATTCAGGGTAATAAATATCAATCATCATTCATAAGCAATGACTTATAAATCATCATTCTATAATTAATTTAAAATGAATTAAATTAATTACTTCTTCCTTAATTAATTTAAAATGAATTAAATTAATTACTTATCCATATAAATCTTGCTTACACATCAATTAATTAATTATAAATCAATCAATCAATTACTCTTAACAATTTACCCAAATTAATCATCTTGATTTACCTTTAATTACATTCAAGTAATTAACCTCTAATTAATTTTATCAATTAATTAATCCAAACCAAACCCTGTAATTAACTTGTAATTACTTCATAAATAAATCCTTAATTAGTTAACTAATACCTTCATTGATTAATTGTTCTTAATTAATCAATCCTTAATCACATCATTAATTATTTAAATTAATGATCCTAAATTATTAATTTAAAATAACTCCATTAAATTAATTATCAATTATCTCTATTGATTAATCATTCTGGATTAATCACATTAAGTAATTAACTTAAATTAATTACATCTCCTAACCATTTTCAAATAACTCAATTTTCTAAATCTAAACTAATTACACTGAGTAATTAATTATTAATTACTTACTTAAGTAATTATTCAACATATAAATTACATATTAATTACACTAAGTAATTAATTTCCAAAACTCCACCATTAAATCACATCTAGTAATTTATTTCCCTAATTACTTCACTAAGTAATTTTCCATTTTTAATTACATTGGTAATTATTTTTCAAATCAACCAGTGATTAAATTAAATTAATCAAACTTGATTAATTAACTTAATAAATCAACAATTTAATTAATTACAATTAGTAATTAATTTCCTTAATTACTTTCATAAAGTAATTTACTTAAACAATTCAAAGGATTATCTTAAATTAATTAATCCAATTAATTATTACAATTAATTACATTAATTAATCTAAAAATAATAATATTAAGTTAATGACCAATAACAAATTCTTTAGTTACTTCTCCAAAGTAATTAACTGAATTAATAAATATTAATTCTTAATTTATTTATAAAACTCATTAATTAATTTCTAATTTTTAAATTAATCAAGTGATAATTAAAAACTTAATTAATTTCTAATTTCTTGATTAATATAATTCAAATCATTAATTAAATAATCAAATCTTATTTGAATTAATTTCCAAATCACACTTTAATCAAATTTAATTTACTTAAAACTTTTAATTAATTAAATACACCCTTAATTATTTAATTAATATCCTAATTATTAAATTATTAAATTAAATAATTAAAATCTTAATTACCTAGATTAATTAATAAATCATTAAGTTCATTAATGATTTAATTATCACTATCAAAATAGATTAAAAACAAATTGCTTTTAATTTTTCTAAACTCCATTTTAAATTAAAATTAAAATGAAATTTAAACTTAAACAAGATTTTAAATATTAAAAACTCTTTAGTTTTCATTTTATAGATTCACTTAACTCTTAAAACAAATTTTAGAAAAATCATTTAACTTAAGCCTATATTCAATTTAAATAAATTTAAAATACCTTAAATATTTTAAATAATATTGAAACATATAAATTCAAATCTTATTTAAATTATAACCAAAATTCAAATAATGTTTTCAGTTTTAGATTCAAAGATTTAAATTTAAAACTCTGTTTTAAATTTCATTTCATAAGTTATAAAATTCTAAAATATTCCACTTGATAATAACATTTAAACTTATAATTTATTTTTATTTGAAACATTCAAATTCAACTTCTAATTTGAATTCAGGTTTCAAATTCAGATTTGACTTAGAAATTTAAATCTTGTTTTAAATCTTATTTCCAGATTTTAAAAAAAAAATCACTTAATATAAAACTGTGCAGATTTAATTATTTATCAAATACTTTATTTTATTACTACAATTTATTCAAATCTGGAATTCAAATCTATTTGAATTCAAAGTTTAATCTTACTTAAGTTTATATTTAAACTTGCTTTACTATTTTTAAATTTAGTTTTAAATTCAAAAAAACCTGAAACAGATCAGGTTTCAGGAACAACCTGAAAACAAAATGTACCCGAGTCAAAACAATTTCACTTCGAGTCATTTCACACTAAACTTCGAGCAAAAACAGATATGACCTGAGTATTCCCCGAGCACCATCTTTATCCCATTCCAGAACAACAACCCTCTGTTGGCTATTGTGCACATGCACAGTGCCTGTGGATGATTCCGATCATCCACGATGATCAACCCTACTCCACAATAAACTCCAAAGCCCAGCTTGATCACCCAATCATCAGGAAAATCTCGAATTCAAAATCGAGTATAAAAACACAACCTGTACACTTCAACTTGGGAACACAGCATATCTCCCAAATCCTAAACCTGTCAACGACGAATCCTCCCTCCTCCGACCGCCAGAATGTCAACACCTCTGGCCTTACAATCACCAACCCCCAAACTATCATTTCCCAAAGCTACGTTGAACTCGATCACCTCTACAAACAGTGGTGATCGATTGTAACGACCCAGAATTTTTATTAATTAAAATTTGAATATTTAATTAATTTTAAATATTAATAAGTGAATTTATTAGTCGAATAAATTTTAATTTGAATTATTGGATTTAATTGAATAATTAAATCGATAATTTAATATGTGAAATTATGGAAAATATTGAAAATTGAGTTAAATATGATTGAAAATGATTTGTAAAATTTTATTTTATCATATTGGAGTTAGAATGATATTTTAGAACTTTTAAAATTGAATTAAAAGTTAATTTGTGAAAATTGAATATTTTAATATTTAATAATCGACTGTAAAATAGCCAATTTTTAAACAGTCTCAGAATTGAACGAAACCAGTTCCATTAGATCCGTAATAGTTAGTTATTACTGGATTTCAATTTTCGTGTCAATCGGAGCTATCGTTTGAGCGTGGCAGCTCGAAACGCATCGAATTGTTTTTAATTTAAATTTGGCGAGTTAAAATAGCCATTTTTCAAAAAGTCTCGGATTTTGACGAAACCAGTTTCATCGGATCCGTAATGTGATATTATTGTAATATTTCAAATTTCAAGTCGATTGAATTTATCGTTTGTCCGGTACAAATTAAAACGCCTAGAAATCGATTTGAATCGGTTTAATTTAAATTGAACGTTTTTAGCTATAACTCGCACAGATGTCCGAATTAGCTTTCGAAACCTATTCCATTGTGTCCGGAACGCGGGATAAACCCTAGGAACGTCAGTTTCGGCGCGTAAATCGGAGTTCGGAATTTCCGGATGAATAGTGTTCGATTTTCTTCTATAAATAGACACCCCTCTCTCTCATAATAAAAAAAAATAAAAACCCTAGGGCTAAAACGCAGCCGCCACCTCCTTTTCAACGGCCAGAAACGTCCCAACTTCCACCTCGATTATCTCCTCATCCATTGACATTTACCAACAACTTTCAACTAACAAATCGTAGAGGATGGTGAGATCTTGGATGTCAACGGTGGAGATGTGATTTGGAGTGACGTGGTGGCCAGAAATCGAGCATGAAGTGCACACGGTCGGCCTCGTTTTGCGTGATGGGGGCTTGACCGAGCTCCATGATATTATGGCCGAAGGTGGAGCATGGGGAGGCGCACGATGTGGAGTAGTTTGATCGTGTCGAAGTGGTGTGTGGCGATCGATAAATTCAACCCTAAATTCGAAGTGTATGGGTTCATGTTGCGGCATGTTCTGTAGATGGAACGAAGAGGAGAGAAGGGGGAGTGCGCACGGTGATGATGGGGGGGCAGTGGGATCCAATGGCCAGAAACTGATTTAGGTTTATAATTTATAAAATTTAGTTGTAAATTGGTAAATATAAATCGTGTAAACTTCATAAAATCATAACTTTTTCATACGAGCTCGAAAACGCGCGAAACTAGTTGCGTTGGAATCGTATCGTCGAGCACTACGCGATGCAACTAATTTGGAGTCGTTTGGAGTTAGTGAGAATTTTGGGTAAATTTAAACGCGCGTTTAATTTTGTTCGAAATAAATCGCTAAAACGAAATTAAAACCAAGGTGAGAACTTCTCACTCAATCGAATCGGTTTCGATTTTATTTTAAATAGTTAGATTTAAAATATTTGAATGCATGTTTGAATGATGATTGGTATCTATTGATTGTTAAAATAGACATTATACGCCGTTAGTAAGCGGATGTTATTTATTAAAAACATATACCGCGAATATTTCATAAACAGTGAAATTGGTATTATATATAATATCAATATATATATATATTGGCATATGTATATATTGCAGTTGATTGATTTCCTATATTTTTTAGCGGATGAGACCCTATTACGCCGTTATTAAGCGGATAATATTTAATAAAAACATATACCGCGATAATTTCGTACTGGAGCGAAATTGGTATTGTGCTAATGTTTGTGGATGCAGGAAAACAGGTTGGAGGGATCCAACTGGATTCCTCAACAGTTTTTATTTGATTTCAGATATTTTGATATTTGATGGATTATCATATACGATATATGATGTCGTTGTAGTCGTGGTTGACTATTTGGTGTGTAGCATCATTGGACCCAAATTTTGGGATTTTAAAATGATTTTAAAAGTGATTTTGAAAATATACTATATTTTTGGAATTGATCCATTATAAATAAATAAACGTTATAATTTTTAAAGTTATAAAAATTATGATTTTGTGAAATATAGTTAAAAGTTGATTTTTGAGAAATATGGGATTTATGATTTTATAAAATAGTTTAAATTGGATTTTTGAATATATTATAAAAGTTTAAAAATAGGATTTATAAAATTTGATTATTTTATAAATCAAAATGGTGAAACTATAAAGGAAATTAAAGACGTTTTAAAAGAATAATATAAATTGATTTATATTAAGAGATTTATAATTGGATATTTATAAATTGAAATATTGACATTATAAAACGAGTTTTTATAAGTGTTTGAATGAAGTGAAAATGAATTTAGTAAATGAATGAAATTCATAGAATTATAAACGGTTAAATTATAAATGAAATTTTATAAACAGTAGGGTTATAAAATTTATAAAGTTATTAAAAGAATGGTTTTGGATAAATCATTGAATCCTATAAGTTATAAGACTTATAATTATGAAGTTCAAAGGAACGAATTTTGCAAACAAAATAAATTATAAGTATTTAACTTATAATGTGAACTTTTGGTTTATAATTGAGTTATAAATCGAATAGGTTAATAAAGGAAATTTATAAAAGGAAGTTGTTATAAAATAAATAGAAATGGAATTTATAAACGTTGTTTTATAAATCCGCAAACGACTTATTTTGATAAGTAAATTGTTAGAACTTATTGATGGAGTTATATTAACGTTCTAGACAGTGAATAATCCTTTGAAATGAAATGAATAGAAATGATGAAATTTGTTAACGAAGTATATTCACGTTTTTGAATAGTGAATATTATGTTAAAGAAATTGTTTTGGATTTGATGTTTTAAATAGAATTAAAACGATCTAACGATGTTTTTAAAAGGTGTTGAGATTCGAAACCATAGATTTCAACATTCATTGTTGAAATAGACGTTTTCGAGAAATTAAAAGGAAATGGTGGACTATAACACTGTTGTTATAGTAAATGATTTCCGAAAGGAAATGTTTTGTATAGTATTGGGATTTATATATCTATTTTAATTTCGAATCCCTATACTAGTGATTTTGGGTTGTCGTAACGATGTTTTACGCAACATTCGTTTTGGCCCAAATAAATATGTTTAAGAGAATGATTTCCTTAAAGAATGAAATATATACTTAATCTCGATTTAAGTATATTGAATATTTTCCAAAGGTTGAAAATAAATAAAATTTGTGAATTACTTATGAATAAATAAGTATGGAAATGTTTTTCCAATGTGAAATGAAACGTTTTGAGAATTTATCTTTTTGAAGATAAATTGAAATGAATAATTGAAATGATATGCATGAATATTTTGAAATATAAATTCATTATGGAATTTATATGTGAAAAGTGGAATTAGTTTGAAAATAAATATTGATTTATTTTTGAAGTGTTGAAATTATATATCTTGTAAAGATATTTTGGAAAATAAATAATTTGGAAAATTATTTGGAATCTGGTGATGTGTGCATATCCATTGATAGTTCAATAGCCGACTATCAATATTTCCCTTTGAATGGGTATTTGATGTGATTTGATTGAATTTGAATGCCACACTTATTTTTGAATAAGCGCTCACTATTCGGGTTAACCGGGAAAGGACCATGGGGTCGTATAACCCATTCCGAATATGTGATACGTCGTTGTGAATTGCATTTGAAGATCGGTGTTGAAGACCGGATATTTGCGAGAGCGATAGGATGACCTGTCGATTGACTCTGCACCGAGTTGCTCCAGTATAGAGTTCTCCATATGTGATGGTGAATCTGATCAGGATTGTGGATATCCGGATTGCAAGGACTTATTTGTAAGTGCCTTCGATTTTGTTCGATCCCGGAACAGACTTGTATGGATTGTATGTTTGACATTACAAGTTGAGATATAAAGCCGATTTCTTTCAAATATATTTCTGTTGGTGGCGGAGAATTTATTCTTTTAGCTTAACACCCTTTTCTGAGACGTACGAGCTCAGAGGTTATATAGTTGAAGTTATCAGCGATATATTCCCAATTTGGTAATGTAGCATGCTGAGTGTTGCTGAAATGATCATTGTGTTGATTATTTGTGATAGGATCATTTGTTTGATCGTCTATCTTGGTGATCATTGTGTTGATCATTTGTTGACCCAAAGCATGGCTTTTGTATAAAGTATGTTTTTGTGGACGTGAATTCGTCGAGCCTCACATCCCGGAAATGGTCAAATCAGGAAAGATGCGGCAAGGTTATGAGGGATAGCGCCCTTTAGGATATGTGCATTTCCTTCTGGAAAAGGGTGGTATCATGGTATGGAGCCCAGATACTTACTCATGTTGAAACACTTTGTTTTTATGATTGTGTGAATTGATTAGAGAGCTCTCGGATAAAGGTCCTAAAGGACCGGGGGATGGCAAATTCGGTCAGTTGTTACTCAGTTAGGGGTAACCCGGCCTTGTGTTGGCAGAGATCCGGTTTGGTTCTCGGGGATGTCCATCCAGAGGCATTCTCATGTGGCAATGGGAAGTTCCTTGGCCTGGCCATTTGTTGGAAATCCAATTCCCAATACGAAACTTGTACGGTATTAGTTGTAGAACCTATCATTCACTTATGGTGGCGCCCCACTGTTTGGATGATAGCTATAGTAGGCATACGATAATGGTCGTATGTTGGCTAAGATTTATATCTTTATTTTCGAAATGAATTTTTCCTACACTATGCACTAGTAATAATATCAAATGTTATTTTAAATGCGTATCAAGCATCTTTGACTATCATAAGGAGAAATCTCCTCCGATTCTGCGTTTGCATGTGTGTGTGTGCGGGAGGCCTTATGGTAGTCTCATTTTTAAAAGCATTGCGAATTGAATTTAAAAATATTCCTCTATTTTGATTTTAAAGTTAAATAAATTGTTTTGAGTTCTCACACCAGTCACATGACTGACTTGGAGTTTATTGTTTTCCTTCCTAAACTCTGGGTGCCCACCAATTTCCACACGGGCAGTGAAGAGTTAGGTTTATCAGGATATTCCGGAATTCTGGAGTTGCTGGAGGCAAGCTGGATGGCATGGCGTATTACTAGTATATAGTATTTCTTTTCCGCTATTTGATGTTGTATGTTGTTGTACACTCTGATAATATGATGAAATGAAATGAAATGTAATGTAATAACTGATATAGTTCTTTGTTTATAGATTATTCATTTATTATTATATGTTGTTCCGCTGCGAATTGTGAGATTATGATGTTGTTCTGTTGTTTCTATTTTCTGTTTTCTTTCTCTATATCTTATCTCTCTTCTTCTACTTCTTTTCTTTTCTTAAATTCTTTTTAAAAACCCTAACCTTTCGGTTTTTCGGCAACGAAAAATCGCAAGCGTTACATTTGGTATCAAAGCTGTTGGTTAAGCGACAACCATGGTTCTGTTGGGTATTACTCATTAGAGATAGAGTCAGCAGTACTCTAGAATGAGTTTGAGTGTAATAATAGCTATGAGAGCGTATTTGTTAGTGAATATAAAATTGTTTTATATTGTGATGATTGGTTTGTTGAGTGGTATATAGATTCTGGTTAATACGAGTAATTAACGTTGTTGATAGGGATCTATAAACACTTGAATAGAACAATTCGACACAGTATTGTTTTAAATTGGGTAAATGGAATAATTTTACCTTGATTATATTCTTATATATAAAGGAATAATTTTTCAGAATTATTAAAGTGTATGTAAGTTGATTGTTTAGTTGTTTGAATAATCCAAATAAAAGAATAATTGTATAAGCAAAAGAATTATAAGAATTGAATTATAATTAAAGTGATTTACAATTGTGAAATAAACTTATATATATAAGAAGTAAAATTATATGAATATGAGTTGTAAATAAAAGTGATAAAGGTGAACTTGAGTTATATAAATGAAATTCAACTTTAGAAATTGAAATTGTTGAATGGAATGATTGGATTGAATGATTAATCAATTAAATGTGAATAATTGATATAGAATAATGAATATAAGTGTTAATTCATTAAAATTCTAATGTTATTGGTGTTAAATCAAATTGAATGAATATAAGCAAAGGAATTTGGTCGTAATCAATATATATTGGTTGTTAGTTGATTGTATATAATTCATTAAGTATTAATGAAATTGAAAGCTATGAAATTGAAATTCAATTGGAAGTTAAGTGAATCTTGAATAGAATTGAATTTGATTTGGAAGTGAACCAACTTGAATATGAATTAGTGAATATAAACTAATTGAGAATAAATGTTAATTGGTTGATGGTTGAATATATATTGCTATGGAATGCATTTCTATGTTGACATATATAGTTATTATGTTGCTATATGTTGTATATTGAGATTATTTTCATATATGCAAGTTCTCATGTTGTTTATTGAGTGTTAGTAGGTGCGGATCGCGTTTGCTTCGCATTTGGAGCACGCTTTCGCGCTATATTAGCCGTATATGCTCGCTAATAAAATATAAGGTACATATCTCGGATTAAATATCGTACTTTTACATTTTTTTCCCTTCGGGATGCCTCATTACTTGATGAAATGTATATTTGTGATATATATACTGTCTTTTTTTTTCGGATCGAGCCGCGCAAAGGAGACTATGGCGAATTTTTCCGGAAATTTAAGGCGTTAGAAAAATTGGAAAAAATTTGGAAAATTTTTGAAAACTTAAACTTTGATTTGAAATTAAAAGTTAACAATAGTAGTTGTTTTTAAAAGATAACTAAGTATGATTTGGAAACTTAGTAAAGTTATTGTAAGAAGTTTAACTATGAATTTTGGGAAAGTTAATACATTCTGTAACTTTTCTTACTTGTTAATTTCGAGGACGAAATTCTTTTAAGTGGGGAAGATTGTAACGACCCAGGATTTTTATTAATTAAAATTTGAATATTTAATTAATTTTAAATATTAATAAGTGAATTTATTAGTCGAATAAATTTTAATTTGAATTATTGGATTTAATTGAATAATTAATCGATAATTTAATATGTGAAATTATGGAAAATATTGAAAATTGAGATAAATATGATTGAAAATGATTTGTAAAATTTTATTTTATCATATTGGAGTTAGAATGATATTTTAGAACTTTTAAAATTGAATTAAAAGTTAATTTGTGAAAATTGAATATTTTAATATTTAATAATCGACTGTAAAATAGCCAATTTTTGAACAGTCTCAGAATTGAACAAAACTAGTTCCATTGGATCCGTAATAGTTAGTTATTATTGGATTTCAATTTTCGTGTCAATCGGAGCTATCGTTTGAGCGTGGTAGCTCGAAACGCATCGAATTGTTTTTAATTTAAATTTGGCGAGTTAAAATAGCCATTTTTCAAAAAGCCTCGAATTTCGACGAAACTAGTTTCATCGGATCCGTATTGTGATATTATTGTAAGATTTCAAATTTCAAGTCGATTGGATTTACCGTTTGTCCGGTACAAATTAAAACGCCTAGAAATCGATTTAAATCGGTTTAATTTAAATTGAACGTTTTTAGCTATAACTCGCACAGATACCCGAATTAGCTTCCGAAACATATTCCATTGTGTCCGGAACGGGGGATAAACCCTAGAAACGTCAGTTTCGGCGCGTAAATCGGAGTTCGGAATTTCCGGATGAATAGTGTTCGATTTTCTTCTATAAATAGACACCCCTCTCTCTCATAATAAAAAAAAATAAAAACCCTAGGGCTAAAACGCAGCCGCCACCTCCTTTTCAACGGCCAGAAACGTCCCAACTTCCACCTCGATTATCTCCTCATCCATCGACATTTACCAACAACTTTCAACTAACAAATCGTAGAGGATGGTGAGATCTTGGATGTAAACGGTGGAGATGTGATTTGGAGTGACGTGGTGGCCAGAAATCGAGCATGAAGTGCACACGGTCGGCCTCGTTTTGCGTGATGGGGGCTTGACCGAGCTCCATGATATTATGGCCGAAGGTGGAGCATGGGGAGGCGCACGACGTGGAGTAGTTTGATCGTGTCGAAGTGGTGTGTGGTGATCGATAAATTCAACCCTAAATTCGAAGTGTATGGGTTCATGTTGCGGCATGTTCTGTAGATGGAACGAAGAGGAGAGAAGGGGGAGTGCGCACGGTGATGATGGGGGGGCAGTGGGATCCAATGGCCAGAAACTGATTTAGGTTTATAATTTATAAAATTTAGTTGTAAATTGGTAAATATAAATCGTGTAAACTTCATAAAATCATAACTTTTTCATACGAGGTCGAAAACGCGCGAAACCAGTTGCGTTGGAATCGTATCGTCGAGCACTACGCGATGCAACTGATTTGGAGTCGTTTGGAGTTAGTGAGAATTTTGGGCAAAATTAAACGCGCGTTTAATTTTGTTCGAAATAAATCGCTAAAACGAAATTAAAACCAAGGTGAGAACTTCTCACTCAATCGAATCGATTTCGATTTTATTTTAAATAGTTAGATTTAAAATATTTGAATGCATGTTTGAATGATGATTGTTATCTATTGATTGTTAAAATAGACATTATACGCCGTTAGTAAGCGGATGTTATTTATTAAAAACATATACCGCGAATATTTCATAAACAGTGAAATTGGTATTATATATAATATCAATATATATATATTGGCATATGTATATATCGCAGTTGATTGATTTCTTGTATTTTTTAGCGGATGAGACCCTATTACGCCGTTATTAAGCGGATAATATTTAATAAAAACATATACCGCGATAATTTCATACTGGGGCGAAATTGGTATTGTGCTAATGTTTGTGGATGCAGGAAAGCAGGTTGGAGGGATCCAACTGGATTCCTCAACAGTTTTTATTTGATTTCAGATATTTTGATATTTGATGGATTATCATATACGATATATGATGTCGTTGTAGTCGTGATTGACTATTTGGTGTGTAGCATCATTGGACCCAAATTTTGGGATTTTAAAATGATTTTAAAAGTGATTTTGAAAATATACTATATTTTTGGAATTGATCCATTATAAATAAATAAACGTTATAATTTTTAAAGTTATAAAAATTATGATTTTGTGAAATATAGTTAAAAGTTGATTTTTTAGAAATATGGGATTTATGATTTTATAAAATAGTTTAAATTGGATTTTTGAATATATTATAAAAGTTTAAAAATAGGATTTATAAAATGTGATTATTTTATAAATCAAAATGGTGAAACTATAAAGGAAATTAAAGACGTTTTAAAAGAATAATATAAATTGATTTATATTAAGAGATTTATAATTGGATATTTATAAATTGAAATATTGACATTATAAAACGAGTTTTTATAAGTGTTTGAATGAAGTGAAAATGAATTTAGTAAATGAATGAAATTCATAGAATTATAAACGGTTAAATTATAAATGGAATTTTATAAACAGTAGGGTTATAAAATTTGTAAAGTTATTAAAAGAATGGTTTTGGATAAATCATTGAATCCTATAAGTTATAAGAATTATAATTATGAAGTTCAAAGGAACGATTTTTGCAAACAAAATAAATTATAAGTATTTAACTTATAATGTGAACTTTTGGTTTATAATTGAGTTATAAATCGAATAGGTTAATAAAGGAAATTTATAAAAGGAAGTTGTTATAAAATAAATAGAAATGGAATTTATAAACGTTGTTTTATAAATCCGCAAACGACTTATTTTGATAAGTAAATTGTTATAACTTATTGATGGAGTTATATTCACGTTCTAGACAGTGAATAATCCTTTGAAATGAAATGAATAGAAATGATGAAATTTGTTAACGAAGTATATTCATGTTTTTGAATAGTGAATATTATGTTAAAGAAATTGTTTTGGATTTGATGTTTTAAATAGAATTAAAACGATCTAACGATGTTTTTAAAAGGTGTTGAGATTCGAAACCATAGATTTCAACATTCATTGTTGAAATAGACGTTTTCGAGAAATTAAAAGGAAATGGTGGACTATAACACTGTTGTTATAGTAAATGATTTCCGAAAGGAAATGTTTTGTATAGTATTGGGATTTATATATCTATTTTAATTTCGAATCCCTATACTAGTGATTTTGGGTTGTCGTAACGATGTTTTACGCAACATTCGTTTTGGCCCAAATAAATATGTTTAAGAGAATGATTTCCTTAAAGAATGAAATATATACTTAATCTCGATTTAAGTATATTGAATATTTTCCAAAGGTTGAAAATAAATAAAATTTGTGAATTACTTATGAATAAATAAGTATGGAAATGTTTTTCCAATGTGAAATGAAACGTTTTGAGAATTTATCTTTTTGAAGATAAATTGAAATGAATAATTGAAATGATATGCATGAATATTTTGAAATATAAATTCATTACGGAATTTATATGTGAAAAGTGGAATTAGTTTGAAAATAAATATTGATTTATTTTTGAAGTGTTGAAATTATATATCTTGTAAAGATATTTTGGAAAATAAATAATTTGGAAAATTATTTGGAATCTGGTGATGTGTGCATATCCATTGATAGTTCAATAGCCGACTATCAATATTTCCCTTTGAATGGGTATTTGATGTGATTTGATTGAATTTGAATGCCACACTTATTTTTGAATAAGCGCTCACTATTCGGGTTAACCGGGAAAGGACCATGGGGTCGTATAACCCATTCCGAATATGTGATACGTCGTTGTGAATTGCATTTGAAGATCGGTGTTGAAGACCGGATATTTGCGAGAGCGATAGGATGACCTGTCGATTGACTCTGCACCGAGTTGCTCCGTTATAGAGTTCTCCATATGTGATGGTGAATCCGATCAGGATTGTGGATATCCTGATTGCAAGGACTTCTTTGTAAGTGCCTTCGGTTTTGCTCGATCCCGGAACAGACTTGTATGGATTGTATGTCTGACATTACAAGTTAAGATATAAAGCCGATTTCTTTCAAATATATTTCTGTTGGTGGCGGAGAATTTATTCTTTTAGCTTAACACCCTTCTTTGAGACGTACGAGCTCAAAGGTTATATAGTTGAAGTTATCAGCGATATATTCCCAATTTGGTAATGTGACATGCTGAGTGTTGCTGAAATGATCATTGTGTTGATTATTTGTGATAGGATCATTTGTTTGATCGTCTATCTTGGTGATCATTGTGTTGATCATTTGTTGACCCAAAGCATGGCTTTTGTATAAAGTATGTTTTTGTGGACGTGAATTCGTCAAGCCTCACATCCCGGAAATGGTCAAAACAGGAAAGATGCCGCAAGGTTATGAGGGGTAGCGCCCTTTAGGATATGTGCATTTCCTTCTGGAAAAGGGTGGTATCATGGTATGGAGCCCAGATACTTACTCATGTTGAAACACTTTGTTTTTATGATTGTGTGAATTGATTAGAGAGCTCTCGGATAAAGGTCCCAAAGGACCGGGGGATGGCATATTCGGTCAGTTGTTACTCAGTTAGGGGTAACCCGGCCTTGTGTTGGCAGAGATCCGGTTTGGTTCTCGGGGATGTCCATCCAGAGGCATTCTCATGTGGCAATGGGAAGTTCCTTGGCCTGACCATTTGTTGGAAATCCAATTCCCAATACGAAACTTGTACGGTATTAGTTGTAGAACCTATCATTCACTTATGGTGGCGCCCTACTGTTTGGATGATAGCTATAGTAGGCATACGATAATGGTCGTATGTTGGCTAAGATTTATATCTTTATTTTCGAAATGAATTTTTCCTACACTATGCACTAGTAATAATATCAAATGTTATTTTAAATGCGTATCAAGCATCTTTGACTATCATAAGGAGAAATCTCCTCCGATTCTGCGTTTGCATGTGTGTGTGTGCGGGAGGCCTTATGGTAGTCTCATTTTTAAAAGCATTGCGAATTGAATTTAAAAATATTCCTCTATTTTGATTTTAAAGTTAAATAAACTGTTTTGAGTTCTCACACCAGTCACATGACTGACTTGGAGTTTATTGTTTTCCTTCCTAAACTCTGGGTGCCCAACAATTTCCACACGGGCAGTCAAGAGTTAGGTTTATCAGGATATTCTGGAATTCTGGAGTTGCTGGAGGCAAGCTGGATGGCATGGCGTATTACTAGTATATAGTATTTCTTTTCCGCTGTTTGATGTTGTATGTTGTTGTACACTCTGATGATATGATGAAATGAAATGAAATGTAATGTAATAACTGATATAGTTCTTTGTTTAAAGATTATTCATTTATTATTATATGTTGTTCCGCTGTGAATTGTGAGATTATGATGTTGTTCTGTTGTTTCTATTTTCTGTTTTCTTTCTCTATATCTTATCTCTCTTCTTCTACTTCTTTTCTTTTCTTAAATTCTTTTTAAAAACCCTAACCTTTCGGTTTTTCGGCAACGAAAAATCGCAAGCGTTACATCGATTCGCTTCACCCTGTTAAAAACTAGGGTTACAAATTTAATTTGATCACCGCTGCCAACCCGGTCATCTTGATCACCACCTGACAATTTCCTCGGCCTCACCATAAGCCATACTTCCTCCAGTAACTACCCCGACCCCCCCCCCCCCCCAAATCCCTAATTTATCTAAATTTCTCAAATTCCTCTCTTCCAGAAAGAAGTGAACTACCCCAAAAATCTTTAACTAAAAATTCTGTTTTATGATTTAAAAATCATGTTTTCACTTAAGTTTCCAGATCACAATCTTAATTTAATTAATCAAGGATTTTAAGTTTTAATCAAATTCATATTTTCCTGATCATATTGGGTTTCCAGAGAAAATTGTATCTGTTTTAACTTAATTAAAATTTTAAACTTAAGCTTATGATTACACAAACAATTTTTGTTTATATCACAATTCATAACAATGCTTAGTTCATGAGATAGGGGATTTAAATAAAAAAAAGAACCGAGTTTAGTAAGAAATAGAGGGGTGAAATATACTAGCAGACATGCACACAATATCATCCACATATCTACAAATAATTCATAGATATATATAGACAAACTTACTCATCCCAAGTCATATTCATTATAGAAGTCAATCATGCAACCATGTTGCTTAAATTATTTTAACAAAAATGTTACTCACTTGATATTCAGAAGAACAGGGCACTTTAGATTTAGTAAAACTTTTAAATCCTGTCTTTTAAATGCAGCAGTGTTATGCAAGTGAAAATGAAGGGCCGCTGCTTCATATCCCAATCCACACGCATGTAGGTCATTCCAGAGATGAAATGCAGATATTTGAAAGGTTACAGACTTGAGATTGCAGAAATTTCCAGGTTTGTAAGAATGCAGTTTTGAATGAGAAATGATCTAGATTTTAAATTTGCTTTTTGAAATGAATTTGCAAATATGTTTTTGTGGGGTTTCAGATTTTTGAATGAAGTGTTTTCTTTTGTTTCAACTAGCATTTGATTCTAAAAAAAATAAAGGAAAGTGGAAAATGTTATAAAAGGCTGAAAATATATAAATAAAAATAAAGAAAAGAATAAAAACAAATGACACTTGTCATTGTGCTTGATTCACCATTTAAAACATGTAGTTTGATTTGTTAATATGATAACACTTGTCTTGTTTAATTATGTTATATATTTAAATGTTTATAAAAGGGTTTTCTTAATTTATTTTATGTTAGAATGAATATATATATATATATATATATGATTTACTTCTTTTAAGAAAATGTAAATAAAACTATTTATAATTTAAAACTTACAAAATATTTTAAAGAATCAATAAATTTGAATTTCAAAATAAAATTGCCAAATCAAATTAATTCTATGAAATCAAAATAAAAATCAATTTATTCAAATTAAAAATGAAGATTCTATTTTTCCTTTATATTTATGAAAATAGAATATTTATTAATAAGGTTTGAAATAACAATTTACAAATTCTATATGATTTATAAGGAAATTATAAATCACTTTTATATTTAAATGAATTTAAATCACATGCTATCTTATATTTTAACCTATATAAAATATTTTCAATTCATATTTAATCAAATAATATTTTAAAAAGAGATAAACAACTTTTATTTAAATTTAAAACAAAAATTAAACTAAGACTAATTTTAAACAATTTAACACTTATTATAAATATTTACAAATCAATAAGTTATTAATTTAAATAGGTTTTTAAAAGCTTAATATTAATTTAAAACAAAATTTACTAATTACTCAATATTTTATTAGAATTAAAAACAAACTTCATTTATTATTTTCATTCCAAAACAAAGATAAACTACAATATATATATACAAATATATATACATTATAATTTAAACATTTATTTTAATTTTTAGAAGACAAATCATAAATTAAATATTTATTTATTCTGATTATTAAATCAAAACATATTTTATTAATCAATATTGTCAATATCAATTTAATTTTATATAAAGATTATTAAATTGATATTGTCTAAAATTCAGGGATATCACATTCCTTCCCCCTTAAAAGAATTTCGTCCCCGAAATTTAAAACAAAGGTAATTTAACAACCTATTTTAGATTTTAATTTTAAAACCAAGCATATATCAAACATATGCTAACAACCATAGCAATCAATTCGTCCAATCAAATAAAATTAACTACCCAGACAAAATTCTGGATAGAGTTTCCTCGAGTTTCCCAAGTAAACACCGGGTTACTCGCCCTATAAAACTCAAAAAATCAACTCTACTAAGCTACAGAACTCCTACTCATCTATATCTATAACTGAACAAGACATCAGACTACAGACAAGTCTGACTTAACCACCAAAATCTCCCAAAACAGCTGATTCCAAAACTAGAAATAGATATACACGTACTCCCTCAGAGACACGTGAAACTCAACGAATTCCAGTTGTCCAAATTGGCAATTCAATCCAAATAATCAAACACTTATCCAAAACATCTCAGAGCTAGCTTACCCAACCCTACCAAAATTCATAGCTTCTAAAGACTGAGAAACTTATCCAAATCAGATCTTCGACTACCTGACTCTTACGTGATCAGCTTAATCCTTGCTGACGTCTCACGAAACAAACTGGACCAAATCCAATCCACCAGAATGATCCTCCTCGATCAATCAAGATCAAGAACAACTCCACTCACAACCATCAGAAGAAAACAATTTCTCCTATCCGGAAAAGAAAAACAGATGCACTCCAAAACTGCTCCCACTGCACAACTCTGATATGGAGTAGAAAAGAATGCTGATGAAGAACACAAGCACATCTGGACAGAAAAACCAAGAAGATCTCTAATAACCAAGAGAAAACTCAGAAGTTCCTCAAAACCTGAGTTGCTTCAACAAACTCCATCTCAAGAAACCAACCTTCAACTAGTTGAACCACCGGTACCACTGAATCTCTAGATGAAGACAAACTCTAACTTCCAGGAAACATCCAGAATAAATCTCCAGCAATTCATGAGAATACCCAATCATCGCAAGTCACTTTTGCGATCAACTCAATCTAATTCCAAAGAAAACTGTTCTCTCTAAACCAATCAAAACAGCTTATGCTTGTCTTGCCAATCCATCGAAGAAATGGATTCTACTCTACTGCTTCTGAACTCCATCTCCAGAAAACTGCTTAGCCATAAGATCTCCTTGCCGATACACAGAATACTCCGAGCTATACTGTTGCCACAGATGCCAAAGAATTCCAAAACAAAGCTCTCCGAGAAACTCGGACTTCAAAGCAAACAGAAACTCAAGCTGAACATAGCCACAACACTGAAGCAGACTCACTTCCTTAAACTTGTTCCAAAGAAATTACCTTCGAAAATATCTATAGTCACTGCATCTCATCATGCAGCTACTATTCCTTGAGATATCAAGATATCATCACTCACTTTTGTTCAGCCAACAAATCCAAACTCTACTCATTCAACTTCAAAGATATACTCCGAACCTTAACAGGTTATCTTCAGAGATCAATGAAGTCCTTGCAAAGGTCACTTGAGACGGTATTAGGTCTACAGTCTCGACAAATACACTTCCAACCAAACATTCAAACTCCATCCAGTGGTAGTCGCGTTACACACACCACTACCTCAATCTACCTTTAAATTTATATTGGAAAACCCGAACAGGTGACCCAACAGATAGGTAGAAATAAATATATATATATATAAATATAATAAAAATTACAAATACGCTCTCTCAAGAAAGACACCACTCCAGAGCCTAGGTATTCACTCAACCTAATGCTCTGATACCACCTGTGATGACCCGACTTCCCACTCCCGGAAAATCGCATCATCAATTAAGAAAGAAAGGGATAGAAGAAGAAAAGAAAGAAGAGAAAGAAGAAACAATACTAGAATCTCAACAGCGAAACGAATAAATTATATCAACAACATAAGTATTTACATAATATACAATACCAATCAGAGATACACAACATACACATCGCATATACTAGACAGTTATAAACACCTATCTAGTATTTACAACTCAATACAATCACAAACACAGAGAACACACAGCGGAACTATATATCCACAACGCAGAAGCCTCCTGCTCCATTGCTCCTCCATTATTCGTCAAAGCTAACCTAAATCCCTTGGCTACTCATAAAAATTTGAGTACCCAAGAGTTTAAGAAAACAAAGATAAACTCCGGGTCAGACATAGGTCTGGTGTGAGTAACAGGTTAAGGTTGCTTAACTTAAAAAAACTTTGAAAAGAAAAGGTATCACGTAAGACTTCCCACACATAAACATGGAAAAGTTTTTACCTTACGCTAACTAAAACATTTGATAGGAAATCCAATGATATTATAATAGTGTCTAGGGTTTTCAGGTAAAATACAGAAATAGCTGGAATGCTTACATCTCACGTTCCAACATAGTTGGGCACAACTAATACGTACGGTAGTTATTGGATTTTGGATTACATACAATGGCAGGGCTACTGGGGTACCGCCCGTCACAGTACGTGGCCTAGATCACCGTACCGAGGAGTACTCCCACTCCCTTGCAACACAAAGCCGGAACCATTCCTTACTGAATAGTTCTAAACAAGACAACCCCGGTAGTTGTTGCAATCAACCGCCCACATAATCGAATATATAGGGACTTCTAGACAGGGATCAATCTCGCCCTCCAGTGGGAGCTACCCACGAAGCCTTGCTGCACCTCCCCTGTTTTAGCCATTCCCGGTTGATGAGGCTTGAGGCTACGATTACCTTTAGAGAACACATCTCTCAGAATGCTCATCGTCCACCTGACGATGTTCTGAAAGCATTCAATCCGTACAAGTTCGTTCCGGGTTCGAACCAAACCGAAGGGATTATCTTGTTACACTCATTTTGGAATCACCCTCAGAGTTAACGACGATAACCCTTGCACTCTTAATCACCATCTCGAATCTATAAGTACTATTCCGTCAAACTCATTACGGAATCATCCACAGAGTTATACTGACGTATAGTTCTTACACCTCGAGTCTTCACAAAGCTCCATTTGTATTCATGACCTAACGTTATTTGGAATCGATGTGGTTTTCGGATATCCAAATATGGAAACCCGATCCCGGTCTCATCGAAATCCAAAGCGAGTCTTTTAGGTCCAAGTTGTTTTAAAGGTTTAAAACAATTCAATTCAATATTATCTATATATACACAGATAGATAATTATCATAATAGATAATCTATATTATCAACTCAAACAGATAATCATATTATCAACTCAATGCAACCATAACATCCAAATCACATAATATCATATATCTCATAACTGAGATCTCAACCATTCAGGGTAATAAATATCAATCATCATTCATAAGCAACGACTTATAAATCATCATTCTATAATTAATGTAAAATGAATTATATTAATTACTTCTTCCTTAATTAATTTAAAATGAATTAAATTAATTACTTATCAATATAAATCTTGCTTACACATCAATTAATTAATTATAAATCAATCAATCAATTACTCTTAACAATTTACCCAAATTAATCATCTTGATTTACCTTTAATTACATTCAAGTAATTAACCTCTAATTAATTTTATCAATTAATTAATCCAAACCAAACCCTGTAATTAACTTGTAATTAATTCATAAATAAATCCTTAATTAATTAACTAATGCCTTCATTGATTAATTGTTCTTAATTAATCAATCCTTAATCACATCATTAATTATTTAAATTAATGATCCTAAATTATTAATTTAAAATAACTCCATTAAATTAATTATCAATTATCTCTATTGATTAATCATTCTGGATTAATCACATTAAGTAATTAACTTAAATTAATTACATCTCTTAACCATTTTCTAATAACTCAATTTTCTAAATCTAAATTAATTACACTGAGTAATTAATTATTAATTACTTACTTAGGTAATTATTCAACATATAAATTACATATTAATTACACTAAGTAATTAATTTCCAAAACTCCACCATTAAATCACATCTAGTAATTTATTTCCCTAATTACTTCTTTCCATTTTTAATTACATTGGTAACTATTTTTTAAATCAACCAGTGATTAAATTAAATTAATTAAACTTAATTAATTAACTTAATTAATCAACAATTTAATTAATTACAATTAGTAATTAATTTCCTTAATTACTTTCATAAAGTAATTTACTTAAACACTTTAAAGGATTATCTTAAATTAATTAATCCAATTAATTATTAAAATTAATTACATTAATTAATCTAAAAAAATAATATTAAGTTAATGACCAATAACAAATTCTTTAATTACATCTCCAAAGTAATTAACTGAATTAATAAATATTAATTCTTAATTTATTTATAAAACTCATTAATTAATTTCTAATTTTTAAATTAATCAAGTGATAATTAAAAACTTAATTAATTGTTAATTTCTTGATTAATATAATTCAAATCATTAACTAAATAATCAAACCTTATTTGAATTAATTTCTAAATCACACTTTAATCAAATTTAATTTACTTAAAACTTTTAATTAACTAAATAAACCCTTAATTATTTAATTAATATCCTAATTATTAAATTATTAAATTAAATAATTAAAATCTTAATTACCTAGATTAATTAATAAATCATTAAGTTCATTAATGATTTAATTATCACTATCAAAATAGATTAAAAACAAATTGCTTTTAATTTTTCTAAACTCCATTTTAAATTAAAATTAAAATGAAATTTAAACTTAAACAAGATTTTAAATATTAAAAATTCTTTAGTTTTCATTTTATAGATTCACTTAACTCTTAAAAAATTTTTTAGAAAAATCATTTAACTTAAGCCTATATTAATTTAAATAAATTTAAAATACCTTAAATCATTCAAATAATATTGAAACATATAAATTCAAATCTTATTTAAATTACAACCAAAATTCAAATCATGTTTTCAGTTTTAGATTCAAAGATTTAAATTTAAAACTCTGTTTTAAATTTCATTTCATAAGTTATAAAATTCTGAAATATTCCACTTGATAATAACATTTAAACTTATAATTTATTTTTATTTGAAACATTCAAATTCAACTTCTAATTTGAATTCAGGTTTCAAATTCAGATTTGACTTAGAAATTTAAATCTTGTTTTAAGTCTTATTTCCAGATTTTAAAAAAAATCACTTAATATAAAACTATGCAGATTTAATTGTTTATTAAATACTTAATTTTATTACTGCAATTTATTCAAATCTGGAATTGAAACTATTTGAATTCAAAGTTTAATCTTACTTAAGTTTATATTTAAACTTGCTTTACTATTTTTAAATTTAGTTTTAAAATTCAAAAAAACCTGAAACAGATCAGGTTTCAGGAACAACCTGAAAACAAAATGTACCCGAGTCAAAACAATTTCACTTCGAGTCATTTCACACTAAACTTCGAGCAAAAACAGAGATGTACTGAGTATTCCCCAAGCACCATCTTCATCCCATTCTAGAACAACAACCCTCTGTTGGCTATTGTGCACATGCACAATGCCTGTGGATGATTCCGATCATCCACGATGATCAACCCTACTCCACAATCAACTCCAAAGCCCAGCTTGATCACCCAATCATCAAGAAAATCTCGAATTCAAAATTGAGTATAAAAACACAACCAGTACACTTCAACCTGGCAACACAGCATATCTCCCAAATCCTAAACCTGTCAAAGATGAATCCTCCCTCCTCCGAACGCCAGAATATCAACACCTTCGGCCTTACAATCACCAACCCCCAAATTATCATTTCCCAAAGCTACGTTGAACTCTATCACCTCTACAAAGAGTGGTGATCGATTCTCTTCACCCTGTTAAAAACTAGGGTTACAAATTTAATTTGATCACTGCCGCCACCTCGTTCATCTTGATCACCACCTGACAATTTCCTCGGCCTCACCATAAGCCTACTTCCTCCAGTAACTACCCCGACCCCCCCCCCCCCCAAATCCCTAATTTATCTAAATTTCTCAAATTCCTCTCTTCCAGAAAGAAGTGAACTACCCCCAAAATCTTTAACTAAAAATTCTTTTTTATGATTTAAAAATCATGTTTTCACTTAAGTTTCCAGATCACAATCTTAATTTAATTAATCAAGGATTTTAAGTTTTAATCAAGTTCATATTTTCCTGATTATATTGGGTTTCTAGAGAAAATTGTATCTGTTTTAACTTAATTAAAATTTTAAACTTAAGCTTATGATTTCACAAACAATTTTTGTTTGTATCACAATTCATAACAATGCTTAGATCATGAGATAGGGGATTAAATAAAAAAAGAATTGAGTTTAGCAAGAAACAGAGGGGTGAAATATACTAGCAGACATGCACACAATATCATCCACATATCTACAGATAATTCATAGATATATATAGACAAACTTACTCATACCAAGTCATATTCATTATAGAAGTCAATCATACAACCATGTTACTTAAATTATTTTAACAAAAATGTTACTCACTTGATATTCAGAAGAAACGAGCACTTTAGATTTAGTAAAACTTTTAAATCCTGTCTTTTAAATGCGGCAGTGTTATGCAAGTGAAAATGAAGGGCTGCTGCTTCATATCCTAATCTACATGCATGCAGGTCATTCCAGAGATGAAATGCAGATATTTGAAAGATTACAGACTTGAGATTGCAGAGATTTCCAGGTTTGTAAGAATGTAGTTTTGAATGAGAAATGATCTAGATTTTAAATTTGATTTTTGAAATGAATTTGCAAATATGTATTTGAGGGGTTTCAGATTTTTGAATGAAGTGTTTTCTTTTGTTTCAACTAGCATTTGATTCTAAAAAAATAAAGGAAAGTGGAAAATGTTATAAAAGGCTGACAATATTTAAATAAAAATAAAGAAAAGAATAAAAACAAATGACACTTGTCATTGTGCTTGATTCACCATTTAACACATGTAGTTTGATTTGTTAATTTGATAACACTTGTCTTGTTTAATTATGTTATATATTTAAATGTTTATAAAAGGGTTTTCTTAATTTATTTTATGTTAGAATGAATATATATATATATATATGATTTACTTCTTTTAAGAAAATGAAAATAAAACTATTTATAATTTAAAACTTACAAAATATTTTAAAGAATCAATAAATTTGAATTTCAAAATAAAATTGCCAAATCAAATTAATTCTTTGAAATCAAAATAAAAATCAATTTATTCAAATTAAAAATGAAGATTATATTTTTCCTTTATATTTATGAAAATAGAATATTTATTAATAAGGTTTAAAATAACAATTTACAAATTTTACATGATTTATAAGGAAATTATAAATCACTTTTATATTTAAATGAATTTAAATCACATGCTATCTTATATTTTAACTTATATAAAATATTTTCAACTCATATTTAATCAAATAATATTTTAAAAAGAGATAAACAACTTTTATTTAAATTTAAAGCAAAAATTAAACTAAGACTAATTTTAAACAATTTAACACTTATTATAAATATTCAAAAATCAATAAGTTATTAATTTAAATAGATTTTTAAAAGCTTAATATTAATTTAAAACAAAATTTACTAATTACTCAATAATTTATTAGAATTTAAAAACAAACTTCATTTATTATTTTCATTCCAAAACAAAGATAAACTATAATATATATACAAATATATATACATTATAATTTAAACATTTATTTTAGTTTTTAAAAGACAAATCACAAATTAAATATTTATTTATTCTGATTATTAAATCAAAACATATTTTATTAATCAATATTGTCAATATCAATTTAATTTTATATAAAGATTATTAAATTGATATTGTCTAAAATTCCGAGATATCACAGTTAAATTATTAAATTTAAGCTATGTATAATTTGTTAAATAAACTAAATAAGTTGAATAATGGAGTTTTAATGATTTAAATCAATCTAGATTGGAAGGTAAATTGAAAATTTAATTGGAACTGAGCGTATTTAAGAATTAAACTCTATAAGTGATGTAACTTATTTAAACTTGGAAATTTAAAAGGTATGATATTTATAACTGGATTTTTATTCAAGATAAATTAAATGAATATTTCTAGAATAAACAAATTGAAGGAAATATTTAATTGTTAGAAATTTTGAGTTTTATTTTATGGATTTATTTTATGAATATTTCAAAACTAAATAATAGGACAATAAATTGTTGAATAGAATTTCCAACCTTAAGTTTTGAAATTGTTAAATACTCAAAGTTAGGAATATAATGAAATTGAAGTGGATTATTTAACTGAACGTGAATTTAAATTTTTTGGATTTAGACTAAATTTTAAATGAATAAGATTGTAAAGTCGTGGAAATTATTTTATTTTATAAAGTAATTTTAAACTCAACTATTTTATTTTATATACCGTTTGAATATCCAAAACCATTCAAGTTTTAGAAGTTATGGTTTTAAAGCTATGAATTTTGAAGTATTATGTTTTGAAAGTTATAATTCAAATGTCCAGTTTCCAGATATTAAATTATTTTAATGCAGTATGATTTTGTAAAAGGAATGTATTTGAAATAAAAATGATATTATTGATTTGGGTTTTATAAAAATAATAACAAAATGAGTTGTTTGGAAATGGAAATGATATCGTATTTATGGGTTTTGAAATGGATAAATATATTTGGTTTTAAAGTATAAACTATTTTAAAGACCACGGTGTTATAATAACGTTTGGTTGTTAAAGAGACTAGGATCGGAAGTGGTCATACTCTCTGCCAACTCCGAAAACCACTTTAACAACAATATACGCGGTGGAGACTCCAGAATGAAGTAGGTTGGTGGCGGCGTTTTGTGTAAGGTAAATACGTGGACCCAACTCCCGTGAGTTGGCATAAGGTGGCTAAAACAGGAGCGATCGACGGGTTAATGAGGTAGCACCTTTGATCGGACACTTCCCTTCGATATTATACTCTGACTTTGGATTGATTCGGTGGCTACCTTCACTTTTGATTTCTTTGATTTAGGGGAGTTTGTCCGAGGTGGGCGGTAGCTGCGCGCTACGTGTTACCACCGACCCGGAAGCGTAATTGGTATATCTACCCTGACATTGCCTAGTTGTGTCGTGTCACCTACCCTATCGCGCCTTGTACGAGTTTCTATTTGTGTCGTACCTATGGAGTATCATCTGGTAGCCTCCCGATCAGGAGGTATTACGGTACTGTATAGACTATTGGCATTTTACGTGTAAAGGTGGAAAGTGTAAAGCCTTAACGCTATTTAAAAGTAAGTTATTTTACAATTAGACACTATTATAATAGCGAAATATACTACATAGTAAATAGTTTAACGGATCCTTAGGAGATGTAAATCCCGAGCATCTCTTGAGTTACTGCACTCATATTTATTCCTGTTAATTTAACTCACATAAGATCTTTTAGTTCTGACTCGAGTGTTTTGTCTTTTCAATTCGCTCGGGTCAGTCCGAGCGTTTTAAGATTTGAAGATTTAGCTCTGGAGGACGAAGACGAAGATTTGTATTATTATTATTTGTCTTATTGCACTAAACTCGTACTGTTCCGCTGCACTATTATTGGTATGTGTAACTCTGATATGTATTATATAAATATAATCAAATGTTTTGTAAACAGATTTATAAACTGTATATTCGATTATTATATTTTATCCTTCCGCTGTGAGACTCTGTTTATTTTATTTCTTTCTTGTTTTTTTTCTTATTTACCCCATAACAATCCGCCCTTCTATATGGTTTGAATTGGCACGTGTGTCGATTTAAATCGTGTGTAAAGGCAGGATGTTACATCTGGTATCAGAGCTTTGGTTTAGCGATAAACCTTAGCTTTGTGGGGTTTGACTCTTTACTAATAAGGTAATAATACCCTATAGGAGTCGCTGAGTGTATATATATGAGAGGGCGTATTTGTTAGTGTTATAAAAAGATTTTTATATTGTGTTAATCTGTGCCATTTTGTATTTATAAATTCTGGTCGATGCATGGGACGCTGTGGCATCAATAGGGATTTCTAAACACTTAATAGGACAGACCGACATAATATTTTTTTTATATAAGTGAATGAAATAATTTTGCCTATTATATTTTCTATACATATAAAATTAAAAAATTTCAAATGATATATATATTTGGCTGCAATAGATTGGTTGTTAGGTAATAAAGTGTATAAATAATAATAGAAATAAGATTGAAAAATAAGATAAATGAAATTTGGAAATTTAGAACTTAAGATCTGGGGTTTTGAAATTCTTCGAATAAATTTTTGGAATATAATAATATTGTTTATAAGCACTTTCTGATATAAATATTTCAATATAATTCGAAAGAATTGTTTTAAAGAAGATTTTGGAAAATAAGTTTTCTACTTTCCTCTCTGTCGCTGGAAAATAATTTCGGTGATGGCGCCCGCATCATCGACTTTCATTTTCGAGTTTCAAAAGGGGAAAGCCACTGTAGTAGTTCTACTGCAGATTCATTTTTGAAAAATTTATAAATTTTGAATTGTTTTGAATATAATTAGAGATATATAAGTTGTAAGAATATATTTATCTATTGTTTTAAAATAAATTGAAAATTTAACCCGGTATTAAATTCTTAAATTTCCATTAATTAATTGTTTCAATTATTGTAGTGAAATTAAAGGTAAAGATTATTGAACAATGAATGAATTAAAAAAATTGAGAAAAACTTGTGTAACTTTCAATTACATTCTTTAAGAGCATATATATATAACTTACCAAATATTAAAAGTTGAAATGTTTAATAAGAGATTGTAATAGAATATTATACAAGTAGAAATTCGAAATAATGAAAGTATACAATGAAATCGCTATTAAAGGAGAATTTAATGTTGTAAACTTAAGTTATAATTGAAATTTTACCAAGTAAATATAATTAAAGGTAAGTATGACAAATAGATGATTATAAACTTAAGTAATTAAAGTGTATATAAATGGGTTCATGCAATAATAAATGAATGAATAATTATAACGAAATAAAAAGGAACTGGCATGACCTGAGTTAATGGAAATGAATGATAATAAGTAGTAAGTGAAAATAAATAAATGTAATATAATAAAGAGAAATTGCAAACTTAAGAAAAAGGGTTGAAGTTATTTCTAAATAAAATTGAAAGAAATAAATGAAAATAAAAAGATAAACCGTTATATGAATGGAAAAAAAATTCAAACAACAAAGGTATGTAATGAAATTAATAGTAGGTTAAGTTGATTGTTGTTTGGATTTGTTGTTGTTTAGTTGATGGTTGTTTGGGCAAGGATACTTTAAAATTGGATTTGGATGAATGAATAATCTATTTAGTTTTATCTAAGACTGTTGAGTAAATGTTGCGCTAGTAGTTTATTTTTCATTCCGTACGATTTAAATGTTTTGAACCTGAACAACTATTTGTTTATTTGATTGAATGGTTGCTTTGTATTTGTTGTGTATGCTGTTGTTGGAATTGGTTGTTGTTGTGGTTGAACTAACTTTAATATTTCATTTATATAATTATTAACACTCTTAGATTTTTTAGGAGTGAAATGCAGGTTATGGAAGCAATTGCCACTGCTTTTGGGTTCCATAAATTAAGTGTAAATTGCCTGACAAATAGGTACGTTTCGGATTACGGTTTATAGCGCAATTTTATATATTTTCCGGGTTGGGATATAATATTTTGGATAATATATGTAATATAATTGTTATATTTTGGTATTATACTTTCTCCCGAGCCTCTCCGTATAAGGGAGATTCTGCCAAAAATTTTCGTAAATTTTTGGACTTAGAAATTATTTTGAAAATGTTTTTCCAAATTTTATTTATTTAAGTATAAAAAGATATAATGATTATAAAATGGGTATATTTTATATAAAATAACAAATTTGTAAATTATTGTTTATAAGATAATATTTTGAATAAGATGTATTGTTTATTAAATTCTTCCTTCTCCCTTCTTTTTTCTTTTCGGGGACGAAAAGTTTTGAGTGGGGGAGAGTGTAACGATCCATAAATTTCGACCATTTAATTTGTTAATTTAATTTGATTTTTGTAATTTATGAAGAAAGAAAATGAAAATCTTACAATTTATATTGGAGAGAACGTTAGAAACTAAAAGTTGAAATGGTAATAAAAATCAATTCCTGACAATTGAAATGAAATTCAATTATAGAAATAGTGGAGAACATTACAGTTGGCTAATTTAATAGGATTGTGTAATTAGTACTGAAAGAAATAAAATTTGAAATGGTATAAATGAAATGATAACTGAATTGGATTGCAACGATATAAATGGAAGTAAATTTTACTAAGTGGAGGTCAATATTGAATAAATTAATTAAAATAAAATCTAAATACATGTTTGGATGGAATCAATAATTGATGGATTAAATGGTAAGTAGTTAGAATTTAATTCTATAAGATTTGGAAACTGAATGTAATGTAAAGTAATGAGCTTAGTGCAATACCCATTAATGAACGGAATGAAATGGGACTAATATAAATGTATGTTAGGTTATAAATCAACTTGAATGAAAAAAAAACGTAAATATTGATTGATGAATAAATATATAAGTATAGTAAAGGTTATAATAGTGGGTTACTAGTAAATTCACTCATTTACCAAAAAAAATAATTAGATGTGCCTTGATGATAATTAATAGCATAACGGAAAGAGTAAATGTATTCATTAGAATATTAATTGCAATTGGATAGGGATTTTGAGTAACAATGTTAATGCAAGGTAAGTAATGCAAAATTAAAGTCAATAATAATGAATAGTGATTAATTCAAAATTTGTAACATATATTATAAATTACCTGCTTATTTGTAAATGGAATTAGAATTTATAATAAGTGATAGTAAAATAAATGAATGTTACACTAATGGAAAATGAAATAATGTTCATTTAAATGTTGAGTAATTATAGGGTCGTATTTATTATAAGCGTTACTTTAATAATTATGATCAATTGTGAAATTAATACGAGAAGTATGTAAAGTGATAACTAAAAAGGTAATACATTATAAATTGATTATAACCTAAACTTAAGTGTAAGTTAAAGGTTGAAATTGAATCTAATCCGTTAAATTAGAAGCTTATTAAAATAAATTGGATTCAATTTATAATAAATGAGTTATTTTTAGAAATTGAAATAAATTCTATAATGGATGAATTAAGTTACTTTAAAATTGTAAATGGGAATTGGTTTAAAGAATTATAAATATCAAAGGAATTAATTGAAATAAAATGGATTTAATATTTAAGAATTACGTAAATATCTATTTCGATGGAATTGAAGTTATTTAGGTAATGAGTATGAACCTAATGTTAAATTTACTTATAAAATGACAGTTGATATTGAATGAAGAGAATGCAAATATAAGTGTGTCAATATATTGGAAATCTGTGAATAACAATAGGTTTTATCGAAATTTAATGAAGTCGAACATTTAAATATTTCGTTAATAGAAGTTAAATGGAATGTAAGAATATTTTGGGTAATAGTTGTAAATCCAATATTTTATCCGTTTAATGATAGTAAACTGAAAGATAGAATGAAAGTGAATTTAATAGAATTATTGGAGATTTAATTTATTAATTTGGTATTTAAGGAAACTGAGGTTAGTATTGAATTGATAAATTTTCCTTCTCTAATTTGACATTTAAATCTCGTTTAAACTTCTATAAATGATTAAGAGATACAAAAAGGGATAAAATTTTCAATTATAGGATTGAAATTTAAATATTGAATTTAATTAATTTATTTTAAATTTATTTAATTAATATAAAAATAGCCATTTTGGTCATGGACTCGGATTTCGATGAAACTAGTTTCATCGGATCCGTAACAGTGAATTATTATAGGGTTTCAAGTTTTGTAGCGATCGGACTTGTCGTTTGATCGTACGAACGCAAAACGCCTTGAAATCGATTTAATTGAAATCAATTTGAAAATATTGATTTCAGCATAACTTCTTCATACGATGGAATTTGGACGTGAAACTTTTTCCATCACGTTCAGAATATTTTAAAATACCTATTTTGATATATGGGTTTATCCAATTTCGTTCCGGGGTCAGAACGGGCTTTTTGGGCCACGTTAGCTTTAACACGTTTGTTTATCCGATCCATCTATTCAAATTTCTAACCTACCTATATAAACCCAATTATAAACCCTAGCCTCCATCTATTCTCATTTTTTTGTTTGTTCATTTCCTCAGCTCCTCCTCTTTCCAATGGCTGCAAACCCTAGATCTAAATTCAAATTTCAAAAATCAAATCCAAAGCCTAAAATTAAAAGTCCTCAGAAAAATTCCAAAAAAATATATGTTGATGCTCTCGACGAGCATAATTCAATGGTGTAATTCGTTTTTCGATTTGGGTTGTAGTTTGACCAAAAATTGGACGTTCAGTTTCGACCGTTCATCGCTCGTCGACGAACTTCGTCGGATCGAAAATTCCCTTCTGGGTTTTGTAGAGATCGGCAAGTGGAATTCATCGGTGGCAATTGCAAGGTGGATCAACGGTTAGATGTGATGGAATTTTCGATTTAGGGTTCATTTATGGGTGGCGGCCGGTCTTGATTTAGGCGCGTTCGACGGCGTATTGTTGTCGCGTGGTGGTCGGGGTCGTAAGGGGAAGGTCGCGCGCGCACGAGCCTAGGTGATGGTGGCGAGTCGACGGCGACGAGCACAAGGCTGGGAAGTTGCATGCGTTAGTTGCTGTAGCATGCGTGGGTTTCTAGAGGGTGCATGTTTACTGGAGAAGGAGGAAGGTTGACGTGGCATAGAAATATGGTAAATTATTATTTATTTAAATTTCGTTTCAAAGGTTCTAACTAGCATAACTTTTACATACAATCTCGGATTTACGCACGATTTTTTTATTAGGTTCGTAATTAAATTCTGGAGATTTTGACGCTGTTTGAAAGATTTGGAGACTGTTAAATTTTTGGGTTTAAATTCAATTTAAATCCAAAAGGTGAGTGTTTTAACCCACTCACAACTTCTAAAATCTCCTATGTCTGTTAAATTGACTTAAGATATGAGTAGAGCTTTATTTATGACTGTTTGGCATGTTTTATTCATCATCTCTGTTAAATCACATTTATTTAATTTAACTGTTAATTAATTTTATTATTGCATATAAATTGACAGTTAAAATTTATTTATTTGCATATAAACTGATAATTAAACAGTTAATAAATTTATTATTGAATATAAACTGTTAGTTAATAACTGTTATTTATTACCTGTTATATTTTATATGCTATATAATGATGTTTGTTTAAATTGGATGATAACTGTAATAAATGGTTGATGATTGATATTTGGATGAATGGATGCTATATTTTATATTGGATAAACTACAAGTTATTATGCATTTTCATTTCATTCGGGATTGCGGTTTGAAATGATATACAACTGCATTTTTATTTTTAAATTGCGGATTGAAATGATAAATATCCGTATCACTTGACCAAAGGATAGAAAATGATATACAGGCACCGCGGTATATATATATCAAAATATTTTGAAATGATTTTTCTATGGTTTGGATAGGATATGGTTTAATAAATATTTAATTTTAATATCTTAAAAATCTTATTTTATATATACATATATAGTTAAATTATTAAATTTAAACTATGTATAGTTTGTTAAATAAACTAAATAAATTGAATAATGGAGTTTTAATGATTTAAATAAATCTAGATTGGAAGGTAAATTGAAAATTTAATTGGAACTGAGCGTATTTAAGAATTAAACTCTATAACTGATGTAACTTGTTTAAACTTGGAAATTTAAAAGGTATGATATTTATAACTGGATTTTTATTCAAGATAAATTAAATGAATATTTCTAGTACAAATAAATTGAAGGAAATATTTAATTGTTAGAAATTTTGAGTTTTATTTTATGGATTTACTTTATGAATATTTCAAAACTAAATAATAGGACAATAAATTTTTGAATAGAATTTCCAACCTTAAGTTTTGAAATTGTTAAATACTCGAAGTTAGGAATATATTGAAATTGAAGTGGTTTATTTAACTAAAAGTGAATTTAAATTTTTTGGATTTAGACTAAATTTTAAATGAATAAGATTGTAAAGTCGCGGAAATTATTGTATTT
The DNA here is from genome assembly GCA_030765085.1 of Allium cepa. Lineage (NCBI taxonomy): Eukaryota > Viridiplantae > Streptophyta > Magnoliopsida > Asparagales > Amaryllidaceae > Allium > Allium cepa. The sequence continues at coordinate 311,608,680 of CM060937.1, forward strand.
TATAAAGTAATTTTAAACTCAACTATTTTATTTTATATACCATTTGAATATCAAAAACCATTCAAGTTTTAGAAGTTATGGTTTTAAAGCTATGAATTTTGAAGTATTATGTTTTGAAAGTTATAATTCAAATGTCCAGTTTCCAGATATTAAATTTTTTAAAGCAGTATGATTTTGGAAAAGGGATGTATTTGAAATAAAAATGATATTATTGATTTGGGTTTTATAAAAATAATATCAAAATGAGTTGTCTGGAAATGGAAATGATATCGTATTATGTGTTTTGAAATGGATAAATATATTTGGTTTTAAAGTATAAACTATTTTCAAGACCGCGGTGTTATAATAACATTTGGTTGTTAAAGAGACCGAGATCGGAAGTTGTCATACTCTCTGCCAACTCCGAAAACTACTTTAACAACCGCGTACGCGGTGGAGACTCCAGAATGAATTAGGTTGGTGGCGGTATTTCCTGTAAGGTAAATACATGGACCCAACTCCCGTGAGTTGGCATAAGGTGGCTAAAACAGGAGCAATCGACGGGTTAATAAGGTAGCACCTTTGATCGGACACTTCCCTTTGATACTATACTCTGACTTTGGATTGATTCGGTGGCCACCTTCACTTTTGATTTCTTTGATTTGGGGGAGTTTGTCCGAGGTGGGCGGTCGCTGCGCACTACGCGTTACCACCGACCCGGAAGCGTAATTGGTATATCTACCCTGGCATTGCCTAATTGTGCCGTGTCACCTACCCTATCACGCCTTGTACGAGTTTCTATTCCTATGGAGTATCCTCTGGTAGCCTCCCGATCAGGAGGTATTATGGTACTGTATAGACTATTGGCATTTTACGTGTTAAGGTGGAAAATGTAAAGCCTTAACGCTATTTAAAAGTAAGTTTATTTTACAAATAGACACTATTATAATAGCGAAATATACTACATAGTAAATAGTTTAACAGATCCTTAGGAGATGTAAATCCCGAGCATCTCTTGAGTTACTGCACTCATATTTATTCCTGTTAATTTAACTCACATAGGATCTTTTAGTTCTGACTCGAGTGTTTTGTCTTTTCAATTCGCTCGGGTCAGTCCGAGCGTTTCAGGATTTGAAGATTTAGCTCTAGAGGATGAAGATGAAGATTTGTATTATTATTATTTATCTTATTGCACTACACTCATACTGTTCCGCTGCAATATTATTGGTATGTGTAACTATGATATGTATTAATTAAATATAATCAAATGTTTTGTAAACAGATTTATAAACTGTATATTCGATTATTATATTTTATCCTTCCACTGCGAGACTCTTTTTATTTTATTTCTTTCTTGTTTTTTTTCTTATTTACCCCATAACAATCTGCCCTTCTGTATGGTTTGAATTGGCACGTGTGTTGATTTAAATCGTGCGTAAAGGCGAGATGTTACACATTCCTCTAAGCGGTGTGGTCTCACTTAATATCGATAAACTGGGATGTAATTTTATTACTCACACCATTTTTATGTCTAACTCGAAGTTTGTGCTTTCCACTTAAACTTTCGGTTGTTTAAAATTTAGTTTGAGTAGACTGAGAGTTAAGGTCATTTCAGGTTTAGTAGGTTGGATGAATAAGCTTGCGAAGACGTGCAGAAAGAAAAGCTAGCTACGTAGGAGTTGTTTAACAATATTTCTGCAATTGCATATTTATGAATGATATATCTATCTATTTAGTAATCTGATCATCCAAGAGGGTGTCTTCATATGTCGTTCTTGGCATAATTTGTAACAATTGTATTTGATCGAAACCTAGGAATCTTCTTGGGATTATGTAGCAAAATATGAATTATTGATTTGAAATGTAATCAGAAAATTGTTTTTGAAATCCATGATTTTATTTCATATTCATGCGCTTCTAATATTATGAATACCATTAACATTTCCGTATTTTGTCACTAAAAGTTAAATAGTACAAATGACTACAGCATCTGTAGCACTTAGCTTTAGGCCTCAAGATATGGGTGCTACAACTTGGTATTAGAGCATATGTTTAAGAAGACTTAAAAGTAATTTTAATCTTAAAGATGATTTTATGAACATAATCTGAAGGAATTAGAGAAAAGATTGGGGTATGGGATAACGTTATAGTACTTTACTTGTATTTGCTATATATAAGTATATGATTTATCTTTATTCTTCCATCTTTCTTAGGCTATTCCTCTGTATCTTACGAAATCTCAAATGCATTTTTTAAAGATGTAAGATATGGATGCTAGGAATGAAAGAGTTGATGTAACAACCCGCATATTTGTCGGTTTTATATTTAAATATTTTATTTAAATATTTTATCGGTACTTGGAATTTAGTCCGAAAAGCTACTTTTTGCATACGGTCGAATTAGGACTCGGGTCCACTTCCATTGAGTTCAAAACGCAGTTTGCGATCTTTTTGAGTATAAATTTTGATATGTTTGGAGTTAGAGGAATTTTGCCACTTTTTACTTAGGGCTTTGGTTTTGGGCTGAGCCCAATAAATCCACTTATGTATTCAGTCCCAACCCTCTCCTCTTCATTTACTTCCTTTCTATTTTCCTAATACTCAAGATTTTATAACAATGGAGAGTGGAATGGGAAATTGAAACTCAAGCCCTAGTATTCTTTTGCTAATCAAGCTCTAGCTCCAAACTAATAGAAGAACCCATTGGTAAGCCTTCTCTTCATCTTCTCCAACTACTTCTCTCTTGAATTTCAGAAATTCCTAAACCTAACTTTGGGAATGTTCTTCTTTTTTAGCATAGATTCAAGCTCGTTTGAGTTGTGTTGAAGAGTGGTTGATTCTCCCTTTGCTTTCAAGCTTCTTCTTCATTTGTTTGGGTTCAAAGGTGTGATTTTTATCGCACATCTTTGTCTATAATTATCTTCGAATGTTAGGTATGAATTCCTAACACTTATTCTTGTGCGATTGATTTTGGTTTGGGTTGATTTGGTGTATATTCCAATTTTTGGTGTTTTGCAATCAAAATATATGAAAATCCTATTATGGATATTTGGACATTGATATTTGAGGCGTATCGAAGAGCCTTTAAGGCTAGGTTGTCGCTTGGCGAAAATCCTTAGTCGTCTTTGCTCGTCTGATCGTTTCTGGTATTTATTTCGGCCATTTTTAGTCCAGGTTCAGGGAATGCCCTGAACCCCAGTTTCAAAAGTCTGAAACGTTAGATTCAGATGTCTGAATATTATTCTGGGAAGATTTTTATTCCTAGATTTAGACGTCTGAATCTATATTTCAGACGTCTGAATTGGTTCGTTTGGAACCAGTAAGGAAATAGCTAAAAAGTGCCTATTTCAGACGTCTGAAATCAAGGATTCAGACGTCTAAATTCTGTTTTGGAAAATATTTTATTTTCCAAATTCAGACGTCTAAACCCTCGATTTCAGACGTCTGAATCTTCGGTCTTTTGCCTATATTGCATATTTTGTTTGAATTTTCAACTTTAATCGATTCGTGTTGATTCCCTTTTGTTGTTATCATTTATTATTGATTTTGATGATATTTTCTTCGTGATTTTTGAGAATATCCATTTTAATGGATTCAGTATCGATTTCTTTGGATTTTATTCACCTCTTTGAATGTGAATTTTGATTATTGATTGTTTCTACAATCATTTCTATGATTTGTCACTTTAAAAATATAAAGGTTTCAATACTAGTAGTAAATATCAAAACTCTTTCGTCAAAGCAATCTTCAACACTATTTTATTACCAAACTTGTTTATAAAACCGTTTTTCGATCTATTAGTATATACAAACCTTTACCTCACTCGGATGAGAAATCTAATTAAACGACTTAGTAAAACAAGTGGTATGAAACGCTTGCGTTCACTTCGTCGGTTAATTCTTAGACTTGTTCGATTGAACCTCTTGTGACAATTTTCTAGTCAAGATTTACAGTTTGTTCGTAAATATTTAAGTTAAGCAAGTGGTTATGGGACACGAGGCTAAGCTTTTATATTTACTAGCTTAGTGTAATTGACACTTCTTGTTGATCAGACGATCATCTTATGATTTAGACTAGCAATTGTGCGATGTCTCTTTGTTTGCAAGGTTAGACTAGACCTCATTGGTGTGATTCCGACTCACACATATCTCTTTGTCGGCAAGGTTAGTCTAGACACCATTTGTGTGATTCCACTCACACATACCTTTTTGTTACGAGGTTAGGCTAGACACCATTTGTGTGATTCCACTCACACATACCTTTTTTCTTTTTGGTTAGCCTAGACCTCATCTGGGTGATTCCAACTCACCCATATGCGGTAGCTCCCCATGGTCTTCGGATCGTCATGTGATAGGGCTCTTTCCCTTTTATGTGATTTTTGTATTTCTTGTGTTGATTTCTGGAATTTACGTCATTGACTTGTTATGAGTACAAGTTTAGGGTATGATGCCCTCTTTGGATCTTTGAGAAGATTCTTGTGATATTGATTTATCTCTTATTGATTGATCTTCTGTTGATCATCATTTGCATACTTATAGTAGTATGTCAATATGGATATTTTATGTTTATGCCATATCTTTTATTTTATACCATGTCATCTGATATTTATAGCAAGACTGATCCGTATATTATTTTCTTAAATAATACTTAGGTCAGACCGAAATGTTACAGGTGCTTCTGCTTGACTTCTTTCCGGGATTTGCTACTCTGACTTTTGGCTAACTATTTAGATTAGCAGTTTTTGTTGTATACTCTTGAGATATAGACTCATAGTTATATTCTTTTGTATAGCACGTGTTGCTATTCTTTTGTATTATTGTGGATCTTTTTTACCACTACTCTGATGTACACTTTCATGTGTTAGTTATATATTCATATCTTCTTCCGCCTCTGTGATATGGATGTCGGTGTTTGATTTGTGTTATGCTTATTTCTATGTTTGTTTTCGAAGATTATTGTAGCCACTGTGTAGTAGCTTTGAGTTTGTATCGGTGTGTCGGACTTCCTTCCAAAATCAAATGCGTTATACTATCCGACATAGCCGTGCTCGCACAAAGCAATTGCACGGATGGTCACTCCTCAACAGCCTTATTCTCCGCGCTAGTTGACAGCATTGCTCTGTAGTGTTCTTTGCTAGCATGGGTATAGAGATGGGGCGTCATAGCTTGGTATCAAAGGCAAACTTTGGAACAATGTAGAATAATTTAACAAGGATCACCGTCCTAAGTCCACCTTAGGAGTTATGTCTTAGGATTAATTCAAGTCGTCATACTGATTCATCCTATATCCTTTATGATTCCTTGTTTTATCTAGAAAGATTACTTGATATTCATTAGTGAATAATCTTCTTCTTTCTCTTCTTTCTTTCTTAAGGAAGAGAAATGGTTAGACCTGGTCATCCCAGAGTCGGACCATCTAGTGCTCCACCCCAAGATGGAGTTTTTATGACTACGCAGCAACTTCTTGACCTTGTCACGAATGCTCAAGCAGCTAGTTCTAATCCGAAACCTACTCACCCTAAATCTGGGTTTTCACGTTTGTGCAATGATTACACCAACCTAGGTGGGAAGCCATTTAAAGGTTCCGAAACTATCATCGAGGTCCAGGCTTGGTTGAGGACCTGCGATCGAATCTTCATTCGCATGAATCTCGTCGATCTTCACCGTGTTCAGTGGCTTCCAGTATGCTCCAAGAGAGAGCATTAGACTGGCACGAACTTCTTATTTCTAAGGTTAATGAAGCGGATCTCACCTGGAAGCAATTCCGGACACGCTTCAAGTTAAAATTTGTACCAGAAGCAGAGAAGGTAACTCTGGCTCGACGCTTTATAGACCTTGTTCAAGGTAAGTCCTCTGTGACTGATTACGTTGCAGCCTTTGAGTCGCTTTCCAAATATGGGGTTGAATACATCAACACCCCATTGGAGAAGAACCAGAGGTTCGTTTATGGCATAAACAAAAGCCTCAAGAAGCCATTACTTCAAAAGTTAGAAGTTCCTTTCGACCAACTTATAGATATCGCTCTTCGTTTGGAAGAGGCCGATAAAGAAAGTGATGTTGAAGTAGTAGCTTCCAAACCCAACTTCAACAACAAAAAGAGGCCCAGTAAATTCAAAGGCCCATATCCCAACAAAAAGGGTAAGCAAGCAACCCCTGCGGCAAAGTCTCCTTCTCCTAGTGGTGCGAGATGCTTCAACTGTGGATCTGGGGATCATTTTGCGAATAAGTGCTCTAAGCCCAAATCTTGTCGCTATTGTAAGAGCCCGGATCATTACATACATCAATGCCTCAAACGTGAAGGCAAGAAGGAGGGAAAGTTAAATGTTGCTCAAGCCCCTGGCAACACATCTCGTGGTCAAGGTATATCTCATTCTATCCTTGATGGTATTATTATATTTCGTGATCAACCTATTCGAGTTCTCTTTGATACGGGTGCATCCCACTCTTTTATATCAAAGGAACTTGTCGATACCTTTTCTTTAAGTGTTGTTGCATTAATGACTTCTTTAAGCATTGTGAATCCGGTTGGTGGATCCGCAACTCTTAGTTTGCTTTGTAAAGATGTGGATATTATTTTATGTGATTTTTCCTTCCTAGCCGATTTGCATGTCATGCGTTATTTAGGCTTTGGAATGATTTTGGGAATGGATTGGCTTAACCATTATGAAGCTCACATCCTTTGTCCCGAGCGGACTATTTATCTTCGACACCCGCGATCTGTAAAGAAGATTTCTATTATTCTAAAGATTCTGATTCTTCTTTGACTGCATCTTTATATTCCTTAAATCCTGATGATGACGATAATGATGATGAGGAAGATGTCATTGCTCTTATTCACGTTGTTCATGAATTTTTCGACATATTTGAGCCCGTTTTAGGATTGCCAACTAAGCGTGCAGTTGAGTTCAAAGTTAATCTTATCCCTGGAGCTCAACCTATTACTCGTCCTCCTTATCGCATGTCTAATAAGGAGAATGAGGAGATGCACAAACAATTATCCGAATTGGTGATGAAGCAATTTATTCGCTCTAGTTCCTCGCCTTGGGGAGCTTCGGCTATTTTCGTGAAGAAATCCGATGGTACACTTAGATTTTGCGTTGACTACCGCAAGCTTAATGATCTATTTGACCAACTTAGCGGTGCTAGAGTCTTTTCACAATTGGACTTGGCTACCGGTTTTCATCAGCTTCGTATTGCTAAGGATAGCATTTCTTTGACGTCGTTCCGAACCCGTTATGGATCTTATGAATGGCTTGTTATGCCATTTGGTTTAACGAATGCTCCGGCTTATTTCTTTGACCTTATGAATCGAGTTTTCAAAGATTTTCTCGATCGATTTGTTCTCATCTTCATTGATGATATTCTTGTGTATTCAAAAACCGAGGAGGAACATGAAAAGCGTCTTCGGATTGTGTTGGAAACACTTAGGAGTAATCATTTAAAAGCAAAATTTTATAAATGCCATTTTTGGCAATCTCGTGTGAAGTTCCTCGGTCATATTATTTCTGAATCCGGAATTTCCGTGGATCCTTCAAAGATTAAAGCGATTCAAGATTGGAAAAGACCTGAGAGTGCGACTGAAATCCGTAGCTTTCTCGGATTGGTGGGCTATTACCGTCGTTTTATTAAAGACTTTTCTAAAATTGTCGTGCCTCTCACTAGCTCATCAAAGAAAGGTGTTAAATACGTTTGGTCGGACAAATGTGAAGCTTCTTTCCAGAAATTAAAGGAACTCCTTTTCGATGCTCCTATTCTTGTGATTCCCGATGGAAACCAAGATTTTATTGTTTATACCGATGCTAGTCGCATTGGTTTGGGTGCCGTTCTTATGCAAAAAGAACGTGTTATTGCTTATGCTTCTAGGCAATTTGATGAAGTACTTACTTCGTTCGAAGCATCGGCCATCCTTAGGCCATCACCGACTCACGACTCATCCACACAACACCGACTCACGACTCATCCACCTATCACCGACTCACGACTCATCCACCCATCACCACGACTCACGACCCATCCCCAAATCCCCTTACGCGGCCTCGTCACTCGCGAAACCCCACATCGATTCCAACTGGCGAGTGACTTATCTAGGTCGCGAATCAGTTTCCCCACTTCACCACGACCAATCGTATGTCGCGAACGAGTTACGACTCATCTAGGTCGCAGCAAAAACAAGAACCCTAAGTCGCGTACGAGATCCTCAATAAGTCGTGAACGACTTTCTTTCTTCATTTGCGAACGAGCTACCGGAGAAGGCTTAAGTCACGCACGAAGTTCTCCATAAGTCGCGAACGATTTATTGAGATCCATGAGTCGCGAACGACTTATTTCTTGAGTCGCGAAGTGGTGCCTCTGCTATTCTAAGTCGCTGCCATTTTCTTAAGTCGCGAAGAATCCTAAGTCGTTGCCGGGCTATCTTAAGTCGCGTGAAGCAGATTTTAGGTCGTTACTTTCTTATGTTTGTCTAGTCGTGTACTATTGTGTTGTAATTTTTTTAGTCGTTTGTTGAGTTGTAAGCCTATAAATAGGCAAGTCGTGTCATTTGTAAAGGTTGTTGAAAATCGAATAAAATTTTGCTTGTGAAGCTTTGTGCCTCCATTAAATTGGTAGTCGAGTGTTAACTCCTATCTCCACTTACGTAATTCGAGTGCGCTCGAATTATCGTTTGTTGAAGCCGATTCACGGTATCTTGTGCGCAAGATCAACGTTGAAGAATCGTAGATCTCTTTTCGCGGAATCGTGCGCGATCAACGTGATAGAGATAGCTAGAATTCGGTATCTTTGGATCAACGAATTCGGGCATTACAGGATTATCAATTCACCGCTTGCTACTTTCATCCATTTCATTTGTTTTCCGAATATCCGCTGCGTCAGTTTGGTATCAAAGCTAGAACGCAAGAAGTTGCATCATTTGGAGACTTGGGTTTCGAGAATTTGAAGTTTGGAGATCGTATTTGCAATTGTTGAGAAGTTTAGTGTTCATCGTGTTCATCGTGAAGTTGCAACAAGTTGGGAGTTTCGATCCATCTCACTTTGGATCAAAGTTCGGAAAGTGTTGGAAAATTATTTTTTGAAGTTTGTTTGAAGTTCAATCATGCCTCCAAGACGAGCTCAACGCCACCGAAATATCAATGCTTTGTATGGAAGAGAAGAAGCTGATGAAATGGAGCAACGAATCAACGAGAGTTTCACTGAGAAGTTGAATGAAGGAATTGGTCGATTAGAGAGAATGATGCTTGAAATGAATCAAAGTAGAAGAAGAATTTCACCTGAATCGAACCATGGGGGAAGTATAGCTTCGATACATTCAGATCGAGAGAGAAGAGAAGATCAAGATTGTAACGACCCGCCTTTTGGACAGTTTAATCCGACGATCAAATACACATGTCGATTCCAAACCATTTAAAAGGGCAGATAGTTATTGGGGTAATTAAGAAAAGAAAAGGAAGGGAAATAAAGGAAATGAAACAACACAGAATCTCACAGCGGAAGGCTAAAGTATAATAATAAAATAACAGTTCATGAAGCTGTTAATTAAATGAATACCTTTGAAATGAATACATTTGATTATTATTATACAACATTTATCAGAGTTACATACACAACAAATATCATACAACAATGCAGCGGAATGGAATGAATATAATAGTAGTAGATAATATACCAAATCTTCGTCTCTGTCCTCCAAGGAAATGATCTTCAACCTAAACTGAAAACTCAGGACTGACCCGAGCGTAATGAAAAGACAAAACACTCGAGTCAGGACTAAAATATCCTTATGAAAGTTAAATCAATCGTAAATAAATATGAGTGTAACGGCGTCAGAGATGTTTACGGGGTTTGACATCTCATATCCAGTGTCAACGTGCGTGCAATAACTCAAGAGATGTTACGGGATTTTCCATCTCTCAAGGATCCGTGAAACTATCTACTATGTAGTAATATACGCTAAGTAGATAATGTCTATCAGTAATATAAAGTATCAAAATAGCGTTAAGGCGTTCATAATCCCCCTTAACACATTTTATATTCCCAAAAGCATATACAAGACCGTAGTTTCCCCAAAACCGGAAGTCACCAGAGGGCAATCCATATACTCAATGTACAAATCAAAACGTAGTGGTCGCGAATAGGATAATCAGTATGACAAGGTACATGAGGCGATACCAACTAGGATACTAGTAGTTGCGTGATCCGGACTGATGTTGGGCATAGCCAGCAGCTACCCCAACACCGCGAAACAACACTCCCAAATCAAGGGGTGCACCCAAATCGCATCACAAATGTAATAGAAATGGTATCGAAGAAGTGTGTCCGCTAGAGGTGGCGAACCTCAATGGCCCGGTGCGGCTCCTGTTTTAGTCATGTCAGGGGTCATCCAATAATCGTTCTCTTTCTTCAGTCAACGCGTTCACCAAACCATCCACTTCATTCTGGATCATCACTCCGCGTATAATAGTTATTAAAGTGGTTTTCGGTATCGACAGAGAGTATGTCCATATCCGATCCCGGTCTCTTTAATAACTACGTATTATTACACCTTTGGCTCTTTATATTTCAAATCGATTCATAATTGATATCAAAATATCATATTCGCTTCAAAAATCAAATCCATTCAAATATCATCGTATCTTTCAAAATATCAGATTTCATATTTAAATTCAAGATTTAAATATAAACATTTCACCTTATTGACCAGCTTAGGATTTTAGAAAAATAGTTTTAAGTAGTTTAAAAGTAGTTTTAAATAATTAAAATAGTTAAAAACACTTAAAATCTTTAAAATGGATTTAAAATAGATAAATTAGTTTAAAATAATTTAAATTGGGTTAAGTAGATTTAAAATAGATTAAAATAGTTTAAGTATTCAAAATGGTTTATATAACAGAGTAATTTGGAAAACAAATTAAAACAGCTTCAAAATCAATCCATTTCAATTATAACTTCCCAATTCAAATCAATTTCAATTTCCATTCTACCGATTCAATTTCGATTTCAATTCAAAACAATGTCAACTTTTACTTCAAATCAATTCAATTCTACGTTCACCTTTAATTAATTCAATTTCAATTTATATCGATTTGGAGCTTGATTTCTCAAAATATCAATTTATAACACTTAACAAAATTTCCAACAATATTCAAGTTTAAATCCAAATTCCAAATATGATTCAATTCCAAACTCGATTTCAAAATATCATTTTCATATCACTTTTACTTAGTAATATTCAAAGCTCGAAATAATGTTCAATCTTTAAAATAAATAGATTTTCGAAATTCAATCATATCCAAATTTTAAATTTTAAAGTCATAACTTAAATTATTTACCAATTTCTTTTAACCAAAATTTATTTCAACATTCCAACTCAATTTTTCGACAAATTCGATTTCTATAAATTGATTTCTATTTATAACTTTTAAATCAAAACATTTAAATAAATTTTAAATCGACGATTTCAAAAATTATTTATTTAGCCAATTCGGTGTCCGTATATAATTTTCTATCCTATGGCCAAGTAGTTATTTATTTCAATTAAATATCAAGAATGAGTATATATTACTTAAATTAAATCACGGTATCATATGTATGCATAACAGGATATATATAAGCAATAAACATCCAAACATTTAAATATCAAACAATAACATCCATCGAAATAAATCATCCAATTGACAATACAATCCATGGCAATTTCATAGTTATCAAGGTCAGGTAATTTAATCGCCATTCAAATTTCAATTTCAATTTAACTGTCAATTTAATTTTTCAACGGTTAATTCAAATAACAAGCTATACGACAATTAAATTCATATCAAACAACGACAAATAAAATTCATATCACTTCATAATATCAATTTAACTAGCATAAAGATATTTAGTACGTTGTGAGCGTTATAAAACACTCACCTTGATTTTTACGATTTTAAATCAAATCGAACGACGTTCGATTTAACTCAAAATTTTCTCTAGCACCAAATGATTCCAATCCAGCTCCATTGCGTAGTGCTCGTCCATACGATTCCAACGCAAAAAGTTTCGTCCAAAACGGACCTCGTATGACAAAGTTATGAATTTTTAAAGTTACACGAATTAAAATATAACTATATTACAAATTTTATTTTAACATTTCATACCCTACAAATTTCTGGCCGTAGGATATCTCTAGATCAAATCGTGGCCGCGTGATATGCTTCTTCCCCAAACGCGTATGCTCCAGTAAAACGAACGCACAAAGAACCCATAAGCCATCACCTAGGGTTAAATATTGTGACCACCACGATCAACTTCAGGCCGATCAACGACCATGGTTTTGAAGCCCACGACGAAGGCTACCTTCGGCTGTAAGATGGTGGAACTCGGCCTCCTATTTTACCTCGAAAAACGTGAAAAACGCAGCAGGTTTGAACGTGATTTTCCGTCGATCCGTGGCTCCGTTTTCGATCATCTCCGTATGGATTTGAAGCTTTCATCGTGCTCTACAACTTTGTAGTTGAGAGTTTTTGCTAATTGTTGATGGATTGAGAGTAAAATGAGGAGGAAGTTTCGAAATTTTCAGGCCATTGAAATGAAAGTGGCGGCTGGTCAAAAGAGTTAGGGTTTGGAGCAAATGAAAGAGGATGGGTCCTTTTATAGAAAATTTCAAAAACACTATTCACCGAAAATTTTTCGAACTCCAAACGAAGCGTGCCGGCAGGCGTTTCTAAGGTTTACCTCACGTTCCGAACGCAATGGAATGTGTTTCGGAAGCTAATTCGATCGTATGTGTGAGTTACGGCAATAAACGATCAATTTTAAATTAAACCGATTAAACGATTTTCTATGCGTTTTGGCTTGCCCCGGACAAACGGTAAATCCGTTTGACTTAAAATTTGAGACCTTACAATAATATCACATTACGGATCCAATGAAACTAGTTTCGTCGAAATCCGAGACCGTTTGAAAAATGACTATTTTAACTCGCCAAATTAATATTAAAACAATTTCAACGCGTTTCGAGCTGCCACGGTCAAACGACAACTCCGATTGCTACGAAAATTGAAATACGATAATAACTAACTATTACGGATCCAATGGAACTAGTTTTGTCCAATTCTGAGACTGTTCAAAAATTGGCTATTTTCCAGTTGATAATTAAATATTAAATATTCAATTTTCACAAATTTACTTTTAATTCAATTTTAAAAGTTCTACAACATCATTCTAACTTTAATATGATAAAATAAAAATTTTCAAATCATTTTTAATCATATTAAACCCGTTATTTAATTTATCCAATAAATTCCAAATATTTAATTTAGACAATTTCGCTTATCCAATAATTCATTATCTTTTGAAATATTGAAATTGAACTTATAAGATTCAACTTTTAAAACCATTTCAAAATTTAGAACACTATTTTCATTTTACAGTTATTCAATTATTCAATTAGTTTTAAATATTTAATTTAAACAATTTACGTGTTCAATATTCAATATTTGATTTCAAATAGATTTTACATATCAATCAACTACTCTCTTATACCAAATGAATTCAACATTTATCACCCTATTCGACTATCGATTGCAAAGGAATTTACTAAGTAGCATTTATTTTTCATTACTTGGATAATTGTTGCAATTCATTCCTGTTATTATTATTCCAAATGAATTACAAATTTTTTTTCTAACATTAAATCACGAAATCTTATTAAATTAGCTATTTTAATTATCGAAAATTTACGGGTCGTTACACTCTCCCCCACTCAAAACTTTTCGTCCCCGAAAAGGAAAAGAAGGGAAAAGAAACTAAGTATAGAATTCAACATTAGGTATATTTTATTCAAAGTTACCAACTTATAAAACAATGAAATTCCAATTATAAAGTCATAACTACGCTTCCACTAACTTACTCCGAACGGCTTTCTAAACTTAAAAGTTAATTATCAAAACAAGTTATATAAAAAAAATTTAAACTTGAAAAATTTTCTAATACCCGGATTTACGGAAAAATTCGGCAGAGTCTCCTTTGCGCGGCTCGATCGGAAAAAATATAATAGCATATATATCACAAATATACATCTCATCTCAATGATGAGGCATCCCATATGTGGGGAAACAACATATAAATATCACCAATATCATATAAAACCGTAAGCGTACCTTTTATTTAGCATTTATTAGCATTTTACTTACATTATGCGTTTAGCGTAGAAGCGAGCTCCACAACGAAGCGCAACCACTTTGCTACCTACTAAAATGCTCAATAACTAAGTTAGAACCATGCATATAAAGATAGATCGCTATACTTAGCCTACACAACATATATATAACATATTTAGCTTCAAAACTGAGATTTCAATTTTTGGACAGCAAACAAATCTTAGCTTTAGGTCACCTAAACGGTAAAATTTGACAATAGAATCTAAACAAAAGTTGTTGCATTCATTTCAGGCTTTCCGGAATCTCCAAAATCATCGAATTCGGATCATCCGTTCAAAAGTTATGGCCGTTTTACTTAGAGGATACGCCTCAGCCTGGGCAATGAGTTGCGCAGGTCAGCGACGTTCACCCATATTTTCGACCTTCTAAACGATATCAAAACACAAAACACATAAAACAAAAGATTTAGCTTAAGTTCTTAGCTTTCCAGAAAGTGCAAGATCATCAAAATCCGATAAACCAGTCAAAAGATATGGCGAAAATACTAAGCATGTATACTACTGATTTTACTTATTTTTACACAGGACAGCGAGTAACATTCAAGTTTTTAACCAAGCAGACGAAGGAATTTTCTCAAGTTATCTAAACAAAAGTTGTTCTATAGTTTCTAAGATTTTCGAAAATTCCAATATCGTTGAATTCCGTTCAACCATTTAAAAGTTATGGTTGTTTTCGTTTCAGCATATATTGGACAATTTTGGATTTTTCCCAAAAATTTGCTTTTATTATTTCAAAGTGCAAACCATCAAAACTTCAAATTTTCTAAAGAACAATCATAAACACAAATTCATTTATTTTCTTATTCATCCATGCAATAGGTTTACATTCAATTTGTTTTCGATTTATTCAAGTTTGTTTCATTCATATTTTAAATTCAAGTCAATTTGCTTCAATTTAAATTGAATTCAATTATATTTAATTTCACTTTGCTTCAAATTTGAATTTAATTATTTTAAAATTTTATTCCGTTTATTCAATTCCATTAACACTAATGAATTCTATTTAATCAATTATCATCCATCTAACAACCAATGCATATCAAACATTAACAACCATCCAGAATCTACACTAAATCAATTATACATTTCCAAGTAAATTTTAATTTCATACACTTCCAAGTTTATTGACATTTAGTTATATTCAAATTTAATTAGTTTCCATTTACCAATTTTATATTTCATTAAGTTTAAATTTTATTCATTCACTTATACATGTATCATTCATTTTACAGCTTAAATTTCTTTTATATTTACAACTATCAGTAGATCTTTACATTTTATTTTTCACTCTCACACTGGTATATTATTTCTCTACTTATCCTTATTAGCATTTTAAACCCTTTAAGTATTTGGTAAGTTATAGTTATGCAAATAGAATGCAGTTAAACAACATACAACTTCTTTTCATTTAAAGTTGAATTTTCAATTTATCAATTCTTAAGTCATTACTTAAATTTCACTATAATTTAATTTCACATTTACTTTCACAGATAGTATTTTCATTTTATATTAACATAATTGTGAATCACCTTTAAATGTTAATTTAAATTCCAATTATTTACTAACAATTTTATTTATATTTGCAAACCATTAATTAAATGCATATTTCATTATTCAAACCTATACTTGTATATTATCCAATTAACAATTCATATAACATTTTTGAACTTCTTAAGTATTTTGGTAAGTTATATCTAAGCTATAGAATGAAATTTAATACTATGCGAGTTTTACAGTTTCAATTTTATTTTTAAGTTCATAATTTCCTAATTCTAAAGATTTCTACTTCAATTGATATTTTCACTTAGCTCTTAGGTTCATTTCTCATTTCACAATTCAGAAGTTCCTCAATGATTCAAGTCTAAATTCATTTCAATCATTTAAAAAAAATCATTAATTATTAAAGTACTTAAGAATTCCAATCCCGGTTTCATTTCAAATCAAGTTTTGAAATACTATATACTTATATAATTTATATATCAAATCATACTATAGAGAATACAAAATAAAATAAAAGTTGAATTAAAACAAGGTTTAGACAAGCTATTAAGTGGTCTCCCCCACTCGGACTATCGAAAATAAACGTCGATGATGCGTGCACTCATCACCGAAATCATTTTCTAGCGTCAAGAGTAGGGAATATAACATTTATCATAAAAAAAATCCTTCGAAAACAATTTCAACTCAATTATACTATCATATAATACTCATATTATATTTTTCAAATTCTTGTAAGTCAATTTCAAACACCGGAATTTAAATTCCCAAATCCAAGTTAAAATTCATTTATATTCATTATCAATTGTGTTTACAAGATATCATTTTCCTAAATCCATTGTTATTTAATCAATTGTTGTAAATATTGACTGATCAAACAATAACGATAATAATCTAATATTATCATCTCCTAACAATCAATTCAATCAAAATGAATAAATATTCAAATAATTCTTTTATATAAAATATATTCCAAAATGATATTGTGTTGGTTTGTCCTATTCGAGTGTTTAGAAATTCCTATCAACGCCTTGGCGTCCCAAGTATCGACCAGAATTCATAAATACTCAACGGAACAAATTAACACAATATAAAACCATTTTATATCAAATAACAAGTACGCTCTCTCATATACACTCAACTCATTCATATAGTCTACCTTTATTTCAATGAGTTATTCCCCACTAGAGCCAAGGTTTATCGCTAAACCAAAGCTCTGATACCAATTGTAACGACCGGCCTTTTGGACAGTTTAAACCGACGATCAAATACACATGTCGATTCCAAACCATTTAAAAGGGCAGATAGTTATTGGGGTAATTAAGAAAAGAAAAGGAAGGGAAATAAAGGAAATGAAACAACACAGAATCTCACAGCGGAAGGCTAAAGTATAATAATAAAATAACAGTTCATGAAGCTGTTAATTAAATGAATACCTTTGAAATGAATACATTTGATTATTATTATACAACATTTATCAGAGCTACATACACAACAAATATCATACAACAATGCAGCGGAATGGAATGAATATAATAGTAGTAGATAATATACCAAATCTTCGTCTCCGTCCTCCAAGGAAATGATCTTCAACCTAAACTGAAAACTCAGGACTGACCCGAGCGTAATGAAAAGACAAAACACTCGAGTCAGGACTAAAATATCCTTATGAAAGTTAAATCAATCGTAAATAAATATGAGTGTAACGGCGTCAGAGATGTTTACGGGGTTTGACATCTCATATCCAGTGTCAACGTGCGTGCAATAACTCAAGAGATGTTACGGGATTTTCCATCTCTCAAGGATCCGTGAAACTATCTACTATGTAGTAATATACGCTAAGTAGATAATGTCTATCAGTAATATAAAGTATCAAAATAGCGTTAAGGCGTTACCATAATCCCCCTTAACACATTTTATATTCCCAAAAGCATATACAAGACCGTAGTTTCCCCAAAACTGGAAGTCACCAGAGGGCAATCCATATACTCAAGGTACAAATCAAAACGTAGTGGTCGCGAATAGGATAATCAGTATGACAAGGTACATGAGGCGATACCAACTAGGATACTAGTAGTTGCGTGATCCGGACTGATGTTGGGCATAGCCAGCAGCTACCCCAACACCGCGAAACAACACTCCCAAATCAAGGGGTGCACCCAAATCGCATCACAAATGTAATAGAAATGGTATCGAAGAAGTGTGTCCGCTAGAGGTGGCGAACCTCAATGGCCCGGTGCGGCTCCTGTTTTAGTCATGTCAGGGGTCATCCAATAATCGTTCTCTTTCTTCAGTCAACGCGTTCACCAAACCATCCACTTCATTCTGGATCATCACTCCGCGTATAATAGTTATTAAAGTGGTTTTCGGTATCGACAGAGAGTATGTCCATATCCGATCCCGGTCTCTTTAATAACTACGTATTATTACACCTTTGGCTCTTTATATTTCAAATCGATTCATAATTGATATCAAAATATCATATTCGCTTCAAAAATCAAATCCATTCAAATATCATCGTATCTTTCAAAATATCAGATTTCAATTTAAATTCAAGATTTAAATATAAACATTTCACCTTATTGACCAGCTTAGGATTTTAGAAAAATAGTTTTAAGTAGTTTAAAAGTAGTTTTAAATAATTAAAATAGTTAAAAACACTTAAAATCTTTAAAATGGATTTAAAATAGATAAATTAGTTTAAAATAATTTAAATTGGGTTAAGTAGATTTAAAATAGATTAAAATAGTTTAAGTATTCAAAATGGTTTATATAACAGAGTAATTTGGAAAACAAATTAAAACAGCTTCAAAATCAATCCATTTCAATTATAACTTCCCAATTCAAATCAATTTCAATTTCCATTCTACCGATTCAATTTCGATTTCAATTCAAAACAATGTCAACTTTTACTTCAAATCAATTCAATTCTACGTTCACCTTTAATTAATTCAATTTCAATTTATATCGATTTGGAGCTTGATTTCTCAAAATATCAATTTATAACACTTAACAAAATTTCCAACAATATTCAAGTTTAAATCCAAATTCCAAATATGATTCAATTCCAAACTCGATTTCAAAATATCATTTTCATATCACTTTTACTTAGTAATATTCAAAGCTCGAAATAATGTTCAATCTTTAAAATAAATAGATTTTCGAAATTCAATCATATCCAAATTTTAAATTTTAAAGTCATAACTTAAATTATTTACCAATTTCTTTTAACCAAAATTTATTTCAACATTCCAACTCAATTTTTCGACAAATTCGATTTCTATAAATTGATTTCTATTTATAACTTTTAAATCAAAACATTTAAATAAATTTTAAATCGACGATTTCAAAAATTATTTATTTAGCCAATTCGGTGTCCGTATATAATTTTCTATCCTATGGCCAAGTAGTTATTTATTTCAATTAAATGTCAAGAATGAGTATATATTACTTAAATTAAATCACGGTATCATATATATGCATAACATGATATATATAAGCAATAAACATCCAAACATTTAAATATCAAACAATAACATCCATCGAAATAAATCATCCAATTGACAATACAATCCATGGCAATTTCATAGTTATCAAGGTCAGGTAATTTAATCGCCATTCAAATTTCAATTTCAATTTAACTGTCAATTTAATTTTTCAACGGTTAATTCAAATAACAAGCTATACGACAATTAAATTCATATCAAACAACGACAAATAAAATTCATATCACTTCATAATATCAATTTAACTAGCATAAATATATTTAGTACGTTGTGAGCGTTATAAAACACTCACCTTGATTTTTACGATTTTAAATCAAATCGAACGACGTTCGATTTAACTCAAAATTTTCTCTAGCACCAAATGATTCCAATCCAGCTCCATTGCGTAGTGCTCGTCCATACGATTCCAACGCAAAAAGTTTCGTCCAAAACGGACCTCGTATGACAAAGTTATGAATTTTTAAAGTTACACGAATTAAAATATAACTATATTACAAATTTTATTTTAACATTTCATACCCTACAAATTTCTGGCCGTAGGATATCTCTAGATCAAATCGTGGCCGCGTGATATGCTTCTTCCCCAAACGCGTATGCTCCAGTAAAACGAACGCACAAAGAACCCATAAGCCATCACCTAGGGTTAAATATTGTGACCACCACGATCAACTTCAGGCCGATCAACGACCATGGTTTTGAAGCCCACGACGAAGGCTACCTTCGGCTGTAAGATGATGGAACTCGGCCTCCTATTTTACCTCGAAAAACGTGAAAAATGCAGCAGGTTTGAACGTGATTTCCCGTCGATCCGTGGCTCCGTTTTCGATCATCTCCGTATGGATTTGAAGCTTTCATCGTGCTCTACAACTTTGTAGTTGAGAGTTTTTGCTAATTGTTGATGGATTGAGAGTAAAATGAGGAGGAAGTTTCGAAATTTTCAGGCCATTGAAATGAAAGTGGCAGCTGGTCAAAAGAGTTAGGGTTTGGAGCAAATGAAAGAGGATGGGTCCTTTTATAGAAAATTTCAAAAACACTATTCACCGAAAATTTTTCGAACTCCAAACGAAGCGTGCCGGCAGGCGTTTCTAAGGTTTACCTCACGTTCCGAACGCAATGGAACGTGTTTCGGAAGCTAATTCGATCGTATGTGTGAGTTACGGCAATAAACGATCAATTTTAAATTAAATCGATTAAACGATTTTCTATGCGTTTTGGCTTGCCCCGGACAAACGGTAAATCCGTTTGACTTAAAATTTGAGACCTTACAATAATATCACATTACGGATCCAATGAAACTAGTTTCGTCGAAATCCGAGACCGTTTGAAAAATGACTATTTTAACTCGCCAAATTAATATTAAAACAATTTCAACGCGTTTCGAGCTGCCACGGTCAAACGACAACTCCGATTGCTACGAAAATTGAAATACGATAATAACTAACTATTACGGATCCAATGGAACTAGTTTTGTCCAATTCTAAGACTGTTCAAAAATTGGCTATTTTCCAGTCGATAATTAAATATTAAATATTCAATTTTCACAAATTTACTTTTAATTCGATTTTAAAAGTTCTACAACATCATTCTAACTTTAATATGATAAAATAAAAATTTTCAAATCATTTTTAATCATATTAAACCCGTTATTTAATTTATCCAATAAATTCCAAATATTTAATTTAGACAATTTCGCTTATCCAATAATTCATTATCTTTTGAAATATTGAAATTGAACTTATAAGATTCAACTTTTAAAACCATTTCAAAATTTAGAACACTATTTTCATTTTACAGTTATTCAATTATTCAATTAGTTTTAAATATTTAATTTAAACAATTTACGTGTTCAATATTCAATATTTGATTTCAAATAGATTTTACATATCAATCAACTACTCTCTTATACCAAATGAATTCAACATTTATCACCCTATTCGACTATCGATTGCAAAGGAATTTACTAAGTAGCATTTATTTTTCATTACTTGGATAATTGTTGCAATTCATTCCTGTTATTATTATTCCAAATGAATTACAAATTTTTTTTCTAACATTAAATCACGAAATCTTATTAAATTAGCTATTTTAATTATCGAAAATTTACGGGTCGTTACAAAGATCATAGAAGTGTTGACAGTCGTGATAGAAATGTTGATCGAAGGAGTGGTAGTAGAGATGTTGGAGGTCGTGATCGACATCGATATACTTCAGATTTTGATGAGGAGTTTGAATGTGATAGAGGAAGTGTTCATTACCGAGATAGAGAACCAACACGACGTCAGTATCGAGATGTAGTGGATGATCGTCGATGGGAATCGGGAATGAAGATGGAAATTCCAGAGTTCAAGGGTGGAATGGTTGCTGAAGAATTTTTATATTGGTCGTCTAATGTTGAAGAAATTTTTGATTTCAAGGAGATTCCGGAGAATCGCCGAGTGAAGCTAGTCGCTACAAGGTTGAGGGGGAGAGCTTTGGCGTGGTGGCGGCAAACTAAACTTACACGAGAACGGATGGGAAAGTTGAAGATTGTAGATTGGGAGAAAATGAAGAAATTGATGAGAGCTACATTTTTACCATACAACTATCAATCACTTATGTACCAGAGATTGCAGAATCTAAGGCAGGGGACGAAATCAGTCAATGATTACGCCGATGAATTTTACCAACTCATTGTCAGGAATGATATAATGGAGACGGAAGAACAACTGACTGCTAGATTTGTTGGAGGGCTACGAATGCAGATCCAGGATATGGTTAATATGTTTGATCCGAGATCTATGGCGGAGGCACATCAGAAAGCGATAGCATGGGAGAAGCAGGGAAGGCGTGGAGGTGGTGTGTTCACAAATTCCAACAATCAAGTGAAGGGAGCTAGTGGCAATACTACTGTTTCAAAGGCTATTACTAAACCAGCTGTGAATGAGGCTGCGAAGGCAAAGGGCAACACCAGTTTCAAATGTTACAATTGTCAGGAAGTGGGTCATAAAAGCAATGAGTGTCCAAAACCAAAGAAACGAACTATGATAGCTGAAGCTGAAGTTGAGGATGTTGGTGAAGGTGATTCTAGTCCAGTGGAGGAAGATGAACAGGATATCGCATCGGGGGACGAAGGCTGTAATCTAATGATGAGGAGATCTTGTTTAACACCGAAGCAAGAGGATGAGGCTAGTTGGTTGAGGAGCAACATTTTTCAATCTACATGCACTATTCTGGGAAAAGTTTGTAAATTTGTGATTGATGCAGGAAGTTGTGACAATATTATTTCTACAGAAGCGGTGAGAAAATTGAAGTTGAAAACGGAAAAACATCCAAATCCTTATAAATTAGCGTGGCTGAGAAAAGGAGGAGAGGTGAAGGTGGATAAGCGAGTTCGAGTTCCATTTTCTATTGGGAAGAAATATAAAGATGAAATCTGGTGTGATGTAGTTGAGATGGATGTTTGTCATTTGCTTTTGGGAAGACCGTGGCAGTATGATCGAGCAGTGCAGCATGACGGTCGAACCAATAGCTATAGTTTTATGTTTGAAGGCGTTAAGATTATTTTAGTTCCAAAGAAGAGACAGCAGGGAGAGAGTAAATCTGAGGAGATTGAAGAGCTGAAAACTTTGTTAACTTTGAAGGAGTTTGTTAAGGAAGTTGAAGAGGAGCCTGAAGTCTTTGTGTTAATTGGACGAGATTGTAGTAAAGAGGTTGAAATCCCAGAAGAAGCGAAGCCAGTTTTGAAAGAATTTGAGGATGTATTTCCAGAAGAGTTGCCCAAGGAGTTACCGCCACTGAGAGACATTCAACATCAAATCGATCTTGTTCCGGGAGCAGTATTACCGCATAGACCACATTATCGAATGAGTCCAAAGGAACATGAAGAGTTGAGGAGGTAGGTGGAAGAGTTACTTGAGCAGGGATGTGTGCAGGAAAGTTTGAGTCCATGTGTTGTGCCAGCTTTGTTGGTACCAAAGAAGGACGGGACATGGAGGATGTGCACTGACAGTCGAGCATTGAATAAAATTACTGTGAGATATAGATTTCCAATGCCGAGGTTGGATGACTTGCTAGATCAGTTGAGTGGGGCGACTATTTTTTCGAAGATTGATTTGAAGAGCGGATATCATCAAATTCGTATTAGACCAGGTGATGAGTGGAAGACTGCTTTTAAAACCAGGGAGGGTCTATACGAATGGTTGGTTATGCCATTTGGTTTATCAAACGCGCCTAGTACGTTCATGCGGGTGATGAATCAAATCTTTAGACCATTCATTGGGAAATTCGTGGTGGTGTATTTTGATGATATTCTGATATACAGCAGGAGTACGGAGGAGCATGTTCAACATTTGAGGGAAGTGTTGATTATTCTTCGTGAGGAATAATTTTATGCTGCTACGAAGAAATGCGTGTTTATGACGCACAGTGTTTTATTTCTGGGTTATGTTGTTTCAGGAGAAGGTATTCAAGTTGATCAGAGTAAAGTTGAGGCAGTCAGGAATTGGCCACAGCCCAAGACAATAACAGAAGTTCGGAGTTTTCATGGGTTGGCTTCATTCTACCGAAGATTTATTCCACATTTCAGTAGCGTGATGGCTCCTGTTACCGATTGCTTGAAGGGTAAACAATTTTCGTGGTCAGAGGAAGCCGGGAATGCTTTTGGAAGGATCAAGGAATTGTTGACGTCTGCACCAATTCTAGTTTTACCAGATTTTCAGTTATTGTTTGAGCTACATACTGATGCGTCAAAGGTTGGAATTGGGGGGGGTGTTGTGTCAGAGGGGACGTCCTATTGCGTAATTCAGTGAAAAGTTATCAGGGGCAAAGATGAGATATAGTACATATGATGTGGAATTCTATGCTGTTGTACAAGCCGTTAAGCATTGGAGACACTATCTATTTCAACAAGAATTTGTTCTATATACTGATCATGAAGCGTTGAAACATTTACAAGGACAAGACAAGATGTCAGCGAGACATGCATCATGGATTGCCTATTTGCAGCAGTTTACTTTCGTTGTGAAACATAAATCAGGGGTGACAAATCGTGTAGCGGATGCTTTGAGCAGGAGGAATCACTTGTTGACAACGCTGAAGGTTGAAGTGTCAGGATTCGAATTATTGCCAGAGTTGTTTGAGGAGGATCCTTACTTTGCAAAGTTTGTTGAGAAAGTTACGGATGAGAGTACTGATGAGTTTGTGTTGGTGGATGGTTTTTTGTTTAAAGGGAATCGTTTATGCGTACCGGATTGCAGTTTGAGAATGAAGATTATCAAAGAGTTACATGAAGAAGGCCATGTAGGCAGAGATCATACATTGCAGTTGATTTCTCAGTCTTATTTTTGGCCATCAATGAGGAAAGAGGTAGAGAGATTTGTGGAGAGATGTCATATCTGCCAGGTTTCGAAAGGAAATGCGACCAATGCTGGGTTGTATATGCCGTTGCCTGTACCAGCTAAACCATGGGTTGATGTGAGTATGGACTTTGTGTTGGGATTGCCGAGAACGCAGCGTGGCAATGATTCTATATATGTGGTGGTTGACAGATTTTCAAAAATGGCACATTTTATTGCTTGTAAGAAGACGGCAGATGCTGTTCGTGTTGCTCGGTTGTTCTTTAAAGAAATCTATCGTTTACATGGGTTGTCGGAGTCTATTGTTTCAGACAGGGATACCAGATTTTTGTGTCATTTTTGGCTAAGTTTGTGGAAGATGGTGGGAACGAAGTTGAACTTTAGCAGGGCTTATCATCCACAGACAGATGGACAAACCGAAGTTGTTAACAGATCGCTGGGGAATTTATTGCGATGTCTTGTGAAGGACAATCTGAAGAGTTGGGACATGAAGTTATGCCAGGCAGAATTTGCTCATAATCATGCAGTAAATCGTTGTACGGGTTTCAGTCCATTTCAAATTGTATATTCAAGCTTACCAAAAGGGACCATTGGATTTAACAACAGTACCATATCAGAAAGGAGTTGTTAAGCGGGCTAGTGACTTGGTGAATGAGTTACAGGAATGCCACAAAGTTGTACAGGAATGATTACTTAAATCAAATGAGAAGTATAAACAAATGGTGGATAAGAAACGAAGAAGAGTTGTTTTCAAAGAGGGTGATCTTGTTTACGCGATATTGACGAAAGAGCGTTTTCCAGTTGGAACTTATAACAAGTTGAAAGCACGAAAGATTGGTCCAGTAGAAATCTTGAAAAGGATCAATGATAATGCGTATCAGTTAAGATTGCCGGAAAAAATTCACACTTCTGATGTTTTCAATATCAAACATTTAATTCCGTATTGTGGGGAGGATTTCATCGAAAATGACGAGAGTGTGAATTCGAGGATGAATTCTTTTCAACAAGGGGAGGATAATGAAGTACATACTTCGTTCGAAGCATCGACCATCCTTAGGCCATCACCGACTCACGACTCATCAACGCAACACCGACTCACGACTCATCCACCTATCACCGACTCACGACTCATCCACCCATCACAACGACTCACGACTCATCCCCAAATGCCCTCACGCGGCCTCGTCACTCGCGAAACCCCACATCGATTCCAACTGGCGAGCGACTTATCTAGGTCGCGAATCAGTTTCCCCACTTCACCACGACCTATCGTATGTCGCGAACGAGTTACGACTCATCTAGGTCGCAGCAAAAACAAGAACCCTAAGTCGCGTACGAGATCCTCAATAAGTCGCGAACGACTTTCTTTCTTCATTTGCGAACTAGCTACCGAAGAAGGCTTAAGTCGCGCACGAAGTTCTCCCTAAGTCGCGAATGATTTATTGAGATCCATGAGTCGCGAACGACTTATTTCTTGAGTCGCGAAGTGGTGCCTCTGCTATTCTAAGTCGCTGCCATTTTCTTAAGTCGCGAAGAAGCCTAAGTCGTTGTCGGGCTATCTTAAGTCGCGTGAAGCAGATTTTAGGTCGTTACTTTCTTATGTTTGTCCAGTCGTGTACTATTGTGTTGTAATTTTTTTAGTCGTTTGTTGAGTTGTAAGCCTATAAATAGGCAAGTCGTGTCATTTTTAAAGGTTGTTGAAAATTGAATAAAATTTTGCTTGTGAAGCTTTGTGCCTCCATTAAATTGGTAGTCGAGTGTTAACTCCTATCTCCACTTACGTAATTCGAGTGCGCTCGAATTATCGTTTGTTGAAGCCGATTCACGGTATCTTGTGCGCAAGATCAACGTTGAAGAATCGTAGATTTCTTTTCGCGGAATCGTGCGCGATCAACGTGATAGAGATAGCTAGAATTCGGTATCTTCGGATCAACGAATTCAGGCATTACAGGATTATCAATTCACCGCTTGCTACTTTCATCCATTTCATTTGTTTTTCGAATATCCGCTGCGTCACAATTGAAGCCAGCAGAGACTAGATATGCCACACATGATTTAGAACTCGCGGCTATTGTTTTCGCTCTTCGAATTTGGCGTCATTATCTTTTAGGAGAGAAATTTGTTCTTTATACCGATCATAAGTCTTTGAGGTATTTATTCTCTTAAAAGGAACTTAATTTGCGTCAACAACGTTGGCTCGAGTTCCTTGCTCCTTATGATCTTGATATTCTTTATACCCCCGGTAAGGGTAATCGTGTCGCCGATGCTCTTAGCCGTAAGCAACAAGTAGTTGTTTCTTGATGATATCTGAATGGAACAATCTCGAGATCTTATCCACTTGTAAGATTCGAGACCGCGTATCCGATTTATGTTCATCATTTTTTTTATGTAGCCTTGAGGCTCATCCTTCTCTTTTAGACTGCATTCTTGAAGCTCAAAGGCTAGATCCCGACTTGGCTCTTCTTGTCCAAAATTTTAAGGATATAATTGATATTGAAGGTTTGAAAGACTTTGATATTGATTCTCGTGGCGGCATTCGGAAATTCGGTAGACTTATTGTGCCAAATATTAGTGATCTTCGAAAAGACATTTTAGAAGATTCCCATTGTTCTAAATTTACCATTCATCCCGGTAGTAGTAAAATGTACGCGGATATGAAGCGACTTTATTATTGGGAGGGAATGAAACTTGACATCGCTAACTTCGTTAAGTGTTGCACGACTTGCCAACTCGTTAAGGCCGAACATCAAAGGCCCGGTGGGTTATTGAAACCTTTAGAAATTCCAATTTGGAAGTGGGACCAAATTTCCATGGATTTTATTGATGGCCTTCCCCGTTCTCATTCGGGTCATGATAGCTTATGGGTGATTGTTTAGACTTACTAACTCTGCCCATTTTATTCCCGTTCAGTCTAACCGAACCGTTCCTCTTTTGGCCAAACTTTTTGTCAAAGAAATTATTAAATTGCATGGAGTTCCTACTTCTATTGTCAGCGATCGTGATCTATTGTTTACTAGTGGATTCTGGAAGAGTATTCAAAAAGCTTTAGGAACGAAGCTTAATTTTAGCACCGCTTATCACCTCCAATCCGATGGACAAACCGAGCGTGTGAATCAAACTCTTGAAGATCTTCTTCGTGCTTGTGTGCTTGATTTCGGTGGAAGCTGGGAAGATCATATTCCTCTTGTTGAATTTTCCTATAATAATAGCTTCCAATCTAGTATTGGTATGACACCTTTCGAGGCACTCTACGGAAGGCCATGCCGATCTCCTTCTTGTTGGCTTGAGGCCGGTGAGAGGCTGGTTTTAGGTCCAGACTTTATTCATGATTCCACAGAAAAGATTGAACTTATTCGACATAGGATGAAAGAAGCCCAGAGTAGACAAAAATCCTATGCCGATAATCGAAGAAGGAGATTAGAATTTTCTGTTGGAGATCTTGTTTTTATTCGTGTTTCACATATGAAAGGTGTTGTACGTTTCGGTCGATCAGGAAAGTTAGCACCTCGATATATTGGGCCATTTACTATCACTGAACGTATTGGTTCCATGGCTTATCACCTATCATTACCGGCTCAGTTTTCTGCCATGCATGACGTGTTTCACGTTTCTCAATTACGGAAATGTCTTCGAGATTCCGATTCTATTCTTGAGCCCGGTGTTGTGGAAGAGGTTGAAGTTTCGCCCAATTTAACTTATGAGCAGCATCCTATTCGAATTATTGCTTCGGAGGTCAAACGCCTTCGAAATAAAGATGTCCCGCTTGTGAAAGTTCAATGGTCTTCAAATCCTAAGGATTGTTCTTGGGAATCTAGAGAGTTCATCGAGCGAACACATCCAGACTTACTTTCCCATGCTCTTTAAGGTGAACCTTTTATTTCAGATTTTTTTTGTGTTGAATACACTCTCGTGGTTGTTACTATATATCTTCTTCTTAAATATTGCGAGGACACAATTTCTTTAAGGAGGGGAGTCTGTAACAACCCGCATATTTTTCGATTTTATATTTAAATATTTTATTTAAATATTTTATCGATACTTGGAATTTAGCCCGAAAAGCTACTTTTTGCATACGGTCGAATTAGGACTCGGGTCCACTTTCATTGAGTTCAAAACGCCGTTTGCGATCTTTTTGAGTATAAACTTTGATATGTTTGGAGTTAGAGGATTTTTGCCACTTTTTACTTAGGGCTTTGGTTTGGGCTGAGCCCAATAACTCCACTTATGTATTCAGTCCCAACCCTCTCCTCTTCATTTACTTCCTTTCTATTTTCCTAATACTCAAGCTTTATAACAATGGAGAGTGGAATGGGAAATTGAAATTCAAGCCCTAGTATTCTTTTGCAAATCAAGCTCTAGCTCCAAACTAATAGAAGAACCCATTGGTAAGCCTTCTCTTCATGTTCTCCAACTCCTTCTCTCTTGAATTTCAGAAATTCCTAAACCTAACTTTGGGAATGTTCTTCTTTTTGAGCATAGATTCAAGCTCGTTTGAGTTGTGTTGAAGAGTGGTTGATTCTCCCTTTTCTTTCAAGCTTCTTCTTCATTTGTTTGGGTTCAAAGGTGAGATTTTTATCTCACATCTTTGTCTATAATTATCTTCGAATGTTAGGTATGAATTCCTAACACTTATTCTTGTGCGATTGATTTTGGTTTGGATTGATTTGGTGTGTATTCCAATTTTTGGTGTTTTGAAATCAAAATCTATGAAAATCCTATTATGGTTATTTGGACATTGATATTTGAGGCGTATCGAAGAGCCTTTAAGGCGGGGTTGTCGCTTGGCAAAAATCCTTAGTCGTCTTTGCTCGTCCGATCGCTTTCGGTATTTATTTCGGCCATTTTTGGTCCAGGTTCAGGGAATGCCCGAAACCCCAGTTTCAGACGTCTGAAACGTTAGATTTAGATGTCTGCATATTATTCTGGGAAGATTTTTATTCCCAGATTTAGACGTCTGAATCTATATTTTAGACGTCTGAATTGGTTCGTTTGGAACCAAAAAGGAAATAGGCTAAAAAGTGCCTATTTCAGACGTCTAATATCAAGGATTCAGACGTCTAAATTCTGTTTTGGAAAATATTTTATTTTCCAGATTCAGACGTCTGAACCCTCGATTTCAGACGTCTGAATCTACAGTCTTTTGCCTATATTGCCTATTTTGTTTGAATTTCTAACTTTAATCGATTCGTGTTGTTTCCCTTTTGTTGTTATCATTTATTATTGATTTTGATGACATTTTCTTCGTGATTTTTGGGAATATCCATTTTGATGGATTCGGTATCGAATTCTTTGGATTTTATTCACGTCTTTGAATGTGAATTTTGATGATTGATTGTTTTTACAATCATTTCTATGATTTGTCACTTTAAAAATATAAAGGTTTCAATACTAGTAGTAAATATCAAAACTTTTCGTCAAAGCAATCTTCAACACTATTTTATTACCAAACTTGTTTATAAAACCGTTTTCCGATCTATTAGTATATACAAACCTTTACCTCACTCGGATGAGAAATCTAATTAAACGACTTAGTAAAACAAGTGGTATGAAACGCTTGCGTTCACTTCGTCGGTTAATTCTTGGACTTGTTCGATTGAACCTCTTGTGACAATTTTCTAGTGAAGATTTACAGTTTGTTCGCAAATATTTAAGTTAAGCAAGTGGTTATGGGACACGAGGCTAAGCTTTTATATTTACTAGCTTAGTGTGATTGACACTTCTCGTTGATCATGACGATCATCTTATGATTTAGACTAGCAATTGTGCGATGTCTCTTTGTTTGCAAGGTTAGACTAGACCTCATTGGTGTGATTCCGACTCACACATATCACTTTGTCCGCAAGGTTAGTCTAGACACCATTTGTGTGATTCCACTCACACATGCCTTTTTGTTGCGAGGTTAGGCTAGACACCATTTGTTTGATTCCACTCACACATACCTTTTTGCTTTTTGGTTAGCCTAGACCTCATCTGGGTGATTCCAACTCACCCATATGCGGTAGCTCCCCATGGTCTTCGGACCGTCATGTGATAGGCCTCTTTCCCTTTTTCTGCGATTTCTGGATTTCTTGTGTTGATTTCTGGAATTTACATCGTTGACTTGTTATGAGTACAAGTTTAGGGTATGATGCCCTCTTTGGATCTTTGAGAAGATTCTTGTGATATTGATTTATCTCTTATTGATTGATCTTCTGTTGATCATAATTTGCATACTTATAGTAGTATGTCAGTATGGATATTTTATGTTTATGCCATATTTTTTATTTTATACCATGTCATCTGATATTTATAGCTAGACTGATCCGTATATTATTTTCTTAAATAATACTCGGGTCAGACCGAGTTGTTACAGGTGCTTCTGCTTGACTTCTTTTCGGGATTTGCTACTTTGACTTTTGGCTAACTATTTAGATTAGCAGTTTTTGTTGTATACACTTGAGATGTAGACTCATAGTTGTATTCTTTTGTATAGCACGTGTTGCTATTCTTTTGTATTATTGTGGATCTTTTTGACCACTACTCTGATGTACACTTTCATGTGTTAGTTATATATGTTGAATATGCGCTTATATGATTTTTGTTTGATGATAATAAACATATATACATTCGTTTAAATGTATTTGATAATATACTATTTTATTTTTCACAGATTAAATAAATATTTGCTGAATAAAATAAATAACACGGAATTTGAATTCAAACGAATATTTTATTCAAACAAATATTTATTACAATTTTGAATAGTACAATTTCAAGCTCTCACTATAACTATACAACTTTGATTACAATTACATCACATTTCATATTTACAGTTCACCTCACTACATATCACTCACACTCATATTTTATCTTCAACATTCAAATTGAATCCAGCATCTGAGCAATCTGCAAAAATATTCAATAACGCAGTAAAATTGAAAAAGAAATATTTTTGCAATATAAAATAAAATATGATTTTTTTTGAAAATATTAATTGCCTCAGTTATTTGGGTTGTTCGTCATAATTTAAATTTGAATTCATCATACACGAACAACTTGTGACATACACAGTGTATTACTGTATATGCCACAAGGCCGTGCACAGCGATATACACTTGATTGATTTATAGGGACAGGTGAGCACAGGTCAAACCCAAATGAAAAGCCGGGTTCAACTCACGTGCAATATATTCAAAATTTCGACACGAGCACAAGGTCAAACCCGAGCTGTAAAACTGGATTCAACACAAGGCAACATGACCGAAGGCATAGCGACTGCATAGCGACTGCAGCAGTGACAAGTGCAATTCGAACCAACATGATCAAGAAATATAAAATGCAGTTTGCTGTGATACGAGCTCACTACAACAGCACCAGCCCAATGATACAAAACACAATGCACAAAGGCTACAGGTCTGAAATTCCAAAGCAAGCACACACAAGGCCGAGAACCAGACCACACAATTATACCAAATGAACCAAGCTACAAGTACAGTGCTACTACTACAAATATCACAGAGGCAACATCAAACAATCAAACTGCATCAAGGCAACATGAACTGCAGACCAAACACATGAGTGTAAACAAATGAATCAGCAAGGCAATGCACAAATGCAACAGAATGCTCAAGTGAGGAAAACAAATACAACTGATATGCGAACGGTCTCGAACAATAAACGAACATCACATAGGACAGTGAACAATGAAGTAATGCAATGCTCAATAACACTACAAACTGCAAATATCCAAGTACTACAAGCCCAACACAGTGACCATTATCACTGACTCCATTGAACAAGATCACTCATGAAACTCAACAAGCATATGTACAGCATAAACAAGACATGTACACAAGGCATGGGGGCACTGGAGCATATGATGCAACTATAATGCAACAACACCACAAGTATACAAACATACCAGATCAATGAAACAGAATTCATCACAGTGAAACCAGAACACAAAGAAAAAGAAACAAGGAAAACAATCGATCAAGGCTACACACGACAATCACAAATGATATCAAGCTGATGCCAAACAGAGGAAGTAAAATGATCGAGCATTGAATATGCTGCAATTTTATTTGTGAACAAAGTCAAGTGACCAGGAAGAGTTCGTCATACCGAAGCCGAAGCCAGCAGTATCAATGACAGCATGCAACAGCAAGCATGTAACAGAAACTAAGCAATGGCACAGCACACATCAGTGACCATGCAAACCGAGCTAAATGAAAAACAGTGACAACTACCTAATGCTCAACTGGAACAATAATGAAGTCATAATCAAAACATGAATGAACACTTACACTTACAACATGCAAATGCATCAAAACAATGTCGAATACATGAACAAGTGTAGCATCTGTATCAAAGCAAATGTAGCAGACTCAAAGCATCAGTGGACACAAATAAACACAGTGACACAGTGCCACAGTGAACACAAGTCAAGGAGAAGTTTCAAAGTGTAGTGGTTGTTTATTTTTCGTGAAACCATGAGAATAAGTCAACAGTAAAATGTTCGAGCCGAAGCCGAAGCAAGCATGTGTACAGGTTCAATCAATATCATGAAGTGCAGTTTAAAAAATTAAAAATGACCGAAGTCAAAGTCAGAAACGATCAAGCCGTGATCATCGCAAAAATGAATCAAAGCCGTGACCACCAAGCAACGAATACACAAGAGTTGAAAAGGTCAGAAATCATCACATTCGTTCAAGAAAAATCAAGTGGCTGAAGTGATTCAGTAGACAAATTCAAATCAACATATACGAACGAAATTCAAGGGAGACGAATCTATATAAATACCAAACCCAGTTATCATCATCGGCATCGAATTCCAGAAAGCATAAATCAGTAAAGAAAAAGCACATAATTGCATACCGGAATTCGATCAACGAAGTAGCTGTCTGCAATTCAAAGTAACATCTGATCGAACAAGCTAGCATCGAAAGTAATCAACTGTTTCGATCGAACATCTTGAAGCAGCGCTTCAATTAAAAACCCTAAATTGGAACGAAGAAGGGACAAATCCCTAATTCAATTTCACGAAAAGCCGAAGCCCTAAGTCAAATCTCTCGAGAGCAATTTTACACAGCAGCCATTGATTAGATAAGAGAAGAAGTCGAAAATAATAAAAGGATACGGGTTAAGGAAATCAACCAATTGGGCCGGCCTTGTTTACATAAAGGGATAAGAATTTAAAATAGGGTTTTTATTTGTAATTTGTTTTGTTTTGTATTTTCTTTTTAAACCGTTTTATTTTTCTAGTCGTGTGACTAGGGGACAAACTACGGTGTGTAGTTTGGGAATTCGCAACTCGGTGGTTGAGTTGTGGCAAGGTTTTGAGCGTAGAGTTAGATTAGTCAATAGCGGGTATAGCGAGTTTACGTGTGTAAGCGAGGGACTATCTAATTTCTAGTAGAAACCTTGGGGGCAGCACGTAGGCAGGGTTTTGCCGAAGCTGGGTAAATTCTGTGTTGTTCTGTTTTATTCTGTTATTTATATTCTGCAATATCTGTGCTGCTATTCTGTGATCTGAATTGAAATCAATTTATAAGCTTCCGCGATTAGTTTTAATAATTTACACTATCACCCTATTCACCCCCCTCTAGGGTGAAATCGATCCTACAATATATTCATATCTTCTTCCGCCTTTGTGATATGGATGTCGGTGTCTGATTTGTGTTATGCTTATTTCTATGTTTGTTTCTGAAGAATATTATAGCCACTGTGTAGTAGCTTTGAGTTTGTATCGGTGTGTCAGACTTCCTCCCGAAATCAAATGTGTTATACTATCCGACATAGCGGTGCTCGCACAAAGCAATTGCACCGATGGTCTCTCCTCAATAGCCTTATTCTCCGTGCTAGTTGACAACATTGCTCCGTAGTGTTCTTGGCTAGTGTGGGTATAGAGGTGGGGCGTCACAGCTAACCTTAGTGAAGGAAGCACTACCACTAATGGAAATGGCAGACCAGATATTAGGAGGAATCTAGGTTGGGCATAAGCTCCTAATATGGGTGCTGGAGCACCGCAAGTTGATATGGGAGCTATATATCTGCTCTTCATCAACCTTATGCAAGCTAGAGCTCCTCCGGGATTAGTTGGAAGAAATTCAAGAGAAGGAAATCAAGAAGCACTGGTGGTCAATAACTATGCAGTACTAAGCAGAGACTATGCTAGGCTTGGAGGAAAGTCGTTTACTAACACTGAGGACGGAAATGAAGTGGAGAATTAGTCGCTTCATTATGAGAGGATATTTGCTGATTTGGGGCTTAATGATGAGCAGCAGAGGAGAATTGCTTCTAGACAGTGGCAAGGAGCAGCATTGTACAGGTTGAACAATGTTACTGTATGAGTAAATGAGGAGACCATTACCAGGGTGGAATTCAAAAGGAGATTTTATGAAAGATTCATGTCAGAGATCGCTAAGTCAACTCTGCTTAGGAAGTTTGTTGTGTTGGTGTTAGGAGACAAGACAGTGCTTGAGTATGCTACCAGATTTGAGGAATTATCGAGATATGGGTATGCTACAGTACATATAGTTATCAAAAGAATGAGAAGTTCATCCACGGATTGAAACCTAAGCTTGCTAAAGTAACTTTGCCACATATTAGGGATCGTGTGATGTAGTTGTTGAGATGGCTTTGAGGCATGAGATGATGCTCACATTCCACGATAGTAATAAAGCAAGGGAAATTCAAAGTGGGTAGAACCAAAAGAGAAAGTTTTTTGTAAGAAGGGCACTCGGAAAGGAGGAGCAACCAAGAAAGGGAAGGCCGAAGTAGTTTGCTATAAGTGCGACAAGAAGGGACATTCCGCTCATGAGTGTCGGACGGGCAAAGGGAAGAAGGTTGCTGGAAAGAAAGGAGAGAGATGCTTCAACTGTGATTAGATTGGACATTATAAGAACCAGTGCAAGGAACCAAC
Organism: Allium cepa; assembly: GCA_030765085.1. NCBI lineage: Eukaryota > Viridiplantae > Streptophyta > Magnoliopsida > Asparagales > Amaryllidaceae > Allium > Allium cepa. The sequence goes on from CM060937.1 coordinate 311,644,090, forward strand.
CAAGGATGGAAACGAAAAAATGTTTACATTGGAACCAGCTACCTCAAGGCCAATAGCCGAGGAGAAAGGAAAAGCTATATTGGGAAGTATGCTTTTGATTCATGGTGTATCAGTTAGACTTCTATTTGATACCCGTGCATCACATTCTTTTATGTCTTATTGTTTGGTAAATAAGGTTAACCTAGAACCTTCATACCTAGTTACATCCTTGAGAGTTTCAAATCCGATAAGAGGACATGCGACACTTGTGATGAGATGTGACCAATTAGAGTTTAAATTATTAGGTCATATATTTTCTTGCAGTTTACATGTATTTAATTTCTTAGGATTTGGAATTATTTTAGATATTTAAGTGAGTGCGATGCTAGAATATTTTGCCATGATAGGAAAATATCACTTAGACACCCTAGTTGTGGTGATCAGATTCTATACTCCATAGAAAACCCTAAATTTGAGGGTAATGCTTTGTTAGGTGTTGTGGAAATAGAATATTAGCTGAATTGAGTTTTCATTGTTAGAGAATTCACAGATGTCTTTGAGCCCGTAGTAGGACTACCATCGAAATGAGCCATTGAGTTTTGAATAAATTTAGTACCAAGAATTGAACCTATGAGTAGGTTGCTAAGTAGAATGACACCTAACGAGATAAAGGAGTTAATGGTGTAGTTGGTGGATTTGGATAGTAAGATTTTATCAGGCCAACCAGTTCGCCTTGAGGAGCATCCATAGTGTTTGTAAAGAAACTGGATTGATCGTTGAGTTTGTGTATGGATTATCATAAGTTGAATTAGAAGGTGATAAAGAACTGATATCCGTTGCGTAGAATTGACGATTTGTTCGATCAATTGAGTGGAGCCAAAATATTTTCCAAGTTGGATATGGCAAGGAGATTCCATCAGCTTAGAGTACCAGAGGATAGTATTCCTTTTACGGCGTTTAGGACAAGATATGGATCGTATGAATGGTTAGTGATGTCGTTTGGACTAACTAACGCACCGGCATTCTTCGTGGACTTGATAAAAAGAATCTTTTGAGAACATATGATTAGATTTTTACTAGTATTCATAGAAAATCTTTCTTTAATGAAAGAATTGTCGTAATCACTATCTGATATTTGAATTGAATGAAGGTACAAAAGAAAGAGGTATTTGAGCTGGAATTCTCGCATCAGTTGGATCAGCTTACGCTATGGAAAAGGCTAAGTGATTTCAAGTTAAAAAGGAAAGCTAGCAAAGCTAAAACAAAGATGACAAGCAAATACCCAGAAAGCCTCTTTAAAGGCCATCTTGATTAAAAAAAAAGGCTTGGGGGCTCATCATATTGATATAGTCTAAGGATGAAAGGGATCATGAAGTTCATCTTAGAATAGTGCTTGAGATGCTGAGGCAGCATCATCTAAAAGCAAAGTTTTCGGTGTGTCATTTTTGGGAGAAAGAAGCTAAGTTTCCTGATCACATATTTTCAGAGAAGGGTTTGTCAGTAGATGTGGCTAAGATCAAGGTAGTGAATAGTTGGAAGAGACCCATGACAACGACTGAGATAAAGAGTTTCCTTGGATTAGCTGGTTATAATCGTAGATTTTTTAACGATTTCTCCTAGATAGTAGCACCTTTGGAAAAGCTAACCAGGAAGGACGTGAAGTTTATTTGGTCAGACAAATGTGAGGAAGCATTTCTTAAGTTAAAGCATTTTTTGACCAATGCACCTGAGTTAGTAGTTCCAGATGGGAATCAAAGATTAGTAGTGTATACTGATGCATGTAGAACCGGATTTGGAGCTGTGTTGATGTAGAAAGGTAAATTATTGCAAGCGCTTCATGATAGCTTAGACCGCATGAAGTGAGATATCCTAGTCATGATCTAGAGTTGGAAGCTATGATCTTCACATTGAAAGTATGGTGACATTATCTCTTAGGGAAGAGTTTGAGTTACACATACATCACATGTCCTTGGCATATTTATTCTCACAGAAGGAGTTGAATATGAAGCAGTATAGGTGCCAAGATATTTTAGCAGCTTATGATTTTGGTATAGAGTATACACCTGGAAAAGGAAATAAATTAGCAGTTACTCTTAGCAAAATACATCAATGTGGTGTTAGCTATGTTAAGAGAATGGAAGAACCTAGAAGCATTGACTACATATGGAATATAATGGAGATCTGAAGCTAGTTCTACTCGAGAAACTGCCATGTTTCGTGTTTAGAAGTTCAACCAATGATGATCTAGAGGATTACATCTAAAAAAGGAGAGGATCCATTATTAGCTGAAGAGATCAGAAAGTAAAGGAATGAACAGAGAGCGACGATTTGAAAGATTTCAGTCTTGACCAGAATGGGTGTTGAGGAAGAAAGAAGGACTATGTGTCCTGAATGCGAGAAACATTAAGAAGGAAGTTCTTAGAGAACGCCATCGTTCGAAGTTCACCATTCATTCAGCAGGAACTAAGATGTATCAGGAAATGAAAAGGAGTTTCTTCTAGTAGGGTACAAAGAGAGATATAGGCTTATGGTTAAGGATGTGTTTGAACTATCAACGGGTAAAGGCTGAACATCGAAGATTGAGTGGGTTACTTCAGCCTTCATATATTCCAGTCTAGAAATGGAATTCTATCTTAATCGATTTCATGGATGGGTTTCTAAGGTCGAATAAAGGAAAGGAGGGTATATGGGTTATAGTGGATAAATTGAAATAGAGTGCATACTTTATACCCATTAAGTCGACCAGGACAGCACTAGATTTAACTAGGTTATTCAAGAAGAATATAATTAGACTCCATGGAATTCCTAGCAGTATAGTAAGCATGACGCCCCACTCTGAGACTCATATTAACAAAGAGTATTATGAGGTAATACCATCTGCTAATGCAGAGAATAGAGTTGGATAGGAGCGACCATCTATAGCCTTGTCTTAACTATCTACTGAATACGTCGATAAGTGCTATCTATTTTTTCTTCTCAAGTGGATCGACATATCCAATAAATATTTAATACAAAACTATAATGGCTAATGGATCTATAAGAACAAAACGTAACAACTCAAATGTAAATAATGTCACAGAATAGCAGAAATGCATACGTATGCATAAGTACAGATACAGTCACTAGTACAATTCAAAATGATACATCAAAGTGGTATGACGACCACAACCCAAACATGGATCAAAAGAATATACATATCGTAGTAGCAAACCAAAATGGACTACAAAAAAAGCTATAACAAAAAGAGCTAGCAGAATAGTCCATGCAAAAGCAGCATAGGCTAAGTCCAAATGTACCTAATCTGAAACACCTCGGTCTGACCCAAGTATCAAATACACGAGTCAATCTAGCTAAACAAATCTGTTAAAGGTGATAGCGGAATAATAGAGCATAAGAGAATAACGATATTCTTCTTAAACAAGAAGAAACAATAAGAAAGCTAACCATAGACATATGGAGGATACGCATCATGTATGGCATATATGGTTACACTAGGTGATAGAACACTATTGCTTCAATAAGCATAAAACGCAAAGGAGACGAAAAATCTCATGAATCGCTAAAATGTAGCATGCTCCATATCATCGGCAATCATAAAGCAAATAAGAATAGTTTAGGGAATAGTAAAATGTAAAATCCTAAAAGAGTAATTCCCAAACCCGCTATATCGGCAACTCCAAGGAACACATAAGCAAAAGCCATCTCGACATAAGCCATAAGGCAAATGTCAACAAAGGGACAAAAATCTCATACAACGCCAAACGCAAATCCCATAAATAGGGAAAATAGGCAATCTCAATATATATATACACACACATATATATATATATACATACATATATATACACATATATATACATATATATATACATATATATATATACATATATATATACATACATACATACATACATACATACATACATATATATATGCCACAAGGCAAATCTCAACATGCCAGTGTAGGCAATGAAAATCTCAAAAGAACTTCTAAGAGTCCAAAAAAAATCCCGAAGTAATCGCCACAGAATGGTTCAAAGGACGGATTCCAAAATGACGACACATAAGGGTAAATTTCATCTCAAAAAGGTTTTGCACATGCTATTTTTTTCGAGTACTATTTCACATAATAGGTACCTCGCCTAAAGGCAAACGTCGAAAGACAAATACGCCGCAATGGAAAACGTCCGAAGATAAATACGCCGCAATGGGAAACGTTCGAAGACAAATACACCACAATGACAAATGATTCGAAGGTCCGTTACTGGCATGCCAATAGGCAAACGTGTCACAAACTCTCGGAAAGGAACCTGAAAAGTGTTAACGTGTGTCCCATACCACCCGTTCGCACTAAACGGTTCAATAACGGCTAGTAAATTTCACACTCAAAGCAGTAAAAGGTTCACCTCATATCATCGATAAACTAGACCCGTAGGCCAAAACGATCAAATGGACAAGTTAGAAATTAACCGAAAAGATAAATGCATGTATCCCATACTACGCGTTTTACCCAATCATTTAACTCTCCTTCTCATTCGCTCGACAATGCAAAAATGTGTATTTCGTATAGAAATTATTAGTTGGAGATAACGAGCTTTTAAAACAATTTAAAAGCACTTTATAAACTGCTTTTGCAATCTATCTCATTATAAAGATACTAAAATTTTATACTTGAAAATAATATATAATAATTATTCTGTGATATCCCGGAATTTCGAGGAATTTAAAATGTGATAATCATCTTTATAAATTAAATAAAATGGATAAAATTTGTTATTTTCAAATATAATAACCAAAGTAATTAATAACATGATGATTTTAAATATAGTTATAAATGGATTCTTAATAGAATAATTATTTGAAAATTTAGTTGGTAATGTTTTATAAAGATTTTTAAATGAAATAATTATTTTCAGATATAGTTGGTGTTGATTTATAAATGAATTCTAAATTAGAATTATTATTTTTGAGTTAATAAGGAGTTTATATATATATAATTAAGATTAATTTTAAAATGGATTTTTTTAAATAAAGTTATTATCTTTCAAAAGTAATAATGTGTTTGTTTATAATTAATATATATATTTGAATTGATTTTGAATTTGAGTTGCAATTAGATTTAAATATGAATATTTATATCTTAAAAATATTTTGATAAATATATATATATATGAGTTTTTATTTAAAATAGAATTTGTTTTCCTTTAAAAGAATTTATTTTTATAAATTAAGATAGTGTTTATTGGATTGTAAAATAAATACAAAAAGGTTTATGTCAACATTTTAAAATGGATTAAAAATATTTTATATGATTTTATTTAAAATATAATTGGATTATACTTTATTTTCCTTTAAAGAATTTATTTATACAAATTTTAGAAGCATTTATTAATTTATAAATGTATTTATTTAGTAGGAAAATTAATTTAAAAAGCTTTTTAAAATCTTTTAAAGATAAATAAAAATGAAGTAATACAAGTGTTAGGATAACAAAACTTACAAAAACACTTGTAAGACAATTAAAAATTAGTAATGACAAGCGTTAATAATTGAGACAAGTGTCAAAATTTATTTTATTTTATTTAATTTTAAAATAAATCCAAATTTACATGATATAAAACATATATCTTCTTTTTCTCATTCTTTTCTTATCTTCTCAAACATCAAAAACTCAATCTTGTTCAACTATCTTAAACCAGAAAATGCATGAATTAAATCTGAAACTGTTTTTCAATTAATCACCCAAAATCAAATAATTTAACCATGTAGTCTGTTTTGTCTCAAGCCAATAATTCTCCTCAAATCAAAATCCAGAAAGTGTTAAGCCTGTAGCAGATTTTCAAAACTTCAGATTTCAAATGCAAACACCTCAAACTCAAGAATCAAAATCTGAAAACCAAGCCTGGAAGTGTTAGTCTACAAACAATCAACCCTGTAATCTTTTCAATATCAAATGCTGTAACCAATATCTTTTTAAAAATCAAAAGAATTGAAAGTGTTAACCTGGAATCATTTTTTTTCAAGCCTGTAAGCAAGAATCATCAAATACAAGCTTGTATTTCTCCTCAGAACAAAAATATCCACCCCTGTTCAAATTTTTGAAAAAAAATCAAAAGCCCGAACCATTTTCAAATCTGGAGCTTGCAACAATTTCAAGTCTAAATGCGACCTGAAGTTCATGGTCAAGGTCAATCTTCTCAACATCATTTGTTTCAACTATCAGTTTTAAAGAAATCAAAAGCTTTTCAGTTATAAAAAGAGATAGCAAATTCAGTGTTCAAAGCTTTCCAGCTTCAAAGAAAATCTAAACAATTCTAAGCATTCGAGTCTCTACTTTTAAAACATGGTGAGTAAACAAATTGAATTAAATTCTAAGTAAGCTTATACCTGATTGCTTGTGAAGTTTGAGATATATTATGCTTGGTTGTGCATATATATATATATATATATATATATATATATATATATATGAGTTATCTCTGTGATTTGAATGTTGTGACTGTGCATGTCTGTTGCATTTAAAAGTATCTCTGTTATTGATTCAGAGAGTAAAGTTTGACAAAAAACTCCAAATCTTATCATCTAATCTTGTTAGGGTTAGGGATCCAAACATTTTATGTTTTATAAGTCATGAGATTAAGTTTAAAATTTACTTAAAGCAATATAGGTTTGAAATTTACCCGGAACCAAGAAATGCAATGGCAAATTCTAAAATGCATGATAAATCAAATGTTATAATTTGATAATCAAATTTCATAACTTGAATCTATTTAGAAAATGAAGATTTTCAAAACAAAAATTCAGATTTTTAGTAATAGGATAGAAGAGAATTTCAGTTTTGACTGGATTTGTTGCGGTTTCATCTTCCATACTCGATTTTGGTTTGAGAATTATGAGCATGTTTGGATGATCGAGCGATGATGTAGAGATGATGGATGGTGTGTCGACGTCACCGGAGGTGATATTCCGTATCGGTGTTGACTGTGCTGGGGGGGGGGTGTGACGTCTGATGATTAGTGTTGGATTTTACTCGAACCATTGCTCGAGTGTTTGGGAAGAAAACTCGAGAGTGAACTTGAGTAAATTTAGGTGTTAAGCTACTGGTTTATAAACTTTAAAATTTAACTTAAGTTTTAAAATCGGGAAGAAAAGAGAGTTTACTCGGGGTAGACCCGAGTTGTCTTCGGGTTTGTCCCGAAGCAGAGATGATTAGCAGTCTTTAAAATGTTTTAAAATCAAATTGGGTTTTGGAATTTAAATTTAAATCTAGTTTAAATTTCTTATATAATCGTACTCTATTTATAATTATTTCTTTAACAATTGACTAAGAGATTTTGAAAATTGGTTGGTTTAAATTTTATAAAATTTAAAGTGATTTTAAAACATTAATTTAAAATGTAAGTTAAGATTTTTAGAAAGGTAGGTTTTAAAATACAACTTGAATTAGTTTGAAACCTCTACTTGATAATGTTTTAAGTTTTTTTAGGAAGTTAAGCTATGATAACTTTAAAATTATCAAGTTAAATGATTTTTAATTTTAAACTAAATTAGTGATGTTATTAAGTAAAGATAAATTATAATGTTAAAATATTTTTAAATGTTAATGTTAATAAAGGTATTAATAAGATAATATTTTATCTTAAGCTGATTAAAGGCCTAATGCCTTGAGATAAACTAAGTTAATTGTGTAAATTAAGTATAATTAATTAATTTGATTTATTTAATTATAAAGGATTAATTAAGTAATTAACTAAGAGTAATTAATTGGTTTAATTAATAATTAATTAAGGGTTATTAATTAATTAATTTAAGATTAATTAATTAATTTAAGATTAATTAATTATAATTAAGGATTATTAATTAAAGATTGTTAATTAATGATCAGAGATTAATTAATTGAGTAATTAAGTAATTAAGGATTAATTAATCAAGTTATTAAGATTTGATTAATTTAGTAATTAGAGAGTTGTTAGTTAAGTAATTAGAGATTACTTATTTAATAATTGAGATATACTTAATTTGTAATTAAGTTTTATTAATTAATGATTAGGTTTATTTAATAAATACTTAAAGGATGATTAATCTATAATTAAATATTAATTAATTGATTTATCAAGGGATGATTAAGGATTAATCAGAGGGTAATTAAGAATTAATCAAAGTTAATTAAAGATTAACCAAAGGTGATTAAGGATTAATCAAAGGTAATTAAGAATTAAAGGATTGATTAATTAATAATTATGGATTAATTAATTTGTAATTTAGGTTGTTAATTAATAACTAAGTTTTATTAATTAATAATTAAGAGATAAATAATTAAGTTTTATTAATTAAAAATAAGAGATAATTAATTAGTTAGTTAATGATTAATTAATTAATTTTAAGAGTAATTACGGATTAATTAATTTGTAATTGAGAGATATTGATTAATAATTAAGGTTATTAATTAATAGTTAATGGATAATTAATTAGTTAATTAAAGGTTAATTAATTGATTATAAAAGTATTTAAGGATTGATTACTTTGTGTTGAAGGAAATTAATTAATAATTAAGGTTTATTAATTGAGAATTAAAGTGCAATTAATATGTGATTAGAGGTTAATTGATGAGGAAATCAAGGAGTGATTAATTAATTAAAAGTTTATAATTAATTAATGATTGTTTGAGCAGGATTAGGAGATTAATTTTTAAGTATTTAATTTAATTTAAATTGATTAAATTAATTATAACATGGATTAATAATTCCTGTTTATGGATGATTGTTTGTGTAGAATATCTGAATTGGATGATATCTATTGGATGATATATATTGGATGATATGCTGAGATATTCTGTAATATGATATTGGATATATCAATGATAAACGTGTGATATTTATCTATGTTAAAATCTATATGAATTCAATATATTGAATTGAAATGAATTGTTTTAAACTTTTAAACAACTTGGACATTAAAATGGCGTTTTGGATTCGGTGAGACCGGGATCGGGTTTTATATCCGAAAACCACATCGATCCAAATTAACATCAGGTCATAAATCCAGGTGAAGTGAAGACTCGAAGTATAAGAACTATATACCGTTATAACTCTGAGGGTGATTCCAATGAGTTTAACGAAGATTGTACTTTCGGATTCAAGATGAAGATTTAGAGCGCAAGGGATATTGTCGTTAACTCTGAGGGTGACTCCAAATTGAGTGTAACGAGATAGTGCCTTCGGTTCCGTTCGAACCCGGAACGGACTTGTATGGATTGAATGCTTTCAGAACATCGTCAGGTGGACGATGAGCATTCTAAGATAGGTGTGTCTTATAAAGGTAATCGCAGCCTCAAGCCTCATCAACCGCGAATGGCTAAAACAGGGGAGGTGAAGCAAGGTTAAGTGGGTCATGCCCAAGTAGGACGAGATTTACCCTGTCTAGATGTCCCTTTTATTTCGGCTGTGTGGGCAGTTGGGTCTGCAGCTAACTGCGGGGTTGTCTTGTTCGGGACTGTTCTGTAAGGAATGGTCCCGGCCTTGGGTTGCAGGCGAGTTAGGGTGGCTCCTCGGTACGGTGATCTAGGCCACGTACTATGACGGGCGGTACCCCAGTAGCCCTACCATTGATGGAAACCCATTCTTCCTACGAGCCATTACGGTTTTGATTGTATTACCCACTTTTGTGGCTAGTAGCTGAATTTAATAAATGTAACAATTTCGGCTATTTCTTATCTACATGAAAACCCTAGACACTATTATAATATCACTGGATTTCCTATCAAATGCTTTTATTAGCGTAAGGTAAAAACTTTTCCATGTTTATATATGGGATGTCTTACGTGATATCTTTTCTTTTCAAAGGATTTTCTAAAGTTAAGCAATTTTAAACCGTTTACTCACACCTGACCCCTGTCCGACCCAAGTGTTTATTTTCTGTTTTATTAAACTCTTGGGTACTCATATTATGTATGAGTAGTCAAGTGATTCAGGTATCCTTGACGAATTCTGGAGGAGCTTTGGAGTAGGAGGCTTCAGTGTGTAGATATATAGACAGAGTTTCCGCTGTGATGTTATTATGTATGGATGTTCTTGTATTGTACATTAGACAGAAATGTTATAACTGTCTAAATTGAGATGTATAGTTGTGTACTCTGATGTATATGATACTATATATATGTTATATATTATATTTCATTCGTTCCGCTGTAAGATTCTGATTTTGTTGAGTTCTTTCTTCTCTTTCTTTCTTCTTCTACCTCTTTCTTTCTTAAGTAATGATGCGTCTTTCTAGAATTAGTAAGGCGGGTCGTCACATGTGGTATCAGAGCGTAGGTTGAGATAATACCTAGGCTCTGGAGTTGTGTCTATCTTGGGAGCGCGTATTTGTAATTTTTATATAATTTTATATATCTATTTAAATTTGTCGGGTATCTGTTCGGATTTCCAACTTGAGTTCTAGAGAAGTTTCATCTTTCTCTTTGTTTGGTTGACCATCCTGTCCTTTGGCAGAACAACTAAGTTAGATAAGATCTGTAGAGGCTTAAGATTTCTTATCTCCCCTATAGTTTCCTTGTGACCCATCGATATTGGATCTCGAAGGGTTTGATCTTATTTTGAATATGGATTGGATGGATAGTAAGGATTGTTTCTTTGGAGGCTGAGTTGGGGGAATCGCTAAAGTGACTTGCGATGATTCCGAAGTTCTTTGAAGCATCTGTTGCTTGGAAGCGAGGTATCTCCAGAAGGTGTAGAGTCCATCGAAGTGGTTAGAGATTTTCCGGATGTTTCCAAGATAGTGGAAGTTTTCCTTCATCACGAGATAGAGTTGGAGAAGAAGATCCAAGTTTTCTTTGAGGAGGCTTTTGTTTCTAGTGGAGGCATTTCTGTAGATTCAGCTAGGGTAGCTACTATTCAGGGGTGAAGCAACACAATTTTCTGGATTTGGCAGAGTTTTACATAAAGTTTGTCAAGTCTATTCTAGGATTTCTTCGCACTTAATCGAGTGACTCGGGAAGGAACTAAGTCAAGTGGACCTGAGTGTGATGAGGCTTTCTTGGATTTGAAGGCAAGGCAGACTAGTGTGCATGTTCTAACTATTCTGGATGGCAAGAGTAAGTTGAGTTCTACGCGGATGATGTGTGTGTGCCTGTTATGGATGGATTGATGGTCAAGGAACATTGAAGATCATTGGAAGGAGTTGAGGCAAGGAGTTTAGAAAATCTTCTGGTAGCTGAGCATGAAGAAGGATGTAGCTTCTTTCGTCAGAAGATGTGTGGTCGATCAGCAAGTGAAGGTGATCAGCAGGAGACCGCAAGTTGTTGCAGCCTTAGAAGTTCTGAAGTGAAGTGAGAAATGATTTCTTTGGATTTCATCGACGGTTTGCCAAGGACCAAAGAGGGAAATGGAATTTGGGTAATTAAAGACCGGTTAATTAAGAGCACCTATTTTATTCCGGTCAAGGCAACCTGTACTGCAGCATCTTTGGCTGAGCTTTCTTGAAGGAGTTTGTCCAAATGCTTGGTGTTTCTGTCAGCATTGTTAGCGATTGTGATCCTATTTTCTCCAGCGGATTTTGGAGACCTTGTGATTAGCTTTAGGTTTGAGTTGAGTTTGAGTTCAGCCTATCATTCTCAGATCGACGGTCAGATAGGAAGGCTGAATAGAATTTTGAGATTATGTTGAGGGCTGTGTTTTGGATTTTGATGGGTCTTGGAGGACCATTTGTATTGAATGGAATTCTCATTTTTGTAATCAGGCAAGTATCTAGATGGCATCCTATGGAGTTTTGCTTGGAAGACCTTGTAGTCCCATTTTTTTGGGTAGAGTCGAGAGATCGTCTGGTTCTTGTCCAGTTTGATCCGAGGGGCATCTGTGATGGTGGAACTTATCTAGAAAAGTTTGAGAGCAGCGTAGGATCGTCAAAAGGATTTGTGGACTAGAGACAAGGATAATTGGCTTATAAGATTTGAGATTTAGTCTTTGTTAAAGTTTCCCGATTTAAAGGAGTTACCGGATTTGGAAAGACGAGAAATTCACTACAAGATGTATGGGTCTCTTCTGAGTGCTTGTAGAGACTAGTGTTATGGTCTACAGGATTGTATTGCCAATTTGGATGGCTGGAATTCATGTTGTTATTCACGTATCTCATCTGAGAAAATACATGAATTATCCGTCTTAGTTATGATCTGTAGTTCAGTAGGATCTGGTAGTTGAGCTAGTTTTTTAGTGCGGTCTGATATCTAGTTCATATTTTTGGTCGGAGTAAGAGAAAGCTCTGGATCATAACAGCTTAGCTGGTTTAGGTTCTATGGAGCTAGGATTTCAGAATTAATTTTGAGAAACTCTGGATAGTTATAGGAAGGTTTATCCAGATCTGTGTCCGGATAACTAGAGTTATTTGATTTGAATAATTTATTTATACAAATAAATTAGTTGTTTGAATGAATTGTTTGTTCGAATAAATTATTTATTCGAATGAATTGTTGTTTAGTTAATAGTGTATGGTTGATATGAATGTTTGGATTGTTAAAAAAAATAAAAGATTTTGGATTATCTTTGTTTTAAATTTCGAGGACGAATTTCTTTTAAGGGGGAGGAATGTGATATCCCGGAATTTCGAGGAATTTAAAATGTGATGATCGTCTTAATAAATTAATTAAAATGGATAAAATTTATTATTTTCAAATATAAATAACCAAACTAATTAATAACATGATGATTTTAAATATAGTTATAAATGGATTCTTAATAGAATAATTATTTGTAAATTTAATTGGTAATGTTTTATAAAGATTTTTAAATGAAATAATTATTTTCAAATATAGTTGGTGTTGATTTATAAATGAGTTCTAAATTTGAATTCTTATTTTTGAGTTAATAAGGAGTTTATATATAATTAGGATTAATTTTAAAATAGATTTTTTTTAAATAAATTTATTATCTTTCAAAAGTAATAATGTGTTTCTTTATAGTTAATATATATATTTGAATTGATTTTGAATTTGAGTTGCATTTAGATTTAAATAAGAATATTTATATCTTAAAAATATATTGATAAAAAAAATATAAATGAGTTTTTATTTAAAATAGAATCTGTTTTCCTTAAAAAGAATTTATTTTTATAAATTAAGATAGTGTTTATTGGATTGTAAAATAAATACAAAAAGGTTTATTTTAACATTTTAAAATGGATTAAAAATATTTTATCTGATTTTACTTAAAATATAATTGGTTTATACTTTATTTTCCTTTAAAGAATTTATTTATATAAATTTTAGAAGCATTTATTAATTTATAAATGTATTTATTTACTAGGAAAATTAATTTAAAAAGTTTTTTAAAATCTTTTGAAGATAAATAAAAATGAAGTATTACAAGTGTTAGGATAATAAAGCTTACAAAAACACTTGTAAGATAATTAAAAATTAGTAATGACAAGCGTTAATAATTGAGACAAGTGTTAAAATTTATTTTATTTTCTTTAATTTTAAAATAAATCCAAATTTACATGACATAAAACGCATATCTTCTTTTTCTCATTCTTTTCTTATCTTCTCAAACATCAAAAACTCAATCTTGTTCAACTATCTTAAAACCAGAAAATGCATGAATTAAATCTGAAAATATTTTTCAATTAATCACCCAAAATCAAATAATTTAACCCTGTAATATGTTTTGTTTCAAGCCAGTAATTCTCCTCAAATCAAAATCCAGAAAGTGTTAAGCTTGTAGCAGATTTTCAAAACATCAGATTTCAAATGCAAACACCTCAAACTCAAGAATCAAAATCTGAAAACCAAGCCTGGAAGTTTTAGTCTGCAAACAATCAACCCTGTAATCTTTTCAATATCAAATGTTGTAACCAATATCTTTTTCAAAATCAAAAGACTTGAAAGTGTTAGCCTGGAATCATTTTTTTTCAAGCCTAAAAGCAAAAATCATCAAATACAAGCTTATATTTCTCCCCAGAACAAAAATATCCACCCTTGTTCAATTTTTTGAAAAAAAATTCAAAAGCCTAAACCATTTTCAAATCTGGAGCTTGCAACCATTTCAAGTCTAAATGCAACCTGAAGTTCATGGTCAAGGTCAATCTTCTCAACAACATTTGTTTCAACTAGCAATTTTAAAGAAATCAAAAGCTTTTCAGTAATAAAAAGAGATTAGCAAATTCAATGTTCAAAGCTTTCCAGCTTCAAAGAAAATCCAAGCAATTCTAAGCATTCAAGTCTCTTCTTTTAAAATCTGGTTTGTAAACAAATTGAATTAAAATCTAAGTAAGTTTATACCTAATTGCTTGTGAAGTTTGAGATAAATTATGCTTGGCTGTGCATATATATATGAGTTATCTATGTGATTTGAATGTTGTGACTGTGCATGTCTGTTGCATTTAAAAGTATCTCTGTTATTGATTCAGAGAGTAGATTTTGATAAAAAAATTCCAAATCTTATCATCTAGTCTTGTTAGGGTTAGAGATCCAAACATTTTATGTTTGTTAAATCATGAGATTAAGTTTAAAATTTACTTAAAGCAATATAGGTTTGAATTTTACCCGGAACCAAGAAATGCAGTGGCAAATTCTAAAATGCATGATAAAGCAAATGTTATAATTTGATAATCAAATTTCATAACTTGAATCTATTTAGAAAATGAAGATTTTTAAGACAAAAATTCAAATTTTTAGTAATAGGATAGAAGAGAATTTCAGTTTTGACTGGATTTAAGTTTCTGAGCAACTGTTGATGGCCTAAGGATCTAGGGTGGTCGGGGCTTTGTCTGGTGGTGGAGGACTGTGCGGTGAGGTGAGGAAAAATGGAAGATGGGGTGTTTGATCATTGAGGTGTCGGCGGAAAAGAAAATGGGTTTCTAAACCTAGTTTTGGTCGCGCTAGAAGATCTGGTTTCTTCATTTTCTCTGGTGCATCGAGAGGCTTGGAATTTGGGGTAATGGTAGCTTAAGGTGTCGGCACGGCGTAGCCGAAGGGGTAGCAACTCCGATGATCAGAGTAGTGGCTGCGAGAAAGTTTCCTGGCAACGTTTCTTGTTGCAGTTTCATATTCCATACTCGATTTTGGTTTGAGAATTATGAGCGTGTTTGGATGATCGAGCGATGATGTAGAGATGATGGATGGTGTGTCGACGTCACCGGAGGTGATCATCCGCATCGGTGTTGACTGTGCTGGTGCACGCGGAGGGGGGGGGGGGGTGTGACGTCTGATGATTAGTGTTGGATTTTACTCGAACCATTGCTCGAGTGTTTGGGAAGAAAACTCGAGAGTGAACTTGAGTAAATTTAGGTGTTAAGCTACTGGTTTATAAACTTTAAAATTTAATTTAATTTTTAAAATCGGGAAGAAAAGAGAATTTACTCGGGGGTAGACCCGAGTTGTCTTCGGGTTTGTCCCCAAGCAGAGATGATTAACAGTCTTTAAAATGTTTTAAAATCAAATTGGGTTTTGGAATTTAAATTTTAATCTAGTTTAAATTTCTTATATAATCTTACTCTATTTATAATTGTTTCTTTAACAATTGATTAAGAGATTTGGAAAATTGGTTGGTTTAAATTTTATAAAATTTAAAGTGATTTTAAAACATTAATTTAAAATGTAAATTAAGATTTTTAGAAAGGTAAGTTTATAATACAACTTGAATTAGTTTGAAACCTCTACTTTATAATGTTTTAAGTTTTTTTAGGAAGTTAAGCATTGATAACTTTAAAATTATCAAGTTAAATGATTTTTTATTTTAAAATTAATTAATGATGTAATTAAGTAAATATAAATTATAATGTTAAAATGTTTTTAAGTGTTAATGTTAATAAAGGTATTAATAAGATAATATTTTATCTTAAGATGATTAAAGGTCTAATGCCTTGAGATAAACTAAGTTAATTGTGGAAATTAAGTATAATTAATTAATTTAATTTATTTAATTATAAAGGATTAATTAAGTAATTAATTAAGAGTAATTAATTGGTTTAATTAATAATTAATTAGGGGCTATTAATTAATTAATTTAAGATAAATTAATTATAATTAACGATTATTAATTAAAGATTGTTAATTAATGATTAGAGATTAATTAATTGAGTAATTAGGTAATTGAGGATTAATTAATCAAGTTATTAAGATTTGATTAATTTAGTAATTAAAGAGTTGTAAGTTAAGTAATTAGAGATTACTTATTTAATAATTAACATATACTTAATTTGTAATTAAGTTTTATTAATTGCTGATTAAGTTTATTTAATTAATACTTAAAGGATGATTAATCTATAATTAAATATTAATTAATTGATTTATCTAGCGATGATTCAGGATTAATCAGAGGGTAATTAAGAATTAATCAAAGTTAATTAAAGATTAATCAAGGATGATTAAGGATTAATCAAAGGTAATTAAGAATTAATCTTAAGGATTGATTAATTAATAACTATGGATTAATTAATTTGTAATTTAGGTTGTTAATTAATAATTAAGATTTATTAATTAATAATTAAGAGATAAATATTTAAGTTTTATTAACTAATAATTAAGAGATAATTAATTAGTTAGTTAATGATTAATTAATTAATTTTAACAGTAATTATGGATTAATTAATTTGTAATTGAGAGATATTGATTAATAATTAAGGTTATTAATTAATAGTTAATGGATAATTAATCAGTTAATTAAAGGTTAATTAATTGATTATAAAAGTATTTAAGGATTGATTACTTTGTATTGATGGAAATTAATTAATAATTAAGGTTTTATTAATTGAGAATTAAAGTGCAATTAATCTGTGATTAGAGGTTAATTGATTAATTGATAAAGAAATCGAGGTGTGATTAATTAATTAAAAGTTTGTAATTAATTAATGATTGTTTAAGCAGGATTAGGAGATTAATTTTTAAGTATTTAATTTAATTTAAATTGATTAAATTAATTATAACATGGATTAATAATTCATGTTTATGGATGATTGTTTGTGTAGAATATCTGAATTGGATGATATCTATTGGATGATATATATTGGATGATATGCTGAGATATTCTGTAATATGATATTGGATATATCAATGATAAATGTGTGGTATTTATCTATGTTAAATGCTGTGTGAATTCAATATATTGAATTGAATTGAAATGAATTGTTTTAAACATTAAAACAACTTGGACATTAAAATGGCGTTTTGGATTCGGTGAGACCGGGATCGGGTTTTATATCCGAAAAACATATCGATCCAAATTAACATCAGGTCGTAAATCCAAGTGAAGTGAAGTGAAGACTCGAAGTGTAAGAACTATATACCGTTATAACTATGAGGGTGATTCCAGTGAGTTTAACGAAGATAGTACTTTCAGATTCAAGATGAAGATTCAGAGTGCAAGGGCTATTGTCGTTAACTCTGAGGGTGACTCCAAATTGAGTGTAATGAGATAGTGCCTTCGCTTCCGTTCGAACCCGGAATGGACTTGTATGGATTGAATGCTTTCAGAACATCGTCAGGTGGACGATGAGCATTCTAAGATAGATGTGTCTTATAAAGGTAATCGCAGCCTCAAGCCTCATCAACCGGGAATGGCTAAAACAGGGGAGGTGCAGCAAGGTTAAGTGGGTCGTGCTCAAGTTGGACGAGATTTACCCCTGTCTAGATGTCCCTTTTATTTCTGCTGTGTGGGCAGTTGGATCTGTAGCCAACTGCGGAGTTGTCTTGTTCAGGACTATTAAGTAAGGAATGGTCCCGGCCTTGTGTTATAGGGGAGTTAGGGCGGCTCCTCGGTACGGTGATCTAGGTCACGTATTGTGACGGGCGGTACCCCAGTAGCCCTGCCATTGATGGAAACCCATTCTTCCTACGAGCCCTTACGGTTTTGATTGTATTACCCACTTCTATGGCTAGTAGTTAGAATTTAACGAATGTAACAATTTCGGCTATTTCTTATTTACTTGAAAACCCTAAACACTATTATAATATCACTGGATTTCCTATCAAATGTTTTGGTTAGCGTAAGGTAAAAACTTTTCCATGTTTATGTGTGGGAAGTCTTACGTGATACCTTTTCTTTTTAAAGGATTTTCTAAAGTTAAGCAATTTTAAACCGTTTACTCACACCAGACCCCTGTCTGACCCAAGTGTTTATTTTCTGTTTTATTAAACTCTTGGGTACTCATATTATGTATGAGTAGTCAAGTGACTCAGGTATCCTTGACGAATTCTGGAGGAGCTTTGGAGCAGGAGGCTTCAACGTGTAGATATATAGATAGAGTTTCCACTGTGATGTTATTCTGTATGGTTGTTCTTGTATTGTACATTAGGCAGAAATGTTATAACTGTCTAAATTGAGATGTATAGTTGTGTACTCTGATGTATATGGTACTATATATATGTTACATATTATATTTCATTCGTTCTGCTGTGAGATTCTGATTTTGTTGAGTTCTTTCTTCTCTTTCTTTCTTCCTCTACCTCTTTCTTTCTTAAGTAATGATGCGTCTTTCTGGTGATAGTAAGGCGGGTCGTCACATATTCCAAAAACTAATTTACTTGAAAAACATTTCGAAACTCATTTATGAAACCCGTGTACGAAATCCAGAAAGAATCATCGAGAAATACAGAAAAATATCGGAATTTTAAACTTATAAAATTCAGTTAAAAATAAATTTTGAGTGCAAGTTCAATAGCAGATTTATACAATTTAACCTGAAAATTTGTAGAAATAAAGTTCAACATCTGTACTTTAAACTGCAAAAAGAATCGCTGAGTTCCGATAAAAGACGAAGAAACTGCGACGCCTCAAAGTCAGACTCATGCCAAGAAGTGAATACACGGGAAAAACAAAGTTCAGCGGCTTGTTTAGCCAGTTTTCCCCTATTCAAACCAAAATTTGAGAAAGTACAAAAGATAAAAGTTATAGAGGATATTCTATGATTTCCAGAAAATAAAAAATTATCGAATTCCGATAAGAAATGGAAAGGTTATGACCAAAACAATTTTCAGATTTGAAGTTCACTACGGCTGTCGTTTTATTCTTGAGACAGTGACACTAGAATGAACTTTAGACCATGTTAACTTCAAAATTTAACAAATCCCAAAAGTTATAGTAGACAATCTATGCTTTCCATAACACCAAGAATCGTCCAATTTGGACATCAAATGAGAAAGATATGCTCATACCAATGACATTTAGCACAGAAAATTACGGTTTTATAGTGACAGAGCAGCAAGTTTACATTAGATTTTTCGACCTTATATGCTCAGTATTTTCGAAAGTGCTTAAAATGAAAGTTGTCACACTCTTTTTAAGCTTTCAGAACATCAAAAAATCCTAATTCCAATTTAAAACGAAAGGGATATGTGCAATTTACTAACAACAAATCGCAAATGAACATGCAACAAACACAATTGAGATTTCTTACCTTGAAATCTCAATCTAAGCTAAAAATGTGAGTATTCATCTCACCTTAGGATTTATTGGGAGAAAACTAGTAGATTTAGCAAGTAAAGTAAGGAACTTTGGCCTTGATTTGGTGCTAGAAACCTTATAGCCTTGCTATTGCTCTTCTCCTTCCTCAATTTTTACCCTAAAACTTAATTTACCCAAAAACACAAAAATGAAATTTCCCCCAACAATCGAACCTACAAATTCAGAATAAGATGAGGATATGATTGAGAA
This sequence comes from Allium cepa, assembly GCA_030765085.1. Lineage (NCBI taxonomy): Eukaryota > Viridiplantae > Streptophyta > Magnoliopsida > Asparagales > Amaryllidaceae > Allium > Allium cepa. Next base: position 311,663,709 of record CM060937.1, read on the forward strand.
GATTACCTGAATTTTACTGGATTTTATTTCAATTTATTTGATTTTAAAACCATAATCTTTGCTCTCAACTAGGGTTGCATTAGGAAGTTGCCTCTGTTTGTGAGAGTTTCTGAACGTACATGAGAAGGAGTTGTTTCTCCTACTTAGCAAATTCACTAAATGTATAAATGGGCTGCTATAAACTTAAAGCCCAAAACCCTCAATTTAAATAAGCCAACTTGTAAATTAACCATTCTCTAATCACATTTTATACCATTTTAAAACATTGTTATCTCATAGGTTAAGCTACCTAAAAATTGATGTGAGTATACTAAAAATAAGTTCATTAACTAATCTTTTCAACCAAACGGTAAAACATATATTTCACAATCATTTGAACCTTCATTTTTATTATTGAAAATGACACTTTTTAACTTATAAAAAGAAATGCGAGGACATGATAATTAAATCAATTAAACCCTAAAAATCGTATTTTCTTATTTAATTAAACATCACAAACCATATTAAAAATACTTTTACATCCAAATATTGTTTTTAATCAATAGTACACATTTTTATTCACAGTATTAACCATATTCAATTTTTAACACATCACTAAGATTAAAATAATTACTATTTGACCATTATTTCTGCAATAATTGCATTTTATCAAAGTAAACCATTCAATGCTCATTATTATCCCAAAATAACATAATAAAGTTTTCAAAACTTTATTTTCTTCATTTTATATTTATTTACAACAAATAAATGTTGAATTAATTTAATTTATCCCTATGTAAATGAAATTACCACCAAATCAACATAATTTTATTGTTCACACTTTATTTACAACCAAACATCTTAATCTCCATTTTATTACACCAAAACCCATTGTTTATTCTAAAAAGAACAATTTTAACAAATTTTACATCTACAAATTTATTTTATTCCTCCATTTTAAATTATAACCATCGTTATAATTTATCTTCATAGGTAATCACAAAACAAGGGTTGTTATAGTAAGTGACAAAGATTCCTTATCCACTAGTGAGTTCTGGAAAAGTCTATAGGAGACTTTTGGTTCCAAGCTCAAGATGAATACTGCTTATCACCCTCAGACAGATGGACAAACAGAGAGAGTCAACAAGGTACTCGAGGATTTGTTAAGAGCTTGTGTGCAAGATTTTGGTGGATCGTAGGAAGATCACCTACACCTAGTTGAGTATTCCTATAATAGCAGTTATTAGATTAGTATAAGAATGGCGCCTTTCGAAGCTTTGTATGAATGACCATGGAAGTCACTAGTATGTTGGTTGGAAGCTAGAGACAGATTAGTCTAAGGTCCAGATCTGGTTAAAGAAGCTGCGGAGAAGATTGAGTAAATTTGGGCTAGAATAAAAGAAGCTCAGTCTAAATAGAAAAATTATGCTGATAAGATACAGAAAGACTTAGATTTCTCAGTGGAGATCATGTTTTCATCAAGATATTATTGATGAAAGGTGTAATTCGATTTGGAAAATTAGGAAAATTGGCACCGAGATTCGTTGGACTGTTTCCCATTATAGAAAGGGTTTGGAAATTCGCTTATGGAGCAGAGTTACCGAATAGTTTGGAAGGAGTCCACAATGTTTATCATATTTCTCATCTAAGGAAGTGTATCTGAGATCCAGAGAATAATGTTGCGTCAACTGTGTTAGATGATTTAGTAGTGGAACTACAATTAATATAGTTAGGAACCAGTCTGTATTATTGTTAGAGATGAAAATAGAATAAGGAACAAGACAGATAGATTAGTAAAAGTCTCGTGGATTACGATGTGAGAGACTGTACTTGGGAAGCCGAAAGCACGATTAGAGATACTTATCCTGACTTGTTTCATGGTATGTTTTACCTTTATGTTTGATTGTTGTGAGTACCTTATTGTAATTTCGAAGACGAAATTCTTTAAGGAGGAGAGCCTGTAATGACCCTACTTTTGAGTAACATTATTTAGAACAGTTAATTGGATAAATTAAAAAAAATGTTAATAGGTAAGAAATTAAGATTTGTTAATTAGCAAGGAGTCATGCCTTAATGAATGTATAGGAAAAAGTGAACTGAAAATAAGTAAGTAGGAGGAATATGTAAGGGTAAAATGGGAACACCCTTCATTCTAATATCCCAAACCCTTCCATTCTCCAGTCCTTATTCATTCTAACATTCACAAACAAAATTAAAACCCTAAGAGCTCAGCCGGCCTCCATAAGCAAAATTAAAAATAATATATGGTAGGAATCAAGTAGAATGATTGAAGAAATTAATCGAAGGGCAAATCTCAACCTTCTTAACATCAAGCCAATGTGAATAATTTGATTCACATCTCATTTTGATAATGATTTAAGTTTCATGACTATGTTTGAATTATTGTGCAAGTAACATGTCATGTTATGGTTGTTTAAATAAATAGGTGTATATATATGCTTGCTGACTATTTATATGATTTTATATGGATTTTATGATATGTTTAGATTAGAAAACTTATTAAATGACATCCAAATGAGTTGATTTTTTGACATATAACCAAAAACATTATTTTAGAAGTAGTTTTCAAGTTTCAAAATTTTCTAAGTAATTGTGGATTTCTTATGGATTTTCTATGAGAAAATAGTTAAAACTGGGTTAAATCATTTAAGGCAATTACATAGTAATTTTTGGTCTGAAATTTGTATATATTAGAAAGCATATTAAAAGTGAATTGTTGTGATTTTTGGGGAATTTTCCTAAGTATTTACTACATGTATAAAATTATTTAAGTTAAGGGAATCAAATGTGGGCTTATTTGATTAAAATGATTTAAATTGTAAATTTTGAATTCAGTAGCTATTTTGGAAACGGATTTTGATAAAGAAATGACAACCAATCATATTTTAACAAATTGGGGAATTTAGGTGAAAAGAAATTACTTTGAAAGGCACAAAATCAGTTTTGTTTCAAATTAGAACATTGCCTCTTCCTTTGCTTGCTTCCATCACCATGCCTAGCAGGCCTTTGAACCCATTCAGAACCAACGCACATTATGTCAAGCAATTGGTACGTAGTGCATTGAGAAAGGCGAGAGGGGTTTTGTCGAAGGCATGCATTTCAAGGGGTTGAAGCCACTCTAATTATCTTTCGAATCAATCATCGTACCTTTGTTTAAAATGAAGCTTTCAAATAAGAAGCCACTTGCCTTTGTTTTAGAAAGGAGCTTTCAAAAGACTTAGATCTTTCTTTTGTTTCACAAGTAACTTTCGAAATGAAGCTATATTTGAACCTATTTGATGCCTAAATGTCGCATTCATACCTTTCGAATCATAATGTATTTGAAAGGTGTAGCGACCCGACTTTCTATCACCAGAAAGACGCATCACTATTTAAGAAAGAAAGGGGTAGAAGAAGAAAAGAAAGAACAACAACACATCAGAATCTCACAGCGGGACGAATGGAATATAATATATAACATATACATAGTATCATATACATCAGAGTACACAACTATACATCTCAATTTAGACAGTTATAACATTTCTGTCTAATACACAATACAAGAACAACTATACAGAATAACACACAGCGGAAACTCTAACTATATATCTACACGCTGAAGCCTCCTGCTCCAAAGCTCCTCCATAATTTGTCAAAGATAACCTGAATTACTTGACTACTCATACATAATATGAGTACCCAAGAGTTTAATAAAACAGAAAATAAACACTCGGGCCAGATAGGGGTCTGGTGTGAATAAACGGTTTAAGGTTGCTTAACTTTAGAAAATCATTTGAAAAGAAAGGTATCACAAAAGACTTCCCACACATAAACATGGAAAAGTTTTTACTTTACGCTAACCAAAACATTCGATAGGAAATCCAGTGATATTATAACAGTGTCTAGGGTTTTCAAATAAATATGAAATAGACGAAATTGTTAAATTCATTAAAATCCAGCTACTAGCCACGAAAGTGGGTAATACAAACAAAATCGTAGGGTCTCGTAGGAAGAATGGGTTTCCATCAATGGAAGGGCTACTGGGGTACCGCCCATCACAGTACGTGGCCTAGATCACCGTACCGAGGATCCACCCTAACTCCCCTGCAACACAAGACCGGGACCATTCCTTACTGAACAGTCCCAAACAAGACCACCACGCAGTTGGCTGCGGAACCAACCGTCCACAAAGCCGAAATAAAAAGGGACATCTAGACAGGGGTAAATCTCGTCCTACTTGGGCATGACCCACTTAATCTTGCTGCACCTCCCCTGTTTTAGCCATTCCCTGTTGATGAGGCTTGAGGCTGCGATTACCTTTATATCACACTTTTATTCTAGAATGCTCATCGTCCACATGACGATGTTCTGAAAGCATTCAATCCATACAAGTCCGTTCCGGGTTCGAACGGAACCGAAGGCACTATCTCGTTGCACTCATTTTGGAATCACCTTCAGAGTCAACGACCATAGCCCTTGCACTCTGAATCACCATCTCGAACCTGTAAGTACTATTTCCGTCAAACTCATCATGGAATCACCCCCAGGTTATACTGACGAAAAGTTCTTACACCTCGAGTCTTCACTTGCACTCCCCTTGGATACACGACCTAATATTTATTTTGGATCGGTGTGGTTTTCGGACATCCAAATATGGAAACCCGATCCCGGTCTCACCGAATCCAAATGCCATTTTAATGTCCAAGTTGTACTTAAGGGTTTAAAACAGTAATTATTCAAAATATCACTTAACATAAATGGATGATTCACAACACACAGATAGATAATTCAATATTATCACATTCATCCATACATATCACAAAGCAGCATATATATCACATCTTAGATATATCACATTCATGTCATCACATATCAACCAATGACATACGATATCATCAAATATCATTAACTCATCCAATGATACTTATCAACCAATCATTAATCGTCCATAACAAGTTTAATCCCAACTTGATTAATTTAATTAATCCTTAATCAAATTAATTCCTTACCTAATCACTTGGATTATCATCAATTCAACTTACTTATTCATTAATTAATTACAAATTAATTAATAAACATCACTTAATTTCCACTTTGAATTAATCATCCTTGATTAATTATTACTTAATTACTTTAAGTAATTATTCCTTGATTACAATATTAATTAATCATCTTGATTAATTACTTCTTAATTATCCAAGTAATCATTTCTTAATTACCCTTTTAAAATTATCACATTTGATTAATTATCCTTTAATTATTCTGATAATTATTCCTTAATTATCCTTTAATTAATCACAACCGATTAATCACCTTTTAATTAATCATATTAGAATAATTACCTTCAATTAAACATTCTTGACTAACTATTTTTAATTAATCATATTTAATTAATTACTTTTAATTAAACACATTTTATTAATTACATTTTAATTACATTTAGTATTTAAAACTTAATTATAAATTGATTATCCTTTAATTATTAATTAACAATCAATTAATTATTTCCATCAATTAATGATTACTTTCATTAATTAAATTTCTTTTTAATTAATTATTTAACAAGTAATTAATCACATAATTAATTACTCTTAATTCTTTCATTAATTAATTAGTCTTCAATTAATAACTAAATTTAAACCTTTAATTAATTATATTAATTAATTCTTTAATTAATCGCACAAGTGATTAATCCTTAATCACATCCACTTAATTACTTTTATAAAGTAATTATCCTTTATTTAATTACCTCCAGAAATCAATTACTTAATTACTTTCCAAGTAATTACACTAAATTAATCCATGAGTGATTATCTTCAATTAATCACAAATTAATTACTTAATTAATTATTAATTAATCATTTAAATTAGTTAAATGATTCTTTAATTTACTATATTAAAAAGATTCTTAATTAAGAAACCTATTATCTAAATTAAATTATTTATATTAACCAAAACACTTTAATTATTAATCATAATAGAAGTATTCTAATTATCTTCATATATTTGATTATCTTTAAATTAAATCAAAATTCTAAATTACTTAAGAAAATCTTTATTATAATTGATTTTCAAATTCTAAATCATTACACTTTATTTAAAATAAAATATATTACAAATCAATTTAGTTAAAATAATCTAAACATTCAAATTAAAAACTTTTTAAATCTTTGAACTTTCCAAAGTTATTAAATAAAATTTAATACAAACTTTATTCAAAAATTCACTTATTTTATTTTAAAACTTTCATAATTTAAAACATGTTTAAAATTTAATTTTGAAACCAATTAGTTTTGTGAGTAAAACTTATTTAACTTTCTTTTAAAATTTTAATCAACAATCCGAAATCAAATTTCTTTAAATCAAAACTTATTTTAAAAACATCGCAGTTAACTTATAAACTTGAACAACACAACTGCCCGACACAGCAGCATCGAGCCAACTCCCAGATGCTCGAATGAAACTCGAGCCACTCGATACAAAATCTCACGTAAAACACGAGTAAAATCAAACAAATCCCGAGTACCCCCAAACCCTATACCTGCTCCGAGAAATACAAGCGGTTACACGAAGCCAACTTCGAGCCCGAACCAACTTCTTCCCAAAATCCCAAATACCACTGATACACGATGTCGTGCATCATGCACCACCCCTCCTTCCACCAACGATCATCGCCATGGCGTCGACAAGTCACCCTCGACCACAACGTCCTAACGCGAAACCCAGAAACTTGTATATAATCGAGAATCGAAATCTTGTCCTCTGAACCCATCGGTTCGAACCTACTTCATCAGAAAACCAACCCTCCACGGCAACCAAAGCTTCGAAACAACCCACGATCTCCACCCTAGCTACGTCACAACCTCCTAACCCCATGGTAACCACTGCGATCACCTCCGGTAGGTCCATGTTGACGCAAATCCCCATGGAACAACATCGGCATTAACAACATATAAAACCCTACTCACTCAATTTCCGGTCATCTTGATCATCAATAAAATACATGAGTATTTTTCTTATGATCTTCTACACTCCCTCAACCTCCATGCCCAACGACGTCGACAAACTCGCCGTTGATCGACGCCAATTGACCAATTTGCCCAAAACTAATAAACCGAGATTTCACTCCAAAAATCAATCTAAAAATCAGGATTCATACCTTAAAAATCACGATTTCCCATTTGTGATTCAATTATAAAATCAAATCTTAAATTTGAATTCACAAAATTTTGACCCAATTTGATTTTTTTACTGTAAATTTAAAATTCGACCTAATCATACATTTTAACAGCCTATAACTATTTTTAAATGATAGATTACTCGATTTCAAACAACTTCCATTTACAAATCATGAACCAATTCAAATCCAACATTGAGATATTGATTTAATTATGAAAAATTGTGGTCTGCTAATATGCAAAGTGACCAGATGAACAATACATGCATTCACATATATTCAATTCAACATGCATTCAATTTAGTTTTAAGAATTCCAAAATCATCATGATAACCATCACAATACTAAGTTGAAATCAAGATTTAACTGTTTTTAAAAGATTCCATTAACCCACCTTTGTATAAAAGCAGAAGATTAGTACTGCATTTCCAGGTTCTAGAATTAATTTGCATGTTGAATTTTAATTCTACTGCTGAACTTCCCTTTGCTTTCGATTGAACTTGATTCCAGATTGCATGTTGATGAATTTCTAGATCATCTTCCCATTTGTTTCAGATTTTCCCTTTCCTGTTCTTCTTTCTTTTTTCCAGATTTCTGTATTTTACTTTTTTATTTTTGCTCTTTGTTTTGATATACATTTTGGTTGAGAATGAAGACAGAAATTTGCTGAAAATAAAACTCTTCCTTTCTTTTACAATTTAATTTTAAATTTAATTATTAAAGAGAATGACATGTGTCTCTTTAATGCCTTTGCTTGCTTACACATAAGTATAATGACTTACATTCGTCTCTAACACATATTAAAAAGTTTACAAGTGTTTTAATGTTTAATTAATATTTACAAATGTTATTCTCTAATGTTTTATTAATGTTTTAAATTTTATTTTCTTATTTAAAACTTATTTAAGTTATATATATAAGTAATTATGTAATATAAAGTACTTATCTTTTTAATAAACAAGTTTTAGATTTTAATAAATACAAAAGCAAATTCATGTGAACATTTATTGACAATAACTTATATTTTTGATCAAATCATATAACATATGTTTATAAATTTGAGAAATTTAGTTTAACTCTTTATATAAAATTTTAAAACAATCTATCTTATGATAAAATTAAAATGAAAGGATATTAAACAAGTGAACATTTAATTTAAATCTTATTTAAAACCAAAAGCTTAAAATATATGTTTATAATAAATAAGAAATTAACTTTGTTATAAAAATTTAAATCTAAAATATCATTTCAAAAACATTAAATCAAATTAACATTTCAAATTAAAAATTAAATATATTAAAGTTTGAAAACACTTATTAAATTCAAATCGATATTTTTCTATTTCTAATATATACAAATATATATATTTCAAATGGAAAAACATTTTAACATTAGATTTGATAATTACTATATTAAATTTTAAAACACAATTTCAAATCGCAATATATACATTCATATATATTACAACTTGAATATATAGTTTTTATTACATTAAAAACTTCCTACTTATAAGATATATCAATATATATATATATATATATATTATAAATAGAAAATATTCTGATTAACTTTTGGAAAAATATATCTTACCAATTTTTAAATTGCTAAAATAAATATTCCCAAATTAAAATATTATTAATTTTCAAAAGAATTAAACTTGCCTATTTTATATTGTTAGGAAAAATGTTGATAGATATTAACAAATTATTATTATCAGCCTTTAAAAGAATTTTAATTTATCAGTTTATAATGTAAAATGATCAAATTAATTTAATTATTAACAAAGATTATTAAATTGATATTGCTCAAAATTCCGGGTCGTTGCATTCCTTCCCCCTTAAAAGTATTTCGTCCCCGAAATTTAAAAGCAAAGATAATTTAAAAACCCTGCAAAAGAATTTTAAATTTCAACCAGCAATCACACAATCAATCATACACTATCAATCATAACAACCACAGCAACCAATTAAAACAAACAATTTTATCTATCCAGCCAAAATTCTGAATAGAACTTCCTAATATTATCAAGAGTTTTACAGGTACCTATACTGGAATACTCACTCTACAAAATCTTAAATAACTATATTACTATAACCAAGAACTCCCTCTTCTGATCCTACAAATCTGAACAAGGTATCAGACTAAACTCAAAATCAGCCCAACTACCAGGTCGTTCTGAACCACTGATTCTATCACTCGAAGAATCATACACATATTCCTCAGAGATATGTGAAATACAATGAATTCCAGCTATCCGTACTGGCAATTCAATCCTGTAGATCAAAATCTATTCGCCAGAGAACACAGGAAAACTCAAAATACCTCCGGAGCTAACTCGCCAGTTTTACCCAGACTTATATCTCCTTTTGATCGGATAAAACTAAAGCAATATCCAAATTCCAACTTGACATTCCAAATCTTCTCAATTCTAACTGCATAATTCTTCCAATGCTCCTGAGTCCTTCATCTTTCCTGATCAGCTTAACCCTTGCTGATTGCTTCATGAAACAAACTGGACCAAAATCAAACCAATCTCCGGGTCCAACTCAACAAAATGACTCTTTCAAAAATTTGCTGAAATCCAAAACACAACTCTATTCCACAAGAATTAGTGGACTTCAAACCTACCCCTCGTATCTGGCAAACAGTTGTACTTGACAACCTTACCTACCAAATCCAGAAAATTTCATCATACTTAAATTTCCTGTAGAAATCCTTTAATCCAAGAAAACTACAACTTCTGGTTGCTCCCATACTAGAATAAGTGTTATCTCGCTTCCGCTGCACAAATCTAATCTAGAGTAGATAAGAATGCTATCGAAGAACCCGAGCACAATCTTTCTTCATATACTGTTCATCCGACTCATAAAATCTTAGTGACCATTCCACTTGGTCAAAACATCCCAACAGAATCTTTATTAGATCTAGATGATCAATCCTTCTCCAAAGAATCTGATCTGCCTCACCAAACTCTTCTTGCTCCAAGAGTCATCCCTCTACCTGGTTGAACCATCAAAATTACTCATGAATACAAGTCGATAAGAAAACTCAATCTCCGATTCGGGTAAACTTCTGATTTCTTCAAAAACATTTGGAAAATCTTCGACCACTTTCATAGCTTTTACCTCCATATGAGATGCCTCAATCTCAAACCAAAGAATACTCATAGATTTCCCAAACTAATCGCAAGTCACTTTTGCGATCTTACTCGGTTCAGATTCCAAATAACTATCTCCCCAACTAGAACAGATTTCTTAATCGAGATCAATCCTTCCAGAATGGCCTATCTGCCAGAAAAACTGATAGATCACTTACAACAAATATCCTGCTCTGTTGAGCCTCACGAAGAAATGGATAAACCTTCACTATCTGCCAGGTCTGCTGATAGTAGAATCCTAAAGATTTCAGAATTATCGAAGAAACGGATCAATGTCGCTGCTTCCAAACTTCACTTCAAGGATACTGCTATGCCAAAAGATCCTCCTTAACCATAAGCTTCTTGAAACTCAAAACTATCACCCAATTCCACCAAAAGATCTTTGAAATAGGTAGACATCTTCTCAAGAAACTCGGCTCCAAACCAAATACCAACCACTTGTTCTCCTTAAGGAAAAACAAATGAAACCATGTCCCAAATGAGGTAACTCATCGACCTTAGTCTCATACTTCAATATAGATAAGACTCCCTTACTTAAGATCCAGAAAATCTCTAAACATCCGAATCTTCCCTGCAATAGGCACCAACGTTCCTTCAATACCATCTTAATTTGGTTCCAAAAGAACATCTTCAGAACCATTTATGGATACTGCATCACATCACACAGCTATTCATTCCTGAAGTTACCAAGATACCATCACCTGCCTCGGCTCAGCTGACAGATACAATTCTTGGAAATCCTGCTCACTCGAGAGCAAATCAACCTCAAACTCCAAGAATATACTCCAATCCTTGAAAAAAAACTTCCTCTGAGATCAATGAAATCCTTTCACCAATCTACAAAGCTTATTCGAGACGGTATTAGGTCTACAATCTCGACAGACACACCTCCAACCACAACATATGAGCCTCTTCCATTAGTGGTAGTCGTGTTCTACACACTCCTACCTTATCTACCTCTATAACCTATGTTTGAAAATCCGAACAGATAACCCAACAGATTAGGTAGATATATAAATATATCTATATATAAAAATTACAAGTACGCTCCCTCAAGATAGACATCACTCCAGAGCCTAGGTATTCACTCAACCTAATGCTCTGATACCAACTGTAGCGACCTGACTTTCTATCACCAGAAAGACGCATCACTATTTAAGAAAGAAAGGGGTAGAAGAAGAAAAGAAAGAGAAGAAAGAACAACAACACATCAGAATCTCACAGCGGGACGAATGAAATATAATATATAACATATACATAGTATCGTATACATCAGAGTACACAACTATACATCTCAATTTAGACAGTTATAACATTTTTGTCCAATATACAATACAAGAACAACTATACAGAATAAAACACACAGCGAAAACTCTAACTATATATCTACACGCTAAAGCCTCCTGCTCCAAAGCTCCTCCAAAATTTGCCAAAGATAACCTTAATCACTTGACTACTCATACATAATATGAGTACCCAAGAATTTAATAAAACAGAAAATAAACACTCGAGTCAGACAGGGGTCTGGTGTGAGTAAACGATTTAAGGTTTCCTAACTTTAGAAAATCCTTTGAAAAGAAAGGTTTCACGTAAGACTTCTCACACATAAACATGGAAAAGTTTTTACCTTACGCTAGCCAAAACATTTGATAGGAAATCCAGTGATATTATAATAGTGTCTAGGGTTTTCAAATAAATATGAAATAGCCGAAATTGTTACATTCATGAAATTCCAGCTACTAGCCATGAAAGTGAGTAATACAAACAAAACCGTAGGGTCTCGTAGGAAGAATGGGTTTCCATCAATGGCAGGGCTACTAGGGTACCGTCCGTCACAGTACGTGGCCTAGATCACCGTACCGAGGAGCCGCCCTAACTCCCCTGCAACACAAGGCCAGGACCATTCCTTACTGAACAGTCCCGAACAAGACCACCCCGCAGTTGGCTGTAGATCCAACCGCCTACAAAGCCGAAATAAAAAGGGACATCTAGACAGGGGTAAATCTCGTCCTACTTGGGCATGACCCACTTAACCTTGCTGCACCTCCCCTGTTTTAGCCATTCCCGGGTGATGAGGCTTGAGGCTGCGATTACCTTTACAGGGCACTTTTATCTTAGAATACTCATCGTCCACCTGAAGATGTTCTAAAAGCATTCAATCCATACAAATCCGTTTCGGGTTCGAACGGAACCGAAGGCACTATCTCGTTGCACTCATTTTGGAATCACCTTCAGAGTCAATGACCATAGCCCTTGCACTCTGAATCACCATCTCGAACCTGTAAGTATTATTTTCGTCAAACTCATCACAGAATCACCACCAGAGTTATACTGACGAATAGTTCTTACACCTCGAGTCTTCACTTGCACTCCACTTGGATACACGACCTAAGGTTTATTTTGGATCGGTGTGGTTTTCGGATGTCCAAATATGGAAACCCAATTCCGGTCTCACTGAATCCAAACGCCATTTTAATGTCCAAGTTGTACTTAAGGGTTTAAAACAGTAATTATTCAGAATATCACTTAACATAAATGGATGATTCACAACACACAGATAGATAATTCACTATTATCACATTCATCCATACATATCACAAAGCATCATATATATCACATCTCAAATATATCACATTCATATCATCACATATCAACCAATGACATACGATATCATCAAATATCATTAACTCATCTAATGATACTTATCAACCAATCATTAATCGTCCATAACAAGTTTAATCCCAACTTGATTAATTTAATTAATCCTTAATCAAATTAATTCCTTACCTAATCACTTGGATTATCATCAATCCAACTTACTTATTCATTAATTAATTACAAATTAATTAATAAACATCACTTAATTATCCACTTTGAATTAATCATCCTTGATTAATTATTAGTTAATTACTTTAAGTAATTATTCCTTGATTACAATATTAATTAATCATCTTGATTAATTACTTCTTAATAATCAAAGTAATTATTTCTTAATTACCCTTTTAAAATTAATCACATTTGATTAATTATCCTTTAATTATTCTGATAATTAATCCTTAATTATCCTTTAATTAATCACATCTTTTAATTAATCATACTAGATTGATTACCTTCAATTAAACGTTCTTGATTAACTATTTTTAATTAATCATATTTAATTAATCACTTTTAATTAATCACAGTTGACTAATTACTTTTTAATTAGATTTAGTAATTAAAACTAAAATATAAATATCCTTTAATTATTAATTAAGAATTAATTAATTATTTCCATTAATCAATGATTACTTTCATTAATTATATTTCTTTTTAATTAATTACTTAACAAGTAATTAATCACTTAATTAATTACTCTTTATTCTTTCATTAATTAATTAGTCTTCAATTAATAACTAAATTTAAACCTTTAATTAATTATATTAATTAATTCTTTAATTAATTGCACAAGCGATTAATCCTTAATCACATCCACTTAATTACTTTTATAAGTAATCATCCTTTACTTAATTACCTCTAGAAATCAATTACTTAATTACTTTCCAAGTACTAAATTAATCCATGAGTGATTATCTTCAATTAATCACAAATTAATTACTTAATTAATTATTAATTAATCATTTAAATTAATTAAATGATTCTTTAATTTACTATATTAAAAAGATTCTTAATTAAGAAACCTATTATCTAAATTAAATTATTTATATTAACCAAAACACTTTAATTATTAATCATAATAGAAGTATTCTAATTATCTTCATATATTTGATTATCTTTAAATTAAATCAAAATTCTAAATTACTTAAGAAAATCTTTATTATAATTGATTTTCAAATTCTAAATCATTACACTTTATTTAAAATAAAATATATTAGAAATCAATTTAATTAAAATAATCTAAACATTCAAATTAAAAACTTTTTAAATCTTTGAACTTTCCAAAGTTATTAAATAAAATTTAATACAAACTTTATTCAAAAATTCACTTATTTTATTTTAAAACTTTCATAATTTAAAACATGTTTAAAATTTAATTTTGAAACCAATTAGTTTTGTGAGTAAAACTTATTTAACTTTCTTTTAAAATTTTAATCAACAATCCGAAATCAAATTTCTTTAAATCAAAACTTATATTAAAAACATCGCAGTTAACTTATAAACTTGAACAACACAACTGCCCGACACAGCAGCATCGAGCCAACTCCCAGATGCTCGAATGAAACTCGAGCCACTCGATACAAAATCTCACGTAAAACACGAGTAAAATCAAACAAATCCCGAGTACCCCCAAACCCTATACCTGCTCCGAGAAATACAAGCGGTTACACGAAGCCAACTTCGAGCCCGAACCAACTTCTTCCCAAAATCCCAAATAGCACTGATACACGATGCCGTGCATCATGCACCACCCCTCCTTCCACCAACGATCAACGCCATGGCGTCGACAAGTCACCCTCGACCACAACGTCCTAACGCGAAACCCAGAAACTTGTATATAATCGAGAATCGAAATCTTGTCCTCTGAACCCATCGGTTCGAACCTACTTCATCAGAAAACCAACCCTCCACGGCAACCAAAGCTTCGAAACAACCCACGATCTCCACCCTAGCTACGTCACAACCTCCTAACCCCACGGAAACCCCTGCGATCACCTCCGGTAGCTCCACGTTGACGCAAATCCCCATGGAACAACATCGGCATTCACAACATATAAAACCCTACTCACTCAATTTTCGGTCATCTCGATCATCAATAAAAATACATGAGTATTTTTCTGATGATCTTCTACACTCCTTCAACCTCCATGCCCAATGACGTCGACAAACTCGCCGTTGATCGACGCCAATTGACCAATTTGCCCAAAACTAATAAACCTAGATTTCACTCCAAAAATCAATCTAAAAATCATGATGCATACCTTAAAAATCATGATTTCCCATTTGTAATTCAATTATAAAATCAAAACTTAAATTTGAATTCACAAAATTTTGACCCAATTTAATTTTTTTACTGTAAATTTAAAATTCGAGCTAATCATACATTTTAACAACCTATAACTATTTTTAATTGATAGATTACTCGATTTCAAACAACTTCCATTTACAAATCATGAACCAATTCAAATCCAACATCGAGATATTGATTTAATTATTAAAAATTATGGTCTGCTAATATACACAGTGACCAGATGAACAATACAGGCATTCACATGTATTTAATTCAACATGCATTCAATTTAGTTTTAAGAAGTCCAAAATCATCATGATAACCATCACAATACTAAGTTGAAATCAAGATTTAACTGTTTTTAAAAGATTCCATTTACTCACCTTTGTATAAAAGCAGAAGATTAGAACTGCATGTCCAGGTTCTAGAATTAATTTGCATGTTGAATTTTAATTCTACTGCTGAACTTCCCTTTGCTTTTGATTGAACTTGATTCCAGATTGCATGTTGATGAATTTCCAGATCATCTTCTATTTGTTTCAAATTTTCCCTTTCCTGTTCTTTTTTCTTTTTTCCAGATTTCTGTATTTTACTTTTTTATATTTGCTCTCTTTTTTATTTACATTTTGGTTGAGAATGAAGAAAGAAATTTGCTGAAAATAAAACTCTTCCTTTCTTTTACAATTTAATTTTAAATTTAATTATTAAAGAGAATGACATGTGTCTCTTTAATGCCTTACTTTGCTTACACATAAGTACAATGACTTACATTTGTCTCTAACACATATTAAAAAGTTTACAAGTGTTTTAATGTTTAATTAATATTTACAAATGTTATTTTCTAATGTTTTAAATGTTACTTTCTTATTTAAAACTTATTTAAGTTATATATATATATATATAAGTAATTATGTAACATTAAGTACTTATCTTTTTAATAAACAAGTTTTAGGTTTTAATAAATACAAAAGCAAATTCATGTGAACATTTATTGACAATAACTTATATTTTTGATCAAATCATATAACATATGTTTATAAATTTGAGAAATTTAGTTTAACTCTTTATATAAATTTTAAAACAATCTATCTTATTATAAAATTAAAATGAAAGGATATTAAACATGTGAACCTTTAATTTAAATCTTATTTAAAACCAAAAGCTTAAAGTATATGTTTATAATAAATAAGAAATTAACCTTGTTATAAAAATTTAAATCTCAAATATCATTTCAAAAACATTAAATCAAATTAACATTTCAAATTACAAATTATATTTATTAAAGTTCGAAAACACTTAATAAATTCAAATCAATATTTTTCCTATTTCTAATATATACAAATATATATATTTCAAATGGAAATTTTTTTAACATTAGATTTGATAATTACTATATTAAATTTTAAAACACAATTTCAAATCACAATATATACATTCATATATATTACAACTTGAATATATAGTTTTTATTACATTAAAAACTTCCTATTTATAAGATATATCAATATATATATATATATTATAAATAGAAAATATTCTGATTAACTTTTGGAAAAATAAATCTTACCAATTTTTAAATTGCTAAAATAAATATTCCCAAATTAAAATATTATTAATTTTCAAAAGAATTAAACTTGCCTATTTTATATTGTTAGGAAAAATGTTGATAGATATTAACAAATTATTATTATCAGCCTTTAATAGAATTTTAACTTATAAGTTTATAATGTAAAATGAACAAATTAATTTAATTATTAACAAAGATTATTAAATTTATATTGCTCAAAATTCCGGGTCGTTACAAAAGGGGTGCTTTTGCCTTTTAACTTTAAAGCCGCTTTCTCAATGCTTTCGAAATGATCATAACCGCTTTTAAATGGTTTCGGAGGCAACAGTTTTAGGGTTTCGAAGCCATCCTCTTCTCCAACTCTTTTACTTGGATTAAAGCTTTCGAAAGGGATACTTTCCCTTCTGTTTTCTTTGACTCAATGGTTACAATAAATGTTAACCCAATGGTTCAAAAGGAATACTTTTTAAATAGTTTCTAAGCAATATTTCCACAACCCTTTACTTGAGCCCAATGCTTTCGAACAGTATATTGTGAATATTTTGAAAGATGTGTTTTGAGTATTTAGGAAGAAGGATCAAATGCTTTTGAAAAATAATTTAAATGGTTTTGAAAAAGGATGTCTAAGTTTTAAGTAATGCTTTCGAAAGGGACTGTTTCTAATGATTTCGAAAGGTATTGTTTAAGGTTTTAAACAAGGGTTACGAAAGTATTTCTTTGGCTTCATGGCTTAAAGTTTTCTAAGATAAAAAGGGTTTTAACTTACTTTGAAGTGACAGAAAATCCCATTGATTTAGATTTCATCAACATTGTTTTATATGGTGCATATATTATGGCATGATAATTTTAAGTAAAGCAAAGAGCTTAAGTATGATTTAAAAGGGTTTGATCAATTTGAAAGAAATCTTTTCAAGGAAAATTGGATGGGGTAGTTAACCCTACGTGTATGGCTCAAATATTAGAAGACCAGATAGGACTGGTGTAGGGTCGCACCCTATGCTTTAGCTAATAGCCCCTAGCTAAAATATGTCCAAAATTCCAGTGTGTAAGGCTTTGTCATGGATGGGACTAAAATGGTGTTACCCATAGAAAGGAATATACAGAGTAAAGACAGGTTACTGGTGAGCTTGCAAAACCATTAATATCAATTGACCTTAGAAAAAGATATTTAAGGGCAGATGACCCGATATTATATGTAACAGAGGTTAGATTATTGATTATGTCCGATAGGCCTGAGTTAGCCAATGGTTAATAGTTAGCCAGATAAAACTATAGTGTGGATAGATAGTCTATTGATTACCGAATTTATATGCATAAATGTTATTGCTCTTGTTGTTATAATCAATATGATTGAAGGAATTTTATTTATAAAAATATGCCTTTAAAAGAATATCAGTGAGGGGAAACTCGTTCCGTTGAGCCATGTGGTCTCACTTAATATCAATAAAGTAAGATGTAATAGCATTATTCACACCAGGCTTTATGTCTCACTCGAACACTTAAACTCTCATGTGCTCAAAATTTAATTTGAGTGGATTGGGAGTTGAGGTTTTCTCAAGTTTAGTAGGTTAGACGAATAAGCTTCCAAAGACTTGCAGGAGGCAAAGAAAGCTGTGTTGGAGTTGTTTAGTAGTATTTCCGCTATGGTGTATTTATGACTAATATGCCTATCTATTTAGTAATCTAATCATCCAAGAGACCATATTCATATGTCGCGTACTGATTTTATTTTATGAAAATCTGAATATCATTTTAGGATCATGTAGTTGAATATGAAATATTGATTTGAAATGTAATCGAAAAGTGGTTTTTGAAATCTATGATTTTTTTCATATTCATGCGTTTCTGGTATTATGCACACCATTAACACTACCGTATTTTGTCACCGAAAGTTAAATACTATAGATGACTGCAACATCTGTAGCACTTATCTTTGGGCCTCAAGATAGGGGGTGTTGCACTTGATTTGGCATCTTTATAAAAGATATTTAGACGATCATGAAGCGACCCTCATCCTGGGGCTTGTTGGAACCTTCCTAGGGTTGCTATTGTTTTCTTATTTCCTAATACTCTTCCTCCCGAGAATATAAAGTATAACAAAGGGAGATCCATTTTTTTACCTTTATAAGGGATCAATATTGTACAAACCACAATGATTGTGTGATTATAGTGTATGATTCAAGTAGTTTATAAACCTTATCACTTTTATTTCTTTGTTCTCAGTTTATTTTCATATGTTTTAAAGATTAAGGAATCCTCAGTGGTCCTATTTCCATGGAAATCTTGAGTAAATTTATCAAGTTAAAGAGGGATTTTAAAGAGAGGTCCTTAACTTTCAAACGTGCAGTTAAAGCCCTACTAAAATTCCACAAAAGCCCTACTATAGCTCATATTACGCTTCGACCGCTATGCTTTTTCAATAGCACAATTAAACAGTCGATCTACTTTAAGCCTCGCTATTTTCAACTACACCTGCTAAATCAAAGCTTTTTAGCATCCTTTATAGCAAAATTGATATATAAAGTTTGATTTAACTAGTTCTCTTTTGAATTGAATCAAAAAAGTAAGTCTGAAGTCCTAATTTTAATCCATAAATGCTCAATATAAGTTAAAAATCTGTTTTTAATCACCAAATCCGGACTGCATAAGTCATGATATTTTCCAATTTTGTTATATAGGATTAAACAATATTTATTATTCCTATATAAATGATGTAAGAACAATAATAATTTGATTTTAAATATATGGTTTTATATATAATGAAGCTTTTTTGCACATTTTCTATTTTTCGCTATATCTCCGCTTTATTCCTGTTATAACTTTTTGTAGCTCCACTACTATGAAACCATTAGGCGCTTTAATTGCACAGCTCTTAGAACATCTTAGTTAGCAAACCATTTCTTTTTTAGAGATCTATAGGAAGTTTATACATGATTACCTTACTTTTCTTTTGACTTCTTAGGTGTTGAGAAGGATAAACTACTAGGTGAAATTCGAACTTATCATACTAAATTGCTATGTGGCCACACCAGCCGTTCAGTTCGGAAATGGGACTATCATCATTTCCCTCCAGTTAATAACCAGTAGTGATTAAAAATTCTTTTGATCATACCTCTACCTTATCTATTGGGTCAGTTAAAAAGGCTAAAACCGCCGCTTCAAAACTTTAAGAGTTAATTGTGTAAAGCATTGATTTAATTTTTAATTTGTTTAAGTTATAGACGTTTGTCGTTTTAATAAAGATTTTTTTAGTGAATTCTTTTCTTGCTATGAAAAATAGTTGACACTCGCATCTAGCAGCTCAGATATCCTTGGTCGACTTCATTCTATTAAAGACAGTTTAAGGGAAGAGTACGAGAAGAAACTCCCTTCTCTAGGCACTCTGGCTTGACGATTTTCCGATAATACGGATGTCTAAGGATGGCATGACAAATATTACAAACTAAGATCTACATTTAGTAGTTTTAAAGATTTGACTTCTGATTTACAAAAGTAACTCGAAGAGAGGGATGGGAGAATCGAGGAGCTAAAAGGAAAGATAGACACAATTTTCCAATCTGGAACTTAAACCCAAAGCATCAAAGTTGATGCGGAAATTACACGATTACACCAAAAGGCGATGGATCTTGAGGTGCAGTTATTGAAAACTCAAGCGTATTGCCAATCTTTGGAACTTATCATGAGTAGAGACAAATCTAGCCTTCCTACTCATACCTTTTTGATTGGTCAAGAAAAGTTTTCTGCTTTGTTCAACCCTCCTTCAAGCTTGGATGATGGTGAATTTGCTAGATGGTGCCAAAGAGTTAGATTTGATTGCATTCAAATTTTTAACATGTAGTGGAGTGACAAGGTTCTACTCATCTCAATTTATATGATGATAAGGTTGAGAGACTCGAGCTTGAAAAGCAACATTTTCGAGTAGGAGGTTGAGAAATGAAAGAGCAAGATCGGCTCATCAAAGGAGTCAACAAGGCGCTTGGTCATGCACTGAAAATTAAAATTGATTCAATTGATGGTGTAAATATTATTCCCAAGAAAGAGAAGGAGCTTAAAAAAATTTTGAATGCCGCAATTCATCATATAACCGATTCATCTTCGGTTGCTGAAGATTTAAGGAAACATGCCTAAGATTCTAGTCTTAATTAAGAATCATTTGTAAAATTTCTAATTAGACTTACTTGTTATCCAATCTTTTAATCTTATCGTTCCTGTACATAATGTATTAAATGGTAAATAAAATCATACCTGAATGGTTGATATTTTGATTCTTTGTCTTTGCCCAAGACCTGCAATTAGCCTCTTAGTTTCAGTTTGATGCTTTGTAGTTGTTGTTTTAAGCATAATCTTCCTTTCTGCATCTTGAGCCTTTAGCATATAGGCTAATAATTTGCTTGTTAAGTGAACCAAAAGCCTTGCCAATTAAGCATTCAGAATCTTAGTTAGCATGGAAGCCAAAAATTTGATTATGTAAGAGTCTACTTCTTTATTAATAGGCATCCAACAGTTTACTTAATAATAAGAAACTTGAATAATAATCATTATTATTTTAACTGAATCATAAATGGTAGACCAGAGAACCATCTACCATAACAACTTGAATAAAAGACCAAAAATTCACCTGGAAATAATGGCGCTTGAATTGAAGCCTATAAAATCATCTAGCTATAGTTATGACTTGAATTGAAGACCAGAAAATTATCTAGTAATGATAATCTGAACCGTAGACCATAAAATTCATTCAGCAATAATATGAATGGAAGAACAGAGAATCCTTCTAGCGATAATATTTTCTTCTGCATTAACGGAGAACTCCAGCTTTCTTTGAACCATAACAACTCATATTTGATAAATCTTTCTTTAGAAGATTACTTGATTTCCGCTGTGGAGCACGAATGGCACATTTTTGGTTAATCTTCCTTTAGAAGATTCTTTTTGCTTTGGAGCACAAATGGCTCATTTTCAATCGATCTTCCTCTAGAAAACTGCCTCAATCATTCTTTAGGATAGAGTTTGATTTGCTTTTGTATTTGATCTTCCTCCAAGAGACTGCACCTTACTACTCTTAAGGTAGTTATTTAGGCTTTAATTAATTTCTTGTTTACCATCTTAAAATAATGATCTCAAATTCAACTTCCCCTTTTATCACCATTTTAAGTGAATATTTAGGTCTTTCGTCCATGCATTTGGTTAGCTATCTTAAGCAGAGCCAAAGTTTTACCCAACCTCCCTCTAGAAGGTGCTTCAACAGGCCTTATAAACAGGACTGAAGGCTTTTTCGCTGATTTGGCCACGCCATCATCGGCGGGACCAAAGGCTTACTTCGTCCTCCCTCTAGGAGGCATTCTAGACAGACCTTATAGATGGGACTGAAAGCTAATCGGTGCTTTGGCGAGGCCATTTTATGCAAGACCAAAGGCTTACTCCATTTTCCTTCTAGAAGGTGCTCTATCAGGCCATGTAGGCAAAACCGAAGGCTTGCAAGTGCTTTGGCCTGGAAATTTCTGACGGTACCAAATGATTACTCTAATCTTGCTCTGGGAGGTGCTTTGACCAGGCCCTTGTAGTGGGATCAAAGGCTTTATTTTCCCCTTATTATCCTATAGGTAATGATTTAGGCATTTTCTTTGTTTTTGGGAGATTCATACTCCTTTTTACGATTGATCTAGTAGATATACTTGTTTCATTTCAAAAAAATTCTCTATTTTAGACTTGCTCAACATTTCTTTATAAATTCTTTAAGAATTCCTTATCCTAGGAAATTGTTGATCTTCCCTTCCAAGCTTTAAAATTGCTTAGTGTCATAGCCATTTGAGCGGTGATAATGACAATATTGTCCTCCAAGATTTCGTTCATTCTTTAGTTGTTTCTTTTGAGAAGGCCATGTTTAGCCTTTCCTTAGTTAGAGGGTAAACATCCTTATAAGAAGCAGTAAGAGAATAGTTCTTAGAAAGCTATGATCTTTTGGAGGATGATTCCATTGATTTCTACTTAGCACTTTTGTATGTAACGGGTTCTTTAGCCCCCGTAGCAAATTTTCTCTTCAAAGAGCATTGAGTCTCGTTCAATTTATGTGTACTGTTAAGCACATTCTTTCACTTTTTAGTGAATTGATCAAAGTCTTTGGTTATTTCTCTTTCAAAGACGATTCACCTTAGTTAGAGTTCAATTCTCTTTCTCATTTATATGAAGATGTTATCGTTCTTATCTTTCTTTCCCAAAACAAAGGTTGGTGTAGGCCCTATGTGAAATGGGTTTTAATTTCATTTATCTGGATCACATGGAGTTAATTTTCCTCTCTTATCTTCCATGATTCATAGTGCTAACAACCTTAATACTTTCTTTCCACGAAATCGAGGATCACTAGTGATTTGGTTGGTTGGCCTAGCTATCGAGGTTCAAAAGATCCCTGTTCGAAGATAGTTACTATCCAAATGAGGTTGGATGGGATTTGGAATATCTCCTTAATGGGATACGCTTGGTAGGTATAAATCCTTTAAGCCATATATATATATATATGTATGTATGTATGTTAAGGTTAGTTCAACTTGTGGGTTAAGCAGAGTCGAAGGGTCGAGCCCTCCTTCTAGAGCCAAAAATGTTAACAATTTTTTTCTGGCTCCAAAAAGTGTGAGGAAGTGAGAATTGGTTGAGTTGAGTCTTTTATAGTCCTAGGCTAGTTCGCTAGGAAATAACATGCTTTATGTTGAATCCATGCTAGTCTTAAAGTCATGAGTGTTTGGGGAATTCCAAACAAGTTATGGTTTAAAACACAAGTGCTTGAGAACTCAAAAAATAAGCAATAATTCAAGGAATCTTATGTCAACGTTTTGGTCATACGCACTTCTAATGGCAAAGTTAAGATCGTGTCAAAATCGTAAGAATCACAAGTCATAATTCATGTTTATTTATTCATATGCAATGTGATTGTAAAAGTACAAAGCCATAGTTGTAATAAAGGTCGCAAGATTAAATTGGCACTAAAATCCCCAAATTAATTTAGGGTCACAATGTTTAAAAGGTAAAAATGTGAAAATAATTAACCACCATTCCTCCATGTCTCTAGGTCCGTATTTATTACGGTAGAAAGATATGAGATGGATGCCATATGTTAACGCGCCATGCTAGATCTTCGGCATCAATGTCCATCGCTTTGGGGCTTGGGAAATTGATTTGATGATTCACAACATCCTTTGGTGCATCAGTAACATGCGATATGCTCTTGTATATTGTTAGCATGTAGCGATCTTACTTTTTTTATATCGATGGAATCAACATTAAATTAATGCGGCATTGATTAAGTGCAGCATGGATGATAAGGGCACTGAAGAGATGTGACATTGAATTGAGGCGATATTAATAGGTAAACACATCAGCTTCATGCGGCATCATTTGTTGGTGATATATGATAAGGATGAGTCACGACATCGAAGATATATGACATCTCAAATCATATTGATGACTTACAACAAGCTTCAATCTTTTAGTACTTGGTAATTGCTATTGACTAAATGCGGCATCAATGGGATTCAACATCAATAATATATGGTGCCTTCATCACATTGATGGCTTACAATATGTTGTCTTTTGATATCATAGCCTTAATGAAATATAGTGTTTCATTGATGGTAGGTGGCATCAACGGTATGTGGCATCATTGTAGGCCTTTGCATGAGCTTTGATGACATGCTTTTCTTTAATCTAACACTTCCTTTATCTACGAAATCCTTCGACTTTGATATTCTATCATCGTTATGCTTTCATTCCTTCGAAATCAACACTGGTAGGAACAAATTATATGTATTCTTGATTGTTCATTACCTTAGGGATGCCACATGATGCATATATTATCGATGCAGATGTAGTACAACCAAAATGACTATAATATAGAGTAGCTTATATTTGATATCATGTGAAAAATCTATGGATTTTTGGACAGGCAAGTTATGATTCTCCATACCCTCTATTCCAAATATTATATCGACTTTTATATTGTTTAAAAATTATTTCTCGCTCACACCAGACTATTTTTTAACTCGAGGTTTTATGCTTTACTACTTTCTACCTTGGGTACTCTTAAATGACTAGACTAGATAACAAGTGTAAATGGTACATGGAGTTTTGTAGATGGACTAGAAGAAGCCACACTTTCTCATACTTATATTTTAGGCAAATTATTGCATATTCCGCTTTGTGATACCGTGGAGCCTTAACAGCGTTGACTTACCATTATTAAAGATAGTTTATTTATTAGTTGTATAAACTATATTATTATTTTTCATAACCTGTATGAGCCAACGTACTCTGATTATGTGGTTCATGTAGTTATTACTATCTATTCTGTTTTATATTTATGATGTTTATTATATTTTATTCGATGGACTATGAGATATACGGTAGGTTCTGTGATTTGTATGATGTTTGTTTTCCTTTTATTGTCTTCTATTCTCTTCTCTTTTTTTCTGTTACTCTTCTTTACTTCTATTCTTTCCATTATAATCGTCCTACATCGACCGGATGCTCTAACAGTGCACTATTTGGTTATATGAGCATCGATGGCGTAGGGAGGTCATCACATACTTCCATGTAACTCTTGGGCATAACCCAAACGAATATTGGCTTTTGAAGGATTTAATTGAAGAATTGAAAAGGAACAGCAAGCTCCAATAGTATGCGAAGAAACTGCGAAATATCAATCAACCCATTGGACCCCAAGTGTCGAATGCTTAAGAAAATCAGTCTGGACTGAGCGAAGAAGGGCCCAGGCAGAAAGATCAAAGACTGGTTATCAACACCATCATTGAAGGACCTTACCAAGCACAGAAGAGTTAGGGCGAGATGGAATGATGTGCTTATCCTTTGAAGCATGAACCTCAGGAAAGATGCCATGCCATCGTAGACGGAGGTTCGGCTAAGCAACAAAAGATGATAACTGATGACATTGTGTTTCAAAATTGGGATACTGAAGGCATAGAAGCCACAACTCTTTACCCAATGTCAATAATGGTTGGGATTAGACCGATAGTTATGCATCGAGTCTTGATTGGCAATAGAAGTTTGGTCAACATCCTATTCCAAAAGACGTTCAATCAGATGTAGATCAGTATGAAGGATGTAACGTCTTAAAGAACAAAGATTCAAGGAATTAGAGATGAACCTAAACAGCCGATGGGAATGATCGACCTACTTATAGAGCAAAAAGAAGGAGAACGAAGGGTGGTTCTCATCCAAACCTTTATGATCGTTGATGAGTATTCTGCTTATAATACTTTCTTGGGTCAATCGATTTTCGCTGACTTTAGAATTTCTTTGGCTCTTGGTGTCTCGTGATGAAGTTCTCAATGGAGAATGGGTTATAGGTGATAAGAGGAGACCAAAGCGTTGTAAGG
Organism: Allium cepa; assembly: GCA_030765085.1. Lineage (NCBI taxonomy): Eukaryota > Viridiplantae > Streptophyta > Magnoliopsida > Asparagales > Amaryllidaceae > Allium > Allium cepa. The sequence goes on from CM060937.1 coordinate 311,689,923, forward strand.
GAATGCTATGCTGTTAAGTTGCATGAAGCTAAATGCCAAAAAAAAGGGAAGAATGCGGGGAAAACTCGCCATGTTCTCTAACCACAAGCATAGTAATTAAAGAACACCCTGGCTTGGGGACCATAGTCACTTCGACAAAGGCTATAGACCTTAGGAAGAAGTGTTCAAAAAAATGTAGGAAGCACCGAAAAAGATTACAGTAGTTGTCCCCGTCGACATGGATGACCCAACCCGGGTCTTGAGAAAAGATTCAAATCATGAATCTAGATGCGAGAGGCATTGATAAACTTTCTTTATGCCAATTTGGATGTGTTTGCTTGGAAACATTTCAGTATGTGTGCCATATCATCGGAGATAGTGTGTCATGCACTTAACATCGATCTTAAGTGCACATCAATGAGGCAAAAGAAATGAAGTATGTGCCTAGAGCGATCTGATGCACTAAAAGAAGAAGTTGATAAATCATTGGCCAATGGCTTCATTCGTGATGCAACATACCCTGAATGGGTGTCAAACCTAGTGTTTGTCCAAAAATTGAACGGGAAGTGGCAAAATTTTATTGACTATTCAGATTTGAATAAAGCTTGCCCAAAGGATAGCTTTTCGCTACTTGAAATCAATCCACTTTTTGATGGAACTATGAAGCATGAACTGCTCTCACTTATGGATGCCTACTCAAGGTATAATCAAACCATTATGCATGAACCAGATTAGAAGAACACTAGCTTTATCAATGATTTGAGCCTATATTGCTATCGCATAATGACATTTGAATTGAAGAATGCTGGAGCCACATATCAGAGATTCGTAAACACAATATTCAAGAATCATATTGAAATTTATGTGGATGACATGTGAAGTCACGAGTGTCTTGAAATCATATGGATGATCCCTCAGAGATGTTTGAGATCCTTCGAAAATATGAAATGAAGCGAAATCCACTGAATTATTCTTCGGGTGTTGCTTCAGGAAAATTTATAGGTTTTATTGTGAATGCAAGGGGCACCATGGCCAATCCAAAGTTGATTGTCGCCTTACGAAATACTAAAGCCCCAGTAATAACAAAGGAGTTACAAAGCATGAATGAAAAGATCACATCATTGAGCCAGTTCATCTCTAGAGCGACGGATAAGTGCATAACGTTCTTCGATGTACTGAAGAAAGGTAAGAGGAATTTTAAGTGGAATAAACACTGCCAGGATGCTTTCAAATAGTTACTTCAACATATGGAGATACTGCGGTTCTGTCTAAACCGATAGAAGGAGAAGATTTATTATTTATCTAGTGGTATCTACTTACGCATTAAGCATTGTACTTGTGTATGAGGAAGCTAGGATTCGATGACCTTCAACTACATTAGCAAGTGATTCATCATAGTTGAATGAATCTACCCAAGGTTGGAAAAGCTGGTGTAATACTTGCTGATAGCACCAAGGAAACTACAACCATATTTCTAGGCTCACCCGATCAAAGTGCTGACAGATCAACCTCTGAAACAAGTGCTTTTCTGTCCTGAAACTTTAGGATGACTTTTGAAGTGGAATATCGAGCTAAGTCAGTATAATGTGACTTATCACCCTTGGAGAGCAATTTGCGGACATGTGCTGCCTGACTTCATTATGGATTACACAATTTGCGATGGTGAAGAGGGTTAACACTATGGTTGTAGTATCATGGTGGAAGTTTTTGATGGTGCATCAAATAATTCTTCTCAGGAGCTTGAGTTCAGCTTGAAACTCTCGAAGTCCGATCGATTTCTTACGCTCCAAGGCCGGAATTTCCCACTACTAACAATGAGGTGAATACTAAGTGTTAATAGCAAGGTGGAAGATTGTGAAGGAACTAGGAATAAAAGCTCTACACAACTCCCACTTAGTCGTTTACCAAGCTAGAAGGGAATATCAAGCTAAGGGTGCCAAACTTGGCCCTTACTTGTCAAAATAATGGAAATTGCTCAAGGACATCTACCACTACACGACAACTCACATTTTTAGAGAGCGGAACATGAAGGCCGATTATTTAGGCAAACTAGACACTTCCAAAGATGAACAATGGATGGGATTGGTTTTGGTAGAAGTTTCAACTACTCCTAGCATTGATCAAGCGGATGTTAATTAGGTTTTGGAGATTGCAGAAGAGTAAGAGTCATGGATGACGCCAATCAAGGACTGCCTACTCAAGCGAATACTCCCTAGATATGGAAATGAATGAAAGAATCTCCTCCGAAAGGCACCATGATTCCTAAAGCAGGACGGAGTGCTATAGAAGATTCCCTTTCCCCTTACTCAAGTGTGTAACTAACGATGAATCTAGGAAGATCCTCATGGAAATTCATGCAGGCAGCTGTGGTGACCACACTTAGGGCATGCAATGGCAAAGAAGACAATCCACTATGGATACTTCAGGCAAACGATATATCCAAATGCAACAAACTACACCAGATGGTGTGATTGATGCTGAAAATTTGCAAAAATTTCAAGAGTCCCATCTTCAGAACTTACGCGGCTGGTCAGTCCTTGCTCGTTTACGATCTAAGAATCGATATAATTGGTATATTGCTAATAACAAAAGGAGGGACCAAATATGCTATAATGACAGTTGATTACCTTACGAAATAGGCTGAAGTAGAATCGCTTTCCATGATAACAGCAAGAAAGTAATTGACTTTTCAGCGAAAAATATTATTTGTAGGTTTGGAATACCATAGAAAACCGTTATGGAAAATAGAACTCAATTTGAGAGCGCTAAGGTCAAGGACTTTTGCAAGCTTCGGATCGAAAAGAGCTTTTTCGTGGCAGCACGTCCATAGGTAAAGGGGAAAGTTGAAGCAGTGAACGAAATCATCAAATCCACTATAAAGAAGCAGCTAACAAAAGTTAAAGGCAAATAGGAGGCAAATAGGTTGATGAGCTTCCACTAGCACTATAGGCTTATAGAACGATGCACAAATTTGCGATTGGACACTCACCGTACACTTTGGCATATGCTTCGAAAGCTATGACCTTAATGGAACTAGAGGCCACCTCTCATCACAAAAGAGACTTCAATCAGAGAAAAACTGAGCAACTACTACTGCACTCGCTTGACCAGATTGATGAGAAGCAAGAGGAAGCTGAACTGAGAACACCTGCTCACCAGAGGACAGTGGAACGACACTTCAATGGCAAGGTTTGCAACCGTAACTTTGAAGTAGGAGATCTAACCTAGATGAATCTTCCCGGGTACAGGAGTGCTTAGCCCGATTTGGAAAGGATTTTATATGATTGATAAAAAATTTGGAAACGAAACATTAAAGCTAGCAATGGTCAATGGAATCTCGATTCCATATGCTTGGAAAAGTGACTTGCTGCGGCACTACGACACTTGATTCTATCTATATATTTCCTATTTTTGCAAATAAGTTATCCAGGGACATTAAGAGCATTGTAAATAGGAAGGAATTTCCTTTACTTTCTTTCCATCAATAAAGAATTGCTTCTTGAACCAATGGAATCGTGTTCTTATAAGCAAAACCATTGAGTCTATGGGGAAAATTGACTCAAACCGTCGGATCAATAGGCAAAATCGATCCCAAACTTTTGAGAACCAATGTCGCTCCGACGACGTATGGAAGGTTCAAAACCGCCGAGTCATTGAGAAAATCAACTCAAATCACTAGATTGAAGGAAAAAATCGATCCTAATGTCAGGAAGGTTGAAAACCGTTAAGTCGACGAAAAAAATCGAATCATACTACCAGATCGACAAGAAAATCAATCCAAATTGCATTGCTCCGGGAAGGTCGACGGTTCAAAACTACCAAGCCAACAGTAAAAATCGACTAAAACCACCGAGTCGACGGAGAAAATCGACTCAATCTGCTGAGTCGATTGGGAAAATCGACTTAAACCGTTGGATAGAAAATGAAAATCAATCCCTATCTTTTAAGTACTAGTGTTGACCTGACAACGTTGAGAAACTCCAAACCGTTCAGTCGGTTGAGAAATCAACTCGTACTTTCCAGAACTTGATATTTCTCGGAAATATGTAAAAGAAAACAGAATTATCAGAGCTCGGAGATAGGCAACGTCAAAGGAAAATCCAAGGACCATAGCTATTCATGCACATGTTTCTGGAGATAGAAACAAATGCATGAGCAAGAACTCAACACTGAACTTGGAAGAATTTATTATGATGAAAAATCAAGATAATGCATCTTTCCGACACAAACATCCAAGTTGACTTTGGCCAATGAATTTGGAAGGATGTACGACAAACCTATACATCTTAGCATAATAATAAATAAATATTGCGTTGCAGCCATGCCCAACAAATATAGGACGATCATCTAGATGAATAATAACAAACTCAGCATATAACATGTCATATCTCATAGTGCATGGTTAAAATGTAATATCATAGATATAACAGAAAAGATAGTAATAAATGTGTGAACAAATCATTAGAGTACAAATCCATTGAGTTATACATCAAATGTCATAGTGTTTATACAATGGAAACAAAATCAATAACTATCTCAAATACAAGTAATAAGCAGTTGCTGCTAAGGATTCCCAGTGCGCATAGTGGAATAAGCGTAGAATCCATATAAGTATATAATAAGAGATAGCTCCATCCAGCTCATCCTCGGAACAGCTACTGCATCACCCAGGCTTGTTGTCTACTCTACTCATTTTAGAGTACCCGAGATAATAAGAAGCAAAGCATAAAACCTCGAGTCAGGCCGTAGTCTAGTTTGAGCGGTAAATAAGTATAAAAAAAATACAGGTGAATATGGTAAGGAATAAGAGTATACGAACCATACTTGACATGTCCCTATGACCAAAGATTTAACATAAAAGACTATTATATGCTACGCTATAATATCATAGAGGCACTATACCGATTACAATACTGGATGACTAAATATTCCCATCTCCAGTACCTACTCCCAATGATATCCCTAAGTGATAGCCCACTAAAGAAAGCAACCATAGCATCCATCAAGCAATACCTATTTCCGCTCACCCCTACGCCTTGAATATATGATAACTCGTATGGCCACCTTATAGCCAAGGTCTAATGGAAATTCTAATTTTCTATGTACTTTTGTATCATGCATCCCAAAGCACGATACATATCTCGTAGTCCAAAGCTAGACACTAGACTGAAAACTGCTTGTCCAAGGTATACATGCCCCTTAACTGAACTATGAGTGTCCCTACTTACAATACCCTTACTTTGAGTATACTGGAAAATACACCAAGCATCAACGATTCCTTAGCACATACTTATTGTAGTCATTCATTGCTTATTTTCTACATCGAGCCATTCTTTCTCAATCCAGTTTCCATTATTTCGGAACTCGCCACAATCCTCATTCTATAGCTCACTCCTTTACCAAGTTGTTATCTTCGATACCTGCTCCTATCACGAGTTACAAAATGAAGATATATAGCTTTCATCATGTTCTTACATCGCCATCCAACCATGATGCAAATGAGATAACAACTCCAGTACGATCTATAGAACCTCAACAACAGCCTCTAGAAGTTCTAACTTCCTACCATGTACCATGATAACTCGATACCGAGTTATATGGATAACGCCGTGTCAAGTTATACTCATAGCCAAATAATAGTTAGTTCTTCTTCCCTGCCTCCATTACTCTTGTTCACGCAATTTGGACCCCCAACCCATCCATCCTAGATAACTCATCATCAATCCAAAGCTCCACCTTCAAGTTATAGAGATAACTAAGTATTGTTGTTAACCCTTGGCCAAATCACTTGCTTCAAGCTCTTACCATCTCTTTTAGCCATGCTCTATTCACCCATGCCAACCACCGAGTTATGGACCTCTACATTATAACTCGTCATCGAATTATCTCTACAAGTCATGCTAACTTTAGCCCGCAACTCCATTTGAGGTATTTTTTTGAAGGCTCTTAGTGTGCTCCAGAAATGCTCCTCCAAGTTTCGTCCAATTCCGACCAATTTTTCCTTCGATTTGTCCAATTCATCAACCAATCTTCCTATACATCCAAAACACTAACATCAAAGCACAACATAAAAATATAGAATAACATGCATACATATTAAATCACACAGGCAATACATGGAATTATAGTAATCAAACAAATTCTCATCCAAATCTAAGCAATCAATGAACATATGGATATAAATAAGATGAATCATAAGGAAATTTCTAAACAATCATGCTAGATGTCATTGATTTAGGCCCTAACATATGTTAACATGTTATTTAAAGTTAGAATGCGATTTTTAGATCAAAAGCGATCTTAAAACCTTTAATTATACCATAGAAACATGCATAGGATAGTGAGAAGTCATAAACCACTCATTAATTACCAAATTCAGCCAATTTTAATGTAGCTCCAATCCAAACAGCAATGACAAGCACTTCCAATCAACCAATTTGATGATCTCTAGCTACTAATTAAGGATCTAATCTCTAATCCAAAATCTTGTTTGATCTAGAGAAAAATTTGAATGGATTAAAATGGATTTAGAGGTAACTAAGGTTTAAAGCTAATTTGGAATGAGAGTGAAAGTTCTAATTTGACTTAGACAACCCTATTTATAGTGGTTCTCAAATTAACCTGGTGGACTTAAATAAATGCAAACTAATTTTTGTATAAATTCCTAACCGTAAGTTCATTTTCCTAACATGCCACCTTGCAAAATTGGAAATAATAATCTTGAAGAAATGGTACCAGTTTGAGACCCTAATTCAACACCTATCAAAAGTTATGTAACGAACCGAAAATTTTCGACTTTCGAAAATTCAACATTGATACTCACTTTATCGACTGCCGAGAAATCGAAGGCCGGAAACACGGAATGTTATGGTTTTAAAAAGAATTTAAGAAAAGAAAGAGGTAGAAGAAGAGAGAAAATAGAGAAAGAAAACAGAAAAATAGAAACGGAAGAAAGAAAACAACTGAACAACAACAGAATCTCACAATTCGCAGCGGAACAACATATAATAATAAATGAATAATCTTTAAACAAAGAACTATATCAGTTATTACATTTTATTACATTTCATTACATCATATCATCAGAGTGTACAACAACATACAACAACAAACAATGGAAAAGAAATACTATATACTAGTAATACGCCATGCCATCCAGCTTGCCTCCAGCAACTCCAAAATATCCAGAATATCCTGATAAACCTAACTCTTGACTGCCCGTGTGGAAATTGGTGGGCACCCAGAGTTTAGGAAGGAAAACAATAAACTCCGAGTCAGTCATGTGACTGGTGTGGGAACTCAAAACAGTTTATTTATCTTTTAAAATCAAAATAGGGGAATATTTTTAAAACAATTCGCAATGCTTTTAAAAATGTAACTACCATAAGACCTCCCACCACACACACAATGCAAACGCAGACTTGGAGGAGATTTCTTCTTATGTTAGTCAAAGATGATTGATACGCATTAAAAATAACATTTGATATTATTACTAGTGCATAGTGTAGAAAAAAATTCTTTCGAAAGTAGAATATAAATCTTAGCCAGCATAGGTACCATTATATTATGCCTACTATAGCTACCTCCTGAAAAAGCAGGTTCTACAACTAAAACCGTACAAGTCTCGTATTGTTTCTTTGGATTTCCAACAAATGGTCAGGCCAAGGAACTTCCCATTGCCACATGGAAACGCCTCTGGCTGGACGTCCCGAGAACTTAACCAGCTCTCTGCCAACACAAGGCCGGGTTACCTTTATCACTAGGTAACTACTACACGAATATGTCATCCCCCGGTCCCATTGGACCTTTAACCGAGCGCTCGTCATCAACAACACCACACAGAAATAGATATAGTGTATCAACATGAGTAAGTATCTGGGCTCCATACCATGATACCACCCTTTCCAGAAGGAAATGCACATACCCTAAAGGGAGCTACCCCTCATAACCTTGCCGCATCTTTCCTGTTTTGACCATTCCGGGATGTGAGGCTCGACGAAGTCACGTCCACAAAAACATACTTTATACAAAAGCCATGCTTTGGGTCAACACAATGATCACCAAGATAGACGATCAAACAAATGATCCTATCACAAATAACCAACACAATGATCATTTCAGCATCACTCAGCATGTCACATTACCAAATTGGGAATATATCGCTGATAACTTCAACTATATAACCTCTGAGCTCGTACATCTCAGAGAAGGGTGTTAAGCTAAAAGAATAAATTCTCCGCCACCAACAGAAATATATTTGAAAGAAATCGGCTTTATATCTCAACTTGTAATGTCAGACATACAATCCATACAAGTCTGTTCCGGGATCGAACAAAACCGAAGGCACTTACAAAGAAGTCCTTGCAATCCGGATATCCACAATCCTGATCGGATTTCCCATCACTTATGGAATCTCTATACCAGGAGCTACCCAGTGCAGAGACAATCGACAGGTCATCCTATCGCTCTCGCAAATACCGGTCTTCAACACCGATCTTCAAATGCAATTCACAACGACGTATCACATATTCGGAATGGGTTATACGACCCCATGGTCCTTTCCCGGTTAACCCGAATAGTGAGCGCTTATTCAAAAATAAGTGTGACATTCAAATTCAAACAAATCACATCAAATACCCATTCAAAGGGAAATATTGATAGTCGGCTATTGAACTATCAATTGATATGCACACATCACCAGATTCCAAATAATTTTCCAAATTATTTATTTTCCAAAATATCTTTACAAGATATCTAATTTCAACACTTCAAAAATAAATCAATATTTATTTTCAAACAAATTCCACTTTCACATATAAATTCCATAATGAATTTATATTTCAAAATATCCATGCATATGATTTCAATTATTCTTTTCAATTTATCTTCAAAAAGATAAATTCTCAAAAACGTTTCATTTCTCATTGGAAAAACATTTCCCTACTTATTTATAAATAAGTAATTCATAAATCTTTTTATTTTCAACCTTGGAAAATATTCAATATACCTAAATCGAATTAAGTATATATTTCATTCTATTAAGGAAATCATTCTCTTAAACATATTTATTTGGGCCAAAACGAATGTTACGTAAAACATCGTTACGATAACCCAAATTCACTAGTATAGGGATTCGAAATTAAATAGATATATAAATCCCAATACTATGCAAAACATTTCCTTTCGGAAATCATTTACTATAACAACAGTGTTATAGTCCACCATTTCCTTTTGTTTCTCGAAACATCTATTTCAACAATGAATGTCGAAATCTATGGTTTCGAATCTCAACACCTTTTAAAACATCGTTAGATCGTTTTAATCATATTTAGAACATCACATTCAAAACATTTTCTTTAACACATTATTCACTATTCAAAAACGTGAATATATTTTGTTAACAGATTCCATCAATTCTATACATTTTATTTTAAAGGATTATTCACAGTCTAAAACGTGAATATAACTCCATTTATAAGTTATAACAATTAACTTATCAAAATAAGTCATTTGCGAATTTATAAAACAACGTTTACAAATTCCATTTCTATTTATTTATAAAAACTTCCTTTTTATAAATTCCTTTATTAACCTATTCCAGTTTATAACTCAATTATAAACTAAAAGTTCATATTATAAGTCAAATGCTTATAAAACGATTATTTTACAAAATTGTTCTTTTAAAGACTTTCCAATTTATGAATCTTATAACTTATAAGATCCATTTATTTAACCAATCTATTCTTCAAATAATTTCACCAAATTTATAAATCTTACTATTTATAAATTTCATTTATAACTTCACAGTTTATAATTCTATAAATTTCATTCATTTATGAAATTCATTTTCACTTCATTCAAACACTTATAAAAACTCGTTTTATAATGTCAATATTTCAATTTATAAATATCTATTTATAAATCTCTTAATATAAATCAAATTATATTATTATTCTAAAACGTCTTTAATTTCCTTTATAATTTCACCATTTTGATTTATAAAATAATCAAATTTTATAAATCCTACATTTAAACTTTTAATAATAAATTCAAAAATCCCGATTAAACTCTTTTATAAAATCATTACTTCATATTTCTCAAAAATCAATCTTTAACTATATTTCTCAAAAATCATAATTTTTATAACATTAAAAATTATATCGTTATTTATTTAAAATGGATCAATTCCAAAAATATAGTATATTTTCAAAAATCACTTTAAAATCATTTTAAAATACCAAAATTTGGTCCAATGATGCTACACACCAAATAGTCAATCACGACTACACGATCCATCATATATCGATATGATAATCCATCAAATATCAAAATATCTGAAATCGAATAAAAACTGTTGAGGAATCCAGTTGGATCCCTCCAACCTGTTTTCCTGCATCCACAAACATTAGCACAATACCAATTTCGCTCCAGTACGAAATTATCGCGGTATATGTTTTTAATAAATATTATCCGCTTAATAACGGCGTAATAGGGTCTCATCCGCTAAAAAATACGGGAAATCAACAACTGCAATATATACATATGCCAATATATATATTGATATTAGATATAATACCAATTTCACTGTTTATGAAATATTCGCGGTATATGTTTTTATTAAATAACATCCGCTTACTAACGGCGTATAATGTCTATTTTAACAATCAATACATAACAATCATCATTCAAACATGCATTCAAATATTTTAAATATAACTATTTAAAATAAAATCGAAACCGATTCGATTGAGTGAGGAATTCTCACCTTGGTTTTAATTTCGTTTTAGTGATTTATTTCGAATAAAATTAAACGCGCGTTTAATTTTACCCAAAATTCTCACTAACTCCAATCGACTCCAAACAAACTCCATCGCGTAGTGCTCGACGATACGATTCCAACGCAACTGGTTTCGTGCGTTTTCGACCTCGTATGAAAAGGTTATGATTTTATGAAGTTCATACTAATTTATATAAACAATTTACAACTAAATTTCTAATTTTTATAACCTACAACAACACAGGCTGTTGGATTTCAATCCAAGCCATCAAGACCGCACGTTTTCCATCTCCCCCATCCTTTCCTTTTGCACGCAACTTGTACAGGTAAAACATCATAGAGCCGAACCCAATTCGTAGATTAGGGTTAATTACTGCAACTCCATCGCTCACCTATTTCTCGATCAAGATGCGCCGTTGTCCTCGCCTCCATCCCCTCCATACTCGGCCCAAAAGGCCACTGAGCTTGGCCTCATCATGTGCATGAAAAGTCGTGCGCAAGTTGAAGCAAATGGCCCCCCTTTACTCCCAAAATACAACTCCATTCGCGATCTCCACCGTTCAGATTGTAGCTCTCGATGTGCTCTTCATTTTGTTAGTTGAAAGATTTTGCAATCGATGCATGGATTTGGAGTTATTGAGGGAGGAACGTGGGTGTTTTCTGGCCATTGGTTGAAAGGGGTGGCGGCTAGGGTTTTATAACCTAATTTTTATTTTTATTTTTATTTATGAAGGGGTAGGGTGTATATTTATAGAGTTTTGTTCGACACTATTCATCCCGGAAATTCCGAACTCCGATTTACGCGCCGTAACCAGCGTTTCTAAGGTTTACCCCGCGTTCCGGACACAATGGAACAGGTTTCGGAAGCTAATTCGGACATCTGTGCGAGTTATGGCAATAAACGCTCAATTTAAATTAAACCGATTTAAATTGATTTCTAGGCGTTTTAATTTGTACCGGACAAACGGTAAATCCAATTGACTTGAAATTTTAAACCATACAATAATATCACATTACGGATCCGATGAAACTGGTTTCGTCGAAATCCGAGACTTTTTGAAAAATGGCTATCTTAACTCGCCAAATTAATATTAAAAACAATTCGATGCGTTTCGAGCTGCCACGATCAAACGGTAACTCCGATTGACACGAAAATTGAAATCCGGTAATAAATTACTATTACGGATCCAATGGAGCTGGTTTCGTTCAATTCTGAGACTGTTCAAAAATTGGCTAATTTCACTAGTCGATTAAATATTAAAATATTCAATTTTCACAAATTAACCTTTAATTCGATTTTAAAAGTTCTAAAATATCGTTCTAACTTCAACATGATAAAATAAAATTTTACAAATCATTTTCAATCATATTTAACCCAATTTTCAATTATTTCTGTAATTTCACATATTAAATTATCGATATAATTATCCAATTAAATCCAATAATTCAAAATAAAATTTATTCAACTTATAAATTTCACTTATTAATATTTAAAATTAATTAAATATTCAAATTTTAATTTAATAAAATTCTGGGTCGTTACAATCTTTCCCACTTAAAAGAATTTCGTCCTCGAAATTACAAGTAAGAAAAGTTATAGAATCTATTAATTTTCCCATAAATCCAGAGTTAAACTTCTTACAAATCTTTACTAAGTTTTCAAATCATACTTAGTTATCTTTTCAAAACAACTACTATTGTTTAACTTTCAACTTCAAATCAAAGTTAAAGTTTTCAAAACTTTCTAATTTTCTCTCAAATTTTTCTAACGCCTTAAATTTTCGAAAAAATTCGCCATAGTCTCCTTTGTGCGGCTCGATCCGAAAAAAAAATGACAGTATATATATCACAAATATACATCTCATCAAGTAATGAGGCATCCCGAAGGGAAAAAAGTGTAAAAGTACGATATTTAATCCGAGATATGTACCTTATATTTTATTAGCAAGCATATACGGCTAATATAGCACGAAAGCGAGCTCCAAATGCGAAGCAAACGCGATCCGCACCTACTAAACTCGACAAACAACATGAGAACATGCATATATGAAAATAGTATCGATATACAACATATAGCAACATAATAACTATATATGCCAACATAGCAAATGTATGCAAAACAACAAATGCAAACATCAACCAACTATCATCCATAACCAACAAATATTCATTCATATTCTATAAAATGGTTTTCAATTTAAATCACATTTGATTCATTAACAGTGGATGTTTTTACTAACATTCATTCTCAATTAGTTTTATCTTCACTAATTCAATCCAATTCACGTTCAATTCTATTCAAATTTATTTACTTTCAATTTGAATTTCAATTAATTTAGCTTTCAATTTCATTAGGTTTTAATGAATTTATACCTACATTCATTATTTCATATCAACTTAATTTACATTCAATTGATTAACATTCAATCCAATCATTCCATTCAACAATTTCAATTTCTAAAGTTGAATTTCATTTATATAACTCAAGTTCACCTTTATCACTTTTATTTACAACTCATATTCATATAGTTTCACTTTTTATATATATAAGTTTATTTCACAATTGTAAATCACTTTAATTATAATTCAATTCTTATAATTCTTTTGCTTATACAATAATTCTTTTATTTAGATTATTCAAACATCCAAACAATCAACTTATATATACTTTTAATAATTCTGAAAAATTATTCCTTTATATATGAAAATATAATCAAGGTAAAATTATTTCATTTACCCAATTTAAAATCAATATTGTGTCGAATTGTTCTATTCAAATGTTTATAAACCCCTTCGGCATAGTTTGACAGACCGTGCTGACGAAGGTTCATATACCACTCAATAAACCAATCATCACAATATAAAACAATTTTATATTCACTTACAAATACGCTCTCATAGCTATTATTACACTCAAACTCATTCTAGAGTACTACTGACTCTATCTCTAATGAATAATACCCAACAGAACCATGGTTGTCGCTTAACCATAAGCTCTGATACCAAATGTAATGAACCGAAAATTTTCGACTTTCGAAAATTCAACATCGATACTCACTTTATCGACTGCCGAGAAATCGAAGGCCGGAAACACGGAATGTTATGGTTTTAAAAAGAATTTAAGAAAAGAAAGAGGTAGAAGAAGAGAGAAAATAGAGAAAGAAAACAGAAAAACAGAAAAATAGAAACGGAAGAAAGAAAACAACTGAACAACAACAGAATCTCACAATTCGCAGCGGAACAACATAATAATAAATGAATAATCTTTAAACAAAGAACTATATCAGTTATTACATTTTATTACATTTCATTACATCATATCATCAGAGTGTACAACAACATACAACAACAAACAATGGAAAAGAAATACTATATACTAGTAATACGCCATGCCATCCAGCTTGCCTCCAGCAACTCCAGAATATCCAGAATATCCTGATAAACCTAACTCTTGACTGCCCGTGTAGAAATTGGTGGGCACCCAGAGTTTAGGAAGGAAAACAATAAAATCCGAGTCAGTCATGTGACTGGTGTGGGAACTCAAAACAGTTTATTTATCTTTTAAAATCAAAATAGGGGAATATTTTTAAAACAATTCGCAATGCTTTTAAAAATGTAACTACCATAAGACCTCCCACCACACACACAATGCAAACGCAGACTTGGAGGAGATTTCTTCTTATGTTAGTCAAAGATGCTTGATACGCATTAAAAATAACATTTGATATTATTACTAGTGCATAGTGTAGAAAAAAATTCTTTCGAAAGTAGAATATAAATCTTAGCCAGCATAGGTACCATTATATTATGCCTACTATAGCTACCTCCTGAGGAAGCAGGTTCTACAACTAAAACCGTACAAGTCTCGTATTGTTTCTTTGGATTTCCAACAAATGGTCAGGCCAAGGAACTTCCCATTGCCACATGGAAACGCCTCTGGCTGGACGTCCCGAGAACTTAACCAGCTCTCTGCCAACACAAGGCCGGGTTACCTTTATCACTAGGTAACTACTACACGAATATGTCATCCCTCGGTCCCATTGGACCTTTAACCGAGCGCTCGTCATCAACAACACCACACAAAAATAGATATAGTGTATCAACATGAGTAAGTATCTGGGCTCCATACCATGATACCACCCTTTCCAGAAGGAAATGCACATACCCTAAAGGGAGCTACCCCTCATAACCTTGCCGCATCTTTCCTGTTTTGACCATTCCGGGATGTGAGGCTCGACGAAGTCACGTCCACAAAAACATACTTTATACAAAAGCCATGCTTTGGGTCAACAAATGATCAACACAATGATCACCAAGATAGACGATCAAACTAATCATCCTATCACAAATAACCAACACAATGATCATTTCAGCATCACTAAGCATGTCACATTACCAAATTGGGAATATATCGCTGATAACTTCAACTATATAACCTCTGAGCTCGTACATCTCAGAGAAGGGTGTTAAGCTAAAAGAATAAATTCTCCGCCACCAACAGAAATATATTTGAAAGTAATCGGCTTTATATCTCAACTTGTAATGTCAGACATACAATCCATACAAGTCTGTTCCGGGATCGAACAAAACCGAAGGCACTTACAAAGAAGTCCTTGCAATCCGGATATCCACAATCCTGATCGGATTTCCCATCACTTATGGAATCTCTATACCAGGAGCTACCCAGTGCAGAGACAATCGACAGGTCATCCTATCGCTCTCGCAAATACCGGTCTTCAACAGCGATCTTCAAATGCAATTCACAACGACGTATCACATATTCAGAATGGGTTATACGACCCCATGGTCCTTTCCCGGTTAACCCGAATAGTGAACGCTTATTCAAAAATAAGTGTGACATTCAAATTCAAACAAATCACATCAAATACCCATTCAAAGGGAAATATTGATAGCCGGCTATTGAACTATCAATTGATATGCACACATCACCAGATTCCAAATAATTTTCCAAATTATTTATTTTCCAAAATATCTTTACAAGATATCTAATTTCAACACTTCAAAAATAAATCAATATTTATTTTCAAACAAATTCCACTTTCACATATAAATTCCATAATGAATTTATATTTCAAAATATCCATGCATATGATTTCAATTATTCTTTTCAATTTATCTTCAAAAAGATAAATTCTCAAAAACGTTTCATTTCTCATTGGAAAAACATTTCCCTACTTATTTATAAATAAGTAATTCACAAATCTTTTTATTTTCAACCTTGGAAAATATTCAATATACCTAAATCGAATTAAGTATATATTTCATTCTATTAAGGAAATCATTCTCTTAAACATATTTATTTGGGCCAAAACGAATGTTACGTAAAACATCGTTACGACAACCCAAATTCACTAGTATAGGGATTCGAAATTAAATAGATATATAAATCCCAATACTATGCAAAACATTTCCTTTCGGAAATCATTTACTATAACAACAGTGTTATAGTCCACCATTTCCTTTTGTTTCTCGAAACATCTATTTCAACAATGAATGTCGAAATCTATGGTTTCGAATCTCAACACCTTTTAAAACATCGTTAGATCGTTTTAATCATATTTAGAACATCACATTCAAAACATTTTCTTTAACACATTATTCACTATTCAAAAACGTGAATATATTTTGTTAACAGATTCCATCAATTCTATACATTTTATTTTAAAGGATTATTCACAGTCTAAAACGTGAATATAACTCCATTTATAAGTTATAACAATTAACTTATCAAAATAAGTCATTTGCGAATTTATAAAACAACGTTTATAAATTCCATTTCTATTTATTTATAAAAACTTCCTTTTTATAAATTCCTTTATTAACCTATTCCAGTTTATAACTCAATTATAAACTAAAAGTTCATATTATAAGTCAAATGCTTATAAAACGATTATTTTACAAAATTGTTCTTTTAAAGACTTTCCAATTTATGAATCTTATAACTTATAAGATCCATTTATTTAACCAATCTATTCTTCAAATAATTTCACCAAATTTATAAATCTTACTATTTATAAATTTCATTTATAACTTCACAGTTTATAATTCTATAAATTTCATTCATTTATGAAATTCATTTTCACTTCATTCAAACACTTATAAAAACTCGTTTTATAATGTCAATATTTCAATTTATAAATATCTATTTATAAATCTCTTAATATAAATCAAATTATATTATTATTCTAAAACGTCTTTAATTTCCTTTATAATTTCACCATTTTGATTTATAAAATAATCAAATTTTATAAATCCTATATTTAAACTTTTAATAATAAATTCAAAAATCCCGATTAAACTCTTTTATAAAATCATTACTTCATATTTCTCAAAAATCAATCTTTAACTATATTTCTCAAAAATCATAATTTTTATAACATTAAAAATTATATCGTTATTTATTTAAAATGGATCAATTCCAAAAATATAGTATATTTTCAAAAATCACTTTAAAATCATTTTAAAATACCAAAATTTGGTCCAATGATGCTACACACCAAATAGTCAATCACGACTACACGATCCATCATATATCGATACGATAATCCATCAAATATCAAAATATCTGAAATCAAATAAAAACTGTTGAGGAATCCAGTTGGATCCCTCCAACCTGTTTTCCTGCATCCACAAACATTAGCACAATACCAATTTCGCTCCAGTACGAAATTATCGCGGTATATGTTTTTAATAAATATTATCCACTTAATAACGGCGTAATAGGGTCTCATCCGCTAAAAAATACGGGAAATCAACAACTGCAATATATACATATGCCAATATATATATATTGATATTATATATAATACCAATTTCACTGTTTATGAAATATTCGCGGTATATGTTTTTATTAAATAACATCCGCTTACTAACGGCGTATAATGTCTATTTTAACAATCAATACATAACAATCATCGTTCAAACATGCATTCAAATATTTTAAATATAACTATTTAAAATAAAATCGAAACCGATTCGATTGAGTGAGGAGTTCTCACCTTGGTTTTAATTTCGTTTTAGCGATTTATTTCGAATAAAATTAAACGCGCGTTTAATTTTACCCAAAATTCTCACTAACTCCAATCGACTCCAAACCAACTCCATCGCGTAGTGCTCGACGATACGATTCCAATGCAACTGGTTTCGCGCGTTTTCGACCTCGTATGAAAAAGTTATGATTTTATGAAGTTTATACGAATTTATATAAACAATTTACAACTAAATTTCTAATTTTTATAACCTACAACAACACAGGCCGTTGGATTTCAGTCCAAGCCATCAAGACCGCACGTTTTCCATCTCCCCCATCCTTTCCTTTTGCACGCAACTTGTACAGGTAAAACATCATAGAGCCGAACCCAATTCGTAGATTAGGGTTAATTACTGCAACTCCATCGCTCACCTATTTCTCGATCAAGATGCGCCGTTGTCCTCGCCTCCATCCCCTCCATACTCGGCCCCAAGGCCACTGAGCTCGGCCTCATCATGTGCATGAAAAGTCGTGCGCAAGTTGAAGCAAACGGCCCCCCTTTACTCCCAAAATACAACTCCATTCGCGATCTCCACCGTTCAGATTGTAGCTCTCGATGTGCTCTTCATTTTGTTAGTTGAAAGATTTTGCAATCGATGCATGGATTTGGAGTTATTGAGGGAGGAACGTGGGTGTTTTCTGGCCATTGGTTGAAAGGGGTGGCGGCTAGGGTTTTATAACCTAATTTTTATTTTTATTTTTATTTATGAAGGGGTAGGGTGTATATTTATAGAGTTTCGTTCGACACTATTCATCCCGGAAATTCCGAACTCCGATTTACGCGCCGTAACCAGCGTTTCTAAGGTTTACCCCGCGTTCCGGACACAATGGAATAGGTTTCGGTAGCTAATTCGGACATCTGTGCGAGTTATGGCAATAAACGCTCAATTTAAATTAAACCGATTTAAATTGATTTCTAGGCGTTTTAATTTGTACCGGACAAACGGTAAATCCAATTGACTTGAAATTTTAAACCATACAATAATATCGCATTACGGATCCGATGAAACTGGTTTCGTCGAAATCCGAGACTTTTTGAAAAATGGCTATTTTAACTCGCCAAATTAATATTAAAAACAATTCGATGCGTTTCGAGCTGCCACGATCAAACGGTAACTCCGATTGACACGAAAATTGAAATCCGGTAATAACTTACTATTACGGATCCAATGGAACTGGTTTCGTTCAATTCTGAGACTGTTCAAAAATTGGCTACTTTCACTAGTCGATTAAATATTAAAATATTCAATTTTCACAAATTAACCTTTAATTCGATTTTAAAAGTTCTAAAATATCGTTCTAACTTCAACATGATAAAATAAAATTTTACAAATCATTTTCAATCATATTTAACCCAATTTTCAATTATTTCTGTAATTTCACATATTAAATTATCGATATAATTATCCAATTAAATCTAATAATTCAAAATAAAATTTATTCGACTTATAAATTTCACTTATTAATATTTAAAATTAATTAAATATTCAAATTTTAATTTAATAAAATTCTGGGTCGTTACAAGTTATATCCCAAACAAGATTTTCAAGGTCAAAATGATAACATAGAAATTCAAGAAAAATCATAGGTGTATAAAATGTCCCTAGGTATCATATCAGAAAATTATAGAATCATATGACCTCACATGAATAAGATAAAAATATTTTACGATCCTTCGATATGTTAAATACGGTTCACTACATTCTCCCCTTTTTAGGAATTTCACCCCTGAAATCTCCACAAAAACTAGTGTATAAGCAACCATGGTCATCCCATATTCCCATCAGTCATAACCAACCAACAAACATCTCAAATAAACAGCCATGTAACCAATAATTTAGTGAACTTATCCTTGCATGCAGAATACTACCTATTTAATACAATATACGATGGTGAAAGTGGGTATGATAAACGTTGGGCAATACCATTCAAAGAACTCTAGACATTTGGTCCTCATGCTCTTCTCCATATCCCACTTATAATCGTCATCACTTTTGCTCCATTGTACCTCAGTGAGTTTCACCGTCTTTCTCTTAAGTTGTTTCGTGTAGTACTGAACAATACGAAGTGGCCTATGAGACCCAGAAACTTTGGTTTTACCTTAACATCTTCTAGCTGATCTGATATAATCAACACACCTGAGTCATGCACAAACATCCATAAATAAGGCATGAAAAACATTATGCATGCCCATAATCTTTTAATGACCCTATATGCTAGCTTACCAATCCTCTCAACTATCAGAAAAAGACCTATGAATCTCAGTGCCAACTTCCCCTTTCTACCGAATCAAACTACATTCTTTGGAGGAGGAACCTTTACAAATACCATATCTCCAATAGACAATTCCAAATCTATTCATTCGTTATCCGCATAGCTTCTCTGTCGATCTTGGGCAGGCTTCATTCGTTGCCGAATGTTCTCAATCCACTCTGATATTTCTCTAATCATATCTGGTCCAAGTATCAATTTCTCGCCCTCTTCCTACCAACATAAAGAATTACACGGTCTGCCATAAAATGCTTCATATGGAGCCATACCAATGCTCAACTAATAACCGTTGTTGTATGCAAACTCCATCAAATGCAAATGATCATCCCACTATCCTCTAAATTATATAATGCATGCTCGCAAGAGATCTGTCGATGTTTGATTTACTCTCTCGGTCCATCCTTCTTTTTGCGGGTGATAATCCGTACTATGATGTAATTCTATTCCTAACACCTCTTGTATAATCTTCCAAAACCCACTAGCGAACAACGAGTCTCGGTCGCTCACAATGCTCTTTGGTACACCATGAAATCATACTATCAATTTCACATACAACTATTCTAGCTTGGATGCCATTCTATTTGATTTAATGGTATAAATCTTGCACTTTTGGTTAACCAATCAACTATGACCTAAATGCTATCATACACTACTCGAGTCCTCGACAATCCATGTATAAAATCAATCAATACTTGCAACCATTTCCACTCAGGAATTTCTAGCGGTTGCAATAGTCCACTTGGTTTCTTCTGCTCTTCTTTTACCAACTGTCAGTTCATCCACTTTGAGATTAATGCCCCAACATCCCTCTTCATTCCTTTACAGTAGTAAATGCAATTCATATCTCGATACATCTTATTACCACCGGGATGAATGGTCAACCTGGAATGATGACACTCTCTTAGCACTTAATCTTGCAATCCATCAACATTAGGAACAAACAACCTTCCGCCTTTATGAAGCCATGCTTCTCGGTCGAGTTCGCATTGCTTTGTACATTTAGATTCTACTCCTTCCTTTATCATTACTATGATCTCTGATAGCCCAGCATCTTACTTCTTTCTAGTATCGATCCTTTCAATCAGAGTAGGTTTAATCGATAAGCTTGCCAACATTTCAAGTTCTATCTCGTAATGAGGCCTAAAATCAAATCTGACAATATACACAATCTACTTCCATTCCAAGAACATTCCTCCTAACCCAGCATATCTTCTACTTAATGCATCAATGACAGCATTCCCTTTTCTAGGAGTATGAGAAATAAAAACAATCAGAGGCCGAGACTCCAACCACCGTTGCTTTGATAAAGGATGAGATCCTTTTGAGAGAAAATGTACTTCAAGGGTTGTGGTCCATAAACAGTTTAAACCTATTTTATTGCAAATAGTTCCTCCACATATTCAAAGAAAAAATCAGTTGCCCCCAATCATTAGTTGGGTAATTCCTTTTATGCGACTTTACATGTTGAGTGGCGTAAGCGACAACTCTTCCCTTTTGCATTAACACCACACAGAATCCACTAGCACAAGCATCAGTGTATATTATTAACTCTTCATTTTTAAATGGAATGGTCAACACTGGTGCACTCGTCAACCTCTCCTTCAGACTCATAAACACAATGCATACTTTGTGTCCTAAACAAAAGTTTGATTCTTCCTTTTCAAATTGGTCAACGCTGTTGCTATCTTTAGGAATTCCTTGATAAAGCATTTATATGATCACACCAATTCTAGGAAGCTCCTTACATCTGTAGCATTCTTGAGCTGATTCCAATCTTGGGCAACTGCCACCTTTGCAGCATCCACTACTATACCTTGTCCAAAAACGACATGACCCAAGAATCTCAATTCTTATCTCCGGAAGTGACACTTGGAAAATTTTGCTCTCAACTTATGCTTCCTCAATATATCTAGCACAGTCCTAAAGTGTGTCTTGTGCTCTTATTTAGTTCTAGAATAGATCAGAATATCATCCATGAACACAAGCGGAACTTATTCAATTGGTCTATGAAAACCCGATTCATGAGATCCACAAAGTATGCTGGAGCATTGGTCAACCCGAATGGCATCCTTAACCACTCATAATAACCAGATGGCATACAAAATGCGGTAATAGAAACACTCTCCTTTTCTAATCTATGTTGGTGAAATCCCATTGCCAAATACATTTGAGAGAATACCTTCGCATCGAGCAGTTGATCGAACAAGTCATCAATATGTAAGGTTGGATACTTGTTATTATTCATCACTTTATTCAACTCAAGATATTCTAGACATGATATCAGAGAGCCATCCACCTTAATGGCCAATATTACAAGTGCACCCCACTCGGATGTGCTTCTTCAAACCAAATCTCTCCTTAATAGGTCATTCGTTTACACCTCTGTTAACAAGATTTCTTGTCAACACTCCAAAGTAATGTTGTGAAAGATGAATATCCCTTTTGAGGATAGTGGGCATGATTCCCTTATGAACATCCTTTAAATTTAGCTTTACTTATTGATAACTCTTAGTTCAGATCTTTTGACATCATCGAAAGGTGTAGATTCTGGGTTAAGTGACCTTCCGACTTTAATGAACTTGTATGATGTCTCCTTCAAGGGTTTTCGTTTTTTTAGGTTGAAATTCCTTGAGTTAAGTCCTTAAAAGGCAGGCTTCAACCTTGTCGAAGTCTAAGCCACTTATATGAAATAGGATTCGACCTTGTCGAAAGGTTAGACCATGAGCTAATCATTTGGAAGATTGCTGTGAATTTTTGGACCAAATGTGCTGTCAACCTAGTCGAAAGGTTCAGATCATAGGGTTGATGGCTTCGAAAGGTTACAGTAGTTATTTGTATAAGAAATGTTGTAGATCTTGTCGACAAAAACCTTTCGATGAGGTTGAACCTAGAAAATAGTACTTAACCCAATAAATGTTTTAGTAAAGTAATTAATAAAATTCAAGACTTCCCTCCTATCCAAGAAAAAAATTCATTTTTATTGAATTCCCAAATCTCCTGATTAGGGTTACTATGTTTTTATTAAGAAGTGTATAAGCTTTTGAAAGTGAAAAAGGATCGCCAGATATAACCCCTTGGGTCTTATTTATAGATGAAGGCGGCCCCCCTTTTCACTCCATCCTCTCGACCGGGTCGGAAGGTGCCCCTTTTATATGCAGCTACGAACCTTTCGACTTTGTCTAAAGGTTTGCTCCTCATATACCATTATGGGCCTTTTGACGTTGTTGAAAGGTTTGCCTTTTTTATGCCTCCATGAACCTTTCGATTTTGTCGAAGGGATTGCTTTCTACATACTGTTGTGAACCCTTCGACCTTGTTTAGAGGTTTTTCTTCACTTGTTGCTATGAACCCTTCAACCTTATCGGAAGTTCCACACTTCACTTGAATCTTGTCGAGTGTTGAATATCTCTTCAATATTGTCGAAGGCTATGTTTCCTCTCAACGTTATCAAAAGGTTTTCTTCCATTCCTTTGCCTTTGCTGAACTTCTGAGTGTTGCTTTTTTCATAGAACCTTTCGACATTGTCGAGTGGTTGGTCCTTGATGGTTCTTGCCTCCATGTTGTTGCTGATTGAGATGAAACTTCTCTTGCTTTGTTTCTTTTCAACTTTGTCGAAAGGTGCTGCTTGACAGCTTCGAAAGGTTTATTGATATGCTTTTGTCATAAATGTCGATGCGCTAGATAAGTTGACTTGGGTTCTAGCCTTCGACGGTGTCGTAACATGTCTTCCTTTGGCTTCGAGGGAGTGGAATCAACTAAAATGGTTTTGTTATACATGGACTCTTTCAAAAGCCTCTTCCCTATCCAATTCCAATCCTCATGCCCTATAGTTCCTCTTTCTTAGGTGAGAGTGGCCTTAACTATTTCGAAAGGCCATGTATGCTCTGAAAGGGTCGAATACTTCTCTGGCGGATGCGAGTAAAGGCGAAATCAAAACGTTTCGACTGGTTTGGAGCCAATTGTAGAATGTTTGTTATTCATTGCTTTCGAAAGGTAACATTCGAACTTGTCGAAAGCTCCTTGCCGGAAGCTATGATTAACCAGTCCATTTTGATGCTTTCTTATCTTTATCAATGCTCCCGTGTTCCTTCTTTCATGCTTTTACTCCTAGGAATATTTTATGGATAACATTTAGCCCCCTAGCATGAAAGAAGCCTTTTGTTCTTTAGGACAAAAACTCCAAGGTACTTTTCTCTTTGATTCCTACGACATAGATAATAAACTCTATTTTGGTTGTATCTTTATTACGAGACCTGGAGAGTAATCTTAAATTTAAAGTGTTACAGTTTAAGATGTCGTCTGCTAATATTTCCATATAAAATATATTCTGGGACATATATAACTAAGAGTGTGGAATAATATTACCGGACTTGATGACAATGATCCACTTAAATGAGCCTTAGGAGAACATCGCTATATTCTCCATGTACCCTTCCCCAGGTCATACCTTTCTTAACACTATTGGATAATAATTCGTACTTAGTGAGAAAGTAGAAAATAGTTTAGAAATACTTCAATTTGGTGTCATAAAGATCTCATAATGAAATCGAATTATAAATTCAATGGATAATTCACAGATCATCATAAAATTCAATGGCAGAATACAAAATTTATAAAGTTTGGAATCAAGTAAAAGTCTCATAAGTAAATCGGAGATGTGAAATTCATAACTTGTCATCAAATTCCAGGGGAAAACATGAGTCTCGGCAAATCAGAAAACAAGTGGAAATACATTCAAATTCTTCCAAGGAAACATCGAGCACCAAATTCGTGAATAATTAAGAAGATAAAAAAGGAAATTCGAAACTCACTGTATCAAAAAGCCAACAAGAAATTATCTTAACTCCATTTAGAATGCAAAATTCATAAACTATAATGCAAAATTCAAAAACCATTATAAAGATTCACAAGCAAATATGAGAATCCATCGAATCAAGAATCTTATAAAAGATTATCAAACACTAAATAAGGAAACCATAAATCCATAAATTGCTATGAAAATCATCAAGTGTCAGAATTCATCAATTCAAAATTCCTATAAAAAATCACCAGAAATTCATTAATCATCACAAAAATTAGTAAAGAAGATTGAATTCCATTAAATCATGGACAAAAAATCCAAAAATCAGAAATGTGATGTGAAACCCGTCCATTCTTATTCAAAATCAGAAAATCAACAATCAGTCTATAAATTATCATGGAGACTAAATAAAGGGAACCAAGAAACCATGAACTCATGAAATGTGTAATCAATAGCAAATCTTCATGAAATTTGAACATGGAATTATAACATGCAAAATTCACGAGTCATCATAGAAAACAGTGGAGAAATTGAAAATCCATTTGACCAATAGCTAAGCAAGAAATTACCACAATGTTTTATCAAAGAAACCTTGAATATAAATCAGTAAATCATTGTAAAAATTAATGAAAAATCCATAAATCATTTCTAAAGTTAAGGAGGGAATTGGAAAAACATGAAACCGAAATTCAATGTGAAACCTTTATAGAAATTCTTCAATTAAATTTATAAGTCATTACATAGTTAATGAAATCAATAAATCATCATAAATGAAAACTTTACGAAAAGGAATTGAAAGTACATAAAATCAAATCTTGTCAGGATCTAACTGAAAAATAGATTATTGAAAATTAATTCAATATCAAAATTAGGAATTTTTCTAGCCATAATAAATTTAGTAAGGCCAAACAACCAATTCCTAGCCCTACGGGTCAGTGAAACTCTGCATATTAGAGTTCGGCCGCATCTACAAAGCCTTGTAATTAATTGGAGTATTGGTTCTTCATATGCTAGTGGAGTTTCTTTTGTTCAAAGGGATTGCTTAGTTTCTATTGATTCTGTAGTGGTTTACTCAACCTATACTTTGTGTGTAATTTCTTCTATCATTAGTGATACTTTTCTATCCATTCCATTCTTTTGGATTTTGTATATATTTTAGTTTTAATGCCATACTAGGGATCTCTTTTATCCCCTTTCTTATCTCCTATCATCTCTGAGGATGTAGATTTCTTAGTTCTTTGATATGTTAATTATTTCTCAAGCAATTGATGTTCTAGGATTCGCTAATTCACATCTTGCCTCTTTTGGATATGATTCTAGACTCTTTGTCTACCTTCAATTATAGCATGAACACTTTTATCCTATTGACTCTGTATGCATTACTTTTTTATGATTTCAACTTTATCTCAGTTGATAGACAGATTTCTTTCACTAACCATTTACTCTCTTGGGTTTTAACTTTGCCTTGGGTTGTAGACACCTTTGTCTTTATTCTTTTATCTGGAGCCCAACAGGCTTGGACGTCTTAGTCCACCATTTGACGTGCCTCTCTCTATGCTTGGACATCTTAATCCATTGTATGATAAGCCTCTTTCTGGCTCCCTTGTAGCTAACCCTCCTCCAGAAGGCTGCTGATGGGTTCTATCCTGACCCATCCCCTAAGAGGTGGTTTTGAACATTAGTGGTTCTATCTCTCCTTCCAGGAGATGCTACGGAATAGAGTTGAGAATTATGTCCCTCTCTCTAAGAGGTGCCATGGAATAACATCGTGGGTTTATGTCCCTCCCTCTAGGAGGTGCTATGGAATAGCATCGTAGGCTTGAGTATTTGTATATGACAATAATTTTTGACTAATTAATATGTAGTATCCTTTGAGAGAATGAATTTTGTAATTAAACACTTCTGATATATTTAAGGGCTATCTTTTGTAAAATAGCTTGGATTCATTAATCCTTTTGATGAAAGAGTTTTTCTCGATGTAGTCTTTTTGCAAGAATTTTCTTATTGTTCTTATAATGGAGACATGAATGTCAAAGAGACTAAGAGGTCATGATTCACGAACCAACAGTCTTTTACCCAATTATGGTTAAAGTGTTTTGATTAAGAAGTGTACAAGCTTTTGAATGAGAAAAAAGGATCCCCCAAACATGAACCCTCTGGCCTTATTTATAGATGCAAGGGGCCCTCCTTTTGACTCCATGCTCTCGGCCGGGTTGGAAGGTCCTCCTTTTATATGCAGCTACGAATCTTTTGACTTTGTCGAAAGTTTTGCTCCTCATATAGCACTATGGACCTTTCGAGGTTGTCGAAAGGTTTGCCTTTTTTATCCCTTCGTGAACCTTTCGACTTTTTTGAAAGGTTTTCTTTTTACATAATGTTGTGATCCCTTCGACCTTGTCGAGAGGTTTATCTTCATTTGTTGCTATGAACCCTTCAACCTTGTCAGAAGGTCTACCCTTCACTTGAATGTTGTCGAGAGATGTATTTCCCTTCAATGTTAGCGAAGGCTATGTTTCCTCTCGACGTTGTCGAAAGGTTTTCTTCCATTACTTTGCCTTTGCTGACTTTTGAGTGTTGGTTTCTTCATAGAACCTTTCGACATTGTCGAATGGTTGGTCCTGGATGGTTCTTGCCTCCTTGTTTTTGCCGCTTGAGGCTAAATTTCTCTTGCTTTGTTTCTTTTCGACTTTGTCAAATGGTGCTGCTTGACAGCTTTCAACCTCGTCGAAAGCTTTATTGATGTGCATTTGTCTTAAAAGTTGATGTGCTGCATGAGCTGAATTGGGCTCTAGCTTTCAACGCGGTCGAACCATGTCTTCCTTTGGCTTCAAGGGAGTCAAATCACATAAAAAGCTTTTGTTGTACATGGAATCTTTCGAAAGCCTCCGCGCCATCCAATTCCAATCCCCATGCCCCTGTAATTCCTCTTTCTTAAGTGAGAGCGGCATTAACTGTTTTGAAAGGCTATATACTTCTGAAAGGGTCGAACACTTATCTTGTGGAAGTGAATAAAGGTGAAACCAAAACGTTTCGAATGGTTTGGAAACAAGTCTAGATTGTATGATGTCCATTGCTTTCATAAGGTAGCATTCGATCTCGTCGAAAGCTACTTGTCGGAAGCAATGATTAACTTGACCATTTTAATGCTTTTTGATCTTTATTAGTGCTCTCGTATTCTTTCTTTCTTTCTTTCTTTTACTCTTGAGAATATTTTATGGATAACAACCTCTAAATCCTTCTGCACTCGTGGTGCCATATGCCCTAAAGATATAAATATAGGTTTGGCTTCCTTTACTTGGTCTATATGAAACTGAATCTCTCTATGCGACGACAATCCAGTTACTTCTCTAAAGGCATCCTGTTAGTCTCTAGTGATAAACACAGATGACAACCCTTCATATGGAACCTCAAGTTGAATATAAAATTCCAACAATGACCCCATCCTCTGGTAAGAAGTTAATCACTATCATTCTCCCATCCACATCCTCGATTGTCACCAACAGCTTGTCGCAGTCCACTATATCCCATATCTCTTTAGCTAGTCCATTCCCAAGATAACCTCAAACCCAATGAATTTCAAAACAAAGTAATTACAAGCAAAATAACATCCATTACTCGACAAGACTAAACCACTAGAAACCATGAAGAGGCTAATAGTGCCTCTAAAAAGATTTGTTACCAACAAGGGCCGGTCTACTATCACAGGTCTCAATCCCAATTTGTCCACTAGGTCACTACATATGAACGAATGTGAAGCCCCTATATAAAACAAATCATCAATAGGAACATCACCAATAGAACACATACCCTGAATAACCACTCCCTTTTCCTTCTCCTTCGTCGAAGGAGCACTCAATGAAGTCGGGCCACGTCTAAAGCATACGCTTTCACATCCTGCTTATCCTTCATCGGCATTGGACAATCCTTCAAAAGCCCAGGCTATTCACAGTTGTAGCACTTCTTCTTGTTGCTTACTTTGTAATCCCTCAAATGGCCTTTCTCCTTGCACCAATAGAAAATAGGTTCTCATTTAGCCGTCTTCTGATCATCCTTCCCCTGAGACTACATTCTCTTTCCATTTTGCTTCTTCTTGCCTCCACCACCTTACTGCAGTTTTGACACTTTCTTCTCAGTGGAAATAACCATAGTTCTCTTAGCCTTAGGATATAGATTCTCTTAACAAAGTGCTTTCTCAATAATCTTTTCAAACTACTCATCAATATGGTCCACTAGTTTCTTTCCCAAGTATCAATGCATGACATCCCATACTTTGATAAGGTGTCAAACTCCATGATATATTCCAAGACCAACATCTCTCCCGACTTCTGGGCAGTTAGAATGAACTTTTCTTTGATCCTTGCCTTGGACAGGTCCCAACTAAACTTATCCACTGGAGTAGCAATAGTAACAGCATTCCACCTATTCATAGCTCACCCCTGAAGTTGCCTAGAAGCAAACTCCCTCTATTTAGCACCGTCCACTTCCATATCACTTATGATGTGCTCACAAGTATCAATCCAATCTTGAACTTTTATAGTTGATTCTGGTCTATGTAATAGCTTCCCTCCAATAGTAGAGTAATCTTTACTCAATTTAGTGAATAGCCACAGGCTCTTACATGAGAGCGCCTCCTCCAACCATTGTACCAGGAGCATTCCTCGTTATCATTACCATCATAGCATTGAACATAGCTTAGAAATCAGACTTAGCAGCTTCTGATCTTGCTTCTTCTTCAATCCTTGAAGCATTTTTCATAGTATTCCTTGTATGCCAGCTCATTCTTATCCTTAACAAGAATGATCATTCTCTCATAAAGAAAACTATGTCTATGATGCTCATGTGCATGCGAGTTATGTTATATAATATGTTACTATATAGTTTTAAAACAAACTATATAACAAATATGCATTCTCTCGTATATACACTCTAGATCCAATCTAAAGTGATAACTCCTCCCTTATCTCTACTGATTCCTGGTATCAACATAGGTTAATCGTGTAACCTCACTTTGAAACCCAATGTGATGACTAGCCTATACACTAGCAAAATAATAACTAAATATTGTGATGCGGTTGTGCCCGACCGATATAGAACAATCATCTAGATGAATAATAACAAACACAACATATAACCTGTTATATCTCATAATGCATGCATAAAATATAATATCATAGATAAAACATAAAACATGGTAAAATTATTGTGAACAAATCATCAGAGTACAGATCCATAAAGTTATACATCAAATGTCATATAGTTTTTACAATGGAAATAAACTCAATATATGTTTCAAATAAAATTAGTAAGCAGTCACTTCTAAGGCTCCCTAGTGATGCATAATGGAATAAGCATAGAATCCATATAAGTATAGAATACGAGATAGCTTCATCCAGCCTTTTCTTCCAACAACTACTACGTCACCAAGAACTGTTATCTACTCTACTTATTTAATAGCACCCGAGATAATAAGAAGAAAGGTATAAAACCTCAATTCAGACCACAATCTGTTGTGAGTAGTAAATAAATCTCAAAATACTATATAGGTGAATATGGTAAGGAACAAAGTATAAAAACCATACCAAACTTTTCCCTGCAGCCAAAGAGTTAGAACATAACACTCTAATATGCTACTCTATAATATTATAAAGGAACTATACAAATTACAATACATGATGTCCAAATATTCCCATCTCCAGTCTACTCCTAATAGTATCCTTGAGTGATAGTCCACTAAAGAAAGCAACTAAGCATCCATCAAGCAATACCTACTATCACTCACCCATGTGCCTTGAATATATGCTAACTCTATGACCTCCTTACTGCTAAGGACTAATGGAAATCCCAGTTTTCTACGCACTCTCGTATCACACAACCCAAAGTTTGATACGAGTCTTGTAGCCTAAAGCTAGACACTAGACCCAAAAGCCACTTGTCCAGGGTATATAGGTCCTTTAATTGACCCATGGGTATCCTCACATATAACCCCTGCTTGGGGTATACAAGAAAACACTCTGAGCATCAGCGATTCCTGAGCATGTACTCTTCCGAGTCCTCCTTTGCTCCTTTTGGACACTCAACCCTATTGAAACTTCGTCTACGATGTTTCATACTTATGATATTTTGACTATGACAACTATATACGTTGATTTTTTGTGATGTCCCGGAAATTTGAGGCAATAATTATTTAATAATTTCATTGATAATTATTTTAAAAATGTGAAATATTGTTTTAATAATTTAATTTAAACTGGAAATCTCTTTTGAAAATTAATAATTATTTAGTTTGTTAAATAATTATCTTTTCAAAGATTAAAAATATTTATAATGTATAAATGTTTATACATTGTAAATAGAAGATTTGGTTTTAATTTTTTTATATGTAATAAAGAATATTTTCTAATTATTTTATATAAATGAATAATTTGTATATTAATTAATTTGATTTAAATTAGTATTGTATAATTTTCTCAAGTTTGTTTTAATTTTCTTTCTTATATCTTTATTAAAAGTAAGTATGTATTTATTTTGTTTTTAAAATAAATATAGTTTAAATTTCATTTTATAATAAAGGTTTATTTTGTTTTGTTTTATTTTAAAATCTTCTTTTCTTTTGAATTTTAGTTTCATATAGAATATTATTTCAAAAATAATTAAACAAACATTAATATGTAAGTGTATAGTTTTATAAAAAGCTTATATGTATTTAATTAAAAGCTAATGTTAATAAATCACTTTGAACTTGCTAAAACAAAGTAGAAATGTTTCAAGATAAATTCAAATACATTTAGTAATTTAGAATTCTCTTTTAAATATTAACATGCATATGTGTTAACTTTTTAAACATAAGTAGACACTTGTAAAAATTTTGACATAATAAGTTAACATGTGGCATTGATTTTAAATCTCATTGTTTAAATTATTGATAAGAAAATGTAACAAAAGCATTTGGATTAAAACACATTTTCTCATTTGAAAGATCTGAGAATCAAATTTCAGAAATTCTAAAACCAATCTTCAAACTTGCAAATAAATTTCTACAAACCATCTTCAATCAAATTCTCAAATCTGCAAATAACAAATCAAATTTAGAAAAAAACCAATCTTCAAAACAAATCAATTGCTGCAAACAAACAACTTCAATCAAATCTGCAAACCTATCAACTTCAAATTTCTGCAAATCAATTCCTTCAAATCTAAATTCAACTGCATATCTGAAGCTCAATTTCAATATAAATCTGTGCACTTGAATATGGCTCTGCATGCCATATTTCTTCATCAAACTGGAAGATCTACTGCAATATTAAACCTGAGCATATGAAGTCTTGGGGTCTACATGCATTTAAGACCAG
This sequence comes from Allium cepa, assembly GCA_030765085.1. Lineage (NCBI taxonomy): Eukaryota > Viridiplantae > Streptophyta > Magnoliopsida > Asparagales > Amaryllidaceae > Allium > Allium cepa. Next base: position 311,722,151 of record CM060937.1, read on the forward strand.
GAGAGCAATTTCTGTAATCTAGATGAAGCCAAGATCAACATGCATTTCATTATTCATCTCTGGAAAGTGGATTTGCATCTGTTTGCTCTGCACCTGAATCTGTTCTCTGCATCTTCCTTATGGTGAGTAAACTTCTTTTTCAAAAACAGAACTTTCTTTTGAATTCAATGCTTAAGTAATATACTAGAATCAAGTTCAAACAAAACTGCAATAAATAAATAAAAATCAAACTGCTATGACCTGGAACAGCAATGTCTTCATTTTGATGAATAACTCCCCAAATTTTAAGGGTTGTTTTTAAATGGTTGTTCATGTGACCTGATTTAAGAAAGCATGTTGATTGATTATGTTGTGGTTATTACTTACTTATGAATGATCTGTGGGTGAATTTATGAATATGTATATATGTTGATTTCTTGTAGATGCAGATCTAGTTAGTTTGTAAACTAAGATAAATTTTTTTTAAAATAGAAATCTTTATCATTTTATTGTTACTGTTAATAATTTTATATGAAAACAAAATATGTTTGTTAGTATAAGTGTAGGCTCTGGAAAATCATGGATTAGTTAAAATAAGTTAAAAATCCAAGTTCTGTTATCTCTGAAACCAATTTAACTGTAAGCATTACAAATAAAATCCATCATCATTAAAATGAAACAAATACAAAATAGCTTAGATCAATTAAACAGTTTGTAATCTGAATTCATGTTTAAAAACATGAATCTTTAAACAAATTTATATTTTAAAATTGCTGAGGCAGGAGCAATTCTGTTTTGAACAGAATTGAGACTTTTGGGAATTGGTTTGTATTCCTATTGGATTTGGTAGCTATGAGTATTCCTGGAAGTAGAATTCAGATGGTAGAACAGGGAATGTGGGTCAGCAGTTGTGTCAGTAGGTGGTGATGATGGAAAATTTGATTTTTCCAGGTTTAAGCCCTAAATTGAGTGGTTGAGCTTTGTTTGCTTCTGGGTTATACTGTGATGATTCGAGTGAGGAGTGGTTATGTGAGATGGCAGAGGAGGTGTAATGGAAGATATATTCAAGGTTGTGTCGATGATGGTGGCTGGAGGTGGTGTTTCTAGGTGATTGACAGGGGGTCTTGGTTGCAGTGTGTACTCAGGGAACTATTAGTTGTGTGCAGGTTGTTGACTCGGGGAATACTCGGGTAGATTTGCTTCTGACTCGAAGCAAGAGATAGGGAAACTCGAAGTAAATATTAGGGTACTCGGGTAAGTGGGGTACAGTGGTATACCAGAGAGCATTTGCTGTTTTTCTTAAAATTTTGAATGGGAATCAAATTCTAGTGCAAAAGTTTAATCCATGTATAAGTTGAAACTGAAATTCAAATAGGGTTTGAAATTCAAAGTTTTTAAAAATGAAATAATTTAAATTTTAAACAAGTTTTAAATTTTGTTTTAAATCAGTTGCAGGTTTTAGAGTCTGCATTTTTGAAGTTTTGAATTTAATGAAATTCATTTTTTTTTTTTTTTAGGTTGAAACTTGATTTGAGTATAACCTGAATCTGAATTTAAATATAGCTTTGAGTTCAAAGGTTTTTAAAAATGAAGTCTTATATTAAACAAGTTTTAAATTCAGTTTTGAATCAATTTTAAAAACTGTTGCAGGATTACTTTCAAAACCTGACTTCTAATCCAAAACATTTTTGTAAGTTTTTAAATTATGAACAAATTTTAAAGTTTTAAGCAAGATTTAAATTTGTTTGGAAATCAAGTTAAAACATTTTTTCAGATTTACTTTGAAACCAGTTTGATTTCAAAACAGTAAAATAAAAAAATGAATGAAATGAACATATTTAAATGTTTGAAAGAATTTGATTTCAAATAAGTTTTTAAACCTGAAGGAATTTTGTTCTCTTTAGTATTTGAATGTAGATATGAAGTGTTAATTTTAAATTGAAGCTGAAATAACCAATTTATTTTCAAAAGTTTGATTTATTATAATCAAGTAATTTAGTTTTAAATCTTTCTTTATATTTAAGTAATGAATGTTGTTTAAACATTCATTTTTATTTTATTTTAAGGTTTTATAATTATTTTAATGTGGATTAATGTTTAATAATTAAACATTTGAATTTTTAAATAAAATTGGAATTTGAATTTAATTTCTAGAAATGTATTGTTTTAATACATTTTGAATGTAAATGAGTCATTTGTTAAGTAAATGAAATATTTTAAAAATATTTAAGATAATTAAGGATGTACTTAATTATTTGACTTTAAATAATGGTTTAGATTTATTTTAATTAGGAATGATTTATTAATCTAAATTAAATTTTTGTTAAGTATAATTAATGAAATGTGTAAATGATGATAATTATCTAAGGATAATTTAGTAATTAATTTAAGAAATTAATTTTGGATAATTAACTAGATTTAATTAATTAAATCTAATTAATTGTAATTGGTTAAGTAATTAATTACTTATTGTAATTAATTTGGATTATGATTTATTTAAATAAATTAATTTAGTTTAATTAATTTAAGTAAATCATTTGATGATTTTAAGAGTGTAATTACTTAATGTAATTAGTGGAGCAGGATTATTTAGAGAAGTAATAATGATAATTACTGAAATGTAATTAGTAATTTGGATTAATTACTTTTGTAATTAATTAAGGAATTAATTAATGATTAATTATTGGTTAATTAATTTATAAATGAGTAATTAAGATAGTTAATTATTAATCAAGGTGTTTAATAATTAGGTTAATTACTAAATGTAATTAATTTTAATTAAGTAATCTATTTAAATATTAAAGATCATAAATTAATGTTAATGATGTAATTAAGGATGGTTTAATTAAGTAATAATTGATTAATTAAGTAATTAATTAATTGTAATTAATTAAGGGCAATTATAATTAATTATAATCAATTAATAAATGAGTAATTAATGTTAATTACTTATGATTAAGGTTAACTAATTTATAAAATTAATTAAAGACTAATTACTTATTGTAATTAGTGAATGATTAATCAAAGTTGTTTAATCAAGTTGAATACTTAGGAAGTGAATTAATTAACTGGGTTAATTAATGGATGTTAAGCAGGATTTAAATGAGTAATTAATTTAATTATTTTAAATTAATTAGAGATGGTTGTAATTAATTTAATTCATTTTAAATTAATTATAATTGTTGGTTAATGAATCATTGCTTATGGATGTTATTGATTAAATGGTTGTGATCTCAGAAATGAGATGATTGTATCTGTATGATATGAATGTTTGGATAACTATGATGGTTTGTGATGGATTATTTGGATGGATGATTATCTGTTTATGGATGATACAGATTGTCTGTTTATGATATGAATGTGATTATCTATTTTGAGATATAGTTTATCTATCTGTATGAATTAGATAACAATGAAATAAGTTAATTGTTTAAAACCCTTAAGTACAACTTGGACATTAAGATGGCGTTTGGTTTCGATGAGACCGGGATCGGGTTTCCATATTTGGAATTCCGAAAACCACATCGATTCCAATTAAACGTTAGGACGTTAATCCAAGTGGAGCAAGTGAAGACTCGAGGTGTAAGGGCTATACGTCAGTATAACTCTGTGGGTGATTCCGTAATGAGTTTGACGGAATAGTACTTATAGGTTCGAGACGGTGATATAGAGTGCAAGGGTTATTGTCGTTAACTCTGAGGGTGATTCCAATACGAGTGTAACGAGATAATGCCTTCGGTTTCGTTCGAACCCGGAACGAACTTGTATGGATTGAATGCTTTCAGAACATCGTCAGGTGGACGATGAGCATTCTAAGAGATGTGTCCTCTAAAGGTAATCGTAGCCTCAAGCCTCATCAACCGGGAATGGCTAAAACAGGGGAGGTGCAGCAAAGCTTCGTGGGTAGCCCCCACTGGAGAGCAAGATTGATCCCTGTCTAGAGGTCCCTTTTTATTCGGCTTAGTGGGCAGTTGTCAGTGTACACCAACTGCGGGGTTGTCTTGTTCGGAACTGTTCAGTAAGGAACGGGTCCGGCTTTGTGTTGCAGGGGAGTTAGGGTGGCTCCTCGGTACGGTGATCTAGGCCACGTACTGTGACGGGCGGTACCCCAGTAGCCCTGCCATTGATGGAATCCATAATCCAATAAGTGCCTGTACGGTTTTGATTGTGCCCAACTATGTTGGAACGTGAGATGTAAGCATTCCAGCTATTTCTGTATTTTATTTTGAAAACCCTAGACACTATTATAATATCACTGGATTTCCTATCAAATGTTTTGGTTAGCGTAAGGTAAAAACTTTTCCATGTTTATGTGTGGGAAGTCTTACGTGATACCTTTTGTTTTCAAAGGATTTTCTAAAGTTAAGCAACTTTTTATTCCCGTTTACTCACACCAGACCCCTGTCTGACCTGAGTGTTTATTTTCTGTTTTATTAAACTCTTGGGTACTCATATTATGTATGAGTAGTCAAGTGTTTCAGGATTGCTTTGATCGAGTTCTGGAGGAGATAATGGAGCAGGAGGCTTCAGCGTGTAGATATATGTAGTGGTTCCGCTGTGTTTGAGTTGTATCTGTTTCTCTGATGTATTTGGATTGTAATTGCTAGACAGATGTTTATAACTGTCTAGTTTGTGTTGTATTAGCCGTTTAACTCTGATGTATATAATACTGTGTAAAGTTTTATGTGATATATTATAATTTATTCGATTCCGCTGTGAGATTCTGATATTGTCTGTTCTTTCTTTCCTTTCTTTTCTCTTTTCTATCCCTTTCTTTCTTCTTAATGATGCAACTTTCTGGAGTATGGAAGTTGGGTCGTTACAAGTGGTATCAGAGCGTTAGGTTGAGTGAATACCTAGGCTCTGTAGTGGTGTCTTTCTTGAGAGAGCGTATTTGTAATTTTTAATATATATATATTTCTGCCTATTTGTTGGGTTACCTGTTCGGGTTTCCAATATAAGTAATAAAGGTAGATAGGGTAGTGGTGTGTGTAACACAACTACCAATAGTTGGAGTTTGAGTGTTGGAAGTGATCTGCTAGGGCAGTTTGGGTATCTTGTTTAATTTGGCAGTTTGGTGAGAAAGATTTCTCTGATCTCTGAAGGAAATCTTTTCAAGATTCGGAGTTTATTTTTGGAATATAAGCTTGGTGCAGTCGTGTGAGGGGTTTTTCTTGAGTTTGGATCAGTTGGGAGTTCTGAAGCCAGCAATGGTATTTTGAAAACCTTAAGAAGGAGTTCTGTCTATATTTGAGTTTGAAACTCAGTTTGGCAGAGTATTTTGAGTTTGGTTTGGGAGCGAGTTTCCCGAGAGATATCTGTCTTTTGAAGGCTCTATTGTGAAAAGGCTGGTGTAGCTTTGAGGTTCGATGAGTTTTTGGCTAAGGAAGCTTTGGCAGCAGTAGCAGCAGTGAGTGGCCTGTTCTTCGGTGGTTCAGAAATCTCTGTGATTCTTCTGTCAGTAGTCCGGGCAGATGGTGGAGCTTGTCCATTTCTTCTGAAAGCTCAGTTGGGTGTGATGTTAGTGGTTAAGAGGTGGGCCACTAGTTTCTTCTTTTGAAGGCTTTAGCTGTTCTGATTTTGTAGTGAGAACAATTTCTTGAGATCTGAACCAGGTGGAATCGCAAAAGTGACTTGCGATAGTTCAGAAGTTCTCTGTGTGATCTTTGCTTGGATTGAAGCATCTTTAGTGGATGTTTGAGTTATCAAGGTGATTTGGTATTTTCTGGATATCTTTGAAGGAATCAAGATTTGCATTCGCATCAGAAGATTGAGTTCTGTATCGACTTGGTTCTTGGAGCTTTGCCGGTGGTTTAGCATTGTAGGAAATTCTTTGAGTATGATCTGTTTAAGTTGATAGAATTTATTGGATCCAGTTTCCTGGTTTCTGGTTGAATTTTTGCTGTGGTGGTTGTGACTGGATCGGATATGTCACTGGGATTTTATGGAATTTGATGAACAATATTCCGGGATAAGTTGATCAAGTTTATACTTATGTTCATCAACAGCATTCACGAATCAGAGTTGCGCAGTGGAAGCATGGTGGCGGCTATTCCAGAATAGGAGCATCCGATTCTTTGGGAATTTGAGTTTTGTCTTGGATCAAAGGATTTCTACAGGATATTCATTTTGGATCCGGAGACCTGATTGTTTTATATCTGTAGTAGAGTTTGTGTGGTGGAGTTTGATTGATCTAGAAGTTGAAGGCAGCCCAGGATCAATATGAGTATTGGATCTTTCTGTTTTCTCTTAAGAGTTAAGTATATGGTTTATCTCTGGTTTTAGAATCAGTAGTTCTGTGAGATTTAGGAGTTGATCAGGACTTGTCTATAGTCCTGTATTCTGTTTAGATTTGTAGATCTAGATATATAGGAGCTCTAGATCTGTGTTGTGTTGCTAGTTTAGATTCTGTAGGGCGAGTGTCCTGGTGTTTGTACCTGGGAAACTCTAGGGAATTCTATCCAGAATTTTGTCTGGGTAGTTAGAATTGTTTGTTTGAATTGGTTGCTATGATTGCTAGTATTTGGTTGATAGTATATGATTGCTCTTTTAAAATTTAAAATTTGTATGGGATTATTAAATTACCTTTGCTTTTAAATTTCGGGGACGAAATTCTTTTAAGGGGGGAGGAATGTGATGTCCCGGAAATTTGAGGCAATAATTATTTAATAATTTCATTGATAATTATTTTAAAAATGTGAAATATTGTTTTAATAATTTAATTTAAACTGGAAATCTCTTTTGAAAATTAATAATTATTTAGTTTGTTAAATAATTATCTTTTCAAAGATTAAAAATATTTATAATGTATAAATGTTTATACATTGTAAATAGAAGATTTGGTTTTAATTTTTTTATATGTAATAAAGAATATTTTCTAATTATTTTATATAAATGAATAATTTGTATATTAATTAATTTGATTTAAATTAGTATTGTATAATTTTCTCAAGTTTGTTTTAATTTTCTTTCTTATATCTTTATTAAAAGTAAGTATGTATTTATTTTGTTTTTAAAATAAATATAGTTTAAATTTCATTTTATAATAAAGGTTTATTTTGTTTTGTTTTATTTTAAAATCTTCTTTTCTTTTGAATTTTAGTTTCATATAGAATATTATTTCAAAAATAATTAAACAAACATTAATATGTAAGTGTATAGTTTTATAAAAAGCTTATATGTATTTAATTAAAAGCTAATGTTAATAAATCACTTTGAACTTGCTAAAACAAAGTAGAAATGTTTCAAGATAAATTCAAATACATTTAGTAATTTAGAATTCTCTTTTAAATATTAACATGCATATGTGTTAACTTTTTAAACATAAGTAGACACTTGTAAAAATTTTGACATAATAAGTTAACATGTGGCATTGATTTTAAATCTCATTGTTTAAATTATTGATAAGAAAATGTAACAAAAGCATTTGGATTAAAACACATTTTCTCATTTGAAAGATCTGAGAATCAAATTTCAGAAATTCTAAAACCAATCTTCAAACTTGCAAATAAATTTCTACAAACCATCTTCAATCAAATTCTCAAATCTGCAAATAACAAATCAAATTTAGAAAAAAACCAATCTTCAAAACAAATCAATTGCTGCAAACAAACAACTTCAATCAAATCTGCAAACCTATCAACTTCAAATTTCTGCAAATCAATTCCTTCAAATCTAAATTCAACTGCATATCTGAAGCTCAATTTCAATATAAATCTGTGCACTTGAATATGGCTCTGCATGCCATATTTCTTCATCAAACTGGAAGATCTACTGCAATATTAAACCTGAGCATATGAAGTCTTGGGGTCTGCATGCATTTAAGACCAGGAGAGCAATTTCTGTAATCTAGATGAAGCCAAGATCAACATGCATTTCATTATTCATCTCTGGAAAGTGGATTTGCATCTGTTTGCTCTGCACCTGAATCTGTTCTCTGCATCTTCCTTATGGTGAGTAAACTTCTTTTTCAAAAACAGAACTTTCTTTTGAATTCAATGCTTAAGTAATATACTAGAATCAAGTTCAAACAAAACTGCAATAAATAAATAAAAATCAAACTGCTATGACCTGGAACAGCAATGTCTTCATTTTGATGAATAACTCCCCAAATTTTAAGGGTTGTTTTTAAATGGTTGTTCATGTGACCTGATTTAAGAAAGCATGTTGATTGATTATGTTGTGGTTATTACTTACTTATGAATGATCTGTGGGTGAATTTATGAATATGTATATATGTTGATTTCTTGTAGATGCAGATCTAGTTAGTTTGTAAACTAAGATAAATTTTTTTTAAAATAGAAATCTTTATCATTTTATTGTTACTGTTAATAATTTTATATGAAAACAAAATATGTTTGTTAGTATAAGTGTAGGCTCTGGAAAATCATGGATTAGTTAAAATAAGTTAAAAATCCAAGTTCTGTTATCTCTGAAACCAATTTAACTGTAAGCATTACAAATAAAATCCATCATCATTAAAATGAAACAAATACAAAATAGCTTAGATCAATTAAACAGTTTGTAATCTGAATTCATGTTTAAAAACATGAATCTTTAAACAAATTTATATTTTAAAATTGCTGAGGCAGGAGCAATTCTGTTTTGAACAGAATTGAGACTTTTGGGAATTGGTTTGTATTCCTATTGGATTTGGTAGCTATGAGTATTCCTGGAAGTAGAATTCAGATGGTAGAACAGGGAATGTGGGTCAGCAGTTGTGTCAGTAGGTGGTGATGATGGAAAATTTGATTTTTCCAGGTTTAAGCCCTAAATTGAGTGGTTGAGCTTTGTTTGCTTCTGGGTTATACTGTGATGATTCGAGTGAGGAGTGGTTATGTGAGATGGCAGAGGAGGTGTAATGGAAGATATATTCAAGGTTGTGTCGATGATGGTGGCTGGAGGTGGTGTTTCTAGGTGATTGACAGGGGGTCTTGGTTGCAGTGTGTACTCAGGGAACTATTAGTTGTGTGCAGGTTGTTGACTCGGGGAATACTCGGGTAGATTTGCTTCTGACTCGAAGCAAGAGATAGGGAAACTCGAAGTAAATATTAGGGTACTCGGGTAAGTGGGGTACAGTGGTATACCAGAGAGCATTTGCTGTTTTTCTTAAAATTTTGAATGGGAATCAAATTCTAGTGCAAAAGTTTAATCCATGTATAAGTTGAAACTGAAATTCAAATAGGGTTTGAAATTCAAAGTTTTTAAAAATGAAATAATTTAAATTTTAAACAAGTTTTAAATTTTGTTTTAAATCAGTTGCAGGTTTTAGAGTCTGCATTTTTGAAGTTTTGAATTTAATGAAATTCATTTTTTTTTTTTTTAGGTTGAAACTTGATTTGAGTATAACCTGAATCTGAATTTAAATATAGCTTTGAGTTCAAAGGTTTTTAAAAATGAAGTCTTATATTAAACAAGTTTTAAATTCAGTTTTGAATCAATTTTAAAAACTGTTGCAGGATTACTTTCAAAACCTGACTTCTAATCCAAAACATTTTTGTAAGTTTTTAAATTATGAACAAATTTTAAAGTTTTAAGCAAGATTTAAATTTGTTTGGAAATCAAGTTAAAACATTTTTTCAGATTTACTTTGAAACCAGTTTGATTTCAAAACAGTAAAATAAAAAAATGAATGAAATGAACATATTTAAATGTTTGAAAGAATTTGATTTCAAATAAGTTTTTAAACCTGAAGGAATTTTGTTCTCTTTAGTATTTGAATGTAGATATGAAGTGTTAATTTTAAATTGAAGCTGAAATAACCAATTTATTTTCAAAAGTTTGATTTATTATAATCAAGTAATTTAGTTTTAAATCTTTCTTTATATTTAAGTAATGAATGTTGTTTAAACATTCATTTTTATTTTATTTTAAGGTTTTATAATTATTTTAATGTGGATTAATGTTTAATAATTAAACATTTGAATTTTTAAATAAAATTGGAATTTGAATTTAATTTCTAGAAATGTATTGTTTTAATACATTTTGAATGTAAATGAGTCATTTGTTAAGTAAATGAAATATTTTAAAAATATTTAAGATAATTAAGGATGTACTTAATTATTTGACTTTAAATAATGGTTTAGATTTATTTTAATTAGGAATGATTTATTAATCTAAATTAAATTTTTGTTAAGTATAATTAATGAAATGTGTAAATGATGATAATTATCTAAGGATAATTTAGTAATTAATTTAAGAAATTAATTTTGGATAATTAACTAGATTTAATTAATTAAATCTAATTAATTGTAATTGGTTAAGTAATTAATTACTTATTGTAATTAATTTGGATTATGATTTATTTAAATAAATTAATTTAGTTTAATTAATTTAAGTAAATCATTTGATGATTTTAAGAGTGTAATTACTTAATGTAATTAGTGGAGCAGGATTATTTAGAGAAGTAATAATGATAATTACTGAAATGTAATTAGTAATTTGGATTAATTACTTTTGTAATTAATTAAGGAATTAATTAATGATTAATTATTGGTTAATTAATTTATAAATGAGTAATTAAGATAGTTAATTATTAATCAAGGTGTTTAATAATTAGGTTAATTACTAAATGTAATTAATTTTAATTAAGTAATCTATTTAAATATTAAAGATCATAAATTAATGTTAATGATGTAATTAAGGATGGTTTAATTAAGTAATAATTGATTAATTAAGTAATTAATTAATTGTAATTAATTAAGGGCAATTATAATTAATTATAATCAATTAATAAATGAGTAATTAATGTTAATTACTTATGATTAAGGTTAACTAATTTATAAAATTAATTAAAGACTAATTACTTATTGTAATTAGTGAATGATTAATCAAAGTTGTTTAATCAAGTTGAATACTTAGGAAGTGAATTAATTAACTGGGTTAATTAATGGATGTTAAGCAGGATTTAAATGAGTAATTAATTTAATTATTTTAAATTAATTAGAGATGGTTGTAATTAATTTAATTCATTTTAAATTAATTATAATTGTTGGTTAATGAATCATTGCTTATGGATGTTATTGATTAAATGGTTGTGATCTCAGAAATGAGATGATTGTATCTGTATGATATGAATGTTTGGATAACTATGATGGTTTGTGATGGATTATTTGGATGGATGATTATCTGTTTATGGATGATACAGATTGTCTGTTTATGATATGAATGTGATTATCTATTTTGAGATATAGTTTATCTATCTGTATGAATTAGATAACAATGAAATAAGTTAATTGTTTAAAACCCTTAAGTACAACTTGGACATTAAGATGGCGTTTGGTTTCGATGAGACCGGGATCGGGTTTCCATATTTGGAATTCCGAAAACCACATCGATTCCAATTAAACGTTAGGACGTTAATCCAAGTGGAGCAAGTGAAGACTCGAGGTGTAAGGGCTATACGTCAGTATAACTCTGTGGGTGATTCCGTAATGAGTTTGACGGAATAGTACTTATAGGTTCGAGACGGTGATATAGAGTGCAAGGGTTATTGTCGTTAACTCTGAGGGTGATTCCAATACGAGTGTAACGAGATAATGCCTTCGGTTTCGTTCGAACCCGGAACGAACTTGTATGGATTGAATGCTTTCAGAACATCGTCAGGTGGACGATGAGCATTCTAAGAGATGTGTCCTCTAAAGGTAATCGTAGCCTCAAGCCTCATCAACCGGGAATGGCTAAAACAGGGGAGGTGCAGCAAAGCTTCGTGGGTAGCCCCCACTGGAGAGCAAGATTGATCCCTGTCTAGAGGTCCCTTTTTATTCGGCTTAGTGGGCAGTTGTCAGTGTACACCAACTGCGGGGTTGTCTTGTTCGGAACTGTTCAGTAAGGAACGGGTCCGGCTTTGTGTTGCAGGGGAGTTAGGGTGGCTCCTCGGTACGGTGATCTAGGCCACGTACTGTGACGGGCGGTACCCCAGTAGCCCTGCCATTGATGGAATCCATAATCCAATAAGTGCCTGTACGGTTTTGATTGTGCCCAACTATGTTGGAACGTGAGATGTAAGCATTCCAGCTATTTCTGTATTTTATTTTGAAAACCCTAGACACTATTATAATATCACTGGATTTCCTATCAAATGTTTTGGTTAGCGTAAGGTAAAAACTTTTCCATGTTTATGTGTGGGAAGTCTTACGTGATACCTTTTGTTTTCAAAGGATTTTCTAAAGTTAAGCAACTTTTTATTCCCGTTTACTCACACCAGACCCCTGTCTGACCTGAGTGTTTATTTTCTGTTTTATTAAACTCTTGGGTACTCATATTATGTATGAGTAGTCAAGTGTTTCAGGATTGCTTTGATCGAGTTCTGGAGGAGATAATGGAGCAGGAGGCTTCAGCGTGTAGATATATGTAGTGGTTCCGCTGTGTTTGAGTTGTATCTGTTTCTCTGATGTATTTGGATTGTAATTGCTAGACAGATGTTTATAACTGTCTAGTTTGTGTTGTATTAGCCGTTTAACTCTGATGTATATAATACTGTGTAAAGTTTTATGTGATATATTATAATTTATTCGATTCCGCTGTGAGATTCTGATATTGTCTGTTCTTTCTTTCCTTTCTTTTCTCTTTTCTATCCCTTTCTTTCTTCTTAATGATGCAACTTTCTGGAGTATGGAAGTTGGGTCGTTACATTTTTTATACTAACTTGATTTTTGCGGGAATATTTACAAGACCGGATTCAAATAAGCTTCATACTATATATATGTTTTGTATTGATTCTTTGTCTAGAGTTAAAATGATGTTAAAATGTCTCCTTTTGGATATATATGTCGACATGTGCACATACACACATTTAGAGCATATTTGCATTTTTTAGGTCAAATTCAGACGTATGAATTGACCATTTCAGACGTCTGAATCTGGAATCAAAAATGATTTTCCAGATAATATTCAGATGTCTGAATTGGTATTTTCAGACGTCAGAATCGGGTCAAAAAAGGCCTACTTCCTTTCTGATTTGCACGTGAACGATTTCAGAAGTCTAAACTCTATTTTCTAGACGTCTGAATTCCTATAACGGCTATATTTTTGAACAGACATTTCTCTTCAATAAAGCGACACGACTTTTAATCAACAGGTGTGACCATATATTTTCATGATAACTATTCATGAACAATTGCACCTTTTTATAATCTATATAAACATGTTAGAATCATCAGTTTGATTCACAAAATCGATCAAACATTTTCTATTCTTAATCTACTTTGATTCTAAAACTCTTGTGCATTCAAGTTCATACAAAATCTTTTATTTACTTCCATATTCTTCATATACATGCATATATATATATATATATATATATATATATATATTGAAAGGAGATGTTATAGGAAGGTTGTACTATCAAAAGACAAATCCATGTTATGAAGAACACACCGTGTCAAATACTCTCTGTATAAGTGGAAGTCATGTTCTGCTGTTCAGGCAAGTGAAGTCCTCTTCGGTTATTGAGGCATCGAAATCATGGTTTGTTGTTCGGGTGTTGTAAACCTGTTCCTCGGGTTAAATGAGGATTGCTGTTAGTGAAATTACAGAAGGAGTCTGGGATGGACGTAGAACGGGAGGTTCGAACCAGTATAAAAGTTCCTGGTGTGCTTGTTTTATTTTATTTACTTTACATTGCTATAGTATCTTAGTTTATTTCCGCATTAGTTTAGTATAATTCCATATAGTACAATCCGCACTGTCTTTTCATTTGGTATCAGAGCAAGGCATCTTATAACCGTTTCAAAGTTATTTGAATATTGCTAACATGGAAAATAACACCAACACAAGAACTATCATTAACACTAGTTTTATTGAAGGTCAATCTACTACATGACCTCCACTATTCAATGGCATGATTACAACTATTGGGCAACACAAATGCGTATTTATATGCAAGCCAATAGTTGTGATGCATGGAATATTACACAAGCAGAATATACTGCACCTACTACTGAATATTCTACATGGACAGCTGCACAAAAACAAGATGCTACTGCTAATGCTAAATCTATGAATATGTTGTTTTGTGCATTAGATAAAAATGAATTTAACCGAGCTAGCATATGTAACACTGCATATGAAATATGGAGAACACTAAAAGTCACTCATGAAGGTACTAACAAGGCTAAACAAAGTAAAATATCTATGCTTAAGAATCAATTTCAAAATTTTAGGATGAAGCAAGATGAATCTATAAAAGATATGTACTCCAGATTTCAAGATATTCATCATTCTTTATTAAGACTAGGAGAAATATACTCCGATTTGATATTGTTTCAAAAATCCTTAACTCTTTAATGGATGAATGGGAAAGAAAAGTTTTAGCTATTGAAGAAGCTAATGATCTTTCTCCCATGAAACCAGAAGAGTTAATAGGAAATCTAATGTCCTATGAAGTAAATTTGCAGGCAAAAAGAGTTCAAGCACAAGACAAAAAGAATATGGCATTTCATGCATAAAAAGAAGAATCACATTCGGATGAAGAAGACTTAGCATTTGTTGCTAAAAACTTTAAAAAGTTCTTGAAGTAATGAAAAAGAAATCGAAATAATGGAAAAAGAAATTTCAACAACAATTCAAATAAACCATCTGCATCTATACTAGAATGTTTTAACTGCCACAGGAAGGGGCACATGCAAAAAGATTATCCAGAACAAAGGAATGGTAAACAAAATAAATATAGAAAGGAAAAATTCAAAAAGAAGGCATTTTCGGTGACGTGGGATGACTTAGAGTCTTCTGAAAGTGGCAGTGACAGCGAAAATGAACAAGCAAATGTTTGTTTCATGGCTATAGAGAAAGAGGACCCACTTAAAAAGAGAGGAAAATGGAAACTCGACAGCGGTTGCTCAAAACATATGACTAGAGACAAAAATATGCTATCAAGCATTACTTACTCTGATGGGGGGTCTGTCACTTTTGGAGACAATTCCAAAGGATATATCATCGGAAAAGGCAATGTCAACAATGTCGGTACATCTAATTTACCTCTTATTTCCAGTGTTTTACTAGTCAAAAATTTAAAACACAATCATTTAAGTATCAGCCAGTTATGTGACAAAGGATTCATAATCTCTTTTTCTGAAAATAAGTGTGGTATTTTTGATAAAAATCAAAATATTATATTTGAAGAAAATAGAGACAGATATATCTATATTCTGAATATGAAAATCAATCATAATTCAGATATGTATTTAATAGCTAATGAAAATGATCCTTGTCTATGGCGCAAAAGATTCTGTCATATCAACTTCAAAACTATAAACAAGCTTTCTAAAAATGATTTAGTCAGAGGTTTACCAAAAATGAACTTTAAAGTCAATCATATTTGTGATGCATGTCAATTTGGAAAATTAACCGAATCATATTATAAATCTGAGAAAGTTATTTCTACATTACAACCACTTGAATTACTACACATGGATCTATTTGGGCCAACCCAAGTTCAATCCTTAAACCACAATTGATATTTATTTGTCATAGTAGATGACTTTTCTAGATATACTTGGACAATTTTTATGAAAAATATAAGTGATACGTTTGAGCATTTTAAAATTTTTGTCAAACGAATCCAAAATTTAAAAGGTCTAAAAATAAAGAACATAAGAAGTGATCATGGAGGAGAACTTGAAAATGAAGTTTTTGACCATTTTTGTAAAAAGAAAGGAATTTTTCATAATTTTTCGTTCCCTAGAAATCCACAACAAAATGGAGTTGTAGAACATAAAAACAGAACTTTACAAGAATGTGCAAGAACTTTGTTAAATGGAAGCACTCTTCCAAAACATTTTTGGGCAGAAGCTGTTGCACTGCTTGTTATGTTTTGAATCGTGTGTCTATTCGACCTCTCACGAAAAACACCTCTTATGAACTTTTTACTTGAAGAAAACCAAAGATATCTTATTTCAAAGTTTTTGCTTCAAAATGTTTTATATTAAATACAAAATATCAGCTTGGAAAATTTGAAGCGAAATCTGACGAAGGAATCTTTCTAGGATATTCAGATCGTAGCAAAGCTTATCGCGTATTTAATAAAAAATAAAATATTGTTGAAGACACATTACATATATCTTTCGATGAAAATTTTAAACAAAAACCAAGTATAAAAGATGAGAATTTCCAGATAACATTATAAATACAAATCTTGAAAATGATGAAAACATTATTCATAATGAATTACGATCTCTACCAAAAATATTACGGGATCATCCCATTCAAAATATTATCGAAGAAATTAATTCAAATGTATGAACTAGAAGTCAACTAAATCAAAAGGTCCACGTAGCATTCCTTTCCAATATCGAACTAAAGAATCCCAAAGAAGCTTCCATAGACGACTACAGGATCATTGCAATGCAAGAAGAGCTAAATCTGTCTGAACGCAATGAAGTTTGGGAATTAGTTCCTAGACCAAGTGATCAAACTGTTATTGGAACGAAATGGGTCTAAAAGAACAAAGCAGATGAACAAGGCAACATTACTAGAAATAAAGCAATGTTAGTTGCACAAGGATGCAATCAAGAAGAAGGAATTGACTACGAAGAAACATTTGCTTCGGTCGTAAGACTAGAAGAACTACGAATCTTAATGGCCTATGCATGCTTTCACAATTTCAAACTTTATCAAATGGAAGTTAAAAGTGCCTTTCTGAATGGTTATATAAAAGAAAATGTGTATGTTGAATACCCTCCCTTATTTATTTACAAGAAATTTCCTGATCATGTTTACAAACTTAAAAAAGCTCTATATGGTTTAAAATAAGCACCACGTGCTTGGTATGATCAACTAAAGACCTATCTAATTTCTTCGAGATTTCAAATTGGGAAAGATGATCAAACACTTTTCATTAAACATTCGAAAAGGGATATTTTAATAGTTCACATTTATGTTGATGATATCATTTTTGGTTCTACCAATGACAAGTTATGTCAGGACTTCTCCGAAATAATGACCAAGGAATTTGAAATGTCTCATATGGGAGAGCTAACATATTTTCTTGGTTTACAAATTAGACAACTTCAAAATGGCATCTTCATTAATCAAGATAAATATTGTGATAATTTAATCAAACGATTCGGAATGGAAAACACTTCTGCCAAACCGACTCCAATAAGTACAACTACACATCTTGAAAAACATGAAAGTGGCAAAAGTGTTGACCAAAAATTATACCGAAGTATGATTGGATCATTACTATATTTAACAGCAAGTCGACCTGACATAATGATGAGTGTCTGTTTGTGTGCTAGATTTCAGGCCAACCCAAAGGAATCACATTTAAGAGCCGTGAAACGTATATTACGTTATCTCACTAACACCAAGGATTACGGTCTATTCTATCCAAAAGAATGTTCACTTTAGTTAGTTTCATATAGTGATGCTGATTTCGGTGGATCTCGAATAGATCGAAAAAGCATAAGTGGTACGTGCCATTTTATTGGAAAATCACTAGTGTCTTAGTTTAGTAAGAAACAAAACTGTGTTTCTCTCTCTATATGTGAAGCAGAATATATTTCTGCTGCTTTGGCTTGTGCTCAAGTAATCAATATGCAACAGACACTTAGAGATTTCAATATAAGTGTTGGGTGTGTTTCGACCGGTCCTATACCACCAAACCAACCATCTCCCCCTACATAGCCGAACCAAGCTTCATCCACTCACCATCGGACCAAGTCCCACCGAATCAACCACCACCGGACCAATCTACGTCCCCATCACCGAACCATCCTGCTCCATCCACCGCCGAACCATCCTGCTCCAAGTGTCTACCGAACCAAATCAAAGTATCACCACTGGACTAGAAGCAAGGGAGGCCACCACCGGACCAACCTCTACCGGACCAATCCACTTCCATGCATCACCGAACCAAGGCTTTGCTGAACCAACGTTGCCAGGCCAGATAGCATCAGCCCAGGCCCACCAGCAGCTATATACATCCAAGACCCCTACCACCATCCTCACTCTATAAATAGAGGGGCAGGGGAACAACAATGGCAGACAAGTTTGAGAGCTCAGGCATGGATAGAACTTTCAAACAAATTTCAGTTACTTGTACTCAAAGCTTTGTACTTGTAATCTGAATAGAAAAGGAGAATAACATATAAAGTGGACGTAGGCACATTCTGGCCGAACCACTATAAATCTGTGTGTCTTTTAAAGTTTAGTCCATCTATTTTATATATTCGCATACATCACCCAAATCGCTAAGAACCATATATAATCAACTTAATCATACGACTTGGAGATGTTTGCCCATTTTTTGTGCAAACATTTTTGGTGTTTTCATTGAGAAAGGGAGCTCGAAGCTTCAGCTTCTCCCACTTAACCCTTTTCCTATCAGCATCGTTCATTGCTTGGAAAACATGCCTCCCGAACGGAAGAAAGATGCTAACAAAGGAAAGAACATTGCAATTAGCAGTATCCTAGATCCGGAGATCAGAAATCAAGACAATCGTTCGGTTCCGACAGCAAATGGAAATCAGGCAAATCCGACAACCCTTGCTACGGAACAACCAATTACAAGGGCGGATCTGGACGGGGTTGTGGCTGAAGTAACTGACCGCTTCGCATCTCAACAAGAAGCCTTGGTGGATTAACTCATGTCACGCTTAAGGGATGCTGAAGAATCCAACCGCAACACTGAATCATGGGGTGAGTCCTGGTCTGGAGGATCTGGGAGACGACAAAGGTCTTTCTTCTTCGAAGAGGCTAACAACAGAAACAGCTATGGTAGGGGCCGAGCCCGGACTCAGCCCGAATTCCGGCCCGAGGAAACACTTGGAACCGAACACAATGGGGGAGATACCAGGCAGGGGTCGGATGTAGCTGAGCCGGTCGTGCTACCTAACCATGGAAACACCAATGGACGGGGCCGAGCTGGAGTCCAGCCCGAAGTTGGACCCGAAGAAATACAGAGGACAGAACCCAGCAGGGGAAGATCAAGGCAAGGGCCAACTGTGGCTGACCACAGCATGCCCCCGGTAAACCAGAGGCAGCCATTGGAGAATATTAGGAGTGATAGACGATATCATCCCTACATGTCATCTGGACGGAATCAATCCCGCAGGGAAGAACCAAAATCATTTCTATCCGCTCCAAGTTCTGATAAAAGGATGGCACGATTGTTCAGAGAGTGCTTCCAACGAGAACAAAGGGATCGGGGGATAGGCGCTAGGGTAACAAGCCCCTTCACCCGCAATATCGAAACTGCCATCACCCCCCGGGAATGGAAAATGCCAACAATGGAACCTTACAAGGGAACCTCTGACCCCATTGTACACTTGCAGAGATACACACAACATATGCTCATGAGCGGAGCAACAGAGGGAGTGTTGTGTAAATGCATTCCACTATTCTTGGCAGATCTAGCTACCTCCTGGTTCTGCCATCTACCCCAAGGATCCATCAGCTCATGGGAAATGTTGAAAGAAAAGTTCATCAGCCAGTTCCGCATTCATGTGGAACAACCCAACGATGCTTATTCCCTATCTAATATCAAACAGAAGCCCAGAGAGACAGTGCAACAATATCTAACCCGATTCAACGTCGCAGCAGCCGCAGTCCAAGATGCCGACGAGAAACTTACCCTAATGGCTCTCTGCAGTGGTGTGCATCCGGATACTAAGTTTGCTAGGAGATTAACGAAAGAAAAGCCAGCTACCTTACCCGATTTCTTCCACGAAGCCGGAAAATATATGAGACTTGAAGACACTGCCATTGAAAGGCAGATAGGGCAACAAACCAAGGCAGCTCATGGCAACACATCCGCAGTAGTAAAGGACGTTCGAAGAAATGACTCCAGAGATAGTGCTGGGGGCAAGAAGGGTGAAAAGTGCTTATATAGGCCAGGACCGAGATTTGACTCTTACACTCCTTTAAATGAAATAATCGAAAACATCTTCTTGGCCACCCAAGACGAAGTTAGATACAAGCGCCCCCCGCACAAGAAGGAATCAGATAATGCAATTAAGTCTGGAAAGTTCTGCCGCTTCCACGAATATCATGGGCATGACACCAATGAATTCCATCACCTCCGGGACTTGATTGAAGAACACATCAGAAGGAAGAGACTAGAGCGCTATGTGAAAGGTCAAAACAGGACTTCAACTCCTGCCAATGAGAACCCAGGGCTGCTCCTCCCGGAAGTAGGCGGAGGAAATCGCAACACCAGCGGCTCCAGTCAAGAGAAGATAGTGGTCCTTACCATATCAGGAGGACCACACATCGCCGACGGAAACTGGGCAGAGATGGAGAGATACGGTACTGGTAAAGAAGGATAATGGGAAGTGGCGAACATGCATCGACTTCTCCAACTTAAATGACGCTTACCCGAAGGACTGCTTCCCACTCCCCCGAATCGATCATCTCGTGGACAACACAGCCGGACATGAACTCTTATCCTTTATGGATGCATACTCAGGATATAACCAGATCCCTATGCACGCCCCCGATCAAGACCACACTAGTTTCGTCACTGACCGGGGATTGTACTGCTACAGAGTAATGCCTTTTGGACTTAAAAACGTCGAAGCTACTTATTAGCACCTCGTCAACAAGATGTTTGCGGAACTAATAGAACGAACCATGGAAGTATATGTGGATGACATGCTGGTAAAATTGAGGAAAGCCAACGATCATATAAACCACCTGGACGAGATGTTTCAAGTACTTCGCCAATATGGAATGAAGCTGAATCCTCTAAAGTGCTCCTTCGGAGTATCATCGGGAAGGTTCTTGGGATTCATCGTCCATGCCAGGGGGATTGAAGCAAACCTCGAACAAGTCCGGGCTTTGCAAGATATCAAGATACCATCCACTCGAAGAGAGATGCAAAGCCTAAACGGAAAAGTGGCCGCCCTAAGCAGTTTCATCTCTAAAGCAACCGACAAATGCATCCCTTTCTTCGAAGCACTAAAAAAGGACAAAGGAAAGTTCGAATGGACTGACGAATGCTCGACAGTCTTCCTTAACGTAATCGAACACCTTCAGAGACCACCAGTACTCTCAACTCCAAATGAAGGCGAAGAACTATACCTATACCTTGCTGTATCATCCCATGCTTTAAGCACCGCTTTGGTGAGAGAAGACAACCGCGTGCAGCGGCCCGTATACTTTGTAAGCAAGAGATTTACAGGGGCAGAAGCTAGATACCCCAAACTTGAAAAGCTAGCATACTGTTTGCTAATCACGTCACGAAAACTGCGACACTATTTCCAATCTCATTCCATCAGAGTTTTAACCGATCAACCGCTAAGGCAGGTACTCCACCGCCCGACACTTCTGGGCGACTACTTAAATGGTTCATTGAACCGAGTCAGTATGATATCACCTACCATCCTCGCACCGCCATCAAGGGACAAGCCATGGCCGATTTCATTGCTGAATTCACTACCAACGAAGGTAAAGATCGATCTGAAATAACAAAAGATATCAAGTGGAATCTCTTTGTAGATGGAGCATCAAACGAACAAGGCTCGGGGGCAGGTGTTGTGATAATCACCGCCAGGGGAAGGAAGCTGCACTATACCCTAAGGTTGGAATTCGCTGCCACCAGCAATGACGCAGGATACGAAGCAGTGATAGCCGGATTAGAACTTGCCCTAGAGATCGGAGTCGGTTCTTTATGTCTTCATAGTGATTCTCAACTACTGGGAGAATTCCAGACTCGAGGAGAATGACTCACAACATATCTAAAGAAGACCAAGCTGCTGCTCAATCAATTGGATCACTATTTAATCAAACACATTCCTCGAGGAGAGAATCAAGAGGCCGACGAACTGGCAAAGCAAGCTAGCATAACGGACGATACCACTTTCGAAACAATAACCATCTCAAAGCAACTATCCCCAAGTTTCGAACAAGAGGATCTGATAGCTACAATCGAAGAAGAAACTTGGATGACTCCTATCTGAAAATACTTGCAAGATGGCACACTACCCAACGAGCGTAACGAAGTCAGAAAAATCTTGAGGAGTGCTTCCCGCTACGCAATACAAGAAGGCATCCTCTATCGGCGTGGCTTCTCTAACCCCTTATTAAGATGTGTCGCTGGAAGGGAAGCCAAGGAAATCTTATCCAACATCCATCGAGGAAGTTGCGGAGACCACATTGGAGGGAAGACTATGGCAAAGATGATACTCCGATCTGGATATTTCTGGCCCACCTTAAACAAAGACACCTTGGGTGGAAGCGGAACCTTTAAATAAAATATCTTCGGCAAAAGTTATTAACTTCTTGATCAAAAATGTTTTATGCAGGTACGGGGTTCCACTCAAAATCATATCGGACAATGGACTTCAATTCGACAGCGTGGAATTCACCGACTGGTGCCGAGAGCACGGAATTCACAAAAGCTTCTCATCTGTAGCTAATCCCCAGGCAAACGGACAAGTCGAAGCTGTCAACAAAATTCTCAAAACTCTAATCAAGAAGAAACTTGAAAAGTCAAAAGGCGCTTGGGTAGATGAACTTCCTACGGTACTTTGGGCCTACCGCACATCTTACAGAACATCAACAGGACATACTCCTTTCTCTTTGGCATACGGATCGGAGGCCATGCTCCCAGTTGAAACTGTAGTGTCCTCCCACCGTAGGATCCACTACAACCCAGAAGAGAACGAAGAACTCCTCCACATGTCTTTGAATCTAATTGAAGAGAGAATAAACGATGCAGCACCCAAAGCGGCAGCTCACAAGCAAAAAGTGGC
Source organism: Allium cepa (assembly GCA_030765085.1). NCBI lineage: Eukaryota > Viridiplantae > Streptophyta > Magnoliopsida > Asparagales > Amaryllidaceae > Allium > Allium cepa. The sequence continues at coordinate 311,744,824 of CM060937.1, forward strand.
AGCACAATACTACTCCAAAGTCAAGCACCGCAGCTTACAAGAAGGAGATCTTGTCCTCAAGCGGATCTTCCCGCGCCCCAGAGCGCTAGATCCAATCTTGGATGGACCCTATGTAATTCATAAAGACCTCCACAACGGAGCTTATATTTTTTCAACAATAGACGGAGAGGTGTTCCAGAGGGCATGGAACATCCTACACCTTCGTCGATACTTTTCTTAACTTGTACTGCCCATATGAAGTGAATTAACAAAGAGAATCAGTGGACGTAGGCATTTTCATGCCGAACCACTTTAAAATCTTGTCTCTTTTTAACTTGTTCCTTTATATCTTGGCTGCTTGTTAAGCTTCATCCTTTTCTGTTGAACAAAACCCTGTGTAACGGCATTTCCATTCTGGACGCTTCACGGCACAACCTCACCTGGACAAGACCCAACAGGTACTATACGAATCTATGCCCTCGCCAATGAGACACTTTTGCTCCAGCATCCCTCTGCTGCGGGTTAACTCATTGCTCGCGACGCCCCTCAAAGCCAACTGTAATGAGCCGATCATAAGCCACCGAGGAGGCCGACTATAGCCGAGGCAGCTCATTACGGCGTTCGGCTCGCCAGCGACTGTGAACCGATTATAAGCCCCAACATAAGGTGTGGCCAGCCAGGGGCAGTTCACAGTTGACGATCGGCACCCACGGTAGCCGGCTACGGTAAATCGAATAATACCCACGATTACGGGCCATAATGGCCCGGATAGTTACTGTGCGCGATCTCGGCTCCGATATGTCTTAAGTACGGCTGTGGTAAAAAAGAAAACTCTCCGCGGAGGCGTAAGATGGGCGACGAATGTCTCCAAGACCCACAGGTAGGGAAAGTGACTACAAAACCCGTTTTCCACGAACTTAAGCACATCGAAGGCCTTCCGTGATTGGAAGTTTTACTATTTCTTATATTTCTATTTTATTTATAAAAACTTTCCTCCTATCCTCTATAACGATCACTAAAGTACAGGACACAAAATAGGAGACACTCGCTAATGGGAATAAGAACTCACGGCTGGATGGCAGGACATTCAACTGCATTCCATATTCGATTACACAAGGCATTCAAAGCTACCGTCTACAGCAAAAACTTGAAGGGCGGTACTCTCTTCCCTTGTGTACAAATAAGTAGCTCTGATATATTCACACATCACATTAACATTGCAAGACATGAAATTATATTTTAAGCGAGAACTTGACATCAAAACACAATTGAATCACTAGTACATGCACAGCTATATTTCTTATGCAACACATCAAAATAATGACAGCATCCTAATATGACAGAATCAGCTTATGTTATAAAGTTACATGTTAAAAATAAAGTCTTTCGTTGCAATGACATAATTACAACCTGAAAGTACATTAATGTTTTAGAACTAGTATATACAGGAATGTAAAGTAAAACCAAAAATGTCTGGATCAAGTCAAAATAGTCGGCAGCATCAGAATTTCATCTCTATCCTTCCAACCTCCCAAGATCTAGGTGACAGCAGGATCAGAACTGCTTGCATGCTGACCAGAGCTCCCACCTGTCCAATTCAGGAGAAGAATCTATTAGACAAACGATAAGCAATCAAGTTAAGAAAAGATTAAAAGGGAAGACTTACCAGCGTCTGCTCCCTGATCATCATCCTCCAACTGCACACCCACTTCCTCGGCGGTAAGCACCCTCATGCCCTCCTTCACCGCCACCTTCTCCTCCTTGGTGAACTGAGCGGTAACCACATCCATTCTGTAGGACACGCCACCCTCTTTATCCGCATCAGCCTTGGCCTCCTCCAAAGCCCGGAGATATATCCTAGCCATGACCCGGGGGTAATCGTCCATCCAGGATAGGTTGCCCTGCTTCCAAGTACGAAAATACATATCCTGCAGCATATCATCCATCATCCCCTCGTTCTCCTCAAACTCCCTCGTACGGGCCTCAGAAACCGACAACTTTGCAACGGCAACATCCCTCTCCCATCGGTATCTCGAGCAGTCAGCTTGAAGGGATCTCCTCATCGCCTCCATCTCCTCCTTTAGTGTGATGACCCGGAATTTTGAGCAATATCAATTTAAAAATCTTTGATAATAATTAAATTGATTTGATCATTTTACATTATAAATTGACAAGTTAAATTTATTTTAAAGGTCAATGATAATAATTTGTTAATATTTATCAATAAGTTTCTAGACAATATGAATTGGCAAATTTAATTCTTTTGAAAGCTAATAATATTTTGATTTGAAAATATTTATTTTGGTAAATAAGAAGTTTTTAATGTAATAAAACTTATATTCAAATTGTAATATATATAAATGTATATATTGTGATTTGAGACTTGTTTTAAAAATTAGTATGGTAAATTTCAAATTTAATGTTAAAATACTTTTCTATTTGAAATATGTATATATATTTGTATATATATTTGTATATATATTTGAAATAGGAATTTTATTAACCTGAATTTAATAAGTGTTTTCAAAAACTTTAATATATATATATAATTTGTAATTTGAAAAGTTAATTTGATTTATACTTTTGGAAATGATATTTAAGATTTAAATTAAAAGTTCATTTGTTTAATAGTTTTTCAATTTTAATTTTAACACAAGATAAATTTGTTTTAAAATCTTAAGAGTTAAAATAAATTTAATTAAAGCATAAATAAATTATAAACTAACATGAAGTTACTTTTATATTTATCTAAAAGCTTATTTTTAAAAGATAAGTATGCACATTTTACAATCATATAAATATTTCATAATAAAATCAATAAGCAAGCATTAAATAAACATTTTCATATTACCTAATCACATATACATATTACATGCAAGGCTTAAATAAATTATTAAAAATAAAATAACATCTAAAAGAAAACATTAACTAAACATAACAACACTTGTAAACATTTTAGTATGGGTTAGAGACAAATGTAAATTAAATTGCTTAGGTGTAAGTTAATCAAAACATAAGAGGTGACAAATGTCATTCTCTTTAATAATTAAATTTAAAATTTAATTGTAAATGAAAGATGGTTTTATTCTTCAGCAAAAGATTTTCTTCTTCTTAACTAAAACGTGAATACAAATCTGAAAGAAGCAAAGATCAAAAATGAAAACTATAAAGAATCTGGAAATTACAAGGGAGAAGAAACTTGAAAAAAATATGATGGATTTTCAAAATCAGAAGCAAGCAAGATGTAAACTTCAACAATTCAAATGCTCAGCTGCAAGATTAAAATTCAACATGCACTTCAGATTCATCAAGCAAACAATTCTGTAATTAGCATGCAAATGAGTTTCTAAAGCCTGGAAGAACAGTTTCTGTTCTCTGCTAAACAAGGTGAGTAAAACAAATTTTAAAAACAGTTTCAACTTGATTTCCTCTTTGTTATATGTATGTATGAAAATCATAAGTTTACCTGAATTCTTGGATTTGAATGAATGCATGTTTTGGAAGTACGAATAGTTGAATGCCTGAGAAGTAAAAACTTCTGCTCTGTCTTCTGTTTAATCAAGTGAGTAAATGAATTTAAAAACAGTTTAAAACCCTGGATTTCAAGTTATTTTTGTGAATGAATATTGTGATATTACCTGAATACTTCAGTTAATGTTGAATGCATGTTGGATTTATGATATTTGATTGCCTGTATAATGCTTCTTTAGTATCTGTAAAGAACAAGTTTACAATTTCATAAATAAAATCCAATAACTTGACTTTGAATTCGAATTAGATCTAGAGTTGCAAACAGAAGTTGATTGTAAGCAAGTAATCTATCTCAAAAAAATATTCATAGATTTTTAAAGTGTATAAATGGCTTGGTAATTTGAAATTTACAGTAAACCTTCAATTTGGGTCAAAAACTTTTGTATTGAAATTCAAGTTTTGATACTATAATTGGTTTACCATTAGGAAATCATGAATTTTAGGGCTTGAAACATGATTTTTACTTTGTTAGTTTAAGAGAATTTAGGGATTTTCATTTTTGGGCATATTGGTCGATTCATGACGAACGGTGGCGAATTGAATCTTGTCATTGAGCATGAAGGAGTAGGGGATAATGGTGATTATGGGAAAAATGGAATTCGAATTTATTATGGATCGAGTTGATCATGAATAGAAGAATTAGGGTTTTAGTACCTGTTTTTAGGTCGATGGGTTCTGTTGGGTTCGCGGCCACAAGAGGTAACCGGAGACGATCGGGTTGTTGCCGAAGGTTGGGGGTCGTGGCGAAGTTTGAGTGTGAAGGGCACGGCGTCTCGAGTGACGATTCGTCGGCGGTGATCAGATTCTTCAGGTTATCGATTTTGATCGAGGCTTGGTTTGCTGGGTTGCGTGTTTCATTGTTGAGGTCATTCGTGACTTGGTGGATGCCGGAGGAGGTTCAACGTCGGCCGAACGTGGGCGTGCACGTTGACGTGCACGGTTGCATGCATCAGAGGGAGTGGGTTCTGGGGAGAAGGAGGAAACTCGAAGTATGCTCCGTGTTTTCGTCGTTCTGGCTCGAAGCAAGGGGTAGGTAGGGAAAACTTGGGGAAGTCACTGGGTTTTTGTGTAGTTTGCTCGAGCATTAATATATCTAGGCTAGAACAGGATGCTTATGTTGTTAATGCAAAGAATATTTGATTTTAGGAATTAAGTTTTTTTAAAACAAAGGTTAAACTAGTTTCAAAACTAAAATTTGTTTCAAAGCTATGTTTTAAACAAGTTTTATGTTTTGAAATATAAAAGTTTTTAAATTAAAATAAGTGAAATTTTAATAATATGTTTGTAATAAATTTTATTAAATAACTTTGAAAGTTCAAACATTTTTAATTTAGAATGTTTCAATTGTTTTAGTTAAAGTTGATTTCTAAAGTATTTTATTTTAATAAGTTAAATAATAAAGATTTAGAAATCAATAAAAATAAAGATTTTCTTTAGTTATTTTTGAATTTTGATTTAATTAAAGATAATTAAATTTGAAAAAATAATTAAGATAATTAGTTATTAACCATTTAAGGTTATTGGTGAATATAATGATTTAATTAAGACAATGTTTTCTTAATTAAGAGTTTTATAATATTAAAAGTTAAGAATCATTTAATTAATTTTAAATGATTAAGTTAAATAATTAATTAAATTAATTAGTGATTAATTAAGATAATCACTTATGAGTTAATATAATTTCTTGGTGAAGTAATTAAGTGATTAATTAAAAGTGATTAATCAGGTGTAATTAAGTAAAGGATAATTACTTTATTAAAAGTAATTAAGTAAATGTGATTAAGAGTTAATCACTTTAATTATTAATTAAAGACTAAATAAATAATTAGTTAAAGATTTAAATTATTTGATTAATGATAAATTAATAAAAGGATTAAGAGTAATTAAATAAGAAAGAAATTTAATTAATGAAGTAATCGTTAATTATTGAAAATAATTAATTAATTGTTAATTAATAATTTAAGAATAATTAATTTATAATTAAGTTTTAATTACTAAATGTAAATAAAGTAATTAATCAAAGGTGATTAATTAAAAGTAATTAATTAAATATGATTAATTAAAAATAATTAATCAAGTGTGGTTTATTAAAAGTGATTAATCAGGTTTGATTAAAGGATAATTAAGGAATACTTATCAGGATAATTAAAGAATAATTAATCAAGTATGATTAATTTTTAAAGGTAATTAAGAAATAATTACTTGGTATAATTTGAAAGTAATTAATCAGAATGATTAATTAGTATGGTAATTAAGTAATAATTACTTAAAGTAATTAAGTGATAATTAATCAGGGAAGATCAATTGAAGTGGATAATTAAGTGATGTTAGTTAATTAATTTATAATTAATTAATGAATAAGAAGTTGGGTTGAAGATAATCCAAGTGTTTAAGTAAGGATTAATTTAATTTAAGGATTAATTAAATTAATCAAGTTTGAATCAAACTTGTTTATGAATGATTAATGATTGGATGATATATATCATTGGATGAGTTAATGATATTGGTTGTTGTTGGATGACATTGATTGATGGGTGATGATGTGAATATGTTATATCTGAGATGTGTCTTATATGCTGTTTGTGATATGTATAGATGCATGTGATAATAGATGCTTATCTATCTGTGTTGTGAATACATCCATTTATGTTAAAGGATATTTCTAAATATCTATTGTTTAAATCCCTTAAGAATAACTTGGACATTAAATGGCGTTTGGTTTCGATGAGACCGGGATCGGGTTTCCATATTTGGATATCCGAAAACCACATCGATTCCAATTAAACGTTAGGTCGTTAATCCAAGTGGAGCAAGTGAAGACTCGAGGTGTAAGGGCTATACGTCAGTATAACTCTGTGGGTGATTCCGTAATGAGTTTGATGGAATAGTGCTTATAGATTCGAGATGGAGAATCAGAGTGCAAGGGCTATGGTCGTTGACTCTGAGGGTGATTCCAAAATGAGTGCAACGAGATAGTGCCTTCAGTTTCGTTCGAACCCGGAACGAACTTGTATGGATTGAATGCTTTCAGCACATCGTCAGGTGGACGATGAGCATTCTAAGATAATTGGTCCTATAAAGGTAATCGCAGCCTCAAGCCTCATCAACCGGGAATGGCTAAAACAGGGGAGGTGCAGCAAGGCTTCGTGGGTAGCTCCCACTGGAGAGCAAGATACATCCCTGTCTAGATGTCCCTTTATATTTCGGCTTTGTGGGCAGTTGGAACTGCAGCCAACTGCGGGGTGGTCTTGTTCGGGACTGTTCAGTAAGGAATGATGCCGGCCTTGTGTTGCAGGGGAGTGGGAGTACTCCTCGGTACGGTGATCTAGGCTACGTACTGTGACGGACGGTACCCCAGTAGCTCTGCCATTGATGGAAACCCATTTTCCCTACGAGACCCTACGGTTTTGTTTGTATTACCCACTTTTGTGGCTGGTAGCTGGAATTTAATAGATGTAACAATTTCGGCTATTTCATATTTATTTGAAAACCCTAGACACTATTATAATATCACTGGATTTCCTATCATATGTTTTGGTTAGCGTAAGGTAAAAACTCTTCCATGTTTATGTGTGGGAAGTCTTACGTGATACCTTTTGTTTTCAAAGGATTTTCTAAAGTTAAGCAATCTTAAACCATTTACTCACACCAGACCCTTGTCTGACCCGAGTGTTTATTTTCTGTTTTATTAAACTCTTTGGTACTCATATTATATATGAGTAGTCAAGTGATTCAGGTTATCTCTTGACGAAATCTGGAGGAGCTTTGGAGCAGGAGGCTTCAGCGTGTAGATATATGGTTAGAGTTTCCGCTGTGTGTTATTCTGTGTTGTTATTCTGTGATGTTCTTGTATTGTATTAGATAGAAGTATTATAACTGTCTAAATTGAGATGTTTAGTTGTGTACTCTGATGTATATGATACTATGTATATGTTCTATATTATATTTAAATCATTCCGCTGTGAGATTCTGATGTGTTGTTTCTTTTTCTTCTCTTTCTTTTCTTCTTCTATCCCTTTCTTTCTTAATTAGTAATGCGATTTTCCGGGATTGGAAAGTTGGGTCGCTACAGTTGGTATCAGAGCGTTAGGTTGAGTGAATACCTAGGCTCTGTAGTGGTGTCTATCTTGAGAGAGCATACTTGTAATTTATATATATATATATATATATATATACCTAATTTGTTGGGTTATCTGTTTGGATTTTTACAACATAGGTTATAAAGGTAGGTAAGGTAGAAGTGTGTGGAACACGACTACCACTATTGATTGAGGCTTATATATTATGGTTGGAGGTGTTTATCGAGATTGTAGACCTAATACTGTCTCAAATAAGTTTTGGTGGATTGTAGAAAGGATTTCTTTATGTCCAAAGGAAGTCTTTTTCAAGAATTGGAGTATATTCTTGAAGTGTGAGGTTGATTTGCTCTCGAGTGAGCGGGATTTACTAGAGTTGAGTTGTCAGCTGAGCAGAAGCAGTGGTGGTATCTTGATAAAGGATAGGTGTGTGATGAGATGCAATTTCCATTGATGATTCTGAAGATGTTTCTTTTGGAGCCAGATTTAGATGGAGCTAAGGGAGACTGTGATGTCTACTGCAGGAAGATTCGGATGTTTAGAGGTTCTCTGGATCTCAAGTAAGGGTATCTTGTCTATATTGAAGTAGGAGACTAAGGTCGATGAGTTACCCCATTTCGGACATGGTCTCATTTGTTTTCCTTATGAGGATAAGTGGTTGGATTTTTGGTTTGAAGCCGAGTTTCTTGAGAAGATGTCTACTCGTCTCAAGGATGTTTTAGAGGATTTGGGTGTTAGTTTTGAGTTTCAGGAGCTTGTGGTGAAGGAAGATCTTTGGTTTAGTTGTATCATTGAAGTGAAGTTTGGAAGCAGCGGCATGGATCTGTTTCTTCGATGATTCAGTAATCTGTGGGATTCTACTATCAGCAGACCAGGCAGATAGTGAAGGCTTATTCTTTTCTTTTAGGAGGCTCAACAGAGCGGGATATTTGTTGGAAGTGATCTATCAGTTTCTGGTAGATAAGCCATTCTGGAAAGGTTTATCTTGATTAGGAAAGTTGTTCTAGTTGGAGCAGATAGTACTTTGGAATCAGAACTGAGTAGGATCACAAAAGTGACTTGCGAATAGTTTGGGAATCTTTGAGTATTCTTTAGCTTGGGGATCGAGACATCTCGAGTAGAGGTGAAAGTTATGGAATTTATGAAGTAGTCGGAGATTCTCAAGATGTTTTTTTTGTGGGAATCTGAGGTCTACTCGAATCGGAGATTGAGTTTTCTTATCAGCTTGGAATCCAGGAGTAATTTTAATGGTTCAACCATGTAGAGGGATGACTCTTAGAGCGAGAAGAATTTGGTGAGGCAGCTCAAGATTCTTTGGAGAAGGATTGACCATCTTATTCTAAGTTGACATTCTGCTAAGATGTTTTGACCAAGTGGAAGGGTCACTAAGATTTTATGAGTCGGATGAACTGTGTATGGAGAAAGATTTTGCTTGTGTTCTTCGATAGCATTCTTATCTGCTCTAGATCAGAGTTGTGCAGCAGAAGCGAGTTGGGAATTATTATAGAATGGGAGCAACCAGGAGTTGCAGTTTATCTAAATTAGAGAATTTCTACAGGAATTTCAAGTATGAAGGAATTTTCTGGATTTGAAGATAAGGTTGTCAAGTGCAACTGTTTGGCTATTTCAGATATGAGATATAGGCTTGAAGTCCATTGATGCTTATGGTATAGGGTTGTATTTTGGATTTCAGCAAATTATTTTTGGAAGAGCCATTTTGTTGAGTAGGATCTGGAGATTTGGTTTGAGTTGGTCCAGTTTGTTTCTTGAAGCAATCAACAAGGGTTAGGCTGATCAAGAATATTAGAGGTGACTCAGGAGCATTAGAAGAGTTATGCAGTTAAGAATTGAGGAGATTTGGAAGGTGAAGTAGAAATTGGATATTGCTTTAGTTTTATCCGATCAAAGGAGATATAGGACTGGCTATAACTGGAGAGTTTGCTCTGGAGGTATTTTGAGTTTTCCTGTGTTCTCTGAAGGTTTGATTTTGATCTACAAGATTGAATTGCCAGTTTGGATAGCTGAAATTCATTGTATTTCACATATCTCTGAGGAATATGTGTATGATTCTTTGAGTGATAGAATCAGTAGTTAAGAAGGATTTGGTATTTGAGCTGGTTTTGAGTTTAATCTGATATCTTGTTCAGATTTGAAGAATCAAGTGAGGGAGTTCTTGGTTTTAGTAGTATAGTTACTTAAGGTTCTGTAGAGCGAGTATTCCAGTATAGGTATCTGGAAAACTCTAGATAATATTAGTAAGTTCTATTCAGAATTCTTTTGGATAAATAAAATTGATTTCTTGAATTGGTTGCTATGATTGATTTTGTGATTGTTGTTTGAAATTTAAATTCTGTAGCTGGGTTATTAAATTATCTTTGCTTTTAAATTTCGGGGACGAAATTCTTTTAAGGGGGAAGGAATGTGATGATCCGGAATTTTGAGCAATATCAATTTAATAATCTTTGATAATAATTAAATTGATTTGATCATTTTACAATATAAATTGACAAGTTAAATTTATTTTAAAGGTTAATGATAATAATTTGTTAATATCTATCAATAAGTTTCTTGACAATATGAATTGGCAAATTTAATTCTTTTGAAAGCTAATAATATTTTGATTTGAAAATATTTATTTTGGTAAATAAGAAGTTTTTAATGTAGTAAAACTTATATTCAAATTGTAATATATATAAATGTATATATTGTGATTTGAGACTTGTTTTAAAAATTAGTATGGTAAATTTCAAATTTAATGTTAAAATACTTTTCTATTTGAAATATGTATATATATTTGTATATATATTTGTATATATATTTGAAATAGGAATTTTATTAACCTGAATTTAATAAGTGTTTTCAAAAACTTTAATATATATATATAATTTGTAATTTGAAAAGTTAATTTGATTTATACTTTTGGAAATGATATTTAAGATTTAAATTAAAAGTTCATTTGTTTAATAGTTTTTCAATTTTAATTTTAACACAAGATAAATTTGTTTTAAAATCTTAAGAGTTAAAATAAATTTAATTAAAGCATAAATAAATTATAAACTAACATGAAGTTACTTTTATATTTATCTAAAAGCTTATTTTTAAAAGATAAGTATGCACATTTTACAATCATATAAATATTTCATAATAAAATCAATAAGCAAGCATTAAATAAACATTTTCATATTACCTAATCACATATACATATTACATGCAAGGCTTAAATAAATTATTAAAAATAAAATAACATCTAAAAGAAAACATTAACTAAACATAACAACACTTGTAAACATTTTAGTATGGGTTAGAGACAAATGTAAATTAAATTGCTTAGGTGTAAGTTAATCAAAACATAAGAGGTGACAAATGTCATTCTCTTTAATAATTAAATTTTAAAATTTAATTGTAAATGAAAGATGGTTTTATTCTTCAGCAAAAGATTTTCTTCTTCTTAACTAAAACGTGAATACAAATCTGAAAGAAGCAAAGATCAAAAATGAAAACTATAAAGAATCTGGAAATTACAAGGGAGAAGAAACTTGAAAAAAATATGATGGATTTTCAAAATCAGAAGCAAGCAAGATGTAAACTTCAACAATTCAAATGCTCAGCTGCAAGATTAAAATTCAACATGCACTTCAGATTCATCAAGCAAACAATTATGTAATTAGCATGCAAATGAATTTCTAATGCCTGGAAGAACAGTTTCTGTTCTCTGCTAAACAAGGTGAGTAAAACAAATTTTAAAAACAGTTTCAACTTGATTTCCTCTTTATTATATGTATGTATGAAAATCATAAGTTTACCTGAATTCTTGGATTTGAATGAATGCATGTTTTGGAAGTATGAATAGTTGAATGCCTGAGAAGTAAAAACTTCTGCTCTGTCTTCTGTTTAATCAAGTGACTAAATGAATTTAAAAACAGTTTAAAACCCTGGATTTCAAGTTATTTTTGTGAATGAATATTGTGATATTACCTGAATACTTCAGTTAATGTTGAATGCATGTTGGATTTGTGATATTTGATTGCCTGTATAATGCTTCTTTAGTATCTGTAAAGAACAAGTTACAATTTCATAAATAAAATCCAATAACTTGACTTTGAATTCGAATTAGATCTAGAGTTGCGAAAAGAAGTTGATTGTAAGCAAGTAATCTATCTCAAAAAAATATATATAGATTTTTAAAGCGTATAAATGGCTTGGTAATTTGAAATTTACAGTAAACCTTCAATTTGGGTCAAAAATTTTTGTATTGAAATTCAAGTTTTGATACTATAATTGGTTTACCATTAGGAAATCATGAATTTTAGGGCTTGAAACATGATTTTTACTTTGTTAGTTTAAGAGAATTTAGGGATTTTCATTTTTGGGCATATTGGTCGATTCATGACGAACGGTGGCGAATTGAATCTTGTCTTTGAGCATGAAGGAGTAGGGGATAATGGTGATTATGGGAAAAATGGAATTCGAATTTATTATGGATCGAGTTGATCACGAATAAAAGAATTAGGGTTTTAGTACCTGTTTTTAGGTCGATGGGTTCTGTTGGGTTCGCGGCCACATGAGGTAACCGGAGACGATCGGGTTGTTGCCGAAGGTTGGGGGGTTCGTGGCGAAGTTTGAGTGTGAAGGGCACGGCGTCTCGAGTGACAATTCGTCGGCGGTGATCAGATTCTTCAGGTTATTGGGTTCAGGCAGTAGGGTTGAAATCGAAATTTCGATTTTGATCGAGGCTTGGTTTGCTGGGTTGCATGTTTCATTGTTGAGGTCATTCGTGACTTGGTGGATGCCGGAGGAGGTTCAACTTCGGCCGAACGTGGGCGTGCACGTTGACGTGCACGGTTGCGTGCATCAGAGGGAGTGGGTTCTGGGGAGAAGGAGGAAACTCGAAGTATGCTCCGTGTTTTCGTCGTTCTTGCTCGAAGCAAGGGGTAGGTAAGGAAAACTCGGGGAAGTCACTGGGTTTTTGTGTAGTTTACTCGAGCATTAATATATCTAGGCTAGAACAGGATGCTTATGTTGTTAATGCAAAGAATATTTGATTTTAGGAACTTAGTTTTTTTAAAACAAAGGCTAAACTAGTTTCAAAACTAAAATTTGTTTCAAAGCTATGTTTTAAACAAGTTTTATGTTTTGAAATATAAAAGTTTTTAATTGAAATAAGTGAAATTTTAATAATATGTTTGTAATAAATTTTATTAAATAACTTTGAAAGTTCAAACATTTTTAATTTAGAATGTTTCAATTGTTTTAGTTAAAGTTGATTTCTAAAGTATTTTATTTTAATAAGTTAAATAATAAAGATTTAGAAATCAATAAAAATAAAGATTTTCTTTAGTTATTTTTGAATTTTGATTTAATTAAAGATAATTAAATTTGAAAAAATAATTAATATAAATAGATTATTAACCATTTAAGGTTATTGGTTAATCTAATGATTTAATTAAGACAATGTTTTCTTAATTAAGAGTTTTATAATATTAAAAGTTAAGAATCATTTAATTAATTTTAAATGATTAAGTTAAATAATTCATTAAATTAATTAGTGATTAATTAAGATATTCACTTATGAGTTAATATAATTTCTTGGTGAAGTAATTAAGTGATTAATTAAAAGTGATTAATCAGGTGTAATTAAGTAAAGGATAATTACTTTATTAAAAGTAATTAGTAAATGTGATTAAGAGTTAATCACTTTAATTATTAATTAAAGACTAAATAAATAATTAGTTAAAGATTTAAATTATTTGATTAATGATAAATTAATAAAAGGATTAAGAGTAATTAATTAAGAAAGAAATTTAATTAATGAAGTAATCATTAATTAATGAAAATAATTAATTAATTGTTAATTAATAATTTAAGAATAATTAATTTATAATTAAGTTTTAATTACTAAATGTAATTAAAGGAATTAATCAAAGGTGATTAATTAAAAGTAATTAATTAAATATGATTAATTAAAAATAATTAATCAAGTGTGGTTTATTAAAAGTGATTAATCAGGTATGATTAAAGGATAATTAAGGAATACTTATCAGGATAATTAAAGAATAATTAATCAAGTATGATTAATTTTTAAAGGTAATTAAGAAATAATTACTTGGTATAATTTGAAAGTAATTAATCAGAATGATTAATTAGTATGGTAATTAAGTAATAATTACTTAAAGTAATTAAGTGATAATTAATCAGGGAAGATCAATTGAAGTGGATAATTAAGTGATGTTAGTTAATTAATTTGTAATTAATTAATGAATAAGAAGTTGGATTGAAGATAATCCAAGTGTTTAAGTAAGGATTAATTTAATTTAAGGATTAATTGAATTAATCAAGTTTGAATCAAACTTGTTTATGAATGATTAATGATTGGATGATATATATCATTGGATGAGTTAATGATATTGGTTGTTGTTGGATGACATTGATTGATGGGTAATGATGTGAATATGTTATATCTGAGATGTGTCTTATATGCTGTTTTTGATATGTATAGATGCATGTGATAATAGATGCTTATCTATCTGTGTTGTGAATACATCCATTTATGTTAAAGGATATTTCTAAATATCTATTGTTTAAATCCCGTAAGAATAACTTGGACATTAAATGGTGTTTGGTTTCGATGAGACCGGGATCGGGTTTCCATATTTGGATATCCGAAAACCACATCGATTCCAATTAAACGTTAGGTCGTTAATCCAAGTGGAGCAAGTGAAGACTCGAGGTGTAAGGGCTATACGTCAGTATAACTCTGTGGGTGATTCCGTAATGAGTTTGACGGAATAGTGCTTATAGATTCGAGATGGAGAATCAGAGTGCAAGGGCTATGGTCGTTGACTCTGAGGGTGATTCCAAAATGAGTGCAACGAGATAGTGCCTTCGATTTCGTTCGAACCCGGAACGAACTTGTATGGATTGAATGCTTTCAGCACATCGTCAGGTGGACGATGAGCATTCTAAGATAATTGGTCCTATAAAGGTAATCGCAGCCTCAAGCCTCATCAACCGGGAATGGCTAAAACAGGGGAGGTGCAGCAAGGCTTCGTGGGTAGCTCCCACTGGAGAGCAAGATACATCCCTGTCTAGATGTCGCTTTATATTTCGGCTTTGTGGGCAGTTGGAACTGCAGCCAACTGCGGGGTGGTCTTGTTCGGGACTGTTCGGTAAGGAATGATGTCGGCCTTGTGTTGCAGGGGAGTGGGAGTACTCCTCGGTATGGTGATCTAGGCCACGTACTGTGACGGGCGGTACCCCAGTAGCCCTGCCATTGATGGAAGCCCATTTTCCCTACGAGACCCTACAGTTTTGTTTGTATTACCCACTTTTGTGGCTAGTAGCTTGAATTTAATAGATGTAACAATTTCGGCTATTTCATATTTATTCGAAAACACTAGACACTATTATAATATCACTGGGTTTCCTATCAAATGTTTTGGTTAGCGTAAGGTAAAAACTCTTCCATGTTTATGTGTGGGAAGTCTTACGTGATACCTTTTGTTTTCAAAGGATTTTCTAAAGTTAAGCAATCTTAAACCGTTTACTCACACCAAACCCCTGTCTGACCCGAGTGTTTATTTTCTGTTTAATTAAACTCTTGGGTACTCAAATTATATATGAGTAGTCAAGTGATTCAGGTTATCTCTTGACGAAATCTGGAGGAGCTTTGGAGCAGGAGGCTTCAGCGTGTAGATATATGGTTAGAGTTTCCGCTGTGTGTTATTTTGTGTTGTTATTCTGTGATGATGTTCTTGTATTGTATTAGACAGAAGTATTATAACTGTCTAAATTGAGATGTTTAGTTGTGTACTCTGATGTATATGATACTATGTATATGTTCTATATTATATTTAAATCGTTCCGCTGTGAGATTCTGATGTGTTGTTTCTTTTTCTTCTCTTTCTTTTCTTCTTCTATCCCTTTCTTTCTTAATTAGCGATGCGATTTTCTGGGGGTGGAAAGTCGGGTCGCTACATTTAGCTTGGCCTGAGCAAGCCCTGCGGCTTCGAGCCTTCCAGATAACTCCTCTACCTGCTCGAGATCCGCTCTCCGAACCTCATCCACCGTTGCGATGGCCGTGTCAATTCGTTTCTTGCAAGCAGCCTCCATCTTTTGCAATTCTGCCTTGCTAGCCTCTTCCATTGTTTTCTTTAGTCGTCTGGAGGCCGCCTCATGCTGGGAGATCTGAATGGCCTGATCGGCAAGCTGTTTGGCCTGATCGGAAACCATTAGCCGCAACCGAATGTTAGCACTTCCGATTTCCTCTCCAGCCTTGACCAGTCGGGCGTGATGCCCCATCAACTTCTTGGTCTCCTCAGCCACCCGATCGATGTTTGCCTTGGCCTCATCCCCCATAGTCACAATCCGAGTGGTCAACAAGTCGAGATCCAAAGACTTAGCCTCATCAAGCACCCTTACCATAGGATTGCGAGGTAGGAGGTGCTCACCGGTAACCTCATCGAAGGAAATATCATGAGAACTCGGGTCCAGATCCGGATGACCCGCAAATGGGTTACGAGCCAAGCCGGGACGATCAACATGAGTAATGGTAGGATTCTCTGATGGATGTAGTGATGGTGTGGACTCAGTATCCTCCCCCGTGATTTCATGAATAGGTTGGGTTGGGTGCTGAGGTCCAAGTGAAGGTTCGAACATGGAACGCCTCCTCTTTCTCTTTTGAATATCCTCTTCAATGACTCCGAGAAGAGGACGGTAGCCGACTACGCCCTCGGAACGGTCAGTCGAGGGCTTCGGTTTAGCAGAAGCTTTGAGGAGTTTGAATTGCTCGAGGCGGTGCCGAATGTCTGATGTCTTGGATGCCTTACCCGTTCCTGGAATAAAAACCAAGTGTTACAAGCATGCATGAGACTATAATCCAAGAAACATGTGAAGTTAAAAGAGGAGTCAAAAATTCACCTTGAACCGCCGGAGTTGCCCTAGCTGAAATGCTCTCAGAAGATGGACTGGCACCAGTCCCGGCCTTATCAGATTTCTTCGGTTTCTCCACCAAGGCCGACCCTTCCTCCAACCCCTCAAAGGCTTGGCGAAAAGCATCATCCATCCACTCTTGAATCTCACCTGCTTGCCTAGAGGTCAAGGCACCAACGCCACTACCACTCTGTCTGTCGCCACCATTACCACCATCGCCTTCTCCATCACCTCCGCTCTCCTCCTTGCCTCTTTCCTCCTCTCCACTTTCCTCCTTCGGAACATCTGGGCATGTGCTGGGAGAGGGTCCATCAGATTTTTTGAGATTCATCCCCCCGACGACTGAAGGTATCAAGAAGGGTTTCCTCTTGCTGCTCTTTGTCGTGGCCCATCCTTTGGCTTTGGCAGCTCTTTCCTCAGCCCTATCCCTATGCTTGACCACAGACTGATGTGGTAGAATCAAGTTGTGTCCCAGGAGAGTGGCATTCCTGATTAGGTAAGAAGCTGACCTATCCCTTCCCGTAATGGCCTCTATCTCCGCGGCCATCTGAACCAGGTGATCATTCTCCACGACCACAAAGCCACCTGTCGCTAGCAAGAAATAAAAGCACATAAAAAGAAGCATCTCAGTCAGAACGGAAATTATAAATAAGCTTCAACTTACAGCCAGAGGTGAAGCGGTGGATCGAAACGGTGTCATCCTGGACGAAGAACCACTCCTTCTTAAACATGGTGAACTTTGAATACAAGTCCAAGACCGGCTTGAAGGACACGGCCGATTCCAAGCTGATGTATGGAGACCCCTTCTTGTAACCTCTCAAGTTATATAGATACCGAATCTCCCGGTTAGAAGGGGGCGCCCGTACTTTCTCTAGAAAATCACGAATAGGCACACCAAGATAGCGTAGAAGTTGGGCTGGAGCTGGAAAGGGGCCACCTTCAAATAGGTGACGAAGCTAACTATCCAAGCATTGATTGGAGGAATGGCCCCAAACATGCAGTGGTACCTACTATAAGCGAAGTATCCTTCAGGGGGATTATATGGCATGACCCTCTTCCCTGGCAACAACATGCATGCTCTATCAATCCCAAAGGAGCGGGAGATAACATCAAGCTGCTCCTCTCTGAGAGAGCTAGGAAAGCAGTCAGGCGGAGAAATCAGAAGCTCTTGGGGACCATAACCATCTACTAGCGATCTCGGGGTGGGTCCACGACGTTTCGGTCCTAGCTGAGCTGGGGGCACTAAAGCAGACTCTCCTTCGTCCTTGGATTTCCACTTATCTGATTGAGTTTCCACTTTATGAGACATTTATCTGCAACACAAGAAAGTATATCGTTAAAACGGAAGGTATAAACATGCAAGTATATGTAGTCCGGAATTTCACTCGTAATTTAAAACATTAAAGTTCAAGTATATAAGGTTCATTCGACGCTCAAACCCCCAAGTCTCGTTCGGCAATTCAAAAATGAAAATTCATTCGGTATTCGAACCCCGTGTTTCATTCGGTAGCCCATCATAAGAACTCATTCGGCAGAAGAAAACTCACCTGGTCCGGCAGTTAGGTTTGATTCGGCACTTGGTTGATTCGGTATTTGATTGATTCGGCACTTGGTTGATTCGGCATTTGGTTGATCCGGTACTCGATTGATTCGGCTATCTCAAAACGATAAAGGAATAACGAAGGCCTAACACCCCTATTTATAAATGAATGCAGGATGACCGGACCGGGTGATTCGGCACATATGACCGGATGGAAACATCCAAGTTAAAACAAAGTACGCCATCTGCATGCACATGCCCTACTTTGGAGGGCAAGTGTTGGGTGTGTTTCGACCGGTCCTATACCATCGAACCAACCATCACCCCCTACATAGCCAAACCAAACTTCATCCACTCACCACCGGACCAAGTCCCACCGAATCAACCACCACCGGACCAAGCTACGTCCCCATCACCGAACCATCCTGCTCCATCCACCGCCGAACCATCCTGCTCCAAGTGTCTACCGAACCAAATCAAAGTATCACCACCGGACCAGAAGCAAGGGAGGCCACCACCGGACCAACCTCTACCGGACCAATCCACTTCCATGCATCACCGAACCAAGGCTTTTCCGAACCAACGTTGCCAGGCTAGATAGCATCAGCCCAGGCCCACCAGCAGCTATATACATCCATGACCCCTACCCCCAGCCTCACTCTATAAATAGAGGGGCAGGGGTACAACAATGGCAGACAAGTTTGAGAGCTCAGGCACGGATAGAACTTTCAAAGAACTTTTAGTTACTTGTAATCAAAGCTTTGTACTTGTAATCCGAATAGAAAAGGAGAATAAAAAATAAAGTGGACGTAGGCACATTCTGGCCGAACCACTATAAATATGTGTGTCTTTTACAGTTTAGTCCATCTATTTATATATTCGCATACATCACCCAAATCGCTAAGAAACATATATAATCAACTTAATCATACGACTTGGAGGTGTTTGCCCATTTTTTGTGCAAACAATAAGCATAACAAATTCAACTATATATTGTGACAATTCTAGTGCTATTAACTTGTCTAAAAATCCTGTTAATCATTCACGAACAAACCATATTGACATTCATCATCATTTTCATTGTGATAATGTTGAAAAAGGAACGATAAATTTGGATTTTGTTTCTTATGAAAATCAATTGGCTGATATTTTTACAAAACCTCTTTTAGAAAATGTTTTTATCAAATTTAGACGAGAGCTTGGTATCGTCTCGCTTAAAAATTTATGAAATCTTTGTATGAGCTATTAATGTCTCTGGTTAACTTACAATACTCCTATCTCTTAACATTCAAAACAAACTCTTTTAGAACCTCTTATTTCTTTTGTTTTAAAATCTATTTATATTATTGTTCCAAACATCTCAGCCACCACTTATTAACTTACATTATATTTTTATACTTTTCAATATCTTTTATAAACTCATTCCGTTCTCTTTTTACCAAAAGCTTTATTACTATGGATTTCAACATGCTTATTCTCTTTTTCACCATGGCTTCAAACAAGAACAACTTTGAAAACTCACCTTCATCGTATTTTACATCTTCCTAAGAAATACTTGCTACTCCAACACCACGTGAACCGGCTAGACCTAATCCTTCATATGAACCATCTGGTTATACTCTAGAAAGGAAGAAATCTCGACGATTTCTTTTCTTCGGTTCTCCATCAATTAAAGAAAAAATAGCCAAGATTCATCATTACCAGAAAGAACAGTTGGATTTGCAATGGGAAATGTATTACGAACAGAAAGTTAATGCCAAACGACTTAGTTCCATTGAACAAGTGGCATTAAAATTCTACAGTACATCTCCAAAGAAAGATGTAGTTCAACCTTCAGCTTCGAATCCATGAGAGCCTAGTCCACAGCGTCCTTCGGTTTCTCCAAACTCTTGGGAACGTCAACCCTATTGGTCTCCATTGCAACCATACACGGAGATAACCAAAATTAAACCGGAAGATTGCAAGACTCTAAGTGATTCGAACTATTGCTTTCATTTATTTATATTTGTTTTGAATGATCATAATTGTATTCTCTATATCATTCAAATAATAATAATAAATTTATTTTTATTTTCATTTTTTTCTATGGTCTGAAATATGTTTTGGCATACTTTTCAGACGTTTGAATTAGATATTTCAGACGTCTGAATATTGTCGTAGAAGAAAATTTTCTTCAGATTCAGATGTCTGAATCTCCAAAATCAAACGTCTGAATATAGGCCAAAGTGAACTAAATCCTTTCTGACTCGATTTTCTTCAATTCAGATGTCTGAAATGCATATTTCAGATGTCTGAAATCTTTTGGTTATTCAAATTTGAGTTGCTTTTTGCACGTTTTCCTATGAAACTACCCGTTTTCAACCCCTGCCTTTCTTTTTTCCTCTTTCTTCATCTTCTTTTTCAGCCTATTCCTCCATTAAAAATCAAAACTTCTTCCATATATCCACTAATGGCTCCAAAACAAAAAAGATCAAGGCCATCTACTTCGTCGTCTACTCCAAATGTCGATCAATGGCTATGGAATGAGCAAGCAAGACAACGTTTTGCACAAATGAGTAGATCTCAGTTCTTTCCGGGTGCTTTTATCAAATTTGTAGAATTCGACGCTTATCGGATTCAACAAATTGTAAGATCAAATGGGTTAGAATCTCTTGTCTTTTATGCTGCTAATAATACTAAAATCAATCATCTTTTGGTTAAGCTATTTTATGCTAATATGAATTTGGACCATCATAATCCTCATAATCGCAACGATTTCATTTGGACATTAGTTTGTGGTGTTAAAATTTATCTACCCCTTGCTTGACTTGGTGATATACTTCAATATCAACGGGGACTGATTTGGATGAAATTGATGTTTCTTTAAACTTGGATGATAGAGACGAGGTCTCACACCAATATTTTGAATGATGACATAACTAGACTTACTTCCATTCAACTCCGCCCACAAGCTCGTATCCTCCATAGAGCTTTGATTCTCTCCGTCATTCCTCGGATAGGAAATTATGAAGTTGTTAACAAAAGAAACTTCCAAGCCTTTTATGCTATCTATTCCGGTCAATCCATCAATTGGGCTCAAGTGATTTTGGAAGAATTCATGGATGTTAATCGTCGAAGGCTCTATAAGACCTTTCATTGTGGTGCTTATATAATGAAGATTCTACAAAACTTTAGCATTTCTTTCCCTGATTCCGAATTCACAGCTACCAAAGAGCTTGGATCAAAGTCTTTGGGTCTTATAGGTTTGCTAAAACTGTTATAATCATTATATAAAATGCTATGTGTATATTAAACCATCTTTACAGGAGATTTATTGCAGATTCATCTACAGATGTCTAAAGCTGTATATTATGTGACTAGAGTCTGTATATTACTTAGAAAATTTGTTAAAATCTCTCCTTAAATGATATATATATATATAGACACACACACACACACACATGCACACACATGCTCATACATGCACAAAACATCAAACTCAGACGTCTGAAACCATTCATTCAGACGTCTAAGTGCTGAAATAAGAATAATGTTTTCACAATATTCAGATGTCTGAACTAAAATATTCAGACGTTTAAATGAGGCCAAAAATAGCCTATTTCTTTGCTGTTTAGGCTTCAATCAAATTCAGAAGTCTGAAACTTTTTATTCAGACGTTTGAATATCCCCAACTGCTATATTCTTGAAAAGTCACTTCTCTTTACGAAGAGAAACATTTTTTAAATCAACAGTTGTATCCGTTTTTTCAATATAACTTTTCATTTAAAGATGCAACTCCTTATATACTATATATAGATTACAGAATTCAACAAACAATTCATCGAATTTACTTTTAGCACTCTTGAATTCTCATCTATTCTCAAACTTTCAAATTACACTCAAATTACTTACATACTTCAATATTTGATCAATTTATCTTCCACGTTTCTCAAAGCACATCACTATATATCATTAAGGAGAAGATTATAGGAAGATTGTACTCAATTGACTTATCAGTGTTATTTAAGAACACACTACAGTCAGATACCTTTGTTATTTGTATTGAAGTCCTATTCGGTTTCTTAGGCAGGTGAAGTCCTGTTCGGTTGCTCAGGCAGTGTAAACCTGTTCCTCTAGGTTAAGTGAGGGTTGTTGTAGTTGAAATTCCAGAAGGAGTCTGGGACAGGACGTAGAATGGGAAGTTCGAACCAATATAAAAATTCCTGGTGTGCTTGTTTTATTTTTTATTTACTTTGCTATTATCATCTGTTTCCGCATTTAGATTTAGTTATATTCCATTTTAGTCGATCCTTAATAATAACTTGCATTATTAGTAACTTTCAAAAACGACCTCGAAGTTTGGCATATATTTCATTTCAAGAATGGGTTGCCAACCATGATCAAAACCAACCCCAACCTCGTCAACATGTTCAACATGTTCAACCTATTGCTCCACCCTCTGAAGAAGAAGACGATGATGAAAAAGTGGTTCTTTCTCCTGAAACTAGCTCAAAAAATGCTTTGGTCACTCTCTCCCAGAACCAAGCTAAGCTTAGAACCCGAATGGTCAATCTTGAAAAGAAAACTGAAAAACGATTTAATTCCATTCGTCGCTTTCTCAAAAAAAATTGGGAACGTATTGGATGCTCCACCTCATCATCTACCGAAGCTTTCAATTCCGCTCCATTTCAATGGTCATCAAGCTCGAGGAACAACAATGTTAATGAAGATGATAATGATGATGATGATGATGAATGCAGTGATTCCAGTCCTAGATTTTAAATTCCTTTGGTATTAACTGGTTTGTTTTGAACTCTTTCGTTTTTTATTTTTTTCTATTTCTGTCACAAACTCCCATATTATCTGATTGTATTGTATTATGTTTTGAATACTCTACTCTGCTTTGTCATCTATTAATACTTTCCTTTTATGCGATGCCAAGGGGGGGAGAAGGAGTTGATATAGTCTATTTATTCTAACTTGCTTTTTGACAGGGGAGCTTTTAGAAAAAGGAAAAATATATTGCTCGTATTATATTTATATAGTTGTCATCGTCAAAAAGGGGGAAGAATGTTGAAACTTCGTCTACGATGTTTCATACTTATGATATTTTGACTACGACAACTATATACGTTGATTTTTTATACTAACTTGATTTTTGCAGGAATATTTACAAGACCGAATTCAAATAAGCTTCATACTATACATATGTTTTGTATTGAGTCTTTGTCTAGAGTTAAAATGATGTCAAAATCTCTCTTTTTGGATATAAATGTCGACACGTGCACATACAAACATTTAGAGCATATTTGCATTTTCAGGTCAAATTCAGATGTCCGAATATGGAATCAAAAATGCTTTTCCAAACAATATTCAGACATCTGAATTGGTATTTTCAGACGTCTGAATCAGGTCAAAAAGACCTATTTCCTTTTTGATTTGCACGTGAACGATTTCAGAAGTCTGAACTCTATTTTCCAGACGTCTGAATTCCTATAACGGCTATATTTTTGAACAAACATTTCTCTTCCATAAAGAGATACGACTTTTAATCAATAGGTATGACCATATATTTTCATGATAACTATTCACGAACAATTGCACCTTTTTATAGTCTATATAAACATGTTATAATCATCAGTTCGATTCACGAAATCAATCCAACTCTTTCTATTCTTAATCTACTTTGATTCTAACACTCTTGTGCATTCAAATTCATACAAAATCATTCATTTTCTTCCATATTCTTGACACACACACACACAAATATATATATATATATCGAAAGGAGAAGATTATATGAAGGTTGTACTATCAAAAGACAAATCTGTGTTATCAAGAACACACTGTGTCAAATACTCTCTGTATAAGTGGAAGTCCTGTTCTGCTGTTCAGGCAAATGAAGTCCTCTTCAGCTGTTGAGGCATCGAAATCCTATTCTGTTGTTCAGGTGTTGTAAACCTATTCCTCTGTGTTAAGTGATGATTGTTGTTAGTGAAATTCCAGAAGGAGTCTGAGACTGGACGTAGAACAGGAAGTTTGAACCAGTATAAAAATTCCTGGTGTGCTTGTTTTATTTTATTTTACATTGCTATAGTATCTTAGTTTATTTCCGCATTAGTTTAGTATAATTCCATATAGTACAATCCGCACTGTCTTTTTAAGCCCTTCTTGCTCAATCTAGTATCCATTATTCTAGAACCCACCACATTCCTCATTCTACAGATTTCTCCTTTATCGAGCTGCTATATTCGGTACTTACTCCCATCACGAGTCACAAACTAAAGATACATAACTTTCATGATGTTGTTACATCGCCATCTAACTATGAAACGAACGAGCTAACATCTCCACATGATCTGCAGAACCTAAACAATAGTCCTTAGAAGTTCCAACTTCCTACCCTATACCATGATAACTCGGTACCGAGTTATACACTTAGCCAACCAATGGCTAGTTCTTCTTCCATGCATCTAGTACTCTTCTTCTGCACTTTGGACCTCGACCCATCTATTCTAGATAACTCATCATCAATCCAAAGCTCCACCTTCAGGTCCTGGAGAGAACTCAATATTGTCTTCAACCCTTAGCCCAATCACTTGCTTCAAGCTATGAACCATCTCCTTTAGCCAAGCCCTATTCAGCATGATAACCACCGAGTCATCTCTATAAGTCAATACTGACTTTGGCTCTTATCTTCATTTGAGATGTGACTTTTCATGAAGGCTTTTAGTATGCTTCATAGCCCCACCTCCAAGTTTCGTGCAATTCTCACCAACTTTGCCTTTGATTTGCCCAATTCTCCAACCTATCTTCATATGCATCCAAAACAAACAAACAACATCAAAGCACAACATATAAATAAGAATAACATGCTCACATCCAATCACATGGGCGATAAATGGAATTATAGCAACTAAATAAATTCAAATCAAAATCTAAGCAATCGATCAACAAATGGGTACAAATAAGATGAATCATAAGGCAATTTCTAAACAATCATGTTATATGTCATCGATATAAATTCTAACATATGTCAAAATGTTATTTAAAGTTAGAAAGTAATTTTTAGATTAAAAACGATGTTAAAACCTATAATTCTTCCACATAAACATGCATAAGATAGTAAGAGGTTATAAACCACTCAACGATTACCAAATTTAACCAACTTGAATGTAGATCCAATCCAAAAAAGAAATGAAAAGCACTTACAATGAAACAATTTGATGATCTTTAGCTTCTAATGTAGGATCTATTCTCTAATCCAAAATCTAGTTTGATCTAGAGAAATTTTTTAATGAATTAAGATAGATTAAGGGCTAATCAGGGATTAGATCTGAATTGAAATGACAAGGAAAGTTCTAATTTGACTTCTATAGCCCCTGTTTATAGTGGTTCTCAAATTATACTAATGTGCTTAATTATTCGCACACTAATTCTGGCAAGCACCTATTAAAACATAAAATAGGAATAACTTCCTGATTGTACGTTTATTTTTCACTTAGGATGACCCTACGGAATGGGAAACCATAATCTTGAAGCAATGGAGCTGGTTTGAGACCTTAATTCAACCCCTACCAAAATTTATATCCCAAACAAAATATTTCAAAAATAAAATCGAAACATAGAAATTCGAGAAAATCCGTAGGTGTTCAAATTGTCTCTAAGAGTCATGTCCTAAAATTATATATTCATATGATCTCACACAAA
Organism: Allium cepa; assembly: GCA_030765085.1. Taxonomy (NCBI): domain Eukaryota; kingdom Viridiplantae; phylum Streptophyta; class Magnoliopsida; order Asparagales; family Amaryllidaceae; genus Allium; species Allium cepa. The sequence goes on from CM060937.1 coordinate 311,770,567, forward strand.
TAAAATAATAATATTTTATGACCCTCCGATACGTCAAATATGGGTCGTTACAAAGGATACGATCACGGTCAAAGAATTGACAGCGTCTAGAATTAAATGCTTGGAATCATGCGACAGATTCATTAATTCTCAGTGACAATAACCATTGAGGGAAGTAGGCTGGAGGCAACCGAACGAATTGCTTGGAATACCTAGCCGCTCGACAAATGCTCAGATTCATCATCCAAAGTAATCAGCCCTGCAGATTCGGGCACATACATCAATCCTTGGTCAAAGTGAATTCAAATAAGTTCAAATAGAAGTAGCCTCAAAGTTAACTCAATTAAGTTACACTACAGTTCTGTAGAGCCAAATAGAGTGTTTTTGCAATTGAAACAGGGCTAAGTATTAAAATACGCTAAAATAGCTACAGGAATCTTATTTACATGCACATAATTGTGGTAAACAAGCACATCACATAAAAACAAAAGTGTTTAATATAGGAAATTGAAAGGCATGCAATCATATTGTATATGTTTGCGCCAAAAACAGTCACAAACACCCAGTTTATGTGAAAGCACCAATTACCGAAAACAATATCCAATTAGAAGAATAAGCATGTATATCACAGAATAAATAGCAGAAAAAGTAAAGGAACACATGAATTTTTTAGTGGTTCAACAAACTTCGACCTACATCCACTCCAATAATCTTGTATTTATACTATAAGATTATAAGTACATTTTTTTTTCTTTAGAAAATTAATAGAGGAAGAGATAAGAAGTGATGTTTTGACCATTTTTGGTGCAAACAATATACAGATGCAGTTATATATAAGCGGGCATGGTATATAAAATGTAGGATAAGTACACAAGAGATTACAATAATAAAGCTAATCTTTTATTACTACTAAATTTTTTATGTACATGATAAATAGTGCGGGCCTGATCAACACAATCTTGGACTGTTTAAAGCAAAATGAAAAATATAGTAACAAAACGATAAAAGACAAAAACAAAAATGCTTAGCTAACGCAGACCAATGAGTCTTCACTTCACGCCTCCATGGTTGCCTTTACCGGTCTTTCCTGGACGGGGCATCAGCTTCTCTCCCTTTCACTACACTAGAAAAGGCCTTTCGTTGCATTGAAAAAATGCTGCCAAAACATTTAGTAGCATTTCAGTAAAAGTTGATACACCACATGCAACTAAAAGTGTAAAACTTTTTGTATCGTTATAGTAAACGCTACCAAAACATGACCTATTGTAGGATTTTAGAAACACTAACAGACTTTAAGTAGCATGTCGTATTGTAGTGTTTACCAAAAAACTGCTAAAAGTTTTGTTAGCCTTTTTTCGACGCTACAAAAGTCATATCTTAGCTGTTAACATTTATTTCCATAGCGTTTTTAAAACCCTACTAAAATTTATTAACTATTTTATAGCATACTGTACACGCTCCCATTTATTGGCTTGTACTATTTCGAGCCATTACTCATATAATAATCTTTTTACAACTAGCAATCAATTATATAATCATCGTATTCAAACCAACAATCAATCATTCAATCACACAATCATCATATTCAAACAATTAAAAAAACACGTTAACCACATAATCAAATATAATGTCCATAACCATTTCGATAATTGTTTTCTGACAAACCGACAAAATTCACATAAAATCCATAATCATTCATAAACAAGTTTACACAACGAGTATTAACAAAATTTTATAGTAAATATAATAATTAAAGTCATGTTCATTACTTGATTACCCACAATTCTTCGTTGCAGCTGGTCATTACTCCTAAAAAGCTAATTACCTGTAGACATGTTTAACGATCAACAGATGATTATTAAACCGTTTTGCATATTTAAAGTATATCAAACTCCATAGTTAAACTTTTATCAAATTTAGTTTATTCTTATTAATATTATAAACTTTTTAATTTTTATAATACTTAGTTAATTTTTATTAATGTATTTAAAGTTTATAAAATTAGTTAATTTTTTCAAACTATTGTTTATTTTTATTAAACTTAAAATGGCATAACTTATATTTTAATTAACTTAAACTTATAAATTATCTGAAACTTAAACTCTATTAGCTTAGTTAATTTTTATAAATTATCTCAAACTTATCAAAAAATTCATAAACTTAGTCAATTTATTATTATTATTATTATTACAAACTTAGTTAATTTTATAAACTTGTTTAATTTTTATAAAAATTAGTTAACTTAGTTTTTTATATTATTGTTATTATTGTTATTAATTATAAAACTTAGTTGACTTAGTTAAATTTTTTTTGAAATGGTACTTTTATATACAATAAATCACTGTAACAAACATATCACATGTCAATAAACATTCGAACACGCTACGCAAGTTTCAAACTTGTGACCTCTCGCACCAAAGCCAAATTACTTAACCATTGGGACAATGGTACTTGTCGACTTAGTTAATTTTTTATTATCATTATCATTATCATTATTATTAAATATAAAAATTAGTTAAATTTCATAAACATGTTTAGTTTTCATAAAACTTAGTAAATTTATTCAAACTATTGTTTACTACTACTACTATTATCTTAGTTAATTTTTATAAAAAAATTATTAATATTAATGTTAATATTAATACTAATATTATTATTATAATAAACTTGTTAATTTTTGTAAAACGTAGTTATTTTATTCAAACTATTGTCGTTTTTTATTATTATCATTATCATAAACATAGTTAATTTCTACAAACTTGTAATACATACAATGATTAATGTGCAAAATATTTCATAACATATACAGTGATTAAGGGTGCAAATTATTATTTGTACGTACAATGACTAAGTGTGCAAATTATTATTAGTACGTAATAATTCATAGGTGATTTATTAAGAGTATACATACCGATGGTAAAAACTTGCATACTTAACAAATAAAAGGAGCCATATTGCCATATTTATTGACAAAAAAATCGTATGAAAAATAACAAAAGGTGTATCTAATAATAAGGTGGAAAATGACGCACATCTGATAACAGAAGATGAAAGTCGCGATGCAGGGAAACAAACAGGGATTAATAGTGAACGACTCTTGAATCACAATCATAATGTATAGGTCCATAATTCCGATTATAGCAAAAGGAGAGAACAAGATAAAAATTACCAACAACAAAGAGCCGTCCGAACCAGAAATCCCATATAATGAGCAAAACTCGGATCCCAATTCCGAATCAGACCAATCTACGACCTGTAGAAAAATAAATAAAACAGAAGGACAATCCCCTCTCACAAACTTTGTAAGTGGAGGTAGAATGATGAGGAAATAAGAGGACTGACCTAGTAAATAATAGAAGATTGACACGGATTGGTAAGTAGAAGAAATGAGGTATTTGTCACATACTGAAGGTTGCTTTCACTTCCTTTGTATAGAAGCCCACCTGTAATATCAATATTTTTATCGATTTTGTAGTGTAACCCATTTTAAATTATGTACTAATTTGTAGTAATGAGTTGTACTCCCCCACCTTACCAACTATACTTTTTGATTTTAGCAAAAGTACTGCTCCTAACGAATTCAAAATTTTAAAATCTTTAATGGATGATTATTGTTGAAAAGCTTGAAAGTGGTAAGGATGTACGCATTAAATAGCTTGGATAATGTTAACATTTGCACATAAACTAGAAATGAATTAATAAATAATAGTAATGATAAGAAAAATATAGGACACAAATTGAACCCTTTTAGATTGTAAATAATGTACGAGGTCTAAATGGCGACCCACCTTAGTAATTCAGTAAGTGCATATAGATCTCATTTAGTAAGTGCAGAGATAAGAAGAAAATACTACGTGAAAGAAAAATAATTGGTTATTGGTTGCAAATAAAAATAGCACATAAAATTTTTTTAGCCAAATTCTTAAACACATGACAAAACAGAAGTGAAATATTGGGAGAACAAAGTAAGGAAAATAACTTATCAAACAATATTTGGAAAATAGAATCTTGAATCTCTAATAGTAACAGGATCAACAAACCAATGCAAGTTCATTGATGTTATGCAATTGTACTAAAGTGTAGCTGGAATTTATCCAAACTGAAGACACCAAATTCATGGATTGAATCGAACAAACATTTCCATACTGCCTTAATATACTTAAGTAAGTGTCAAAAAATTTCAGACTAAAGATCCACCAGTAACATACACACATATTTGTTATTATCATCATCATGATTATTATTATTATTAATGTTGCCATAACTAACTCTTGCACCTGTGTGTTTCTGTATAGGCTCAACCGGCCTTTGCACACAAACATTTCTTCCTTCCAAAAACCAAAAGGAGAATCAAGTGGCTGAGATGTCAAAAACTATCTTTTCCTATATTTGCAAATAGTTTGAATAGTACTTATTTTTGCTAATAGTTATCCAAATTGGTATAAATAAGTGAAAAAGTTCAGAAGCACAGCAGAGTTTATCATTATGGGGGAACTACAACATTCAAGTAAGAAAGAATTGTATCACGTAGAGTACAAGAGAAGTGCAGAGAAAAGTGATAGAAATACCTGACCAAGCATTGTAGCTTTTGCTTTAGTTCCACCCACTCCCCAGCCAGCAAAGTCTAACCAATCAATCATAGTTGTGTGTGAGTCTATACCAACCACACTGTCAGGGCAAAGCAGCCTTTCCTTGTTAAAATAACCTTTCCCAGGTATTAAAGATTTACCTGCAACTTACAAGTTGTTATTTTATCATTGCAAATTGTCTGTAAAATTGTTGTTTCAATTTTGACTAAACTGATTTTTCTTAAAATAAAATCTACAGTGAAATAATTATCAGGTGGACAATACAAGATCTCGATGGAACAACAGGCATGTTACGAAATGCACTGGCTCATTATTTGAAAAAGCTAAATCTCTCCTTGTTGTATTTGAAAAAGCTAAATGTCTCCTTGTTGCATTCGAAATTTAAGTTCCATGTTAATTTGAATTTTATTTTCTAATCTTGCTACATCCACTTGAACTGAGCGGTCTATAACTAGATCCAAAGGAACCTACAATACATTATTCGTTTATTTCCATTGTAGTATATAATATAACATCCATCTCAAGCTAAAGGACCTTATTTTCTTCTAGAAGTATATAGATGAAAACAATTTTTACTTATACATTACTTTCGGAGAAAAACATCAATGGTGCAAATAAGTGACAATTGAATGTGTAGTTATTATTTTCGATCTTTTTTTTTCAGGTCCAAAGAAATAAGAGTTTGCTTGTAGATTTGAGAAAGTATGCACTATATCCACCACACATTTTGTTGCCAATAAATTATTAGTAGCCTTTTGTTATTATTAAATTAGATACAATATCAATGGCTAAAACGTAGGGAGGAATTTTTGTCGAATTCTAGCTAATACAAATAAGAGCGTAAGATTTTGTTATTACTGTACATCCTATTATTTATATAATGTAGAAAGAATTCGATGTGGATTGATGTCAAATATAAGGTACATGGAAAAAAAATTGTTGGTATTCTTGCATCTTTTCGTGACTCGTGCATTTATTTATAGCCCAGATACTAATAACCTACCAATGGATTAATTTTATTTGAATCACCACCAAGATTGTTCATGGAATCTCACATGACAGTAAGATCAACAACCGTTGCAACTCCTATGAAAACCTATTAACAAAAAAATAAATATTAAATCGAAACTAGTTAGGAATTTGATCAGACAAAGAAAAGTTCTTTGAGGTGTTTTTTGGTCAGTATCAAACAACAGGGTTAATTCAATTAATTAATCAGCAACAGAAATAAATATTACTAGTACACTAGCAAGGGACATTCATAAGACTATGAATATTTGAAATAAATATCATTTTAGGATGTTCGAGATACTCTTATTTAATGGTTTTTTATTATGTGCATATAATTTATAGGGGAAACTTATTTATGCTTATGACCATTACTGCATTTAGATAACTTTTTCAACATAACATAGGAAAAGTCAAAGCCTTTTATACTTTGAATGAAACCGGATATGACAAGACTGAATTCACAGTAGATTGGCCACCTTCGTAGTTTTCCAATTGCAAAGAACCTTCATCCATATCTATGGATAACAAGTAATCAAATCCATTATCCAAAATGTAGCCACTGATTGCCTTTTTCTATATTTGTTTTATATATTTGTTATAGTAACTTTCTTCAATTGTTTGGAAAATTGAAATAAAAGGAATATTATTTCTCGGTATTTCTTTCGATTCTCCTTTTATTTTATGATTGATGAAATTTTAACAGAAAAAAGTGTATCAGTGGTAATAGGAAAAAACAACTATACCTGGCACTACTAATATCACTCTAAATCTAGCAATCCTTTCACGGAAAATATTATAGCTAATATCACTCTAAAAATATAACTATATTACTCGAGACTTGATTCATACATAACAATCAAAATAATCAATACATGCCAAAAGAATATATTATGATTTCACTTGAAAACTTATTGCCAACTAATTGATCAAACTGTTAACATATTGAATTAGAATTATTTAATGACTGAATGATCCATCTAGTGAAATATTAACAAACCATGACTGCAAGGGATTAACACATTGAAGTTAAATCAAAGGACATTTAACTACTGTACATCAATATTGAACAGGGATTCCTATAAATTAACAAGTTTAGACAAAAGATGTCCTTCGATCTAATTGTATCAATAAACATAGTGTTTTGCTTCTCCATAACATTTTTCGTAATGGTTCTATTCAAATCTAATGAAATCATGTAGAACTACATATAGGAAGACTTAGATCAACTAAGCAAGTCAACCATAAAAATAGAATACAAAATCAATTGTTTTGTCAAGCTTAAATTTCAAAGAATTGAAGCATACAGTCCACAATGCAGGAATTCAAAACTTATCATATCTAAAGAAAAACTCAAGCAAGCTTGAACTAAATTTCAATTTGATTTGGAGTAGTATTCTCCCAACCTAAATCTTCTCTACATCTTCCTACTTCACTTGAAATCCATCACAATTTTTGATCATTGATTCAAGCAGTTTCCTTATCGAATAAGGAAGACGAATCACTTACAAAACTAGCACTTGCACCTATGTGTTTTTGTATGGGCTCAACGAGCCTTTGCACATATACATTTTTTTTCTTCAGAAACAGGCTCCTTTAGAAAAATACAAATAATGTATATTCACATATAGCCTTTACCGGTTCATCATCTGAATCATCTCGGTCAGTAGATCTACTGAAAATAAGAAGAACATAAAAAATAATGTTAAAGTTGATACCTATGCTGAGTCGGTCTAATAAGAAGCTTGTCGATGCTATTGAGATGACGATTTAGGGTTTGTGACTACAAAGGAGATGACGCTTGTCGATGCTGGTGAGTCGATCTATTACAGCCAGTAGATCGACAATGACTAATTACAGTGAAGTTTTTGGGTGCCTGGGTGAATCGACGATTTAGGTTTTCTCGTGCATTAGAGATTGATGACGATTTGATAAGGAGTAAATCGACGAAGTGGTTTTTTGAGGTGGATTAAGAAGATGGTGATTTGCGATATTTTAAGAACATTGTGAAAAAGAAATGAAAATTAACCGGTAGTTAGAGAAATTTTCACAAAAATTGTAGGCTGAGTAGGCAAAATTTCACTTCCTCCAACATACGGTAGCATTTAGCTTACAACTACTACCAATATTTTCAACTAAAAGTAGATTTTCTTGTAATGTTTGGATTCTGTACTAAGGGGAGTGCTGCCTTCAGAATGCACAAACACTCCTCTAGATCTGATGCGCACATAAATATGCATATTTTTACTTTCATATTTAATCTAATTTAATTAAATAAATGAGCATATAGGGTATTTTAACATGTTCAAACCAAAATTTCAAATGGCATCAAATCATCATTTATTCATCTTCATGTGAAGAAAAATGGTCATTTTTGTGCATATATTAATTTTGAGAATATTTATTGGCATTTTATTTTTATTTGTAGAAAAAGTGGATGGAAAATAGAAGAAGTCTTCATGTATTCATGTATGCACAAGAGAAGGAAACAAATGAAGACGGAAATAATTCATTTCATGCATCATGAAGGACCCCACCTACCCACTTACCTTGATCTAAAAGTAGGAGGTTAATGTACATGTTAGTGGAGCTTAAAGTTACATGCATACTTATGAACGATTAATTAGAAGCTAATGATAACTTGGTGGATACACTACTTCAAGGGCAATTGGGTAGTCCTAAAAAATATGATTAGAGTTTCAAAACATGTATAAATACTCCTTTTGTTTCATGTAATGAGCTCTTAGCCTCCTCTTTAGTTAGTTAGTTGCAGGGACAAATTGTAAATATAAACTCTCTTCTTCTATTTCATGGCTTCTTAGCCATTTTCTCTTATGTAATTTTCTTATATGCAATTTTAATTCATGCTATTTTATTTCATGTTCTTTTCTTTTATGTTAGTAGCCTAGATTAATTATTGCAAGTAGCTTAGCTCTCTTTTTATTTTAATTAGCTTTCATTTTCCTTTTGTTTTTTGTTTCATGCTGAACTCTACATTTGTTGATTACAAATATGAGAAGCCAAACTCGTTTAGTTTATGGGTATTGAAGCTCTCATAACTATGTAGATTCCACATTTTGCTAATCTGTGATCTTTTTTGTGTGCTTAATAACAATGTTTGTGTTATCCCGTTTTTTGGAAAAAAGCCGTGATACCAAAAGATTGGACAAAAACAAAAGACAGTTCGCCTCAGAGCCTGGTCGCACTTCATTTCGCTATGGATATCGATGAATTCTGTCCGAATCCGGATCGGGCCACAATTGATAGGACATAACAAGAAAGACCATAGAAGCCAGCATTTCAAAGTTCAAGTCAATCCGAGGTCATATGCTCAAGTTATGATGGGTTCAAGTTAAGAAGGTGCACATTGCTCGGTTCGAAACCATCATGTTCGAACCCATCGTGTTCGAAACCATCTGTTTCGAACCCATCGTATTCGAACTCATCACTTTCGAATCCATCAGCCAGCGCCTGACTCGAACCCATCAGCCAACGCCTTCCTTCGAATCCATCCATCAACTTCGTATCCATCACTACTTCGAATCCATCCATCAACTTCGTATCCATCACCACCTTCGAATCCATCCATCAACTTCGTATCCATCACTACTTCGAATCCATCCATCAACTTCGAATCCATCACCACCTTCGAATCCATCACCAACTTCGAGTCCATCGCAGCTTCGAGTCCATCACAGCTTCGAATCCATGCTGTCTTCGAACCCTACACGTTAAAAACAACCTCGAATCGATTCGGAGCAATCGATTCGAAGCGCCCCCTCACGCAACAGGTTCGATTCGAACCTATGGTTTCGAACCATATGGATTCGAACCATATGGATTCGAACCTATGGGTTCGAACCATATGGATTCGAAACATATGGGTTCGAACGACCCATAAGATCGGTTCGAAGCTGCCAGCGTACCGAAATGCATCACCTTGAATCGATCATATCTCTCAATCTACTGATCCAAATCCCATGAAATTTTCACAGAAGTTTGTCAACATGATGAAGAACGTCCACGCCAAGTTTCATCGCAATTGGACAATTTTTTGATCGATTCGAAGTTCACTTCGAATCGATACCAAACTGGGCACGCATTCCGAGAACGCGGGCCTGTGGGCCCCCCGTCATGTGCCAAGCAGCCTCCCCAGGTTTTGGGCGGGGTTCCAGCCTTCCACGCCTATAAATAGACCCCCTGGTCATTCAGAAATGGGGGGAAGATTGAGAAGAGAGAAACCAAGTCCAGACTCTGCTGAATTCAATCCTATTCATCATTATTGTTGTTGAGTTCAGATTTCAAAGCTATAATCCGTTGTAATTGATTAAGATTATCAAGTTAAGTAATAAAGAGGAAACCTTCAAAGTGGACGTAGGCACGAACGCCGAACCACTATAAATCCTGTGTTTGTGATTGTTGTCTGTGAATTATTGTGATTTGTTGCTTAGATCTGAATTCTATATTGATTGTTGCTGAGATCTGCGTTGATTATTATTAATTTGAGTACGTAAACGGGTGCTTTCGCGGTATTGGGTGTTTGTGACCAATTTTGGCGCAAACATTTTGGTGCTTTCACTGAGAAGGCTAATTCAGGAAGAAGTTGAATTTGAAAATCCAGGAGTTCAGATCTAGGAATTATGGCAAGACAATCGAGTAGAAGGCCAAGGCCTGAGAGAAGTGAACCACAAGGAAGTCAAGAAGCTTCCTCAGGAGGGAATCAAGCATCGATCTACATCACTAGGGACGAAATGGAGACAATGATGAAGAGACAGGAGGAATTGATTCAGAGCTTATTCCAACAAATTGGACAACTTGGAACACAGAATAGAGAAACTGATGGAGTTCAGAACGGAGCAGGACCATCCGGAATAGCACCTGGGTTAGAAGGCGCACACTTGGAGCACGAAGGTCCAGTCCCGGAGGGAGAGAGAGGAGTACCCACGCAACCTGGAGGCAACAGAGGAATGAACGCTCAGTCAAGGGGGCAGATTCCAGAATTCCCTCGTGAACTCGGGGGGCAGGTTGAAAGTAATGAACGAAGATTGCATCTCGGTGACAACGACAGATTGGCGGAGATGGTTAGAAGAGCTATGAGAGGCGGTTTGGTAAACAAGGATTTGGAGGATGTTAATAGGAGTCCTTTCACTTCGGCGATTAGACAAGCTAGAAACCCACCGGATTTCAAGTTACCATCGTTGGACACGTATGACGGGAGAACGGACCCCACGGTTCATCTAACAAAGTATGTGAGGCATATGGAAGTGCTGGGGGCATCAGAGGAGGTTATGGCCCGGTGCTTTCCATTATACTTGACGGATATTGCAGCATTGTGGTTTAGGCAATTAGAGAATGGATCCATCGGAACGTGGAATGGTTTAATTGAGAAATTTATGAGGCAATTCAGGGTTCACATTACGAGACCCAAGAATGTGATGACTTTGGCAACCCTAAAACAAAAAGCCGGAGAGACCTTGAGGAGTTATCTAGCACGATTCAATGCAGCAGCAGCTTCGGTGGATCGGGCAGATCCATCTATGGTGGTAATGGCAGTTGTGTCCGGAGTAGCTGACGGTACAGAGTTCAAGAATTCATTGACTAAAGATCCGCCCGTAGATCTGGAGGAATTCTACAACGAGGCAGAAAAGTTTTTACGTTTAGAGGATGCGAATGCAGAAAGAGAAGAAGGAGAGGGAATAGACGTTTATATGCTTAAAGACAAAAAGCCTACCGAAAGGGACTCAGACAAGGATAAAGGAAAACGAAAGACTGAGGATTATGATGACAGGTCAAAACGGCAGCGGAGAGAGCCGCGATTCACTACTTACGCCGAGCTGACTGAGAGTTTGGAACGTATCTATCAGGATACCAAGGAGCAGATTCCGTATCGCAGACCAATGCGAAGGGATCCAACCTCTAGCGAGAGAAAATCAGATAAGTTTTACGTATTTCATGAATTGAACGGTCATAACACTAATGATTGTAGGCATCTGAAGGATGAGGTGGAATGACACATCAGGAACGGCATGCTCCTTCAGTATGTGAGGAGGCGAGCTTCAGCGGTGGAGCCAGAGCGGCTACCGTCTACATCAACCAGGGGCAACCCTGAATCAGGACATCGTTTGGTTATCAATTAGTTAAAATAACGATGAACAAGTCGCAAGCGCCCACTAACGCAATCAAATCATTTACACATGTACGAGATCGCGAACGTTCTCCAGGCATGCTCTGAATGATCAATGATTGTTTCGTAGTGGGAACTTGCACTTTGACATCTTTGCTTTGTTTTTATTTCATGTTAATTTGTACATTTGAACTCGGTTTGTTTGGACCTTTCTGTTTTTAAAACTCATCTGTTGAATAGATATTTGATTCTGATAACTCTGAAATGGCTAGGCTACTTGCACATGTAAGGGGTCGCGAATGGTCCCTAGGCATGCTCTGAGATAGTGATATACCTATACAAATGATCCGGGGACCCACGCGAACGTGAACCCGGTATCAATAGTACCAAGCCCCCCCCCCCCCCCCCCCCCCCCGGGCACACTGATTCGCCTTCAACAGGCACACAAACAATCCAGGAACTCACTCGAACGTGACCCTGGCATCCAAAACATCAAGCCCTCCCGGGCACGCTTCCTCGCCTCGAACGGCACCCGACTTCGAACAGTCACAAACTCGCCTCGAACGGCGCCCGACTTCGAACAGTCACAAACTCGCCTCGAACGGCACACGATCGCGAACGGTCATAACTCACTTCACCTCAAATGGCTCGACCGTGAACGGTCGTCATTTGGGGTCCGCCTCGAACGGCACAACTGACTTTACCTCAAATGGCTCGATCGCGAACGGTCGTCATTTGAGGTCCGCCTCGAACGGCACAACTCACTTTACCTCAAATGACTCGATCGCGAACGGTCGCCATTTGAGGTCCACCACATGATCGCTGACTGCTACACCTTACCTCAAATGGCTCGATCACGAACGGTCGTCATTTGGGGACCACCACTTGACCGCGCACTGTCGCACTTTACCTCGAATGACTCGATCACGAACGATCGTCATTTGAAGTTAAGCGCTTGACCTTGAACGGTCCCCATTTGACCGCGCACTGTCGCACTTTACCTCGAATGACTCGATCCCGAACGGTCGTCATTTGAAGTTGAGCGCTTGACCTTGAACGGTCGCATTTCACCACAGATGACTCGATCCCGAACGATCGACGCATGGATTTACACGCTTGACCGCGCAGGGTCGCACTTTCCCTCAAATGACTCGATCACGAACGATCGTCATCTGAAGTTAGGCGCTTGACCATGAACGGCCGCGCTCCATCCCGAATAACTCGATCACGAACGATCGTCATTTGAGGACATATAAAACTATCAAGTTCTTTACAGGTTGATGACAGGATATGAACATCCGGCTCAAGGCATTGCAAAACACACCTTCCTACCGCAAGGCATGTTTTGGGGGGTAAGATGTTATCCCGCTTTTTGGGCAAAAGCCGTGATACCAAAAGATTGAACAAAAACAAAAGACAGTTCGCCTCAGAGCCTGGTCGCACTTCATTTCGCTATGGATATCGATGAATTCTGTCCGAATCCGGATCGGGCCACAATTGATAGGACATAACAAGAAAGACCATAGAAGCCAGCATTTCAAATTTCAAGTCAATCCGAGGTCATATGCTCAAGTTATGATGGGTTCAAGTTAAGAAGGTGCACATTGCTCGGTTCGAAACCATCATGTTCGAACCCATCGTGTTCGAACCCATCGTGTTCGAAACCATCTGTTTCGAACCCATCGTATTCGAACTCATCACTTTCGAATCCATCAGCCAGCGCCTGACTCGAACCCATCAGCCAACGCCTTCCTTCGAATCCATCCATCAACTTCGTATCCATCACTACTTCGAATCCATCCATCAACTTCGTATCCATCACCACCTTCGAATCCATCCATCAACTTCGTATCCATCACTACTTCGAATCCATCCATCAACTTCGTATCCATCACCACCTTCGAATCCATCCATCAACTTCGTATCCATCACTACTTCGAATCCATCCATCAACTTCGAATCCATCACCACCTTCGAATCCATCACCAACTTCGAGTCCATCGCGGCTTCGAGTCCATCACAGCTTCGAATCCATGCTGTCTTCGAACCCTACACGTTAAAAACAACCTCGAATCGATCCGAAGCAATCGATTCGAAGCGCCCCCTCACGCAACAGGTTCGATTCGAACCTATGGTTTCGAACCATATGGATTCGAACCATATGGATTCGAACCTATGGGTTCGAACCATATGGATTCGAAACATATGGGTTCGAACGACCCATAAGATCGGTTCGAAGCTGCCAGCGTACCGAAATGCATCACCTTGAATCGATCATATCTCTCAATCTACTGATCCAAATCCCATGAAATTTTCACAGAAGTTTGTCAACATGATGAAGAACGTCCACGCCAAGTTTCATCTCAATTGGACAATTTTTTGATCGATTCGAAGTTCACTTCGAATCGATACCAAACTGGGCACGCATTCCGAGAACGCGGGCCTGTGGGCCCCCCGTCACGTGCCAAGCAGCCTCCCCAGGTTTTGGGCGGGGTTCCAGCCTTCCACGCCTATAAATAGAGCCCCTGGTCATTCAGAAATGGGGGGAAGATTGAGAAGAGAGAAACCAAGTCTAAACTCTGCTGAATTCAATCCTATTCATCACTATTGTTGTTGAGTTCAGATTTCAAAGCTATAATCCGTTGTAATTGATTAAGATTATCAAGTGAAGTAATAAAGAGGAAACCTTCAAAGTGGACGTAGGCACGAACTCCGAACCACTATAAATCCTGTGTTTGTGATTGTTGTCTGTGAATTATTGTGATTTGTTGCTTAGATCTGAATTCTATATTGATTGTTGCTGAGATCTGCGTTGATTATTATTAATTTGAGTACGTAAACGGGTGCTTTCGCGGTATTGGGTGTTTGTGACCAATTTTGGCGCAAACAGTTTGATGCGGTAATTTTTTTTTGTTTAGCTTTGAATTTGATAACCTATGTTGTTGACACCAAATAGACTATGCTCAAACAAACACAAATTACTTCTTCATCTACATATGATTATGGTAATGAAGTAAAGTTTAGAATCAAAATTTGAGGGTCTAGATTACTAATCAATAATAAATAGATCATGCTTAGAATAAATTTTATTTTCAATTTCATTAACATTTTCATGAGAGTTGATAAGTATAACACCCGGTTTTTTCAACCATTCACATCCACACACGTCGGACTTGAATTGCTCTACCGCGTTGTAAATAAAATTTGGCAAATCTCAGAATATACAATACATAAAATCACAGATCACAGACACAGAGTAATAATAGTGCAGCGGAAGTAAAAGAAATAGTAGTTCATGAAGCTACTATATAAATATATTAGAGTTACATAAGATACAACAGAAGAAATAAAGTACAAAAGAAGTCTCAGTACATAGAAGTCTACTAATACAAGAGCTGAATTAGAATAACAGGATGAAAAAGATAAAACTAGACAAGTAGATAATCTCCAGCGATTCCAAGTCTCCAAAGAGTGGAAATCCAAATCTGTGAATACTTAGGCTGACCCAAGCGTAAATAAAAATACAAACACTCGAGTCAGAACATACATACTTATACAATGTAAACCAACTCAAGTGAACTATAGTAAAGGTACAAGTAAATTAAAGGATGCTTGGGACCGCCCATCCTCTGAGGATCCGTTAAACTATTTACTATGTAGTAATATTGCGCTATTATAATAATGTCTATAGTAAAATAAACTTACTTTAAAATAGCATCACGGGGTTACCCATATAGCCCTAGACACGTAATAGTCCCAGTAGTCCATCCAATATTTGCTTATCTCTTGATCGAGAGACTACGAGTAGATACAAATGGGCTACGGGAGAAAACCAAACTCGTAGTAAAGGCTCGATAGGGTAGGTGACACGACACACAAGGCAATGCCAGGGTAGATATACCAATTATGATACATGGGCTGGTGGAAACACAGCAGCCACATACGCCCACCGCGGAACACATTCCCAAAATCGAAGGAGCGCCCAAACAATCACAAGTAAAAGACTGGTATCGAAGAAATGCGTCCGCTACGAGGTTTTACCTTAACTGACCCGAGACCGCTCCTATTTTGGCCACCTTATGCCAACTCATGGGAGTTGGGTCCACGTAACATACCTCAAGAACGTCGCCACCATCCTACTTCATTTTGGAATCTTCACCGCGTACACGGTTGTCAAAGTGGTTTTAGGTATCGATAGAGAGTATGTCCATATCCGATCTCGGTCTCTTTGCCAACCAATCGTTATTATAACCCGTGGTTATAACTTAAAAATAATATTTTATACTTCGAAATAAAATATCATTTCAAATCCAAATCTTTATATAAATAAACATTAAATCATTTCCAAACCATTTCAACATATAAAATAGCATATCCTTTCAAAACATCCTTTTCAAATCATTTCAATATATCATATATCATATCTTTTCAAAACTTCATTACAAATCATTTCAATATATCATAATATCATATATTTCCAAAACATCATTTCGAATCATTTTAATATCAAAATAACATATCTTTCAAAACTTTATTCTCAAATCATTTTAATATCCAAATATCATATCTTTCAAAAATTTATTTTCAAATCATTTTAATACATCGAATATCATTTGCGTTCAAATCCAAATATTCTACTTTAGATACCATTTAAATTCAAAGGTATCATTCATTTATTATCATTCCAAATCACCTTTTAAATAGATTATATTTCAATCAAAATAATTCATTTAAACCATTTAAAAGTGAAGTAAATGTACTTTCAAATCAAATATTTAATTTCAAAAGTTTTAAACCATTCTGAGTTCATTTACTAAGTTAAAATCATAAACATTGAAAATTTCAGCCTTTCACAGCATTAAAAAAAACTGTTGTAAGTTATACTTGAAAACGTTTCAATTTAAACCATTTAATCATTACAAAATCATATTTTAACATTCAAAAATGTTCATTAAAATACTCTTTATATTTATGATTTTATGAAGTAAATTTTTACAGAAAAATCCAAATTTTTCAAAAATTTCACTTAACAAATTCAAATGTGCAATTTTTCCATTTTTACATTTGACACTTTATTAATAATTTCATTTTCAAATTATCATTTCACAAATTAAACTAAATTTCCAATCTATTTAATTGAATTAAACTTTTAATTAAAAACCAAATTCACATTTCCAAGTTAAGTTTTATTTTAAAATTACACTTTTGAGCATTCATTCATTTAACCATTTTAATACATAGAAAAATCAATAACACTTTATTAAATCATTTAAATTCAAATTTAATCAAATCATCATATTTACCATTTTCCAAATATATATAATTAAATTTCCATTTTATTTATATAAATTAAAATTCCCTTTTTAAACCAAGAACCCAAATTTCCTGACTTTAAGTTATATTTCAATAACTCAACTTAACCATTTATTTATTTTACATTTTCCACTTATACAAAAATCATAAATCCTTTATTTAGAACACTTTAAAATCTATTTAAATCAAATTATCATAAATTTACATTTTAAACCACTTAAAATTTTATTTATATAATTTAAATATCATTTTAAAAGCCAAAGTCCAAATTTAAGTTATATTTCAAAAATTCACTTTTACCATTTACTCAAATTACATTTTTAACTTCTAGAAAATCCAATTTTTTTATTTAAACATTAAAAATCCAATTTAAATCAAATTTTCATAATTATTCACTTTTAAAAATATTTAAAATATTCCAAAATACTTTATAAAATAACCACGGGCATGTATATTGTTTTCTAACCTAGGTCAAGTGATACAGATATATATCATTTCAATCCGCAAGTTAAAAAGAAAAATCCGGGTTCTATCATTTCAAACCCGCAGTCCCAAGTTAAAATAAAATAAATAAAAATCATTCAGGCCTATCATTTCAGCCCATAACGATTTTTCCCTATTCTAAAGTCTGTTCGGGTATGTATCATTTCAACCCATAGTGATTCTATTCTACAGGGAACTTGCAGTGTGAGAAATAGATAAAATAAACAGTTTAACAACATATATCAATAACAGATGAAACGACATATAAATTAAAATATTGGACATCATATATAAATAATCATAGGCAGTTATAACATCATAAATAATCCTACACATTCAATTGTTGTTGCTTCACAATTGCATAAGTGTGAAATGTCATGTGAGTTTTACTCACCTCTTTGTGCTGGAGATATGAAATCAAACGACACAAATGGATACCAGAAAGCATGATGACACAACGATGGATTCAAGTGGATGAGAACCAAGCTTATTGATCTTGTACACAACCCATGAACATGACGAATAAAATTATAAATCAATACAACATTCAATTTGAAACAACTTTGAAATAAGAAGCAATAATGGAATGGATGTTTTTGCCTTGCTTTCTACAATTGCTTGCTCAACCTAGGAGATGTTTTGGCTCAGATTGGGACATGCTTTGGCTCAGGTTTGGACGTACATGTTCAGGCCATGGGGTTTTTGGCTCGGCCATGGGGTTTTTGGCTCGGCCCTGACATGTTCAGGTCTGGCCAGTATAGGAGGTGGTGTGTATGGGTGGTAGAAAGGTGGTAGTAGCCGCTAGAGGTGGTGGCCAAGGTGATGGAGGAAGGTATGTAGCAACTAGTGGTGGCTATGCATTGTTTTAAGAGATTTGTTGAATTTTTGGTGGAGTTTCTCTTCATGGAGTGGTGCGGCCTGGCCATTGTCAGAGGAGATGTGATGGTGGTGACAACGAAGCTATGTAGGAGGTGGTGGCCTTGGCAGTGGAGTGGAGGCTGAGCAAACTAGGCAAGAATGCAAGGCAAAAAATACATGAAAATAAGAAGAAAAGGAAGAAAAACATGTAGCCATTACCAATATTTTTCCAAGCCGTGAAAAATGAAGTTGAGATGAGCTTTTCACGTGAAGGAGGAATGAGAAACTCATGCCTATCATAAGGAAAATGTATGGCCAAAAAGAATAATGAGGAGGTTGTGGGAAAATGAAGAGTTTTGGAAACGAAAAGACTTAAGTTTCTAAAAGCACTTTAAACCTTCCATATATCCTTTTCTTTAATTCAATTTAAAACAAAATAAAATCAGTAATATACTATTAAAAAATGAAATAAAGCAATATGAAATGAAAATAAATAATTAAAATTTAAGAAAATGGAAAAAGAGTATAAGAAATTGCTTAAAAATCCAAAACAGTGTCTAGAAAGTACAAATAAAACACCATTGACTTTGAAAAATTATCAACTTCATTTTAAAAATATTTTAAAACAAAATTTGAAATAAAAATGATTTTTGTTAAACATTTTCAAAGTGAAATAAATAATTTAATTTAGACAAAATAGAAAAAGAACTAAAGAAATTGTTTAAAAATTGGAAACAGGACTTAAAATTTACAAATAAAATATCACTAGTCTTATAAAATTTCTGTATCACTTTAAAACAAATAAGAAGTCAAATAAATAAAATAAATGAGAAAAAAAATAAAGTGGAAATGAGAAGAAAATAAGTTCTTAAGAAAAATATAAAAATAAATAAAGAATTTCTTTAATAAATTGAGACTAGAAATTAAAAATTATAAACAGAATACAACTGACATTGGAAAATGTCAGTTACACTTTTAAAAATATTTGAAAACCAAAATATATACATAACGTGTTATTTTACCCATATATATATAAATTAGAACATTACATGACCAAATAAAATATTATTTATATAATTTAAAATAAAAATTTTGTTAAATACAGCAAATTACACTCAATAGTTAAAAAGACATAACTTTAACATTATAAATCAGATTTCAACGAAACGTAGTATTCTTAAAATTTTATTTACTTTCATAATAAAAGATAAAATTAAAATTTTCAAACTTTATATTTAAATTTTAAAAGTCAAAGTTGACCATATTGACCAAAATACACTTTTTGTAAAATATTCTATTTAATCATGTTTGAAATTCTAATTCACATCAAATTCAAAGTTTATATTCTAAAATAACAAAATTATCTAAATTAAATAAATAAAATAAATTTAAATCAAAATTCAATTAAAATGATTAAAATATACAATTAAAATAATCACCACATACAGGGTTGTTACACTCTCCCCACTCAAAACTTTTCATCCCCGAAAAGGAATGAGGTATGGGAAAGCACAGAAAAGATAGAAATGAAATAAGATTAGGACAATGTGATAAAAAGATTGAGATTATACCTGATAACTGTTGTTATAGGTAAGTTTAACAAGGTGGAGATGATCTTTCCAAGATCCTCCACAATCAAGAACACAAGTACGAAAAAGGGGGATTCAAAATGAGTACCAAAGATTATCAAAGATTATAGAAAGGTTTCTAAACAGAAAGATTATAGAAAGATGTTTATACCAGTCTGTAGCAACATAAGGATAATAAGGACAACCAAAAGATAGTTTGAAAAACAAAATAAGGAAATAAATTTGAAACCATGAAAATTTCAACTTAAATAGAAAATAAATTTTTACACAAGTTAAATAAGTCTTAACTATCTCAAATTTCATTATCTTATTATCCAGTCATCTTAAATTAACAATTTTGAAAACCAAGGGTTTGAAAAATAATCATTTATTATACTCATAATGTACTTAATAAATTTAATTCTTCTTTATTCCTAATTAAAATTAAATTTATTCCTCTCAATATATTTATCACTTATGTTAAATATACTTACACTTATTATAACTGCTTTATTTTATTCTTAGTTCTTCTAACATTATTTTATTGTAAGTTATTCAATTACCCTTTATTATATTTACCTCTGCTAATCATTTTATAACTAAAATTTAAGTGTATAACATTTATTAGAACCACTCAAATTTTATTTATAAAATCTTTTTATATTGTATATTATCCAATTACATTGTTAACTTCTGAAATTAAGGTAAGTTATATTTGAATGCAATTGTATTATACAAATAAAACTTTCCAATTAAATCATTTCATGCTTGAATATTCATCCAAAATTTTGATTTTCTTTTTATAATTAAAATTATTCTTTAAAATAAAATTAAAGAATTAAATTGTCGATTTCTTCAAACCATTTAGAGATAAATAAATGTATGTACATAATTTATCAAATCAAATTTGAATCATATATCTATATATATCATAAATCAAGTCATATTTTAGAAATTCAAATCTGTTTGATTTCCCAAACAAATCTATAGCAAGACTACAGAGCGGTCTCTTCACTTTGAAACTCGAAAATGAATGTCGATGATGCTACAGTCATTACCGAAATTATTTCCCAGCGACAAAGAGAAGAGCACTGGTTTTTAAATTTTAAAATTTTTTGGAACCATATTCTTATTCGAAAATGCTTTAATTAATATACTTTAAAACTTAAATATAAGGTTTGAAACCATCGGAAATTAAATTCTCGAATTTCTTATTTTAAATTCATTTCAGTTCGCAAATCAATTTATAAACAAATATTTGTAAATTCATTTATAGAACAATAAACGATAAATCAAGTATTATCATTTCAAATAATCAATTTAAATCAGTTTATTAAGTTCCATAAATTTACTTATATATTAAAATTTATTTCATTAACCAAATTTTAAAATAATCTTGTGTTAGTTTGTTCTGTCAAAGTGTTTTAGAAATCCTATAGATAGCGTTGATTAGATGAATCGATCGAAAACCCAAATCAACATCAACAACTCAAACAACACAATATATAAAACAAAACATAGATTTACAAGTACAATTCAAAATGTTTGGAAGAATAGATTGGAAACGATAGACAAGATTATTAAATAACAGAGTAAGGAGATGGGTAAGCTTAAGTAAATCGTGGGCAGCCATAACCGGGTCAACCGTGACTTAAAGAATAAGATAATTGTGGATTTTTCTAGGGTAAATCTACATTCGATCTCAAGAGATAGAGTTTGGAATAACAAAAGATATTAGCATCTAAACCAAAGATAGATATAAATCCCTGGTGAATCGATGCTAATTGTAAAGGAGTTTCCCCCTTTTACAATTCAATTTGAAATTGGCAAAACCGTTGACTCACTAAAAAGATCATTCGAAGCGGAGTTATGGGATACTCCAAAATCAAAAAAAGATGAATCACGAATGGATTTTGGAACCGTAGGGAACGTTCCAAAATTCAAAGGAAATTCGAATCAAAGAGGAAAGATTCAAACTTGAAAGAAAGTGATTCTGTAAATAATTTTACCATATATTCTAAGTTTTGCCTCAAAGCCAAAGCTCTGATACCAAATGTAACACCTGGTATTTTCAACCATTTACATTCGCACATGTCGGACTTGAATTGCTCAAAATACCACGTTGTAAATAAAATTTGGCAAATCTCAGAATATACAATAAATAAAATCACAGATTACAGACATAGAGTAATAATAGTGCAGCGAAAGTAAAAGAAATTGTAGTTCATGAAGCTACTATATAAATATATTAGAGTTACATAAGATACAACAGAAGAAATAAAGTACAAAAGAAGTCTCAGTACATAGAAGTCTACTAATACAAGAGCTGAATTCGAATAACAGGATGAAAAAGATAAAACTAGACAAGTAGATAATCTCCAGCGATTCTAAATCTCCAAAGAGTGGAAATCCAAATCTCTAAATACTTAGGCTGACCCGAGCGTAAATAAAAATACAAACACTCGAGTTAGGACATACATACTTATACAATGTAAACCAACTCAAGTGAACTGTAGTAAAGGTACAAGTAAATTAAAGGATGCTTGGGACCGCCCATCCTCCGAGGATCCATTAAACTATTTACTATGTAGTAATATTGCGCTACTATAATAATGTCTATAGTAAAATAAACTTACTTTAAAATAGCATCACGGGGTTACCCACATAGCCCCAGACACATAATAGTCCCAGTAGTCCATCTAATATCTGCATATCTGCTGATCGGAAGACTACGAGAAGATACACATGGGCTACGGGAGAAAACCAAACTCATAGTAAAGGCTCGATAGGGTAGTTGACATGGCACACAAGGCAATGCTAGGGTAGATATACCAATTACGACACTCGGGCTGGTGGTAACGCAGCAGCCACATACGCCCACCGCAGAACAAATTCCCAAAATCGGAGGGGCTCCTAAACAATCACAAGTAATAAAATGGTATCGAAGAAATGCGTCTGCTACGAGGTGCTGCCTCAACTGGTCAGAGACCGCTCCTATTTTAGCCACCTTATGCCAACTCACGGGAGTTGGGTCCACGTAACATACCTCAAGAACGTCGCCACCATCCTACTTCATTCTGAAATCTCCACCGCGTACCCAATTGTCAAAGTGGTTTTCGGTATCGACAAAGAGTATGCCCATATCCAATCCCGGTCTCTTTGCCAACCAATCGTTATTATAACCCGTGGTTATAACCTAAAAATAATATTTTATACTTTGAAATAAAATATCATTTCAAATCCAAATCTTTATCAAAATAAAGATTAAATCATTTCCAAACCATTTCAATATATCAAAATAGCATATCCTTTCAAAACATCCTTTTCAAATCATTTCAATATATCATAATATCATATCTATTCAAAACTTCATTACAAATCATATATCATAATACCATATATTTCCAAAACTTCATTTCAAATCATTTTAATATCAAAATATCATATCTTTCAAAACTTTATTTTCAAATCATTTCAATATCAAAATATCATATCTTTCAAAACTTTATTTTCAAATCATTTTAAAATGTCAAATATCACTTGAGTTCAAATCCAAATATTCAACTTTGAATACCATTTAAATTCAAAGATATCATTCATTTATTATCATTCCAAATCACCTTTTAAATAACTTATATTTCAATCAAAATAATTCATTTAAACCCATTAAAAGCGAAGTCTATATACTTTCAAATCAAATATTTAATATCGAAAGTTTTAAGCCATTATGAGTTCATTTACTAAGTTAAAATTATAAACATTAAAAATTTCAGCCTTTCACAACATTTAGAAAAAAATGCTGTAAGTTATACTTGAAAACATTTCAACTAAAACCATTTAATCATTATAAAATCATATTTTAACATTTAAAAACGTTCATTAAAATACTCTTTATATTTATGATTTTATAAGTAAATTTTTACAGAAAAATCCAATTTTTTTCAAAAGTTTCACTTAATAAATTCAAATGTACAATTTTTCCATTTTTACATTTTACACTTTTTTAATAATTTCATTTTCAAATTATCATTTTACAAATTAAACTAAATTTCCAATCTATTTAAATAACTTAAACTTTTAATTAAAAACCAAATTCACATTTCCAAGTCATGTTTTATTTTAAAATTACACTTTTAAGCATTCATTCATTTAACCATTTTAATACATAGAAAAATCAATAACACTTTATTAAATCATTTAAATTCAAATTTAATCAGATCATCATATTTACCATTTTCCAAATATATATAATTAAATTTCCATTTTATTTATATAACATAAAATTTCTTTTTTAAACCAAAAACCCAAATTTCCAGACTTTAAGTTATATGTCATTAGTTCAGCTTAACCATTTATTTATTTAACATTTTCCACTTATTAAGAAATCATAAATCCTTTATTTAAAACACTTTAAAATCTATTTAAATCAAATTATCATAAATTTACATTTTAGACCACTTAAAATTTTATTTATATAATTTAAATGTCATTTTAAAAGCCAAAGTCCAAATTTCCAAATTTAAGTTATATTTTAAAAATTCACTTTTACCATTCACTTAAATTACATTTTTAACTTCTAGAAAAATCCAAATTTTTTTTATTAAAAAATCAAAAATCCAATTTATATCAATTTTTAGAATTATTCACTTTTAAAAATATTTAAAATATTCCAAAATACTTTATAAAATAACCACGGGCCTGTATATAGTTTTCTAACCTAGGTCAAGTGATACGGATATATATCTTTTCAATCCGCAATTTAAAAAGAAAATTCCAGGTTCTATCATTTCAGACCCGCAGTCCCAAGTTAAAATAAAATAAATAAAAAACGTTCAGGCCTATCATTTCAACCCATAATGATTTTTTCCT
Source organism: Allium cepa (assembly GCA_030765085.1). Taxonomy (NCBI): domain Eukaryota; kingdom Viridiplantae; phylum Streptophyta; class Magnoliopsida; order Asparagales; family Amaryllidaceae; genus Allium; species Allium cepa. The sequence goes on from CM060937.1 coordinate 311,795,358, forward strand.
ATTCTAAAGTCCATTCGGGTATGTATCATTTCAACCCATGGTGATTCTATTCTACAGGGAACTTGCAGTGTGAGAAACAGATAAAATAAACAGTTTAACATTATATATCAATAACAGATGAAACAACATATAAATAAACATGTTTAACATCTTATATAAATAATCATAGACAGTTATAACATCATAAATAATTCTACACTTTCAATTGTTGTCGCTTCACAATTGCATAAGTGTGAAATGTCGTGTGAGATTTACTCACCTCTTTGTGCTAGAGATATGAATTCAAACGACACAAACATATACCAGAAAGCATGACGACACAATGATGGATTCAAGTGGATGAGAACCAAGCTTATTGATCTTGTACACAACCCATGAACATGACAAATAAAATTATAAATCAATACAACATTCAATTTGAAACAACTTTGAAATAAGAAGCAATAATGGAATGAATGTTTTTGCCTTGCTTTCTACAATTGCTTGCTCAGCCTAGGAGATGTTTTGGCTCAGATTTGGACATGCTTTGGCTCAGGTTTGGACATACTTTGGCTCAGGTTTTGGGTTCAAAGAGGCATGAGTAGAAGGCATTGAAGTGGTGGGGAGTTACTACACCTGAATACAAAAGGTCTAGGCTTGATAGAGGAGTTTGGGTTCATCATATTGGTTCGGCCATGGGGTTTTTGGCTCGGCCCTGACATGTTCACGTCTGGTCCGTATAGGAGGTGGTGTGTATGGGTGGTAGAAAGGTGGTAGTAGCCGCTAGAAGTGGTGGCCAAGGTGATGGAGGAAGGTATGTAGCAACTAGTGGTGGCTATGCATTGTTTTAAGAGAATTGTTGAATTTTTGGTGGAGTTTCTCTTCATGGAGTGGTGCGGCCTGGCCATTGTCAGAGGAGATGTGATGGTGGTGACAACGAAGCTATGTAGGAGGTGGTGGCCTTGGCAGTGGAGTGGAGGCTTAGCAAACTATGCAAGAATGCAAGGCAAAAAATACATGAAAATAAGAAGAAAAGGAAGAAAAACATGTAGCCATTACCAATATTTTTCCAAGCCGTGAAAAATGAAGTTGAGATGAGGTTTTCACATGAAAGATGTAACGACCCGTATAATTCGATTATTTTAAATGAGTTAATTTAAGGATTTCTAATTTAATTTAGAAAGAAATAAAAGTCTTAAAGTTTATATTGGAGCGAATGTAGAAATTAGATGAAGCAATTGTAATTAAATGTTAACGATTTAATATTATATGGCAATAAATTGAAATAATTTAAATTTGGCATACTTGGTTATAAGTTTAATATAAGAAACCGATAGAAATGTTGAATTTGTGAAATATTAATAAAAATATTAACTAGAATGGAATTCATTAATATAATAATGAATAGTGAAATTTGTTACATTTGGTTTAAAATAGAAAAGGAGTAAATAAAAGTAACTGTTGAATAATCAATCGCAATAAATATAAATTTAACGTTTTTTTAATGGAAATTTAGGTAATAAAGTTTATGTAGGTCAATAAATAATTAATTGAAACAGTTATAAGGTCAAAGTTGATTACATTTAATAAATTGAGGGATAAATTTCATAAACGGTAATTTATTTATTATGTTAATGTAAATTAAGACAATTAAAGGTACGTAAATGATGATAAATACAATAAAGGAAGTGTGAATGTGAATTGAATAGAAACGAAAATTTATTAAGAAGGTGGTAATTTATGCAATGAAAAGGCATGAAACCAAGTGAATAAATTTATTTAGAATAGTTAATCTTAATTAATGTATATAATTGGCTAAGATATGATAAATGGAAATAGGAAGGTTATTAACCAAGGAAGAAATACGTAATAAATTGAATAAAATCAATATTATATAAGAACTGTAACATTTGTTGTGAATAGAGGATTCATATGTGTAATTTAAAGGTTATGATAACGGCTGTTTTAAGTTAACCATTTATCTAGTTTATTAAATTAAAACGGGTAACCAATTGAAATAAATCTTTATTTAATGTTACGTTAATAGAAATTTAGAGGAAATTTGAGAATATTAATGCAATAACTAATTTAGTGCAAATAAATTTATGGAACCAATGGTAAGATCTCAACTAATTATAATTAATAATTTGAAATAATGACTATTGGATGAATAAAGGGATGGAATAAAATTTTATCAATATATTGTAATTTAATACACGATAATAGGATAAATTGCAATTCAATGAAAAGTAAATACTTAGAAGATTGTATAAATGAAAATTTAGATAAAATTTAAGAATATAAATGTAAACAATCGTGAACCAATGAAAATCACATCCTTTTGATAGCGATAAGTTTAATAATAGAATGAAAGTTGAATTTAATAGAATTAGTGGAAATTAAATTTATAATTTAATGAAATTGAGGTTAATATTGAAATTTATAAATTATTCACCTCTAAATTGACAATTAAATTTGTTTAAATCATTGTAAATGATTAAGAAGTTAAAAATGTTGAAATTTGTCAATTATCGAAATAAAATTGAAAATTTGATTTAATTAATTATTTATTAATTTATTTAATTAATGGAAAAATAGCCATTTTGGCCACTGACTCGGATTTCGGCGAATCCAGTTTCATCGGATCTGTAACGGTGAATCATTGTACGGTTTGAAGTTTCGTAGCGATCAGACTTGTCGTTTGATCGTACGGACTCGAAACGCCTTGAAATCGATAAATTGAAATCAATTGAAATCAATTTGGAAAATTTGAATTTAGCATAACTTCTTCATACGATAGAATTTGGACTTGAAACCTTTTCCATTGCGTTTAAAATATTTTAAAACACCTATTTTGATATATGGATTGACCCAATTTCGTTCTGGATTCGAAACAGGCTTTTAGGGCCACTTTGGAGTTAGCGTGTATATCTGTTTATCCATCTTTTCTATTTTCAATTATGCCTATAAATATCCTGCTATAAACCCTAGCCTCCTTAATTCTCATTTGTGCGTACGTACATCTCAACTCTCTCTTCCTCAATGGAAGACAAAACAAACTCTAGATCCAGATCCAATTGCAAATCAAATCAAAAGGTAAAAATTCAAAGTCCTCAGAAAAATCTGAAAAAAATATATGTTGAAGTTCTCGACTAGTGTAATTCACTGGTGGTGTTCGTTTTTCGTTTTGGTTCATCATCTGACCGGTAAAAATCGAAGAAGTCTCGGCCGTTCATCACGTCGAAATCAAACTCGACGGATCGACGATCGTTTCTAGGTATTGCAGAGGGGACTGAGGGGAGTCGATCTATGTGGTTAGTTTGGCGAATTAACGGCTTGATTGTCACGATTAATTCGATTAGGGTTTTAATTGGTGGCGGCTGTTCAAGTGTTTGGCCGAGATCGATGTCGAAATGGTGAGTGGAGGCTGGGTGGTGTGCAACGGCGAGTTCAGTGATGTAACGGCTGACCATCAGGGGGGCACGGCGAGCTTCCTGGCACGGGGTTTTCCAGTTGCATGAATCTTGGGCCGTGTTTCAGTGCGTTGTTGGGAGAGTTGTGCGTGACTAGGAGATGGATGACGTGGCAGTGAGGTGGGATTGAAAGTGTTCTTTTTTGTTTATTTTAATATTGGAATTCAAGCGCAATAATCGCTATAACTCTGACATATGAACTCCGTTTCACGCGCAATTTTTTTATTAGGATCGTTATAAAATTTCGGACACTTTGGCGCTGGTTTGGACGAATTTGAAGACCGTCAAATTTTTGGGTTTAAATTGGATTTAAATTCAATTTAAATTCAAAAGGTGAGTTTTTAACCCACTCACAATTTCTAAAATTTCTTATGTTTGTTAAATTGATATATGATGTGATTTGAAATATATTTATGGTTGTTTGGCATATTTAATCATCATCCCAGTTAAATTAAATTTATTAAATTAAATTGTTATTTAATTTTTCATTGCATAGGAAACTGCCAGTTAAGTTGTTATGTTCATTATTCATTGCATATAAAACTGCTAGTTAAAATTGTTATTTATTTATTTATTGCATTTAAAACTGCCAGTTAAATTTGTTCATTATTCATTGATTTAACTTACGTAAGATCTTTTAGTTTTGACTCGAGTGTTTTATCTTTTCGGTTCGCTCGGGTCAGTTTGAGCGTTTCAGGATTTGAAGACTTTATTTCTGGAGGAAGAAGACGAAGATTTCATTATAATAATAATAATAATAATAATAATAATAATAATAATAATAATAATTATATATTTTATGGTACCACTATACACCGTATTCCGCTGCATTGATATTTATTGGTATGCGAACTCTGATATTTATTGTATAAAGAAGAAGTTTGTAATCAGTTTTATGAACTGTATATTGATTATTATATTTTACCCTTCCGCTATGAGATTCTATTTTTCTTCTTCTCTGTTTTCATATTTACCTCATAACAATCCGCCTTTCTGTATGGTTTGAATCGGCACGTGTGTCGATTTAAAGCGTACGAAAAGGCTGGATGTTACAAAAGAGGAATGAGAAACTCACGGCTATCATAATAAAAATGTACGACCAAAAAGAATAATGAGGAGGTTGTGGGAAAATGAAGAGTTTTGGAAATGAAAAGACTTAAGTTTCTAAAAGCACTTTAAAACTTTCATATATCCTTTTCTTTAATTCAATTTAAAACAAAATAAAATCAGTAATATACTTTTAAAAACTGATACAAAGAAATATGAAATGAAAATAAATAATTAAAATGAAGAAAATGGAAAAAGAGTACAAGAAATTGCTTAAAAATCCAAAACAGTGTCCAGAAATTACAAATAAATCACCATTGACATCGGAAAATTATCAACTTCATTTTAAAAATATTCTAAAACAAAATTTGAAATAAAAATGATTTTTTTAAACATTTTCAAAGTGAAATAAATAACTTAATATAGAGAAAATAGAAAAAGAACTAAATAAATTGTTTAAAAATTGGAAACAGGACTTAAAATTTACAAATAAAATATCACTAGCCTTATAAAATTTCTATATCACTTTAAAATAAATAAGGAACAAAATAAAGTGGGAATGAGAAGAAAATAAGTTCTTAAGAAAAATATAAAAATAAATAAAGAACTTCTTTAATAAATTGAAACTAGAAATTAAAATTAATAAATAGAATACAACTGACATGGGAAAACGTCAATTACACTTTTAAAAATGTTTGAAAACCAAAATATATACGTAACATGTTATTTTACCCATATAAATATAAATTAAAACATTACATGACCAAATAAAATATTATTTATATAATTTAAAGTAACAATTTTGTTAAATACAACAACTTACACTCAATAGTTAAAAGGCATAACTTTCACATTATAAATCAGATTTCAATGAAACGAGAAGCAGTATTCTTAGAATTTGATTTACTTTCATAATAAAAGATAAAATTCAAATTTTCAAACATTTTAATTTTAATTTTAAAAGTCAAAGTTGACCATATTGACCAAAATACACTTTTTGTAAAATATTCTATTTAATCATGTTTGGAATTCTAATTCACATCAAAATCAATGTTTATATTTTAAAATTACAAAATTATCTAAATTAAATAAATAAAATAAAGTTAAGTCAAAATTCAATTAAAATCATTAAAATATACAATTAAAATAATCAACAGATACAGGGTTGTTACAATAAGTGCTTTAGTGGGTGTATTAAATTTTGATGGTTTATGTTGGGCTACTTAATAGCACAAATCACTAATGACCAAAGAATAGAGATCATAATTTCATTTGTGTTGATTGGTGTGACTATGAGTAGAAATGTTTCTCAAAATTGCCTTCTACTCTCATAATTTTATCCACTTTCTTTTTGCTAGTTTTTTACATTTTCAGCTTAACACAACTCAAATCTTGGTTTAATTTGATTGAGTAGAATTTTTAAATCAATTAATTCTCTACGGAATGATCCGTACTCGACATGTACTAAAATTGTACGCCGTGCGCTTGCGGTTATTTTTAATTAAAAAAATTCAGCTATTTTCTAAATCGATAGAAAGTTAGTCATTAAATAAGTTTTTGGCGTCGTTGCCGGGAAATTAATATGATTTTAATTTTTATTCTTTGAATTATTGTTGTTTTATTTTATTGTGTGTTCATTTTGTTTGTTAATTTGCAGTTTAAAAAAATTATGTTGTGTGTGATTTTTGTTATCATTTTGTTTGTGTGCATCTCTTGTTTTCTATTTGCATTTGCATATTTTCTTTGAAAAATGCACACAATTTCATTTAGGAAAGAAAAAAAATTAATAATTCATTTCATTTTCAATTACATTTACAATTTTCAATTATAATTTCAAAACTGCCTTGTCACACCACTGTTTACTGTGCCACTGTGCACACACCCTTACATCCCTGTTACATAACCTTCAGTTCAAGATTGCTTGCTGTCATCTCCAACCTTCAGTTCAACAAACTCAAACATCACTAGAATTGTTTCACCATTCACATGACCAGCAATTCCCCCCACACTTACCCACCCTGAACATTCTGCCTCTGGCTTCTCCACCCTGAACTTCATCATTACCCTGGACAATCTTTTACCACTACATAGTGCCTTCACCATTTCACTGGCCCACCTCCTTGCTCCTCCTCTATTCATAATGCAACAACAGTGCAATAACAGTACTCTGCAACTTCATACTCACTGCTGTCATTGACTCATCTACAATACTTCTGCTTGCCCACCTTACTACCCCCAGTCCATCCATCAAAACAATATTGTCATCACTAAATATAGATCAACCCACTACTAATCTCTGCCACCTCCCCAAAGAAACCCATCTCCTACAACTCCCTCAACAACCATACAACCACCATCAACAACACAGTTGCTTCACCACATTTCTTACCCTCATCAACCATATTTCATATCCACTTCAAAGCCCCTACCACTTCATCACATATATCATCCCATTTGTAAACTCCAACAAACACATTGCTACTGCACCCCTCTTCTGCACTGTTACATTCACTTACCTACCACCTCCAAACCACAGTGCACATCAAACTACACTCCCCATCCCCATCTACTTACAACTCAAAACAGTGCACACAAACATTGTGCATACCTCTGCACACTTCTGCCTACAAACACTCATAGCTAACCATACATCAACTCCACCGGTTCATCACTGTGTAGTTAATGCCCCGCTATTACCCCGCTACAACCCCGCTATATCTCATAGCGGATTTCTACCACTACGATTTTTCCATATAGCCCCAAAATATAGCTATTTCCGCTATAATCCCCGCTATTTCCGCTATATCCCGTTATTTCCGCTATATTCCGCGCTTTATTTGCTTATTAACTAAATTTAAGTCTTAAAATAAGCTTTTCCTGTTCTTTCTACTTGATTATTGTCTCTAATTATAACCTGTGTGTTATAATTCTTTTTATTAACTTAAACCAAGGTCTAAGTATAAAAATAAGCTACTTTTATTATTTCTTCTATTTTCTCTTTTTAGTTATAATTACACTTTATAACTATGCTTACAAATATCTTAAATTTGCCTATTTTTTCTAAGTCCAATTTGTTACAGTTCTTATTATTTTTCATCCCATTTTCTGTAAATTCATTTTTCTTACATTTTAGTCCATGTTAACGAATTATTCTTCTATTTATTCTATTTGCGTAAAAAGGAAACTAAAAAGAACAACATTTACAGAAGAAATCCCAATCATTGAATAGATGTAAAGAAAACGTAAATAATAGTAAAAACTGTAAATAATTGGAAAGACTATAATTAATGGTAAATAATTGCAAATAACCGAAATAGAATAGCTAAAAGAAAATAGACTGAAAAACAAGTTTAAAACTGTAAATAAACTTGCATAAAGGTTACCCTAAAATTGTAGAAAAACTATAACTATTGGAAACCCTATTATTTTAAATTACTTAAAAATCTAAAATAATTACTGAACACTCACCTATGGTCCTTAGTTCTTTTCTTTGGCCTTTCCAGATCCACTTGTAATTAAATAAAATATTTTAATTAAAAAGATCTTCTCATTGAAAAAATATTCCTTTTAGGGTTCAGCCTTAGGCAATGAACCCAGATGGAGAAAATCTGAATGAGAAAAATAGCTAGGCCTACGGTCTTATTTATAGTGGCACTTGTGAATCTCAGACCGTTGGATTTAGAGATTAAATCCGATGCAACCACGTCATAGGCTCGATAGGAACCGTCGGATGGAAGCACGGATGCACGGGATGGAGTTAAATTTGCAAAATGACGTGTTCGAATCGTTTAAGGCAAAAGAATTCATTTTCACATAAGCGGGTCAACCTTGGTGTCGACCCATCACTTGCTAGGATTGCCTTTAGGGTCAACCTAGTTATGGTGAGGGTCAACCTTAGGCTCGACCTAGCTATGGTGAGGGTCGACCTTCCTATATGTGTATGTGTGTATTCGTTTCTTGTTTATTCCGTAACTTCTTTGTCTTAGCTTGGATTTTGATGTTCTATATATGCAAATTAACCAGAAAATTACCACAGACACAATGGTGCAACCCCCGTGGATCAATTCTTATAATTTCATGATATTTTATCATTTAACTAATTTGTTAATTAATTATTATAGCATAAATTTCATCTTGTTATGTTCTCCCCTCCTTAAGGGATTTCGTCCCTGAAATCTCAAAGGGTGGAAGAATGAAATAAATGTTTTCATCCAAGTTTTACAACCAACTACTCAACCATCATCCATTACATCCATTATCCTTAAGGTTTTCTAATGTGATTTATGATACATATGCAATTAGTGTAGTGTCAATGTCCCTAACTAGTGTAGAAGATTAGGTGGTCTACGGTTTCATTCTACCTCCTTTTATGCAATCATGTTCGTGCCATGTATCCAATTGAATGCAAATTCCCTAATGATAACTGACAATTCTATATGTGTGCTACAATCATCATCTGAATGAAATAATCATGTGATAATCATCCATTTATAGCAACTATGGAAACAAAATAAAATGCAAATGCGCACGCATCCATATGCCTACGCTCTAGTGTCCTAGTTAGGCCGATCCCTAAGAAATAATAGTGCCTAGTGTAAGTATATGCGTCCATTTGAATCCACTAGTAACCACTTGAAACCACTACTATCCATCATACATAACATGTTCTAATAACATGCTTACATTAAATCCTACCATCCATAGGTTAAATCGTAAGTTCTACCCTACCAAAGGATAATAAAGGAAATGACCTATTCAAAACTAAAGATGGAAATAGAAAATTCTAAAACTTACTACCAAAGAGATGCGGATAAGATGTACGCATTTTCTCCTAATCAAATCAACCTTCTCTGAAGTCTCTCTAACTATGTATGGACCAAGTAGCAATCTCTCTGTAGACTCCTGTGACGCCCCACCTCTATACTCATGCTAGCCAAGAACACTACAGAGTAATGCCGTCAACTAGCACGAAGAATAAGGCTATTGAGGAGCGACCATCCGTGTAATTGCTTTGTGTGAGTACCAATATGTCAGATGGTGTAACGTGCGTTACTTTTTAAAAGGAAATCTGACATATCAAATACAAACTCAAAGCTACTACGCAGTGGCTATAATATCTTCGAAAACAAATATAGAAATAAGCATAACACAATTCAGTCACAGATATCCATATCACAAAGGCGGAAATAGATATGAATATAACACATAGAAGTGTACATCAGAGTAGTGGTCAAATAAGATCCACAATATCACAAAAGAATAGATACAAGTGCTAGACAAAAGAATATGTATACATCATGGAGTCTCTATCTCGAATGTATAACAACAAAAACTACCAATCTAAAGTAGTTAGGCAAAAAATCAGACGACGGCCCCTGATAAGAAATCAGGTAGAAGCACCTGTAATAACTCGGTCTGACCCGAGTAGTATTTAATAAGAAAATAATAAATGGATCAGTCTAGCTATAAATATCAAATAAAAATGAGATAGGATAAGAGATACGATAAAATCGTATGATAACAAAAAATGTCATACTGCGACAAGTATACATTAAATAACAACAAAAATCATACAATATCTCAAGAAATCTAAAAGCACTAAAAAGAATGTCATATTCTTTATTTTATTCACCAAACCACAAATATTGACAAACATATCAATGTCAATCGTAAAAGTTGGTGAAATACAAATTCTAGAAATCATCAATTAGAAATCCAAAAATCACAAAAAGGGAAGGCCTATCACAAAACGAGAGCATGAAAACAAACCAACACGTGTATCATAAAACGGAACACTGTTCCATGGTCGCTAACCATCAATTTTGAGCCGAAGCTCCATAAAACGACTCGAACACCTTTGAGCCGAAGCTCCACAAAACGGTCCGAAGACCTTTAAGCCGAAGCTCCATAAAACGGTTCGAAGACCATGGGTCGCTACCCCACATAATTGAGCAGAAGCTCCATAGAAACGAGGTTTAGTCCCCGTCGCAGACAAAGAGACATCGCACATTGCTAATCTAAATCAAAAAAGATCATCATCGATCATCAAGAAGTGTCAATTACACTAAGCTAGTAAATAGATGAGTTTAGCTTCCTGTCCCATAACTACTGGCTTAACTTAAATATTTACGAACAAACCATAAATCTCCACTCGAAAGTTGTCACAAGAGTTTCAATCGAATGAGTCTAAGAATTAACAGACAAAGTAAACGCAAGCGTTTCATTCCACTTGTTTTGCTAAGTCGTTTAATTAGATTTCTCGAACAAATGAGGCAAAGGTTTGTATATACTAATAGGTTGGAAAATGGTTTTATAAATGAGCTTTATATTGAAAATAGTGATGAAATCATTTTAATGAAAGAGTTTTTATATTTACTACTTGTATAGAAACCTTTGCATTTTAAAGTGATAAACCACAAAAACGATTGTAAAAACAACCAATCATCAAAGAATTCACATACGGAGACGTGAATCAAAGCCATAAAAATCGATATTGAATTCATCAAATGGATATTCTCAGAAATTCGAAAAGAAGTCATCAAAGTCAATAATAAATGATAACAAGAAATCGGATAAACACGAATCAATTAAAATCGGAAACCCACACAAATTAGGCAAATTGGGCCGAGACAAGTAGATTCAGACTTCTGAATATGATATTTTGGACATCTGAAACAGAAGCTCTAGGCGATATTTCGCCTAGGCCAATGATCGCCAAATCATATCGGAAGCGATCGGTTGAGTGACGATCGCGAGGGGTTTACGCCAAACGACTGCCCAACCCTATAGGCTCTTCGATGCATCCTCAAAAACATGTTCAAACACCCATAAAAGGGTTTTCACAAATTTTGACGTCAAAACCAAAAATTAGGATATTCACCAAATAAATCCAAATCAAAATCAAATGAACATGTAACAATGTTAGCAATTCATACCTAACAATCAAAGATAGTTATAGACCTAGATGTGAGATAAAAATCTCACCTTTTTCACAAAACAATGAAGAAGAAGCTATAGAGCAAGGAAAGAACAATCACTCTTCAATTCTAACCCAAGAAGCTTGAATCTAAGCTTAACAGAAAAACATTTCCTAAGTTAGGGTTTAGGAATTTCTGAAATTGAAGAGAGAATGAGTTGGAGAAGAAGAAGAGGATGCTTAACAACAGCTTCTCTTTGAATTTGGAGCTAGAACTTGGATTTGCAATGGAACTAGGGCTTAGGATTTTAATTTCCAATCTCCACCACCATTTTTTTTGCTAAAGCTTGACTGCATTAGGAAATGAAGAATGAATGTAGAGAAGTGGAGTGGAGCTTGGGTTGCTATGTTGGGTCAATGGGCTGAAATCCAAACCCAAAGCCCTAAGTGAAAAGGTCAAATTTTAGCTAGCTCCAAACAAATCGGTGTTTATACTCAAAAAGGTCACAAACACCATTTTGGATGCAATGGAAGTGGTCTCGAGTCCCAATTGTTGAATCTCAATTTCATTCTTCATTCAGACGTCTGAAATTTCCAATTTAGGTGTCTGAATCTGGAAAAATAAACATTGTCTAGTACAATATTCAGACGTCTGAATCATTCATTTCAGACGTCTGAAAATGGAAAATTTTAGCCTATTTCCTCTCGGATTGAACTTGTGACGACTGCCCATGACTCCTGCACTAAACAAGGAAATAGTGCGCTTAAAAGTGTGCCAGGCCGTCATGGACGATCATCAGGGTAAGGTAAAACAATAAACTCTATCGTATTACTCACAGCGCATGGACAAAATACAATAGAAAATATACATAGTGAAGCTCCATAGAATAAAATCTCATCATATAAACTCATAAAAGTTTGATTACAGCAATCGGCAAAGTCAATACATCAAGCCTCACTACATATCACTCAGAGAATATACAAACAGCGGATCACCCAGTACATATAGTAAGAAAACAATATGCAAAAACCTCTAGCTCGTCTTCGTCATCAACAGCGTTGGCTACTATGAACAACACCTGTCACCTGCTACCTAGTCTGCCCATCCCAACATGGATGAACAGCCCAAGGTAATAAGAGTTAAACATAAAACCTTGAGTCAGACAAAAGTCTTAGTGAGCAGTAAATCAACTATCAAACATACCAAAAGAGCATAAAGGGTAAAAAGGAATAGGAACCCAACCATCCCACTCCACCTCTTTCTACAGTTATAGCCCCCAGACCCACTAAGCAGAAGCAACCATAGAAATTCAGACATTCAAAGCAAAGTAATTATCACTCGAGTCAAGGTCGGTGTTTTCCAAGTACAAACCCCCAAGGCCTAAACCGAGATCAGATAAGCACCCCAAAAACATCGCTCTTGACCCAAGCAACGATACAACCAAACATCCAAACATCCATGACTCTGGCTATCACTGTTATCATTGCCTCGATTTCCCCGTTAGTTGAATGACCGCCTGCCAAGGGCTAATGGTAACCCCGGTTCTAGACATAGCTCCGCACGTCGTCGTGACCCGTGCCTAGGACTATCGCATCTGCCCAAAGTACTAGCACGTCATCGTGACCCGTGCCTGGAACGTCGTCGTGACCCGTCCCAACGTACTCTTTCTTTGAGCATGCTAGAACCTTCAACAACGATGAAATCTCAGCCTTCTAGCCATCCTCCTCGACGACTATTTCCATACTAGCTCGAGCGCCTCTCAGCCAACCATTATCCACAAACTCGAACCACATCATCGAGTTATCAACGTGCTTCGGATGATCCCATGTGGATTAAACCAAGGCTTTCTCACATCATGCTTTGCTTCATCACATCATAGCAAAGTCCCATCTCAACATCACCATCAAATCTATTCATATGAACTTCAACATCCGCTTCATATGCCACAGACAGCTTTCCTTATTCAAGAGCCTTTCCACTTAGCTTTTGAATCATCTTCGACCAACTTGTCCAAATCAAGTTATCAATCAACTAATCAATCAAATCAAACATTAATCCAAGTAATACATCATTCAAACAAGATCTAAATAAACAATTACAGCAATAATGGCAATTTCGTAAATAAGGAGTCCAAATCTAATATGCAATCTAACAAACATGAATCATGAATAATATCCCTCCAACTTGATGAATAAACTTGCATAGGTGAACATGTAGTAAAATAGGTGTCAAATCATCATGAACCATAGATCTACATGCAGACTTAAGGAAAATGCATGAAATCACTCTCTTTAACACATAAACAAGCCACCGATCCAATATACTCCTTTGGGTCCATGTGAGAGATAACCACCACTAACCGAATCACCTAAACACCTCAAAAACAACTAACTCCAGATCTGAACAGCAAAGAATCAAGCTTGATCCTCCAAAGCTCCGCTTCAAATGATGAAATCTCTCTTTAATGGATGGAGATATCTAACTTTGGCTCTTGGATCTTCGATTTAATCTTCAATCTAGATGGATGGAAGCACAAGATTAAAGTGGAGAAAAGAAGTGAAGAAGTGTTGTAGTCGAGCTCTCAAAATGGCAGCACTTCGTCGCTTCAAAATCCGGTGCCAAAAAGTGAACCAAACCCCTCTATTTATAGGCTGGAAATCCCCTTCAGTCGGCCACTCTTAAGTCGTCGCCGAACTAACTGATGCCGACCTAACGACCTATCGGCAATCACGACCTAACGACTCAAGTGCCCACGCGACTCAACGGCTTAACGTTTTCCCCCAACCTCCGACGTAACATAGAGCCGACTCTACCGGCCAAGCGACCTACCGACCTAACACCCAAGGCCGCCTTAACTACTTAACTAGTTGCCGACTTAACGAATCCACTATCTACGACCTAAGCCTTAAGTCGTTTGAACGACTCAATGATCATAGCATGCACACGACCTAACCCTGCCGACCTAACGACCTCACTCAGGAGGCGACCTACCACATGCCTAACGACCTACGACTTAATTGGATGCCGACTTAACATAAAAGACTACTTAGCGACTCACAACTCAACTATACTGCCGCTCTAAGTCCTAAGTCGTACACTCCTATAAGCCGTTCACCCCTTGAGTCGGTCACCTTCTTTAAGTCGGCAACACCTTAAGTCGGCCACTACCATGAGTCGCTCAACACCACTAAGTCGGTCACGACTCATGCCTCCATACGACTCAACTCCTACACGACCTAAGTTCCAAACGACTTAAATTCTGAACAACTTAACGGCACTAACAGTCTAATGACAACAGTTCTACGATCTTCTGATCCGTAAAAATACGGGTCGTTACAGAACTCGAGAGAATTGCGTCCTCGTAATATTTAAGAAGAAAATAAAAAGTAACAACCATAAAAGCATATCAACACAAAAGAAATTTGAAATAAGAAGTTCACCTCAAAGAGCTCAAGAGAATAGGTCCGTATGTGTTCGCTCGATGAATTCTCTGGATTCCCAAGAACAATCCTTAGGTTTTGAGGACCATTGAACTTTCACAAGAGGAACATCTTTATTTCGAAGGCGTTTAACCTCCGAAGCAATGATACGAATAGGATGTTGCTCATAAGTTAAATTAGGTGAAACTTCAATTTCTTCAATAACACCGGGCTCAAGAATAGAATCGGAATCTCGAAGGCATTTCCGTAATTGAGAGACGTGGAATACGTCATAAATAGCAAAAAACTGAGCCGGTAATAAAAGGCGATATGCCATGGAACCAATACGTCGGTGATGGGAAATGGACCAATATATCGAGGTGCTAATTTTCCCGATCCACTGAAACGCACAACACCCTTCATAGGTGAAACACGAATAAACACAAAATCTCACATAGAAAGTTCTAATTTCCTTCTTCGTTTATCGACATAGGATTTTTGTCTACTTTGAGCCTCTTTCATCCTACGACGAATAAGGTCAATCTTTTCTGTGGAATCACGAATAAAATCTGGACCAAAAACTAGCTTCTCACCGACCTCAAGCCAACAAGAAGGAGATCGGCATGGCCTTCCATAGAGTCCCTCAAATGGTGCCATACCAATACTAGATTGGAAGCTATTATTAAAGGAAAACTAAACAAGAGAAATATGATCTTCACAACTTCCACCAAAATAAAAAACACATGGACGAAGAAGATCTTCAAGAGATTCACACGCTCGGTTTGTCCATCGGACTGAGGATGATAAGCGGTGCAAAAATTAAGCTTCATTCCCAAAGCTTTTTGAAGACTCTTTCAATTCCACTAGAAAACAATGGATCACGATCACTAACAATAAAAGTAGGAACTCCATCCAATTTAACAATTTCTTTAATAAAGAGCTTGGCCAAAAGAGGTACGATCCGATTAGACCGAACGGGAATAAAATAGGCGGATTTCGTAAGTCTATCAACTATCACCCATAGGCTATAATGACCCAAACGAGAAAGGGGAAGACCATCGATAAAATCCATGGAAATTTGGTCCCACTTCCAAATTGGAATGTCCAAAGGTTGCAATAACCTACCGGGCCTTTGATGCTCGGCCTTAACGAGTTGGCAAGTCTTGCAACGCTTAATGAAGTTAGCAATATTGGTTTTCATTCCATCACAATAATAAAGTCGCTTCATATCCTTGTACTTTTATTACTACCGTGATGAATGGCAAATTTAGAACGATGAGAATCTTCTAAAATTTCTTTACGAAGATTACTAATATGGCACGATAGGTCTACCAAATTTTCGAATACCGCCACGAGCATCAATATCAAAATTTTTAAAACCTTTAATATCAATTTTATCCCTACAACTTTGGCTAAGAAGAGCCAATTCGGGATCTAGCTTTTGAGCATCAAGAATGCGGTCTTAAAGAGATGGATGAGCCTCAAGGCTACGTAGAACAAGAGATGATCATAAATCGGATTCACGATCTCGAATCTCACAAGTGGATAAAATATTGAGATCCTTTCATTCAGATATCATCATGGAAACAACCGCTTGTTGCTTACGGCTAAGTGCATCAGCAACAAGATTTCTCTTTCCGGGAGTATAAAGAATATCAAGATCATAAGATGCAAGGAACTCGAGCCAACGTTGTTGACGCAAATTAAGTTCCTTTTGAGAAAATAAATACTCCAAAGATTTATGATCGGTGTAGAGAACAAATTTCTCTCCTAAACATAATGATGCCAAATTCTAAAAGTGAAAACAATAGCCACAAACACTAGATAATGAGTGGCATATCTAGTCTCGATAGGCTTAAATTGTCTAGAAGCATAAATGATAGAACATTTTCTTTCGCAAGAGAACAGCACCAAAACCAATACGGCTAGCACCAGTACAAACAATGAAGTCTTGGTTCCCTCCGGGAATCACAAGAATAGAAGTATCGAAAAGAAAGAGTTCTTTTAATTAATCCTCTTTCCCGAAAAGCTAAAAATTTCAAAATAACAATTAATTTTTTTCTAGAAAAAATTACTTATTCCATGTCAATTTACTGTGTCTGATTGTCTCATCGAAGTGTTTAGGAGATTCCTATCGATAACGTTGATCAAGCGCATCGACCAGAATTCTTAAAGCACTCAATGGGCAAAATAACACAAAATCATCTTCCTTATGATAAAAGTATCTCTTAAAAATTTTACGAATATTCTTTGTTCGTTTGAATAACAAAAATCCAATTATACTTATAAATAAATCTTATGAAAAAGATTTGCAAACTTTTAAATTGTTGTTTCCATCCATTATCAATAAATTCAAAGAAGAACTCATCGATATTGGCTGAATACTCGATCCATAAGATGGATGAAATAAGCTGGATGGTTCATCAACCAAATGGCGTAACAAGCCATTCATAATAATCATAATGAGTGCGGAATGCAGATAGTGGAACGCTATCGTCCGCAACTCATAGCTAATGAAAATTGGTGGCAAAGTCGAACTGAAAAAACCTTAACACCACTCAATAGATTTCCTTAGGTGATAATCCTAAGACAAACTCAAAAATATCGAAAAATTCACAAACTACTTGAATGAGAGAAATATAATTTTCTTCAACAAGTGGGTCTAGAAAATAAAATGATGCCACCAAATTAGAATCAAAATCATTTTGAAAAAATAGAGATCTTCTTAACAGATTAAAAAATGTCGAAGATGGATAGTCTACACGGGACATAGGATATGGCTACATGATGATTAAGCCAATCCTTTCACAAAAATCGATTCCGAAGCCTAAGTGCGCAAAACATGCAAATCGGCCCGGAAAGAATAATCACATAAAATAATTTCGACATCTTTTCAAATCAAACTTAGCATTGCGGATCCACTATTCGGATAGCAATTCTCAGCGAAGTCATCAAGCCTAAAATATTTAAAGAAAAGAAATTAATAAGTTCTTTTGATATAGAAATAACGAGTGAACCCATATCAACAAGGACTCGAATCGTATAATCACACAAAAAATGTCATCAAGGACTGAATGAGAAATACCTTGACCAGGAGAAGTGCTACTAGGCGTTTGCACAACCCTAAGTCTTCCTTCCCTCTTGCTTGAAAGTTTGGGACATGAAGATAAAAGATGACCCGAACTCTTGCAATAACGACAAAAGAGAGGTTTCGGACACCTATTATCATAATGGTCCGTGGAAGCACAATTGTAGCATTGTCCACGACTAGCGATTGGAGTCTTTGCTACCGAAGTTGCCTGTCTCCCTTTCTTGTAGGGATTAGGGCTTTTGAACTTAATATGCCTCTTCTTGTTGTTATTAAGGCCCTCATTGGAACCTCCAACATCACTATCACTTCCTTTATCGGACTCTTCAAATCGAAGAGTGATACCTACAAGTTAATCAAAAGGAACTTCAAGTTTCAGAGGTACAACCTTTGTGGGGTTCTTACTCAAAGCATAGATAAACCTTTGATTCTTTACAAGATCCAAAAGTTGCTGGGCAGACATAAATACTCCATCCTTGGGAGAAGCACTAGATTGACCAACGCTCGGACTACCAGAACTAAACTTCTATTCTTCTTTAAGAAAGAAAGAAAGAAGAGGAAAAATGTTATTCACAAAATGAATGTCAAACAATCATGATTGATGAAACAAGATATCATAAAGAAAATAGGATAGAAAGGGTCCTAAGACTCGGATAGAATCCTAAAGCACGACTCCTAAGAAAGACTTAGGACAATGATCCTTGCTAGATTATTCTACATTGTTTCGAAGTTTCGCTCTGATACCAAGCTGTGACGCCCCACCTCTATACTCACGCTAGCCAAGAACACTACAAAGTAATGCCATAAACTAGCATGAAGAACAAGGCTGTTGAGGAGCGACCATCCGTGTAATTGCTTTGTGCGATCACCGATATGTCAGATGGTGTAACATGCTCTACTTTTTAAGAGGAAATCCGACATATCGAATACAAACTCAAAGCTACTACGTAGTAACATCTTCAGAAACAAATATAGAAATAAGCATAACACAAATCAGTCACAGATATCCATATCACAAAGGCGAAAATAGATATGAATATAACACATAGAAGTGTACATCAGAGTAGTGGTCAAATAAGATCCACAATATCACAAAAGAATAGATAAAAGTGTTAGACAAAAGAATATGTATACATCATGGAGTCTCTATCTCGAATGTACAACAACAAAAACTACCAATCTAAAGTAGTTTGCCAAAAAATCAAACGACAGCCCCTGATAAGAAGTCAGGTAGAAGCACCTGTAATAACTCGGTCTGACCCAAGTATTATTTAATAAGAAAATAATAAACAGATCAGTCTTGCTATAAATATCAAATAAAAATGTGATAGGATAAGAGATACGATAAAAACGTATGATAACAAAAAATGTCACACTGCGACAAGTATACATTAAATACCAACAAAAATCATACAATATCTTAAGAAATCTAAAAGCACTAAAAAGAATGTCATATTCTTTATTTTATTCACCAAACCACAAATATTGACAAACATACCAATGTCAATCGTAAAAGTTGGTGAAATACAAATTCTAGAAATCATCAATTAGAAGGGGGAGGCCTATCACAAAACGGGAGCATGAAAACTCACCAACACGTGTATCACAAAACGGAACGCTATTCCATGGTTGCTAACCATCAATTTTGAGCCGAAGCTCCACAAAACGGCCCAAAGACCTTTGAGCCGAAGCTCCATAAAACGGTCCGAAGAACTTTGAGCTGAAGCTCCACAAAACGGTCCGAAGACCATGGGTCACTACCCCATAAAATTGAGCCAAAGCTCCACAGAAACGGGGTTTAGTCTCTCTCGCAGACAAAGAGACGTCGTACTTTGCTAGTCTAAATCACAAAATGATCATCATCGATCATCAAGAAGTGTCAATTACACTAAGCTTGTAAATAGATGAGTTTAGCTTAATGTCCCATAACCACTGACTTAACTTAAATATTTACGAACAAACTGTAAATCTCCACTCGAAAGTTGTCACAAGGGTTTCAATCGAACGAGTCTAAGAATTAACCGAAGTAAACGCAAGTGTTTCATTCCACTTGTTTTGCTAAGTCGTTTAATTGGATTTCTCGAACAAATGAGGTAAATGTTTGTGTATACTAATAGGTTGGAAAACGTTTTTATAAACGAGATTTATATTGAAAATAGTGTTAAAATCGTTTTAATGAAAGAGTTTTAATATTTACTACTTGTATAGAAACCTTTGTATTTTAAAGTGACAAACCACAAAAATGATTGTAAAAACAACCAATCATCAAAGAATTCACATACAAAGACGCGAATCAAAGCCATAAAAATCGATATCGAATCCATCAAATGGATATTCTTAGAAATTCGAAAAGAATTCATCAAAGTCAATAATAAATGATAACAGGAAATCGGATAAACACGAATGATTAAAATCGAAAACCCACACAAATTAGGCAAATTGGGCCGAGATAGGCAGATTCAGACGTATGAATATGATATTTCAGACCTCTGAAACTGAAGCTCTAGGCGATATTTCGCCTAGGCCAATGATGGCCAAATCATATCGGAAGCGATCAGATGAGTGACAATCGTGAGGGGTTTACGCCAAACGATTGCCTAGCCCTATAGGCTCTTCGATGCATCCTCAAAAACATGTTCAAACACACATAAAAGGGTTTTCACAAATTTTGACTTAAAAAAAAATAGGATATTCACCAAATCAATCCAAATAAAAATCAATGAACATGTAACGAGGTTAGGAATTCATACCTAACAGTCAAGGATAGTTATAGACCTAGATGTGAGATAAAAATCTCACTTTTTTCACAAAACAATGAAGAAGAAGCTATGAGCAAGGCAAGAACAATCATTCTTCAATTCTAATCCAAGAAGCTTGAAACTAAGCTTAAAAGAAAAACATTTCCTAAGTTAGGGTTTAGGAATTTCTAAAATTGAAGAGAGAATGAGTTGGAGAAGAAGAAAAGGATGCTTACCAAAAGCTTATCTTTGAATTTGGAGCTAGAACTTGGATTTGCAATGGAACTAGGGCTTAGGATTTTAATTTCCAATCCCCACCACCATTTTTTTTGCTAAAGCTTGAGTTGTATTAGGAAATGAAGAATGAATGTAGAGAAGTGGAGTGGAGCTTGGGTTGGTATGTTGGGTCAATGGGATGAAACCCAAATCCAAAGCCCTAAGTGAAAAGGTCAAATTTTAGCCAGCTCTAAACATATCGATGTTTATACTCAAAAAGGTCGCAAATACCATTTTGGATGCAATGGAAGTGGTCTCGAGTCCCAATTGTTGAATCTCAATTTCATTCTTCATTCAGATGTCTGAAATTTCCAATTCAGATGTCTGCATCTGGAAAAATAAATATTGTTTAGTACAATATTCAGACGTATGAATCATTCATTTTAGACGTCTGAAAATGGAAAATTTTAGCCTATTTCCTCTTGGGTTGAACTCGAGCAATTTCAGACGTCTGTGTTATCAAATTTAGACGTTTGAATATCTATTTGACTGTGTGTTCAAATAGATACTCCCATATAGCACTATCCACATTGTCTTTTCCCTAATTCAACTGTTATTTTACGAAACAGTGAGATTTTCGGACTTAAATCCGACTAACGATGCTATATTTAAATTAAACATTTTAAATATACGGATCATAAAATACGCGGGTTGTTACAGCTCGAACCAACATGAAAGCAACTTGCATGGTCTTCCATAAAGAACTTCGAAAGGCGCCACTCCAATGCTAGCTTAAAGGTATTATTATATGCAAATTCCTCTAAAGAAGGATGCTCCTTCCAAGTTCCTGTAAAATCAAGAATACACATCCTCAACAACGTGCGTCTTACTATCTTATTAATATCACCTTACTATTCTTCTATAGTCTACACATATGAAGCAACACTCCTAGGTTCTTACTAGTGTCTGATACCCTTTACGGAAACTTCTATTATTACTTATAAAAGTAATTACTGTTATCTCCTACATAGCCTTAACCTTTTTCCATCTCACCTAGGAAATGATTCCTATCCACTCCACATTTATGAGTTTGGTTTGGTATTTATCATTTTATTTCCAAAACTAAGGCTTCTAAATTTTTAAAACATCAAATCCCAAATTTTTTTGCCTATAAGAGTGTTATTTTCAATTTTCAATTAAATTCAAAGATGCTTGGTTACCTAACATTTTATCTTTCTGGACTTGCATCCTTACAGCCTTTTGAATTTACCTTATTCCCCAAACCTATGTGGGAAAAATTACAGATTCTAAGTTTAAAACTTACTCCTCGTTTTCTTTGAAAGACCATTACAGCTTTCTATAAAAATTTGGATTTTTATATTTAACTGTTACTAAGTTTTTCGCTTCCAAAAACTTATTTACTCTTTCCATTAAACCATTTTTCTTTAAAATACCTTTAAAATGTCCTTACGTGTTTTCAAAGCATCTTCTTATTTCACCTAATGGTTTTATAACTTAACGTATAGGAACTACTTTCTCTTATAGGAAATTATTAATGCTAAAACCTTCTATGAATCCTTTAAAAGAGGACTTCATGTTTATATGGAATCACAAGGAACTTATTTTATATTTCTCGGAATAGGCTATACAAAATATATGCTTCCCATACCTTGTACATCTCTTTCATGTATCCCTTATAACTTGCACAAAACATCTATATTTGTGATTTGGTTTCATAAAAAATTATATCATTATTCATTTCATTCCAATAGATTAAAATATGTTTAATCTATATTCATTTTCTATGAAATTTATTAATTTTCTAATATTTAACTTACGCTCCTTTTTTTCCTCAGAATTTTTTTCAAAACTGTTTTAATATTTCCATAATTAGAAAACATTTTCTTATACTTATTTAAATAATAATTGTACTCACAAACCACTTGATTTCTATACTTAGAAATTATTTTCAAAACACATTATTATTTGGGTCAAAACAGATGTTGCGTAAAACACTGTCACTACAACCCAATTACTAATGTATGGATTTAATTAAAACAAATACTAAAATATCTCATATACTATGTAAAAACATTTCCTTTGGGAGTCATTCACTATAGCAGTAGTGTTATAGTTTATGCACCCTTTATTTTTCACGAATACATTTGTTACAACAATAAATGTTGTAACCTATGTTTTCGATACTTAATACACTCTAGGTTTTTATATTTAAAATCTTTGTTTACTACAAAGAAACTAGTGAGCTATGATGTGTGTGTGTGTGTATGTGCTCTATGATTCTTCAAAAAGAATTTCACTTTTAACAAGATTTACATCATATAAAAACCAATTTAAATTTCATACCTTTTTTTTGAAAACCCAATATTTACTTTCTCAAAAATGTTAACAATTAAAATTTTCAACTTTTCAATTTTAGCGGTTTCATTTTATTGGTCTAGACATAAAGTGGATTCTTTTCTTACTATCCAAGGAGTACCCTTCCTAAACTTGGAAACCTCATTTCCTTACTAAAGTCTTTTGTTCATATTCCTCTTTTATGCTTATATTTATTCTAAGGCACTACCGTTAATCCACTTATTTCAAACAATATAATTTTTGCAATTATCTACACATGGGCTTTCTTCTTTTCTTATCAACAGAATCTATTGTACATCTCCAATCTTTGCCTACCTCTCTTTGGATTTCCACAATCCGAACCTAAATATACAAAAATGTTTCTCAAACTCCTACCATGTGTAGGCCTTCTCTATGCCCCAAGAAATGCACTTCCTTATGCCAAAAGCGTTACATCAAGAATTTTGCCATCAATTGATTAACGTGAAGTGTACGAAGAACCTCCTCTTGATGAATATCATGCTCCTCCATACTCTTGGAAAACACAAAAATTTGATCTATGAACTTTACTACGAACTTATTTAGGACATCTCGAGAAACACGACTCATCAAATCTACAAAATAAGCCTTAATGTTGGTTAGCCAAAATGGCATAACCAACCACTCAAAGAATACATCGGGTGTCCTAAATGTTGTCTTATAGATGCTATCGTCAGTGATTCTAAGCTGATGAATTCCAATGGCTAAATTAAACCGAGAAATTACTAAAGAGCCGATTAACTTTTCAAAAAGATCATCTATCCTAGGATGTGGTTAATGGTTCTTTTTAGTGAGCTTATTCAACTCTCTATAGTCTATGCAAAGTCGAAGGAACCATCGGCCATTGTAGTGAAGACGACTGACGCTCCCCACTTAGATATGCTCCGTCTGATGAAGCCTTTCTCTAATAGCTCACCAATCTGCTTACTTAACTCCTTCCTCTCCCTAGTTGCCATATGCCTCATGGGTAAAGCCACTGGTTTAACATGTAATTAAGATAAATCCTAAAGTCGATCTCTCTCTTAGGGGAAAGTCCCCTAACCTTAAATATTTAGGAAATCTCAAACGACTGGAATAGAATCTTTCTCTCCTAGTGATGAATCAAGGGAATAAAGGAAGCTCAACATGACTGATCCCTGTGGGTTGCAAGAAACTTCGAAAGTCCTACTACTGCATGTATCTAGTCTAATGACTCTAATGTTGCAGTCTAGTATCGCTCCATAAGTGAATACCCAATTTATCATCAAAATCGTTCCATACCCCGATAATTCTAGTACATAGGCGTTGTAGTCAAACTCTATGCCTAGGATAAAAAATTTCAAACCCCTACAAATTATAGATAAATATGTTGATCCTCCTATGGGGTTAGAATCAATTTTAGGGTCTACTACTAAGGAGATATCTAAGTGCAAACAATCTACCAAAGAACTAGAAATGAAAGAGTCCGAATAGGAAAAATTCGAAATAGAGATCAAATCTTCTACAGAGGCTTTCCTATCTTGATTCAGTCCACTTCTAGAAGGTGCTGCATCCACAGCCTATACTTGCGCTGTAGGTGTGCCTGCTCTCTACACCATCCTATGAGGACAAGGTCTACTAAGGTGAGCAGGTTGCCCATAGTTGAAACACCTCCCCTTCATCATTTTATTCTTACAGTCCTTTGCATAATGACCAACCAACCCATAGCAATGACATCCCCCGCTTTTCTTGATCCCCTTCTAAGGTCCTCCTTCTTTCCTCTTGTCCTTATCCTTCTTGTCCATCCACTACGGCTGCTTAGAGATTTCTGACTTAGGAACCTCCTTAAGCCCTCCCTTCAACTGCCCAAATCGTCCAACCTAACAGCTTAAGCCTTTGCTTCTTATCCTCCGACCTAGCTCGTGTCTTCTTGAAATCCTCTGTGCCGAAAGACGTTCTATCTTCTAGACCAGTGAAGTCCTTGCATAGCTTAGAAAAATTAGCTGTTGTAGGTGGATTAAATGGATTTTCACTTACCGGTGCTGTTTGGCGCTTGCCCTTGCACTCTGGTATCGTAGCTTTACGAAACCAGGAAGCCAGGCTATGCAAATAAAAGAGAATTTAGCCTCGAAGGAATCGAAAGAAGGTTGAGTTGGACTTGAGGGGACTTTTATAAATTCTGTTTTATACTTGAAAACTATTTCTAAGAGTTTCTTTTTAAAAAATACTTCAAGTTTGAAGATATGCTACTTTTAAAAATAGGTACTTTTTGGAAAAATACATTATCTTTAAAACAAGTTTTTAGGAATCCTGTAACCTTAGGCTCTGATACCACACCCCTTAGTATAACCAAATAGGGCACCATAAAGGATGTGTTGCATTTTAGTTATAGCTAAAAACTTACAGAGACTAAGATTCACAAGACAAAATAAAAAAGCAGAAACACTTAAATAGTAATCTCATTATTCAAAATCAAACTTCATAAAATAGAGTCATAAAACCAAATACATAAGATGCCTCAAAATATCAAATACATGATTTTCGAATTGGAAAATACCATCTCAATCACATTATCAGAGTACATAAATAAAACCATCCCTCTCATCAGTACCAGTACATCCAGACTTAAATAAAAAGAAAACTAGAAAATAAGAAGAAGAATGCATGAAGAATCTCCAAGAATATCTCTCTAAGAAAGCTGAAATCTATTATCCTTGCCTCTGCTAGCCTATGGGGAGGGGGAAAGGAGAAAATATAGGAGTGGGTCAGACAAAAAGTCTAGTGAATGAAAGTAACTACTAGTATTTTTAACCAAGATAGAGATAATAGACTTTACAACAGTTCTAGTATAAAAAGAAACTAAGGAGATAAAGCGGGAATAAAATATGGTTTAATTGTTTGCTTTGCTTAGATAGTTTGATTCGATTGTTTGCACTTGTCTTAGATATCCGCTTTGATTAGGCTGAAACCCTAATCCTACTTTAATTAGGCTAAAGTCCTAATTCTACCCTTTGATCGGCCTTCTATCTCTACTGTGCCTACTACGGACTAAACTTATTGGCCCCTACGCAAAGGATGGAGACTAGACCCAGTTGGTCCATATGAAAAAGATACGGACTAGACCATGTTGGTCCCTACGCAATAGACACCTACTGCTGTGGACTAGACGCTATTGGTCCCTACGCAATAGATACACACTTAGCGCTTGGAATAGAATAATGACTTATCAGCGAGCACTGAGACCGCACGCTCGACCACCATTAGGTTCACGCTATCTTTTGCTCCCACTTGTTGACCTCTTATTTACCACCGCTCCAGCATAAGCATGCCCTTGCCTCACCTGTGCTATTGTGAGGCCACCTGTGTCTAACTAAAAGGGGAATGTTGTTAGTATGGGTCTTATCTAGCAAACAAAATCTAGTTGCGCCCCATGTTCAAATCCCCGTGATTTGAATTTCTATTTATTGACCTCTTATTAACTTAATGTAAGTTTTTAAAATAAGCCTCTATATCTGTAAAGGACTATCCTGTTAGGCCTGCAATACTAATCTCTTATATATGTAAAGGACTACTCTGTTCGGCCTATAATACAGATCTTCTATATCGGTAAAGGATTACCCCATTGGGCCTACAATACAGATCTTCTATATCAGAAAAGGACTACCCCATTGGTCCTATAATACCAATCTTCTATATATTGCTTATTAACTTAATCTAAGATCTAATTTTATTAAAATAAGCCTCTTATGTTACTTCTGCTTTATTTGCTTATTAACTATATTTAAGTCTTAAAATAAGCCTTTCATGTTCTTTCTACTTGATTATTGTCTCTAATTATAACTTATGTGTTATAATTCTGCTTTAACTTAGCCCAAGGTCTAAGTATAAAAATAAGCTACTTTTGTCATTTCTTCTATTTTCTCTTTTTAGTTATAATTAAATGTTATAACTGTGCTTGCAAATATCTTAAATTTGCCAATTTCAGTCTAAGTCCAATTTGTAATAGCTCTTCTTATTTTACATCCCATTTTCTATAAATTTAGTGTTCTTATATTTTAGTCCATATTAACGAATTCTTCTTCTATTTATTCCATTCGTGTAAAGGAAATTAAAAAGAACAACATTTACAGAAGAAATCCCAATCGTAGAATAGATGTAAAGAAAACATAAATAACAGTAAATAACGTAAATAACTGTAAATAATTGGAAATACTATAATTAATAGTAAATAATTGCAAATAAGTGAAATAGAATAGCTAAAAGAAACTAGACTAAAAACAAGTTTAAAACTGTAAATAAACTTGCATAAAGGTTACCCTAAAATTGTAGAAAAACTACAACCATTGGAAACTCTATTATTTTAAATTACTTAAAAATCTATGATAATTACTAAACACTCACCTGTGGTACTTAGCTCTTTTCCCTGGCCTTCCCGGATCCACTTGTAGGGTATAATATATTTTAAT
Organism: Allium cepa; assembly: GCA_030765085.1. Classification (NCBI taxonomy): domain Eukaryota; kingdom Viridiplantae; phylum Streptophyta; class Magnoliopsida; order Asparagales; family Amaryllidaceae; genus Allium; species Allium cepa. Next base: position 311,823,053 of record CM060937.1, read on the forward strand.
TAAAAAGATCTTCTCCTCATAAAAATATTCCTTTTAGGGTCCAATCTTAGGCAATGAACCCAGATGGAGAAAATCTGAATGAGAAAAAAAAGCTAGGCCTAGGGTCTTATTTATAATGGCACTTTTGGATCTCAGACTGTTGGATTTGGAGATTAAACCTATTGCAACCACGTCATAGGATCGATAGGAACCGTCGGATGGAAGCACGGACGCACGAGATGGAGTTAAATTTGCAAAATGACGTGTTCAAATCATTTTGGGCAAAAGAATGCATTTTCACGTAGGCGGGTCAACCTTGGTGTCGACCCATCACTTACTAGGATCAATCTTAAGGTCGACCTAGCTACGGTGAGGGTCGACCCTAGGGTCGACCTTCCTATATATATATTCGTTTCTTGTTTATTCCATAACTTCTTCTTCCTCACTCGGATTTTGACATTCTATATATGGAAATTGACCAGAAAATTACCACGGACATAATGGTGCAACTTCGATGGCTCAATTCTGATAATTTCACATTGTTATTTTACCATTTAACTAATTCGTTAATTAATTATTATAGCTTAAATTTTGAGTTGTTACCACTCCAATCCACATGGGTGGGGGATTTCATCAGCCCTTCCTTGGTCCACAAATTCTAATTCATCTTAGAATTTTGATTAATAATAATGGTTAGACATTTGGCTAAAGGCTGTCACGAGCTCACCTAGGGCTTAACTGTGTATTAACAAATTGTCTTGTTTGAACAATTTATATTCTTAGTGTCTATGCAATAATCAATCATAAATATTGCGGTGATTCGTAAATATTATACTGATTATTTCTCTAAAGGTACTCAAACCTTCAGTTGCATTGCTACGGTGATTCGTGGAGCACCGATAACTCATGCCCATTACCTGGCTAGAACTATCTTGTTCAGTTAAGAAAAAGTATGATTATACAATTTTGGGTTAGGAGCTAGTTCGGATAGAAAATTATAATTAAGTCCTTGCATTCCTTTAGTTGCATTAGTTCATGAATATTTCAAAAAAAATTCAAAATCGAAAGCTGAATTTTTTTTTTAATTTTCCATAACTTATTTTTTAAAATTCTTTCATTTGGAATTCTTTTTAAACTAAAATCTAAAATCTAAAAAAAAATTAAGCTAGTTTTTTGAGAAAAAATCAAATAATAATAATAGTCTTTTTAAAAAACAAAAACATTTAAAAAAATTCAAAAACCAAAAAACAAAATAAAAACCAATTTTCCCTTTCATAAATAAATTCTTCTTGGTAAATACTTTTACTTTTTAAAAAATAATAAATATCAAAAGAAGAAAAAAATTCTTGAAAATGTCTAAATTTTCTTACTTGTCGAAATTTTACAATAGTTGTGAAAATCAATATAATCCATATAATTTCACACCAAATTCTTATATATATTTTAATGATAACTATTGCACAAAAAATTCTAATTTTGAACGACAAAGTTTTCAAAATGATGATTAACCCTCAACTCTCAAAATTAGCATTGAAATGATTTCGTCTTTACTTGAACTCTCTGCACAAAAAAAATCAAATGATAAATGATATGTGTAATTCATAAGTGTGCAATAAATCAAGTCAAGGATTTCAAAATAATCAAAATTTGAATTCAATTCAAAATTCAAATGATTTTGATTATAACCCATGCTAATATAACTTTGAACTCCAAAATGAATTTCAAAATCAAAATGAAAATGGAAAAAAAATTTAAATTATTTTGGTAATGGAAGTTGTTTCAATAATGGTGAAAATTTGTGTTCCGACAATTTCAGATTGAAAATTCTCAAATAAAAAAATTATACTTTTGGTTTGTTGAGAAAATGGAAGAAATTCACGATAATTACATGGATTTGTTGTTTGAAACATATATAAACAACGCTGGAAACACAACCAAATCTCAATGTATGATGTGTCAAATAATAATCCACTTTTTACCAAAATTGATGATTTTCAAATAACAACTTTTAAAATTGAAAACGACAATTTTAATGAAGTTGTTGAAAATACGTAATTGAGTTGGATTTCAATTCTTTTGAGAGTGTGTAACCAAATTTAAAAATCGATCTTCCTTTCTCAGATTTTGAAAAATTGAATGCGACAACCTTAGACTTTGAATTTGGTGCATGCAAAGAAGTTGTTGATAATCCAACAAAGGAAGACGAATTTTGTAAACACAAATTTTTTGGACTTTTCGAAGATGAGTTGTTGAATTTTGAAGGGGTAGACTTAAAACAACATTTTGATTTTGAAATCAATAATTCTGAAGAAGTTTTCTATGATAAGTTTAGATTTTAATTTGGTGAAAATAAAATTGAACTTCAACCAATTTTTCTATCGACCCCAAAAATCATCGTAAATAAAACAACTCATACGATTTTCAATAAAACGTCGTTCGTTTTTCCAATTAAACATTCGACTTTGGAATCTTTTATGGTTTTGTTTTCTATGCTTAAACTATTTCTCTCGTATTTGACGAGACAAATGAGTTGGCCTTTGGAAGACCGTTTCAATTACTCTTTGAGGATATACTTTTTGATGTCGTGTGAATAATAACCGTTTCATTTTTATGTAAATATAGGTCATATTATTATTTTTATTTCATTTTTCTCCTCTCACTTGGGTTGACTATGAGGACGCAGTCAAATCAAGTGTGGAGGGAGTCTCATGTTCATTTTTTCTCATGGTTTATTTTCCATTTTATTTCCAAAACTCAAAATTAAAAAAAATTCTAAACAAATTTTTTTAGCATGTCAATTTATTTTTGAAGAAACACTATAAGATAAGTATATGATTTTGTTTATTAACAAAAATAAAAATAATGTTTCATTACAAATAACGTTGGTTTAACTAGTATATAGGAAGATTCATGGGTGATAATTATGAAGTATATCGTAATTGAAAATCTTTATTTAAAATATTGGTGGATTTCAAGTAAAGGATATAACATTTTTGATCTTCTAAATTAAGTGGTGCTATGATGATATTGTAAAACTCTCTCTAATAAAGAAAAAAGAAAAAAAACAAAAATAAAAAAATACACATACATATATACATATAAAACACAAAAAATGGGTTTTATTAAAATAAGAAACACTTAATGTCATGCGTTCACACGCAAGTTTGTACACTCACCATGCTCTTTACCCTTCTCATGTAAGCCCGAAAAGCAGCGCATGATCGATATATCTGGCCTCAGTTTATCTAAGTTAGGTGTATGTACATAAAAATTCTTTTATTAATAATGCCTATAGTCGATAGGTGTACACACTTGTGTGTTCACTCGCCACGCTCTGTATTCCTGTAACGAACTGTAATTTTAAACTATTTCAAATTATTAAGTTTAATATAATTTTGAATTGAAATGGCTAAAAATATAATTTAATGATATATTAATGTAATTTATTGATATGAACTTAGATAAAAATTTAAATAAAAAAATTTAAATATGAAAAAATGACTAACTAATTTTAAATACTGAAATATTAATTTTTGTAAGCCGAATAAATAAAATTCTGGTATTAGAGATACTTGGATATATAAACTTTAAAAACCACAGTAAATTTTAAAAAGTGAATATGATAAATATATATGTGCATGTATACTTTACCATTTCAAATTTATGATAAAAATATATGTGTATATACTTAGACATGCTTCAGGATGGCAACCTCAGGCCAAGCACAACAAAACATCTATTCAAGCCACAAAAACATAAAATCAAGCATACATTGACATCAAATCACACGAAAAAATCAAATCAATCCATATGAAATCAAATCAGAAAAGTCAAAAGAAAATGAAAAAAAATAATAAAAGGTGAAGAGCATGTACAAATTCTCAGCCACCCTATATTGTGCGCTTAGCCAACCTATATGCCACTGTTCTTTCTTTCTCATCTTATATATATACAGAGCCACCTTATACTTAACCATTTTCATTTCCATTCTTATATATATGAAGAGCTACACTAGTTGCTTATTCATATGTAAGAAGAAGAAAATAGATCAAGGCAGTAAAAAGTTTGAAGCAAGAAACGGAGCAAGGAGGTATGTTCATCAGTATATATAATAGTGAGTAAAACACTCCAAAATTTTATTAACTGGTTGTTTCTTATATGCCTGAATATCTAGATTTTGAATGAATCTTTGTTCTGGAATGTTCACATGCCTTTATATATGTTTGTTAGCCATAGTTCGGTCACCTGCAACCCATCGCTTTGTTCTTCTTCAAAAAGTGGCCCTATACATTTTTTTTATGAATAAGTTAAGTCCAGTAGCTTCAAAAATCAATAGATCAACAACCACTTAGCTAAAAAAATTGTTTGTTATCTATTAAAGAACATTTCAAAATTTATTTCATCGAATTTCATGGAGTGGCAAGAAAGGAAACTTCATTATTCAGAGAATAGGTCAATCATGACCAAAATTCGAACATAAAAATTTGAAGGATGGATTATATGGGTGTGTTCATTGCTGAAAAATAGGATTTTTAGAATTGGTTTTAGGATTTTAAGGCGTGTAGAGGTAGAAAGCAGGAGATGAACTTATTTGGGCAAAATATCAAATTACGGTGATGTAGGCGATTTCATTGTAGGGTGTTTGGTGTGGAGGAGGATTGGACAACGGGGAATCTAGGAAAAATGGCGTGGCAGTTTTTAGTTATGTGTATTGGGTAGTTGAGGACAAAGTAGGGTTTTATGTTAGTTTGCATTGGCCTCGGCTTCACGGTAAACAGCTAGTAGGAGAGAGAGAAATGGGGGTGTGCATGGAGGGAAAAAGGTAGCGGTGGAGGTGGCGAAACTCTAGGAAAAGTTTTATGGTGAACGATAGAATAGGGTGACGTGACGAGGTAGAGGAATGGCACGGCTTCGTTTCCAGTTTTGGGTTAAGAGTATGCATTTGAGCAGTCGAGATGTGGGGGTCGTGGGGAACTTGCGTGGATGGTCCGTGGCGAGGTTGGTCAATTGGAGGCAGTGTGTACATGCACGATTATGTGCACATGCTCGTGCACGTTTTCCTGGAGTTCAAATAAAAGAGAAGAGTAAGAACTGGAGAGAGGAAGGAAGAAAAGGACGTGGGCTGGTCGGGTTTGCAATTGTATGGGCCGTGTCTGATTGGTATGGGCCGGGTTAGTTTTAAAAGAAAATTAATTAATTAGTTTGTGTAATAATCTAAAATTTTAAACCACTATTTCTCCCATGTTTTAAATCCAATCGACACACGGTTTTTGCGTCGAAACTCTTATGCTGTGTATTTTTATCTAAGATAATGTTGTTGGGTTTTTATGCAATGTAAAATTTAACAACTTAAATAAAAATGGATTGTTTAATTTTAATTAACTTAAAATAAATCGTTTATTAAATTTCTCTAGTTAATGAGTAATCTGTAATAAAAAAGAAAAAGGTAACTCGTCTAAGTTAATTGGAACCAACTAAACCTGAATTGCAAATTGATTTAATGTCAGTTATAAATCATTGATTGAAGTTAATGATCAATGTGTTGACTGATATCACCTTTGGATATTGATTTCAAATATCTATTATCCGTGTCATTAAGTAGCTAATCAAATATAAAGTAAATAGAATAAATTATTGAAACGTTTTACTTGAAAGTAAATCGACTTACTGACCACTAATCAAGAAATGTGATGGTTGCAAGTAAATAAATTTCGATCGACTGGTCATGATAAAGTAAACATATGGGATGAACTTCCATATGTGAATATTAACACCATGATTGCGAAATTGTTATTTAGATGACGTGGCCTTTAAAATTTATCGTTTGGATTCGAAAAGATCGGGATCGGATATTAGCATTACCCGAAACCACTTCGATCTAATATCCACCACGAGCCTTAACAGTTTCGAGTGTAAAGCCTAGTATACTGGATTTTAGTTAATGAAACAATTTAGGAAATTTTAATAAGTATTTATATTTAGACCGCATTATAATATTACTGGATTTTCTATAAAAATGTTTTGGTTACCGTAAGGGAAAAACCCATCGTGTTTATGTGTGACGCGGTCTTGCGAGATACCTTTATTTTTCAAAGGATTTTGATAACTCAAGTTATTCAAATTAAGTGTGTTTACTCATGCCGGTTTTCCAGACTGACTCGGGTTTTACTTTATTGTAATGCTCGAGTCAGACCGAGTATTACAGATTTAGGTTAGGATGCTATGGAGCTCAGGAGATGAGCTGGATGATAGAGATGTATCACACGTATTTGATTATATTCCACAGTATATTGTAGGCTGTATATTCAACACTTTTGGCGACAAGTTATTATAACTGTCCAGATTTCTATGTTGATGGTTGTACTTTGATAAATTGTATGTATAATAATAGTTGCAAATTCTTTTGCATAAAGATCTATTATTATATTTTATATTTTATTCCGCTGCGGTTGTGAGATTCTGTATTGATATTATTTCTATTTCTACTTCTATATCTTTTTCTTCTTAACCGCTAATGATCTGGTATTTCCGAGGCTCCATAGCTCGGCATTCTATAAAGTGAATGTATCGATGTCGATTTTTGATGGTCGAAAATCCCGGGTCGTTACAGCTGGTATCGGAGTTGATGGTTAAGTGAGAACCTTGGCTTTACTAGGGATTACTCATTAAAGATAGGGTCAGTAGTACCCTAGAATGAGTCTGAGTGTATATACGTATAAGAGAGAGCGTATTTATTAGTGATATAAAAATATTTTGATATTAATAAATGGAATGATTCTAACTTGGATTTTATATAGAATATAAAAGAATGAATTCTATAAATTGATAAAATCAATCAGGACTGTTGATGATGATTGGATGTTATCTCTTTGTGTTGATTGATTGTTTGATTTATATGGATGTGCATATTATCGCTTATTGATTAATGAGTCGTACTCGTCCAGTTTATGAGCATCGACTGTTGGTTATTGATTTGAGCATTTGACTATGGTTGGAAAATTTTGGTTTTGAATTTTTTTAACCAATTGAGAAACTGCATATTTAACATGGATTTTGAAGTGAATATATATTTGAATTTTCCCCTGTATCATTTTAAAGAGTAATGGATACCATTTGAAAGTGATATACGAATTATGGTTTATCTAGACATGGGTAATAAATAAATAAAAAGTTATTCAAGCTGTTTATTTGAGAGTTTGGATTCCAGAGTTTTTGAAATTTGTTTAAGATTCTAAAAATATAATAGTGTAATTTGAAATTATTTTCCGAATAGAACTGCTATAAATGATTTCATAGTGATTTAAAAAAGGATTTTCAAAAGGAAAAAATAAAGTCTGGAACTCATTTCTATTGCTGGAAAATAAATTTTAGTGATGTTTGCAGCATCATCGGCATTCATTTTTGAGTTTCAAAGTGGGGGAGGCTACTATAAGTAGGTTTGCCACTCGATTCTTTAATGAAATTTATTTGATTCAAATCCTTGAGTATGATTTGATATTCAAAAGATATACATATATATCTATTTGAAACGAACCCGGTGTTCAATTCTCGAGTTTTCATATTGAATGATATTATGAACGCTTGTACCCTATGCATGATTGATTGATTGTGCATCTTGTTGAGATGATTAATTCAAATTCCAATTTGAATTGGAATTTGATTTTTCCGATTACTCTGAATAGTCGAACACTTCCAAATTGAGAATTAATTTTTAAAGACAAGCATTTTTGAAAAGTATAAAAGTATTTTGGAAAGTATATAAAGTTTAGTTTTGAAAAGTTTAAAATAAAGGTAAATAGAAGTTGTATAATTTTTAAAATGTTTAATATTTGGATAAGTAAAATAAATGAGATTATTTTGTATTATACAAAGAGGAAATTGATTTGGGACTGCTTTAAATGAAGTTTAGTTTTATGAAATGATTTGGACTTCATAAATACTTATAAAACCTTATTTATTTGCAAAATGATTTTGAAGGCAAATTTTAATTATGTATAAATATGAAATCTAGTTTTGGTAAAGTTTTATGATGAAATTGTTTGATAAATATCTGTAAAAAAATAATTTATAATAATAATAAAATAAAATAATAAAAATGTATAAGGTCATTTATAAATAAAGGATTTTGTTAAAGTATTTGATTCTGAAAAGAAATTGTTGTTTTAAAACATAGTTACTTACAAAGTGATCTTAGAGAGGAAGTTAATTTTATATAGATATAACTACAAAATATGAAATTGAAATAAAATTTTGAAATTATTGATTTAAAATTATGAAACTTTGAATTTGAATGATATCCGATTGGAGGAAAATGATTATTGAAATCATATATGAATTTGAAGCTGAACCGATATTTGAAAGTGATTGATTTCGAGAACCTTTGATTGTAAAATAAAAGAAAAAAATGATTGGGACGTTTATGAACTTGTATAAAATGAATTGTATATATATATGAAGTTAATTCGAAAACTATTGATTTTGAAACATACTCAATCTAAAAAGCGATGATTTTATATATAGCACAATTTATATAAGTATGATTTTGAAGTGATGAATTGGAAAGGTACTATGTATAGTATGATATACATTTTGAAATTTAAGATATGGGAAGTATCTTCTGCTTGATTATCCGCTTTGTAGCGACATTGTGGATTCATTCTATTAATTCTTTGATTTGATCCCAAATGGACTTAGGTGGATCCAAAAATGGGTCCTAATCGGTTTATGTTTTCCGGACATAATACTCATGAGTTTCCTTCGACTCGGCTGCATAGCAGAATTCGTAGGGTTGTGAAGGCTTACAGTTACGGATGTTTCCTGGGGGAACAGGTGAAACCATTGCGTAGGTGCGATCTATGGTCGTTTTCAGTGAAATATGCCTGGGTAGAGCGTTTACCCTAAGGTACGGATGTTTCCTGGGGGAACCAAGCGAAACCATTATGTATCTACGGTCCATATGGCATACTTCGAGGGGGCAAATGATTGCCTTGAGTCTATCGGTAATAGCGACGTAACCACCAGTGTTACTATTAAGTAAAATACGATCAATGCGATTCTTTTGCATAGTGTAATTCGTAGAGTAGTGACTGCTCACAAGTATGGATGTTACCTGGGGGATCCAAGCAAAACCATTGTCTATTTTCGATCTATGGTTGTTTTGGATGTCATGGCGTAAGACATGGGGTAGTGACTGCCTAAAGTCACCTGAGGCCACGTCACTCTATCCTCTCGACTTAGCAAGAGAGCAACCTTAGGGACTACATTCCATGACGATCCCGTTTGTTTGATTTCAGTGATTGGATAGTACTTTCCATATATGTTTTTAAAAGTTTCTCAAGTATTTCCATTGGGTGTTGAAACGAGTTTACTAAGTATTTTGAGATTTCTAGTCTTGCGCCTGATCAATGTATTACTAGATTCTGTAAGAACGAGGATAAACTTGTTGAAACATTGAGTAATCAAAAGTATTTTTGATATTAAAGTATTTCGTTATAAAAGAATTTTTAACAAAGAAAGTTTTTCAAGCAATTTAAATTTGAATGTAAAAACCACTCGAATTATCTATTGGTATAATTAAAAAACCAATAGAACAAATATGTAAGTTGTATATAGACCATTCTAGTTGCATTTACAGTTTTGTTTCAGATTTGAATACATGATTTTAAGGTAATTCATGCTTGTCCGATTTAGGACTATTCGCTTGATTCTCGACATTGAACACTGATACGAATTTTTGATACAAATCTGAAGTTCTCTATCATAGTTTATTACTATGTAAGGAGGATGGAAGTTTCTAATCAAGAAATCGGATTAAAGCATGTGCTAGAGTAGTCGGGTTACCATTACTAGTTTGGAAAATAAAGTTGCGTATTCAAATAAAAGATCGAAATTGTTATACGTTCGAATGGTGTGTGTGTGTATCGTACGGATTCTAATAAAAGGATTGTATGCTATGGTTGCTAGCTATGATTGTTTCTTGCTTAGGATTGCTATGCTATTTGGTTGCATGTAGTTTGGCATCATCCCTATTAGTTCCACTACATTTATGAGTTGCACATAGTTGTATTAATGATTCTTATGTTTTATAAGTTGATTACTTTGAGTACAATATATCGTATGTTAATTTCTTACTTTGCTCCTTTTCGAGGACGAAAAGATTCGAGTGGAGGATATTGTAACGAACCGTAATTTTAACTATTTTAAATTATTAAATTTAGTATAATTTTTGAATTAAAATGCTTAAAAATAAATTTAATGATTTATTAATGTAATTTATTGATATGAACTTAGATAAAATTTTAAATAACAAAATTTGATATGAAAAAATTTACTAACTAATTTTAAATACTAAAATATTAATTTTTATAAGCCGAATAAATAAAATTTTCTGATATTGAAGATATCTGGATATATAAACTTTGAAAACCATAATAAATTTTAAAAATTTAATATGATAAATATATATGTGCATATGTACTTCACCATTTTAAATTTATGATAAAAATATATGTAAATATACGTAGATATGCTTCATGATGGCAACCTCAAGTCAAGCACACCAAAACATCAATTCAAGCGACAAAAACATAAAAATGAAGCATACCATGAAATCGAATCACACACAAAAATCAAATCAATCCATATGAAATCAAATCAGCAAAATTAAAAGAAAATGAACAAAAATTGTAACGATCCTGATTTTTAATTAAATTTAAATTGATAATTTAAGTGAATTTTAGAATAAAATTGTGGGTTAATTTGAATTTTTCAAATTAAAATAGGATATTTGTTATTTGAACATTGATTTTTAAAATTTAACTATGGATTTGAAGTTCTATATTTAATACCTTATAATAAAATAAAATAAAATAACATCTTAAAATTTGTCAATATAAATTAATGATATATTTTAAACTTTTGGAATTTAATTTGAAAATAAATGAAAAAAAAATCTTAAACAAATAAAATAAGTAATAAACTATACATGAATAAATTCCAATTTCTTTTGAGTTTAGAAATCTTGGAATAATAAATATTTTGAAAAAGAAAAAAAATCATTTGAATTCAAATTGTATATATATATAATACATACCTTCTTTTGAAAAATATTTCACTTATTGATAAAATTAGTTTTTTTTTTAAAAAAACCATTCCTTTCTTTAAATTAGTATAAGTAAAAATAATAGACATAAATGAATTTTTATTCAAGTGAATTGGAATTTGAAATTAAATTTAAAATAAATGTTAAAATTTTAAGTAGCATTTAAAAAAAGAATTAAGATGTAAAAGTATATATATAAATATTGGTTAAAAAAAAACAATTTTCTTTCAACATTGTATAGATACGTATGCTAATGAAATAAAATATGTGTTCATTTATAAAATAAATATGACATAAAGAGATTTATAAACATTCATTTGTCTTTAAAAAAAAATTAAATGTAAGTACATATACATGAGTAGGAAAATGAACAAAATCTTGCTTTCATCATTGCTTTTTACAAATGGCATGAAATGTCTTAATTAAAAATAAAATATTCAGGTAAAAAATTAAACAAACTTTCCAGCTTCAAAAATTTCAAAATTTTAAGCTTCAACTCTGATAAGTACGACAGCCACAAAGATTTGTAATCTTTGAACATCATCATTCAAAAGAAAATCATCAAAACAGAAAAAAAGAAAAAAGAAAAAAAAAACCGCTCTTCTTCTTCTTCTTCAATTCAAGTTTGAAAATCTAAAACCATACAAATAAACTCAAGCTATATCCTACAAAACTCCATCATTCAGGTAGTTTTAAACTTTATAATTTACCGAGATTATGATTTAAAACTCAAGTTTAATATAAATGAATTTAACTGCAGGCTAGAAATGCTGCAAGCTTTAGCTAGAATGAAACAGTGCAGTAATTTTTGAAACAATCTTAAGCAAAGTAATCAAGATCAAAAGCTTAAACTATTTGCAGTTTTTTCAAGATCTAGGAAATAAAAAGCTTCTCTATTATATAAATTCAATTATCTAAGCTTCAAAAAAAATTAAAGAAAGGTTACAGGCTTCATCTTGCTTTTGAAAATTGTCAGGAAACTCTCTGTTTCTTTTGGAAACCAGGTAAGCGAACTTGAAATTTTTTTTTCCCTTTGAATCTATTGTCTATGAAACTGTGAACTGCCTTGTTGTGCTTGCTTGTTGATATTGACAAATGCTGCATGTGTTTGTCTGGGAACAAGTATACTGTTCTTGGTTTACAGCTTTGAAAATTTAAGGAAAGAATCTATATCTTCTTGTTTAAACAAATTCAAGCCCTGAGTCCTGAAAGAAGATGTTTATGATATTATAAAGTCATTCCAAAGATAATTTCAGCAGAAAATATTTAGTATTTAAACAAAAATAGGAAGTAACAAGGAAGATAAAAATACCCAGATCAAATTAAATCAAAACAAACATGGTCTCTGTTTCTTTTGGAATCCAGGTGAGCAAATCTTATTTTTAAACCAGGCTTCTTTGTTTCTTTACCTCTGAGTAACCTCATTTTTAAGAGTTTAAGTATGAAAATTTGGTTGCATGCTAATAAAATTTAAAATGAATGTGTATTGCATGACATCTGATGTGTATATATTCATGTATGGTACTCTCTGTTGCACTATACAGTTTGCAAGTACTAATTTAAAATTCAAAACATTTTTGATTATTTTAAGGTTAAGATTCAAATAAAACTTGTTGCGTAATCACAAACTTTAGTTTAGAAATTTCACTTAAGTTAGGATAACTTGTATTATCACTGGAAACTAGTTTTACTGATCAAGTTTTAACGTAAGTAAAAATTTAAACATCTCAATACATTGTTTCAGGGTTAGGATCTGAAACATTATGTTAAAAACATGAATTTTAAAACAAAAAAAAATCAAAATTTTTAATAATAAGAGTTTGGTGCAGTTCTTGTTTGAACTGAAAATGTTAATTTTGAAATTTTGGGTAATCTGTGCAACCTGGTGGGTCGGGATCCTTAGCATCTATGGAGGAGTGATCAGTGATGATGGGGGAATTGCCAGGAAGATGTTTAATTCGTGGAGGAGGCTGCGGTGTTGAATCCTAGTTTGGAACCCTAGTTTAACTAGTTTAGGTTAAATCGATCATCATGGCAATTGGATTTGATCGAGTCGCTTGGGATTTGGTTGGTGGCTGCGTGGATGATTGGCGGAGATGTGGCCAAGATGGCGCATCGTCTGGTGGTCGGGGGCATGAATTCGAGGAGGTTTTTGGCCATGTTGTTGATTCCAGTTTGGGCTGAACAACTCGATTTCGTTGTCCTGCTGTTTTGGTTAAAGTGGATGGTCGATCGTGACGTGTTGATCGTGGTCGACTTGTAAGTGGTCGCGATAGTGACTGGAGGCGATCAAGGCGATGGTGTACGTGCACCATGTGTCACTTGTATATGATGAAGTCTGGGTTGAAGCAGAGAATGGTACGTGAGTTTTCCTCGAAGCGTTCGCATGATTGTCTAGAAATCTTGTGGGGTTTGACTCAGTGTAGTCGAAGATGGGCTCGGGTCTTTTGTCTGTTGCAGGTTTTAAAACCTGTCAGGTTTTAAATTTAAAATGAATTAAATTATAAAGCAAAGCTTTAAACAAGTTTTAAACAAAAGTTAAACCTGGAATTCAAGTTTAGGTTGAATCTCAGTTTTAGAAATAAAATAGAGCTTTTTAGATTTTTAAATTTGTTTTAACTACTTTAAAATGTTTTAAAATGGTTTGAATTTTAAAAGGTGCGGTTTAAAGTGTAAGTAGAGTTAAACCTAAGTTTTTTTTTTGAATTTAATTTGTATTCATTTTTAAATCTTAAATTTAAAATGTAAATTTGAAAGTAAATTACTATACATACTTTGTTGATGATAATTTAATCATTAATAAGAATAATGTTTTTCTTAAAGTTAATTAGGTATTTCTAGAATAAGTAAATTATTTTTGATTATAAATAGAAATTTAATTGGAAATTTAAGCATAAGTATTTTACAAACAAATATTGAACTTCAAAATAAAATGTATAAAAAATTAAATAAAATAGGAAATTAAAAGCTTGAGATTAATAAAGATAATGAGTAAATTAATTAAGTAACTAAGGGTAATTAATTGCTTAGAGATAACTACTTAATTTAAAGTAACTAATTTATGATTAAAGGTTGATTAACCAAGCGATCAAACAAAATTAATTTTAAGGATTGTTAATTAATTTAAATTTAAATCAATTAATGGGGAATGATAATTAATTGAGAACAAACGGTAATTAATTAATCAAGGGTTAATTAATTTATTAAAAATAATTAATTAAATGGTGAATTAAATAATTAAAGGTTAATTACTTAGTAATTAAAGTTGATGAATTATAATTTAAGGTTAATTAATACCTTGCTAAAGGTTAATTGATAAATGACTAAAGGATAGTTAATCAAAATGATTTATAATTTATTAGTATTAATTAACCGGGATTGGTAATTCATGTGTAGTTAATCTGATTTGAATTAATCAAACAATTAACTAATCTTACTTATAGATGTTTGATCGTTATTAGATGCTACGCGATGGATTGATGTATTGGTTATGTGATGTAATGCTATGTAATGTTTTGTGCTAAGCTGTTATATCTATGATGTATATATTGTTTTATGAATATGCAACCCCTTGACACATAGAACGACATTTGAATTTCGATGCGGCAGGGAGTCGGATTCCAGTTGATTATCCGAAACCCACATCGAATTATATTAATGAATCTTTGTGATTGATAAATTTACCTTATCTAGGGATCTGTGAATAAAGATAAGCGTTATGGGTTATACCGCTCATCGATATGATTATGATGTTGTGCACTATTGTGTTGAACCCTGGACCGCACTATACACACACAAATATGGATTGCACGAGGAGATGGGTTAAGTCACAGATTTTTGAAATATATTTAAAATTGTATTTTTGAACCCAAAATAGTTTTGGAATTAGAATTGAAGCTTTTGAAAATAGTTATTTTGAATAACTAGATTGAGTTTTGAAATTTAAATAATTTGATTTAAATTCAATATTTGGGATTGAATTCTATGGTTTGGAAACTATGGGTTAAAAAGGTTATTCTACTTATAAATGTGTTTATATGGGTTTTTAAACCATTTTTAAAGTGATGTTTTGGGAACTTAAATTTAACCCAAGGATTTAACTTGTATAAATGAAATTGGATCTTTCTGAAATGAAAACTATTTGTTTTCAAATAATAGAAGCTTTCACATAAGAAATGAATTTCCAACTTGTGTAAAAAGGATTTCAAGTCTAAAATAAAGATAGTTTTCCAATTATAGATAAATCTTTGGAAACATGCTTTGAAAGCTATAAATTAAATCTTTGATTTAAAGATTTAAATGAGTTAATCCAATTGAAATGGAAATTGTTTTTGAAATCTATGGATGGATCTTTGTGAAACTAGATGAACTTTGTGAAACGAATCTTTTTAAAGAAAATATTTAAATGGTAATTTGTTTAAACCATTTGAAGAAAAGCTTTGGATTTTTAAGTTGGGACTTAACTAAAAATCCCATATCCATATGTTTTAAATATGGCGCCTACTATTCGGTTTAGCCGGGAGAGGACCTTGTGTCATATAGCCCATTCCGAATAGTGATACGACGTTATGGATAGCATTTGAAGACCGGTGTTGAAGACCGGGTGTCTTCAAGAACGTTAGGATAACCTATCAATTGTCTCTGCACCGAGTAGCTACGGTATAGAGATTCCCTAAGTAATGGGAAGTACGATCGGGATTGTGGATATCCGGATTTGCAAGGGCTTCCTCGGAAGTGCCTTCGGTTCTGTTCGAACCCGGAACAGACTTGCATGGTTGTATGTCCGACATTACACTTTGAGATATTAAACTGATCTCCATTAAATACATTTTTGCTTGGTGGCGGAGAATTTATTCTCTTAGCTTAACACCCTTCTCTGAGACGCACGAGCTCAGAGGTTATGTAGTTGTTATTTATCAGTGATATATTCCCAATTTGGTAGTGTGGCATGCTAAGTGCTGCTGTGTGTTGATGATCATTTGTTGATCATTTGTGATCAAAGCATGGATTTTGTATAAAGCGTAGCTTTGTGGACGAGACTGCATCAGGACCTCACACCCCGGAAATGGTCGAAACAGGAAAGATGCGGCAAGGTTATGAGGGTCGCGCCCTTTAGGGTGTGTCACTCCCTTCTGGTAAAGGGTGGTATCATGGTATGGAACCCAGATACTTACTTATGTGGATACCGTAGATCTATTACTTTGTGATTGCTTTGTGGTTTTGAGGCGCCTCGGATAAAGGTCCCAAAGGACCGGGGGATGGCATGCTTGAGTAGTAGTTACCTAGTTACAGAGGTAACCCGGCCTTGTGGTGGCAGAGATCCGGTTAGGTTCTCGGGACGTCCCGCCAGAGGCGATCCCATTGACAGTAGGAAGTTCCTTAGCCTGACCATTTGTTGGAAATCCAATCAAAACAATACGCGCCCTGTATGGTTTTAGTTGTATAACCTGCCATGCAATGTGGCGGTAACCTGCTATTGAACATAGTAGCTATAGTAGGCATAAGTGCGAAATGCCTATGCTGGCTAGGATTTATATTATATTTTCGAAATGGTTTTCAACACTTTGCACTTATAATAATAGTATTAAAGAAATTTTCTTGTATTAAGCATATTTGACTATCATAAGGAGAAATCTCCTCCTAGTCTGCGTTTGCATTGTGTGTGTGGCGGGAGGCCTTATGGTAGTTTCATTTTCTAAAAAGTATTGCGGATTTCAAATTTAAATTCCTTTGTTTGTTTTTAAAGAACAAATGTTTTTGTTTGCTCATACCAGTCCCAAGACTGACCTGGAGTTTATTGTTCCTTTCCTAAACTTTGGGTGCCCACTATTTTCCCACACGGGCAGTCTAGAGTTAGGTTTTTCAGATAATCAATTGTAGGTGTAGATTCGATAGCTTTCAGCCTAGGATTTGACAATCACTTGCGGTCGAGACTTGCTTATCTTTGTGCATCATCATTGGAAGTTCGAGCTATTTCTAGATTGGTGTTTTGAAGATGGAGTTCTTTTCTTGAAGACCATGTTAGAGTTGTTGTTCCGCTGCTGTTTTATCTTTTCTTTCCGCTGCTATTGTCTTGTATCATATCTCTGATGTATATTCATTGTATCATCTATTGTATCATATTGTATCTGATATTGTATCAATGTTGTATATTGATATATGCTATTCTGTTTCTTCCGCTGTGTTGTACTTAATGTGTTATAAGCTCCGGCGAACCAGATTCGACGTTTGGATCTGCGGCATTTGAATACGAGTGTCTTATTCGGTGCCGATTTTCGAAGGCCGAGTCAGGATTGCTACAAAAATAATAAAAGGTGAAGAGCCTGTAAAAATTCTCAGCCACCCTATATTGTGTGCTTAGCCAATCTAGATGCCACTGTTCTTTCTTTCTCTTCTTATAAATCTACAGAGCCACTTTATACTTAGCCATTTTATTTTCCATTCTTATATATGTAAAGAGCAAAACCATTTTCTTATTCATACATACGAAAAAAAGATCAAGTTAGTAAAAAGTTTGAAGCAGGAAACAGAGAAAGGCAATGTGTTCATCTGTATATATAACAGTGAGTAAAACACTCCAAAATTTGCTTAAGTGGTTGTTTCTTATATGCCTGAATAACTAGATTTTGAATGAATCTTTGTGTTGGAATGCTTACATGCCTTTGTATATATTTGTTAGCCATAGTTAGGTCACCGGCAACCCAACATTTTGTTCTTCTTCTTGAAAAAGATGCTTTGTACATTTTTTTATATGAAATAGTTAAGTCCAGTAGCTTCAAAAATCAATAGATCAATAACCACTTAGCTTTAGATCTTTTGTTCGAAAGAAAAATTGTTTGTTTTCGAGTAAATAACATTATAAAATTTATTTCATCGAATTTCAAGGAGCAGCGAGAAAGGAAACTTCATTATTCAGAGAGTAGGTCGATCAAGACCAAAATTGAACATAAAAATTTGAAGGATGGATTATATAAGTGTGTTCATTGTTAAAAAATAGGAATTTTAGAATTGGTTTGAGTATTTTTAAGGCTGTATGGAGGTAGGAAGCAAGAGATGAACGTATTTGGGTGGAACATCATATTACGGTGACGTAGGCGATTTCGTGGCAAGTTGTTTGGCGTGGAGGAGGATGGGACGATAGGGAATCTAGGAAAAATGTTATGGCACTTTCTAATTATGTGTGTTGGCTAGTCTGTAACGACTCAATTTTTCGACTTCCAAAAGTGGACATCCGAGCAATCAAACGCCAAAAAACAAAACCGTTAGGGTTAAAGGAGAAGAAGATAGAACAAGAAACAAAAACAATAACAGATTCTCACATTTCGCAGAGGAACAATATATAATAGATAAATGAATAATCTTTAAAACAAAGAACTATATCAGTTTATACATACATTATCAGAGTTTACAATAACATAATACAACACTGACATTCATTTAACTTGCTCACATGAAACGGAATTTGCACCAACCCATACACAGTGGATACTACATAATATAAGTGATACGTCTCGCCATCCAGCTTGAACTTCTGATCTCCATAGCATATTTTCTTGATTTCGCTCCCAAACAACTGATAACTTGACTCTAGGCTGCCCGTATGGAAAATTATGGGCACCCAGAGTTTAAAAAGGGAACAATAAACTCCTGGTCAGTCATGGGACTGGTGTGAGATCTTAAAAACATTTATCACAAAGAAAAGGAAAAGAAACCCGCTATGCTTTTGGAAAATGAAACTACCATAAGGCCTCCCCGCACACACACAACGCAAGCGCACAATTGGAGGAGATTTCTCCTTATGATAGTCAAACGTGCTTGATACACAAAATTCTTTTTGATATTATTATTAGTGCATAGTGTGGAAAACTTTTCAAAAATATAATATTAATCTTAGCCAGCATACCACATTTCGTCGTATGCCTACTATAGCTACCATGTTCAATAGCACGTTACCACCATATTCCATGGTAGGTTATACTACTAAAACCGTACAGGGTGCGTATTGTTTCTTTGGATTTCCAACAAATAGTCAGGCTAAGGAACTTCCTATGCCACATGGGTACGCCTCTGGAGGGATGCCCCGAGATCTTAACCAGCTCGCTGCCAACATAAGGCCATGTTACCTCTGTAACTAGGTAACTACTATGCCAGTATGCCATCCCCCAGTAGTAATCGACCTTTATCGAGGATCCTCAACCACAAAGAAACAACCACAAAGCAATAGATTTGCAGCAACCACATAAGTTTAAGTATCTGGGCTCCATACCATGATACCAATTTTATTCAGAAGGAAATGGACATACATTAAAGGGCATGACCCTCATAACCTTGCCGCATTCTTCCTGTTTCGACCATTTCCGGGGTGTGAGGTCCGATGAGGTCTCATCCACAAAGCTATGCTTTTCACAAAAGTCATGCTTCGATCAACAAATGATCAACAACACTTAGCATGCCATATTACCAAATTGGGAATATATCACTAGTAACCATCAACTATATAACCTCTGAGCTCGTACGTCTTAGAGAAGGGTATTAAGCTAAGAGAATAAATTATCCGCCAGCAACAGAAATGTATTTGATAGAAACCAGCTTTACATCTCAAAGTGTAACGTCAGACACACATCCATACCAGTCCGTCCCGGGTTCGAAAGGAATTGAAGGCACTTCCTCCAATTAAGAAAAGAAGCTCTTGCAAATCCGGATATTCACTAATCACGTCCGGACTCCCCATCACAAAGGGTGATAAAATCTCTATACCGGAGCAACTCAGTGTAGAGACATTCGGCAGGTAATCCTTTCGTTTTTGAAAATATTCGGTCTTTAACCACCGTCTTCAAATGTAATCCCATTTCGTCGTATCATTATTCGGAATGGGTTTTATGACACAAAGTCCTCTCCTGGCTAATCCGTGAGCACTTATTTTAAAAATAAGTATTACATTTAGATTTCAAGCGAATCACAACAAATTTCCACTTTGACCTTTTTAAACAAAAGATCCATCACAAAGATTCGATGTGGTTTTCGGATAACCATTTGAAATCCGACACCCAATCGCATCAAAATTCAAGTGCCATTTCAACGGCCAATATTGATAGTCGGTTATCTAACTATCAAACAACATTCACAACAATCACCAGATTTTAAATAATTTCCCCCAATTATTTACTTTCAAATATCTTCGCAAGATATATTTTCACACTTCAACCCTTTGAAAAAAAATTCAAATCACTTTCCTCACGCGGAATAAATTTCCAAATATTTATTTATTTCCTCTAAAAATTATCCCATTCTGAATACTTTAAAATAATTTAAATCACTTATTCAAAATATATACTTGGAAACATTTAAAACAAAACTATTTTAAAACATTTTATGTTAAAATATTAGTTATGAAATTTTATACCCATATCTCATATAAATCTTAAACCCAAAATAATTTTAAAATAAAATTATTTGATAGAGTATAACTATTTACATAACCATTTTCTAAATCAAATATCAATTAAATATTAAAAATAACCGCTTCTATAATTGACTTAATAAATAATTACTTTAAAGATTTAAAAAAATAATTTACAAAAATAATTTCTCCAAAAACATTCTTTTACGAACCAACTTTAGAACATGAAATTTATAATTTAAAAGCTACTTTGAAAACGTACTCAGCTTTCCAAGGGAAATACACTTTCCATTTCAAAATGGTCCATCTAAATCAATTAATAAATCCTTCTCGATTTATTTTAGTTTGCCTTCCATATCCATAAATTTCTTTCCACACCTTTAAAAATAAACCAATATTTATTTTTAAAACAAATTTCCCTTTCCTTTATAAATTCACGTTGTGAATTTAAATTTCCAAATATCCATTATTATACAATTTTCAAATCGATTTCCAAATATTCACTTTCTAACACCAAATCAAATTCCAAATTGATTTCCAAAATTTATTTTCAAACACCAAATCAAGTTCCAAATTGATTTTCTAAATTTATTACCTTTTAAAATAAATCCTTTTATTTCTCCTAAATTATTTAAAACCTGAATTTTAAATAAATTCTCCAACTTTTTAAACAATATTACTCGAAATCCATTTATTAAAATCTTTTCCCATATTTTGGAATTAATTCGATAGGATTACAAAAATCAACTTTTATACTTTTTAATTCCTTCTTTTAAATTTATCCAATTCTCCAAAATGAATCTATTTGAAATTTTCTACTTTAATTTTCCAAAATCTAATTTTATATTTCTGGTATCCTACGATACCAAAAATATATTCGGCTAAACTATGGCCTTCGATAAATCTCAACCACCAATATAATCATTCACACCAATAAAATCACTTACAGATTATCACATCACAACATATACAAATAAATTCAACAATGTGAGGAATCCAGTTGGATCCCTCCAACCTGTTTTCATGTATCCACGGATGTTAGCACAACAATTAAATACCAATTCCACTTCGAGGTGGTATATCGCGGTATATGGGATTTATATAATATCATCCGCTATTATGCGACACATAGGGTCTCATCCGCAATATAATGTGGGAAATCAATCACTTTATATATATAGATATGTATTTATATATGTATACTATCATATATACTATCACAACCAGACAATCAATCAATAACTGAAATTTTAATTTTTCAATTGAGTGAGAAGATCTCAACTTTAATTTTATCGTTTTGCAATCCATTCCCATTCCGCCTTGATTTTTCTTCACAATTTCGACCTTGTATAAACAATTATATAAAATTTCATTGATATTCGAACAAATCGAACAATCCATTATCGTTTAATAGTTTAATTAAGTGATAGTTTTATTTAAACCAATTCCTCCTTTAATAAATTTATTTAAATAAAAATTAAATTTAAAACTAAATTTCCTCTTTAATAAATTAACCAACTAATATATAAGTTTAAACCAATTTTTTTCGTTTTTTAAAATATCTTTCAGTAACTAAAATAATTAAATAGGTTAATCACCATGATACGTTATTTTAAAATAAATTAGTAATTGAAAATGGATGTTTGTATAATTATTTGTTAATGTAAAACCAACAATAATTTTTAGATTTTGAAAACTAATTTTACATAGAATTTTCAACAATTTAAAATTTCTATATTTCTTTTAAAACTGTCTATATATATACATATACACACATATTTACCAAATCTTATATACATAAATGTATATCCTGTTTACCACAGTATTTTAAACATGCATGTGCATTTATACATTGATATTATTATTTTATTTCTCTCTGTCAAGCAAACAAACCAGGATATATAATGCTGTAAAAAAAATTACTGTAAAAATATTCACGCATGTATTAAAAGTAAAGAAGAAAAAAAACAATTGGAAATAAATTTCATCGCCCAAAACTTTCGTGCTCGAGTTCGACCTTTCCGTAGTTTCCAACCATCGCGTCCACAATCGTTATCTCTTTCCACCCCTCTGGCTGTGACAATGACCGTGTCGCGCCTCTCTGACAACATCACGTGCCTTAAACGATCGATAAGACGCTGATGCCAAGCCGAGTCTTCACCACCACTCGCGACTCGAATCACGAGCCTCTATGCATGCGCATAGGTATTGCCGCCTTCGTCTGGATGCTAGAATTGCCTCGCGACTCGATCTGATTTGGGTCGAATCAATTTGGGAATTCGAAAAGAGGGGCACGTTTTAAGTTTTAAACTGGAGAAAGCTTCGATTATTGTTGTTGAACTGCGAAACTGATTTAGAATTTAAAAAGGTCGCAACCATTGTTATTGATCGAGAACGAACCAATTTTATTTGAGTTGAAACTAAGAAGTTTTATTTTAATTCGTTCGCATCTATTTTCTTTTTCTTTTTCTTTTTATTTATTTATTTATTTTTTTCAAATGCATGTAAAAAATCAGAGAGGAGAAGCCAAGTGTTTGAAAGGGGAAAACGTTTATGGTCTGCCCTGAGAAAATATTATATCAAATATATATATATATATATATATATATATATATTATACTTTTAAATTTAAATTTAAATTTAAATCATCTTGGTTTCGCAACTCCAAAATATCGACATCCTATCGAGGCATGCCACCAGACGTTCATAAGGTTATACCCCTATTTTGAACGCAATGGAAAAGGTTTCGATTCCAAATTCGGTCGTATGGAGAAGATAGCTTTTTGGACCCAGCTATTAAATTAAATTTCGATATAAATTTTAGGGCGTTTGCTTATCGTTCGGTCAAACGATCGCTCCAAACACTACGAAAATGGAAATCTGATAATAATACAATATTACAGATCTAATGAAACTGGTTTCATCAAATTCCGAGACTATGTCTCGGAAGGCTATTTTTAAATATCGATTTAAACGATAAAATTTCAAAACTGAACAAATACTGTTAAACTAAATTTCAAAAATTCTATCACCTTCAGTGTTATCAATATGAATTTTCTAAGCCTTTAAAATATATTTGATCAGCTTAAAAATCAAGATTCAATATTTTACCCAACTTCATATTATTAAATTCAATAATTTAATTGCCAAATAAATAATGATATTTAGAATTCAAATTGAATTAACTTCCAAATATTTAAAATCAATTAAATATTTCAGTTTCAAATATTCAAAATTTTCGGGTCGCCACATTCTTTCCCCCTTAAAAATTTTCGTCCCGAAATTACTAGTTAAGAAGAATGATCAATAACCCATTTATCATTTTCCCAAAACCAAACCGTTTTAATAATTTGTCAACACAAATCTTTTTATTAAGACCCATTATCACTCCAACTAACTTTCCAAACTCAATCATAAGTTCCAAACAACATTATTTACTCAATAATTCAAATTTTAAATTCAAAATTTAAATCTTCAAAAATTTTCTAACTCCCAAAAATTTTCGTAAAATTTCACCTGCTTCTCCTTTGCGCGGCTAGCTTGGTACGACAACAAAACGCCACCACGGGCCCCCAGATTTCAAAAGAAAACAAAAGCCACGTGGCTAGACAAGAAAATCATCAAATTTCATATTGAAATTTAAATACACACCTTTTTGTCGAGCAATTTCATTTTATCTTCTAAATCAAAAATCCAATTCCCTTTTCCTTTATAGCACGTGTATATCCTTCTTATCATTTTGCATATTTCTTTTCAAAAGTTTCAATCGTTTTTTCATTCAAGCCCGTACGATGTACTTATATCATCCGTACGCAATACTCAATCCGATCGCTCACTCGATCACACAATTTCACTTCTGAACTAGTATCGTCCATCCGACTTCCTAGTGCGGACTCAGATCTTGTTTCTTGATCAGAAATCGTTATTCTCCTTGCATAGTTCTAAACTATCATAGAGAATTTCCAGAATCTACCAAAAATCCATATCCAGGGTTCGCCGTCGAAAATCGAGTGAAAATTTCCAACTCGGATCCATATAACTATCTCGAAACTCTGTGCTCGAATTCTGGATCAAATTGCTATGCGAATAAAATAGTATACGTACATCCCACGTATAAAATTCTAATTGATTATTAGCTATATCAATTCCCCTTTTACTCATATTTATTTCAATTTTTATCCACTTATTCACAATCACCATTTTTACAACTTCCAATTTAACCTTCATTCAATCATTAACTTTGTATATCTTCTCAATTCAAAATTTTACTTAAGAATTTCACACTTTATTTTCCTAAGTTCAATGCAAATATTCTATATACATCTTATATTTAATTTCATTTCACCACTTTGGTTTTATATCTTTACTTTTATTCAAAATTTCCAATTTCAAATTTATTTGAATTCAATTTACCTTTTAGTTTATAAATATTGAATTCAACTTATTCCAAACCATATTTATTTAGTCATTTCTTCAATTAGTTTCCCTTACTAATTTTATTTCAATACGTCGCTTCATTTGGTCCAACTTGACAAAATTTCCATTTTACTTTGTTTATCACAAATTAAATTCAATTTCAATTCGAATTTCTCTAAGCTTGCAAATTTATTTACATTTCACACTATTTTAATTTTACTTTTCCTCTAGTTAGATTTTATTCTAACAATTTCAAATTTTAAAAATTATCAAACTCTATTATATTCCATAAATATTTTAAATAGGGTTCCAGAGTTTTTAAATAATTTCTTGACATTCAAAAAAAATTATTTTGGAATCAATTTTATCCAAAATCCTTTGCATTTCTAAAGTCAAACTCAACTTTTGCAAACAATTTCAATCTAAAACATTTTGGTAGCAATTCCTCTTTAGAAACTCGAAAATGAACACTGATGATGTCGCGATCATCGGAATTATTTTCCAAAATAATTTCACCATTATTTTTCCAAATCTTTGAAAATCATTTTCAAACTTAAGGAAATTTAAACTTTTCCAAATGTCAAAATTTCAAACCCTTTCAAATATTTCTCTGGAATTCTTTTTCAATTTATAAATCACATTTACAATTTATATTTACAAATCACATTTTCATATGAATTTGTTTGTAACGACCCCACTTCCTACGCCCAGGAAGAAGTATCGTTAATAAGAAAAGAAAGAGGTGAGAAAATAGAAAAGATAGAGAAGAAAGAACAACAACCTCAGAATCTCACAGCGGAACGAATAATTATAATAATCACATAAGTATTTACATAGTATACAACATCAATCAGAGTTATACAGATAATACATCACATACTAGACAGTTATAAACACCTGTCTAATTAATACAACACAACTCAAACAAATAACTCAGAGATACCAATACAGCGGAACTATATATATACATCTACAACGCTGAAGCCTCCTGCTCCATTGCTCCTCCAGAATGCGTCAAAGCTAACCTGAATCCCTTGGCTACCCGTAAAAATTTGGGTACCCGAGAGTTTATGAAAAACAAAAATAAACTCCGGGTCAGACATGGGTCTGGTATGAGTAACAGGTTAAAGTTGCTTAACTTTGAAAATCTTTTGAAAACAAAAGGTATCACGTAAGACTTCCCACACATAAACATGGAAAAGTTTTTACCTTACGCTAACAAAAACATTTGATAGAAAATTCTGTGATATTATAATAGGTCTAGGGTTTTCAAGTAAATAGAAAATAGCCGAAATTGTTACATTTATTAAATTCCAGCTACTAGCCACAAAAGTGGGTAATACAATCAAAACCGTTGGCACTTATTGGATTGTGGATTCCATACAATGGCAGGGCTACTGGGGTACCGCCCGTCACAGTACGTGGCCTAGATCAACGTACCGAGGATTACTCCCTTCATCTCCTGCAACACAAGGCCGGAACCATTCCTTACTGAACAGTCCCGAACAAGATAACCCCGCAGTTGGTGTAGATCCAAACGCCCACAAAGCCGAATAAAAAGGGACATCTAGACAGGGGAAAATCTTGTCCTGCTTGGGCATGACCCACCTAACCTTGCTGCACCTCCCCTGTTTTAGCCATTCCCGGTTGATGAGGCTTGAGGCTGCGATTACCTTTATAGAAAACATTTCTTAGAATGCTCATCGTCCACCTGACGATGTGTTGAAAGCATTCAATCCATACAAGTTCGTTCCGGGTTCGAACGAAACCGAAGGCACTATCTCATTACACTCATTTTGGAATCACCCTCAGAGTTAACGACGATAACCCTTGCACTCTGAATCTTCTTCTTTACTTCAGATTCACGACCTATCGTTAATTTGGAAACGATGTGGTTTTCGGATGTTCCTAATGCGGAAAACCCGATCCCGGTCTCATCGAAATCCAAAACGTGTCTTTTAGGGCCAAGTTGTCTATTTAGCCTTAACAGTTTAATTCAAAATCATCAATATCACACAGATAGATAATTCATAATATCACAGTAAATAATCACATTATCTCACATACAGATAATCAATATTATCATCCATCAGATAATTAAATATTATCCTACTTAAACCAAGCATCCATATCACAAGATATTACCCATCTTATATCAAATGAAATATCAATATCATTCATTCATAAGCACTGATTTATAATCATACCATTTGTAATTAATTTAAAATGAATTAAATTAACTACTTCTATTTCTAATTAATTTAAAGTAAATTAAATTAATTACTTTATCCATAAATCCTGCTTATACAACCAATAATTAAATTTATACAAATTAATTAATTAACTTATCTCTAGATATTTATCTTGATTAACTCCTCTAATTAATCATTTTCTAATTACAGTAAGTAATTAGTCTTTAACAAATTAATTATTCTAAATCATTCCTAGTAATTAACTTTTAATTACTTCCTTTATAATTAATTATATTTATTCTTAATAAATTACATAAATTAATCTCCACATTATTAATTATTTCTTAATTAAACAATTCTAAATTTACATCATTAATTATATTAATTAATGATCTCTAATTCAGATTAAATCACTTTATTAATCACATTAAGTGATTAATCTTTAACTAAACACAATTATTAATCACCCTTGATTAATAACAACCAGTAATTAAATCCTTAATTACATAATAATAAATTAATTATCTCCATTAATTAATCCTCTGATTAATTTCAAAAGTAATTTTCCAAATTACTTTATTAACATATCATCTTCCACTAATTACATTCAGTAATTTACATTAATTACTTCACTAAGTAATTATGCTCCATTGCATACACTAGTAATTAATCAATTTAGCAAATGATTTCTTTAAATTAATTAAAATAAATTAACTATCTTAAATTCATCATCTTATCAAAATTAATTACCATAAGTAATTAATCTCTTAATTACTTCCATCAAGTAATTATCTAATTAATTATCCAAAGTTAATCATATATATTAATTAATTAAAGATCTTTAGTTAATTGTCTACATTTAATAATATTTCTTAATTTACTTCTTAATTGATCTTTATTTATTAACTTTAATACATAGGACATTCCTTAATTACCCTATTATCCTTAAGATATTTCATTCTTTAATTAATGACTTCATTAACATTATATTTTAAATTTAAATATCATTTGAATCGAAGATTCAAAATGATTATAATTTAAATTCAATTAAAAATCTTTTAAATTAAACTATTTGAATTGTTAATTCAAATTTAAATTTCCACATTACATTAATATTTGACTTGCAAATCTCAAGTTAAACAATTTATTTATATTTCATTCAAAAACCTTAAATCAAGAATTCTCAAAACAAGTTAATTTTTTTATTGAAACAAATTACTTGTCACTATTTAATTTGAACTCATTCTTAAAATATTCATATTTACTGATTTAAACTTTCAGATTTTGAATTCTAAGCAAACTTGAATTTCTCAAGTTATTTTGATTTTAAACTTTGATTTAACTTTCTTTAACAACTAGAGTCAGAAACTTGATTTTTAAATCCAAATTCATTTTAAACTTCAAAATTCAAGTATCCATTTGAATCAATACCCTTTAAACATTCGAATTTGAACTGCTGCAACATTCTGTTTCAGGTCTAACTTGAAATCTGGAAACAATCAGGATTTAAATCTTGAAACTCATCTTAGTATTAAAACTGCATTTGGATTTATACATAAATTTGAATTCATACTTTTAATTAGATTTAGACTTTGTTAAATCTTAGTTGATAACTTAAATCCAAATACATCATGATTTCAACCGACTTACAATTTAATTTTGCTTTAAATTTAGTTTAAATTTAAATATACAGGTTGTTTATACAGCCTGTAGCAAATTTAACATTCCCCTGAAACCAAACCATGTTGCTTCGGGTCAACTGCCTCCTTACTTCGAGTTTTCCATCACATTGCTTCGAGTAATCAACTCAAGTGACTCGAGTACTACCTGAGACCAAAACTGCACACCAAAAACACAACAACACTGTACTTCACTGGCACGGTGCACGTGCACGTGCACCGTGGCCCCTGCATACTCCGGCCATCCCCTGACACCCCCACACGACGCCAGTCACCTCCAGATCCTAACACGACCACCAGATACCAACCACTTGCTCGAAAAACAAAAATACACTTCCCTCTGCAACCTGAAACACCAACACATCCCACTGTCAAACCTGTCACCCTCGAGTTCTCCACTCTCCGTTCATGTGTGGGTCTACAACTCCGGCACCTTGTTCGACAACAACCCAACTACCACCACCCCAAATATCCCTGCACTCGATCACCAACACGGGCCATGATGATCAATTCTTATACACAGCAAAACTGTAGGGTTCTAGAAGAAAACCCACTACCGCATCACCTCTGATGAACTTCATCACCGCCACCTATTTTTCCCAGCATCATCAATCACTACTCCATCGATCTGAAGAACCCCGACTCCTCTAGCCGCCTAGATCACCAGTAATACCCAAGAAACCCCAAAATGATCTCCTCAGTAAAGCTCTTTAATTACTAAACATAAAAATGTGATTATTGTTTTAAAAATCTTAATTGTAGGTAAGAATTCCCTTTATAAACCTGGATTGATGATTTAGAGTGTTTGAATTTTCATGCATATCACTCAATTTCCTATTCCTTAAGTTTTCACAGAGCACTGCTACCTTACAGGCTATAATACAATTTTTAACACTTGCTTAACGATGAAACAAACCCATCTTGTTTAGATACTAAACCATATAAGTCAATATATTGAGCAGAGATAACTTAT
The DNA here is from genome assembly GCA_030765085.1 of Allium cepa. Classification (NCBI taxonomy): domain Eukaryota; kingdom Viridiplantae; phylum Streptophyta; class Magnoliopsida; order Asparagales; family Amaryllidaceae; genus Allium; species Allium cepa. The sequence goes on from CM060937.1 coordinate 311,852,793, forward strand.
GAAGTAGTACATGAGCTCAGAAGTCATAAAACAGGATGTGATACAGGGTAACATGCAGATGATTCTATTTCACAGTTGCACAGAGGAGTGAACACATAAACATTCACTCAAATATTGTTAAAAAATCAAGTATTGTCATACAATAAGTTTATAACTTAAGTTATTTAAAAAAAATGTTACTCACAACAATGGGAAAACAAGCAAATTTATAATGAATCAGTTTGTATTTGCAGACTTAAACATACTGTAATATCCATTTCACAATAACCCAGAGTAAAATGAATATATAAACATTCATTCAATATATTAAGGCATTCAAATATTTGCATGTAACAGGTTTAAAAACTTAAGAAATTAAAAAGTGTTACTCACCTTAGCATTGAAAAAAAAAGGGACAGAGCACTCTAATTGTACACAGTGGTTGAACTTGTAAAACTGGAAATGGTTTTTACTTTGATCTTCTAATCATCTTGCATGATTGTTGTTTTCAGTTATAAAAATATAAATGTTTTGCTATGCTATGCTATGTTGAACAAACTGAATATAAAAGCATGTATAAACAGAAACTTACAGGGGAAGGTGATAACTGGTTATGCACAACAGGTATAATTATGTTCTTGTTTGTATTAGGCAAGATATTTGTATTAGGAGCTGAAATACAACTCGAAATGACTAATGTTAGCAGCTAATAAATGGTGTCATAAATGCTAATGTACTTGTGTCTCATTTTACCCAATTTTATGCTTAGATATTTTGTTATGTTTGTATACTTGTCTCAGTTTTGTTTTCTATTTTGCCTGCATCTTAATTTGTAAGCTACTTGTTATAGATACTTGATTTATTTCTTTTATTTTAAGCTTTTACATTTCAAAACCCTACAGACTTCCCACATAATTATGTTTGACTGCTAAAAACATGTGTAAGTGTACAATCTGTAGGTTAGGGGTTTGGCTTGTATATGAAGCTATTTGTTATAGATATTTGTTTTATTTTTATTTTACCAGCTGATATGTTTGCCTTGTCTTGTTTTATACCTTTCTTATTTGAGTATGCAGATTTCTTTTTTTTTTTGTTTTCTTTTTAGTCTGGTTATGCTTTATTACATATATAAAGTTACTTTAGTTATTTGTCATAAATTTAGTCTAAGTATTTAGTTCTATTTCTAGCATGTATATTTACTTTTATTTTTCTTTTATATTTTTTTTAAACATAGACTAACAAATATTTGATTACTTATTATTATTCTACTTTACACTTATTAATATCAATAATGTTTATTTTAATTTAAACATTTTGAAACCTTTATTTATTTATTTATTTTAATTTCCAAATCATAATCTTAATTCAAACACATATATATAATTAAAGTTGAAATAACAATTTTATTAAAAATTCATTTGTAAAGATTTACATTATTAATAAAGCTCATTATTAAGACAAAATAATTTATAAAAGAATTTATCTCTTTATTAATAAACCACTAATTTTTATCAAGCTAAATTTAAATGTAAGCTAAAATTATTTTAAAACAAACTAAACTTAAATCTTGAGTAATTTAAAATCATATAATCATTTATTAAATAGCTTAAATATCAAATCTGTAAATTTTAAAAAAATATTAGAATTAGAAACATGTCTATTTATTAAATTTAAAACAAAGATTATCCATTTACAATATATACAGATATATATACATTATAAATAGAAGACAAATTTGATTAACTTCTAAAAGATAAATTATCCGTTAAATATTTATTTAAAAGAAGATAAATAAATCAATTCATATATTATTAACAAATATTATCAAATCAATTTAATTTTTAATATAGATTATTAAATTGATATTGTCCTAAATTTCCGGGATATCACATTGTTTCTTAGCTTTTAGTTATGATTTTAATTTCTTATTCAACAATAATGATAATGATTTAATATTATTGCTTCCTAACATCCAAGCAACCATATACTATAATAATTTACAAAAATTGTTTCTTTTTTATACGAAAATAATTTGGGTAAAATTATTTCATTTACCCTATTTTAAAACAATACTATGTCAGTTTATCTTGTTTAAGAGTTTAGAAACCCCTATAGATACAGTTGGCCAAACTGCACTGACCAGAATCTATAAACAGTCAACCGATAAGTCAACACAATATAAAACAATGTTTTATATTCACTAACAAATACACGCTCATAACTATTAATACACTCAGACTCATTCTAGAGTACTACCGACTCTATCTCTAATAAGTAATCCCCACCAGAGCCAAGGTTGTCGCTTAACCAATTGCTCTGATATCAAAACGTAACGGTCTAGGCTTTTCAACCATCAATAGTGGCCACTCTCGACTGGCAGGCTTTTCAACCATCCCAGCCCTGCTGTGGCATACAATGGTACCCTGAACTTGCTTTTGCGGCCAGCCTTTCGACTTCTTCACCTAACTGGTTAACCAACCATTCTCTAGGGACATGTAGTGGTAAGAGTCTTCCATTCGTCACTAAACGCGAAGCGAGAACCCCCTATCACGTTGTATTAAGCAAGGTCAGTCATGAGACTGGTGTGAGATCTTAAAAATCGTTATTTTCACAAAGAAAAGGAAAAGAAACCCACTATGCTTTCGGAAAATTAAACTACCATAAGGCCTCCCCACACACACAATGCAAGCGCACAATTCGAGGAGATTTCTCCTTATGATAGTCAAACATGCTTGATACGCAAAATTCTTTTTGATATTATTATTAGTGCATAGTGTGGGAAAATTTTAGAAAATATAATATCAATCTTAGCCAGCACACCACATTTCGTTGTATGCCTACTATAGCTACCATTTTCAATAGGAGGTTTGTGATATCCCGGAATTTCAAGCAATTTAAATATGATAATCTCCTTGATTTAATTACTTAAAATTGGTAAATTTTTGTTTTAAACAATATAATGTGATGATTTTAATGATAATTATAAATGGATTTCTAAATGGAATAATTATTTTTTACAAATTTTATTTGATTGATTTATAAATAGATTTTTAATAGACTTATTATTTTAAATAAGTATTGATTAAATATATAGGTATATATATTTATTTAAGTTAATTTTTAAGAATAGAATTGTTATTTTCAAATTTAATAATATGTATGTTTAGGCTAATATATATATATATATATATATATGTATGTATATGTTTAAGTTGATTTTCAATTAGATTTTTTAAATTTGAATTTGAATTTAATATTTGGATTTTAATTTGAATTTAAAGAAATAGTTTGGATATAAAAATATATGAATAAAGTTTTCATTGGAATATAATTTATTTTATATTGTTTTTCCTAAAGAAATTTACTCATATAAATTAGAAAGTATTTATTTAAATAGTAAATTAATACAAAAGTTTTATATTTTATATTTATAAATGAATTAAATACACTAGGTACGATTTTACTTAAAACACTATTGGTTTATTTTTATTTTCTTTTAAAGGTTTTATTTTTTTAAATTTACAAAAGCATTTATAAATTAAGAAATGGATTAACTAATTAAGATATATATATATATATATATATATACAAGCTTTTAAAATCAATTTAAAAATATATAAAAAAGAATTAAGACATGTGTTAATCTATAAACACCCTTAGTAACATGTGTCAGATAGTTAAATAGGTTGGACGACAAGTGTCATCTCTTTTAATTTGTTTTACTTAATTTTTATAAACCATAAATTAGATTATATAAACCTTTAACTTCATCTCTTTCTTCTTTTTCTCTTCTCAATTCAAAAAGTCAAGAGAAACTTCAACCTGATCTATATTCTACAAACCTGAAAGAGTCATCTCCCTGTAATTCATTTCTCAAATCAAATAGATCAAACCTGTAATCACTTTCTAGGATCAAAACCAAACACTGTAAGTTGTTTCCCAAAATCAAAAGGCAAAGCCTGTAAATTTTCCTCAAGAATCACTACCTGTAATTCATTTTCAAAATCAAAGACCCAACCCAGTAACCATTTTCACCTCAAAGAAATTTCCACAATCTGCCATCAACTTCTCCAAACAATTTCCAAGCCTGTAACCCATTTTTAAAAGCAAGCATGAAACCCATTTTAAAAGCAAATGAATGAAATTTGAAAATTTTCAAAGGCAACCTGGATTATCAAAAGAAATCAAGTTTCAAATGCAATCTGGAATTATCAAAGCTCTAAGTAGAATTCAGATTCAACCTGCATCAGCATTTCAGTTTTAAAGCATTTCAGTAACTTAAGGAAATTTAAGTTTTCAACTACAACCCTACATCTCTGTTTTAAATCAACTCTGCATTTTTGTTAAAAGGTGAGTAAACTTTCAAATTTAAAAACTTAAGTAACAGTTATATGTTGCATGTGAATTACGGTGTGATGGTTGCTTTGCATATCTGTACATATGTGAGCCTGTGTATTTTCCAATTGATTTTATCATCTCTGTGCTTAGTTTATGCCTATGTATTGTATACTGTGGCATGAAACATTTTTTTTTTAAAATTTGATGCATATGCAAAATGTTTGAAGTAAACTCATGAAGTATGTTGGAAAATATGTATGCATGTTTTTTTAATTTGAATATATCAATGATTTTGAACCTGAGAACATATGTGATTCAATTGTGTATATCAGTGTTTCTCTGTTCATTATTAAAGAGTGTAAGTGACAATTAAAAAAATTTAAAATCTTTTTATTTAATCACTGTTAGGACCTGAATTTGAAACAAAATAGTTTTGTTAACTCATAACCTAAGTACCAAAACCAAAAATAGATTCAAGAATTTTAAAGGTTTGAACTATGCTTGAATATGTAAAATACGGTGGTGATATTAAAATCATATTAAATCAAATGTTGTAATTCATTGTTTCAGGGTTATAACTTGAATCTATTTAGCAAATTATGATTTTTAAAACTAAAACCAATTTTTTTAATGTTGCATTGAATATGCAATTTGGGTTTGACTGGAAATGGATGTTGGGGCCACCTTTGGCGATCAAGAAGGAGAGGGGTCTTGAATTTTCTTCTGGAGATGGAAGAAGTTGTAGGGTGTTCAGGAAAAATGACCGAAGTTGTTCACGATCGTCAAGGCGACAAAAAGAGGGGGATTTATGATTTAACCCTAGTTTTGGTCGATCGTGCAAAAGCGGGTACTGCGTCATTTCTAAAGCATCGAGTCGCTTGGGATTTGGAAGAAGGCTGCGTGGCTGATTGACGGAGATGTGGCCAGAGTCTGGGGGCCTTTGGTGATCGACGACGTGGATGCGGGGTTGTTTTTAGGCAGCGGTTTTTGTTTGAGTTCTCCTATGAAGCTCATTTTTGTTTTGGGTTCTATGGTGACGAAGGGATGATCGGAATTGGCTATTGAGTTGATCATTGATGTGTAGGAGGTTTTGGAGTTGATCGCGGCGGCGTCGATCGGCGGTGCATATGCACAGGCGTGTGTCAGTGGTTTGTGTTAGTTTGGGGAAGAGGATTTATCTCAGGTTGTAACTCGAGATTGTGGCAAGTTCGCTCGAGTTTGAACTCGAGTAATGCTGAGTGTTTTTAAAACTTGTTAACAGTTTTTTTTTGTTTACAGGTTTTATAATTTAAAATTTTAACTAGAAACTTAAACTAAGATTTGAAATGGAAGAAGAGAAGAAGAGGAACTCGGGTGTATCTTAGGTGTTGAACGGGTTAGACCCGAAGTATGATTAAAGATAATTTTCAAAAGTATTTAAAAGGTTTTTTAATAAAACAGGTTTAAAATTTATATAAAGTATGTTTTAAACTTTTGGCATGAATCTTGTTTTTAAATTTATTCTTGATAAAAATAAATGTTTTCTTTAAAATTGTTTATGAAGTTAAAACTTTATTTAATTTAAAAATCAAGTTAAAGTATTTTAAAACTTAAGTAGAAATGGAATTATAAAGATTTTATAAAAAGCAAGTTTACTGATTTAAATTTAAAAATTGATTTAAAACCTTTACTTGATGATATTTTAATGTATTTAAAGGAAGTTGTGTTTTGTAAACCTTAAATTATTATGTTGAATAAGTATTTAAAACTTAATCAATGATTTAATTAAGTAAAGTTAATTTTTAAAGTAAATTGTTTTAATAGGCATAATTACGATAAGGTTGTATCTTAAGGTAATTATGGTTTTAATAATTCGAGATTAATTAAGTTAATTAAGAAATTTAAGTGTAATTAATTAACTTAATTAATTAAGGATAAAGGGTTAATAAATAATTAATTAAGAACAATTAATTAATTTAATTAGCTAATGTTTAAGGATTTAATTAATTTTTAATTAAGGGTTATAATTAATTAATTAAATGTTAATTAATAATTAAGGATTATTAATTAATGAAAAAGATTAATTAATTTTTAATTAGAAATTAATTAATCAAATGATTAGAGGTTAATTAATTGGTAATTAAGAAATTCTTAACTAAGTTTTATTAATTAATGATTAAGTTTTATTAATTAATAATTAAGGAATAATTAATCTATAATTAAAGGTTAATTAAGGGTTAATTAACTGTTAATTAAGGGGTTGATTAACAGGCAATTAAGAAGTACTTAATTTGTAATTAAGTGGTATTAATTAATCATTTACGTTTATTAATTAATGGTTAAAGAATTAATTAATCTGTATTTAAGATTTAATTAATTTGTTTTAAGGATAATTGAGGAATGAATTATCCAATTGTAATTAATCAAATGAAGGTGATTAATTTAAGTTAATTGAATTTTTAATTAATTAAAGGTAATCTTTTGGTAATTAATTAAGTATAAATACTTAATGAGATTGATAAGTGTAATTACTTAGCGAAGTAATTAATGTATAATTACAGGATGTAATTAATTAAAATGAATTACTTAATGGGAAGTATATAAAGGGTAATTACTTAGTAAAAGTAATTAAGGATTAATTACTTAGTGTAATTAATCAAAGGATTAATATAATTAATTAAATATTTAATTAATTAAGTAAGTAATTAAAGAAGGGTAGTTACTGTTTATGATTAATCATGGTTGATTAATGGAATTAATTAATCATTGGAAATAATTAATGAAGGATCATTAATTAATGTAATTAATGATAGTAATTAAAGGTTAATTACTTTAAATGGTTAAGGATAATTAATTTGTGAAATTAGTTGAAGGATAACTACTTTATGTAATTGAAGTATAATTAATCAAGGAGATTAATTAAGATAGATATTTGAAGGAGGATTAATTAATTAAAGGTTTGTAATTAATTAATCTTTGATTAAGCAAAGTTGATAATTAATTCTTAAGTAATTGATTTAATTTAAGTTAATTAAATTAATTATAATAGAGATTAATAATTGTTGCTTATGGATGATTGTTTGAGTAGAATACCTGAATTGGTTGATATCTATTGGATGATATGCTGTGATATTCTGTGATGTGATATTTGATATATCATTGATAAATGTGTGATATTTATCTGTGTTGATGCTGTGCGAATTCAAGTATTGTATTGAATTGAACTGTTTTAAACCTTTAAACAACTTGGACCTAAAAGATGGCGTTTTGGATTTCGACGAGACTGGGATCGGGTTTCCAGGTTTGGATATCCGAAAACCACATCGATCCAAATTAACGTTAGGTCGTGACATCTCCCAGTGAAGATCGAGATGGAGCTTTGAAGTGCAAGGGTTATTGTTGTTAACTCTAAGGGTGATTCAAAAATGAGTGTAGCAAGAGAATGCTTTCGGTTTCGTTCGAACCCGGAATGAACTTGTATGGATTGAATGCTTTCAGGACATCGTCAGGTGGACGATGAGCATTCTAAGAGATGTGTTCTCTAAAGGTAATCGTAGCCTCAAGCCTCATCAACCGGGAATGGCTAAAACAGGGGAGGTGCAGCAAGGCTAAGTGGGTCATGCCCAAGTAGGACGAGATTTTCCCCTGTCTAGAGGTCCCTTTTTATTCGGCTGTGTGGGCAGTTGTTGAGCTCCAACTGCCGGGTTGTCTTGTTCAGGACTGTCCAGTAAGGGATGGTTCCGGCTTTGTGTTGCAGGGGATTGGGAGTAATCCTCGGTACGTTGATCTAGGCCACATACTGTGACGGGCGGTACCCCAGTAGCCCTGCCATTGATGGAAACCCTTTCTTCCTACGTGCCCTTACGGTTTTGATTGTATTACCCACTTTTGTGGCTAGTAGCTGGAATTTAATGAATGTAACAATTTCGAATATTTTCTATTTACTTGAAAACCCTAGACCTATTATAATATCACAGTATTTCCTATCAAATGTTTTGGTTAGCGTAAGGTAAAAACATACCCATGTTTATGTGTGGGGAGTCTTACGTGATACCTTTTCTTTCAAAAGGTTTTTAAAGTTAAGCAACTTTAACCCGTTTACTCACACCAGACCCATGTCTGACCCAGAGTTTATTTCTATTTTATTAAACTCTTGGGTACTCAAATTTTTACGAGTAGCCAAGGGATTCAGGATTAGCTTTGACAAATTCTGGAGGAGATATGGAACAGGATGCTTCATTCTGGAGGAGATATGGAACATGAGGCTTCAGCATTGTAGATAGATAGTGGTTCCGCTGTGTTGATATCTGTATTGTATATTGAGTTGTATAACTAGACAGGTGGTTATAACTATCTAGTATATGTCGTATAAGCTGTGTAACTCTGATGTATATGATACTATGTAATATTTATGTGATATAATAAATTATTCTTTCCGCTGTTGAGATTTTTGTGTTGTTTTCTTTCTTTCTTCTCTATCTTTCTCTTTGCTATCCCTTTCTTTCTTAAAAATGATGTGTCTTATTGTGTAGAATAAGGTGGGTCGTTTCATTTGGTATCAAAGCATTAGGTTGAGCGAAATCCTAGGCTGTGGAGTGGTGTCTATCTTGAGAGAGAGTATTTGTAATTTTTATATATAACTATATATATATATATATATATATATCTATTTCTACCTATTTGTTCGGTTACATGTTCGGGTATTCTAATATAAGTTATAAAAGGTAGATAGGGTAGTGGTGTGTGTAACACGACTACTACCAATGGTTAGAGCTTGAATGATTGAGGTTGGAAGTGTATCTGTCGAGACTGTCGACCTAATATCGTCTCGAGTGAGTGATAGGTTTTCATCGATCTCTAAAGGAAATCGTTTAAAGGTTCGAAGTTCATCTTTGAAGTCGGATGAGTAGAATTTGGATCTGTTGGTTAAGCAAAAGCATGCAATGGCATCTTGGCAACTTCAGGAAGTAGTAGCTGCATGATGAGATGCAGTGACTATGGATGTTTTCGAAGATGTTTCTTTTGGAGCGAGTTTGAGGAAGTATGTCTGCATCTGTGATGAGACTGAGTCCAGCAGGGTGTTGTGTTTGGTTAGAGGCCGAGTTTCTTGAGGAGATGTCTGCCCATCTCAAGGCTCTTTTTGACATTGGTTGATATGATGTTAAGGATCAAGTAGCTTTGGATAAAGAAGTCTTTGGGCATCCGTAGCAGCGGTGCAGCTCGAAGTGTTTTGTGTTCCATCAGGAAGATCTTTTGGCTTAGTTTCCTACAGGTGGAGTTCTGAAGCAGCAGAGTGGACCCGTTTCTTCGATGGATTGGTTTAGCATAGCTGTTTTGATTTATGGAGAGAGAACAGTATCTGTGGATATTGAGCTGGATAGGATCGCAAAAGTGACTTGCGATAGTTTGAGAGAATCTCTTGGATAATCTTTTGCATGAATTGAGGCATCTTTAGAGGATGTAGGAGTTATAGAGTTGTCAAAGATTTTCCGGATGTCTTCTGGGAAGTCTGAGGTTTGTCCACATTGGAGAATGAGTTCTGTGTCAACTTGATTCACGAATCTACCGGTGATTCAGCTAGGTTGAAGGATGTCTCATAAAGAGAGGATTTGGTGAAGCTCAGGATTTATGGGTGTTTCTGTGTTTTCTCTTTGTGGATCTAGGAAACCTTATTTCTAGGATGTGCTATCTAGTCTATGCTCGTGTTCATTGATGGCGTTCTTATGTGCTCCAGATCATAGTTGTGCAGCAGGAGCATGATGGCAGTTGTTCTAAAGTGGAAGCAACCGAAAGTTGCAGTGTTTGGATTAGAGGGTTTCTACATGATGTTTTTCTGGTTTTGAGTCCAGATTGGCGAGTGCACCTGTTTTGTCTTTCCCAAGTAGGAGAGGTAAGTGTGAAGTCTACTGTTGATTGTAAAGTAGAGTTGGTGTTCTTAATTTTGGGAAGATCTTGAAAAGATCAATTTGTTGGATTATTTTTGATCCTGTTTGTTTCAAGTAGCATCAGCGAAGGTTCGGTTGATAAGGAAGGACGTAGGCAGCCCACGATCGTCAGAAGTGTTTTGTAGTTAAGAGATAGTGGAATTTGGAATTCGAAGTTGGAGACTTCATTGTTGTTAAGGTTTTCTCCAGCAAGGGGAGCAATAAGATTGGATAAGACTGGAAAGCTAACTCAGAAATATTTTGGATTTTTCTATGTTTTTGTAAGGAATAAGTGTTTGGCTTATGAGGGTTGAATTGCCAGTTTGGAAGACGGGGATTCAAGGTATTTCACCTATCTCTGAGGAGTAAGTATTTGGTTTATCACTGGTTTTGGAACCAGCATTTTAGAAGGACTTGGATGTTGTGTCGATCTAGACTGTGGTCAGATTCTTGTGTAGATGGTAGCTCTAGATGAGTAGGAGCTCAGATGTTTAGTTGTGTAGCTAGTTTGGATTTAGTAGAGCGAGAATTCCAGTATCTGTATCTGGGAAACTCGGGATTGTTTTAAAAAGCTTATCCGGATTTGTGTCCGGATAGCTAGAATTATTTGATTGGATGACTGGTTGTTTGGTTGATAGTGTATGATTGATATGTATGTTTGAAATTGTTTGAAATTTAATAAAAACTTTGAGATTATCTTTAGTTTAAATTTCGGGGACGAAATTCTTTTTATGGGGGAGGAATGTGATATCCCGGAATTTCAAGCAATTTAAATATGATAATCTCCTTGATTTAATTAATTAAAATTGGTAAATTTTTGTTTTAAACAATATAATGTGATGATTTTAATGATAATTATAAATGGATTTTTAAATGGAACAATTACTTTTTACAAATTTAATTTGATTGATTTATAAATAGATTTTTAATAGACTTATAATTTTAAATCAGTTTGATTAAATATATATGTATATATATATTTATTTAAGTTAATTTTTAAAAATAGAATTGTTATTTTCAAATTTAATAGGATGTATGTTTAGATTAATATATATGTTTAAGTTGATTTTAAATTGGATTTTTAAAATTTGAATTTGAATTTGAATTTAATATTTGGATTTAAATTTGAATTTAAAAGAAATAGTTTGGATATAAAAATATACGAATAAAGTTCTCACTGGAATATAATTTGTTTTATATTGTTTTTCCTAAAGAAATTTACATATATAAATTAGAAAGTATTTATTTAAATAGTAAATTAATACAAAAGTTTTATATTTTATATTTATAAATGAATTAATTACACTAGGTATGATTTTACTTAAAACATAATTGGTTTATTTTTATTTTCTTTTAAAGGTTTTATTTTTTTAAAAATTTACAAAAGCATTTATTAATTAAGAAATGGATTAACTAATTAAGATATTTGTATACAAGCTTTTAAAATCAATTTAAAAATATTAAAAAGAATTAAGACATGTGTTAATCTATAAACACACATAGTAACATGTGTTAGATAGTTAAATAGGTTGGAAGACAAGTGCCACCTCCTGTAATTTATTTTTCTCAATTTTTGTAAACCATAAATTAGATTATATAAACCTACATCTTTATCTCTTTCTTCCTTTTCTCTTCTCAATTCAAAAAGTCAAGAGAAACTTCAACCTGATCTATATTCTACAAACCTGAAAGAGTCATCTCCCTGTAATTCATTTCTCAAATCAAATAGATCAAACCCGTAATCACTTTCCAGAATCAAAACCAAACACTGTAACTTGTTTCCCAAAATCAAAAGGCAAAGCCTGTAAATTTTCCTCAAGAATCACTACCTGTATTTCATTTTCCAAATCAAAGACCCAACCCCGTAACCATTTTCTTGTCAAAGAAATTTCCAAAATCTGCCATCAAATTCTAAAAACAATTTCCAAGCCTGTAACCCATTTTTAAAAGCAAGCCTGAAACCCATTTTAAAAGCAAATGAATCAAAGTTTGAAAATTTTCAAAGGCAACCTGGATTATCAAAAGAAATCAAGTTTCAAATGCAATCTGGAATTATCAAAGCTCTCAGTAGAATTCAGATTCAACCTACATCAGCATTTCAGTTTAAAAGCATTTCAGTAATTTAAGGAAATTCATGATTTCAACTACAACACAGTCAAAGCTTCATCTCCGTTTTAAATCATCTCTGCAATTTGGTTAAAAGGTTAGTAAACTTTCAAATTTAAAAACTTAAGTAACAGTTATATGTTGCATGTGAATTACGGTGTGATGGTTGCTTTGCATATCTGTACATATCTGAGCCTGTGTGTTTTCTAATTGATTTTATCATCTATGTGCTTAGTTTATGCCTCTGTACTGTATACTGTGGCATGAAACATTTTTTTTTTAAATTTGATGCATATGCAAAATGTTTGAAGTAAACTCATGAAGTATGTTGGAAAATATGTATGCATGTTTTTTTAATTTGAATATATCAATGATTTTGAACCTGAGAACATATGTGATTCAATTGTGTATATCAGTGTTTCTCTGTTCATTATTACAGAGTGTAAGTGACAATTAAAAAAATTCAAAATCTTTTTATTTAATCACTGTTAGGACCTGAATTTAAAACAAAATAGTTTTGTGAAATCATAACCTAAGTACCAAAAATAGATTCAAGAATTTTAAAGGTTTGAACTATGCTTGAATATGTAAAATACAGTAGTGATGTTAAAATCATATTAAATCAAATGTTGTAATTCATTGTTTTAGGGTTATAACTTGAATCTATTCAGCAAATAATGATTTTTAAAACTAAACAATTTTTTTTAATATTGCATTGAATATGCAATTTGGGTTTGACTGGAAATGGATGTTGGGGCCACCTTTGGCGATCAAGAAGGAGAGGGGTCTCAGATTTTCTTCTGGAGATGGAAGAAGTTGTGTGGTGTTCAGGAAAAATGCCCGAAGTTGTTCACGATCGTCAAGGCGACAAGGAGAAGGGGATTTATGATTTAACCCCAGTTTTGGTCGATCGTGCAAAAGTGGGTACTGCGTCGTTTCTAAAGCATCGAGTCACTTGGGATTTGGAAGGAGGCTGTGTGGATGATTGATGGAGATGTGGCCGGAGTCTGGGGGGCTCTGGTGATCGGCGACGTGGATGCGGGGTTGTTTTCAGGCAGTGGTTTTGGTTTGAGTTCTCCTGTGAAGCTCGTTTTTTTTGGGTTCTATGGTGACGAAGGGATGATCAAAATTGGCTATTGAGTGGATCGTTGATGTGTAGGAGGTTTTGGAGTTGATCACGGCGGTGTCGATCGCTGGTGCATATGCACAAGCGTGTGTCCGTGGTTTGTGTTAGTTTGGGGAAGAGGATTTATCTCGGGCTGTTACTCGAGATTGTGGCAAGTTCGCTCGAGTTTGAACTCGAGTAATGCCGAGTGTTTTTAAAACTTGTTAACAGTTTTTTTTTGTTTACAGGTTTTATAATTTAAAATTTTAACTAAAAACTTAAATAAGATTTGAAATGGAAGAAGAGAAGAAGAGGAACTCGAGTGTTTCTCAGGTGTTGATCGGGTTAGACCCGAAGTATGATTAAAGATAATTTCCAAAAGTTTTAAAAGGTTTTCTTATATAAAATAGGTTTAAAATTTAAATAAAGTATGTTTTAAAATTTTGGCATGAATCTTGTTTTTAAATTTATTCTTGATAAAAATAAATATTTTCTTTAACATTGTTTATGAAGTTGAAACTTTATTTAATTTAAAAATCATGTTAAGATATTTTAAAACTTAAGTAGAAATGGAATTATAAAGATTTTATAAAAAGCAAGTATATTGATTTAAATTTAAAACTTGATTTAAAACCATTACTTGATGATATTTTAAAGTAATTAAAGGATGCTGTGATTTGTAAACTTTAGATTATTATGTTGAATAAGTATTTAGAACTTAATTAATAATTTAATTAAGTAAAGTTAATTTTTAAAGTATAGGCATAATTAAGATAAGGTTTTATCTTAAGAAAATTATGGTTTTAATAATTTGAGATTAATTAAGTTAATTAAGAAATTTAAGTGTAATTAATTAGCTTAATTAATTAAGGATAAAGGGTTAATAAGTAATTAATTAAGAACAATTAATTAATTTAGTTAACTAATGTTTAAGGATTTAATTAATTTTTAATTAAGGGTTATAATTAATTAATTAAAGGTTAATTAATTGTAATTAAGGATTATTAATTAATGATCAAAGATTAATTAATTTTTAACTAGAAATTAGTTAATCAAATGATTAGAGGTTAATTAATTAGTAATTAAGAAATTCTTAATTAAGTTTTATTAATTAATGATTAAGTTTTATTAATTAATAATTAAGGAATAATTAGTCTATAATTAAAGGTTAATTAAGGGTTAATTAACTGTTAATTAAGGGGTTGATTAACAGGCAAGTAAGAAGTACTTAATTTGTAATCAAGTGGTATTAATTAATCAATAAGGTTTATTAATTAATGGTTAAAGAATTAATTAATCTGTAATTAAGATTTAATTAATTTGTTTTACGGATAATTAAGGGATGAATTATCCAATTGTAATTAATTTGTTAATTAATTAAGGGTAATCTTTTGGTAATTAATTAAGTATAAATACTTAATGAGATTGATAAGTGTAATTACGTAGTGAAGTAATTAATGTATAATTACATGATGTAATTAATTAAAAGGAATTACTTAATGGGAAGTATTTAAAGGGTAATTACTTAGTAAAAGTAATTAAGGATTAATTACTTAGTGTAATTAATCAAAGGATTAATTAATTAATTAAAGAGTTAATTAATTAAGTAATTACAGAAGGATAGTTACTGTTTATGATTAATCAAGGTTGATTAATGGAGTTAATTAATTATTGGAAATAATTAATGAAGGATCATTAATTAATGTAATTAATGATAGTAATTAAAGGTTAATTACTTTAAATGGTTAAGGATAATTAATTTGTGAAATTATTTAAAGGATAATTACTTTATGTAATTGAAGTATAATTAATCAAGGAGATTAAATAAGATAGATATTTGGAGGATTAATTAATTAAAGGTTTGTAATTAATTAATCTTTGATTAAGCAAAGTTGATAATTAATTCTTAAGTAATTGATTTAATTTAAGTTAATTAAATTAATTATAATAGGGATTAATAATTGTTGCTTATGGATGATTTTTTGAGTATAATATCTTTGGTTGATATCTATTGGATGATATGCTGTGATATTCTGTGATGTGATATTTGATATATCATTGATAAATGTGTGATATTTATATGTGTTGATGCTGTGCGAATTCAAGTATTGTATTGAATTGAATTGTTTTAAACCTTTAAACAACTTGGACCTAAAAGAGGGCGTTTTGGATTTCGATGAGACCGGGATCGGGTTTCCAGGTTTGGATATCCGAAAGCCACATCAATCCAAATTAACGTTAGGTCGTGACATCTCAAAGTGAAGATCGAGATGGGGCTTTGAAGTGCAAGGGTTATTGTCGTTAACTCTGAGGGTGACTCCAAAATGAGTGTAGCAAGATAATGCCTTCGGTTTCGTTCGAACCTGGAACGAACTTGTATGGATTGAATGCTTTCAGAACATCATCAGGTGGACGATGAGCATTCTAAGAGATGTGTTCTTTAAAAGTAATCATAGCCTCTAGCCTCATCAATCGATAATGGCTAAAAAAGGGGAGGTGCAGCAAGGCTAAGTGGGTCATGCCCAAGTAGGACGAGATTTTCCCCCGTCTAGAGGTCCCTTTTAATCGGCTGTGTGGGCAGTTGTTGAGCTCCAACTGCCGGCGTTGTCTTGTTCGGGACCATCCAATAAGGGATGGTTCCGGCCTTGTGTTGTAGGGGATTGGGAGTAATCATCGGTACGTTGATCTAGGCCACGTACTGTGACGGACGGTACTCCAGTAGCCCTGCCATTGATGGAAACCCATTCTTCCTACATGCCCTTACTGTTTTGATTGTATTACCCACTTTTGTGGCTAGTAGCTGGAATTTAATGAACGTAACAATTTCAGCTATTTTCTATTTACCTGAAAACCCTAGACCTATTATAATATCAAAGAATTTCCTATCAAATGTTTTGGTTAGCATAAGGTAAAAACTTACCCATGTTTATGTATGGAGAGTCTTACATGATGCCTTTTCTTTCAAAAGGTTTTTAAAGTTAAGCAACTTTAACCCGTTTACTCACACCAGACCCATGTCTGACCCGGAGTTTATTTCTGTTTTATTAAACTCTTTGGTACTCAAATTTTTACGAGTAGCCAAGGGATTCAGGATTAGCTTTGGCGAATTTAGGAGGAGATATGGAGCATGAGGCTTCTGCGTTGTAGATAGATAATAGTTCCGCTGTGTTGATATCTGTATTGCATATTGAGTTGTATAACTAGACATGTGGTTATAACTGTCTAGTATATGTTGTATAAGCGTGTAACTCTAATGTATATGATACTATGTAGTATTTATGTGATATAATAAATTATTCGTTCTGCTGTTGAGATTCTGATGTTGTTTTCTTTCTTTCTTCTCTATCTTTCTCTTTTCTATCCCTTTCTTTCTTAAAAATGATGTGTCTTATCGTGTAGAATAAGGTGGTTCGTTTCAAGGTTACCACCATATTCCATCGCAGGTTATACAACTAAAACCATACAGGGCGTGTATTGTTTCTTTGGATTTCCAACAAATGGTCAGGCTAAGGAACTTCCTATGCCCATGGGTACGCCTCTAGAGGGACGCCTCGAGAACTTAACCAGCTCTCTTCCAACACAAGGCCGGGTTACCTCTGTAACTAGGTAACTACTACACGAGTATGCCATCCCTCGGTCGTAACCGACTTTTATCGAGGATCCTCAACCACAAAGCAACAACCACAAAGCCATAAATTTGCACCAACCACACAATTTAAGCATCTGGGCTCCATACGATGATACCACTTTTATCCAGGAGGAAATGGACATACTATAAAGGGCGCGTCCGCCATAACCTTGCCGCATTCTTCCTGTTTCGACCATTTTTGGGGTGTGAGGTCCGACGAGGTCTCGTCCACAAAGCTACGCTTTTCACAAAAGACATGCTTCGATCAACAAATGATCAGCAACACTAAGCATGCCACATTACCAAATTGGGAATATATCACTAGTAACCATCAACTACATAACCACTAAGCTCGTACTTCTCAGAGAAGGGTGTTAAGTTAAGAGAATAAATTATCCGCCACCAACAGAAATGTATTTGATAGAAACCAGCTTTACATCTCAAAGTGTAACGTTAGACACACATCCATACAAGTCCGTCCCGGGTTTGAACGGAACCGAAGTCACTGCCTCCAATTAAGGAAAGAAGCCCTTGCAAATTTGGATATTTACTTATCACGTACGGAATCCCCATTACGAAGGATGATAAAATCTCTTTACCGGAGCAACTCAGTGTAGAGACATTCAACAGGTAACCCTTTCGTTTTTGAAAATACCCGGTCTTCAACCACCATCTTCAAATGTAATCCCATTTCGTCGTATCATTATTCGGAATGGGTTTTATGACACAAAGTCCTCTCCTGGCTAATTCGAATAGTGAGCGCTTATTTTAAAAATAAATGTTACATTCTGATTTCAAGTAAATCACAACAAATTTCCACTTTGACCTTTTTAAACAAAAGATCCATCACAAAGATTCGATATGGTTTTCGGATAACCATTTGAAATCTGACTCCCGGTCGCATCGAAATTCGAGTGCCGTTTCAAATGCCAATATTGATAGTCTGTTATCTAACGATCAAACAACATTCACAACAATCACCAGATTATAAATAATTTTCCCCCAATTATTTACTTTCACATATCTTCGCAAGATATATTTTCACACTTCAACCTTTGAAAACAAATTTCAAATCACTTTCTACACGCGGAATAAATTTCCAAATAATTATTTACTTCCTCAAAAATTTGCCGAGCTCGAACACTTTAAAATAATTTAAATAACTTATTCAAAATATATACTTGGAACATGTAAAACAAAACTATTTTAAAACACTTTATTTTAAAACATTAGTTATGAAATTTTATACCCATATCTCATATAAATCTTAAACCCAAAATAATTTTAAAATAAAATTATTAGATAGAGTATAACTATTTAAATAACCATTTTCTAAATCAAATATCAGTTAAATCTTTAAAAATAATCACTTCTATAGTTGACTTAATAAATATTTACTTTAAAGATTTAAAAAAATAATTTACAAAAATAATTTCTTCAAAAACATTCTTTTACAAACAAACTTTAGAACTTTAGATTTATATTTGAAAAGCTATTTTGAAAACATACTCGGCATTCATGGGGAAATACACTTTCCATTTCAAAATGGTCCACCTAAATCAATTAATAAATCTTTTTCTATTTATTTTAATGTACATTCCAAATCCATGAATTTATTTCCACACTTTTAAATAAACCAATATTTATTTTTAAAACAAATTTCCCTTTCCTTTATAAATTCCCATTGTGAATTTAAATTTCCAAATATCCACTGATATACAATTTTCAAATTAATTTCCAAATATTCACTTTCCAATACCAAATCAAATTCCAAATTGATTTCCAAAATTTATTTTCAAACACCAAATCAATTTCCAAATTGATTTTATTAATTTATTACCTTTTAAAATAATCCTTTTATTTCTCCCAAATTATTTAAATCTGAATTTTAAGTAAATTCTCCAACTTTTTAAAAAATATTACTTGAAATCGATTATTAAAATCTTTTCTCATATTTTGGAATTAATTCGATAGGATTACAAAAATCAACTTTTATACTTTTAAATTCCTTTTTTTAAATTTATCCAATTCTCGAAAATGAATATATTTAAAATTTTATACTTTAATTTTGAAAAATCCAATTTTATTTTTTCGGTATCCTATGATACCAAAAATATATTCGGCTAAACTACAACCTTCAATAAATCTCAACCACCAAACAATCATTCACATGTTATCATATCACAACATATACAAATAAATTCAACAATGTGAGGAATCCAGTTGGATCCCTCCAACCTGTTTCCCTGCAACCATAGATGTTAGCACAACAATTAAATATCAATTCCATTTCGAAATGGAATATCATGGTATATGGGATTTATATAATATCATCCGCTATTACGTGGGGCATAGGGTCTCATCTGCTATATAATGCGGGAAATAAATCACTCCAAATACACACACACACACTATCATATATACTATCACAACCAGACAATCAATCAATAACTGAAATTTTATTTTTTCAATCGAGTGAGAAGATCTCACCTTTAATTTTATCGTTTTGCAATCCATTCCCTTTCCGGCTTGATTTTTCTTCATAACTTTGACCTTGTATAAAAATTATACACAATTTCATTAATATTCAAATAAATCGAATAATCCATTATCGTTTAATAGTTTAATTAACTGATAGTTTTATTAAAACCAGTTCCTCCTTTAATAAATTTATTTAACTAAAAATTAAAATTAAAACTAAATTTCCTCTTTAATAAATTAACCAACTAATAATTTAGTTTAAACCAATTTTTTTCCTTTTTAAGAAAAATATCATTTAGTAACTAAAAATAATTAAATAGGTTAATTGCCATAATACGTTATTATAAAATAAACTAGTAATTTAAAATGGATGTTTGAATAATTATTTTTCAATGTAAAACCAAAAATAATTTTTAGATTTCAAAAACTAATTTTACATAGAATTTTCAACAATTTAAATTTTCTATATTTCTTTTAAAACTTTGTCTATATACACACACACACACACACCAAATCTTATATATATAAATGCATATCCTGTTTACCACGGTATTTTAAACATGCATGTGAATTTATACATTGATATTATTATTTTATTTCTCTCTCTTAAGTAAACAAACTAGGATTTATATTGCTGTAAAAAAAATTTCTGTAAAAATATTCACGCATGTATTAAAAGTAAAGAAGAAAAAAAACTGGAAATGAATCTCACCGCCCAAAATTTCCGTGCTCGAGTTCGACCTTTCCGTAGTTTCCAACTATCGTGTCCACAATTGTTATTGCCTTCCACCTCTCTGGCCGTGACAAAGACCGTGTCGCTCCTCTCTGACGTCATCGCGTGCCTTAAACGGTCGACAAGACGTTGATGCCAAGCCTAGTCTTCACCACTACTCACGACTGGAATCACGAGCCTCTATGCGTGCGCACAGGTATCGCCAACATCGCCGCCTTCGTCTGGATGGTAGAATCGCCTCGTGACTCGATCTGATTTGGGTCGAATCAATTTGGGAATTTGAAAAGAGGGGCGCATTTTTGGTTTTGTACAGGAGAAAGCTTCGGCTATTGTGGTTGAACAGCGAAACTGATTTAGAATTAAAAAGGTTGTGGCCATTGTTATTGACCGAGAACGAACCAATTTTATTTGAGTTGAAATTGAGAAGTTTTATTTTAATTTGCTCGCATCTAATTTTTTTTTTCAAACGCGTGTAAAAAATTCAAAGAAGAGAAGCCAAGTGCTCGAAAGGCGAAAACGTGTACAATTTGCCTTGAGAAAATATTATATCAAATATATATATTATTCTTTTAAATTTAAATTTTAATTCAAATTTAAGTCATCTTGGTTTCGCAACTCCAAAATCCCAACATCCTATTGAGTTGTGTTGCCAGGCGTTCATAAGGTTATACCCCTATTCCGAACGCAATGGAAAAGGTTTCGTGCCCAAATTCAGTCGTATGGAGAAGATAGCTTTTTGGACCTAGATGTTAAATTAAATTTTGACATAAATTTTGGGGCGTTTGCTTATCGTACGGCCAAACGATCACTCCAAACACTACGAAAATTGACATTCGATAATAATACAATATTACGGATCCAATGAAGCTGGTTTCGTCAAATTCGAAGACTATGCCTCGGAAGGCTATTTTTAAATATCGATTTAAACGATAAAATTTCAAAACTGAACAAACACTATTAAACTAAATTTCAAAAATTCTATCACCTTCAGTGTTATCGATATGAATTTTCTAAGCCTTTAAAATAATTTTAATCGGCTTAAAAATCGAGATTCATATTTTGCCCAACTTCATATTATTAAATTCAATAATTTAATTGCCAAATAAACAATGATATTTGGAATTCAAGTTGAATTAACTTCCAAATATTTAAAATCAATTCAATATTTCAGTTTTAAATGTTCAAAATTTCTAGGTCGTCACATAGTCGGTGACAAAGTAGGGTTTTAGGTTAGTTTGCTTTGGCCTCGGGTTTGTGGCAAACGGTGAGGAGGAGAGAGAGAGAGAGATGGGGTGCGCATGGAGGGAAAAAGGTAGCGGTGGCAAATCTCTGGGGAAAGTTTTGTGGTGAACGATGGACTGGGGTGACGTCACAAGGTGGAGGAATGGCGTGGGTTCATTTCCAGTTTTGGGTTAAGAGTTTGCATTTCAAACACGTTCGACCGCATTCCAGTTGAGCAGTCGAGATGTGGGGGTCGTGGCGAGGATGGTCAGCGTCGAGGTTGATCGATCGGAGGCAGTGTGTACATGAACGGCTTCACGCACAGGCTCATGCACTTTTTCTTAGAGTTCAAGTAAAAGTGAAGAGTAAGAACTGGGGAGACGAAGGAAGAAAAGGACGTGGGCTGGTTGGGTTTGCATTTGTGTGGGCCGTGTCTAAATGGTATGGGTTGGTTTAGTTTTAAAAGAAAATTAATTAATTAGTTTATGTTATAATTTAAAATTTTAAACCACTACTTCTCACTTATCCTTTGTTTTCAATCCAATCGACATGTGGTTTTTTGCGTCGAAGTCCTAACGCTATGTATTTTTATGTGAGCTAATATCATTGGGTTTTTATGCAATGTAAAATTTAATAATTTAAATAATTAAAGTGAGAAAATAAGAAATCTTTTATGTGATTAATTATCTTCTAGTTAATCAATGAATTTTTAAATGGATTGCTTAATTTTAATTAACTTAAAATAAATCGTTATTAAATTTCTCTAGTTAATAGGTAATCTATAACAAAAAAGAAAAATATAACTCGTCTAAGTTAATTGGAAACATCTAAATCTAGAATTGTAAATTGATTTAATGCCAATTATAAATTGTTGATTGAAGTTAATGATCTATGTGTTCACTGATATCTCCTTTGGATACTGATTTCATATATCTATTATCCGTGTCATTAAGTAGCCAATCAAATCTAAAGTAAGTAGCATAAATTTTTGACACGTTTTACATGAAAGTAAATCGACTTACTGACCATAAATCGGAAAATGTGATGATTACAAGTAAATAAATTTCGAAGGACTGGTCATGATAAAGTAAACATATGGGATGAACTTCCATATATGAATATTGACACCTTAATTGTGAAATTGTTATTTAAATGATGTCGCCTTTGAAATTTATCGTTTGGGATTCGTAAAGATCGGGATCGGATATCAGTGTTATCCGAAACCTCTTCGATCCAATATCCACCACGAGCTTTAACGGTTTTGAGTGTAGAGCCTAGTATACTGGATTTTAATTAATCTTACAATTTTGGATATTTTAATAAGTATTTATAATTAGATGCTATTATAATACAACTAGATATTCTATAAAAATGTTTTGGTTATCGTAATGGAAAAACTCGTCGTGTTTATGTGTGACGCAGTCTTACGAGATACCTTTGTTTTTCGAAGGATTTTGATAACTCAAGTAATTCAAATTAAGTTTGTTTACTCATGCTAGTTTTACAGACTGAATCAGGTGTTATTTATTCTAATGCTCGGGCCAGATTGAGTATTAAAGATTCAGGTTAGGATGCTATGGAGCTCAGGAGACGAGTTGCATGGCTGAGATGTATTACATGTACTAGATTATATTCTTCTGTGTATTAGGCTGTATATTTAGCACTTTTGAGGACAAGTTAATATAACTGTCTAGATTTCTATGTTGATGGTTGTATGATAAATTGTTTGTATATTGACAGTTGTAGATTCTTTTGCATAAAAATCTGTTATTATATATTATCTTTTGTTCCGCTGCGATTGTTAGATTCTGTGTTGCTGTTATTTCTATTTCTTCTTCTATATCTTTTTCTTCTTAAACCCTAATGATATGGTATTTTCGGCGCTCGATTGCTCGGCATTCAATACAATAAACGTATGGATGTCGATTTTCGAGGGTCGAAAATCCTGGGTCGTTATAATTCCCCTCACGTAAGCCCAAAAGGTAATGCATGGATGGTATATCTGGCCTTAGTTTATCTGAGTTAGGCATATGTAAATATTGCTAATATCTATAAATTTTATTAAAAAGAATAGAGAGAGTAAGGAATTAAATCCAAGCACTATTTCTACTTATTTGATTTGACTTGTTTTTCAAAATAAATGAAAATACCACTTTGAAAAACTTTGACAATCAACTAAGGATCCATTTCATAGTTACATTGTGTTATCAACCGAAACAACAGGCCAAACTATTGTCTATTTGTTATGATAACTTAATATTTGTTGGAAATTTTGACGAGTAAAAGGAATTAAATTTCTTGATAATGACCAGAATTTATATTTAACATATTCATATTAATTTAAAAGTAAAATTTTCATTTGTAAATATTTTTAAAATCTTACATTCATATCTTTGTAAATAAATCTTGCATTTAGGAATTTTTCATATTGCATTTGGATTTTGTAGCAGTATCCGCTGAAAACCCTCACGAGACAACACTTGTCCTACTAGGGACTCCAAGAGATTTAACGGCTTATTGCATACGCTCAATCAAATCGTGTTTCCTCCGAAAATGGATTTATCTTAGTTTTAGTTTATTAAAGGACGAATAAAAAGATAAGTGTGGAGGTATTTGATGTGCATGTAAATGGGCATATTTTTATTTCCATATTTAATATAATTTAATTAAATAAATAAGCATATAGGGTATTTGAACATGTTTAAACCAAAATTTCAGATGTCATCAAATCATCATCTATTCATCTTTATATGGAGGCAAAATGGTCATTTTTGTGCAAATATTAATTTTGAGTATATTTGCTTGGCATTTTATTTTTATTTGTAGGAAAATTGGATAGGAAATAGAAAAAATCTTCATGTATTCATGCATGCACAAGAGAAGGAAACAAATGAAGATGGAAATAATTTATTTCATTCATCATAGAGGACTCTACCAACCCACTTACCTTGATCTATAATTAGGAGCTAATGCATACTTAATGAAGGACTAATTAGAAGCTAATGATAACTTGGTGGCCACATTTCTTCAAAGGCAATTTGGGTAGTCCCTAAAAATAGGATTAGGATTAATAAACATGTATAAATACCACTTATGTGACGTTTCGGATTTTGCCTGCTCGAAAATCGACATCCATACTTCAAATCGTATTCGAATGCCGTAGATACGATCGTTCAAATCCGATTCGCCGGAGCTTATAACAACATTAAGTAAATAACACAGCGGAATAAAAAGAATAATACATTGATATACATCACTGATACAACAGAGTGATACAATAGATATCAATATACATCAGAGATATGATACAACAAATAGCAGCGGAAAAGAAATAGATAACACCAGCAGCGGATAATCTCCATCTCTAAAGCAACCAATCCAGAAATAGCTCGAACTCCCAAAGATAAGCAAGTGCGGTGATCCAGAGACTGAACTACCCCCAGATAATCCACTACATCTAACTATCTGAAAACCCAACTCTAGACTGCTCGTGTAGAAAAATAATGAGCATCCAGAGTTTAGGAAAGGAACAATAAACTCCGGATCAGTCATGGGACTGGTGTGATCAACAAAAACAGTTTATCTTTAAAACAATCAACAAAAGATTTTAAAGTAAATTCGCAATGCTTTTTGAAAATGAAACTACCATAAGACCTCCCGCCACACACACAATGCAAACGCAGACTTGGAGGAGATTTCTTCTTATGATAGTCAAAGATGCTTACTACGCAAAATCAAATCATTTTTGATATTATTATTAGTGCATAGTGTAGAAAACAATTTCGAAAGTAGAATATAAATCTTAGCCAGCATAGGTACCATTATATTATGCCCGCTATAGCTACCATTTTAAATGGCAGGTTCTACAACTAAAACCGTACAAGGCTCGTATTGTTTCTTTGGATTTCCAACAAATGGTCAGGCCAAGGAACTTCCCATTGCCACATGGAAACGCCTCTGGATGGACGTCCCGAGAACCTAACCGGATCTCTGCCAACACAAGGCCGGGTTACCCTTAACTGGGTAACTACTGACACGAGTATGCCATCCCCCGGTCGTAACCAACCTTTATCCGGGATCCCGATAACCAACAACCACAAAGTAATAAATTTGCAGTAAACAACATAGGTTAAGTATCTGGGCTCCATACCATGATACCACCTCTATCCAGAAGGAAATGAACATACCCTAAAGGGGCGCTACCCCCTAATAACCTTGCCGCATCTTTCCTGTTTTGACCATTCCGGTGTGTGAGGCTCGACGAAGTCTCGTCCACAAAGCCACGCTTTGGTACAAAGCCATGCTTTGGGTCAAACAAATGATCAAAGTAATGATCACAAAGATAAAAGATCAAACAAATGATCATATCACAAATGATCAAACAATGATCATTACACAGCAACACTTAGCATGTCACATTACCAAATTGGGAATATATCGCTGATAACCTTCAACTACATAACCTCTGAGCTCGTACGTCTCAGAGAAGGGTGTTAAGTTAAGAGAATAAATTCTCCGCCACCAACAAAAATGTATTTGAAAGAAATCTGCTTTATATCTCAAAATGTAATGTCAGACACACAATCCATACAAGTCTGTTCCGGGTTCGAACAGAACCGAAGGCACTTCCAAAGAAGACCTTGCAAATCCGGATAATTTCTAATCACTTCCAGACTTCCCATCACATATGGAGTCTCTATACCGGGGACCAGTCGATGCAAAGACATTCGATGAGTTGTCCTTTCGTTTTCGAAAATATCTGGTCTTCATCACCGGTCTTCAAATGCTATCCATAACGACGTATCACATATTCGGAATGGGATATATGACACAAAGGTCCTCTCCCGGCTAAACTAAATAGTGAGCGCAATATTTAAAAACATATGGACATTGAGATTTCAATTAAGTCACAACTTAATTATTCAAACTTTCTTTTAAATACCTTAAACAAATTACCATTTCAAATCTTTAAACAAAAGATTTATTTCACAAAGATCAATTCATAGATTTCCAAAACAATTTCATTTCAATTGTATTAACTCGTTAAATCTTTAAATTAAAGATTCAACTTACAGTTTTCAAATTGTTTTCATAACTTGGAAATTATCTTCATTTCAAACCAGGAATCTTTTTAACACAAATTGGAAGTTCATTACTTATGTGAAAGCTTTTATTATTTGAAAAACAAACAGTTTTTGTTTCAGAAAAATCCAATTATATTTACCTGAGTTAAAGTTCTTAATTCATATTCATATTCATATTCCCAAATTAATATATTTTAAAATAGTTTAACCCATATATAACTGGTATAAAATCTAAAATCCCTAGTTTTCAAATTATAGAATTCAGTTTCACATTTTGAATTTAAATTTAAATCAAATCATTTAAATTCCAAAATTTAATCAAGTTATTCAAAATAAATTTCATCTTTGAAATTTCATCTTTGAAATTTCATTTTCAAAAGCTTTTCACTTTAAACCCAATATTATTTTCAAACCATTTGAATTTAAAAATTCAAATTTAAAACTATTTTCAAAAATCTGTGACTCAATCGATTTCCTCGTGAAATCCATATTTGTGTGTGCATAAGTGTGGTCCAGGTTTAACACAGTAAAAGTGCCACATCATTCAATCATCACAGATTAAAAACACAGAAATATAGTTGATAAGCGATATAAACTATAATGCTCATCGTCCATTCACAAATTCACAGATAATATACAAATGCAAATAAATATACACAGCTCAATCTACAAAACAAAATATCACAAATCAGATAGGATAATTAATTCAAGGCATCGCATACAATTCAATCATTCATAGTAAGGTCAAGCCTTCAACAGTCATTTATAAGCAGGATTAATTAATTGTTTAATTCCTAAATTATTTCAAGTTATTTCCAATTTAATTAATTACTTGTGAATTTATTATCCAATTCTGATTTATTAATTCCAAATCATTTGATATAAATTAATTTATCGACACTTTAATTAATTAAATTATTCTTAATCAATCATATTAATTAAATTAACTTCTTAATTAATTTTTTCAAGAAATTTTACTCTTTAATTACTTACCATAAAGTAATTACACTTATATACACAATTTTAAAAATGGTTATCATTAATAAATTAATCTAATTAATTGTTAAATTTAACCACATTAATTAATTATTGAAATAATCTTAGTTAATGACCCTTATTAACTATTAATAATTCTTTTTAATTACCATTCTTAAGAAATAAATCTGAGATAAATTATTATTAGTTAAAATCAATTTATCTTTAATAATCCATTGATTTATCTCTACCTATGAATTAACCTAAATTATAAATTTATAAATTAAATAAATAAGTCATTCCTTTTAAATTCTCATATTAAAAGAATATTTAATCATTTAACTTATCTAACATTAAATTTATAAAACTTAATTTTATTTCAAAATCTAGAATTTCAATTTCTAGAATTCCAAGGCATATTATACACTACTATATATAATATATTAACTTTAATTAATTTTCTTTAAAATTCTTAATTACCAATTAATTAAACACTTACTTATTTATTACTCAATCTTAAATTACTAATTTATAAATCTCAATCCACTTAGCTAATTTCAATTATCAATTTGTTGACATTCTTAATTACCTTGCAATATCATTTATCTTAAAAAATCATTTATCTTTCATTTTGAAAGTCTTCCTCCATAACTATAAATTAATTAGTTACCAACTTAAAGCTAAATGTAAATTAAAGTCAAACCAAATAAAATACTAATTAAGCCTAATACTTAACTGTTAAATTTACAAATACTCAGACTAGTTGCAAAATAAATTAAAAACTAAATTTGATTTGGCTTAACAACTTAAACCCAACCCGAGAAAACCCACTGAGAAACAACCCATACAAACAAGACAGGTTATCAACCTGTAGCCAACCAAACAAGCCCAAACCCAAGTGCATTATCTTCTTCCCAAACTCCTCACTCATACACGTTGATACGTGTGCATATGCACCAGCGTTCGCCACCTCTCCGACCATCACCGTTGCCACTCACAAGTCTTCGCCGACCACCTCGACCAAATCGACCACCCAGAGACCACATCGAACCCCAAAATCAAAAACGAGGATTCGACGAACCCTATCTGGAATAACTCGATCGCCAAACCTATCTCATCCAGGCACTTCGGACCACCGGCACCTCTGAAACTCCAGCCATGTCTTCATCAACTCGACAACCACCATTACCCCAAAACTCGAGCAGCTCGATGCTCGATCGAAGACGAACGAATCGAAAAATAACCCCACGCTAAAACTAGGTTAAAAATTTTCAAAACCCTACCGCCGCTTTAACGTCGAACTGGAGCAACTCCAGCTATTTTTCCCAACCCCTCCGGAGGCTCCTTCACCCCCACGCGAAACCCCGAGCATGCCGGTCCACCTGATCACCCGAGAAACGACCATAACCCATTTTTGTTCAGCTCAAAATTGCTCATTCAATACTTAACAAAAAAATGTGAATTTAGTTTTAAAAATCGTAATTTCAGATGAGAATTCAAGTTATAAACCTGAATTTATATTTTTAAGATGTTCGAAATCATCACTTATTTTCAACCCTTAACTGTTCTTAGGTTTTAGAGCAGACTCTAATTCATTTAACTTAAAATTCAAGTTTAGAATTTTACTTTATAATCAAACAAACATAACTTGTTAAGATACTAAGTCCTAATTTCCAATGGATCAAGCAGAAAAGGTTTTCTTTGAGTAAATCCTGAGCTTGAAATTGAAACAGAGGTGTTCTACAGGTCTTGTTTTCAGCATGCATTCAATCATACAGGTATCTCTTCCATATATATATACTCATATCAGACATAAATCAAGCAATCAGTTATATATAAAAAAAAAACTTAAGCTTTTTAACATGAAGTTACTCACAAGTCCGAGAAGAAGAACAGAGACAGGCATTTTATTTTCTTTGATAGTTTTGAATTTGTTGAAGCTTCAAACAGGCTGTAGACTTCAATCCACATCTGCTTTTCAAGTTGAAGTTGTCTCAGGCTCGATTTTTTTTTTTGCTTTGGGTTCTCAGTTTTGAAATTCTTTTTACTGGCTTGCTTAAGTTTTGTTTTGAGTTTTGAAATAATATTACTATAGATTTACACAACCGGAATGAATGAAATGAAATGGGAAGGCTGATATGTATAAAAGAAAAGAAGGTGACAAGTTGATGTTATTTTGTTTATATTTGTATTCGTTTGTATTTCTTACTTCTTGTCTGCATATATTAATTTGATGTATAAATACATACATCTTTAGTTTGTATTCCATGTTGTATTGCTTTGCTTAATATAATATAGTTTTATTTATTTGTATTAGTTTGGCTTATGTTGCATACTTGTATATTTGTTTTGTTATTGGTTATAAACTTTATATATGTACCAATATATTCTATTTTGTTTCTTTCTTTTGCTTTATATTTTACATAATTTTATAAATATGTGGTTTCTACTTTGTATGTTATTTCTTTTGTTTTCTTTTATAAGTGTTCATATGTGAATGTATTTTATTTCTATGTTTTTACTTATTAATTTTATTTATTATTTACTATAAATCCCAATTCAAATACAAGTTAAATATTAATTGCCAAATTATTTCACAATTTTTATCCAAAAATGAAATTAATTATTAAATAAAATCAATTCCAAAATTGGGGTCATTACAGACTTCCCCTCTTAAAAGAATTTCGTCCTCGAAATTCGCCAAAGAGAGATATCGAAGATAGACGAAAGATAGAGAAACAATTTCAAAATTTTTTAGTTTAAAACTAAGGTACACCTATTAACCAAAGCAACCAAAACAACCAATCCATCCAAACAAACAATTCTGACCAAATTGGAGTTTATGTCCCATATTAGTATATCGAATTTCCTTCCTGGATCTACCAGGAACTATCAAAGAATTGAAAAGAGACTCTGTACAAAAGAGATTGATAGAGAAAAAATTGTTTCCACTGTTGTTACAGGGTATTGACCATTTATAGTCGTATTCCCCTATCCCCTATCTCGTTCTCTTCTTGCACTCATACTCACTATCGGTGGATAGCAAGAGAATTTACTGAGGCATTCAAACGGATATCTTAGGGCTATACTCATTCTAGGGATACTTCACCCTATCTCTAATGAGCTACTTAATGTGTTATACTCCTGAGCTAAAGTTCAACCTTAGCTCTGATACCAAATGTGACGATACGGATTTTGCCCGCTCGAAAATCGACATCCATACTTCAAATCGTATTCGAATGCCGTAGATTCGATCGTTTAAATCCGATTCGCCGGAGCTTATAACAACATTAAGTAAATAACACAGCGGAATAAAAAGAATAATACATTGATATACATCACTGATACAACAGAGTGATACAATAATATCAATATACATCAGAGATATGATACAACAAATAGCAGCGGAAAAGAAATAGATATAACCAGCAGCGGATAATCTCCATCTCTAAAGCAACCAATCCAGAAATAGCTCAAACTCCCAAAGATAAGCAAGTGCGGTGATCCAGAGACTGAACTACCCCCAGATAATCCACTACATCTAACTATCTGAAAACCCAACTCTAGACTGCTCGTGTAGAAAAATAATGAGCATCCAGAGTTTAGGAAAGGAACAATAAACTCCGGATCAGTCATGGGACTGGTGTGAGCAACAAAAACAGTTTATCTTTAAAACAATCAACAAAAGATTTTAAAGTAAATTCGCAATGCTTTTTGAAAATGAAACTACCATAAGACCTCCCGCCACACACACAATGCAAACGCAGACTTGGAGGAGATTTCTTCTTATGATAGTCAAAGATGCTTACTACGCAAAATCAAATCATTTTTGATATTATTATTAGTGCATAGTGTAGAAAACAATTTCGAAAGTAGAATATAAATCTTAGCCAGCATAGGTATCATTATATTATGCCCGCTATAGCTTCCATTTTAAATGGCAGGTTCTACAACTAAAACCGTACAAGGCTCGTATTGTTTCTTTGGATTTCCAACAAATGGTCAGGCCAAGGAACTTCCCCTTGCCACATGGAAACGCCTCTGGATGGACGTCTCGAGAACCTAACCGGATCTCTGCCAACACAAGGCCGGGTTACCCCTAATTGGGTAACTACTGACACGAGTATGCCATCCCCCGGTCGTAACCAACCTTTATCCGGGATCCCGATAACCAACAACCACAAAGTAATAAATTTGCAGTAAACAACATAGGTTAAGTATCTGGGCTCCATACCATGATACCACCTCTATCCAGAAGGAAATGAACATACCCTAAAGGGGCGCTACCCCCTAATAACCTTGCCGCATCTTTCTTGTTTTGACCATTCCGGGGTGTGAGGCTCGACAAAGTCTCGTCCACAAAGCCACGCTTTGGTACAAAGCCATGCTTTGGGTCAAACAAATGATCAAAGTAATGATCACAAAGATAAAAGATCAAACAAATGATCATATCACAAATGATCAAACAATGATCATTACACAGCAACACTTAGCATGTCACATTACCAAATTGGGAATATATCGCTGATAACCTTCAGCTACATAACCTCTGAGCTCGTACGTCTCAGAGAAGGGTGTTAAGCTAAGAGAATAAATTCTCCGCCACCAACAGAAATGTATTTGAAAGAAATCTGCTTTATATCTCAAAATGTAATGTCAGACACACAATCCATACAAGTCTGTTCCAGGTTCGAACAGAACCGAAGGCACTTCCAAAGAAGTCCTTGCAAATCCGGATAATTTCTAATCACGTCCGGACTTCCCATCACATATGGAGTCTCTATACCGGGGACCAGTCGATGCAAAGACATTCGATGAGTTGTCCTTTCGTTTTCGAAAATATCCAGTCTTCATCACTGGTCTTCAAATGCTATCTATAACGACGTATCACATATTCGGAATGGGATATATGACACAATGGTCCTCTCCCGGCTAAACCGAATAGTGAGCGCAATATTTAAAAACATATGGATATTGAGATTTCAATTAAGTCACAACTTAATTATTCAAACTTTCTTTTAAATATCTTAAACAAATTACCATTTCAAATCTTTAAACAAAAGATATATTTCACAAAGATCAATTCATAGATTTCCAAAACAATTTCATTTCAATTGTATTAACTCGTTAAATCTTTAAATTAAAGATTCAACTTACAGTTTTCAAATTGTTTTCATAACTTGGAAATTATCTTCATTTCAAACTAGGAATCTTTTTAACACAAATTGGAAGTTCATTACTTATGTGAAAGCTTTTATTATTTGAAAAACAAACAGTTTTTGTTTCAGAAAAATCCAATTATATTTACCTGAGTTAAAGTTCTTAATTCATATTCATATTCCTAAATTAATATATTTTAAAATAGTTTAACCCATATATAACTGGTATAAAATCTAAAATCCCTAGTTTTCAAATTATAGAATTCAGTTTCACATTTTGAATTTAAATTTAAATCAAACCATTTAAATTCCAAAATTTAATCAAGTTATTCAAAATAAATTTCATCTTTGAAATTTCATTTTCAAAAGCTTTTCACTTTAAACCCAATATTATTTTCAAACCATTTGAATTTAAAAATTCAAATTTAAAACTATTTTCAAAAATCTGTGACTCAATCGATTTCCTCGTGAAATCCATATTTGTGTGTGCATAAGTGTG
The DNA here is from genome assembly GCA_030765085.1 of Allium cepa. Lineage (NCBI taxonomy): Eukaryota > Viridiplantae > Streptophyta > Magnoliopsida > Asparagales > Amaryllidaceae > Allium > Allium cepa. Next base: position 311,886,004 of record CM060937.1, read on the forward strand.
GTCCAGGTTTAACACAGTAAAAGTGCCACATCATTCAATCATCACAGATTAAAAACACAGAAATATAGTTGATAAGCGATATAAACTATAACGCTCATCGTCCATTCACAAATTCACAGATAATATACAAATGCAAATAAATATACACAGCTCAATCTACAAAACAAAATATCACAAATCAGATAGGATAATCAATTCAAGGCATCACATACAATTCAATCATTCATAGTAAGGTCAAGCCTTCAATAGTCATTTATAAGCAGGATTAATTAATTGTTTAAATCCTAAATTAATTCAAGTTATTTCCAATTTAATTAATTACTTGTGAATTTATTATCCAATTCTGATTTATTAATTCCAAATCATTTGATATAAATTAATTTATCGACACTTTAAATAATTAAATTATTCTTAATCAATCATATTAATTAAATTAACTTCTTAATTAATTTTTTTCAAGAAATTTTACTCTTTAATTACTTACCATAAAGTAATTACACTTACACAATTTTAAAAATGGTTATCATTAATAAATTAATCTAATTAATTGTTAAATTTAATCACATTAATTAATTATTGAAATAATCTTAGTTAATGACCCTTATTAACTATTAATAATTCTTTTAATTACCATTCTTAAGAAATAAATCTTAGATAAATTATTATTAGTTAAAATCAATTTATCTTTAATAATCCATTGATTTATCTCTACCTATGAATTAACCTAAATTATTAATTTATAAATTAAATAAATAAGTCATTCCTTTTAAATTCTCACATTAAAAGAATATTTAATCATTTAACTTATCTAACATTAAATTTATAAAACTTAATTTTATTTCAAAATCCAGAATTTCAATTTCTAGAATTCCAAGGTATATTATACACTACTATATATAATATATTAACTTTAATTAATTTTCTTTAAAATTCTTAATTACCAATTAATTAAACACTTACTTATTTATTACTCAGTCTTAAATTACTAATTTATAAATCTCAATCCACTTAGCTAATTTCAATTATCAATTTGTTGACATTCTTAATTACCTTGCAATATCATTTTATCTTAAAAAAATCATTTATCTTTCATTTTGAAAGTCTTCCTCCATAACTATAAATTAATTAGTTACCAACTTAAAGCTAAATGTAAATTAAAGTCAAACCAATTAAAATACTAATTAAGCCTAATACTTAACTGTTAAATTTACAAATACTCAGACTAGTTGCAAAATAATTTAAAAACTAAATTTGATTTGGCTTAACAACTTAAACCCAACCCGAGAAAACCCACTGAGAAACAACCCACACAAACAAGACAGGTTATCAACCTGTAGCCAACCAAACAAGCCCAAACCCGAGTGCATTATCTTCTTCCCAAACTCCTCACTGATACACGTTGATACATGTGCATATGCACCAGCGTTCGCCACCTCTCCGACCATCACCGTTGCCACCCACAAGTCTTCGCCGACCACCTCGACCAAATCGACCACCCAGAGACCACATCGAACCCCAAAATCAAAAACGAGGATTTGACAAACCCTATCTGGAATAGCTCGATCGCCAAACCTATCTCGTCCAGGCACTTCGGACCACCGACACCTCTGAAACTCCAGCCATGTCTTCATCAACTCGACAGCCACCATTACCCCAAAACTCGAGCAGCTCGATGCTCGATCGAAGACGAACGAATCGAAAAACAACCCCACGCTAAAACTAGGTTAAAAGTTTTCAAAACCCTACCGCCGCTTCCACGTCGAACTGGAGCAACTCCAGCTATTTTTCCCAACCCCTCCGGAGGCTCCTTCACCCCCACACGAAACACCGAGCATGCCGGTCCACTTGATCACCCAAGAAACGACCATAACCCATTTTTGTCCAACTCAAAATTGCTCATTCAATACTTAACAAAAAAATGTGAATTTAGTTTTAAAAATCCTAATTTCAGATGAGAATTCAAGTTATAAACCTGAATTTATATTTTTAAGATGTTCGAAATCATCACTTATTTTCAACCCTTAACTGTTCTTAGGTTTTAGAGCAGACTCTAATTCATTTAACTTAAAATTCAAGTTTAGAATTTTACTTTATAATCAAACAAACATAACTTGTTAAGATACTAAGTCCTAATTTCCAATGGATCAAGCAGAAAAGGTTTTCTTTGAGTAAATCCTGAGCTTGAAATTGAAACAGAGGTGTTCTACATGTCTTGTTTTCAGCATGCATTCAATCATACAGGTATCTCTTCCATATATATATACTCATATCAAACATAAATCAAGCAATCAGTTATATGTAAAAAAAACTTAAGCTTTTTAACATGAAGTTACTCACAAGTCCGAGAAGAAGAACAGAGACAGGCATTTTATTTTCTTTGATAGTTTTGAATTTGTTGAAGCTTCAAACAGGCTGCAGACTTCAATCCACATCTGCTTTTCAAGTTGAAGTTGTCTCAGGCTCGATTTTTTTTTTGCTTTGGGTTCTCAGTTTTGAAATTCTTTTTACTGGCTTGCTTAAGTTTTGTTTTGAGTTTTGAAATAATATTACTATAGATTTACACAACCGGAATGAATGAAATGAAATGGGAAGGCTGATATGTATAAAAGAAAAGAAGGTGACAAGTTGATGTTATTTTGTTTATATTTGTATTCGTTTGTATTTCTTACTTCTTGTCTGCATATATTAATTTGATGTATAAATACATACATCTTTAGTTTGTATTCCATGTTGTATTGCTTTGCTTAATATAATATAGTTTTAGTTATTTGTATTAGTTTGGCTTATGTTGCATACTTGTATATTTGTTTTGTTATTGGTTATAAACTTTATATATGTACCAATATATTCTATTTTGTTTCTTTCTTTTGCTTTATATTTTACATAATTTTATAAATATGTGGTTTCTACTTTGTATGTTATTTCTTTTGTTTTCTTTTATAAGTGTTCATATGTGAATGTATTTTATTTCTATGTTTTTACTTATTAATTTTATTTATTATTTACTATAAATCCCAATTCAAATACAAGTTAAATATTAATTGCCAAATTATTTCATAATTTTTATCCAAAAATGAAATTAATTATTAAATAAAATCAATTCCAAAATTGGGGTCGTTACACCTTATGTTTCATGTAATGAGCTATTGGCCTCCTTTAGTTAGTTAGTTGTAAGCATAAATTGTAAATATAAACTCTCTTCTTCTATTTCATGGCTTCTTAGCCATTTTCTCTTATGTAATTTTTCTTATATGCAATTTTAATTCATGTTATTTTATTTCATGTTCTTTTCTTTTATGTTTGTAGCTTAGATTAATCATTTCAAGTAATTTAGCTCTCCTTTTATTTTAATTAGCTTGCATTTTCCTCTTGTTTTTTGTTTCATGTTGAACTCTATATTTGTTAAAATGATAACAAATATGAGAAGCTAAACCCCTTCAATTTAAGGGTAATGAAGCTCTCTTAATCATGTACATTCAACATTTTGCTACTCTATGCTGTCTTTTTGTGCTTAATGACAATATTTGATGTGGTAAATATTTCGTTGTTTAGCTTTGAATTTGATACCCTATGTTGTTGAGACCAAATATGTTATGCTTAAACAAACACAAACACAAATTACCGCTTCACCAACATATGATTATGGTAATGAAGTGAATTTTAGAATCCAAATTTGATGGTCTATATTACTAATCAATAGTAAATAGATTATGCTTAAAATAGATTTTATTTTTAGTTTCATTAATATTTTCATAAGAGTTGATAAATGGTTTAGTGGGCGTGTTAAAGTTTGATTGTTTATGTTGGGCTAATTAATAGCACAAATAGGCCATATTTATGATAAAGACATCAACTAAATTCACTAATGACCAAAAAAAAGATATAATTTCATTTGTTTTCATTTGTGCAATCATGAAAAGAGATTTGCCTCTAAATTGTCTTCTACTCTCATATTTTTATCGGCTTTCTTTTTGCTACTTTTTTTAATTTTTAGCTTAACACAACTTCAAATCTATTGAGTAGACTTTTTAAATCAATCAGTTCTTTACAGATTGATCCATACTCGCCACGTACCAAAATTTTACGTCGTGTGCTTACGGTTATTTTTAATTAAATTTTTTCATCTATTTTCTAAACTGATAGAAAGTTAGTCATTAAAAAGGATCCAGTAACCTGCACTTCTTTATGCTTTGGCTTCCCCATATTGACTTTGAACGGAGTAATTCGGGACTGGGTCTCTTTGGGATCTTTCTTTACACTGAGCATTTGTTGCTTCTTCTTCGGCCCTCTGCCATCGCCTCTTAGTCGGTAGGGTCTGAAGCATTAGTAAAAAAAAGTGTCCTTGTCTTAAGAGATAGAAATGTGCTATAACTCTCCAAAGCAGCAATCTTCTCAAAGTCAGGACCAAGGTCAGAGTTGGAGATAGTAATGGACAGAAAAAAACCCTACGGAGACGGCGATTGATGCAATGAAGATCGCTTCAGTCCTTGATCCATGCGTAGTCGGGGGCGGAGGAGGCAAGTGAGGTTGAGCTACAAGTTGGCAAATAGAGTATTGAAGTTTCGAAATAGATTCTGGTGAGAAGTGAAGCTCCTTAAACAATGGAGAAAAGTGAGATATACATGAACCCAAACTCTTATCATGAATGTCAACTTCAAACTCTCCCTCTTCTGTAATGTGCTTTTCATGAGTTCTTTGCACTTTAAATTGACCATCTATAAGAGAAATGTATGGTTAATGCACAGAACTAGTAGAAGAGGTTGCATCACATGTATAATCTTTGAACATACACCCGTAGATGTAGGAATGACCACTTCTAGCTCTTGAATTTAAAGCGAATGTTCACCATGACCCAAAGAGCTTGGGCCAACAAGAGCTTTTGTAGTGTCCACGGCAGCAACATTGGTAGGTTTTTCACCAATGACAGCTTTTTCGATATAGAGAGCTTCAGTATCTTCAACATCAAGATACACGTCCGTTAGCTCCTCCTCAAAGCAATTATCTCCATCCTCAATAGATAGGTGTAGTATTTCCTCCCAAGCACCGGCGATTGCCTTGGGATAATCAATTTTCAACTACATCAAGTTCTTAAAGATGACTACATTTGTGTATAAGTATAACATGTTTCCATTAAGCTCAGTCAGTAGTTGATCCTTTTCATATTCAAAATCTTTGAGCTCTTGAGCTGTAAGGTCAAGCTTGAAGTCACTGCCAAGCTTTGCCATTGACGTTTGTCTACTATTGTAGTAAACTTCTTTTTTTTATTGGCAAGTTTTTTATTTTCCTCACGAACTCTAGTGAGTTCAGTAACTTATTCTATAATGGTCAAATCTAGGCTCGAATGTCTAGTCCTTAGCAGCGAACTGTCTCTTCAGTTCAGCGCCCTCCTTATACGCAATTTTTAAGTTGTTGCATGTCACCAATTCTATTTGATTATACACGTGCTTCAGCTCAATCATCAAATCATTAGTATTTACCTTTTGTTTTTAAGCAAGATCCCTCTCTCTTGTTACTTTAAGAAAATCATCCTTTGCTTCTTAATGCGCTCAAAGGTGGCTCTCTCAAGTTTGAAAGACTGGATATTCGTATTAATAATTTTGTTGACTTTGGAGAGAGCCATGCACAGTTTCTTCCATTTATATCCTTCATCATGCCCTTCTTGATGTTCTTTAAGCTCCGAATCACCACCATTTTCGGCATGTCAGAAATATCTTGATTGAATTTGACACCGTGCAGAAAGAGATTGAGGAACGTAGTCTATAGAGGTGGAGGACCAATTGGGATGGTAGATTAACGAATAAAGATTTTTCTAGAGGTAGGAGGATGGTCATAACCATTGTTCATGATGTCAAAACTTGCTGGATAGAATAAGTTTGAACCTCTATACGAGGCATAATTTTTGCACAATAAGTTCTTGGTGCTCGAAAGAATATTTAGAGCGGTTGGCGGGTTCTCGCGATAGCTCACTTTCAACCTCTCTCTTTATCCTCTTCCTTTCTCTCCCTTGGTCTTTATCATCTATGTGAGCCTCCTCGTACTTTCTTTCCTTCAGCCTTCTACTTTCAAATTCAAACTCATAGCAAGCAATGGGTTTGGTTCAGGTGTTCGGCTCTTGTGCTCACTAGTATGAGGCAAAAACTTTTCATAGTATCTTAGCCCCACTGAACTGAAAAAAGAAGAGCGATTATGTTCACATTGAAGTTGTAGGAGTTAAGTGTACGTAGAGAAGCATGCTCACAATCCTAAGTAAAGTGTGAATGACACCGATGACACTAAGAATTTTACAAACCATGCTCACATGGACAGAGTTTTTCCATCTTTGCAAATACTTATCCTGGAAGAAAAGTTGAAGTCTAAACCAACTGCTCCTTGAAAGTCACTAACTGTAAAGTTGATCTCGCTAATATCGTGAAAATTGGTGAAAATGTCATAAACAATGAGATTAGGTCACGTTCTCTTCAATAAGCACTATAGCTTGTTTACCGGTCACTCTAGAAGTTCCAATTGCTATGTGTTCTTGAAGTGGCAAGCTGGGAGATGGGGATTCATTCCGGGCTACTCACCAAATGATTCGTCCCCTTCCTCACTAGTATGGTATTCTCTATCTTCATCATCAAAGTTCTCTCCTTCGTCCTTCTTTACATGTGTTCTTTTCCTCCCATCTTTATGATCGGTTCATCTTGCTCCAAGATCAGAGGCATTCGGGATGCTTCGCTTTCATCTCTTACGTCTCCTCCTCTAAATTCTTTGTTCACTCTTTCAGGGGGCCTGTTCTATGTATATTTCTCCAAAGTGACCCTTTTCTTCCCCTTGAATATTCTTGTCAGAGCTACGAATGGGGGAAAAAGAACGAGTGTGGGCCATGGAACGGCTTTGCACTAGAGAGTCAACAACATCAAATTTATCCAGGCAGAGCGGATTGAACCTCATAGGTTTTCATTTGAAAAGAGGAATGCAATGGTGTGCCGATTAGGTTTCACTACCTTCGAGGCACTAAGTGTTCTCTCGTGCGTGCCACTTTCATCTTGGGCCATGATTCATATGAGGAAACACATATTATGTTCGAAACCTAGAAATTGTGATATAGTAGAGACTAGAGAAAAGGAACATACATCCAAGTAGCCAGAGCCAGTTGAATTTGACCAAGCATCACACAAAGAAGTATTCATTCTTGAAATTAGAATGCTTATTATGGGACTTCTTGGTGACTTTACATGCCCTTCAAGATTCAATTATTAGATAAAATAGGGAATCCCACCTTGAGCAAAACTAAAGGAGATATATGAGTGAATCTTGATGGCCAGTTGAATGCCCTCATGAGGTAGACATACATTATAATCAAAAGAGAATAACCATATGGGTAGACTTCAGAGGGAGCTAGTTCGAGTTCTAGCAGTATCTTCATTAGGAAGTAACTGAGTGGCAGGATGACACCACCCTAGCACATGTACCTATTACATGCTGTGAAGCCTGACGGGGGGTTGTGAGCAATTTCACCCCTCATTAGCAGGCAGACATTTATCTTGCGAATACCATGTTGAAGACAAACATTCTAAAGTGATTTGGTGGATAGAATTGATGGCACCTACTCTGGCAGATTTTTCAGAATTCTAGTTTTAGAGGTAATTGATCGATAGCTGCCTTGATCAGGACTAGTAGGCCAGTAGACCCAGAAGCTACGAGCTGACTAGGCCCTACAAGGATAGATAGCGAAGCCTGGGCTATCGAAGATCTAGCTTCGAGTGAAGTATATGTTCCTTCACCAGATATAAGAGGGGGCGATTGATGCGTCATTCTAAATAATAAAGATTGGTGTTCGGCATAGCCAGATATATTCTACTTTGAGCAATAAACCTGTGTGACCAATGCTCGAACCCAAAGGATGATTCTTGGAAGTTACAATTTATCGATGAGTACTCAATAATGGAGTCGCTGTAACGACCTGTAATTTCACTACTTTGGGAATAAGAGATTTCATTCATTTTAAATTTAAAAGAGATTTAAATCTTAGATAAAAATGTTATATAGAATAGATAATAATGAAGAAATCATTTAATCTTATAATTAATAAATTATAAAGTATAAATTTGGATTTTTGAACAAATCGACAAAAGTTAAGTTTTGTTAATAATAAATAAAGGCTTAAATAAATGGATTTAAATATTTATTTAAAAAGGTAAATCTTATTTAAAACATCTAATAAAGATAATAAAAGTATATTAAAAGATTTAAAAGTATGTTAGTAATCGTCTTACAAAAATAAAAAAAATTTGTCGCATTTTGTTAGATTTACATACACTATAAAATTAGAGATTTTGATATTAATTAAATATGATTTTAAAATATAAATATACATGTTTTAATTTATTTAAATAAGTAAAAAGTTCATTTTAAAGTTTGGTTTACTTCAATATATAGGTTAACAAAAATGTCAAATTTTGACTGTAAAATTTGTAGACAAAAACACCGTTTTCAACCAAAACAAGCTGTCGACAAGTTGTTGCAACTTGATACATTTTCTAAAACATAAATACAACTTAACAAACTATGTTACATGTTACATTTAACAAATGCACTTGGAAAAGTCATAGTTTACAAATAATTTAAAAAGTAAACACAAAAAGACAAAACATGTCAAACCAAACCAAATATAATTATTACTTTACCTTTCTTACTCCTTAAGTGAAAGTGACATAAATCATGATTTGAAATGTGATTATAAATGTTGAAAAAAGTAAGGTTTCTTAAAAAGTAAGTAAATGGCATTTTGGTCATTTTACATAATAATATTTTATTCCAAACTTTTTCCTATAAATAGCCATGCATACCTCTTCCATTTTCACATAAATCGTTATCTTCTTCTTCCTTTAAGCTATTTTAATGGCTGCTCTCTTTAAGAGAGATATGAAGGTTAAAAATAGTGGAGTGCTTAAGCACCAATCCACTTGTTACTCTCTAACCTCTTCTTAATTCACTTCTTCTTCTTCTCTTCTTAGAAAATGACGCTTGGCCGTGAGAAATATAGAGGTGGGGAGGCATGGTCGAGATCAAAGCAAAGGTAGAAGCGATGACTGAGCACTTGGAAAAGACGGAAGAATGTTTAGGTGGTGGTTTAGTGAAGCGCTGAATTAAATGAATGTTGGTTGGAAGTTAAACGTTTTGGATAAAGGTAAGAAATTCTCATCGCTTTTGAATTCATATTTTGGCCATGTTAAAACAATCATATTTATACCCTTACAACATATGAATGTTTATTTTATTGTTAATATAGAAGTTTGATTGTTGGTTAGATAATTGAATTATGATAATGTATTTCGTTATGGTCTTAATAGTGAATGTTGAATTTAAAATCATATGTATCTGATTGGCTGAATGGATGTTATGTTAGTGATAAATATGAATATTGGATATGTTCATTTTGATTTAAATAATCACTTTATTAATAAGACCATATTTTAGTATTAGATATTTTAGAAAATTAAGTCTCTTTTCAATTAGAAGTGAAATTAAAGTAAAAATATAAGAGAATTTGAAATTTGGAGTGAAACGAATTTGAAAAGGATAGTTAAATTGAAATTGAAATTGAGATGAATAGTTAAATTGAAATCGATTTTGAAAAATTGAAGTTTAGTTTGAGATTGAATTTAAGTTTAAATTGAAATTAGATGTTTTAAATGTGTTTAATTTGAAGCTAGAATTGAAATTAAATTGAAATTGGAATTTAAATTTAATATTAAAATAATGTGAATGTAATAATATTATATAGTGAAAATACATTTTAAATACTTTAAAAAAGTGAAATATTGATTTAAAATGATTTGTAATAATTATATAAGCAATAAAATTCAGTTTGAATAAATTATTTCAAATATTGAAAAATAAGGTAAAACTAGGTTCGTCGTGCAACAGTTGTTCGCGATTTCACGCCGAAAAGTTCAAATGAATGTATAGGGTGAAATATAGCTCAGAATTCTTCGAGATAAAAAAATTCCAGACTATTATGTCCATATCTTCTAAATGAAGAAAGAAAATCAAAGTTTCGTTGAGTAGATTTTGAAATAAGTCCAAATCAATTTTCTAGCAAAATCGCGCCAGTGCTGTTAAGTGACCATAACAGAAAATCTGTTTAAACGAACATTTTTAATTATGGAAAAATATGGAATAAATTTGATAAACTTACTTAAATGATTTAAAAGATATTTGGATTGAAAAATATGAATTATCGAATGTTTAAAATTTGATTTACTCAAATAATCTTATATAGCACTTTCCGCAGCACTTTTTGCTGCGAATTGTATAACTTTTTGAATAAGAGTTTAAACGTAACGGTTTCTCTTGGAATCAATTGTGAATGTTTTTAAAAGGAATGTTAAGTCGTTTAAAGATGAATTGTTTATAACACTTAAACAATAATTGAAGAATATTGAATGTAAATACAAACCGAGTATGCAGAAACGACTAGTACATTTGTCCCGCCTGTGAGATCTGGGAGGATAAACATGGTGTTTAAGTAAGGTTAAAGATGGAGCAACTAGTGCACTGAACTTAACTGGCCTATGTTTTCTTTTCTTAGACGATGGGTGGAACAGACCGAAAGGAAAGCCCAAAAGCTCTCAAATAAAAAGATTGTATTAAGTTTTTGAAATAAAAGAAGATTGGTATTATCCAAAATTTAAGCAATCTCCAAAATGAATGATTTCTGTTTACTCAAAATTGATGCTAAGATTGATTTTGGGTTTATCGTAAACGATGTCTTAAATTACATTGTTTTTGACCCGCCTAAAAGTTAAGGAATTTGGATTGAGAGTTAAGTGAGGAAATTGAAATATTTTCCAAAGCAAAAGAATGAATTACTTAGTATTATTCTAAGTTAAAGAAAGAGATTTCAAAATCAGCCAAAAAGAATTAAAGTGAAAAGACTTAATAAATCCAGAATACTCATATTCACTTTTCATCGATAATTGGATTTCGAAGGAACCGGGGTCGGATTTGGGTAATTCCTATCCGAAAACGACTTCGAACCAATGTATATGTTCAAAGATGAAGACATGTTGAAGATGATGATTATTGAAGACCATGGATCTTCATAGCGTGAAGACTGCTTGTTGAACATGCTCTGGGTTGGCCCCCTTTATAGAGTTATTTATAGCAGTGGTCTCCTCATGATGGAGATTTTTCGGATCGCAAGGACTACTCGCTACTAGCGGTAGTAGGAGAGTGCATTCGGTTTGTCTTGTTCCTGGACAACTTGTACGAATGTTTGTTTGACATTGCATTTCTAAAGATTACATACATTGGTTTTTTACAAACGTACATCAGCGGTGGCAGAGAATGCAACTTTTCTTAGCTTAACACCCTCCTTGAGACGTACGAGCTCAAGGGTTGTATTTTTGTGGAAGGCAATTAGTAGTTAACGGAAATGGCAATGTGGCATTCAAAGATGCGATATGTGCTAGTGAAAAGGTAATCATTGCATCAAGCCTCTTTAAATCGAAAATGACCGAAATAGGATTAGATGCGGCAAGGCTAAGTGGATCGTTCCCAATTAGGGTATGATCATTCCCTTATAGATATATTTCTTCCCACTATGACGTTTGGGATGTAAATTAATGTGGTGTATGGAATTGAGCGCTCGGTTAAATGTCGGTAATGACCGAGGGATGACAAATTCGGTACTATCTAGTTACAGAGGTACGCCAGTCTTGTGTTGGTAGAGGGCAGATGTTCTGTGCCTCGAGACATCCATCTAGAGGTGTACCCAATTCGAAAGGTAGATCCTTCACCTGGTCATTTGTGTGGAAATCCATTCTCTAATAAGAACCTATGATTTTGTTTGTAAAGCCTAGTATGCTGGAATTTAATAATGGTAACAATTTCGGCTAAGATTAATAAGTTTAATTGCAAATGTTTTCAAAGAGATTTCATTAGAAATAATATCAAACGTTTTGATATATAAAAGTGTTTTAGTTATCATAAGGTAAAAACATGTATGTGTTATGTGTGGGCGTGGTCTTATGAGATACTATTTCTTTTCAAAGGATTTTATTCAAAGGCTGATATATGACACTGTCATTTAGTATGGAGTTTTTTTCACGCTGGTTTATCAAGCCTGATCTGGGTATTTTCAATACTTGGGTCAGATCCGAGTAGTTTTAGGTTTAGTCGAAGACAGTTTGTGTTTCCAGAAGCGAGATAGAGATATTCATCTAGGTATGACATATTCTATTATCCGCTTTGCTTAGTGAGGTTCGTACATGATAGGGGTTCTCACTTCTTGTTAGGTAGCGAATGGATGACTCTTACTCCTACATGTCCCTGAGATCGAGTATCGAGGGGTTGGTTTGCCAGTTAGGCTTACAGTCGAGAGGCTGGCCGTAAAATCAAAGCGCGAGGTACCGGTGTAAGCTATGGTGGGTGTACCCACTGTCGATGGTTGAAAAGCGTAGATCATTACATTTGGTATCAGAGCTGAAGGTTAAGCAAGAACCTTGGCTTTGTTATGGGTAAAGTCTCATCAAAGATAGAATTAGTAATTTCCTAGGATGAGTAACTCATTAGAGATAGGATTAGTAACACCCTAGAATGAGTTATGATAGTATACATATGAGCGTGTATTTGTTAATTTTATAAAAGTGATTTTGTTTTAAAGAAATTGGTAAATGAAATAATTTTACCTTGGGTTTATATTATAAATATTAAAAGGGATATTATTATTTTTTGTTAGAAATTAAGGATTGTTTGTAATTTAGCTTAGTAAAACTAAAATATGAATATCTTGTGATTATAATTTCATAATTTGACTATAAGATATTCCATATAGAATTAATAAGTTAAAAGATAGAATTTAGAATTTTATCAAATAACCCTAGGCCTTTGGTTATTAAGAAATAATAATGATTAAGTGATTATCATAATGGATGGATTTAAAAGCTAAGTACAAATATCCTGTGAAATAAAATTCACAATTTGACTATAAGATATTTGATAATAATATTGATGCTAGAAGTTGTAATTGAAGAAAGTAAAAAGAAAATGCATACTTAGAAAAAATTATTATCAATAAGATAGAAAAAGATAGTCCAAAATTTAAATTTTGGGTAAATATAATATAAAAGGGTAACTTATAAAGGAGATAAGATAATTTGAAATTTGGACACTTTGATTAGGTTTAAAAATCAAAATGAAATTGAGGAATTATAGATATAAGAAATATCACCCTAGTATTAAACTTTGAATTAGTGATACATTTAGGGTAACATTGTAATTCATGATGAAGTAAGATTAGAAGGAGATAGTTTTGAATAATATGGTTAGTAGGGTGATTATTGGATAAAATGTTAAAATAACAAATACCATGTGAATTAAGTTTCATAATTTGACTATAAGATATTTGATGGATTTAAGGTTAAGAAATTTGATAAAGAAAATGGATAGGTTAATATGTTAAGTTAATCATAGAATCAGTATGGAAAAGACGTACATTTAGTAAAGTTGTCTTATTAATATATAGATAAGATAAATAATATTAGTTAAATTGAAACCTTAGGTAAAGAAAGATAAGGGTTAAGTTTTATAACTTATTAATTTGAGATAATAGTACAGTTCCATATTAGTTAAACAGCCTAACTAAAGTAATAACGATTTGAAGTTTGGGGATATGTATATATACTCTTAGGAAGTAAAGGTATATTATGCAAGTTTAAGTCATATTTGTATGCTTAAGCAATAATGGATTTAGTAGAAAGTAAATGATTGTGAAATAAACTTGGATTAATAGAAATTTGAAGAAATGTATTAGGTAAAGATGAATGTGAATAAGTACATAAGTTAAACGTATATCATTTCAGCACATAAATTTAGATCTAATATTTGAGTACAGAACTTTGAGGTGTTTACACCAGCCCGAGAAAGGATTTATCGCTCGATTCTTGACGGCAAGCATTGATGAGAATTTATGATTATGTACACGAGTTTTTTATCATAGTTGAGAGCAATGCAAGGAAAGCAAGGGTTTATGATCAAGAAGTCTGATCAAAGTCCGCACTAGAAAATCGTGGGATAGATACTAGTTCGGAAGTAAAGTTGTGGATTCAAATAATAGATCGAATCAAATATCACATATAGTATGATATTTTGGGTTTGTCAACATAGTAGTTGGGTAGTTATCTCAAATAGTAGGCACTAAGAGATAAGGGTTAGCATATGTTTTGTTATATAGACCTCAAGTATAGTGCATGCTCAGGACAAGGAAAAGGTTATGTAGTTGTATTCATTTATGTTGATATAGTATCAGTTTGGTTGTTTTTGATGTATAGTCTTGTTTGATTGTTGCGTATATTATCTTAAGTTTGCAGACGCACTAGGATGGGTACGACAAAAGTATCACTTGATGTATGTATATATAACCTTAATTACGTGATAAGTACTTAGGTTAGTGTAGGGAATCACTATATTTATGTTTGGCATCATTTGTTTTAATGTTGTTATGATATCGACCTTCTTCTTTTATATCATCCGTATAAATAAGTCAAATTATTTGAGGATATGAGTATAAGATAGAGACTAACTTTCATTTCGAGGACGAACTGCATTTAAGTAGGGGAGAATGTAACGACCCGTAATTTCGCTACTTTGGGAATAAGAGATTTCATTCATTTTAAATTTAAAAGGGATTTAAATCTTAGATAAAAATATTATATATAATAGATAATAGTAAAGAAATCATTTATTCTTATAATTAATAAATTAAAAAGTAAAAATTTGGATTTTTGAACAAATCGACAAAAGATAAGTTTTGTTAATAATAAATAAAGACTTAAATAAATGAATTTAAATATTTATTTAAAAAGGTAAATCTTATTTAAAACATCTAATAAAGATAATAAAAGTATGTTAACATATTTAAAAGTATGTTAGTAACCGTCTTACAAAAATAACCAAATTTTATCGCATTTTGTCAGTTTTACATACACTGTAAAATTAGAGATTTTGATATAAATTAAATATGATTTTAAAATATAAAGAGACATGTTTTAATTTATTTAAAAAATTAAAAAGTTCTTTTTAAAGTTTGGTTTACTTCAATATATAGCTTAACAAAAATGTCAAATTTTGACTGTAAAATTTGTCGACAAAAACATCGTTTTCAACCAAATCAAGTTGTCGGCAAGTTGTTGCAACTTGATATATTTTCTAACACATAAATACAACTTAACAAACTATGTTACATGTTACATTTAACAAATGCACTTTGAAAAGTCAAAGTTTACAAATAATTTAAAAAGTAAACACAAAAGGACAAAACATGTCAAATCAAACCAAACATATTTATCACTTTACTTTTCTTACTGCTTAAGTGAAAGTGACATAAAGCATGATTTGAAATATGATGTTAAGTGTTGAAAAAAGTAAGGTTTCTTAAAGAGTAAGTAAAGGGCATTTTGGTCATTTTACATAATAATATTTTATTCCAAACTTTTTCCTATAAATAGCCATGCATGCCTCTTTCATTTTCACACAAATCATTCTCTTCTTCCTTTAAGCTATTTTAATGGCTTCTCTCTTTAAGAGAGGTAGAATGGTTAAAAATAATGGAGTGCTTAAGCACTAATCCATTTGTTACTCTCTAACATCTTCTTAATTCACATCTTCTTCTTCTCTTCTTAAAAATGACGCTTGGCCATGAGAAATATGGAGGTGGGGATGCATGGTCGAGATCAAAGCAAAGGTAGAAGCGATGGTCGAGCACTTGGAAAAGATGGAAGAATGTTTAGGTGGTGGTTTAGTGAAGCGTTGAATTAAATGAATGTTGGTAGGAAGTTAAACGTTTTGGGTAATGGTGAGAAATTCTCATCGCTTTTGAATTCATAATTTGGCTATGTTAAAACGATCATATTTATACTCTTATGATATATGAATGTTTATTTGATTGTTAATATAGATGTTTGATTGTTGGTTAGATAATTAAATTGTTATAATGTATTTCATTACGGTCTTAATAGTGAATGTTGAATTTGAAATCATATGTATGTAATTGGTTGAATGGATGTTATGCTAGTGATAAATATGAATATTGGATATGTTCATTTTGATTTAAATAATCACTTTGTTAATAAGTCCATATTTTAGTGATATGAGAAACTTTAGAAAAATAAGTCTCTTTTTAATTAGAAGTGAAATTAATGTAAAAATAAAAAAAATTTGAAATTTGGAGTGAAATAGATTTGAAAAGGATAGTTAAATTGAAAATGAAATTGAGATGAATAATGAAATTGAAAATGAAATCGATTTTGAAAAATTGAAGTTTAGTTTGAGATTGAATTTAAGTTTAAATTGAAATTAGATTTGAAATCTAAGTTGTAAATGTGTTTAATTTGAAGTTAGAATTGAAATTGAATTGAAATTGGAATTTAAATTTAATATTAAATAATGTGAATATAATAATATTATATAGTGAAAATACACTTTAAATACTTTAAAAAAGTGAAATATTGATTTAAAATGATTTGTAATGATTATATAAGTAATAAAATTCAATTTGAATAAATTATTTCAAATATTGAAAAATAAGTTAAAACTAGGTGCGTCGCGCAACGGTAGTTCACGATTTCGCGTCGAAAAGTTCAAATGAATGTATAGAGTGAAATATAGCTCGGAATTCTTCGAGATAAAAAAATTCTGGACTATTATATCCATATCTTCTAAATGAAGAAAGAAAATCAAAGTTTATTGAGTAGATTTTGAAATAAGTCCAAATCAATTTTTTAGAAAAATCGCGTCAGTGTTGTTAATTGACCATAACAGGAAATCTGTTTAAATGAACATTTTTGATTATGGAAAAATATGGAACAAATTTGATAAATCTACTTAAATGATTTAAAAGATATTTGGATTGAAAAATATGAATTATCGAATGTTTAAAATTTGATTTAATCCAGTAAGCTTATATAGCACTTTCTGTGACGACCCAAATTCGATGTCCGACAAACAACACCAAATTCGTATCGTCGGAGCTTATAACAACATCAGATGAATATAAAACAGCGGAACAGAATGAATATTATACATATCAGAGATACCATATCAACATAATATCCATTACTACATCAGAGTATTTTTAATACATACGCCACAACTCCAAATACGGCATCATAATAATACAATAGTGATCATATATCCAAAAAGTCTTCAATGAAAGAAGTGATAACGGACTCCTAAAAGCTAAACACCTGAGATCTCCAAAGCTCCTAAGATATCTCCAAAGCAAGAGTTCCAAAATACTGCTAACTCCAAAATAAGGAAACCTGCTACTAGGCTGCCCGTGTAGAAATTATGGGCATCCAGAGTTTAGGAAAGAAAACAATAAACTCCGGGTCAGTCATGGGACTGGTGTGAGTAAACAAAAAAATAGTTGCGTTTAAATAAACTAGTTTATAAAAGAAAATCCGGTATGTTTTTGGAAAATGAAACTACCATAAGACCTCCCGCCACACACACAATGCAAACGCACACTTGGAGGAGATTTCTTCTTATGATAGTCAAATATGCTTAATACGAGAAAATTTCTTTGATATTATTTCTAGTGCATAGTGTAGAAAGCATTTCGAAGATAGAATATTAATCTTAGCCAGCATAGGTACCATTATATTATGCCTACTATAGCTGCAACCTGAGATAGCAGGTTATACAAATTGCAATTGTAAAGGGATCGTATTGTTTCTTTGGATTCCCAACAAATGGTCAGGCTAAGGAACTTCCTACTGCCACATGGGTACGCCTCTGCGGGACGTCCCGAGAACCTACCCGGCTCTCTACCAACACAAGGCCGGGTTACCTCTGTAACTAGGTAACTGCTACTCGAGTATGCCACTCCCCGGTCCTTTGGGACCTTTATCCGAGGGCCCTCGATTACAAAGCAACAACCACACAGAAAATGAGATTGGAGCAACCACATAGGTTAAGCATCAGCGCTCCATACCTGACACCACCCTTTTCCAGAAGGAAATGACATGCCCTAAAGGGAGCGACCCTCATAACCTTGCCGCATCATTCCCGTTTTGACCATTTCCGGGTTATGAGGTCTGACGAAGTCTCGTCCACAAAGCTGGACACAAAGCCATGCTTCGATCAACAAATGATCAACAAATGATCAGTACATAGCAGCACTCAACATGCCACATTACCAAATTGGGAATATATCACCGATAACCTTCAACTGCATAATCTCTGAGTTCGTACGTCTCAAAGAAGGGTGTTAAGCTAAGAGAATAAATTCTTCAACACCAAGAGAAATGTATTTGAAAGAAATCTGCTTTATATCTCAAAATGTAATGCCAGACATACAATCCATACAATACTGTTCTGGGTTGGAACAGATCCGAAGGCACTTCAAAAGAAGTCCTTGCAAATCCGGGAATTCACAATCCCGATCGGACTTCCCATCACATAGGGAATCTCTATACTGGAGCAACTCAGCGCAGAGACAATCGATAGGTCATCCTAACGTTCTTGCAAATACCCCGTCTTCACCACCAGTCTTCAAATGCTATCCATATACATCGAATTGCATATTCGGAATGGGTTATATGAAACAAATGTCCTTTCCCGGCTAAACCGAATAGTGAGCGCAATACTTAAAAATCATATAGATACTGGGGTCTCTGTTAAATCACAGCTTAAAGCCCAACTTTTCATTCGAATGGTTAAAACAAATTACCATTTCCAATCTTTTAAACAAAAGAGATTCATTTCAAAAACCTTCAATGGTTTAAACAATTTCCACATTTTTAATCTTTTAAACAAAAAGATTTAGTTCACAAATTTCACCACGTTCACAAAGATCCATTTATGGATTTCAAAACAATTACCATTTCAATTAACTCGTTAAATCAAGATTTAACTTATAACTTTCAAAACTCGTTTCCATAGGTTCATTCATAGCCTTTCAAAAACAATTCCAATTCAAGTTGGATTAACTTATTCAGTCTTTGAATCAAAGACTCATTTTATAGCTTTCAAAACAATTCAATTCTATTTCAAACTTGAAATCTTTTAACACAATTTGGAAATCCTTTCTTTAAATGAAAGCTATTATTATTCGAAAATAAGTAGTTTTCGTTTCGGAAATATCTTATCCCTTTTATACAAGTTAAAATCTTTGGGTTAGTTCAAATTTCCAAAAATAACACTTAAAAAATGGTTTAAAACTGATATAAACTTGTATACCGTTTAATATCATAAATACTGAATATATAATTCAATTTCAGATATTGAATTCCAATTTAAATCAAATTATTCAAATTTCAAATCTTTATTAAGTTATTCAAAATAACTTACACTTTTAAAACACCTTTACAAAAGCTTTTCACTTTAAACCCAATTTATTTTCAATCCATTTGAATTTAAAATTCAAATTAAAACTATTTTAACAAATTTGTGACTTAACCGATTCCCACGTGCAATCCATATTTGGGTGTGTATAAGTGTGGTCCAGGGATTTTACACAACAGTGCACAATATCAATCATTATAGATATACCAATATCGATAAGCGGTATAATCCATAACGCTTATCCTCATTCACAGATTTATAGATAAAATAAATTTATTAGTCACAAAGATTCATCATTAAAATTCAATGTGGGTCTCGGATAACCAATTGGAATCCGACTCCCTGTCACATCGAAATTTTTAACAGTCGTTTACGGCAAACAGGGTTTTCACATCAATACAGAACAAATCACAGATCACAGTGCAGTACAGAGTAATTCACCTCACACAGTATTACGATCACAATAGATATAACAATCCTTTGTAGAACAATAGTTAATTATTTTCCAATGTGGTCTATGTGAATTAATCCCAAGATTATTTTAGTCAATGATCAATTATTCTTAACAATGAACAATTTAATTAAATATCAACTTTGTTAATAAATTATTTCTTAACCAATAAATTAACTATTAATTATAAATTAACCAACTTAAATTACCTAATTAACAATTCTTAATTATAAATAATTTAGACACTTAATTGTTTATTAATCAATTTTAATTTTTCAAATTGTATATCATTTTTAATTTCTTTCAAAATCATTAATTAATGAAAATTATTTACCTCAATTATCATTTAAAACCTTCTTTATGGTTTAAAAACCAATTTATTGTTCCATTGAAAGTTTTTATGTAAATTAACTCAAATTCTTATTTTAAATTTAATTAAAGGGTTAATTTAAATTTTAAAACATTGTTAAATAATTCAAACTTACAGTAACTTTTTCACTCAACATAATTTAACATTGGTTAACTTATAAATATAGAAATTAACTTAACTTTGTACTTTGAAATTTTGGTCGGGCCTGCCCATTATAAAGCAACCCGAGTAAACCATGCTAATGACCCAAGCTAAACTCGAGTTTTCCCAGCAATTTCCCCGCATTTCTTCCCTTTCTCCCCCGTACCCTGTTTCTTCTTCTCCCCTTTCTCTTTTTTTTTCAGTAAGTAAATCCTAAGTCCAACTAAAATAACAATTCACAAGGCACTCACGCGAAAACTAAAACTCGAGCCAATCTTCAGGTAATCACGAATTCCCCTAAATCAAACTCGAGCCCATCATCCCTCTTCTTCTCCAACCCCATTAACAACGTGAACCCAACAAGCAACATGCACGTGCACGTGCACATCAACGCGCCGCCGTTCTGGCGAACGTCGCGACCACCGTCCAATCGCACTTCGTCCCCATGCTCGAACCCAAAATTCGTTTCAACGAAAAAACTCGAAATCGAATTTTCACCCTCTCGTTGAAACTGAAGCTTGAACATATCCAACCTAAACGCTTCGTTCTCCTTGCCTAGTTCACCAGAAAGTTCACGACTTTGGCCATATCAAGTCGACACACTAGGCCATCACCCCCCACCCAATTTTCGTGACATTCGATCATACCTAGATGACGAACTCATCATGTCAACAGACCTGCGCAAAATCTCAACCAAAATCGTAGTTTGAACTCGTATTCCAAGTCTATGCAATAGAAAAATTCTTTAATAATTTTCATGAAGTCTTTGATGTTCAAGCTTGCTACAAACCAAATTTTAGCATTCATAATTGAATCGATTGTTAGAAATTGGTAAAAGTTCAATTTTTATTCAAATATAGACTACTCTTAAAATAACCAACTAAAAATCTTCATTTTTGTTTAAAAAAATCATGGAATGAAGTATAGATTCAGATTATAATCTTGAATTAATATTTTACAACATTTTATTTTTATTAGATTTAGTTGAATACCTGTAAACAATATTACAGTGATGTTAACTTATAAACATGGTTTAAACCCACCTTTAAAAATCTTACATTTAAAGTTTAACAACTTGTTCGTTGAGAAATCAAAGCTTAACAAAATGTTTTAAACAAGAATAGTTTGAATGTTTGAACAAAAATGAAATCTGTAATAAATTTCCAGAGAACACAGAGCATATTAAAAACATATGCTAACTGAAGCATATACAAAACAGTTTATAGATGAAGTTTGAACTGTTTTAAATAACTTAAAACTCTTTTAAAAATTATGTTTACTCACCTGGAAATATTTGATACAGAGAGTTGCTCTGAGTTGTGAAAAAAAAACTGCAGTTTGATCTTCTTTCTTTATTTTCCTTTCTTCAGTGAAATGTTTCCAAATTTGAAATAAAAGTGATGTTTGCTTTTCTCTTTATTTTCTGTTCTTTGCTATTTTGTTTACTATCTTTGTTTTGAACGAGATGAAATGAATATGGATGTGTGTATGTATATAGGAAAGACAGTTTTGTATAAAATAGGTATTACTGGTACAACATTATCTTTGATCTGATATTTTTTAAAAAAAATTGTTGACTAAGCCATGCTTATTTCGGCTGAGGTGATTTTACTTTGGTGGCTAAGAAAGATTTTCATTTTCTCAGCTGAAATGATCTTTGCCATATTTTTGAATTGACTTCCTTTTGTACTAAGATTAGATAGCATTAAATGCTATTGTTCCCATCTAAGTTTACATGCATATCTAGTTGAACTTTGTATGTACATTCTTCTTGTTTTAATCTATAGATATTTATTCTTAGCCTTGCATACATTTTTCCTATTATCTTCTTGTAAGTACATTTTTGTTTTATTGTGTTTAAAAATACTTTCTTGCATACATTTTGTTTTTGTTATCTTATTGTTTACATACAACCCACGGCAACATACCTATGATATTTGATCTTTGTATGTATTTCATTATGGTTTATTTTATAACTATATAATCTTATCACAAACATAAACGCTAATTTTTTTATTTCTATTTGTAGTTTGATTTTGTTTAATGTTGCCTTAGGACCATATATATTTTATTTTATGCTTTACACTTATATTAAATATTGATAAGTAGTTTTTATTCTTATACTTTTTATTTAAAATCCAATTCAACTGAAAATATACATTTTGAGTTTCAACTCCAAATTCAAAAATAAATAAGTATACATTTCTTATTAAATTTGAAAATTCAAATAAATTCACCATTTAACCCAAAAATTAAATTTACTTACAAATTCAAATTCGTTTTTAAACTGGGATCGTTACAGATTCTCCCCTTAAGAAATTTCATCCCCGAAATCTGCCAAGGAGACAACAAAGATAGATGAAAGATGGAGAAATATATTCCCAAATCAAACCGAATATTTATTCGGCATTTGGCTTACCAAATCAGAATATCAACAATAGATATGAGAACAAACTCAATCTACTACGAAACAATTGGGTTATCTGATCTACGAAGTATACAGGGGTATTGGTTAGTTCGAAGGGATAACAAACCATTCGTAGATTTTATCGAAGTTCCCAATGAAATAGACAGAAATAGATTTGATTACGATCTCAGATCCAAGATGTAACTTATTTACGATTCGCTAAGAAATAAAATTATGTGTAGTTCTCATGCCGAACAAGATTCGAAAAAATTTATGGTAAATGAGAAAGTTACCTTCCAAAATTCCTTTTCCCTTATCAGCCTTAGAGTTTGAAGGATCATATTTGATGGCATACACCTTTACTACATGAGCTTGTTTCATGATTGGGCGGTCTTTAACTTTGTGACTTGGCTTGTGACAGTAATAGCATTTCTTAACTCCCTGACCAGACTCCACAGGTCGTTCTTTCTTAACTTGTTTCTTTGGGTTCTTGCAATTGTTTGCATAGTGGCCATTTTCTTGGCAATTGTAACAAGTTATATTTTTCGCCCAGTTTCCCTGACTATCCTTCTTTTCCTTGCCTTGATAGGGTTTCTTGTTCCCAAACTTTCTTTTCCTCCAATTTTGATTGCTTGTATCTCCTTCTTCCCTTGGTGTTTCTTGCATATCTAGGGTAGCATACCTATAACCCATATCTATCAACTGAGAGAAAAATTCTTTAACGTGGGCTGTCATCCTTCCGTGGAATTTCTTGTTCATCCCCGAATAAACCTTTCATTCTTTTTCAAAGGTGTATTCACCAGCTCCGAACCGAATCGAGACAGCTCATTGAATTTGTTCTAATATTCCTCAAACGATTAATTTCCCTGCTTCAAATCCATAAATTCCTGGTACATTCTAGAGATACCAGCAGACGACATATATCGTTTCTCAAACACTTCCTTAAATTGTTCCCAACTAAATTCTTCTTCTGGCTTATCTGCAATAACTGTCTCCCACCAAGCCAATGCTTCTTCTTGGTTTTGCCAAGAAGCTATCAATCGCATTTGATCATCTTCTAACTTCAATCCTCTAAATATATTTTTCACATGATCGAATCCAAGCTTGTGCTTCGATAATGGATTCTTTGCTAGTGAACGGCTTACCACCAAGTCTAGTAAAACTTCTATAGAGATCTGCCAAATTAGTTTGAGATTGAGTAGGTATAGCTGCTTCTGCTGTTGCAGGGATTTGGCCAACTGTAGTGGTATTTCCCCAACCCCTATCTTGTCCTCTTCTTCCGCTCATTCTCACTATCTGTAAGTAGTATGAAAGCTTGATTTAGGCATATGGACAAGATATCTTAGGGAATAATAACAGTTAAAGGAAGCAGACTAAATACTTTGGGTTTCAGTTTTTCGGTTGTACTCATTCTAGGGTATACTTCACCCTATCTCTAATGAGCCATCTAATGTGTTGTACTCCGTAGCTATTCTTACTCAACCTTCAGCTCTGATACCACTTGTGACGACCCGAAATCGATGTCCGACAAACAACATCAAATTCGTATCGTCGGAGCTTATAACAACATCAGATGAATATAAAACAACGGAACAGAATGAATATTATATATATATATCAGAGATGCAACATCAACATAATATCCATTACTACATCAGAGTATTTTTAATACATACGCCACAACTCCAAATATGACATTATAATAATACAATAGTGATCATATATCCAAAAAGTCTTCAATGAAAGAAGTGATAACGGACTCCTAAAAGCTAAAAACATGAGATCTCCAAAGCTCCTAAGATATCTCCAAAGCAAGAGTTCCAAAATACTGCTAACTCCAAAATACGGAAACCTGCTACTAGGCTGCCCGTGTAGAAATTATGGGCACCAGAGTTTAGGAAAGAAAACAATAAACTCCGGGTCAGTCATGGGACTAGTGTGAGTAAACAAAAAAAATAGTTGCGTTTAAATAAACTAGATTTATAAAAGAAAATCCGGTATGTTTTTGGAAAATGAAACTACCATAAGACCTCCCGCCACACACACAATGTAAACGCACACTTGGAGGAGATTTCTTCTTATGATAGTCAAATATGCTTAATACGAGAAAATTTCTTTGATATTATTACTAGTGCATAGTGTAGAAAGCATTTCGAAGATAGAATATTAATCTTAGCTAGCATATGCACCATTATATTATGCCCACTATAGCTGCCACCTGAGGTAGCAGGTTATGCAAATTGCAATCGTAAAGGGCTCGTATTGTTTCTTTGGATTTCCAACAAATGGTCAGGCTAAGGAACTTCCTACTGCGACATGGGGATGCCTCTGGCGGGACGTCCCGAGAACCTACCCGGCTCTCTGCCAACACAAATCCGGGTTACCTCTGTAACTAGGTAACTAGTACTCAAGTATGCCACTCCCCGTTCCTTTGGGACCTTTATCCGTGGGCCCTCGATCACAAAGCAACAACCACACAGAAAATGAGATTGGAGCAACCACATAGGTTAAGCATCAGGGCTCCATACCTGACACCACCCTTTTCTAGAAGGAAATGACATACCCTAAAGGGAGCGACCCTCATAACCTTGCCACATCATTCCTGTTTCGACCATTTCCGGGGTGTGAGGTCTGACGAAGTCTCGTCCACAAAGCTAGGCACAAAGCCATGCTTTGATCAACAAATGATCAGTACACAGCAGCACTCAGCATGCCACATTACCAAATTGGGAATATATCACTGATAATCTTCAACTACATAACCTCTGAGTTCGTACGTCTCAAAGTAGGGTGTTAAGCTAAGAGAATAAATTCTCCCACACCAACAGAAATGTATTTGAAAGAAATCCGCTTTATATCTCAAAATGTAATGCAGACGTACAATCCATACAAAACTGTTCTGGGTTCGAACAGATCCGAAGGCACTTCCAAAGAAGTCCTTGCAAATCCGGGTATTAACAATCCCGATCGGACTTCCCATCACTTAGGGAATCTCTATCGGACCAACTTTGTGCAGAGACAATCGATAGGTCATCCTAACGTTCTTGCAAATACCCGGTCTTCACCACCGGTCTTCAAATGCTATCCATATACACGAATCACATATTCGGAATGGGTTATATGACACAAAGATCCTTTCCCGGCTAAACCGAATAGTGAGCGCAATACTTAAAAATCATATGGATACTGGGGTCTCAGTTAAATCACAGCTAAAAGCCCAACTTTTCATTCGAATTGTTAAAACAAATTACCATTTCCAATCTTTTAGACAAAAGAGATTCATTTCAAAAACCTTCAATGGTTTAAACAATTTCCACAATTTTAATCTTTTAAACAAAAATATTTAGTTCACAAAGTTCACCCCGTTCACAAAGATACATTTATGGATTTCAAAACAATTACCATTTCAATTAACTCGTAAAATCTTTAAATCAAGATTTAACTTATAACTTTCAAAACTCGTTTCCAAAGGTTCATTCATAGCCTTTCAAAAACAATTCCAATTCAAGTTGGATTAACTTATTCGGTCTTTGAATCAAAGACTCATTTATAGCTTTCAAAACAATTCAATTCTATTTCAAACTTGAAATCTTTTAACATAATTTGGAAATCCTTTCTTTAAATGAAAGCTATTATTATTCGAAAATAAGTAGTTTTCGTTTCGAAAATATCCGATCTCTTTTATACAAGTTAAAATCTTTGGGTTAGTTCGAATTTCCAAAAACAACACTTAAAAAATGGTTTAAAACCGATATAAACTTTTATATCGTTTAGTATCATAAATACTGAATATATAATTCAATTTCAGATATTGAATTCCAATTTAAATCAAATTATTCAAATTTCAAATCTTTATTAAGTTATTCAAAATAACTTACACTTTTAAAACACCTTTTCAAAAGCTTTTCACTTTAAACCCAATTTATTTTCAATCCATTTGAATTTAAAATTCAAATTAAAACTATTTTAACAAATTTGTGACTTAACCGATTCCCACGTGCAATCCACATTTGTGTGTGTATAAGTGTGGTCCAGGGATTTTACACAACAGTGCACAGTATCAATCACTATAGATATACCAATATCGATAAGCGGTATAATCCATAACGCTTATCCTCATTCACAGATTCATAGATAAAATAAATTTATCAGTCACAAAGATTCATCATTAAAATTCAGTGTGGGTTTCGGATAACCAACTGGAATCCGACTCCCTGTCACATCAAAATCTTTAAATGCCGTTTACGGCAAACATGGTTTTCACATCAATACAAAACAAATCACAAATCACAGTGCAGTACAGAGTAATTCACCTCACACAGTATTATGATCACAACAGAAATAACAATCCAGTGCAGAACAATAGTTAATTATTTTCCAATGTTGTTTAAGTGAATTAATCCCATGATTATTTTAGTCAATGATCAATTATTCTTAATGATAAACAATTTAATTAAATATCAACTTTGTTAATAAATTATTTCTTAATCAATTAATTAACTATTAATTATAAATTAATCAACTTAAATTATCTAATTAATAATTCTTAATTATAAATAATTTAGACACTTAATTGTTTATAACTCAATTTTAATTTTTCAAATTGTATATCATTCTTAATTTCTTTCAAAATCATTAATTAATAAAAATTATTTACCTCAGTTATCATTTAAAACCTTCTTTATGGTTTAAAAACCAATTTATTGTTCCATTGAAAGTTTTTGTGCAAATTAACTGAAATTCTTATTTTAAATTTAATTATTTAATTAAAGGGTTAATCTAAATTTTAAAACATTGTTAAATAATTCAAACTTACAGTAACTTTTCACTCAACATAATTTAACACTGATTAACTTATAAATGTAGAAATTAACTTAACTTTGTACTTTGAAATTTTGGTCGGGCCTACCCATTATAAAGCAACCCGAGTAAACCATGTTAATGACCCGAGCTAAACTCGAGTTTTCCCAGCAATTTCCCCGCGTTTCTTCCCTTTCTCCCCCGTACCCTATTTCTTCTTCTCCCCTTTCTCTCTTTTTTTTCAGCAAGTAAATCCTAAGTCCAACTATAATAACAATTCACAAGGCACTCACACGAAAACTAAAACTCGAGCCAATCTTCAGGTAATCACGAATTCCTCTAAATCAAACTCGAGCCCATGGTCCCTCTCGTTTCAACGAAAAAACTCGAAATCGAATTTTCACCCTCTCGTTGAAACTGAAGCTTGAACATATCCAACCTAAACGCCTCGTTCTCCTCGCCTAGTTCACCAGAAAGTCCGCGACTTCGGCCATATCAAGTCGACACACCAGGCCATCACCCCCCAATTTTCGTGACACTTGATCATGCCTAGATGACGAACTCATCATGTCAACAGACCTGCGCAAAAGCTCAACCAAAACCCTAGTTTGAACTCGTATTCCAAATCTATGCAATAGAAAAATTCTTTAATAATTTTCATGAAGTCTCTGATGTTCAAGCTTGCTACAAACCAAATTTTAGCATTCATAATTGAATCGATTGTTAGAAATTGGTAAAATTTTAATTTTTATTCAAATACTGACCACTCTTAAAATAACCAACTAAAAATATTCATTTTTGTTTAAAAAATCACAGATTGAAGTATAGATTCAGATTATAATCTTGAATTAATATTTTACAACATTTTATTTTTATCAGATTTAGTTGAATACCTGTAAACAATATTACAGTGATGTTAACTTATAAACATGGTTTAAACCTACCTTTAAAAATCTTACATTTAAAGTTTAACAACTTGTTCATTGAGAAATCAAAGCTTAACAAAATGATTTAAACAAGAATAGTTTGAATGTTTGAACGAAAATGAAATCTGTAACAAATTTCCAGAGAACACAGAGCATATTAAAAACATATGCTAACTGAAGCATATACAAAACAGTTTATAGATGAAGTTTGAACTGTTTTAAATAACTTAAAACTCTTTTAAAAATTATGTTTACTCACCTGGAAATATTTCAAACGGAGAGTTGTTCTGAGTTATGAAAAAAACCGCAGTTTGATCTTCTTTCTTTCTTTTCCTTTCTTCAGTGAAATGTTTCCAAATTTGAAATAAAAGTGATGTTTTCTTTTCTCTTTATTTTCTATTCTTTGCTATTTGTTTGCTATCTTTGTTTTGAACGAGATGAAATGAATATGGATGTGTGTATGTATATAGGAAAGACAGTTTTGTATAAAATAGGTATTACTGGTACAACATTATCTTTGATCTGATATTTTATAAAAAATTGTTGACTAAGCCATTCTTATTTCGGCTGAGGTGATTTTACTTTGGTGGCTAAGCAAGATTTTCATTGTGAAGCCCCACCTCTATACCCACGCTAGCCAAGGACACTACGGTGTAATGCTGTCAACTAGCACGGAGAATAAGGCTGTTGAGGAGCGACCATCCGTGTAATTGCTTTGCGCGAGCACCGATATGTCAGATAGTATAACATGCATTTTATTTCAAGAGGAAATCTGACATACCGGTACAAACACAAAGCTACTACATAGTGGCTATAATAACCTTCGGAAACAAATATAGAAATAAGCATAACACAAATCAGTCACAGATAATTCATATCACAAAGGTGGAAGAAGATATGAATATACAACTAACACATGAAAGTGTATATCAGAGTAGTGGTCAAAAAGATCCACAATAATACAAAAGAATAGCAACACTTGCTATACAAAAGAATACAACTATGAGTCCATATCTCAAGTGTATACAACAAAATAAACTACTAATCTAAGTAGTTAGCCAAAAGTCAGAGAAATCAATCCCAAGTGAGAAGTCAAGATGAAGCACCTGTAACGTCTCGGTCTGAACCGAGTATTATTTAATAAGAAAATAATAAACGGATCAGTCTAACTATAAATATCAGATGACGCGATATAGAATAAGAGGTACGACTAAACACATAATAACACGTTCTTTCCTAAAAGATAATGACGCCAAATCCGAAGAGCAAAAACAATAGCCGCGAGTTCTAAAAGATAATGACGCCAAATCCGAAGAGCAAAAACAATAGCCGCGAGTTCTAAATCATGTGTGGCATATCTAGTCTCGGCCGGCTTTAATTGCCTTGAAGCATAAGCAATAACATGTTCTTTTTGCATAAGAATGGCACCCAAACCAACGCGACTAGCATCGGTATAAACAACGAAATCTTGATTCCCCTCAGGAATAACAAGAATAGGATCATCAGAAAGGAGTGCTTTTAATTTCTGAAAAGAAGTTTCACATTTGTCCGACCAAATGTATTTAACACCTTTCTTCGTTAAGCTAGTGAGAGGCATGACAATCTTAGAAAAGTCTTTGATAAAACGGCAGTAATAACCCGCCAATCCAAGGAAACTACGAATCTATGTCACACTCTCCGGTCTCTTCCAATCTTGAATCGCTTCAATCTTTGAAGGATCCACGGAAATTCCGGATTCGTAAATAATATGACCGAGAAACTTCACACGAGATTGCCAAAAATGGCATTTAGAAAACTTTTCTTTTAATTGATTACTCCTAAGAGTTTCCAATACAATCCGAAGATGCTTTTCATGCTCCTCCTCGGTTTTTGAATACACAAGAATATCATCAATAAAGATGAGAAAAAATCGATCGAGGAAGTCTTTGAAAACTCTATTCATAAGGTCAACGAAATAAGCCGGGGCATTTGTTAACCCAAATGACATAACGAGCCATTCATAAGATCCATACCGAGTACAGAACGATGTCAAAGGAATGCTATCCTCTGCAATACGAAGCTGATGAAAACCAGTAGCTAAGTCTAATTGTGAAAAGACTTTAGCACCACTAAGCTGATCGAATAGATCATCAATCTGAGGTAAAGGATATTTATTTTTGATAGTAAGATCATTAAGCTTGCGGTAGTCAACGCAAAGCCTAAGTGTACCATCGGATTTCTTCACAAAAATAGCCGAGGCTCCCCAAGGCGAGGAACTTGAGCGAATAAATTGCTTCGTTTCCAAATCGGATAATTGTATGCGCATCTCCTCATTTTCTTTATTGGACATGCGATAAGGAGGACGAGTAATAGGTTGAGCTCCAGGGATAAGATTAATTCTGAACTTAATTGCTCGCTTAGGTGGTAATCCTAAAACGGGCTCAAATATGTCGGAAAATTCACGAACAACGTGAATAAGAGAAATAATATCTTCCTCATCATCATTATCGTCATCATGAGGATTTAAAGAATACAAAGATGCAACCAAGCTGGAATCCGAATCTTTAAGATCAACAGAAATCTGCTTAACAGATTGAGGATGTCGAAGATGAATAGTCCGCTCAGGACATAGGATATGAGCTTCATAATGGTTAAGCCAATCCATTCCCAAAATCGTTCCAAAGCCTAAGTAGCGCATAACATGCAAATCGGCTCGGAAAGAAAAATCACACAAAATAATCTCGACATCTTTACACAATAAACTAATTGTTGCGGGTCCACCAACCAGATTCGCAATTCTCAAAGCAGTCATTAAACACAAAACATCCAAAGAAAAAGTATCAACAAGTTCTTTTGATATAAAAGAATGGGACGCACCCGTATCAAAAAGAACTCGAATAGGATGATCACGAAATAAAATAATGCCATCAAGGACAGAATGAGAAATACCTTGACCACGAGATGTGTTGCCAGGGGCTTGAGCAGCATTTAACTTTCCCTCCTTCTTGCCCTGAAGCTTGGGGCATGAAGATATAACATGACCGGGAACTTTGCAGTAGCGATAAGAGAGAGACTTTGGGCACTTGTTCGCGTAATGGTCCTTCGAACCACAATTATAGCATTCCCCATGACCAAAGGAAGAAGTCTTTGCCACTGGGGTTGCTTGCTTCCCTTTCTTATTGGGATAAGGGCCTTTGAATTTACTAGGCCTTTTCTTGTTGTTGTTGAAGCTTG
This sequence comes from Allium cepa, assembly GCA_030765085.1. NCBI lineage: Eukaryota > Viridiplantae > Streptophyta > Magnoliopsida > Asparagales > Amaryllidaceae > Allium > Allium cepa. Next base: position 311,917,641 of record CM060937.1, read on the forward strand.
GTTTGGAACCCACCACTTCAACATCATTCTCCCTATCTGCCTCTTCAAGACGAAGAGCGATATCAATGAGTTGGTCGAAAGAAACTTCTAATTTTAGAAGTAATGACTTCTCGAGACTTTTGTTTAAGACATAGACAAATCTTTGGTTCTTCTTCAACGGGGTGTTGATGTATTCAACCCCGTATTTGGGGAGAGATTCAAAAGACGCGACATAATATGCCACGGAAGATTCACCTTGAACAAGGTCTATGAAACACCGAGCCAATGTCACTTTCTCTGCTTCTGGCATGAATTTTGATTCGAAGCATTCCCGGAATTGCTCCCAGGTGAGATCTACTTCATTAATCTCAGAAACAAGTAGTTCGTACCAGTCCAATGCTCTTTCTTGGAGCATACTAGAAGCCACCTAAACTTGGTGAAGATCGATGAGGTTCATGCGAGAAAAGATTCGATCACATGTCCTTAACCAAGCCTGGACTTCAATAATAGTTTCAGAACCTTTAAATGGTTTCCCACCCAGGTTGGTGTAATCATTGCACAAACATGCAAACCCAGATTTAGGGTGAGTAGGTTCCGGATTAGAACCAGCTGCTTGAGCATTCGTGACAAGGTCAAGAAGTTGCTGGGTAGTCATAAAAACTCCATCTTGGGGTGAAGCACTAGATGGTCCAGCTCTGGGACGACCAGGTCTAACCATTTCTCTTCCTTAAGAAAGAAAGAAGGAAGAAGAAGAAGGTTATTCACAAAATGAATATCAAGCAATCTTGGTGGATAAAACAAGGAATCATAAAGAAAATAGGATAAATCGGTACGAAGACTCGAATTAAATCCTAAAGCACGACTCCTAAGATGGACTTAGGATGATGATCCTTGTTACATTATTCTACTTTGTTCCGAAGTTTGGCTCTGATACCATGCTGTGACGCCCCACCTTTATACCCACGCTAGCCAAGACACTACGTTGTAATGTTGTCAACTAGCACGGAGAATAAGGCTGTTGAGGAGCGACCATCCGTGTAATTGCTTTGCGCGAGCACCGATATGTCAAATACTATAACATGCATTTTATTTCAAGAGGAAATCCGACATACCGATATAAACACAAAGCTACTACACAGTGGCTATAATAATCTTCGGAAACAAATATAGAAATAAGCATAACACAAATCAGTCACAGATAATTCATATCACAAAGGCGGAAGAAGATATGAATATACAACTAACACATGAAAGTGTATATCAGAGTAGTGGTCAAAAAGATCCACAATAATACAAAAGAATAGCAACACGTGCTATACAAAAGAATACAACTATGAGTCCATATCTCAAGTGCATACAACAAAATAAACTACTAATCTAAGTAGATAGCCAAAAGTCAGAGAAATCAATCCCAAGTGAGAAGTCAAGCTGAAGCACCTGTAACGTCTCGGTTTGACCCGAGTATTATTTAATAAGAAAATAATAAACGGATCAGTATAACTATAAATATCAGATGAAGCGATATAGAATAAGAGGTACGACTAAACACATAATAATCACAATGCCAAGCTGTGATATATATAAATAATTGAAAATCAACAAGAGATTAATCAATATCACAAAAATCTACTCAAGGATCGAAAGGAATGTCATACCCTTTATTTCGTTCACCAAACCATAGATATTGACGATTATATCAATATCAATCACAAAAGTCAATGACACACAAATTCACCAATGCACAAATATTGATAAAACTTATCAATGAAAATCACGAAAATTGGTGAAGCACAAATTCTAGAAATCATCTCAAGAAATCCAGAAATCGCAAAAAGGGGGAAGGCCTATCACAAACGGGAGCATAAAGCTCACCAACACGTGTATCACAAACGGAACGCTAATTCCATGGTTGCTAACCATCACAAATTGAGCCGAAGCTCCACAAAAGGCCCGAAGACCATGGGTTGCTACCCCACCAATTTGAGTCGAAACTCCACAGAACGGGGTTTAGTCTCCCTCACAGAAAAAGAGACATCGCACATTGCTAGTCTAAATCACAAAGATGATCGTCATGATCAACGAGAAGTGTCAATTACACTAAGCTAGTAAATACATGAGTTTAGCTTCATGTCCCATAACCACTTGCTTAGCTTAAATATTTACGAACAAACTGTAGATCTCCACTAGAAAATTGTCATAAGAGATTCAATCGAACAAGTCCAAGAATTAACCGACGAAGTAAACACAAGCGTTTCATACCACTCGTTTTACTAGGTCGTTTAATTCGATTTCTCATACGAGTGAGGTAAAGGCTTGTATATAGTAATAGATTGGAAAACGGTTTAAGAAACGAGCTTTGTAATAAAATAGTGTTGAAATCGTTTTGATGAAAGAATTTTGATATTTACTACTAGTATAGAAAACCTTCATATTTTTAAAGTGACAAATCACAAAGAAGATTGTAGGAACAATCAATCACTAAAATTCACATTCGAAGACGTGAATAAAATCCAAAAAAATCGATTACCGAGTCCATTGAAATGGATATTCCCAAATCACTAAGAAAATGTCATCAGAGTTGATAATAGGTGATAAGAACAAAAGGGAATCAACACGAATCGATTAAAGTTGGAATTCTCAAGCGAATAGGCAAATAGGCAAAAAGAGTGCTGATTCAGACGTCTGAAAGCAAGGATTCAGACGTCTGAATCTGGAAAATAAATATTTTTCAAAGACAGAATTCAGACGTCTGAATCCTTGAAATTAGACGTCTGAAATAGGCACTTTTTAGCCTATTTCCTTTCTGGTTCCAAATGAACCAATTCAGACGTCTGAAATCATATATTCAGACGTCTAAATCTGGGAATAGAAATCTTCCCAGAACAATATTCAAACGTCTGAATATTACGTTTCAGACGTCTGAATGAAGGGTTCAGGGCATTCCCTGAACCTAGGCCAAAAATGGCCAAACGAATATCGGAAACGATTGAACGAGCAAATGACGACTAAGGATTTACGCCACGCGACAACCCAGCCTTAACGGCTCTTCGATACGCCTCAAATATCAATGTCCAAACATCCATAATAAGATTTTCATAGATTTTGATTTCCAAAACACCAAAAATTGGAATATACACCAAACCAATCCAAACCAAAATCAATTGCACAAGAATAAGTGTTAGGAATTCATACCTAACAATCGAAGATAATTACAGACCAAGATGTGAGATAAAAATCTCACATTTGAACCCAAACGATTGAAGAAGAAGCTTGAAAGCAAAGGAGAATCAACCACTCTTCAAATCCAACTCAATAAGCTTGATTCTAAGCTTTACAAGAAGAACATTCCTAAAGTTAGGTTTAGGAATTTCTGAAATTGATAAGAGAATGAGTTGGGGAAGAAGAAGAGAAGCTTACCAATGGGTTCTTCTATTAGTTTGGAGCTAGAGTTTGATTTGCAAAAGAAAACTAGGGCTTGGAGTTTTAATTTCCCATCTCTCCTACCATTAATGCTTTAGAACTGAAAAGAGGAGGAAGTGAGAGTGAATGGGAAGGAGTGGTTCAGATTTGAGTATAAGTTAAACATAGGGCTGAACCCAAACCCAAAGTGAAAAAGTAGCAAAACTTGACTAACTCCAAACATATCGAAGCTTACACTCAAAAAGGTCGCAAACGACATTTTAAACTCAACGGGAGTGGTCCCTAGTCCTAATTCGACCGTTTGCAAAAAGTAGCATTTCGGACTAAATTCCGAGTATCGATAAAATATTTAAATATAAAATCGACAAATATGCGGGTTGTTACATTCATTTTCTCAGCTGAAATGATCTTTGCCATATTTTTGAATTGACTTCCTTTTGTACTAAGATTAGATAGCATTAAATGCTATTGTTCCCATCTAAGTTTACATGCATATCTAGTTGAACTTTGTATGTACATTCTTCTTGTTTTTATCTATAGATATTTATTCTTAGCCTTGCATACATTTTTCCTATTATCTTCTTGTAAGTACATTTTTGTTTTGTTGTGTTGAAAAATACTTTCTTTCATACATTTTGTTTTTGTTGTCTTATTGTTTACATACAACCCACGACAACATACCTATGCTATTTGATCTTTGTATGTGTTTCATTATGGTTTATTTTATAACTATATAATCTTATCACAAACATTAATGCTAATTATTTTTATTTCTATTTGTAGTTTGATTTTATTTAATGTTAACTTAGGACCACATATATATATATATATTTTATTTTATGCTTTACACTTATATTAAATATTGATAAGTAGTTTTATTCTTATACTTATTATTTAAAATCCAATTCAACTGAAAATATACATTTTGAGTTTCAATTCCAAATTCAAAAATAAATAAGTACAAATTTCTTATTAAATTTGAAAAATTCAAATAAATTCACCATATAACCCAAAAATTTAATTTAATTACAAATTCAAATTCATCTTTAAACTGGGATCGTTACACTTTCCGCAGCACTTTTGCCGCGAATTGTATAACTTTTTGAATAAGAGTTTAAACGTAACAGTTTCTCCTGGAATCAATTGTGAATGTTTTTAAAAGGAATGTTACGTCGTTTAAAGATGAATTTGATGTTTTAATAAGATTTTTGAATAAAGGGTTAAGATGGATTGTTTATAACACTTAAACAATAATTGAAGAATATTAAATGTAAATACAAACTGAGTATGCGGAAAGGACTAGTATATTTGTCCCGCCTGTGAGATCTGGGAGAATAAAAAAATGTGTTTAATTAAGGTTAGAGATGGAGCAACAAGTGTCCTGAACTTACCTGGCCTATGTTTTCTTTTCTTAGGCGAGGGGTGGAACAGATCGAAAGGAAAGCTCGGATGCTCAATAAAAATATTGTATTAAGTTTTTGAAATAAAAGAAGATTGGTGTTATCCAAAATTTAAGCAATCTCCAAAATGAATGATTTCTATTTACTCAAAATGTTGCTAAGATTGATTTAGGGTTTATTGTAAACTTGTCTTAAATAACGTTGTTTTTGACCCGCCTAAAAGTTAAGAAATTTGGATTGAGAGTTAAGTGAGGAAATTGAAAACATTTTCCAAAGAAAAAGAATGAATTACTTAGAATTATTCTAAGTTAAAAGAAAGAGATTTTGAAATCAGCCGAAAAGAATTAAAGTGAAAAGAGACTTAATAAATCCAGTATACTCATATTCACTTTTTATCGATAACTGGATTTTGAAGGAACCGAGGTCGGATTTGGGTAATTCCTATCCGAAAACCACTTCGAACCAATGTATACGTTTGGACGTGAAGATAAGTTAAAGATGATGATTATTGAAGACCGTGGATCTTCATAGCATGAAGACCGCTTGTTGAACATGCTCTGGGTTGGCCCCCTCTATAGAGTTATTTATAGCAGTGGTATCCTCGTGATGAAGATTTTTCGGATTACAAGGACTGCTCGCTACTAGTGGTAGTAGGAGAGTGCCTTCGATTTGTCTTGTTCCTGGACAACTTGTATGGATGTTTATCTGACATTGCATTTCTAAAGATTACATACATTGGTTTTTACAAACGTACATCAACGGTGACGGAGAAGGCAACTTTTCTTAGCTTAACACCCTCTTTGAGACATACGAGCTCAAGGGTTGTATTTTTGTGGAAGACAATTAGTAGTTAATGGAAATGGAAATGTGGCATTCAAAGATGTGATATGTGCTATGTGAAAAGGTAATCGTTGCCTCAAGCCTCTTTAAACTGGAAATGACCGAATCAGGATTAGATGCGGCAAGGCTAAGTGGGTCATTCCCAATTAGGGTATGATAATTCCCTTCTAGATATATTTCTTCCCACTATGACGTTTGGGATGTAAATTAATGTGGTGTATGGAAATGAGCGCTCGGTTAAAGGTCGGTAACGACCGGGGATGACATATTCGGTATTATCTAGTTACTGAGGTTGGACGGTCTTGTGTTGGTAGAGGGCAGATGTTCTGTGCCTCGGGACATCCATCTAGAGGTGTACCCATTTCGAAAGGTAGATCCTTCACTTGGTCATTTGTATGGAAATCCATTCCCCAATAAGAACTTATGGTTTTGTCTGTAAAGCCTAGTATGTTGGAATTTAATAATGGTAACAATTTCGGCTAAGATTGATACGTTTATCTGCAAGTGTTTTCAAAGTGATGTCATTATAAATAATATCAAACGTTTTGATATATAAAAGTGTTTTAGTTATCATAAGATAAAATCCTGTCCATGTTTATGTGTGAGCGTGGTCTTATGAGATACTATTTCTTTTCAAAGGATTTTACTCAAAGGCTGATATATGACACTGTCATTTAGTATTGATTTTTTCTCACGCTGGTTTATCAAGCCTGATCCAGGTATTTTCAATACTCGGGTCAGATCTGAGTAGTTTTAGGTTTAGTCGAAGACTATTGGAGTTTCCAGAGGAGAGATGGAGATATTCATCTACGTATGACATATTCTATTATCCGCTGTACTTAGTTTGTTTTAGTTGATGTTTGTCAGCAATTGTAAGGACATATGTTTATAACTGCCCAAGCTGAATTTAGGTTAGACTCTGATATGTGTATTTAAAAGTTTTCTGCTGTAAAGATATTTGTTCAATATTATATGTTATTCCATTCATGTGAGATTCTGTTCTGTCTATTTTTCTTTATTACCCTTCATGTTTCGTATTTTCGTGCAATTTGAGTTGGACATGTGTGTTTTATAGTCGATTCAAAGGGTACAAAAATACGGGCCATGACATTCGCTGCCCGAAGTGACATGGAAATCTTTTCTTTTTAGGATCACTGGAAGTGCAAAAATAGGAGAGGAGATATGATGGAATCATCAACTATGTCCGATTTGGGAATAAATTAATACATAAGAATTAAAATGATGTTGGAACTTAGCTAGATTCTCAAGAGAAAAATAGAAGCTAGAGAACATAACTTGTCTCAAGAATGACGTGAAATCGGCCGAGGCGAAACATAGCCTCATCACCAATCCAAGACACCCAAAATCAAAAATCCCTCTTCGAGTTACCATCAACCAAGTCCAAATCGCCATCATCATTATCACTTTAGCAAGATCAATTGCCACCAACCCTAAAACTTCAAGTCGAAGATAGACTAGTGCTAGGGTGTGAAGCGTGACTCGAGGTCTGACCTAATTGGATGGTTAATTTGACAACGTCGACATTGTAGGTCAGTGGCGAGCTATTAGTGGCGACGGAGGCAGATGGTGGTAGTGACTAGAATAATCGAATAGTGGAGCTTTGGAGGACGGTGAATGTTGGGTCAGTAGGAAGCAAAGTAGGTCGGATGCAAGGCAAGAGACAGAAGTAAAAAGTGAAAGAAAACTTTAAATATTTCTTTTCTAAGTGTTAATTTATAGAGGAGAGGAATAGCCCCGTACCAGGCTATATTGGTCGGTACCGACCTATCTGCTTTGTGTCCTCTCCCTCTATTTCATTCAAAAGGCATGGCAAAGAAAAGCTATATCGACCCAAAGTGTGAAGTAATCTCTACAGCAACGACAATATTCTTAATGCAAAAGAACAGAATTCCAACTATAGCTAAGCTAAACAGTTAAAAAGAAATCAATCATGTGATAACAACGTCTCAAGATAATACTCCCATAATCTAATGGAATTTGGAAGGTAGTAGTTCAAAACTAATCCCGATCTAGAGCACGCCTTATTTTCAACGAAAGCACTCTGAGGAGCAAGTGTTAATCGGGTTTTTAACCAAGTAGAAGTCAATAGAATTTAAAAAATCAAGGCGAAGATGAAATGACCCAAAAACTTGGGATCATACTTAGAAGGAATAAAGAAATAACTTGCGAATATTTGGAAGTGATTGGGGCGCGGGACATAGCCCGATACCGAGGTATCTTAGTTTGGTACCAACCTATATTTTCACCCCAAATCATTTCCAAACTCCATGGATGTAACGATCCGTAAAATTCGGTAATTAAATTTCTTAATTTAAGAAGATTTTGGTAACTTAATGTTGAAGGAAATAAAAATTTAGTGAATTATTAGTGGAAATAATAACTTGGATAAGATTGGTAAGTTAATTTTTAATAACTTGAATGTAACAGTATAAATGTAAGTTAATTGTTAATAACTTGGATGTAATTCCAATAAGTGAAACAATGTAAATGTTAATTATATTCTTACTGTAATAAAAGAATGTTACCAAGATGAAGTGATTAATTTAATTTAAAATCTTAATTAATGTGTGCATTAATTTATAATAGGATACAAAGGTAAATTAATAATTTAAAACGTTGGCTTACTAATAAATTGATGTATAAGGAACAGAAATGGAAGAAATTAGTGTATGAACTAATGGTAGCACTTGTTGTAAGCTAATAAGTAAATTAAAACGTAACGTGCTAATTTAGTTTAATAAATTAATAGGTTGAATGAAATGACAATTAATGGATTTATTTAAAATTGTAAAGTTATAATATAGTAGATGGTAATTGGTTGGGAAGAATGAACATACAAGTATTATGAAAGGTAAAATGATGACAAATGGTTGTTACCAGTTAATTCGCCAATTACAAATAAAGATAATTAAATGTACTTTAATGATAATTAATATAATAACGGAAAGTGTGAATGTAAATTAAAAAGAAATGTAAAATTTATTTATAAGGTAATATTAGGTGTAATAGAAAGCATGAGACCAAGTAAATAAATTTAGTGAGAATATTAATTGTAATTAATGAATCAAAGAAATAGTAACGGTCGTAAGTTACTATTTAGTTGTCCTATTAATTTGTTGTAACTGTTATATTTGGGAATGAGAGTTCATTATAAGTAAATAAAGTTAAGAATTGTATGAATAAATAAATTAATGTATGATTTAAGGTAATAGAATGAATTCATATGATGTAAGTAATTATAATAAATAATTTAAATAATAAGCCTAAGTGAAATTTTAAGGCTATGGTAACAATCATCATAAATTACCAGAATATATCTAGTCTACCAAATAAATGGGAAAACAATTACATTTAAATGAAAATAAATGTCTCTTTAATGTGGGTAAGAACTGTAATTGTGAAGTGCAAATGTAATAAAGCAACGGAAATGCATATTTTATTCATAAGATAATATAAAGGAATGAAATCTATTGAATGAATTAATTGAGGTAATAATTTGAAATAACGTAAATTTTATTCATAATATGATAATTAATGAATTGAATGAAAGGCCAATTAATGGAAATAAATGGGAACTTTGATTTATGAGTAATAAAAGCTTATTAATGTGACTAAAAGTTAGCGTGACGATTATTGTATGTTTCCTATTTTTGTAGAGTGTTAATTTACAATTGGAAATCAATTACAATAATTATAAACTAATATTACGTTAATGTTAATTAAGTTAATATTTGTAAGTAATGTTAAGGTTATTCATATTGGAAATTTTTTTGAATTATAAGTATTGGAAATAAAGCTTTATCAATTTATTAAGGTTTTGAACCATAATAAGTGGAGTAATTGCAATTTAATGAAATTACAAATCTAAGTATTACGCTAATTAAGATGGAATGTGAGGATTGAATTAGATTTTGAATCCAATATTAAAATTTATCAGTTGATAACAATGTATTGAAAAATAGAATGAAAAAAATAAATTTAATAGAATTTTTGGAAATTAAATTTATAATTTCTGCATTTAATGAAATTGTGGTTAATGCTGAAATTTGTAAATTAATCAACTCTAAATTGACATTTAAATTTAGGCAAATTAGTGTAAATGATTTAGAAATTTAAAAATGATGAAATTTGTTAATTATAGAGTTGAAATCTGAAATTTGATTTAATTTGTTAATTTATTAATTTAATTAATTAATGTAAAAAAATAGCTATTTTGGCTACTAACTCGGATTTCGACAAGACTAGTTTCATCGGATCCGTAACGGTAAATTATTGTAGGATTTCAAGTTTCGTAGCGATCGGACATGTCGTTTGATCGTACGGACTCGAAACGCCTTGAAATCAATGAAATTGAAATCAATTGAAATCAATTTGGGAAAATTTGCTTTTAGCATAACTTCTCCATACGATGGAATTTGGACTTGAATCCTTTTCCATTGCGTTTAAAATATTTTAAAATATCTATTTTGATATATGGGTTGACCCAATTTCATTCTTGGAGTCGAAACGGGCTTTTTGGGCCACTTTGTAGTTAGCGCGTATATTCAATCCGATCCATCTATTATAATTTCAACTTGTCTATAAATACCTTGTTATAAACCCTAGCCTACCCCTATTTCTTATTTGTCGGCGCGTAGAATTTATTTCATCTCCTCATTTCAATGGCAGACAAATACCTAATATCAATTGCAATTCAAAAATTAGTGAAATTTCAAACTCCTCAAAAAAATTTAGAAAAATTATATATCAAAGCTCTCGATGTACAACTCAGATCTACAACTCGTTTTTCGATTCGATGCATTGTTTTTCCAGAAATCAAAAAACAATTTTCGGCCGTTCATCGCGCGTCGATGAACATCGACGGATCGACGAACCATTTCTGGTTTTTGAAGAAGGGACAGAGGGGAGTTCATCGGTGGTGTTCGCTTGTCGATTTGACGGTTGGATCTACGGAAAAATTCGAACTAGGGTTTAATACAAATAGCGGCGGCTGCTCCCGTTCGCTCGTGCCTAGGGGCTGCGATGGCTCTGGGCGATCAAATGTGAAGGAGGCTTCTTCGGTGTGTTGTCGGTGTCGCGGTGTTGCAGGTCGAGGAGGCGGCGACTGTTAGTCGCATGCGAGTGTGCGTGGGGTCTGGGTGTTTTTTTTGCGTGCGTGCATGATTCCTAGAAGCAGATGGAAGATGGGTGACGTAGCAACTATAGGTAATGTGTTCTTTATTTTTATAATTGAAATTCAAACACATTTATCGCTATACCTTTCACATACGAGATCCGTTTCACGCGCGGTTTTCTCCGCTAAGTTCGTATTGGAACTTCGAACTTTTTGGCGCTGGTTTGGACGAATTCAGAGACTGGTCAATTTTTGGGTTTAAATTGGATTTAAATTTGATTTAAGTTCAAAAGGCGAGTGTTTTAACCCACTCACAACTTCTAAATTTCTTATGTTTGTTAAACTGAATTTTTGTTGTGATTATGCATTTATTTAGGACTTTTCGTATATTTTTAATCATCATCTCAGTTAATTGCATTTATTTAAATTAAATCTTTATTTAATTTATTATTGAATATAACTGCCAGTTAAATACCTGTTATATATATTATCAGTTATCTATTGATATTGACTGATTGTTTTGGATGACGATTGTGATGGATGTGTGATCTGTTGATGGATGAATGATTGTTTATTTTATATCATTATAATCTGCAAATTCTTTATTTGCTTTTTCTGATTTAGAATTGCGGTTTGAAATGATAAACAACCACATTTTTATTTTTAAATTGCGGATTGAAATGATAAATATCTGTATCACCTGACCATAGGATAGAAAATTTTATACACACACCGTGGTCTATATATATAAATATTTGAAATGATTTTCTATGGTTGGGTAAAGAAATATATGGCTTATGAGATATTGATTCAGATATTTATAAATTTTATTTTATATATATAATTAATTTCTTGGTTTTAAGCTATGTATAAAATTTGTTTAAAGTATAAAAGAAGTTTAATAATAAAAGTCTGATTTTATTAAGACATAATGCGGTTAAGTATTTATTTAAATTATATTTATAGGGTTTATAATGACTTAAATAAAATTAAGGTTGGAAGATAAGTATGAATTTGAATTGAATTTAAGTATTTAAGAATTATCCTCGAATAAAATTGATTTGAATTTTTAATAAATTTGAAATTTAAAGGGGTTGAATTGGTATACCTTAATTTTGGTTTAGAGGATTTAAATGAATATTATCAAGTTAAATTAAATTGAAAGTATATCCTGTATTGAAGTTTAAGGGTTCTACTTAAATGATATTTGATTTATTAAGTAAATATTTCAAATTGAACTAATAGTAATGGAATTTGATATATATGAAATTAACAAAGAATTCGTTTTGAAATGGTGTAATATTTAAAGCTTTAAAATATATGGAAATTGAAATGGTTTATTTGGCAATTTAAATCTATAATTGGAATTGATTTGTAAGGGGAAAGAAACTATTTTATTATATAAAGCCAATTTAAGTGGTGGGGTTACATTTCAAAGTTTTGAAATTCAAATTTTTATGTTTTTGAAAGGCTATATTTCAAGCGTTGGGTTTAGAAATATTATAACTTTGAAATTGTTATGGTTTTAGAAAAGGATATCATATTGATTTAGTTTTAAAAATGGAGACGATATCGTGTTTATATGGTTTTGAAATTGATATTATATTCTGGTCTTAAAAGTATAAATTATTTTGAAAGTCCGCGGTGTTATTATAACGTTGGGTTGTTAAAGAGACCGGGATCGGAAGTAGTCATACTCTCTGCCAACTCCGAAAACCACTTTAACAACCGTGTACATGGTGAAGATTCCAGAATGAAGTGGGATGGTGGCGGCGTTTCCTTTGAGGTAAATACGTGGACCCGACTCCTATGAGTTGGCATAAGTGGCTAAAACAGGAGCGATTGACGGGCTAATGAGGTAGCTCCTTTGATCGGACACATCCCTTTGATAGTATACTCTGACTTTTGGATTTATTCGGTGGCCACTTTTGACTTTTTTTATTTGGGGGTGTGGCTCGAGGTGGGAGGTAGCTGCGCGCTACGCGTTACCACCGGCCCGGAAGCGTAATTGGTATATCTACCCTGGCATTGCCTAGTTGTACCATGTCACCTACCCTATCGCGCCTTGTAAGAGTTTGGTTTTCTCCCGTAGCACGTGGAGTATTTAGGATAGTCTCCCGATCTGGAGATACGCTGATACTGGATGGACTACTGGGACTATTACGTGTTAAGGTGGAAAATGTAAAGCCTTAATGCTATTTAAAAGTAAGATTATTCTACCGTTAGACATTATTATAATGGCGAAATATTACTACATAGTAAATAGTTTAACGGATCCTTAGGAGATGCGAATCCCGAGCATCTCTTAAGTTACCGCACTCATATTTATTTCTGTTAATTTAACTCACATAAGATATTTTAGTTCTGACTTGAGTGCTTCGTCTTTTCAATTCGCTCGGGTCAGCCTGAGCGTTTTAGGATTTGAAGGCCTTACTTCTGGAGGACGAAGACGAAGATTTTATTACTATTATCTATTATATTATTCCACTACACCATTTTATTCTGCTGCACTGTTATCTATTATTCTCTGGTATGTGTAACTCTGATATGTATTGTATACGTAAAATCAAATGTTTTGTAAAACAGCTTCATGAACTGTATATTTGATTATTATATTTTATCGTTCCACTGCAAGATTCTATTTTCATTTTTTCTTCTTTCTCTGCTTTTTCTTATTTACCCCATAACTATCTTCCCTTCTGTATGCTTTAAGTCTGACGTGTGTGGTTTATCGTCGATTTAAAATGTACGAAAAGGCGGGGCGTTACATCTGGTATCAGAGCGTAGGTTTAGCGATAAACCTTAGCTTTGTGGGGTTCAGACTCTTTATTAATAAGGAAGTAGTACCCTGTGATGAGTCGTTGAGCGTATATATGAGAGAGCGTATTTGTTAGTGTTATAAAAATGTTTTAATATTGTGTTAATTTGTTCCGTTTTGTATTTATAAGTTCTGGTTGATGCATGAGACACTATGACATCAATAGGGATTTCTAAACACTTAATAGGACAGACCGACATAATATTTGTGCTAATATAGGTGAATGAAATAATTTTGCCTACTATATTTTCTATATATATAAAATAAATTTTTATAAATGATATATATATTTGGTTGCAATATAGTGGTTGTTAGGTAATGAAATTTATAAATAATAGTTGAAATAAGATTGAAAATAAAATAAATGAAAATTTAAAATTTAGAACTTAAGTTCCGGGGTTTTGAAATTTCTTTTGAATGATTTTGAAATATAATAATGATATTATTAGAAGTATTTTCTGATATAAATATTTCAATATAATTTGAAAGAATTTTTTTAAAGAAATTTTGAAAAGAAATAAATTCTGTACTTTCCCCCTCTGTCGCTGGAAAATAGTTTCGGTGATGGCGAACGCATCATCGACATTCATTTTCGAGTTTTGGAGGAGGAAGGCCACTGTAGTAGTTTTACCACAGATTCATTTTTCATAAACAAATATAAATTTTAAATTGTTTTAAATATAATGGGATATATATATATATAAATATATATATATTTAACTGTAAGTATATACATTTATCTATCATTTTAAAATGATTTGAAATTTAACCCGGTATTTAGTTCTTAAGTTTCCGTTAATTGATAGTTTCAATTAGTATAGTGAAATGGAGTTTAACTGATAATTGAAACCCTAAATAAAATAAGAGATTAAATGTTGAACTATAAATGAAACTGTGAGAAAGTTGAATTTGTAACTTATAAACCAAAAGTTATAATCATTGAATACTAGATTAAATTAAAAGAAATAAGATAAATTTATTTAATTTTCAATTGCATTCTTTAACATATATTTAACTTACCAACTACAAAAGTTAAATGCTAAAAGAAAATGTAAGGGAAAATTTTACAAGCAAAACTTGAAGTAATGAAGTATTCAATGAAATTCTTTAATAAATAAGAATTTGATGTTATAATTGTTATAAATTTAAGTTATAATGGAAATCTTACTATAATAAAATATGATGGAAGGGAAATGTTGTAAGTAAGTAGTTATAGACTTAAGAAATGTTGAAGCTATTTATTTTGAAAATAAGCAGAAAGATGAATACTGTAAATAAATGAAATCAAGCAATGAATAAATGAATGTAATGTAATAAAAAAGGAAAATTTCATGATATGAATAAGAGAAAACGAGATTTTATTAAAAATAAATAAAATTAAATGAAACTGTAAGAAATAAAATGTAAATTAAAACGATAAATTATTATATGAATGAAATTAATAAAAATTAACTTGATTTATTGTTTGGAATTTGTTGTTTGTTTTGGTTTATGAGTTATTTGGGTAAAAGATACTTTTAATTGTTTGGGTGAATGAATAATCTATTTAGTTTCATCTAAGACTGTTGAGTAAATGATGCACTTCGTAGTTTATTCTTTATTATGTATAATTTAAAGTTTTGAACCCGAGCAACTATTTGTTTTATTTGATATGAATGAATGATTTATTTGTGTTGACTCCATGTGATGGTTGTATGCCTTGTTGCAAGTGTTTGATGTTTGTATTGATTTGTTTGTTTATGGTTGAAACCACTTTAAATATTTCATTTTATATAATTGTTAACCTTTTTGGATTATATAAGTGTAATACAGGTTATGGAAGCAATTGCTACTTCTTTTGGTTTCATAATTAAGCGTTAATTGCCCGACAAATAGGTACGTTTTCGGATTACGGTTTTATAGCGCTATTATATTATTTTTTCCGTGTTGGGATATATATTATTTTGGAAACTATATGTTGTATATTGTTATATTGGATATTATATTTTCTCCCGAGCCTCTCAGTACAAAGGAGACTCTGCCGAAATTTTCCGAAAATTTTGGACTTAGAAATTTTGTAAATGTTTTCCAAACATTATTAATTTAAGTATAAAAAGATTTAATTGTTTATAAATCTATATATTTTATTTGAATTATCCAATTATGTAAACTTATTGTTATGAATATAATGTTTTGAATAATAGATATTAATTTATACGTTCCTCTTTTCCCTTCTTTTCCTTTTCGGGGACGAAAAGTTTTGAGTGGGGGAGAGTGTAACGACCCGTAAAATTCGGTAATCTATTACTTATAAAGGAAAGCAGAAACCACACTTTTGCAAGTAACTACGTTTTGACAACTGGCGCTCAATTTCCATTTCCAAGTGTCAACTCAACTGATTACTCCTTTACGTCGCAGCGGTTAAAAAACCATCCACCTTCCTCCTTCGGAATTAATTCTGTCTGATAATTTCATTCGACATTTACCCTTCATCTCTCCAACTCTCCTTCTCCATTTGATTCTACTCCTCAACTTCAACTTCACTACGCTTCAACTTCACTTCCTCTCTATTAAAGTCCAAAACCGTTTCTGATGAAACCAAGTCAGAAGCCGATACAACCCAACCCGTACCAAGATTCAGAAAGGAGATGAGTGGAAGTCGACTTTTTCTCCGTCTTCGCTCTCGATTTGGCTTTGGAGGTCTGCAAGATCTACAATTCGTGTGTGCTAATGGCAATCTCGACATTACGATCTACAAAATCATATGCCGATAACCTAAACACGATTTGGGTAAGACCTACTTTCGACTTTTGGATTTGGTTCAATATATATTTTGAAATTTTACTATCTCAAATTTGTGGTAGTAAATTTGTGCATTCAGTGGAAGTGGAAGTCCACATAACTTAATTTAAATACAGATCACGCAGAATCCTGAAGCCGTAACAAGCTTTAATAGAGTTGATTACTATTTTTACCTCCACCATAGGGATAACTGTGATAATAAACAACAATCAATTGTCTTGGTTTTATCAAATGTTTGAGCTGTGCATTGGAAAATTCATGCAAGTGCTCTTAAATTTTGTAACATAAATGATATTTTATACTAGCACGAGGATGGTCAAGCTAGCTGTAGGTCATGTATTGTACTATCTCTAAAAAGGTGAAAAAAACCAAAACCAGTTAATGTTTTATGTTCATCGACACTCAAGATATATATAAATAAATTTAAAACTATCTTTTTAATGGTTACGCAATAAAAACTGAATCAAAAAAGTTAACAAAAATAAATGGTAGATCACTGATGCTAATAAGAAGTCATGCAAACTGATTGTTTTTTATCATTAACACGATTATTTACTTCAACATTCCATTTTTCTAAAGGAAGGCTGTACTATAATAACATATATAAAAAGCTCATGTAAGCAATAAGTTCCCAGATAATCAGTCTTTTATCTTCGATAAAAATCCACCTTTTATAAGTGCTATTTCGTCACTTGATGTAATTGATTTGAGTGGCCAACCGAACAACAAAATAATGAGTTGGTTTTGTAGTAGAAATAAAAATTTTCTTAATACTTTCGAAACTGAGTACTGAGTTAAATTACATAATTTCATCTGGACCTATCCAAACAAACATATGTTGTGCATCTTGAAGTTCTTATACTAAATATGACACGTTGAACACCCTCAGTATCCAATATCTTTAAATAAAACATTGCATTTTCATACATGTCGAATATATGTGCATGTAGTATATCTGATAAAAAACGACCTTACAACATGTATTGGAGTAATTTCTTATTTGCAATTTTGTGAGGATTTGAAGTTGTTTTGTAATTTGTTTTAGCAAGTTGTGCTATATTAAAATACATAGGTAAAATTAATTTTTTTTTTGCTTACTAACTTTGTTCTGCTATCCTTTTTGTTCGGTTTAGGATAAAAATATGTGAAATCAAATGAATTTCTTATGTACTCCACTGGAATTTTGTTGCAGGCATGGATAATCAAGCTTTGTTACACAATGCTTATGCTGTCCTTGGCAATGAAAATGTAGGTTAGTGTTGGATATATTTAACCATCGTTTGTTATTTCATTGTTATCATATGCGTTACGAACTATCATTTTAGTTTTTGCTAATCAGAATTTCCTCACGTCAAAAACTACCCCCTTCTAAAGACAGATCAAAGTCAGTTCCTAATTTTGCTTATCAATACTTATGTCAAATTACTACCTATCTTGATTTAAATGGATGATATGTAGTAATATATTCTTATTAAATTTTAGTATAGTCTACTTGCATATGAGTTTCACTCTTTCCACCAGCTTATATTTGTGCAATGTGTTTTGTAACTTTTTTTTCCTTTTTGTTTAAATTTTATCAATTATTGCTACGTTTTCATGGTACAGTTGAATTGATTTAGTTTCAATTTTGTAAGGCTATGTAATAAAAAAGTGGATTATAAATTTCACTAATATATCCATGCACAAAAATCAATACATTTAATATCTGTTGCTTCATGATGTATGCGCTAACTACTTTTTTCTATTAGAACTAATGTACACCCACTCCTTGCGAAACTAGCGATCGATTTATAGAAAACGATGGAAATGTAATGATGCAAGAAGTGTTTGCTGTCATATTTTGAGTTGAATTCTAATATGGCAGTACCTCACATTTATTATTTCTGATGTTTTCATTTAAACGTATGTAATGTAAGAATTGCATATTTTCAGTAATGTTGACCAAAATCTCAGTATTTTTGTTATCCAGGTTTTGATTTTTTGCATTGGAAAGTTTCAATCATGTCAGCAATCAAATAATTGGAACAATGTGCTTTAAATAATACGTGGTCCTATGTAGGTACCGGTTAGACTACATTCTTATATATATGTGTGTACATACACACATATATATATGTGTGTACATATATATATATATATATATATATATATATTATATATAACAAATTTCCTTTGGTTTAACGGAAAAGACAAAGAAGGGTTGAGATTTAACATGTGAAAGATATCAGATGGCTATAATTTGTCCACGTCAGGAAAAAAACTAACGTCGTTTAACTTGCTAACTCCGTCTATTAGTTCACACAAATCCACTATGCACGATTATTCAAAACTTCCTCTTCCACTTTCGCTTTAGAATCATAATTTCTCCCATTTATTCCTCAAAAAGCATCTTCAACTCACTATGCACGATCTATTTCAGTCTTCACTTCCCATTCTTTTGCAAAAATCTTAATCTGTCGCTTTCTCCTCTCCAACCCTAATTTGGATTCGTCGCAACAATAAAAAAAAGACAAGGCAGTTTCAATTTCCATTCGATCCTTCCCCAAATTAGTAAGTATATTCAGTTTACCAAAATCCTTTTCCTATAACTATTTACAAAGCTTCATATTGTTATTTTTCTATAGAACGCTAGGTTCATGAAACGAAATTTTTTA
The DNA here is from genome assembly GCA_030765085.1 of Allium cepa. Taxonomy (NCBI): domain Eukaryota; kingdom Viridiplantae; phylum Streptophyta; class Magnoliopsida; order Asparagales; family Amaryllidaceae; genus Allium; species Allium cepa. The sequence continues at coordinate 311,936,667 of CM060937.1, forward strand.
ATTGGTGATGAATCTTTTGCGGGATAAAGTGAAAGTGGAGACGTCGACATTAGTAATGTTTATATCTTCTTCTTTCTTTGTATTTAAATGTGTAATCGAAGAGTTTTATAAACGTCTACGAAATATGGATGCATATATGTGTTTATTAATTTTTAGACATCAAGTTCGAAGTTGAATAATTAATCAAACATGACAAAATGATTAAGGGTCATTAAGATATTTCTTAACTCTTATTTGGGGAATTTATGGCCTGCAGGTTAAGTCAAAATTCATAAATGATCAAAGTCTTATAGTAAAGGACCCTACAAGGAAACCTGATGTAAGTTTTAAAGGTTAAAAGATTCGGACTTTGGCAATATTCACCATGCTTCCCATTTCTGCTTTTCAGTACATTGTTAGCTCTTCATTTATATAAACACTCTTGCTAATTGTTAGCTTTTCAGTACATTGTGATCTCTTTATTTTCAATACCGAAGCCTTTTCCTGCTACTTTTAAGTTCTAAGTGACTTTGAAATGTAGAAACTCCATCATCATGTTAACTTCTATACATAGGTATCATTATTGATACAGCAAATCTCTTTTGGTCTAATTTTCTTTACGTGTTATACTAAATAAATAAACACCATACTGCAGAACTGATTTCATTCTGCTATTGTTTGAGTATGTTTATATTCCAATTCCCTTAGGTGGAACTGGATTACACAGGAAGACCTAGAAACTCTGTTAGTGTGAAAAAAGAGGCAGACACAGGAACCATATTGGTGTGACAAAAGCTCCTTCTCATGTTTTTTTTCATTAGTAAGTCATCCCACTTCCTTTTGTTAATTTCATGTAGCTTAATAATGATGTAGTGTCATAAACTTCCTGTTGTCTTTATCCCAAGTTACAATGCTTCAAATGCTAAAATGCTCATGTTCCAACTTCTAATTATCTATGTAATAAACTTGACGAAAAACGTCAATATAAAGTTATGTGGAAACACGTCAAATGGTTGTCAGTTGTTTCATAACTCCTACCAACATGATTATTTAGAACTGCTATCCCATGGAACCCACTCACTTGTGGAGTTCATAAAATCAAACTGCCGCTCCATGTTTAATTTGACGTGTATAATAATTGAATGATTCCTCATGACAATTTTTTTAATGTAAACTCTATTAAATGATTTTAAAGATAGTTGAGCAATGTAAAATTATAAGTATATTAAATTAGGTTGCAACTTCTTATTGTAGTATAATTTCTGTACTGCATTTGTTGATAGATTGAATTTTATAATGACATTTAAATATATAGTTTACATAAAATCTTCTTTCTTTTTTGCATTTTGATAAGTATCTTTTGTCGGACATCAAAGTTGCATCATTGCTTTGTTGTACATATAATTGGAATATACAAATTTAACATGATATAAATCAAATTTGACAGTAACTAATCAATATCTTTATGCATCATTCTTTTTTGAGTAATTAAATAACCCCATTATGAAACATTTGATGTACTTCCCTATTCTACACAGCCTAATGCTTGATATTTTACTATATCTTCCAACATTCATTAGATCAAAGTGATATATTACCGTATCTATTAATTCCAGCTTCAAATTATATTATTCAAATACCACATATGCTGATATTATTCTATATATTTAATATTTGTGTTGTGATCAACCAAATGATGTGGCATCGTAGTATCATGGTAACCAATTGATCAATAAATGGGAGAAGTTTTTGTGTGTTTTGAATAATTTCAGCTCATTGCTAATACTAATTTATGCACATATTTAAACTTTTGTATTTATTTTCTAGATATTGTACAAGTTGGTTATTTCATTGGTTTCTTATTATTTCTTCTCCTTTCATGCTCATTCTTTTCTTCTTCACAAAGGGATGTAGTCTATGAAGAGAGAAAGAAGAGAACGAGCATGTTGTCTATGAAAAGGGATGTAGTATACAATTGATGAATTTAATATAGAGAATATTTGGTTGAAATTATTTCGATAATTTGTTTATGGGCATATGAGTAAAATTAAATGCTACGTTTAGCCAGAAACCATGATGGAAAATTGTCATTGCTTTTCATAGTTGAATTAAGCTATAATTTACAATCAATGTACACAGTAGATTAAAAAAAATCTTATTTTATATGTAAATATACTAAGAAACCAATTTAGTACTGAGGTTTCTTAATATTTCAAATTTGTACCGGTGTTATTCAGGTTAAAATAATAAGCCATAGTAAAACCTTCTCTGCTCATCTACCTCACTACCCAACATACTCATACATAAATTGGAATCATGATGTTAGTATTACATATGGTATCTCATTATTTATGATTAATTTGAGGGTAACTAACTGCTGCAAGTTAATATGATTGTTTAATTTTCTTAGGATAGTGAGGAGGCTTTCCCTAACAAGTAAAGCAGATACTTATCGTTGGCAATTAAACTGTAATTCATAGGATAAACTTGAATACTGAAATTTTCAAGGCTTGCTCAAACATATAGATTTAAAGTATTTAGTTTGTATGCCTTATATTTGATATATATGTTCAACAGATCTTCTCTATAATTAAACATTGCATAATTAATGGCATTCAAAAATATAATTTGTAATAGCTATCTACTGAATTGTGTTTAATTTCTCATCATAGTCACGGATAGTATCGAATGTCTAAGTTACACAAAATTTATGTTGTTATTGCTGAGGCAATTGCATATGCTCCCTGTTGCAGCTGAGGAAGTGTTGAGTAGCTTAGTATTGGTATACTCATTATATACTTTACAGGTATTTTTTTCCATTATCTTCTTGCATGATGACAACTTATATTATATGCTTAGGTACTAAAGCATATAACTGTGATAAGTTAGTGTACCAATTATGTTAAACTTTGATTGATTTATTTTTTGTTCAGTTAATGATTAAAAATTTAGCCATCAAAATTTAACATTATAATTTTTCTGAAATTCAATATTTATTCATCTGAAACATGAATAATGTGTTCCATGATATTTTGAATCTAAATAAGGGAAAAATGTAGTTGAGTTTTACACTATCTTATGAAATATAGCTCATCTAAAACATGACTACTTCTATCATTATTACATTACACAATAAAGAAAAATGTCTACAACTATGTAGTTCCATGCCATGATAATATGTACACATGTATCTTTTCTAACTGTTAATTTACGTTTAGGATAGCACAAATATTGTACCGATTTCCATATGGATGAAGGTTGTTTAGCAATTCAAACAAATTTAGTTATATGTGGTTTTTTTAAAGGATTATATTTGTATTAATTTTAAAGTAACCGTGCTAATATTCTGTTTGTAGAGCATAACAAGCAGAGCAGGTGGACAAATAATATTTTTTCCCAAAAGGTCTGCAAGTTTGAAGGTAAAGTTAACATTAGTGCTCTTATTTTTTATATGGTATATTGCATTATTTCATGGTGGATGAACTTCTAACACAATATTTGTAACTGTCAAGTTAAAAAAATGCTTTAACTTCCCAACTAGTTTCGACAGAGGACTGCTCACATCATGATGAGTACTTGACAAAGACAAACAAATAGAAGATATAGTAATAGACTTAGCAAAGCAAGACTGAGCCATGCAGTATACAATAATATGAGAAGCTCATCCACATATGGCACAAGGAAGAACAAATGATAAGTAAAGAGAGACAAAGTTACGAAGACAGAGTACTATAATGGAAGTACTATAATGACGTACTGATTATTGTCTGTTTTGTATTTTTATTATAGCATTTTAATTTTAATTTCAGTACGTACGGTTTTTTTGTTCTTTTTACTGTCTGTACTTTGTCAATGGTTTGTAAATTTATTTTAGTTTGGTTGTCGTGGTTGTAAAAAACAGCTGCTCCAGTATACTTTCTTATTTTCTTTTTTGACTTTCAGTTTGGTCAACGTACAACTGTACCATGGTTTGTTAGTGCTAACGCATTTCCCCAATATGCTACTATGACCGAACTACAAATTATTCTGTCTGTATAACACACGGAACTAACGTTACTATCATACTCAGTTAGGTTGGTTCCTAACCAATATCTACTACCTTGCAATTAGGTTGTTTCCTAACCAATATCTACTACCTTGCAAGTATGTGGTAACCAACAACTTTGGTTGAATAATTTATTTGGGCAGGCTGATTCATATGTGCAAATGTGTGAACTGCTTGCTCCTTTCTTTCTGAAATCCAATTTTACCCACCATTGTGCTTTTATAAAAATTAGATCCATTCATGATCAACTATTTGAACTTATTACTATACAACCTTAATCACTGCTTTCAAATTATTTACTTTCCTATTATTCTCCAATACATACCCAGTCCAAATAAAACTTTAACTAAGCAAAATTTACAAGATTGCTTTGGTTATGCAAAATGAAAAATCCTACAACAATTTGACCAAATATAACATTACAGAAATAACAGCAACAACATTTACCTACAAATTTTACTAACGGAAGAACGAGGTAGATTAATCATACAACAGACACAAACTTCGAATTTCCGCATTTACCCGTGTGCGTAGCACGGGCCACGCACTAGTTAAATTTCTTAATTTAAGAAGATTTTGGTAACTTAATGTTGAAGGAAATAAAAATTTAGTGAATTGTTAATGGAAATAATAACTTGGATAAGATTGGTAAGTTAATTTTAATAACTTGAATGTAACAGTATAAATGTAAGTTAATTGTTAATAAGTTGGATATAATTCCAATAAGTGAAACAATGTAAATGTTAATTATATTCTTTTTGTAATAAAATAATGTTACCAAGATGAAGTGATTAATTTGATTTAAAATCTTAATTAATGTGTGCATTAGTTTATAATAGGATATAAAGATAAATTAATAATTTAAAATGTTGGCTTACTAATAAATATATGGAATGGAAATGGAATTAATTAGTGTATGAACTAATGGTAGCACTTGTTGTAAGCTAATATGTAAATTAAAACGTAACAGTGCTAATTTAGGTTAATAAATTAATACGTTGAACGAAATGACAATTAATGAATTTATTTAAAATTGTAAAGTTATAATATAATAGATGGTAATTGGTTGGTAAGAATGAACATACAAGTATTATGAAAGGTAAAATGATGACAAATGGTTGTTACCAGTTAATTCGCCAATTACAAATAAAAATAATTAAATGTACTTTAATGATAATTAATATAATAATGGAAAGTGTGAATGCAAATTACAAAGGAAACGTATAATTTATTTGTAAGGTAGTAATTGGTGTAATAGAAAGCATAAGACCAAGTAAATAAATTTATTGAGAATATTAATTGTAATTAATGAATCAAAGAAATAGTAACGGTCGTAAGTTACTATTTAATTGTCCTATTAATTTGTTGTAACTGTTATATTTGGGAATGAGAGTTCATTATAAGTAAATAAAGATAAGTATTGTATGAAGAAATGAATTAATGTATGATTTAAGGTAATAGAATGAATTCATATGATGTAAGTAATTATAATAAATAATTGAAATAATAAGCCCAAGTGAAATTTTAAGGCTATGGTAACAATCATCATAAATTACCAGAATATATCTATTCTACCAAATAAATGGGAAAAAAATTACATTTAAATGAAAATAAATGTCTCTTTAATGTGGGTAAGAACTGTAATTGTAAACTGCAAAAGTAATAAAGCAACGGAAATGCATATTTTATTCATAACATAATATAAAGGAATGAAATCTGTTGAATGAATTAATTGAGGTAATAATTTGAAATAACGTAAATTTTATTCATAATATGATAATTAATGAATTGAATGAAAGGCCAATTAATGGAAATAAATGGGAACTTTGATTTGTGAGTAATAAAAGCTTATTAATGTGACTAAAAGTTAGCGTAACGATTATTGTATGTTACCTATTTTTGTAGAGTGTTAATTTACAATTGGAAATCAGTTACAATTATTATAAATTAATATTTCGTTAATGTTAATTAAGGTAATATTTGTAAGTAATGTTAAGGCTATTCATATTAGATAATTTATTGAATTATAAGTATTGGAAATAAAGCTTTATCAATTTATTTGGGTTTTGAACCATAATAAGTGGAGTAATCGCAATTTAGTGAAATTAAAAATCTAAGTATTACGCTAATTAAGATGGAATGTGAGGATTGCATTATATTTTGAATCCAATATTAAAATTCATCAGTTGATAACAATGTATTGAATAATAGAATGAAAAAAATAAATTTAATAGAATTTTTGGAAATTAAATTTATAATTTCTGAATTTAATGAAATTGTGGTTAATTCTGAAATTTGTAAATTAATCAACTCTAAATTGACATTTAAATTTGGGTAAATTAATGTAAATGATTTAGAAATTTAAAAATGATGAAATTTGTTAATTATAGAGTTGAAATTTGATTTAATTTGTTAATTTATTAATTTAATTAATTAATGTAAAAATAGCTATTTTGTCTACTGACTCGGATTTCGATGAAACCAGTTTCATCGGATCCGTAACAGTAAATTATTGTCGGGTTTCAAGTTTTGTAGCAATCGGACTTGTCGTTTGATCGTACGGACTCGAAACGCCTTGAAATCAATGAAATTGAAATCAATTTGGAAAATTTTGATCTTAGCATAACTTCTCCATACGATGGAATTTGGATTTGAAACCTTTTCCATTACGTTTAAAATATTTCAAAATATCTACTTTGATATATGGGTTGACCAATTTCATTTCGGAGTCGAAATAGGCTTTTTGGGCTACTTCGCCGTTAGCGCGTATATTCAATCAGATCCATCTATTCTAATTTCAACTTGTCTATAAATACCCGGTTATAAACCCTAGCCTACCCCTATTTTTCATTTGTCTGCGCGTAAAATTTCTTTCAGCTCCTCATTTCAATGGCAGACAAATACCTAATATCAATTGCAATTCAAAAATCAGTGAAATTTCGAACTCCTCAAAGAAATTCAAAAAAATTATATATCGAAGCTCTCGATGTACGCAACTCAAATCTACAACTCGTTTTTCGATTCGACGCATTGTTTTTCCAAAAATCGAATAACAATTTTCGGCCGTTCATCGCGCGTCGGTGAACATCGACGGATCGACGAACCATTTCTGGGGTTTGAAGAGCGGACGGAGGAGAGTTCATCGGCGGTGTTCGCTTGTCGATCTGAGGGTTGGATCTACGACAAAATTCGAACTAGGGTTTAATACATATGGCGACGGCTGCTCTCGTTCACTCGCACCTAGGGGCCGTGATGGCTCTGGGCGATCGCATGTGAAGGAGGCTTCTTCGGTGTGATTATGCATTTATTTATGACTTTTCATATATTTTTAATCATCATCTCAGTTAATTGCATTTATTTAAATTAAATCATTATTTAATTTATTATTGAATATAATTGTCGGTTAAATACCTGTTATATATATTATCAGTTATCTATTGATATCGACTTATTGTTTTGGATGACGATTGTGATGGATGTGTGATCTGTTGATGGATGAATGTTTATTTTATATCATTATAATCTGCAAGTTCTTTATTTGTTATTTTTGATTCGGAATTGGGGTTTGAAATGATATACAACCGCATTTTTATTTTAAGATTGTGGATTGAAATGATAAATATCGGTATCACTTGACCATAGGATGAAAAATTTATACAGACACCGTGGTCTATATATATAAATATTTGAAATGATTTCCTATGGTTGTGTAAAGAAATGGCTTATGAGACATTGATTCAAATATTTATAAATGTTATTATATATATATAATTAATTTCTTGGTTTTAAGCTATGTATAAAAAACTTTTAAAGTATAAAATAAGTTCAATATAAAAGTTTGATTTTATTAAGATATAATTCGGTTAAGTATTTATTTAAACTATATTTATAGAGTTTATAATGACTTAAATAAAATTAAGGTTTGAAGATAAATATGAATTTTATTTGAATTTAAGTATTTAAGAATTATCCTCGAATAAAATTGATTTGAATTTTTAATAAATTTGAAATTTAAAGGGGTTGAATTGGTATAACTTGATTTTGGTTTAGAGGATTTAAATGAATATTATCAAGTTAAATTAAATTGAAAGTATATCCTGTATTGAAGTTTAAGGGTTTTACTTAAATGATATTTGATTTATTAAGTGAATATTTCAAATCAAAATAATAGTAATGGAATTTGATATATATGAAATTATCAAAGAATTCGTTTTGAACTGGAGTAATATTTAAAGCTTTTAAATATATGGAAATTGAAATGGTTTATTTGGGAATTTAAATCTATAACTGGAATTGATTTGTGAAGGTGAAGAAACTATTTTATTATATAAAGTAATTTATATTAACCCATTTAAGTGGTGGGGTTACATTTCAAAGTTATGAAATTCAAAGTTTTATGTTTTTGAAAGGCTATATTTCAAGCGTTGGGTTTAGAAATATTATAACTTTGAAATTGTTATGGTTTTAGAAAAGGATATATTTGAAAAGGATATCATATTGATTTAGTTTTAAAAATGGAGATGATATCGTGTTTATATGGTTTTGAAATTGATATTATATTCTAGTTTTAAAAGTATAAATTATTTTGAAAGACCGCGGTGTTATAGTAATGTTGGGTTGTTAAAGAGACCAGGATCGGAAGTTGTCATACTCTCTGCCAACTCTGAAAAACCACTTTAACAACCGTGTACGCGGTGGAGATTTTGGAATGAAGTAGGCGTTTCCTTTGAGGAAAATACGTGGATCCGACTCCCGTGAGTTGGCATAAGGTGGCTAAAACATGAGCGATCGATGGGTTAATGAGGTAGCTCCTTTGATCGGACACATCCCTTCGATATTATACTTTGACTTTTGGATTTATTCGGTGGCCACTTATGACTTTTTTATTTGGGGGTGTGGCTCGAGGTGGGCGGTAGCTGCGCGCTACGCGTTACCACTGGCCCGGAAGCGTAGTTGGTATATCTACCCTGGCATTGCTTAGTTGTGCCGTGTCACCTACCATATCGTGCCTTGTACGAGTTTGGTTTTCTTTCGTAGCCCGTGGAGTATTTAGGGTAGTCTCCCGATCTGGAGATGCGCTGATACTTGATGGACTACTGGGACTATTACTTGTTAAGGTGGAAAAGGTAAAGCCTTAATGCTATTTAAAAGTAAGTTTATTTTACTATTAGACATTATTATAATAGCGAAATATTACTACATAGTAAATAGTTTAACGGATCCTTAGGAGATGCGAATCCGAGCATCTCTTAACTTACTACACTCATATTTATTTCTGTTGATTTAACTCACATAAGATATTTTGGTTCTTACTCGAGTGTTTTGTCTTTTCAATTCGCTCGGGTCAGCCTGAGTATTTCAGGATTTGAAGACCTTACTTCTGGAGGACGAAGATGAAGATTTTATTACTATTATCTATTATATTATTCCGCTACACCATTTTATTCCACTGCGTTGTTATCTATTATTCTCTGGTATGTGTAACTCTGATATGTATTGTATACGTAAAATCAAATGTTTTGTAAAACAGCTTCATGAAATGTATATTTGATTATTATATTTTATTGTTCCGCTGCAAAATTCTATTTTCATTTTTTCTTCTTTCTCTGCTTTTTCTTATTTACCCCAAACCATCCGCCCTTCTGTATGCTTTAAGTCTAGCGTGTGTGGTTTATCGTCGATTTAAAACGTACGAAAAGGCGGGGTGTTACAAAGGATCCCCTCTATACTCCGTAGCACATGATCAATTGGTTTTCCTAAAGTATAGACGACCAATTCCAAGGTTAATGAAAAGGAAGACAAGACTATAGGATAATTCAAGTGATATAGGGAAGCTTACTAGAATCAATTGGAAAACAAATTATAACACATAAATATGGAGATAGAAGGGAAAAAAGGAGTTGGTGATGGAAAATCACCAATGTTTATAGCTGGACAACGAGCCACGATAGGTCGGTACCAGCCTTTGTCCTTAGGTCGTAGGGTGTTGAATTTCTTGTGTGACATCTGGCCTTGGCATGGACTCCAACACAAGCAGGCTTCTGACCTATTACCTTTGCTATCCTATGAATAAAAACATATGTGCAACTAAAGATGGATCAATTTCTAATAACTCCATAAGAAGAAGCTCGACCTCTTCTTCATCTGCTACTTCTACACAATAGTTACCAAGGCAGCTACTATATGCAATTCTAAGACCAAGTATCTATACAACCACTGTACTAGTGACTTAATTTCCCTATAATATTCTATAATCTCAAACAAATCCATTAAATCTATAATCAACAAAAGCTGCAAAGTGGATGTAAACTAGAGATTGTCAAACCACTATAAAATAATTGTGTCTCTCTACTTTATTTATATTATTTTTCTTTTATTTCAGCTATTATCGCTAGATCTAGGTCTTGTAGGTTCCTTACAATCTATTCTTGGATGTTGATTTATTTTTGGCGTCAACGTATATCATGATTCAAAAGCTTAGATTAGATAATTTATATAATTTATAAGATTTATTCTTAAATTTAAAAGAAAAAGGGTTTTGGAATGCTTGCTTTAGGAGGAAGATAGGCACATAATATTGTCTATGTGAACATTTTTAGGGAGAAAGGGAGAATTCTGGAAGGAAGATTGGGCTAAGGTTATGTGAGCTTGGGCTACACAATTTATAAATATAAAAGTATATTTTACTTCCTTTTTATTTCTAAAACTAAGTTTCTATTAAATGTTAATAAACACAATTTCTATTTAAAATTATTTATCTATCAAATCTATATTATATTTCAAACACATCACATTTGTAGAATATTTTCTTACACTTTTATCTTGTTTTTAATTTAAGAGGAAAATTGTTTGAAGGACCAGTTTTCATTTTTATTTTAGATCACAGGACGGCCCAGTTATGTAATAGGGCTAAAGTAGCTTTTTATTTTATTTTTCTTTGGGCCAAAGTTTCCATTCAAGAACATTTCTAAAATAAAGCTAACTTCTTCTTTCTTATTGTCCAAATAATTTTTTGAATTAAAGTTGCTTCGGCACCATCGCTTAGAATTATTCAGCAATCGGTCTTCTCGATCCAACAATATTGCTTACAATTATTCAACAATAGGTATATTCTTTCTCATCTACTAGTTGATTCGAACTGTAGTAAGTTTTTTTATACATTTGTTTTTTATTTCTATTCAATTTTGGGGTTATTTTCATTTATTTTCTATTTAATTTTTTACAGGATCTTATTTTTATAGGGGTCAGGAGTTCCTATAATTCAATTTCTTCATTTAGTTCCGATTGATATAATTCATTTACTCATTTTTTCCATTGGTTAATTATGTTAGAGTTTAATGTTCTTATAATTTTTTCGCTAAATTGGATTACTATTATAACAACGCTGGTTTGAAGATTACCTATCAATACTAAATTATAATGGTAGTTATAATTTAATATTGTAAACTAAATTAAAGTTGGAGAAATTAAATTGTTTGAAATAAACAATAAAATTGGAATTAAATTGTGAAAATAAAGCTTAGAACTTTATTTTATTTGGTTTGGAGTGATAATAAATTGAACATGGGCTTTACATAAAGAAAGTGACATTATTTTAGAGAAAATGCAATGATTATATTAAATATTGCCCAATTGCTTCTTTTAATAGTTTTTAAAAGAAGTATTTGATTTTTAAGGTGTTTTATTTAAATAAAAAGGTAGAAATTGGTTTTAAAATCTGCTTTGACTATAAATTATGTTTGAAAATGGTTTGAAATATTTTTTAAGTGAGAGAAGTATTTTTTAGAATTTTAGATGTCAAAAAAAACGTTTTATTCATTTATTTGAGTAAATAGTGCATTTTTGTTAATTAAAAGAATTTAATAATAAAAATATTTTAAAAATATAAATTAATCTTTTTGTATGATAAAAAATGTATTATTTTATACGTACATAAATTTACGTATTTTTCCTATGTCAAAATACGGAGAAAATGAATTTTTGGTTGTGTATATGTGATATACGCACATATATTGTTTATTATTGTTTGATTAAACTTTAGGCCAACTTGTTTTCTTTTAATTTTTGAACCTAATTAGGTCCATTATCCTTTAACCTGGTGAGAAGTGAGAAAAAGGAGTACGTTCATTTTACAAGCAATCTTCTTCCTCCTTCAGCCTAAAAAATAATATAGTAAACTATTTTCCTAAATTGCAAAATCCAACCATTTTCTTCAATTAAATTCACCAAATCAAAGTCTTCTTATAATCTAGAGTTAAATCTAAGGTAATCTACCTCCAATTCATCCAATTTCATCAAAATTTCTTTTTGATAGTAAGTGGTTTTCTAATTTTACTGTATGTTTTAGTTTGCATGATCTTTCTATCTCTGGTATAGGTTCTTAGAAGCCATTTCTCAGGCAAAGCTTCAACTTTGCTGCTATAATCCGAGCTTTTGCATTCATACAGTTAGGTAAGTTGAAATACTCGCATAATCTAGCTGAGGCAAACTGAAAAAAAATGCAAAAGCAGTCAAAATGATAAATTTTTGTTGTGGTTTCTCTGTTTGAAATCTGTTTCATATTACCTTTTTGAAAGTCTATAACTTTTTATTCCGGCAACGAAATGCTTCCAAATTTCTTGCATTTGGTAGCATGAATGTTGAACTTCATCTCTAAAAGTTTTGGTTGAAAAATATTGTCATTTGGATGTTCAAAACAGCGGTAGAAAATCAACTCAAACATATATTTTGCCTGTAGAAATTGTTTTCCGAATTGTTGCAAACATGTTCTGAGTCCATATTTGAGATAGCATAACTCTTTCATTTCTTGTTGAAATTCATCGATTCATTTTTTCTTTGAAAAAAAAAGTTTTCTAATATATGCATACCAATTTTCAGCTCAATCCGAGGTAATTTGGTTCTCTATTTTATGCCTGGAATTTGAACACGGGATGTTTCAGGCCTGCACGTGGTTTTTTTTGAGCTGTTGCAAACATTGCCCGAGCCCATGTTTCAAAAGTGTAACTTTTTTATTTCCAGTCAAAATTCATTGATTCTTTTTTTGTTTGAAAGACAAAGTTTTCTACTATATGCATGCACACCAATTTTTAGTTCAATCGGAGGTTGTTTGACCACCTGTTTCATGTTTGAAAGTTGAACCCAAAGAAGATTTTGGACCTTGGTATTATTTTGCCTATGCATTTTTATGTTCTTTTTCTGTCCAACTTTTGACTTTTACTTAATGTTTTTATGATATTTCAAATTTTTTTACGGCTATGATGCCTATCAATAGGCTAGCTAAGTTTTGATGAATTTGAATTGAATCTGAATGACGGTTTTGAGCGATTTCTTTGATTTCGAGCACGGATTTTTTCAAACAATTTTGAAATAATTTGTAAAATAAATTGGCACTTAAAATAATTATTATATAATATTTTCAAATTATTTTAAGCTATAAGATCAATTTATTCTCTATAATAAGGGAATTTTCAAATATTATCTTCAATATTGATTTCAAAAAATGGTTTTAAAAGCTTGTTTTCTCAAATAAAGTATTTTATATATAAAAAAACATGTTTTTGCACTATTTAAGTGAATGAGAAGGAGAATTAAATGGTTTGGTAAAACATGTGATATGGGACACATGCGTTTATCTTATCGGTTAATTCCTAACTTGTCCGTTTGATCATTTTGACCTTCGGGTCGAGTTTACCGATGAGACGAGGTAAACTTTTTACTGCTTTGAGTGTGAAAATTACTAGCGGTTAGTACACCATTTAGTACGAACGTGTGTTATGGGACACGCGTTAACACTGTTCAGGTTCCTATCCGAGAGTCTGTGACACATTTGTCTAAGAGACGTATCTGCCGGTAATGGACCTTCGGGTCATTTGTCCTTCGAGATGTTTGTCTAAGAGACGTTTGTCATTGCAATGTATTTTTCTTTCGGGATGTTTGTCCTTTGGGATGTTTGTCTAAGAGATGTATTTATTTGTCCTTGGGGATGTTTGTCTAAGAGACATAGTGCCTTATTTTGGAAGAACAGTACTTGGCGGGCTTCGGCCATAAGCACGTGCTATATCTATGAGATGATTTCATTAATTTCCTTGTGATTTTTTGAGCGTATTAGCTTTTTACAGTATTGGCCATTTGAGCCGTTCGAGATATTACATATGTCGATTACATCTTTGAAAATTGAACTCCTTATCGAGTTCTATATTTGAGATTTTGGTTTGCCAATACTTGGCGTTTATTTGAGATTTATACTCTCCTATTTGGAGATATATGAGATTGCCATTTTTGGCATATTTTGTTTGAGGTTTCTCTATTTAGAGAATATTTTTGTTATTTCCATTTATGGCGAGTTTTGAGTTTGTGATTTGCGATTCTCCTATTTTAGTGATATGGTTCGTAGAAGCCATTTTAGTGGCTTTTGGGATTTCGTCGATGATATGAGGCGTTTATTATACTTAGTGTTATTTGGTGAGTTTACCTATTTCGAGGACATACACTTAGCGTAATGACCTTATTTGAAGTAGTGGCATGCTCTTATTATTGTTTTTTCTCATTCGAAAGGATATTTTACCCTTTACCTTATGCTCATATTATCACTTATCCTTATAAATTGATTTGTTTAGCTAGACTAAACCATGTATTTTATACTCGGGTCAGACCTTGGTGTTTCAGGTTAGGTACCCTTATGGACATAGCCTATTCTGCTTCCACATGGACTTTTCTACTAGCCCTTTTGTTGGAGTCATTTTGTGTATATTGTGGTCGCCATACCACTTATGATGTATTATTTGTATTGTATTGGGATGAATCAGTATATATGTATATATGTATATATATATAAATCTGTTTGCTGTTCTGTGATGTGTTATGCATTTGAGTTGTATTTTTTTCTGATAGATCCAATAGCCACCTGTAGTTTTGTATTAAGTATTTATTGGATGTGTTGATCCACTTGAAAAAGGAAATTAAAAATATATAGAAGACTAATCGATGTATTCAATAGATATTTAAGACAAGTCTATAGATGGTCGCTCCAAACCAGCCCTATTCTCCGCAATAGCAGATAGTATTACCCAGTAATACTCTTTGTTAATGTGGGTCATGGGGTGGAGCGTTACAACTTTTAATTATATTTCTTATATCATATATAATTATATGGTAATAGTATTCTTATTTGTTGATAGTGATTATAGCATAAAGCGTTATTTGGTGTGGATTCATTATTTTGAAATTTATTAGTTCATTTTTGTTTTTTTAATAGTGGTACTAGAATAAGCTTAGTTATTTTCATATATGATGATTATAGCTATGGTTCCTGCATTGGTCCGAATGCTTCTCTTTTTCTTCTTAAAAATGGGATATGTGAATATTGATCAACATTAACTTTGTTAAGTATTGAAATATCGTATACACTTAAAGGGAACTGTAGCGTTCTTGATAAGGATTCAAATTTACAAAGTATTGTTTGCTTTTCATTATTTAAAGAGAAAGAATTTCTAGTATTTAGCATAAGATTGAAACAGCTTTGTCGTAATGTGATAGTTGTTGTATTACTGATTATGCTACTGGAAATTCTTTGATTTCTAATTCATCTGCTATAAACAATCCATTTGATTTTAAGGAAATGTTGAATAAATAGAATAATATTTCCATTTTGGATTTTTTTTGGATATCGGTTTGATGGAATTTTGGAATTCAGAATTTTTTTAATAGCTTATCAAATTCAAAAAGGAAATAAGTTGAAGAATATTAAGAATTACAGAGAAAGAATTATTTTCATTTTCTTTTGGTTTAGTGAAGGTTGATAGTTTAAAGTTCATGCTAATTGTGATTCTAGAAGTGTTAATTGTTTTTATATTAGTAGTTTGACTCATGAGCATTCTTGTGGTGCAGGATTATGGGATATCAATCATCCTCCTTTTTTAGTATATTAGTTAAATCTATTATTATTGATTAAATTAGAGATGACCATTTAAAAAATCCAAAAGAAACTATTAATTAGTTTAGAAGAGAATACAATTTCAGCATGAATTACTACAATGTTTATATTCTGGGAAACAAATGGTAAGGAAACAAATTTATGGTGATGATGCTTTATCTTACTGTGATTTACAATGGTATTTAGAAACAGTTAAGAATTCAAATCCAGGGCGCTATGTTAACATGAAAGTGAATTCTAAAACAGATCAATTTGAAAGATTTTATTTAGGTTTAACGCATGTATTTTTGATTTTAACACTGTTGTCCTCTTAATTCTTTAGATGATACCTTTTTGAAAGATAGACCTGGTGTTTTTTAATTGTAACTACCAAAACTTAAAATCATGGCTTTTTTCCTTTGGCCATGGCAATTGTGTTTTTAAATAAAATAAATCAAATGGAGCTAGTTTTGTGAACATTTAAAAAATAAGCTTGATGAAGATCGACTTCGGTTTTTATGTCTGATAGGTAGTGGAGTTTGCTTTTAAGTGTTCCAACGCTCTTTTCACCTTCTTGCCAGTCATTTTTCATGTTTCATATGCGTAGTACTCTTCTTGGTTTTGTGAACATTAGGAAGGTCATTGTATGAAAGATTTATTTAAAAGACTTACAAGATCTGCCACTCTTTTTAATTTTGAACGAGTTATGAATAAACAGGTAAAGGTTGGTGGTTCCGCAGCTTTAGATTTTATAAGTGATAAACCATATGATCATTGGGTTGATCTTTTTTTCCTAAGGAAGCATTATGGTGAGATATATTCTCATGTGGCCAAAAGCTTTGTTTCATGGATTTTAGATGAACGTGCCTTTCCTATTACTTCTTCTTTAGATGATATTTAAATTACGATGATGGTGAAATTTTCAAAATGTAATGACCCGATTTTTCGACGCTCGAAAATCGACATCAATACGTCCACTGTATCAAATGCTGAACAATCGAATGCCGAAAAACTAAATAGTTAGGGTAAAAGAAGAAGAAGATAAAAGAAGAAATAGAAACAATATCGGAATCTCACATTTGCAGTGGAACAATATATAATAGATAAATGACCAATCTTTAAAAAAAGGACTATATCAGTATATACATTACGTCTCAGAGTATTACAACAACAAAACACAACACTTGGGCGTTTATGATAACTTGACTAAACGGAAACTGAATTTGCAGCACACTAAACGCAGAGGATACTACAAAATATATGTGATACGTCTCGCCGTCCAGCTGGCCTCCTGATCTCCACATCATACTTTGCTGACTTAGCCCCAAAATGTACGGATAACCTGACTCTGGGCTGCCCGTGTGGAAAATTGTGGGCACCTAGAGTTTAGAAAGGAAACAATAAACTCCAGGTCAGTCATGGGACTGGTGTGAGATCTTAAAACAGTTATTTTCACAAAAGAAAAGGAAATGAAATCCATTATGCTTTTGGAAAATGAAACTACCATAAGGCCTCCCGCCACGCACACAGTGCGATCGCACACTTGGGGGAGATTTCTCCTTATAAAAGTCAAACATGCTTGATACGCGAAAATCATTTTGATATTATTATTAGTGCATAACATGGAAAACATTCTCGAAGTATAGTATTAATCTTAGCCAGCATAGGTACCATTATATTATGCCTACTATAGCTACCACCTTAGGTGGTAGGTTAAACAACTGCAATCGTAAAGGGCTCGTATTATTTTGTTTGGATTTCCAACAAATGGTCAAGGCTAAGGAACTTCCTTTTCGAATGGGAATGCCTCTGGAGGGATGCCCCGTAAAGCTAACCGGATCTCTGCCAACACAAGGTTGGGTTACCTCTGTAACTAGGTAACTAATTGTCACGAGTATGCCATCCCCCGGTCTAGACCGACCTTTACCGAGGCGCCTCAACAACCAACAACCACATAAGTAAATAATCTAGGCTTCGTACCAGAATACCACTTTTTATCCACACAAGCTAAATATCCGGGCTCCATACCAGATACCACTTTTTATCCAGAAGGAAATGCACATACCCTGAGTGGCGCGACCACCATAACCTTGCCTCATCTTTTCCTCTTTCAACCATTTCTAGGGTGTGAGGTTCAACAAAGTCTCGTCCCACAAAGCTAGCTTTTCACAAAAGCCATCTTCGATCAACCAATGATCAACACTTAGCATGCCACACTACCAAATTGGGAATATATCAATAGTAAATATCAACTACATAACCTCTGAGCTCGTACATCTAAGAGAATAGTGTTAAGCTAAGAGAATAAATTCTCCACCAACAACAGAAATGTATTTGATAGAAACTAGCTTTATATCTCAAAGCGTAATATCAGACATACATCCATACAAGTCCATTCCGGGTTCGAACGTAACCGAAGGCACTTCCTTCAATTAAGGAAAGAAGTCCTTGCAAATCTGGATATTCCCTAATCATGTCCGGACTCCCCATCACATAGGGTAATATAAATCTCTATACCGGAGCAACTCGATGTAGAGACATTTGACAAGTAATCTTTAGTTTTCGAAAATACCCGGTCTTCAACCACCATCTTCAAATGCAATCCCATTTCATCGTATCATTATTAGGAATGGGTTTTATGACTCAATGTCCTCCCCCAGCTTAACCGTATATTGATCGCTTATTTTAAAAACAAATTCAAGTGCCCCTTTAAAGGCCGATATTAATAGTTGGTTATTTAACTATCAAAACAACATTCACTACAACCATCAAGTTTAAATAATTTCCCCAAATTATTTATTCCAAAATATCTACGCAAAATATATTTTCCCACTTCAACCTTATGAAAATAAATTTTCAAATCACTTTCCTCTCGTGGAATAAATTTTCAAATATTGTTTATTTCCACTAAAAATTTGCCAAGTCCGAATACTTTAAAATAATTTAAATCACTTATCCAAAAATATACTTGGAAACACTTAAAATGAAAAACTATTTTAAACACTTTATTTAAAATATTAGTTATAAAATTTGTATACTAGTATCTCATATAAAACTTAAGCCCAAACGAATTTTAAAAAATAGAACTATTAGATAGAGTGTAATTATTTAAATAACCATTTTCTAAATCAAATACCAATTAAATCTTTAGAATATTCACTTCTATAATTAACTTAATAAATATTTACTTTAAAGATATAAAATCAATTTAAGAAAATAATTTCTCCAAAAACATTCTTTTTAAAACCAACTTTAGAACTTTTATTTATATTTAAAATCTACTTTGAAAAAATACTCGGCTTTCTAGAGAAAATACACTTTCCATTCCAAAATAGTTCATTTAAATCAATTAATAAATCCTTCTTGATTTATCTCAAATTTACATCCCAAATTCGTAAATTTTCTTTTCCACACTTTTAAAAATAAACCAATATTTATTTTTAAAACAAAGCACCCATTACTTTATAAATTCCCATTTTAAACCTATATTTTCAAATATCCACTAATATACAATTTTCAAATCGATTTCCAAAATTTACTTTCAAACCCCAAATCCATTTCCAAATTGATTTCAAAAAATTTATTCCATTTAAAAATTATTCCTTTACTTATCCAAATTTATTTTAAAACCTATTAATCCAATATTTACACCTTTATTTAGATTTTAAAATAAATTCTTCAACCTTTAGACAATACTACTCAAATCCATTTATTACCACTTATTCAAATCATTTCCCCATACTTGGAATTTATTCTATAGGATTTCAAAAATCAACTTTTATCATTTTTCAAATTCTACTTTTAATTTATCCAATTTTCAAAAATTATTTTTTACTTAAAGTTCTCTACTTTAATTTCCTTCTAAAAAACCAATTTTACATTTATGGTATTTTAAAATACCAGAATATATTATGCCAAACTATAGCCTTCAATAATTTCGATCACCGATATAATCATTCACAGATTATCAATAATTCATATCACAATATATGAAATAAATTCAAAGAATTTGAGGTATCCAGTTGGGTCCCTCCAACCTATTTCCCTGCATCCACAGATGTTAGCATAGCAATTTAAATACCAATCCCGCTTCAAGGCGGGATATCGCTGTAAAATGGGTCATCCGCTATTATGCGGGGCACAATAGGGTCTCATCCGCTATATAATGCGGGAAATCGATCAGTACAATATATATATATATATGTGTGTGTGTGTGTGTGTGTGTGTGTGTGTGTGTGTGTGTACGTATATGTATGTACGTTTATGTATATGTATATAATATCACCTAACATATAAACTATCTAATTCATCCAAGCACATCCAAAAGTTTAAATTAACTATTAATATTAAATAAAGCAATTCAATTGAGTGAGAAGATCCCACCTTTGCTTTTGTTCGCAATCCACTTCAACTTCGACTTGGTATCCCCTTTTTCGACCTTGTATAAATATTTATAAAAATTATTAATATTCGAAATAATCGAATAATCAATCTTCATTTGATAATTTTAATTAACCAGTGATTTTATTTTAAACTAACACTTTTAATTTTAAACCAACACCATTTAATAAATTTATTTAACTAAAAATAAAATTTAAAACTAAATTTCCTTTAATAAATTATTTTTAGTAACTAGATAAATTAAATAGGTTAATAAACCAAATAGCTCACCAAAACCATCGTGTTAAAATAACTGGTAAATTAAAATATGTAGAGGTATATTTTTTTCATTTTGAAGTCATATATATTAAAAAAATAGTCTATACTCATTTTAAAATCTAATTTTTAGTTAAACTTTCAAACACTTCAAAATTCCTATTTTTTTCCAAACTTTATCCATATATACACAATAATTTCTGTAAATAATAAAATAGAAAATTTCTTTACTACTAAAATAAAATTTTAACATATATTCGTAAATATAAAATCTAACAATAAATTTTAGATAAGTCCTTTAGTTTTAAAAAATATTTTTATAACTGAGTATCATAAAAAATAATAACTACAGAAAAATACCTTCTCCCTTACTTTAAATAATTTCTAAATATAAATATACACATAAAAATTTAAGGAAAATAATTATAATACCTCACCTAAAATGAATGCACCCCAAAAACCGCCATCACCACGCTTCATCACTGTTTCGCCACTCGAGACATCTCTATGCATGCACACAGTACATCCTTCAAATCAATCGAGCGACAAACACAACTGCACCATTCCACCCTCAAACTATAGCTGAAACATTGACGAGCCCCCTGAAATCGAGCGATTACCATTTTCACTGTCTCAAAAGTCGCGGGTCGAAATCGAGTTGCCACAATTTTCCCGACTGATCCAATTGCACGTGCCAACCCTTTGACGGCCTCGGCCTAGAATCGATCGCCATTTTGCCTCCAACACCATCGCCAGAGCTCACCGATAACATTTCCTCCCCTCGCTTCTAAGTCGCGACTTACCAAAACATCACCAACCTTCATGAATTTGCTTCCAGACCACTGCTCCACCTCATTGATAATGACTCGCCTTCCTACCCTACATCGCCTCGTAGATCTACCCAAATCGCGAGCCTCAATTGACGATGATGCTGCTGCGCAAACACGCGTGAGTGCCGCGATTTGATTCAAAGCAATACCCCACATTTTGAATTCGATTTGAACCCCTTTTTTTCGATCGAGATTAAAAGAAATGCAGCCATGGTTAATTTTGAAGTTTTTGTTTCGATTTTGTTTGAAGCAAAAGCGAGGCTCGGTTGAACGATTTGTTTTTATCGTTTTATTATACATATTTTTAATTTTTAGAACCAACGCGTGTTGAGATGAAGGACACGTTTGGAAAAGATCTGCTATCGTGACATTTGGAACGGTGAAAAAAATCCCTGATGTGAGAATAAATGTAAATCAGTCAAATTTATAAATATTTTAAATTTTAAATTCAAATTGCTTTAAACGCAACTCAAAATCTTAACCTCCTACCGAGGCATGCCGCTATGCGTTTATAATGTTAAACCCCTATTTCGAACGCAACGGAAAAGGTTTCGAGTCCAAGTTCGATCGTATGGAGAAGATAGCTTTTTGGACCAGTTATAATATTAAATTTCGATGAAGATTCTAACGCATTTATTAACTGTACGATCACAAGACAACTCCCAATGCTACGAAAATTGAAACTCGATAATGACACACTATTACAGATTCAATGGAACTGGTTTTGTTGAATTCCAAGACTGTACCTTGGAAGGCTATTTTTTAAATTCAATTTAAACGATATAAATTCAAAACAGAACAAATCACTTCCAGATTCAAATTTAAGATTTCTATTATCTTCAGTATCGTCAAAATAAATTTTCCAAGCCTTCAAATTATTTTTAACAGGCTTAAAATTGAAGATTAATTTTTTTATCCAACTTTCAATAATTAAATTTAATAATTGAATTACCAAACAAACAATGATATTTGAAATTCAATATAAATTAACTTCCAAATATTTAAAATCAATTAAATATTTTCAATTTCAAATGTTCAAAATTTCTAGGTCATCACTAGTTAAGAAGAATGATCCACTACCCGTTCATTATTTTCCCAATCCAAATAGTTTTATCAACTTTCCAAAACAAATCTTCTTATTAAAGACCCATTATTACTTCAACTAACTTTCCAAAATCTTCCATATTTTCCAAGCAGCATTATTTACTCGACAATTCAAATTTAAATTTAAAATTTTAAAATTTTAAAATTTATCAAAAAAATTCTAACTCCTTAAAATTTTGAAAAATTTCGCAAGCGTCTCCTTTACGCGGCTAGCTCGGTGTGACTACAAAATGCCACAACGGGCCCCCAGATTTCAAAAGAAAACAAAAGGCTAAGTGGCTAGATCAGAAAATCATCAAATTTCATATAGAAATTCAAATACATACCTTTTGTCGAGCAATTCAAATTTATCTTTGAAATCAAAAATCGAATTCCCCTTTTTGCTTTTAAAACACTGGTATATCTACTAGCAAAAATGTCCAATTACAACATTCAACATCATTTTATACATTTCTTTACCAAAGTTACAATATCTATTTCGTTCAAGTTCGTACGATGTCCGAATATCATTCGTACACAATGCCGAATCCGATCGCTCACTCGATCACACAATTTCACTTCCGAACTAGTATCGTCCACCCAACTTCCTACTGCAGACTCAGATTTGGTTTCTTGATCAGAAACCGTCATTCTCCTTCCAAAGTCACGAACTATGATAAAGAATTTTTAGAATCAACCAAAAATCCATATCTAGGGTTCGCCGTCGAAATCGAGTGAAAAATTCCAACTCGGATCGATATAACTATCTCGAAATTCTGTGCTCGAATTCTGGATCGAATGGCTATGCGAATAAAGTAATATGCGGTCATCCTACTTATTTATTCCAATTGATTATTAGCTATATCAATTTTCTTTTCTTCACATTTATATTAATTTCTATCCACTTATTCACAATTTTCCCATTTCACAACTTCCGGTTAAATCTTCATTCAATTATTAACTTAGAATATTTCCTCAATTCCAAATTTACATAAGAATTTCACCATTCATTTCTTAAGCTCCATATAAGTATTTTATATACTTCTTATATTTATTTTCAATTATCCACTTTGGTTTATAACTACTTATATTTAAACTGGATCTCCAATTCCATATGAATTCAATTTTATCTTCAATTAGTTTCACTTACTACTTTTATTTCAATACTTTACTTCATTTGGTCCAACTTGACAAAATTTCCACTTCACTTTGTTTATCACAAATCAAATTCAATTTCCAATATTCAGCTTGAATTTCATTTCCTTTATTTAACATAATTCTATTTTTATCTTCAATTCTTAGTTTATTTCCAAATCAAATTAAATATTGAATTCTATTCACCCTTACTCAACCCTTATAAGTTTTTAAACATATAAATATTCCATAACCATTTTTAAATAAGATTCCAGAGTTTAAATAGTCATTTAAGTATTTCAAAATCATTTTTGAAATCAATTTATATCCAAAATCAAATTATTTCAAAATCAAACTCAATTTTGCAAACAACTTCAATTTTAAAACAATTTCGCAGCAATTCCTCTCCTGGAAACTCAAAAATGAACACCGACGACATTGCGATCATCATCAGAACTATTATCCAGCGACCGAAAGAGTTTAATGCTTTTATCCCTTCAAAAAAAATTCAAATATTTTTAAGCTTAAATCCACAAGATTTCAAATCTAATTCAAAAATATTTTCTCCAAATAATTTCACCATTATTTTTCATAAACCCTTGAAAAACATTTTCAAATCAAAGGAATTTAGTCTTTTGAAATTTCAATCCCAAATCCTTTTTAAAACATTTTCAAATATTTCTTTGGAATTCTATTTCAAATTATAAATCACATTTTCAATTTATATTTACAAATCCCATTTGTATATGAATTTATTACTTAGCTTTTAGTTATGACTTCAATTTCTTATTCAACAACAATGATAATAATTTAATATTTCCTCACAACCAAGCAACCATATATAATTATAATAATTTACGGAAAATTATTTCTTTTATACACAAAAATAATTTGGGTAAAACTATTTCATTTACCCTATTTTAAAACAATACTCTGTCGGTTTACCTTGTTTAAGAGTTTAGAAACTCCTATCGATACAATAGGCCAGACTGCACCGACCAAAATCTATAAACACTCAACCGATAAGTCAACACAATATAAAAACAATTTTTATATCCACTAACAAACACGCGCTCATTTCTGTTAAAACACTTAAACTCATTCTAGAGTGCTACGACTCTATCTCTAATAAGTAATTCCCACCAGAGCCAAGGTTCTCGCTTAACCAATTGCTCTAATACCACTTTGTAACAACCTGATTTTTTGATGCCCGAAAATCGACATTAATACGTCCACTGTATCAAATGCCGAATAATCGAATGCTGAAATACCAAACCGTTAGGGTTAGAGAAGAAGAAGATAGAAGAAGAAACAAAAACAATATCAGAATCTCACATTCGCAGCGGAACAGTATATAATAGTTAAATGAATAATCTTTTAACAAAAGGACTATATCAGTATATACATTACATCATCAGAGTATTACAACAACAAAACACAACACTTGGGCATTTATGATAACTCGGCTAAATGGAAACTGAATTTGCAGCAAACTAAACGCAGTGGATACTACAACATATACGTGATACGTCTCGCCATCCAACTAGTCTCCTGATCTCCACAGCATACTTTCCTGACATAGCTCCAGAATGTACGGATAACCTGACTCTAGGCTGCCCGTGTGGAAAATTATGGGCACCCGGAGTTTAGAAAGGGAACAATAAACTCCAGGTCAGTCATGAGACTGGTGTGAGATCTTAAAACAGTTATTTGCACAAAAGAAAAGGAAAAGAAATCTGTTATGCTTTTGGAAAATGAAACTACCATAAGGCCTTCCACCACACACACAATGCAATCGCATACTTAGGGGAGATTTATCCTATAGCAGTCAAACATGCTTGATACGCGAAAATCCTTTTGACATTATTATTAGTGCATAGTGTGGAAAACATTTCGAAAGTATAATATTAATCTTAGCCAGCATAGGTACCACTATATTATGCCTACTATAGCTACCACCTGAGGTGGCAGGTTATAAAACTGCAATCGTAAAGGGCTTGTATTGTTTTATTTGGATTCTAACAAAAGGTCAAGGCTATGGAACTTCCTTTCTGAATGGGTACGCCTCTGGAGGGACGCCCCGAGAACCTAACCGTATCTCTGCCAATAAAAGGTCGAGTTACCTCTGTTATTGGGTAACTAACTGTCACGAGTATGCCATCTCCCGGTCTAAACCGACCTTTACCGAGGCGCCTCAACAACCAACAACCATATAGGTAACCAATCCGGGCTCCATAAGAGAATACCACTTTTTATCCACACAAGCTAAATATCTAGGCTCCATACCAGATACCACTTTTTATCCACACAAGCTAAATATCTGGGCTCCATACCAGATACCACTTTTTATCCAAAAGGAAAGGCACATACCCTGAGGGGCAAGAACCCCATAACCTTGCTGCATCTTTTCCCGTTTCAAACATTTCCGAGGTGCGAGGTTCGACAAAGTCTCGTCCCACAAAGCTACGCTTTTCACAATAGCCATGCTTCGATCAACCAATGATCAACACTTAGCATGCCACATTACCAAATTGGGAATATATCACTAGTAAATATCAACTACATAACCTCTGAGCTCGTACGTCTCAGAGAAGGGTGCTAAGCTAAGAGAAAAAATTCTTCACCACCAACAGAAATGTATTTGATAGAAACCAGCATTATATCTCAAAGAGTAATGTCCGACATACATCCATACGAGTTCAATCATGGTTCGAACGGAACCGAAGGCACTTCCTCCAATTAAGCAAAGAAGTCCTTGCAAATCCAGATATTCCCTAACCACGTTCGGACACCCCACCACATAGGATAATATAAATCTCTATACTGGAGCAACTCGGCGTAGAGACATTCGACAGGTAATCCTTTCGTTTTCAAAAATACCCGGTCTTCAATCACCATCTACAAAAGCAATCCCATTTCGTCGTATCATTATTCGAAATGGGTTTTATGACTCAATGTCCTCCCCTGGCTTAACCGAATAATGAGCGCTTATTTTAAAACAAATTCAAGTGCCGCCTTAAAGGCCAATATTGATAGTCGGTTATTTAACTATCAAAACAACATTCACAACAACCATCAAGTTTAAATAATTTCCCCAAATTATTATTTCAAAATATCTATACAAGATATATTTTCACACTTCAACCTTTTGAAAACAAATTTTCAAAACACTTTCCTCTCGCGGAATAAATTTTCAAATATTGTTTATTTCCACTGAAAATTTGCCGAGTCCGAATACTTTAAAATAATTTAAATCACTTATCCAAAAATATAATTGGAAACACTTAAAATGAAAAACTATTTTTAAACACTTTATTTAAAATATTAGTTATGAAATTTGTATACTAATATCTCATATAAAACTTAAGCCCAAAACAAATTTTAAAAAATAGAACTATTAGATAGAGTGTAATTATTTAAATAATCATTTTCTAAAAAATACCAATTAAATCTTTAGAATAATCACTTCTTTAATTAACTTAATAAATATTTACTTTAAAGATTTAAAAATAATTTAAGAAAATAATTTCACCAAAAACATTCTTGTTAAAACCAACTTTAGAACTTTTAATTTATATTTAAAAGCTACTTTGAAAACATACTCGGCTTTCCAGAGAAAATACACTTTCCATTTCCAAAATAGTTCATTTAAATCAATCAATAAATCCTTCTTGATTTATCTCAAATTTACATCCCAAATTCGTAAATTTTCTTTTCCACACTTTTAAAAATAAACCAATATTTATTTTTAAAACTAATTACCCATTCCTTTATAAATTTCCATTGTAAATCCATATTTCCAAACATCCATTGATATACAATTTTCAAATTGATTTCCAAAATTTACTTTCAACCACCAAATCAATTTCCAAATTGATTTCCAAATATTTATTCCATTTAAAAATTATTCCTTTACTAATCCAAATTTATTTTAAAACCATTAATCTAATATTTACACCTTTATTTAGATTTTAAAATCCGAATTTTAAAATAAATTCTTCAACCTTTAAACAATACTACTCAAAATCCATTTATTACCATTTATTAAAATCTTTTCCCCATACTTGGAAATTATTCGATAGGATTTCAAAATTCAACTTTTATCATTTTCCAAATTCCTACTTTTAATTTATCCATTTTTCAAAAATTATTTTTTACTTAAAATTCTCTACTTTAATTTCCTTCCAAAAATCCAATTTTATATTTCTGGTATTTTAAAATACCAGAATATATTCGGCCAAACTATAGCCTTCAATAATTTCATCACCAATATAATCATTCACAGATTATCAATAATTCATATCACAGCATATGAAATAAATTCAAATAATTTGAGGAATCCATTTGGATCCCTCCAACCTATTCCCCTGCATCCACAGATGTTAGCACAACAATTTAAATACCAATCCCGCTTAAAGGCGGGATATCGCGGTAAAAAGGGTCATCAGCTATTATGCGGGGCACAATAGTGTCTCATCCGCTATATAATGCGGGAAATCAATCACTTCGATATATATATATATATATATAAGTAATATCACCCAATGAATAAATTATCTAATTCATCCAAGCACGTCCAAATATTTAAATTTAACTATTTAAATTAAACAAAGCAATTCAATTGAATGAGAAGATCTCACCTTTGCTTTTGTTCGCAACCCACTTCAACTTCGACTTGGTTTCCCGTTTTTCGATTTTGTATAAATATTTATACAATTTATTAATATTTGAAATAATCGAATAATCAATCTTCATTTGATAATTTTAATTAACCAGTGATTTTATTTCAAATAACACTTTTAATTTTAAACCAATTCTTTTTAATAAATTTATTTAACTAAAAATTAAATTTAAAACTAAATTTCCTTTAATAAATTATTTTTAATAACTAGATAAATTAAATAGGTTAATAAAACAAATAGCTTACCAAAACCATTATGTTAAAATAACTAGTAAATTAAAATATGTAGAGGTATATTTTTTCAATAATAAATCATATATATTTATAAAAATTATCTATACATATTTTAAAAATCTAATTTTTAATTAAACTTTCAAACACTTTAAAATTCCTAATTTTTCCAAAATTTATCCATATATATACAATAATTTCTGTAAATAATAAAATAGCAAATTTCTTTACTACTACAATAAAAGTTTAACATATATTCATAAAAATAAAATCTGACAATAAATTTTAATAACTCCTTTATTTTTAAAAATATATATTATATTATCTTTTTATAACTGAGTACCATAAAAAAAACAACTATAGAAAAATACCTTCTCCCTTATTGTAAATAATTTCTGAATATAAATATATACATAAAAATTTAAGGAAAATAATTATAATACCTCACCTAAAATGAACGCACCCCAAAAACCACCATCACCACGCTTCATCACTGTTTTGCCACTCGAGACATCTTTATGCATGCACACAATACATCCTTCAAATCGATCGAGCGCCAAACACAACAACACCGTTCCACCCTCAAGCCTCCATTGAAACATTGACAAGCCTCCCAAAATCGAGCGATTACCATTTTCGTTTCTCTCGAGAGTCGCAAGTTCGTAATCGAGTGGCCATAATTTTCGCGACTGATCCAATTGGACGCGCCAACCCTTTGACGTCCTCGGCCTAGAATCGATCGCCATTTCACCTCGAACACCATCGCCAGAGCTCGTCGTAAACATTTCCTACCCCTGCTTCAAAGTTGTGACCCACCAAAACATCACTAACCTTCATGAATTCACCTCCAGACCACTGCTCCGCTTTGTCGATAATGACTCACCTTCATACCCTACACCTCCTCGTAGATCTACCCAAATCGCGAGCCTCAATTGACGATGCGCAAACTCGCGTGAGTGCTGTGATTTGATTCAAAGCAAATCTCTCTATTTGGAATTCGATTCTAACCCCCCCCCCCTCTTTTAATTTCGATCGAGATTAAAAGAAATGCAGCCATTATTAATTTTGAAGTTTCTGCTTCAATTTTGTTTGAAGTAAAAGCAAGCTCGTTTAAACGATTTGTTTTTATCGTTTTATTATTATTATTTTTAATTTTTAGAAACAATGCGTGTTGAGATGAAGGACAAGTTTTAGAAAAGATCTGCTATCCTGACATTTGGAACGACGGCAAAAATCCCTGATGTGAGAACAAATGTAAATCAGTCAAATTTATAAATATTTCAAATTTTAAATTCAGATTGCTTTGATAAACGCAACTCAAAATCTTAACTTCCTATCAAGGTGTGTCGCTAGGCGTTTATAATGTTAAACCCCTACTTCGAACGCAATGGAAAAGATTTCGAGTCCAAATTCGATCGTAAGGAAAAGATAGCTTTTTGGACATGTTGTAATATTAAATTTCGATATAGATTCTAGAGCGTTTGTTAACTGTACGATCACAAGACAACTTCGAATGCTACAAAAATTGAAATCTGATAATAATACACTATTATGGATCCAATAGAACTGGTTTCGTCGAATTTCGAGACTGTGCCTCATAAGGCTATTTTTTAAATTCAATTTAAACGATATAAATTCAAAACTGAACAAATCACTTCCAAATTCAAATTTAAAAGTTCTATTACCTTTAGTATCATCAATATAAATTTTACAAGCCTTCAAATTATTTTTAACACGCTTAAAATTGAAGATTCAAATTTTTATTCAACTTTCAATATATAAATTTAATAATTAAGTACCAAACAAACAATGATATTTGAAATTCAAGTTAAATTAACTTTCAAATATTTAAAATCAATTAAATATTTTCAATTTCAAATGTTCAAAATTTCTAAGTCATCACACAAAATGTAGAGAGGAGGTGCATAATAGGAAAAGTGTTATTTACCCTACATTGGTAACTCAGTTGATTGAAATTATTAATGAAGGTTATAAATGGGATGTGTTTAAGTCTTCTGATTATGTTTTTAAGGTTAAATCTTTGAAATCTCATCATACTGACTTGAGTTTGAGAATGTTTAGTTGCAACCAATGGAAAATTACTTGTTTCCATATGCTCATGCTATAAAATGTATGAATAGCTCAAAGTTATCTGTCTACACTTTGTGGAGTATAATCATACAACCAATGCTTATCGTGCTTCTTATTCTCATGCTATAATGTCAATCACTAATTTTGATATACCTAAAGCTTTACTTGAAGATACGAAAATTGTATGGCCTCTTAAATTTGTTCGTCAAGTGGTAGGCCATCATTTAAGAAAAATGGAGGTCCAACCTTTTTTAAAACTAAAGAAAATAAATGTGGAAGTTGCAATAGATATAGCCATAATTGCAGAAATTGCTAATCTTTACTAAAATTTTAGTTGTTTTATGTATTATTTCTTTTTTATTACGTACATATATTATTTAGTCTATTTTAATCTTTCTATTTTTTGTATTTCTGATTAAGAGTTGATGTTCTTAATTGAACTGGGTTATGTTTTTTAGTACTTTTGCTTAGCTTTATTTTGAATTAATTAGGTTACTATGATTATTGCAAAAATAAAGTACTGCGGATATGGGGTTTAAGGCTGTGTTTGTTTCTTGATGAAGTATGAGGACTCTTGGCTATTGTTTAATTTTGGATATTGTTAGATTTTGCCAATAGTTGAATTTTTATAATTGTTTTATAGCCCTCTATTTCAGTGTTACAATTGTTAGTTCGCATGACGATCCGGAATTTCTGAATATTTGAAATTGAAATATTTAATTAATTTTAAATATTTTGAAAGTGAGTTTAACTTGAATTTCAAATATCACTATTTATTTGGCAATTAAATTATTAATTAGATTATTGGAGATGGGTAAAATATTTGAATCTTTAGTTTATGATTGTTAAAAATATTTTAATGGCTTAGAAAATTCATATTGATAATACTGAATGTAATAGAACTTTTAAAAGTATAATTTAAAACTGTTTTGTTCAGTTTGAAAATATATTGTTTAAATCGATATTTAAAAATAGCCTTCCGAGGCACAGTCTTGGATTTCGACGAAACTAGTTCCATTGGATCCGTAATAGTGTATTATTATCGGATTTTAAATTTCGTAGCATTTGGAGTTGTCGTGTGATCGTACGGTGTATAAATTCGCTGAATTTATATCGAAAATTTAATATTATAACTGGGTCCAAAAGGCTATCTTCTCCATACGATCAAATTAGGACTCGAAGCCTTTTCTATTGTTCTCAAAATACGAGTACAACATTATAAATGCCTAGTGGCATGCCTCGATAGGAGGTCGAGATTGTGAGTTGCGTAATTGTAATGATTTAAATTTAAATTTGAATTTGAAAATAATATATACAGTATTTAATATAATACTGTTTTCATAAGGAAAATTACACGTTTCTTCTCTCTTCCAGCACTTGGTAATTTTTTTGACACGCGTTGGAAAAAGAAAAATTATAATGGACCAGCCGAGATAGTATGATCAAAATCAAATAGTGGCTTCATAAATTAAAATGGCAAACGAAATATAATGGCCGAAATCAATCTCTCAAATTAAAAGTCATATTTTATTTTTAAATCGGAGGCCGAGTGAAATCGAAATCGAATTCGAAATCGCAACCATCCTCCTTTCTTCGTCAACAACTAGTCCTCGCGAGGGAGGCAACGACGAGGGTTTCGAGCGACGCGCTCGAGGTGGCCG
Organism: Allium cepa; assembly: GCA_030765085.1. NCBI lineage: Eukaryota > Viridiplantae > Streptophyta > Magnoliopsida > Asparagales > Amaryllidaceae > Allium > Allium cepa. The sequence continues at coordinate 311,968,969 of CM060937.1, forward strand.
CGTACGCGATGTTGTTAGGCTGCTGTTTGATTTTGGGGAAATGAGGCGTGGGCACAGTGGTGGCGTCGAGGCATGTGGGGGCCATGCTTGGTGACGTGTGGTTGACTGAGGTGGTTTGCGTCATGTGAGGTTAAGCTCGTAATGGATAAGGATCGCGATTTTTGTTGGAGGCATGCTAGTGATTGGTTGCGGCGGCGCATGGGGGGTGGTCGACTCGGTGGTGCTCGCTGAAGTGAAAGTATAATACTTCACTCTTCTTCTTTTACTGTTGGTTAGTTGGGTCTGTAAAAATAATAATAATAAATAAAGTAAAAATATTTCAGTAATAAAACCATTTCTGTTTTAATACATACATACATACATACATACATACATACATACATATACATATACATATACATATATATATATATATATATATGAAAGAGATTTTATTTTAGAATTTAATGAATACATGTTTATGCAGAAAGAAAACGAAATATATGTACATATTGGATTTTGAAAAAGAAGTTATATAGGAATTTATATAGAAATTTTGATTTATATAGGTTATTTTAGCATATGCAGTTTCAAACAGAAATTAAAGATACGTATACACATATTAAATCTACAATTTAACTTTAGAATAATGTTAGTGATTAACTTGCTTATTAACTTATTTAATCAATTATTACCAAAATATTTAAAGGAAATCTGTTTAATTAAATTATGAGTTAATTAAATTAATAAGTGGGAAATTATTTTCGATGAGTTCAAATATTAATAAACCGTACAATGTTTATACAAGGTCTAGAATCAAAGGATACAAGTCAAGTTTAGATCAAACTGCAAAATCAAAAATCAAAGGTGAGTTAATCTCACTCATTTTGGATTACCTTTTTATTTTAAATAGTTAAATTTAAATTATTAGTTGGTTGCTTGAATTGATGATTTATTATCAACTTGGATGTGATATATTGTATATATATATGTGTGTGTGTGTGTGTATTGGAGTGATTGATTTCCGCATTATATAGCAGATGAGACCCTATGCGCCTCGCATAATAGCGGATGACCCTTTATACTGCGATATCACACCTTGAAGCGGGATTGGTATTTAAATATTGTGCTAACATCTGTGGATGTAGGGAAACAGGTTGGAGGGATCCAACTGGATCCCTCAAAATAGTGGAATTTATTTTTGTAGCCTATGTTTTATCTCATAAATCTGTGATGGATTATATTGTTTATATTAGAATTGAAATTTATTGAATGCTATGGCTTGGTCAAATATATATATTGGTATTTTGAGAAATGAAATATATATAAAGTTTGGATTTTTTTAAAGTAAATAAAAAGGGAAATTTTAAGTAAAATAATTATAAGGAATTTGGATAATTAAACATGATTTGGAAAGGATAAAAGTTGAGTAAATTCTAACAAATAAATCCCAAGAATGGGAAAAGGGATATTTAGAATAAATGGAATAAATGAATTTATAAACTTAAGTAATATTATTTAAAAGGAGCAAAGAATTTATTTTTAAATTCAAGGTTAAAATTTGTTTGGAAAAGCTGAAGAAGAAATTTGGAAAGTATGAAATTTGTATTTTTTAGTTAAATAAGATTTTAAACCATAGTAAAGAAATTAAATCTAAAATTAATGGGTTTGAGATAAATTGAGTAGGTAAAGGAATTTATATTTTAAAATGGGTGAGTTTGGAAATCGATTACATGTTTGAAACTGTGTTTTCTTTAAAAGGAGATGAGACTATGGAATTTATAAACTGGGTTTATAAAGTAAAATATTTATCAAAGAATAATTTGGAAATATAAATTCAGAATGGGAATTTATAAAAGAATGGGAAAATTGTTTTAAAAATAAATAGTGATTTATTTTTTGTAAAGGTGTGAAAAGGAAAGTGTATTTCCTTGGAAAGCCAAGTATATTTTCAAAGAAAGATTTCTAGGTATAAGATAGAGGTTTTAGAGAAATTTTATTATTTAAATTGTTTTAGAATTTAAAAGTAAATATTTATTTAAATTAATTATAGTAGTAATTATTTTAAGGGTTTAGCTAGTATTTGATTTAAAAGTTAACTATTTAATAGTTGTATCTTATAGAATAATTTTTAGTTTAATTTTGGCCATAGTTTTATATGAGAAATAGGTATATACTTTTAATAAAGTGTTTTAAATAGTTTTATTTCAAGTGTTTTAAATTATATTTTTAAATAGTTTTTATTTTAAGTGTTTTGAATAGTTGTTATTTTAAAATGTTTGAAGAATATATATATATATTTTGGATAAGTGATTTAAATTATTTTAAAAGTCTAAAATATTAAGGCTTGGCGATTTTCAGTGGAAATAAACAATTGGGTGGGAATTTTCTTCTAGGAGAGAAAAGTGATTTGAAAACTATTTTTCAAAAGGTTGAAGAGTGGAAATATATCTTGCAAAGATATTTTTAGATCAATAAATAATTTGAAAAATTATTTAAATTCGATGGTTGTTTATGAATGTTATTTGATAGTTAAATAACCGACTATCAATATTGGCTAATGCGCTGATCGTTTCGAAGAGACCGGGATCGGGATTAATTTCTCGAAAACCACTTTGATCCGGTTTGAACGTTTTCACGAGAAGTCAAGAGCTTGGAGTCAAAGATGAAGCAGTGAAGTGCAAGGGCTAATCGCTACTAATCCTGAGGGATCTAAAATGGATGTAGTAGAAGTAGTGCCTTTGGTTCCGTTCGAACCTGGAACGGACTTGTATCGACGAATGCTTTCAGAACATCGTTAGGAGGACAATGAGCATTCAAAGTGTATATGTGCTAAAAAGGTAACACATAGCCTCGAGCCTCATCAACCGGGAATGACTAAAATAGGGGAGGTGCATACAAGGCTAAGTGGCTAGCAACCAATTAGGGTAAGGTCATCCTTGTCTAGGGGTCCCTTTATTTCGGCTGTGTGGGTAGTTGCTGATCCCAACTGCAGGGTGTTCTTATTCCGACTATCTCGTAAGGGGTAGCTCCAGTCTTGTGATGTAGGGGATCAGGGTGGATCCTCGGTATGGTGATCTAGACCACATACTGTGACGGGCGATACCCCAATAGCCCTGCCATTATATGGAATCCAATCTCCAATAAGCGCCTGTATGGTTTTTATTGTGCCCAACTATGCTAAAATGTGAGATGCAAGAATTTCATCTACATTCTATTTTACTTTCTATAGACACTATTATAATATCAGACGGATTTTGATAAAAATGTTTTGGTTATCGTAAGGTAAAAACCCGGCATGTTTATTTATGGCGTGGTCTTACGAGATACCTTTGATTTCAAAAGTTTTTGAAAACTTTAATAATCCAATTGAGTGTGTTTTCTTACTCCGGTTTTCTAGACTGACTCGGGGTGTTATTTAACAATAATGTTTGGGTCAGACCAAGTATTATAGAGTACAGATTCTGGATGGACCACTATGGAGCTCAGAAGACGAGCTGGATGGCGACAGCTATCACACGTATCTGATAAATATTCCGCTGTGTATGATTAACTGTATAGTCCGATTTGTGAGGTCAGGGTATGATAACTGTCCAGTTGTGTGCTATAGATGTTGTTGTACTCTGATGTTGCAATGTATAAACAGATATAGTTCTTTGTTTAAAGATTATTCATTTATCTATAATATATTGTTCCGCTGCGATTGTGATATTCTGATATTGTTTCTATTTCTTCTTCTACCTCCTTCTTTAACCCTAACGGTTCGGGTTTCTGGCATTCAATTGTTTGGCATTTAATATAGTGGACGTATTGATGTTGATTTTTGGCCGTCGAAAAATCGGGTCGTTACAGTTCACTTACCGTTTTATATAATTTATTTAGCAATTGGAATTACTGTAGCTTTGAAAAGTTTGTATTTTTTCAGTTTGGATGTATACTTTTATAATTGTTGAGGTTTAATAATTTAAAGAATGGATTTATGCAGTTAGTGTATTCACGTTAACTATTCTGTAACGCGAACAAATTTTTTTTGATGATTATATATAGTATTTTAATTACATTTGTTCTCTGATGTTAGCTAATGCAAGTTTGATGTTGTAAATTGCTAATCTTTTTTCTGATTTTATATTCTTAACATTGTGGATATAAGAATGAGCATAAAGTTACTTCATATTAAAATCCATTCCATTATTAGTAGCATTAAAATCATTTTATGTCAATTATGTTATGAATTACTGGCTGTGAATGACTTTAGTAATTCCCTAATCATTTGTATATTCTTTCTATCGTCATTTGTCTTTATAAATTATGGGTTTCGACTACTTTTTTGTCAGTGGTACTGACATTATAGGTTGATATGAAGATGTATGCTTTGTTGAATGTTAAACCACCTTTTGGCAAGGCAGTACACAAGAAGATTTTACCCAGCGGAATTTATAATCATCAAGGTAAAAATCCCGAAGAGACGGTTTCCAGGATTGGAGACCGATTATGGAAAAAACTATGGATGATAGTTATAAATAATCATGTGAATAACATTCATGAATTGGCTAACTATGACTTTCACACTGATGTGCACGTAAATGTGCATATTTTTACCACCATATTTATTCTATTTAAATTAAATAAATGATCATATTGGGTATTTTAACTTTTTTAAACCAAAATTCAAATTATTTGAAATTTTCACATTCATCCATGGGTAAAATGGTCATTTTTGTGCATTTATTAAATTATGAAAATTTACTTGGAAATTTCTATGTTGTTTTGTTGGAAATTTGGTGAATTTTACAAGTGGTTTTATGATGAAATATGCATGCACAAAGAGGATACAAAAGAATGAAGATGGAAATAATTCAAAGTGAAGAACATAGAGGACCCCACCCGCTTACCTTGATTTTCAATTAGAGGCTAATGCACATGCTTATGGAGTTTATGTCTCTATGTACAATTAAATGATGATTTGTAGAAGCTAATGATTACTTGGCCTCCACACTTTCTCAAGGATAATTTGGGCATTCCCCAAAAATATGAATTAGGGTTTAACACATGAATATATACCCCTTTTGTTTCATGTAACCCTCTTCTCCCTTAGTCTCTCTTTTAGGAACTCTTCACTTAGTCTCTCTTATTTTTCATTTAGGCTCAAAAATTAATCAAGCTCTCTTCTTTCTTCTCATGGCTACTTAGCCATTTGTTTTTATTTTTATGTAGCTTTCTTTTTCTTATGCAATTTAATTACTTGTTCATTTTACTTTCCTTGTATATTTACTTTAATGTTCGTAGTGTGGATTTACATTCATGCAAAGTAGATTAGTTTTAATTCTTGTTAATTAGCTTCTCTTTTCCATTAGCTTTCATTTTTATTTCTTTTTGCTTTCATGTTGCTAGATACACTTGTTAATCAAATGACAAACACGAGAGGCTAAATCCCTTTAATTTAGGGGTAATGAAGCTCTCTAATTATGTAGCTTCAACTATTTGTTAATTCATGCTCTCTTTCTGCGCTTAATGACGATTAATGAAGTGTCTTATTTGTGTTCTTGCTTTGAATTTGATAGTCTATATTGTTGACACCAATTAGGCTATGCTTAAACAATCACTGACACAAATGTCTCTTCATCAAAATATGATTATGGCATACGAAAGTGATTTGAAATTCAAATTTGATGGCCTATATTTCTAATCAATAGTTAATAGGCCATACTTAAAATAGATTTTATTTTCATTGTCAAGTTTCATGAAAGTTAGTAAGTGGTTTAAGGGGTGTGTTATAGTTTTATGGCTTATATTGGCTAAACAATAGCACAAATATGCCATACTTGTGATAAGCACATCAATTAAAGCACTAATGACCATAAAAGAGAGATCATGATTTCATATATGTTGAACTACATGATCTAGAGAGTGGATTTATTCTCTAAATTGTCACTTAACTCTGATATTTGCTTCTCTTTTCTTTTAGTTAGTTAGTTGATTCTCTAATTCTCTAGCTTAACTTTCCATCGGCTTTGGTTTAATTTGATTGAATAGAAATTAAAAATCATCAATTCCCTGCGGATCGAACCGTATTCGCCACGTACTACAAGTGTACGCCATGCACTTGTGGTTATTTTTATTATAAAATTCATTCGGCTATTTTCTAGTTGATAGAACTTTAGTCGACCACTTTACCAGCCTCGACTTCACATCAGAGCAACCCAGTTAGCTACTCGTGAACCCATCTCGAACTTCACCCCAAAGTCGCATACGAATCGAACTCCTTCACTCTGCATCACAACCGTTATCACCAACAACCACCCCCGAACACTCCATCCAACTGCAAATCACCGCCTTGATCCACGAATTCCACAATCGAGAAGCGTCCCAAAATTCACAAACACTATGAAACTGAAACCCCCTTCAACTCACATCATGCTACCCAATTTACTTCTGCTATCCAACCCCATGCATCACCGAACACAGAATCAACCTCGACTCGAACCGCGAATCAACGATACCCAAACACCCACTTTCAATTACCTCCAACAAAGCAAATCGCCATACATGATTGAACATACGAACTCCTCCAACTGCGAACATTCCATCGCCCACCATTCGAACCCAAAATCACTACGATTTCTGAATTTTTCATAATTCCAGCGTTTTGTTTTGTATAGAAGAAAACGAACGAGCTATTTCGTTTTGTTAGTGGAAAGGGGATTAGAATTTCTTTTGATTTGTGTGGGTCGGGTTACAAGGCCTAGTGTAGACTTGAGTGAATAATTTTTTTTATTTTTGTTCTTTTGTTTTGCTTTAATTTGTTTGTTTTATTATTTTTTAAAAGTCCATCCTTATTTTAAAAAAAAGAGAGAGTTGTTTTCAATTGGTTCTAGTTTGTTGTGTTTTTCCTTTGTTTTAGAACTTTTTATTATTATTTTTTCAAAATAAACATGTTTCAATTTGTTTGATTTTCAAATTGTTTTGTATGTTTTGTTTTGATTTAATTTCTTCTTTGATATTTGAAAAAAACTATATATATATCTTGTTTTTATTTTCAGGTTGCCAAAGCAGATTGAAAGAATTACCTGCTTCGCTCTGCTGCCAAAAATAAATTGCTGGCTTGCTTATATAAAAATTATTGCTTTCATCTCTACTTTTATTTGAATTACATTGTTGATTGCTTGCATTGGAAAAAAAACAAAACAAAAAAAAAATTCATTCATAGTTGCATTGTTAATACACGTTCAATTTCTTCTTTGCATTTCTATCTGGAGTTTTGATTAATAATAAAGGTTAGACATCAATAACACTTAATCGTATATTGACAAGTTGTCTTCTTTGAACAATTTAATTTTTTGGTGTCTAGGCTACAATAGAGCAATAACCATTTATAAATATTGCGGTGATTCGTAAATATTATAGTGGTTGTTTCTCCGAAGGTACTTAAACCTTCGGCTGCATTGCTACGGTGATTTGTGGTGCACCGATAAATCCTGTCCGTTACCTGGTTGAGAACTATCTTGTTTATCTAAGACAATGTGTGAGCATACAATTTTGGGTTAACTTAGGATAAATCATTTTTAATTAACCCCTGCATTCATTTAGTTGCTGTAACGACCCGGTATTTTCAACCATTCGCATCCATTATAAGTGTATAGGTAGACACTCATGTCGGAATTGAATTGCTCAAAATACCGTGTTGTAAATAAAAATTTGGCAAATCTCAGAATATACAGTAAATAATAATCACAGATCACAAACACAGAGTATTTAATAATGCAGCGGAAGTAAAAGAGATAGTAGTTCATGAAGTACTATATAAATATATTAGAGTTAAACAAGATACAACAGAAGAAATAAAGTACAACAGAAATTTCAATATGATAACCAAGTACAAGCTGAACAGAACAACCAAACTGAAATAGATAAGACTACATAAGCAGATATTCTCCAGAAAGTGGAATCCAAATCTATGAATACTCAGGCTGACCCGAGCGTAAATAAAAATACAAACACTCGAGTCAGGACATACATACTTATACAATGTAAACCAACTCAAGTGAATTGCAGTAAAAGTACATATAAATTAGAAGATGCTTGGGACCGTCCATCCTCTAAGGATCCGTTAAACTATTTATTACATACTAATATACGCTATATACAGTAGTGTCTAATCATTAAAGTATAATCATATAGAAAATAGCGTTAAGGAGATGGTGAACCTTAACGCGGTCGGATCTTTAAACCAAAATCGTAGTGGGCTCGATATAAGGAACATATGACAAGACACGCGAGGCAATGCAAGGGTGGATACACCGTTTGCACTCCCAGACCGGTGGTGATGGAAAGCCAGCAGCTTCTGCCCACCTCGAGCAATACCCCGAATCAAAGTGGCACCACCATATCGAATCACAAAAGTAATAGAATGGTTTCCGAAGAAGCATGCTCGATGAAAGGGTGCCACCCTTTGTGTAGCCCGGTATAGCTCCTATTTTAGTCATAATTAGGCCACCCATCAGCGTTCTTTTACTTCATTCCAGTAGCATTCGCCAACCAACCTACTTCGTTCTGGAATCTCCACCGCGTACATAGTTGTTAAAGTGGTTTTCGGTATTGGCCGGCTATAAGACAATATCCGATCCCGGTCTCTTTAACAACCAATCGTTATTATAACCCATGGTTATAAATTTAAAACAATATTTTTATACTTCAAAATAAAATATCATTTTAATCCAATTCTTTATTAAAATAAAGATTAAATCATTTCTAAACCATTTCAATATATTAACATACCATATCATTCAAATTCAAATATTTATCAAAATAAATATCAAGTCATTTCAAATCATTTTTAATACATAAATATCATATCTTTCAAACTTCATTTTCTAATCATTTTAATTTCAAAATATCATAACTTTCAAAACTTTATTTTAAATCATTTAATATATAGCAAATATCATATCTTTCAAAAACTTCATTTCAATATATCATATCTTAAACATCTTTAAATTCAAAGATAACATTCATTTATTATCGTCTCAAATCACCTTTTAAATAATTTATATTCCATCAAATTAGTTCAATTAAAATCATTTTAAAAGTGTAATTATTATACTTTCAAATCAAGTATTCAATTTTCAAAGTTTCAAATCATTCTGAGCTCATTTACTAAGTTAAAAACCATATTTATTAAAATTTCAGCCTTTCACGGCATTCAGAAAAAGCTGTTATAAGTTATACTTGAAAATATTTTAATTCAGCAAAGACAGCACTTACAAACTACTGTTAAAATTCAGTTTTAGTTAAATTTTAGTTTAAAACAGCAAAGATAGCCTTTCCAGAATTGCTGCGTAGCTCAGATTTCAAAACAAGGTTTTAAATTGATTTCAGCAAAAACTGCAGACCATTATAGCATTTCCAGAGAATGTTATAATAGACCTGAGTCCAATATTAGCCTATAAGTTCAATTACAGCAACTACAGCATTTCAGAAATGCTGTAATAGCTCTTTTTACACAATTTTAGTTCAATTCAGAAACTATAGCATTTCTGAATGCTATTAAAAGTTAATTCCAGGTTTTAGTGTATTTCCATCCAATAATAAGCATCATTTTAAATCCTTTAAACGTTTTAAAAATCAAAATTTAATATTAAAAATGTTCATTAACATATCATTAAACATATTGATTTTTATAAAACTAATTTCTTGTAAATAAATCCAAATTTCAATAATTCCACTTATTTGTTCGAGTGTATAATTTCCTTTCTTCATTTTTCAACAAATAAACTTAACACTTCAGATTTAAATTACCATTTCACAAATTAACAAAATTTCCAAATTTATTTAATTAACTTAAACCTTTAATTAAAACCAAATTCTCCTTCCCTAGTCCAGTTATATTTTAAAGTTACAATTTAAGCATTCATTTATTTAACTACTTAAATTCATAGAAAAAAATAAATAATACTTTAATAAACCACTAAAATTCAAATTTAAATCAAATTATCATATTTACCATTTCCCAAATATAATTAAATTTCCGTTTTATTCATATAACTTAAATATCATTTTTAACCAAAATTCCAAATTCCAAACTTAAGTTATATTTCAATAATCCAATTCAACCATTCATTAATTACATTTTTAACTCATAGAAAATCATGATTTCTTTATTTTAAAACATTTAAAAATCTATTTAAGTTAAATTTGATAAATTTATATTTTTAAAATACTTAAAAATATCCTAAACACTTTGTAAAATAACCATGGGTCTGTATATAGTTTTCTAACCTAGGTCAAGTGATACGGATATGTATCATTTCAATCCGCGGTTTAAAAAGAAAAATTCGGGTTCTATCATTTCAAACCCTCAATCTCAAGTTAAATAAATTAAATAAAAACCGTTCAGGCCTATCATTTCAGCCCATAACGATTTTTCCCTATTCAAACGTCTGTTCGGGTATGTATCATTTCAACCCATAGTGATTTCTAATCTACAGGGATCTTGCAGTGTGATAAACAGATATAAATGAACAGTAACAACATACATATAATAACAGATGATATGACATGAAATTTAACAGGTTTAACATCATATATAATTAATCACAGGCAGTTATACATCATATGATTTTCTACACATTCAATTGTTGTTGTTTCGCAACTGCATAAGTACAAACGTCGTGTGAGTTTTACTCACCTTTATGGCTGGAGATTGCAATCCGAATGACATAATGGATTCCAGAAAGCACGATGACACAAAAATAGGCTCAAGTCGGAAGAGATCCAAGCTTAGAACTTGTGTTACAACCCAAACCAAAACAAAATAAAATTACAATTCAATACAACATTCAATTTGAAATAACTTTGAAATGAAAAGAGATTTAAATGCCAAATCTTTTGCCTTGTTTTCTACAATGTTTTGCACGACCTAGGGGTTTATTTAGGTCAGGTTTGACATGACTTTGGCTTGGGTTTGATCATAGGAATGCATGGCGTAAAGGCTAGAACATGTGGAGGAAGTTACAACATAAGAATATCAAGAGACTAGGCAACATAGTGGAGTTTGGTTCAACTTTTGGCTCGGTCTATGGGTAAAATGGCTCAGCCATCATCAGGTACAGGTCTGGACAGAGGTTTATGTGGTGAGTAGTGGTGGTAGCAAGGTGGTGGTGGCGGCCAGAGGTGGTGGTAGTGATGGAAAATGGAGTGGTAATCAACTAGGCGCTCGGCTATGCATTGTTTTGGTCATTGTTTGCATTTTTGGTGAAGTTTGGCTTCAACGAGGGTTCGGCCATGGTCTAACCTGAAGTGGTGGGTGGTGATGATGCCAAGGAGGAGTGGTATGGGATGGTGGCTAAAACAACCCGCATATTTAACGATTTTGTATTTGAATGTTTTATTTAAATGCAGTGTCGTTAGTCGGATTTTTGGTCCAAAATGTTACTTTCTGCAAACGGTCGAATTGGGACTCGAAACCACTTCCATTGAGTTCAAAATGGCGTTTGCGACCTTTTTGAGTATAAGCTTTGATATGTTTGTAGTAAGTTGAATTTTGCAACTTTTTCTAGTTGGGTTTGGGTTGGGTTCAGCCCACTAACTATCTAATTAACCCTAACTCAGTCCCTCTCCTCTCCGCACTTAATTCATTTCATAAAAACTTAAGCTAAAAATTGAAAATGATGGAAGAGAATGGGAATTAGAAATTCCAAGCTCTAGTTTCCTCTTGCAACTTGAAATCTTGCTCCAAAATCAAAGTGAAGCTATTGGTAAGCCTCCTCTTCATCTTCTCCTACTCTTCTCCTCTTCAATTTCAGAAAGTTTCCTGAACCTAACTTTGGGAAATATGTGTATTATTCTTAGATTGAAGCTTGTAGAGTTGAAGTGAAGAGTAGTTAGTCTCCTTCTTGTGTTTGAGCTTCTTCTTCTTTGTTTTGAGATAAAAGGGTGAGATTTTTATCTCACATCTATGCTTATATATATCTTTGTTTAGGTGTAAGAGTGTGAGTTTTGAACTCATATCTACCTCTCTTGATTTCATTGATGTTGGGTATGAATTCCTAGCACTTGTTCATATGCACTTGCTTTTGGTTTGGATCAATTCTTTAAAGATCCTAACTTTGATGTTTGAGCATGTTTTTGGTAGCGAATTGGAGAGCTAATGGAGCTGGGGTATCTATTGGCTAAGGCTCCTTAGGCCCATTGCTCGACCGGTTGCGTTTTGGAAGAGTTGGAAATTCGATGAGAAAGGGCAGGAACTTCAGAAATTTGCAGTTCGGCCGACCGGGCCCTGTAGTCGGTCGACTGACCTGCTACTCCGAGCAATTTTTCTACTTCTGGCCAGCCGACCGAGCCCTGTAGTCCGGTCGACCACCCTGCTCCTATTTTGCTGTTTTGCCTATTTTTGCTCATTTTGATTGGTTTTCCAAATTTTATCGATTCAAGTTGGTTCTTAGTGGTTGTCATTGCATCTTTGGCTTTGAGAACTTATTTTTGACTTCATTCACGGGTTTTCATAAATAATCCCTCTAAATCGTATTAAAAGTTTCCTTCTCCAATTCTTAAATTCTATTTAAAACGCACATACACAATTTCGCACTTCGAGCGGAGTGGAAGGGAGATTAAATGGTTAGGTAAAACACGGACCATGAATCCGTGCGTTTGCCTATCCGATTAATTCCCAACCTATTCAATTGATCGTTTTAACCTTCGGGTTTGGGTTACCGATGATATGAGGTGAACTTTGTACTGCTTTGAGTGTGAAATTAACTAACGGATAGTAAACCATTTAGTGCGAACGAGTGGTTATAAAACTCACGTTACCACTTTTCAGATTCATTTTTGAGAGTTATGACACATTCCGCCAGTTAGTGGTGTCCAGTACTGGGTCTCCAACCTTCACCACTACGGTTTGTTGCCTTCGGGTATGATGCCTTCGGGCTTGTGCCTTCGGGTTTGTGCCTTCAGGTTTGTGCCTTCGAGTTTGTTGCCCATTATTATCGCTTCCGATGTTGGTCGTTATGAGCCGCATGGGTGATATTGGGATGCTCTTTAGTATCGCTTCCGATGTTGGTCGTTATGAGCTGCATGGGTGATATTGGGTTTGGAGTCTTCGGGCTCATGGATCCTTATTTGTACAGTACTGAGCTCGAGCAATTTTCTGATGTTTCATTCATATGTATATTTCCTGTGTATCGCCCTTCGGTGTTGGTCTTTTTGAGCCGCATGATATGTGGCGATTACCTTGTGGAACTTGTATACCTTATTGGCATTTGTTATTTGCCTTTTTGGCTTGATTTGGGATATTTGTATCCTTTGTTTCTCTATGTTGCCTATGATATGAGGCTTGTTTTGTTATCATATGATTCATCTTTTGTTAGATGATTGTGTTATCTCCTTTAGAGACATTTGCTATACCTTGTAACCTTGCAGGTTTATTGTTGTTCACTTTATCTAACTGATTTGTTTAGTTAGACCGACCTGTGTATCTATACTCGGGTCAGACCGAGATGTTTCAGGTTAGGTGCTTTTGGACTTAGCCTATTTTGCTTCTGCATGGACTATTCAGCTTGTTCCTTTTTGTTAAATCTTTTTGTATAGTCTTTTTTGTTGTAACTCTGATATGTATTCTTTTGATTCGTCTGTATATTGTGGTTTGCTATACCACTTGACATATATTATTTTGTATACTCTGTTATGTATCAATATATGTGTATATGTTGATCTACTGTTCTATGATGTATATTACATTTGAGTTGTTATATTCTGTTCTGATAGATCCTACAACCACCTATGGTTTTGTTTTAAGTATTCATTGGGTATGTCGACCTGCTTGGTATGTCTATTGTCGATATATTCAATAGCTAGTTAGAGAAAGGCTATAGATGGTCGCTCCTATCCAACCTTATTCTCCGTGTTAGTTGACGGCATTACCCTGTAATGTCCTTGGCTAGCGTGGGTATAGAGGTGGGGCGTCACAGCGTGGTATCAGAGCTGAGTTCAGAACAAAATATGATAAACACAGAATAGATGCACATATTATGGTACATCAAAGTATATAAGTGATACCAATCTTTGAACCATCGTGTCTCTCTATTCCTTCTGCCATCAAGGGTTAGATAGAATGTGGGAATACGTCCAGGAATGAATTTAAATTCCGTAGTATTCCATATTGAATTATCTACCTTGTGAATAATCTTGTTCTTATCTTACTTTTAGCGTATGGCTGGAAGAGGCAGGGGACGACGTTCGGATGCTGGGCAATCTAGTGGCTCACATCCGGATGGGGTTTATATGTCTGCCGATCAGTTTTTGGAATTGTTTAGGAGCACTCAGCATCCAGTTCCTCCTCGAGTTTCTCCACCTCGCAAGTCTGCCTTTGCACGTCAGTGCAGTGATTTTTCTCATCTTGGAGGAAAGCCGTTTAAGGGCTCCGAGTCCGTTCTTGAAGTCCAAGCTTGGTTTCGCACGTGCGATTGTATCTTCTCTTGTATGGATCTTTCTGACCGTGATAGAGTTCTAGTAACTTCTAGCTTATTACAAGAGCGTGCTCTTGATTGGTATGAGCTTCTTGTAGCCGAAATTGATGAGTCTACTCTTTCTTGGACTCAGTTTTGGGAGCGATTTGAACTCAAGTTCATTCTTAAATCTGAAAAAGTTTTATTGACCCATCGCTTCCTTGAGTTGAAGCAAGGGAAATCTTCTGTTTCTGAGTATGTTGCATCATTCGAGGCTTTATCTAAGTATGGTCTTGAATTCATTAGCACTTCTTATAAGAAAAATTTGAAGTTTGTCTTTGGTCTTAAGAAATATCTTAAGAAGTCTTTGTTGCTCCAGCTTAAGATTTTTTTTTGAGGAGTTGGTTGATTTTGCGCTTCATCTCGAGACTGTCGAGAAGGAGTGTGATAGTGATGTTGAGTTGAGGTTTCCAAGAACCCCAACAAGAAGCCGTTTCCATTTCAGAAATCCAGGTCTTTTCCTTCTAAGAAGAAGAAGACTGGTAGTTCTAGTTCTCAGCTTCAGTCTGTTGGAACACCTTTCATTCGGAAGTGATTCAATTGTGGTTCTCCTGATCATATTATTCGAGCTTGTCCTAAGCCTCTCTTCTGTCACTATTGTAAGAAGGAAGGTCATCATGTTTCAGCTTGCACTACTGTTCCGGCTGGTATCAAGTCTAGCAGGCTTTATGCTGCCAAGGATTCCGAAGGTCCTTCTCAGCCCAAAGGTATATCTCCATCTATTTTGGAAGGTACTATTCTATTTCATGATCATAGTATACGAGTTCTTTTCGATACGGGTGCTTCACATTCCTTCGTATCGAAGAAGCTCATTGATGATTTATCCTTGGATGTTTCTTGTTTGGTTACTTCTTTAAGGATTGCGAATCCTATTGGGTGATCTGCGACCCTTAGCTTGCTTTGTGATGATATTGAGATTGTTTTATGTGGCTTTTTTTTCGTGCGAATCTGCACGTTATTTCTTGTTTGGGATTTGATATGATTTTGGGAATGGACTGACTAGTGAGATATGATGCCAGGATTAATTGTTCGGAGAGAATTTCGTATCTTCGACATTCGGATTCGCCTACTCAGCTATCTCTTATTCTTCGGGATGTGGATAATTCTGAAATGGCTTTATATTCTCTTGATTCGCGAGATGGTGATGATATATCTCGTATTCCTATTGCTTGTGACTTTTCTGATGTTTTTGAGCCTGTCTCGGGTTTGCCACCTAAGCGGGCAATTGAGTTCCTCATTGATCTCATTCCAGGCGCGCAGCCAGTTAGTCGTCCTCCCACGAGGATGTCTACAAAGGAAAATGAGGAACTCAAGAAGCAGCTTTTAGAGCTTGAGTCTAAGCAGTTGATTCAGTCCAGTTTTTCTCCGTGGGGATCCGCGGTTGTCTTCGTGAAGAAGTCTGATGGAACTCCTAGGCTTTGCATTGACTATTGCAAGCTTAACGAGTTGACCATTAGGAATAGGTATCCATTGCCTAGGATCGTTTATATGTTCGATCTATTGAGTGGTGCTAAGGTCTTTTCTCAGCTTGACCTTGCCACAGGTTTTCATCAGTTACGAGTCGTGGAGGATAGCATAACTCTTACCGCTTTTCGCACTCGGTATGGTTCTTTTGAGTGGCTCGTTATGCCGTTCGGTTTGACAAACGCTTCTGCTTTCGTTGTTGATCTTATGAATCGGGTATTCCGGGAATATCTCGATAAGTTTGTCCTTGTCTTCATTGATGATATCCTTGTTTATTCTAAGTCTGATGCTGAGCATGCTAGTCACTTGAGAATTGTCTTGAGTACTCTCCGTCATCATCAGCTTAGATCCAAATTCTCCAAATGCCATTTTTAGGAGAACAAGGTTAAGTTCTTAGTCCATGTTGTATCTTCCGATGGCATTTCTGTTGATCCCTCAAAGATCGAAGCCATCCAGAATTGGAAGAGGCCTGAGAATGTGCATGAGATTCGTAGTTTCCTTGGATTGGCGGGTTATTACCGTCGGTTCATTTAGGATTTTTCCCGTGTTGTGCTTCCTCTCACCATCTTTACTCGGAAAGGCATTCGTTTTATTTGGTCCGACAAGTGTGAAGCTTCCTTTCAGACATTGAAGGAACTTCTCACTGATGCTCCTATTTTGGTGGTTCCCGAGGGGAATCATGATCTTGTTGTCTACATCGATGCTTGTGGTAGTGGTCTCGGTGCTGTTCTTATGCAGAAGGATCGGGTAGTTGCTTATGCTTCTAGGCAACTGCGTCCGAATGAAGTTCGTTATGCCACTCATGATCTTGAGTTAGCCGCCATTGTCTTCGCCTTGAAGATTTGGCGACACTATTTATTGGGCGAGCGCTTCATTCTCTATACCGATCATAAATCTTTGAAGTATTTGTTCACTCAGAAGGAACTCGATATGAGACAACAGCGTTGGCTTGAGTTTCTTTCTTCATATGACTTTGATATCCAGTATACCCCTGGAAAGGGTAATCGTGTTGCTGATGCGCTTAGTCGCAAACATTCGGCTATTGTTTCTATGATGCTTGCCGAATGGGATATTCTTGAGACTCTAACTTTTTGTGAAATTTGTGATCGAGGTTCATCTTTTGATTCTCCTATTCTATTATCTAGTTTGGTAGCTTGACCTATTTTGTTGGATCGTATTGCCGATGCTCAGCGACGTGATCCTGATTTGTTGCATCTTATTCAGCTTTGTGAGTCTGGATCTTGTGATGAGGCGTTGCGGGATTTCAGCATTGATTCTCGTGGGTGTCTTCGCAAGAAGAACCGTCTTTTTGTGCCTTCTGATTTTGCACTTAGGCATGACATTCTTGATGATTGTCACCGTTCTAAGTATACCATTCATCCTGGTAGTAGTAAGATGTATGCGGATATGCGTCGTCTTTATTATTGGGAAGGTATGAAGCGCGATGTGGCGAGTTATGTGAGTAATTACATAACTTGTCAGCGTTTTAAGGCCGAACATCAGCGTCCTTCGGGTCTTCTTCAGCCTCTAGAGATTCCATTGTGGAAATGGGATCAGATTTCTATGGATTTCATTGACGGCCTACCTCGTTCGAGATCGGGCCATTCTAGCATTTGGGTTATTATTGATCGCCTCACCAAGTCTGCTCATTTTGTCCCTATTAAGTCTAATAGAACTGCTTCACATTTGGCTAAGTTATATGTCAAGGAAATCGTGAGACTTCACGGTGTTCCTAGTTCTATTGTGAGTGATCGTGATCCTTTATTCACGAGTCATTTTTGGAAGAGTCTTCAGCAAGCTTTGGGAACAAAGCTTAATTTTAGCACAGCTTATCATCCGCAGTCTGATGGACAGACCGAATGTGTGAACCGTATCTTGGAAGATCTTCTTCGTATTTGTATTTTTGATTTCGGTGGTAGTTAGGAGGATCATCTACCTCTTGTAGAGTTCTCCTACAATAATAGTTTTTAGTCTAGTATCGGTATGGCTCCTTTCGAAGCCTTATACGGAAGGCCATGTCGATCTCCTTCGTGTTGGTTGGAATCTGGGGAGAAGCTTATTCTTGGTCCAGATTTTGTTCGTGATTCTTCCGAGAAGATTGATCTTATTCGATTGAGAATTAAAGAGGCACAGAGCCGCCAGAAATCCTATGCGGATAGCCGTAGGAAGCCTCTCGAGTTCTCAGTTGGTGATCTTGTCTTTGTTCGTGTTTCTCCTTTGAAAGGGGTTATGCGTTTCAGTACGACTGGGAAATTGGCTCCTCGCTTTATAGGACCATTTTCTATTACTGAACGTATTGGCCCTGTGGCTTATAGAGTTTCACTTCCTGCTCATTTGTCAGGCATTCATGATGTGTTTCACGTCTCTCAACATCGGAAGTGTTTTCGGGAGTCGGATTTTGTTATCGCTTCTCCTGATTTACATGAGCTTGAGGTCTCACCGGACTTATCTATTGTACAGCAGCCTATTCGCGTACTTGACACGGAGGTGCGACACCTTCTGAACAAGGACGTGCCGCTCGTTAAAGTTCAATGGTCCGCTAATACGAATGACTGTACTTGGGAAACCAGAGAGTATATCGAGCGATCTTATTCGGGTTTTCTATCTTTGCTTGGCAACGGTGAGAATATCTTTTCGTCTCAAGCTTATTTCCTTTTCTTTTGAATGTTTTATGTATGTAGTTGTTACAAATATCGTCTCTAGGAATTACTGGGACGCAATTTTGGAGGAGGGAAGATCTTTAACAACCCGCATATTTAACGATTTTATATTTAAATGTTTTATTTAAATACAGTGTCGTTAGTCAGATTTTTGGTCCAAAATGTTACTTTCTGCAAACGGTCGAATTGGGACTCGAAACCACTTCCATTGAGTTCAAACGGCGTTTGCGACCTTTTTGCGTATAAGCTTTGATATGTTTGGAGTAAGTTGAATTTTACAACTTTTTCTAGTTGGGTTTGGGTTGGGTTCAGCCCACTAACTATCTAATTATCCCTAACTCAGTCCCTCTCCTCTCCACACTTAATTCATTTCATAAAAACTTAAGCTAAAAACTGAAAATGGGGGAAGAGAATGGGAATTAGAAATTCCAAGCCCTAGTTTCCTCTTGCAACTTGAAATCTTGCTCCAAAATCAAAGTGAAGCTATTGGTAAGCCTCCTCTTCATCTTATCCAACTCTTCTCCTCTTCAATTTCAGAAAGTTTCCTAAACCTAACTTTGGGGAATATGTGTTTTATTCTTAGATTGAAGCTTGTAAAGTTGAAGTGAAGAGTAGTTAGTCTCCTTCTTGTGTTTGAGCTTCTTCTTCTTTGTTTTGAGATAAAAGGGTGAGATTTTTATCTCACATCTATGCTTATATATATATCTTTGTTTGGGTGTAAGAGGGTGAGTTTTGAACTCACATCTACCTCTCTTGATTTCATTGATGTTGGGTATGAATTCCTAGCACTTGTTCATATGCACTTGCTTTTGGTTTGGATTGAATTGGTTAATATCCAAATTTTTAGTGTTTGGGTTCAATTCTTTAAAGATCCTAACTTTGATGTTTGAGCATGTTTTTGGTGGCGAATCGGAGAGCTAACGGAGCTGGGGTATCTATTGGCTAAGGCTCCTTAGGCCCATTGCTCGACCGGTTGCGTTTTGGAAGAGTTGGCAATTCGATGAGAAAGGGCAGGAACTGCAGAAATTTGCAGTTCGGCCGACCGAGCCCTGTAGCCGGTTGACCGACTGCTACTTCGAGCAATTTTTCTGCTTCTGGCCAGCCGACCGAGCCCCGTAGTCCGGTCGACCGACCTGCTCTTGTTTTGCTGTTTTGCCTATTTTTGCTCATTTTGATTGGTTTTCCAAATTTTATCGATTCAAGTTGGTTCTTAGTGGTTGTCATTGCATCTTTGGCTTTGATAACTTATTTTTGACTTCATTCACGGGTTTTCATAAATAATCCCTCTAAATCGTCTTAAAAGTTTCCTTCTCCAATTCTTAAATTCTATTTAAAACGCACATACACAATTTCGCACTTCGAGCGGAGTGGAAGGGAGATTAAATGGTTAGGTAAAAAACGAACCATGAATCCATGCGTTTGCCTATCCGATTAATTCCCAACCTATTCAATTGATCGTATTAACTTTCGGGTTTGGTTTACCGATGATATGAGGTGAACTTTGTACTGCTTTGAGTGTGAAATTAACTAACGGATAGTAAACCGTTTAGTGCGAACGAGTGGTTATGGAACTCACGTTACCACTTTTCGGATTCCTTTTTGAGAGTTATGACACATTCCGTCAGTTAGTGGTGTCCAGTACTGGGTCTTCGACCTTCACCACTACGGTTTTTTGCCTTCGGGTATGATGCCTTCGGGTTTGTGCCTTCGGTTTTGTGCCTTCGAGTTTGTTGCCCTTTAGTATCGCTTCCGATGTTGGTCGTTATGAGCCGCATGGGTGATATTGGGGTGCCCTTTAGTATCGCTTCCGATGTTGGTCGTTATGAGCCGCATGGGTGATATTGGGTTTGGAGTCTTCGGGCTCATGGATCCTTGTTTGTACAGTACTGAGCTCGAGCAATTTTCTGATGTTTCATTCATATGTATATTTCCTTGGTATCTCCCTTCTGTGTTGGTCATTTTGAGCCGCATGATATGTAGCGATTACCTTGTGGAACTTGTATACCTTATTGGCATTTGTTATTTGCCTTTTTGGCTTGATTTGGGATATTTGTATCCTTTGTTTCTCTATGTTGCCTATGATATGAGGCTTGTTTTGTTATCATATGATTCATCTTTTGTTAGATGATTGTGTTATCTCCTTTAGAGACATTTGCTATACCTTGTAACCTTGTAGGTTTATTGTTGTTCACTTTATCTAACTGATTTGTTTAGCTAGACTGACCCGTGTATCTATACTCGGGTCAGACCGAGATGTTTCAGGTTAGGTGCTTTTGGACTTAGCCTATTTTGCTTCCGCATGGACTATTCAGCTTATTCCTTTTTGTTAAAGCTTTTTATGTAGTCCTTTTTGTTGTAACTCCGATATGTATTCTTTTGATTCGTCTGTATATTGTGGTTTGCTATACCACTTGACATATATTATTTTGTATACTCTGTTATGTATCAATATATGTGTATATGATGATCTACTGTTCTGTGATGTATATTACATTTGAGTTGTTATACTCTGTTCTGATAGATCCTACAACCACCTATGGTTTTGTTTTAAGTATTCATTGGGTATGTCGACCTGCTTGGTATGTCTATTGTCGATATATTCAATAGATAGTTATAGCAACGCTATAGATGGTCGCTCCTATCCAGCCTTATTCTCCGTGTTAGTTGACGGCATTACCCTGTAATCTCATTGGCTAGCATGGGTATTGAGGTGGGGCGTCACAGCGGCCGTGGCTATGGTGAGGAGGCCATGCAAATAGAAGAGAGAAACAAGACAAAAATATGGAAAAAAATGGAAGAAAAGTGCAAAAAGAGGAGGACATTACCAAGGAAGTTTGAAGAAGCCATGAGAATAAGAAGTGCTAAGTAGTTTTTCATGTGAAAAGTAAAATAACACACGGCCAAAAATGAAGAAGTGGACAGCAAAATGAATTAAAGTGAAGGTTATGGCATTTGAAAAGTTTTGAAGGTGAAAGGACTTATGTTTTGCACTTTTTTAAAACCTTTGGTATTTCCTTTTCTCTTTGATTTTATAAAAACAAAATAACTCAGAAATATACTTTACAAACCTAAACCAAGTAAAAATATAACAAAATTGATATTATTTTTAAAGAAAATATAAAAAGAATGAAAGAAATTACTTAAAAATACAAAATAGTGTCCTGAAATTACAAATAAATCACTACTAGTCTTGGAAAATTATCCACTTCATTTTAAAAATATTATGAAGTGAAAATTTTAAATAAAATAATTTATTTATCATTTTCAAAATAAAATAAATAATTAAATTGGAGAAAAATAGAAAAAGGAAAAAGAAATTGTTTAAAAATAGCAAACATGACACAAAAATTACAAGAAATTTGCCAACGGCTTTGGAAAATTATTTACTTCATTTTAAAAATATTATAAGACAAAAATATACATACAATAACATATTAACATATATTAAAATAAAATATGACAAGGAAAATATAATTTTATAATTTAAAATAACCAAAATTGCTAAATAACTCAAATTGTACTCAATATTGAAATATACATAACTTTCACAATTTAAATCCGTTTCCAACGAAACGAAAAGCAGTATTCATGTTATTAAATCTATTTTCATAATAAAAGATAAAATTTAAGAATTTAAATATTTAAATTTGAAATTTAAAAGTCAAAGTTTGACTAATTTGACCAAAAATCCACTTTTCAGTAAAATATTCAATTTATACAAGTTTGAAACTATAATTCACATAAAAAAATCAACATTTATATTTAAAATAACATAACTTATTCATTTTAATATATAAAATAAAATTTTTAAATCAAGATTTCAAACAAAATAATCAAAATAAACAATTAAAATAAATCACAAAAATTCAGGGTTGTTACACTCTCCCCCACTCAAAACTTTTCGTCCCCGAAAAGGAATGAGGTACGGGAAAGCACAGCAAAAGATATAGTGAAATAAGATTAAGATAAGATGACAAGAAGATTGAAATTATACCTGATAATTGTTGTTATAGGTGAGTTTGACAAGGTGGAGATGATCAAATCAAGAACACAAGCACGAAAAGTCCTTTAGAATCCGATTCACCCTTTTCCGTTTGACCGTCGGTCTGTGGATGGTATGTAGTGCTCAGATCCAGATGTGTACCAAAGATTTTCAAAGATTATAGAAAGATTTCTAAACAGACTGGTATAAGCAATAGCCTCCCCATTCTATAGCAAGATAAGGAAAATAAGGACAACTAAAAGATAGTTTGAAAAACAAAATAAGATAATAAATTTGAAACCACGATGCTTTGAAATCATAATACTTCAGAGATGTTATTTTTTGGAAATCATACTACTAAAATTCATAACACTTTTAAAATAATCTTCATTTAGACCATTTAAATTCAATGTCAAATAATATTCATTTCAAAGTTGTAACATTTCTAAGTTCATTTATTCAATTATAAAGTTTCCAAAACATTGTATTTTCAAAAACATCAGTACTTTTAAAGTACTACGGTAGATATATTAGTATTTCAACAAGTTCAATTTCAGAAATATTCATTTGGATATCATTTACTTATGATTTATTAAAACAAACTTTTATGAATGGAATTTCCAAATCAAACTATACTTCATTTATTAAGTCAAAAGTTCACTATTTTATATAACTCTTAATTTAACAAATAACCTAACACTTTATTTAAAATACTCATTTCATAAATAAGATATTCCTTCAATAAGTTACACTTAAAAATTCCATTTGAAAACCAAATTCTCAATTATCAAATTTTAGTGATATTAAAAATACATCTTAACTATTTAAATCATAATTATTCATTTTACAAGACATATCTATTACATAAATAAAATATTTATCATAGCAAATATAACAATCAAATTTCTTTACACATTTATTCATTTGGAAATCAATTAAACTATGATTCCAAGTTAAATAAACTTTATTACAAATTATCCCATTCAAATATATTTTATTTTATCTATTCAAAGATACATTATTTATTATACAAACATTCTCATTTCAGGAAATAACTTTTATTAAAATTCCTAGGTTAGACTTTAGGTTCCATATTAAATCAAATTTCATTATTAAGTTATTTAAATAAAACTCTTTAAATTCCTTTTTGTTTATTTACCTCTATTAATCTTTTATGACTAAAATTTAAGTGTATAACATTTATTGTAACCACTCAAATTTTATTTATAAAATCTTTTTATATTGTATATTATCCGATTATATATTCAACTTTTGAAAATTAAGGTAAGTTATATTTGAATGAAATTGTGTGTTATACAAATAAAACTTTCAAATTCAATTATCCCAAGTTTGAATCATTTATCCAAATTTTTGATTTTCTTTTTATAATTGAAATTATTCTTCAAGATAGAATTTAAGAATTTAATTTCCGATTCCATTCAAACAATTTAGAGATAAGTAATAATATATACATAATATGTCAAATCAAATTTCAATCATATATCTATATATATTAAAATCAAGTCATATTTTAGAAATTAAAATCAATTAAATTCCCCAAAACAAAGCTGTAGCAAGACTACATAATAGTCTCTTAACTTCGAAACTCGAAAATGAACGTCGATGATGCTGCAATCATCACCGTAGTTATTTTCCAACAACAAAGAGAAGAGCACTAATTTTAAACATAAAAATTCTTTGGAAACAAATTTCTATTTGCAAATACTTTAAATAATATATCCTTTTAAAACTTTAAACACAAGGTTTGAAACCATCGAAAATTAAATTATCAAATTTCTTGTTCTAAATTCATTTCAGTTCCCAAATCAATTTATAAACAACTATTTATAAATTCATTTGTAGAACAATAAATGATAAATCATGTATTATCACTTCAAATAATCAATTTAAATCAGTCTATTAAGTTCCATAAATTTACTTATATATCAAAATTTATTTCATTAACCAAATTTTAAAATAATATTGTGTCGGTTTGTTCTATCAACGTGTTTTGGAAATCTTATCGATAGCATTAATCAGACGAATCGATCAGAAACCCAATTCAACATTAACAACTCAAACAACACAATATTTAAAAAAATTAATTTTAAATATTAGTTCACAAATACACTATACAGGAACAGATTTTTCAAAGAAGGATAGAGATTCAATTTTTTGATTAACTCAAATCAAATGAAATTCTGATTTAAAAAAAAGTTGGAAACAAGGATGACATGATTAAATAACAGAATAGGAAGATGGGTACGCTTATATAAATTGCGGGCAACCTTAACCAGGTCAACCGTGACTTAAAGAATATGATCGATGTGGATTTTCTAGGGTAAATCTACATTCGACCTCAGGAGATAGAGTTTAGGATAATAAGAGATACTAGCATCTAAACCGAGGATATAAAATCTTTGGTGAATCAATGATGTTGTAAAGGAGGTTCACCCCTTTACAAATCAATTTGAGATTGGCGAGACCGCCAACTTGTTATAATGATCCTTTTGAAGTGGATTTATGGGATACTCCAAAATCAAAAGAAGATGAATAGTGAGGAACATAAATGGATTTTGGAACCGCAGGGAACGTTCCAAAATTCAAAGGAAACCGTATTGAAGAGGAAGGAATTCAAGCTCGAACAAAAGTGATTCTGAAATTAAATCTACTATATATACAGAGTTTGCCTAAAACCAGAGCTCTGATACCAACTATAACGACCCGGTATTTTCAACCATTCGCATCCATTATAAGTGTATAGGTAGACACTCATGCCGGAATTGAATTGCTCAAAATACCGCGTTGTAAATAAAAATTTGGCAAATCTCAGAATATACAGTAAATAATAATCACAGATCATAAACACAGAGTATTTAATAATGCAGCGGAAGTAAAAGAGATAGTAGTTCATGAAGCTACTATATAAATATATTAGAGTTAAACAAGATACAACAGAAGAAATAAAGTACAACAGAAGTTTCAATATGATAACCTAGTACAAGCTGAACAGAACAACCGAACTGAAATAGATAAGACTACATAAGCAGATAATCTCCAGAAAGTGGAATCCAAATCTGTGAATACTCAGGCAGATCCGAGCGTAAATAAAAATACAAACACTCGAGTCAGGACATACATACTTATACAATGTAAACCAACTCAAGTGAACTGTAGTAAAAGTACATATAACTAAGAAGATGCTTGGGACTGCCCATCCTCTAAGGATCCGTTAAACTATTTATTACGTAGTAATATACGCTATATACAGTAGTGTCTAATCAGTAAAGTATAATCATATAGAAAATAGCGTTAAGGGGATGGTGAACCTTAACGTGGTCGGATCTGTAAACCAAAATCCTAGTGGGCTCGATATAAGGAACATATGACAAGGCACGTGAGGCAATGCCAGGGTGGATACACCGTTTGCACTCCCGGACTGGTGGTGATGGCAAGCCAGCAGCTTCCGCCCACCTTGAAAAATACCCCGAATCAAAGTGGAACCACCATATCGAATCATAAAAGTAATAGAATGGTTTCCGAAGAAGCATGCTCGATGAAAGGGTGCGACCCTTTATGTAGCCCGGTATAGCTTCTGTTTTAGTCATAATTAGGCCATCCACCAACGTTCTCTTACTTCATTCCAGTAGCGTTCGCCAACCAACCTACTTCGTTCTGGAATCTCCACCGCATACACATTTGTTAAAGTGGTTTTCGGTATTGGTCGGCTATAAGACAATATCCGATCCCGGTCTCTTTAACAACCAATCGTTATTATAACCCATGGTTATAACTTTAAAACATTATTTTTATACTTCAAAATAAAATATCATTTCAATCCAAATCTTTATCAAAATAAAGATTAAATCATTTTTAAACCATTTCAATATATCAACATACCATATCTTTCAAATTCAAATATTTATCAAAATAAATATCAGGTCATTTCAAATCATTTTTAATACATAAATATCATATCTTTCAAACTTCATTTTCAAATCATTTTAATTTCAAAATATCATAACTTTCAAAACTTTATTTCAAATCATTTAATATATATCAAAATATCATCTCTTTCAAAAACTTCATTTCAAATCATTTCAATATATCATATCTTAAACATCTTTAAATTCAAAGATAACATTCATTTATTATCATCTCAAATCACCTTTTAAATAATTTATATTCCATCGATTTAATTCAATTAAAATCGTTTTAAAAGTGTAATTATTATACTTTCAAATCAAGTATTCAATTTCCAAAGTTTCAAATCATTCTGGGCTCATTTACTAAGTTATACTTGAAAACATTTTAATTCAGCAAAGACAGCACTTAAAAACGGCTGTTAAAACTCAGTTTTAGTTAAATTTTAGTTTAAAACAGCAAAGACAGCCTTTCCAGAAATGTTGCGTTAGCTCAGATTTCAAAACAAGGTTTTAAATTTATTTCAGCAAAAACTGCAGACCACTATAGCATTTCCAAAGAATGTTATAATAGACCTGAGTCCAATATTAGCCTATAAGTTCAATTACAGCAACTACAACATTTCAGAAATGCTGTAATAGCTCTTTTTACACAATTTTAGTTCAATTCAGAAACTATAGCATTTCTGAATGTTATTAAAAGTTAATTCCAGGTTTTAGTGTATTTCCAGCCAATAATAAACATCATTTTAAATCCTTTAAATGTTTTAAAAATCAAAATTTAATATTAAAAATGTTCATTAACATATCATTAAACATATTGATTTTTATGAAACTAATTTCTTATAAATAAATCCAAATTTCAATAATTCCACTTATTTGTTCAAGTGTATAATTTCCTTTCTTCACTTTTCAACAAATAAACTTAACACTTCAGATTTAAATTACCATTTCACAAATTAACTAAATTTCCAAATTTATTTAATTAACTTAAACCTTTAATTAAAACCAAATTCTCCTTCCCTAGTCTAGTTATATTTTAAAGTTACAATTTAAGCATTCATTTATTTAACCACTTAAATTCATAGAAAAAATCAATAATACTTTAATGAATCCCTAAAATTCAAATTTAAATCAAATTATCATATTTACTATTTCCCAAATATAATTAAGTTTCTATTTTATTCATATAACTTAAATATCATTTTTAACCAAAATTCCAAATTCCAAACTTAAGTTATATTTCAATAATCCAATTCAACCATTCATTAATTACAATTTTAACTCATAGAAAAATCATGATTTCTTTATTTTAAAACATTTAAAAATCTATTTAAATTAAATTTCATAAATTTAGATTTTTAAAATACTTAAAAATATCCTAAACACTTCGTAAAACAACCACGGGTCTGTATATAGTTTTCTAACCTAGGTCAAGTGATACGGATATGTATCATTTCAATCCGCAGTTTAAAAAGAAAAATCCAGGTTCTATCATTTCAAACCCGCAATCTCAAGTTAAATAAATTAAATAAAAACCGTTCAGGCCTATCATTTCAGCCCATAACGATTTTTCACTATTCTAATGTCCGTTCGGGTATACCAACAGGGTTGGCGTAGTTGGTTGATGGTTCGGACTGCGTGATCGAAGGTCACGAGTTCAAGCCTCGAAACTGACAACCCTGTAACAAGTACCCGAAGTATGAGTTTGGCAGACACATACTTCCCTAGAGTTTACAAGCGAAGCTTGGTTCTCTAGGTAATTCAAAAAAAAATGTCCGTTCGGGTTTGTATCATTTCAACCCATAGTGATTTCTAATCTACAGGGATCTTGCAGTGTGATAAACAGATATAAATGAACAATAACAACATATATATAATAACAGATGATATGACATGAAATTTAACAGGTTTAGCATCATATATAATTAATCACAGGCAGTTATACATCATATGATTTTCTACACATTCAATTGTTGTTGTTTCACAACTGCATAAGTATAAACGTCGTGTGAGTTTTACTCACCTTTATGGCTGGAGATTGCAATCCAAATGACATAACGGATTCCAGAAGGCACGGTGACACAAAAATAGGCTCAAGTGGGAAGAGATCCAAGCTTAGAACTTGTGTTACAACCCAAACCAAAACAAAATAAAATTACAATTCTATACAACATTCAATTTGAAATAACTTTGAAATGAAAAGGGATTTGAATGTCAAATCTTTTGCCTTGTTTTCTACAATGCTTTGCATGGCCTAGGGGTTTATTTACGTCAGGTTTGACATGACTTTGGCTCGGGTTTGATCATAGGAATGCATGGCATAAAGGCTAGAACATGTGGAGGAAGTTACAACATAAGAATATCAAGAGACTAGGCAACATAGTGGAGTTTGGTTCAATTTTTGGCTCGGTCTATGGGTCAAATGGCTCGGCCATCATCAGGTACAGGTCTAGACAGAGGTTTAGGTTGTGATTAGTGGTGGTAGAAAGGTAGTGGTGGCGGCCAAAGGTGGTGGTGGTGATGGAAAATGGAGAGGTGATCAACTAGGTGCTCGGCAATGCATTGTTTTGGACATTGTTTGCATTTTTGGAGAAGTTTGGCTTCAAGGAGGGTTCGGCCAAGGTCTAATCTGAAGTGGTGGGTGGTGATGATGCCAAGGAGGAGTCTTATGGGATGGTGGCCATGGCTATGGTGAGGAGGCCATGCAAATAGAAGAGAGAAACAATACAAAAGTATGGAATAAAAATGGAAGAAAAGTGCAAAAAGAGGAGGACATTACCAAGGATGTTTGAAGAAGCCATGAGAATGAAAAGTGCTGAGTTGTTTTTCATGTGAAAAGTAAAATATTACATGGCCAAAACTGAAGAAGTGGACAGAAAAATGAATTAAAGTGAAGGTTATGGCATTTGAAAAGTTTTGAAGGTGAAAGGACTTATGTTTTGCACTTTTTTAAAACCTTTGGTATTTCCTTTTCTCTTTGATTTTATAAAAACAAAATAACTCAGAAATATACTTTACAAACCTAAACAAAGTAAAAATATAAGAAAATAGATAACTAATTTCAAATAAAATATAAAATAATGAAAGAAATTACTTAAAAATACAAAACAATGTCCAGAAATTACAAATAAATCACTACTAGTCTTGGAAAAATATCCACTTCATTTTAAAAATATTATGAAGTGAAAATTTGAAGTAAAATAATTTATTTATAATTTTCATAATAAAATAAATAATTAAATTGGATAAAAACATAAAAAGGAAAAAGAAATTGTTTAAAAATAACAAACATGACATAAAAATTACAAGAAATTTACCAATGGCTTTGGAAAATTATTTACTTCATTTTAAAAATATTATAAGATAAAAATATACATACAATAACATATTAACACATATTAAAATAAAATATGACAAGGAATATATAATTTTTATAATTTAAAATAACCAAAATTGCCAAATAACTCAAATTGTACTCAATATTGAAATATACATAACTTTCACAATTTAAATCCGTTTCCAACGAAACGAAAAGCAGTATTTATGTTATTAAATCTATTTTCATAATAAAAGATAAAATTTAAGAATTTATTTTTTAATTTTGAAATTTAAAAGTCAAAGTTTGACTAATTTGACCAGAAATCCACTTTTCAGTAAAATATTCAATTTATACAAGTTTGAAACTATAATTCACATAAAAAAATAAACAATTATATTTAAAATAACATAACTTATTCATATTAATGAACAAAATAAAATTTTTAAATCAAAATTTCAAATAAAATAATCAAAATAAACAATTAAAATAAATCACAAAAATTCAGGGTTGTTACAGTTGCATTAGTTCATGCATATATAAAAAAAAACCTTTCAAAGATCCAAAACAAAAAAAAATTGTAAATATTCCTTTTAATTTTCTTTGAAATTTTTAAATCATTTCCCTTTGAAATTTCAAAAAACTAAAAAAAATTAGAAAAACAAAAATCCAAAAAAATATATAAAATCTTTTCAAAAAATTGAAAAATCAAAAACAAAACAAAATTATTCCATTTTGAAAAATAAATTATATCTGTATATATTTTTCCTTTGTAAAAAAACCAAAAACATTCTTGAAAATGTCTGAATTTCCATATTCACTTTAATTTTACAATAGTTGTGAAAATCAATATAACCATATGATTTCACTCCGAATTTGTATGGATATTTTAACGACAACTATTCTTTAAACAATTCGAATTTTGAACAACAAAATTTTCAAAATGATGAACAACCTTCAACTCTTGAAAATAGCATTCCGTCTTTACTTGAAATCTCTATACAACCAAATCAAATGGTAAATGATTTGTGTAATTCTTATTTGTGTTATAACTCAAGTCAAAATTTTCAAAGTAATCAAGATTTGAATTCACTCCAAAATGCAAACGATTTTGAGTATAACCCATGCCAATTCAATTTTGAACTCCAAAATGAGTTTAAAAATCAAAATGAAAATGTGATCCACTTTTCAAATGAATTTGGCAATGGGAATAATCTTAACCACGTTACGAGTGAAATTTTTTGTTCTCAACAAATCCAAATCCAAAATTCTCAAGTCAATAACTATAAATTTAATTTTGTTGAGCATGTTGAGCAAATAACGAAATTTACGATGATCACACAGATTCGTTGTTTGAAACTTATATGAAACAACGTGAAAAAAAATGAAATCCCAATGTGTGACGAGTCAAGTGATAATCCATCTTTTACCCAAAGTTAAGATTTCAAATAACAACTTTTCAAAGTGGAAACGAAAATCTTAACGAATGAAAATTTGGTAATTGACTTGGATTTCAATTCTTTTGAGGTTAAGAGACTCGATTTCGATCTTCCTTTTCTAATTTCGAAAATATGAAAACAACAACTTTGCACTTTGAAAATGATATAAGCAATGAAGTTGTTAATAATCCAATAAAGGAAGACGAATTTAATGAACTCGGTTTCTTTGGACTTTTTGAAAACGAGTTGTCGAATTTTGAAGGGAAATCACCATTTTGATTTTGAAATCAATAATTCTGAAGAATTTTTCAATAAAGAGCTTGGATTTCAATTTGGTGAAAATAAACTTGAAGTTCAACCAATTATTTTATCGACCCCGAAAATTATCGAAAAGGAAACAACCCGTACGATTTTTAATATAAAAACATTCATTTTTCCAAATCAACGTTCTACTTCGAAATCCTTTACGATTTGCTTTTTTGAGCTTAAGTTGTGTCTTGCATACTTGACGAGACAAATGAATCAGCCTTTGGAAGACCGTTTCATTTACTTTTTGACGATATACTTTCTGATCTCGTGTACATACCGTTAATTTTCATTTAAATAAAGGTCATGTTTTTGTTTTTATTTTTCTCCTTCCACTTGGATTGACTGTGGGGACATGGTCAAAATAAAGTATGGGGGAAGAATCATCTTCATTTTTAATTTTTCATGGTTTATTTTTTCTTTTCCTTTTTAAAAACACAAAAAAAAATCCCAAAAACAATTTTTCTTTTGATTTATTTTTAAAGAAACACTATAGGATAAATATATGGTTTTGGTTTATTAAATTGAAAGTTTTGAAAATTTATTTGTCTTTAATGACGTTTGATTACAAATAACAATGGTTTAACTTGTATATAGGAAGATTCATACATGTTAATTATGAAATACATCCTAATTGAAAATCTTTGTTTTAAAAAGTGGTTGATTTAAAGTAAAGGATATAACATTTTTTTTGTTTCCTAAGTTAAATGGTGCTAAGATGGTTTTGAAAAACTCTCGCAACCAAAAAAAAAACATTTGTATATATGTAAATCTTTTCTATTAACACCTATGGTCGACAGGTGTCCACATTTGTGTGTGCACTCCCCATGCTCTATACCTTTCTCACGTAAGCCGGAAAGGCAGTGCACAAACGGTATATCTAGCCTCAGTTTATCTGAGCTAGGTGTATATATATAAATTCTTTTTAATAACGCCTATAGTCAATAGGTGTTCACACTTGTGTGTTCACTCGCAATGCTCTGTATTCCCCTCACATAATCCCGAAAGGCAGTGTATGTGTAATATATCTGGCCTTAGTTTATTTGAGTTAGGCATAAGTAAATATTGTTAATATAAATAAAATTTTCAAATAAAAAATTAGAGAGAGTAAGAAAATGAAATCCAAGCACTATTTTAACTTATTTGATTTGACTTGTTATTGAAAAGAAAAGAAAATACCACTTTGATAATCAACTAAGGATCCATTTCATAATTTCACTGTGTTATCACCAAAATAACGAGTTAAACTATAGTCTATTTGTTATGATAACTTTGTTTTTATTGAAAATTTTAATGATTAAATGATTAAAATATTTCAAGATAATAACCAAAACTTATATTTAACTTGTTCGTGTCAATTTAAAAACAAATCCTTCATTTGTAAATATTTTCAAAAACTCGCATTCATCTCATTGTAAGTAAATCTTACATTTTGTAAATATTTTCATCCTGCGTTTGGATTTTGTGGGTAGTATCCGCTGAAAACCCTGATGAGAGAACACTCGTCCTATTGGGGACACCCAGAGGTTTAACGGCTTGTTGCATACGCTTAATGCAATTGTGCTCCATACGAAAACGGATTTATCTTAGTTTTTCTTTATTCGAGGAAAAATAAAAAGATAAGTGTGGGGGTATTTGATGTTGATAAAAATAAAGAAGAGAATAGAGAATGAAACTCAGATTATTTTCATTCATTTATTACTTCGGCCTGCTTACATATATATAGTATGACTTACAGGTAAACTGGGTCGAACATGCTAGGTCGAACAATTACAATACGAAAAAAATAAGAAAATAGAAACCAAGTAAACAAGTATACAGTTATATGTACATTATTTACAACCCATATGTATATCCTTCTGATAACAGATGTGCATGTAAATGTGCAATTTTTTGCCACTATGTTTATTGTATTTAAATTAAATAAATGATCATATTGGGTATTTTAACTTGTTTAAACCAAAATTAAAATTATTTGAAATTGTCATATGTTCATCTTCATCCAAGGGTAAAATGGTCATTTTTGTGCATTTATTAAATTGTGAAAATTTACTTGGAATTTTCTATGTTGTTTTGTAGGAAATTTGGTGAATTTTACAAGTGGTTTTATGATGAAATATGCATGCACAAAAAAGATACAAAAGAATGAAGATGGAAATAATTCAAAGTGAAGAACATGGAGGGCCCCACCCACTTACCTTGCTTTTCAATTAGAGGCTATTGCACATGCTTATGGAGTTTATGGTTTCATGTATACTTAAATGATGATTAGTAAAAGCTAATGGCCTCCACACTTTCTCAAGGGTATTTTGGGCATTCCCAAAAAATATGAATTAGGGTTTAACACATGTATATATACCCCTTATATTTCATGTAACCCTCTTCTTCCTTAGTCTCTCTTTTAGGCCCTCTTCACTTAGTCTCTCTTAGTTTTAGTTTAGGCTCAAAAATAAATCAAGCTCTCTTCTTTCTTTTCATGGCTACTTAGCCATTTGTTTTTATTTTCATGTAACTTTCATTTTCTTATGCAATTTAATTACTTGTTCATTTTACTTTCCTTGTTCGTTTACTTTAATGTTGGTAGTGTAAATTTACATTCATGCGAAGTAGATTATTTTTAATTCTTGTTAACTAGCTTCTCTTTTCCATTAGCTTTTATTTTCCTTTCTTTTTGCTTTCATGTTGCTAGCTACATTTGTTAATCAAATGACAAATATGAGAGGCTAAACCCTTTCAATTTAGAGGTAATGAAGCTCTCTAATTATGTAGCTTTAATATTTGTTAATTCATGCTCTCTTTTTGTGCTTAATGATGACCAATGAAGTGTTTTATTTGAGTTTTTGCGTTGAATTTGATAGCCTATATTGTTGACACCTAATAGGTTATGCTTAAACAATCACTAACACAAATGCCTCTTCATCAAAATATGATTATGGCATAAGAAAGTGATTTGAAATTCAAATTTGATGGTCTATATTTCTAATCAATAGTTAATAGGCCATACTTAAAATAAAGTTCATTTTCATTATCAAGTTTCATGAAAGTTAGTAAGTGGTTTAAGGGGTGTGTTATAGTTTGATGGCTTATGTTCGCTAATCAATAGCATAAATATGCCATATTTATGATAAGCGCAACAGTTAAAGCATTAATGACCATAAAAGAGAGATCATGATTTCATAAGTGTTGAACTACATGATCTATAGAGTGGATTTATTCTCTAAATTGTCACTTAACTCTTATATTTGCTTCTCTTTTCTTTTAGTTAGTTAGTTAATTCTCTAATTCTCTAGCTTAACTTTCCATCGACTTTGGTTTAATTTGATTGAAATAGAAATTTAAAATCATCAATTCCCTATGGATCGACCTGTATTTGCCACGTGCTACAAGTGTACGCCGTGCGCTTGCGGTTATTTTTATTATAAAATTCGTTTGGCTATTTTCTAGTTGAGAGAACTTTAGTCGACGCGAACACACATTTCAACTTAAAAAACGATCGGGCACGATCGTTTTTTACAATGGATGGGCTATGATCCTTCTCCAATATGGATCAGCTATTATCCATCTCCATTATGGATCGGCTATGATCCATATTTAAAGTGGATTGGCCATGATCCATCCCAAATATGGATTGGATATGGAACATCTTTAGTGTGGATTGGCATGAATCGATATGGATACGGATTTCCTGGATTAATAGTACAAACCAATGATGATCGATCAATAACTCAAAATCTAGAAGCTAGCTATGCATGAATCTTTGGCAATACTGAGATATTACATGGTAGGGCGCACAATATTGATTTCATGTGAAAACGAGCAAGAAAAGAAATCAACGCTAATCGTTATTTTGATGGAAGTAGGTCCCATGATTATAGGGTGATCTCGTCTGGATCTGGAAAATTCACAGTTGAAATTTCAGGAACATATTTTTCCATCTTCCTTTATAATATAAGGTTTAGGGTTCATTTGAAGGATTTTTTTTTAGTTGGCTCTTATTCTTTACAATCTTCTCTTCCTCCATTACTTTTCTAAGGCATAAACCAACCATACTTGTAATTTTATAGTATAAATAAAAGACTATTGGAGTGGATGTAAATCAGAGTTTACCGAACCACTATAAAACTTGCGTACTCATTTACTTTTTAGCAACTTATTCCATAATATGTGTTCTTATCTCTATTTAGATATTGTTATTGGATATTGTTGCTTTCACATTAATTCCAATGTTGTTGGTCATTTTTGACCCTAACATTTTGGTGCTTTCACTAAGAAAGCTAGCCCCTACGGATTTGGAATTTGGTTCTAGAGTTTGGAATAAATCTAGAGCTTAGATTTAAAGCAATGGTGATATAGTCAACATGGAGCTTGTTACCGAAAAAGAGCTACCATGGAGAGAGTCACAAGGCTTCCTCGAAAGCTGGAGCAAATCTAGCAACTATCTACACTACTAGGGATGAAATGGAAACAAAGATGAATGCTATGTAGGAAAGGATGCTGAAAAGATAAGAGGAGATGATGTAGAATTAACTTCGATAGATTGGATAAGCTAGAGTGAAATACCAAGGGAATAGAGTAGCAGGAAATAGTGGAAACTTGGATCAAGCAGTTGGTGTGGTGGGATAAGCTGAAAATCAGAACGGGACCGTAGCGATGGAGCTATTAGACGAAGGAATTGAATAGAGCAGCCTGACACAGTCCTTGACCATTTTAGAGGGATCAGCTCCGATTCCTCAAGGCTTGGAGGCATGCTCCCGGGTCTGTTGATTGCGATGCTAAAGGACCTACGACTGATTCCATGGAGCTTGGTGCAAATCGAAATTTTGATGCATGTCCTGAGAAGTACATTCTGGAATTCTCTCGCATATTCTGGAGGGGAGCAGTTTAGAACTGATGATAGGAGATTGCCGTTGGATGACAAAGACAGGTTTGCAGGGATGATCAGGCGAGCTATGTATGGAGGATCAGTCAATAGGGGTTTTGGAAGATGTAAATAGAAGTCCATTTTCTTCTAATATCTGGAATGCTAGGAATCCACCAGAGTTAAAACTACCAACACTGGAAGTCTATGATGGAATGTCAGATCCAACTATGCATATGATGAGATTTATACGGTACATCGAAATACTAAAGGCATCAGAGGAAGTCATGAAACGATGCTTTCCATTGAATCTAACGGATATAGCTGCATGGTGGTTCAGCCAGTTGGAGAGAGGTTCAATTGGCACATGGGTGGAACGGGTCGAAAGATTTATGAAGCAGTTCAGGGTTCACATTTCGAGACTCAAAAATGTGATGAGTCTGGAAACATTGAAACAGAAGACCGGAGAGTATTTAAGGAGTTTTCTAACATGAACTAATGCCATGGCAGCATCAGTGGATCGACCAGTTCCATCCATGGTTTGATGGCAGCTGTATAAGGAATTGCCAATGGCACAAATTTCAAGGATTCACTGGCGTGGGATTTAACTATGGATCTTGGGGAGTTTTGTCATGAAGTAGAAATGTAACAACCCGCATATTTATCGATTTTTTTATATTTAAATATTTTATCGATACTCGGAATTTAGTCCGAAAAGCTACTTTTTGCATACGGTCGAATTAGGACTCAGGACCACTCCCATTGAGTTCAAAATGTCGTTTGCGACCTTTTTGAGTATAAGCTTCGATATGTTTTGAGTTAGTCAAGTTTTGCAACTTTTTCACTTTGGGTTTGGGTTCAGCCCTATGTTTAACTTATACTCAAATCGAACCACTCCCCCCATTCACTCTCACTTCCTCCTCTATTCAGTTCTAAAGCATCAATGGTGGGAGAGATGGGAAATTAAAACTCCAAAACCCTAGTTTTCTTTTGCAATCAAACTCCAGCTCCAAACTAATAGAGGAACCCATTCGTAAGCTTCTCTTCTTCTTCTCCAACTCATTCTCTTATCAATTTCAGAAATTCCTAAACCTAACTCTAGGAATGTTCTTCTTTTAAAGCTTAGAATCAAGCTTCTTGAGTTGGATTTGAAGAGTGGTTGATTCTCCTTTGCTTTCAAGCTTCTTCATCATTTGTTAGGGTTCAAAGGTGAGATTTTTATCTGACATCTTAGTCCATAATTATCTTCGATTGTTAGGTATGAATTCCTAACACTTATTCTTGTGCAATTGATTTTGGTTTGGATTGGTTTGGTGTATATTCCAATTTTTGGTGTTTTGAAATCAAAATCTATGAAAATCCTTTTATGGATATTTGGACATTGATATTTGAGGCATATCGAAGAGCCGTTAAGGCTGGGTTGTCGCTTGGCGTAAATCCTTAGTCGTCATTTGCTCGTTCGATCGTTTCCGATATTCGTTTGGCCATTTTTGGTCGAGGTTCAGGAAATCCTCAAAATTCCAGTTTCAGACGTCTGAATCTGGGATTTCAGACGTCTGAATTGGCTCCTTTTCAAACAGAAAGAAAATAGGCTAAAAACGCCTATTTCAGACGTCTAAAACATTTGGTTCAGACGTCTGAATCACATTCTGGAAATTTTTAATTTTTCCAGATTCAGACGTCTGAACCACTTGTTTCAGACGTCTGAAACTGTAGTGTTTTGCCTGCTTGCCTTTTTGTTTAAGAATTCCACTTTAAATCGATTCGTGATGATCCTATTTGTTGTTATCATTTATTATGACTTTGATGACTCCTTTTTAGGGATTTTTGAATATCCATTTCGATGGATTCTTTATCGGTTTCTTTGGATTTTATTCACGTCTTCGAATGTGAATTTTAGTGATTGATTGTTCCTACAATCACTTCTGTGATTTGTCACTTTAGAATATAAAGGTTTTCTATACTAGTAGTAAATATCAATTTTTTCTCATCGAAACGATTTCAACACTATTTTATTACAATGCTCGTTTCTTAAACCGTTTTCCAATCTATTAGTATATACAAGCCTTTACCTCACTCGTATGAGAAATCTAATTAAACGGCTTAGTAAGACGAGTGGTATGAAATGCTTGCGTTTACTTCGTAGGTTAATTCTTGGACTTGTTCGATTGAAACACTTGTGGCAATTTTCTAGTGGAGATCTACAGTTTGTTCGTAAATATTTAAGTTAAGCAAGTGGTTATGGGACATGAAGCTAAACTCATATATTTACTAGCTTAGTGTAATTGACACTTCTCGTTGATCATGACGATCATCTTTGTGATTTAGACTAGCAATGTGCGATGTCTCTTTGTCTGCGAGGGAGTCTAAACCCCGTTTTGTGGAGTTTCGACTCAAATTGGTGGGGTAGCAACCCATGGTCTTCGGGCCGTTTGTGGAGCTTCGGCTCAATTTGTGATGGTTAGCAACCATGGAATTAGTGTTCCGTTTGTGATACACGTGTTGGTGGGCTTTATGCTCCCGTTTGTGATAGGCCTTCCCCCCTTTTTGTGATTTCTGGATTTCTTGAGATGTTTTCTAGAATTTGTGTTTCACCAATTTTCGTGATTTTCATTGATAAGTTTTATCAATATTTGTCCATTGGTGAATTTGTGTGTCATTGAATTTTGTGATTGATATTGATATAATCGTCAATATTTATGGTTTGGTGAACGAAATAAAGAGTATGACATTTCTTTTGTTCCTTGTGTAGATTTTTGTGATATTGATTAATCTCTTGCTGATTTTCAATTACTTATATATCAAAGCTTGGCATTGTGATTATTATGTGTTAAGTCATACCTCTTATTCTATATCGTCTCATCTGATATTTATAGCTAGACTGGTCCGTTTATTATTTTCTTATTAAATAATACTCGGGTCAGATCGAGATGTTACTGGTGCTTCAGCTTGACTTCTCACTTGGGATTGATTTCTCTGACTTTTGGCTAACTACTTAGATTAGTAGTTTATTTTGTTATATACACTTGAGATATGGACTCATAGTTGTATTCTTTTGTATAGCACGTGTTGCTATTCTTTTGTATTATTGTGGATCTTTTTGACCACTACTCTGATATACACTTTCATGTGTTAGTTATATATTCATATCTCCTTCCGCCTTTGTGATATGAATTATCTGTGACTGATTTGTGTTATGCTTATTTCTATATTTGTTTCCGAAGATTATTATAGCCACTGTGTAATAGCCTTGTGTTTGTATCGGTATGTCAGATTTCCTCTTAAAATAAAATGCATATTATACTATCTGACATATCGGTGCTCGTGCAAAGCAATTACACGGATGGTCGCTCCTCAACAGCCTTATTCTCCGTGCTAGTTGACAGCATTACTCCGTAGTGTTCTTGGCTAGCGTGGGTATAGAGGTGGGGCGTCACAGCTTGGTATCAGAGCCAAACTTCAGAACAATGTAGAATAATTTAACAAGGATCATCGTCCTAAGTCCATCTTAGGAGTCATGCTTTAGGATTTTATTCGAGGCTTCGTACCGATTCATCCTATTTTCTTTATGATTCCTTGTTTTATCTATCAGATTGCTTGATATTCATTTTGTGAATAACCTTTTTCTTCTTCTTTATTTCTTTTTAAAGGAAGAGAAATGGTTAGACCTGGCCGTCCCAGTGCCGGTTAATCTAGTGCTACTTCCCAAGATGGAGTTTTTATGACTACCCAGCAACTTCTTGACCTTGTCACGAATGCTCAAGCACCTGGTTCTAATCCGGAACCTACTCACCCTAAATCTGGGTTTGCACGTTTGTGCAATGATTACACCAACCTGGGTGGGAAGCCATTTAAAGGTTCTGAAACGATTATTGAAGTCCAGGCTTGGTTAAGGACATGTGATCGAATCTTTTCTCGCATGAACCTCATTGATCTTCACCGAGTTCAGGTGGCTTCTAGTATGCTCCAAGAAAGAGCATTAGACTGGTACGAACTTCTTATTTCTGAGATTAATGAAGCGGATCTCACCTGGGAGCAATTCCGGGAACGCTTAGAATTAAAATTCATGCCAGAAGCAGAGAAAGTGACATTGGCTCGGCGTTTCATAGACCTTGTTCAAGGTGAATCTTCCGTGGCAGATTATGTCGCGTCTTTTGAATCTCTCTCTAAATACGGGGTTGAATATATTAACACCCCATTGAAGAAAAATCAGAGATTTTTCTATGGCTTGAACAAGAGTCTCAAGAAGCC
Source organism: Allium cepa (assembly GCA_030765085.1). Taxonomy (NCBI): domain Eukaryota; kingdom Viridiplantae; phylum Streptophyta; class Magnoliopsida; order Asparagales; family Amaryllidaceae; genus Allium; species Allium cepa. The sequence goes on from CM060937.1 coordinate 312,009,651, forward strand.
ATTACTTCTAAAATTAGAAGTTTCTTTCGACCAACTCATTGATATCGCTCTTCATCATGAAGAGGCGGATAGGGAAAATGATGTTGAAGTGGTAGGTTCCAAACCAAGCTTCAACAACAACAAGAAAAGGCCCAGTAAATTCAAAGGCCCTTATCCCAATAAGAAAGGGAAGCAAGCAACCCCAGAGGCAAAGACTTCTTCCTTTGGTCGTGGGGAATGCTATAATTGTGGTTCGAAGGACCATTACGCGAACAAGTGCCCAAAGTCTCTCTCTTGTCGCTACTGCAAAGGTCCCAGTCATGTTATATCTTCATGCCCCAAGCTTCAAGGCAGGAAGCAGGGAAAGTTAAATGTTGCTCAAGCCCCTGGCAACACATCTCGTGGCCAAGGTATTTCTCATTCCATTCTTGATGGTATTATTTTATTTCATGATCAACCTATTAGAGTTCTTTTTGATACGGGTGCATCCCACTCTTTTATATCAAAAGAACTTGTTGATACTTTTTTTTAAGTGTTGTTGCTTTAATGACTTCTTTGAAAATTGCGAATCCGGTTGGTGGATCCGCAACTATCAGTTTATTGTGTAATGATGTCGAGATTATTTTGGGTGATTTTTCTTTCCGAGCCGATTTGCATGTCATGCGTTATTTAGGCTTTGGAATGATTTTGGGAATGGATTGGCTTAACCGTTATGAAGCTCATATCCTATGTCCTGAGCGGACTATTCATCTTCGACATCCTCAATCTGTAAAGCAGATTTCTATTAATCTTAAAGATTCGGATTCCAGTTTGGTTTCATCGTTATACTCTTTAAATCCTCATGATGACGAGGAAGATATTATTTCTCTTATTCACGTTGTTCGTGAATTTTCCGACATATTTGAGCCCGTTTTAGGATTACCACCTAAACGAGCAATTGAGTTCAGAATTAATCTTATCCCTGGAGCTCAACCTATTACTCGTCCTCCTTATTGTATGTCCAATAAAGAAAATGAAGAGATGCATAAACAATTATCCGAATTGGAGATGAAGCAATTTATTCGCTCTAGTTCCTCGCCTTGGGGAGCTTCGGCTATTTTCGTAAAGAAATCCGATGGTACACTTAGACTTTGCATTGACTACTGCAAGCTTAATGATCATACTATTAAAAATAAATATCCTTTACCTCGGATTGATGATCTATTCGATCAGCTTAGTGGTGCTAAAGTCTTTTCACAATTAGACTTAGCTACTGGTTTTCATCAGCTTCGTATTGCAGAGGATAGCATTCCCTTGACATCATTCCGTACTCAGTATGGATCTTATGAATGGCTCGTTATTCCATTTGGTCTAACGAATGCTCCGGCTTATTTCGTTGACCTTATGAATCGAGTTTTCAAAGATTTTCTCGATCGATTTGTTCTCATCTTTATTGATGATATTCTTGTGTATTCAAAAACCGAGGAGGAGCATGAAAAGCATCTTCAGATTTTATTGGAAACTCTTAGGAGTAATCAATTAAAAGCAAAGTTTTCTAAATGCCACTTTTGGCAATCTCGTGTGAAGTTTCTCGGTCATATTATTTTCGAATCCGGAATTTCCGTGGATCCTTCAAAGATTGAAGCGATTCAAGATTGGAAGAGACCGGAGAGTGTGACAGAGATTCGTAGTTTTCTTGGATTGGCGGGTTATTACCGCCGTTTTATCAAAGACTTTTCTAAGATTGTCGTGCCTCTCACTAGCTTAACTAAGAAGGGAGTTAAATACATTCATTGTTGAAATAGATGTTTTCGAGAAATAGAAGGAAATGGTGGATTATAGCACTGTTGTTATAGTAAATGATTTCCGGAAGGAAATGTTTTATATAGTATTGAGATTTATATATCTATCTTAACTTCGAATCCCTATACTAATGATTTTGAGTTGTCGTATCGATGTTTTACGCAACATTCGTTTTGACTCAAATAAACGTGTTTAAAAGAACACTTTCCTTAAAGAATAAAATATATATTTAATTGTGATTTAAGTATATTGAATATTTTCCAAGTGTTGAAAATAAATAGATTTGTGAACTACTTATTATTAACAAGTATGGAAATGCTTTTCCAATATGAAATGAAACATTTTTTAGAATTTATCTTTGTAAAGATAAATTGAAAATGAATATTTGAAATCTATTGAAAACCGTATATCAGTAGATATTTTGAAAATATAAATTCACTATGGAATTTATAAAAGAAAGGGGAATTTGTTTAAAAATAAATATTGATTTACTTTTGAAGTATTGAAATTATACATCTTGTAAAGATATTTTTGGAAAATAAATAATATGGAAAATTATTTGGAATCTGGTGATGTTGCGCATATCCATTGATAGTTCAATAACCGACTATCAATATTTACCTTTGAATGGGTATTTGTTGTGATTTGCTTGAATTTGAATGCCATGCTTATTTTCAAAATAAGCGCTCACTATTCGAGTTAGCCGGAAAAGGACCTTGGGGTCATATAACCCATTCCGAATATGTGATACGTCGTTATGGATTGCATTTGAAGACCGGTGTTGAAGACCGGATATGTTTGAAAATGGAAGGATTGCCTTCGAATGTCTCTGCACCAAATAGCCCCGGTATAGAGGTTCCATATGTGATGGGAAGTCCGGACGTGATTAGTGAATATCCGGATTGCAAGGACTTCTTTGGAAGTGCCTTCGGTTCTGTTCGATCCCGGAACGGGCTTGTATGGATGTGTGTCTGACATTACAATTTGAGATGTAAAGCTGGTTTCTATCAAATATATTTCTGTTGTTGGTGGAGAATTTATTCTCTTAGCTTAACACCCTTCTTTGAGACATACGGCTCAGAGGTTATGTGGTTGATGGTTACTAGTGATACATTCCCAAATTGGTAATGTGGCATATGAGTGATGCTGATCATTGGTTGGTCGAAGCATGGCTTTGTTAGCTTTGTGGACGAGACTGCTTCAGACCTCACACCCCGGAAATGGTCAAAACAGGAAGGATGCAGCAAGGTTATCGGGGGTAGCGCCCTTTAGTGTATGTCATTCCTTCTGGATAGAGGTGATATCATGGTATGGAGCCCAGATACTTAACCTATGTTGTTGCTGCAAATTTATTACTTTGTGGTTGTTGGAAATCGAGGATTCTCGGATATAGATCGGTTACGATCGGGGGATGGCATATTCTTGTCAGTAGTTACCCAGTTTGAAGTGTAACCCGGCCTTGTGTTGGCAGAGATCCGGTTAGGTTCTCGGGACGTCATTCCAGAGGCGTTTCCATGTGGCACTGGGAAGTTCCTTGGCCTGACCATTTGTTGGAAATCCAAAGAAACAATACGAACCTTGTACGGTTTTAGTTGTGGAACCTGCCGTTTAATATGGTAGCTATAGTAGGCATAATATAATGGTACCTATGCTGGCTAAGATTTATATTCTACTTTCGAAATATTTTCTACACTATGCACTAATAATAATATCAAAAAAAATGATTTGATTTTACGTAGTAAGCATCTTTGACTATCATAAGGAGAAATCTCCCCCAAGTCTGCGTTTGCATTGTGTGTGTGCCGGGAGGCCTTATGGTAGTTTCATTTTTTAAAAGCATTTCGAATTGACTTTAAAAATATCCCTCTGTTTTTTTAAAAAAAGATAAATAACTGTTTTAAATTCTCACACCAGTCCCATGACTGACTCAGAGTTTATTGTTTTTCCTTCCTAAACTCTAGGTGCCCACCAATTTCCATACGAGCAGTCTAGAGTCAGGTTATCAGGATATTCTGGAATTCGGGAGTTGCTGGAGGCAAGTTGGATGGCATGGCGTATTCACTAGTATATAGTATTTCTTTTCCGCTGTTTGTTGTTGTTTGTTGTTGTTTGTTGTTGTACACTCTGATGATGATGTAATGTGATGTGATGTGATGTAATAACTGATATAGTTTTTTGTTTAAAGATTATTCATTTATCTATTATATGTTGTTCTGCTGCGATTGTGAGATTCTGATATTGTTCTGTTGTTTTCTTTCTGTTCTGTTCTATCTTTTTCTTACTTCTTCTATCTTTTTCTTTTTTTTAAATCCTAAGAATTCGGTTTTTCGGCATTTGATTGCTCGGTAGTTGATACAGTGTACGTATTGATGTCGACGTTCGGGCATCGAAGACCCGTCTCCTTACATAAACTATTCCAAATTATAATGATTTCACAACCGATTTATCCGTAAAATAAACCCTTTCAAATTCAGTATATTTCAAGCCTTAAGTATTCAATAATTTCAAAACTAAGTTTGATAATTACAATTCAGCAATTCAATTTTCTATTATTTAGTTTTGAAATATTTTACTTAATAAATCCATTATAATTTAAATATAACCCAAATTTCAAATAACTGAATATTTCCTTAAATTTAAATGTACTTGAGTTATTCATTAAATCACTCTAAACCAAAATCAAGTTATAAGAATCATACCCTTTAAAGCCTCAATTTTTTTTTTTGATTTCAAATCAAATTTATTCGAGTATAATTCTTAAATAATTTAATTCAAACCAATTTCATATTGATCTTCCCACCTTAATTTCATTTAAGTCATTATAAACTCTATTTACAATATAATTTAAACTGATGCTTAACCATGTTATATAAAAATAATCAAACTTTATTATTTAACTTATTTTATATTTCAAAACAAATTCATACATAGCTACAAATCAATAATAAAATAACATTTATATAACATCTAAAATCATTATTTATATAACCCATATAGTTCTTTACAAAATCATGGAAATCATTTCAAAATATTTTTATATATATACCACGGTGTCTGTATATAATTTTCTACCCTATGGTCAAGTGATACGGATATTTATCATTTCAATCCGTAATTTTAAATAAAAATACGGTTGTATGTTATTTCAAACCGTAATCCCAAATGAAATAAAAATGCATAAAAACTTGGAGTTTATAACAATATAAATACAACATCCATTCATCCAATATCAACCATCAACCATTCATCACAATCATCATCCAATTCAAACAATAACATCAATATAAAACGGATAATAAATAACAGGTATTTACTGGCAGTTTATATTCAATAATTAATTAAATAACAATTTAATAGGCAATTTATATATAATAATAAATTGAATAATAATTTAATTCAATAAATTCAATATAACTGAGATGATGATTAAAAATATGCCAAACAGACATAAATAAATTTCTAATTACATCATACATTAATTTAACAAACATAAGAAATTTTAGAAGTTGTGAGTAGGTTAAAACACAACTTTATACAAATATGAAAATAATAGACTTCTAATTACTAGCTCCTCTCTATGTTTCCTTAGTCTCCTTCTTGATTGCTAGCTTTGTTACGCAATTTTTCTTTTATTTTGATTTACTTAAATTTTTCTCCTTATTATATTAATATATATGTATGTATGTATTTTTAAAAGGTTTAAAAAAATAATATTTGAAAAAGAAGAATTGAAAAAGAAAAGGATTAAAATAAGAAGAACTGATAATGGAAGAGAAGATCAAGATTTGAAAAGAAAGAAGAAAGTTTGAAATAGAATAAAAGTCGAAGAAGAAGAATATTTGAAGAGGAAGGAAAAATTGAAATGAGAGATAATAAGGAGATTTGGAAAAAAGAAGATGATTAGAATGGAGGCTGGGGTTTCATTTGCATCATATCTTATTTATAAGGTTAGGTTAGGTTTGGGGCCAAAGAGATTTGAAAAGAGAGGCTGCTATTAATTACAATTAAATGAAATGACGCTTCAGTAAAATGAAGTTGGAAAATGAACGAAAAAGAAAGTAAATATGAACAAACTTGGTATTGAAATATAGTAAATATGAACAGCCTTTTTAAAAGTAGCAGGTATTAAAAGGAGGTAAATGAAAGAACTAAAAATATGAAAAGTAGTTCATGTTTGCAAAATCGAAAAGCTTCGGACAATGTAAATGGAAAGGAGTAATGGAGTAAATGGGGGAAAAAATGAAAAGAATGAGGCAATTATTAATTAGAAAGGGAATGAATGGACCAATTCTACACTGTAAACAAACTTTTAGAATTCAAATTTCAAAAATAATCGTTCATTTAATTAATTTTGTTAACCCTAAACATACCAAAATTAACATCCTTTATAGATTTAATTAACACATAATAAATGAAAATAAATTCTCTACACAAATTTGTGCCATAAATTAGAAGAATATACAGCACTAAGAACTTCTCATTTCTCCATCTTTGTGATTAGGTTGGGAATTAAACAAACATGTTAACATTTCGATTGAAAGTTTTACTAGGAATCTTTAACATACTGTAACGACCCGCTATTTTGGACCATTCAAATCGGAAATAAAACCATACATATCCGACTTGAATAATTTAAAATACCGAATTGTTAATTAAAATTTGGCAAAACTTAAAATATACAGTAAATAAATCACAGGTCACAGAGTAATATAATGCAGCGGAATAGATAAAGAATAGTAGTTCATGAAGCTACTATATACATCAGAGTTATAAAAATACAACCGAACAGTTCAAATGCAGTGAAGTCTCCAATGCAACAGATGACTTCTCTGAACCAATCAACTTGAAAGGCTGGAATCTGAATCGATAGTTGGATTTCCAAATGAAGCTCCGAACTCCAAAGGTGAGTCTCAAATGCTATATCACTCAGTCTAACCCGAGCGTAAAGCAAAACACAAAACACTCAAGTCAGGATTAACATTCTTATATCAATAAATCCAACTCAAGTGAAATATCAACTGAAATACAAATAACTTAAAGGATGTTTGGGATAACCATCCTCTAAGGGTCCATGGAACATTCTACAAGGTAGAAATATACACTATAACACCGTGGTCATTTCAGCTTAATTCATACTTCAAAACCAAATCTCATTTTCACTTCAAATATCTCTATATTTCCCAAAATAGTATTTATATATATTAAATAATTTATACAGTAAAATATTTTCAATTTCCTCAACTTAACAAAAGGTTCCAACATCAACCCGACCTTCCCATTCAAATTGAATTCAATCTCAATTTATCAATTTAAATTCAACTCAATTTGAATCAAATATTACTACTAAATTTATATATACAATTTCCATTCATATAATATCTTAAGAATCAAATTTATTAAACCACATATTTCTTTCCAAAATTATAGAAATTATTTTCAAAATATTTATATGGACCAACGGTGTCTGTATATATTTCCTATCATATAGTCAAATGCTACGGATATTTATCATTTCAATCCGTATACTAAATATATACAGGTGGATATCATTTCAACCCGTAATCCCAAATTCAATTAAATGAAAATCGCTTGGGTTTATCATTTCAACCCATAACGATTTTCTCCTTTTCTAAAGTCTGTTCGGGTATGTATCATTTCAACCCATAGTGATTTCTAAACTACATGGAACTTGCAGAGTGATAATAGAAAATACAATAAAATAACAGGCATATATTATCAATAACAATATAATATAAACAACAGGATATGGTGTCATATCCCGTAGGTGAACAGTTACAGATAATAGCATATATAACAAATTTAAATAACTACATCAGCATATTTTAATTGTCGTTTCAATTGAAATCAAATTTAATGAATAAAAGAATGTTAATCGTGAGTGGTTGCTAACCTCTCGAGCCTAGAGAATGCAGAAGATGACACGGATATGCATACTGCTACAGACACTGAAATTTGAATTATGAATCGAAGCAAAGCAAAATCGGCACGAATTCAACGATCAAAGCTGATAACAAGAATTGATGGAACAAGTCAGAACAGGATTGGCGAAGATAATGGTATGAGCGGACTCATATATATATATATATATATATATATATATATATATAACTATATATATAAAGTCATATTCTAAATTCAACACATATTAAATTAAATTAAATTAATATGTATTTATATTTTCCAAAATCATTGTTTTTTTATTTAAAACACATAAATTAGAATCAAGCATATATACAATATGAAATTTGAAATAAATACTTATATAAACAGACTAATATAAATCATGTGCTAGGTTACAATACTGACATATTTTAGCTGTAAGAAAGAGTGTAATGAAAGAAGTCAACATCAGTTATAATATATTTATATAAACCAATTGTAACATATATTTAGTTGACATAACAAATGAATTCTTTTATAAAATAATATACGTTGGGCGCTATTTCATAAAATGCACATACAATACCATTTATATACGAACAAAAAAAGTACCTTATATATATAGATATACTGTTTAAAAATCTATATTTACATTTCAACTAACATCAGAAAACAAACATAAACTTTATACTTTATATACGTTTTATGGAAAAAGAGGAAAAAAACAGAACGCAAAGTGGATCCAACGTTTGGAATTCAGGGATTAGTCCTGAAGGCTAATACACCATCGGATCATTTTTATTAAATTTTTGGATAAATTTCAGTAGAAGAGTAGCAATTTATTTAAAATAACGTGGTGTGAAATGAATTGATGGAATGAATAAAGTAACGTATTATTAGTACCCAAATAATCAAATGACACAATATGACGCAGCGGATTATTCGAAAGATAGAAGGAACGGTGAAAGTAGCAATCGGTGGATTGAAAATACTGCAAGGCCCAAATTCGTTGATCCGAAGATATCGAATTTTAGCTATCCCTAACACGTTGATCGCGCACGATACCATGAAAAGAGATCTACGATTCTTCGACGTTGATCTTGCGCACAAGATTCCGTGAATCGGCTTCAACAAACGATGATTCGAGCGCACTCGAATAACGTAAGTGGAGATAGGAGATTACACTCAACTACCAATTTAGATGAAAGCACACAGCAATCAACCAGAAATTTTATTCAAAAATCAACAACCTTTTCAAAGTACAACGCACACCTATTTATAGCACAGACCCTTAGGTCGTTGTCGACCTAACACTTCTTAAGTCGTTGCCGACCTAACAAACCCACATAACACTACATACCCGCACTTATGTACAACACATACGACTCAATTACAACCATTTGTACACAACTTATGACTTATGATACACGGCCGACCTACTAGGTACGACCTAAAACACAACCGACTTAAGAACCTACCGGCTTAAGAACAACACGACTCACGACTCACCTTGAGTCGGCAGCGACTTAGCAATAATTCCTCACCCATATTACAACACAACACATAGGTTGTAGGCGACCTAACTACTCACGACTTACACTAGGTCGTAGCTCCTTTCCACTTGTTTGTTAAGTCGTAGCCGATACAAGCCCTTAAGTCGCAGCCGACTTAAGTCTTCACTACAACAATGCGGCAGATCATTAGGTCCTTGGCTATTAACTCGTGCCGCCTCATGTTTAGCTCTCGTAGTTATAGATCATAGCCGACCTAACAAAACCGAACGACTTAAAGCTTGGTTAAGTCGGCACGTCTTGAATCGTGACTCTTTAGGTCGGAGATAACTCAAAGTGGCTTCATTAACTCGTAGCTCCTCTTCACGTGACTCCTTAGGTCGGGGCCGACCTTCATTAACTCGTGAACGACCTAAGCCTTGCGTTTCCATAGGTCGTGCTGCATCATCCTTCCCTGGTTGAGAAAAATTCATCCTCGAATTTGTATCTTCTTCCATATCAGACTGTTTATCTCCATAATATGGCACAAGATGCTTAACACTGAATACGTCAGAAGTGTACACATCCTCCGACAGCTTCAACTTATAAGCATTTTCATTAATCCGTTTCAAAACTTCTATAGGACCAATTTTCCTGGCGTTCAACTTGTTATAAGCGCCTACAGGAAAACGATCCTTGGTTAACACAGCGTAAACCAAATCACCTTCGTTAAATTCAACACTTCGTCGCTTTAAATCTACAGTTCGCTTATACTTCTCATTTGCTTTCTCCAATCGTTCCTGAACGATTTTATGACATTCAGTCAACCCATCAACAAAGTCTACAGCTAATTTAACCGTCCCCTTCGGTTGTGGTATTACTGCCAAATCCAACGTTCCCCTGGGTAAATTTGAATATACAATCTGAAATGGGCTGAATCCCGTACTACGATTCACTTCATGATTATGTGCAAACTCTGCCTGGCATAACTTCATGTCCCAACTCTTCAGATTGTCCTTCACAAGACATCGCAAAAAATTTCCCAACGATCTGTTAACAACTTCTGTCTGTCCATCTGTTTGTGGATGGTAAGCGCTACTAAAATTCAGCTTTGTTCCGACCATCTTCCACAAACTCAGCCAAAAATGACTTAAAAATCTGGTATCCCTGTCTAAAACAATAGACTCCGGCAACCCATGTAAACGATAGATCTCTTTAATGAACATCTGAGCAACACGAACAGCATCCGCCATCTTCTTACAAGCAATAAAATGCGCCATTTTCGAAAACCTGTCTACCACAATAAATATAGAATCATTCCCCCTTTGGGTTCTAGGTAAACCCAAAACGAAATCCATGCTGATATCAACCCATGGTTTAGTCGGTACAGGTAACGGCATATACAATCCTGCATTTGTTGTTGTTCCCTTCGAAACCTGACAGATATGACATCTTTCCACAAACCTTTCAACCGCTTTCCTCATTGACGGCTAAAAGTAAGATTGAGAAATCAAATGCAATGTACGATCACAGCCCACATGTCCTTCCTCGTGCAACTCCTTGATAATCTTCATTCTCAAGCTGCTATCTGGTATACATAATCGATTCCCTTTGAATAAGAAACCATCAACCAACAAAATTCATCAGTATCTCCATCCTTAACTTTCTCAACGAACTTTGCAAAGTAAGGATCCTCCTCAAACAACTCTGGCAATAATTCAAACCCTGTCACCTCTACTTTCATTGTCATCAATAAATGACTCCTCCTACTCAAAGCATCAGCCACACGGTTTGTTACTCCAGATTTGTGCTTCACAACAAAAGTAAACTGTTGTAAATAGGCAATCCACGATGCATGCCTTGCTGAAATCTTATCCTGCCCTTTCAAATGCTTCAAAGCTTCATGATCTGTATAAAGAACAAACTCTTTCTGAAATAGATAGTGTCTCCAGTGCTTCACAGCTTGAACAATTGCATAAAACTCAACGTCATAAGTACTATATCTCAACTTAGCTCCTGACAACTTCTCACTGAAATAAGCAACTGGTCTCCCACTCTGACTCAATACTCCACCAATCCCAACTTTAGATGCATCTGTATGTAGCTCAAATAACAACTGAAAATCTGGTAATACTAGAATCGGTGTCGTCGTCAACAGTGTCTTGATCTTCTCAAAAGCAACCCCTGCTTCCTCTGACCATGAAAACTTCTTTTCCTTCAAACAATCAGCAACTGGTGCCATCACGCTACTGAAGTGTGGAATGAATCTTCGGTAGAATGATGCCAATCCATGAAAACTTCTAACTTCAGTGATAGTCCTCGGTTGTGGCCAATTTCAATAGCTTCAACTTTATTCTGGTCCACCAGGATACCTTCTCCTGACACAACATACCCCAAAAATAAAATACTATGAGTCATGAACACGCATTTCTTCGTAGCTGCATAAAATTGTTCCTCACGAAGAATAATTAACACCTTCCACAAATGCTCTACATGCTCCTCTATATTAGCACTGTAAATCAAAATATCATCAAAATAAACTACCACAAACTTCCCAATGTACGGCCTGAAAATTTGATTCATTACCCTCATAAATGTACTCGGTGCATTCGATAGACCAAACGGCATAACCAACCATTCATATAATCCTTCCCTCGTCTTGAATGCGGTCTTCCATTCGTCTCCCGGTCTAATTCGAATCTGATGATATCCGCTCTTCAAATCAATCTTCGAAAAGATAGTAGCCCCACTCAACTGATCTAGCAAGTCATCCAACCTTGGCATAGGAAATCTATAGTGAACAGTAATCTTGTTCAAAGATCTACTATCGGTACACATTCTCCATGTTCCATCCTTCTTTGGCACCAACAAGGCTGGTACTGCACAAGGACTCAAGCTTTCCTGAACACGTCCCTGCTCAAGCAACTCTTCCACTTGCCTTCGCAACTCCTCATGTTCCTTCGGACTCATTCGGTAATGTGGTCGATTTGGTAAAACAGCATCTGGCACTAGATCAATTTGATGTTGAATATCTCTTAGTGGCGGTAACTCCTTAGGCAACTCTTCTGGAAAGACATCCTCAAATTCTTTCAAAACTGGCTTCACCTCCTCAGGAATCTCAACCACTTCATTACACTCTCGTCCAATCAACAAGTACACTTCAGGCTCCTCTTCAACTTCCTTAACAACTCCTTCAAAGATAATAAAGTTTTCAATTCTTCAATCTCCTCTAGCTTGCTTTTCTTCTGTTGTTGCTTCTTGGGAACTAAAGTGATTTTAGTACCTTCAAACATGAAACTATAGCTATTAGCACGACCATCATGTTGAACTGCTCTATCAAACTGCCATGGTCTGCCCAACAACAGATGGCACACATCCATGTCTACAACATCACACCAAATTTCGTCTTTGTATTTCTTCCCAATTGAAAAATTCACACAAGCCCTTCGACACACCTTCTCTTCACCACCCTTCCTTAACCATGCTAACTTGTATGGTTTAGGATGCTTCTCAGTTTTCAAGTTCAACTTCTTTACTGCTTCTGTAGAGATAATATTGTCACAGCTTCCAGCATCAATAACAAACTTGCAAACCTTCCCCAGAATAGTACAGGTAGATTGAAAAATGTTGCTCCTCAACCAACTAGACTCATCCTCTTGCTTCGGTGTTAAACAAGACCTCCTCATCATCAAATTACATCCTTCATCTCCCGACAATAAGACTTCCTCCTCAACTGGTAATGAATTAGTACATTCTGCCTCTTCATCAACTTCTTCAACTTTTGCAACCATGGTTCTCTTCTTTGGCTTTGGACATTCATTGCTTTTATGACCTAACTCCTGGCAATTGTAACATTTGAAACCACTGTTAACCTTCGCCTTCTCAGCCTCCTTCACCATTGGTTTACTGATAGGTTTAGGGACATTAGAACTCCCACTAACACCTTCACTTGATTGTTGGAATTTGTAAACACACCACCTCCACGCCTTCCCTGCTTCTCCCAAGCCAACGCTTTCTGATGTGCTTCTGCAACAGATCTTGGATCAAACATATTAACCATATCCTGGATCTGCATTCGCAACCCTCCAACAAATCTAGCAGTTAGATGTTCTTCTGTTTCCATAATATCATTCCTGGCAATGAGTTGGTAAAATTCATCTGCATAATCATTAACAGTCTTCGTCCCTTGTCTCAGATTCTGCAATCTCTGGTACATAAGTGATTGATAGTTGTAAGGTAAAAATGTAGCTCTCATCAACTTCTTCATCTTCTCCCAAGATTCAATCTTTGACATTCCCATTCTCTCTCTCGTAAGTTTAGTTTGCTGCCACCATGCCAAAGCTCTCCCCCTCAACCTAGTAGCAACCAACTTTACTCTTCTATGCTCAGGAACATCCTTAAAATCAAATATCTCTTCAACATTAGACAACCAATCAAGAAATTCTTCAGTTACCATTCCACCCTTAAACTCTGTAATTTCTATCTTCATTCCCGATTCCCATCGACGATCATCATCTACATCCCTATAAGAATTTTGAACTTGGTCTCGATCTCGATAATGAATGCTAGCTCTATCACCCTCTTCATCAAAATCAAATGTACGTCTATATCGATCTCGACCTTCAACATCCCTTCTACTATGTCTCTCTTCATCTCTATATGGTTCATTCTCAAATTCTCATGGAGTTCTTCTCTCTTCATTTCTATACTCATGGCGATCTCTCCTTGATGAAATTGATGTCTCTCTTCTTTCTCTAAAAGGTTGCGGTGATACCCTCCTCGCTTCCATAACCGATGGCGAAACTCGGTTTCCTCCATGGTTCGAGACTGGTGATCTCCTTCTTTGAGTTTGATTCAAATCATTCATCAAATTCTCTAACTTTCCAATGCCTTCATCAAATTTCTCATTAATGCGTTGTTCCATTAGCTCGGCTTCTTCTCTCTTATACAACGCTTCAACATTTTGATAGCGGTTAGCTTCCTTGGCGGCATGATTGAATTTCACAACACTTCAACCAATCGAACACAAATTTCAACACAAGAAAGTCACGGCTCAACCACTAACTCGGCTCGCTTCAACCCTACTCGGCAATATGTGATGACTCAAGGTTAGGTCGGCTCGGCTCCTAACAAGGCTCGGCTCAAGCACTTTAACACAAATCAAGTTCAAACAACTTCCACACTTTGATCCAAAATGGAATGGATCAAAAGCTCTCCCTTGTTGTAACTTCAAGATGAACACGATGAACACCAACTTCAAACTTCAACTTCAAAAATTGGCTCCAAGTCTCGGCTTAGCTATGATTGGCTAAGTCTCGCTTTGATACCAAAAATGACGCAGCGGATTATTCGAAAGATAGAAGGAACGATGAAAGTAGCAATCGGTGGATTGAAAATACTGCAAGGCCCAAATTCGTTGATCCAAAGATACCGAATTTCAGCTGTCTCTAACACGTTGATTGCGCACGATACCGTGAAAAGAGATCTACGATTCTTCGACGTTGATCTTGCGCACAAGATTCCATGAATCGGCTTCAACAAACGATGATTCAAGCGCACTCGAATAACGTAAGTGGAGATAGGAGATTACACTCAACTACCAATTTAGATGAAAGCACACAGCAATCAACCAGAAATTTTATTCAAAAATCAACAACCTTTTCAAAGTACAACGCACACCTATTTATAGCACAGACCCTTAGGTCGTTGCCGACCTATCACTTCTTAAGTCGTTGCAGACCTAACAAACCCAAATAACACTACATACCCGCACTTATGTACAACACATACGACTCAATTACAACCATTTGTACATAACTTATGACTTACGATACACGGCCGACCTACTAGGTACGACCTAAAACACAACCGACTTAAGAACCTACGGCTTAAGAATAACACGACTCACGACTCACCTTGAGTCCACAGCGACTTAGCAATAATTCCTCACCCATATTACAACACAACACATAGGTCGTAGGCGACCTAACTACTCACGACTTACACTAGGTCGTAGCCCCTTTCCACTTGTTTGTTAAGTCGTATCCGATACAAGCCCTTAAGTCGCAGCCGACTTAAGTCTTCACTACAACAATGCGGCAGATCATTAGGTCCTTGGCTATTAACTCGTGCCGCCTCATGGTTAGCTCTCGTAGTTATAGATCGTAGCCGACCTAACAAAACCGAACGACTTAAAGCTTGGTTAAGTCGGCACGTCTTAACTCGTGACTCTTTAGGTCGGAGATAACTCAAAGTGGCTTCATTAACTCGCAGCTCCTCTTCACGTGACTCCTTAGGTCGGGGCCGACCTTCATTAACTCGTGAACGACCTAAGCCTTGCGTTTCCATAGGTCGTGTTGCATCATAATACATTGGTTTCTTAATAACGACAGTAACATTCAATTTGCTAAAAGTTAATTTAGGACGTTATCTTCATCTTATTTGTAAGCAATTGATATATCACACCTCTTTTAAATTTAAGATCAGCTCATGGCACGGCGTATGAAAATTCAAATTCCATCGCATCATATATTTATTATTTTCAGTTTAGAAATGTATGAACTTATCAAATATTTTTTTTGGCTATAAATG
The DNA here is from genome assembly GCA_030765085.1 of Allium cepa. Lineage (NCBI taxonomy): Eukaryota > Viridiplantae > Streptophyta > Magnoliopsida > Asparagales > Amaryllidaceae > Allium > Allium cepa. Next base: position 312,025,394 of record CM060937.1, read on the forward strand.
ACGTAAAACACCACTGCTTATTAAATTTGTCGCGTACTACGTTTAAATACTTCCAAAGAGTTTGTCAATTTATTTAAAAGCTATAAAATGAAAGGAGTGAAAAGAGAAAGAAAGAAAGAAAGAAAATATATATATATATATAATAAAAAAACATGGGGAGAGAGACGAAGATACAGATGGTGGTACGTATCTTGTTCTATTCATAAGTAAATATCACCATAAATTCCTTTGCATATTTTTAATTGTTATAACCAATGCTTTCGTGTATAACAGGTCCAATCTTATATGCATAGCTACATATTATGAAGGGTTATGAAAACTTGTATATATACACCTATAATATAATATATATAACTAGATAAAATGTATATATTAGATAATAGAATACAATAATATAGATGAAAAGAGAATTGCAGCAAGCTAAAATTTATAATAAAAAAACAAACTATTGCAGGAAGTTGAAAACAACAACTAATGCAATAATATTTATTACAAGTTTCGAAATCCATTAGACAAAAGAAAATACAGCTTGTATAACATATCCATTAAACAAAATAGACTATACATAGTACTATTACATATTCATGTTATATGTAAACATTTAAAAATGAAACATATGTTGCAATATGATACGCATACCGTTTATAAAAATATGGATGACGAGGGGAGGAGGCATGGAGTGGGTTGTGGCTCTTGACAGATGGTTCGAGCTGTGGTGGCGGAGGCTTGACGAAGCTATAGGAAGGAGAACTGGTCCTTTTTCATTTTTTCATCATATGTGTTTTAGCATTGTAATGGGAAAAATCTCTTTTTTTTCAAGAAGCAACAGAGAGGAAGAAAAAATGAAGCTAAATAGGCTCAGAGACTACACATTATAAATATTTAATATATTTGAAAGGTGGGAATGAGTAATCCAGCAAATAAATTGGAACCATGGAAATAGAGGGGTCAATCGCTAGAATTTAGGAGGTATCAATGGTAACGGTTGTTTGAATTGTATACCAAATATATAACTTTATATTCCATTATTAATTGAATAGGAGAAATGAATGGGTGGAGAATGAGTTGTCCATTTATGATATACTGTTACATATAATTTATTAAAGAAGGAACGGTAGAACAATGATAGATTTGAATTATATACTGGTTTGATAACGGTCAAGTTGATAAGGTGGTATTTAAACAATTTATTGCTTGATTGGAAAGCACGTGAGTATGGAAAGGAAAGGATGTTAAAATGGAAAAAAGAATGGACAGAGAAATTTAAGCGAAGATAAAACGTACAGGAATAAATATAGAGTAGTGGGATGGTCATGATAATTTAGTGGATAATTAAAGCAACTTTTTAATGCCACCAGCTGCACGTTCAAATTTGAAAAGGCAGAGTAACGTACCATAAAATAAATTGAAACGATGGATTTATAAAAGGAACCATGATGTGTGCAATAATTGAAATGAAAACGTACATAAATAAATGAATATGAGACAAATGAAGATGAAGGGGAAAAGAAATAAACTATTTATGGGCTATGAATTTATAAAAGGAACCATGATGTGTACAATAATTAAAACGAAAACGTACACAAATAAATGAAAATGAGACAAATGAAGATGAAGGTAACCTTATATATAATATTAAAAAAAAATCAATATTCATTTAATATTATGTATATTCTTTCAAAATGTAAAGGCTACGTCTGAATGAATTCATATATGCTTATCTTTGTACATAACAAACATGCAGACTACCAATTTTAATGCAGACCTTAAATCAACACTTAAAACATATACTTCATATATGTAGTTAAATATAGTATATACTTCTCTTCTTCTTCGGTTCATATGATATATGAAACCCTTAACTATCATATTTATGGCTGACGACATATGTATAGATATACTAAATATGCACTAAAATAAACTGGAAATGGTGAAACAAAAACCCAAAATCAAATATATATATTTAACATGACTAGAAATCAAACTTCAGTAAAACTATATACTAGTATCAAGACTAACATTTATATATATAGGTATTATAACACATATAAATAAAATAAAACTCGGTATAAATATGCTTTACTATATATACACTTCAAATAGACCATCATACATATACAGTGGTTTTCCAAAATAAATATATGTGGAACGTACTCAATATACTTAAAATTTACACACCTTGCTGAAAAGCAAAAGGAGACCGTAAATTTATTACCCACACTATTGATATTTATACCCTACAGAAATGAACTATGCTAGCCAATTTACATCAAACTTAACTTATATTAGTATAAATAATAGTTTATAAATGTAACGATTCGCAAATCCGTACTCCTTGAATAGACACTAATCTCCATTGATTAACTCAAGATGAACGGAAATACGAACCATTATGGTTTAAGAAGAAGAAAGAGGTAGAAGAAGAAAGAAAAAGATAGAACAGAACAATATCAGAATCTCACAATTCGCAACGGAACAACATATAATAGATAAATGAATATTCATTAAAACAAAAGAACTGTATATTTTATACATTACATCACATTACATTCATTATCAGAGTTTACAACAACAAACAGCGGAAAAGAAATCCTATACTTTGTAATATGCCATGCCGTCCAACTTGCCTCCAGCAATTCCCGAATTCCAGAATATCCTGATAAACCTGACTCTTGACTGCCCGTGTGGAAATTGGTGGGCACCCAGAGTTTAGGAAGGAAAACAATAAACTCCGAGTCAGTCATGTGATTGGTGTGAGAACTAAAACAGTTTATTTTTTTTAAAACAAAGTACAGGATAAATTTTTTTAAAATAGATTCGCAATGCTTTTTAGAAAATGAGACTACCATAAGGCCTCCCGCACACACACACACAATGCAAACGCAGAATCGGAGGAGATTTCTCCTTATGATAGTCAAAGATGCTTGATACGCATTAAAAAGAATTTTTTTTTTGATATTATTACTAGTGCATAGTGTAGGAAAACATTTCGAAAGTAAAGATATAAATCTTAGCCAGCATAGGCATTTCGCACTTATGCCTACTATAGCTACCATCCAAATAGTGGGGCGCCACCATAAGTGAATGATAGGTTCTACAACTAAAACCGTACAAGATCGTATTGTTTCTTTGGATTTCCAACAAATGGTCAGGCCAAGAAACTTCCCATTGCCACATGGAAACGCCTCTGGAATGACGTCTCGAGAACCTAACCGGATCTCTGCCAACACAAGGCCGGGTTACCCCTAACTGGGTAACTACTGACACGAATATGTCATCCCCCGATCGTAACCGATCTATATCCGAGGATCCTCGATTTCCAACAACCACAAAGCAATAAATTTGCAGCAACAACATAGGTTAAGTATCTGGGCTCCATACCATGATACCACCTCTATCCAGAAGGAATGACATACACTAAAGGGGCGCTACCCCCTAATAACCTTGCTGCATCCTTCCAGTTTTGACCATTTCCGGGGTGTGAGGTCCGACGAAGTCTCGTCCACAAAGCCACGCTTTATACAAAAGTTGTGATTTGGGTCAACAAATGATCAAAGTAATGATCACCAAGATAAATGATCAAACAAATGATCATATCACAAATGATCAAACAATGATCATTTCACAGCAACACTCAGCATGTCACATTACCAAATTGGGAGTATATCACTAATAACCATCAACTACATAACCTCTGAGCTCGTACGTCTCAGAGAAGGGTGTTAAGCTAAGAGAATAAATTCTCCGCCACCAACAGAAATATATTTGAAAGAAATCGGCTTTATATCTCAACTTGTAATGCCAGACATACAATCCATACAAGTCTGTTCCGGGATCGAATAGAACCGAAGGCACTTACAAAGAAGTCCTTGCATTCCGGATAATTTCTAATCATGTCCGGACTTCCCGTCACTAAGGGTGATAAAACCTCTATATCGGAGATCAGCCGATGCAGAGTAACTCAACGGTAATCCTTCCGTTTTCAAAAATATCCGGTCTTCAACACCGGTCATCGAATGCAATCCATTACGACGTATCACATATTCAGAATGGTTTATACGACCCTAAGGTCCTTTCCCGGCTGACCCGAATAGTGAGCGCTTATTTTTAAAAATAATTATAGCATCAAATTCAAGCAATCACAACAAATACCTATTTAAAGGTAAATATTCATAGTCGGTTATTTAACTATCAATAGGTATGCACAACATCCCCAAATTCCAAATAATTTTCCAAATTATTTATTTTCTAAAATATCTTTACTAGATATATAATTTCCACACTTCAACCATTTGAAAACAAATTTCCAAATCTTTTTTCTCCTTTACCACTTTTGAAAACAAATTTCAAAACGTTTCCCTACACGGAATATAATTTCATTTCAAAATGGTTCATTTAAACCAATTTAAATAAATCCTTACCGATTTACTTTACATTTACGTTCCAAATCCGTAAATTTATTCCCCGCTTCAAAAATAAATCAACGTTTATTTTTAAACAAATTCCCTTTCTTTTATAAATTCCATAGTGAATTTACAATTCCAAAATAGCTATGAACATACGATTTTCAAATCAATTTCCAATATTCACTTTCAATTTATCTTTAAAAAATTAATTCTCAAAACGTTCATTTCATATTGGAAAACATTTCCCTACTTATTAAATAATAAGTAATTCACAAATCTATTTATTTTCAACGCTTGGAAAATATTCAATGTACTTAAATTAATATTAAGTATATATTCTTTTAAGGAAAACATTCTATTAAACCCATTATTTGGGTCAAAACGAATGTTTCGTAAAACGTCGTTACGACGACCCAAAATCACTAGTATAAGGATTCGAAATTTAGACAGATATATAAATCCCAATACTGTACAAAAACATTTCCTTTCGGCCATTTCCTTATTTTTTCGAAAACGTCTATTTCAACAATGAATGCTGAAATCTATGTATTCGATTTATAATACATTTTAAAACATCGTTAAAACGATTAACTTCATTTTATAATATTCATTTTCCCAAGCATATCCATTTTCTTTGATAATATATTCACTGTCCAAAATCGTGAATATACTTCCCTAATCAATTTCAACTTTCAATTTATCAAGTTCCATTGATTTCGAATTTATAAACAATGTCTATAAATTCCATTTCTATTTATAAACTTCGATTTATAAATCTCTTTTATTAATCGAATTCTATTTATATAACTCAATTATATACCAAAAGTCCATATTATAAGTTAAGTACTTATAATTCATTTATTTACCAAATCGTTCCTTTAAAACTTCACAAATTTTAAATCTTATTACTTATAAGATTCAATTAAATTTTATAACAACTTCAACTTATAAAATATCCTTTATTAACAATTTCTATTAATATCCCATTTAAATGCCCAAAATCCAGTTTATAAGTTAATTACTTATAAATCTTTTATTTTACAACATCTATTCATTTTGTAATCTTCACAATTTTTAAATCTATAATTTTCAATTAAATCCATTTTATACTCTATTTTAACACTTAATAAACTCGTTTTATAATTCCAATATTTTTAATTTAGAAATATCAATTTTTTTAAAAAAAAAAATCTTTTATATACATCCTTTATAATAATAATTCCAAATTAAACCATTTTATATATTAATCACTATTTATTTCAAAAATTCTTAATTTGGTTATATTTCACAAAAATCCTAATTTTTATAACATAAAAATTTATAACGTTTTAATTATTTAAAATGAATCAATTCGAAAATTTAATAAACGCATAATTTCAAAGATTACTTTAAAAATCCCTTAAAAATCAAAATCGTTATTTTTAAATTTTCAGAAATGGATCCGATGATGCAACACACCAAATAGTTAATCACGACTTCCAAACATCATATATCGATATGATAATCAATCAAATATCACAATATCTGAAATCAAATAAATATTTGTGAGGAATCCAGTTGGATCCCTCCAACCTGTTTCCCTGCATCCACAGATGTTAGCACAATACCAATCCCGTTTCAAGACAGGATATCGCGGTATATGGGATTTTATAAAATATTATCTGCTATTATGCGGCGCAATAGGGTCTCATCCGCTATACAATGCGGAAAATCAATTCCAATATATACATATGCCAATATATATATATATATATTGCTATATATACTACTATATATACTACCATAATCAAGCAAACAATCAATAACTGCAATTCCAACATTAATTTTTTTGAGTGAGAAGTTCTCACCTTTGCTTTTATTTTGCAGTCCATTTTCCATTCCAATTTGTTTTTCTCCCTTTATAGACCTTGTATAATAATTTATACAATTTGTTAATATTCGAATCAAATCGAATAATAAATTTTCATTTGATAATTTCAATTCATCGGTGATTTCATTTTAAACAAAAATTTAAATTTTAACTGATTCCCAATTGAAATAAACTTATTTAACTAAGATTTTATTTCGACCCAATTTCTTTTTAATAAATTTATTTAACTAAACCTTTTAATTTCAAACTAACTTTCCTTTTAATCTAAACTAAAATCTCATTTACATAAATATTTCAAACATTTTACTTATATAAATTCCTCCAATATTTAAAATTCCTTTTTTTTTATAAATTTAAAAACTGCATATACATATAGTTATCATCTTAAATTAAAACAGATTTTAAACTTAAATTAACTTGGTTTAATTAACATTTTTACCTACATACTAACTCGCTGTATATATATATATATATATCTATATTACCAAAAAAAAACATGTTTTCTTCCCTGATTTATATTTGTGTTTAGGTTGAATCTGAAAATGAAATAAAATAAAAACGAGAATACCTCACAGTTAATCGACTACGGCCATCACCAGAGTTCACGCTCGCGAGCCATCACCATGCCTCGGTCATCACACCCAAACGCACGCGCAGCCACGTTGCCGACCTTCGATATCGCCCACGACTCCATCGATCTCGAACTCGAATTTGCAATCCAATAACCGCCCTTCGCCTCACCATGTTCGAATGAACGCCCCTTCAACGAAGTTGCCGAAATCTCTTCGAGTTAAAACCGTACCGCTTCATCGTCCAGGCCGCGTCGCGCCTCGAGATCACCACCAAACTTCCCTCGCGGCCCCATGCAACCTCCTAAAGCTCGCTAGAACTCGTCGCGATTTGAACGTCAGTGGAAATCACGAGTATTCCTTTTTTTTATCTGGATCGAATTTTTGAATTGGGGATGAAAACTAAAAGGCGCGGCCATTATTTTCATTTTAAAACGAAAGAGTTGAAAAATAGGCTCGAGATGATTTTATTTTGTATTTCAAACGAAAGGGGCCATGCTTAGCACGATCTCTTCCATGATTTTTGGCGTGATACTAGGCTGAAACAAAGGGGCGTGTTTTTAGACGTGATTTAAGGAAGAACGTGCTGATGTTGACAAATTTAAATTTAAATTTTAAATTGAATTCGTTTTAAAATTTCAACGTGTTTATACGTCGTACGCTCGCATAACAACTCCGATCAATATGAAACTTAAAATAATTCAATATTACGGATCCAATAGAACTGGTTTCGTCGAATTCCGAGACTGTGCCTCGGAAGGCTATTTTTAAATATCGACTCGAACGATAAAAATTAAAAATTGATCAAAACACTTTCAAATTCAATTCTAAATCTTCTATTATCTTCAGTATTTTCAATATGGATTTTACAAGCCTTTGATATATTTTTAATCAGCTTAAAACTGAAGATTCAAATTTTTATTCAACTTTCAATATATTAAATTCTTATAATTTAATCGCCATATTTATTTTGATAATTTGAAATTCAAGTCAAACCATCATTCAAATATTTAAAATTAATTAAATACTTTTAATTTAAATTGTTCAAAATTCTGGGTCGTTACAGTAAAGTTTTTGTACAAGATCTTATAGGTATAACCACAACCAAACTTTAAAATATATGTACACAGCTCGCACTACAAATCATTAATATACATAACATATTTTCTTTTTTTTTCAAAATTTTATTATTAATATTTTCTCAAAATCCAATTCAATGCGTTAAATACCAATTAAAAATTGCTAAAATTTTATGGGTCGTTACACATACATTCAAAAATATGGTAGCATAAACAAGGTAATATAAACAGGTGTGTAATATATATATGTACAACTTTATCGCCACTTATAGTTTACGTTCATAAATAAAAGGTATGAAAATAGTCCACATAAGGAGGCAATGAATGTAGGAGTAAATTAGAAAAGTGAAGATGGAAAGGTAAGTTATGTTGCAATTAATATCAAATAAAGTCTAATTGAAAAGGTAATAGTCAAGTGTAAATCTATTTTACCCCTTTTGTCATCTCCAATTAACATTTAATTTAATAACGTATGAGATTTCAAACCTAAATAATCCTTTCTTTTTAATGATCTAATTGGTCTAAAACATAAGTTTAAATTTAGGTATAAACATATATGTAGTAAACTAGCATTAAATTTTGAAACGTGAACTGATTTAATTGAAAATAAATCACCCAATCTAATTTATTTCAATATATGTTTACAATTAACGTCTTCCTACTTTTTAATTAAAAAATTACAATCACATTAATTGTCATTGATTTCTAAGGTAAAATTAAATGAGACAATTCAATTCCTTTTTTTGGTAATTTAACGTATTTACGGAATTAGAATTATTGTATACAAACCAAAAGTTATTAATTTCTTATTTCTGTAATATATTTTTCAACTACCAAAATTTCAAATAAATAAACCTATGATTTTTTTATTTAGTAAAGAAACATATATTATTCTTTTTTTAGCATTTATTATTCCAATCAATTAGAATTTACATTCATACGGTCATTTGTTTACTTCCTTATTATACTTTACAATTATTTCCAATTTAAGCTCTACAATTACATTCCTAAATGTGTATTTTTGTCAATTGTACACATTAATAAAGTTTTAAGACCAATTAAATAAATTTACCTTAGTTCCATTCTTTTACCAATTTATTACTCTATGAATACATTTACGTTTCTATTTAATTTATACATTCACACCTTCCGTTACTGCATTAATTTTCATTGATGACATTTAAGATTTCCTATTTTAATTTAGTAGACCAATTAATTATGTCAATTCATATATTTACACAACACTTACCCTTATTTACTCAAATTCAAATTTTATACTCAACCCACTACACCAAAACAGACAAATCCTAACATTTATAAGTGTTACAAATAATGTCAGTAACACTTTTTAAGTGTTACTAATGGACTGTGAGGAATGAAGCGGCCAAATTTGTAACACTTGTAAGTGTTACGAACATACGAATTACTAACACTTATAAGTGTTGGTACCTAAATATACGGTAACACTTATAAGTGTTGGTACAGAAATATACGGTAACGCTTATTAGTGTTGGTACAGAAATATACGGTAACGCTTATAAGTGTGGGTACAGAAATATATGGTAACACTTATAAGTGTTAGTACAGAAATATGCGGTAAAGCTTATAAGTGTCGGTACAGAAATATACGGTAAGGCTTATAAGTGTCGGAAAACGATTATTTAGTAACACATATATGCGTTGTGTCACATAAAATGCTTTGCTTATCATTTATGATGATGATGTCCATATCATACATAATTCATCATATCAATTCAATATGAAGTCTAACATGCTTCCACATCTCAAATGCAACAATATCATATTTAGATAATACTGTAATATGAGCTACAAACATTCCAATTTCAAAATACCATAATATCATATCCAAATTGCAAAAAAGCAGTTTAATATCTAATTTTAAATATCCAATATAATACGAGCTACTAATAAATAAATTTTAGATATTGCGAAGACGAAATACATGCCATATCACAAAGCCCCCATCTGAAAATTCACAAAGCTTGTAGTGCCCATTTTGAGGACCATCGTAAATTGGTGCTTCTGGTTCTAAAACTTTTATTATCCAAACAACTTTCTCAACATTTGGAACTATCTCTCTGAAATGACACATAGTTTGTGTTCCAATATAATCTTTTGCTACATTCTTCTTCATATCTTGTGATAGTAGCAATACAAATGGTTTACCTCTTGTAGATGATCCAACATCATTTTACGGAATACCAGCAACCCCATTATTCGAAGGAGATTTATTCAAGTTAGAAGCAATTTCAGTCATAGGCGTCACATTATCACCATTAAGGTTATGTCGTAACCCCGGTACCATAGTTAGAAAAGATGAAGCAAATGATTTAATAGCCTCATTGATTTGGCTCGACACTTGATTCACCACTTGATTTGCAACTTAATTTGCCACTTGTTTTTGTAATTCCGATGACCATTGACGAAAATCTTCCTTTTTATTCTTATCGGCAATTGCTTTTGAAGCTTGCATCAACTTTACTTGTTTTGCAGAGGAAGTGGAGCTAATTGCACAACAATAGTTTTTCTTTCTATCGGAGCCAAAAACTTTAGAGATTGGATCATTGTCAATGTCGTATGTGTTTGCTTCCTCGTTACCGCTACAGTCAACTTCTGTTTTTCTTCCTCTTCCTTCACAAGTGCCTGCATTCAATACGTGCAGAAGATGAAACAATCAGTATATGTACGTAGGCAACTCTGTAGCTATGATTGTTTTACCAACACTCATGACCGTCCTCTGCTTTTTTTATTAGTTTTTATTTCTTCGTATTTTTATACTCCAAGTTTCTTATTTTAGGGTTGGATTGGATTTGGTTCTCACTGGATTATGTATATAAAGCTGTTATAACATTGAATTTTAAATACACACAAATATACGTATCTGTGTGTGTATAAAAGCAGTAGTGTAGGCTAGAAATAATCTACTGAATAAGCGAAGTTGGTTGGGTGAATATTGAAACAAAGCTGTGCCATTACATACAAACTTCGTCATCAAAACAGGCGAATAAGCCAAAACAAGCCATAAGAGAACTTACCAAAGCAGATGTATACGTGCAGTTTTGCACAGGATAGAAATAATGAATATCCTCATTATAAAAGCTTAAACCTCAGCACATTGGTGAACTCACTCCTAAAATACTTAAATATTATAGGCGACTAATATGAAGTTGCCTTGATGAAAGTGAGGAAGAATACACAAATTCAACGACACATGTTAAATGTATTTTTCTAGCCAACAATCAAGAGTTGTAATAGATCCAGTAGTATCAAATATTTTCCAACTTGGTAACAGCAGCCAATCATTGTTATACCAATAAGGTTGCAGTTTAGCACACTGGTTTTCATGATAATTCAAGATTTTAAAGTGACATAGAACCAAATCACTTAAGCCAATAAGACCAAAATTGAAATCAAATCTGCAATCTATAACATTCGAAAACCTTTATATTTTTCTCACTAATTTCAAAAAAAAATTACACAAAGAATTCATCCATAGAATTGAACTATTTTTCTCACTCGGTTCAATAATACAAATATAGCTTTAGAACAGATTAAAACTCACCGTCGGAAACAATATAATGAAATAGAAAGCTAAAAACAGCATAAATGTAAGAACACGGAATAGAAACTGAAACAAGCTAAAACTGGAATACAGACAGCAACCTCCATTGTGTCTCTTTAACTAGATCTATAGAGCAAGTAACTACATATATGTAGACGCACTGTACTAGTTATATTTTTGCTTTCTTATTTTGAAGGTTTAAGCATAAACTGAATGTATGTAGATGAATGATATACACACTGGATGTGGATACGAGATGTACACAAGTGGAAGAAACATGTGAAGGAGGCTAAAGATATTAATGAGTTGCCTTGTTTGAGCTAGCACGCGTCAGTCACAGTTTTAAGGCTGTCACCATTTTTGCCGTGTTCAAAACTGCCAGATGTGTATGCAGTGTAGTAAAACTATTGTACATACCATTTTTGATTGTTTATGCAGTGTAGGAGGCTGTCACCATTTTTTTTTATGCAGTGTAGTAAAATTTTAACATGAAAGTTCCAAGATTTGGTAAATTCTATTTTATTCCAATTTTTGTTTGAGTTGCTCCCATTTTATAGAAAAAACATATTGGACATACCATATCATTTCAACTCATTTCAAACTTTAGCTCAAAGATTCAAAGTCTACCATAAAAATACGATGAGTCATTGTGAAAAAAATGTATTAGAAAAACATATTGGACATTACATACAAAAAAATGTTGTTGTATTCTGACTGAGCCTGACCATACTATGTGAATAAGTTTGCGATGTCATGCATATATATATTGTTTATGTCTATAATCTAGGTTAACATATGATTACAATAGCTGTGTTACTTGTATTGATCTCAATTGCAGTGAAACATACGATGGAAATTCAAAATTGAACCCAATTAAGGATAACCCATGGACGATTAAAATAATTCCAAATAAGGCAATCATATTTGTATAATTGATCAGTAATTCATTCCAATGTAAAAATACTTACATAGGCTTTTGCCGCAGATGGAAGAACTTGTCCATATTTCTTATTTATATGTCCCGCCTTCCAAACCATTGTCCGCGTAACTCTCTCTTTCAGATTTTCCTTGACCTGCAAGAAAAAATATTTTTAAACCAATTAATTATTCATAATTAATATTTACAAGAAATATTTTATATACTATTTCTTACCATTTTGTCGTAAACTCTACGGTGTGATTTTCTTCCTAGTGTATGAGTGATAGTCTTTTTAGCTTTGGCTTCGGCATTTTTCCTACATTGCTCTTTTCTTTATCTGAACATTCATTATCTATAAACTTTTTCCACCATACTCTGTCAATGTCCGCGGGACATTTAGTAATAGCAATATTCTTGGGTATGGTGGTTCCTCCGACTCTGAGCAATTTATTCCGCAAAGTAGACTTTACCGAACGATAATATCGTGGAAAAGTTTTTTCTAAAATTGGCCGAGCTAGATCGGGATCTATATCCATGTCAAATTTATTCTGTTTAACAATGAAATTTTAGTACTATGGATAAATCTTATGTCATCTGTATTCATCATAATATGGAGAAAATTCATACCTATAATATTCGTCTCTCTCGGGAACATCGATTCTAAAAGGTATCCACCTTCGAATTTGAACACGTTGCATCCTAGTTAGCTTAATATATTTTCTTTCAATGATGGGCCGTTCATATATATCATCACCATCATCTAAAAAGGATGCTTGTGTAGAAATATGATTTCCATTACGTGGGTTCAGCATATATTCCATTGCATATCTAACTGATTCTGAAACAAGATATGCTTCATCGATTGATCCTTCTATATAGCTTTTATTACTAGGTATATTTTTGCAGTCTTTCATTGTAACAACCCATAGAATTTTATTAATTTTTGATTGATTTTATAACGTATAAATTGAATGTTTGTAAAAGATAAAATGTTCATGCATTTAGAATACGTATTTAATTTGGATTTTTGAGAAAATTTTAAGAATAATAATTTGCAAACCAAAAGTTGATATTTGTGAAATTTGTATTGATAATATGTTGAAACAAATTTTTGATATTTGGATTACGTCCAATTAAACATAGCAGGTTTTAAATTTTCAATTTATTTTATCAAAGTTTATTTCATTTTGAAATTCTATAAAATTCAAGCTAGCTAATGAATTGCTAATAATACATTTATTTTCAAGCCTGGATATTTTTCTATACAAAATTTCTAAATCCTCTTCTGAGTGAGACGGCATCTTTCGTTTTTCCAAATTCGGACGTCTACTGCTCCGTTTACCTTATTTCTGACCAGTTAACAACATTTTTGGTGCCAATAATCGACTTTTGATCGGATGATCTTACAACTAATATCTGTATACCGTTGTGATCGTCTCTTCGTGCTGATCTCAATAGTATATTTATTTCTGTGTTTTGAAGTCAGTTACACAACGGAATCCACGAAAACGGTAACCGTATCGGTACCGGATCCGTGACCGTTTATTTTCTTTTGAATTTCAAACTTTAGTCGTGTCATCTGAACAACAAATTTATTGATTTATTTATTAGCCAAATTTGAGGGTACTGTTACCATACTTTTTGTTTTATTAATTATAAATTGATCTGTCTATCACTATTCACACAGTACAACGTTCACTTTATATTCACGTTTTATATTCTATTTATTGCTACCGGAAATAGCTCTCCTTTATTTGCTTTTTTTTTTCGCCCGTACTTGCGTATCCCATTCATTCAGTTCTGAGAAATAAAGTAATGGCTGCATTTACATTTTTTTGAGATCTACCATTTATGTTGATCCATACGCACGTCTTCCTCCTCCTTTATTTTCTTTCTTTTCTTCCTGAAACTCATCATGGCCACGTACAGAACTCTCCTCCTTCATTCTCCCCACCCTCTCACTCTTCCCTGTTCTTTATAAAAAAAAAAAAAAGAGTAGAAACCATCTGTTTGAAACTCGTCGGCCTCCCCTTCAGTTACCCCTGCACCCTCGGCCATGGCAGCCATCGAGCCAAACCGCCACTATCCCCTTCAGCCCGACCCTTGTCCATGGCACCCCATCCCATCACGTCCCAGTCACCTGCCCTTCATCGTCCAAAACCGCATCACCAACCTCTCTCGGCTGAGCACCCACTGCCGAGAAGCTCCAGCGACTCGCCGCAACCACCCTACCTTCTCCGACCAAACCATGTCCTGCTGCTACCTAGTCCGCAGCCGAGCCCCTGTCGCCACCACCAAAACCCTGTTCGTAGCCGAACAACACAAAGCTCCTCTCCCCTCATTCCTCTCCGCCGCTCTCCCTCCTATGCCCGAACCACCCACGCAACAGCCGCCACCGCCCAACCTCGTTGTCAACTGTGAAAGCAGGCCTCACCCTTCCATCTGTCCATCTCTTTTCCCACCACCTCAACCTCTTTCTCTTCCGTGTAAGTTATAGGTTAGTATGTGCAGTTTATATATTAGTCATATTATATTCTTTGAGTTCTGGGCATATAAATTGGGTTATGACAGTGTTCGTTTGGATTTTATTTTGCAGTTTCATATAAGGGATGTTTGGCCTTCGTTTATATATTTATAGTATAATGAAACTAGTATTTCAAGGTATGTTATACTATACTATAAACAAAAGTATTTATATTTGATTCAGATACTTGAAATCTCTCTGTTAAATATATACTAGTATAATTGTTGTAAACGGCTAATCGAACGGTTATGATATTTGTTTGTTTGTAATAAAAGTTTTCAAATATATATCTCTAATCTGGTTTAATTTTTTTTACTATGATAAAGTTTTAAAACCTATAATATGTATAGACTTTTGTTTTAATCGGTTAAGTTTACTGTAGCAAGTTTATACAAGTAATAATTGGTTATAGCTAAGTATATCCAGGTTGATAACACGCATATTTTACTGATTGATGTTCACGCCAACATGGGTTTTAAAATATAAGTAATTTACATATGTAAATTTAGTTAAGTATATAAATTTATAAGAGTTTTGGTTGGTTCATACATATGGCTAGTGGAGATAATTTATTATTATAATATATTATTTTGTCTATATACCTACAGTCCATAAGTTATGTTAGTTATAAAAGATTTGGTTAGGTGTATTTATATATACTAGCTAACGCCTTTTGTTATGAAGAGTTGGGTTAGTCTGTTAAAGGGGGGTTAGTCTGTAACAGTTGTATAAATTTAGGCATAAATGTTTTCTAACAGTTTCGTTTACAAGTGTATTTCTATCAACCGCAAATAATAATAGAAATAATAATAATATGGTAAAAATATTAGGTTTTATTTTACACGTGTATTTTATAATATAATATACGGTATACTAGGCTACTGAGTAGATGACTTAGTACAGATTTTGAATTCTAGCGGTATTGATTTTTGTCTATTCCTATTGATCAGCTTTGTTCGTCAAACTCGGGCCCATTTCGCTCTACTTAGGAACTCGCGTTCGGGATTCGTAACTCATCTCACCCTCGTTCGTCTCTAGCCTCGAAAGGTGAGCAATCACTCACGATTGACGTTCTTTATTTATTAAATTTGATTTCAATTGAAACGTCAATTTAAATATGCTGCTGTTAGTGTTTTACTGTATGACTGCTATTATCTGTATCTGTTCACCTATGACACCTGACACCGTTATCGGTTAATTATTTATGTGAATTTATACAGATTGGTTGATAATTGACTGATTGATTGATTGTCGTTTAAATTGGATGTTAATTACCATTGTTAAGTGATATCTAGTTTGCTAGTTAAATTTGGGTAGTATAGTTTACGAAGTAAAACGGATTATATATGATGGACCTTGATTTATTTAAAACCGGACCCCGCTATATGTAAATTGGATTATATATTTGACCCATTAATTGTCATAGAAATTGATAATTTATACTTTAAATCTTTGAACGTAGTTTGGATTTTTTTGTTGTAGTTTTAAACTGAAATTTAAAAAGGAACGACAAGTGAATACTGTAATGTAATAATCTTTAATCTACCTGAAATGATAATGTAGATTCTAGAAATAATTACACAAGTAACAATGCGAGTAATACGATTATTTCGGGGTTATTTGATTAATCTATTGAATTGTTGCTGATTGTTATTATTGCTTGTTTATTCACTTTGACACCATCCCTGTCATCACACTGCAAGTTCCCTTTGTTATGTTTGATGTTGAATTGAAATGGGTTGAAATGATAGACCCAAGCGGTTTCATTTAATTAAATTGGGATTACGGGTTGAAATGCTATCCACCCGTATACGTTTGGTGTACGGATTGACATGATAATATCCGTAACACTTGACCATATGATAAGAAAGATATGGTCTTATTAAATGTAAATTCTTAAATACATATATAAAGGGTAATGATAAATATAGAGTTAATTATTAGGTAAGGATTTATTATTTAAATCAATTTGAAATGACAAAATAATAATGATGTAAAAATCGAGAATCTATATGAAACTGTTAAATTTAGATTGTTATATTTAAGCTATGAACTATATTGTAATTAAATGGTTTAGAGAGTTGGATATGTATTTGGAACCCAGATAGTTGAATTTGTTATGTAGATAACTAATTGAATTAAGTGAAAATTTAATTTGAACTAGATTTGGAAATTCGTAATTAGAAACTAGATTGGGAAAAATTTAGTTGAAATATTAAATACTTAAAGGATGGAAACATATTGAAATAAAAGGGGAAAATTGGGATATCAAATCCAAATGTGAGATTTATAAAATTGAAGTGGTTATTTTAGGAAAATTTAAATTGATAAAATGAGATTGGATTTAATTTGAATGGGAAGGTCGGGTTGATGTGAAACGACTTGTTAAGTTAAGGAAATTCAAAGTGCTCTACCGTATACAGCATTTAATATATATACTATTTTGGGAAATATAATTATTTGAAGTGAAATTGACATTTGGGTTTGAAGTATAAATTAAGTAAATGACAATGGTGTAATAGTGATATTTTCTACCCCGTAGATAGTTCTATGGACCCTTAGAGGATGGACATCCCAAACATCCTTTAAGTTATATGGTATTTCAGTTGATATTTCATTTGAGTTGAATTTATTGATATAAGAATGTTAATCCTGACTCGAGTGTTTTGTGTTTTGCTTTACGCTCGGGTCAGACCGAGTAATACAACATTAGAGACTCACCTTTGGAGATTGGAGCTTCATTTGGAGATCCAACTATCGTTTCAGCTTTCAGTTTTCTAGTTGACTGGTTCAGAGAAGTCATCGGCTCGTACTGAAGACTTTTCTGTATTCAAGAGATTCTGATGTATTTTATTTTAAACTCTGATGTATATAGTAGCTTCATGAACTACTATTTTTCTATTCCGCTGCATTATATTACTCTGTGTCTGTGATCTGTGTTTGATTTATTTACTGTATATCTTAAGTTTTGCCAAATTAAATTAACAATTCGGTATTTTGAATTATTCAAGTCGGACATGTACGGTTTTAGTGTCGATTTGAATGGTCCAAAATAGCGGGTCGTTACAGTTGGTATCAGAGCTTTGGCTCTAGGCGAAACTTAACATATAGGGTAAATTTATTTACAGAATCACTTTCGCTCGAGTTGAACCTCTTCCTTTCGAATCGATTTCCTTTGGATTTTGGAATGCCCCTCGATTTCGAAATTCATTCTTGTCTCCCTCTATTTATGTTCTTTTGATTCTGGAGTATCCAATGACTCCACTGGATGTTTGGTAAAACGGATGAAACTCTGTACAATTGGCATTGATTCACCGAAGACTTCTGTACCCTCGGTTTACGATGCCGATATATCTTGATATGCCGAATTCTATATTTGGCAATCGAATATCGATTTGTTTTAGAATTCCGCATCGATCATATCCCTGAAGTCACGGTGGACCCGGTTAAGGTCGCCCGCGATTCATAGAAGTATATCCATCTTCTATTTTTGTATTTTGATTTTTCTCAACTTTGTTGAGTCTATCTTCGTATCAGGATTCTACTGATTAGAGTTCCTCTAATTTAAACCTCCATCTTTGTTTGAAATCCATTCTTAATTTATCCCTTGAAAATCGGGTATGTTTGTATTTTGAAATTGTTTTATATATCAAAATTATCATTCTGATAGCTATGATTTTTATTCTATATATAAAAAGAAAATTGTTTTCAATAAGGATGATATACCTATATGTATAAAGCAAATAAGATATGTCATTCTATATAAGAGGGTTTTGAAAGAATTGAAATTTTGAAAAATATGAGAATCTGATCTATATAAAAAAAAATGATTTATAACTGAATTGTTAAATTTGAAATTCGAGGATTGAATTCCGGTGTTTTGGAATTGGTTTTAAGATTTTAGAAAATATATATAAATAATACGATTTAAAGGTATTTTTTTTTTCCAAATAAGAAATGTTTCAAATGAGTTCAAATGAATTCCAATAATTTTGAAGGAGTTTTCAAAGAAGTTTTCAAGAAAATAGAAGTCCAGAACTCACTTATGTCGCTGGAGAATAATTTCGGTGATGAGTGCACGCATCATCGACATTGATTTTCGAGCCTCAGAATGGGGGAGAGGCCACTTTAATAGCTTCGCTATGCGAGTGATTTTGTAAACCGCTTTTGATTTCGAATTTTGAAGTATAATTTGATATTTTAGAAAGATATAAGTATATGTTTGAAACAATATAAAATGAGACCGGTGTTCGGTCCTCGAGTTCCAGATTTAATAATTGATTTATTGATTTATTGTTGATTTTCAACTCTTGAATTGAAAATTTGATTTCCTTAACTATTTTAAATGTTCAAACACTTCCAAATCGAGATTAAATTTTCAAAACTAAGAAATTTCGAAGAGTATAAAATGCCTGATTTAGAATATAAATTTAGTTTTGAAATGTTTTGGAAAAATAGTTGAATAATGGTTTTCAAAAAGGTAAATTGGATATTTCACATAGAAATGGGTAGTTTAAAGGTTTAAAAGGGATAAGTATAAAGTTGGAAACCATTTTGAGTATAATGAATTGTGAGAAAATATTGGGTTTTGAAATTTAATTGAAAATTAAAACCAATACTTATATGATGATTTTGGAAATGAATTTGTTGACTTGAATTATTTTAATCTGGAAACTGGGATAATTTCCTAAACCTATTATGTTGGGGAACTTTGAAATCAGGATATCTAATTTGGAAGAAATTTGGTGAATTCATATATGACTTTGAAACTAAATTTGATATCGAAATGATTTGAAATTGAGAACCTTATAGTATTAAGCACCTGATTTGGGAGCTTTGAAATTTAGATATTTGATTTGGAAGAAAATTAGGTGAAATCACATATGATATTGAAATGATTTGAAATTGAGAACCTTATATTATTAAGCACTTGAATTGGGAGTAGTCGAACTTATATAAAATGGATTTGTATAAGTATGAAGTGATTTGAAATCTATTGATATAGGGTACTCAGTTTGGAAAGAGAATTTATATAATCGAAGTCTATATAAGTATGATTTGATATACTATTGATTTTGGAAGTATTCGATTTAGAAAGGAATCCTATATATTATGGACTTTATATAAGTACGATATTTGAAAAGGATTTAAAAGGGTACTATATGATATATATTTTCCAAGTAAAGATATGGAAAGTGCCTTCTGCTTGATATCCGCTTTGTGGCCACAGCGTGGATTCATTCTATCGATATTATTCTCTCTGATTTTTGGTTTTCCGGATGTAATACTCGAGTGTTCCCACCGTGGCGTAACCCATGGTTTTTCTTTTTCTCTCGTGAATGCACAGCGAAATTGCCTGGCTGAGTCTAGCTTAGGGGTACGGATTGTTTCCTGGGGGAACCAGGCGTAACCATTGTGTATCCTGCAATCTGTGTAGGTCGCGAATAGTAGCGCAAGTGCCTGGCTGAGTCTTGCCTGGGGGTACGGATTGTTTCCTGGGGGAACCAGGCGTAACCATTGTGTATCCTGCACCCTACTAGTCATCATGGCGTAACTCGCAGGGCTGTGAAAGCTTACGGATATGGATTGTTTCCTGGGGGAACCAGGCGTAACCATTGTGTATCTGCGAACCATGATCGGACAAAGGTTTTTGGTTTGATTGTTTTGTTTGGATTGTACTTTCCATATCTGTTGTTTTAAAAGGTTTTTCAAGTATTTTCACTGGGTGTTGAAACGGGTCTACCAAGTACTTGAAGAATTCTAGCTTTGCGCCTGATCAACGCATGGCCAGAGTCTGCAAGAACGAGGATAAACTTGTTGAAACATCGAGTTATAAAAGTATTTTCGAAAGAAAATTTACTTTGATATAGTAGTATCTTATTATAAAAGTATTATTATAAAGGTATTTTTCCCAACAAAGAAATTTGTATTAATCTTTGAAATTAAATTCCTTTGGAAAATTGAAAATTCGTGCCCGATTCTTTTCTTTGAATCTACCTTAGCTGCTCAGTTTAGTTATTCACCTTGATTCTGTTTTTCCCAATCTACCTTCCTTCCTTGTTGGATTTATCCTTTAAATATTGGCTAATTATACACTACTTTGTTTAATATAAAATTCAGGTGTTATAAATATTTTTGAAGTTATTAATTAAATAAAACATTTTAAAGAAATGATTATTAACTTATTTGATAATATTTGAAAGGTATCTTGAGATAAATTAAAATTTCATAAATTTTGGATTTAATATTTTCAATAGTCCTTGAAAAAAATAAGTAATAATGTCAATAATT
The DNA here is from genome assembly GCA_030765085.1 of Allium cepa. NCBI lineage: Eukaryota > Viridiplantae > Streptophyta > Magnoliopsida > Asparagales > Amaryllidaceae > Allium > Allium cepa. The sequence goes on from CM060937.1 coordinate 312,046,635, forward strand.
GTTTTCAAAAGGAGTTCGAAAAGTATTAAATATTATAGAAAATTAAATTGCAAATGAAGTTTCAAATGAATATTTCAAGCAAAATTATATAGTTTAAATAAATTGACTATACTTTTCTTTTCTTTTCTTTTTTAGTTGGTTCTATTCTCCTACCTCTTTCCTTTTCGGGGACGAAAAGTTTTGAGTGGGGGAGAGTGTAACAACCCATAGAATTTTATTAATTTTTGATTGATTTTATAACGTATAAATTGAATGTTTGTAAAAGATAAAATGTTCATGCATTTAGAATACGTATTTAATTTGGATTTTTGAGAAAATTTTAAGAATAATAATTTGCAAACCAAAAGTTGATATTTGTGAAATTTGTATTGATAATATGTTGAAACAAATTTTTGATATTTGGATTACGTCCAATTAAACATAGCAGGTTTTAAATTTTCAATTTATTTTATCAAAGTTTATTTCATTTTGAAATTCTATAAAATTCAAGCTAGCTAATGAATTGCTAATAATACATTTATTTTCAAGCCTGGATATTTTTCTATACAAAATTTCTAAATCCTCTTCTGAGTGAGACGGCATCTTTCGTTTTTCCAAATTCGGACGTCTACTGCTCCGTTTACCTTATTTCTGACCAATTAACAACATTTTTGGTGCCAATAATCGACTTTTGATCGGATGATCTTACAACTAATATCTGTATACCGTTGTGATCGTCTCTTCGTGCTGATCTCAATAGTATATTTATTTCTGTGTTTTGAAGTCAGTTACACAACGGAATCCACGAAAACGGTAACCGTATCGGTACCGGATCCGTGACCGTTTATTTTCTTTTGAATTTCAAACTTTAGTCGTGTCATCTGAACAACAAATTTATTGATTTATTTATTAGCCAAATTTGAGGGTACTGTTACCATACTTTTTGTTTTATTAATTATAAATTGATCTGTCTATCACTATTCACACAGTACAACGTTCACTTTATATTCACGTTTTATATTCTATTTATTGCTACCGGAAATAGCTCTCCTTTATTTGCTTTTTTTTTTTCGCCCGTACTTGCGTATCCCATTCATTCAGTTCTGAGAAATAAAGTAATGGCTGCATTTACATTTTTTTGAGATCTACCATTTATGTTGATCCATACGCACGTCTTCCTCCTCCTTTATTTTCTTTCTTTTCTTCCTGAAACTCATCATGGCCACGTACAGAACTCTCCTCCTTCATTCTCCCCACCCTCTCACTCTTCCCTGTTCTTTATAAAAAAAAAAAAAAGAGTAGAAACCATCTGTTTGAAACTCGTCGGCCTCCCCTTCAGTTACCCCTGCACCCTCGGCCATGGCAGCCATCGAGCCAAACCGCCACTATCCCCTTCAGCCCGACCCTTGTCCATGGCACCCCATCCCATCACGTCCCAGTCACCTGCCCTTCATCGTCCAAAACCGCATCACCAACCTCTCTCGGCTGAGCACCCACTGCCGAGAAGCTCCAGCGACTCGCCGCAACCACCCTACCTTCTCCGACCAAACCATGTCCTGCTGCTACCTAGTCCGCAGCCGAGCCCCTGTCGCCACCACCAAAACCCTGTTCGTAGCCGAACAACACAAAGCTCCTCTCCCCTCATTCCTCTCCGCCGCTCTCCCTCCTATGCCCGAACCACCCACGCAACAGCCGCCACCGCCCAACCTCGTTGTCAACTGTGAAAGCAGGCCTCACCCTTCCATCTGTCCATCTCTTTTCCCACCACCTCAACCTCTTTCTCTTCCGTGTAAGTTATAGGTTAGTATGTGCAGTTTATATATTAGTCATATTATATTCTTTGAGTTCTGGGCATATAAATTGGGTTATGACAGTGTTCGTTTGGATTTTATTTTGCAGTTTCATATAAGGGATGTTTGGCCTTCGTTTATATATTTATAGTATAATGAAACTAGTATTTCAAGGTATGTTATACTATACTATAAACAAAAGTATTTATATTTGATTCAGATACTTGAAATCTCTCTGTTAAATATATACTAGTATAATTGTTGTAAACGGCTAATCGAACGGTTATGATATTTGTTTGTTTGTAATAAAAGTTTTCAAATATATATCTCTAATCTGGTTTAATTTTTTTTACTATGATAAAGTTTTAAAACCTATAATATGTATAGACTTTTGTTTTAATCGGTTAAGTTTACTGTAGCAAGTTTATACAAGTAATAATTGGTTATAGCTAAGTATATCCAGGTTGATAACACGCATATTTTACTGATTGATGTTCACGCCAACATGGGTTTTAAAATATAAGTAATTTACATATGTAAATTTAGTTAAGTATATAAATTTATAAGAGTTTTGGTTGGTTCATACATATGGCTAGTGGAGATAATTTATTATTATAATATATTATTTTGTCTATATACCTACAGTCCATAAGTTATGTTAGTTATAAAAGATTTGGTTAGGTGTATTTATATATACTAGCTAACGCCTTTTGTTATGAAGAGTTGGGTTAGTCTGTTAAAGGGGGGTTAGTCTGTAACAGTTGTATAAATTTAGGCATAAATGTTTTCTAACAGTTTCGTTTACAAGTGTATTTCTATCAACCGCAAATAATAATAGAAATAATAATAATATGGTAAAAATATTAGGTTTTATTTTACACGTGTATTTTATAATATAATATACGGTATACTAGGCTACTGAGTAGATGACTTAGTACAGATTTTGAATTCTAGCGGTATTGATTTTTGTCTATTCCTATTGATCAGCTTTGTTCGTCAAACTCGGGCCCATTTCGCTCTACTTAGGAACTCGCGTTCGGGATTCGTAACTCATCTCACCCTCGTTCGTCTCTAGCCTCGAAAGGTGAGCAATCACTCACGATTGACGTTCTTTATTTATTAAATTTGATTTCAATTGAAACGTCAATTTAAATATGCTGCTGTTAGTGTTTTACTGTATGACTGCTATTATCTGTATCTGTTCACCTATGACACCTGACACCGTTATCGGTTAATTATTTATGTGAATTTATACAGATTGGTTGATAATTGACTGATTGATTGATTGTCGTTTAAATTGGATGTTAATTACCATTGTTAAGTGATATCTAGTTTGCTAGTTAAATTTGGGTAGTATAGTTTACGAAGTAAAACGGATTATATATGATGGACCTTGATTTATTTAAAACCGGACCCCGCTATATGTAAATTGGATTATATATTTGACCCATTAATTGTCATAGAAATTGATAATTTATACTTTAAATCTTTGAACGTAGTTTGGATTTTTTTGTTGTAGTTTTAAACTGAAATTTAAAAAGGAACGACAAGTGAACACTGTAATGTAATAATCTTTAATCTACCTGAAATGATAATGTAGATTCTAGAAATAATTACACAAGTAACAATGCGAGTAATACGATTATTTCGGGGTTATTTGATTAATCTATTGAATTGTTGCTGATTGTTGTTATTGCTTGTTTATTCACTTTGACACCATCCCTGTCATCACACTGCAAGTTCCCTTTGTTATGTTTGATGTTGAATTGAAATGGGTTGAAATGATAGACCCAAGCGGTTTCATTTAATTAAATTGGGATTACGGGTTGAAATGCTATCCACCCGTATACGTTTGGTGTACGGATTGACATGATAATATCCGTAACACTTGACCATATGATAAGAAAGATATGGTCTTATTAAATGTAAATTCTTAAATACATATATAAAGGGTAATGATAAATATAGAGTTAATTATTAGGTAAGGATTTATTATTTAAATCAATTTGAAATGACAAAATAATAATGATGTAAAAATCGAGAATCTATATGAAACTGTTAAATTTAGATTGTTATATTTAAGCTATGAACTATATTGTAATTAAATGGTTTAGAGAGTTGGATATGTATTTGGAACCCAGATAGTTGAATTTGTTATGTAGATAACTAATTGAATTAAGTGAAAATTTAATTTGAACTAGATTTGGAAATTCGTAATTAGAAACTAGATTGGGAAAACTTTAGTTGAAATATTAAATACTTAAAGGATGGAAACATATTGAAATAAAAGGGGAAAATTGGGATATCAAATCCAAATGTGAGATTTATAAAATTGAAGTGGTTATTTTAGGAAAATTTAAATTGATAAAATGAGATTGGATTTAATTTGAATGGGAAGGTCGGGTTGATGTGAAACGACTTGTTAAGTTAAGGAAATTCAAAGTGCTCTACCGTATACAGCATTTAATATATATACTATTTTGGGAAATATAATTATTTGAAGTGAAATTGACATTTGGGTTTGAAGTATAAATTAAGTAAATGACAATGGTGTAATAGTGATATTTTCTACCATGTAGATTGTTCTATGGACCCTTAGAGGATGGACATCCCAAACATCCTTTAAGTTATATGGTATTTCAGTTGATATTTCATTTGAGTTGAATTTATTGATATAAGAATGTTAATCCTGACTCGAGTGTTTTGTGTTTTGCTTTACGCTCGGGTCAGACCGAGTAATACAACATTAGAGACTCACCTTTGGAGATTGGAGCTTTATTTGGAGATCCAACTATCGTTTCAGCTTTCAGTTTTCTAGTTGACTGGTTCAGAGAAGTCATCGGCTCGTACTGAAGACTTTTCTGTATTCAAGAGATTCTGATGTATTTTATTTTAAACTCTGATGTATATAGTAGCTTCATGAACTACTATTTTTCTATTCCGCTGCATTATATTACTCTGTGTCTGTGATCTGTGTTTGATTTATTTACTGTATATCTTAAGTTTTGCCAAATTAAATTAACAATTCGGTATTTTGAATTATTCAAGTCGGACATGTACGGTTTTAGTGTCGATTTGAATGGTCCAAAATAGCGGGTCGTTACATTCATAGCCTTACACACATGTACACATGCACATATATTTGGAAATTGTCATTTTGAAATAATATTTACAAACCTTGTAAAAATAATATCTCACCTTTCAAATGGATACATCCATATATAGTTTGTAGGTCCGCATAGCAAAGCTTGGTCAGCTAGATGCACCATAAGATGAACACTTATATCAAAGAAGTCTGTAGAGAAATAATGTGCTAGCACACACAATGCCTCGGAAATCATATCTTTGGCGGCTTGAACATGTTCTCGAACTAAAATTTTCGAGCATATTATGTTAAAATACAAACTCACTTATAAAATAGCTCGTCGTAACTCACGAAGCTTCAGATATGCATGTTGAACCATTATAGGAAGCAAGTATTGCATAAAAATACGATACTCGTACGTTTTTTTTATGTGCAAAGTAGGTGGTTGAATAGTAACAAGGCTACCAAGTCTTGTCCCAAGACACGATGGAAGTTTGGCATCTTTTATGACGACATTTCATTTTATGAATCTTGTCTCATGCAAACTTAGTTGATTGTTTTCCCTTATCAAACATTAAGTTGATAAGATGCTCTACAACATTCTTCTCGGTATGCATCACATCAATAGTATGTCACACTTTATGACTACTCCAATAAATTAAGTCATAGAAAATTGACTTCTTATACCAAGACAATTTTTCTGTGTCACCATCTCCAACTGTAAAGAAACTTTTATCGGTAGCTTCAAATATCGTTCGCTTCTTATTCTTTGGTAATTTTCCAGGAAAATATTTTATACAATTAAGCTTTTCCAAAAGAGATGCTCCCTTTAACCTTGTTGGCGGTTCTTTATCTTCGGTATCCTTATACCATCCATACTAATCTATATGGATGGTCATCCTTCAAAAATCTTCTATACCTTTGATAAACAACCTTGTTACCAATGTACTCTGACTCGGTCTCCATAGCACAAACTGGACATGCTTTATAACCATGTGTCACGCAACCAGATAAATTTCCAAATGCCGGTAAGTCATGAATTCCCCATAATAGTATTGCCTTCATTGTAAACATTTCTCCCATGTCCATGTCAAAAGAAGCTACTCCTTCCGTCCAAAGTTTCTTCAACTCATCAACAAGAGGTTCTAAGTATACATCAATGTCTTGACTTGGTGCTTTCGGTCCAGGAATTAATAAACTTAGCATTTGAAGTTGTGATTTCATGCATAGCGAAGGGGGTAGGTTATAAGGAATCATATATACGGGCCAACAACTGTAACTATTGGAGAGAACCCCATTCGGATTAAATCCATCACTAGCGATACCAAGCCATATGTTATGTCCTTCATTTGCAAATGATGGCCACTTACATTTGATTGATCTCCATTCGGCCGAGTCAATGGGATGACGCATGAAATTCCAAGAAGGATCAACATGTTTATGCCACTGCATTTTACAAGCTATCCACGGTATAGTGTATAATCTAGTCAACCTTGGAATAATCGGAAAATGTCTTAGAACTTTCCTCGTTAGGTTGTCATTTTTTTTTACGCCTAACGCATTTGCCTTATCTTTAAACCTTGGTGTATGACAATGAGGACATTCTACTATGTTAGCATTCTCTTTCCAAAATAACATGCAATCGTTTTCGCATGCATGAATGCTTTTTACCTTCATTCCCAAATCTTTTAACATTTTTTTTATGGTGGAATACTTGTCGGGTAATGTATTTTCTTTTGGAAGACATTTTTTAAATAATTTCAACAATTCCATCATGCTATTTCCTGACCAGTTAAATTCTTTTTTCAAGTTATGAAGCTCTACCATTACACCTAATGTTGTAAGTGCATCTTCACAAGAAAGATATGGTTTCTCATTTGCTTTGCTTCTGTATTAATGGTACATTTTCCGAACATGTATCTCTTCAAAGTTCATTTCACCGCTAGCCTGTGGCATATCATGCACTCTAAATGCATCATTAACGAAATTTCCAAGAGCACTATCAATAGTCTCTTCTACTTGCATTTGGTCTTGAATAGGAAACTCTTGAGCGGAATCTGATGTACGAGTCATTTGTACTGTAGCATTGTTTCTCTCTCCATGAAAGAACCACACATCATATGTCGAAAGCATACCAAAAAATATCAAGTGTTTCTCAACTGTTTCTGTTGAGATTTTTTTTGAGTTTTTACACTTCTTATAAGGACACACACATAACTGGATATCTTGTGGTGAGTGTTAGTTTACAAAGTTGATGAAGTTCTGAACACCTTGCTTATATTCATCCTCATTTCTACGTGGATTTTTAATCCACCGTCTTGACGTTTGTTATGTCATAACTAAAATAATACATAATATTATGTTAGTACCATATAGATTTGCAAAGAAAAATGTATAAGCAGTGTGTCAATTAAATCCAACATATTTTCAATTGCAATCGTCAGTGACTGCAAATTAGGCTCCCATAACCGTGGATTTTCGACGCATCTCGGCAGGTATTCACATAAAATGCAATAGTAGTTTTGGACCATTAACGGTTCTGAACGTTTCCAAGATTGGTCGTATAACTAATGAAAGCAAAAAAGTAATCGTATTTTTAAAACAGAATAAATTAAACATTCATTGTGCTTCCCTCTCCATGTCTGCTCAATGCATGAGGACCCAATCTAGCAAGGGGGCCTTATTTTGCAATTCCGAACACTCTATCATCATCATAATCATCATTGTTATTATCATTATTGGTTAACAATTTAAATTATACTTGTGAGATTTTTGTGCTAACATCTATACATATATCAGTAAACTGTCAAGTAAGTTCCTGAGTAGAGGTTCCTTGTGTATCCTAAAATTCAAATGAGGCCAGCGTGCAAATGAAAAGATCTGCTGTATGTGTAATAAATCGGTATTTCTAACAACCATTTGCAAATGCTGAAACGCACAATATTTTCTACCAGTCTTAACCAAATCCACAAGCATAATTCAATATTGTTCCATGCACTGTGTTATTATTTTTCTTTTCTTTTTCATTTATACTAGTGCATGCAATTCAAAATTGGAAAAATAATTCAATAATTTTTGCGTCCTGTAGGAAACTTCAGCTGTTATATATAAAAATAAAAAGTGAACATATGCAGCAGCTGACATTTCTGAATGAAGAAGCAGTATTGCGTTACATAAAATAGGTAAATATTCAGACTGCTCTAGATTCAGTTATACTCTTTCTAATATAATAACTCATACAAACAGAGTAAACAAGCAAGCTCTCCACTCTGCTTTTACATCAAATAAAAAAGTTTCAGGGAGTGGTGCCAGAACCAACATAAGAAGGATTGGGAACTTCATAACTAGTATTAGGAACAAAAGTGTCAACATTTCCAGGAATATACTGACCGTTGGATGCAGCTGGTCCGCTATGATCAAAATCCCCTATACCACCATTTCCATTAGACCCTTCTCGAACTCCATTACCATTTCCATTAGATCCTTCCCCAACTCCATTATCATTTTCACCAGTGCCTACCCCAAACACAAAACCTGCACCATGCACCAATCCCATGCTCACACCTACTCCACTTATGCAATCTTTTTCTAACTAGTCATTGCTTTTGTTTCCTGCAGGGACTGAACGACCTGCAGTGCTTACTATAAAGAAGCACACAATGATGAAGCAGATGATCGAAGAGGCTGAAGCCATTGATGGTTGATTATGATCAGCTTATGGTTATTCTTTATGATATGATGAATATTGTGCAGTTATATGATATGTATATAGGAAGGGAAGTTTATATTTATGAGGTGGATGGGAGTTAAAATAATATGATGGAAAAACTGAATGTTTGGTGAAAGGTTAGGTGCTCATTTACTATAAAGAAATGCCTTTCTGAATTCAACTGCCTGATTACCTGAAAACACAACTGACTCTGACCCAAACCTTCAAACTATATCAACAGTTCCACATTATCAAATCTACATCTCAAAACATTATCATCACCGTCCCGCCAAACAATCAATCTACTATCCTTTTCACCTATCATATCTTCCACCAAACAACTAGCTATAACAACATTATCAGCCCCGAAATCTTTAAATGCATCACGGTGCATATTCAAATTACCCCAGTTCCATTGTGCCGACGTACTGCTACATCTATGCATATATGAAACAGTGGGAGCAACTGTGTGCACATTGGCGACAATACAGTATGAAACACCCACAACTTCATCTTTAAAAACAATCCTACTGTCATCATCCACTACTACTTCATCATCTCGGCAACTTTTCATGACCATATACACATTCATTTCCTCCTTGTTAATGTCATTATGCACGTTTATTCTGTGTACATTAACGGTATCACCCAACAAAACCTCTACATTATCATCATCATCATCAGATATAATGACATTTCTATAACAATTCTCAACTACCATTTTATCATTCAACCCATTGTCTATGACACCACAATCAAACTTAACTTGCTGAGACATACACCAGAATTCATGTCTAGATCATTGAGACGTAACTTAGATTATGGGATTTTTCAGTGTATTTTTTTATATCAGACATAATAATTCAGCTTATGATCACATTTTATTTTCTTTGTGATCATATTTTATTATCTAACTATTCATTTTTTTTTATAAATTAATAGGTGTCATGTCAGTGTAGTGCTTTACCCTTCTAACGTTTGTATCTTTTATTTCACAGCTTCTTTTTGTATCAGTTAAAGTAATAAAATAGAAGATAGCTTTGTAAAATGAATTGCACAGATCAATTAAGGGTTCTTTTTATTGCAGTGTACAATGTACTATAACGTGGACAAAGTCCGATAAATTATTTTTTTCTTATCTGACTTTTTACTACAGGATGTATTAAAAACCATTTAATTTAATGAAACCAAAAAATGCGCATGAATTGAAAGTAAATTTCATATTTTTACACTTATGTTTTAGTGTTCCATCGTACCTGTAAAACATTTTTCAGATCATAATTTTACAAAGTAAGATCTTAAGTATTATTTCATATTATATATTTGATAAGTCCAATGTGTAATTTTTTTATATATTAAATCATGGGGATTACGTTTGTACATAAACTCTTAATTGCAATCAAATATTCCAAACAAAATCAAAGAAAAAAAGATTATCTTTAGACGTGATTATTCCAAAAAAGATCTTAACAGAGACAAACCAAAAAAAGATTACTGACCAGGATAGCATCTAATTTAGACGTGATTATCTTTCAGTTTCAAAGGCGACGCTCCTCGATGTCGTGAATGAAGACTTTGACGCTCGATTGGAGATGACTCCACAAGTGAATTGGAGAACCCTAGTCTTAAGCCGCTCGATGTTAGATGTTCGGTAGCTTGGAGGATGCATGAATGGCTGTCGACGCTGGTGATGGAATGAACGAAATTGGAAACCCAAATCTAATTGAAAATTAAGAGGCCGATAGTGGTAAATGGAAGGGGAAAGCGTTAGAAAATTCTTCATATACAGAATTACACAAGGGTCCAATCTTTAGTGAGTTATTTACAAATTTACCAACTATCCTAACACTTTTTTGTGTTGTAAATTATAAATGATGCGTTGGAAAGTTTATAAAAATCGTTATTTATATTTTCCAACACTTTTCCATGTATCCTGACACTTTTTTGTTGTCGGTAGGCTGTAACATTTATAAGTGTTAGAAATTAACAAATATAAAATGTTGCAAAATCGCTATTTTGGTGTAGTGACCATAACATTTACACTAAATTAATATACAATTTATATAGTAACTTACCACCGCTACTATAACTTTTAATCACGTCTTTGATTTCATTATTCACAACAAATGTTACCCTTTTTACATACCCAATCTTTATTCACTAGTCATTTATTTCATATTATTCCATTTATAAATTTTAATGTTTGCATTTGTTATCTTACATTAATTTATACCAAAGTATAATAATTTTCATTACTTCACTAAATTGTAAATTTCATTTTAATTGTTAATAATTTGTTTTAAATTTCCGTGGTTGCATTTCATTTCATTATTAAATTATAAAGTTTTTCTTTTCTTGCATTTTAAATTACCCAACTTATTAACCTTAACAAATTTAATTTTTGAAATTTTACGGGTCGTTACACTCTCCCCACTCAAAACTTTTCGTCCCCGAAAAGGAAGAGAAGGGCAAAGAAAGGATTAAATAAAAAATACATCTCATTCAAAATATTAACTTTATAAGCAATAAATTTATAAAATTAATTAATTTGAATGAAGTATATCAATTTGTAACCATTAAATCCATTTATACTCAAATTAATAAAGTTTTGAAAACATTTTTCGAAAATTTTCTAAGTCCAAAATTTACGGAAAATTTCGGCAGAGTATCCTTCGTACAAAGAGGCCCGGGAGAAAATATAATATCAAATATAACAATATCTATCACAATATATATCACAATATCTGAAAATAATATGTCACAACAACGGGAAAAACAATATAAACAACAATCACTAGCAACGAAGCATACAACCATCACATAAGATCAACATAGATAAATTATCCATTCATATCAAACATAACAAATAGTTATTCAGGTTTAAAAAATTTAAATTGTACAGAATGAAAAATAAACTACTACCTGCACCATTTACTCAACAGTCTTAGATGAAACTAAATAGATTATTCATACATACAAACAAATTTAAAGTATCCTTGCCCAAACAACTATAAACCAAACAAACGACAATTCCAAACAATAGATCAAGTTCATTCTTAATAATTCCATTTCAGACATTTGTTGTTTGATTTCCTTTTTTTACATTACATTCACTCATTTCTCAATTTCATTTATTTTCATTCATTTGTCCATAGTATTCATGTTCAATTCATTTACTTGGCACATTATTTCATTTTCTTAAGATTAAAATCATATACTTATAACATTTACCTTCTATCATATTTTATTATAGTAACCTTTCAATTGTTACTTAAGTTATAACTCTCTAACATCAATACTTATTTATTAAAGAATTTCATTGGACACATTCATTACTTCAAGTTTAACTTGTATAAAATTCCACTACATTTTCTTATTAGACATTTAAACTTTTAAATCTTTTGGTAAGTTATATATGCTTTTTAAGAATGCAATTGAAATTTATACAAGTTTATCTCATTTCTTTTAATAGCCTTAATGTTCAATAGTCATGTCTTTTGTTCTATAGGTTACTAATTTCAACTTTCTTGTAATTTCATTTACAACCTAGCATTAAATCTCTTATTTCATTTAGAGGTTTCAATTATTAGATAAATTTCATTTTACTACACTAATTGAAACTATTAGTTAACGAAAACTTAAGAACTAAATACCGGGTTAAATTTCAGATCATTTTTAAAATAATAGATGAATATATATACTTACAACTTATATACCCAATTATATTTAAAACAATTTGACATTTATATTTATTTATCAAGATAAAACTACAGTAAAACTACTATAGTGGCCTTCCCACTTCAAAACTCGAAAACGAATGTCGATGATGCGTGCACTCATCACTGAAATTATTTTTGAGTGACGGAGAGGGGAGTACAGAACATATGTCTTTCCAAAATTTATTTTAAACAATTCTTTTAAATCATATTAAAATATTTATATCAGAAAATACTTCTAAATAATATTATTGTTATATTCCAAAATCCTTCGAAAGGAAGTTTCAAAACCCCGGAACTTAAGTTCTAAATTTCCAATCTTTCATTTATTTTATTTTCTTCAAATTTTGTTTCCAACCAATATTTATAAATTTCACTTCCTAACAACCAACATATTACAACCTAATATAACCTTTATAAAAAAATTATTTTATATATAAAATATAATAGGCAAAATTATTTCATTCACCTATATTCAAAAACAAATATTGTGTCGGTCTGTCCTATTAAGTGTTTAGAAATCCCTACTGATGTCATAGCGTCTCATGCACCAACCAGAATTTATAAATACAAAATGAAACTAATTAACACAATATCAAAACCTTTTTATAACACTAACAAATAAGCTCTCTCATATATATACACTCAACGACTCATCATAGGGTATTACTACCCTATTAATAAAGAGTCAGACCCCATAAAGCTAAGGTTTATCGCTAAACCAAAGCTCTGATACCAGATGTAACATCCTGTCTTTTTGTACGCTTTGAATTGACGATAAACCACACACGTCACACTCAAACCATATAGAAGGGCGGATTGTTAGGGAAGAAAAATAGAATCTTGCAGCGGAATGACAAAATATAATAATCAAATAAAAAATTCATGAAGCTGTTTTACAAAACATTTGATTATACTTAAACAATACATATCAGAGTTACACATACCAGAGAATAATAAATAACAATGCAGCGGAATAAAGTGATACAGTGGAATAAAATAAATAATAGTAATACAATCTTCGCCTTCGTCCTCCAGAAGTATGGTCTTCAAATCCTGAAATGCTCAGGCTGACCCGAGCGAATTGAAAAGACAAAACATTCGAGTCAGAACTAAAAGATCTTATGTAAGTTAAATCAACGGTAAATAAATATGAGTGTAAACGGTGTCGAAGATGTTTACGGGATTCGACATCTCATATCCAGTGTCTAACGTGAGTGTAGTAACTTAAGAGATGCTCGTGATTCACATCTCCTAAGGATTCGTTAAACTATTTACTATGTAGTAATATACGCTATTATAATAGTGTCTAAAGTAAAGTATAATATACTTGAAAATAGCGTTAAGGCTTTACATTTTCCACCTTAACACACTTTTATATTTCCATAGTCTATATAGTACTGTAATCTCCCCAGTACTGGGCGTACTCAGAGGACACTCCATTGGTGTGGTACAAAACGAAATCGTACAAGACGCGCTAGGGTAGATGACATGGCACAACTAGGCTATGCCAGGGTAGATATACCAATTATGCTTCCGGACCGGCGCGTAGCAGCTACTACCGCCCAGCCCAAGCCAGATCCCCAAATTAAAAAGGGCCCCATGAAATCACAAAGTAATATAATGGTATCGAAGGAGTGTGTCCGATAAAAGGTACTACCTTCTTAGCTCGTTAAGCGCTCCTGTTTTGGCCACCTTATGCCAACTCACGGGAGTCAGGTCTAGGGGTGGGCACGGTCGGTTAACTGCTTTAATCGGTTAAAATTTGTGGTTAACCGTTCAAGTAGGTTCGGTTCGGTTAACCGAGTTCAGTTAATTTCCGGTCTGGTCTACCGACCGAACCGGTTCAAATTAACCTCGGTTAACCGGTTTATTAAACCGGTTAACTGACTAAGTTGAACGGTCTACTGTTGACCGGTTAACCGTTCAAGTTAGTCGGTTAATCGGTAAATAAACCGGTTAATCCACCAAACAAGACACCTCATTTAAAGTTTTAGATACGGATGAGATGGTTACATATAGTCACATACATTTGGTGAAATACTGCATACACTCAGTGTATCAGTGAAATATAGTTCAGGTCTTATACAATATTACATTCTACTGACATACATGAAAAATTCAGTTACAGTGCAGTGAAATACTGAATCACTACCTGTCTACCCCTACATACTTGCTTTTGCTTCATACATTAATAGTTCATAGAAACTCAAATTCAAACTACATTACATTGATACATCATGTCAATCTACAAACTACAAAGTCAAACTCATAGTCACTTGACTCACTTCAGTCTTCAGACTCTCCACTCTCCATGTCCATACTTGAGCTGATATGCACTTCAGTCCCCACTTTGGCACTTTCTTATTCTCTTAACTTGTCCAGTTATTGGTTGAACCAGAAGATAAATCATAGATATGGATTTACGATATAGAGAGGGAATTATGTTGGGATTATTTTCGCCGACGCTTCTCTAGAATTTTAGTTGCAGCTGAGGTCATATTAAGCAGAGGTTCAACAACATCTTGTGGTAATAAACATTTTGGATCATTGTGAATGAAGGTATTTAAGTTAACATCATTTTAAATTACTCATTAGATGGTGCTGACATCAGTGTACATAGCAGTAGCGCCATTATTATCCAATTAAGTTTGGAAAATAGTTATATGAATTTTGAAAAATAATTAATATGATGAATATTAATTATTTTATTTCCAGATATGCATTTACGATAATTACAAAGGTATAGGAAATTACTTTATTTAAGATGAATATCATCATTGTTTCTAGGATAGTACAAACTTCAACTTTGCATGAAATATCACCGTTACAAAAGCCATTTACTTTATTTAGCTTCGCTAAACAGTTCTTCCTTACATCAATAAATATTTGTAATTCATTATTATTTTTCTTTCTATCCATGTCTGCCTATGCAATACAATATTGGTTTTGCAGGGGAAACACTGGATTACAAAAGCAAGCCAATGAAATACAACCCCATTATTTCTAGAGGGAAATGGTGTAAGATGAAAAAAATATATCAATATAATTTTAGCTTCTTTCATTTTATACACATGTTGTTTCTAAGTTGTATGGCCTTGAAACAAAAAAAATTTACTCCTAGATTAATATCCTATACATACTATTTTTTCTATCTTGCTCTTCTGTGATCTATGATCTATCATGGAAGAGCAGGAAAAAAATCCTAACGTGATTTATTTCAAAGGGCATAATATTTTATTATTTTTTTATAAAAAAACATCCATTTTGAACCAATGATATAACATAGGCATAGCTTACACGTATGCCAGGCTACTTAAATTGAATAGAGACGAGGAAATTTGCCTATAATATTGTTGAAGCTCAAGTCCCTTCAAGATAGATATAAGCTTTTAAAAGATTTATAATATCCCCTATATGCCTAGAGTATGCAATACATAATATATGAGGAATAGCTTACCAAAATGAAAGCGGAAATAAAAGCGGCAAACTTACAAATCAATTATCCCTACAGGCTTGGAAAGGCTTGCTGGGATAGGGCCTACGAAAGAATTCACGTGGAACCTCCTAAGGAAATACACACATTATCATATACTATCAAAATAAATCATATTTCCATGTGGATAAAAATAATAGTAATCAATCTAAGTGCCCTTTTAAAACAAACATTAAGTTCAATCATAAATCGCCATCGACGATTGTTTCTTGTTTCATAAAGTGTCATTGCTAACTTGAAGATAAAATCGAAATGCAAATTCTCATGCTCACAAAGAAAATAAGTTCGGCCAACTCCCAAGGTAGTCAGATATTTTTCCAGTGAAGTTATTGTCCGAAGCCCTAATTTATAATTATAGATTTTTTTTGAATTGAAAAAACTATAAAATATATCGATGAAATGTAGAATACTTGCAGTGTTTTCATCTTTGTAAGCGTAGATAGAGTTCGTGGTAATTCACCACTCAGTCCAGAACTATCCATATACCAATAATTTAAAAAGCAAATAATAAAAGTAGTGTTAAATTTGCAAATTATACACTTAAATTAAAATCTTATAAATTGGATGAAAGTTTACAATTGTTCCAAATTGTTCAGATTTCCAAATTCATAAGGGAGTGAGATCTAGTAGAATTATTTGTTCCATTCCCCTACAATATTAAGAAGACCATTGACAACATGTACAAAATTAGTGTTTTACAAGTATTATAGCATGTTATCACATTGTGCACCGTAGTAAGTAAGTTAGTTGCACATGAAAATAAATGTAAAAAATCATTGTAGGATATTATCTATGAATAATTTCCAAAAGGAAAAGTGACTGCATTGTAATGCATGAGCAGTAACTATAGTGCATACATGCTGCACATTTTGTCCTGGTTCAGTAAAAATATGGCACTAAACAAGTTCTTAATTTTTCATTCAATAAACTTTTGCACACGAAGTCAAAATTCAAGTAAAAAGTGAAGAAAAATATTAGTTCTTTGTTTTTATCCTAAACGTAAGATGCACTTTTAGGACTAAATGAAGATGTCTAAGCATATTCTACAGAAAGATTACTAACATGCAATCAAGACGAGAACGGATATGAACACATATAACGAATGTATAAAAACCCATAGATATTTTATACTAAACCGCAAAACCAGAATACAACACAAACAAGCAGATTTAAACTAAAAATACGCATAAATAAAACTAATAAAACTTACACTCTTCCTTTTCCTGCTAGCAGTAGCGCCATTCATCGTAGCTAAGATGGGTAAAATCGACGGCTAGGCATCAAAGAAATAAGACAAAGAAGGCTATTCTTTGCTGATTACTTCTGCTAGCAAAGAACCAAGAGACGATTCAAGGAGGCGGGGATTGATTTCTTTTTGGATTGGAAGGTTTAGTATTTTTTGGATCAAAAATGAATGAGGGTTTTGGAATGAATTGTGACATGAATACTGAATAACGGCTACTGAAGGGAAGCCCTATATTTGGATTAAGGTTAGGGAAAATTGATGGACCGGGTTGCAAAGCATTTGATATGGGCCTTTTTTTAATTTAAAAAATAGGAATCGGTTAATGGTTAACCGATATATGAACCGTGGTTAATCATTAACCGAACCGATTTTGGTCGGTTAACCAAAAGTTCGGTTAACCGATATTTTCGGTTAAATCGGTTCGGTTAACGTTGATTACATCAGTTCGGTCGGTTAACTTGATTAAATGCCCACCCGTAGTCGGGTCCACATATTTACCTCAGAGAAAACGCCGCCGCCATCCTACTTCATTCTGGAATCTCCACCGCGAACACGTTTGTTAAAGGGGTTTTCGGAGTTGGCGGAGAGTATGACAACTTCCGATCCCGGTCTCTTTAACAACCAAACATTATTATAACACCGCGGTCCTTTCAAAATAGTTTATACTTTTCAAACCAGAATAAGATATCCATTTCAAACCCATATAAATACAATATCATTTCCGTTTCAAAACCCAATCAATATGTTATCATTTTTATAAAACCCAAATCAATATAACATCATTTTTATTTCAAATATATCCTCTTACCCAAAAATCATAGCACTTTCAATATTATATGATGCAGCACGACCTACGGAAGCACAAGGCTTAGGTCGATCACGAGTTAATGAAGGTCGGCCCAGACCTAACGGGTCACGTGAGGAGGAGGAACGACCTAACAGATCAGATGGAAAAGAGTTACGACTTAATGGAAGCTTAAGTCGTTCAGGGTTGATGAGTCGCACACGATCTAACGACATGGTTATATGTCGTCCACGACTTAACAAAAAGCAGGAAGAAGTTCCAATGGTTGAAGGCTTAAGTCGGATACGACCTAAGGGAAGTGTTTTAGGTCGTCTACGACCTAACGAGTGTGCTGAAGAAGGGAGCTCACGACCTAAGATAAGTCGTGTGAAGTGATGCGGCAGTTATCCTCTTGAGTCGCTGAATTTTAGGTCGTGGCAACGTTAAGTCGTTTGTTGTTGAGTCATGAGTCGCGGCACGAGTTAACAAAGCCTTAGGTCGTTGTGAGTGTTGAGTCGCTGCTGACTAAGTCGTATCTTTTTAAGTCGTTAAGTCGTGTTATTTTAAGTCGCGTATTCTTGTGTTGTAACTATTAAGTCGCAGGGTTGTATAGGTCGTAACCCGTGTGTCTTTAAGTCGTTGTTTCTTGAGTCGTTTATGTTGTACAATGTGATGTTGTAAACACCTAGTTAGGTCGTAAGTCGTGAGTAAATCTCTGTTTGTGTTAAGTCGTATGTCGTTGTATTTGTTAAGTCATGTACTGTCTTAGGTCGTTTGTTGATGTTGAGTCGTAATACTGATGAGTCGCTGAATGCTTAGGTCGTGAACGACCTTGGTTAAGTCGTAAGTCGTGGGGTACTAGGTCGGCAACGACTTAAGGAGCCGGTTGTGAAATGCTATAAATAGGGAGTGTGTTGTACATTTTGAGAGTTGATTGTTGAATAAAAATTCTTATTTGATTGTTGTGTGCTTTCATCTAAATTGGTAGTTGAGTGTAATCTCCTATCTCCACTTACGGTTATTCGAGTGTGCTCGAATCAATGATTGTTGAAGCCGATTCGTGGAATCAAGTGCGCTTGATCAACGCTTGAAGAATTGAAGATCTTCTTTCATGGTATCGTGCGCGATCAACGTGACGAGGATAGCTAGAATTCGGTATCTTCGGATCAACGAATTTGGGCATTTCAGTATTCATCAATCCACCGATTGCTACTTACACTGTTCCATCTACTTTTCGTATTATCCGCTGCGTCAGTTTTTGGTATCAGAGCTAGACTTAGCCAATCATAGCTAAGCCGAGTCTTGGAGCCAAGGAGTTTGAAGTTTGGTGTTCAACGTGTTCATCTTGATGTTGCAACAAGTCAGAAGCTTTCGATCCATTCCATTTTGGATCAACATCCGAAAAGTGTTTAAAGTGTTGAGCCCTGCTTTGTTTGAGCCGTGCCGACCTAACCTTAGGTCGTTGCATATTGCCGAGTTAAGTTGAGCCGAGCTAAGTGTTTAAGCCGTGCATTGTTGAAGTGTTTGTGATTGTGTAATCATGCCGCCGAGAAGAGCTAATCGCCATCAGAATGTTGAGGCGTTGTATAGAAGGGAAGAAGCCAAGCAGATGGAACAACGCATTAATGAGAAATTTGATGAGGGCATTGGAAAGTTAGAGAAGTTGATGATTGATATGAATCAAACTCAAAGGAGGAGATCACCAGTCTCGAACCATGGAGGAAACCGAGTTTCACCATCGGTTACGGAAGCAAGAAGGGTATCACCGCAATCTTTTAGAGAGAGAAGAGAAACATCAATTTCATCGAGGAGAGATCACCATGACTATGGAAATGAAGAGAGAAGAACTCAACGTGAGTTTGAAGATGAGCCATATCGTGATGAAGAGAGACATAGTAGAAGAGACATGCGTGATCGAAGGGATGTTGATGGTCGAGATCGATACAGACGTACATTTGATTTTGATGAAGAGGGTGATAAAGCTAGCATTCATTATCGAGATCGAGACCAAGTTCGAAATTCATACCGGAATGTAGATGATGATCGTCGATGGGAGTCGGGGATGAAAGCAGAAATTCCATAATTCAAGGGTAGTATGGTAGCAGAAGAATTCTTGGATTGGTTGTCTAATGTTGAAGAGATTTTTGACTTTAAAGAAGTTCCTGAGCATAGAAGAGTTAAGTTAGTTGCTACAAGGTTGAGGGGAAGAGCTTTAGCATGGTGGCAGCAAACTGAACTTACAAGGGAGAGAATGGGAAAGTCAAAGATTGAATCATGGGATAAGATGAAGAAATTGTTGAGAACTACATTCTTACCTTACAACTATCAATCGCTCATGTATCAGAGGTTGCAGAATCTGAGGCAAGGGACGAAGACTGTTAATGATTATGCTAATGAATTTTATCAACTGATTGCTCGAAATGATATTATGGAGACAAAAGAACAACTGACTGCTAGATTTGTTGGAGGGTTGCGAATGCAGATCCAGGATATGGTTAATATGTTTGATCCAAGATCTGTGGCGGAGGCACATCAGAAAGCATTGGCTTAGGAGAAGCAGGGAAGACGAGGTGGTGGTGTGTTTACAAATTCCAACAATCAAGTGAAGGGTGCTAGTGCGAGTTCCAATGTTTCCTAAGCTGTTACAAAACCAGTTATACAGGAGGTTACGAAGGCGAAGGTCAATAACAGTTTCAAGTGTTATAATTGCCAGGAAGTGGGTCATAAAAGCAATGAATGTCCAAAGCCGAAGAAACGAACTATGATTACTGAAGTTGAAGATGAAGATGTAGAAGCTGAATATTCCAATTCACCACTTGTTGAGGAGGAAGAAGAATTGTCCGGAGATGTGGGTTGTAATTTGATGATGATGAGGTCTTGTCTAACACCAAAGCAAGAGGATGATTCTAGTTGGTTGAGGAGCAATATTTTTCAGTCAACATGCACTATTCTGGGGAAGGTTTGTAAATTTGTTATTGATGCTGGAAGTTTTGATAATATTATGTCTACCGAGGCTGTGAAGAAGTTGGCATTGAAGACTGAGAAGCATCCTAAACCGTACAAGTTAGCTTGGTTGAGGAAGGGTGGTGAAGTGAAGGTTTGTCGAAGGGCTTGTGTGAATTTTTCAATTGGGAAGAAATACAAAGACGAAATTTGGTGTGATGTTGTGGACATGGATGTGTGTCATCTGTTGTTGGGCAGACCATGGCAATTTGATAGAGTAGTGCAACATGATGGTCGTGCTAATAGCTATAGTTTCATGTTTGAAGGTACTAAAATCACTTTAGTTCCCAAGAAGCAACAACAGGAGGAAAGCAAGTTGGAGGAGATTGAAGAGCTGAAAACTTCGCTATCATTGAAGGAGTTTGTCAAGGAAGTTGAAGAGGAGCCTGAAGTCTTTTTGTTGATTGGGCGAGAGTGTAATGAAGTGGTTGAAATTCCTGAAGAAGTAAAGCCAGTGTTGGAAGAATTTGATGACGTATTTCCAGAGAAGCTGCCAACGGAGTTACCACCGTTAAGAGACATACAACATCAAATTGATCTAGTGCCAGGTGCAGTTTTACCGCATAGGCCACATTACAGGATGAGTCCGAAGGAGCATGAGGAACTGAGAAGGCAGGTAGAGGAGTTGTTAGAACATGGACGTGTCCAGGAAAGCTTGAGTGCTTGTGCAGTACCAACTTTATTGGTGCCAAAGAAGGATGGTTCGTGGAGAATGTGTATCGATAGTCGAGCATTGAACAAGATTACTGTACGCTACAGATTTCCTATGCCTAGACTGGATGACTTGCTAGATCAGTTGAGTGGAGCTGTTATATTTTCAAAGATTGATCTTAAGAGTGGTTATCATCAAATTCGAATCAGACCAGGGGATGAATGGAAGACCGCATTCAAGACAAGGGAAGGATTATATGAATGGTTGGTTATGACGTTTTGTCTATCGAATGCACCAAGTACATTTATGAGGGTGATGAACCAAATTTTCAGGCCGTACATTGGGAAGTTTGTGGTGGTGTATTTCAATGATATTCTGATATACAGTGGAAGTCCGGAGGAACACTTGCATCATTTGAAAGAAGTGTTGATGGTTCTCCGACAGGAACAATTTTATGCTACAACGAAGAAATGTGTGTTTATGGCAAGGAGTATTTTATTTCTGGGATATGTTGTATCTGAGAAGGGTATCCAGGTGGATCAAAGTAAAGTTGAAGCTATTAGAAATTGGCCACAACCCAGGACTATCACTGAAGTTAGAAGTTTTCATGGGTTGGCATCATTCTACCGAAGATTCATTCCACACTTCAGTAGCGTGATGGCACCAGTTACTGATTTTATGAAGGAGAAGAAGTTTTCGTGGTCAGAAGAAGCAGAGGTTGCTTTTGAGTAGATCAAGACACTATTGACGTCAGCGCCAATTCTAGTTTTACCGAATTTTCAGTTGTTGTTTGAGCTACATACTGATGCATCTAAAGTTGAGATTGGTGGAGTATTGAGTCAGAGTGGAAGACCGGTTGCTTATTTCAGTGAGAAGTTATCAGGAGCCAAGTTGAGATATAGTACTTATGATGTTGAGTTTTACGCAATTGTTCAAGCCGTGAAGCACTGGAGACATTATCTGTTTCAGAAGGAATTTGTTCTTTATACGGATCATGAAGCGTTGAAGCACTTACAAGGGCAGGATAGATTTCAGCAAGGCATGCATCGTGGATTGCCTATTCGCAGCAGTTTACTTTTGTTGTGAAACACAAGTCAGGGGTGACGAATCGTGTGGCTGATGCTTTGAGCAGGAGGAGTCATTAATTGACAACAATGAAAGTTGAGGTGACAGGTTTTGAATTATTGCCAGAGCTGATTGAAGAAGATCCTTACTTTATGAAATTTGTTGAAAAGGTCAAGGAGGGAAATTCTGATGAATTTTCGTTGGTGGATGGTTTTCTGTTTAAGGGAAATCGATTATGTATACCAGATAGCAGCTGGAGAATGAAGATTATCAAGGAGTTGCATGAGGAAGGACATGTAGGAAGAGATCGTACATTGCATTTGATTTCTCAATCTTACTTTTGGCCGTCAATGAGGAAAGAGGTTGAAAGGTTTATGGAGAGATGTCATATCTGTCAAGTTTCGAAGGGAACAGCAACAAATGCAGGATTATATATGCCGTTACCTGTACCGACTAAACCATGGGTTGATGTGAGCATGGATTTTGTTTTGGGTTTGCCTAGAACTCAAAGGGGTAACGATTCCATTTATGTGGTGGTTGACTGATTTTCGAAAATGGCGCATTTTATTGCTTGTAAGAAGACGGCGGATGTTGTTCGTGTTGCTCAGCTGTTCTTTAACGAAATCTATCGTTTACATGGGTTGCCGGAGTCTATTGTTTCAGACAGGGATACCAGATTTTTGAGTCATTTTTGGCTAAGTTTGTGGAAGATGGTTTGAACGAAGCTGAAATTTAGTAGCGCTTACCATCCGCAAACCGATGGGCAAACGGAGGTGGTTAATAGATCATTGGGAAATTTGTTACGATGTTTGGTGAAAGATAATCTGAGAAGTTGGGACATGAAGTTATGCCAAGCAGAGTTTGCACATAATCATGCGGTTAATAGAAGCACAGGTTACAGTCCATTTCAGATTGTATAATCAAGTTTGCCAAGGGGACCGTTGGATTTGGCGGTAGTGCCACAACCGAAGGGGACGGTTAAACGAGCTGTAGATTTTGTTGATGGGTTGACCGAATGTCATAAGATCGTTCAGGAATGATTGGTGAAGGCAAATGAGAAGTATAAGCAAACTGCAGATTTGAAGCGATGAAGTGTTGAATTTAACGAAGGTGATTTGGTTTACGCAATGTTGACAAAAGATCGTTTTCCGGTGGGAACGTACAACTAATTGAAGGCGCGGAAAATTGGTCCAGGTGAAATTCTAAAGAAAATCAATGAGAATGCGTATCAATTGAAGTTACCAGAAGATGTTCATACTTCTGATGTTTTCAACGTCAATTATTTAATTCCGTACCATGGAGCTGAACTTGTTGTGGAAGAAGATGGTGAAAATTCGAGGTCGAATTTCTGTCAACCAGGGGAGGATGATGCAGCACGACCTACGGAAGCACAAGGCTTAGGTCGTTCACGAGTTAATGAAGGTCGGCCCCGACCTAACGGGTCACGTGAGGAGGAGGAACGACCTAACAGATCAGATGGAAAAGAGTTACGACTTAATGGAAGCTTAAGTCGTTCAGGGTTGATGAGTCGCACACGATCTAACGACATGGTTATAAGTGGTCCAAGACTTAACAAAAAGCAGGAAGAAGTTCCAATGGTTGAAGGCTTAAGTCGGCTACGACCTAAGGGAAGTGTTTTAGGTCGTCTACGACCTAACGAATGTGCTGAAGAAGGGAGCTCACGACCTAAGATAAGTCGCGTGAAGTGATGCAGCAGTTTTCCTCTTGAGTCGCTGAATTTTAGGTCGTGGCAATGTTAAGTCGTTTGTTGTTGAGTCGTGAGTCGCGGCACGAGTTAACAAAGCCTTAGGTCGTTGTGAGTGTTGTGTCGCTGCTGACTAAGTCGTATCTTTTTAAGTCGTTAAGTCGTGTTATTTTAAGTCGCGTATTCTTGTGTTGTAACTATTAAGTCACGGGGTTGTATAGGTCGTAACCCGTGTGTCTTTAAGTCGTTGTTTCTTGAGTCGTTTATGTTGTACAGTGTGATGTTGTAAAGACCTAGTTAGGTCGTAAGTCGCGAGTAAATCTCTGTTTGTGTTAAGTCGTATGTCGTTGTATTTGTTAAGTCACGTACTATCTTAGGTCGTTTGTTCATGTTGAGTCGTAATACTGATGAGTCGCTGAATGCTTAGGTCGTGAACGACCTTGGTTAAGTCGTAAGTCGTGGGGTACTAGGTCAGCAACGACTTAAGGAGCCGGTTGTGAAATGCTTTAAATAAGGAGTGTGTTGTACATTTTGAGAGTTGATTGTTGAATAAAAATTCTTGTTTGATTGCTGTGTGCTTTCATCTAAATTGGTAGTAGATTGTAATCTCCTATCTCCACTTTCGGTTATTCGAGTGCGCTCGAATCAACGATTGTTGAAGCCGATTGGCGGAATCAAGTGCGCTTGATCAATGCTTGAAGAATTGAAGATCTTCTTTCACGGTATCGTGCGCGATCAACGTGGCAAGGATAGCTAGAATTCGGTATCTTCGGATCAACGAATTTGGGCATTTCAGTATTCGTCAATCCACCGATTGCTACTTTCACCGTTCCATCTACTTTTCGTATTATCCGCTACATCATTATAACACTTCGAAACCAAACACTTGAAATTACAACATTTTCAAATCATAATACTTTGAAACTCGTAACTTTGAAACATAATTTCCATCACTTAAATGGTTCAAATATTAAAATACTTTATTTAATAATAGCTTTTTAAATTTCGTAAATCAATTCCAAAACAACTCGAATTCCAATATTTTAAATTTAAACCAAATCCCCAAATCATAAATTTCAACACAATTCAGTTTCCAAATAAACTATTCCAAATTATATTGATTTCACAACCGATTTATCCACAAAATAAACCCTTTCAAATTCAGTATATTTCAAGCCTTAAGTGTTAACAATTTCAAAACTAAGTATGATAATTACAATTAAGCAATTCAATTTTCTATTATTTAGTTTGAAATATTTTACATAATAAATACGTTATAATTTAAATCTAACCCAAATTTCAAATAACTGAATATTTCCTTAAATTTAAATGTACTTAAAATATTCATTAAATCACTCTAAACCA
Source organism: Allium cepa (assembly GCA_030765085.1). NCBI lineage: Eukaryota > Viridiplantae > Streptophyta > Magnoliopsida > Asparagales > Amaryllidaceae > Allium > Allium cepa. The sequence goes on from CM060937.1 coordinate 312,072,230, forward strand.
AAATCAAGTTATAAGAATCATACCCTTTAAAGCCTCAATTTTTTTAAATTTCAAATCAAATTTATCCGACTATAATTCTTAAATAATTTAATTCAAACCAGTTTGATATTTATCTTCCCACCTTAATTCATTTAAGTCACTATAAACTCTATATACAATATAATTTAAACAGATTCTTAACCATGTTATATAAAAATAATCAAACTTTATTATTTAACTTATTTTATATTTCAAAACAAATTTATACATAGCTACAAATCAATAATAAAATAACATTTATATAACATAAAAAATCAATATTTATATAACCCATATACTTCTTTACAAAATCATAGAAATCATTTCAAAATATTTTTATATATAGACCACATGTCTGTATATAATTTTCTACCCTATGGTCAAGTGATACAGATATTTCTCATTTCAATCCGCAATTTAAAATAAAAATACGGTTATATATCATTTTAATTGCAATCTCGAATGAAATAAAAATGCATAACAACTTGAAGTTTATAACAATATAAATACAACATCCATTCATCCAATATCAACCATCAACCATTTATCACAATCATCGTCCATTTCAAACAATAACATCAATATAGAACGGATAATAAATAACAGGTATTTACTGGCAGTTTATATTCAATAATAAATTAAATAAAATTTAACTGACAGTTTATATACAATAATAAATTAAATAACAATTTAATTCAATAAATTCAATTTAATTGAGATGATGATTAAAAATATGCCAAACAGTCATAAATAAATTTCTAGTTACATCATAAATCATTTTAACAAACATAAATTTTTTTAGAAGTTGTGAATGTGTTAAAACACTCACCTTTATACGAATCTGAAAATATTAGACTTCTAATTACTAGCTCCTCTCTGTGTTCCCTTAATCTCCTTCTTGATTGCTAGCTTTGTTCCATAATTTTTCTTTTATTTTGATTTACTTTAATTTTCCTCCTTATTATATTAATATATATGTATGTGTGTATTTTTAAAAGGTTTGAAAAAAAGAATATTTGAAAAAGAAGGATTGAAAACGAAAAGGATTAAAATAAGAAGAACTGAAAATGGAAGAGAAGATCAAGATTTGAAAAGAAAGAAGAAAGTTTGAAATAGAATTAAATTTGAAGAAGAAAAATATTTGAAGAGGAAGGAAAAATTAAAATGAGAGACAATAAGGAGTTTTGAAAAAAAGAAGAAGATTAGAACGGAGGCTGGGGTTTCATTTGCATCATATCTTATTTATAAGGTTAGAGTTAGGTTTAGGGCCAAAGAGATTTGAAAAGAGAGGCAGCTATTAATTAGAATTAAATGAAATGACATTTCAGTAAAACGAAGTTGGAAAATGAACTAAAAAAGAAAGTAAATATAAACGAACTTGGTATTGAAATATAGTAAATATGAACAGCCTTTTTAAAAGTAGCATGCATTAAAAGGAGGTAAATGAAAGAACTAAAAATATGAAATGTTGTTCATGTTTGCAAAATCGAAAAGCTTCGGACAATGTAAATGGAAAGGAGTAATGGAGAAAATGGGGAAAAATGAAAAGAATGAGGCAATTATTAATTAAAAAGGGAATGAATGGACCTACTCTATACTGTAAACAAATTTTTAGAGTTCAAATTTCAAAAACAATCATTCACTTAATTAATTTTGTTAACCCTAAACATACCAAAATTAACATCCTTTAAAGATTTATATAACACACAATAAATACATTCAAAAATATGGTTGCATAAATAAGGTAACATAAACAGGTGTATAATATATATATATATGTGTGTGTGTGTGTGTGTGTGTGCGCGCGCATCTTTATTGCCACTTATAGTTTACATTCATAAATAAAAGGTATGAAAATAATCCACATGAGAAGGCAATGAATGTAAGAGTAAGTTAGAAAAGTGAAGATGGAAAGGTAAGTTATGTTGCAATTAAAATCTAATAAAGTCTAATTGAAAAGGAAATAGTCAAGTGTAAATCTATTTTACCCCTTTTATCATCTCCTATTAACATTTAATTTAATAACGTATGAGATTTCAAACCTAAATAATCCTTTCTTATTAATGATCTAATTGGATCTAAAACATAAGTTTAAATTTAGGTATAAACATATATGCAGTAAACTAGCATTAAATTTTGAAACGTGAACTGATTTAATTGGAAATAAATCACCCAATCTAAATTTTTTTCAATATATGTTTACAATAACGTCTACTTACTTTTTAATTAAAAGATTACAATCACATTAATTGTCATTGATTTCTAAGGTAAAAATAAATGTGACAATTCAATTATTTTTTATAGTTATTTAACGTATTTACGGAATTAGAACTATTGTATACAAATCAAAAGTTATTAATTTCTTATTTCTGTAATATATTTTTCAACTACCAACATTTCAAATAAATAAACCTATGATTTTTTATTTAGTGAAGAAACATATATTATTCTTTTTTTAACATTTATTATTCCAATCAATTAGTATTACATTCATACGGTCATTTGTTTACTTCCTTATTATACTTTACAATTATTTCCAATTTAAGCTCTACAATTACATTCCTAAATGTGTATTTTTGTCAGTTGTACACATTAATTAAGGTTTAAAACCAATTAAATAAATTTACCTTAGTTCAATTCTTTTACCAATTTATTACTCTTTAAATACATTTACGTTTCTATTTAATTTATAAATTCACACCTTCCGTTACTGCATTAATTCTCATTGATGAAATTTAAGATTTCCTATTTTAATTTAGTAGATCAATTAATTATACCAATTCATATATTTACACAGCACTTACCCTTATTTACTTAAATTCAAATTTTATACTCAACCATAACATTTACACTAAATTAATATACAATTTAAATAGGAACTTACCACCATTACTATAACTTTTAATCACATCTTTGATTTCATTGTTCACAAAAAATGTTACCCTTCTTACATACCCAATCTTTATTCACTAGTCATTTATTTCATATTATTCCACTTATGAATTTTAATGTTTGCATTTGTTTTCTTACATTAATTTATAGCCAACTATACCAATTTTTATTACTTCACTAAATCGTAAATTTCATTTCAATTGTTAACAATTAGTTTTAAATTTCCATGGTTGCATTTCATTTCATTATTAAATTATAAAGTTTTTCTTTTTTTTCATTTTAAATTACCCAACTTATTAACCTTAACAAATTTAATTTTGGAAATTTTAAAGAGGAGACTATATTTTTAAGAGGATGGAGTTGAAATTGAAAGAACGGAAATTAGTAAGAAGCCATTAAAATTTAATTTTCTAAAGAGACTGGAGTAGAGTTGGAAATGAAAAAGGCATTTGTTTTTTAGTGTAACATGTCAATAGTGAAAGAAGAAGGGTTTTCGTTACGCATGTCCTTGATCCAATTCTAATAGTTTGTAGTACTATGTTATATTATTTATAAAATCTTGTCTTTAAGACTTAAAACACTTAATTTCATCCCAATGTGTTTTATAAAATTTAGCTTCAAACTCATCGTGTCCTAGGCTTTATCTATATTTGCACTGAGAACAACATTCTTAACGTGTTTAATACTATTGGAAGTAAGCAAATTTCTTAAGTGTTTTTACGTAGTAAATATTTGATGGCTATATTAGGAAAATTAATTTTGCATGAATGAAAATTATATAAGGTAGTAAAGTAGTCTGTAGCTTCCTTCTCTCTTTATAAAGCTTCATTAATTACTACCCCATTCACATCAAGTAAATTTCATATGTTACTTTTGTGTCTTCTATCCCATTAGTTAACCAATCCAAGTGTTATTGCTTTATCCTCATTAGTTAACTAATCCAACTTTGCTTTCTACCTCATGTTGATAGCTTTCACATGAAGTGACTGTGGCGACCCAGAATTTTTGGATATTTGAAATTGGAATATTTGATTGATTTAAAAATTTTCAAGGTCGGTTTAACTTGAATTTCAAATATCACTACAAATTTGGCAATTAAATTGTTGAATTTAATTATCGAAGTAGGGTGAATTATTGAATCTTCAATTTTATGCTTGTTAAAAATATTTCAAGGGCTTATAAAAATTTATATTTATAATACTGGAGATGATAGAAGTTTTAAATATGAGTTTGAAAGTGTTTTGTTTAGTTTAAAAAAATATATTGTTTAAATCCATATATAAAAGTAGCCTTCCGAGGCATAGTGTCGAAATTCAACGAAACCAGTTCCATTGGATCCGTAATAATGTATGATTATCAGATTTCAAATTTCGTAGTGTTTGGAGTTGTCATATGATCATACGACAGACAAACGCGCTAAAATCTATATCGAAAATTTAATAAAATAACTGGTTCAAAAAGCTATCTTCTCCATACGATCAAATTAGGCGTCGAAACCTTTTCTACTGCGTTCGAAATAGGGGTATAACATTATGAATGCCTAGCGGCACGCCTCGATAGGTGTGACACCCCAGAATTTTGACCCTATTATTATAATAAGTTTTTGATCAAATTTAATTAAAATACAAGATTTTCATTTATAAATAAATAAGAGGTTGGATATTATTAGTTGTATATGTATTATAAAGGAATTTATAATTTCAAAATATAAAATAGATTCTTTTAACAATATTTAACATAAATCTGTTTTATTCAAGTAAATTAAAAGTTATGTATTAATAACATTTAATACCAGGTATACGAATGGATTTAATAATAATAACAAGTACAATAACACAATTATGTTCATATAAATATAAAATACATTAGTGCAAATACATTACAAATCAAATATTGGAAAGATTAAACTTTGAATAAAAATAAGATCAAGAAATGTTTCTAACAACAATTTTTATAATTAAAATAAAATAAGCTTATAAATATTTAATATAAGTATAACTTAAAATATGGTTATAAACATAAGTTTACAAACATAAGTTTACAAACATAAGTACAAAATATGATATGAATAAGATATAAATAAAAATGTTAACTATGTTAAAACGAACATATAAATCTGTCAAAAACAAATGTATAGTTTGTGTTTAAGTTATAAGATAATAAAACAAAAAGCAAAACCATTGTACAAATACACTAGACAAAAATAAGGTTCTACAAATATCTTTAAAACAAAATTAACTTGTCTGCAAACATTACTTATATGTTAACATAAGTATGAAGACAAAATTAAACATGCAAGTAAACTTTATATGCATAGGTAAGCCAAGTATTCACATCAAATAAAACATTTTTGTACAAACCAAAATCTGTAAGTAAACTGTATATACATAAGAAAACAAATATTCACATCTTAGTACAAACACAAATCTGCAAATATCTTTGTAAAATATATATGTCAGCAAAACATAATAAGTATAAACCTTTATGAATACATCTTAGTACAAATGGAAACCTGCAAATATCTTTGTACAAATGTTTGTGTCGGCAAACATTATGATATGTTAACATATATGTTAACACAAACATTTAATTATCCCACCTTTATATCTGGAAACATATCTTCCAGCCGAAAATATCCAATTCATTTCAGGTTTTAGTACCTTATTACAAATAAAAATAAAGCAAATATTATATCAAGCTAAGGCTTGTTCTAGAAGACAGCTTGTTCAAAGCCATATATAGATATGTTTATCATTCCATTTAGTTCATTCCATAACTTAAACAAAACCTGATAAAGCAAGAGAAGAATAAACAAAATTTCATATTCAAATAAAGTCAGGAAGCAAAGAAGAGTTACAACAATTCAAAACTTCAACTGCAGAATTCTATTACCATCCTCTGTTTCAAGTTTCAACAGTTTAGGGTGAGTAAACTTATTTAAAATCTAACTTTTAATAATTACTTCTGGAAAAAATTGATATGTTGATGTTTATGTTCTGGAATGTTTGCTATTTGCTGTGAGTACTGCATAATATGATCTTCCAGGTTTCAAATCTTGCTGAGACAAAGAAAAGCAGAGAATATATCATACTTCTTATATAAAATCATTTCCTTTAATTAGTAACTGAACTAAATAAATTTTGTTTATGCCAAAGACTAAGGTTTGGAATTTTTTTAGGTAGCTGTGTGATATAAGTACTGTAAACTTAAATTTACAGTAAACATAAAAAAAAGGCCAAAATTCGAATATCTCAAATTATAAACTTGAACTTATAATTTGAAACTGCATACAAAACTATGATTTTTAAGACAAACTTTATAATTTTTAGACAACTATGCATAGAGCAGTTGGTTAGTGAACCAAAAATGCATTTTCATGAAATTCTGATGATTCAAACAATTATAATTGTTGAAATTTTACATGAAGCTAGTATATTGATGGGAGATTAACAGAAAAATGTTAAAAAAGTTTATGAATGCATGGATTTTTGGGGATGATTGAGAATAGGGTTTATGGGTTCATTACTTTTGGGTTCAGTTCGTTGATGAACGCGACGCCGTTGCTCAGCCGAGTGACGTGAGGTTTTGGGAGGAGTTAGGAGGTGATGTCGGCAAGGCATGGCCGAAGCCACGTCATCACAGAAGGTTGCGATCGTCTAGACGAGGTGAATTTGCCTACCGTGGTCGTGTTACAGTTCGACATTTTAGGCATTTTTTCGATCTCGAGTTGTGCGTGAATTTCTGGGCTTCGTATTCGAGTAAGGGGAGGTCATGAGATTTGTTGGTGGGGTCGTGGCGCGTGCGTATTAATAAGTGTTAACACTTTTAACTTAAGCTTTATAAAAAAAAGAAAAAACAGAAGAAGTAAGAACAGGGGAGAAGAAAAGGGATGCAGGGAGGAACGCGAGAGTAGCTCTGGGAATCTCGAGTTTGACCCGAGTTAGATGCGAGGTTTACTTTGGGTTTTGATTCCAGAAGTTTGCCAACTATATTAAGTTAAAGTATATAGTTATATAAGCTAAGTATTAATCAAGTTGATAATGTTTACAAACTGTTTAAGACAAGAAGAACTTTAAAGTTTTACAGAAAACAAAGAAGAGTAATTAAGTAAAATTCAAAGTAAATTATGAATGTAATAAATTTTATAATTGTAATCGAATAAGTAGTTCAAAATGTAATTAAATTTGTAATTAAATTTTTTAATAATAATCTTGTATAAAATCATTTGTAATTAAGAATTTAATTTGAAGTTGATTAATTAACAAATCGTAGTTAACGAATTAATTAAATAATTAATGATTGAACGATTAAGTTAATTAATAATTAATGATTAATTAAGAAATTAATAATAATTAATTATGTAATTGAGTTTTATAAATCAATAATTAAGGTTATTGATTAGTAATTAAGAATTAATTAATTAATTAAGTGAATAATTAATAGGTAATTAATGAATTGACGTAAGTTAATTAATTAGTGATTGATTAAGCAAGAATAAAATATAGTTTACTCTTAAGTATAAAATTAAGTTTAAAATAAATCAAATGACATGTTGATATGAATCGATGGTTCTATTTGATTGCCTCTGTTGATTATTTATATCCTGTGATGCTCTGTGATATTCTAGATATATCTGTGATGCCTGTGTATGATTTATCTGTATTGAAATGCTATATGAATTCAATTGTTGAAATTAAACTGTATAAGTTAATTAGACAACTTGTACTTTAAAATGGCGTTTGGATTTCGATGAGACCGGGATCGGGTATCGATTTGATATTCTGTAAACCACATCGACCCAAATTAAACGATAGGTCGTGTAATCTCAAGTGAAGATCGAGATGGTGTTTTCAGAATGCAAGGGTTATCGTCGTTAACTCTGAGGGTGATTCCAAAACGAGTGTAACGAGATAGTGCCTTCGGTTTCGTTCGAACGCGGAACGAACTTGTATGGATTGTATGCTTTCAGCACATCGTCAAGCGGACGATGGGCATTCTAAGAAATATGTTCTAAAAAGGTAAACGTTGCCTCATGCCTCATCAACCGGGAATGTCTAAAACAGGGGATGTGCAGCAAGGTTAGGTAGGTCATGCCCAAGCAGGACGAGGTATACCACTGTCTAGATGTCCCTTTTATTCGGCTGTGTGGGCGGTTGGTCTGCAGCCAACTTCGAGGTTATCTTGTTCGGGACTATTCAGTAAGGAATGGTTTCGGCCTTGTGTTGCAGGGGAGTTAGGGTGGCTCCTCGGTACGGTGATCTAGGCCACGTACTGTGACGGGCGGTACTCCAGTAGCCCTGCCATTGTATGAGATCCAATTTCCAATAAGTGTCGTACGTTTTGATTGTGCCCAACTACGTTGGAATGTGAGATGTAAGCATTTCAGCTATTTCTGTATTTTACTTGAAAACCCTAGACACTATTATAATATCATTGATTTCCTATAAAATGTTTTGGATAGGGTAAGGTAAAAACTTACTCGTATTTATGTGTGGGTAGTCTTACGTGATACCTTTATTTTAAATGATTTTCAAAGTTAAACAACTTTTACCTGTTTTACTCATACCAGACCCATGTCTGACCCGGAGTTTATATTTTGTTTTCGTAAACTCTTGGGTACTCAAATTTTTATGAGTAGCCAAGTGATAGGTATTCGGAGTATAGAGTTTACTGGAGGAGTTGGAGCAGAAGACCAGACGTATGTATCTATCTATATAGTTCCGCTGTGTTAGTTAGTTTATGATATTTGAGTTGTATGTTCTGACAGATATGTATATGATAGTCATGTTGTATGATACTGTATAACTCTGATGTATATATAACTATGTAATAGTTATGTTAATGTATTATATTTTATTCCATTCCGCTGTGAGATTCTGATGTTTTTATTCATTCTTTCTATTCCTTTCTATTTCTATCCCTTTCTTTCTTATTGATGACACGTCTTTCTGGAGTTAGAAAGCCGGGTCGTCACAGCCGGTATCAGAGCATTAGGTTGAGCGAGTACCTATGCTCTGGAGTAATATTTATCTTGAGAGTGCGTATTTGTATTTTCATATATATATATATATATATATATATATTAAAGTTTTATTTGATTCGGGTGCATATTTGAGTTTCATATCTCTGGAATCAGTAGGAAAGTTTTCTCTTAACCCTAGTACCATGGATCGTCCCATTATTGTATCTAATCCTATAGGTGGAGCAATAAAATTGGATACGATCTGTAAGGACTTGAAGCTTTCTTATTTGTCCCACAGTTTCTCTTGTGACCCGTATGTGTCAAATTTTAAAGGATTTGATCTTATTTTAGGAATGGATTGGCTCGATAAGTATAAAGCAGTCCTGAATTGTGATGAGAGACATTTTCATGGGAAACTGATTTGGGTAGGATTGCCAAAGTGTCGTGCGATAGTTCTGGATTTCACTTGAGTAGTCTTTTGCTAGGAGTTGAGACTTCTCAAGAGAAAGTTGAGGAAATCGATGTGGTTCAAGATTTTCCTGATGTCTTTGAAGAAGTTAAGTGTCTACCGCCACATCGAGAGATTAAGTTTCGTATTGATTTGATCCCAGGAGCAGTGCCGGTGATTCAGCCTAGTAGGAGAATGCCTCCTAGAGAGAGAGAGAAGAGTTGATTAAGCAGACGCAAGATCTTTTGGAGAAGGGTTTGATTAGACCCAGTTTTTCTTCTTGGGGCTCTACTGCGTTGTTTGTCACCAAATCGGATGGTTCGCTAAGGTTCTGTGTTGATTATAGGGAATTGAACAAAGTGACCATTCGAAATAAATATCCTTTCCTCGCCTCGATGATCTTTTTGACCAGCTGCATGGAGCTTCTATCTTTTCTCAACTAGATCTAGCTTTAGGTTTCCATCAATTAAGAGTAGCTGAAGATAGTATTCCCTTGACATCATTTAGGGGACTGAATTGTTTTCATGAGTGGTTGGTTATGCCGTTCGGATTAACCAACGTGCCTGCCTATTTTGTTGACCTCATGAACCGAGTCTTTAGGGATGTGTTGAATAAGTTCGTGCTAGTATTCATTGATAATATCTTGGTCTACTACAAATCGGAAGAAGAGCACAGACAGCATTTGAGGATTGTATTGGAGACTCTGAGGAAGCATGTGTTGAAGGCAAAGTTTTCAAAGTGCCATTTTTGGAAATCAGAAGTTAAATTTTAGGGCACATTGTTTCTGGTGAAGGCATTTCAGTAGATCCAACAAAGGTTGAAACTATTTTGCAATGAAAACAGCCAAAGACACCGACTGAAGTTCACAGTTTTCTGGGTTTGACTGGCTACTACAGAAAATTCATTAAGGATTATTCCAAGATTTCTTCGCATCTGACCAAGCTGACTAGGAAAGGAGCTAAATTCAAGTGGACGCCTCAGTGTGAAGAAGCTTTTCAGGGATTGAAGACAAGGCTAACTAGTGCACCAGTACTTGCTATTCCGGATGAGAAGAGCAAATTTGAAGTATATAAGGATGCATGTTTAGTTGGATTGGGAGCAGTTCTGATGCTGAATGGTAGAGTGATTGCGTATGCTAGTCGACAATTGAAGTCACATGAGAAGAACTATGCTACGCATGATCTAGAACTGTTAGCTATTGTTTTTGCTTTGAAAATCTGGAGACATTATCTTTTGGGAGAAAAGTTTGAGTTATTCACGGATCACAAATCGTTGAAATATATTTTCTCTCAAAAAGATCTTAATTTGAGACAGCAGAGACGGGTCGAATTTTTGGCATCTTATGATCTCAATATTTTGTATACTCCGCGGAAAGCTAATGTCGTAGTTGATGCACTTAGTAGAAATGTTGTTTTATCTCTTTTGGAAGTTGTTCCATCTCTCCAAGAAAAGATCATTAGTAAGCAAACAGAGGATAAATCTTTTGAGGAAATAATTCTTGGAACAAAAGATGGTCGATATTCAGATTTCAATATGGATGATCAAGGTGTTTTAAGGATTAATGGCCGTTTGTGTGTGCCTAATATAGATGGACTCAGGTAAGAAGTCTTAGCTGGGTGTCATTATTCCAAATTGAATATTCACCCGGGAATCTCGAAGATGTATAAAGATATGAGGAGAGTTTTCTGGTGGCCGAATATGAAGAAGGATGTTGCTGTTTTTGTTAGTAGTTGTGCCATCTGCCAACAAGTGAAGGGTGATCAACAAAAGTATGCAGGACTATTGCAACCTTTGGAAATTCCAGATTGGAAGTGGGAGATGATATCGATGGACTTCATTGATGGTTTTCCTAGAACCAGGAAAGGAAATGAAGGAATATGGGTTATTGTTGATCGTTTAACGACGAGTGCCATTTTATTCCAGTTAAGGCGACTCGTACTGCAGTTTCCTTGGCAGAGATTTTCTTGAAGGAGATAGTCAGATTGCATGGTGTTCCTGTTAGCATAGTAAGTGACCGTGATCCTATTTTCACTAGTAAATTCTGTGAAGCTCTACAATCAGCAATGAAAACAAGTTTGAGATTAAGTACAGCCTATCATCCTCAGACGGACGGACAAACGGAAAGGCTTAATCGTATTTTGGAAGATATGCTGCGAGCTTGTGTATTGGATTTTGGTGGATCATGGGAAGTCCATCTTCATCTAGTGGAATTTTCCTATAATAACAGTTACCAAGCGAGTATTAAGATGGCTCCTTATGAAGCTCTGTATGGAAGACCGTGTAGAACCCCATCTTGTTGGATTGAATTGAATGATCGACTTGTGCTCGGCCCCAATCTAATTCGTGAAGCTTCTGCGAAGGTTGAGATTATCAAGAAAAGGATGAAAGCTGCTCAAGATCGTAAGAAGAAATATGCAGATAAGAGACGAAGACCCTTGGAATTTGAGATCGGAGATTTAGTTTCTATCAAAATTTCCCCAATCAAAGGTGCTATAAGATTTGGAAAGACGGGAAAACTTTCTCCAATATATATTGGTCCATTCCGAGTGCTGGAAAGAATTGGAACTGTAGCCTACAGGATTGAATTACCATAACGGATGTCTGGGATTCACAATGTATTTCATGTGTCTCATTTGCGAAAATTTATTCATGACCCGTTATTGGTGGTGGAACCAGTTGTTCAGGAAGATGTAGAAGTTGAACCCAACCTGACTGTGGTTAGAGATCCTGTTCAGATAATAGATCAAGACGAGAAGCAGCTCGGGAACAAAGTGGTGAAACTCGTCAAGGTGCAATGGAGTGAGGATCCTAGAGATTGTACCTGGGAAACTCTTGATAGTTTTAGAAAAGCTTATCCAAATTTATGTGTGGATAGCTAATAATGTGGTTGGAATTGAATGTTTGTTTTTTTTTTGTATGGATGATATGTATGTTTAGATTGTTAATATTAAGTTTTTGAAATTAACTATTGTTTAAATTTCGAGGACGAAATTCTTTTAAGGGGGGAGGAATGTGACATCCCGGAATTTTGACCCTATTATTATAATAAGTTTTTGATCAAATTTAATTAAAATACAAGATTTTCATTTATAAATAAATAAGAGGTTGGATATTATTAGTTGTATATGTATTATAAAGGAATTTATGATTTCAAAATATAAAATATACTCTTTTAACAATATTTAACATAAATTTGTTTTATTCAAGTAAATTAAAAGTTATGTATTAATAACATTTAATACCAGGTATATTAATGCATTTAATAATAATAACAAGTACAATAACACAATTATGTTCATATAAATATAAAATCCATTAGTGCAAATACATTACAAATCAAATATTGGAAAGATTAAACTTTGAATAAAAATAAGATCAAGAAATGTTTCTAACAAAAACTTTTATAATTAAAATAAAATAAGCTTATAAATATTTAATATAAGTATAACTTAAAATATGGTTATAAACATAAGTTTACAAACATAAGTACAAAATATGATATGAATAAGATATAAATAAAAATGTTAACTATGTTAAGACAAACATATGAATCTGTCAAAAACAAATGTATAGTTTGTGCTTAAGTTATAAGATAATAAAACAAAAAGCAAAACCATTGTACAAATACACTAGAAAAAAATAAGGTTCTGCAAATATCTTTAAAACAAAATTAACTTGTCTGCAAACATTACTTATATGTTAACATAAGTATGAAGACAAAATTAAACATGCAAGTAAACTTTATATGCATAGGTAAGCCAAGTATTCACATCAAATAAAACATTTTTGTACAAACTAAAATCTGCAAGTAAACTTTATATACATAAGAAAACAAATATTTACATCTTAGTACAAACACAAATCTGCAAATATCTTTGTAAAATATATATGTCAGCAAAACATAATAAGTATAAACCTTTATGAATACATCTTAGTACAAATGGAAACCTGCAAATATCTTTGTACAAATGTTTGTGTCAACAAACATTATGATATGTTAACATATATGTTAACACAAACATTTAATTGGCCCACCTTTATATCTGGAAACATATCTTCCAGCTGAAAATATCCAATTTATTTCAGGTTTTAGTACCTTATTACATATAAAAATAAAGCAAATATTATATCAAGCTAAGGCTTGTTCCAGAAGACAGCTTGTTCAAAGCCATATATAGATATGTTTATCATTCCATTTAGTTCATTCCATAACTTAAACAAAACCTGATAAAGCAAGAGAAGAATAAACAAAATTTCATATTCAAATAAAGTCAGGAAGCAAAGAAGAGTTACAACAATTCAAAACTTCAACTGCAGACTTCTATTACCATCCTCTGTTTCAAGTTTCAACATTTTAGGGTGAGTAAACTTATTTAAAATCTAACTTTTAATAATTACTTCTGGAAAAAATTGATATGTTGATGTTTATGTTCTAGAATGTTTGCTATTTACTGTGAGTACTGCATAATATGTTCTTCCAGGTTTCAAATCTTGCTGAGACAAAGAAAAGCAGAGAATATATCATACTTCTTATATAAAATCATTTCCTTCAATTAGTAACTAAACTAAATAAATTTTGTTTATGCTAAAGACTAAGGTTTGGAATTTTTTTAGGTAGCTGTGTGATATAAGTACTGTAAACTTAAATTTAGAGTAAACCTAAAATGAAGGCCAAAATTCGAATATCTCGAATTGTAAACTTGAACTTATAATTTGAAACTACATACAAAACTGTGATTTTTAAGACAAGCTTTATAATTTTTAGACAACTATGCATAGAGCAGTTGGTTAGTGAACCAAAAATACATTTTCATGAAATTTTGATGATTCAAACAATTATAATTGTTGAAATTTTATATGAAGCTAGTATATTGACGGGAGATTAACAGAAAAATGTTAAAAAAATTTATGAATGCATGGATTTTTGGGGATGATTGAGAATAGGGTTTATGGGTTCATTACTTTTGGGTTCGGTTCATTGATGAACGCGACGTCGTTGCTCAGCCGAGTGACGTGAGGTTTTGGGAGGAGTTAGGAGGTGATGTTGGCAAGGCATGGCCGAAGCCACGTCATCACAGAAGGTCGCGATCGTGTAGACGACGTGAGTTTTCCTACCGTGGTCGTGTTACAATTCGACATTTTAGGCATTTTTTCGATCCCGAGTTGTGCGTGAATTTCTGGGCTTTGTATTCGAGTGAGGGGAGAACGCGTGATTTGTTCGTGGGGTCGTGGTGCGAAGGCGCGGTGGTGAACCGCCGTGCACGTGCACGGCGGTGGGGAAGTGCCACTATGTGTGTCGACTTGAGTAAAAACTCGGGTTTGATTGTTCGTTGCTTCGAGTTTTGTTCCTGGGTCGAGAGTGAGGCGCGTGTGTATTAATAAGTGTTAACAGTTTTAACTTAAGCTTTATAAAAAAAAGGGAAAACAGAAGAAGTAAGAACAGGGGAGAAGAAAAGGGATGCAGGGAGGAACGCGAGAGAAGCTTTGGGAATCTCGTGTTTGACCCGAGTTAGATGCGAGGTTTACTTCGGGTTTTGATTCCAGAAGTTTGCTAACCATATTAAGTTAAAGTATATAGTTATATAAGCTAAGTATTAATCAAGTTGATAATGTTTACAAACTGTTTAAGCCAAGAAGAACTTTAAAGTTTTACAGAAAACAAAGAAGAGTAATTAAGTAAAATTCAAAGTAAATTATGAATGTAATAAATTTTATAATTGTAATTGAATAAGTAGTTCAAAATGTAATTAAATTTGTAATTAAAGATTTTAATAATAATCTTGTATAAAATCATTTGTAATTAAGAATTTAATTTGAAGTTGATTAATTAACAAATCGTAGTTAACGAATTAATTAAATAATTAATGTTTGAATGATTAAGTTAATTAATAATTGATGATTAATTAAGCAATTAATAATAACTAATTATGTAATTGAGTTTTATAAATCAATAATTATGGTTATTGATTAGTAATTAAGAATTAATTAATTAATTAATTAAGTGAATAATTAATAGGTAATTAATGAATTGACATAAGTTAATTAATTAGTAATTGATTAAGCAAGAATAAAATATAGTTTACTCTTAAGTATGCAATTAAGTTTAAAATAAATCAAATGACATGTTTATATGAATCGATAGTTCTATTTGATTGCCTCTGATGTTTATTTATATCCTGTGATGTTCTGTGATATTTTGGATATATCTGTGATGCCTGTGTATGATTTATCTGTGTTGAATTGCTATATGAATTCAATTGTTGAAATTAAACAGTATAAGTCAATTAGACAACTTGGACTTTAAAATGGCGTTTGGATTTCGATGAGACCGGGATCGGGTATCGATTTGATATTCCGAAAACCACATCGATCCAAATTAAATGATAGGTCGTGTAATCTCAAGTGAAGATCGAGATGGTGTTTTCAGAATGCAAGGGTTATCGTCGTTAACTCTGAGGGGGATTCCAAAACGAGTGAACGAGATAATGCCTTCGGTTTCGTTCGAACCCGGAACGAACTTGAATGGATTGAATGCTTTCAGCACATCGTCAGGCGGACGATGAGCATTGTAAGAAATATGTTCTAAAAAGGTAAACGCAGCCTCAAGCCTCATCAACCGAGAATGGCCAAAACAGGGGATGTGCAGCAAGGTTAGGTGGGTCATGCCCAAGCAGGACGAGGTATAACCCTGTCTAGATGTCCCTTTTATTCGGCTGTGTGGGCGGTTGGTCTGCAACCAACTGCGGGGTTATCTTGTTCGGGACTGTTCAGTAAGGAATGGTTCCGGCCTTGTGTTGCAGGGGAGTTAGGGTGGCTCCTTGGTACGGTGATCTAGGCCACGTACTGTGACGGGCGGTACCCCAGTAGCCCAGCCATTGTATGGGATCCAATTTCCAATAAGCGCCGTACGTTTTGATTGTGCCCAACTACGTTGGAATGTGAGATGTAAGCATTTCAGCTATTTCTGTATTTTATTTGAAAACCCTAGACACTATTATAATATCATTGAATTTCCTATAAAATGTTTTGGTTAGCGTAAGGCAAAACTTACTCGTATTTATGTGTGGGAAGTCTTACGTGTTACCTTTATTTTAAATGATTTTCAAAGTTAAACAACTTTAACTTGTTTACTCATACCAGACCCATGTCTGACCCGGAGTTTATATTTTGTTTTCGTAAACTCCTGGGTACTCAAATTTTTGTCAGTAGCCAAGTGGTAGGTATTCGGAGTATAGAGTTTACTGGAGGAGTTGGAGCAGAAGACCAGACGTATGTATCTATCTATATAGTTCCGCAGTGTTAGTTAGTTTATGATATTTGAGATGTATGTTCTGACAGATATGTATATGATAGTCATGTTGTATGATATTGTATAACTCTGATGTATATATAACTATGTAATAGTTATGTTGATGTATTATATTTTATTCTATTCTACTGTGAGATTCTGATGTTGTTATTCTTTCTTTCTATTCCTTTCTATTTCTATCCCTTTCTTTCTTATTGATGACACGTCTTTCTGGAGTTAGAAAGCCGGGTCGTCACAATAGGAGTTCAAAATTTTAAGTTGCAATTTCTTGACAATTTAAAATTGAATTTAAATTTAAAAATATAATATTATTGCATTTGGTAATGTGGCAAGCCTTTGCAACACGTATAGGAAATTTTTGCATGTGTCGTTCATAATTACACGCGTCTTCTTTCTTTCTTTTGATCATAGCCGTGCTCTTTAAAAAGAAAATCAACATCCTAGCATTTAAAAAATAATATAAACGAAGATAGAAAGGGAAAACAGAGATTTCATGGCCGAGCATTCGAATCAAATCAATGGTCGAGAAATTGAAATCAAACAGGGGCGATTAAATCGATCAGAAAAATGAAACAAAGGGGGTCGTGATGAGATCGCTCTACGATCTGAGAATGAAGATTCGAGGTCGAATTCGATGTCGACTGGGATGTATCGCGAGATCGAGGTAGCTAGAAGGTGCGGCTTCGATTAGGTCGGCGAATGCGGCGATCGAGCACGAGCAAGTGAAGTTGCGCTCACATGCACAAGTACTTGGAGGACAGAGCTAGGTGTTGGCGAGGACGAGGCGATGAGGGCGTGGAGGACGGCGGCGCCGATGACGTGCGGTGGTTCACCTCGCGTGAAGCTCGGCTGTGTCGCAATGTGGAGGTTCGATCACGATGGCATCAGTTTCGGCTTGGGATGGTGTTGGTGGAGCGCTCGATTCATGTAGATGGGCTGCAATGATGTTCGTCTCGAGGCTGTGAGGTTCGATCCATTGTTTTTTGTTTTTAATCTAAATTTAATTGATATATTATATATACAGAAAGAAATATCTATACAGTGAAAAACATATATACAGTTTTCAATTTATATATATATATATATATATGCATGCAGCAAAATATTATTTTTATGGTGAAGTACTGCAATCAGGAAAAATTTAAATATTAAATTATTATCATTGTTGTGTAGAAGTTTAAAAATTGGAATTGAAATCATAACCAAAGGATAAGGAAATAAATTCTTTAATAGAATGAAATTTTTAATGTGAGTTTATGAATGAGTTTTATAAATTGAAATTAGATGCCAGAGTAATTTTTGGAATAAGGATTAAAAGGATTTGGAATTGAAATTTTGGAAACCAAATTCCTTTGAGTTGAAAATGATTATAAAAGGTTTTGGAAGAAATATGGTGAAATTATTTGGGAAATATTTTTGAATTTGATATGAAATCTGGTGGGATTTGGAATTTAAAAATATTTGGAAAAATATTTTTGAAGTGATAAAAGCACTAAACTCTTTTCGGTCATTGGAAAATAATTCTGATGATGATTGCGACATCATCGGTGTTCATTTTCGAGTTTCCTAGAGAGGATTTGCTACCAAATTATTTTAAAATTGGAGTTGTTTGCAAAACTGGTTTGATTTTAAAATCCAAAGGATTTTGGATATAGTTGATTTCAAAGGTGATTTTGAAATGTTAAAAAATTGTTTAAAACTCTGGAAGTAATTTGGAAATGTTTATGGAATCATAAGGGGTTTGATAACTTATAAAATTTGGAAATTTCCTTGGAATGAAAATAAGTTGGCAAACTTATAGAAGTTAAAAATTTGAATTAAATTAAAGTGTAACTCGATCAAGTAAGATAGAAGTAAATGAGCTTAATGAATGGCTATTGGAATAGGATTTACTAAGTGTGGAATAAATTGGTAAATGTAACTGAAACTGAATATGGAAATTGAAATTGTGTGTATAAGAAATTAGTCAAGTTGGGCTAAATAAAACAAGGGACTGGAAATAAATTAGTAAGTGAAACTAATTTAAGAAATAGTTGAATAAGTATGGGATGCGATAATGTGAATAGAATTCAATTTAAAATGAAAGGGAAATTGAATTCATATGAATTTGAAAATGAAAACTTGAATAAAAGTATAGATAAACCAAAGTGGTGAAGTGAAAATAGTATAATAAGTATATAAAACATATATATTGTACTTAAGAAGGAATGGCAAAATTCTTAAGTAAATTTGCATGAGAGAAATATTTCAAGTTAATAGTGCATGAAGGTTTAATAGAGGTGTGTGAAATGTTAAGAGTAAATAAGTGAATATAAATCAAAAATAAATGTGAATAAAAGAGAATTGAAATGGCTAATAATCAATTGAAATAAATACGTGGGATGTGCGTATATTATTTTATTCGCATAGCCATTCGATCCAGAATTTGAGCATAAAATTTCGAGATAATTATATCGATCCGAGTTGGGATTTTTCACATGATTTTCGACGGCGAACCATGGATATGGATTTTCGGTTGATTTAGGAAATTCTCTATCATAGTTTACGGCTTTGCAAGGAGGTGAGGGTTTCTGATCAAGAAACCAGATCTGAGTCTGCACTAGGAAGTCGGGTGGACGATACTAGTTCGTTAATGAAATTATGTGATCAAGTGAGCGATCGGACTTGATATTGCATACGGATGATATGCGTGCATCGTTCGGACTTGAATAAAATAGATATTAAATTTTTTGTAAAGAAGCGAATAAAATGATTTTCAATTCTGTGGTTGGATATTATTGTAAGTAGGATATATAGGTGTGTTAAAAGCAAAGGATAAATTAGGATTTTTGATTTCGAAGATAAATTTGAATTGCTCGACAAAAAGGTATGTATTTAAATTTCTGTATGAAATTTGATGATTTTCTAGTTTAGCCACTTGGCTTTTAGTTTTCTTTCGAAATCTGGGGACCCGTTGAGGCAAATTGTAGTTGTACCGAGCTAGCCACGCAAAGGAGACGCTGGCGAAATTTTTTGAAAATTTTGGAGTTAGAAAGATTTTGAGAAATTTTGATAATTTAAAATTTGGTTTTAAATTTAAATTTCAATTGTTGATAAAATAATATTGTTTGGAACTTATAGTTGAGGTTGGGAAGTTAGTAAGAATGATAGTGTCTTTAATAAAAATTATTTTAGAAAGTTGAAACTATTAGATTTTGGGAAGTTGTTAAAAACTATTTGATTTGGGAAAATAGTGAACGGGTTATGGATCATTCTTCTTAACTAGTAATTTCGGGGACGAAATTCTTTTAAGAGGGAAGAATGTGATGACCCGAAATTTTTGAATATTTGAAGTTGGAATATTTGATTGATTTAAAAATTTGAAGGTCATTTTAACTTGAATTTCAAATATCACTATGAATTTGGCAATTAAATTATTGAATTTAATTATTAAAATTGGGTGAATTATTGAATCTTCAATTTTATGCTTGTTAAAAATATTTCAAGGGCATATAAAAATTTGTATTTATAATACTGGAGATGATAGAAGTTTTAAATATGAGTTTGAAACTGTTTTGTTCATTTTTAAAAAAAATATTGTTTAAATCGATATTTAAAAATTTCCATTCGAGGCATAGCCTCAGAATTCGACGAAACCAGTTCCATTGGATCCGTAATATTGTATTATTATCGGATTTTAAAATTCTTAGCGTTTGGAGTTGTCGTGTGATCATACGGTAGCTAAACGCTCTAAAATCTATATAGAAAATTTGATAAAATAACTAGGTTCAAAAAGCTATCTTCTCCATACGATCGAATTAGACTTCGAAACTTTTTCCATTGCGTTCGAAATAAGGGTATAACATTATAAATGCTTAGCAGCATGCCTCAATAGGAGTTCAAAATTTTGAGTTGCAATTTCTTGATGATTTAAATTTGAATCTAAATTTAAAAATATAATATTATTGCATTTGATAATGTGGCAAGCCTTTGCAACACGTATAGGAAATTTTTGCACGTGTCGTTCATAATTACACGCGTCTTCTTTCTTTCTTTTAATCATAGCTGTGCTCTTTTGAAAGAAAATAAACAGCCTAACATTTTAAAAAATATATATAAACGAACGATAGAAAGGGAAAGAAGAAATTTCATGGTCGAGCATTCGAATAAAATCAATGGCCGAGAAATCAAAATCAAACAGGGGCGAATAAATCGATCGAAAAAAATTAAAGGGGGGTGGTGATGAGATCGCATGTTAATCTGAGAGTGCAGATTCGCGGTTGACTTCGATGTCGACAGGGATGTATCGCGAGATTGAAGTAGCTAGAAGGTGCGGCTTCGATTTGGTTGGCGACGGCGGGGATCGAGCATGAGCAAGTGAAGTCGCGCTCGCGTGCGCGAGTATCTGGGAGACGAAGCTAGGTGTTGGCGAGGTCGAGGCGGCGATTGCATGGTGGTCGGCGGCGCCGATGACGCGCAGTTGTTCACCTCGCGTGAAGCTCGGCTGTGTCGCGATGGAGAGGTTCGATCACGATGGCGTCAGTTGAGGCCGGGGATGGTGTTGGTGGAGCGCTCGATCCACGTAGATGGGCTGCAATGATGTTCGTCCCGAGGCTGTGAGGTTCGATCCACTGTTTTTACTTTTTAATCTAAATTTAATTGATATATTATATATATGGAATAAAATATCTATACGGTGAAAAATACAAATACAGTTTGTAATATACATACATACATACATACATATATATATATATATATATGCATGCAAGAAAATATAATTTTTATGGTGAAGTACAATAGTCAGTAAAATATATATATATATAGGTAGGATTTTGGTAGAAGTTTTTAAAATATTGTTTTTGAAAACACAAAAAAATTAATTTATATAGATAAATTTTGAAAATAAAAAGGGGTTTTAAAATGTTGAATCAGCTAGGCAAAAATATATATATTTATATAGACAGTAAGGTAGTTTTATAATATATGGAAACACTTAACTTTATTGTTAATTAATACACTTATTTGGGTTATTAAAATATATGTATATATATGTAGAAAACATAAATAAAAAAAATATGTACATAAGATTTAGATATAGAAATTTTTAAATGGCAATCTAAACTATTTTTATAGGTATATATGTATATATATATGAAATCTATATAAACTATTTTTTATAGGATATTTATTTTCAAAATTAAAATAAAATAAAATATACATATATGCATTTATAAAATCTGCTAGCTTATTTTAAAACAGCGTATATGGCAATTAATTTGTTTTATTTACTAATTTAATTATTTTTAGTTATTAAATCTTTTTTTAAAGAAAAATATTAGTTCAAATTTAAATTATTAGATTAAAAATAAATTATTGGTTTATACCCAAATTATTAATTAAATTAAAAGAATAAATAGTGATTAATTATTGGAATAATTCAGATATTAATAAATCATACAATGTTGTACTAGGTCAAAATCTGAAAGGAAGCAAGCCGGACTGGAAATGGGTTGCACGCATAGTTAAAGGTGAGATCTTCTCACTCAAATTTGTTTGCCTAGTTAATTTAAATGAATAAATTTAAATTATTGGATGTTCTTGGATAAATTTAATAATTTATCTATTGGGTGATATTATATATAGTAGTGGATATATATATGTATATTGGAGTGACTGATTTCCCATATTATATAGTGGATGAGACCTTATGTGCCCCGCATAATAGCGGATGACCCTTATACTGCGATATCTCGCCTTGAAGCGGGTTGATATTTCTAATTGTTGTGCTAACATCTATGGATGCAGGGAAACAGGTTGGAAGGATCCAACTGGATTCCTCAAAACGTTGAATTTATTTTTATATTCAGCAATGTGATGTATGTGATAATCTGTGATGATTATATTGATTTATATGGGTAATGGAATTAATGAAAGCTATATTTTGGCCGAATATATTTTTTCTATCATAGGATACCAGAAATATAAAAATTGAATTTTTGGAAGGAAATTAAAGTAGAAAATTTTTAGTAAAATAATTTTAGAGATTTGGATAAATTAAAAGAAGGAATTTGGAAAAGGATAAAAGTTGATTTTTGAAATCCTATCGAACAAATTCCAAGTATGGGGAAAAGATTTTAATAGATGGAAATAAACGGATTTATGAGAGCTTAAGTAGTATTATTTAAAGGTTGAAGAATTTATCAAAAATTTGGATTTTAAATGGTCTGGGAGAAATAAAGGGAGAATTTTAAAATTGAGTATGAAATTAATATTTCAGATTTTTGAATAAGATTTTAATCTAAATAAAGGAGTGAATATGGAATTGATAGATCTTAAAAAAAATTTGGATAAAATAAAGGGGTCATTTTTTTAAATGGAGTAAATTTTGGAAATCGATTTGGAAATTGATTTAGTGTTTGAAAATGTGATTTGAAAAAAAAAAGATGAGACTATGGAATTTATAAACTGGGTTTTATAAAGAGAAATAATATATATCAGTGGATATTTGGAAGTATAAATTCACGGTGGGAATTTATAGTGGAATGTGTAATTTGTTTTAAAAATAAATAGTGATTTATTCTTAAAGGTGTGAAAAAAATGTATTTTCCTGATAAGCTAAGTATGATTTCAAGCAGGTTTTTGGTTAGAAGTTTAAAGTTTTTAAAGTTGTTTAAACGGATGTTTCTTTGAGAAATTATTTATTTAAGTTGTTTAGAAATTTAAAGGCAAATGTTTATTAAATTAGTTATAGTAGTAATAATTTTAAAGGGTTAAATGGTATTATGATTTAAAAAGATAATTATTAATATTTATATTTTATAAAGTAGTTTTATTTTCAATATAGTTTGGCTAAAGTTTTTATTTGGAAAAATTATATAGAATTCAATAACTTTTATTTTTAAATTTGTTTTGGCTTAAGTTTTACATGAAAAATTATTATTAAATTTCATAGCTAGTATTTCAAATAAAGTGTTTTAAATAGTTTTTATTCTAAGTATTTTAAGGTATATGTGTATATATATATATATAAATATTTAGATAAAGTGATTTAATTTTTTTAAATCTAAAGCATTTAGTCTTGGTGATTTTCAGTGGAAATAAACAATATTTGGAATTTATTCCACGAGAGGAAAGTGATTTGAAAACTATTTTCAAAAAAGGTTGAAGTGTAGAAAATTTATATCTTGCAAACCTATTTTGAAATAAATAATTTGGAAAATTATTTAAATCTGATGGTTGTGTATGGATGTTGTTTGATGGTTAAATAATCGACTATCAGTATTGGCCTTTAAGACAGCATTTGAATTTCGACGAGACCGAGAATCGGATTCCAAATGGTTATCCGAAAACCACATCGAATCTTAAAGGTGGATCTTTTGTTTAAAAGATAAAAAAATGGAAAATTGTATCTGCATATTTTAAAAATAAGCGCTCACTGTTCGGATAAGCTGGGGGAGGACATTAAGTCATAAAACCCATTTCAAATACGACGGAATAGAATTGCATCTGAAGACGGTGGTTGAAGACCGGGTATTTTTGAAAACGAAAGGATTACCTGTTGATTGTCTCTACACCGAGTTGCTCCGGTATAGAGATTACCATATATGATGGAAAGTCCAGACGTGATTAGGGGATATTCGGATTTGCCGGGACTTTTTCCTTAATTGGACGAAGTGGCTTCGGTTCCATTCAGACCTAGGATGGACTTGTATGAATGTATGTCTGACTTCGCACTCTGAGATATAAAGCTGGTTTCTATCAAATACATTTCCGTTTGGGGGTGGAGAATTTATTCTCTTAGCTTAACACCTTTCTCTGGGACGTACGAGCTCAGAGGTTATGTAGTTGATTGTTACTAGTGATATATTCCTAATTTGGTAATGTGGCATGTTAGGTGTTGATCATTGGTTGATCGAAGCGTGGCTTTTGTGAAAAGCGTAGCTTTGTGGGACGAGACTTCATCGAACCTCACACCCCGGAAATGGTCGAAACAGGAAAGGATGCAGCAAGGTTATGGGGGTCACGCCCCTCAGGGTATATGCATTTCCTTCTGGATAAAAAGTGGTATTCTGGTATGGAGCCTAGATATTTAACTTATGTGGATAAAAAGTGGTATTCTGGTATGGAGCCCATGTATATTACTTATGTGGTTGTTGGAATTTGTGGTGCCTCGGTAAAGGTCGGTTACGACCTTGGGATGGCATACTGATGACAGTTAGTTACCTAGATGCAGAGGTAACCCGGCCTTGTGTTGGCAGGGATCCAGTTAGGTTCTCGGTGCGTCCTTCCAGAGGCATACCCTTTCGGATAAAGAAAGTTCCTTAGCCTTGACCATTTGTTGGAAATCCAAAAAATCAATATGCGCCCTTTACGGTTTCAGTTGTAGAACCTGCCATTTAAAATTGTAGCTATAGTAGGCATACTATAATGGTACATATGCTGGCTAAGATTAATATTATACTTTCGAAATATTTTCCACACTATGCACTAGTAATAATATCAAAAGGATTTTCGCGTATCAAGCATGTTTGGCTATTATAAGGAGAAACCTTCCCCATGTATGCGATTGCATTGAGTGTGTGCCGAGAGACCTTATGGTAGTTTCATTTTCCAAAATCATGAACAGATTTCCTTTTATACAAATAACTATTTCTAGATCTCACACCAGTCTCATGACTAACTCGGTTGTTCCCTTTTCTAAACTCTGGGTGCCCCTAATATTCCACACGGGCAGCCTGGAGTTAGATTATCAGTAAGTTCTGGAGCTAAGTAAGGAAAGTATGCTATGGAGATCAGGAGACAAGCTGGATGACGAAACGTATCACACGTATATGATGTTACCTTTCTACTGTTATGTTGTATTTTGCTATTGTGTTGTATATTGACACTAATGATGTTATGTATAAACAGATATAGTTCTTTTATTTTAAAGATTAGTCATTTGTCTATTATATGTTGTACCGCTGCGATTGTGAGATTCTGATATTGTTTCTATTTCTTCTTCTACCTCCTTCTTCTTTAACCTTAACGGTTCAGTTTTCTGGCATTCGATTGTTCGGCATTTGATATGGTGGACGTATTGATGTCGATTTTCTAGCCTCGAAAAATCAGGTCGTCACAGTGACTTATTGAGCTTATCTTGGCATTTGGAAAAATTATTGACCTTATTAATGATCAAGATATTATTATCTATTTCATTTTCACTACAAGAAAACTACACATTAACAGCAAAATAGGTCAGCGTTCTTTTTATAGATGTCATTGTTATCTTTTTTCCTTTTACTTTTGCTTCACTGAACGCTGTTAGATAAGTATTAGGGTTGAAAGAAATACTGGAATCCATCAACTATTTTTTGCCGCCCATTCCATAATTTATGCCTCCCATATTTTTTCGTTTCCCTCTTCCATTGCCCTAACCTAAGTTCTCATCATCTTTATTCACGTAGCAATACCTGCCTCCATCTCTTTTACCTCCACCTCAACCTCGATCTTCACTTTTATTGGGTCCTATTTTTAAGCAAACCCTAAAGACATCATCGATCTAAAAAAGACCCTAATTACAAATCACAAAATGCTGGACTGCGTCATTCAAATTTCACCACATGATCGGTGAAGATGCCATGCTAGCTCCTACCGTGCTCCTTCAAAATTTATGCCTACAAGCTAGTCGACTCTAGCTTCTGCCTCATCCGACTGCGATTTGTGAATATCTCAGGCTGTTGGCTGTATTGATTACTGAAAGAATGAGGTATATTTTCTACGTTTATGTGATTTGTTAACTATTGACTATGCTATTTCGTTTGAGGCAATCATTATTTTTCTTACTGCTTCTGTTGTTTTATCAAACAATGGTATTGTCGCTATGTTTGTTGAATTGCGCCCAGTGGTTTATTAGTTCAAATCGTCTGTCAAGTTGCTAAATTAAAAAGAAAAAACATAAATACGATTTGCACTGTTGTTCATGTTATGGTTTACAAAATATTATATAATGATTTTTATGGATTTATAGCAGGTTAGTATTTTGTCTTACTTTAAGTTAGCATAATATAACGTTTTATTTGTCATTTGTATTTAAACAGAAGTAATAAAAAGTAGATCACTTTTGTTTACTGCATCAATTAAGAAGTTTAAAGAGGCGCATCAGGTGAGAAGTTATCAGAGCAAAAACAAAACTGGAGAATAATAATAAGACTAGGTTAATAGAATGGTTGTATCTCTGGAATCTTGTACGGTTCATATACTAGCAGAGATGGTACTTTTTGTCCAACACATGAAATTGTCTCATCTATAATCGTCTCTCGGTTATGCATGCATTTAGATATATACTGCCCATCCTTGTATTTTTTATTAGCATCATTAAACTTGACCATGCCAAAATATGGTTTATAATGAATATTTGTTTTAACAAAACTTAAGTATATTTTCTTCATAAATCTGAAAATCAAATTACATTATGCATATACTTACCTAGTTAATGATAATAAAAAATGAGTAGTTATTTGCTGTCAACATGGCTGATCATTTTCCATCTATCATAATGTCATATGAAGAATTAACATGTTCGAATGTATCCTTTACATTCCACATAATCTTACTTTAAAATATTTAGTAATTCTCTTGGAATCTCCCTTATAATATCTCTGTGATCATGCTAAGCAAGGAATTGTATTTTGAATTTTGTACTCAAGTTTTATTATCTTTAATAATTTTTTATAAGAATAGTTAGCTATTTCTTTACATGTTTATTATTATTGTAAGAGAAAAATATGATCAGTTTAATATAATTTTAATGATATCTTCATGTTTAATTGGTAGCCTGGCATATTTAATTCTTTCATGTTACCACACTTTTGCAAATGATCGACTTTTTATTAAATATTTCATGTAATTAACATGATTTTGAATCAATTTTTCTTCTTTCTATAGGTAAAGATATGTTGGTAAATATATAATTATAAATTGACAAAAAAAATGAAATTATGGTACAGAAGGTAATAATACTATACGTTTTTGTCAAATTACAATTTATATAATTTTTTCCACTTACCAGTATAAAGAGTGTGCTTCGTTTCCTTTTTTATACCTATTCATTTATTTGGTTTTATTATATGACATTTTAAAATAACAGTTACAGTTAATGCATGGACTTTTGGTTAGCAGCTTCCTCAAGTGCCACACATATAATTGTTGGTCTACCTCTCTTTTATATTTTATAATGTATAATAAAATGAACCATGATATTTTTTTGGTGATTTGTGAAACTGTTTGCTACATAACCAAGGCTTCAAATATATTTTGTTCATGAATGCTTCTAATAAAGGCAGCTGCAGTTATATAGTATTGCGAACGAGAAGGACCTAGTAACTTGAAATTATATATGTGTTTGGTATAAATAAAGAAATTTTAAACTAACATCTAATTTATTGCTTGATATTCGTATACCGATAAATTGTTTAGTGTTGGTTGATAACCTAATCTTGAAAGTGCAAGCAAAAGGAAGAATTGACTTGCACCAAGGATTAATAATCTGTGTATTTGATTTATGATATCCCAGTATAAATCTTCAGTCAATAATTGATATATAAGGTTACTGATACACACGGTTACTCATGTTGTTACAAACTTGCAATATTATTTTTTTGATGAAGTAAAGAAAGTGGGGGAGAAGCAAGCACGCATTAAAAGGTAAAAGTCAATTATAATACTATCGTGTTATCATTTCAATTTCGGTAAATAATTCCATAACCATTATAATGTGTTTTGGTCAATCGTAGGGCAAGCATGACAAAAAGCATGATAAATGCAATTTATTGGATTGGTGTAGGAAAGACGAAACGAGAAGTGTCCCTAAGGTTAGCAGTTACTGACTATAGTGCTTGTTTGGTATTGCTGTTTAATGTAATGACCCTTAATTTTCTGATAATTAAATTATTGAATTTAATAAGTTTTTGTAATTAGATATTGAAAGAAATAAAAAAATATGATTTTTAATGATAAAACAATTAGAATGTAATATAGTAATGTTGAGTTGATATAATTGATAACCATTTTAATCCAATTTCAATCAATTGAAACAAATTGTAGGTTAATTTTGTTAAAAGTAAATAATGAAATAAATTAAATGACGAATCCAATGGTGAAATTGTATGTAATTGATTGAAATAGGTTAATATAGAATATAAGATCATTTTTGGTAAGCAATTTATAACCCTTATTTGTAATTAATAAGATAAAGGATATGAATTATTACAATAAACGAGTGTTTTAATTATCTTCTCATTAATTTATTAGTTTGAATATTGAATGGGTAATTAATGAGTTAAGGCAATTGAATGTTGGATTTAATGTTGGAATTATATGCTGTTATATGAAATAGGTTATTATGAATTAGAAAATAAATTTATTAGTACATAGGCTTATTAGTTGTTCATAGACAATAGACTTGGAAATGTGTTGATTTATTAGTGTATAATAATTGCTTTAATTATTAGTTTAGAAATTGATAATTCTTTTTATATATAATTGAAATATTGCAACTAATATGAATTAAGATGATAATTTTAGAATATTAATGTAATAAGGTGTAAACCAATGTTAATTATATTCGTTGGATAATAGTTAATTCAATAATAAGAGTGAAATCAGAATTATTAGAATTTAAATTATAATTAATGAATTTAAGGAAATTGAAATTAAACGTTGTAATTAGTGCAATATTAATATTGAGTTTGACATGAAAAATTTGTTTTAAAAGATTATAAATTTCTAGGTATAAATTTGAATTTGAAAAGTGATAAATTTAATTTATTAATAATATATTTAATTAACAAGAAAATAGCCATTTGAGCCATTGTCCCGGATTTCGACGAAAGTAGTTTCATTGGATCCGTAACACTGAATTATTATAAGATTTTATGTTTTGTAGCGATCAGACTTGTCATTTGATCATACGTGCTCGAAACGAGTAGTAATTAATTTAATGAAATCGATTTGAAATAAGCTGGTCTTAAAAACTAACTTCTTCTTACAATAGAATTAGGACTTGAAACCTATTCCATTGGGTTTAAAAATATCAAAAAACATCTATTTTGCTATATGAGATGACCTACCTTCGCTTCGGGAATGGAATGGGATTTTTAGGTTGTTATTGTTGTTTTAAACCAATTCGATATGTTCATTCTTTTTATCGGGCCTTGCCCATATAAATAGATTTTGTTTCTCAAACCCTAGTTGCCACCCGGTTATTCTGTACGTACATCAACTTCTATCTGTTCCTCTTTTCAATGGCAGAAACAAAATTCCAATTACAAAACACTAAATCCAATTTCAAAATCAATTTCAAAATTTAAACTCTCCAAACCCTATCATATTATACATCGTCGGAAAGCTCTCGACGAGCAAAACCCAAATATTTTTTTCGTTTTTGCAATTGAGATTTGGTTTTTCTAGAATTGGTCAAAACATTCTCAGCCGTTCGTTTGATGGTTTATCAACGACGATTGATCTTCGACTCAAGGGTATGGATGTGGGGAGAGTAACTCTTGGTCGTTCTTATAGATGTGTAGGGTTCGAATTATTTTGGCGGTGGCTGGCTTTGTGGGCACGAACTGGGTGGTCAGAGGTTGGCCTGTTGGTGGAAAGGAGGCGTTGATGAGCTTTGACATGATCGCGACTTGCTTGAGGAGGTAGCAGTTGTAGTTCACTGAAGCAGTTGGGTTGAGTTTTGCTCGATCGAGCATCGTAGCATATTAGGGTTTGCTGTTAAAGATAGTGACATGGCCTTTACCCTTTTTATTATATTGAGTTTTATATTTTAAAATCGTAATATTCTAACTTACATATCTTTTTCATACGTGCTTAGATTCACACGCGGTTTGTTCTGCTGCTATTGTATCAAAATTTTGGATATTAGGGAATTGCTTTGGATGAACTCTGAGACTGTTAAAATTTGAGCCTTTATTTGGATTTTAAATCAATTTGAAATCAAAGGTGAGTGTTTTGAACCACTCACGAATACTAAATTATCTTGTGTTAGTTAAACTAAATTTGTGATATTATTTGAAATTTATTGATTGTTGTTTGGTATTTTAAATTATCATTTACGTTAAAGTTGAATTTATATTGAATTGAATTGCTATTTAATTAATATTGAATATAATTTGCTATTTAAACACCTGATAATGATAACCGATTAATTGTTGGGATTTATAAGCTGATTTGGATGTTGAATTTGTGATGGATGTTATTGGTTGACATTTGGATGATTGGATGTTATTTATGTCCATATCTCTGTTATTCCTATGGGTTGAAATGATACATACCCAAACGATCTTATAGATTAGAGAAAATATCTTTGTTATTTATGTCCATATAGTTTTGATTACTTTAAACTTGAGTAATGTTTTATAAAAGAAGTCAAGCCTTTATAAATTGGTTATAACTTAAGGAAATTTCTTATCAAATGATTCGCAAATAAATGTAGTATTAAATGAGAAATATTACATGTGAAAATGAATGTAAAGTAAAATGAAGAGAAATATAAGCAATGTTTGAGAATGAATATATTAATGTTTTATATTAAATGAAGAAATTCTGCGAATCAAATATTTAAGTATGAAGTGATATTTGTGTTAATATATGAGATTTATAATGAAGTTAAATTGAAAATGTAACCGTGATGAAACAAATTGGAGTAAATACATAAGTTGTATGTATATTTTTTTATTCACACAACCAATTTGATCTGGATTTGAGTACTCAAGTTCGAGGTGAATTGCACCATTTCAATATTAGAAATTTTCTTTCAATTCCTAATAGCGAATATTTGATATGGATTTTCGGTTTGATTCTAAAATTCTATATCATGGTATATGGCTATGCAAGGAGAATGTTGGTTCCTAGCAAAGAAACCTTATCGAAGTCTGCATTAAGGAAGTCAAATGAACAATACTAGTTCGAAAGCGAAATTGTGTGATCGAGCGAGCGATCGAATATGATTTTGCATGATGATGACATATGTACATTTTTTGTTCTAATAAAATCGATATGCTTTGATGCTGAAATTGAAAAGTTGTTTGGTTGGATATCCTTTGTAATTTAAATTGAATTTTTTTTATGCAAAACTACTATTAATTTAACCATTGTACAAAACTATTTTTATTTTATCTTGTTCAAACTATTTTATATACAAAAATATTTTACATACTATTTTATATACGAAACAATTTTACAAACTATTTGTATTCAAAAAAAATTTACAATCAATTTTATATACAAAACTATTATACAAACTATTTTGTATACAAGACTATTTTGCAAACTATTTTATGTACAAAACTATTTTACAAACAATTTTATATAAAGACTATTTTACAAGCTATTTTATATACAAGACTATTTTACAAACTATTATATATAAAAAACTATTTGAAATTCAAAATCTTTTATAAAGCAAAGATGTTCAATCCCATGTGGCTCTTCATATAGTGAAATTGATTTTGGGAAAATTTGATTCTTATATAAGATGGACTTTATATAAGTGCATGGTGATTTGGAAGACGATTGATTTTGGAGGGCATTCGATCTGAAGAGATAAATCTTATATACAACAAAATTTATATAAGAATGATTTGATATGTTCAAGAATATTGACTTTGGAAAGTACTCTTATCTGAAAATGAAATCTTATATAAAATGGAATTTATATAAGTGTGACAGTTGAAGTTACGATTTTGAAAGAGTACTATATATGGTATGTTATTATTTTGAAGTAAAAGGTATGGGGAAGTACCCTTCGGAAGAAGTATAGTATGATATGCTCCGACTCTAGATGGACTTGGGGAATCCAGGAATGGATTCGACCAATAAACCCTAATATACTTGGGTGAATTCAGAAATGGATTCGAACCGATATGGTTGTCCGAACTAAAACTCATGAGTTACTCGATTTTTTCAAGGTAGATGGTTCTTTAGTTTACCTAATGGATGCGCTTTCGATTCTTGGATCTATTGTTTATGGATCTTCCTAGAAGAAAGTGTGTCCATTGTGTAAATCATTGAATCAGCGGTTACCACTGCAGCAGGGGTCGATGGTCCCTTGTTTATGAAATTGTTATATTTTTCCAAAATCAGAAAGATGGAAGGATCTTCTAGAAAGTTTTGTGTCCATTGTATAAACACTGGATCAACAGCGGGCCACTGCTATCGTAACTGTAATAACTAGACAGGTGTTTATAACTGTCTAGTATGTGTTGTATAAGCTGTGTAACTCTGATGTATACGATACTATGTAATATTTATGTGATTAATATAATTTATTCATTCCGCTGTTGAGATTCTGATGTTTTTCTTCTTTCTTCTCTATCTTTATATTCTCTATCCCTTTCTTTCTTAATTCATGATGCGTTTTTCTGGGCTTAGGAAGACGGATCGTGATAGTTGGCATCAGAGCTCTAGGTTGAGTGTATACCTAGGTTTTGGAGTGATTTCTTTCTTGAGAAAGCGTATTTGTAACTTTTAATATATACACACACACACACACACACACACACACACACACATATATATATATATTTCTACCTATTTGTTGGATTACCTGTTCGGGCTTTCCGATATGAGTTCTAAAGGTAGATGAGGTAGTGGTGTGTGTAGCACGAATACCAATGGAAGGAGTCTGATTGATTGAGGTTGAAAGTGTATCTGCCGAGACTGTAGACCCAATACAGTCTCGAGTAAGCTTTGCAGCTTGGTGTAAGGATTTCATCGATCTCTGAGAATACCTTTTAAAGGTTCGGAGTCCATTTTTGAAGAGCAAGTTGGATGAGTAGAGTTTGGATTTGTCGGTTGTGCAGAAGTAAGTGATGGTATCTTGGCAACCTTAGGAAGTAGTAGTTATGTGATGAGACGCATGACTATGGATGTTCCCGAAGATATTTCTTTGGAACAAGTTTAAGGAGGTGTGTCTGCTTCGGTAATGTGGCTGAGTTCAGCTGGTTGCTTGTGTTTGGCTTTGAGGCCTGAGTTTCTTGAAGAGCTTTGGATTAGGAAGTCTTTGGCATCTGTGTTAGCAGTGTAGCTCGGAGTGTTCTGTGTGTCGGCAGGAAGTTTTCTGGTTTAGCAGTTTTTCTGGAAGTGGGGTTCAGAAGCTGCAGAGTGGATCAATTTCTTCGATGGATTGGCTTGATAAGCTTAAGCTGTTCTGATTGGTAAAGAGAGAACAGTTTTCTTTGGATATTAGGCTGAGTTGACCACAAAAGTTACTTGCGATAGTTTGAGTGTTCTGTTAGATTGTCAGAGATTTTTTCCGGATATCTTCAGGGAAGTCAGAGGTTCGTCCGCATCTGGAGATTGAGTTTTCTTATCGAATGGATTCTAGGATTGGTACCGGTGGCTCAGCTAGTTGAAGGATGGTTCCTTGAGGTAAGGTTTGGGGAAGCAGATCAAGTTTTGGAGGAAGTTCTGAGTTTTCTTTATGGATCTGTTGAACCATATATTCTGGGATGTGTTGTCCAGTTTGTGCTCATGTTCATCATCAGCATTCTTATCCAATCCAGATCAGAGTTGTGCAGCGGAAGCAGTATGGGGAGTCATTCTGTTTTGTCTTTTCCGGATTGGAAGAGTAAGTTTGTAGTCTTTTGATGTTTGCGGAGTAGAGTTGTGTTCTTGAGTTTGGTTGATCTTGAGAGGACCATTTTTTAGAATGTTTTTGGTCCGGTTTGTTTCTAGAGTCTTCAGCGAAGGTTGAGCTGATCTTGGAGGATGTAGGCAGCCCAGGATCTTTAGAAGAATTTTGAGGATAAGAGACGAAGGAATTTGAATTCTGGAGACGGAGATTTGATTTTGAGTAAGTTTTCTTCGATCAAAGGAGCTACAAGATTGGGTAAGTCTGGGAAGCTAGCTCCGAGGTATCTTGGAACTTTTCTATGTTCTTGTGAGAATAAGTGTTTGGTCCTCTGGGTTGAATTGCCAGTTTGGATAACTGAGATTCAATGAGTTTCACGTATCTCTGGGGGAGTACGTGTATGATCTATCTCTAGTTTTGGAACCAGCAGTTCAGGAGGTTTGGTGGTCGAGTCACACTTGAGTGTAGTCTGATATCCTATTTAGTTCTGTAGATCTAGATGAGTAGGAGCTCTGTAGCTTAGTAGTGTTGATTGTTTGATCTATATAGCGAGTATTCCGGTATTTATACTTGGGAAACTCTAGGAAGTTCTATCCAGAAAATTTGTCTGGATAGTTAGATTTGTTTGTTTAGATGATTGGTTGCTATGGTTGTTAGCATATTGTTGTTAATATATGCTTGTGATTTAAAATTAAAATCTTTAATGAGATTATTAAATTACCTTTGCTTTTAAATTTCGAGGACGAAATTCTTTTAAGGGGGAGGAATGTGATGACCCGGAATTTTGAGCAATGTCAATTTAATAATCTGTATTAAAAAAATTAAATTGATTTAATAATCTTTGTAATAAAATCTGAACTAATTTAATAATATAATTAAATAAATATTTAATTAGTGGATTTCATCTTTCAAAAAGCTAATAAAATGTTTTCTATCTATAATATATATATGTATGTATGTATGTATGTATGTATGTATTGTAAATAGATAAGCTTTGTTTTAAATTTAACAAATAAAATCTTGTTTTAAGTTTCTAATATACATTTTGATAATTTGGAAAATTATGATTTAATTTAATATAACTTTTCAAAGCTAGTTAATAAATAACTATATGGTTTGTAAATACTTAAGTTAAATATTAATTGTTTAAATTATATCTTAGCTTAAGTTTAAATTTAAATATAAGGTTTATTTTATCTTCTTTTTAAATATAGCTTGATAAATATGATTTGAAGTATATATAAGTTTAAAATACAATTTTTCAAATGAAACATTAATTCATTTAAGTAAGATAAGTAATAAGTAATTTATAATATCTTTTATAAATTATTTAAATATGATTAATGTGTTATTTTCAAACAATATTAATAAATGTATGAATATAAATAGATTTTAATATGTATAGAATTGCTATTTTTAAATAGAATATGTTGTTACAAATTGACTTTAAATTGGATTTTTAAATTTAAGTTAGATTTGAATTTGAATTAATTTTGAAATTCAAAAGGGTAAACATTTTAAAATGTTTTGGATTTTAGAATATTTGTATAAACTTTTATTTATGTATATAATTGGTTTTAATTACCTATATATAAATAATAAAGTACTTATTAACTAATTAATTAAGTATATACTTATATTAAACATTTAAAATTAATACTAATTACTAAAAAGAAAAGTGTTGTTATATTAAGATCTCATTATAACAAGTGTAAATTGATAAGTGAATAAAATTGACAAATGTAAAGATCTAATACAAGTGTCATTTTGTTTTCAATTTTTCTTTTATTTCTTTTAAATAAATCATTTTTACTTATAAAACATGTTTCTCCCCCTTCTAATTTCTTTTTAATCTTCATTTTCAAAATCTAAGATAAAAACTTCAGCTGAAAATTATTCAAAACAAATCTCTAACTCAAATGTTTCCCAAACCAGAAACCTTTTCCAAATCAATAACCTGTAATTTCATTTTCAAGACCAAAACCATAAACTTATTCAAATCAATAGCCTGTATATCATGTTCAAATCTGAAAATTTCCTCCTCAAACCAAATACAAATCAAAGCCTGCATGTTTTAAATCCCGAAGCATCTGCATTTTCCATATCTGAGAATAAAACATGCAAAGCATTTTCAATTCAAAGTCTACATATATTTTCTTCAATCTAGAATCATCTTCAAAAGCCTACCTATAGTTCACTTTCTTCAACCGGAGATGAAGCCATCTCTGCATGCAACTCTAAGTTTTTAAATCAAAGCATTTTAAAGCAAAGCATTCAAATTTAAAGTTTTTAAATGCAATATGGAGTCAAGCCTGCATGCAAATATTAGCAACAAGAAATCGGTTTTTATAGCAAAGGGAAATTCAAGTTTTCTGAGTTAAAAGCAACTTCAAATTTGGTGCTCTGTTCTGCTTTCTTTAATCAGGTGAGTAATGTCACTAATTAATAGATTACGTATATGATTCTATTGCATGTTTCCCTCTGAAATAAGTATGTTTTGTGATGAATTTCTATGCATTTTGGATCTATGATATATGCATGTTTGTGAATGTCAGTAAACATCTCTGTTCCCAGTTTTTTTTTAAAAAAAACTCAAGCTTTGATTTAAAATTCTTTATCTCTGGATCTAGTCACTGTTAGGATTTATGTTATAAACAAAAAATTTATGTTTAATCTTAAATCAAAGTTTAAAATTTTATTTGAGTCAAAATAAATTGGATATTGCAATGGAAACCAAAATGAAAAGGGACGTTTAAGTTTTGGGAAAAATTCAAACACTCGAATTCATTGACTCAGGATTAAAATCTGAATACTTATACAAAATAATGATTTTTAAAAATGAAATCACAAATTTTAATAGTAAATTGAATGAGCAGTTCTGGTTTTACTAGAAATTGGTATTTGAGGGTTTGCTGATGTTCTCGAAGATCAGGGAGGTCGAGGTTTCTTCTGGTGGTAGTGGGAGTATCAGTGATGATGGGAAAATTGTCAAGGTGGTGATCAAGGAATGGGGGCGGCGGCGGCGGTGACTGTTTTAAATTTCTAAACCTAGTTTTGGTTGGTTTAAGAATTTGTGATCATCCTAATGTCTCTGGGTGATCGAGTTCGATAGAACTTAAGGAGGTGGAAGCTGGAGCGTTGACGATGGTTTGGCCAAAATCTCAAAGGTGATGGTGGTCGGAGATTCAAGGATGAGGTGGTTACAGGTCTGAAATTGGTTGATCTAGTTTGCGTTATCATACTCAAATTAGACTTTGAGTTGATGGTCAAGATCTGATGATCGTGATGAGTTGCGTGGATGTTCGTTGATGTGGTGAGGCCATTGGTGGTGACCGGAGAGGGTCGAAGCCACCGTGCTTATGCACGGTGCAGTGGTTTATGTCAGGTGATGTTTTGGTTTAAGGGGATTGTCTACTCGAGCTTTGCTCGAGTGATTTGATATTAAGCTCGAAGATAGTTTAGGTGAAACTCGAAACATTTTAGAGGGTAGCTCGGGTTAATTGTAGATTACAGGTTTTAATGAAAACCTGTCTGTTTTTAAAGAATTTTAAATTGATTTTAAAATTTGAAAGTAAAGTTTAAAAAAAAGTTTCAATCTAAATCAAAGTTATAAAATCTGGATTCAAAATCTAATTTGTATCTTAGTTTTGACTTAAAGGAAGTTTTATAAATTAAATTGTTTTAATAACTTTAATTGATTAAAATGTATTTAAAATGGTTGGAATTTAAAGGAAAATTTGGTTTAAATTCTTTAATTTTCTTCTATAAGATGAGTATGTCTTTAACATATGATTTTAAATGTTTGTAAATGGTTTTTAAACATTGTTAACGTTTTCATTTTAAATCTCAAATTTAAAATGGAATTTAAAATATTTGAAAGTTAAATGGTTTTAAATGTGTTTTTTTAATTTTATCATTAATAAGGAAATCTATAAAGACTTAATGATTTGTGACAAATTAAATTAATATGGTAAATTAAAATGGATAATTAATTTATTTATTTATTAAATGGTTAATAATTAGAATTAATTAATTAAGGTTGAAGTTATCTAATTAAGATTAATTAATTTGAAAATAAGATCATTAATTAGATAAGTTAAGTTTTTAATTAATGATTATAAATTAATTTATCAAGTAATTAAGAATTAATTAAGTTACAGTTAACACTTAATTGATTAAATAATTAGTGACTAATTAAATGGTTGTTAGAGATTAATTAATTTGTAATTAATAATGACTAATTTAAGATAATTACTTTAGAAAAGTAATTAAAGAATTATTAATAGTTAATGAAGGTCATTAACTTAAGATTATTTAATAATTAATTATTGTGATTAATTTTAAGGATAATCATTTATGGAATTGTTTAAGTGTAATTACTTAATAAAAGTAATTAAGGAATCAATTACTCATTGTAATTAATTAAGTTAATTTGATTAGTTTAAGTTAATTAATTAAGTTTAATTAATTTAGAATAATCATTGGATGGTTTGATAAGTAATTACTTAGGGAGGTAATTAAAATAAGTAATTACTGGATGTAATTAATTGATGTATGGAAGAGTTTTGAGATTAATTGCTTTATGTAATTAATATGAAGGGTAATTACTTAGTGAAAGTAATTAACAATTAATTACTTAGTGTGATTAATTAAAGAATTGATTAATTAAGTCATTTGGAAATAATTAAGTCATTTGGAAATAATTAAGTAATATAATTAATTAAGGGTAATTAATTACCAATGAGATTAATCAAGAGTGATTAATAAATATAATTAATTAAAAATTTATTTATTAAATGTAATTCATTAAGGAGTAATTAATTTATTTAATGAAGTAATTAAGGGTAGTTAATTATTGAATGTGATTAATCAAGAGAGATTAATAATTATGGTTTAATTAGAGATTGATTACTTAATGTAATTAATTTAAATTATTAAAAAGTAATTAGGGATTATTAATTTATATAATTAATGATGTAATTAAGGTTGATTAATTAAGATTAATTAATCAATAATAAGTGATTAATGAAGTAATTAATTAATGTAATAAATTAAGGATTAATGTAATTAATTATAATTAGTTAATTAATGAAGTAATTAAAGGTTAATTATTGTATTTGGTTAAGAATAATTAATTTGAGAAATTAATTAAAGGATAATTACTTGAATGTAATTAAAGGATAAATAATCGATGGTGATTAATTAAGGCGATTAATTAGAGGTTAATTAATTGATTGATTTGTAATTAATTAATGGTTATATAAGCAGGATTTATAGAATGAAGTAGTTAATTTAATTTACTTTAAATTAATTAGAGATGAAATAATTAATTTAATTCATTTTAAATTAATTATAAATGGTGTGATTATTAATCCTTGTTTATATAT
Organism: Allium cepa; assembly: GCA_030765085.1. Classification (NCBI taxonomy): domain Eukaryota; kingdom Viridiplantae; phylum Streptophyta; class Magnoliopsida; order Asparagales; family Amaryllidaceae; genus Allium; species Allium cepa. The sequence goes on from CM060937.1 coordinate 312,111,848, forward strand.
GGATGATATAGATTTCCTTGAATGGTTTGAATCTCAGATATGAGATAAATAATGCGGTGTGATATGGATGCTTTGGTTGCATTGTGATGATATTATGAATTATCTATTTGTGATGATAATGTAGATTATCTATTTGCGATGATATTATGGATTATTTGTTTATGATGATAATGTGGGTTATCTATTGTGAAGACATGAATTATCTATCTGTGTGTATATAGATAATTAAATTGAATTATTTTAAACTTTAAAACAACTTGGACCTTAAAGATGGCGTTTTGGATTCGATGAGACCGGGATCGGCTTTCCAGATTTGGATTTCCGAAAACCACATCGATCCAAATTAACGATAGGTCGTGAATCCGAAGTGAAGATGAAGATTCAGAGTGCAAGGATTATTGTCGTTAACTCTGAGGGTGATTCCAAAATGAGTGTAACGAGATAATGCCTTCGGATTCGTTCGAACCCGGAACGAACATGTATGGATTGAATGCTTTCAGAACATCGTCGGGTGGACGATGAGCATTCTAAGATAGATGTGTTCTATAAAGGTAATCGTAGCCTCAAGCCTCATCAACCGAGAATGGCTAAAACAGGGGAGGTGCAGCAAGGCTAAGTGGGTCATGCCCAAGTAGGACGAGATTTTCCTTTGTCTAGAAGTCCCTTTATATTTGGTTGTGTGGGGCAGTTGATTCGCGACTACTGCTGGGGTTGTCTTGTTCGGGACTGTCCAGTAAGGGATGGTTCCGGCCTTGTGTTTCAGGGGATTTAGGGTGGATCCTTGGTACGTTGATCTAGGCCACGTACTATGACAGGGCGGTACCCCAGTAGCCCTGCCATTGTATGGAATCCAAACTCCAATAAGTGTCGTATGTATTGATTGTGCCCAACTATGTTGGAACGTGAGATGTAAGCATTCCAGCTATTTCGGTATTTTACTTGAAAACCCTAGACACTATTACAATATCATCGAATTTCCTATCAAATGTTTTGGTTAGCGTAAGGTAAAAACTTACCCGTGTTTATTTGTGGGGAGTCTTACGTGATACCTTTTGTTTTCATAGGTTTTCAAAAGTTAAGCAACTTTAACCTGTTACTCACACCAGACCCATGTCTGACCCGGAGTTTATTTCTGTTTTCTTAAACTATTGGGTACTCAAATTTTTATGAGTAGCCAAGGGATTTAGGTTAGCTTTGACGAATTGTTGAGGAGCAATGGAGCAGGAGGCTTCAGCGTTGTAGATATGTATAGTGTTCCGTTGTGTTTGGTATCTCTGTGTTTTCTCTGAGATGTTTGAGTTGTAATAACTAGACAGGTGTTTATAACTGTCTAGTATGTGTTCTATAAGCTGTGTAACTCTAATGTATATGATACTATGTAATATTTATGTGATTAATATAATTTACTCGTTCCGTTATTGAGACTCTGATGTTGTTCTTCTTTCTTCTCTATCTTTCTATTCTCTATCCCTTTCTTTCTTAATTCATGATGCGTTTTTCTGGGCTTAGGAAGGCGGATCGTGACAGTAACATCATCATTTGACATCAGATTTTGAGCGGTACTTCTCATACTTGTTTTTAAGTATTTTTTTTCACTGGATGTTGAAACAGATCTACTAAGTACTTGGAGATTTCTAGTCTTACGGTTGATCAACGTACGACCAGAGTCTGCAAGAACGAGGATAAACTTGTTAAAACATTATGTTATAAGAGTAGTTGATAAAGTATTATATAAAAGATATTTTGGTCATTTTTTCGTATCTAAATACTTTAAAATGTTTAAAATATTGTTATTTATGTACAACATGGTTTTGTATCAATTGTTAGTGTTGTAAATATTGTGAGAAGTTATTAATTAAATAAAAAATATTTTTGAAGTTAATGATTATTGATTTATTAATGATGTTTAAAAGTATTTTGAGATTTAAAGCTAATAAAATTTATAAATAATGGATGTAACAACCCGCATATTTATCGAGTTTATAGTTATATATTTTATTTAAATATTAAATCGTTAATCGAATTTTGGTCTGAAAAGCTACTTTTTGCAAACGGTCAAATTAGGACTCGAGACCACTTCCATTGAGTTCGAAATGCCGTTTACAATTTTTTTAAGTATAAACTTCGATAGGTTTGGAGTTAGTGAAATTTCACTAACTTTTCCCGCTTTGGACTTTGGGTTAGTTTAGACTATTAAGCCCAAGTTCCAACCCTCTTCTCCTCACTCTTCATAAATTTCCTAACTAACCCAAGCTTTGGCATTAATGGTGAAGAGAATGGGAAATTAAAACTCTAAGCTCAAATTCAATTGCAACTCCAACATTCAACTCCAAATTCAAGTAGAAGATATTGGATTCAAGCTTTGGATTGCTTCTCCTTGCTTTCAAGCTTCATCTTCATAAACTTTAGTGCAAAGGTGAGATTTTTATCTCACAAATCTAGTCTATAACTATATTGGACTGTTGGGAATGATTCCCTATCACTTTTGCATGCACATTTGCATTTGGTTTGGATTGGATTGGCGAAAAACTCCAATTTTTAGCGTTTTGGTGAATTTTCTGCACTTAGGTCGTTCTGGCCATTTTCGTGTGTTCGGAGTTAGGTCGCTCACGACCTAACCCTTAGGTCGTAGGTCGTTTCTGGCCTTAAATTCCCCCTGCAGCGTTAGGTCGTTAGCCTCGGAATTAGGTCGTTGAGCCTTAGGTCGTATGGACCTTAGGTCGTAGGTCGTCCTGGCCATTTCTAACGTCTTCGGAGTTAGGTCGTATGGACCTTAGGTCGTAGGTCGTATGGACCTTAGGTCGCTAGGTCGTATGGCATTAGGTCGCTAGGTCGTATGACCTTAGGTCGTATGGCTTTAAGTCGCTAGGTCGTTAGGTCTCTGGCCTTTAGGCTGCTTCCACGCTAGGTCGTATGACCTTAGGACGTTAGGTCGTCTGGCCTTTAGGCCGCTTCCACGCTTGGTCGTATGACCTTAGGTCGTTAGGTCGTTTGGCTTTTAGGCCGCTTCCACGCTAGGTCGTTCGACTCTTAGGTCGTAACACTTAGGTCGCTCGCCTCTTAAGTCGCTAGGTCGCGTGCCTTTAGGTCGCGTTTCTTTATTAGGTCGCGTGTCTTTGTTAGGTCGCTGACCTTCTTAACTCGCATGACCTAACCCCTAGGTCGTTGGGCCTCATTTCTACTTAGGTCGCTGCTTCTTATAGATCGCTCGGCTCCTTAATTTCTTTAGGTCGTTTGAGTGTTAGGTCGCTCGATCCTTGTTGCCGATAGGTCGCGTGCTTTCTTAGGTCGCGTACCTTTAGGTCGCGTGTCCCCTCTACCTCGTTAGGTCGCAAAGAACTTTAGGTCGCTCGACCTCCTTACCCACCAGGTCGCGCACTTAGTTAGGTCGCTCAGCCATTGTGTTAGGTCGCGTGAACCCTTAGGTCGTTAGACCTCATTTTGCTTTAGGTCGTAGGCCTCTTGCCTTCACTTAGGTCATACCATTTTGTCGGGGCGCTGCCCCGCACCTCGCCGGGGGCGCTGCCCCCTGGACCCCCGCGACCTGACCGGGCAGGTCGAACCCCGTAAGCGGTGGCATTGCCCCCGCACCCCCACCTTGGGGGGTTGCCACCCCCTGGACCCCCCCCTCCGTAGGGGATCTTATTTGAAAAACATTGAGCTGATTTCCTTGGATTTTATTCACATCTCCGTATGCGATCTTTGTGACTGATTGTTTCTACAATTGCTTCTGTGTTTTGTCACTTTATAATATAAAGGTTTCAATACTAGTAGTAATTATCAAAACTCTTTTAACAAACAATTTCAACTCTATTTTTAATAACAAAGTTCTTTTCTTAAACCGTTTTTCAATCTATTAGTATATACAAACCTTTACCTCACTCGGATGAGAAATCTAATTAAACGGCTTAGTGAAACAAGTGGTATGAAACGCTTGCGTTCACTTCGTCGATTAATTCTTGGACTTGTTCGATTGAACCTCTTGTGACAATTTTATTAGTGAAGATTTACAGTTTGTTCGTAAATATTAAGTTAAGAAAGTGGTTATAAGACATGAAGCTAAACTTCTATATTTACTAGCTTAGTGTAATTGACACTTCTCGTTGATCATGACGATCATTCTGATGATTTAGACTAGCAACTGTGTGATGTCTCTTGTTGCGAGGTTAGACAAGACACCACTTGTGTGATTCCACTCACACATACCTTTTTGCTTTTTGGTTAGTCTGGACCTCAATCTGTGTGATTCCATTCACACATGTGGGGTAGCTCCCCTTGTTCTTCGGACCGTCATGTGATAGGCCTCTTTCTCTTTTCTATGATTTCTGGATTTCTTGTGTTGATTTCTGGAGTTTATGTCATTGACTTGTTATGAGTACAAGTTTAGGGTATGGTGCCCTCTTTGGATCTTTGAGAAGATTCTTGTGATATCGATTTATCTCTTATTGATTGATCTTCTGTTGATCATCATTTGCATACTTCTAGTAGCATGTCAGTATGGATATTTTATGTTATGCCATATCTTTTATTTTATACCATGTCATCTGATATTTATAGCTAGACTGATCCGTTTATTATTTTCTTAAATAATACTCGGGTCAGACCGAGATGTTACAGGTGCTTCTGCTTGACTTCTTCCTGGAATTTGCTACTCTGACTTTTGGCTAACTATTTAGATTAGCAGTTTTTGTTGTATACACTTGAGACATAGACTCATAGTTGTATTCTTTTGTATAGCACGTGTTGCTATTCTTTTATATTATTGTGGATCTTTTGACCCCTACTCTGATGTACACTTTCATGTGTTAGTTTTATATTCATATCTTCTTCCGCCTTTGTGATATGGATGTCTGTGACTGATTTGCGTTATGTTTATTTCTATGTTTGTTTCCGAAGATTATTTATAGCCACCGTGTGATAAGCAATTACATGGATGGTCGCTCCTCAACAGCCTTATTCTCCATGCTAGTTGACAGCACTACTCTGTAGTGTTCGTGGCTAGCGTGGGTATAGAGGTGGGGCGTCACAATGGATTTAAGGTTTTCTAACTTCTTTTTAAATATAAGTAATGATGTAAATAACTATTTCCAATGGTATTTATAAATGAAGCTAGAAATTTTACAAATGAATTTTTTTCCATAAATTATTATAGTATTAAAGATGATTGTTTTGCAAATGAAGTTTTCAGATGAATATTTCAATTAAAATTTATATAAGTTTCTTTGAATGTATAATTTAAAGATATTATATAAATGGAAAAAATGATTTGCGAAGTTTTATTTATGGTAATATACTTGACAAATAAATTTGAATCTTTATTTTGGAAGTATGGTTTCAAACATTTACTTGATTTCGAAGTACTAATAGTAAATTTACAGGTTTATTCACTATTTGAATTTTGTATTAAACCACAATAAATGTTTTTCCATGATTTGAATATTCATTTAAAACAAGTGTGTAAAATTATTAGGAAGATAGGAAATTTTATACTTTGATTTGGATATTTAATGTAAGATTTGAGTATGCTATTAGTTTCAATTTAATAATCTACAGTTTATACTTATTTTAAGATAATGAGTCTAATAAATTACCGGATAAAGAAAAGCTTATCATAATGTTTGATATAAACTTCTAACATTTTTTAAACTTTTTGGAAAATCCTTGAATAATGCTCCGAGGGTGTTTTAAATATATCTTATATTCTTACTAAGTGAATGAGGTTAAATATTTTAATTGAATTTTTGATATATTGAAATATTTCTCTTCTCTTCAAGGGCGAATACCAAAAACTTAAATTTTTATTCTATAACCAAATTAAGTTATAAACTTCAGTAAGGCCGTAGAAGCTTAAGTAATATTTGTTAACTAGATGGAATAAGATAAACTTGTGTAACATTCAATTACATTCTTAAAACATATATATAACTTACCAAAAATGTTTAATAAGTTGTAATGTTAAATAGGAAATGTAACAGAATATTATACAAGTAAAATTTAAGTGATGAAAGTGTTAAAATGGAATTATTTCTATAAATAAAGAAAAATTTTGATGTATAAGAAATGTTATAACATAAGTTAATTTTTTGAAATGCTAATAATTATACTGAATAGTAAAGGTAAATACTATCTAGATAAATTAGTGTAAACTCAAGAATATGACTGAAAAGATTCACTGATGAATATTAATAATAAAATGGATATTAAGAATTTTAAGTAAACAATAAATGTGAAATAAGCTGAAACAAAATGTATGTAATACTTCAATAATGAATTCATTGATTATTTTAAATGATTGAATGGAAATAATTTATGTAAGTAAATGAATATAAGTGAATAGAAAAGAAGATATTATAGGAATGAATGAAAAAAATGGTGAACAGTAATCGATGTGGAAAGAAACCAATTGAATAAACATAAATAATGTATTGAAATTATTGGTTGTTTTGGCTTATGGGATGTTTGGAAAGGATACTTCTAATTGTTATGGTTGTATGGATAATCTATCGAGTAATTATCCAAGGCTGTTGTGCGTAGGGTACACTTGATGGTTATTTGTTACCTTGCACGATTAAAAATTTCTTAACTAAACAAACCATTGGTTTTGGTTACTATAGTTGTATGATGGATTATTTGGTTGCATATAATGGTTGTATTATTTGCTTGTATATGTTTTATATTGATTTGCTTTTTTTGCCAATTGAAAACAACTAAATATTTCTCTTGTGCATAATTCTTACTATTTTGGATAACATAAGTGAAACGCAGGTTTATGGAAGCAACAACTGCTGCTTTTGATTTCATAAATAAGTGTTATTTGCTTGATAAATAGGTACGTTTTCAAATTACAGTTTTATAACGAAATTACAGTTTTATAACGATATTACATTATTTCCCATAGTTTGGGATATTTTATTTTGAAATATCATATATATATATATATATGATTATTATTGATATTATTATTTCTCTCGGACCACTCCGTACGAAGGAGACACTGCCGAAATTTTTCGTGAATTTTAAACTTAGAAATTTTTGTAACGATGAAAATATTTTTCAAACTTTAGTAAACTTGAATATGAAGATTTAATTGTTATTATTTAGTATATTTTGTTTAAATTACTTAATAATGTAAATTAATTGTTTATAATTTCAAAACTTTGAATAAAATATATTAATTCCTTAATTCCTCCTTTTCCCTTTTTGAGGACGAAAAGTTATGAATGGGAGAGAGTGCAATGGCCCTTATTTTTTCGATAATTGAAATAATGAATTTATTAAGATATTGTAATTGAATATTGAAAGAAATTGAAAATTTATGATTTGTAATGATAAAACAATTAGAATGTAATATAGTTTGTTGATTTAACGTAATTGATAACCATTTTTGTCCAATTTCAATCAATTGAAATAAATTTTAGGTTAATTTGTTTATAATTGTAAATAATGAAATAAATTAAATGATGAATTTAATGGTGAGATTGTTTGTAATTGATTGAAATAGGTTAACATAGAATATAAAATAATTTTTGGTAAGTTATTTAAAACCCTTGGTTGTAAATAATAAGATAAAGGATATGAATTATTATAATAAACGATAGTTTTTATTATCTTCTCATTAATTTATCCGTTTGAATATTAAATGGGTAATTAATGGAGTTATTGTAATTGAATGTTGGATTTAATGTTGGAATTATGTGTTATTAATTGAAATAGGTTTATTATGATATAGAAAACAAGGAATGACCGCCAACTCCTCGGAATTGAAAGATGATGGAAGAAAAGTCCCTTTCAAAAAAGTTCTGAAAATTAGGTCCTTATTTTAATTTTTTATTAATTTTTGCCCCTAATTTCAATGCTGGGTCGATTTTCTGAGAGGAGACAGTTTGTTAAAAAATAACAAAATATGGACCTAATTTACATAGGTTTATGAGCATGGACTTTTATGCATGTGCTTTGAGAATATGGACCTTTGAGCCAAAATCTTATTAGAAAATTAATTTATTAGTACATAGGTTTATTGGGATTTGTTCTTAAACAATAGACTCGGAAATGTGTTGATTTATTAGTGTATAATAATTGCTTTAATTATTAATTTAGAAATCGATAAAATTTTCATATAATTGAAATATTGTAGTTAATATAAGTTAAAATGATAATTGTAGAATATTAATGTAATAAGGTGTAAACCAATGTTAATTATATCTGTAAGATAATAGTTGACTCAATAATAAGAGTGAAATCAAAATAAATGAATTATTAGAATTTAAATTATAATTAATGTATTTATGGCAATTGCAATTAAATGTTGTAAGTAGCGCAATATTAATATTGAATTTGACATGGAAAATTTGTTTTTAAAAGATTATAAATGTCTATGTAACAAAAAATGATAAGATTTTTTAACTTTTAAATTTGGATTTCAAAAGTGATAAATTTAATTTAATAATATTATATTTAATTAACAAGAAAATAGCCATTTGGGCCACTGTCTCGGATTTCAACGAAACCAATTTCATCGGATCCATAACACTGAATTATTGTAGGATTTCAAGTTTCGTAGCGATCAGACTTATAGTTCGATCGTACGAGCTCGAAACGCATAGTAATCAACTTGAAATAAGCTGATTTCAAAAACTGACTTCTTCATACAATGGAATTAGGACTTGAAACCTATTCCATTGGGTTTAAAAATATCGAAAACATCTCTTTTGATATATGGGATGACATGCCTTCGTTTCGAGTACGAAACAGTATTTTCGGGTCATTATTGTCGTTTCAAATCAATTAGATATGTTCATTCTATTTATCGGGCCTTGTCTATATATACAGAATTTTATTTCTCAAGCCCTAGCAGCCATCCGTTTATTCTGTATGTACATCAATTTTTATCTGTTTCTCTCTTCAATGGTAGATACCAAATTCCAATTACAAAAACCTAAGTCCAATTTCAAAATCAATTTCAAAATTCAAGCTCTCCAAACCCTATCATATTATATATCGTTGGAAAGCTCTCAACGAGCGCAACCCAAATCTATTGTTCATTTTTTCAATCGAGTTTTGATTTGTCTAGAATTGTTCAAAACATTCTCAGCAGTTCCTTTGATGGTTCATCAACGGCAATGGTTCGTCGATTTAGGGGAATGGATGTGTGGAGAGTGACGTGCGGAGTTCATCGGAGTTGGTCATTGGCTAAATCTATTACTGGATCATTGTGAAAAATTGAAGTTGAGTTTGAACTTTTATGGCGGGGGTTGGCTTTCTGGGCACGATATGGGTGGTCGGAGGTTGGCGTGTAGGCGGAGGCGAGGCGTTAATGAGGTTTGACATGGTCGCGACTCGCTTGAGGAGGCGACGACAGTAGTTCATCGAGGCAGCTGAGTCATATTTTGTTTGAACGAGTACTATGGCGTATTAGGGTTTGCTGTTGAAGATGGTGACATGGCCTTTACCCTTTTTATTATATTGATTTTTATATTTTAAAATCCTAAACTTACATATTTTTTCATACGAGCTCGGATTCACGCGCGGTTTGTTCTGCTGCGATCGTATCAAAAATTCTGGACATTATGGAACTGGTTTGGATGAAATCTGAGACTGTTGAAAATTAGGCCTTTATTTGGATTTTAAAATCAATTTGAAATCAAAGGCAAGTGTTTTAATCCACTCACGAATACTAAATTTCTCGTGTTAGTTAAATTAAATTTATAATGTGAATTGAAACTTATTGATTGCTATTTAGTATTTTAAATTGTCGTTTACATTAAAATTGAATTTATAATGAATTAAATTGTCATTTAATTAATATTGAATATAAATTGCTAGTTAAACAACCGATAATGATAACCAAGTAATTGTTGTGATTTATTGGCTGGTTTGGATGTTGAATTTGTGATGGATGTTATTGGTTGACATTTTGGATGATTGGATGTTTATTTATGTCTATATCTCTATTATCCATATGGGTTGAAATGATACATACCCGAATGATCTTATAGATCAGGAAAAATTGTTACGGGTTGAAATGATAAACCCGAGCGGTTTTTAATTTGGAAATTTTGGTTTTGATACTTGTTGAAATGATATATATATATATGTATGTATGTATGTATATCCAGACAATTTCTTGAATTTGAATTATGTATTGGAATTGAATTATTTGAAAGTTAAGTTTTAATTTAACTTGTGATTTATTTTAAATAAATTGGTTAAATTTAGTATTTTGAATTTTTTTAAATCTCTTAAATAATTATATCCATATTTTACAGTTGATAGGAGATGGAAATCCTGTAACATCTCTGAAACCATTGCACTAATATTTCTATTTTACTTATTTTGATTTGACTTGTATAAGATCTTTTAGTTCTAACTTGAGTGTTTTGTCTTTCATTACGCTTGGGTCAATCTTAGCTTTTCACTATACTGAAGACTATTTTTTATAGGACGAAGGCGAAGATTTAGTATATTATTGCTATTTATTATTATTATCTAACTGCATCATGTGTTTCGCAACATTAATTGTTTAAATCTGATGTATGTACAACTCTGATTTGTATTGTAAAAGTGTAATCAAATGTTATTTTTAAAACAGCGTCATGAACTATTTATTTGATTATTATATTTTTTCATTCTGCTGCAAGGTTCTATTTTTTTGTTTTCTATTATTTTCTTGTTTACCGCATTAAAAATCTCCCTTTTGAATGGTTTGAATTAGACATATGTGGTTTATTGTTTATTTAAACCTACCAAAAAGGTGGGTCGTTACAGTTGGTATCAGAGCGAGGTTTCGACATAACTTAGCATGTTGGGGTTAAATCAGTAGAGATAGGGTAGTAATATCCTTGAATGAGTTTGTCTGAGTGTATATAAATATACAAGTGTGCGTATTTGTTTATGTAATAAAATGTTTTTTTATAAGTTTTGGAATGAAATAATTTTTCCTAATATTATTTTTTATATATAAAAGACAAAAAAATTTATAACTATTATAGTTATTTGTAATGTGTTTGTTTTATGAAATGATAATATTTAATTATTATTATTTATTGTTGATTTTTTGTATTTAGTTAGTTTATAAGAAGTGGCTGTTATTTTTGATTTAATTTATGAACTAAACACTAGTTTAATAATGGTCGAAGGCAAAGATTCAGTATATTATTGCTATTTATAATTGTTATCCCAGTGCATCGTGTGTTCCGCTGCATTATTTGTTTATTTTTGATGTATGTATAACTCTGATTTGAATTGTAAAAGTGTAATAAAATATTATTTGTAAAACAGCTTCATAAACTGTTTATTTGATTATTATATATTGTCATTCTGCTGCGAGGTTCTGTTTTTTTTTTGTTTTTCTATGTTTTCTATTATTTTCTTATTTACCTCATTATTAATATCCCTTTTGAATGGTTTGAATTAGACATGTGTGGTTTTTTGTCGATTTAAACTGTCCAAAAGGTGGGTCGTTACAGTTGGTATCAGAGCGAGGTATAGACATACCTTAGCCTATTGGGGTTAACTCACTAGACATAGGGTAGTAATATCCTAGAATGAGTTTGTCTGAGTGTGTGTATATATACAAGTGCACATGTTTGTTAGTGTTATAAAATGTTTTATATAAGTTCTGAAATGAAATAATTTTTCCTAATATTATATGTTATATATAGAGGAATAATTTTTTTACAACTATTATAGTTATTTGTAATGTGTTTGTTTTATGAAATGATAATATTTAATTACTATCATTTATTATTGATTTGTTGTATTTAGTCAGTTTATAAGCATTGGCTATTATTTTTGATTTAATTTATGAACTAAACACTAGTTTAATAATGGTGTATTAAAGGAAATAAAGTGAACGATTATATGAATATGAATTCTAAGTTAGTCTTAGTAAACATAATTTAAACTGAAATTTTGAGATATAAAAACTCCAACGTTTTAGAAAGGGGTTTCCTAATATTTTGTAAATAATAATAGTATTATTCAAAAGGGGATAATTAGGATATTCGTTATGAAATTGAAGTTTTTTGTTGTGAATTTTGTTGTTTGTTGATTGTTGATTGGTAGTTTCAACTATTGAAATAAAATGGAATATCTGGATATTTTGGATAGTTTAAAACTTCTGAATTAATATATGAGTTGAAACTTAGTAATTGTGTTGAACTATGCAGTTAAATTTGATAACCTTAATTTGAAAGCAATTGAAACAAAGTTCAGTTTGTTATATCTATGTTTAGTTAATGAATAGAATTGTTGTACACATTCTTGGCATGTAATGTAATAATATACAAGTGTGAACATTAAGCCTTGGCATGGTTAAATTGAAATTGTGATTAAGGGAATGCTGTAAAAAAATTGAAAGTTATAGTTGAATATGAACTAAAGGTGAAATGATTATAACTAAAGTCATGACTTGTTAATTGTTTACGAAATAAATGGATGTTACAATATAGTTTTGATTACTTTAAACTCGAGTAATGTTTTATAGAAGAAGTCAAGCCTTTATAAATTGGTTATAAACTTAAGGAAATTTCTTATGAAATGATTAGCAAATAAACGTAGTATTAAATGAGAAATATTACATTTGAAAATGAATGTAAAGTAAAATGAAGAGAAATATAAGTAATGTTTGAGAATGAATATATTAATTTTTTATATTAAATGGAGAAATTCTGTGAAGCAAATATTTAAGTATGAAGTGATATTTGTGTTAATATATGAGATTTATAATGAAGTTAAATTGAAAATGTAATTGTGATGAAACAAACTTGAGTAAATACGTAAGTTGTTCGTATATTGTTTTATTCACATAATCAATTTGATCCAGATTTGAGTACTCAAGTTCAAGGTGAATTACACCATTTCATGTTAGAATTTTTCTTTCGATTCCTGATGGCGAATATTTGATATGGATTTTTCGTTTGGTCCTAAAATTCTCTATCATGGTATATGGCTATGCAAGGAGAATGATGGTTTCTAGCAAAGAAACCTCATGGAAGTCCGCATTAGGGAAGTCGAATGAACAATACTAGTTCGAAAGAGAACTTGTGTGATCGAGCAAGTGATCGAATGTGATTTTGCATGATGATGACATATGTACATTTTTTTGTTCTAATAAAATTGATATGCTTTATTGCTGAAATTGAAAAGTTGTTGTGTTGGATATCCTTTGTAATTTAAATTGAATTTTTTTATGCAAAACTACTATTAGTTTAACCATTGTACAAAACTATTTTTCTTTTATTTTATCAAATGTCACTTATAAAATAGCTTCATGAACTGTTTATTTGATTATTATATTTTATCACTCCGCTGAGAGGTTCTGTGTTTTTCTTTTCTTCTTTCTCTGTTATATCTTATTTACCCCATTAACAATCCTGCCTTTTGAATGGTTTGAATTAGACATGTGTGGTTTATTGTCGATATAAACTGTCCTAAAAGGTGGGTCGTTACATTTATCATAATAAATGAAGAGAAATCTTAAAACACTTAATATTATAATTATATAAATTTTATTGATAGTTTCCCTAAGCTTAATGAACACGTTGTAGAATATCCAATGAATCCACACAGTCACAAATCCTTACCTTAGTTTAACTTATCATACACTTTGAAGTAAACAAAAATCCTAATTTATTTCCTCTCCTCATGCATTCCCTATCATCTAACCTTAATTTTATAACGCATTTTTATTCACACTTCGAAGAAGTTCTATAATGATATGGAAAAGGGTGCCGAACAAGATGTTATGTCAATAAATTCTAATTCTATTAAAGGTAACTGTATTTAAACTTTTTTGCTCCAAAGGTTGCAAAGGTTTCTAAATTTGATAAGTGTGCTAAGGTGGTAGAATCAAATAATCATATAAATGTTTTGAAACGGTAGTCGAATAAATATAATGATGTTGTTAGGTAAAGAATTCTAATGCAACTAAATTTAGCTTAATAAACTTTGAACCAAGCCATCATATCATGTCAAACTGTACATGCGGAAGAGATGATGTCTGTAACCTTATCAATAATTCCTACTGCTTCCTCCTCCGTGTTCATGCTTCCTTGTCCCTGCACTTGCTACATTAATACTCTAGTGTGTTCTCTTTCTATTGGTTGAGTGTTAATCATTGATTGGCTGTTGTTCACTACCAGGCTGTAAAAGGTTCAGACCAGCTGCCTGAACCACCCTCTTCCTCTTCCTTTGGTTTTGAATGCTCAATTTAAGATTATAGTGGTGGCCCTTGCTCTGCATATCATTTCTTAAATGTTAACTTGATTAACATTTTACTCACTCAAATTAGTTTGGCGGGTTTGGTTGGCAGTGCATCTGCAGGAAAGACTATAGTATGTGACATGATTATTAATCAGCTTCATGACCAACGTGTTATTCTCATCAATTAAGTAATTCCTCCGTGTCATTTCGGTAAAATTATTAATAGCACTTATGTATTTGTTACATTAGAACTTAGAAGTAACTTGCATATTAAATGTTTGATTTTTCATATTTTCATCAGTGGCCTCCTTTTCTTTTTCTTTAGAATGAAATTTGAAAATTTGGCATTATATAGTTGTGATAGCCCTGATTTTATGAACAAGTTTTATAATTTAATCTAGTTATGCTTGTTTAAAAATTTTGTTGCCTAGGAAAAAAATATATAATAAACTGACCACAAATGCATTGTGTAAGTATTGATATGTTTGCAAGATGGAACACACATGCACATATTTCTCTGAAAAAAAAGCAGAAATTAATTTGTAAGCTAGAGTAAACTACAAATACATGGATATGATATGATTATTACAGATATGAATATGTCATTGAAACAAGTCTAGAATAAGGAAAATAAAGGCTTAGGCAAGGATAGAAATATAGGTATTATACATGTATTTTAAACAAATGCTGGCTGAAGGAAAAATTAGAAATTGCATGGAAATGGTATGAGTTGTTGAATAAATACTTTATCCAGTTTTAGTAATTTCCTTAGCTTTTAAAAAAAAAACAGAGATCATGCAAATAAGATGACCGGGGTAATAAGGTATAATTTCTGTTAATAGAAATAGGGACCACTTACCCATTTTCTCTTGAAATAGGATGAGAGGCTGATCATATGTGACAGGGTAAAATTGACATTGGATAAATTTTAAAACCCTAGAGGCAGCCAAGGTCTTTTATAAGAAGGCTTAAGGGTAGAAGGATCTGTGACCATTTTCTTAAAAACAGAAAGAAAAATATATACAGCAAGCAAAAAAAAAGAAAAAAAAAGAGAGAGAAAGAGAAGCATTGGCCATTAGAGATAAGTAGGAAATAGCAGATCAAAGGAAAAGGATTAAGTTGAGTAACCTCACTGAAAATTGGCATTAAGTCCTGAATATTGAGGCAGCCTAAATGACTTTATATTTTTATTCAATCTGTGTTTGTTTTATGATTTTGGTGTGTTAATGATCTGTTAAATGTTTAACTCTTCTTATGTTAATATACCCAGAAAATATGTTTATGGCTTTCATGTTTAAATGTTTACTGTGTCATGAATTATCTTTGGGATGAGATGCTTTCTTTTATGTGACTTTTACATACAGATCAATTCATGGAAATTTCAAGGATATATGTTGTAGATCTATGGTCAAAAAAAAAATGAATGAATAAAAAAAAATAGGACTGCAGCATAAAGTGGTTGCTGCTTATGTCTCATGATTAAATAAATGGTAACATAGAAGTGCAATGTCGTACATGTGCTGAACTTCTATGTTTACAAATAAATCCAGATGAGAATAAAGACTTGTGGTTTAGTCAGATCTTATGAATTCGTGAGTACCTAATTAAACCAGAGGTAAATGGATGCATCAGAGCAAACTATATATGACCATATATTTATAAGCATGATTCCTTAAAAGCCCATGATGTAAATAACATGTATACTGAGAAACCAGGCTAGCTTGTATGAATAAATTTATGTTTATGAAAACATGATTTGTTATTCCTTGAATACATGCATGATGGTTGAGTTATTTATTTTCTCTGATTAATTATGAGATGCAGAAGGGATTAGCATAATTGGGGGAAAAGAGAAAATAAACACTTAGTAATTTAACTAAGGATTTTCGATCTTAGGGCTACAAAGTATGGCTTGGCAAGGTGAATATTGCAAGCTCACACATGGTATGATTATACCCAGGGGCCTGAGTGTGCTGGTTTAACAGTGAATATGCCCTAGACAATGTGTGATTTAATAGAAGGAAAGTAGCTAAAGTCCATCATAAAACACCTGATATTGAATTCTGAAAATAAGTTCACAGGTAGGTTTGGGTAAAATCCCTGATAGCCAGAAAGTTATAGATAAGAAAAATAATTAAATGATGATTATATTGGTTGGTTTAGAGTATTCTATTGGGGAATTATATGTTTGTACTCCCTGATATAATCCATGGAATTATTTATTATTCTGCTATGCATAAATGAACATGCACAGGTGATACAAGAGAGTATACAAGAGAAATATTGCTTTACCTTACCTGTTTTAAAAGTTACTTGAAAATAAGCAAAGTTATCTAAATTTAGATTTTCAGTAAGATTACTCATACCAGACAATTTAGTCTGACCCTTTGTGTGTTTGAACACCATTGGGTGTCTCATATTTTTACGAGGCAGCTCATGGTGATTGTGCAGGTAATTAGGCATTTCCTTGATCAAGAATTGGATGAATTAGCTGCTAAGGAATTGGATATAATAGTACAGACTCACTAATATTATGATAGAAGTTAATTTGAATTTATGTTATGAAATGTTGGTTAAGTTGTTTGGGAGGAAACTGGTGTAGTGCTATTTTCTGTTTGCAAGTATTGAACTAACTATGATATTTCTGTTGAAAGTTGTGAGTTGCTTTTGAGAATGTTTCATTAAGTAATAAGTTTTTAGTATTAAACTTCTGAAATGCTTAACAAAAATGTGCAGTACTAAGAAAAATCTGGAATGATTTGTAGATTGGAATTAAAAAGGAATAACCTGATATCTATTGTAAGAACCGTGAGACACATAAAGAAGCCCAGATTAATTGGTATGTTGCTTGAGTAAAGTAGCAAAAGAATTCAGGCCAACTTGACCAATTTTGCCAAGCCTGGGTTCAACCAGTCTAAATGACCTAATCTTTTTGGTTAGGAAAGATAATAAATAAATAAAACTAGTAAATCAGGTTAGTTGTATTTAAAAAGAATGGTTACCTGAAATCATCTAGATACACACATGTACACAGAGTACATGTATACACTTGCACATGTGATAATTATAGTTTCAGTAAATCTAAGGTCATAGAAGTGCAAACAAACTTTAAAACTAGAAAAAAAATAACATATAGAACTTGCCAAAAATTAAATAAGACAGAAAAGCTACTATGGAAATTATTTTGCTATGAGGAAATCATATGGTGAATTCCAAAGTGAATTTTCTGCTTCCAAAACTCTTATACTCTGATTGAAAGAAAAAGAGAAAAAGAAAAACTCAAAGTATCATTTATATGTGTTTTCATATAAGTAAGTTTAAGATGATTTGCTTATACCAATATTTTTATATTGGTTGAAAGATCCTGGATAGGAATGAAAAGAGAAAGGATGTTCTCTTGAGTAGATGACCAATTAAAAAAAAATTATTTGGGGTAAGAAAGTGGGTCATCTCATTTTTGGTATCAGAGCTATGTTGATAAATAACATAGCAAAATCTTGGATGAACTTGTTTGTTTTGAATCTATGAAAGTATTGACTGTCTTGGATGCTTTGTTTTATACTGGTATAACATCTGTTATGATTAAATGGTAATAAGTTAGAATAGGTTAACTTATAAAAGAATAGATAATGGACTAACTCAAGTGTTGTATCCATAGAACTATGGTAAGACCCAGACAACAAGGGGTAGGATCAAGTGAACCACCCATGGTAAACATGCAAGATTTCATGAGAGCCTTAAGGGATGGGGTAGGCAATAGGAAAGAAAACCCACATGAGGAGCATTCCAAACTACTCAAGAATTTTACCAATCTTGGAGGCAAGACTTTTGATGGAACAGAAGGGATAATGGGAGTCCAAAATTGGCTCAGAATTTTAGATAGAATCTTTGCTGATATGCAAGTTGAAGACCAAAAGAAGAGGCTAATAGCATCTAGACAACTGAGAGGAGCAGCTTTGGATTGGTGGGAAGTTATTATAGCTGGAAGACCTGAAGGAGAGGTGACATGGAACCAGTTTAAAGAGATGTTGGAAGGGAGATTTGTACCTGCATCAGCTAAAGAGTCTTTGCTAGAAGAATTTATTAAACTAAGACAGGGAACTAAGAGTGTAACTGAATATACACAAAAGTTTGAATCCTTAGCCAAGTACGGTGCAGTGCTTATCACAACTAAAGAGGCTAAAAATGGCAGATATATCTAAGGACTGAATGCCCACATTAGTAGAGCTATGCTACCATATAAGGACAGGACCTTTGATCAAGTTTTGGATCTGGCTTTGAGCTTTGAACAACATGATAAAGCCAGAGAAAATTTAAGAGCATTTAAAAATGACCAAAATAAGAAGGGAAAGGGAAAGTTTCACCCTTATGACAAAAAGAAAGTAGAGGTAGCTTCCACCAAGAAATCAGAAGAAATCAAAACTGCTGAGATTAGGAAGAAGATCACTTGCTATAATTGTGGACAAGAGGGACATATGAAGAATAGGTGTACAAATCCCAAACCAGCATCTTTCAAGTGTCATCAGTGTGGAAAGGAAGGTCATATAAGGAGGAACTGTCCAGAGTTTAAGCAAGGAAAAATGAGTACTTTGGAGGTGAAAGGCAAAGCAACTGAGGGACCAAATGTTGAGAAGCATGGCCAAGTTGAAGGTACTTTGCTTATTCACTCCATACCTTTTGCAGTAGTGTATGATACTGGGGCTACACACTCCTTAATTTCTCATGATATTGTACAACAACTAAAATTGAATTGTATGATTGTTGATAAGCCATTACTTATTAAAAGTCCTTTAGGAAATTCCTGTGTTTTGGGTATGATGTGTATGCAACTGGGATTGAATATAGGGGGATATGTGTTTAGTGCAGACCTATATGTGTTGCAATACCCAGGTATAGGAGTTATTTTAGGGGTTGATTGGTTAAGAAAATATAGGGCTGTTATAAACATGGAAACCTCTACCATATCTTTGAGAACTTCTGATGGGAAAAGAGTAGTTGTTCTTTGTGAAGTGAATAAGAACAGGAACATAACCACCCTTATTATTTTGTTTAGTGAAAAGCACATGCCTGCAATAGAAGAAATCCCTATAGTAAATCAATATGCTGATGTGTTTGGTGAAGTAAAGGGGGTTGTCAACCATAGACCAGTGGAGTTTTCTATTAAATTTATTCCAGGAGCAAACCCAATAGTTAAAAGACCAACTAGAATGGGGCCTAAAGAATTAATAGAATTGAAAAAGAAACTTGTTGAACTTGAAGAAAAAGGCTTTATCAGACCTAGTAGCTCATCATGGGGAGCACCAGTAGTTTTTGTTAAGAAGCAAGATGGATCTCTTAGATTATGTATTGATTATAGAGAGTTAAATAAAATCACAGTTAAAAACAAATACCCCTTACCAAGAATTGATGATCTCTTTGATCAATTGAGTGGTGCAAAAATATTCTCTAGACTTGATTTGGCTTCAGGGTTTCGTCAAATGAAAGTAGAAGAGGAAAGCATTAAGTACACAGCCTTTAATACTAGATATGGACTTTATGAATTTTTAGTAATGCCGTTTGGCTTGACAAATGCTCCCTCTTACTTTGTTGATTTGATGAATATAATTTTTAGAAAATACTTAGATAAATTTGTATTGATATTTATTGATGATATACTAATTTATTCTAAGTCAGTAGAAGAGCATGAGAATCATTTGCATATAGTACTACAGAAATTAAGGCAAGAAAATTTGAAAGCAAAATTTTCAAAGTGTACTTTTTGGCAAAATGAAGTAAACTTTTTAGGTCATGTGATATCAGAAAAAGGCATATCTGTAGACCCCAATAAGGTGATGGCAGTGCAAGCATGGAAAGGCCCACTAGTGTCACAGAGGTCAGGTCATTTATGGGAATGGCTGGTTATTATAGAAGGTTTATAAAGGATTTTGCAAAAATTTCAATTCCATTGACTAGATTGACTAGAAAGAATCAGGCTTTTGTTTGGACTGAGGAGTGTGAGAAAGCCTTTGAGAGGTTAAAAGAAACACTAGTACAAGCCCCAATATTAAAGGTGCCTGAAGGGAATGAGAATTTGGTAATATATACTGATGTAAGTGGACAAGGACTTGGGGCAGTGTTGATGCAACAACATCAAGTGATAGCTTATGCCTCTAGACAGTTGAAGCCCAGTGAGGTAAAGTATGCTACACATGATCTTGAATTGGCTGCTATAGTATATGCTCTTAAGTTAGGGAGACATTATTTGTTAGGGGCTAAGTTTGAAGTTTATACAGATCATAAGTCACTCAAATATTTATTTTCACAAAAAGAATTGAACATGAGGCAGCAAAGATGGATTGAACTCTTAGCCTCATATGATTTTGAAAGCCTCATATGATTTTGAAATATTGTATACACCTGGCAAAGCTAATAAAGTGGCAGATGCTTTAAGTAGACAGCATGCAAATATAGCTAGATTGATGATAGAAGAGTTTAATACTTTATCATTACTGATTGACTCAGAAGTGGAAAGGGACAGTGTGGAAAATATGAGCATCTGCAGTGAGAAGGAAGAAATAGGAAAGTTGAGTTTTGTTACTTTGGGATCAGAAATGAAAAATAAAATTGTAAAGCTACAAGATCAAGATCCATTTTTACTTGAGAAGAAAACTCAGATATTAAATCGTGAGGCAGTGGAAGGATTTCAATTGAATAAGCAAGGCCATTTGGGAAAGGAAAAAGAATATGTGTTCCTGCCATTGAAGAATTGAAGCAAGAAATTTTGGATGCTTATCACAAAAGCAAGTATACCATACACCCAGGAAGCACAAGAATGTATCACAACCTCAAGAGAGATTATTGGTGGAGTGGTATGAAGAGTGCAGTGGCATTATATGTATCTAAGTGCATGGTTTGTCAACAGGTAAAGGCTGAATATCAAAGACCCTCAGGAATGCTTCAACCTTTACAAATACCACAGTGGAAATGGGAAGATATATCAATGGATTTCATTGATGGTTTGCCTAGAACTAAGAGGGGAAATGATAGTATTTGGGTTGTAATTGATAGGCTAACCAAATCAGCTCATTTTATACCTGTAAAATCAGATAGGAATGCATGCACATTAGCTCAGTTATTTATTAAAGAAATAGTTAGATTGCATGGAATACCAAAGACTATAGTAAGTGATAGAGATACCATCTTCACTTCAAAATTCTGGCAAAGTTTCCATAAGGCAATGGGGACTGATTTATGCTTGAGCACAGCATATCACCCTCAATCTGATGGTCAAACAGAAATTGTGAATAAATTACTTGAAGACATGTTGAGGGCATGTATATTGGATTGGGGAGGAAGCTGGGAAGATCACATATTTCTGGCAGAATTTGCATATAACAACAGCCATCACAGTAGCATAGGCATGGCACCCTTTGAAGCACTCTATGGTAGACCATGTTTATCACCCTCAAGTTAGGTTGAATCTGGGGAGAAGGTGGTCTTAGGGCCAGAAAATGTGAAAGAGACATCTGAAAAGATAGCTTTAATTAGAAGAAGGATTGCCTCTGCCCAAGACAGGCAAAAGAAATATGCTAATCAATAGAGAAAAGAAGTGCAGTATGATGTGGGAAATTATGTATTTATTAAGATATCACCCATGAAAAAGATTTTGAGATTTGGAAAACAAGGAAAGTTGATTCCAAGGTATATAAGACCATATAAAATTCTAGAAAGAATTGGAAATGTAGCCTATAAGTTAGAATTGCCCGAGGAAATGAGAGCAATACATGATGTTTTTCATGTATCTCAGTTAAGGAGATGGGTTCATGATAAGGAAACAATTTTAAAATCCTCTGAGAAAGTGTAGATTGACCCCAGAATGGTGTATGAGAAGAAGCCTGTAGGCATAGTTGCAAAGGAAATCAAGAAATTGAGAAACAAAGAAATAAAACTAGTAAAAGTGCAATGGAGTCTTGACCTAAATGATTGCACATGGGAGGTGGAAGATAAAATCAGAAATGATTATCCACAACTAATTGATTGAATAAAAGGTAAAAAAAAATATATGTATATAAGTATACTAATGAATGACTTGATTAAATACTTTGATATGCATAGGGTTTGATTAAATGATTGGTCTGAGAATGATTGATTTGTTGAATTGAGGATGTCTAAATTAAGTATGAAAGAATTGTGGGACACAATTCCTAAAAAGGAGGGGTATATGTGATAGCCCTGATTTTATGAACAAGTTTTATAATTTAATATAGTTATGCTTGTTTAAAAATTTTGTTGCCTAGGAAAAAAAATAATAATAAACTGACCACAAATGCATTGTGTAAGTATTGATATGTATGCAAGATGGAACACACATGCACATATTTCTCTAAAAAAAAAGCAGAAATTAATTTGTAAGCTAGAGTAAACTACAAATACATGGATATGATATGATTATTACAGATATGAATATGTCATTGAAACAAGTCTAGAATAAGAAAAATAAAGGCTTAGGCAAGGATAGAAATATAGGTATTATACATGTATTTTAAACAAATGCTGGCTGAAGGAAAAATTAGAAATTGCATGGAAATGGTTTGAGTTGTTGAATAAATACTTTATCCACTTTTAGTAATTTCCTTAGCTTTAAAAAAAAACAGAGATCATGCAAATAAGATGACCGGGGTAATAAGGTATAATTTCTGTTAATAGAAATAGGGACCACTTAGCCATTTTCTCTTGAAATAGGATGAGAGGCTGATCATATGTGACAGGGTAAAATTGACATTGGGTAAATTTTAAAACCCTAGAGGCAGCCAAGGTCTTTTATAAGAAGGCTTAAGGGTAGAAGGATCTGTGACCATTTTCTTAAAAACAGAAAGAAAAATATATACAGCAAGCAAAAAAAAAGAAAAAACAAAAAAGAAAGAGAAAGAGAAGCATTGGCCATTAGAGATAAGTAGGAAATAGCAGATCAAAGGAAAAGGATTAAGTTGAGCAACCTCATTGAAAATTGGCATTAAGTCCTGAATATTGAGGAAGCCTAAATGACTTTATATTTTTATTCAATCTGTGTTTGTTTTACGATTTTGGTGTGTTAATGATCTGTTAAATGTTTAACTCTTCTTATGTTAATATACCCAGAAAATATGTTTATGGCTTTCATGTTTAAATGTTTACTGTGTCATGAATTATCTTTGGGATGAGATGCTTTCTTTTATGTGACTTTTACATACAGATCAATTCATGGAAATTTCAAGGATATATGTTGTAGATCTATGGTCAAAAAAAAATGAATGAATAAAAAAAAATGGGACTGCAGCATAAAGTGGTTGCTGCTTATGTCTCATGATTAAACAAATGGTAACATAGAAGTGCAATGTCGTACATGTGCTGAACTTCTATGTTTACAAATAAATCCAGATGAGAATAAAGACTTGTGGTTTAGTCAAATCTTATGAATTCGTGAGTACCTGATTAAACCAGAGGTAAATGGATGCATCAGAGCAAACTATATATGACCATATATTTATAAGCATGATTCCTTAAAAGCCCATGATGTAAATAACATGTATACTGAGAAACCAGGCTAGCTTGTATGAATAAATTTATGTTTGTGAAAACATGATTTGTTATTCCTTGAATACATGCATGATGGTTGAGTTATTTATTTTCTCTGATTAATTATGAGATGCAGAAGGGATTAGCATAATCGGGGGAAAAGAGAAAATAAACACTTAGTAATTTAACAAAGGATTTTGGATCTTAGGGCTACAAAGTATGGCTTGGCAAGGTGAATATTGCAAGCTCACACATGGTATGATTATACCCAGGGGCCTGAGTGTGCTGGGTTAACAGTGAATATGCCCCAGACAATGTGTGATTTAATAGAAGGAAAGTAGCTAAAGTCCATCATAAAACACCTGATATTGAATTCTGAAAATAAGTTCACAGGTAGGTTTGGGTAAAATCCCTGATAGCCAGAAAGTTATAGATAAGAAAAATAATTAAATGATGATTATATTGGTTGGTTTAGAGTATTCTATTGGGGAATTATATGTTTGTACTCCCTGATATAATCCATGGAATTATTTATTATTCTGTTATGCATAATTGAACATGCACAGGTGATACACGAGAGTATACAAGAGAAATATTGCTTTACCATACCTGTTTTAAAAGTTACATGAAAATAAGCAAAGTTATCTAAATTTAGATTTTCAGTAAGATTACTCATACCAGACAATTTAGTCTGACCCTTTGTGTGTTTGAACACCATTGGGCGTCTCATATTTTTATGAGGCAGCTCATGGTGATTGTGCAGGTAATTAGGCATTTCCTTGATCAAGAGTTGGATGAATTAGCTGCTAAGGAATTGGATATAATAGTACAGACTCACTAATATTATGATAGAAGTTAATTTGAATTTATGTTATGAAATGTTGGTTAAGTTGTTTGGGAGGAAACTGATGTAGTGCTATTTTCTGTTTGCAAGTATTGAACTAACTATGATATTTCTGTTGAAAGTTGTGAGTTGCTTTTGAGAATGTTTCATTAAGCAATACAGTTTTTAGTATTAAACTTCTGAAATGCTTAACAAAAATGTGCAGTACTAAGAAAAATCTGGAATGATTTGTAGATTGGAATTAAAAAAGGAATAACCTGATATCTATTGTAAGAACCGTGAGACACATAAAGAAGCCCAGATTAATTGGTATGTTGCTTGAGTAAAGTAGCAAAAGAATTCAGGCCAACTTGACCAATTTTGCCTAGCCTGGGTTCAACCAGTCTAAATGACCTAAGCTTTTTGGTTAGCAAAGATAATAAATAAATAAAACTAGTAAATCAGGTTAGTTGTATTGAAAAAGAATGGTTACCTGAAATCATCCAGATACACACATGTACACAGAGTACATGTATACACTTGCACATGTGATAATTATAGTTTCAGTAAATCTGAGGTCATAGAAGTGTAAACAAACTTTAAAACTAGAAAAAAAAATAACATATAGAACTTACAAAAAATTAAATAAGACAGAAAAGCTACTATGGAAATTATTTTGCTATGAGGAAATCATATGGTGAATTCCAAAGTGAATTTTCTGCTTCCAAAACTCTTATACTCTGATTGAAAGAAAAAGAGAAAAAGAAAAACTCAAAGTGTCATCTATATGTGTTTTCATATAAGTAAGTTTAAGATGATTTGCTTATACCAATATTTTTATATTGGTTGAAAGATCCTGGATAGGAATGAAAAGTGAAAGGACGTTCTCTTGAGTAGATGACCAATTAAAAAAAATATTATTTGGGGTAAGAAAGTGGGTCATCTCAATAGTTCATTTTCACACACAGTGTATTTTATTTTAACACATGAGCTTATTGACATGATACCCTTTTTATTTTCAGTAGCATGGTTCTGATTTATTTAATCCAAGAAGGAAATTTCAAGCAGTAGTCTCTAAGGGTAGCAAAGCACCGTATTTTTCTCTTGATTGCAATCATTTACTCAGGTTTTCGATTTAATCATTATATGAAATAGCTGCAATGTATCACTGGCATGGATTCATGTATACTTTTTTAAATCATACTTACGGTTACTAATAAATTTATACGCCAATATCTTTTTGCACATCTCAACTTTGCGTCATGCCAAATGAATCCTGTAAAAGTATGTTACCTCAAGGATGTTGTTAGACCATATATGGTATCTATATAATGTTTTGAATTGTATAACTGTGACATCACAGGAATCATTTTATCACATTCTATTAGAAGAGGAGCTGTCTAAGACTCTAATGTTCATAATTTTAATTTTGACCATCCAGGTGTGCTATTTTTATGTTAATTATACCCAACCGAGCTTTTTGTTTAATGCTTCGTAATACCGATTAGTTGAATATAAATGCATGCTACCTAAAGTTTGATCTTCTTATTTATTTCCACTCTATGCAATGAAATATATTTACAAATTAAGTTAATCTCAGATGCATTTGACACTAAGAAGTTACTTTATTGTATGGAGTACCTAAAGCATGGACAAGCCGTTGGTATTCCAAACTACTGACTCGATAACATATAAGTGTACCTTGCCAGCAAGAAAGGTGAGTTAAATTTTTTGATAATTTTTTTACAGATATTTATAGAACTTTTTTCAAGGTATGTTATTTTGTACAACAACAAAAGTACATACATTTTATTTCTTCATTGTTTTGCATTCATTTGTAAAGTAATTTTTTAACAACTTTCTTCATACATTATATGTTTTGTGTACACTTATGGGTTTTAACTAGCCACGTACTTTCAATCCTTGACCTTAGCCCGTAAATCTTTAGTGAGAAATATCGAATGTTGTTATTGAAAAAAAGAGATGATAACATTACATAGTTTCTTTCATTTAACGATTCAATCTGCATATCTTTATTTTCTACAAAGATCAGATAGATCATAGATGGCTGATTTAAACATCAGCTGTGTATGAAAGATTGCTGGTGGTTTACTTTTGTTTTGTTTTTTCATTATTCTCAACACAATCATGTTCATCATCTTGAGACTTGAATATTTCTGACATGTATTGGTGGATGGAGTTTATTTATTTACAATGTCCGCATACTAATAATGGCCTTGAAACTTTTGTTAGGTTAAGCCTTCGGATGTTATCATTCTAGAAGGAATTCTAGCGTTCCAAAATTTTCGTGTTAGGGAGTGTATGAACATGAATTTTTTTTCACACAAGTTTCATGCCTTATTCCAATAATATATATTTATTTTTAAGTCTTTGTCGATATCTCCATATTCTTTGGTATGCTTGGTGCAACTTCTTTTTCCAGTTTATTATACTTATTAATTTCCTTTACATATATTACATTATGATTTTATTTGCCCGGTTACAACTATGTTCTCTATAAGATTCCCTTATACTGTATTTTTATAGATGCTAATGTACGATTAGCTCGAAGGATACAAGTTGATACGGGTTGATACAACTGAAAAAAATAGAGATATTGGCACAGTACTTGACCAAGTGTGGAAATTATTATGGTACAAAATATGTTCGTACCTTTAATATGTTTAGGTTTGTAAATATTTCAATATAGTGGTTACTAGTTTTAGAATGGAAAATGATGATATAAAAAGCTAGGTTGCTAGTATTTGTTTATGTATAAATAGTGCAGTGGATTACTTGCAACTTAGCCTGTAATAACCGAAATCTTTTGAAATACAATAATATATTAACATAAATTACCCATTTATGAAGCATTAAAAGTTTGTGAAACCTGCTTTTGATGACTTCATACTTCCGACAAAAAAGTAGCTGATACTATCCTTCCTCATGGTCGAGACAATCATGCGGCTATTGACCTAATAGTTCAGCATAAATGCACAAAACTTGGACAACATGACCTTTGTAAGATCTGTCCGAACCTTTATGTCATCAATTCAATGTTTCAGGTGTGTATCATCTCTTGATTATACTGTTATCTTTTAGTTTGATCTGATTCAGGGATTTTAGCAATTGATATGATATTTTGTTTCCTACTGTGTTATATATAGATTCGTGGGATGCATACAATTATACATGATGCTCAGACAGCGACGCATGACTTTATGTTTTATTCAGATTGGCTAATCCGTTTGGTTAGTACATTTGTTAAATTTAATTGTTGATCTTCAGTATACATTTCAACTAAAAACTACTATTCAAGTTTAGGTTGTTAGCCATGGTCTAAGTCATCTACATCTTAAGTTAAACATAAATCTGACTAAATAGTGAAACTATGTTTGTACAAAACATGTAAATGCACTTACTATATGGTTACATATATCAAAACATCGTACATTTTTAAACTTGTGTGTATTTTTTTTTTTGGAAAATCATCGAGCTGAGGTTTGAGTATCTTACGTCATGGCCATCTGCTCAAAACCAATACAAGTTATAAATATTGAGTAATTATGATACTATATTAACTGTTAAACAAATTCCTGAATATTTACCAAGGAACATCATTTTAGTTTTACTATGAGCAAATATGTGGCTGAAACTATATACCTGCTCAAATCATTACTCCTTTTGTTTGTCATTTGTGCTCGTAGATTAAATCTTCCCATCTGTCCTTTATTATTTAATTCAATAAAAATTAACCTTGTCTGTTTTCATGATCAATTAAAATGAAATGTCCTCTTTTCAACGAGCAATCATATTTTCATTTAAATAAATTAAACAATGTTAAATCATTTTTTGCTTTAATCTAATTTTAGTTCCATTTTTAATGTTGTTGGACATCTAATTAATTTTTTAAGATTCAATATGTGCAACGGAATTTTTTAAGTCAGTAGTAATAGATACATAACGGTTTAGAAAGAATGGAATTTGCTAGTATCCTATGATGTATCTTATCCTATAATCCTGTAATTAACATTAGCTAATATTTATAATTGTTGTTTAGTCATATATTTTGATTGTATGCCAACAAAATACAATTGTTGAAAGAAAAAAATCCAATCATATAAAATAACTTAAAAATACATTTTTATAGAAAATATTAATTAGCTTAAAATGAATGTGATTAGGTTTAAAATGCATGGAGGGAGGATGACTTTAAAATGAATATACAGACATGGAAGATTATATGGTTAACCATAGAAATATGTATTAATTAGTTTGCCATATAATAGACAATTAGTTTGCCATAGAAATACGTATTAACTAATTTTTGTAAACTTAACTAATTTTTTTAAAAAATTACTAAATTAATTAGTTTTATGACTTCAAAGAAGTCTATGAAAATAACTAAGTTTATACTATTAATGAAGTTTTAGAAAAGTCAACAAAGTTTATAAAAATAACTAAGTTTTATGAAAGTTAATTAATTTTTATAAAAGTTGAACAAATTTTATAAACATTTAACTATGTTGGTTAGGTTTTATAAAAATGAACTAAAGTTGTAAAATTATTAAGCTTTTTAAATTTTTTAAAAATTAAAGAAGTTTATAAAAATAGGTAAGTTATAAAAATTAGTTAAGTTTCAAAAAGGTATACGAAGTTTATAAAAATAACTAAATTTTATAAAAGTTAACCAATTATAAACGTATAACTAAGTTTGCTAAGTTTTATAAAAAAATAACTACATTTATAAAAATTAATTATGATTTATAGAAATTAATATCAAGTTTTATAAAGTTCAAAAATTCAAGTTTAGAAAATTAATTAATTTTCAAAAAAGTTAAGTAAGTTTATGAAAAAAACTAAGTTTTATAGAAGTTAACTAAGTTTTATAAAAGTTAACCAAGTTTTACGAAAATTTAACTAAGTTAACTAGCTTTGTTTATTAAAATTAACTAAGTTTATAAATGAGCAACTGTTTGCAAAAAAAATGGGCAAACACCTCCAAGTCGTGTGATTTAGTCGAATTTATGTGATTCTTAGTGATTTGGATGAGTTATGCAAATATGTAAAAAGCAGGGGCTAAAATGTAAAAGACACAGATTTATAGTGGTTCGGCCAGAACGTGCCTACGTCCACTTTATATGTTATTCTCCTCTTACTATTCAGATTACAAGTACAGAGCCTTGATTACAAGTATATAAAAGTTGTTTGAAAGTTCCTTCCGTGCTTGAGCTCTCAAACTTGTCTGCCATTGTTTTACCTCTGCCCCTCTATTTATAGAGTGAGGTTGGGGGCATGGGTCTTGGATGTATATAACTGCTGATGGGCCTGGGCTGAAGCAATCTGGCCTGGCGTATCTGGTTCGGCGGAGCTTGGTTCGGCCGTGCTTGGTGTGGTTGGTCCGGAGGTTCATTCGGTAGTGGGTGGAAAGATTGTGGTTTGGCATTAGTAGGGAGAGGAGCTGGTCCGGCATTGGTAAGGAGACATGTTGATTCGGCATGGCTTCTGGGCCGGTGTCTTGGTGATTCGGCAGGAGGATGGAGTGACGTTGGTTCGGCAGGTGGTGGTTCGGAGTGGATTGGTCCGTTGGTTGCTTGGACCGGTGATGGTTTGAAGTGGATTGGTCCGGTGGTTGCTTGGACCGGTGATGGTGGATGGAGCACGGTTCGGCGTGGGTATGGGTACCGAATGGGCACGGATACCGGATGGAAATGGCGAAGCTGATGCCTCTTGGTCTCATGATTCCATGGGTGAGAATTCGCCCAACATTTGCCCCCCAAAGTGGGGCACGTGCTTGCAGGTGTCGCGCTTTTTTTTTTCTTCCAATTGGTGTAGCTACATTCGGTTTTGAGTGCCGAACCATTTGGTTCGGTTGTCCTGTGTACGTCTATAAATAGGGGCTACACCCCTTCGTTATTCCTTACCGAATCAGAGAGAGCCGAACCTACTTGAGTGCCGAATCAACCTTGTACCGAATCAACCTCGTGCCGAATCAAACTCGTGCCGAATAGGCATGTTTCTCTTTTCGCCGAATGGATTTGAAAATTTTACTACCGAGTGAAAATTATCCATGTGATGCCGAATGGACAATTGCCGAATGAGTTCGATCATTGGGAATGCCGAATGAAGCTTTAACCTCTATTGCCGAATGAAACTCGAAAACTTGACCACCGAATGGAACTTGATAACTATTCGTTTATATTCCCATACTCCTTAATACCATGTTTTTCTTTTGCCGTAGATAAATGTCTCGCAAAGCGGAAACTCGATCAGATAGAAAGAAGTCCAAGGATAGAGAAGAGTCTTCTTCCGTGCCCCCAGCCCAACCAGGACCGGCGCAACATGGACCTGCCCCGAGGTCGTTAGTGGATGGGTATGGTTCCCAGGAACTTCTGGTCTCCCCTCCCGATTGCTTTCCTAGCTCCCTAAAGGAGGAGCAACTTGATGTTATATCTCGTTCCTTCGGGATAGATAGAGCGCTTATGCAGTTGCCGGGAGACGGAGTGATGCCGTACAATCCTCCTGAAGGATATTTTACATACAGTAGGTACCATTGCATGTGTGGGGCCATTCCTCCGATCAATGCACGGATAGTACGCTTCATTACCTATCTGAAAGTGGCCCCTCTCCAACTCCAGCCCAACTCCTACGCTATCCTGGTGTGCTTATTTGTTATCTTCCAGAGGAGGTATGGGGGCCCCCTTCCAACCGGGAAATCCGATACTTGTATAATTTGAGTGGCTACAAGAAGGGGTCTCCGTATGTTAGTTTAGAAGCGGCCATGCCCTTCAAACCGGTCTTGGACTTATACTCAAAGTTCAGTATGTTCAAGAAAGAATGGTTTTTCATTAAGGATGACTCTGTTTCTTTCCGCCTTTTCACTTCCGGCTGTGAGTTGAACTTCATTTATATCTTCCTTGTCCCGATCGCAATGCTCATTCTTATATGCTTTTATTTCTTGCTAGCGACAGGTGGCTTTGCGGTTGTGGAGAATGATTCCTTGGCGTGGATGGATGCTGAAATAAAAGCCATTTCGGTAAGGGATAGGTCGGCTTCTTACCTGATCAGGAATGCCACTCTCCTAGAGTACAATTTGATTCTGCCACGCCAATCTGTGGTTAAACAGAGGGACACAGCCGAGGAGAGGGCTGCTAAAGCTAAGGATGGGGCTACTGCGAAGAGCAGCAAGAGGAGACCTTTCTCTGTACCTCCAGTCGTTGGGGGAAAGAAGCTTAAGAAGTCTGATGGACCCTCTCCCAGCACATGTCCCGACATTCCGGAGGAGGAAGGTGGAGAGGAGGAAAGAAACGAGGAGGAGAGTGGAGGAGATGGAGAAGGTGAAGGACAGGGTGGTAGTGGTGCCGGGGCTTTGTCTTCTGAGCAGGCAGGGGAGATCCAGGAATGGACGGATGACGCTTTCCGTCAGGCTTTTGAGGGGTTAGAGGAAGGATCAGCTTCTGCGGAGAAGGCGAAAGAGACCGACAAGACTGGGACCAATGTCGATCCGTCTTCTATGGGCTCTTCAACTAGGATAACTTTGGCGATTCAAGGTGAACTTTTGACTCCTCACGACTCCGTTTATGATAAGGATTTAGGGATATTTTATGGCCAGCTCCCGTCCTGGAATGAGATTCAGGACTTACTGCAGTATCCGACTCCCTTCCAGGGTTTGTATAACAAAAAGCATCTTTTTCACCCTTCTTAACTTGATATGTTTCTTGAATTATGGATTAGAGTATGCTTGTAACACTTGTTCCTTATTCCAGGGGCAGGCGAGGTGGCCAAGACTTCAGACGTTCGGCGCCGCCTCGAACAGTATAAGCTACTAAAGGTTTCTACCAAAGCAAAGCCGCCAACCAGCCGTCCTGAGGGTGTAGTTAGATATCGCCCTCTTCTCGGAGTTATTGAGGAAGATATGCAAAAAAGGAAGAGGGGCCGATCTTCGTTTGAACCTACTCCTGGCCCTCAGCCCCCAGTCCAGTCTATCCATGATATTACCGAGGAGGATACTGAGTTTATACCTTCCCCCCATCCGTCCGAAAATCCAACCGTCACCCCGATAGACCGCCCTAGTTTGGATCGCAACCCGTTCGCCGGCCACCTGGATCTGGACCCGAGTTTTCAGGATATTTCATTTGATGAGGCCACGGGTGAGCACCTTCTTCCCCACAACCCCATGGTACGAGTGCTTGATGAGGCCAAGTCCCTAGATCTTGATCTGCTTACTACTCGGATAGTTACCATGGGGGACGAAGCCAAGGCTAGTATTGATCGGGTGGCTGAAGAGACCAAGAAGTTAATGGAGCATCATGCTCGACTGGTCAAGGCCGGGGAGGAGATTGGGAGCGCCAACATCCGGCTGAGGTTAATGGTTTCTGACCAGGCCAAGCAGCTTGCCGATCAGGCTATTCAGATTTCTCAGCACGAGGCAGCCTCCAGGCAGTTGAAGGAGAGTATGGAAAAGGCCAACAGGGCAGAATTGGGAAAAATCGAGGCTGCTTGCAAGGGGCGGATTGATATGGCCATTGCGACGGTGGATGAGGTTCGGAATGCGGATCTTGAGCAGATTGAGGAGTTGTCTGGGAGGCTTGAGGCCGCAGAGCTTGCTCAGGCCAAGCTAAAGGAAGAGATGGATGAAATGAGGAGGTCTCTCCAGGCTGACTGCTTGAGATATCGATCGGAGAGGGATGTTGCCACCGCTAAGTTGCTGTCCTCTGAGGCCTGGGTGAGGGAGTTTGAGGAGAATGAGGGGATGATGGATGAGATGTTGCAGGATATGTACTTCCGTACTTGGAAGCAGGGCAATCTATCCTGGATGGCAACTATCCCCGGATCATGGCTAGGATATATCTCCGAGCTTTGGAGGAGGCCAAGGCTGGTGCGTATAAGGAAGGTGGAGCGGCATTCAGGATGGACATGGTTACCGCACAGTTCTCAAAGAAGGAGAATGTAGCGGTGAAGGAGGGGATGCGGCTACTTGCTGCGGAGGAAGCCGGTGTGCAGTTGAGGGATGAGGACCAAGAAGCGGGTGCTGGTGAGTTCTCCCTATTTTAGTTTTTCATGACTTGATCGTCCGTTGTTGGTTTAATGGATTCCTCTTCTGAATTGGACAGGTGGGACTTCTGATAAGCATGCTGGGAGCTCCGACCCTGTGGCTAAGTAGGCTTGGAGAGCTGGTAGGATGAGGGTGAGGTGCGGATGCAGCTGGTTCCTTGTCCGGATTCGGTCACCTTTTGATTTCCTTTTATCGCTGTTTATGTTAGTCCAAAACATTGATGTGACTGTAATAATATTGTTTATGATGAATGACTTTATGTAATTTCATAACATAAGCTGATTCCTTTATGTTGGAATGTTATCGCTATTTTGTTGTGCTGTGTAAGTGATGTAACTATGCATGTTACTAGTGGCTTGACTGTGCCTGATGCCAAGTTTTTTTTTGCTTAAAGTATAATTTTCTTATTTTGCAACGTAAATGTGATGTGTGAATATGAACTGCAGCTATGCATTAATGTATAAACGTAGAAGGTACCGCCCTTCATGTTTCGGTTGTGGACGGCAACTTCGTGCGCCCTGTAAGACTAAGCACGGAATGCTGTTGAGTGTCTCGTCATCCGATTGTAAGTTTCTGTTCCCATTAGCGAGCGTTCCCTATTTCATGTCCTGTACTTTCAAGCACCATTACGGAGAATAGGAGAAAAGTTTTAAATAAAATGGAAATATAGGAAAAGTAAAACTTCCAGGCACGGAAGGCCGTCGATGTGCTTAAGTTCTTGGCAAACGGGTTTTGTAGTCACTTTCCCTAGCTGTGGGTCTTGGAGACATTTGTCACCCATCTTACGCCTCTGCGGGGAGTTTTCTTTTTTACCACAGCCGCACTTAAGACACATCGGAGCCGATCGCACACAGTAACTACTCGGGCCATTATGGCCCGTAATCGCGGGTATTATTCGATTTACTATGGCCGGCTAGCGTGGGGCCGATCGTCAACTGTGAACTGCCCCTGGCTGGCCACACCTTATGTTGGGGCTTATGGCCGGTTCATAGTTGCCGGCGAGCCGAATCGCTGTAATGAGCTGCCATGGAATAATCGGCCTTCTCGGTGGCTTATACTCGGCTTATTACAGTCGGCTTTAAGGGCCGAGGCAAACAATGAGTTAACTCGCGGTAGAGGGATACCGGAGCAAAGTGTCTCATTGGCGAGGGCAAAGGATCGTAGCGGACCTGTTAGATTTTGTCCAGGTGGAGTTGTGTTGTGAAGCTCTGAATTGAAATGTCATCTGCAAAGGATTTTGTTCAACAGCAAAGGATAAAGCTTAAGAAGTAGCCAAGATATAAAGGAACAAGTTAACAAGAGCCAAGTTTTTAAAGTGGTTCGGCACGAAAATGCCTACGTCCACTGATTCTCTTTGTTAATTCACTTCATATGGGCAGTACGAGTTAAGAAAAGTATCGACGGAGGTGTCGGATGTTCCATGCCCTCTGGAACACCTCTCCGTCCACTGTTGACAAAATATAAGCTCCGTTGTGGAGATCTTTATGAATTACATATGGTCCGTCCCAGATGGGGTCCAGTGCCCCGGGGCGCGGAAAGATTCGTTTGAGGACAAGATCTCCTTCTTGTAAGCTGCGATGCTTGACTTTGGAGTTGTACTGGGCTGCCACTTTTTGTTTGTGAGCTGCTACTTTGAGTGCTGCATCGTTTCTCCTTTCCTCAATCAGATCGAAAGACATGAGGAGGAGTTCTTCGTTTTCTTCTGGATTGTAGTGGATCCTACGGTGGGAAGGCACAATAGTCTCAACTGGGAGCATTGCCTCCGATCTGTATGCCAAAGAGAAAGGAGTATGTCCTGTTGATGTTCTGAAAGATGTGCGGTAGGCCCAAAGTGTCGTAGGAAGTTCGTCCACCCAAGCGCCTTTTGACTTTCAAGTTTCTTCTTGATTAGGGTTTTGAGAATTTTGTTGACAGCTTCGACTTGTCCGTTTTCCTGAGGATAAGCTACTGATGAGAAGCTTTTGTGAATTCCCTGCTCTTGGCACCAGTCGACGAATTCTTCGCTGTCAAATTGAAGTCCGTTGTCTGATATGATCTTGAGTGGGACTCCGTACCTGCACAGAATATTTTTGATCAAGAAGTTGATAACTTTTGCTGAAGATATTTTATTTAGGGGTTCCGCTTCCACCCATTTGGTGAAATAATCGACTGCCACTATAGCATATTTGGCTCCGCCTCGGCCCGTTGGCAGTTCGCCAATCAAGTCAATTCCCCATACAGCAAAGGGCCAAGGGCTGGTCATTTGTGTAATCTCATTTGTGGGCAGTCGAGGAATCTTGGCAAATTTCTGACATCTGTCACATCTCTTGACGAAGTCTAAGGCATCTTTGTTTAAGGTGGGCCAGTAATATCCATATCGGAGTATCTTTTTTGCCAGAGTCTGCCCTCCAGTGTGATCTCCGCAACTTCCTTGATGGATGTTGAATAAGATTTCCTTGGCTTCCCTTCCAGTGACGCATCTTAATAAAGGGCTAGAGAAGCTACGCCGATAGAGGATGCCTTCTTGCATGGTGTAGCGGGAAGATTTCCTCAAGATTTTCTTAACTTCGTCACGCCTGTCGGGTAGTGTGCCATCTTGCCAATACTCCCGGATAGGAGTCATCCAAGTTTCTTCTTCGATCGCAGTTATCAGATTCACTTGTTCGAAACTTGGGGATAGCTGTCTTGAGATGGTTGATGCTCTGGAAATGGTGCTGTTCTTCATACTAGCGTGCTTTGCTAGTTCGTCGGCCTCTTGGTTCTCTTCTCGAGGGATGTGTTTGATTAGATAGTGGTCCAATTGATCGAGCAGCAGTTTGGTTTTCTTTAGATATGCAGTGAGTCGTTCTCCTCGGGTCTGGAACTCTCCTAGTACTTGGTTCATGATAAGTTGAGAATCACTATGAAGACATAAAGAACTGACTCCAATTTCTAAGGCAAGTTCCAATCCTACTATTACTGCCTCATATTCTGCATTGTTGTTGGTGGCAGCAAATTCCAACCTTAATGCATAGTACAGCTTCCTCCCCCTGAGGGTGATTATCACAATACCTGCCCCCGAGCCCTGTTCGTTCGATGCTCCATCTACAAAGAGGTTCCACTTGATATCTTTTGCTATTTCAGACTGATCCTTGCCTTCGTTGTTAGTGAATTCGGCAAGGAAATCGGCCATGGCTTGTCCCTTTACATAGCGTTCTAATCTCTTCCTTATGATGTGTTCTTCGATTAGGTCGCGGAGGTGGCGACATTCATTGGTATCATGTCCATAAGATTCGTGGAAACGACAGAACTTTCCGGACTGGATTGCGTGATCTGACTCCTTCTTGTACGGGGGGCGCTTGTATGTAAGTTCGTCTCGGATGGCCAGGAGGATGTTCTCGACTGTTTCATTCAAGGGAGTGTAAGCGTCGAATCTCGGTCCTGGTCGGTACAAGCGCTTTTCTCCCTTCTTGCCCCCTGCATTGTCTCTGGAGTCGTTTCTCCGAATGTCCTTCGCTGCGGCGGGGGCGTTTCCATGAGCCGTCTTAGCCTGTGGTCCTGTCTGCCTTTCAGTGGCAGCCTCTTCGAGTCTCATGTACTTCCCAGCTTCATGGAAGAAATCGGGCAAGGTAGCTGGTTTTTCTTTAGTTAGTCTTCTAGCAAACTTGGTATCTGGGTGCACACCACTACAGAGGGCCATTAGGGTGAGTTTCTCATCGGCATCTTGGACTGCGGCCGCTGCGGCGTTGAACCGGGTTAGATATTGTTGCAGTGTCTCTCCGGATTTCTGTTTGACAGTAGATAGAGAATAAGCATCCTTGGGTTGTTCCACATGGATGCGGAACTGGCTAATGAACTTCTCTTTCAAC
This sequence comes from Allium cepa, assembly GCA_030765085.1. NCBI lineage: Eukaryota > Viridiplantae > Streptophyta > Magnoliopsida > Asparagales > Amaryllidaceae > Allium > Allium cepa. Next base: position 312,149,289 of record CM060937.1, read on the forward strand.
ATCTCCCATGAGCTGATAGATCCTTGGGGTAGATGGCAGAACCAGGAGGTAGCTAGGTCTGCTAGAAATAGCGGAAAGCATTTACACAACACTCCTTCCGTTGCTCCGCTCATGAGCATATGCTGTGTGTATCTCTACACGTGTACAACGGGGTCAGAAGTTCCCTTGTGCGGTTCCATCGTTGGCATTTTCCATTCTCGAGGGGTGATGGCAGTTTCGATATTGCGGGTGAAGGGGCTGGTTACCATAGCACCTATCCCTCGATCTCGTTCCCGTTGGATGCACTCTCTGAGCAATCGCGCCATCCTCTCGTTAGAACTTGGGGCGGATAGAAATGAGTTTGGTTCTTCTCTGCGGGATTGAGTCTGTCCAAATGATTTGTAGGGATGGTACCGTCCGTCATTGCTGACATTCTCAAAAGGCTGCCTCTGGTCTTCTGGGAGCATGCTGGGGTCATCCATAGTTGGCCCTTGCCTTGATCTTCCCCTGCTGGGTTCTGTTCTCAGCACTTCCTCGGGTCTAACTTCGGGCTGGACTCCAGCTCGGCCCCGTCTACTGGTGTTCTCATGGTTAGGTAGCATGACAGGCTCAGCTACATCCAACCCCTGCCTGGCACCTCCCCCGTTGGGTTCGGTTCCAAGTGTCTTCTCGGGTCGGAATTCGGGCTGAGTCCGGGCTCGGCTCCTACCATGGCTGTTTCTGTTGTTAACTTCTTCGAAGAAGAAAGACCTTTGTCGCCTCTCAGATCCTCCAGATTGGGACTCACCCCATGATTCGGTGTTGCGGTTGGATTCTTCGGCATCCCTTAAGCGTGACATGAGTTGGTCCACCAAGGCTTCTTGTTGGGATGTGAAGCGGTTAGTTACTTCAGCCACAACCCTGTCCAGATCTGCCCTAGTAATTGGTTGTTCCGTGGCGGGGGCTGTTGGAATTTCCTGATTTTCATCTGGCATTGCTGTTAAAACGGGATGATTCTCCTGATTCGGGGCTACCGGATCTGGGATACTGCTAGTTGCGACGCTCTTTCCTTTATTAACATCTCTCCTTTGCCTGGAAGTCATGTCGTCGGAGCAAGGAACGATGTTGTTAGGAAGAAGGTTGAGTAGGGGAAGCTGTAGCTTCTAGCTCGAGTTCTCAGTGAAAGCACCAAAAATGTTTGCACAAAAAATGGGCAAACACCTCCAAGTCTTGTGATTTAGTCGAATCTATGTGATTCTTAGTGATTTGGATGAGTTATGCAAATATGTAAAATGCAGGGGCTAAAATGTAAAAGACACACAGATTTATAGTGGTTCGGCCAGAACGTGCCTACGTCCACTTTATATGTTATTCTCCTCTTACAATTCAGATTACAAGTACATAGCCTTGATTACAAGTATATAAAAGTTGTTTGAAAGTTCCTTCCGTGCTCGAGCTCTCAAACTTGTCTGCCGTTGTTGTACCTCTGCCCCTCTATTTATAGAGTGAGGTTGGGGGCAGGGGTCTTGGATGTATATAGCTGCTGATGGGCCTGGGCTGAAGCAATCTGGCCTGGCGCATCTGGTTCGGCGGAGCTTGGTTCGGCCGTGCTTGGTGTGGTTAGTCCGGAGGTTCATTCGGTAGTGGGTGGAAAGATTGTGGTTCGGCATTAGTAGGGAGAGGAGCTGGTCCGGCATTGGTAAGGAGAGATGTTGATTCGGCATGGCTTCTGGGCCGGTGTCTTGGTGATTCGGCAGGAGGTTGGAGTGACGTTGGTTCGGCAGGTGGTGGTTCGGAGTGGATTGGTCCGGTGGTTGCTTGGACCGGTGATGGTTTGAAGTGGATTGGTCCGGTGGTTGCTTGGACCGGTGATGGTGGATGGAGCACGGTTCAGCGTGGGTATGGGTACCGAATGGGCACGGATACCGGATGGAAATGGCGAAGCTGATGCCTCTTGGTCTCGTGATTCCATGGGTGAGAATTCGCCCAACAGCAATCTATCCATAGTTCATTGCTTTTCCTTCTCATCTCAATTTTTTTCTCAAGCTCCAAAATGGTAGTTCAAAAGTTTACTGCTGCATTAAGTTTGCAGTCCATGACTATCGGCACAAAGAAATCAATGTCGATCAAGTAAGCAATTGAAAACACAAACTTTATTATTCTTACCAAATGGTCCTTGAATTTAATTTTTTCTTTGGTTAAATTTTAAGTTGTGGATGGAATTTTGAAGATAATGAGTTATATGCCATCTCTAATTTACAATGTAGATGCATCATATTATGATTTTATGAATAGAGTGACAATGGAGGAAATTAGTTTGAAAAAGAAGGGAATATTGGATACAAGTTTATATTGTAAATACACATTAATGGTATAATGGATAATTGGTAACAAAGTACACATTGAACTATATACTGATCAAATATAAATAGTACAAGTTTATATTGTAAATGACCTTGCAATTAATAATAGCAAAAGACAAGTATAAAGAAAAGTTTCAAGCTCATTCTTTCACATGTTTGTTTTATACATCTTAAGATAACTTGAGAACTAGCAACTTAATGTTTACGTCTTTTAATCCTAATCAATTATGTATAATAATGAACTTTTCCTTTGTAGGTGGATATATATATTTGATGGAAAAAAATAGTAACATACCGCAGCAAGGATTCGAAGTTACTTTTAGATGCCATAACCACATTTTGGTTTGTATGCTTGTACGTATTACTACTTTTGGTCACTAGTTGTTGCTTGATCTACATTGAAATATTATGAACTTATTATCTATTTTGATGTGAGAATATAACATATGTTTATTATGTATGTTTCTTGTTAATTGTAAGACCTATGATTAATTTAATATGTTGATTATAAAATGTGTGATTAATGTAATATATGTTTGCTATGAAATATATGTGTTTATATAAACCGTGTTATACATAAATTGTGGCTGCATATAGAATTAGAACCTGCTATATATTGATTAGGAATTGAGCAAAATACGACAGCGTTTATAAAATGCTATGAAAATATTTAACGGCGTTTCTGAATCGCTATAGAAAAGATTAAACAGCGTTTATGAAACGCTACAGAAAGTTTTAACAGCCTTTTCAAAATGCTATAAAAACGCTATAAAATAGGACCAAGCATTCGAGAAAATGTTGTAAATAAACATCATAGCAAGAAAAGAAACACTGTAAAAAGAAACCGCAGCAATGAAAAGAACGTTGTCAAAGTTAACATAGCTTATTATAACCGCTATTGAATATATTTCAAAGGGAAGACGAACGCAGTAAAATATATTATTGACATCAAAAAAATGATATAGAAACGTGGATTCTATAGCGTTTTCTGTCTTGCTATGGTATATGTATGGCCTATAATGACATGTTAATATACAGCGTAGTTAAAAACGCTGTTAAAGGTTTTTATAACGTTTTTGAAACCCTATGATAGGTACATTTTGCTGTAATGTTTGCAACTTCACACTTTTATATCTAATGTGTTGTATTTCGTTTTTGTTTCCATTGAAGTTCTAGATTTTTAAAATTGTCCTCGTTATTTGAAGCATTATGTTAAAACTATATTGACCAGTGCCCTTACTTTTAATAGAAAGGTTATTTTTACTTTTGTTTTTAATTTTTTTAATATACCCATTCATTGACAAATCTAAAAGGAAAGTTCTTTTTAATTGGTAGCTTGAGAGATATGGATTCATATATGTATGCGATCACTAGATTTTCGGGTTAAAGTATAACATTTGAAATTAGAAAAAATATTTATAAATTTTTGATTTACCAAAATTACATTTAGCTTGCAGTGAATATTTCCAAATTCCCCAAATTTCCCTGTGAATTTGTCGGCAAAAATTATTGGTTCAACCAGTTCAGTTTTCAAAATAAAATTATTTACCAATTCTAATTTTTTAAAAGATATAGCTGTGCCCCATTTTCAAAAGAATGAAAAATTGTGTTGAAATCTCCAAGTACCATGCAAGAGTGTCTAATATTTTCATTTATTTGTTCTACATGATTCCATAATAAATTTATTACATTTTTACTGTTTGACGCATAAATAAATGTAAGTTCTAAAAGAAAACCTCCTTTATTTATGCATTTACAATGTATATATTGAAATTTAAAAATACTAATTTATATCCCAAATATTAGAATCCTATATGACTATAATTCTACCATTCCCCCGTTAGGTTATTATTTATATTATGTTCCAGTTTTTCAAAACTTTATTTGATAATCATCTATTTTACAATCATCCAATTCGAGTTCTACTAACCTTGTAATATTTGGTTTAATTATTAACAACAGATCAATTAAATCTACTTTTCTTTTAGTGAGTTAATCCCCTTACATTCCATGTTATTACTGACATACTATATAAAAAATAATATTAATATTATAAGGATACTCAAAGGATACAATGTGAAGTTATAGCGAAGCACTATATTTGGAATTCTCATCTACAACATCAATCTTTCTTCCACTTCTTTGGCAAGATCTTTTGTCTTGTACTTTAAATTCCTCTTCCCACTTTGCATTTGACTATATTTTTTTTCTTCTGAATTCACTATCGTTTGTTGCCTCTAGATGTTTACTGAAAGTTATGCCATTTATATTCTTCAGTCGATTTTTTTCCTTTCATTTTTCCTTGCGGAAGAAGAGGCAGCTGTTAGCCGGCTTACTACGTTTTGAACTGCCTAATTTGATACTGTTTCCTTAGGTAAAGTTGCAGTAATTCTTGACTTTGCTACTTGTGGAGCGATTATTCCTCTAGTAATTGCACTTTCAGGATCTACACTTATCTAAGTACACTTGTTTGTGCTGGTATCTATATTGATGTTTTCTATGTTTATTTACATGCTTGTTGCTTGCTCATTTTCACTGCCCCAATTTTCTGAAATCAAACTAGTGTCCTCTATGATTCACTACACTTTTATTATTTTCCTGCATAATGAATTCTTGTTGGCGAACATTTTTATTTTGATATTTATTTTGAGTTTGATGAGACTAATTTTGGTTCACTATTGTGCTAATTCTTTCTTTGCCAGTATTTGTAACTTTTGCCGTTGGAGTGTCTGCATTTGCCACCCATTTTGAAACTGTGTTTTCAAAACTTGCATTTTTATCAATGGACATGCTTTCTGTATTTTCATTTTGTTTATCAAGACGGGAGTGTGCAACAATACCATTCTTTTCCTTCCATACATTCTTAGATTGACAGTTTTCAATAGAATGCCCAAAACATGCACATGTCTTACATCTTGGAGGAATCCATTCATATTCAATTTTTGTTGGATTTATTTTATTAATCTAAACTAACGCTAAAATAATGTGCTGTTATTAGATGTATTTGATAACAGAAAAGAATAAGCCATAGAGCGGTAGAGTATTTTTAGGAGAGTAGTGGAGATAGAGTCAGTAGTTGATTGAGTCTAGGAAGTTGCTTATTTTGTTCCTATTTTATTGCCACCACCTTTGCGTGCGCACTATTTAGCTTATATATTCATGTACCGTTCAGTTTTAATTAATAAGAAGTAATACGTTCCTTCATAAATCTAATATTTTGGTAGCAGAGCGATCCAAAAGATGTAGTTGAGACAAGGACAGACAAGGTTGCACTGGCTGCTATCTATCAAGGTATCCCGGAGGACGTGCTGTTATCCATAGCTGAAAAGAAATCCGCCAAAGAAGCTTGTGAATCTATTAAAGTGATATGTATAGGGCCAGAGTGAGTACATGCAGCGAAAGTGTAGACACTGAAAGCGGAATTCGAGTCGATGAACATGAAAGAGTCAGATCAGCTCGATGATTTCGTTATGAAGTTGAATGGAGTAGTCACTAACATTCGAGTTCTGGGAGAGAAAGTGGAAGAATCATATGTAGTAAAGAAGATTCTATGTGTCGTCCCCTCGAAATTTCTACAAATTGCTTCCACAATAGAGCAATTTGTAGACATGGAGAAGATGACAGTTGATGAGGTCATTGGGCGTCTCAAGGCATATGATGAAACGTGGTCAGTAAGACAACACAGGAGGCCAACTGTTTCTCACACAAGAAGAGTGGTCGAGGAGGACAAACAAGAGTGCACTTGGGAGTTTAATCAGAGGGGAAGAGGAGGTGGCGTTTATCATGGCAGAGGTCGAGGCAATTTCCGAGGTGGTGGTTTTGGCAGAAGACGACAAAATCGCATAGAAGAAAATAACAAAGGCAACACCAGTAGTCGGGACAAGAGCCATATAAAATGCTTAACTGCAACGTATATTTGTCATTATGCAGTGGAGTGTCGTAAACCACATCGCGACAAAGAACAGGGAAAAGGACAAGCACTTGAAGTAAACCTCGCTCAGACCCAGGATGATGAGCCCACACTCATGTTCACTGAGTGCAGAGAGAAGGAAGGCAACGTGGTGCTGTTAAATGAAGAAAGTGTAACTCCAAATCTTGTTTCAGACGGGAATGCTATTGTGGAATATAATTTATGGTATCTTGACAACGGTGCCAGTAACCACATGGCAGGAAGACGTTCAAAATTTGTGGATTTGGACGAAGGAGTAACAGGCCAGGTGAAATTTGGTGATGGGTCCACTGTGAAGATTGAAGGAAAGGGATCCATAACACTTAAGTGTAAGAATGGTGAGAAACGTCTACTCCATGAAGTTTATTTCATCCTCACGCTTAAAAACAACATCATAAGCCTGAGACAACTCTCAGAAGCTGGAAACAAAGTGGTTATGCATGGCGATCTCCTGTGGATATATGACGATCAAGGAGAGTTATTAACGAAGGTGAAAAGATCCTCAAACTGGTTATACAAAATTATTATTGAAGAAGGTTCAGCCATATGTTTATTATCAAAGGCGGAAGAAACATCCTGGTTCTGGCACTCACGACTCGGATACGTGAATTTCTAAGCAATGAGACTTATGTCTAACAACAGAATGGCACGTGGAATACCAGACTTTGTACAGCCTAAGGAAGTATGTAATGGGTGTCTACTGTCAAAGCAAGCCCAGAAGTCGTTTCCCCTGCAATCAAATTTTATGGCAAAAGAAAAGTTAGAGATGATACACGCAGATTTGTGTGGTCCCATCTCGCCACCTACGCCAGCAGGCAATAGGTACTTCCTGTTATTGGTCGATGATTTTAGTAGAAAGATGTGGGTATATATGTTAAAGATTAAAGATGATGCTTTGGGTGCGTTCAAGAAATTTAAAATGTTATTTGAAAAGGAGGCAAAGGTTCCCATAAAAGTTCTGAGAACAGATCGAGGTGGTGAGTTGACATCAAAGGAGTTCGATTCCTACTGTGGCAATGAAGGCATACTGAGGCACTTGACAGCTTCGTACTCTACGCAACAGAACGGAGTTGTGGAACGATGGAACAAAACGGTTATTGCTATGACTAGGAATTTTTTAAAGGAGAAACAAATGCCAGCTACATTTTGGGGAGAGGCTGTAAGGCACTCTGTATACGTTTTAAACAAGCTACCCACACGAGTTTTGAAGGGAGAAACGCCTCACGAAGCGTGGAAGGGTGAAAGTCTAGTCTCGATCACATAAGGATCTTTGGATGTCTTGCTCACATGAAGATACCAAAGGAACATACTAAGAAATTGGATGACAGAAGTAAACTTGTGGTTTATCTTGGGAAAGAACCTAGAACTAAGGCTCATCGTCTATATGACCCACTCACTGGGATATTGAATGTCAGTAGGGACATTGTGTTTGAAGAAGGTAATGGTTGGAACTGGGATTAACAAGGGATGGAAGGTACAATAAACTCAGGCTCTCTCGTTGTGACTGACACACAAGTTACAGTACGGCAAGACGTTGAAACAGAGGTGTCAACACCTATGCAATCACATATATCATGTTCAAATCAAGCAAGTGAGTTGGATGAATATGGAGGATCAAAAAGCAGTTTATATCCCAGACATTTCAGGCTACTCGGCGACGTGTACAATGACATGGAGGAAATAGAGTTAACGGACGAACTGATGCTTCTGGGAGTTGAAGAACCAGAAAACTATGAACAAGCTGAAAAGGAATTGGAGTGGAAGAGAGTATGCAAAACGAGTTGGAAGCCATCGAGAGAAACAAAACGTGGGTATTGGTTGAGTTGCCACCCGGTCGAAAAGCGATAAGTTTAAAGTGGGCTTATAAACTGAAGAAAAACACAACTGGCGCAACAAACAGACTTCTGATTTAATTTTTTGTACCAAATTTTCTACATCATACATTGAGATGTAAGCTTCCCTTGGCAATTCTACATCTGTTTTAATTTCTACGAATATTCTTGCATAGTATAGTCTGGTTTTATTTGCAGTTGGTTTACCATGTTTTAAAGGCATACCCATTACACTTGAATAGCACTAAGTGCCTCTTTGTCCCAAAATTTCAAATTAAGTTCAGGCAGCCTGATCCAAATTGGCATTATTGTGGGCAAGTATTTGCCAAAATTGAATTTTTTCTCCATTAATTACTTTACCACAATCAGCTGCTGTTGGGTGTGTTTCGACCGGTCCTGTACCACCGAACCAACCATCTCCCCCTACATAGCCGAACCAAGCTTCATCCACTCACCACTGGACCAAGTCCCACCGAATCAACCACCATCGGACCAAGCTATGTCCCCATCACCGAACCATCCTGCTCCATCCACCGCCGAACCATCCTGCTCCAAGTGTCTACCAAACCAAATCAAAGTATCACCACCGGACCAGAAGCAAGGGAGGCCACCACCGGACCAACCTCTACCGGACCAATCCACTTCCATGCATCACCGAACCAAGGCTTTGCCGAACCAACGTTGTTAGGCCAGATAGCATCAGCCCAGGCCCACCAGCAGCTATATACATCCAAGACTCCTATCCCCAGCCTCACTCAATAAATAGAGGGGCAGGGGTACAACAATGGCAGACAAGTTTGAGAGCTCAGGCACGGATAGAACTTTCAAACAACTTTCAGTTACTTGTAATCAAGGCTTTGTACTTGTAATCTTAATAGAAAAGGAGAATAACATATAAAGTGGACGTAGGCACAATCTGGCCGAACCACTATAAATCTGTGTGTCTTTTACAGTTTAGTCCATCTATTTTATATATTCGCATAAATCACCCAAATCGCTAAGAACCATATATAATCAACTTAATCATACGACTTGGAGGTGTTTGCCCATTTTTTGTGCAAACATTTTTGGTGCTTTCACTGAGAAAGGGAGCTCGAAGCTTCAGCTTCTCCCACTTAACCCTTTTCCTATCAGCATCGTTCATTGCTTGGAAAACATGCCTCCCGGATGGAAGAATGATGCTAACAAAGGAAAGAACATCGCAACTAGAAGTATCCTAGATACGGTGATCAGAAATCAAGACAATCATCCGGTTCCAATAGCAAATGGAAATCAGGCAAATCCGATAGCCCTTGCTACGGAACAACGAATTACAAGGGCGGATCTGGACAGGGTTGTGGCTGAAGTAACTAACCGCTTCGCATCTCAACAAGAAGCCTTGGTGGATCAACTCATGTCACGCTTAAGGGAAGCTAAAGAATACAACCGCAACACTGAATCATGGGGTGAGTCCCGGTCTGGAGGATCTGGGAGACGAAAAAGGTCTTTCTTCTTAGAAGAGGCTAACAATAGAAACAGCTATGGTAGAGGCCGAGCCCGGACTCAGCCCGAATTTTGACCCGAGGAAACACTTGGAACCGAACCCAACGGGGGAGATACCAGGCAGGGGTCGGATGTAGCTGAGCCGGCCATGCCACCTAACCATGGAAACACCAATGGACGGGGCCGAGCTGGAGTCCAGCCCGAAGTTGGACCTGAAGAAATACATAGGACAGAACCCAGCAGGGGAAGATCAAGGCAAGGGCCAACTGTGGCTGACCCCAGCGTGACCCCGATAAACTAGAGGCAGCCATTGGAGAATGTTAGGAGTGATAGACGATACCATCCCTACAGGTCATCTGGACGGAATCAATCCCGCAGGGAAGAGCCAAACTCATTTCTATCCGCTCCAAGTTCTGATGAAAGGATGGCGCGATTGTTCAGAGAATGCATCCAACGGGACCAAAGGGATCGGGGGATAGGCGCTAGGGTAACCAGCCCCTTCACCCGCAATATCGAAACTGCCATCACCCCCCAGAAATGGAAAATGCCAACAATGGAACCTTACAAGAGAACCTCTGACCCCGTTGTACACTTGCAGAGATACACACAGCATATGCTCATGAGCGGAGCAATAGAGGGAGTGTTGTGTAAATGCTTCCCATTATTCTTGGCAGATCTAGCTACCTCCTGGTTCTGCCATCTACCCCAAGGGTCCATCAGCTCATGGGAAATGTTGAAAGGAAAGTTCATCAGCCAGTTCCGCATTCATGTGGAACAACCCAAGGATGCTTATTCCCTATCTAATATCAAACAGAAACCCGGAGAGACAGTGCAACAATATCTAACCCGATTCAATGCCGCAACGGCCGCAGTCCAAGATGCCGATGAGAAACTTATCCTAATGGCCCTCTGCAGTGGTGTGCATCCGGATACTAAATTTGCTAGGAGATTAACGAAAGAAAAACCAGCTACCTTACCTGATTTCTTCCATGAAGTCGGGAATTATACGAGGCTTGAAGACGCTGCCACTGAGAGGCAGTCAGGGCAACAGACTAAGGCAGCTCCAGATAGGGTTCCCGTTGCAGCAAAGGACATTCGAAGAAATGACTCCAAAGACAATGCTGGGGGCAGGAATGGAGAAAAGCGTTTATATCGGCCAGGACTGAGGTTTGACTCTTACACTCCTTTGAATGAAGCAATTGAAAACATCCTCCTGGCCACCCAAGACGAAGTTAGATACAAGCGCCCCCCACACAAGAAGGAATCAGATAACGCAGTTAAGTCTGGAAAGTTCCGCCGCTTCCACGAATCTCATGGGCATGACACAAATGAATGCCATCACCTCCGGGACTTGATTAAAGAACACATCAGAAGGAAGAGACTGGAGCGCTATGTGAAAGGTTAGAACAGAACTTCAACTCCTGCCAATGAGAACCTAGGGCTACCCCACCCAGAAGTAGGCGGAGGAAATCGCAACACCAGCGGCTCTAGTCAAGAGAAGATAGTGGTCCATACCATATTAGGAGGACCACACATCGCCGACAGAAGCTTGGCAGAGATGAAAAGATACGGTAAGTCACTTAGATACGATGAAGGCTTCATTAACTCTGTGATGGAAGAACGCCACCCGAAGCGGAAAGAGAACGATGACATCACATTCAGTAGGCGTGATCTAGAGGGAAGGCAGTACCCTCACATGGATCCTATGGTCATCTCTGCGTTGTTCGGCCCAGCCAAAGTTTTTCGAGTTCTAGTAGACACTGGAAGCTCAGTAAATATCCTATTCAAGCATGCTTTCGACAAAATGAAGCTGTCAATGAAGGATGTGTCTCCCTGCAGCAAACCGCTGCATGGTTTCACTGGAGATGCGAAGACAAACATTTGTGCTAATAGAGAACCACTCGGCCTACAACGCCTTTTTGGGAAGACCAACCTTGTCTGACTTCCAAATTGTCCTAGCCCCATGGTGCCTAAAGATGAAATTTCCAACAGATAATGGAATAGGAGAAATAGAGGGAGATCAAGACGCCGCTCGAGATTGCTACGTAACTGAACTTAGCAATAACCGCAGGAAGGATAAAGGGAAGGATGAAGAGACTTCTCTCTACAAGAAAAACTTGGAAGCATAGCAATTAAAGAAAGCCCCTCCTCTTCGATATACCAGCGATCCTTTCAACGAATTAGACCCCAGGGACAAGGAGGAGGAGGCCACCACCGAGCCTGTAGAGGCTATGGAATTTGTATCTGTAGACAAACACGACCCAAGTAGACTGCTGAGAGTCGGGTCTCAGTTAAGAGCGGAATTGAAGGATCAACTCGTCGATTTTCTTTGCCACAACATGGATGTATTTGCATGGACGCACGCTGACATGACTGGAATCTCCCCAGATGTAGCATGCCACGTACTGAACATCGATCCCACCAAGGTGCCAGTAAAGCAGAAAAAGAGAAGCATGTGGGCAGAACGATCAGCATCCCTCGAGGAAGAAGTAAAGAACCTACTTGCCAATAACTTCATATGAGAAGCCATCTACCCAGAATGGGTCGCCAACCCGGTACTGGTAAAGAAGGCTAATGGGAAGTGGCGAACATGCATCGACTTCTCCAACTTAAATGATGCTTGCCCGAAGGACTGCTTCCCACTCCCTCGAATCGATCAACTCGTGGACAGCACAACCGGACACGAACTCTTATCCTTTATGGACGCATACTCAGGATATAACAAGATCCCTATGCTTGCCCCCGATCAAGACCACACTAGTTTCATCACTGACTGGGGATTATACTGCTACAGAGTAATACCTTTTGGACTTAAAAACGCCGGAGCTACTTATCAGCGCCTCGTCAACAAGATGTTTGCGAAACTAATAGGACGAACTATGGAAGTTTATGTGGATGACATGCTGGTAAAATCGAGGAAAGCCAACGATCATATAAACCACCTGGACGAGATGTTTCAAGTACTTCGCCAATATGGAATGAAGCTGAATCCTCTAAAGTGCTCCTTCGGAGTGTCATTGGGAAAGTTCTTGGGATTCATCGTCCATGCCAGGGGGGATTGAAGCAAACCCCGAACAAGTCCGGGCTTTGCAAGATATCAAGATACCATCCACTCGAAGAGAGATGCAAAGCCTAAACGGGAAAGTGGCCGCCCTAAGCAGGTTCATCTCTAAAGCAACCGACAAATGCATCCCTTTCTTCGAAGCTCTAAAGAAAGACAAAGGAAAGTTCGAATGGACTGACGAATGCTCGACAGCCTTCCTTAACCTAATCGAACAACTTCAGAGACCACCAGTACTCTCAACTCCAAATGAAGGCGAAGAACTATACCTATACCTTGCTGTATCTTCCAATTCTTTAAGCGCCGCTTTGGTGAGAGAGGACAACCACGTGCAGCGGCCCGTATACTTTGTAAGCAAGAGATTTACAGGGGCAGAAGCCAGATACCCTAAACTTGAAAAGCTAGCATACTGTTTGCTAATCACGTCACGGAAACTGCGACACTATTTCCAATCTCATTCCATCAGAGTTTTAACCGATCAACCGCTAAGGCAGGTACTCCATCGCCCCGACACTTCTGGGCGACTACTTAAATGGTGCATTGAACTGAGTCAATATGATATCACCTACCATCCTCGCACCGCCATCAAGGGACAAGCCATGACCGATTTTATTGCCGAATTCACTACCAACGAAGGTAAGGATCAATCTGAAATAACCAAAGATATCAAGTGAAATCTCTTTGTAGATAGAGCATCAAACGAACAGGGCTCGGGGGCAAGTATTGTGATAATCACACCCAGGGGAAGGAAGCTGCACTATGCCCTAAGGTTGGAATTCGCTGCCACCAACAACGATGCAGAATATAAAGCAGTAATAGCAGGACTAGAACTTGCCTTAGAAATTTTGGTCAGTTCTTTATGTCTCCATAGTGATTCTCAACTTATTGTAAATCAAATACTGGGAGAATTCCAGACTCGAGGAGAACGACTCACAGCATATCTAATGAAGACCAAGCTGCTGCTCAATTAATTGGATCACTATTTAATCAAACACATTCCTCGAGGAGAGAATCAGGAGGCCGACGAACTGGCAAAGCAAGCTAGCATGAAGGACGACACTACTTCCGGAACAATAACCATCTCAAAGCAACTAGCCCCAAGTTTCGAACAACAGGATTTGATAGCTACAATCGAAGAAGAAACTTGGATGATTCCTATCCGGAAATACTTGCAAGATGGCACACTACCCAACGAGCGTAACGAAGTCAGGAAAATATTGAGGAGTGCTTCCCGCTACACAATACAAGAAGGCATCCTCTATCGGCGCGGCTTCTCTCACCCCTTATTAAGATGTGTCGCTGGAAGGGAAGCCAAGGAAATCTTATCCAACATCCATCGAGGAAGTTACGGAGACCACACTGGAGGGCAGACTCTGGCAAAGAAGATACTCCGATATGGATATTTCTGGGCCACCTTAAACAAAGACGCCTTGGACTTCGTCAAAAAATGCGACAGATGTCAGAAATTTGCTGAAATCCCTCGACTACCAACCAATGAGATTACTCAGATGACCAGCCCTTGGCCCTTTGCAATATGGGGAATTGACTTGATTGGCGAACTGCCAATGGGCCGAGGTGGAGCCAAATATGCCATAGTGGCAGTTGACTATTTAACCAAATGGGTGCAAGCGGAGCCTCTAAATAAAATATCTTCGGCAAAAGTTATTAATTTCTTGATCAAAAATGTTTTATGAAGGTACGGGGTTCCACTCAAAATCATATCGGACAATGGACTTCAATTTGACAGCGAGGAATTCACCGACTGGTGCCGAGAGCACGGAATTCACAAAAGCTTCTCATCTGTAGCTTATCCCCAGGCAAACGGACAATTCAAAGCTGTCAACAAAATTCTCAAAACTCTAATCAAGAAGAAACTTGAAAAGTCAAAAGGCGCTTGGGTGGATGAACTTCCTACGACACTTTTGGCCTACCGCATATCTTACAGAACATCAACAGGACATACTCCTTTCTCTTTGGCATACGGATCGGAGGTCATGCTCCCAGTTGAAACTGTAGTGCCCTCCCATCGTAGGATCCGCTACAACCCAGAAGAGAACGAAGAACTCCTCCATATATCTTTGGATTTAATTGAAGAGAGAAGAAACGATGCAGCACTCAAAGCGGCAGCTCACAAGCAAAAAGTGGCAGCACAATACAACTCCAAAGTCAAGCACCGCAACTTACGAGAAGGAGATCTTGTCCTCAAGCGAATCTTCCCGCGCCCCGGAGCGCTCGATCCAATCTGGGACGGACCCTATGTAATTCATAAAGATCTCCACAACAGAGCTTATATTTTGTCAACAGTGGACGGAGAGATGTTCCAAAGGGCATGGAACATCCAACACCTCCGTCGATACTTTTCTTAACTTGTACTGCCCATATGAAGTGAATTAACAAAGAGAATCAGTGGACATAGGCATTTTCGTGCCGAACCACTTAAAAAATCTTGTCTCTTTTTAACTTGTTCCTTTATATCTTGGCTGCTTGTTAAGCTTTATCCTTTTCTGTTGATCAAAACCCTGTGTAACGGCATTTCCATTCTGGACGCTTCACGGCACAACCTCACCTGGACAAGACCCAACATGAACTATACGAATCTATGCCCTCGCAAGTGAGACACTTTTGCTCCAGCATCCCTCTGCTGCGGGTTAACTCATTGCTCGCGACGGCCCTCAAATCCAACTGTAATGAGCCGATCATAAGCCACCGAGAAGGCCGACTATAGCCGAGGCAGCTCATTACGGCGTTCGGCTCGTCGGCAACTGTGAACCGATTATAAGCCCCAACATAAGGTGTGGCCAGCTAGGGGCAGTTCACAGTTGACGATCGGCACCCACGCTAGCCGGCCACAGTAAATCGAATAATACCCACGATCACGGGCCATAATGGCCCGGGTAGTTACTGTGCGCAATCTCGGCTACGTTGTGTCTTAAGTACGGCTGTGGTAAAAAAGAAAACTCCCCGCGGAGGCGTAAGATGGGTGACGAATGTCTCCAAGACCCACGGCTAGGGAAAGTGACTACAATACCCGTTTGCCACGAACTTAAGCACATCGAAGGCCTTCTGTGAGTGGAAGTTTTACTATTTCTTATATTTCCATTTTATTTATAAAAAAATTCCTCCTATCCTCTATAACGATCACTAAAGTACAGGACACAAAATAGGAGACACTCGCTAATGGGAATAAGAACTCACAGTTGGATGGCAGGACATTCAACTGCATTCCATATTCGATTACACAAGGCATTCAAAGCTACCGTCTACAGCAAAAACTTGAAGGGATGTACTCTCTTCCCTTGTGTACAAATAAGTAGCTCTGATATATTCACACATCACATTAACATTGCAAGACATGAAATTATATTTTAAGCGAGAACTTGACATCAAAACACGATTGAATCACTAGCACATGCACAGCTATATTTCTTATGCAACACATCAAAATAATGACAGCATCCTAGTATGACAGAATCAGCTTATGTTATAAAGTTACATGTTAAAAATAAAGTCGTTCGTTGCAATGACATAATTACAACCTGAAAGTACATTAATGTTTTAGAACTAGTATATACAAGAATGTCAAGTAAAACCAAAAATGCCCGGGTCAAGTCAAAATAGTCGGCAGCATTAGAACTTCATCCTTATCCTTCCAACCCCCCAAGATCTACTTGACAGCAGGATCAGAACTCCCAGCATGCTGACCAGAGGTCCCATCTTTCCAATTCAGGAGAAGAATCTATTAGACAAACGATAAACAATCAAGTTAAGAAATGATTAAAAGTGAAGACTTACCAGCGTCTGCTCCCTGATCATCATCCTCCAACTGCACACCACTTCCTCAGCGGTAAGCAGCCGCATGCCCTCCTTCACCGCCACCTTCTCCTCCTTGGTGAACTGAGCGGTAACCACATCCATTCTGAAGGCCACGCCACCCTCTTTATCCGCATCAGCCTTGGCCTCCTCCAAAGCCCGGAGATATATCCTAGCCATGACCCGGGGGTAATCGTCCATCCAGGATAGGTTGCCCTGCTTCCAAGTACGAAAATACATATACTGCAGCATATCATCCATCATCCCCTCGTTCTCCTTAAACTCCCTCATACGGGCCTCAGAAACCGAAAACTTTGCAATGGTAGCATCCCTCTCCAATCGGTATCTCGAGCAGTCAGCTTGAAGGGATCTCCTCATCGCCTCCATCTCCTCCTTTAGCTTGGCTTGAGCAAGCCCTGCGGCTTCGAGCCTTCCAGATAACTCCTCTAACTGCTCGAGATCCGCTCTCCAAACTTCATCCACCGTTGCGATGGCCGTGTCAATTCGTTTCTTGCAAGAAGCCTCCATCTTTCGCTTTCTGCCTTGCTAGCCTCTTCCATGGTTTTCTTTAGTCGTCTGGAGGCCGCCTCATGCTGGGAGATCTGAATGGCCTGATCGGCAAGCTGTTTGGCC
Organism: Allium cepa; assembly: GCA_030765085.1. Lineage (NCBI taxonomy): Eukaryota > Viridiplantae > Streptophyta > Magnoliopsida > Asparagales > Amaryllidaceae > Allium > Allium cepa. The sequence continues at coordinate 312,166,377 of CM060937.1, forward strand.
TGATCGGAAACCATTAGCCGCTACCAAATGTTAGCACTTTCGATTTCCTCTCCAGCCTTGGCCAGTCGGGCGTGATGCCCCATCAACTTCTTGGTCTCCTCAGCCACCCGATCGATGTTTGCCTTGAACTCATCCCCCATAGTCCCAATCCGAGTGGCCAACAAGTCGAGATCCAAAGACTTAGCCTCATCAAGCACCTTTATCATAGGATTGCGGGGTTGGAGGTGCTCACCGGTAACCTCATCGAAGGAAATATCGTGAGAACTCGGGTCCAGATCTGGATGACCCGTAAATGGGTTACGAGCCAAGCCGGGACGATCAACATGAGTAACGTATGATTCTCTGATGGATGCGGAGATGGTATGGACTCAGTATCCTCCCCCGTGATGTCATGAATAGGCTGGGTTGGGGCTGAGGTCCAAGTGAAGGTTCGAACATGGAACGCCTCCTCTTTCTCTTTTGAATATCCTCTTCAATGACTCCGAGAAGAGGACGGTAGCCGACTACGCCCCTGGAACGGTCAATCGAGGGCTTCAGTTTAGCAGAAGCTTTGAGGAGTTTGAATTGCTTGAGGCGGTGCCGAATGTCTGATGTCTTGGCCACCTTACCCGTTCCTGGAATAAAAACCAAGTGTTACAAGCATGCATGAGACTATAATCCAAGAAACATGTGAAGTTAAAAGAGGAGTCAAAAATTCACCTTGAACCGCCGGAGTTGCCCTAGCTGAAATGCTCTCAAAAGATGGACTGGCACCAGTCCCGGCCTTATCAGATTTCTTCGGTTTCTCCACCAAGGCCGACCCTTCTTCCAACTCCTCAAAGGCTTGGCGGAAAGCATCATCCGTCCACTCTTGAATCTCACCTGCTTGCCCAGAGGTCAAGGCACCAACGCCACTACCACTCCGTCCTTCGCCGCCATTACCACCATCGCCTTCTCCATCACCTCCGCTCTCCTCCTTGCCTCTTTCCTCCTCTCCACTTTCCTCCTCTGGAACATCTGGGCATGTGCTGGGAGAGGGTCCATCAGATTTCTTGAGCATCTTCCCCCCGACGACTGGAGGTATCGAGAAGGGTTTCCTCTTGCTGCTCTTTGTCGTGGCCCCTCCTTTGGCTTTGGCAGCTCTTTCCTCAGCCGTATCCCTCTGCTTGACCACAGACTGATGTGGTAGAATCAAGTTGTGTCCCAGGAGAGTGGCATTCCTGATTAGGTAAGAAGCTGACCTATCCCTTCCCGAAATGGCCTCTATCTCCGTGGCCATCTAAACCAGGTGATCATTCTCCACGACCGCAAAGCCACCAGTCGCTAGCAAGAAATAAAAGCACATAAGAAGAAACATCTTAGTCAGAACGTAAATTATAAATAAGCTGCAACTTACAGCCGGAGGTGAAGCGGTGGATCGAAACGGTGTCATCCTGGACGAAGAACCATTCCTTCTTAAACATGGTGAACTTTGAATACAAGTCCAAGACCGGCTTGAAGGACATGGCCGATTCCAAGCTGATGTATAGGGACCCCTTCTTGTAACCTCTCAAGTTATATAGATACCGAATCTCCCGGTTAGAAGGCGGGCGCCCGTACTTTCTCTGGAAAATCACGAATAGGCACACCAAGATAGCGTAGTTGTTGGGCTGGAGCTGGAAAGGGGCCACCTTCAAATAGGCGACGAAGCTTACTATCCAAGCATTTATTTGAGGAATGGCCCCACACATGCAGTGGTACCTACTATAAGCGAAGTATCCTTCAGGGGGATTATATGGCATGACCCCCTTCCCTGGCAACAGCATGCATGCTCTATCAATCCCAAAGGAGCGGGAGATAACATCAAGATGCTCCTCGCTGAGAGAGCTAGGAAAGCAGTCAGGCGGAGAAATCAGAAGCTCTTGGGGACCATACCCATCTACTAGCGATCTCGGGGTGGTCCACGACGTTCTGGTCCTGGCGAAGATGGGGGCACTAAAGCAGACTCTCCTTCGTCCTTGGATTTCCTCTTATCTGATCGAATTTCCACTTTATGAGACATTTATCTGCTACACAAGAAAGTATATCGTTAAAACGGAAGGTATAAACATGCAAGTATATGTAGTCCGGAATTTCACATGTAATTTAAAACATAAAATTTCAAGTATATAAGGTTCATTCGGCGCTCAAACCCCCAAGTCTCGTTCGGCAATTCAAAAATGAGAATTCATTCGGTATTTGAACCCCATGTTTCATTCGGTAGCCCATCATAAGAACTCATTCGGCAGAAGAAAACTCACCTGGTCCGGCAGTTAGGTTTGATTCGACACTTGGTTGATTCGGTATTTGATTGATTCAGCACTTGGTTGATTTGGCACTTGGTTGATCCGGTACTTGATTGATTCGGCTATCTCAAAACGATAAAGGAATAACGAAGGCCTAACACCCCTATTTATGGAAAAACGCAGGATGACCGGACCGGGTGATTCGGCACATATGACCGGATGAAAACATCCAAGTTAAAACAAACTACGCCATCTACATGCACATGCCCTACTTTGGGGGGCAAGTGTTGGGTGTGTTTCGACCGGTCCAATACCACCAAACCAACCATCTCCCCCTACATAGCCGAACCAAGCTTCATCCACTCACCACCGGACCAAGTCCCACCGAATCAACCACCACCGGACCAAGCTACATCTCCATCACTGAACCATCCTACTCCATCCACCGCCGAACCATCCTGCTCCAAGTTTCTACCGAACCTAATCAAAGTATCACCACCGGACCAGAAGCAAGGGAGGCCACCACCGGACCAACCTCTACCGGACCAATCCACTTCCATGCATCATCGAACCAAGGATTTGCCGAACCAACGTTGCCAGGCCAGATAGCATCAGCCCAGGCCCACCAGCAGCTATATACATCCAAGACCCCTACCCCCGGCCTCACTCTATAAATAGAGGGGCAGGGGTACAACAATGGCAGACAAGTTTGAGAGCTCAGGCACGGATAGAACTTTCAAACAACTTTCAGTTACTTGTAATCAAAGCTTTGTACTTGTAATCTGAATAGAAAAGGAGCATAACATATAAAGTGGACGTAGGCACATTCTGGCCGAACCACTATAAATCTGTGTGTCTTTTACATTTTAGTCCATTATTTTATATATTCGAATAAATCACCCAAATCGCTAAGAACCATATATAATCAACTTAATCATACGACTTGGAGGTGTTTGCCCATTTTTTGTGCAAACAGCTGCATTTGAAAACTTTATAATGAAGAACCCATTATTTCTTGTGAAAATTTAAAATTTACCTATTGGGTTCCATGACGAAAGCTTTGAAGTGGTGATTAAAGGATCGGCTACCAAACACATAATAGTCTCAGCTCTCCAACCTCCTCCTTTACAACAACCGCCTTCCTCTTCCTGATGGTAATTGGAACGTGTAACTCAGATCAAAGTCATAATTGAAGCCTCCTTTATTGATCATCTCTGCCCAAGATGAAGCTTTATGCACGCCATTCTTGGCCTAATATTGAGTATATTGATTTACTGTTCTGATTCTCAGTTTATTACTTGTTGTAAAATATTTGAATCTTTAATCATTCAGACCATTCTTGTTTACATTCAGTTAGAATCTTAGCTTATGTTGGATAATAAGAGGGTGAACAGGCCTATAAGCATTCCTATATTGATTCTCCACCAACAAAAACCCCTCACCATCAATGTCCGGTGGTTTCTCTTTAAGGTTCTAATGTGAATCAGGATTATGATTTGGTGAAGGAGAGGTGTCATTTGGAGAAGCTGGGGAAGAAGACCACCTCAACTGACCTTGGCTTTCATTGAAAAAACTAGGTTGTTAGCAATCTTCATGATCGCCATTGTTGTTATAACAAAATTATGTTAATATCCGCATTTGACATGCGTTTGTACATGTTTTGATGTTACTTGCTTCTAGCCTACAAGGCGTATTTTCCTAATTTCTTTTTTGTTTATCGATACATTACTGTCGTTAATCCTATCCCTGGGACTGTTAGGTTGTTTTTAGGGAGTTTCGTAAGGAGGGCCGGAACCTATGGACACCCTTTTTCGAAAGGATGTAGCCACAATATATATGCTTTGTTTCTTCATATTATTTTCTCAGATGCAATTTTGTTTTAGCTATCATAATAAATCATTATAATAGTTAATAACCAGCAGAAAGAATATTCAATTTTTTTCAATCTAGAAGATGCATCATATATAATATTTTACTGTGATTTCCATCCATGAAGCACATGACCATGAAATTGTAGATTTCTATATGGGTTGGTTTGTGTTGTTAAAAGAACTTTGACGTATCTGTTATTAATGTAACAACCCTGGTTTTAGTGATTACTTGTAAGTATTAAATTATAACGGTAGTTATAATTTAATACTGAGAATCAAAAATAATTTTGAGAATTTAAATTGTTTATTTTGAATGAACAATGAATTTTGGGAATAAAAAGAGAAAATAACGTTCTGGAACTTTATTATAGTGGTTTGAGTTAATAATAAGTGGAAGATGGTTTTTATTTGGTGATAGTTCAATAATTTTATTAATTATTGTGATTTGCTTCTTTTAATAAAAAAAAAATTAAAAGGAGTATTTGATTTTTTTTTAAAGAGTGTTATATTAAATAAAAAGGTGAAATTAGGTTTAAAAATATGATTTGGTCATAAAATTGTGTTAAAATGATTGGTTACATTTTATTACACAAGAAGATTATTTTTGTGTAATTTTTGGGATTAAAAATAGTGGTTTATGTAATTATAAGTATAATTGGCTACTTATTTAAATATAAGGATTTTTAATAATAGAAATATTTTCATAACCAAATTTACCTTTTATTAAGTACAAAATACTTTAATTAACATGTAAACAAGGTTTCATAATTTTATCATGTGAAAACTTTGAAACATTTGATGTTTGTTTAAAAACATAAGAGTTCACTAGTGTACTAAGTGAAAAATGAATTAATTTAGGCTATTTCTTTTATTAATGGGTCTTAAGCCCATCTAGTCACTAGTCTATAGAAAGAAATGAGGAATATCTCATCTTCCTTCTACGTACAGTTCAGATAATGAAAAACCTGAGAAACCTAATTTCTCTTGCAAACCCTAGCCAAAAATCATCAAATCAAACTCAAATCTTGTGTTTTTTAAATCAAATTGGAGCTCAAGCAACAGGTAATCAAAATCTAAAACTATTTATTCATCAAAAATCAAGTTTTGAAAGTGTTTCTCTGTTAACAGTACTTGTTCTTCTTGCATGTCATTGTTTCAAGTTTATACAGGTTAATTGAAGCTTCCTCCTTCTTAAAGCTTGTCAAATTCAACACAAATTCCAGTTATATTTTCTCTACAGCAAGGTGAGTATCAAAACTCAAAATTTTCTAGCTTTGATTGAGATTTCAAGGTAGAAATCTCAATTTCGTTTATTGCATTTCATTCGTGAATCACTGTCTGTAAATTGTGCATATCTCTCTCGTTTTAAATCGGAATTCGATTTTCTTTGAAGTTCTGGAAAGCCTGAAAAGAATGTGACAACTTTCATGTTGAAAAGATTCGAAATTTTTGAGCATAGATGCTCGAAAAACCCAAAACAATCTCGCTGCTCTGTCACTGTAAAATTGTGATTTTCTGTGCTAAGTGCTGTTGGAAATTTAAACATATCTTTTTCGTTTGATGTCGGAATTTGATGATTCTTGATGCTCCTGAAAGCTTAGATTATATGCTACAATTTTCATGTTTTGAGTTTTGTCAAATTTTGATGTTTACATGGTCGGAAGTTCATTCTAGTATCGCTGTCCCGAAACTAAAACAACAGCTGTAGTGAAATTCATATCTGAAATTTGTTTTGGCCATATCTTTCATGTTTCTTATCCAAATTTAATAATTCAAGATTTTCCGGAAAGCTTAGACTTTGTGCTAGAAGTTTTATATTTTGAGTTTTTTGAAATTTCGAAGTTAGCTTGGTCAAAACTATATTTGTTTGTTGCTGTCTCGAGAGCAAAACGACAGCAATAACAATCATTGAACTGAGAATTGTATTGGCTTATTTTTGCTCTCATTCTAGTTCGATTTTAATGTTGTTTTTGAGATGTTTTGAGAGCTATGATGTCTATCAATAGTCTAGTTATATTTAGAGAATTTGAAACGTAAATTTAAACAGAATTTGAATTGACTTTGGGTTAAATTTGAATTGAATTCGTATTGAATTCAAGTTATCGGTCTTGAGTAATCTCTCTTGTTTTTCATTATTTTCCAGCATGATTTTCACTAAACCATTTTGAAGTGATTTTTGAAATAAATGGAAATTTTAAATTATTATTACATTGTACTTTAAAATTATTTTTCAAATATAAAATATATTTATTTCCTATAATAAAGAAATTTTAAATATTGGTTTTATTAATATTTTTCGGAAAAAGTTTTAAAAGCTTGTTTTCTCAAATAAATTATTTTATATATAAAATACACACTTTTATACTATTCGAATGTATGAGAAAGAGAATTAAACGATTTAGTAAAACACGTGGTATGGGACATGTGCGTTCACTATTTCGGTTAATTCTGGACTTGTACGATCGAAGCTATTTGAGATTTTTGATTCTGAGATATTCTGCCATTTTATGGCGTATTTTGAGTTTTAAAATTCCTATACATTGGACTTATTTAAGATGTCCAATATTTGACAAGTATTATGGTTTGAGATATCCTATGTAAGAGTATGGTCGATGAGAACCATCACGATGTTTTATTTACTTGTCAATGATATAAGGCAAGTCTTGAGTATATGATTTCATATTTTGAGATTTATGGTTTATGAGGAACCATCACGATGTTTTCACTTGTCGATGAAATGAGACAAGTTACGATGTTATTTAATACTTGTCGATGAGATGAGACGAGTATAGTGTCTCTTTATCACTCGCCAATGAGATGAGGCGAGATATGATTTTATGAGTTTTATGATGTTCCTAGTGTGGCACTGACTAGCGGCTAGTAAATCGCTAAGTGCGAACGAGTGTTATGGGACACACGTTAACACTTTTCGGATTCCTATCCGTGAGTTTGTGACACATTCACGATGCTTACCTAACAGAACTGCTTTGAGAGGTGTCAGCGACCTTGTCATGAAGACAAACTGCTTAGGGAGGTGTTAGCGACCTTGTTAGGGCTGACAAAATAGCTTGGAGAGGTGTCAGCGACCTTGTCATGAAGACAAACTGCTTAGGGAGGTGTTAGCGACCTTGTTAGGGCTGACAAAATAGCTTGGAGAGGTGTCAGCGACCTTGTCATGTGGACGAACTTCTTTGAGAGGTGTTAGCGACCTTGTCAGAGGCTTCGGCCATCTGAGAATGGCACGTGCAGCATCGCTTCGGCATGCAAATGGGATTTGGCCAATCTGGGGAATTTTTATAAGTTTATGATTTCGATTTCACCAATTTTGAGATGATGAATTTACTTATAGCCTTGAGTTAGAGAAAAGCATATATATATATATATATATGTTGTTTTATGGTGATTTCGATATGGGGATTATAAACACTTATTGAGTTTCATGAGTTTTGATTTGGAGATTTTTCATCGGCGATTGTTTATATTATTTAAGCGTTATTGTCGAGTTTACCTCTTTTGAGGTCTTTGTATACTTAAATGACATTGTTCACTTAGGTCATGATTATGTGTTCTTTCTACTGCCTCTTCTCATTTGAGAAGAATCACCACCTTGTATCTTATGCTTCATATTATCGTCTATCCTTCTTAACTGATTGTTTTAGCTAGACTGACCCGCGTATTTTATACTCGGATCAGACCGAGTTGTTTCAGGTCAGCTATCAGTTCGGGACTTAGCTTTGATGCATCTGCTTGGATATCAGCCTAGCACTTTTGTGTAGTTTATATTTCTTTCCGCTTGACTCTGATATGCATTTGATTTGATGTATATGTTGTGGTCGAGTACCACCTTTATTGTATTCATATTGTATTGTACTAAACATGTATCGGTGTATATGTATATATATGATGTCGATTACTGTTCGATGATGTGCTTTACATTTAGTTATTGTATTTTGTTCTGATAGATCCGTCAACCACCTATAGTTTTGGATTAAACATTTACTGTGTATGTCGATCCATTGAGATAGAAAAGAAAAAAAATTATATTGCATTTATCGACATATTCAGTAGATGTTTAAGACAAAGTTATAGATGGTCGCCCTTAACCAGCCCTATTCTCCGCTTTAGTAGACGGAATTACTTGTTGATTCTCTTTACTAAGGTGGGTCTCGGGGTGGGGCGTTACAGTTTGGTATCAGAGCTGGGGTCAGAACAAAGTAGGATAAACATAGAACAGTATGTATATCACGATACGTCGAAGTACAATACGAGTGAATCATTGTCCTTTATTCGAGCTTGTTTTCGAATCATGCTTTGATTCTTTTTCATGTATTAGGATATGTTGAGATGGAATATGTCTAGGAATATGTATATTGTATTCCGTAGTATTCCATAATAGAGTTTGATGTCATATTATCTTAAATAATCTTATTTAGGATTATTGTATTCTTATTTTTGTCGATACGAGTGAGTTCGTATCGATGGAGCTGGTTGATTTCTTTAAAGCATTCTTGTTGCATTCCTTTGAGAGTTGTGAATCCTATTAAGGGGTCCATAACGTTTGGCTTATTGTTAGCATTCCGAGTTTTCTATTTGTTGCTGCTTTAGTGAGTATTTGTTTATTACTCACTATATTGAGATGTATTTGATTTGTGATGGATTGACTTATTTGATGTTAATTCCGATCCTTTTGGTTGTTATAAGATCCTATATTTATTTAGGCATCCTAGTTTGATTGGTTTATTATTTCTATCACTTTGGAATGTTAATGATGATTCTGAAGTTTCTGTATTCACTCTTGAGTATCGAGATGTTGATGATACATCTCGAATTCCAATCAATGTGACTCTGTTGATTTCTGTGAGTCCGTTTTGGGTATGACAACCAATCGGGCAATCGAATATTGTATTGACTTCATTCTCGGTTCTTGGCCTGTCAGTCGTCCTCACATACGGATGTCCACTAGGGAAACGAGGTGATTCATTGAATTTATTTGATATTGCCATTCTTATCCCTTTTCAGATATCCTTCTTGGATACTCAATTGTTGATATACTATGTGGTATTACTTCACTTGATGTAATGATGTGTTGTTTGTGCTCTTCTTCTCGTTCGAGAAGATATCTTGTCATTACTCTTATATCTCATAGATTTCTTTTAATCTATGGAGCGGTGCTAAGGTCATTCCTCGGCTTGACGTTACACCAATTTTTCGCGAGCTACGAGTCATAGAGGATAGCGTTACTCTTAGCGCGTTCCACACTCGTTGTGAGTCTTGTGAGTGGTTCATTATACTATTCGGAATAATGAACACTCCAGTCTATTCCATCAATCTTGAGGATCGAGTATTCTGGGAATAACTCGTGAGTTCTTCTTGTGTTTTTGATTTTTAGAATAAGTAATAAGTTATGTTTTCAAAAAAAAAAAAAATTAACTTAAGATATGTTTCTAAGAGGAATCGGTATATATTTTTGGGAAAAAAAAATATTTTAAGTATTATATATGAGGTATTTCTTTGTTTTTTTTTTAAAAAAAAGAATTTTTGTTTTGGGTTGTCCGTCTAGTGCTTTAAGAATTCTGGTCGATGCGTTTGGCCAACGTTATCGATAGGGATTTCCTAAACGCTGTGATGAGACAGTCAGACATGGTAAATTGAGTTTTAATTAGTAAAGTTTGAGAATAATTAATATGGTGGAGTATTATTTTATTTTAATTGTTTAATAAAACCATTGAACCATAGTGAGTGTTGGAGGAGTGGCGAGGCAGTTTTGATCGTTTGATCAACTCTGCAGCCAAACGATGGGGTCGTTCACTATAAATCAATGGTAGGGCAATACCCTTGTATTATGTGAAATTTGAGAAATTGAATATGGTAATTTGGGTAAGTAAAGTGAATAATTATAATTAAGGGGATGTCTTAATTAGAACAAAAATATCATTTGATGTTTTGATTGATAAAATGATGTATTTAAGGTAAAAGAATACATTGGTTTGCAAATTAAATTATTAATTGAATATTTTAGTACAAGTTATTAATGATGACTATAAAAATTTATTTCGATGGATAATCAATAATCATCTCTTGATACTGCAAGAAATTATTTATCTCTTCGAAAATGAGTTTTCATAATGAATTGTTTTTAAAGCTAGATTTTGTGAAGTAATGAAAATATTTCCACTTAATAAAATGTTTTGTGGTGATTACATAAAGTTGATCATAATTTTATATGTCTTAGCTTTCCAGGGAAAAAGAGGATCATTTAATAAATGATAAAAAAAAAATCTTGTTTGAAATTTGTAGTTTGAAATTAAAATGGTTTGGGAGAATTTCAAATTTCAAATTTATTTTAAAAGCTGAAATTTCATTTAGAAAAGTGCTGTACTAAAATAGTGATAACTAGAGACTTATTATTCCAAATAATCTCAATCTTTTTGCAAAAGAAAGAGCATTCAGTAAGCTATAAAGTTTCTTTGTACCACTTTAAAATATTTTGCGTTTTACTAAGTCTAAAATGGGTTTGAAAGTGGATAGGCAGTTCTGCCCTATTGAAAAATTCTCTAAGACTTAAGCTGAAAGTAAATTGAACATAACTTTCAAACCGTAAATCCGATTTTGATGATCTTTATACTTCTGGAAAGCTTAGACTGAGTAGAACAACTTTCACTTTACAAACTTCTTCAGATTTTGTCGTTTTCTTTGTCAAAACAGGTCTTATTTAAAGCAGGTCTGAACTGAAATTGATTTATTTCCCCTCAATTGTTAAGTGTAGCATTTCTTATTTATGATCATGTACTAATATCATCTATTTGAGTTAAGTACATGTGAAAAAGGATGGTTGGGCTATATTCTGAGCCAAAAAGATTATATATAGATTATGCAAACTTGCTTTAAAATGGTACAAAGAAAGGTATGTTTTCGGATTAAAATTTAAAGTGTTAAATGATGATATATATTGTGTTTCCGACCTAATGGTCGATGTATATCATATAAATCATTTTTATAATATTGTGTACGGCCCTCCGTACAATGGAGACTCCGTCGATTTTTTTGAAAATTTCTAACACTTAGAAAATTTGAGAAACAAATTGAAAAATAATATGTTGCAAACTAGAGTGTACCTGTGGAAGAATTAGAGAATAACAACTTAAACTTTATTTACACTAGTCAAGAGTAATAAATTTAAAGCCTAAGTAAGAAGTTTTGAAAAAATTTCAAGTGGTGAAAATTGTGGTTATAACTATAAAGTATCGATCTTTTGGAACTCTAAGAATTTTTGATTGAGAGTATATACATATATTTTAGTTCCTTATGAGTATCTTACTCTTGTGCTGTTTTCTAACGACGTGCATTTATGCGGTCGTTCGAGTTTGAAACCACCTTTTGGTTGAACTATCTTGCCTCTTTTTTTTGTCTATCTTGTATTAGTGTTGTTCCTTCCGCGGTGTCATACGGAAAGATCATATCGATAATCATTTTGTTGGTTAGAGTTCGGGTTGGAGTTGTGCTAAATTCCAACTCTACTCAAGGCGCTTTTGAGTAATCTTATATATGTAGCAACTTGTTGAGTTTCTATTTTGAAGGTGAGATGCCTTCGATTTTATGTGTTGCTCAGAAAATTCAATGGTTTGCTAGTCTTGATATTAGCGCTTTGGAAACCATAGAATTAATCAAGCAATCTTATCTTGGTTTTCTATCATCTTGTTTTGAATGTGAGAAATTTTAAGCTTGAGCCTGTCAATCTTCTTTTGCTCGATGAAATAGTTATGTTGAATACAGCTCTTTTCTAGAAAATTGCGGGGATGCAATTTTTATAAGGTGGGAGGTCTGTAACAACCCTGGTTTTAGTGATTACTTGTAAGTATTAAATTATAACGGTAGTTATAATTTAATACTGAGAATCAAAAATAATTTTGAGAATTTAAATTGTTTATTTTGAATGAACAATGAATTTTGGGAATAAAAAGAGAAAATAACGTTCTGGAACTTTATTATAGTGGTTTGAGTTAATAATAAGTGGAAGATGGTTTTTATTTGGTGATAGTTCAATAATTTTATTAATTATTGTGATTTGCTTCTTTTAATAAAAAAAAATTAAAAGGAGTATTTGATTTTTTTCTTTAAGAGTGTTATATTAAATAAAAAGGTGAAATTAGGTTTAAAAATATGATTTGGTCATAAAATTGTGTTAAAATGATTGGTTACATTTTATTACACAAGAAGATTATTTTTGTGTAATTTTTGGGATTAAAAATAGTGGTTTATGTAATTATAAGTATAATTGGCTACTTATTTAAATATAAGGATTTTTAATAATAGAAATATTTTCATAACCAAATTTACCTTTTATTAAGTACAAAATACTTTAATTAACATGTAAACAAGGTTTCATAATTTTATCATGTGAAAACTTTGAAACATTTGATGTTTGTTTAAAAACATAAGAGTTCACTAGTGTATTAAGTGAAAAATGAATTAATTTAGGCTATTTCTTTTATTAATGGGTCTTAAGCCCATCTAGTCACTAGTCTATAGAAAGAAATGAGGAATATCTCATCTTCCTTCTACGTACAGTTCAGATAATGAAAAACCTGAGAAACCCAATTTCTCTTGCAAACACTAGCCAAAAATCATCAAATCAAACTCAAATCTTGTGTTTTTTAAATCAAATTGGAGCTCAAGCAACAGGTAATCAAAATCTAAAACTATTTATTCATCAAAAATCAAGTTTTGAAAGTGTTTCTCTGTTAACAGTACTTGTTCTTCTTGCATGTCATTGTTTCAAGTTTATACAGGTTAATTGAAGCTTCCTCCTTCTTAAAGCTTGTCTAATTCAACACAAATTCCAGTTATATTTTCTCTACAGCAAGGTGAGTATCAAAACTCACAATTTCCTAGCTTTGATTGAGATTTCAAGGTAGAAATCTCAATTTCGTTTATTGCATTTCATTTGTGAATCACTGTCAGTAAATTATGCATATCTCTCTCGTTTTAAATCGGAATTCGATTTTCTTTGAAGTTCTGGAAAGCCTGAAAAGAATGTGACAACTTTCATGTTGAAAAGATTCGAAAATTTTGAGCATAGATGCTCGAAAAACCCAAAACAATCTCGCTGCTCTGTCACTGTAAAATTGTGATTTTCTGTGCTTAGTGCTGTTGGAAATTTAAACATATCTTTTTCGTTTGATGTCGGAATTTGATGATTCTTGATGCTCCTGAAAGCTTAGATTATATGCTACAATTTTATTGTTTTGAGTTTTGTCAAATTTTGATGTTTACATGGTCGGAAGTTCATTCTAGTATCGCTGTCCCGAAACTAAAACAACAGCTGTAGTGAAATTCATATCTGAAATTTGTTTTGGCCATATCTTTCATGTTTCTTATCCAAATTTAATATTTCAAGATGTTCCGGAAAGCTTAGACTTTGTGCTAGAAGTTTTATGTTTTGAGTTTTTTGAAATTTCGAAGTTAGCTTGGTCAAAACTATATTTGTTTGTTGCTGTCTCGAGAGCAAAACGACAGCAATAACAATCATTGAACTGAGAATTGTATTGGCTTATTTTTGCTCTCATTCTAGTTCGATTTTAATGTTGTTTTTGAGATGTTTTGAGAGCTATGATGTCTATCAATAGTCTAGTTATATTTAGAGAATTTGAAACGTAAATTTAAATAGAATTTGAATTGACTTTGGGTTAAATTTGAATTGAATTCGTATTGAATTCAAGTTATCGGTCTTGAGTAATCTCTCTTGTTTTTCATTATTTTCCAGCATGATTTTCACTAAACCATTTTGAAGTGATTTTTGAAATAAATGGACATTTTAAATTATTATTACATTGTACTTTAAAATTATTTTTCAAATATAAAATATATTTATTTCCTATAATAAAGAAATTTTAAATATTGGTTTTATTAATATTTTTCGGAAAAAGTTTTAAAAGCTTGTTTTCTCAAAAAAATTATTTTATATATAAAATACACACTTTTATACTATTCGAACGTATGAGAAAGAGAATTAAACGATTTAGTAAAACACGTGGTATGGGACATGTGCGTTCACTATTTCGGTTAATTCTGGACTTGTACGATCGAAGCTATTTGAGATTTTTGATTCTGAGATATTCTGCCATTTTATGGCGTATTTTGAGTTTTAAAATTCCTATACATTGGACTTATTTAAGATGTCCAATATTTGACAAGTATTATGGTTTGAGATCTCCTATGTAAGAGTATGGTCGATGAGAACCATCACGATGTTTTATTTACTTGTCAATGATATAAGGCAAGTCTTGAGTATATGTTTTCATATTTTGAGGTTTATGGTTTATGAGGAACCATCACGATGTTTTCACTTGTCGATGAAATGAGACAAGTTACGATGTTATTTAATACTTGTCGATGAGATGAGACGAGTATAGTGTCTCTTTATCACTCGCCAATGAGATGAGGCGAGATACGATTTTATGAGTTTTATGATGTTCCTAGTGTGGCACCGACTAGCGGCTAGTAAATCGCTAAGTGCGAACGAGTGGTATGGGACACACGTTAACACTTTTCGGATTCCTATCCGTGAGTTTGTGACACATTCACGATGCTTACCTAACAGAACTGCTTTGAGAGGTGTCAGCGACCTTGTCATGAAGACAAACTGCTTAGTGAGGTGTTAGCGACCTTGTTAGGGCTGACAAAATAGCTTGGAGAGGTGTCAGCGACCTTGTCATGAAGACAAACTGCTTAGGGAGGTGTTAGCGACCTTGTTAGGGCTGACAAAATAGCTTGGAGAGGTGTCAGCGACCTTGTCATGTGGACGAACTGCTTTGAGAGGTGTTAGCGACCTTGTCAGAGGCTTCGGCCATCTGAGAATGGCACGTGCAGCATCGCTTCGGCATGCAAATGGGATTTGGCCAATCTGGGGAATTTTTATAAGTTTATGATTTCGATTTCACCAATTTTGAGATGATGAATTTACTTATAGCCTTGAGTTAGAGAAAAGCATACATATATATATGTTGTTTTATGGTGATTTCGATATAGGGATTATAAACACTTATTGAGTTTCATGAGTTTTGATTTGGAGATTTTTCATCGGCGATTGTTTATATTATTTAAGCGTTATTGTCGAGTTTACCTCTTTTGAGGTCTTTGTATACTTAAATGACATTGTTCACTTAGGTCATGATTATGTGTTCTTTCTACTGCCTCTTCTCATTTGAGAAGAATCACCACCTTGTATCTTATGCTTCATATTATCGTCTATCCTTCTTAACTGATTGTTTTAGCTAGACTGACCCGCGTATTTTATACTCGGGTCAGACCGAGTTGTTTCAGGTCAGCTATCAGTTCGGGACTTAGCTTTGATGCATCTACTTGGATATCAGCCTAGCACTTTTGTGTAGTTTATATTTCTTTCCGCTTGACTCTGATATGCATTTGATTTGATGTATATGTTGTGGTCGAGTACCACCTTTATTGTATTCATATTGTATTGTACTAAACATGTATCGGTGTATATGTATATATATGATGTCGATTACTGTTCTATGATGTGCTTTACATTTAGTTATTGTACTTTGTTCTGATAGATCCGTCAACCACCTATAGTTTTGGATTAAACATTTACTGTGTATGTCGATCCATTGAGATAGAAAAGAAAAAAAATTATATTGCATTTATCGACATATTCAGTAGATGTTTAAGACAAAGTTATAGATGGTCGCCCTTAACCAGCCCTATTCTCCGCTTTAGTAGACGGAATTACTTGTTGATTCTCTTTACTAAGGTGGGTCGCGGGGTGGGGCGTTACAGTTAATCTAATCAATGGTGATATAGTTCGTCATTTCCTTCAAGGTCATAGCATTTAAATTCTGTTTCTAAAATTGATAGATTAGATTGGTTGTAAAAGTCACTAAAAGATTATGTTGTAAGTCAGAAAGCATCACGAATTGCAGATATTAACGTAATTTTCCTTTACCCTCCTGAATGTCATGGGAATTTTCTATTATATACATGAAGATGAGGCGTTACACATAATTAATTGTTATGTGTCTAGGGGACTATCCATAAAGTACTATAGTGGAGTCGTTCTTGTGGTTTCTTTTAAGTAGTAAATATTTTTAATTTTAGCTTCTTAATGGCAAAATGAAAAGTCAATAATAGAATCAACTTAGTTTGAGAGACAACATCATATTTACATTTTTGATTCATAAAGAATATTTTAGTTTGATTATTTATAAAATTATAGGAAAAAAATAATTTTTTTGAAGATAATTACAGGAATAAGTATGACGATGGCATCTATGATGAGAATCCAGACAAGATGAACGTGAAGAATAATCAGAGCAAAGATGCTATAGGTAAAGTTAGTTAAAGTGGAATCATAAACAATTAGAAAATGTAAAATAAATGGGAAAAAATTGAAAGTAACATATAAATATGCTAGTTTCTTAGTGAATTAATTTGGTACTAATTAGTGAGTTGATAGTGATAAAGTAATAGTGATTGTGATACTTATTATTTACTCGAAACAACATGGCTTAAAATTCTTAAAGTAAGCAACGGTTCCATATAGTATATGATGGGATAACGATATCCGTTAACTTATAATTTATGAAAAACAGCCATTTGTCTTTGAAACCATCTACTATATAATTGACCTCCTTTGAAACCAATTTTGTTTGGCCTGCCACTATCCTATCCAATTAGTAAAGGGAACAAGTTTAGAATATGAGTCAGCCAACATTTTGGTTTTTTGATTTGAAAAGCCAGTAATTAAGGATTGTTGTAGGTTATTTTTCTCTACATATATGATGTATCTTACTCAAATGAAACCATCGTATCCTATGTTTTTTGATGCATTATCGTATTTTATGATCTGAAGTAAGTAGCTCACGATCGTGATCAATATCATTATGCACACTTATACATACCCATATATACGTTATCACTTGACAAATAAAAAGTATGTGTATGTATGATTTATGTATGTATTTATGTACAGAAAAACAAAAGAAAAACTATATATAATTCCATGTCCTCAATAATTTTATTTCATCTTTTGATATATATGAACATAATATTTTAAAAAAGGGTGACAAGCCCATTTGCTGAATCAACATGCTGGGTAAATATTGAATCGGCAATCATTTTCTTATATAAGATTACTACTTACCTTTTTTACATTATGCATACATCTTGTGGAAAGACTTACAGAGAAACACGCATATAGGCATTTGTGAATGTACGCATAAATTTCATATGAAGATCGGACTAATTTACTCCGATCTACATATCATATTTAAGTTATTAATAATAACGCATCAACATTTTCCCATTTGATACTTTAGTCCTTATGGCTTGAACTATGATATACCCATATGTAATACCCATATAGGATACAGTTCTTACTATTTCATCTATGATTTCAACAACATATTAGAAAATAATACATTCATATTTGATTAATCACAAAGATGAATGCCTTATGTATGACATCACCGTAGCCTAAGTTATAAAATAAGCTATTTGAACACGACTGAGGAATCACATTCATTTGTAGAGGCCCGAACATTGTTCCCTTAATGCACAAGCATAAGCACAAGTTTTTGTTAATGTTACAAGGATAATTCTTCACATATACATTTACATTTAATGCTATTGTCATTTCATTACTGCTTAGCATGTATGCATAAGAAGATACAAAAATAATTATATCAATCAAGAATTGTTAAAAACTATATTTTATTACTTAGCATGTAACGTAGTTGGTTGGGACATTCAGTGCACACATGTGAAAATGATTGTTCAATGTTTTCTAACCGCATGTCCTTATGGAAATTAAATCATGTTTTGTTACTATAGATTATGAGCTTCTATAAAAAAACTATAAATATATGGAAAAATGGAATTCATAAAAACTATATTACGAAGTCAAATATTTGTACAATTTAATAATATTTTTCATAATTTATTCTTTTAAATTCAATCATATGAAAGCTATATAAAATTAATGTGGTAGTCTGCTAAATATAAATAAAATGTAATTTAAAATTTGAATTCAGGTAAAGCACATATTTTTAACTAAATAATGAATATGAATTTTGCATGAAATATTAATAAATCATTAATCTAAGTTAAGAATATATGCTACTTAACAAGCATCGTGGCCAATGACAAACTTATTAGTAATAAATGGTAATAGAATTCTACACAATGTTATTTTACTATTATCTAACAAAAAATTGTAGTAATTTAATATTTTGGGAAATATAAGGTAAAATGGATAAAAAATGTAATAGTAAATACTTTTATGTAATACAGCTCAAAACATGATAAGGAAGGTGAATAAATTTTATGAATTACAACATTCAACTGGTTAAGTAATTAATACAATTAATGATAGGAAACACTACAAGTAGAAAAGTTCATATAATTGCTTAGTGTTAATAATAGCGCATACGAAATTATAATCATCAATATGGTAAAGTACTGTATCGGATTTTAGCAGTTCTTATATTTACCTCCTATGGTATTTTAAATCAAACCTTTAATAGTAAATATTAATATCATTATGCTACTCAAATAGTGTTGTGCACTTGAATATCCACTATAAAAACTCAAAGAAACATATATGTCAAAAATTTCTCATTGTCACCTAACTTTATGCAAAATTTTCAAAAATAAGATGGACATGAATATTCAATTTAAGAATAAATATTCCGTGTCTATTGATAATTCAAAGATTCAACAAAATCTTACATAATGAATACTTGTCTAATAGATTGTTTGAAGTATGAAGAAGAATCACGTCATTTTGGTGTAAAGATAAATCTTAAAGGGCATATAGTTCTTCACTTGGACCAAATTATATTTTCATTTAAAAAGGAGGGACCAAACAACTACCTATAAACAGTTGGACGTACATCACCAGTTTAAAAACCTTCAACCACTAGATATTACAGTTTTCCCTATTTTGTTTTATGTATTAGATCGTATCTTTTACTTCTATCAAGGTTACTACGATTTGATATAATTTCAATTTTTGTGAAAAATTGTTACTACAAGTGGTTACAATGCCAATATTTGCAGAAAAATAAAAATAATCTTTCGCATGAACCTTCTTATCACTTGGTGGATCATTATGGTGATCATGCATTTGATGAGACTAATCTTTCTACCTCCCATAAATGGTTTTATTCAACCACTTACATGTTATAAATTTTATTAATTTCTTTGCCTAAAATTGATTTTTAATTCCAAAATTTTTATTTATATGACATTACAAAATATTTTTTTACAATAAACATCAACCATAAGACCATAAATAAGAAATATATATACATCTTTTGGGAAATATGATTGACAAAATAAATTAAAATAATGTTCATATAACACATAAACACTAAATAAAAAGGCCAATAGATAAATTCTAGTAATGCAATCTTTGGCATGTGAAGTTATCATATTCGAAAGAACACATAAACAAATAAATATCTTTAAAAGAAATTTTTATTGAAAGCATTTGATTTGTTTGAGATACTAATACAACAACAAAATATGGTCCAAAGTACTAAGGATCTCTCTACATTGGAAATTTAAAAGATAAATAAAGTTAAACTAATTAAAATATGTAATTTATGTTTACAAGAAAAGCTATAAAAAATCAACTACTCACGCATTAAATTAATTAAATAACTTACTATAATATTGATAGTATAATCGGTAGAATACTGAATACATAAATATAAAAATGGATAATAATGCATACAATAAAGAGGCATATGTATTGAACATAAAAAACATAACAGGGTTCTTTAATTTAAAAAAAAACCAGAAATATGAAAAATAAAGATATAAATTTTTCATCCAGATCGTGATTAGTGTCCAACAAAAATTTGTGTATAATAAGAAATTAAACTTTAGTTTGTCACAAAAAATATTCTCGCAAAAAATTGAAACTCAAAAATTTGACTTTACGTTTAAAAAGGGTGTTATACAAGGGACATAGGAAACATTAGAAGGGAATATTTTCTAAAGGAAGCTTGTTAAGTTTTTGAAAGGATGCTGAAGTTAAATAAATAATTTATCAATTCTTTGAAGTATCTGTTTTAAATTATTATTATCATCCCCTTTCAATTTTTATCCAGGCATATTTAATGCTTAAAAAAATTCAAGGGACTAACACTTAATTTACCCTCGAAACACCTCAACTATATAGGAATTGTGTTCGCAAAACACTGATATTTTCAGGGTTCTTCTGAGTCTTCCTAAAAATATATTACAATGTTAGTGTAATATTTAGAGGAATGATTTAGTGGAATAGACTGTCCTTGACGAATACATTATGAATGACATAAGTTTTATATGTTTTATTCATTTCGTTTTCTGAAAAATAGAAAAAGAAGCAACTATTTGGAGAACGGAGAAGTGAAACTTATTTATCATTACAACAGTAATTTATCAGCACATAATGATAGTTATTTCTCGTTGATTGATTTCATTCTTAATATTCACTTATACAAACTGATTCATCTTTTTTTACATAACTTATGATGAGCCGTTGAAATAAAAAAAGAAGATTTGTTATGTTTAAAGGGAATTGATTTAATTTAGAAAAGTGTAGGTCAAAGGAGTAGTAAATGGATGGTTTTAGAAAGTAAATATATTTTTTAATTAAGGGAAATATTTGACTAGTAGCCCTCGCATTATATAAAATATTTTAACTAAAACCCTACGATCCTTTAATTCCTTTTCGTTTCACTTTAATAACATTCTTAAAAATTGTATCATCAAATTTTTTTGAAATTGCCAAAAAACCCATGCTTTACGCATTAACTTAACAGAAGCATGCTCTTTTCAAACACATATTTCGAGCACTCTTACAATATTGTCACATTTAGGGTTCACACACGTGACTTTTAGACACGCACTCTAGACTATCAACAAACTACACCAACCCTATTAGTAGAGTGCCATCATCATAATAGTAAATATACTAGTTTATTTAGGAAATCTGTGTATAATATTAGTTAAGATTCGAATTATCAACCGGTATTGAAAAAATTGGTGGTTTATTTGATATTATAAAATCGCTATGATCGTTAAATATGTTGCAGGCATAGTTTACACATAATTTTTATTAATGAATATAAATGTCTATAAATTTTGTTTAGTTCATCGTGCACATCATGTACGAGATAGCATTTTAACATATTCGTGCATGGATAGTTAATAATAATGACATGACAAATATAAGTATATTCTTTTTCAATGGCGCTATAAACACTATATTTTAGATCACATTGCTCCACTCTCCATCTAATTGATGGAAAGTGGAGACAAGCATCTACCATGCTAGTGCAATTATCGATACCTATGAAATTACAACAATCATTTGGACAGTTACTTGTCGCTTCTCTTTCATCTTTCCTATTAGTTTTGTGAATGATATTTATTTCATTAATACCCATTTTAGTTCTATAATGTTCAATTTCTATTTTTCTTATTAATAAGTGTTCATGTACTTGTATGGCTTTTAATTGATTCATTTTTAAAAACATGTTTTGCATCTTTGGAAAACTAAGTTGAATGTGTCAAATGTGAAATATGGACTATAACATGATGTGCATTAAAATTGAATAGAAAGGAAGCCTTCATTGTAAAAGAACAAAAGACTAACAATTAATGTAACATTCCTGAAATTCATTAAGTTTAAATTGGCAATTAAATTTATTTTTGGAAATAAATTGTGAATTAATTAGAAAATTTTCTAGAATAAATAGATAATTTGATTATAAATAGAAATTTATATTAGGAATTTAAGGATAAGTGATTTATAAAAGAAATATTGAATTTCAAAATAAAATGTATTAAAATAAAAATAGAATTTAAAAGCTTGAGATTAATAAAATGATAGTAAAAGTTGTTTTCTAAATTTTTAATTATATTAATAATTGGAAGTTACAATTTAAAATAAAAATTTATGTACATACTTTCCAAAATATTATTTTTTTTAGTCAAATTTTCTTATATAAATAAAAGTAATCCTTTGTTAATATGAAAACAAAGTATGTAAATGCATTCTTTTCCTTTAAAAGTTGTATAAATAAAATAAATAAATAAATAAATAAAAGGAAAATGTATGAATATATGTATATAAATAGATATAAATAAATTTAATTCAAATAAATTGGGGATTTGAACCTACATTTGAGATAAATGTTTTTAAAATAAACATTTGGCCTCTAAAATCATTAAGGTGAAATTTATGTAATGTAGATGTTGACTAAAAACAATTCTTTTAACATTATATATATATACACATACAAATGTAAACAAACATAAAGGAGATAGAGTAGAGAAGTAAACCTTGCATTGGAATTTCACAATCATGATAATTTTTACACATGGCATTCACCATATCTAATAAAATAAAATAATGAGATTTAAAATTACAAAGAAACTTTTGAGTTTCCCATATGCCCTTATTTAACATCTCAGAAAAAATCTTAAGCAACAGTAAACAACAGATTTGAGAATCTCAAATCTCAACATTCAAGAAATCAAAATATACAAAACCAGGAAATAAAAGTGAAGTGCAAACAAGAATAAAAAAATCAAAGCTACAACCTGAAGCAATATCTCAAACAACAGGATATAAATCAAATCTTAAAGTAAAGATTTCAACAGCAAAGAAAAGTTCAATTCATCAATATTAACCAAATCTGAAAGTGTACAAGTTCAAAACTTCAACAAGTTTCAGATGCCAAAAGATTTAACCTGGGATAGCTTCAGTTTGTTAAGTGCAGTTGGTTTCTGAAATAAATTAAGGCAAGTCACTTCCTTTTTAAGAATTGAATTTTGAGTTGTGAATCAATAATAAAAATAAAGATTTAAACAATCTTATCCATCAGTTACAGAAAGAAATTCAAGGAAAATGTAGATCTGGAGTCTGCAGCCTGGGAAGAATAAATCCAATTGAAGCTTTAAACAAATTTAAAACTGTAAGTAGAATTGATTCTTTTGTTTGTTATTGATAAGGTAAACAAGTGAATACAACAGGAAATTGAGCAAACTTTTGTATTTACAAATTTTTGCAGAACTAACCATCAAAAGGAAATTAAAGAAAATAATATTCAGGCTTGATTCCCCTTTGTTTCTTCTCTGTTGCAAAACTTCCAAGTGAGCAAATCTACCAAAATCTATGCTATATGCAATGAATGTTGTTCTGTTGTTAAAAAGCCTGCTTGCCTGTGTGTATGTGAATATATATATACTATGATGGATGCATGCTTGTGTATGTGTATATGTATACTCACCTCTTTATGGTATACAGTTTAAGTAAAAAAATAATCATATAAACTGTGAGCAAACTTGAATTTTTTTTCCATGAATCTGATGTCTATGGATCTGTGAACTTCCTTGTTGTGCTTGCTTGTTGATATTGGTAAATGCTTGCATGTCTCAGTAATCTTTGACTGTATGTATACCTACATATCTTGCCACCATTCTAACCACAGACTCAAGAAAGTTCAAAAAATCAAATCCTTTCCTCAACTTTTAAATCAGTAAGTAAAACAAGTTTTTCATCTGTTTTAAGAAAATCTTGTCGCATGCATAAATTTTGGAACAAAGTATGATTTAGATTAGGGTGTGTATGTTGATTGTTATGTATATGTATGTGTGGTAATATTAGTCTACATGCCTGGAAACAGGCAAATCATGTTTATGTTCAAACATAACAGCCTGTACAAAAAGCCTAAATCTAATCTCCTAATCCCCTTTGGGCTTGGTTGTTGAATAAAAAATAAAAAATAAAAAAAATGTTTGTATGAGGGTAGCCATTATTTATAAAAGTATAAATAAGTGGGATTAACAGTGGATTGCTAGAAACTGAGACTTGCAGTTGAATATGAATGTCTCTGTTTATATAACAGGTTTGAAAAACCTGTTCAAAAAATTCATACCACTCAGAAGAATCAATATCAGGTTTTGATTTTTAAAGGAAACTGGTTTGTACTTGCCAAATTCAAATTTTAAAAATAATTTCAAGGTTTTTATTTAAATAAATATTCAAAGAAAAGTGGATGCACAGGGGTGTGTGTACATGGTAGTGTTCTGTTTGGGTTGCAGGGTTATTAGCTCGTGATTGTCTCGGGTATATTGAGAATTGACTCGAAGCTGGGAAGCATGGGACTCGAAGTAAATAACAGGGTAGCTCGGGTTTGGGTAATGTTTCAGTATTTAGTATTTAGACAGTAACTTGTTTTCCAGGTTTCTAAAATTTGAAATGAAAGTAAATTGCAGACAAAAATTTGAAAACTAAAGTTGAATATGAATTTAAGTATAAATTCAATTAATTAAACTTTGGGTTTTTGAAATAATTTAAATTTTGAAAGTTTTAATTGGTTTTAAGCAAAACCAGAAAACTTTTTTTCCCAGGTTTATAAATTTGAAAGAAAAGTAATTGCAAAACAAAAATATGAAATGAGTCTTGAACCTGAAATGGGATTTGAATTTCAATAAGTTTAAATTTTAGACCTTTGAAATAAATTTGAAATGCTTTCAAAACTCAAGTTTGAGTTTAAAAGTTTTAAAATATTTAACAGTAAGGTTTCTAAAATTTAAACAAAGATAATATGATTTGTAAATGATTAAAGTTTTAAACAAAAGTTAAATAAGTATATATATAAAACTAGACTTGTTTCAAAATTATGTTTAACAAGTTTTATATATAATAAATATGAAAGTTTTAAAATAAAATAAGTGGATTTGAAATAAAGTTTATATTAAACTTTATTAAATAAATTTGGAAAGGTTTTAAAGATTTTAAAAGTTCAATTAAAAATATGTTTAAATTTAATTGATTTCTAAATATTATATTTTATTTAAATAAAGTTTAATGATTTAGAATTTGATAATCAATTGTGATAAAGATTATCTTTAGTTATTTTGAATTTGATTTAATTAAAGATAATTAAATTTGTAAAGATAATTGAGATAATTAAATCATTTTTAATTATCAAGTTTTATTTGTTCATAAATGATTTAATTAAGATAGTGGTTTTCTTAATTAAGAATCTTTTAATATAATAAGTTAAGAATCATTTAATTAATTTTAAATGATTAAGTTAATTAGTTAATTAAGTAATTAAATTATGATTAATTAAGTTAATCACTATGGATTAATCTAATATAATACTTAGGAAGTAATTAAGTGATTAATTACTAAAGGTAATTAAGTAAAGGATAAATACTTTATTAAAAGTAATTAAGTAATGTGATTAAGAGTTAATCATTTGAGTTATTGATTGAAGAATTAATTAATAATTAGTTAAAGGTTTAAATTATTTAATTAATGATTAATGAATAAAATAGTTAAGAATAATTAATTAAGTGATTAATTACGTGTTAAAGTAATTAAGTATGGATAATTAATGATTAAAGATTTATTAATCAAATGTTTGAAGGTTAATTAATTTAAAGAAAAATTAATTAATTAATTAATGACGGCGATTAAGACTTAATCAATTGTAATTAATGATAATTAATCATTGATTAAAGATTTCTAATGAAAGTAATTATGTGGTTGATGAATTTAAAACCACACAAATTTATTCATCTTAACTGAAGATGTTTGATTATTATGGAATGCTTTGTGATGGATTGATATATTTGGTATGTGATGTGATGCTATGTGGTGCTTTGTGCTAAGCTGTTATATCGGTGATGTATATATTGTATGAATATAGAAACCCCTTGACCCATAGAACGACATTTAAATTTCGATGAGACAGGGAGTCGGATTCCAATTGGTTATCCGAAATCCACATCGAATTGTATTAGCGAATCTTTGTGATTGATAGTTTATTTTATCTATGAATCTGTGAATATAGATAAGCGTTATGGGTTATACCGCTTATCGATATGGTTGAATCTGTGATGATGATTTGTGCACTATTGTGTTGGACCCCTGGACCACACTCATACACTCACAAATATGGATTGCACATGGGAATGGGTTAAGTCACAGATTTTTTGAAATAGTTAAAAAAAAATTGTATTTTTTGAATCCAAAATGGTTTTGGAATTTGAATTGAAGCTTTTGGAAAAGTTATTTTAAATAACTTGAGTGAGTTTTGAAATTTAAATAATTTGATTTAAATTTGAATTCAATATTTGGGATTGAATTCTATGGTTTGGATACTATGGGTTAAAAAGGTTATTCAACCTATAAATGGGCTTATATGGGTTTTTAAACCATTTTAAAGATGAAGTTTTGGAATTTAAATTCAACCCAAGATTTCAACTTGTATAAATTGGATTTTTCTAAAATGAAAACTATTTGTTTTCAAATGATTGAAGCTTTCACATAAGAATGAATTTCCAATTTGTGGTAAAGGATTTCAAGTCTAAAAATGAAAAAAGTTTTCCAAGTTATGAATAAATCTTTGAAAACGTGTTTTGAAAGCTATAAGTTAAATCTTTAATTTAAAGATTTCAATGAGTTAATCAAATTGAAATGGAAATTGTTTTGGAAATCTATAAATGGATCTTTGTGAAACTAGGTGAACTTTGTGAAATGAATCTTTTTATTGAAAGAGTTAAAATGGTAATTTGTTTAACCATTTAAAAGAGAAACTTTGGATTTTCAAGATTGTGACTTAACTGAAAACCCATATCCATATGTTTTAAAATATGGCACTTATTATTCGGTTTAGCCGGGAGAGGACCTTTGTGTCATATAGCCCATTCTGAATAGTGATACGACGTTATGGATTGCATTTGAAGACCGGTGTTGAAGACCGGGTGTCTTCGAGAATGATAGGATAACCTGTCGATTGACTCTGCACTGAGTTGCTCCGGTATAGAGTTCTCCCTTAGTGACGGGAAGTCCGATCAATATTGTGGATACCCGGATTCGCAAGGGCTTCTTCGGAAGTGCCTTCGGTTCTGTTCGAACCAGGAACAGACTTGTATGGTTGTATGTCCGACATTACACTTTGAGATGTTAACTGATCTCTATCAAATACATTTCTGCTTGGTGGCGGAGAATTTATTCTCTTAGCTTAACACCCTTCTCTGAGACGTACGAGCTCAGAGGTTATGTAGTTGATATTTATCAGTGATATTCCCAATTTGGTAATGTGGCATGTTGAGTGCTGTTGTGTGATGATCATTGGTTGATCATCATTTGTTTGATCATTTATCTTTGTGATCATTGCTTTGGTCATCTGTTGACCCAAAGCATGGCTTTGTGCCAAAGCGTAGCTTTGTGGACGAGACTGCATCAGGACCTCACTCCCCGGAAATGGTCGAAACAGGAAAGATGCGGCAAGGTTATGAGGGTCGCTCCCTTTAGGGTATGTCATTCCCTTCTGGTAAAGGGTGGTATCAGGTATGGAGCCCTGGTATTTAACCTATGTGGTTGCTCCAATCTCATTTACTGTGTGGTTGCTGCTTTGAGGCGCCTCGGATAAAGGTCCCAAAGGACCGGGGGATGGCATATTCGTGTAGTAGTTACCTAGTTACAGAGGTAACCCGGCCTTGTGTTGGCAGAGATCTAACCGTAACGTTAGTTCTCGGGACGTCCCGCCAGAGACGATCCCATGTGGCAGTAGGAAGTTCCTTAGCCTGACCATTTGTTGGAAATCCATTCATCCAATACGTGCCTTGTACGGTTTTAGTTGTAGAACCTGCCATTTACTTATGGTGGCGCCCCACTGTTTAGATGGTAGCTATAGTAGGCATACGATACTGGTCGTATGTTGGCTAGGATTTATATTATACTTTCGAAATGGTTTTTTCACACTTTGCACTTATAGTAATAATATCAAAGAATTTTCTCGTATTAAGCATATTTGACTATCATAAGGAGAAATCTCCTCCAAGTCTGTGTTTGCATTGTGTGTGTGGCGGGAGGCCTTATGGTAGTTTCATTTTCTAAAAAGCATTGCGGATTTCAAATTTAAATCCTGTTGTTTATTTTAAAAGACCGAATGTTTTGGTTTGCTCATACCAGTCCCACGACTGACCTGGAGTTTATTGTTCCTTTCCTAAACTCTGGGTGCCCACTATTTCCCCACACGGGCAGTTCTAGAGTTGGGTTTTTCAGATAGTCAGTTTCTTAGTAGATTTCTGGAGTTGGTTCAGTTTTGGACCACGGCTGCATTTGCTTATCTTTGTGCATCGTTACTGGGAGTTCGAGCTATTTCTGGATTTGTGTTTTGAAGATGGAGATGCTATTACTATTTGGAGTTCTTTTCTGAAGACTATCTCCATATTGGAGATATTGTTCCGCTGCTGATGTTATCCTTTCTTTTCCGCTGCTATTATCTTGTATCATATCTCTGATGTATATTGTATATTCATTGTATCATCTGTTGTATCATATTGTATCTGATATTGTATCAATGTTGTGTATTGACATATGCTATTCATTTCTTCCGCTGTGTTATTTACTTAATGTGTTATAAGCTCCGGCGAACCAGATTCGACGTTTGGATCTGCGGCATTTGAATACGAGTGTCGTATTCGGTGCCGATTTTCGAAGGTCGAGTCAGGGTCGTCACATTTGGTATCAGAGCTGATGGTTAAAACCTTATCTCAGGAGTATAACACATTAAGTAACTCATTAGAGATAAGGTGAAGTAAACCCTAGAATGAGTATATCCCTAAGATATCCGTTCGAATGCCTCAGTAAATTCTCTTACTATCCACTGAGAGTGAGTATGAGTGCGAGAAGAGAACGAGATAGGGGACAGGGGAATACCACCATAAATGGTCAGTACCCTGCAACAGTGGAAATAACCATTCTCTATCAATCTTCTTTGATTCGATTTCGAATTCTTTTGATTGCTTCGTGACAGCTCCAGAAAGAAGTTTCTGTGTGATGGTGGCCCTACGAATCGTTGTAGAAAATCCTTACTTCGTATCTTCATCGGATTCTTATCGGCTTTTCAACTTTAATAAATTTGAATTTGAAATAAATTGGAAATTTAAATTAAGTAAAATTGGTTAATAAATGTAAGAATAAATTTGAATTGTATAAATAAAACGATTTCGTTTAAAACCAAATTTGAAATTCTATTGTAATTTCATGTGTATATCAAAGTCCGAAGGGGGACAAATTGATATATATTTTGGAATATTCCGACCTGAATTTGGAATCCATACATAGTGTTTGAGAGATCGTAAAAGATTGAATCCATCTATCTATTCTCTAGGATCCGATATATTCTATGAACGATTGATTATCTCTTCGAACTAATCAATGCCACGGCATATTTCGTAGATTTGGATAACCCAAACATCTTGTAAAGTGAATTCGTTCTTGTATCTATTTGTTGGTATTCTGATTTGGTAAGACAAATGCAGAATTAATATCCAGTTTGATTTGGAAAGATATTTCTCTATCTTTCATCTTTTCCTTGTTGTCTTCCTTGCAATTTCGAGGACGAAATTCTTTTAAGGGGGGAAGTCGGTAACATTCCTGAAATTCATTAAGTTTAAATTGGCAATTAAATTTATTTTTGGAAATAAATTATGAATTAATTAGAAAATTTTCTAGAATAAATAGATAATTTGATTATAAATAGAAATTTATATTAGGAATTTAAGGATAAGTGATTTATAAAATAAATATTGAATTTCAAAATAAAATGTATTAAAATAAAAATAGAATTTAAAAGCTTGAGATTAATAAAATGATAGTAAAAGTTGTTTTTTAAATTTTTAATTATATTAATAATTGGAAGCTACAATTTAAAATAAAAATTTATGTACATGCTTTCCAAAATATTATTTTTTTTTAGTCAAATATTCTTATATAAATAAAAGTAATCCTTTGTTAATATGAAAACAAAGTATGTAAATGCATTCTTTTCTTTTAAAAGTTGTATAAATAAAATAAATAAATAAATAAATAAATAAATAAAAGGAAAATGTATGAATATATGTATATAAATAGATATAAATAAATTTAATTCAAATAAATTGGGGATTTGAACCTACATTTGAGATAAATGTTTTTAAAATAAACATTTGGCCTTTAAAATCATTAAGGTGAAATTTATGTAATGTAGATGTTGACTAAAAACAATTCTTTTAACATTATATATATATACACATACAAATGTAAACAAACATAAAGGAGATAGAGTAGAGAAGTGAACCTTGCATTGGAATTTCACAATCATGATAATTTTTACACATGGCATTCACCATATCTAATAAAATAAAATAATGAGATTTAAAATTACAAAGAAACTTTTGAGTTTCCCATATGCCCTTATTTAACATCTCAGAAAAAATCTTAAGCAACAGTAAACAACAGATTTGAGAATCTCAAATCTCAACATTCAAGAAATCAAAATATACAAAACCAGGAAATAAAAGTGAAGTGCAAACAAGAATCAAAAAATCAAAGCTACAACCTGAAGCAATATCTCAAACAACAGGATATAAATCAAATCTGAAAGTAAAGATTTCAACAGCAAAGAAAAGTTCAATTCATCAATATTAACCAAATCTGAAAGTGTACAAGTTCAAAACTTCAACAAGTTTCAGATGTCAAAAGCTTTTACGTGGGATAGCTTCAGTTTGTTAAGTGCAGTTGGTTTCTGAAATAAATTAAGGCAAGTCACTTCCTTTTTAAGAATTGAATTTTGAGTTGTGAATCAATAATAAAAATAAAGATTTAAACAATCTTATCCATCAGTTACAGAAATAAATTCAAGGAAAATGTAGATCTGGAGTCTGCAGCCTGGGAAGAATAAATCCAATTGAAGCTTTAAACAAATTTAAAACTGTAAGTAGAATTGATTCTTTTGTTTGTTATTGATAAGGTAAACAAGTGAATACAATAGGAAATTGAGCAAACTTTTGTATTTACAAATTTTTGCAGAACTAACCATCAAAAGGAAATTAAAGAAAATAATATTCAGGCTTGATTCCCCTTTGTTTCTTCTCTGTTGCAAAACTTCCAGGTGAGCAAATCTACCCAAATCTATGCTATATGCAATGATAAATGTTGTTCTGTTGTTAAAAAGCCTGCTTGCCTGTGTGTATGTGAATATATATATACTATGATGGATGCATGCTTGTGTATGTGTATATGTATACTCACCTCTTTATGGTATACAGTTTAAGTAAAAAAATAATCATATAAACTGTGAGCAAACTTGAATTTTTTTTTTCCATGAATCTGATGTCTATGGATCTGTGAACTGCCTTGTTGTGCTTGCTTGTTGATATTGGTAAATGCTTGCATGTATCAGTAATCTTTGACTGTATGTATACCTACATATCTTGCCACCATTCTAACCACAGACTCAAGAAAGTTCAAAAAATCAAATCCTTTCCTCAACTTTTAAATCAGTAAGTAAAACAAGTTTTTCATCTGTTTTAAGAAAATCTTGTCGCATGCATAAATTTTGGAACAAAGTATGATTTAGATTAGGGTGTGTATGTTGATTGTTATGTATATGTATGTGTGGTAATATTAGTCTACATGCCTGGAAACAGGCAAATCATGTTTATGTTCAAACATAACAGCCTGTACAAAAAGCCTAAATCTAATCTCCTAATCCCCTTTGGGCTTGGTTGTTGAATAAAAAATAAAAAATAAAAAAAATGTTTGTATGAGGGTAACCATTATTTATAAAAGTATAAATTAGTGGGATTAACAGTGGATTGCTAGAAACTGAGACTTGCAGTTGAATATGAATGTCTCTGTTTACATAACAGGTTTGAAAAACCTGTTCAAAAAATTCATACCACTCAGAAGAATCAATATCAGGTTTTGATTTTTAAAGGAAACTAGTTTGTACTTGCCAAATTCAAATTTTAAAAATAATTTCAAGGTTTTTATTTAAATAAATATTCAAAGAAAAGTGGATGCACAGGGGTGTGTGTACATGGTAGTGTTCTGTTTGGGTTGCAGGGTTATTAGCTCGTGATTGTCTCGGGTATATTGAGAATTGACTCGAAGCTGGGAAGCATGGGACTCGAAGTAAATAACAGGGTAGCTCGGGTTTGGGTAATGTTTCAGGATTTAGTATTTAGACAGTAACTTGTTTTCCAGGTTTCTAAAATTTGAAATGAAAGTAAATTGCAGACAAAAATTTGAAAACTAAAGTTGAATATGAATTTAAGTATAAATTCAATTAATTAAACTTTGGGTTTTTGAAATAATTTAAATTTTGAAAGTTTTAATTGGTTTTAAGCAAAACCAGAAAACCTGTTTTCCCAGGTTTATAAATTTGAAAGAAAGGTAATTGCAAAACAAAAATATGAAATGAGTCTTGAACCTGAAATGGGATTTGAATTTCAATAAGTTTAAATTTTAGACCTTTGAAATAAATTTGAAATGCTTTCAAAACTCAAGTTTGAGTTTAAAAGTTTTAAAATATTTAACAGTAAGGTTTCTAAAATTTAAACAAAGATAATATGATTTGTAAATGATTAAAGTTTTAAACAAAAGTTAAATAAGTATATATATAAAACTAGACTTGTTTCAAAATTATGTTTAACAAGTTTTATATATAATAAATATGAAAGTTTTAAAATAAAATAAGTGGATTTGAAATAAAGTTTATATTAAACTTTATTAAATAAATTTGGAAAGGTTTTAAAGAATTTAAAAGTTCAATTAAAAATATGTTTAAATTTAATTGATTTCTAAATATTATATTTTATTTAAATAAAGTTTAATGATTTAGAATTTGATAATCAATTGTAATAAAGATTATCTTTAGTTATTTTGAATTTGATTTAATTAAAGATAATTAAATTTGTAAAGATAATTGAGATAATTAAATCATTTTTAATTATCAAGTTTTATTTGTTCATAAATGATTTAATTAAGATAGTGGTTTTCTTAATTAAGAATCTTTTAATATAATAAGTTAAGAATCATTTAATTAATTTTAAATGATTAAGTTAATTAGTTAATTAAGTAATTAAATTATGATTAATTAAGTTAATCACTTTGGATTAATCTAATATAATACTTAGGGAAGTAATTAAGTGACTAATTACTAAAGGTAATTAAGTAAAAGATAAATACTTTATTAAAAGTAATTAAGTAATGTGATTAAGAGTTAATCATTTGAGTTATTAATTGAAGAATTAATTAATAATTAGTTAAAGGTTTAAATTATTTGATTAATGATTAATGAATAAAATAGTTAAGAATAATTAATTAAGTGATTAATTACATGTTAAAGTAATTAAGTATGGATAATTAATGATTAAAGATTTATTAATCAAATGTTTGAAGGTTAATTAATTTAAAGAAAAATTAATTAATTAATTAATGAAGGTGATTAAGACTTAATCAATTGTAATTAATGATAATTAATCATTGATTAAAGATTTCTAATGAAAGTAATTATGTGGTTGATAAATTTAAAACCACACAAATTTATTCATCTTAACTGAAGATGTTTGATTATTATGGAATGCTTTGTGATGGATTGATATATTTGATATGTGATGTGATGTTATGTGGTGCTTTGTACTAAGCTGTTATATCGGTGATGTATATATTGTATGAATATAGAAACCCCTTGACCCATAGAACGACATTTAAATTTCGATGCGACAGGGAGTCGGATTCCAATTGATTATCCGAAACCCACATCGAATTGTATTAGTGAATCTTTGTGATTGATAGTTTATTTTATCTATGAATCTGTGAATATAGATAAGCGTTATGGGTTATACCGCTTATCGGTATGGTTGAATCTGTGATGATGATTTGTGCACTATTGTGTTGGACCCCTGGACCACACTCATACACTCACAAATATGGATTGCACGTGGGAATGGGTTAAGTCACAGATTTTTTGGAATAGTTAAAAAAAAAATTGTATTTTTTGAATCCAAAATGGTTTTGGAATTTGAATTGAAGCTTTTGGAAAAGTTATTTTAAATAACTTGAGTGAGTTTTGAAATTTAAATAATTTGATTTAAATTTGAATTCAATATTTGGGATTGAATTCTATGGTTTGGAAACTATGGGTTAAAAAGGTTATTCAACCTATAAATGGGCTTATATGGGTTTTTAAACCATTTTAAAGGTGATGTTTTGGAATTTAAATTCAACCCAAGATTTCAACTTGTATAAATTGGATTTTTCTGAAATGAAAACTATTTGTTTTCAAATGATTGAAGCTTTCACATAAGAATGAATTTCCAATTTGTGGTAAAGGATTTCAAGTCTAAAAATGAAAATAGTTTTCAAGTTATGAATAAATCTTTGAAAACGTGTTTTGAAAGCTATAAGTTAAATCTTTAATTTTAAGATTTCAATGAGTTAATCAAATTGAAATGGAAATTGTTTTGGAAATCTATAAATGGATCTTTGTGAAACTAGGTGAACTTTGTGAAGTGAATCTTTTTATTGAAAGAGTTAAAATGGTAATTTGTTTAACCATTTAAAAGAGAAACTTTGGATTTTCAAGATTGTGACTTAACTGAAAACCCATATCCATATGTTTTAAAATATGGCGCTTATTATTCGGTTTAGCCGGGAGAGGACCTTTGTGTCATATAACCCATTCCGAATAGTGATACGATGTTATGGATTGCATTTGAAGACCGGTGTTGAAGACCGGGTGTCTTCGAGAACGATAGGATAACCTGTCGATTGACTCTGCACTTAGTTGCTCCGGTATAGAGTTCTCCCTTAGTGACGGGAAGTCCGATCGATATTGTGGATACCCGGATTCGCAAGGGCTTCTTCGGAAGTGCCTTCGGTTCTGTTCGAACCCGGAACAGACTTGTATGGTTGTATGTCCGACATTACACTTTGAGATGTTAACTGATCTCTATCAAATACATTTCTGCTTGGTGGCGGAGAATTTATTCTCTTAGCTTAACACCCTTCTCTGAGACGTACGAGCTCAGAGGTTATGTAGTTGATATTTATCAGTGATATTCCCAATTTGGTAATGTGGCATGCTGAGTGCTGCTGTGTGATGATCATTGGTTGATCATTTGTGATATGATCATTTGTTTGATCATTTATCTTTGTGATCATTGCTTTGGTCATCTGTTGACCCAAAGCATGGCTTTGTGCCAAAGCGTAGCTTTGTGGACGAGACTGCATCAGGACCTCACTCCCCGGAAATGGTCGAAACAGGAAAGATGCGGCAAGGTTATGAGGGTCGCTCCCTTTAGGGTATGTCATTCCCTTCTGGTAAAGGGTGGTATCAGGTATGGAGCCCTGGTATTTAACCTATGTGGTTGCTCCAATCTCATTTACTGTGTGGTTGCTGCTTTGAGGCGCCTCGGATAAAGGTCCCAAAGGACCGGGGGATGGCATATTCATGTAGTAGTTACCTAGTTACAGAGGTAACCCGGCCTTGTGTTGGCAGAGATCTAACCGTAACGTTAGTTCTCGGGACGACCCGCCAGAGGCGATCCCATGTGGCAGTAGGAAGTTCCTTAGCCTGACCATTTGTTGGAAATCCATTCATCCAATACGTGCCTTGTACGGTTTTAGTTGTAGAACCTGCCATTTACTTATGGTGGCGCCCCACTGTTTAGATGGTAGCTATAGTAGGCATACGATACTGGTCGTGTGTTGGCTAGGATTTATATTATACTTTCGAAATGGTTTTTCCACACTTTGCACTTCTAGTAATAATATCAAAGAATTTTCTCGTATTAAGCATATTTGACTATCATAAGGAGAAATCTCCTCCAAGTCTGCGTTTGCATTGTGTGTGTGGCGGGAGGCCTTATGGTAGTTTCATTTTCTAAAAAGCATGGCGGATTTCAAATTTAAATCCTGTTGTTTATTTTAAAAGACCGAATGTTTTGGTTTGCTCATACCAGTCCCACGACTGACCTGGAGTTTATTGTTCCTTTCCTAAACTCTAGGTGCCCACTATTTCCCCACACGGGCAGTTCTAGAGTTGGGTTTTTCAGATAGTCAGATTCTTAGTAGATTTCTGGAGTTGGTTCAGTTTTGGACCACGGCTGCATTTGCTTATCTTTGTGCATCGTTACTGGGAGTTCGAGCTATTTCTGGATTTGTGTTTTGAAGATGGAGATGCTATTACTATGTGGAGTTCTTTTCTGAAGACTATCTCCATATTGGAGATATTGTTCCGCTGCTGATGTTATCCTTTCTTTTCCGCTGCTATTATCTTGTATCATATCTCTGATGTATATTTTATATTCATTGTATCATCTGTTGTATCATATTGTATCTGATATTGTATCAATGTTGTGTATTGATATATGCTATTCATTTCTTCCGCTGTGTTATTTACTTAATGTGTTATAAGCTCCGACGAACCAGATTCGACGTTTGGATCTGCGGCATTTGAATACGAGTGTTGTATTCGGTGCCGATTTTCGAAGGTCGAGTCAGGGTCGTCACAATTAAATATCTACCAAAATGTTTATTTGGTTGGTGAACTTATACGCATTTAACATCCTATAATATTCGTTGCTTACTCGAAAGAACATAAGCGTAAAAAAATGCATTACCTTGTTCATTAGATATACGCGTATGTACATACATATGTATAAATATGTTTATCTTCATTTTTGTATATAATGATAATGCCTCATGTGCTATGGGAAGTAAGGGTTATCAACCAAGAATAGACCAAGCATATGTTCATCAAAATCATTCGATCTAATGAGCAATAACGTGTAGTGAAAAAAACCATTTTCTAGTACAGGCTTATAGTAGTTAGACCTTCAATATATGGTCAAATAATCTCCATACTGAATGAAAAAAAAGAAACTTTTCTAATAGGTTTTTCATAAATGTTGATTCTACTAACCGTAAAGGCATGCTATTTTATATCTCTTTAGAATAATAATCAATTACTAATCTTGTTTCTAATAAATAGTAACGATTAGAAAATATTGGTCACTATCGCTACTATAATTATCAAAGTTGAAATCACCAAATAAATAAGTGAAATGTAAACACCACTATACCTTATATATAGTGATAAAAAGACTTCTCTCCACTGGTGGATCATGTGACACCAAGTGTCTTAATCATTATTGAACTCTATAAGTTGAACCAAATACATAAATAAACTACTTCTGTAACGACCCGCCGCTCTGACCGTCTCTAGTCGGTAATTAAACCAACTAGAAACGTTCAAAATGACGGATTGTTATTTAGTTTATAACATTTAAACAGAATCAGTCACAGAATCACAGAAACAATAATATATTTTATAAATAAACTTTTCTTTTGTATACAAATATCAGAGTTATACAATACATTACATTTTATACAGCGGAAACAATTTATTTTATTAAGTACAAAAAAAGAAATTTCTGAAAAGCTTTAGTGGAGTGCTTTAATCCCCCTCTCTCAAACTTCGCTGCCTGAAAATCTTCAAGCTGTAAAAATACTCGGTCTGACCCGAGCGTTTATTGCAAAACACAAAAACACTCGAGTCAGGATTAATCTTAATTCAAGTAATTAAATTTGCAATGAACTGAATAAAATGGTAACAGAGATGATGAAACAAATGAATCAATTTAAATCTATTATGGGTTTTCATATTAACAACTTCAATTTTTAAAATCTGTCAATCCCGTGTGGCTGCAGTACACACGTATATGCATACACATGTGCATTGCCTCGCCAACACGTGTGCAAGCGCAAATCGAACAAATCACTGCAATGAAGACTACTGCAAGATTCAGAAACACCACTGAACCATCAATTATGACCAAGTATAGGTGCAAGTGAATCAGATGTCAATGAAACATGCAAACAGCAAAATCAAAACTAAAATCTCAAGTGCAACAGCATGGAATGGAGCTACAAGTGCAACAGAGATGGGAAGGGTGAAGACTGAAACAACATCAAGCATGAAATACTCAATATATGCAACAATGTGCGCAGACCAGAGACAGACAACAATGCAAGTACACATTGATACTTGATCAGTACACAAACAACAAGTTGTAGTAGTGTGGGAGTTGAAACTTCATGAAAGTATGACAAGGAACTCAAAGCAATGAATCAAGTCAAGACCAATGAGACTGGGTTCAACACAGAAATGACATCAAATGGATGGTCAGAGAAAATGCAAACACAAACATGAATCATTTAAGACGTGGAACTCGAAGCAACTAGCACATGTATACACATATGCAACAAAAGAGGAGATATCACGACAACACGAAGATCCAAACATGAACACACACACACACCATGAATAATAGTAACATGAAGATCCAAACAAGTGCAGACACATTAAGACCAAAATAACAAAACCAGACCAGTCTACAGTTAGAGGCATGAACAGACACCAGTCCTCATAATGCGCCAGACTTGCAGCATACAACATGACAACTTGAATGCAAATGGGCTAGTAAGTTCATACGGTTCAAATGGAATTCAAAACATGAAACAGAAGAGACCAGAACCAAGCAATAAGGCAGTTCTCTTAACCAGTCCAAACCAGCATAATATACAACAGTGAAGGAAACTGCATCACAGCAGCATAAAAAGTGGATACAACATCAAGCTACATGAATAAGGAACCAAATATACAAGTGCAGGCTACAGATGGGTGCAAACAAAATAAACCAAATGCAACAGGATGGAATGCAACTACAAAATTTATCATTCACAATTTAGAACCAGATTACCAATTCAAAACAAGAACTTCAAAAATTGGAATTTGGTCTTATTGTTTAATCAGACCTTAAACACTAACTCCCCAGATGATTTTTTTAAAAAAAATGTGATACTTGTTTTAAATATTCATGTTTTTTTTTTTAAACATGCATTCAAGTTTTAACTTGATTGAATAATTAAAGATGTTAGATAATCTTACTTAAAAAGAAAATGAAACACTATACAGAGAACAATGTTTCCAGACAAGCAAAACACAAGCATTTCATTCATTCAATTCAAGTCATCACACTCATTCAGGAATTCAAGCACAAAAGATTTGAATAAATTTTTAAAAATCAAAATCAGGTAAAAAAATATTTTTCTTCTAAAGATCATTACCTGAATCCTTTTGGATTTTTTTAAAATATGAGTTCCTTTCCCTTAAATTTTGTTAACCTGCCATTAACAAAGACATCTATATGTACACACAGACCTGCATGCCTTATACCTAAACTACTATACCAAATTTAAAACTTGTTTAAATTTAACATATTTCACTTTTGAAAACTTTGAATTCCAAACTCTATTTGAATTCAGATTTAACTTGCATTTAAATCAAATTACAACTTAAAATATGAGTTTCATTAAAAACATTAAAAATTGCAAAACATCTCTCAGGTTTAAAACCTGAGACAGTTTTAATTTTGATTTAAACAGAAATTAAAATTTTGTTTACATTTAAAAATTTCATTTTTAAAAACCTTAACTCAAAACTTCACTTGAATTCAATTCTAATTCATACTTGAATCCAAGTTCCAACTTAAAATATGAATTCCATGAAATCAAAACTGCAAACACTCTCTGTATGAACAATCATACTTAAAAAATGTTTTTTTAAAATTCTTAGTTTAAGCTTAAATATAGAGGAGAAATGAATTTATGTTAGATGCCCATGCCTGTAATTCAAACAGAGGTAAAAAAAAATGACATGCACAGTCATTCTCATGTGTATATATACATGTAAGCATGTCTTAACAACTACACAAACAGTTATCATAAAAATAAGCATCAAGTATCAAACACAGCAATCAAGAAGAAGGGTTTGCTCATAGGCTTTTCAAACTAGAGGGAAAAAATTTATTTACAGACACCTACATACATCACATATGCACTGAAATTCAAACAAGCACAAGTAAACAAAATTTTCCACAACCAGATTCAAAGATCCATCACATGCAGCAAACCAAAATAGGCAAAGTTTTTGATAGCATCTGTCCTCATCAGTTTTTTTTTTTTTTTTTTTAAAAACAAAATTTTAATATCTGTTCTCATCAGAAAAAAAAAACAATATCATATAGCATCTGTTCCTAACAGTTTAAAACAAAAAAATGAAATAGCATCTGTTCTTATGAGTTTAAAATTAAAATTTAAATAGCATTTGTTCTTAACAGTTTTAAGAAAACAATATCAATTAGTGTCTGTTCTTAACAGTTTAAAACCAATTATCAGAGCAATTGGTAGCAAACATCACCCAACGAACAACATGCAGTGACAAATCTGCTCATATCAGTTTAAATCCAACAAAAACCCGAGCAATCGATAACGAATAACTTCCCAAAACATAGCATGCAACCAAGCATCCAATTCAACCAATTTAAAAACTTGAATCAAAATTAATCGTGAGAAAACTCACTGTTTCTAGCTGGGGTAAAAGATGATGCAGCCGGCAGCAATGGTGTTGCACACTGCGATTTCGAAAGCGCTTGTGTGATTCGAACGGCGGTGCTCCAAGGCTAACACGATGGACAGCTAATAGCATTAACGTGGGTGGCGAAAGCATCGACAACAAATTTGAGGAGCAACCACGCTTTGATGAAGAGGCAAATCGATTGACGAAGCTTGAAGTCGCGCCTTTGAATTTTTTTCTCAAAACCCTAATTTAATTTAGAGGAATGAAAGAGGATTCGTGGCCGCCATTGTTATGTTTTCTTAGAATTTTAGGGTTACGAATGAAATAGAGAAGGGATCGAGTATAGCCTTAGATAATATTACAGCACTTAAGCAAAACCATGGGCTAAGAAAGTTGTAAAGCCCACCTAATTCCTTAAACAAAAATTTTGAAGGGAATTTAAATAAATTTACAAACTTCAAGCTCAAATTTTTAAATTCAAATATGTTCTTCATATTAACTTGAAAAATTCAAATAGCCTCATAGTTTCAAATCCAAATTTTAATTCAACTATTAATTTACATAAGAAATAATCCTTATATCCAAGTTTTTTTTTCTTAAGTCATTAGTTTAAATTTATAATACAAATTTAATATTCAATTTCAACTCCAAAGTCAAGTTTAAATTTTTATTCAGCTTTGTATAGATTAAATTTTAAAGTTTAATCGCCAAATCATAGAAATGTTTTATATAGCATTGGGAATTCAATTTAAATTATCATTCAAATACTTAAAATTAATTAAATATTCACAATTTAAATTGTTCAAAATTTAGGATCGTTACAACTTCTCTTTTTTTTCCTTTTAATTATCATTTCATACATTTTATGCATCCTCATTTTCTTTTATCATTTTACCATCCTTCATCCTCTTCTTATCTTCATCCTTATCACATTTTTATCCTCATCTTGACCATTGTTACCATCATCAAAAATAATTTATCACTATAAAAAATATATTTTTAGTGTCCCAAAATATAAGTATGCTTAAGTTTCCTAATCGTAGTCAATTAGATTATTATCTTTTAATTTCCTTCTTTATGAATTTGAAATTTTAAAATATTGCACACATAAAGTTCCCATATAAGAGATAACTATAGATGTCTTCATTAAATTTTTTGTTACACTACATTCCATGTCAACAATCCAAAATTACCAACATTCATAAGCTTGAAAGAAAGAATACATCGAAACTGTAATTCTAGTAATAGTCTGGCATATCAACTTAACATTCAAGAGACTTGTAAAACTAATCCAAGCTATAAATTTTGGAAACATGTCTGAAATGTTATAACTAAGGAATTTTATGACGAACTCTATCCACATTGAATGCATTAATAATAGAAACATCAATGGTCATGTTTACCATCATAAGCAATCCATTAGATAAATCTAATATACAATGCCACATTCTTTATGGGTCATGAAACTTTAGAAATATACTACAAAGAGGCCCAATGAAGAAATAAAATAGGTGATTGAAGTGTATGGTGCACAAAGACATAAAGCATTTTTGATAATGAGATTTATTTGAATGAAAACCACTATAAAGGGAAAATGATGTAAAAAATATAACGTCGGCCGCACATGACAAGCTAGGTACCCATGGGAAGGTTAGTGATAATTTACAGATGTAGAAAATTATGGATGGGAGTTGGATTTTAGCACCTATTTTGTGCTGAATATTTAGGATTATGTTGATAGGAAGGGGAAAATTATAATACATGATAATTAATACGTTCATCATAAAATTAACTCATATAAGATATTACTGAAGGTGAATTTCAAAAAATTTATCAAAACCATACCTGTGTAAGAAGAGTAAGGAGCTTTTCTGGAGCGTAGGCAACTTTTGGAAATTTCTCGTAGGATTGAGTATGGAATTTCTTCGTCATTCTAATTAAAGCCAAAAAGAAGCGCAATATGAAGCAATTATGTTGAGGATTTAGAAATGCGAATTTCTACGAATTATCCACGTACACTCACTTTTTTCTTTTAGGGTTAATACACATGTATGAAGCTTGTATCAATTTATGTGCATCAACATTAACTATCTTCTTGTTAATCTCAACCATAACTAAAGTATTAGATAAACTGTATGATGATTTTATATTGAATACAAAGAAACCTAATTAATTAGAATTAAAATTTTAAACTAGATATTAACAATGTCAAAATACCTTAACTAAGACTCGAGTTCAGTGACCTCTTCACTAATAAATTGAAAATTTACGTCGGTAGACATTTTTTCGATTTCCAAAATTAGAAATAAGTATTACGTAACACTTCAATTGGGGAATATGTTGTCATTGGACATGAATGTATTTATGCAAAATAATGATGTTAGAAATGGTTTCAAATTCCTTTCGATAATTTAAATTTGTTAAAATAAATTGTAAAGAAGAATTCATCCAACCTTCCGTAAAAATTTAGAATCCAAACCATAACGTAAAATTCTTTATCCCATTTTTATAGCAATATCCATTCAATAAAAATTTCAATATTTTTTGCATGAAAAATTCTAATAGTTTGTTGTTTGACAATGAGGTTTTGGCGTCTATCGCATATTATGGAACATAATTAATGAATTGGTTGAATTTTTAAACTGCAATAACATTGAAAAAAGAGAAGAGAAGACATGTAAAAAAATTGAAGGGGACAAAGTGAAGAAGCAATGACTAAATCACCCTGTAGATGGAGAAGGTGGTTACAGACGAGGAGAATGAAGAACAAGTGAAGAATGAGGAAGGGAGAAATAAATATGAAGAAGTTTTGGATACCCATTTTATAGTAATGCATAAAGTATAATCCCTAATTCTCCCATTTAATATAAACCACATTGGTTCAAGTGAACGTTTTGCATTTCCACCTCATTCATAATTACATGTAACTCCAGCATAATTACATGTAACTCCTCCATCCACGAGTAATTAAATGCTTTATTTATTATGTATAAAATAAAGCAGTTCACATACACACATTTCTCAACCCCTATTATATCGTTTCTTTCTATGATCTTTTCTAATTACTGACATTTTCTTTCCAGCTAACATCTTCTTTACTTGATTTTTCTACTCATTTCATTTTCTTCCCTATTTTAATTTACTAGTTTGGTATCCTACATTCCCTTCCCTTTATCTTTAATCTTTTTTTTACCAACTTCAAGCATAACACTTATTTCTTTTCAATCTTAACCAATTTTCCACCAAGTGCTCCCATCAATTCTCTTTCTAATACCAACTCAAAGGAAATGTTCTAAAAAATTAGGATAAATGCCTTAAATGCAAGGAAGTAATATAGGATCGTATCCATGGAAAGGTAGAACAAATCGAAATCTAATATCCCATAATATGCAATCATCTAAGATACACAAACAGAAAAGAAAATCACATATAGGATTTATAGTGGTTCTATTATCGTGTAATAGTGCACAACCAATTTGGAGAAAGGATAATGGAGGATAAGAAGAAGAATACAAAGAAATATAACCTGAGAAGATGCTCAAAAGAATGACTATACATATACATACATACACACACACTATAACATTCCTTGTCTCGAGGCCCGAAGCTAAGTTCTACAGTTGTTGCAGTCATCTATAGTATTAACTTTCGATGACAAAATACGGTAATGTTAATCATATCCATAATATCAGAAGCAAACGAATATGAAATAAAATCACAGATTTAAAAAAAAACTACTCTTTTTCACAAAATAATGTTTCACATTCAATTACATTATCCAAATTATTTCACAGGTTCATATCAAATATAATAATTAAATAAATATACCAAGAACGACACATGAAGATACCCCCTTAGATAATAGTGTACTAAATAGACAAACTTTCTCTATACAACACAGAGGACATAAGATATAATAACTCTTAAATAGCAAACTTTAGCCTCCTACTCATCTCTGGAAGCTTTGTTCATCCTCTTTCTTAGCATGTAAACAAAAACTCTCAATCTACTCAAATCAATTTTGAGCACCCAAGAGTTTTA
This sequence comes from Allium cepa, assembly GCA_030765085.1. Classification (NCBI taxonomy): domain Eukaryota; kingdom Viridiplantae; phylum Streptophyta; class Magnoliopsida; order Asparagales; family Amaryllidaceae; genus Allium; species Allium cepa. Next base: position 312,210,825 of record CM060937.1, read on the forward strand.
AGGGGAAAACATAAATTTCGAATCAGACATGAAGCCTGGTGTGAATAATAATATTGCATCTCAGTTTACTGATATTAAGTGAGACTACACTGCTTAGTGGAATGTGTTTTCTCTCACTAATATCCCTTTAAATCATATGTATTTGCAAATCAAAATAATTCAACCAAACTGGTTAATCAAACTTATTATATCAATAATAGAAATACCATATATGCTCAAAAACAGGTAGTAAATGGACCAACTGTTCGAACAATGTAGTTTTGTTTGGCTAATACTAACTTTTGGCTAACTCGGGCCTATTAGACAAACTAAACTAATTATCTAATGCTTGGAAGACATAATCCTGGACGCTATGTCCTTAACATACTTCTCCAAGGGTCACCTGATCCTAATGGTTTTACGGGCTCACCAACAATCTATCTTCCTTCTCTGTACAAATATTCCTTCCTTTGTGTATCCATCATTTAAGCCTTACCTATGACTAAGCCCTACACACTGGAATTTTGGACTAAATTAGCTAGGGGCAGTAGGCAATTATAGGACGCGACTGTATACAATCCCATCTGGTATACAATCGCCTGAGTCATTTTACTTAGGGTTAACTACCCTTCAAATATTCCTTGAAAACCTTTCCATATTGATTTAACCCTTCAAATCATACTTAAACAAGGAAAACATACAATTTTCTTTGCTTCGATATCTTTGCCGTTGTTTATGCTTTACACAAAACTATGTTAATAAAAACATTCGAAACCTTTATTTAAAACCTTTAAACAATCTCTTTTAAAACCATTGAAAGCACCATTTCGAAACAATTTAAAGCACCCTTTTTGAAACCATTGAAAGTACCCCTTTCGATACAAGTAAACTACTTTACTTTATAACCTTAAACCGAAAGGTCAAAATATACCTTTCGAAACCATTTACAATAGTCCTTTCGATGGAAACATCTTTTTCGAAAGCTTTATAAACCTTAGACACCCTCTTTTAAAACACTTTAAATATGCCTTTCGAAATCATTGGAAACCTTCCATTTAAACACTAAGGTAACCTTTTGAAAACATTAAGGAATCACCCCTTCGAAACCTTTTATATCCTTTCGAAAATACTGGGGAACCTTCCCTTCAAAATCTTTATTGGCTACGTTTCGAAAGCATTAAAGTACTCTAATTAAAATAAACCTTTTAAAAGCATTGGGTTCAAGATAAAATTGACGGGACATGGTTTCGAAACCTTTAAAACCATCCCTTTCGAAACCTTCAAAATAATTCAATTCGAAACCTTTGGGTTTATCTTTCAATAGAACAAAGGGTCTTAAAAAGAACTAAGTCGAAAGGAATTTCCTAATTAAGAGAAGTGGATGTTGTCGAAACCAATCCCTTCGAAAGCATTGGAGAAGTGGCTTTAATTTTAAACAAAGGAACCTTTTAAAGGCAATACTTCGAAAGGTAAAAGGCGGCAGATTGGGGTTTCGACCCCCTTCGAAAGAAATTTCTTAAAACAAAGGCGTAACCACTTGTGAAACCATTCTTTGTTTAAAATCATTGATTAAGTCGAAAGCTATCAAGTTCGAAAGCATTCATTTCAAAGCAAAGCAGGCGCATTCCCTTTTAAAAGGAACAATGTTTTGACTCCTTCGGAACCCCTGTTTCAACTCTATACCTTTCGCCTATCTCCAATATACTATGTACCAAGTATTTGAAACCATATGTATTAGTTTCGAACTGGTTGGAGGTGGAAGTACCTAGTCGAAAGGTACCTGTCGAAAGTAGTGAAACATCAAACCATTTAAAAATTTATTTTCAACTTTAAAAAGCTATTTCTTTTTAACTAACCTACTTTGTTTGTCAATATATTATTGGTTGCTGATTTCTTTTGCAATTTCTTTTCTAAATTTGCTATTGAAATTCAGAATTAAATAAATTAAAACATTTGCAAATTGCTCATTCTCCTTTTATAAATATATGAAACATTTATGTCTCATACCTTAAATAGTTTTATATACTTATTAGAACGCTTAGGAAAATTCCCAAAAAATTCCCATAAATCACCATTAATTTTTTTTAACATGTTTAAGTTTCTGACCCAAAGCTAGTATAAAATAGTCGAAATTAATTTTAAATCCAACTAACCATTTTCTTCACTAGAAAATTTATAATAAATCCACATTAATTTAGAAAATTATAAAACTTGAAACCCATCTCTAAAATAATATTTTCGACCACATCTCAAAACCGCAAGGCATTTAGATGTCATTTGGTAGGTTTTTCAATCTATAACGTCTAAAAAAATCCGTATGAATAAATAAAGTTCATCAATAAACATATATATATATATATATATATATATATATATATATATATATATCATTCAAAACATGGCAACATAATTTGCAAAATACATACAGATCCGATCTAGAACCAAAAACATAAAAATACGGATGTAACCTATTATTCACCTTTAACTTTGTTATTAAGGAATTTAGATTTGACCTTGGATTAAGTTGATTAAGCTTCTTCCACTTAATCTAGCTTTTCTTCCTCTTACTCTTCTAATCGTTGCCAGCCTTGGTTGTATTTTGTTGTGCTTATGAACGTGAGAATGAATATGGAATGTGGGTTTATGGTATAAGAATATGAGTTATTCCTAATTTGCCCTTATCTAATTTCCCTTTCCTATTTCATTTTAAATCCCCTTAGCTCATTAATTTAAATTGGCATGACTACCCCTTCCATTATTCAAATCTCAATCTCTTAACCATTTACATTATCTCATTTATTTTAACTAATTAAATGTCCTAAACAATGTTAATTGAAATTAGGGTCATTACTGACTCCCCTCCTTAAAAAATTTCATCCATGAAATTATGATAATGTACTCATCAAGATCAATCAAAAAGGTAAAACATACCATGAAACAAGTCAGGATAAGTGTCTCGAGCCCTGCTCTCAGTTTTTCAAGTGGAGTCTCTCTTATTGTCATTCCACTGGACCTTGACTAATTTGACTGTTTTTTTCCTTAGCCCCTTCTCATCTCTCGCTGACTAGCTTTCTAACTATAGTCAAATTCATTACCACTACCAAGTCATCTAACACAGTTGGTCCTATAGTAGTCTTTGGATCTCAAATACACATCCTTAGATAAGAAACATGAAAAACATCACAGACTTCTGTCAAATGTTTGGTAACTCTATTCTATATACGAATTTCCTTATCCTCTCTCGAATAAAAAATGATCCAACGAACCTTGGGGCCAATTTTCCTTATTTTCCGAATCGGATCACACCTTTCATCGGTGATACTTTGACGAAAACTTGGTCACCAATCGAGAACTTGATGCAGCGCATAATGAGATAAGTCGTCCCAACTCCTTAAGTTGCTCGGAAGATAGTGCGGTGGCTTTAGGTCGCTGGGGTTCTTTGAGTCGTCAGCGACCTAACGAGCTATGGTGTAGCAGGACACAAGGGGGGGAAGAAACATTGCACCATAATAACGAGTTAACGAGCTACGACCTAGCGAGTTATGGAGTGGAGGAGGGTGGAACGACCTAGTGTGTTAAGTCGCATGCATCTTATGTTGTTTAAGATTCCTGAAGCAGAGATTCCTTAGGTCGCTCCGAATGACCTAGTGTGTTAGGTCGCGTAAGTCTTAGGTCGCATGAGTTGTTATAATTTGTTAAGTCGCATACGTTGTATGTTGTTAAGTCGTTATTGTTGTAACTCGTGTTGTAGTTGTTGTGTTGTAACTCTGTTATGTCGCTTGTATATTGTAAGTCGTAAGTCGTGTGATGTATAACTTGTACATGTTAAGTCATGTGTCGTGATTGTTAGGTCATGAACGACCTGTATTGTGTTGTGCTCTGTTTGTTTTAGGTCGTTAAGGTTAGGTCACGGTTGTTAGGTCGTAGGTCGCAAGTACCTGTATGTGTAGGTCGTGAATACTGTGCTGTGTTGTAAATTCTCTATAAATAGCGGGTGAGTTGTATCATTTGGGGGATTGATTTTGAATAAACTTTTGTTTGAGTGCTCTGTGCCTCTTTAAAATTGGAAGTTGAGCGTTGTCTCCTTTCTCCATTTTCGGTTATTCGAGTGCGCTCGAATCAACGGATTTGAAGCCGATTCACGGAATCTCGTGCGCGAGATCAACGTAAAAGAATCGTAGATCTTTTAGCACGGTATCGTGCGCGATCAACGTGTTGGAGATAGCTAGAATCTGGTATCTCTTGAGATCAACGGATTTGGGAACTTGGGTATTTTTAATCCATCTATTCAACTTTTCACCGTTTCATCCATTTTCGTTTATTCGCTGCGGTAGTTTGGTATCAAAGCTAGACTTAGCCAATCATAGCTAAGCCGAGCCTCTTGGGAGCCGAGTTTAAGTGTTGGAGTTCAGATCCAAGCTAAGCAAAGCCGTGCACCAGTTTGATAGTTGGAGTCGAGCATATCAGTGTAGATCCGAGCTAAGTGCAAAGCCGAGCTTGTTTGGAGTTAAGTTGATCAAGCCGAGAGTTAAAGTGTTTGGATTTATTGAAGATTCGACAATGCCTCCACGAAGAGCTAATCGATTTCAAAATATTGAAGATGAGTATCGAAGACAAGAAGCTGAGGAAATGGAACAACGAATCAATGAAAAGCTTGATGAAGGTATTGGGAAGTTAGAGAAATTGTTGAATGACTTGAATCAAAGTCAAAGGAGAAGGTCACCAATCTCGAACCATGGAGGAAACAGAGTTTCGCCATCGGTTGCAGAAGCAAGGAGGGTGTCACCACAATCTCGTAGAGAAGAAGAGAATCATTAGTTTCAATGAGAAGAGGATACCATGAGTACAGAAATGAAGAGAGAAGAACTCCACGTGAGTTTGGAGATGAGCAATATCATTATGCTGAAAGGCATAGTAGAAGAGATATGCGTGATCATAGAGATGTCGATGGTCGAGATCGATATCGAAGTTCATTTAATTATGATGAAGATGGTGATAGAGGTAGTGTTCATTATCGAGATCGAGACCAAGTACGAAATCCATATCGGGATGAAGAAGATGACCGTAAATGGGAGTCGGGGATGAAAATGGAGATTCCATAATTCAAAGGAGGAATGATATCGGAAGAATTTCTAGATTGGTTATCGAATGTTGAAGAAATTTTTGACTTCAAGGAAGTACCTGAGCATCATAGAGTTAAGTTAGTTGCTACACGATTGAGGGGAAGAGCTATGACATGGTGGCAACAAACTAAACTTACACGGGAAAGGATGGGAAAGTCGAAGATTGTTACATGGGAGAAGATGAAGAAGTCGATGAAGGCTACTTTCTTGCCTTATAATTATCATTCTCTTATGTATCAGCATTTACAGAATTTGAGACAAGGGACAAAGCTGGTAAATGATTATGCAGATGAGTTTTATCAACTGATTGCTAGCAATGAAATCATGGAGACGGAGGAACAGTTGACAGCTAGATTTGTTGGAGGATTGAGAATGCAAATTCAGGATATGGTGAATATGTTTGATCCAAGATCCGTTGCTGAAGTATACCATAAGGCTCTAGCTTGGGAGAGGCAAGGTAGAAGAGGAGGTGGTGTGTTTGCGAATTCCAACAATCAAGTGAAAGGGGCTAGTAGCAATACGAATTTTTCCAGGGCTTTTGGAAAACCGGTTGTCAACGAAGTTGCTAAAACCAAGGTCAACAACAATTTCAAGTGTTAACTGTCAGGAGTTTGGTCATAAGAGCAATGAATGTCCGAAGCCTAAGAAGCGAATGATGGTTGCTGAGATTGAGGATGAGGATGCAGAAATAGAATGTTCCAATTCACCACAAGTTGAGGAGGAAGAAGAATTATTGGCGGGAGACAAGGGATATTCTTTAATGATGAGGAGATCTTGCTTGACACCAAAGCAGGAAGAGGAGACTAGCTGGTTGAGAAGTAACATCTTTCAGTCAACGTGCACTATTTTGGGAAGGGTTTGTAAGTTTATTACCGATGCAGGAAGTTGTGATAACATCATCTCTACAGAAGCTGTAAAGAAGTTAGCGTTAAAGACAGAGAAGCATCCCAAACCCTACAAATTAGCTTGGTTGAGGAAAGGTGGGGAAGTGAAGGTTAATCGAAGAGCTTGTGTAACATTTTCCATCGGAAAGAAGTATAACGATGAAATTTGGTGTGATGTGGTAGACATGGACGTATGTCATTTGTTGTTGGGGAGGCCATGGCAATACGATAGAGCCGTACAACACGATGGTAGAACTAACTGCTATAGTTTCATGTTCGAGGGCACTAAAATCACTTTAGTTCCTAAAAAGCAGCAACAAAGTGAAAGAAAGTTGGAGGAGATTGAAGAACTAAAGACTCTGTTATCTTTGATGGAATTTGTCAAGGAAGTGGAGGATGAGCCTGAAGTATTTCTGTTAATTGGACGTGAAAGTAGTGAAGCGGTTGAAATTCCCGAAGAAGTTAAGCCAGTGTTGAAGGAGTTTGAAGATATATTCCCTGAAGAGTTTCCAAAAGAGTTACCACCATTGAGGGACATACAACACCAGATAGATCTTGTTCTGGGAGCAGTGTTACCACATAGACCACATTACAGAATGAGTCCGAAGGAGCACGAAGAGTTGAGAAGGCAGGTGGAGGAGTTACTTGAACAATGGCGCGTACAAGAAAGTTTAAGTCCTTGTGCAGTACCAGCTTTGTTAGTGGAAAAGAAGGATGGAACTTGGAGAATGTGTACGGATAGTCGAGCACTAAACAAGATTACAGTGAGGTACAGATTTCCGATGCCAAGATTGGATGACTTGTTAGACCAGTTGAATGGAGCTGCTATTTTTTCAAAGATTGATCTGAAGAGTGGGTATCATCAGATTCGAATTCGACCAGGGGATGAATGGAAGACAGCATTCAAGACACAGGGAGGGTTGTTTGAATGGCTGGTCATGCCATTTGGTCTTTCGAATGCACCTAGTACTTTTATGCGAGTGATGAATCAGATCTTTCGACCGTTTATTGGAAAATTCATGGTGGTATACTTTGATGATATATTGATATACAGTGGAAGCACAGAAGATGCAACACTTGCAGGAAGTGTTGATGATACTTCTTCAGGAGCAATTTTACGCGGGAACAAAGAAGTGCATGCTCATGACACACAGTGTTTTGTTTTTGGGGCATGTGTTGTCCAAGGAAGGAATCCATGTGTACCAAGGAAAAGTTGAAGCGATCGAGGATTGGCCACAACCCAGGACTATAACTGAAGTGAGAAGTTTTCATGGGTTAGCATCATTCTACCGAAGGTTTATTCCATATTTCAGTAGCGTGATGGCACCAGTGACAGATTGTATGAAAGGGAAGCAGTTTGTGTGGACTGAAGATGCTAATTCTGCTTTCCAACAGATCAAGACACTCTTGACTACGACACCGATTCTTAGATACCCGGATTTTCAGTTGCTTTTTGAGCTAGATACTGATGCGTCTAAGGTTGGAATTGGTGGAGTATTAAGTCAGAAGGGTCGATCAATTGCTTATTTTAGCGAGAAATTTCTGGAGCCAAGACAAGATACAGTACCTATGACTTGGAGTTCTATGCTATTGTCCAAGCCATAAAGCACCGGAGACACTATTTGTTTTATAAGGAGTTTGTGTTGTATACTGATCATGAAGCGTTGAAGCATTTGCAGGGACAAGATAAGATTGCAGCCAGGCATGCTTCATGGATTGCATACTAGCAGCAGTTTACATTTGTTGTAAAGCATAAGTCGGGAGTTACAAATCGGGTGGCAGATGCCTTGAGTAGAAGAAATCATTTGTTGACTATGATGAGAGTTGAAGTGACGGGGTTTGAAGTACATTCAGAATTGTTTGTTGAGGATCCTTACTTTGCGAAGATTATAGGTGAAGTCAAGAAAGGGAAGACGGATGAGTATGTGTTGGTAGATGGTTTTCTCTTCAAAGGAAATCGGTTGTGTATACCAGAGTGCAGTTTGCGAATGAAGATTGTGAAAGAATTACATGAAGAAGGTCATGTGGGAAGAGATCGTACTTTGCAGTTAATTTCTCAATCATATTTTTGGCCTTCCATGAGGAAAGAAGTTGAAAGATTAGTGGAGAGATGTCACATATGTCAAGTTTCCAAAAGGACAGCTACTAATGCAGGATTGTATATGCCATTGCTTGTGCCTACTAGACATTGGTTGATGGTAGCATGGGTTTTGTTTTGGGTTTGCCAAGAACTCAATGAGGGAACGATTCTATATATGTTGTGGTGGATAGATTTTCGAAGATGGCACATTTCATAGCTTGTACAAAGACCGCCGATGCAGTCCGTGTTGCTCAATTGTTCTTTAAAGAAGTTTACCGATTACATGGGCTACCTGAGACCATTGTTTCTGACCGGGATACTCGATTTCTGAGTAATTTTTGGTTGAGTCTGTGGAAGATGGTTGGGACAAAGCTAAATTTTAGTAGCGCATATTATCCACAAACGGATGGGAAAACGGAAGTGGTGAGCAGATCGTTGGGAAACTTGTTGAGATGTCTTGTGAAGGATAATTTGAAGAGCTAGGATGTAAAGATATGTCAGGCAGAATTTGCACATAATCATGCTGTTAATCCAAGTATTGGATTCGGTCCATTTCAAGTAGTATATTCAGCAATCCCGAAAGGACAGTTGGATTTGTCGATAGTTCCACGTCAGAAAGGGTTTGTTAAACGAGCTTGTGATTTCGTGAATGAGTTGCAGGAGTGTCACGGGATTGTTCATGAACGATTGCTTAAGTCAAATGAGAAGTATAAGCAACTGGTAGATAAGAAGCAACGGAGTGTGGACTTCAAAGAAGGTTATTTTGTTTATGCAGTGTTAACAAAAGATCGTTTTCCAGTTGGAACTAATAATAAATTGAAAGCTCGAAAGATTAGTCCAGTAGAAATCTTGAAGAAGATCAATGATAATGCTTATCAGTTAAGGTTGCCGGATCATGTCCGTACCGCCGATGTTTTTAACATCAAACACTTGATTCCGTATCATGAGCATAAGCTTGTCGAAGAAGAAGAAGGTATGAATTTGGGGTCGAATTCTTGTCAACTGGGGGAGGATGATGCAGCGCATAATGAGATAAGTCGTCCCAACTCCTTAAGTTGCTCGGAAGATAGTGCGGTGGCTTTAGGTCGCTCGGGTTCTTTGAGTCTTCAGCGAACTAACGAGCTACGGTGTAGCAGGACACAAGGGGAGGAAGAAACATTGCACCAGAATAACGAGTTAAAGAGCTACGACCTAGCGAGTTATGGAGTGGAGGAGGGTGGAACGACCTAGTGTGTTAAGTCGCATGCATCATACGTTGTTCAAGATTCCTGAAGCAGAGATTCCTTAGGTCGCTCCGAATGACCTAGTGTGTTAGGTCGCGTGCGTCTTAGGTCGCATGAGTTGTTATAATTTGTTAAGTCGCATAAGGTTGTATGTTGTTAATTCGTTATTGTTGTAACTCGTGTTGTAGTTGTTGTGTTGTAACTCTATTATGTCGCTTGTATACTGTAAGTCGTAAGTCGTGTGATGTATAACTTGTACATGTTAAGTCGTGTGTCGTGATTTTTAGGTCGTGAACGACGTGTATTGTATCGTGCTCTGTTTGTTTTAGGTCGTTAAGGTTAGGCCGCGGATGTTAGGTCATAGGTCGCAAGTACCTGTATGTGTAGGTCATGAATATTGTGCTGTGTTGTAAATTCTCTACAAATAGCGGGTGAGTTGTATCATTTGGGGGATTGATTTTGAATAAACTTTTGTTTAAGTGCTTTGTGCCTCTTTAAAATTGGAAGTTGAGCGTTGTCACCTTTCTCCATTTTCGGTTATTCGAGTGTGCTCGAATCAACGGATTTGAAGCCGATTCACGGAACCTCGTGCGCGAGATCAACGTAGAAGAATCGTAGATCTTTTAACACGATATCATGCACGATCAACGTGTTGGAGATAGCTAGAATCTGGTATCTCTTGAGATCAACGGATTTGGACACTTGGGTATTTTCAATCCATCGATTCAACTTTTCACCGTTTCATCCATTTTCGTTTATCCGCTGCGGCATAACTCTTCCATCTTCTATCAGCATATTTCTTCTGCATGGACTGAACTTCATTAATTCTAGCTCGAATTAACTCAATCTTTTCTATAGCTTCTCTAACCAAATCTGGACCAAGAACCAACTTATCCCCGGTCTTTAACCAATAAATGAAAGATTTGCATGGCTATAACGACCCAATATTTTCAACCATTCGCATCCAAACATGCCGAAATTGAATTGCTCAAAATATCAAGTTGTTAATTTATATTTGGCAAAAAACAACAGATACAGTAAATAAAATAATCATAGAATCACAGACACGGAGTAATATACAATATGCAATGGAAATAAAATTAATAGTAGTTCATGAAGCTACTATATATATAACGGAGTTAAATAAGATACAACAGAAGTCTCTAATACAATAGTCCAAAACCAAGATCAGAGTACATCACTAAAATTAACTGAATATCTGTAAGTTGGATAGATAGCTGGATCTCCAAGCAAAGCTCTAACTCCGAAGGTGAGTCTAGAACATTGAGCCACTCAGTCTGACCCGAGCGTAAAGAAAAACACAAAACACTCGAGTCAGGATTAACATTCTAATATCAATAAATCCAACTCAAGTGAAATAGTAACTAAAATACAAGTAACTCAAAGGATGTTTGGGATAACCATCCTCTAAGGATACGTTAAACCATCTACTATGTAGTAATATACGCTATTATAATAATGTCTAAAGTAAAGTATAATATATTTAAAAATAGCGTTAAGGCGTTACCCATATCCCCTTCAACACATTTTATATATTCCCATAGTTTATACAGTAACGTAATCTCCTCCGTACTGGGTGTCGTTAGAGGGCACTCCATATGTATGGTACAAAACAAAATCATATAAGGCACGCTAGGGTAGGTGACACGGCATAACTAGGCAATGCCAGGGTAGATATACCAATTACACTTCCGTACTGGTGGTAACGCATAGCCGCAGCTACCACCCATCTCGAGCCACACTCCCAAAAAAAAAAAAAAATCAAAGGTGCACCCAATCAATCAAAAAGTAATAGAATGGTATCAAATGAGTGTATCCGATCAGAGGAGCCACCTCATTAGCCCGTCAATTGCTCCTATTTTAGCCACCTTGTGCCAACTCACGGGAGTCGGGTCCACGTATATACCTCAATAGGACGTCGCCACCATCCTACTTCATTCTGGAATCTCCACCGCGTACACATTTGTTAAAGTGGTTTTTGGAGTTAGCAGAGAGTATGAAAACTTCCGATCCTGGTCTCTTTAACAACCAAACGTTATTATTACACCGCGATCATTTCAAAATAGTTTATACTTCAAAATCAAAATATCATTTCCATTTAAAACTATATCAATACGATATCATTTCCATTTCAAAACCAAATACGATATCATTTCTATTTCAAATATACCCTTTTCAAATTATAGCACTTTCAAAGTTATAACACTTTCGAAACCAAACACTTGAAATTATAAAACTTTCAAATCATAATATTTGAAATCAAAATACTTTACAGTCATAAGACTTTGAAATCATAATACTTCCCACTTACCGGTTTAGATATTAAAATAGTATATAAAATAAAATAGTTTATAAGCAAAGTATGAAATATTTTCCTCAAATTTCACAAATCGACTCCAAATCACTCGAATTCCAAAATTCAAAATTTATAAAATCTTAAATCATCAATTTCAATTTAGTATCACAATAAACGATTCACAATTATATCAATTTCAAATACAGATTTGAACCACAATTAACCCATTTCAAATTATATATTTCAAAGCTTTAACCGTTCTATAATTTCAAAACTAAATCTGATAATTTCATATAATCTTAATTCAATTTACTATTATTTAGGTTTGAAATATTAACTTAATAAATTCAATATCGTTTAAACTAAACTCAAACTTGAAATATTTATTAATCACTTTAAACCAACAATCAAGTTATAAATCATATCCTTTAAAATCACGAATTCAATAAACTTCTAATCGAACTTATTTGAGTATAATTCTTACATAAATTCAATTTCAAATCAGTTTCAAATTTATCTTCCAACCTTAATTTATTTAAAACATTATAAATTCCATATTAAAATAAAATTTTAAATAAATGCTTAACCATATTATATTTACTAAAATCAAACTTTATTATTCAACTTATTTTGTATTAAAACAAATATATACATAGCTTAAAATCAAGAATTTGACTATATATAAAATAGCATTCATATAATATCTAAAATCAATATTTATATAAAACCCAATATTTTTTTCCAAAACCATAGATACCCATTTCAAAATATTTGTATATAGACCAGCGGTGTTTGTATACAATTTTCTATCCTATGGTCAAGTGATACGGATATTTATCATTTCAGTCCGTAATTTAAATATATATGGGTATATATCATTTCAACCGGCAATCCCAAATCCAACTAAATGAAAATCACTTGGGTTTATCATTTCAACCCATAACGAATTTCTCCTATTCTAAAGTCCGTTCGGATATGTATCATTTCAACCCATAGTGCATTCTACACTAACAGGGAACTTATAGAGTGATAACAGATATGATAAACATATAACAGGCACATAACATCAATATAATTTACAGATAATGGCGTCAGATGTCACAGGTGAACAGATACAAATAATTGCATATACATAGCAATGTAAATAACTAACAGCAGCATATTTCAATTGTCGTTTCAATTGAAATCAAACTTAATAGACATAAGAAAATTAATTTGAGTGATTACTCACCTTTCGAGGCTAGAAAGATGAACGAGAATGAAATAAGTTACAGATCCAAGCGTGAATTCCAAAGTAAAATAAGATTAGCACGAATTCGACGATCAAAGCTGATAAATATAATCGATTGGAATAAATCGAGTTACCTTGATATAAACCGAAAAGAAATATATATATATATATATATATATTTATTTATTTATAACTTTCTTAACCAATATTAAATTTGGAACTCATAAATATATACATATATATATTATACTTAGAATCCGTATATATAAAACACACACACGCAGATATATATATATATATATATATATATATATATATATATATAACTTAACTTATACAATCCAGAACAAGTGTGTAAACCCTAGCCGAACAACACTCTATATATATATGTATACAAATGTTTAAACTGCAACCATTACCTACTTATCTATAAAAGAGATATACATATAAAAATTTTAAAACTTAATATATATATATAGCAGATTTTTAATCATATCCATTGCATATGTGCCAACAACCTGAGGTGGCATTTATATTTATAAAATAAACGCTTAGGTTATAACGAATGCAAACTTACGTACAAAATATAACTCAATAAGTGTATATATAAACCTATATATATATATCCATATATAAAAATCAAACATACATTAAATACACACACACACACATATATATGTATATATACTTTTCCCAAAATACTACTATAAATGTAAACCCAACATATAATGTAAATATACACATTCCAACTGTAAATCAACATATTTTATAAAATTCAAACATATACTTCTAATCAATATCTATTCTAAAAATCAACACAAACTTAGTTCATTATAATATACCTTTAAATTCCAACAGATTTAATATATATACTTATATAAGCTAATACATATATAACTTTATATGAAATCACATATATAATACTCTATACACAAATAATACTCTGTAATAAATAAATACCATTGTAAATACATAAAATGCTGTAAACAAAACTTTGTACTATTAAAATTATAACAACAAACTGTAAAACTATAAACAATTGCCTTGTAATATTAAATTGATGTATAAATTAACATTTTGCAAGCTGACAATATATAAACTTGCTTAAATTTATATATATATAACTAGAAATAAATAGGTAAGGATTGTACAGCATATACTAAGATAAAACTGTTAAATATACATCACTTCTTACATAGATTAATAGGGAACCATGTAATGTTAACATGTCAACATATATTCATATAATATGAAATATATTATACAGTAAGCAAAAGGAAAAATGTAAAACATGCATAATACCTATATAGCAGAGAATTGAAGGCACAGTGGCTATGAAGACAAACCGACGATCGAGGATCTCGGCCGCGTTCTTTCGTGAGGATCGAAAGCGAACAAAGCCAAGATAGAAGGGGAGAAGCAGTTGCAAAGAGGAGGACTGCTCTCATGGTCGAGTTGACTTCGGCCGAAGCTATGGGGATTGGTGGAAGAGATGATGGTGCGATGGGCTAACTTGGTGGCTGAGGAAAATGGAGGGGGAGGGGACTAGTTTGGCTATAGGTGAACACCTATATGCAAACTACCAGATAATTGAAAGCTTGATATATAAATCTTTTTTATATAGAGGAGAAGATGGGTTCAATTTTACAGAGGAGCCTAGAGTATTTAAATACAGACAGTACTGGTAGGAAAGGGAATGAAGAGTTACACATTTATTTAAGGAAACACACATCATTATTTTTCTTTCTGATAGGCCAAACGTGATACGACACATAAAACTAGAATAGAAGAATGACAACCGTCACGCTAAGATTTAGCTGAGAAATTAAAGGAATTAATTATTGTGGTCCGGGCTATACAAGCACAGGAAAGCAAACAGTCATAATTTTGGTACTGATACGATGTACCATTTCATCATCTCCGTCGCGTACTAGACCTCAAAATATAGAAATAAGTATACTGTGATGGTCAGCACGATAAGACGTTCAATATGGTATACAGATATTAGTGGTAGGATCATCCTATCAAAATTCAATAATTGGTACTAGAAATGCTGCTATTTTGTCGAAAATAAGATCGACGGAGCAATAACAGTCCAAATTTTGAGAAATGAAATATGATCTCACTCAGAAGATGATTTACAAATTTTCTATAGAAAAATATTCAGGTTTGGAAAACATTTTAATACCATCGATTTTAACTAATATAATTTGAAATAAATTACACTAGAAAATAAACTTTCATACTATCAGATGAAAATTTACCATTTGCTATGTTTAAATAGATGTATACCAAATATTAAATTTTTATTTCAAAATTTTATTATTTAAAATTTCACAAAAATTCAGTTAGTAAAATAGTTAAAATTTACGGGTCGTTACACTCTCCCCCACTCAAAACTTTTCGTCTCCGAAAAGGGAGGAGGTAGGAGAATAGAAATGCGACGACCCAGAATTTTCAAGCATGTATAATCGGAATATTTAATTGATTTTAATTATTTAAAGGTTAATTATCAACTTAAATTACAAATATCATAATTTAATTGACAATTAAATTGTTGAATTAAATAACTTGAATTTGAATGAAATGTTGAATCTGGAATTTTAATCCGATTAAAAATAATTTGAAGGCTTATAAAATTTATATTGATGATAGTGAAGGCAGTAAAAGTGTTAAAATTGAATTTGGAAGTTATTTGTTAAGTTTCGAAATTTATATCGCTTAAATTGAATTTGAATATAGCCTTCCGAGACACAGTCTCGGAATTCGACGAAACCAGTTCTATTGGATCTGTAATATTTTATTATTATCGGATTCCAAATTTCGTATTGATTGGAGTTAGTGTGTGAGTGTACGATTTGTAAATGCGCTGGACATTTAATTGATAATAATCCAATGAAATTTAATTTAATAAATCAAGCTTCTCGTATACGCCACCCATCTTTTCACGTTCGAATCATGTTCTTTCGTTCCCCTCGTTTCCTTTTACTCGAGCCTTCGTTTATTCAGAAAAAAATTATCCCGAGCCGTTCAACAAGAACATTCTTAAGCAAGCTAACGCAAATAAAAAAAAGAGGCAGCTTCGAAGGGAAGCTGTTAACCGTGTTTATAATAACGTCCCCTCCCTTATATTCAACTTTAAACGAAGCCGAACTTACTTTTTCACATAAAAAAAAAAAATTCATGGCCGAAGCCGTCCTCTCCTCATCAGTAAATCGAAAAAAGGGGGGAACGAATGTATGTGGTCGCGCGGCTTTGAAGTGACAATCGAGAGGGTAGGGTTTCGATTGCTTCGAGCAATCGAATTTCATTCGATTTGGGGGAAATTGCGAGATAGGGTTGGGGCTGTGGCGAGCGAATCGCGTGGCTATTGGGGGCCGATGGACGGAGCGACGACGTGGAGAAGCTCGCAAGTTGGAGGCGATTTCATCGGCTATGATGGGTAGGGCATCGCGTAACTCGATTCGAGCTCGAGCCAGAGGCAGCGGCGAGAGCCTCGCGTGATGAGGAATAGGGTAGATGATGTACGATGTTGCGAACGAACTTGGTGATAGTCGACATCTTCAGGTGAGGATTGTCTTCATCTCAAATTCATGTTAGTAGTTTTTGTTAAAAATTAAAAATTTGGCAATTAACAGTCGAGTTATATATATATATATATATAAGTAAAATATATATATGTATACAAATTCGGTAAGGTAAAGATTTTTGATATTTGCAGGAAAGAAACAAATTTTGCTTAAATACACACACATATTCATATACAGGATTTGAAAAAAAAATATAGGAATTTATATACAGATTGTCTTAGTAAAGCAGTTTCAAAGAAAATTAAATACCATAATATTTATATATTTAAATATTTTACGTTACAAGTTTCATTTATAAATAATGCTTTATGAAGATTTATTTGTTGGATGAACTTATTTAATTACTTCAGTCGCTAAAAAAATATATGTATATATATATGAAGATTTGTTTAGAAATAAATTATTAGTTTAAACCGATTGTTAGTTTAAATAAATTTAGTGGCTGATTAAAATTTTAAAATGGACAATAAATTACTTGATTAAATTGTTTGATTTGTTCAAATTTTAATAAATAAAAAAATGTTATACAAGGTCTAAAAAAATCAAGAAACAAGCTGGAATGGAGATGAATGGAAATAGACTGCAAATTAAAAGCAGAGGTGAGTTAATCTCACTCAGTTAATTTAAATTTAAATGTTTAAATTTAAATAATTGTTTGGATGGATGAATTGAGTGATGTGATTTAGTATGATATTTTAGAATTGGCATATTATATTGTGCTAACATTTGTGGATGCAAGGAAACAGGTTGGAGGGATCCAACTGGACCCCTCACATTTATTTAAATTATTCAATATTCTCTGTTGTGATTATTTGATATCTTATGATGAGTTATATTGGTATATTGAATGTTATGGTTGATTGGACATTCGGATATAATGAATTACCAAAATATATGAATTGGATTGTTGAAAGAAATTAAAAGGAAGTAAATTTGTAAGTGAAATAATTATAGAAAGTTCGAATAAATTAAGAATGAATTGAAAGGAAATATAAGCTATATGAAAATAATAATAAATAATTTCGAGTATGAAGAGAAATGGAATTTTGAATAAAATGAAGTTGATGAATTGAAAACTTAAGCTATATCAATTAAAGAAGTAAAGAATTATTTTAAAATTCAAAGTTTAAATCTATTTAAAATAATAGAGAAGTAATTGAGAAATCAAAAAAATTGGAATTTTTAGTTAAAGTGTTTTTTTAAAATCATAATCAAGAAATGAGATCTGAAATTAATAGATTCTGAATTAAAAGGGGATAAATTGGAAATCAATTTGGGAAATTGATTTAAGTGATTGAAGTTGGGATTTTTCTCTGGATAACCAAGTACATTTTTAAAGTAAATTCTTAAATAAATTTAAAGGTTTTAAAGTTGTTGTAAAAAGCAAGTTCTTTTGAAAATTTATTATTTCTAATATTTAAGTTCTTAAGTATTTTCTCTTTATCTATTATAGTAGTAATTATTCAAAGAATGCCTTAATATTATGTTTTTTTTGAAAATATAAATCTAGTTTTATATTTATTAAGTAACCTTATTTTCAAGTATTCATTTAATATGTGTTTTTAACAAATTATTGAAATAGTTTAATTTAAATGTTTTGAAGGTATATATTTCAAGGTAAAATGTTTTAAATTATTTTTAAAAATCTAGTTTTGTGCTTGGTAATTTCAGAGGAGATAGAAAATACTTTGGAAAGTTTATACTGGGAAGAAAGAATGATTTGAAAACTGTTTTCAAAGGGTTGAAAATAGAAATATATCTTGTGAAGATATTTGGAAGGTAATAAATAATTTGGGGAAATTATTTATTGTTGATGATTGTTTGTGAATATTAATTGATAGTTAAATAACCGACTATCAATATTGGACAAATACGTTGATCGTTTCGAAGAGACCGGGATCGAGATTTATTTCTCGAAAACCACTTCGATTCGATTTGTATGTTCCGTGAAATGTGTTCAGAGTCGAAGATGAAGCAGTGAAGTGCAAGGGCTAGTCGCTACTAATCTTGAGGATATGTCCAAAAAGGATGTAGTAGGAGTAGTGCCTTCGGTTCCGTTCGAACCCGGGACGGACTTGTATGGACGAATGCTTGCGAAACATCGTCAGGTGGGCGATGGGCATTCTAAGTAAAACGTTCTAAAAAGGTAACGCTTAGCCTCAAGCCTCATCAAATGGGAATGACTGAAAATCAGGGGATATGCAGCAAGGTTAGGTGGGTCATGCCCAAGCAGGACAAGATAATTCCCCTGTCAAGATGTCCCTTATATATTTCGGCTTAGTGGGTGGTTGGTCGCGCCAACCACGGGGTATATCTTGTTTGGGACTGTTCAGTAAGAAATGGATCCGGCCTTGTGTTGCAGGGGATGAAGGGAGTAGTCCTCAGTACGGTGATCTAGACCCCATACTGTGACAGGTGGTACCCCAGTGCCTAGTCATTGTTGGAAATCCATTTTCCCTACGAGCCTTGTACGAGTTTTGTTTGTATTACCCACTTTTGTGGCTAGTAGCTGGAATTTAATGAATGTAACAATTTCGGCTATTTTATAAGTATTTGTATATAGACCCTATTATAATATCAGAGGATTTCTATAAAAATTGTTTTAGCTATCGTAAGGTAAAAACCCGACATGTTTATTTGTGGCGTGGTCTTACTAGATGCTTTTTTTTTCAAAGGATTTTTGAAACTTTAATAAATCAATTGGGTGTGATTTTCTCACGCTGGTATTCCAGACTGACTCGGGTGTTATTTAACTATAATGCTCAGGTCAGACCGAGTATTATAGGATACAGGATTGATGCTGTGGAGCTCAGGAGACGAGCTGGATGACGACACGTACTCTCGTACTTGTTTATATATATATTCCGCTGTATTGAGTTGCTATGTATCCATTTGTATGTTATTGATGTGATCTGTGATTGATGTACTCTGATGATGTAATATATGTAAAAGGATATATTTGATTTTGAGTAAGATTTTTATTTATCTATTATATTTTATTCCGCTGCGATGGTTAGATTCTGTTATTGTTTTCTATTTTCTTCTTCTACCTCTTCTTCTTTAACCCAAATGGTTCGTATTTCTGTGCAACTTGAGTTAATTTAGGTAGAATAGTATTGACTCAAGGGGTACGGATTTGCGGGCTGTTACAGTTGGTATCAGAGCATAGGTTGGTGGTAACCTTGGCTCTGGTGGGAATTACTCATTTAAATAGAGTCCGTAGTACTCTATAATGAGTTTGAGCGTATTAATAAATATGAGCGTGTATTTGTTAGTGAATATAAATTGTTTTAATATTGTGTTGATTGGTTTATTGAGTGGCATATGAACCTTCATCGGCACAGTCTGGACAACTGTATCGAAAGGGTTTCTAAACACTTGAATAGAACAATCGACACAGTATTGTTTTAAATATGGGTAAATGAAATAATTTTATCCAAAAATATATTTTTGGATATAAAGAAAGTTTTTGGTAAACTATATAGCTATTATATGGTTGCTTGGATGTTAGAAATGATAATATTAAAATATTATCATTGTTAAGTGAAAATTTAACTAGAAATTGTAAATATAATCAAAGATTGAGAAGATAAATCCAATTATGAAATGAAATTTATAAATATGAATTATAAATGTAATTTATGAATTGAATACAATCAAATAGAAATTTGTATAAGCATAAATTATACAAATGAATCATAGTTAAAAGGTATTTAAGCAGGATTTGGAAATTCAAAATTTCAGAGATTTTGGGAATGTTATCGAAGTGTTTTGAAGATAAATGATAACATTATTGTTTTGGAAGTATTTCCGGATGGAAATTTGTTTTAAATGGGTTTTGAAAGTGGTATAGCATTGAATTCACTTCAGTCACTGGAAAATAACTTCGGTGATGACTGCAGCATCATCGATGTTTATTTTCGAGTTTCTAAGTGATGAATTGCTACCAAATTGATTTATTCAGAAAAGCTAGTTGTTTTTGAAAACCTTAAAAGGAAATTTGGGGAAAATAAAAGCCAGGATTGGTTTAAAATTTTTGAGAGATGAGATTTGAGATGTTGGGGATCTCAAAATGATTTGAAACTAAAAAGTCAGGTGTTTGAAAAATACTGATGAGATAGGTTGCAAACTTATAAATTGAAATGATTTTTATATCGGGAAGGGAATATAAGATTTAAATGTTGGAATTTAAATCTAAAATGAAAAGTTAAAAATTGAAATTAACTTGGATTGAGAAATAAAAATTTAACTAGATGGAAATAAAGTGAATAAGTTGAAAATAATATCCAGTTGTATTCGAATCAAGTTGGAATTGAATTGAGTTAAATAAAATTGAGTCAAAATAAAATTTAATTGGAATAAGAATTCAATTGAATTATTTGATGGAATTAGATTCACACCTAAGCAAATGGAAATTGAATAAGGATTAGAATTGAAATCCATAAATCAGAATAACTTATAGGAGAATTAAAAATTCATAGAAATAAAATGCTTGGGCTATGAATAAATAGAAGGCTTGAGTTAAAATAAAGATGAATATATTCAAGCTTATGATGAATGGAATTGTATAATATAGTAAGTTGTGACTTATAAAATTGGAAATGGAATACAAAGCCCAAAATATATATTTTAGATGAATTGAAAAATAAATTGAAGATCAAAACTTGAAATTTTAAAGTAAATTGAACTTAAGCAAATTTAAATGAAGAGATTTTGAGACTTAAAATCAAGTTTTGAATTATAAGTTGGGAAAAGACTATTTAGATAATGAATTATATAATGAAATATGTATTGAGAACCCAATGTAGTTAAGTAAAGTTGAATTATGAGTTTATGATGAAGTTTGGAAATAAACTCAAGTGATAAATTAAATTCGACTTAAATTGTTGGTGAAATGAAATTGAACTGTGAGTTTATTAAATTGGGTGGTAAATTGAGAATGGATAGTGGATTCAGAACTTGAGTTATTAATTTAAATTTAACTTGAAGTGGTAATAAATTAAATATAATTGAAAATGTAAAGAATAAAAATGGAAATGGATTAAAATAGTGATGGTTTGAATGTGCAAATAAAATTCAAATAAGTAAAGATAACTGGAAAAGTAGCCAGGTAATAAATTGAATGAGTTGAATCTGGAAAGTTAAATTTTATAATAACCAATCAAATGAAATTTGCAGATTTAAAATGAGATTGGATTGAAATAAAATCAAGTAATAATGATTTTAATTGAAATAAAATTCGGTGAGTTACCGATAATATTTAATGGAATGAAAATTCTTAAATAAATAATGGTAAACTATTTAAATTATTAAAGGATTGAAATAACTTGAGACAATAGGGAAAATAGAATGTTTCGAGTTTATGGAAATGGTTTAAGTGAATGTGGATAAACTAATTATATTGGATAAATAAATGATGGAATAAATAAGTATCAAATGAAATGTGGTTTAAATAAAGTTGAAAAATGATTATTGAATGAAATAGCTTGGATTGTCTTCGAGCTAAATATAATAGTTTGGAATAAACAAATATGGAATAAAATGTAAGTAAATGTAAGTAAATCAATTGTAAATAAAATTTAAAATGGAATGTGTCGAGCTAAGTAAATGATTGTGAATGGATTAAAATAAAAAGGAAATTTAATTGGTAATGTGGATGGAACCTAAGTTATTAATGGTTTTTAATGAATTAGTTGGGTTAATAAATGAAATACAAGTGAATGTATTCAAATCCAAAATGGAAGCGAGGATAATTGGATTGTGAATAAATTTGGAAATAGAGTGAAATCAATTTGAATTGGTTATAAAACGTAAATACTTATTTATTCACCTAAATCTCGTCAAATTGCATGGAATAAATTGTTGTTTGTTGTAAATGGGGTAAATAAACATTCTATGAGTGAGAGTAGTAAAATAAATTGATTTTGAAAGCAATTGAATTAAAAATGAGCTCGGTTTTCTTAAAAATAAATTAAATGTAAGTGATTGAGATTAAAACCATTTTAAATTGATGAGGTTGTATACGAATGGATTGAAAACCATTCAAATTGCATAAAAATGGTTTATAAATAAATTGGAACAGTTGAATTAACATGGAAATTGTAGATGATGCTTATGGAAAATGTTTGGTGTGAATTTCTTTTAGAATTCATATGTTTTAACTATTGCAAGTAAGTGAAATGTGTTAAACTTCTTATATTTGGCACTTACAAGTTTAAACTGAGTAAGTACAGGTACCTGGAAGCCGTGAGGCTGGATTGGGTTGTGCTATATGCTAAAAATAATAAGCCGCTTGCTTAAAATGCTAAATAAGGTACGCCTATGCAATTAAACTAGGAAATATGAACTGTTTTTGGTTTTTCCGACCGTGTGGGTCGATGTATATATATTTATCTCTTTTGTCAAATTGCAAAAGCTCCTCCGTACAAAGGAGACTCTGCCAAAAATTTTCAGAAATTTTAGGAGTTAGAAATTTTTTTGAAAAATTTGGTTAACGACAAAACAATTTGAAATTAGAAATTGAAATAAGTTAGTGAATGAAACTAATTAAAATAATGACATGAATTTGTTATAAATGAAAAATGAAATTTAACATTTGGGGTTGAAAATGAATTGAATTCGTATGAAATTGAAAGAATCAAGTTAAATAGAAATAGATATAAACTGAAGTGGAAGATGAAATAAATATAAGAACATATAAATTGCTTAGGTCAACTTAAGTAAGGAATGATTAATTCTTAGTTGGAAATTGGATATTGCAAATATATTCTAAGTTGATATTTGGATGAATAGTGACATTTGGTAAGAAAGTTGATAAAATGTTTTGGAATATTGTGATGGGATATTAGTGCTAAGCAGGTATGTAGGTATTATAAAAAGGGAAAGGAGAATTGGTTTTTGATTTCAAAAAGATAAATTTGAAATGCTCGACAAAAAGGTATGTATTTGATTTTGGTATGAAATTTGATTGGGATTTGGATTGAGCCACTTGGCTTTTTGTTTTCTTTTTGGATTTGGGAGGCCGTAGAGCCATTTTGTAGTTGTACCAAGTCAGCCGCGCAAAGGAAACGCTGGCAAAAATTTTCGGGAATTTAGGGAGTTAGAGAAAATTTTGAGAAAATTTTGATAATTCAAAATTGGTTTTAAGATTAAAACTGGAAGGGTTGAGCAAATAGATTGTTGCAATCTAGGGAAAGGTTTGGACAGTTAATTAGAATAATAATGGGACTTTTGTAAAAAGATAATTGGTAAGGATGTTGAATTGTTTGGTTTTGAGGAAAGTAAACGGGTATTATATCATTTCTTCCTAACTAGTAATTTCGAGGACGAAATTCTTTTAAGGGGGGAGGAATGTGACGACCCAGAATTTTCAAGCATGTATAATCGGAATATTTAATTGATTTTAATTATTTAAAGGTTAATTATCAACTTAAATTACAAATATCATAATTTAATTGACAATTAACTTGTTGAATTAAATAACTTGAATTTGAATGAAATGTTGAATCTGGAATTTTAATCCGATTAAAAATAATTTGAAGGCTTATAAAATTTATATTGATGATAGTGGAGGCAGTAAAAGTGTTAAAATTGAATTTGGAAGTTATTTGTTAAGTTTCAAAATTTATATCGCTTAAATTGAATTTGAATATAGCCTTCCGAGACACAGTCTCGGAATTCGACGAAACCAGTTCTATTGGATCTGTAATATTTTATTATTATCGGATTCCAAATTTCGTATTGATTGGAGTTAGTGTGTGAGTGTATGATTTGTAAATGCGCTGGACATTTAATTGATAATAATCCAATGAAATTTAATAAATCAAGCTTCTCGTATACGCCACCCATCTTTTCACGTTTGAATCATGTTCTTTCGTTCCCCTCGTTTCCTTTTACTCGAGCCTTCGTTTATTCAGAAAAAAATTATCCCGAGCCGTTCAACAAGAACATTCTTAAGCAAGCTAACGCGAATAAAAAAAAAGAGGCGGCTTCGAAGGGAAGCTGTTAACCGTGTTTATAATAACGTCCCCTCCCTTATATTCAACTTTAAACGAAGCCGAACTTACTTTTTCACATAAAAAAAAAATTCATGGCCGAAGCCGTCCTCTCCTCATCAGTAAATCGAAAAAAGGGGGGAACGAATGTTTGTGGTCGCGCGGCTTTGAAGTGACAATCGAGAGGGTAGGGTTTCGATTGCTTCGAGCAATCGAATTTCATTCGATTTTGGGGGAAATTGCGAGATAGGGTTGGGGATGCGGCGAGCGAATCGCGTGGCTATTGGGGGCCGATGGACAGAGCGACGACGTGGAGAAGCTCGCAGGTTGGAGGCGACTTCATCGGCTATGATGGGTAGGGCATCGCGTAACTCGATTCGAGCTCGAGCCAGAGGCAGCGGCGAGAGCCTCGCGTGATGAGGAATAGGGTAGATGATGTACGACGTTGCGAACGAACTTGGTGATAGTCGGCATCTTCAGGTGAGGATTGTCTTCATCTCAAATTCATGTTAGTAGTTTTTGTTAAAAATTAAAAATTTGGCAATTAACAGTCGAGTTATATATATATATATATAAGTAATATATATATATATGTATACAAATTCGGTAAGGTAAAGATTTTTGATATTTGCAGGAAATAAACAAATTTTTCTTAAATACACACACATATTCATATACAGGATTTGAAAAAAAAAATTATAGGAATTTATATACAGATTGTCTTAGTAAAGCAGTTTCAAAGAAAATTAAATACCATAATATTTATATATTTAAATATTTTACGTTACAAGTTTCATTTATAAACAATGCTTTATGAAGATTTATTTGTTGGATGAACTTATTTAATTACTTCAGTCGCTAAAAATATATATGTATATATATATATATATATATATGGAGATTTGTTTAGAAATAAATTATTAGTTTAAACCAATTGTTAGTTTAAATAAATTTAGTTGCTGATTAAAATTTTAAAATGGACAATAAATTACTTGATTAAATTGTTTGATTTGTTTAAATTTTAATAAATAAAAAAATGTTATACAAGGTCTAAAAAAATCAAGAAACAAGCTGGAATGGAGATGAATGGAAATAGACTGCAAATTAAAAGCAGAGGTGAGTTAATCTCACTCAGTTAATTTAAATTTAAATGTTTAAATTTAAATAATTGTTTGGATGGATGAATTGAGTGATGTGATTTAGTATGATATTTTAGAATTGGCATATTATATTGTGCTAACATTTGTGGATGCAGGGAAACAGGTTGGAGGGATCCAACTGGACCCCTCACATTTATTTAAATTATTCAATATTCTCTGTTGAGATTATTTGATATCTTATGATGAGTTATATTGGTATATTGAATGTTATGGTTGATTGGACATTCAGATATAATGAATTACCAAAATATATGAATTGGATTGTTGAAAGAAATTAAAAGGAAGTAAATTTGTAAGTGAAATAATTATAGAAAGTTTGAATAAATTAAGAATGAATTGAAAGGAAATAGAAGCAATATGAAAATAATAATAAATAATTTCGAGTATGAAGAGAAATGGAATTTTGAATAAAATGAAGTTGATGAATTGAAAACTTAAGCTATATCAATTAAAGAAGTAAAGAATTATTTTAAAATTCAAAGTTTAAATCTATTTAAAAGAATAGAGAAGTAATTGAGAAATCAAAAAAATTGGAATTTTTAGTTAAAGTGTTTTTTTAAATCATAATCAAGAAATGAGATCTAAAATTAATAGATTCTGAATTAAAAGGGGATAAATTGGAAATCAATTTGGGAAATTGATTTAAGTGATTGAAGTTGGGATTTTTCTCTGGATAACCAAGTACACTTTTAAAGTAAATTCTTAAATAAATTTAAAGGTTTTAAAGTTGTTGTAAAAAGCAAGTTCTTTTGAAAATTTATTATTTCTAATATTTAAGTTCTTAAGTATTTTCTCTTTATCTATTATAGTAGTAATTATTCAAAGAATGCCTTAATATTATGTTTTTTTTGAAAATATAAATCTAGTTTTATATTTATTAAGTAACCTTATTTTCAAATATTCATTTAATATGTGTTTTTAACAAATTATTGAAATAGTTTAATTTAAATGTTTTGAAGGTATATATTTCAAGGTAAAATGTTTTAAATTATTTTTAAAAATCTAGTTTTGTGCTTGGTAATTTCAGAGGAGATAGAATATACTTTGGAAAGTTTATACTGGGAAGAAAGAATGATTTGAAAACTGTTTTCAAAGGGTTGAAAATAGAAATATATCTTGTGAAGATATTTGGAAGGTAATAAATAATTTGGGGAAATTATTTATTGTTGATGATTGTTTTTGAATATTAATTGATAGTTAAATAACTGACTATCAATATTGGACAAATACGTTGATCGTTTCGAAGAGACCGGGATCGAGATTTATTTCTCGAAAACCACTTCGATTCGATTTGTACGTTCCGTGAAACGTGTTCAGAGTCGAAGATGGAGCAGTGAAGTGCAAGGGCTAGTCGCTACTAATCCTGAGGATATTTCCAAAATGGATGTAGTTGGAGTAGTGCCTTCGGTTCCGTTCGAACCCGGGACAGACTTGTATGGACGAATGCTTGCGAAACATCGTCAAGTGGGCGATGGGCATTCTAAGTAAAACGTTCTAAAAAGGTAGCGCTTAGCCTCAAGCCTCATCAAATGGGAATGACTAAAAATCAGGGGATATGCAGCAAGGTTAGGTGGGTCATGCCCAAGCAGGACAAGATAATTCCCCTGTCTAGATGTCCCTTATATATTTCGGCTTAGTGGGTGGTTGGTCGCGCCAACCACGGGGTTTATCTTGTTCGGGACTGTTCAGTAAGGAATGGTTCCGGCCTTGTGTTGCAGGGGATGAAGGGAGTAGTCCTCGGTACGGTGATCTAGACCCCGTACTGTGACAGGTGGTACCCCAGTGCCTAGTCATTGTTGGAAATCCATTTTCCCTACGAGCCTTGTACGAGTTTTGTTTGTATTACCCACTTTTGTGGCTAGTAGCTAGAATTTAATGAATGTAAAAATTTCGGCTATTTTATAAGTATTTGTATATAGATCCTATTATAATATCAGAGGATTTCTATAAAAATTGTTTTAGCTATCGTAAGGTAAAAACCCGACATGTTTATTTGTGGCATGGTCTTACGAGATGCTTATGTTTTCAAAGGATTTTTGAAACTTTTTAATAAATCAATTGGGTGTGATTTTCTCACGCTGGTATTCCAGACTGACTCGGGTGTTATTTAACTATAATGCTCGGGTCAGACCGAGTATTATAGGATACAAGATTGATGCTGTGGAGCTCAAGAGACGAGCTGGATGACGACACGTACTCTCGTACTTGTTTATATATATATTCCGCTGTATTGAGTTGCTATGTATCCATTTGTATGTTATTGATGTGATCTGTGATTGATGTACTCTGATGATGTAATATATGTAAAAGGATATATTTGATTTTGAGTAAGATTTTTATTTATCTATTATATTTTATTCCGCTGCGATGGTTAGATTCTGTTATTGTTTTCTATTTTCTTCTTCTACCTCTTCTTCTTTAACCCAAATGGTTCGTATTTCTATGCAACTTGAGTTAATTTAGGTAGAATAGTATTGACTCAAGGGGTACGGATTTGCGGGCTGTTACAAGAAACAACCATGAGAAAATAAAGTATAAAAAGTAAAACAATAAATTTAAAACCATGTAAATTTAAACTTAAATTAATTAATATTCAATAATTTATGTTAAATTCAAAGTATTTCATTAAGTTGATTTAATATCAATTTATAAGTTCCCACGAATCAAAATTTATTTTATTTATCTCATTTAATATTAAATTAACTTATTATTCCATTTATCTAAATTAACATTTATTTACTCAAACTTTATTTATGATTTCTTTTAACATCATTTTCATTGTAAATTATTCAATTACATATTCAACTTTCCGAATGATTTAAGTTATATATTGGAAAGTAACTGAGTTTTATACAAGTAAAATTTTCCAATTTAATTATTTCAAGTTTAAATATTTATTCAAAATTTGACTTTATTTATAATTGAAAACATCCTTTAATATAAATTTAAGAATTAAATTTCCGATTTCACTTTAAAACATTGGAGATAAATATACAAATATATATATATATATATAAGTCAAATCAAATCTATAAATATATACCAATATTATAAATCAAGTCATACTTCAGCAATTCAAATCAATTTAATTTCCAATATAATAGTGTAGCAAGGCTACAGAATGGTCTCTCTATTTCGAAACTCGAAAATGAATATCGATGATGCGACCGCCATCACCGAAATTATTATCCAGCGACAAAATAGGAGAGCACTGATTTAAACATTTATAATTTCTTCAAAACGATTTCTATTTGAAAATATGTTACATAATATACCCTTTAAACATTTGAAACCAAAGTTTGAAATCACGGGAAATTAAAATCTCAAATTCTAATTTGAATTCATTTGAACTCCAAATTTAATTATAAACCATTTTTGATAAATCCATTTATTTATATATTGATCAATGGTTTACAAAACAACAAATGCAAAAATATATTGTCATTCTTAATGACCAATTTATTTAACAATTATCTTTCAAAAAAATTTATACTTATAAATAAAATGCATTCATACAAAATTTATTAATTTTGAAAACAATTGTGTCAGTTTGCTCTGTTCAAGTGTTTTGGAAATCCTATCGATAATGTTGATCAGACGAATCAATCGAAAATCCAAATCAACATTAACAACTCAAACAACACAGCATATAAACCAATTTGATAATAATTACAAATACACTTCTCACTCGTTGATTCCAAAATGGAAACAAAGGCGGAGATAGAGATTCAAATTAGAGGGGCCCTTAACCAAAAGAATTCAAATAGGAAGATAAGCTCGAAACGAAAATATGATGGCTAAATAACAAAAGGGAAAGATGGATATACCGATATTAATCATGACCAACCTTAACCGGGTCAACCGTGATTTCAAAAATAGAATCGATGTAGAATTCTAAGGCAAATCGACATTCGATCACAAGTGAAATTATCCTGATCGTCTACTAGAGAGCAATTCGGGTATAAAGAGATGTCAGCATCCAAATTGAGGATATAGAAATCATTGGTGAATCAATGTTGTTGTAAAGGAGTTTCACCCCTTTACAATCATTCAAAGATTGGTGAGACCATCGATTTATTATAGAGATTATTCGAAGTGGAGTTACGGGATACTCCGGAATACAAAGAGGTAGGGATAAGGATGGATTTTGGAACCGAGGGGAACGTTCCAAAATTCAAAGGAAACCGAATCAAGAGGAAGAATTCAAGCTCGAATGAAAGAAAATCTGTAATTAAATTTACCTTATATATTGAGGTTTGCCTAAACCCAGAGCTCTGATACCAAATATAACGACCCAATATTTTCAACCATTCGCATCCAAACATGTTGGAATCGAATTGCTCAAAATATCAAGTTGTTAATTTATATTTGGCAAAACTTAGCATATATAGTAAATAAAATGATCATAGAATCACAGACACAGATTAATATACAATATGCAGTGGAAATAAAATGAATAGTAGTTTATGAAGCTACTATATATATGTAACAGAGTTAAATAAGATGCAACAGAAGTCTCGAATACATAGTCCAAAAACTAGAACAGAGTACATCGCCGAAATCAACTGAATATCTGAAAGCTGGATAGATAGCTGGATCTCCAAGAAAATCTCCAACTCTAAAGGTGAGTTTCGAACATTGAGCCACTCAGCTTAACCCAAGCGTAAAGTAAGATACAAAACACTCGAGTCAGAACTAACATTCTTATATCAATAAATTCAACTCAAGTGAAATAACAACTGAAATACAAGTAACTCAAAGGATGTTTGGGATAACCATCTTCTAAGGATCCGTTAAACTATCTACTACGTAGTAATATACGCTATTATAATAATGTCTAAAGTAAAGTATAATATATTTAAAAATAGCGTTAAGGCGTTACTTATATCCTCCTTAACACATTTTATATATTCTCATAGTCTATACAGTACCATAATCTCCCCCATATTGGACGTCGTTAGAGGGCACTCTATAGGTATGGTACAAAACAAAATCGTATAAGATGCGCTAGGGTATGTGACACGACACAACTAGGCAATGCTAGGGTAGATATACCAATTACACTTCCGGACCAGTGGTAACTCATAGTCGCAACTACCACCCACCTCAAGCCACACTCCCAAAAAAAATCAAAGGTGCACCCAATCAATCACAAAGTAATAGAATGATATTGAAGGAGTGTGTCCGATCAGAGGAGCTACCTCATTAGCCGTCAATTGCTCCTGGTTTAGCACCTTATGCCAACTCACGGGAGTCGGGTCCACGTATATACCTCAATAGGACGTCGCCACCATCCTACTTCATTCTGGAATCTCCACCGCATATATAGTGGTCAAAGTGGTTTTCGGAGTTGGCAAAGAGTATGACAACTTCCGATCCCGGTCTCTTTAACAACCAAACATTATTATTACACCGTGGTCGTTTCAAAATAGTTTATACTTCAAAACCAAAATATCATTGCCATTTAAAACCATATCAATACGATATCATTTCCATTTCAAAATCAAATACGATATCATTTCTATTTCAAATATATCCTTTCCAAAATTATAGCACTTTCAAAGTTATAACACTTTTGAAACTAAACACTAGAAATTATGACACTTTCAAATCATAATACTTTGAAATCAAAATACTTTGAAGTACTAAGACTTTGAAATCATAATATTTCCCACTTACCGGTTTAGATATTAAAATAGTATATAAAATAAAATAGTTTATAAAGTAATATAAAATAGTTTCCTCAAATTTCACAAATTGATTCCAAATCACTCGAATTCCAAAATTCAAAATTTATCAAATTCAAATTATCAATTTCAATTTAGTTTCAAAATAAACCATTCAAAATTATATCGATTTCAAATACAAAATTGAACCACAATTAACCCATTTCAAATTATTTATTTCAAAGCTTTAACTGTTCTATAATTTCAAAACTAAATCTGATAATTTCATATAATCTTAATTCAATTTACTATTATTTAGGTTTGAAATATTTACTTAATAAATTCAATATCATTTAAATAAAACTCAAACTTGAAATATTTATTAATCATTTTAAACCAACAATCAAGTTATAAGATCATATCCTTTAAAATCTCAAATTCAATAAAATTCAAATCAAACATATTTGAGTATAATTCTTAAATAAATTCAATTTCAAATCAGTTTCAAATTTATCTTCCGATCTTAATTTATTTAATCATTATAAACACCATATTAAAATAAAATTTTGAATCAATACTTAACCATATTATATTTGCTAAAATCAAACTTTATTATTTAACTTATTTTGTATTAAAACAAATTTATACATAGCTTAAAATCAAGAATTTAACTATATATAAAATAGCATTCATATAATATCTAAAATAATATTTATATAAAACCCTATATTTCTTTCCAAAACCATAGAAACCCTTTTCAAAATATTTATATATAGACTAGCGGTGTCTATATATAATTTTCTACCCTATGGTCAAGTGATACGGATATTTATCATTTCAATCCATAACTTAAATATATACAGGTATATATCATTTCAACCGCAATCCCAAATCCAATTAAATGAAAATCGCTTGGATTTATCATTTCAACCCATAACGATTTTCTCATATTCTAAAGTCCGTTCGGGTATGTACCATTTCAATCCATAGTGAATTCTATACTAACAGGGAACTTGCAGAGTGATAAAAATATTATAATCATATAACAGGCATATAACATCAATATAACTTACAAATAATGGTGTCAGATGTCACAGGTGAACAGATACAAATAATTGCATATACATAGCAATGTAAATAACTAACAGCAGCATATTTCAATTATGATTTCGATTGAAATCAAACTTAATTGGCATAAGAACATTAATCTGAGTGATTACTCACCTTTGGAGACTAGAGATATGAACAAGAATGAAATAATTTGAATTCCAAAGCAAAACTAGACTGGCACGAGTTCGATGATCAAAGCTGATAATAAGTACAATCGATTGGAATAATTCGAGTTAGCTTGATATAAACCGAAATGAAATATGTATTTTTTTATTAATTTCTTAACCAATATTAAATTTGGAACTCATAAATATATATATATATATATATATATATATTATACTTAGAATCTGTTTATATAAAACATATATATATAACTAAACTTATACAATCCAAAACAATTGTATAAACCATAGCCGAACAACACTCTATATATATACAAATGTTTAAACTGCAACCATTACCTACTGATCTATAAAAGAGATCTACGTACAAAATTTTTATAACTTAATATATATATCAGATCTTTAAGCATATCCACTATATATCTACCAACAACCTGAGGCAGCATTTATATTTATAAAATAAACGCTCATGTTATACTACATGTAAACTTAGGTACAAAATATAACTCAATAAGTATATATAAATCAATATATATACCAGTATACAAAAATCAAACATATATTAGATATATACATATATACTTTCCCCAAAATACTACTGTAAATATAAACCCAACATATAATGTAAATATGCACAAACCAACTATAAATCAACATATTTTATAAAATTCAAACATATACTTCTAATCAATATCTATTCTGAAAATCAACACAAACTTAGTTCATTATAATATACCTTTAAATTCCAACAGATTTAATATATATACTTATATAGGCTAATACATATATAACTTTATATGAAATCACATATATAATACTTTTTACACAAATAATACTCTGTACGTAAATAAATACTGTAAATACATATAATGTTGTAAACAAAACTTTGTACTATTAAAATTATAACAAGAAACTGTAAAACTATAAACAATAGCCTTGTAATATTAAACTGACGTATAAATTAACATTTTGCAAGCTGACAATATATAAACTTGCTTAAATTTATATATATATATATATATATATAACTAGAAATCGATAGGTAAGGATTGTATAGAATATATTAAGATAAAACTGTTAAATATACATCTCTTATTACATAGATTAACAAGGAACCATATTATATTAACATGTCAACATATTTTCATATAATATGAAATATATTATACAGTAAGCAAAAGGAAAAATGTAAAACATGCATAATACCTATATAACAGAGAAGTGAAGGCGCAACAGCTATGGAGGCAAACCGACGATCGAATTTGATCCGGATTTGAGTACTCAAGTTCGAGGTGAATTACACCATTCAGGTTAGAATTTTTCTTTCGATTCCTGATGGCGAATATGTGATATGGGTTTTTGGTTTGATTCTAAAATTATCTATCGTGATATATGGCCATGCAAGGAGAATGATGGTTTCTAGCAAAGCACCTTATCGAAGTCTGCATTAGGGAAGTCGAATGAATAATACTAGTTCGAAAGCAAACTTGCGTGACCGAGTGAGCGATCGAATGTGATTTTCATGATGATGACGTATGTACATTTTTTGTTCTAATAAAATTGATATGCTTTAATGCTTAAATTGAAAAATTGTTGGGTTGGATATCCTTTTTAATTTAAACTGAATTTTTTTATGCAAAACTACTATTAACTTAACCAATGTACATAACTATTTTTCTTTTATTTTATCAAATGTTACTTATAAAACAGCTTAATGAAATGTTTATTTAATTATTATATTTTATCATTCCGTTGAGAGGTTCTATATTTTTCTTTTCTTCATTTTATATTATTTCGTATTTACCCCATTAACAATCCTCCCTTTTGAATGGTTTGAATTAGACATGTGTCGTTTATTGTCGATTTAAACTGTCCAAAAAGGTGGGTCGTTACTTTTATCATACTGAATGAAGAGAAATCTTAGAACGCTTATTATTATAATTATATAAATTTTATTGATAGTTTCCCCAAGCTTAATGAACGCATTGTAGAATATTCAATGAATCCACACAGTCACAAATCCTTATCTTAGTTTGACTTATCATACTATAGCGACCCGACTTTCTACCACCAGAAAGACGCATCACTAATTAAGAAAGAAAGGGATAGAAGAAGGAAAGAAAGAGATAGAAGAAGGAAAGAAAGAGAAGAAATAGAAACAACACATCAGAAACTCACAGCGGAACGATTGAAAATATAATATAGAACATATACATAGTATCATATACATCAGAGTACACAACTAAACATCTCAATTTAGATAGTTATAACATTTCTGTCTAATATAATACAAGACATCATACAGAATAACAACACAGCGGAAACTCTAACTATATCTCTATACGCTGAAGCCTCCTACTCCAAAGCTCCTTCAGAATTCATCAAGAGATAACCTGAAGCACTTGACTACTCATATATAATATGAGTACCCAAGAGTTTAATAAAACAGAAAATAAACACTCGGGTCAGACAGGGGTCTGGTGTGAGTAAACGGTATAAGATTGCTTAACTTTAGAAAATCCTTTGAAAGAAAAGGTATCACGTAAGACTTCCCATACATAAACATGGAAAAGTTTTTACCTTACGCTAACCAAAACATTTGATAGGAAATCCAGTGATATTATAATAGTGTCTAGGGTTTTCAAATAAATATGAAATAGCTGAAATTGTTACATGATTAAATTCCATCTACTAGCCACAAAAGTGGGTAATACAAACAAAACCATAGGGTCTCGTAGGGTAAATGGGTTTCCATCAATAGCAGGGCTTCTGGGGTACCGCCCGTCACAGTACGTGGCCTAGATCACCGTACCGAGGAGTACTCCCACTCCCCTGCAACACAAGGCAGAGACCATTCCATACTGAACAGTCCCGAACAAGACCACCCTACAGTTGGCTGCAGATCCAACTGCCCACAAAGCCGAAATAAAAAGGGACATCTAGACAGGGATGTATCTTGCTCTCTAGTGGGAGCTACCCACGAAGTCTTACTGCAACTCCCCTGTTTTAGCCATTCCCGGTTGATGAGGCTTGAGGCTGCGATTACCATTATAGAACACATTTATCTTAGAATGCTCATCGTCTGCCTGACGATGTTCTGAAAGCATTTAATCCATACAAGTTCGTTCCGGGTTCGAACGAAACCGAAGGCACTATCTCGTTGCACTCATTTTGGAATCACCCTCAGAGTCAACGACCATAGCCTTGCACTCTGAATCACCATCTCGAACCTATAAGCACTATTCCGTCAAACTCATTACGGAATCACCCACAGAGTTATACTGACGTATAGCCCTTACACCTCGAGTCTTCACTCGCTCCACTTAGATTAACGACCTAACGTTTAATTGGAATCGATGTGGTTTTCGGATATCCAAATATGGAAACCCGATCCCGGTCTCACTGAATCCAAACGCCATTTTAATGCCCAAGTTATACTTAAGGGATTTAAACAGTATTCAGAATATTACTTAACATAAATGGATGATTCACATTACACAGATAGATAATCTACTATTATCACATTCATCCATACATATCACAAAGCGGCATATGTATCACATCTCAGATATATCACATTCATATCACAACATATCAACCAATGATATGCAATATCAACAAATATCATTAACTCATCCAATGATACTTATCATCAATCATTAACCATTCATAAACAAGTTTTGATCCAAACTTAATTAATTTAATTAATCCTTAAATAATCACTTGGATTATCATCAATCCAACTTCTTATTCATTAATTAATTACAAATTAATTAACTAACATCGCTTAATTATCCACTTAATTAATCATCCTGATTAATCATTACTTAATTACTTTAAGTAATTATTTCTTAATTACAAATTTAATTAATCATCTTGATTGATCACTTCCAAATTATACTAAGTATTTCCTCTTAATAACCTTTTAAAATTAATCATACTTGATTAACTATTCTTTAATTATCCTCATAATTATTCCTTAATTATCCTTTAATCATACCTGATTAATCACTTTTAATTAATCACATCTGATTAATTACTTTTAATTAAAACTACTTGATTAATTACTTTTTAATTAATCATATTTAATTAATTACTTTTAATTAATCACCTTTGATTAATTACTTTAATTACATTTAGTAATTAAAACTTAATTATAAATTAATTATCCTTAAATTATTAATTAACAATTAATTAATTATTTCCATTAATTAATGATTATTTTAATAATTGAATTTCTATCTTAATTAATTACTTTAACAAGTAATTAATCTTATTATTAAATTCTCTTAATCCTTTTATTCATTAATCATTAATTAAATAATTAAAACCTTTAATTATATTAGTTAATTCTTAAATTA
The DNA here is from genome assembly GCA_030765085.1 of Allium cepa. Taxonomy (NCBI): domain Eukaryota; kingdom Viridiplantae; phylum Streptophyta; class Magnoliopsida; order Asparagales; family Amaryllidaceae; genus Allium; species Allium cepa. The sequence continues at coordinate 312,247,668 of CM060937.1, forward strand.
ATAACTCAAGTGATTAATCCTTAATCACATCCACTTAATTACTTTTAGAAAAGTAATTATCTTTTACTTAATTATCTCCTGTAATTAACCACTTAATTACTTTAATTACTTTCCTAAGTAATTATTCTTAATTAACCCCAAAGTGATTATCTTTAAATTAATCACAAATTAATTACTTAATTAATTATTTCAATTAAATATTTAAAATTAATTAAATGATTCTTTAATTTACTATATTAAAAGATTTTTAATTAAGAAAACCATTATCTAAATCAAATCATTTACATTAACTAATAACTTTTCAATGGTTAATAATTTAATTATCTTAATTATCTTTAATTAAATCAAAATTCTAAATTACTAAAGATAATCCTTATTTTAATTGATCTCTAAATCTTAATTATTTAACTTATTTAAAATAAAACACTTTAGAAATCAATTATAATAATTTAAACATTCTAATTAAAACTTTTAAAATCTTTAAACTTCCAAAGTTATTAAATAAAGTTTCTCTTATTTACTTAAAAATTTAAATATTTCAAAATATAAGATCTCGTTAAAAACTTGAAAACAAATTAGTTTATAAGTGAAGCTTGTTTTATTTGTTTAAATTTGAATTATCTAAAAGAAACAAATTCCTTTGTTTTTCATAGCTTTTTAAAACCTTACTGTTACATTTTTAAATTCTTTAAAACTTCCTGTATCCAAACCAAAATTCTGCTTGATAAAAACCGAGTAACCTACACAAAATCTCGCCTAAAACTCGAGTAAAATCTCTCAAATCCCGAGTACCCCCATACCCTAAACCTGCTTCGAGACAAATCATCTCATCCCCGAGGCATACTTCGAGCTCGCACCATCTTCTCAAAAAACCCAAAAATCGCTGATACACGATGCCGTGCACATCAACGTGCACTTCGCCGCCGGTCAACGGTGAACTCCACGCCGACCTCCTACACTTCACTCTCGACCCTTCCAACATCTCGCGCAAACCAGAAACTTCATACGACCGAGAATCGAAAATTTTGATCATCAGACCAAACTACCTGAACCTCAAATCATCGAAATTCATTCACCACCCAAGATTCTTGAATCCATAAGCCACGTGATCCCTTCCTAAGCTCCGCCTCACTTCCCGGTACCTCCGGCACCAAGTGCGATCATCTCCTGTAGCCTCTCGACGCTGCAAATCCATCAGAATATCGTCGGCATAAACAAGGTATAAAAACCTACTCGAACGAATATCGGCCACCACAATCATTAATAAAATCCCAATCTATTTTTCCAACAATCAATGACACTCTCTCGACCATCATGCTCAATATCGACGCTCAGATCGCCATCGATCGTCGCCAATTGACCAAAATGCCCCAAACTGAAAATCCCAGAATTTTCTTTAACTGCCAATGTAGAAATCAGGCTTCAACCACTAAAATTCATGATTTCCTAAATGTAAACCAATTATAGAATCAAAACTTAAAATTGAATTGATAAGGATTTTACTCAATTTTAAATTTCACTGCAAATTCAAAAATTTAGAACAAATTTTCATTTTTTACAACTTGTAATTATGTTTAGATGATAGCTTTTTTGATTACAATCAACATCCATTTACAATTCAAAGTCTAATTCGAATTCAAATCCAAGTTATTTAATTTATTATCAAATTGTAACTCTGCTATAGTGTAAGTTTCAACCACATAGGGAATCAATCGTCCACAATTCAAACATGCATCCATATATTTCCATGAAATCAGGCAAATCATCATGATTACATGTACTAGAACAAGATGAAATTCAAGATTAGAACTGTTTTTTAAAATTTTCATTTACTCACCTGATTAAACAGAAGACAGAGCAGAAGTATGACTGCATTTTTCTTTTCCAGGTTCTGAAATTCACTTTGCATGTTCTTGAATTTGTTGCTTGCTTAATATCAGTTGCATGCTGATAAATCTTCTGAATTGCTTGTTTGATTTCCAGATTTGGTAGTTGATTGTATTTGAAAATGAACTTGCATTTGCCCCCTTTTTTTCCAGATTTTCTTTTGATTTCATGGATTTCCAGATTTTACTAATTTCACGGATTCCATTTTTCCCTCTTCATTTTTGTTTTGATTTGCATTCATTTATGATTTGTTTTGTATTTTTATTGAAAGAAGAAAGTAATTTCTTAGCTAAAAATTAAAAGTAAATTCCTTCTTTATATTTTACAAATTTTAAATTTTAAATTAAGTTATCAATAGAATTGCCACTTGTCCCTTATATGTTTATATTCTTACAAATGTCTTTTAATAAGCCAAATACACTTACAAGTGTTATTTTAATGTTTAATTAATGTTTTAAATGTTATTTTCCTTTTATAATTTATTTTAAACCTTGCATGAAATGTGTATATGTATGTATTGTATTTTAATGCTTAATTATTGATTTTATTATGTAATATTTATATGATTGTAAAATGTTTTCAACTTATATAAACAAGCTTTTAGATCTTTAATAAATATTTCAAAATAAAATTCATATAGACATTTATAAATAACTTATATTTTAATTCAATTTAATGTTTATATGTTTGAAACATCTATTTTATTTCAACTCTTAAAATTTTAAACAAATTTATCTTGTGTTAAAAGCAAATGAACCTTTAAATTTAAATCTTATGTAAAACTCAAGTTGAATTATATGTTTATAATAATAAGAAATTAACTTTGTTATTAAAATCTCAAAATATTATTTTCAAAAGTATAAATCAAATTAACCTTTAAATTACAAAACTATATATATAAAATAAAGTTTGGAAATACTGATTAAATTCAGATTGATAAAGTTCCTATTTCAAATATATATATACAAATATATATACACATTTCAAATAGAAAAACATTTTATCATTAGATTCGATAATTACCATATTAAATTTTTATATACATTCATATATATTACAATTTGAATATAAAGTTTTATTATATTAAAAACTTCCTATTTACCAAAATAAATGTTTCCAAATCAAATTATTATGAACTTTCAAAAGAATTTAATCTTGCCTATTTATGTTGTTAAGAAAAATATTAATAGATATTAACAAATTGTTGTTTTCAGCCTTTGAAATAATTTTAACTTGTCAATTTATAATATAAAATGATCAAATCAATTTAATTATTATCAAAGATTATTAAATTGATATTGCTCAAAATTCCGGGTCGTCACATTCCTCCCCCCTTTAAAGAATTTCGTCCCCGAAATTAAAAGAAAGATAATTTAATAACCCAACTAAAGAATTTAAATTTCAAACAGCAATCACACAATCAATCATACACAATCAATCAGAGAAACCATAGCAACCAACGCAACAAACAATTCTAAATATCCAGACAAAATTCTGAATAGAACTTCCTAATATTATCAAGAGTTTTCCAGATACCTATACTGGAATACTCACTCTACAAATCTTAAGTAACTACACTTCTAAAACCAAGAACTCCCTCATCTGATCCTACAAATCTGAACAAGATATCAGATTAAACTCAAAACCAGTTCAACCACCAGATTCTTCTAAACTGCTGATTCTATCACTCGAAGAATCATACACATATTCCTCAGAGATATGTGAAATACAATGAATTTCAGCTATCCAAACTGGCAATTCAATCCTGTAGATCAAAATCTAATCTCTAGAGAACACAGGAAAAATTCTAAATACCTTCAAAGCGAACTTTCCAGTTTTACCAAATCTTATATCTCCTTTGATCGGATAAAACTAAGTCAATATCCAAATTCAAACTGCATATTCCAAATTTTCTCACTTCTTAACTGCACAACTCTTCTGATGCTCCGAGTCACCTTCAATATTCCTGATCAGCCTAACCCTTGCTAATTGCTTCATGAAACAAATAGGACAAAAATCAAACCAAATCTCCAGATCATACTCAAAAAAATGGCTTTCCCAAAAATAATTTGCTGAAATCCAAAATACAACTCTGCTTTACAAGCATCAGTGGATTTCAGACCTACACTCCTTATCTAGAATAGACAAACAGTTGCACTAGACACCCTTACCTTTCAAATCCAAGAAATTCCTTCATACTTGAATTTCCTGTAGAAATCCTCTACTGCAGCATCCGGTTGCTCCATACTAGAATAACTGCCAATTCGCTTCCGTTGCACAACTCTAATCTAGAGCAGATAAGAATGCTATCGAAGAACACAAGCACAATCTTTCTCCATACACAGTTCATCCAACTCATAAAAATCTTAGTGACCATTCTTCTTGATCAAAACATCTCAACAGAATCTCAACTTAGAATAAGATGATCAATCCAAAGAATCCTGAGCTGCCTCACCAAACTCTTCTTGCTCTAAGAGTCATCCTACTACATGGTTGAATTATCAATATTACTTCTGGATTCCAAGTTGATAATGAAAACTCAATTTCCGATTCGGGTCAACTTTTGAATTCCTCAAAACATCTGGAAAATCTCTGACTACATTAATGGCTTTCACCTCTACTCGAGATGCCTTAATTACCAAGTCAAAGAATACTCAAAGATTCCCAAACTAATCACAAGTCACTTTTGCGATCCTACTCAGTTCAAATTCCAAAGAACTGTCTCCACAACTAGAACAACTTTTCCTATTCAAGATAAATCTTAAGCATGGCTTATCTACCCAAAAAAACTAATAGATCACTTCCAACAGATATCCTACTCTACTGAGCCTTCCGAAGAAAAGGATAAGTCTTCATTATCTGCCTGGTCTGCTGGTAGTAGAATCCCAAAGATTACTGAATCATCGAAGAAACAGATCCACGCTACTACTTCCAAACTTCACTTCAATGATACTACTAAGCCAAAAGATCATCCTTAACCATAAACTCCTTGAAACTCAAAACTATCATCCATTTCTGCCAAAAATCCTTGAGACGAGTCAACATCTTCTCAAGACACTCGGCTCCAAACCAAACACCAACCACTTATCTTCTTAAGAAAATAATTGAGACCATGTCCGAAATGAGGTAACTCATCGACCTTAGTCTCATACTTCAATACAGATAAGATACCCTTACTTGAGATCCAGAAAATTCCCAAACATCTGAATCTTCGTTGCAGTAGACATCAATGCTCTTCCAATACCATCTTAATCTGGCTTCAAAAGAACATCATCAGAACCATCTATGGATACTGCATCTCATCACACAGCTATTCCCTCTTGAAGCCATCAATACACCATCACCTGCTTCTATTTAGCTGACAACTCAACTCTTGGAAACCACGCTCACTCGAGAGCAAATCAACCTCACACTTCAAGAATATACCCCAATTCTTGAAAATACTTCCCCTGGACTAAAAGAAATCTTTTTACCAATCTACAAAATTTATTCGAGACAGCATTAGGTCTACAATCTCGATAAACACCTCCAACCACAACATATAAGCCTCTTCCATTAGGGGTAGTCGTGTTACACACACTCCTACCTTATCTACCTCTATAGCCTATGTTGGAAAATCCGAACAGATAACCCAACAGATTAGGTAGTTATATATAAATATATATATAAAAATTACAAGTACGCTCTCTCAAGATAGACACCACTCTAGAGCCTAGGTATTCACTCAACCTAATGCTCTGATACCAACTGTAGCGACACGACTTTCTACCACCAGAAAGACGCATCACTAATTAAGAAAGAAAGGGATAGAAGAAGGAAAGAAAGAGATAGAAGAAGGAAAGAAAGAGAAGAAATAGAAACAACACATCAGAAACTCACAGCAGAACGACTGAAAATATAATATAGAACATATACATAGTATCATATACATCAGAGTACACAACTAGACATCTCAATTTAGACAGTTGTAACATTTCTGTCTAATACAATACAAGACATCATGCAGAATAACAACACAGCGGAAACTCTAACTATATCTCTATACGCTGAAGCCTCCTGCTCCAAAGCTCCTTCAGAATTCGTCAAGAGATAACCTGAAGCACTTGACTACTCATATATAATATGAGTACCCAAGAGTTTAATAAAATAGAAAATGAACACTCGGGTCAGACAGGGGTCTGGTGTGAGTAGAAGGTTTAAGATTGCTTAACTTTAGAAAATCCTTTGAAAGAAAAGGTACCACGTAAGACTTCCCACACATAAACATGGAAAAGTTTTACCTTACGCTAACCAAAACATTTGATAGGAAATCCAGTGATATTATAATAGTGTCTAGGGTTTTCAAATAAATATGAAATAGCCGAAATTGTTACATGATTAAATTCCAGCTACAAGCCACAAAAGTGGGTAATACAAACAAAACCATAGGGTCTCGTAGGATAAATGGATTTCCATCAATGGCAGGGCTACTGGGGTACCGCCCGTCACAGTACGTGGCCTAGATCACCGTACCGAGGAGTACTCCCACTTCCCTGCAACACAAGGCCGGGACCATTCCTTACTGAACAGTCCTGAACAAGACCACCCCACAGTTGGCTGCAGATCTAACTGCCCACAAAGCCGAAATAAAAAGGGACATCTAGACAGCTATGTATCTTGCCTCCAGTGGGAGCTACCCACGAAGCCTTGCTGCACCTTCCCTGTTTTAGCCATTCCCGGTTGATGAGGCTTGAGGCTGCGATTACCTTTATAGAACACATTTATCTTAGAATGCTCATCGTCCGCCTGACGATGTTCTGAATGCATTCAATCCATACAAGTTCGTTCCGGGTTCGAACGAAACCGAAGGCACTATCTCGTTGCACTCATTTTGGAATCACCCTCAGAGTCAACGACCATAGCCCTTGCACTCTGAATCACCATCTTGAACCTATAAGCACTATTCCATGAAACTCATTACGGAATCACCCATAGAGTTATACTAACGTATAGCCCTTACACCTCGAGTCTTCACTCGCTCCACTTGGATTAACGACCTAACGTTTAATTGGAATCGATGTGGTTTTCGGATATCCAAATATGGAAAACCGATCCCGGTCTCACCGAATCCAAACGCCATTTTAATGTCCAAGTTATACTTAAGGGATTTAAACAGTATTCAGAATATTACTTAACATAAATGGACGATTCACATTACACAGATAGATAATCTACTATTATCACATTCATCCATACATATCACAAAGCAGCATATGTATCACATCTCAGATATATCACATTCATATCACAACATATCAACCAATGATATGCAATATCAACCAATATCATTAACTCATCCAATGATACTTATCATCAATCATTAACCATTCATAAACAAGTTTTGATCCAAACTTAATTAATTTAATTAATCCTTAAATAATCACTTGGATTATCATCAATCCAACTTCTTATTCATTAATTAATTACAAATTAATTAACTAACATCACTTAATTATCCACTTAATTAATTATCCTGATTAATCATTACTTAATTACTTTAAGTAATTATTTCTTAATTACAAATTTAATTAATCATCCTGATTAATCACTTTCAAATTATACTAAGTAATTTCCTCTTAATTACCTTTTAAAATTAATCATACTTGATTAACTATTCTTTAATTATCCTGATAATTATTCCTTAATTATCCTTTAATCATACCTGATTAATCACTTTTAATTAATCACATTTGATTAATTACTTTTAATTAAAACTACTTGATTAATTACTTTTTAATTAATCATATTTAATTAATTACTTTTAATTAATCACCTTTGATTAATTACTTTAATTACATTTAGTAATTAAAACTTAATTATAAATTAATTATCCTTAAATTATTAATTAACAATTAATTAATTATTTCCATTAATTAATGATTATTTTAATAATTAAATTTCTATCTTAATTAATTACTTTAACAAGTTATTAATCTTATTATTAAATTCTCTTAATCCTTTTATTCATTAATCATTAATTAAATAATTAAAACCTTTAATTATATTAGTTAATTCTTAAATTAATAACTCAAGTGATTAATCCTTGATCACATCCACTTAATTACTTTTAGAAAAGTAATTATCTTTTACTTAATTATCTCCTGTAATTAACCACTTAATTACTTTAATTACTTTCCCAAGTAATTATTCTTAATTAACCCCAAAGTGATTATCTTTAAATTAATCACTAATTAATTACTTAATTAATTATTTCAATTAAATATTTAAAATTAATTAAATGATTCTTTAATTTACTATATTAAAAGATTCTTAATTAAGAAAACCATTATCTAAATCAAATCATTTATATTAACCAATAACTTTTAAATGGTTAATAATTTAATTATCTTAATTATCTTTAATTAAATCAAAATTCTAAATTACTAAAGATAATCCTTATTTTAATTGATCTCTAAATCTTAATTATTTAAATTATTTAAAATAAAACACTTTAGAAATCAATTATAATAATTTAAACATTCTAATTAAAACTTTTAAAATCTTTAAACTTCCAAAGTTATTAAATAAAGTTTCACTTATTTACTTAAAAATTTATATATTTCAAAATATAAGATCTCGTTAAAAACTTGAAAACAAATTAGTTTATAAGTGAAGCTTGTTTTATTTGTTTAAACTTGAATTATCTAAAAAAACAAATTCCTTTGTTTTTCAAAGCTTTTTAAAACCTTACTGTTACATTTTTAAATCCTTTAAAACTTCCTGTATCCAAACCAAAATTCTGCTTGATAAAAACCGAGTAACCTACACAAAATCTCGCCTAAAACTCGAGTAAAATCTCTCAAATCCCCAGTACCCCCACCCTAAACCTGCTTCGAGACAAATCATCTCATCCCCGAGGCATACTTCGAGCTCGCACCGCTGTGACGACCCACCTCTATACCCACGCTAGCCAAGGACACTACAGGGTAATGCCGTCAACTAACACGGAGAATAAGGCTGGTTGGGAGCGACCATCTATAGCCTTGCTCTAACTATCTATTGAATACATCGACAATAGACATACCAAGCAGGTCGACATACCCAATGAATACTTAAAACAAAACCATAGGTGGTTGGAGGATTTATCAGAACAGAATATAACAACTCAAATGTAATATACATCACAGAATAGTAAACCATCATCATATACACATATACTGATACACAACAGGGTACACAAAATAATACATGTCAAGTGGTATAGTAAACCACAATATATAGACGAGTCAATAGAATACATATCAGGGTTACAACAAAAAGGGACTACACAAAAAGCTATGACAAAAAGGAGCAAGCTGAATAATCCATGCGGAAGCAAAATAGGCTAAGTCCAAAAGCACCTATCCTGAAACAACTCGGTCTGACCCGAGTATAAAATACACGGGTCAGTCTAGCTAAACAAATCAGTTAGATAAACCGAACAACAATAACTTGTAAGGTCACAATGTATAACAAATATCTCTAAGGGAGATAACACAATCATCCAACATAAGATGAATCATATCAAGACAAGCCTCATCTCATTGGCAACATAGATAAACAAAGGATACAAATATCCCAAGTCAAGCCAAAAAGGCAAATAAAAAATACCAATGAAGGTAACACAAGTTCCACAAGGTAATTGCTATACTTCATGCGGCTCAAAAAGACCAACACCGAAGGGCGATACCAAGGGAATATACATATCAAATGAAACATCATAAAATTTGTTCGAGCTCAGTACTGTATAAACAAGGATCCATGAGCCCGAAGACTCCAAACCCAATATCACCCATGCGGCTCATAACGACCAACATCGAAAGCGATACTAAAGGGCAACAAACCCGAAGGCACAAACCTGAAGGCACAAACCCGAAGGAAACATACCCGAAGGCAACAAACCGTAATGGTGAAGGTCCGAAGGCCCAGTACTGGACACCACTAACTGGCGGAATGTGTCACAACTCTCGAAAAGGAATCCAAAAAGTGTTAACGTGCGTCCCATAACCACTCGTTCACACTAAACGGTTTACTATCCGTCAGTCACTTTCACACTCAAAGCAGTACAAAGTTTACCTCATATCATCGATAAACCGAACCCGGAGGTCAAAACGATCAATTGAATAGGTCGCGGATTAATCGAAAGGATAAACGCACAGACATGGTCCGTGTTTTGCCCAACCATTTAATCATCCTTCCACTGATTTAAATAGAATTTATAAATTGGAGAAACGAGCTTTTAATACGATTTGAAGGGATCATTTATAAAAACCAGTGGATGAAGTCAAGAATAAGTTATCAAAGTCAAAGAGGCAATAACAACTACTAAAAAGCAACTTGAATCGATAAAATTTGGAAAACCAATCAAAATATGCAAAAAAGGCAAAACAGGCAAAACAGGAGCAGGTCGGTCGACCGGCTACAGGGCTCGGTCGGCTGGCCAGATGCAGAAAATAAAAAAAAACTCGGGATAGCAGGTCGGTCGACCGGCTACAGGGCTCGGTCGGCCGAACTGCAAGTTTCTGCAGCTCCTGCCCTTTTTCAATGAAATGCAAATTCTTCCAAATCGCAACCGTTCGAGCAATGGAGCTAAGGAGCCTTAGCCAATAGATACCCCAGCTCCAATAGCTCTCCGATTCGCCACCAAAAACATGCTCAAATATCAAAGTTAGGATCTCTAAAGAATTGAACCCAAATACTAAAAATTTGGATATTCACCAATTCAATCCAACCAAAAGCAAGTGCATATGAACATGGTGTTAGGAATTCATACCCAACATCAATGAAATCAAGAGAAGTAGATGTGTGTTCAAAACTCACCTTTTTCCAAAAGAAAGAAGATGAAGTTCAATAACAAGGAGAAGACCAACCAAACTCTACTTCGACTCTACAAGCTTCAATATAAGATTATAACAAACATTTCCTAAATTTAGGTTTAGGAATTTCTGAGATTGAAGAGAGAAAGAGATAGAGAAGATGAAGAGGAGCTTACCTATCCTTCTCATTGAATTTCAAGCAAGAATTTGGAGTTTGCAAATGGAACCAGGGCTTGCAATTTCTATTTCCTCTTCCCTTCCACCATTTTCAGTTTTTGCTTGAGTTTAGAAAAGTGGAATGAGAGAATGGAAAGAGATGGGCTGAGCTAGGGTATTTAGTTAAGCTAGTGGGCTGAACCCAAACCCAAAACCCAATAGAAAAAGTAGCGAAATTTGACTTACTCCAAACATATCAAAGATTATACTCAAAAAGATCACAAACGCCATTTTGGAATCAACGGAAATGGTTTCGAGTCCCAATTTGGCCGTTTGCAAAAAGTAACATTTCGGACCCAAAAATCCGACTAACGACGCTATATTTAAATAAAGCATTTAAATATAAAATTGTTAAATATGCGGGTTGTTACAGATCTCCCCTCCTAACAAAATTGCGTCCCCGCAATTCCTAGAGACGATACTTGTAACAACTACATACATACAACATTCAAAAGAAAAGAAATAAGCTTGAGATGAAAAGATATACTCACCGTTACCAAGAAAGGATAGAAAACCCAGATAAGATCGCTCGATAAACTCTCTGGTTTCCCAAGTACAGTCATTGGGGTTAGCGGACCATTGAACTTTAACGAGCGGCACGTCCTTGTTTCGAAGGTGTCGCACCTCCGTGTCAAGTACGCGAATAGGCTGCTGCACAATAGATAAGTCCGGTGAGATCTCAAGCTCTAGTAAATCAGGAGAATCAATAACAGAATCCGACTCCCGAAGACACTTCCGAAGCTGCGAGACGTGAAACACGTCATGAATACCAGATAAATGAGCTGTATGTGAAACTCTATAAGCCACAGGGCCAATACGTTCAGTAATAGAAAATGGTCCTATATAACGAGGAGCCAATTTCCCAGTCGTACTGAAGCGCATAACCCCTTTCAAAGGAGAAACACGAATAAAAACAAGATCGCCAATTGAGAACTCAAGAGGCTTCCTACGGTTGTCCGCGTAGGATTTCTGGCGACTCTGTGCCTCTTTCATTCTCAATCGAATAAGATCAATCTTCTCGGAAGAATCACGAACAAAATCCGGGCCAAGAATAAGCTTCTCCCCAGATTCCAACCAGCAAGAAGGTGATCGACATGGCCTTCCATATAAGTCTTTGAAAGGAGCCATACCGATACTAGATTGAAAACTATTGTTGTAGGAGAACTCTACAAGAGGTAGGTGATCCTCCCAACTACCATCGAAATCAAAAATACAAATACGGAGAAAATCTTCCAAGATACGATTCACCCGTTCAGTTTGTCCGTCAGACTGCGGATGGTAAGCTGTACTGAAATTAAGCTTTGTTCCCAAAGCTTGCTGAAGACTCTTCCAAAAATGACTCGTGAATAAAGGATCACGGTCACTCACAAAAGAACTAGGAACACCGTGAAATCTCACGATTTCCTTGACATACAACTTAGCCAAATGAGAAGCTGTCCTATTAGACTTAATAGGGACAAAATGAGCAGATTTAGTGAGGCGAACAACAATAACCCAAATGCTAGAATGGCCTGATCTCGAACGAGGTAGGCCGTCAATGAAATCCATTGAAATTTGATCCCATTTCCACAATGGAATCTCCAGAGGTTGAAGGAGACCAGAAGGACACTGATGTTCGGCCTTAAAACGTTGACAAGTTAGGCAATTACTCACATAACTCGCTATATCACGCTTCATGCCTTCCCAATAATAAAGGCGACGCATATCGGCATACATCTTGCTACTACCGGGATGAACAGTATACTTAGAATGGTGACAGTCATCAAGAATGTCATGCCTAAGCGCAAAATCAGAAGGCATAAAAAGACGTTTCTTCTTGCGAAGACACCCATGAGAATCAATGCTGAAATCCCACAATGCCTCATCACAGGATCCAGAACCACAAAGCTGAATAAGATGCAACAAATCAGGATCACGCCGCTGGGCATCGGCAATACGATCCAATAAAATAGGTCGAGCTCCCAAACTAAATAATAGAATAGGAGAATCAGAAGATGAACCTCGATCACGAATTTCACAAAAAGTTAGTGTCTCAAGAACATTCCATTCGGCAAGCATCATAGAAACAACAGCCGAATGTTTGCGACTAAGCGCATCAGCGACACGATTACCCTTTCGAGGGGTATACTGGATATCAAAGTTATAGGAGGAAAGAAACTCGAGCCAACATTGTTGCCTCATATTGAGTTCCTACTGAGTGAACAAATACTTCAAGGATTTATGATTGGTATAGAGAATGAAGCGCTCGTCCAATAAATAGTGTCGCCAAATCATCAAGGCGAAGACAATGGCAGCTAACTCAAGATCATGAGTGGCATAGCGAACTTCATTCGGACGCAGTTGCCTAGAAGCATAAGCAACTACCCGATCCTTCTGCATAAGAACAGCACCGAGAACACTACCACAAGCATCGGTGTAAACAACAAGATCATGATTCCCTTCGGGAACCACAAGAATAGGAGCTTTAGTGAGAAGTTCCTTCAATGTCATAAAGGAAGCTTCACACTTGTCCGACCAAACAAAACGAATGCCTTTCCGAGTAAGGCTTGTGATAGGAAGTACAACATGGGAAAAATCCTTAATGAACCGACGGTGATAACCCGCCAATCCAAGGAAACTACGAATCTCATGCACATTCTCAGGCCTCTTCCAATTCTGGATGGCTTCGATCTTTGAGGGATCGACTGAAATGTCATCGGAAGATACAACATGGCCTAAGAACTTAACCTTATTCTCCCAAAAGTCGCACTTGGAGAATTTGGCTTTAAGTTGATGATGATGGAGAGTACTCAAGACAATTCTCAAGTGATTAGCATGCTCAGCTTCAAACTTAGAATAAATGAGGATATCATCAATGAACACAAGGACGAACTTGTCGAGATATTCCCGGAATACCCGATTCATGAGATCGACAAAGAAAGCAGGAGCGTTCGTCAAACCGAACGGCATAACGAGCTACTCAAGAACCATAACGAGTGCAGAGAGTTATAAGAGGTATGTTATCCTCTGCGACTCGTAATTGATGAAAACCTGTGGCAAGGTCGAGTTGAGAAAAGACCTTAGCACCACTCAATAGATCGAACATATCATCGATCCTAGGCAATGGATACCTATTTTTGATGGTTAACTCGTTAAGCTTGCGATAGTCAATGCAAAGCCTAAGAGTTCCATCAGACTTCTTCACGAAGACGACCGCGGATCCCCACGGAGAAAAACTGGACTGAATCAACTGCCTGGACTCAAGCTCTAAAAGCTGCTTCTTGAGTTCCTTATTTTCCTTTGTAGACATCCTCGTAGGAGGACGACTAACTGGCTGCGCGCCTGGAATGAGATCAATGCGGACCTCAATTGCCCGCTTAGGTGGCAAACCCGATACAGGCTCAAAAACATCAGAAAAGTCACAAGCAATAGGAATACGAGCTATATCATCATCATCTCGCGAGTCAAGAAAATATAAAGCCATTTCGGAATTATCCACATCCCGAAGAACAAGAGATAGCTGAGTAGGCGAATCCGGATGCCGAAGATATATAATTCTCTCCGAACAAATAATCCTGGCATCATATCTCACTAGCCAGTCCATACCCAAAATCATATCAAATCCCAGACAAGAATAACGTGCAGATTCGCACGAAAATAAGAATCACATAAAATAATCTCAACATCATCACAAAGCAAGCTAAGGGTCGCGGATCCCCCAATAGGATTCGCAATCCTTAAAGAAGTAACCATACAAGAAATATCCAAAGATAAATCATCAACGAGCTTCTTCGATACGAAAGAATGTGAAGCACCCGTATCGAAAAGAACTCGAATACTATAATCATGAAATAAAATAGAACCTTCCAAAATAGATGGAGATATACCTTTGGGTTGAGAAGGACCTTCAAAAGCTTTAGCAGCATAAAGCTTGCTAGACTTGGCACCAGCCGGAACAGTAGGGCAAGCTGAAACATGATGACTTTCCTTCTTGCAATAACGATAGAAGATAGGTTTAGGACAGACTCGAATAATATGATCAGGAGAACCATAATTGAAACACTTCCGAATGAAAGGTGTTCAAGAAGGCTGAGATTGAGAACTAGAAACACCAGTCTTCTTCGTCTTAGAAGGAAAAGACCTGGACTTCTGAAATGGAAACTGCTTCTTTTTGGGGTTCTTGGAAACCACAACATCCTCACCACTATCACACTCCTTCTCGACAGCTTCGAGATGAAGTGCCGAATCTACTATTTCTTCAAAAGAAAGCTTAAGCTGGAGCAACAAGGACTTCTTAAGATATTTCTTAAGACCAGAGACGAACTTCAAATTCTTCTTATAAGAAGTGCTAATGAATTCAAGACCATACTGAGATAAAGCCCCGAATGATGCAACATACTCAGAAACAGAAGATTTCCCTTGCTTCAACTCAAGGAAGCGACGGGTCAATAAAACTTTTTCAGATTCAGGAACGAACTTGAGTTCAAATCGTCCCCGAAACTGAGTCCAAAAAAGAGTAGACTCATCAATCTCGGCTACAAGAAGCTCATACCAATCAAGACTACGCTCTTGTAATAAGCTAGAAGTTACAAGAACTCTATCATGGTCAGAAAGGTCCATGCGAGAGAAGATACGCTCACACATGCGAAGCCAAGCTTGGACTTCAAGAACGGATTCGAAGCCTTTAAACGGCTTCCCTCCAAGATGAGCAAAATCACTACACTGACGTGCAAAGGCAGACTTGCGGGGTGGAGACACTCGAGGAGGAACTGGAGGTTGAGTGCTCCTAAACAACTCCAAAAACTGATCAGCAGACATATAAACGCCATCCGGATGTGAGCCACTGGATTGCTCAACATCCGAACATCGTCCTCTGCCTCTTCCAGCCATACGCTGAAAGTTAAGATAAGAACAAGATTATTCACAAGCTAGATATCCCAATATGGAATACTACGGAATAAAATGCATTCCTAGACATATTCCCAATCCTATCTACCTCGAAAGGCACAGAAAGAATAGAAAGACACGATGATTCAAAGATTTGTATCACTTATACACTCTGATGTATCGTAATATGTGCTCTATTCTGTGTTTATCATACTTCGTTCTGAACCTCGGGCTCTGATACCACGCTGTGATGCCCCACCTCTATGCCCACGCTAGCCAAGGACACTACAGGGTAATGCCGTCAACTAACACGGAGAATAAGGCTGGTTGGGAGCGACCATCTACAGCCTTTCTCTAACTATCTATTGAATACATCGACAATAGACATACCAAGCAGGTCGACATACCTAATGAATACTTAAAACAAAACCATAGGTGGTTGGAGGATCTATCAGAACAGAATATAACAACTCAAATGTAATATACATCACAGAACTGTAAACCATCATCGTGGACACATATACTGATACACAACAGGGTACACAAAATAATACATGTCAAGTGGTATAGCAAACCACAATATACAGATGAGTCAATAGAATACATATCAGAGTTACAACAAAAAGGGACTACACAAAAAGCTATGGCAAAAAGGAGCAAGCTGAATAGTCCATGCGGAAGCAAAATAGGCTAAGTCCAAAAGCACCTATCCTGAAACAACTCGGTCTGACCCGAGTATAAAATGCACGGGTCAGTCTAGCTAAACAAATCAGTTAGATAAACTGAACAACAATAACCTGTAAGGTCACAATGTATAACAAATATCTCTAAGGGAGATAACACAATCATCCAACATAAGATGAATCATATCAAGACAAGCCTCATCTCATCGGCAACATAGATAAACAAAGGATAAAAATATCCCAAGTCAAGCCAAAAAGGAAAATAACAAATACCAATGAAGGTAACACAAGTTCCACAAGGTAATTGCTATACTTCATGCGGCTCAAAAAGACCAACATCGAAGGGCGATACCAAGGGAATATACATATCAAATGAAACATCATAAAATTTACTCGAGCTCAGTACTGTATAAACAAGGATCTATGAGCTCGAAGACTCCAAACCCAATATGACCCATGCGGCTCATAACGACGAACATCGGAAGCGATACTAAAGGGCAACAAACCCAAAGGCATAAACCCGAAGGCAACTGTAACGACCCGGAATTTTGGACAATATAAATTTAATAATCTGGGTTTAAATTTATATTGAATTGATAATATTTGTTAATAAATTTGATATTTGATTCTATAATCTTCTTTATTTAGATTATTAATTTGTGAAATTATTTCTAATAAGTTAATAAATTGTTTTCTAATATGTATTTGTATATATTTTAAATAGACAAGTTATTTTAATTTAAATTAGTATAGTAAAATTTTAATATGTTTTGAAAATAGAAATTGAGATTTATTTTTAATTTAAGCTTTTCAAAAATATTTAATTAAATACTATATGATTTTAAATATGAGATAAATGTTTTAATTAGTTTAAAATTCATTTTTAATTCAAGTTGTATATTAAAATATGTTACAAACTCTTTTATAAATTTGTTTTAAAGGTTTCTTTTTCAAATGATAAACTTGTATATTATTTTATTTATAATAGTAATACTTGCTTTGTTCTTTAGAAATTTATTTACATTCATAACTATGTACATGAACTATTTAACTAAGTTTAAATACTCATTAACCTTAATTTAAATAACAAAAACATTTTAAAGACATGTGTATGTATATTAAAGCTTAAAACTAACAAGTGTCTACTTTTAAATGACAAGTGTCTATTTTATTTTCTTTTTCTTTTAATTCACTTAAATCTGAAAATTTACATTCATATAATTTTGCTCTTCATTCATATGCACTTTTATTCATTCCTAAATAAATGAGAAAACCAAATCTCATTCACATCCATATTCAAGTCTGCATACATTTGCATTCAATTCCTCTTCTTCCCAAAATACTACCTGCATTTTATTTGCCAGCAAGAGAACCTGCAACTCCTCTTTTCCAAAATATTCAAACCTGCATCAACCATGAAAGTTTCATTTCTCAAACCTGTAAAACTTTGCTTTCAAACTCCTCTTTCCCAAAATTACTACCTGCATGCAACCATTTCAAGCTCTGCATATCATTTACAAACAAAGAAGGCCTGCACAGCCATTTGAAGCCTGCATTTCAATCTTCATCAAGTTTGAAGGCCTGCATGCATCATTTAAAAGCAAGAAGGGGCCTGCATTTTAAAAGCATTCAAGAAGCCTGCATGTAGAACCTGGGGAAAACTACATCTAGAATCATCAAGCTAGCATCAACACTTCATTTAAAAATTTGGACAGTGCTCTGCATGTTGGCATATACAGGTGAGTAACTCAACTTTTTAAGATTATAAATAGGTAAAAGTTGATTGCATACTTTGATTTAGATATGAAATTATATTATAAATATGATGTGAATATGTATATGGATATGTTTGTGTGTGTGCATGATTGATTACCTGAACATCCCTGATTTCTCTGATTCAAGCTTCAGCAGATGTAATACATCCCATTGTCTTTTAGTTTGATTTCTCATTTGAGATATGACTTAAACAAATATGTTTGTTTCATTATAATATTCAGATTAAAATTTGTACTTGAGTTATATTACAAATTTTAATGCTCTATTCAAAAGGCAGTTTTGAAAACTACTGTGTCTTACATATTAGCTAAGCATAGTTAAAGCTTGAAATTGTTTTGGGCGAATTTGATTTAGGAGATTGTATAGCCATCAAAGATTATAGGAACATTTTTCTGAAGTGTATTGCAATTAAATTTTGAGATAGTGATTTGGGATTTTCCAGTGTGAACCCTAGCTTCATTTAGTCACTGTGTTTGGTTCGAATGTGATCGCCTGAGTTGATCGAGTTCAAATATTTTTAGTGTGTCAGTAGATGATGGGATGATGAATTAGTCGCCGGAGTATTGTGTGAAATGGTGATCGGAGATGAGAGGATTGGGTGTTGACAGGTTTGACACTGAGGAGGGAAAGTGTTTTCAGGTTTTGGGTTTTAGAAACTTGAATTTAAATTCAAGATGAATTCTGGATCTTGGAGTGTTGAAGGTTGATGTGGGAATTGTGGTCGATGGGGGATGACCAGAGAAGATGGTCAGAGGTGGCCTGAGATGGGTTAAGTGGTGCTCAGGGGAGTTGTGCAGGTTTGGGTTGTTGTTGGTTGCAGAGAATTTTTAGCTCGGGACGGTCTCGGGATTTTTTGGGGAAAAACTCGATGAAAGTTGGTTACTGACTCGAAGCAGAATATGGGCATCTCGAGTTTGTGTCATGTTCAGGTTTAACATAACAGAACTGTGCTGTTTTTAAGAATTTTTTTAAAGTAAAGTTTAAATATAAATCTGGAAATTTAACTTAGGATTTAACTTGAATCTAAAAATTAATTCAAATAGTTTGAATTCTTATTTTGAAATAATTTAAATGCAGAATTCAAATTTGGTTTAATATAAAAAAAAAGAAGAAGAACAGGAAAACTGTTTCCTGTTTATAAAATTTGATATAAATTTCAAACTACAATGTTAACTTTGGATTTTAAACTGAATTTAATAATGAATTTTAATAAGTTTAAATTCTGGTCTTTGAAATAATTTAAATTCAGGAAAATGCAAAATTTGATTTTTTTTTAAAATAAACAGAAAACTGTTTCTATTTTAAATGTAAAAGGTAAGTTTAAATTTTTTAAGTGGAGATCTAAAACTGAGATTTAGTTTGAAATTTGAATATGAATTCAAATTTGATTTGTCTGAAATTTGAAATCATTGATGGTTTTTAGATTTAAATTTTATTTTCAAACTCTTTGTGGAAATGCATATGTGATTTGCATTTGGAATGGAACGTTAAGTATTTAATTTAAGAATTCAAAATGAATTCAAATCTGAGCTTTTAATTCTGGATTTAAATTTAAACTTCAGTTTTTAAAATAAAGATTTTAATTTAAATTGCTTTCAAATGATTTGCATTTGAATTGAAGGTGTAAATTGTAGAAAGTGTTTTAAAGAGTTAAAACTAAAATGAGAATGGAAGTTGTATTTAAATTTTAAGATTTTAAAGCAATTTTTAAATTGATTTGAATTCAAGTTGAATTGAAATCTAAATTGTTTTAAACTTATTAATAAAGTATATGTTTCTTGTAAACATATAAGATTAAGTTTTGTTTTGTTTGAAAAATCTTATTTAAGACAAATTTGAGTCTTAAAGTTTTAAAAAAGAATGTTAAATGGGATTTAAAGTAAATTTTAAAAACATTTTGTTTTTAAATGCTTGATTAAATAGAAATGATTATCTAAAAGATAAATAAAAGTTAATGATTGGATTCATTAATTTTTAAGGTAACTAAGATGAATATTAACTATTTAATTAATTAATAAATGTGGATGTTTAGTTAAATAATTAATGGTTTGATTTGAGATTAATTAATTAAGTTTAATTAATCTATAATTAAGGATGGTTAATTAAACTTTAATTTATGATTAAGATTTATTTAATCAAGTGATTAGAGATAATTAAGATTTTAATTAACACTTAGTTAATTAATAATTGGAGATTAATTAAATAGTAATTAAATATTAATTACTTAATAACTAATGATGAATAATTTAAGTTAATTCTTAATTAAGTAATTAAGAAATGTTAAATGAAGTCATTAACTTAAGATATTAACAATTAATTAATGTGATTAATTTTTGATAATTAATTAGATTAATTAATTAATTGATAATCAATTGTTTAGGCTTGATTACTTAATGAAAGTAATTAGTGAATTAATTACTTAATGTAATTAATTAAGGTTAATGTGATTTGTTTAGATTAATTAATTAAGTTTAATTAATTTAAACAATTGTGGATTGTTTGGTAATTATTTATGTAATTTATGAATTTGTAATTACTTAAGGCAGTAATTAATTTAATAATTACAGAATGTAATTAAGGATATTTATTTTAGAAGTAATTTGGATTTAAATTACTTTGAAATTAATGAAGGGGATTAATTTAGATAATTAATTAGGAATAATTAATTATGGGTTGAGTAATTAAGGTAGTAATTACTGAATGGGTATTAATCAAGGGTGATTAATATATATGTATGATTTGATTTTAGATTAATTACTTATGTAATTAATTAAATGTAGTAAGAAATCATTAATTAATTGATTAAGCAATTTCAAGTTAATTATTTGCAAGGGTTAATTAACTTGTGTAATCAACTTATAAGCTAATTACTTATTGTAATTAGAGATAGTTAATCAATATTAATTGAAATGAATAATGAGATGATGATTTATAAATTGATTTGAAATCAATGTATGGCTAAGTTAAGCAGGATTTTGATAATGAAGTAATTAATTTAATTCATTTTAAATTAATTATAGATTGAGTAATTAATTTAATTTATTTTAAATTAATTATAGAAGTGAGATCATTAGATCATTGCTTATGTTTGATGATTGGTATTGGTTGACTGGTATGGTTTGTAATCTCAGTTATGAGATGAGTAGTGTATGTGATTTGGATGCATTGGTTGCTTTTGGATGATAATATGGATTATCTGATTTGATATGAATTATCTGTTGATAATGATTATGTTGATTAACTGTTGTGTTGTGAATTATCTATCTGTGTATATTTAGATAATGAATTGAATTGTTTTAAACTTAAAACAACTTGGCCTTAATAAGACACGCTTTGGATTTCGATGAGACCGGGGTCGGGTTTCCATATTTGGACATCCGAAAACCACATCGATTCCAAATAACGTTAGGTCGTTAATCCAAGTGGAGCGAGTGAAGACTCGAGGTATAAGGGCTATACGTCAGTATAACTCTGTGGGTGATTCCATAATGAGTTTGACGAAATAGAACTTATAGATTCGAGATGGTGAATCAAAGTGCAAGGGTTATTGTCGTTAACTCTGAGGGTGATTCCAAAATGAGTGTAACAAGATAATGCCTTTGGTTTCGTTCGAACCCGGAACGAACTTGTATGGATTGAATGCTTTCAGAACATCGTCAGGTGGACGATGAGCATTCTAAGTGTTATGTCCTATAAAGGTAATCGTAGCCTCAAGCCTCATCAACCGGGAATGGCTAAAACAGGGGAGGTGCAGCAAAGCTTCGTGGGTAGCCCCCACTTGAGAGTAAGATTTACCCCTGTCTAGAGGTCCCTTTATATTTCGGCTGTGTGGACGGTTGATCATGACAATCATCGGGGTTGTCTTATTTGGAACTTTTCAGTAAGGAACGGGTCCAGATTTGTGTTGCAGGGGAGTTAGGGTGGCTCCTCGGTACGGTGATCTAGGCCACGTACTGTGACGGGCGGTACCCCAGTAGCCCTGCCATTGTATGGAATCCAAAATCCAATAAGTGCCAACGGTTTTGATTGTATTACCCACTTTTGTGGCTAGTAGCTGGAATTTAATGAATGTAACAATTTCGGTTATTTCTTATTTATTTGAAAACCCTAGACACTATTATAATATCATCGAATTTCCTATCAAATGTTTTGGTTAGCGTAAGGTAAAAACTTTTCCATGTTTATGTGTGGGAAGTCTTACGTGATACCTTTTCTTTCAAAGGTTTTTCAAAGTTAAGCAACTTTAACCTGTTACTCACACCAGACCCATGTCTGACCCGGAGTTATTTCTGTTTTTCTTTAACTCTTGGGTACTCAAATTTTTAGGAGTAGTCAAGAGAATTCAGGTTAGGATTCAGATTAGCTTTGACGAATTGTGGAGGAGCATATGGAGCAGGAGGCTTCTGCGTATAGTTATATAGTTCCGCTGTGTTTGGTATCTCTGAGTGTTTGTTTGTATTGTGATTGGGTTGTAATAACTAGACAGGTGTTTATAACTGTCTAGTATGTGTTGTATATGTCTGTGTAACTCTGATATTTGATGTATACTTTGTAATACTATGTTATTAATATAATTTATTCGTTCCGCTGTTGAGATTCTTGTGTTGTTTCTTCTTTCTCTTCTTTCTTTTCTCTTTTCTATCCCTTTCTTTCTTAATTCATGATGTGATTTTCTGGTAGTGGAAAGTCGGGTCGTGACAGCTTGGTATCAGAGCGTTAGGTTGAGTGAATACCTAGGCTCTGTTAGTGGTGTCTATCTTGAGAGAGCATATTTGTATTTTTAATATATATATATATTTATTTATTGGTTCTACCTATTTGTTGGATTACCTGTTCAGGTTTTTCTAATATAAGTTATAAAGGTAGATGAGGTAGAAGTGTGTATAACACGACTACCATTGGTTGGTGTTTGATGGATGAGGTTGGAAGTGTATTTATCGAGACTGTAGACCTAATACCGTCTCAAGTGAGTTCTGTGGTAATGAAGTACTTCATCGATCTCTGAAGGTAAACTGTTAAGGTTCGGAGTTCATCTTGAAGTGCAGAGTTGAGTTTGGATCTGTCGTTGGGCAGAAGCAAGCAAGTGATGGTATCTTGATATCTCAGGAAGTAGTAGCTGCGTGATGAAATGCAGTGACTATGGATATTTTCGAAGATGTTTCTTTGGACCAAGAATAAGAAGTGAGTCTGCCTGGTGTTGTGGCTGAGTTTAGCTGAGTATTCTGAGTTGATAGGGAGTCTTCTGGCTGAGTAGTTTTTCTGAAGTGGAGTTCAGAAGCAGCATGGTGGATCCTTTTCTCTGGTGAGTTGGCTAAGTCAGCAAAAGCTATTCTGTTTGATGTAGAGAGAGCAGTTTCTTTGGATTTAGGCTGAGTTGATCGCAAAAGTGACTTGGGATAGTATGTTCTCTTGTGTTTGTTGGAGATTGTCTGGATATCTTCTGGAAGTCAGAGTTTGTCTGCACCTGAAGATCCAGTTTTCTTTCCAAGATGGAACTGGTGGTTCAGTTAGTAGATGGATGGTTCCTTGAGATAGAAGTTGGTGAGGCAACTCAGGTTTAGGAGGAACATCTGAGTTTTTCTTATGGATATGTGGAACCATATTTCTGTGTTGGGTTGTCTGGTCTGTGCTTTTGCTCTTCGTCAGCATTTTCTTTTGTTCCGGATCAGAGTTGTGCAGCGGAAGCAGTTTGGGGATGTTTCTGTTTTCTGTTCCGGATAAGTAGAAGTTTGTTCTGTCTTCTGTTGTTGAGAAGCAGGGTTTGTGTTCTTGGTTTTTGAGTGATCTTGAGGAGATCATTGGATTGTTTTGATTGAATTGGTTTCTTTTGGAATCAGCATGAGTTAAGCTGATCAGGATGGGTGTTGGTAGCGCAGGATCGTCCGAAGAGTTTTTATGGATTAGAGATAGAGAAATTTGGATTCTGGAATTGGAGATTTGATTTTGGTCAAGGAGCTATAAGTTTGGAAAGCTAGCTCCGAAGTGTTTTGGTTTCTTCTGTGTTTTGGTAAGATCAGTGTTTGATTTTCTAGAGTTGAATTGCCAGTTTGGATAACTGGGATTCAGAGTGTTTCACGTATCTCTGAGGGAGTACGTGTTTGATATTTCTGGTTGTAGAACCAGCAGTTTAGGATGGTTTGTTTGTTGAGTCAGACTCGTCTGTAGTCTGATATTCTGTTTAGAATTGTTGTTAGGAGCTCTATAGCTTAGTAGTATTGATTGATTGATTGGATTTTATAGAGCGAGTATTCTGATATATATATATACCGGAAAAACTCGTGAAGAGTTTATCCAAAATTCTTTTTGGATAATTAGATTTGTTTTGATTGTGTGAATTGGTTGCTTTGGCTGTTGGCATATGATTAACATATGCTATGTTTTAAAACAAAATCTGTAAATAGATTATTAAATTACCTTTGTTTTAAATTTCGGGGACGAAATTCTTTTAAGGGGGAAGGATTGTAACGACCCAGAATTTTGGACAATATAAATTTAATAATCTGGGTTTAAATTTATATTGAATTGATAATATTTGTTAATAAATTTGATATTTGATTCTATAATCTTCTTTATTTAGATAATTAATTTGTGAAATTATTTTTAATAAGTTAATAAATTGTTTTCTAATATGTATTTGTATATATTTTAAATAGACAAGTTATTTTAATTTAAATTAGTATAGTAAAATTTTAATATGTTTTGAAAATAGAAATTGAGATTTATTTTTAATTTAAGCTTTTCAAAAATATTTAATTAAATACTATATGATTTTAAATATGAGATAAATGTTTTAATTAGTTTAAAATTCATTATTAATTCAAGTTGTATATTAAAATATGTTACAAACTCTTTTATAAATTTGTTTTAAAGGTTTCTTTTTCAAATGATAAACTTGTATATTATTTTATTTATAATAGTAATACTTGCTTTGTTCTTTAGAAATTTATTTACATTCATAACTATGTACATGAACTAATTAACTAAGTTTAAATACTCATTAACCTTAATTTAAATAACAAAAACATTTTAAAGACATGTGTATGTATATTAAAGCTTAAAACTAACAAGTGTCTACTTTTAAATGACAAGTGTCTATTTTATTTTCCTTTTCTTTTAATTCACTTAAATCTGAAAATTTACATTCATATAATTTAGCTCTTCATTCATATGCACTTTTATTCATTCCTAAATAAAAGAGAAAACCAAATCTCATTCACATCCATATTCAAGTCTGCATACATTTGCATTCAATTCCTCTTCTTCCCAAAATACTACCTGCATTTTATTTGCCAGCAAGAGAACCTGCAACTCCTCTTTTCCAAAATATTCAAACCTGCATCAACCATGAAAGTTTCATTTCTCAAACCTGTAAAACTTTGCTTTCAAACTCCTCTCTCCCAAAATTACTACCTACATGCAACCATTTAAAGCTCTGCATATCATTTACAAACAAAGAAGGCCTGCACAACCATTTGAAGCCTGCATTTCAATCTTCATCAAGTTTGAAGGCCTGCAAGCATCATTTAAAAGCAAGAAGGGGTCTGCATTTTAAAAACATTCAAGAAGCCTGCATGTATAACCTGGGGAAAACTGCATCTGGAATCATCAAGCTAGCATCAACACTTCATTTAAAAATTTGGACAGTGCTCTGCATGTTGGCATATACAGGTGAGTAACTCAACTTTTTAAGATTAAAAAAGGGTAAAAGTTGATTGCGTACTTTGATTTAGATATGAAATTATATTATAAATATGCTATGAATATGTATATGGATATGTTTGTGTGTGTGCATGATTGATTACCTGAACATCCCTGATTTCTCTGATTCAAGCTTCAGTCAGATGTAATGCATCCCATTGTCTTTTAGTTTGATTTCTCATTTGAGATATGACTCAAACAAATATGTTTGTTTCATTATAATATTCAGATTAAAATTTGTACTTGAGTTATATTACAAATTTTAATGCTCTATTCAAAAGGCAGTTTTGAAAACTACTGTGTCTTACATATTAGCTAAGCATAATTAAAGCTTGAAATTGTTTTGGGGGAATTTGATTTAGGAGATTGTATAGCCATCAAAGATTATAGGAACATTTTAATGAAGTGTATTGCAATTAAATTTTGAGATACTGATTTGGGATTTTCCAGTGTGAACCCTAGCTTCATTTAGTCACTGTGTTTGGTTCGAATCTGATCGCCTGAGTTGATCGAGTTCAAAAATTTTTAGTGTGTCAGTAGATGATGGGTTGATGAATTAGTCGTCGAAGAATGGTTTTAAATGGTGATCGGAGATGAGAGGATTGGGTGTTGACAGGTTTGACACTGAGGAGGGAAAGTGTTTTCAGGTTTTGGGTTTTAGAAACTTGAATTTAAATTCAAGATGAATTCTGGATCTTGGAGTGTTGAAGGTTGATGTGGGAATTGTGGTCGATGGGGGATGACCAGAGAAGATGGTCAGAGGTGGCCTGAGATGGGTTAAGTGGTGCTCAGGGGAGTTGTGCAGGTTTAG
The DNA here is from genome assembly GCA_030765085.1 of Allium cepa. Taxonomy (NCBI): domain Eukaryota; kingdom Viridiplantae; phylum Streptophyta; class Magnoliopsida; order Asparagales; family Amaryllidaceae; genus Allium; species Allium cepa. The sequence continues at coordinate 312,274,439 of CM060937.1, forward strand.
GTTGTTGTTGGTTGCAGAGAATTTTTAGCTCGGGACGGTCTCGGGATTTTTAGGGAAAAACTCGATGAAAGTGGGTTACTGACTCGAAGCAGAATATGGGCATCTCGAGTTTGTGTCATGTTCATGTTTAACATAACAGAATTGTGCTGTTTTTAAGAATTTTTTTAAAGTAAAGTTTAAATATAAATCTGGAAATTTAACTTAGGATTTAACCTGAATATAAAAATTAATTCAAATAGTTTGAATTCTTATTTTGAAATAATTTAAATGCAGAATTCAAATTTGGTTTAATATAAAAAAAAAAGAAGAACAGGAAAACTGTTTCCTGTTTATAAAATTTGATATAAATTTCAAACTACAATGTTAACTTTGGATTTTAAACTGAATTTAATAATGAATTTTAATAAGTTTAAATTCTGGTCTTTGAAATAATTTAAATTCAGGAAAATGCAAAATTTGATTTTTTTTTTAAAATAAACAGAAAACTGTTTCTATTTTAAATGTAAAGGTAAGTTTAAATTTTTTAAGTGGAGATCTAAAACTGAGATTTAGTTTGAAATTTGAATATGAATTCAAATTTGATTTGTCTGGAATTTGAAATCATTGATGGTTTTTAGATTTAAATTTAATTTTCAAACTCTTTGTGGAAATGCATATGTGATTTGCATTTGGAATGGAAGGTTAAGTATTTAATTTAAGAATTCAAAATGAATTCAAATCTGAGCTTTTAATTCTGGATTTAAATTTAAACTTCAGTTTTTAAAATAAAGATTTAAATTTAAATTGCTTTCAAATGATTTGCATTTGAATTGAAGGTGTAAATTGTAGAAAGAGTTTTAAAGAGTTAAAACTAAAATGAGAATGGAAGTTGTATTTAAATTTTGAGATTTTAAAGCAATTTTTAAATTGATTTGAATTCAAGTTGAATTGAAATCTAAATTGTTTTAAACTTATTAATAAAGTATATGTTTCTTGTAAACATATAAGATTAAGTTTTGTTTTGTTTGAAAAATCTTATTTAAGACAAATTTGAGTCTTAAAGTTTTAAAAAAGAATGTTAAATGGGATTTAAAGTAAATTTTAAAAACATTTTGTTTTTAAATGCTTGATTAAACAGAAATGATTATCTAAAAGATAAATAAAAGTTAATGATTGGATTCATTAATTATTAAGGTAATTAAGATGAATATTAACTATTTAATTAATTAATAAATGTGGATGTTTAGTTAAATAATTAATGGTTTGATTTGAGATTAATTAATTAAGTTTAATTAATCTATAATTAAGGATGGTTAATTGAACTTTAATTTATGATTAAGATTTATTTAATCAAGTGATTAGAGATAATTAAGATTTTAATTAACACTTAGTTAATTAATAATTGGAGATTAATTAAATAGTAATTAAATATTAATTACTTAATAACTAATGATGATTAATTTAAGTTAATTGTTAATTAAGTAATTAAGAAATGTTAAATGAAGTCATTAACTTAAGATATTAACAATTAATTAATGTGATTAATTTTTGATAATTAATTAGATTAATTAATTAATTAATAATCAATTGTTTAGGTTTAATTACTTAATGAAAGTAATTAGTGAATTAATTACTTAATGTAATTAATTAAGGTTAATGTGATTTGTCTAAATTGATTAATTAAGTTTAATTAATTTAAACAATTGTGGATTGTTTTGGTAATTATTTATGTAATTTATGAATTTGTAATTACTTAAGGTAGTAATTAATTTAATAATTACATAATGTAATTAAGGATATTTATTTTAGAAGTAATTTGGATTTAAATTACTTTGAAATTAATCAAGGGGATTAATTTAGATAATTAATTAAGAATAATTAATTATGGATTGAGTAATTAAGGTAGTAATTACTGAATGGGTATTAATCAAGGGTGATTAATATATATGTATGATTTGATTTTAGATTAATTACTTATGTAATTAATTAAATGTAGTAAGAAATCATTAATTAATTGATTAAGCAATTTCAAGTTAATTATTTTCAAGGGTTAATTAACTTGTGTAATCAACTTATAAGCTAATTACTTATTGTAATTAGAGATAGTTAATCAATATTAATTGAAACGAATAATGAGATGATGATTTATAAATTGATTTGAAATCAATGGATGGCTAAGTTAAGCAGGATTTTGATAATGAAGTAATTAATTTAATTCATTTTAAATTAATTATAGATTGAGTAATTAATTTAATTTATTTTAAATTAATTATAGAAGTGAGATCATTAGATCATTGCTTATGTTTGATGATTGGTATTGGTTGACTGGTATGGTTTGTAATCTCAGTTATGAGATGAGTAATGTATGTGATTTGGATGCATTGGTTGCTTTTGGATGATAATATGGATTATCTGATTTGATATGAATTATCTGTTGATAATGATTATGTTGATTATCTGTTGTGTTGTGAATTATCTATTTGTGTATATTTAGATAATGAATTGAATTGTTTTAAACTTAAAACAACTTGGCCTTAATAAGACACGCTTTGGATTTCGATGAGATCGGGATCGGGTTTCCATATTTGGACATCCGAAAACCACATCGATTCCAAATAACGTTAGGTCGTTAATCCAAGTGGAGCGAGTGAAGACTCGAGGTATAAGGGCTATACGTCAGTATAACTCTGTGGGTGATTCCGTAATGAGTTTGACGAAATAGAACTTATAGATTCGAGATGGTGAATCAAAGTGCAAGGGTTATTGTCGTTAACTCTGAGGGTGATTCCAAATTGAGTGTAACGAGATAATGCCTTCAGTTTCGTTCGAACCCGGAACGAACTTGTATGGATTGAATGCTTTCAGAACATCGTCAGGTGGACGATGAGCATTTTAAGTGTTATGTCCTATAAAGGTAATCGTAGCCTCAAGCCTCATCAACCGGGAATGGCTAAAACATGGGAGGTGCAGCAAAGCTTCGTGGGTAGCCCCCACTTGAGAGTAAGATTTACCCCTGTCTAGAGGTCCCTTTATATTTCGGCTGTGTGGACGGTTGATCATGACAATCGTCGGGGTTGTCTTATTTGGAACTGTTCAGTAAGGAACGGGTCCGGCTTTGTGTTGTAGGGGAGTTAGGGTGGCTCCTCGGTGCGGTGATCTAGGCCACGTACTGTGATGGGCGGTACCCCAGTAGCCCTGCCATTGTATGGAATCCAAAATCCAATAAGTGCCAACGGTTTTGATTGTATTACCCACTTTTGTGGCTAGTAGCTGGAATTTAATGAATGTAACAATTTTGGTTATTTCTTATTTATTTGAAAACCCTAGACACTATTATAACATCATCGGATTTCCTATCAAATGTTTTGGTTAGCATAAGGTAAAAACTTTTCCATGTTTATGTGTGGGAAGTCTTACGTGATACCTTTTCTTTCAAAGGTTTTTCAAAGTTAAGCAACTTTAACCTGTTACTCACACCAGACCCATGTCTGACCCGGAGTTATTTCTGTTTTTCTTTAACTCTTGGGTACTCAAATTTTTATGAGTAGTCAAGAGAATTCAGATTAGGATTCATATTAGCTTTGACGAATTGTGGAGGAGCATATGGAGCAGGAGGCTTTTGCGTATAGTTATATAGTTCCGCTGTGTTTGGTATCTCTGAGTGTTTGTCTGTATTGTGATTGAGTTGTAATAACTAGATAGGTGTTTATAACTGTCTAGTATGTGTTGTATATGTCTGTGTAACTCTGATATTTGATGTATACTATGTAATACTATGTTATTAATATAATTTATTCGTTCCGCTGTTGAGATTCTTGTGTTGTTTCTTCTTTCTCTTCTTTCTTTTCTCTTTTCTATCCCTTTCTTTCTTAATTCATGACGCGATTTTCTGGGAGTGGAAAGTCGGGTCGTGACAGCAACATACCCGAAGGCAACAAACCATAGTGGTGAAGGTCCGAAGGCCCAGTACTGGACATCATTAACTGGCGGAATGTGTCACAACTCTCGAAAATGAATCCGAAAAGTGTTAACGTGCATCCCATAACCACTCGTTCGCACTAAACGGTTTACTATCTGTCAGTCACTTTCACACTCAAAGCAGTACAAAGTTTACCTCATATCATCGATAAACCAAACCCGAAGGTCAAAATGATCAATTGAATAGGTCGGGGATTAATCGGAAGGATAAACGCACAGATTCATGGTCCGTGTTTTGCCCCAACCATTTAATCATCCTTCCACTTCGCTCGAAGTGCGAAAGTGTGTGATTTAAAAAGAATTTATAAATTGGAGAAACGAGCTTATAATACGATTTGAAGGGATCATTTATAATAACCCGTGGATGAAGTCAAGAATAAGTTATCAAAGTCAAAGAGGCAATAACAACTACTAAAAAGCAACTTGAATCGATAAAATTTGGAAAACCAATCAAAATATGCAAAAAAAGGCAAAACAGGCAAAACAGGAGCAGGTCTGTCGACTGGCTACAGGGCTCGGTCGGCTGGTCAGATGTAGAAAATAAAAAAAACTCGAGATAGCAGGTCGGTCGACCGGCTACAGGGCTCGGTCGGCCGAACTGCAAGTTTCTGCCCGTTTTCAATGAAATGCAAATTCTTCCAAATCGCGACCGTTTGAGCAATGGAGCTAAGGAGCCTTAGCCAATAGATACCCCAGCTCCAATAGCTCTCCGATTCGCCACAAAAAACATGCTCAAATATCAAAGTTAGGATCTCTAAAGAATTGAACCCAAACACTAAAAATTTGGATATTCACCAATTCGATCCAAACCAAAAGCAAGTGCATATGAACAAGGTGTTAGGAATTCATACCTAACATCAATGAAATCAAGAGAAGTAGATGTGAGTTCAAAACTCACCTTTTTCTAAAAACAAAGAAGATGAAGCTCAATAACAAGGAGAAGACCAACCAAACTCTACTTCAACTCTACAAGCTTCAATCTAAGATTATAACAAACATTTCCTAAATTTAGGTTTAGGAATTTCTGAGATTGAAGAGAGAAAGAGATAGAGAAGATGAAGAGGAGCTTACCTATCCTTCTCTTTGAATTTCAACCAAGAATTTGGAGTTTGCAAATGGAACTAGGGCTTGCAATTTCTATTTCCTCTTCCCTTCCACCATTTTCAGTTTTTGCTTGAGTTTAGAAAAGTGGAATGAGAGAATGGAAAGAGATGGGCTGAGCTAGGGTATTTAGTTAAGCTAGTGGGCTGAACCCAAACCCAAAACCCAATAGAAAAAGTAGCGAAATTTGACTTACTCCAAATATATCAAAGATTATACTCAAAAAGATCGCAAACGCCATTTTGGAATCAATGGAAATGGTTTCGAATCCCAATTCGTCCGTTTGCAAAAAGTAACATTTTGGACCCAAAAATCCGACTAACGACGCAATATTTAAATAAAGCACTTAAATATAAAATCGTTAAATATGCGGGTTGTTACAACCATCTTCTCAAAAAACCCAAAAATCACTGATACACGATGTCGTGCACATCAACGTGCACTTCGCCGCCGGTCAACGGTGAACTCCACGCCGACCTCCTACACTTCACTCTCGACCCTTCCAACATCTCGCGCAAACCGGAAACTTCATACGACCGAGAATCGAAAATTTCGATCATCAGACCAAACTACCTGAACCTCAAACCATCGAAATTCATTCACCACCCATGATTTTTGAATCCATAAGCCACGTGATCCCTTCCTAAGCTCCGCCTCACCTCCCGGTACCTCCGGCACCAAGTGCGATCATCTCCTGTAGCCTCTCGACGCCGCAAATCCATCAGAACATCGTCGGCATAAAATAGGTATTAAACCCTACTCGAACGAATATCGGCCACCACAATCATTAATAAAATCCCAATCTATTTTTCCAACAATCAACAACACTCTCTCCACCATCATGCTCAATATCGACGCTCAGATCGCCGTCGATCGTCGCCAATCGACCAAAATGCCCCAAACTGAAAATCCCAGAATTCTCTTTAACTACCAATGTAGAAATCAGGCTCCAACCACTAAAATTCATGATTTCCTAACTATAAACCAATTATAGAATCGAAACTCAAAATTGAATTGATAAGGATTTGACCCAATTTTAAATTTCATTGCAAATTCAAAAATTTAGAACAAATTTTCATTTATTACAACTTGTAATTATTTTTAGATGATAGCTTTTTTGATTACAATCAACATCCATTTACAATTCAAAGTCTAATTCAAATTCAAATCCAAGTTATTTAATTTATTATCAAATTATAACTCTGCTGTAGTATAAGTTTCAACCAAACAGGGAATCAATCATCCACAATTCAAACATGCATCCATATAATTCCAAGAAATCAGGCAAATCATCATGATTACATGTACTAGAACAAGATGAAATTCAAGATTAGAAATGCTTTTTAAATTTTTCATTTACTCACCTGATTAAACAGAAGACAGAGCAGAAGTATGACTACATTTTTCTTTTCCAGGTTCTGAAATTCACTTTGCATGTTCTTGTATTTGTTGCTTGCTTAATATCAGTTGCATGCTGATAAATCTTCTGAATTGCTTGTTTGATTTCCAGATTTGCTAGTTGATTGTATTTGAAAATGCACTCGCATTTGCCCCCTTTTTTCCAGATTTTCTTTTGATTTCATAGATTTCCAGATTTTACCGATTTCATAGATTCCATTTTTCCCTCTTCATTTTTGTTTTGATTTGCATTCATTTATGATTTGTTTTGTATTTTTGTTGAAAGAAGAAAGTAATTTCTTAACTGAAAATTAAAAGTAAATTCCTTCTTCATATTTTACAAATTTTAAATTTTAAATTAAGTTATCAATAGAATTGCCACTTGTCCCTTATATGTTTATATTCTTACAAATGTCTTTTAATAAGCCAAATACACTTACAAGTGTTATTTTAATGTTTAATTAATGTTTTAAATGTTATTTTCCTTTTATAATTTATTTTAAACCTTGCATGAAATGTGTATATATATGTATTGTATTTTAATGCTTAATTATTGATTTTATTATGTAATATTTATATGATTGTAAAATGTTTTTATCTTATATAAACAAGCTTTTAGATCTTTAATAAATATTTCAAAAGAAAATTCATATAGACATTTATAAATAACTTATATTTTAATTCAATTTAATGTTTATATGTTTGAAACATCTATTTTAATTCAACTCTTAAAATTTTAAACAAATTTATCTTGTGTTAAAAGCAAATGAACCTTTAAATTTAAATCTTATCTAAAACTCAAGTTGAATTATATGTTTATAATAATAAGAAATTAACTTTGTTATTATAATCTCAAAATATTATTTTCAGAAGTATAAATCAAATTAACCTTCCAAATTACAAAACTATATATATAAAATAAAGTTTGGAAATACTGATTAAATTCAGATTAATAAAATTCCTATTTCAAATATATATATACACATTTCAAATAGAAAAACATTTTATCATTAGATTCGATAATTACCATATTAAATTTTAAACAACACTCAAATCACAATATATACATTCATATATATTACAATTTGAATATAAAGTTTTATTACATTAAAAACTTCCTATTTACCAAAATAAATGTTTCCAAATCAAATTATTATAAACTTTCAAAAGAATTTAATCTTGCCTATTTATGTTGTTAAGAAAAATATTAATAGATATTAACAAATTGTTGTTTTCAGCCTTTGAAATAATTTTAACTTGTCAATTTATAATATAAAATGATCAAATCAATTTAATTATTATCAAAGATTATTAAATTGATATTGCTCAAAATTCCGGGTCGTCAAATTCCTCCCCCTTAAAAGAATTTCGTCCCCGTAATTAAAAGCAAAGATAATTTAATAACCCAGCTAAAGAATTTAAATTTCAAACAGCAATCACACAATCAATCATGCACAATCAATCAGAGCAACCATAGCAACCAACGCAACAAACAATTCTAAATATCCAGACAAAATTTTGAATAGAACTTCCTAATATTATCAAGAGTTTTCCAGATACCTATACTGGAATACTCACTCTACAATTCTTAAGTAACTACACTACTAAAACCAAGAACTCCCTCATCTGATCCTACAAATCTGAACAAGATATCAGATTAAACTCAAAACCAGTTCAACCACCAGATTCTTCTAAACTGCTGATTCTATCACTCGAAGAATCATACACATATTCCTCAGAGATATGTGAAATACAATGAATTTCAGCTATCTAAACTGGCAATTCAATCCTGTAGATCAAAATCTAATCTCTAGAGAACACAGGAAAAATTCTAAATACCTTCAAAGCGAACTTTCCAGTTTTACCAAATCTTATATCTCCTTTGATCGGATAAAACTAAGTCAATATCCGAATTCTAACTGCATATTCCAAATTTTCTCACTTCTTAACTGCACAACTCTTCTGATGCTCCGAGTCACCTTCAATATTCCTGATCAGCCTAACCCTTGCTAATTGCTTCATGAAACAAACAGGACCAAAATCAAACCAAATCTCCAGGTCCTACTCAAAAAAATGTCTTTCCTAAAAATAATTTGCTGAAATCCAAAATACAACTCTAC